>CM060912.1:169191108-173991108 GCA_030737875.1 Allium sativum
TCATGGCGCTTTTCAGTAAGAAAAGCGTGCGGTTTGGACCATCCAGCACAGCGTATTTACGGTGACAAAAAAGTGATTCTGTTACAGGGCCCAACCGGGTTCGAACCGATGACCTATTGATCTGCAGTCAATTGCTCTACCACTGAGCTATGGACCCTAACGTATATTGAATGGAAAAAAATTCTCATTAAACTGTACTTCATGAAAGCACCTGAACACTGTTTACCGATAGCATGGTCGCCTGCTTGCATTTTGCCTCCCACTTCAGTAAATTAATTGGTAGATTAGGGTTTCAATCTAAGAACCGGTGATACTTCTCCACTTTCTTTCATTATACTGTACTACTTTTTGGTTTTTGGATTCGCTTAGGATAAACTGATCGAATTGCGACATTAGAAATATGGGACGATGTGTATGCACTACTACAAAAGTGGGCATATTCGACACTAATTTGATGTGGCCATAGATCAAAAAAGCGTTGCCGTAGACCCTTTATTCAAATAGGCAACACCAGGGGGCGTGGCATCCGCGGCCGTTGCATTAGCCATCTAAGGCAACGCTTTTGCCCATCTTCGGCCACAGACAGAAAGTGTTGCATTATAGTCGTAATGCAACACTATTTGCACGTAATGTAACACTATTCAGCGTTGTCTTAAGCATTAGTTAGGGCCTGGCTTCCAGTGGGGCCACGTCAGCTTTCCACGTCAGCTGTCTACGTGTCACACGATACGTCATCTCTCCATGTCAGCATTCCATGTGTCACATGCCACACCAGCTATCCACGTCAGCTGTGGGGTCCACGTGCGATGGGTAAGCAATTATAATTAATGCAATGCAACACCACTGCAATATGTAATGCGACACCATTGTCATGACATGCAATATCAATAAAAGCTAACGCAACAGTAGAAGAAGGCAAATGCAACACTAATTTGATAGCAAATACAATGCTTTAATTAAAATTTTTGCAATACAGGTTTTGTACAAGAAACCCGTCCAAAGCAATTGTTTTAATTATCCAAATATCAAAACTCAAAAATCAGCTACACCGTTTTCTTCATTGTATACAGTAAGCTCGAACTACTTCAAGAATAGGTGCACGGCATAAGCGACATTATCCTGATCCATTCCTGGCCAATTCTTTAGCGCATTCTGAACATGTACACATGTGTCCACATCTGCAAAATGTATTACTCATTTATATATATGAATCATATATATGTAGCAATCCGATTGCAATAGGAAATATATATGTATGTACCTATACAAGAGGGTGGCATCGGATATATATATGTGTGTCACATCTGCAAAATGTATCCGTCTGCCTAGCTTCTAGAATTAAATATGCACCTGATCAAATGATAACAAGTTATTTGATAAGTGGTGGCATCGAATGGCCATTGGCCTTGTTAACAAAATGTTATGAACACAATTATTACAATTGACTTACTGACCATTGGCGATTGGTCACTCATGCCAGCCAAACCCAACAAATAAGCAATTTCAGTATGTTTCGTCTTCTGAGCAAAAAGTTTTCAGTTCGCATATTACTGTCATGTACAGTGTGTCACTTCATATCCTGTCAAGCTTCAGAAGCATATCGTCATCTACATCTTCAACTCCTAAACAAAACTCCATCGTCAAAAGTTAAAAAAAAAAAAAAAAAAAACAATGGAGGACTCTTCACTATGCATCACTGCCACTGTTCTTTCAGGACATTGGACTTACGAATTTTTGCATCTCACGCTTAGGCATACTCTGAAGCATAATGAGGAGTGGACTATACGGGTTATACCCAAAAACTCTTTTCTAATAACATGCCCATCTTACAGTAAGCGTGATCATGCGCTAATGTTGTAACTTTTTACAAAATGTGGAGGTGCTTTTTATGTGCAACAATGGCCTGGTGAAGAATTTGAGCCTGAACCAACGTTCGAGGCAGAATCGTGGGCTAGAGTTGTTGGCTTTCCCGAGTTCCTGAAGAAAAATGTTCTTGCAATTAAAGAATTAATGTCGCCAATGGGAAATGTGTGTGAAATTGACGAATGTCATTGGTCTCGAATTGACCATAGATCATTATACCTGAAAATGGAATTTTATGAAGGCATTGGCTTGGAGAATACTTTTGCTGCTCGATTCGACAACAAGGTTTACCTCATTAGGGTTCAGCGCACCACACATGCTCATCCTGGGACAAGGCCTGAAATTCTGTTTGTGAGCAATATGGAGGAACCGGTGGTACCATTTTTTTGTGATCATAGGTAAAATTTACTTCCATCCACAGTTTCTTTTAGTTAATCCACAATATGTTTGGCCAATCGAGGTAAATTTGCCAAAGATCATAATTACAAAGTGTTCATTCAACTATGCTCTATCCTTAACAGCCTTATAGTGAGACAACCACACATGCACACACTCACATACATGCATACAAGGTTATAATGCCCCACCCAAGATTCTGAAATAATAATACAAACTGGTGCTCTGTTAGTTGTACATAGATGTGGTTGTATGGCTTGAATTTGAGACACAGTTAATGTATGGCTTGAATTTCCTTCAGATGTGGTAAACTGCTACCATGAAAAAAAAATCATTTTACAAATTGAATAATAACTTCAACCATGTTCACTGCTACCATGAATTAAGGAGTTTATTAATTTTTCTTCAAACACCCTAATGCATAGACTTTTTGTGGGTGACCACTTTATAAATTATCATAGAATAATGTCATTAAGTTAGAGAAAACGTAATCATGGAGTATAATATTCTTTTTATATGCAGGAACTGCTTTATCTTCTGAAATATAGTGGAATTTCATGAGATCACTTCCAATTTTTAACATTACTGGAAAAAACCCAGAGTGGTAAATTGTAAAAAAAAATCACCATACTCAATGTGTGTTACATGTCAAATTGTTTGATAATTAAGGAATATAAACTCTTAGGTGGATCACATTATTTGAGAATTGAATCATATAATATATTAGGTGGATAAACTAATTAAGTTTTACATGTTAAAAGTCAAAGATCTTACTTTATAGGGTGGATTAGGTGATCGAAAATGTGTATGAAAATAGAATTTACCTATTAATGTTTGCTGCATCGATATGGCTAATTCCCATCGAAGTCTTTTACAAATGTATGTTACTGTTATATTATTGAAGTTTGATCATCCAAAGATCACTTTGTAACTTTTTGCCCTCCACAACAAGAAATTCTGGTTTCGTCGCTGACTATGCTCTATCCTTAACAACCTTATAATGAGACACAACCACACATGCACACACTCACATACATACATACAAGGTTATAATAGCCTTATAATGAGACACAACCAGATGACCGACATTCAACTAGAAAATAGCTATACCAACATTAGCATAAAGCAACACATTATCACAAGTGGATTATCTTATATATCTAGAAGTTTCTTCTTAAAACTATGATCATTTATATGAGGTGCTAATTGGAATATATCAATGATCACGTAATCCCCATTCAGTCACTCTGACATAGACAGTGAATCTGACATGGACAAAGACTCTGACATGGACACTGACTCCGAAGAAAAAGAAGATGCTGGTGATGTTGGTTTTTTTTCTACTGGTAATGATTTTTGGTTTGAAAGTTTGTGAAAATTTGTGAAACTTTGTGTGGTTGTGGAAGTTTGTGATTGTTGGTGATGACTGGTGATGACTGATGATGGATGTTGGTGAATGTTTGTGAATGGTATGTAGTGAATGTTTGTGAATGCCGGTGATTTTTTTAATTTTATGATACTTGTGCGTGTATACTTGTGCGTGCCTTCAGATGGCTGCCTTATGATACTTGTGCGTGCATGTATACTTGTGCGTGCGTGTATACTCGTGCGTGTCTACTTGAGCGTGTATACTTGTGCGTGTATACTTATGATACTTGAGCGTGTATACTTATGATACTTGTGCGTGTATACTTATGATACTTATGATACTTGAGCGTGTATACTTATGATACTTGTGCGTGTATACTTATGATACTTGAGCGTGTATACTTGTGCATGTATACTTATGTGTGCGTGTATACTTGTGCGTGCGTGTATACTTGTGCATGTATACTTGTGTGTGCGTGTATACTTGTGCGTGCGTGTATACTTGTGCGTGTATGCACTGCGTGTATGATTTGTATTGTAATAAAACGAAAATGCTTGAGTGCCCGCTTCAGATTTTGTAAAAATCTGCGGTAAGAGGCTTAAAATTCGGATGTCCCCACCATCATCAGATACAAAATTACCGTCATACCCCCCTGATTTCCTCAGTTCCCACTGAATCGCACATTTTACCCGGCTTTACACCCGGGCATACTAGCATCGTCCGTAATAAAAAATTGTGTATACTTGTGCGTGTATGCACTGTGTGTATCACAAAACCTCAGTGCAAACACACCGCAGTGCATACACACCGCAGTGCAAACACACCTCAGTGCATACACACCGCAGTGCAAATTAACCTCAAGCATACAAATTAACCTCAGTGTAAGGTATGAACCTCAAGCAGTGCAAATTAACCGCAGTCCCCATTCCTTAACTAGCTCGACCTCTATAATAAACCAATGTCTTTTTTATGCCAATAGTCCGGTTCTCATGGTTTATTGCTGGGTATAATTTTCGAATAAACCTCAGCATAATCCCTAATCAATAATAAGCGCAACTAATTACTCATAAGCGAATGGGTTTTCCAAAATGTAACAAATGAACTAATTACTAATTACTCATAATCCAATCTATAATAAGCGCAACTAATTCACAGTGCTATACAAACTGAACCTGAGGGAAAAAACTGGCGATGTCAGCTCCCTGAGCAATCAAAGCTAGAAAGCGTTTCAAAGCTTCATCCTTTTCGGAATAGAATTTGCTATCGAGGAGAGGAGCGATAATGACGTGAATTTAGGTTTAAATTTTTGTCAATAGTAAAAAGGGGGGAAAACGATTAGATGATAGAGAAGAAAACGATTTCATGAAGGGAGAAGATCGCGCCAAAATTTCATCAATAGAATGCAATGACGTGGCTGTCAATGATTGGATAATGGCTAACATTAAGATCATCAGATCCAAAGACGGTTTGAACCGTTGGATTAATCTTTCATCTACGGTTGGGGTTTATATATGTTGATAACGCGGATCGCTGAGCTGAAATATATATACGTAATGCTACGCTTTTAACTGGTGTTGCACATCAAAACACTAAAATTCCCACCGCAACAGTGCATCCACGTACAATGCAATAACATATGAATGTTGTTGCATAAGCTCAAAGAAATCATAGCTTTCGCCACACTTTTCATGCAACACACACAAATTAGTGTCGAATATGCCCACTTTTGTAGTACTGATGCTTTGGTTATGGTAGAGAAGTATGAAATTAGATACCTGATTCAGTATCTTGCATTGTTCAAAGGGTAATTCTATTTCAACCCCAAAAAATGCTGAGTAGCACCCCATTTTATCAAAAAAATACGAGGATGAAAATACCCTATCTATTATATTTTTTCCAGTTTTTTGCACACTCCGTAGTTACCCTACGTGCTTTCTTAGTGTACCTTGTAGTAGCCCTATGTGGTTTCTTAGCGTACCTCGTAAAGCAGCTACGTGGTACTCTAAGGAACCACGTAAGGCTGCTACGATGTACACAGTAAAACCACGTAGTCACCTTACGTGGAAGGGTATTTTTTTTTAAATTAGTAGGGGGATACTTAGCAAAATCGATGGTATATCGGTTTTTTCAACTTTTGGGGGGCTACTCAGCACATAGCTGGGTTGAAATAGAATTAACCTTATTCAAATATTATTCTATATGTATTGCGGAAAACTATAGGGTCGTTTGATTTAATTAGCATTTTATGTTTTTTTTTTCAATTTAAAAACAACATATGAAAAGAGTAGAAGAACAACGAAGTAGATGAAGGAAAGATGGATGGAATGATTAATATGATTAAAAAATGAATTATTTCTCTTTTTTGGTTATTTTCCAAAATACCAATATATATATATATATATATATATATATATATATATATATATATATATATATATAATGATTAACACTAAAATGGTTTAAACACCCAAAAATCAAGTATGAAGCCCCAATCCAAAAGATGGAAAATGCGGATAAAGTAAAGATTGCAAAGAAGATAAAGAGACATAGAGTTTTTATGGTATACGACCTACTCCTGCCTACATTCACTTCAATCAGTATTTTATTATGACTACACCAGTTTGATCACTTTGGATCCGAACTAATTAGTCCTCAATCTAAGTTACAAAGTATTTGTAGTGCTTGAGGGAGGTAAAAAGTGAAGGTGAAAGAGTAGAGTAACGATGTCTCCTGCAAAATCCAAAAGTCCATGTCTAGTTGTAGAAGTTCGAGTATTTATATATGAAATAAATGAGTATTGAGCAATGAAATCCATGTGCAATCAGATCCAAAAAACAAGTCGAATTAACACTATAAATCACAAGAGGAGTCGAGCCATTTTTATGACTCCATAGCGATAATGGTGATGACTTGGTGCTAAGTCATACATTCGGTGATTTTCTATTTTTTTGTGAGTCTTTCTTTTATCTTCTAGTTGAGTACCTCGGTTCGATCCACAGTTGATTCGAGTATATTAATCATATATATTCATATCTCTTCAAGTCCATCCAATTTAGAGGTATTAGCCATTTGATCTTCATCCAATCCTTGTCCAAGTCACGTAAAATCACTTGGATACGTAGTAATGGAGCAGAAGAATAATATCATGAAGTTGAAGAGGCCATATGGCAAGTCAATATGATCATGACTCGATGTCGAGTTATAATGATGACTCGATATCAAGTCTTCGCTTTTCCTCAGAAAAAACTAAACTTTTTTCCATCTTGTTTCTTATCATTTTCTAAGTGTGTATTTCAAGTCTATTAAACTTTATTTGAATTCCCTAAATCTATTTAAAGTTGTTTTAATCCAAAAGCAAGTAAACATTTTCTTTTTAAAGGGCGTCTTTCGAATATAAGTTGTGCTTTGAACAAGAACAAGTCTCAATAGTCCAATTCTAATAGTCGAAAACTACAACTACTTTCAATTGGAGTCTTAATCCAATTCAATTAGCGTCCAGTCTTCCAATTGATCGAGTTTGGAATTAATTGTCTAGTTTGATCCAAATCGAGACTAATTCCTTCGATGGTTTCCAATAAAGACTAAGCTTTTTGGTTGATCAAATCAAGATGATGTCCTACGACGCCTTGATCAAATTTATCTCTTTGAATGATTCGACCAAGTCAGATCCAATGAATCTATGTCCATTAGTTGAAAACTTATCTCTTATCCCATATTCATCTCGGAATAACTTCCTTTATTCATCTTTAAGACATCCAAATCTTTCCAAATGCATATGTTATGAGCCATGATCTTGTCAAATTATCCTTTCTCCAATTTGAGTCGTTCGAACCATTCATGCTTTTAAGTTAATGTATGTGATCTCTCTGAGTCTCTTAATATTTAAGATTCAATTGGAAAATCTCCCTTGATAGTTTAATGCAATGAGCCATCTCCCTGAATCATTAATTTTTTAGATCAAGGGGGTGATCTCTCTAAAACCTTTAGTGTGTGAGTTAAGGGGATGTTCTCTCTGAGTCGTCCTTTGACTAAAATTCCACTTGCTCTTCGATAGGGGTGGTTAGATGTTAAAATTTGATCCCCTGACTCTTTGGTAAGGGCCTTCACAAGTTAAACTTTGATCCCCTCATTATCCGACAATGGAACTTACTATCTAGTAATAAGGACTTTCACGATTGAAAAGACTCATCTACTCACTCTTCGTTGAGACACCCACTTTTAACCTTTCCAGGTTCTTGCTGAATCAACCTGTTTACTCATTGATAAAGGGGAAGCACCTTCCAACAAGTGGATACAATGATAGTAGTTCACTCATTTCACTCTCCGACGAATTAACTCACTTTCTTATATTCTACCCATTATCTAGATCGTAGCTCTATGACAACCGAAAAATATGATCTTTTCCACTTTACAGTGACGTGACACAATCCTTTTCCTCACCATTTTCACCTTCTGGTGGCGTGACTATATTTACGCTCTTTGGCGATCGAGAAAGCCTATCCATTCACTTTCCGATTATATGACTTTCCTTCTTGCACGCTAACCCCTTCTCTTTATAAGGTAGCTCCAAGTTGACTGTCCAAACCTATCCACTCGCTCTTTGATAAGGAAACTCAAACCTTGCTTTATAACAACCAGTTGTACAAGTCATTCACTCTCTTCTCGACAACGGAACTCGCACCTTGCGTTGCGGCTATGTCTCTTTGGGCGGAGCTCTAAAGTGAACTAGCCAACCATCACTCTTCGGTGGAAGGTTTTTTTAATTTATGAGTTTAAATAAAGAAAATAGAAAAGTGAACAAAAATCCTATAAATCCATTCCAAACATCAAACTTAAATTGTGGTTAACGATCTCTCCGGTTCTCGTACATATGTAAACGGTCCGAGGTTATATTCCTAATTATTAGAAACATGTAAAAGTAGAAAACATGAGGTGAACCTTCCCCTATTAATCATGATCCTAGGATTAGGGATCTTGGGTCAAATCCTTGGGCTATTTCTATCTGTAGATGGAAGTTGCTACGTCTGCGTCATTGTAGTTGAATTCCTAATGTCTATAGGTGACCATCCTGATCCAGCTCCTTAATCAATTCAAGCAGATGCTAGCAATCGTTGGTGCCGTGACCCAATCGATCTCATGAAAAAAGCAATACTTTCCAAATCTTTTTTCAGAACCATTGGTGATAGAGTTAGGGGTATGCCCTAAAGGTAATTATGTAATTTGTTACATATATCTACCTCACTGACCAATCTTATTCAAAATAAAGGTTATTTTCTTTTTATAATATACTTGATATAATATGTTATTTTAATTAATAGATTTAAATAAAGTATATTAATAGGAAATCTTTAAATGATATAGTAACCTTGAGTAATGTATCACAATGAATATAAATGTATCATTTTAAATGTTCCTACTCAAAGTACACTGAGATTGGATACTGATGTATCTGCTGAGACTAGAGTAAGTAATGCTTTCCAAATATTCGATCGTATATTACTCATGACTACCGATTATGCTCAGAGGTCACGTAGTAATAGTTATTGGATCGTTATGAAATGGCTCGGAAGTTTTCTGTAGGTTAATATAGCTAAGATCAAACAGAAAATATCGATATGACTGATTCACACAATTTTCTCGACTTGAGAATACCATGGATTATCAATGTAAAAGTTCCATGTTGATTATAGTCAAACTGTGGCATGACATCCATTCATGAACAATGTTAGGACAAGTGGAAGTATTGAATGTGAAAATTACTGAAGAGATTATTTGTCTCCCTAGTTATATGAGGTTAGCATCATGGTCAACTCCAGTCAACTTAAAGTCAAAGTCTTTGGCTATGGAAATGCATTCAGAATGATGTAATCAACGGACTCTTCTTTGCCACTCTAATTTGGTGAAAACAATCATAAGTTCTAACTAAGAAAAAGGCCCTAGCACCTTGAAGTTGATCGAAGAAGTCATTAAAACGCGAGAGTGGATACTTGTTCTTCTTGTCATTTTGTTCAGCTCGCGGTATTCAACACACAATCTTAAGGGAACCATTTGCCTTTGTTGTAAATACTACAGATACGCCATGTTTAGAAATACTTCTATGAACAAAACTCTTTCACAAATGATCATTCACTTGCATGCATCTCCAGATTTTGTTGCTCTCTAGATACTATAATGCATCACTATTAGTTTGGGCTCTTCCATCCGGCCAATACAAAACTCAATCTCCATAAGTGGTAGGTCTTCAGTCACTTCCTTGAATATTTTCGGATCTTCAAAGCAATTAGTGTTGTCGACAACTCATCGTTTTGGTGCATCGAGCAAATATAGAAATCTAACAATCATCGCAACCTTAGGTAGGCAGCTAACACAACTTTCACCAATCATCCATCTCAATCACCACTAGCAACTTCTCACAATCAACTACTACTATGTACCTACGTAGGTATTCCACCTCCAGTGTAAGGACAAAACTAACACACACCAAAGCAAAGCGATCACAAATAAAAAATGCATCCACGACTTGATAAGACAATATTACGTTAAATCATACATAAACTAGTAGAGCCATCAATAATTTTGTGATTTAATTTTAGCCTGCCTACCATTAACAATACATAAAGAAATGCGAAGCTCCAGTATCAAATAAAATTCAAATAAGAATATCAAAAATGGAAATCATATCATAAACAACGATGCCCTTTCCCTTTTTCTTTGCTAACAGAGAGTTTGAAGATTTTTGAATGACATTAAGAGCTTATGACTTCACCACCTGCTTCTCCTTAGTTGACATAAACCTTCCCTTATAGATAGTGTTCATACTTATTACAGTTGTTACACTTCTTCCTCTCATCCTTGCAATCCCTACTAAAATGTCCTTTCTTCCTTTGACCACCCTTTCCTTGGAATGATTTGTAGTTATTGCCCCATTTTTGTTGCCTTCTCAAGTAATTTGCCGTTTTGGCTCCCTTTTTGGAAATAATGACGGAGCCCTTTGACTTTGGATAATTGCTCTCATGCCTTAGAGCCTTCCAAATAGTTGCCTTAAAAATCTTCTGAATGTAATTCTTAAGTTTCTCTCCTAAATGGACCTTCAAGCAAGGAATAAACTTCTCATTCTTTTTCATTGACAATGATGAAGGACATCCCATATTTCGACAAATCATAAAACATAGTAACATTGTAATGTCTCGCATTTTGGTAGTTAAACATTTATATTATTTAATTATTTTAAATATTATATTTGGAATATTAATTGATTTTAATATTTAATTCATTTATTAAAATGTGAACGTTAAGTTTATATATATATTTTAAATCGAGTTTGAAATGACGGGTAGTTCGTAATATTGAGTTTTGAACTTCAATTGAATATACAGGATCCGATTTAAGTCAGAATTCCGTGAAAAGAGAAACTTTTGAATCTTGTTGATTATAGTTTTCATATGAAAGAGAAAAATCGACATTTTACATTATAGATTGTTAGTTATGTCCAAATCAAATTTTAAAATACTCGCTATGGAATTCGTTAATAAACGACAACGTTTATTTAATATATTTATAATGGTTTTTATATAATTTGGATAATGTTTAACTCGAAATTGATGATATCAAGTTGTATAATTTATATTTGAAGCTATATGATATTTCCAATGAGTATTCATGATGATAATAATAATTTATTATTATTTAATTCGATTATTTTGGAATTTACATAATATTTTTATAATATTATATAAGCATTAAAATAGTGATTTTGCAAACGGTCTCCGTTTTCGATAAAAATAGTTTCATTGGAACCGTAACATAAAATTATTGTACGGTATCAAATTTCGTGATAAACCGATGTCGTATGTGACAACGGTAGTCGTAAACGCCCAGGCATTTCTATAGCGTTAATTTAATTTAATCTAGTAAAGGGATATTTTGGGTATAACTAGAGCAGACGATCAAACTAAGGCACGAAACCAATTTCATTGAGTTTTATCGACGTTTAGAGTCAGAATGGGTAGGTACTTGTTATTTTTGGACATCGGGTGTTTTGGTGTCCAAAACAGCGTTGTTTGGTGTATAAAAATAGCATACCGGAAACAGTCTCGGAATGCGACCAAACTGTTCCATTAGATTTATGTAAATTAATTATTATAAGATTTCAATTTTCATGTCAATCGGACTTACCGTTTGATCGTGGTAACGATAAATGTATTAATCATTTATATTATTTTGGCCAATTCAGACGGGGTAACTTTAGAGGAATAAATGACTGGCCAAACGAACTCTGAATTTAACGAAATAAATTTCACTGGATCCGTAAGGAAAAGGTCTAGTAGTATGTCAAAGTTTTGAGTTGATTAGATTAATTTTGTGATCATGAAAAATTTAAATGCGTGATTTTTAGCTTGTGGTTTATAAAGGACTTTTCACAAAGGACCTCGGAATTCGATAACCTGTCCCATCGGGCCGGAATGTCTTTTTATGCTAGGATTACAATTTTCATCCTGATCAGTGGTCGTTTGTAGTGTTTTTAGCACGTTACTTAACTACGAAGGTTTATATAATAATATTTTATTGTTTTGTGTCCCCTATAAAAAGGCCACAACCCTAATTCCTGCGTTGATTTTGGCTTGTGTGGTCAACACACACAAGCCGCCTCCACATACTAAATGGACGAACCATATTTACCGACGTTCTTCCTCAAATTTCCACCTATTTTGATCATCATCCTTAGAGCTTCCAACTACAATCTTATAGAGCTACGAGAGAGCTACAGAGTGATCGGCTTTGCTCGATTTTACTATACTGTACTTGCCGGAATCAGAGTGTGAAGTTGTGGCTTTCGTGGCGTTTTCAAGCGATAGGAGGAGCATGGCGGCTGGGAACTTTGATCGAGGGAGGAGGAGGATCCGGTGCCGAGTTTGGTGAGAGTTGATTGTTCTTCGATCGCCTAACGGTGGAGCAACGACCAGCTTTTTTTTGGCGTGTGGATTTGTTGGATAGCAGTTGAATGATGGAAGCAATACAACACAGTTCAGCTAGTATATTAAACTAATAAAGTAATTGGCTTAAGTTTAACTTACAATTAAAAGATTATGATCTTAGCATTGCCAAAAAAATATATTATGATTTTACTTAAAATTCCTATATGTTAAAACGAGAATTTGGTGTAGGCGAGCCTGGATATTGGACATGAGAAAACACGAAGCAGATGGAGGAAAGAAGATGCCGGCCTATAATTTCTCTAGTCAGTGTAATTGATAATTGTAATTATAAAATTAAGCAATTAAAATCTTAATTATTAACATTAATTAAGGAGATTTAGTAAGTTTTATTAAATATGGTGCTGATATCGTTTTTGAACATGAATCAATCATTGTGTGAGTTCATATGAGAAACGAAAGAAATGAACCAAGATGAGGAAGACGCTGATCCGCTTGTGACCCTTGATTTAAACAGTAATCAAGCTAACTAATTTCATAATTTAAGGATAATAATTTTAAATTAAATCATATTATTTATAATTGTATAACATATGCCTATGTTATCAAAACTGAACCAAACAAGTTGCATTACGGTCGCATTGTCGAACTCTACGTTTTGGAATGTATCTGGATAGGGCTGGAAGTAGCAGAAATTTTTAGTTAAATTAAATATTGTTTAATTTAACGGAAACCGCCGTTTTAGCGACAACGGAAACAAGGTGAGTTAAACTCACTCAGTACTTCCCACTTACATCATGTGTAAGTCGGGTTTTTATTTTCTGTACTATGATTGCTAGTGGTTGACTCTTTGTTCATTTTATATTCATATATTGGTTGAACTCATGGAATTAAACGGTTGTTTAATTTCAGTGAAAAAACCAAATCGTTATTTTAACGGTTGGTCCCAATTAAGGTAACTTACCTTATAGGTCACGTTTATGAAATAAAAGTGTTTAATTTAATGAATTTGTTTGAATTGCTATGGTTGCAGTAAATAAATTGGTTGATATTGAATTATCATTATTGACTGTTATGAAACCATTATTTATATGAATTGAATGATTATATTAAGATAACATATTTTGATGCAGGGAAGAACAGGTTGGAGGGATCCAACGAGATTCCCCAAATATATTTAATGATATTTATTTTCATATTATCGTTATATGAACTATTCTGATGAGATGATTGACTTGGTTGTTGACCGATGACCTGAAATTCAACATTTGTTATTTTAAACCAATTGGCAATATTGGTTGACTAATTGGCAGTATATGGCCTATAAATCAATTGTTTTCCAAATATGGATTTACCGTCAGGTGAATCGGTATAAATAAAGTTATAAAAATTATTTTTACAACTGAAGATAGATTTTGAAATATATTATCTGAATAAAAGTTATTAAGGGAAAATAAATATTTGTTATTAATATTTGAGTTATAAGAAATTATTAAATGATTTTATAAAGCAAATTCTGATGTTTATTAGATTAATAAGCAAGAGAGTAGAAAATTAACCTAACAGTTAAAAATTGGATAATTAATTTTTTAAGAACAGTTAAATGGAATTATTTAAATAAATAATATTATTAATTAATTGAAAGTGTGAATTAATTGGAAACGATTAACGAGATAATCGTGTTTTGAGTTGGCTAAATTGACCGTTTTAAATTGGGATTGATTATTAAATTAGTTTGTTGTTGATTAACCTAATGTAACAACTTAAAGAATATTTGTTTTAATTATAATAAGATTTTAAAAAGGAATTTACTAATTATTTTAGTCAATAAAAGAAATTAACTACTTCTACAGTAGTTAATGATTGAAGTAAATTATTATTTTAATAATACTTTAGAAGATTACTTTTTAACTGAAATCATTTAAAAAATAATCGAAGTTGGAATAGAATCTAATTGAATTGTGAAAGTAGTTTATGAACGGATTTATATTAAAACCTGGGTTTTTATAACAAAGTTATAAAAGGGGTTTATAAGCGAATACGATAGCTTAAATTAATTATTTACTTAATATTTGAATTAAATAAAAGCAAATTGAGAGAAAAGGGTTTATATTAAACCATAGTTGTATAAACAAAGATTATAAAAATAGATGAGATAACGTTAATTTTAAATTAACGTTGCTTGGTAATAGAATTAAGAGAAAGAACGGAATTGAAATAAGATTTCCAAAGCAGGAAATGGATTAGAAAAAGGGATTGTTAAAAGTGAATTTTGTAAAGGAGTGAGTGATAGGATTTTGTAACAAAAACCTATGTTTTAAAACGTATTGTTAAAGAAGTAGAAGTTAAAGGTGATATTATATTAAGCAATTACTTAATTGATGAATTAATAAATAATGGTTATATTCGAGAAGGAGGTAAGAAGGTTCATAAAATTGTGTTTTGAATAAAATAGTTAAATGGGATTTGTTTTGATATTAGAACAAAATATCGGTTTTTGAATTATAACTCATTTCTATCTTAAGATAAGAATGTTGTTAATCAAGGTCTGAGAGGTAATTAAAGTACCCCAACTTGAACGACTTCAGGATTATCTGAGGATGATATTAGTTGTAATGGTAAAGATGTATGAATAATTTACTATTTCCATATGAGAAATACTAACTCAGTGATAATTAAAAAGATTTTAAATATGTATAATTAGATTTCCAAAGTGACGGAAATGGTAAGATTGGAGAATACACACATATAATGAATTTCCCGAAGTAAAACAGATAAAAGGAGATTATGTGAAATTATAATGGTATTTTTGAGATAAAAAGGAAATGAAAAAGGGAGTTTGGAATGGATAAATACCAAAGAATAAAGAGTTGGTTATGATCTCAAATAATAAACAAGAAAGATTTCGTAACATTGTATACGAGCGATAAGATGAATTTATTTCCCAATTTTATATAATGAGTAATGAGATAGCAAATGTTTCGAAATGATAGTAGGATAGAAAATTGGATATGATTACAGAATATTTTCCTAAGTATTAATATAAAATAGTTTTGAAAATAATCCTATTTTAGATAAGAAGTGAAAAGCTATATTTGTTATACTTAAAGATGTAAGAGATTTTCGTTAATCATTTTTAATTAAAGAGGCCAAGTAATGCCAAGTGCTGAATCAGTGAACTCATTTTATTATCATGATTATTTATTTGATAGTTAAATAACCGACTATCAAATCTGGCCAATACGATTGTTGGTACAGAAAGATCAGGATTGAATATATATTCAAAAACCATTCCGAACCAGCAAATATGTGGAAGATGTTGATTTAAGATGGAGCATTGAAGACCGTGGATTTTCATAAGCTGAAGGATTACTCATAATCTCTGTTTAGCTCCCAGAGATAACCTATGATTCTATCATGGTTGAAATCTACGGATTGCAAGGACTGCTCGCTATAGATCCTTGGGGTGATACCTATATAGGATATGGTAGGAAAGTTCCTTCGGTTCATCCTGTTCCTGGATGACTTGTATGAACGAATGTCTGACAAAGTATTTCTTAAGAATCACGGACATTGATCTTTACAAACGTACTTCAGTTAGCTACAGAGTATTTTTATGGATGTCGATTAGTGTTTTGATGGATCTGACGATGTGGCATTCAAAGGGAATGAGATGTGTTGTTTTGAAGGATAAGCTTACCATCTAGCCTCATCAACCGGGAATGGCATGAAATTGGGTAAGTCGCATGGCTATGTGGGTTGCACCCATCAAAAGGGTATGTCATTACCAGATCTGCAGAAATCAAATGCCTTCCGTCGTCCCTTTTATTTTTGCACATGTGCTATCGGTTTGATTGGATGGTTCCCAGCCGTGGTTATGATATATTCGGTACTCTCAATAGAAGTGAGGGGTCGGTCATGTTTAGCCTGGATTGCAAGATGTTCTTGTTGAACCCCAATGTATTCATCTCCAGAGGTACATTGTCGGGAAGGGGGTCCCATGCCTTGCCAGGAAATCCATTCTCCAATAAGGGCCTGCGGTTTTGATTGTATACTATATATGTAGACCGTGAGATGCATGCATTCTGCTTGATTGTTATTTACATGTATTTAAACATTATTATAATATCAGAAATGACATTGATTTCAAAAAAAAATGTTTTAGGTTATCGTAAGGTAAAAACCGTCCGTATTTATGCGTGGATTCGGCCTTACGATTACCCTTTTCTTTCGAAAAGATTTTGACGTTAAAATCAAGTTGTGTGATGCCTTTAAACTTAATGTGTTTTTCTTACTCTGGTTCACCAGACTGACACGGTGTTTGTAATGCTCGGGTTAGACCGAGTGTACAGGTTCAGGTTATCGGGTGCTATGAAGAGACGAGTTGGAAGAGTCCAGACTTATGATATTATATATTCCGCTATGCGATTGTATATGTGGACAAATTATTATAACCGTCCAGATATGTGATGTACTCTGATGATTGTAAGTTTTATTTCAAGCTCTTAGTAAATATTTATTTCTATTTCTATATATATATATATATATATATATATATATTGTTCTGCTGCGATGTGGGACTTTGTGTTATGTTAGTTCTTCTTCTTCTATTCAAATATTTCTATCTTTTTCATCTCACCCTCTAATTTCTTTCTAATAGCTATCTGCTTTTTTGTATAATTTGAGCTGACATGGTTTGATAAATGTCGGCTTAAACTGTACTAAAAAGTGGGTCGTTACATTTGGTATCATAGTTATTGGTTTAGTAATAACCTTGTCTCTATGGCATAACTCGATAGAAATTGGGTTAGTTATGCCTTAGATTGAGTTGAGTGTATATGTGAGAGTGTATTTGTAACTTTTATATTCAAATGTTTTGTATTGTGTTGGTTTATTGGTTTCAGTGTTGAAAAGCATTGGACTGGCAATGGGTACAATATTGTTTTGTAAAGAGGGTAAATGCAATACTTTTACCCAAAATATATTTTTGTATAGAAAAGAAATAGTTTTATCAAATTATTGGAATATTAGCTTATTTGATTGATTTGAATGGAATTCAAATTGGATTGAGATTTGAATTGGAACTTAACCGGGTTAATTGATATTAAATTAAGAATGATTTGAAATTAATTAAAGTAAATTTGAAGTGAGAAATTTAATGAATAATAATTGAATAGAAATCGATTGAATATTAATCGATTGATGTTAAAATATGTTAACCCAAAGTAAATATTAATATTGAATATAAATTCAATTAAATTGATTGAGTTGGTTGTTGATTGATTATTGATTGGGTGTTAGATTGGTTGAAATATAATTCATCAATGGTTTAAAATAGAGTTGAATGAATTGGAAATTAAATCCTAGCATAATAGACTAATAAAACTCCATATGATTTGGAATTAATGATTCAACCCTGCATTTGCGAATGAGTTGATGTCCATGTTTGATTTTGGAATTGGTGTTGCTGTATTTGTTGATTAATGAGATATTATTTAGGAATATCATTTATATGTTACTTATATGTTGTACTAAGATAAGTACAAGTGCCAAACGGCTTGAGAATTTATTTGGTTGCGTAGATAGCACGTAAATTGAGAAAGTATGCTCAATAGCGCTCGTAAAAGGTACGCCTATGCAAAAATATAAAATTTTGGGGTTTTTGAATTTTGTTTTTCGACCGTGTGGGTTGATATATATATATATATATATTTATATATATATATATTATTTGTTCTTGCGATATCGCAGTTGTCCCTCCGTACAGGGGAGACCCTGCCGAATTTTTTCGGGAAAGTGTTAGAAAATTTCAATATTTTTTAAAAAAATTATCAACAATATTGAGTTGGTTTTTGATTTATAATAAATTGGATTTTAAAAGTGAATGGATTTGTAACATTTTCTTGTCTTAGTAATTTCGAGGACAAAATTCTTTTAAGGGAGAAAGATTGTAATGTCCCACATTTTTGGTAGTTAAATATTTATATTATTTAATTATTTTAAATATTATATTTGGAATATTAATGGATTTTAATATTTAATTCGTTTATTAAAATGAACTTTGAACGTTAAGTTTATATATATTTTAAATCGAGCTCGAAATGGTGCGGTAGTTCGTAATATTGAGTTTTGAACTTGAATTGAATATACAGGATCCGATTTAAGTCAGAATTACGTGAAACAAGAAACATTTGAATCTTTTTTACTATAATTTTCATATGAAAAAGAAAACTCAAGATTTCGTGTTATAGATTGTTAGTTATGTCCAAATCAAATTTTAAAATAGTTGTTATGGAATTCGTTAATAAATGATAACGTTTATTTAATATATTTATAATGGTTTTTATATAATTTGGATAACATTTAACTTGAAATTGATGATATCGAGTTGTATAATTTATATTTGAAGCTATATGATATTTCCGGTGAGTATTTACGATAATAGTAATTTATTATTTTTTAATTCGATTTTTTTGGAATTTATATAATATTTTATTAATATTATATAAGCCTTAACATAGAGATTTTTGCAAACGGTCTCCATTTTCGATAAAATAAGTTTCATTAGAAACATAACGTTAAATTATTGTACCATATCAAATTTCGTGGCAAATCGATGTCGTATGTGATAACGACAGTCGTAAACACCCAGTCATTTTCTATAGTGCGTAATTAATTTAATTTAATTTAGTAAAGGGATATTAGGTATAACTAGAGTAGACGATCAAACTGAGCCATGAAATCAATTCCGTTGAGTTCGTATCGATGTTTAGAGTCAGAATAGGTAGGTAGTTGTTATTTTTGGACATCGGGTATTTTGGTGTCCAAAACAACGTTGTTTGGTGTATAAAAATAACATACCAGGAAACAGTCTCAGAATGCGACCAAACTTGTGCCATTGGATTCATATAAATTAATTATTATAAGATTTCAATTTTCATGTCAATCGAACTTTCCGTTTGATCATGGAAACGATAAATGCCTTAATCATTTATATTATTTTGGCCAATTCAGACAGAGGTAACTTTAAAGGAATAAACGACATGCCAAACGAACTCCGAATTTAACGAAATAAATTTCATTGGATCTGTAAGGAAAAGATCTAGTAGAATGTCAAAGTTTCAATTTGATTGTATTTATTTTGTGATCATGGAAAATTTAAACACGTGATTTTTAGCTTGTGATTTATAATGGACTTTTCACAAACGACCTCGGAATTCGACGAAACCTGTCCCATCGGGTCCGGAATATCTTTTTATACTAGGATTACAATTTTCATCCTGATCGATGGTCGTTTATAGTGTTTTTAGCACGTTACTTCACTATGAAGGTTTATATAATAATATTTTATTATTTTGTGTCCCCTATAAAAAGGCCACAACCCTAATTCTTGCATTGATTTCTGCTTGCGTGGTCAACACACACAAGCCGCCTCCACATACTAAATGGACAGACCATATTTACCGACGTTCTTCCTCAAATTTCCACCTATTTCGATCACCGTCCTTAGAACTTACAACTATCTTATAGAGCTACGAGAGAGCTACAAACTGATCGGCTATGATCGATTTTCCTATATTCTAATTGCCCGAATTGGGGTGTGAAGTTGTGGCTTTTGGGGCGTTTTCAAGCGATAGGAAGAGCATGGTGGCTGGGCATTTTGTTCGAGGGAGGAGGAGGATCCGATGCTAAGTTTGGTGAGAGTTGATTGTTCTCCGATTGCTTGACGGTGGAGCAGCGGGCGGCTTTTGTTCGGCACGTGGATTTGTTGGATAGCAGTTGAACGATGGAAGCAATACAACACCGTTCGACTTATATATAAACTAATAAAGTAATTGGCTTAAATTTAATTAATTTACAATTAAAATATTATGATTTTACTTAAAATTCCCATAAGATAAAATGAGAATTTGGTGTAGGCGAGCCTGGATATTGGACATGAGAAAACACGAAGCAAATGGAGGAAAGAAGATGTCGGCCTATAATTTCTCTAGTCAGTGTAATTGATAATATTATATAATTAGGTAATTAAAAACTTAATTATTAACATTAATTAAGGAGATTTAGTAAGTTTTATTAAATATGGTGCTGATATCGTTTTTGAACATGAACCAGTCGTGGTGTGAGTTCATATGAGAAACGGAAGAAATGAACCAAGATGAGGAAGACACTGATCCGCTTGTGACCTTTGATATAAATGGTAATTAAGCAAACTAATTTCATAAGGATAATAATTTTAAATTAAATTGTATTATTTATAATTGTATAACATATGCCTATGTTATCATAATTGAGATAAACAAATTGCGTTGTGGTCGACTCGTCGAACTCTACATTTTGGTATGGATCTGGACAGGGCTAGATGTAGCCGAAATTTTTATTTAAATTAAACACTGTTTAATTTAATGCAAACCGAACCATTTCAGCAACAATAGAAATAAGGTGAGTTAAGCTCACTCAGTACTTCCCACTTATATTTTATATAAGTCGGGTTTTCATTTTGTGTGCTATGATTGCTAATGGTTCACTGTTTGTTAATTTTATATTCATATATTGATTGAACCCATGGAATTAAACATGATGTTTAATTTCAGTGGAACATAAAATCATTGTTTTAACGGTTGGTCCCAATAAAGTAACTTACATTATTGGTCATGTTTATGAAATAAACGTGTTTAATTTAAAGAATTTGTTTGAATTACCGTGGTTGTGTTAAACAAACTGGTTGATATTGAATTGTCGTTATTGACTGTTATGAAACCATTATTTATTTAAATTGAATGATTATATTGAGATAACATATTTGGATATAGGGAAGAACAGGTTGGAGGGATCCAACGGGATTCCTCAAATATATTTAATGATATTTATTTTCATATTATCATTGTATGAACTGTTTGATGAGATGATTGATTTGGTTGTTGACCGATGACCTGAAATTCAACTTTTGCCTTGTTTAAACCAATGGGCAATATTTGTTGAGTAATTGGAAGAATATGGCCTATTAATCCATCATTTTATGGATATGGATTTACCGTTGGGTGAATCAATATAAATGAAGTTATAAAATTTATTTTTATAACTGATGATAGATTTTGAAATATACTATTTCGAATAAAAGTTATTAAAGGGAAATAAATATTTATTGTTATTATTTGAGTTGTAAGAAATTATTAAATGATTTTATAAATCAAATTCTGATGTTAATTAGATTAATAAGCAAGAGAGTATAAAATTAACCTAATGGTTAAAAACTGGATAATTGTTTTTTAAGAACAATTAAATGGAATTACTTAAATTAATCATATTATTAATTAATTTAAAGTGCGAATTAATTGGAAATGATTAACGAGATAATCGTGAATTAATTGGAAATGATTAACGATATCATCGTGTTTTGAGTTGGCTAAGTTGACCGTTTTAATTTGGGATTGATTATTAAATTAGTTTGATGTTGATTAACCTAATGTAATAACTTAAAGAATATTTTTTATCTTTAATACGATTTTAAAAAGGAATTTACTATTTATATTAGTCAATAAATAAATTAACTACTTCTACAATAGAAAATGATTGAAGTAAATTATTGTTTTAATAATAATTTAGGAGATTACTTTTTAACTGAAATCATTTAAAAAGTAATAGAAGTTGGAAAAGAATCTAATTGAATTGTGAAAGGAGACAGGTGTATATTAAAACCCGAGTTTTAGTCACAAAGTTATAAAAGGGATTTTTAAGCGAATACGATAGCTTAAATTAATTATTTACTTAATATTTGAATTAAGTAAAAGGAAACCGAGAGAAAAGGGTTTATATTAAACCACAGTTGTATAAACAAAGTTTATAAAAATAGATGAGATAACCTTAATTTTAAATTAACATTGCTTGATAGTATAATTAAAAGAATGAACGAAATTGGAATAAGATTTCCAAAGCGGTAAATGGGTGAAAAGGATTAGAAAAAGGGATTGTTAAAAGTGAAATTGGTAAAGGAGTGAGTGATAGGATTTTGTAAAAAAAAAATCCGTGTTATAATACGAATTGTTAAAGAAGTAGAAGTTAAAGGTGATATTTTATTAAGCAATTATTTAATCGATAAGTTAATAAATAATGGTTATATTCGATAAGGAGATTTTCAAAAGTAAGAAAGTTTTATAAAACCGTGGTGAATAAATTAGTTAAATGGGATTTGTTTTGATATTATAATAAAATATCGGTTTTTGAATTACAACTCATTTCTATCTTAAGATAAGAACGTTGTTAATCAAAGTCTGATAGGTAACTAAAGTACCCCAACTTGAACGACTTCAGGATTATCTGGGGATGATACTAGTTGTAATGGTAAAGAGGTATAGAATGATTTATTATTTCCATATGAGAAATACTAACGCAGTGATAATTAAATTTTTTGAAATATGTATAATGAGATTTCCAAATTGTCGGAAATGGTAAGATTGGAGAATATACACATATAATGAATTTCCCGAAGTAAAAGTGATAAAAGGAGATTATGTGAAATTATAATGGTATTTTTGAGATAAAAAGGAAATGAAAAAGGGAGTTTGGAATGGATAAATTCCAAAGAATAAGGGGTTGGTTATTATCAGAAATAATAAAACAAGAAAGATTTCGTAACATTGTTTATGAGCGATAAGATGAATTTATTTCCCAATTTTATATAATGAGTAATGAGATAGCAAATGTTTCAAAATGATAGTAAGATAGAAAATTGGATATGGTTACAGAATATTTTCCTAAGTATTAATATAAAATAGTTTTAAAAATAATCCTATGTTAGATAAGAAGTGAAAATCTGTATTTGTTATATTTAAAGATGTAAGAGATTTTCGTTTATCATTTTAATAAAAGAGGCCAAGTAATACCAAGTACCGAATCTGTGAACTCATTTTATTCTCACGATTATTTATTTAATAGTTAATCTGTCCAATACGATTGTTGGACGGAAAGAATGGGATCGAATGTATGTTCGAAAACCATTCTGAACCAGCAAATATGTGGAAGATTGATTTAAGATTGTAACAACCCGTATTTTAATAACGTGTTATGACCATAAATCAAGGCAGAATTAATTTTTAAAATAAGGATCAAGGGCAACGGGTTACGCCATTACGTTTGTCTCGAAATTCTGCTTGGAAACGAGTCCGAGTTTTCGAAAATCGGGGTCCGTATGACCAAGTTATGACCCTTCAAAGTTTCAGAAATTTCAAGTTCAAAAACAGCTCAGAATTCGAATTCAAATTTCGAATTCAAACCCCAGAAAGGGCTGGACGGGAAATTTCCCGCCCAGGACCAGGTTGACCTGGGGGTCGACCATAGTGTAACCTGCCCAGGACCAGGTCGACCATAGAGTCGACCTGGTTGCCGAGCCCATTTTTGAGTCAGAGTTCACTCTGATGTT
This sequence comes from Allium sativum, assembly GCA_030737875.1. Classification (NCBI taxonomy): domain Eukaryota; kingdom Viridiplantae; phylum Streptophyta; class Magnoliopsida; order Asparagales; family Amaryllidaceae; genus Allium; species Allium sativum. The sequence continues at coordinate 169,215,089 of CM060912.1, forward strand.
TCTAGTCCGATTTCTGTCTAAATTCGTTGGCCTGACCCTATATAAACAACCCCTAACTCTAGTCTCTCTACACAAATTCTCTCTGGCCTTATGCTGCTAAAACTCTGGTTGAAAATTTAGAGAAAAGGGATTGCTTCTTCTTCAACAAGGCTACGTGTAGAGTATTGCTTTTTGGGGGATTTCTGTTAGACTCGAGATTCAACATCGCCTCTTTGTTTTCTAATTCTCACCACGATCTGTAAGCCCCAGTTACTTTTAGATCTAAACTTTAAACTTAATATGGACATGTTGTAAAGTGAAATTGAACCTAAGTATGACAATTATTTTGGATCTATCATTGTATATTTTGGATCTATCATTGTTCATTTTGATTCTAGTATTTTGGATCTACTATTTGTTCACCTTGGATCTATTCATCTAGAATCTTGACTTGTGGTAATATTTATATGAAATTGATTTGGGGCCTATATATGTTGTAGATCTAAAACCCCTAATGTCCATAATATTCATGCCTGTGATGTTGAATTAGTTTGTAACAACCCGGAAATTCAGAACCAATTTAAAAAAAATTATTTCAGGAAATTTTATTAGAAAATACGCCAGAGTTTAAAAAAAATTCCATTATTAAATAAAAAAGGTTTTTAAATAAAATAATATATTGATAAGTTGATTTATTAATAATATATTGATAAGTTGATTTATTAATAATATGTTGATAAGTTGATTTATTAATAATATGTTGATAAGTTGATTTATTAATAATATATTGATAATAAAAGAACGTTTCCAGTTTGAATTGTAAAGAGATAGGGTGTCAATGGTATACAACACACGTTTTAACTAGCAGTTAACGAAAATTAATGTTGACATTAATAATCAAATAAATCATGCAAGCTCACATTTCTTTTTTCTTTTTTTTCTACATTCATGCATCCTAGTTCACATTACCTATGCATTCATTTATTTCCTTCCCTACATTTTATTTACATGTATTTTATTTTTTATTCTCATCTACATCCCTTATCTTTTATATCATGTTGTTTATATTTAAAAAGCATAAGAAAAAAAATATAGTAAAACTTTTAACATTATCTATGTAATAACACATGATATTTAATATTATGTGTTAGAAATTTTTAAAGTCACATACATTTTAACATTAAACAATAAATTATCCATTCATCTCTTTCCTCCACTTTATTAATTTATTTCCTTACTTCTACATTCATGCATCTTATTTCATTTGCATGTTCTCGTTTCTTATATTTTCATCCCCTTATTTTCCTTTTTCCATTATTATTATTTATTCTTACAAAAGCAAACAATTTCCACATGTATATATATATTATTCCCTTATATATATATATTTTACATTATTTATGGGCATTTCTAGTCATTTTTGTTGTCTTATTCTTGTATGTCGAATTGAATATGTTCCTTAGTTTCTACAATTTTAATGTTATATATTTTGAAATTTCAAATTCACAAACTTTGTCACAATTAGCATTAAATCATGCATTAATTACATTTCCATATTCTCTTTCCTTATGTAATTTTCTTTTGAATTTTTAAATAAGAAATAAATGCTAATTAGATTGACATGTCATGTGTACTCAGCGAATTTATTTCATTTGTAACCTACCACTTAAGTAGAAGCACAAGTAAGAAATAAAGTAAAATATATATAACCAAATAAAGTAAAAAAAGGGAAAGTCCTCTCCTTCATAAAATAAATAAAATTTGAAATCATATTCAATGGTAATTAGAGGCGTGTCATTCATTGCAAGGAAAAATAATAATGATAATAATAATTACCGCATGTGTTTCATTCATTTCTTTTATGTTCTCTCTCTTTCTTTCATATGAATATATGCCACACTTTATGCCTTTTATAAATACAAGAAAGAAAATAATAAGAAAGACATTATGGGTTCATTTGCAAAATTAGAAACTAAATATTATTTTAAATACACAAACAAAGAAAACCCTAATCTATCATACAACCGCCGCCACCCTTATATTTTCATGGCAGATATTGCTCCTTTCTTCCTCCACTAATTTCCTTCAACATTCTTTTCTCTGAAATTGTCTTCTACAAATGTTGAAACTTCTTCCTCCTCTCCCTATAGAAAAAAAAAGAAAAGTAAATCTAAATTCCTTGCTACCTTCTGATTTTCGATTTCATACGAGATGATGGGTTCGTTTCCTCTTGAAGGCTACAAGGAAGAGATGATGGATTAAGGGTATGATTAAGAATCTAATTAGGTAATTAATTTATTTTATTATCTATTAATAAATCGAATAATATAATTAACGTAAAAATGATCATAACTTTGCCATACGAAATCAAAAATGGACAAATTCAGATGCGTTGGATTCGTAGCAATGAGATTTACAACAAGGAACTAACAAAAACTGATTTGGAGCTTGTCTAAATTTTGGCGAAATGGAAAGCTATTGGTGAGAATCTCTGATCTTTGCAATTAAATTATTTAATTGGTTGTTTATCGCTATTTTTAAAATTTTATTTGTGTGATATATGTTCAGATCTATGATGTGGTATGTTTTGTTTGTGTTTGAATGGATTATACTGCGTTGTATTGTTCAGATCTGTTAGTTTATCACTTAGATCTATATGGATCCGTTATAGAACATCGCGTTTGGTAATTTAGATTAAACTGGAAATTTAATCTAATTAAAATATTGGTTTGGTTGTAAAATCGTTTTGTTTAAATTTTATTTTATCCAATTTACAATATCAAATTCATTATGAAATTTTATTGTTATTGAATTCGTTAAAATATCAACTATGTTAATTTGGAAAATGTAAACAAACAAACTCTCATTTTATTTGTCAAGTTGAAATGGATAATTGTTCAACATAAAAAGGACAATTTAGAAAGTGTATGTGTATTAACATTTTATGTGTTGATGATTGACATAGAAATGTGTTTATTTTATGCTCTTATATCTTATCTTTTGTATATAAATAAATATTACTTGGGTATTGTTTTGTTATTTTTACAGATAGTCCAACCCAGCCCGCATGCAACCAGAAATGTAGAGAAATAGAGTTCAATTTGCTGTATTTGCATTTTGAAGAATTGTAGATGAAGATATCACATCTAGTTGCTGTTGGACAAGAAAAGGAGTGATAAAAAGGCTTTGCACATCACAAATCAATGAAGAAATATCAAGGAAGAAAGAGGAAAAAGAGAAAAGGCCCAAATTTGCTTTATTTATCTAAGGCCCATTTATGTTTCTCACTGTAAACAAATTAGTGGTGTAATGACCAAGCCCATTTACCATTAGGGTTAGGGTTAGGGTTTGGCTATCTACCCTATATATAATGGCATTGTAGCCACCATCCTATCTCATCTCTTATTCCATTGTTCTAATAAAAGTTCTTCTTTCTCTTTTATTTTCTGCATTTTTTTTGTTTTCTTAGCAACTAGTGTTGTCTATACGATTAGATTCGGTAGAACACTATTTGTATTTTGCACTTGTTTGCATTAGTGATTTACCGTCTGATTAGATTCAGCGGAAATCCTAATTTTAATTCTTGTTTGTTATTTCAATTTCTGCAATTTCAATTTCTGCTTTTATTATTTTCTTAGGTCAAATTGGGTTTGATTAGATTCAAATCTAATTCATAGTTTCATTTGCTTTCCATTGAAATTGTGATTTGATCGTCGGTTCAGTTAGATCTGTTCTGAATCAAATTACAGTTTTAATTTTGTTTTGTTTTATTTCCAAAATCAACCTCCAAAGTTCGTCTAACACGCCCACGAAACATATAAATAATAAAATTTAACTTTCCTCCCTGTGTTCGACCTGTATGCTACACACCTGTATGCTTGCAGAATTTATTACAAATGTCGCGCTTTTCTAGCGTCGATCAAGTTTTTGGCGCCGTTGCCGGGGAGGTAACGATTGAATTTTATTGTTTATTTAATTTTCGATTCGTGTTAGTTTTATTTTATTTTGTATATATTTTTGTTTCTTGTACATATAGAAAAAATCTCAATTAGTGATGTGGCATATTAATTACATTGATACTGTCATGAACTAAGCAAGAGAAAAAAAATAATTTCTTGCCTTTATTTTCTTTCAATTTCTTTTCCTATTTTCAATTATTCCTTTCCATTTTTCAATCCTCCTTCCTACTTTTATATTCATTTCTTCTTTTACAATCTTTCAAAAAAAAAAACTTGCTTTTTTTTTCATTTATTTCTTTCCTTTTTTTTATTTTATTTTGCATTTCTTCCAATCTAATTCCTTCAAGAAGAAAAAAAAAAAAGTTGCTAATTTCTCTTCAATTTCTTTCCATCTTTCTACCACCTTGCTGATTTTCACATTTTTCTTTTCTCTTTCCTTTTCTTTTTATTTGTTTCCATCTTTTGTCTACAACTTTCTAAAAAAAAAAAAAAAAAATTGCAATTTCTTCTCTGCCTACTTTGATTTCTTTCTTGTTTTTGTCTGCTTTTATTTCTTTCCTCAATTTCTTCTACCCTTCCTCTCGACTCAAGAAACCTTGCTTTTTTCTCTTATTTCCTTCCTCTTTTATTATTTTTTTTCCATTTTTGTTTTGCTTTTTCCCATTCATTTCTTTCCCTTTCTTCTTGTTCAAATTTTCATAAAAAAAAACTTGCATTTTTTTTTAATTTCTTTCCAATTGCATTTCTCATTAACCTTTTACAATCTCTCTTTCCATTTTTTCATTTATTTCTTTCCTGCTCTCTCCTTCATTAAAAAAAAAAACAACTATCAATTTTCCTTTATTCTTTCCATCTTTCCACTTTCTATCCAATTGTCTTTTTCTTTTTGCAAATTTCAAAAAAAAAAAAAAATGATTCCTCTTTTGCAACTTTTTTTTTCCTTTCTTCTTTTGTCTTTCTTGTTCTCAATACATTGATTTCTTTTCTTCTCTTACAAATTTCCTTTCTTTTCAAAAAAAAAAAAAAAAAATCCTCTTTTGATTTCTTTCCTCTTTATTCCTCCTTTCCAATTTTCTATATAATTACTTCTCATTCTTCTTTTACAAGTTCAAAAAAAAAAAAAAAAAAAAAATCTTGCCATTTTTCTTTTAATTCTTCCCTATTTTCAACTTCTTTCTCCTTCCTTTCATTTGTTTCTCCTCTTACTAATATCTCACATCCTTTCTTCTTTTACAATTTGCTGAAGAAAAAAAAATCCTTTTATAAATTTCTCTTCTCTGCCTTGTAATTGATTTTCTTTCTTTCTCCATTTATTTCTTTCCCTTTTCAAGTTTTTCCTTTCTCATTTTTTTCTCTCTCTTCTAATTTTACAACAACAAACAAAAGAAAAAATTCTTTCTGTTTTTGTCTTCTCTTTTATTGCTTTCCCTTCTCAATTTCTTTTCCAAATCTTTTACAATTACTTTTCTTTCTTCCTTTACAATTCTCTTTCTTTTCTGAAATCTCTCTTCCCATTTTTTTTGTCATTTGTTTCTTTCCTATTTGTCCGCTTTTCAACACTAATAAAAAAAAGGCAAGGACATAATTTTTTTTCATTATTCTTCCCTGCTTCATTTTTTCCCCTCTGATCAAATACCCCTCTCTCTCACACAATCTCATTTCACCACATTTTTTTTTTCAATCTACACTTCAGCACCATCTTCTTCAATCCCTCCTTCCCACCACACTTCTGCCACAACGCACAAACCAACCCCATCCACAAGCATTCTCTCAAAAAAAAAATTCCAATTTTTTTTTTTTTAAATCTACCACAGCCTCATATTTTCTTGTGCTTTTTTTTTTGTTATTTACTTCATTAAAAAAAACCCAAAAATAAAAAAAAGAGTTTCAAACCAAGGGCAAAGTGACTGGAGTTCAAGCAACAAATCAAGAATTCAGAAATCAGAAGAAATTGCAAATAGTGAGATTTCAATCATTGACGCTACTCATTTTTCTGGATGGACAGCCATACCCCACTGTAAATTTCTTTTAACTCTACAGGTGCTCTGCTGCAAAAATATAGAAATTGCTTGTAAAAATCTTCTGCTGGGGCAGCGGCTTGCTTGTACAATATTTTAATTTTCTGTTATTATTCTGTGACAGTTCTGTGTCTGATATTTCTGAATCTGTTTGTAAGGAACGAATTTTCATAACTAAAATCATCATGCTCGTCTTTTTAAATTTTAACACTTGATTTGATTTGCAAAATAATATAATTGAAAAGTGGTGCTTTGTGAAGTTGACTGTCTCGTACAATTGGATCGCGGATATATATTAGTTCAATTTTTTGAACTTTTAGCAAAAGAGGTTGCATACTACCCGTAAAACATTGGTCGTATCCCTTAGTATTTATACTATACGTGAACGACCATAAGACCCTCTTCCCCCTTCCAATTGAGGCAGTTAATTAATAGAGCGCAACTTAGTATTTTATACTATTTTGAACTAAGAATAAATTCTGTCTTGCCTTGATTTCATTCAAATGTCTGATTCAAGAAAATCTTTGAGAGAATTGTGGGATCATAACCGGAGTAGACGTCCTCTTGAAGAGTATGAATATGAAATACAACTCATGAAGCAAGATTTTCCAAATTTTGGTGAAGCCAATGTCAACAATTTTCAAAATTTTCCAACTGACCAACATTTTCAAAATCATAGATATAATCGAAATGATGATTTCAATTCAAATTTCAATAATTTCGATTATGGGCCACACCCACATCAAAACGATTTTGAATCCCAATATAGCTTTGATCCACATCAGTATGGAGTTGGAAACCAATTCGAAAATAATTTTGGATATGAAAATGATTTTCAAATCGATCAAAATCTTCAAAATAACAACCCATATCCACATCTTGAATATAACCAAGATTGCAATTTTCCCTCGAATTTTAACAGTTTTGGTTACAAACATAATTTTTATGATCAAAATGATTTCCAATATTCAAACAACCACCACATTGGAAATAATTTTGATTGTGAGATTGATATGGATTATAATTTTGAGAATCAAGAAATCCAAAACGAGAGTTCTCTAATCGACGATTCTGAAGAATACCATCTTAACGTTTTTAGAGAGAGGGTAGAAAGGATCGATAGACAGCTTAATGAAAGAGATAGAAAGATAGATGAACTTCTTTGTTTAATGACAACTTTGAAAGAACAGCGAGAGCAACAAAATCAAATTCAAACAAGCGATGAATCAGAAAATAATCAATTCTTTACTGATGGTGAAAAGTTTCAAATAACAACTTTCGAAATTGAAAATAACGATCTAAATGAAGTTGTTCAAAATTCAACGAATGATCTGGACTTCGATTCTTTTCAAGAAAAAGATGTAAGCTTAGATTTTGTTCTTCCTCTTTCGGGCTGCGAGAAACTTGAATTCTTTGAAATTGAACAAACTGAAAATGTTGAATTTTTCGAAAACTCAAAATTGGAAAAGGATTTTAACGAACATGAATTCTTTGGATTGTATGAGGAAGAGTTGCCAAATGAGGAAGAAATAGATTCACATCATGAGTTCGAAAATTTTAACTTTGAGAAAATTTCAAACGAACTTGAAATTGTCAGTGTCGAAAATATATTGTCAGTTAATGATGAGAAATGTGATCACATGGTCTTGAACAACACTCAGATTTCAAATTTCACTGAATTTATATACGATCACAATTTTTTGAAAAATTACACTGATAAATTTGTTGAACACATGAACTATTTTTGGAATGTTAGTTTGATTGAAAAACTTCATGTTAGGACGATCTTGAACATTCATTTATTGGACTATAAATCTAGGTTTAAAGATGAGATGGTTTTCAAAAACCTTTTCTTATTAGTAAACACGCCTAGACATAGTGTGAATGGGACTCATAGGGCAAGAACCAAGTGTGGGGGAAAAAGTTGGTGGAATTCTTTGCATCGCGTTCACCGCAAACACATATATCATTGTATATATGATCCATTCTTACATATAGTTAAATTGCATTTCGTTTTACAAATCATTTTACATTTAATCCATCTTTGGGTTCTATCTTTCACATTTAGGAAACGTGTTTACAGTGTGGACACTGTTTAGTTCTAGTGTGGGGGGGAGTCTGCATTTCATCCATTCTCATTTTTCTTTGTTTTTTCTTTTATTTTCATCATTTTAGGACCATCATGCATTTTAGACTGTAGTAACATGCCATTTTTTTTTTGAAACATGACTCGTTTTAGATTGATACAACAAAATAAGTTTACAATTTTTAGCCAGTTGATAGTATTTTTTTCTCTCAACTTAGATCGAATAAGAAATATGATGAAAAGTTGAATTTTGAGGGATAATAGTGTAACCGGTACATAGGGAGATTCTTAGGTGATGGCCATGAAATCTATTCTATATTGTAGACTTTGTTTAAATAAGTGGAGGACTTAAAATGCTTATAATGGCTTGTCAAATCTTTGAAACTAAGTTGTGTTAAGTTGAATTTGCGTAACTCTCTTTTGTGCTTATATTTTCGATAATAATAATAATAGTATTCCAAGGGTATCCAACATTGCTTGTATATCGAGCGTTGGTGTGCAAACCCGCCAAGCTCTATCCGACACGTTGTTGACAAAGTCAAAGTTGGAATATTTTGGTCTCATTTTATGAGATTGGACACCTAAGGATTACCGACACGTTGTTGACAAAGTCAAAGTCGGCCTGCACAATCCGCCAAGCTCCTTACCTACTCTCCGTTAGTCCGCGAGGCAGTGCATGGGTGGTAAACCTTGGTCTTTTTTAGTTAGGTGTATGTACTTAATCATAAATCTTAAATTTTTATAGAATAAAGAATAAGCGATGATACCCAAACACTTCTTGACCTTATTGATTTGACTAGCCATACATGAGAAAATTAGAATACCACTTTGCAAACTGTGCCAAGCAAACTAAGAATTTATTTCATGGCTGCACTATGTTATCGACCGAACTAACTGGCCAAACTGGAATTTAACATTTGAAAACTTGATTTATATTGAAAATTTGTGACAAGTCGAGGTATCTAAAATAAAATCAACTGATTGGAAATTGTTAACTTAATTTGTTGTACCACTTTCCTGAAATAAGTCGTGTTGCCATTGTTCGTTTTTATTTTTGCATATGTCCATTGCATTCATGTAGTTTCATTAGAATCATAACATACTGCATTTGGATTTTGTGGGTAGTATCCGCTGAAAACCCTCACGAGACACCACTCGTCCTACTAGGGACACCTAGAGGTTTAACGGCTTGTTGCATACGCTCAATGCAATCGTGTTTCCTACGAAAGTGTGACCTATCTAGTTTAGTTTTTCATTTTTTTGTTTTACTCGAGGACGAGTAAAAGATAAGTGTGGGGGTATTTGATTGACATAGAAATGTGTTTATTTTATGCTCTTATATCTTATCTTTTGTATATAAATAAATATTACTTAGGTATTGTTTTGTTATTTTTACAGATAGTCCAACCCAGCCCGCATGCAACCAGAAATGTAGAGAAATAGAGTTCAATTTGCTGTATTTGCATTTTGAAGAATTGTAGATGAAGATATCACATCTAGTTGCTGTTGGACAAGAAAAGGAGTGATAAAAAGGCTTTGCACATCACAAATCAATGAAGAAATATCAAGGAAGCAAGAGGAAAAAGAGAAAATGCCCAAATTTGCTTTATTTATCTAAGGCCCATTTATGTTTCTCACTGTAAACAAATTAGTGGTGTAATGACCAAGCCCATTTACCATTAGGGTTAGGGTTAGGGTTTGGCTATCTACCCTATATATAATGGCATTGTAGCCACCATCCTATCTCATCTCTTATTCCATTGTTCTAATAAAAGTTCTTCTTTCTCTTTTATTTTCTGCATTTTTTTTGTTTTCTTAGCAACTAGTGTTGTCTATACGATTAGATTCGGTAGAACACTATTTGTATTTTGCACTTGTTTGCATTAGTGATTTACCGTCTGATTAGATTCAGCGGAAATCCTAATTTTAATTCTTGTTTGTTATTTCAATTTCTGCAATTTCAATTTCTGCTTTTATTATTTTCTTAGGTCAAATTGGGTTTGATTAGATTCAAATCTAATTCATAGTTTCATTTGCTTTCCATTGAAATTGTGATTTGATCGTCGGTTCAGTTAGATCTGTTCCGAATCAAATTACAGTTTTAATTTTGTTTTGTTTTATTTCCAAAATCAACCTCCAAAGTTCGTCTAACACGCCCACGAAACATATAAATAATAAAATTTAACTTTCCTCCCTGTGTTCGACCTGTATGCTACACACCTGTATGCTTGCAGAATTTATTACAAATGTCGCGCTTTTCTAGCGTCGATCAGTTGATAAAAGTGCAGGATTGAAAAACACAAGTTTATTGACCTCTTTATTTGTTAATAAAAAGAAAGGAAATAGTACATGTTAGAAATTACTTTTTATTTTGCACTTCTATTTGCAAAACAAAAGACAAGATTAAAAAAAAATTAATTACATTCTCCTTTATATTTGTTAGTTAAAAGAGACAAGGTTTGTAATACCATTTTATTTTGTATTTTATTTGCAAAACAAAAGTACAAGATTTGAAAATACATTTTTGTTAACATTTGTTTTGTTAATAAAAAGAATAGAATTAAGGATTCATTTTGATTTAACATGGTATTTGTTAATGACAAAGACTTGACTTAAAAAAAAAGGTTAAGGTTATAAACACCTTTTTGTTAACATTTTATTTAGTATTAAAAAGGCCAAGATTATAAACATGAGTTCATGTTAGAAAACTTGTTTTACATTAAATTATATTTTAATGTTAAGAATGTATACAAAAGAATTTGTTCGTGTTTAGAAAATAAGCTTTACATTAAAAAGTATATTTTAATGAATTGAATGTACATAAATATTTGTTTGCATTTAGAAAACAAATTTTACGTTAAATTCATATTTTAATGTTAAGAATATACATAAACATGAGTTCATGTTAGAAAACTTGTTTTACATAAAAATTATATTTTAAAGTTAAGAATTTACATAAGAATTTGTTCATATTAGGAAAAACACATTTCACATTAAATTTACATTTTAATGTAATGAAGGTAAACAAAATTTGTCATAGGAAACATCATTACAAACTTTATCTTTAATGTAATGAATAGATTTACAAAATTGTACGTGTTATGAAATGAAACATGTTTTTACATTAAACTTTATTTTTAATAAAACGATCATTTCTAAATAAAAATGTATTCACATTAACTTTACATTTTTAATGTTAATAAGACATTAAAAAAATCATTGTCATGTTAAATTATTTTCACATTGGAATTCATATTTCCAATGTAAGGGAATCATTATAAAATGAATTGAAACAAAAGCATGTATTTTATTTGCCATTTGTTAGTATAAAAAGAATGGAATAAAAAGAATGTCTTTTTATTGTCACTTGTTTTACAATAAAAAAAATGAAATAAAGAGACTAGGTTTCATTTTGTCATTTGTTCACAACAACAAAAAAAGTGTAATAATATAAAGTGTTCATGTTTTAAACTTATAAAACATGTTTACATTAAATAGTATATTTCAATGTAATGAATTGCATAATATAAATTGTCCATGTTTTAAACTTATGAAACTTGTTTACATTAAAACGTATATTTTAAAATAATGAATGGTTTAACAAAATTTGTTCATGTTTTAAAATGTAAAACATAGGGACATTAAAAACTCTAGTTTAATGCAATATATAAAAAGAAACATTTTGTCAAACTTGATTAGTGAAAATAGAATTAACATTTTTGGTCAAAAGAAATATTAGCGAAGAAAAACAACATTTTTATATAAATGTCACATTAGAACAACATTCTTGTCAAGACTTGATTAGTCAATCTAAATAGTCATTTTGGGTTAATATGTTAGTGAATTAGAAAATGAACCTTTCTATACATTAAAAAGGACTAGTTAAAAATGCACAATTTGTGTCATTAAAAAGGATTAATTGGAAATGCACATTTTGTGTCATTAAAAAGGATTAGTTAAAAATGAACATTTTGTGTCATTAAAAAGGATTAGTTAAAAATGAACATTTTGTGTCATTAAAAAGGATTAGTTAAAAATGCACATTTTGTGTCATAAAAAAAGGACTAGTTAAAAATGCACATTTTGTGTCATAAAAAAGGATTAGTTAAAAAAATGAACATTTTGTGTCATTAAAAAGGACTAGTTAAAAATGCACATTTTGTGTCATAAAAAAAAGATTAGTTAAAAAATGAACATTTTGTGTCATTAAAAAGGATTAGTTAAAAACGAACATTTTGTGTCATTAAAACGGATTAAAAAGGATTAGTTAAAAATGAACATTTTGTGTCATTAAAAAGGATTAATTAGAAATGAACACTTGGTGTCACTAAAAAGATTAAATTAAAAATAAACATTTTTTTTATGCATAAGAAAAGAGATTAAAACAAAATACTCATTTTTGTATATTAAAAGTGAATTAGACAAAATGGACATTTTTGGCACATTAAAATGAATGAAGTAAAAATAGACATCTTTATTCATTGAAGAAGATTAGACAAAATTCTCATTTTGTTGCATTAGAAGTTAAGAAACAAAATCATCATATTTGTTTATGTTGAGAAAAAGAATGGATTTGAAATGTATATTTTCATACATTAAAGAGAATGAATTAAGGATGTATATTTTTATACATTAAAAAGAATGAAGTCAAATATTCATTTTGTCATTAAAATAAATGAGACCAAAAATATGCATTTTTGTAAATAAGTAAAAGTCAAGATTTTTATTGTCATATGTTCACCATAAAGAGAATTGAAATATTTGCCTGTGATGTTGTATTTTGATGTGTTAAATATAATGTTAGTATATTCAAAATTGAATATTACACTTTCATTTACAAGTCATCCGACTTGTTTATGTGATTGGGACGATTATTTTTACACATCGCCCAAGTGCACAAATGATTTATTATTTGTTTGTTGGATGAAAACCCCACACGGGTATTGGGACGATACTTGACTGACACAAATCCCAATCTTTAATTATATGTCTATCGATTGATCGACAGACTGCGATGAGCGTTATAATCTCATTTTAATGCTCACACAGTTGAAATTGTCACTCTGGTTGTTAATGGATAGTTTGAGGATTATTTCCTGTTATTGCCCTATACATGAAATGTATGAAACCCATATGACCCAAATTATATGGTGCATGGTTGAGTCGCATTCCAATGCAGAATTTCTTTTTTATATAAAGAATTTTTGTATAATAAAAGAATTTTTGTAAAATAAAAGGTTTTGTAATATAAAGAATATTTTGAATTGAAAATATTTAACAAACAGATTAAATGAAGTTTTCAATTAGGTTATCATTTAATTAGAATTTATTTCAAGTAATGGATTTTGGGTTGTCGTGGATGGTGTCTTAAATAACATTGTCCTTAACCCGATGAAAGAGTTAATCTTTTAATTAAGATTATTTACAATTATATTTGTGATTGAAAATAAATTGATATGTGAATTGGATTTATTGTGAACTGTGTTTTTAAACGACATTGGTTCTTTAATCCAATTTACATTGATATTATTATTTGGAAATTTATAAATCTATTTTATAGATTTAAAAGAAGATTTTCTAAAGATCAGATTTTTCCCAATTTAATATATTAAATTGGAATTAAGTGGAAATTCGATTGATAATAATCGAGATGGGCTTCTGTAAAAGAAGACCGATATTATATATGGAATTTAAGAGGCTTTGTCGTTATTCCATTTATAATGTTAGTCTGGTACAGAAATTTATAACGATTATTTGTTGATTTGGTTTCTGTAGAAATTCCATATTTTGGAAATTGGTTTTGGGTTTATCGTGAACTGTGTTTTAAATGACACTAGTTCTTTTAACCCAATTTAAGACAAGATTGGTTTATTGAAATTAATAATCTTGCAATAATGATTCTTGTATTAAAAATCAAAATTGGAATATTAATAAATCTTCTTAGAAAGGTTAAAAATTTAATTTATTTTATCTTTGATAAAATTAATGAGAATCTTTTAATATAAATAATATTTTTATTTAAAAAAGAATGTTCAGAGTTGGAATGTGGCGTATGGTTGATTTTAATTAAGAATACGCGAGTTATTCAGGAAGACCGGGTCTAACCCATTCTGAATAATCATCACGGCGATCAAGAGTCGAAGATGAAGACGGTGACTGAAGACCGGAGAGCTTCACATCGTTTGGTTGATGGTGACTGATATCTTGAATTGGGTCTGATCCCCCAAGGCAAGATAAAACGTAATGATCTTCCAGACGTACTGGAGATCGACGGATACGTTATTTCGTTCAGACCCAGAACGGACTTGTAAATGGATAGCATGCCTGACATTGAAATTTATTTCATGTAATTAAATTGGTTTTTATTTAATATATAAATGCATGGTGGCGGAGGATTTATTCTCTTGCTTAACACCCTTTTGTATGTTAAATAATTACCGATCGCATGATATGAGTTGTTGATGTGGTATGCCAAGTTGCACTTGATCAAGGCTTATTGTTGCAAAGCAGAGCCTTGTGGGATGATCAAAGCATAGTCTATTTAGGCATAGCTTTGTGTAACGTGACTTCGCGAGCCTCACATCCCGGTAGAGTCTAAAACGGGAGAAGGGAACGTAGGGAGTGCACACGTTTCTCTCTAGCTAGAGTGGTGCCAGGAACCTACCAGCGCTGGCATTTATTCATTGTGGTTGTTGGATTTTTCGAGGCCTCGGTTTATGCGGTCACCACTGGCCGTATTATAGGTCCAAAAGGACCGGGGAACGTGTGTCCAGGAATAACTAATCCACAAAAGTAAGTGTGGACCGGCCCTGCAGGATCCAAGGGTTGGACAGAGTACCAATCCTGGGGCATTGCTAGAATGTCTCGAATCGGTAAGGATCTCCTCCCTAGCCTTGACTCAGATGGAAACCCAAATTTCCAATACGACATCACGCGGTTTTGATTGTATACCTATATATGGCGACATAGTGGGATGGGGCACTCATGCCGTCTAGGATTAATACATTTACTTTGATGTATTTCAAATTGGTTGCACATTATTATTATATAATACCGTGTTTATCGTATCAAGCATTTCTTGACCATTATAAGGTAAAACCCTATCCTCCGGCTTGCGTGACATTGTGTGATGGGACCTGGGTCTTATAATGGTTTCATTTTTCAAAAAGACATTGCGTTATTCTACGATTTACTTTAGTTTATGCACTGGCAATCTATAGGAGAAAACCCGTTCCGCGAAAGTGGCGTGGTCCTGTGATTAGCCTTATTATATTATATAGGTTAAGTAGAATTCTCACACCAGTCCCATGACTGACCTGTAGTTGTCCACTGGCAAACTCGGGTGCCCATATTTTCCACACGGGCAGTCGAGTAGCTATTTTTGCAGATATATTAAGCAGGATTCTGGGTTGAAGCTTAAAGCTGTGTCCAGAGATAGAGAGTCTTCTGCCGTGTTTCTTCCGCTGCAATATATTTTAATTATTATAACTTATTCTTCCGCTGTTTTTTTTATTCAATGTACTCTGATATCCTGTACTCTGATGTAACATTATATGATATGTTATAAAAGTCTTCTGTTGTTGTTTTAATATGTTGTATTCCCAAAGTTAAAGCATCCGAAGGTTTCCAAATTTTTGGGTCAGACCTGCGTGGTTTATGGTCGATTCAAAGGGTGGGAATTTGCGGGTCTTTACAGTTGGTATCAGAGCTCTAGTTAGCTCAAATCTTTGGGGTACAACTCGTTAGAACTGAACAAAAGACTCATCAGAGATTGGATTAGTAATGTCCAATAAGAATACTCATTAGAGATTGGATCAGCAGTATCTTAGAATGAGTGAACTCGTTAGAGATGGGGTTAGTAATGCCCTAGAACGAGTTAAGAGTTACGAATTTATAATTAACGTATTTTGATATTTATAATCTATTCTTTGAAATATGATTTTTATATATATAAAGTTATATATATTTTGAAAAGATAATCAACCATTAAAATTTAAAATTAAGATAGTTAATTTTACAATTTTTAGCTACGTTCCTTTTCGAGGACGAAAAGTTTTCAAGTGGGGGCGATTGTAACAACCCGGAAAATCAGAACCAATTTAAAAAAAATTATTTCAGGAAATTTTATTAGAAAATACGCCAAAATTTTAAAAAAAATTCCATTATTAAATTAAAAAAAGGTTTTTAAATAAAATAATATAATGATAAGTTGATTTATTAATAATATATTGATAAGTTGATTTATTAATAATATGTTGATAAGTTGATTTATTAATAATATGTTGATAAGTTGATTTATTAATAATATATTGATAATAAAAGATTGTTTCCAGTTTGAATTGTAAAGAGATAGGGTGTCAACGGTATACAACACACGTTTTAACTAGCAGTTAACAAAAATTAATGTTGACATTAATAATCAAATAAATCATGCAAGCTCACATTTCTTTTTTCTTTTTTTTCTACATTCATGCATCCTAGTTCACATTACCTATGCATTCATTTATTTCCTTCCCTACATTTTATTTACATGTATTTTATTTTGTATTCTCATCTACATCCCTTATCTTTTATATCATGTTGTTTATATTTAAAAAGCATAAGAAAAAAAAATATAGTAAAACTTTTAACATTATCTATGTAATAACACATGATATTTAATATTATGTGTTAGAAATTTTTAAAGTCACATACATTTTAACATTAAACAATAAATTATCCATTCATCTCTTTCCTCCACTTTATTAATTTATTTCCTTACTTCTACATTCATGCATCTTATTTCATTTGCATGTTCTCGTTTCTTATATTTTCATCCCCTTATTTTCCTTTTACCATTATTATTATTTATTCTTACAAAAGCAAACAATTTCCACATGTATATATATATATATATTATTCCCTTATATATATATATATTGTTTACATTATTTATGTGCATTTCTAGTCATTTTTGTTGTCTTATTCATGTATGTCCAATTGAATATGTTCCTTAGTTTCTACAATTTTAATGTTATATATTTTGAAATTTTAAATTCACAAACTTTGTCACAATTAGCATTAAATCGTGCATTAATTACATTTCCATATTCTCTTTCCTTATATAATTTTCTTTTGAATTTTTAAATAATAAATAAATGCTAATTAGATTGACATGTCATGTGTAGTCAGCGAATTTATTTCATTTGTAACCTACCACTTATGTAGAAGCACAAGTAAGAAATAAAGTAAAATATATATAACCAAATAAAGTAAAAAAAAGGGAAAGTCCCCTCCTTCATAAAATAAATAAAATTTGAAATCATATTCAATGGTAATTAGAGGCGTGTCATTCATTGCAAGGAAAAATAATAATGATAATAATAATTACCGCATGCGTTTCATTCATTTCTTTTATGTTCTCTCTCTTTCTTTCATATGAATATATGCCACACTTTATGCCTTTTATAAATACAAGAAAAAAAAAATAAGAAAGACATTATGGGTTCATTTGCAAAATTAGAAACTAAATATTATTTTAAATACACAAACAAAGAAAACCCTAATCTATCATACAGCCGCCGCCACCCTTATATTTTCATGGCAGATATTGCTCCTTTCTTCCTCCACTAATTTCCTTCAACATTCTTTTCTCTGAAATTGTCTTCTACAAATGTTGAAACTTCTTCCTCCTCTCCCTATAGAAAAAAAAGAAAAGTAAATCTAAATTCCTTGCTACCTTCTGATTTTCGATTTCATACGAGATGATGGGTTCGTTTCCTCTTGAAGGCTACAAGGAAGAGACGATGGATTAAGGGTATGATTAAGAATCTAATTAGGTAATTAATTTATTTTATTATCTATTAATAAATCGAATAATGTAATTAACGTAAAAATGATCATAACTTTGCCATACGAAGTCAAAAATGGACAAATTCAGATGCGTTGGATTCGTAGCAATGAGATCTACAACAAGGAACTAACAAAAACTGATTTGGAGCTTGTCTAAATTTTGGCGAAATGGAAAGCTATTGGTGAGAATCTCTGATCTTTGCAATTAAATTATTTAATTGGTTGTTTATCGCTGTTTTTAAAATTTTATTTGTGTGATATATGTTCAGATCTGTGATGTGGTATGTTTTGTTTGTGTTTGAATGGATTGTACTGCGTTGTATTGTTCAGATCTGTTAGTTTATCACTTAGATCTATATGGATCCGTTATAGAACATCACGTTTGGTAATTTAGATTAAACTAGAAATTTAATCTAATTAAAATATTGGTTTGGTTGTAAAATCGTTTTGTTTAAATTTTATTTTATCCAATTTACAATATCAAATTCATTATGAAATTTTATTGTTATTGAATTCGTTAAAATATCAACTATGTTAATTTGGAAAATGTAAACAAACAAACTCTCATTTTATTTGTCAAGTTGAAATGGATAATTGTTCAACATAAAAAGGACAATTTAGAAAGTGTATGTGTATTAACATTTTATGTGTTGATAAAAGTGCAGGATTGAAAAACACAAGTTTATTGACCTCTTTATTTGTTAATAAAAAGAAAGGAAATAGTACATGTTAGAAATTACTTTTTATTTTGCACTTCTATTTGCAAAACAAAAGACAAGATTAAAAAAAATTAATTACATTCTCCTTACTTTATATTTGTTAGTTAAAAGAGACAAGGTTTGTAATACCATTTTATTTTGTATTTTATTTGCTAATAAAATTACAAGATTTGAAAATACATTTTTGTTAACATTTGTTTTGTTAATAAAAAGAATAGAATTAAGGATTCATTTTGATTTAACATGGTATTTGTTAATGACAAAGACTTGACTTAAAAAAAAAGGTTAAGGTTATAAACACCTTTTTGTTAACATTTTATTTAGTATTAAAAAGGCCAAGATTATAAACATGAGTTCATGTTAGAAAACTTGTTTTACATTAAATTATATTTTAATATTAAGAATGTATACATAAGAATTTGTTCGTGTTTAGAAAATAAGCTTTACATTAAAAAGTATATTTTAATGTATTGAATGTACATAAATATTTGTTTGCATTTAGAAAACAAATTTTACGTTAAATTCATATTTTAATGTTAAGAATATACATAAACATGAGTTCATGTTAGAAAACTTGTTTTACATAAAAATTATATTTTAATGTTAAGAATGTACATAAGAATTTGTTCATATTAGGAAAAACACATTTCACATTAAATTTACATTTTAATGTAATGAAGGTAAACAAAATATAACAACCCGCAAAATCAGGACCAATTTAAAATTTTATTTTAGAAAATTATAATGAATTTTGTCAATATAAAATAATTTATTTAAATAATAATGATCACAAATTTGATTCAAATCGAAGTTAGAATGAATGATTTAATTTTAATTATAAAAAGAGTTAGAAATAACGCGTAGTTTGAAAAGTCAAACTTGAACTTTGACTGACCGTACAGGATGCAAAATTTAACGGATTTTAGTGAAACCAAAAATATTAGAATCTATTTAAAAATATCTTTCCAATGAATCCGAAAAATCGAAATTTCATAACGGGAATCAAAAGTTATGTCAAAATTAAAATCTAGAATGGCCGCTATGAAATTTATAAGGGCTAAAATGCTACTTTTTGCATACGAAGGAATTTGAACTCGAAACCTCTTCCATTGAGTTCAGAATGATGTTTCTACATTGAAAAACAGTAAACACTTATATATTTTGAGTTTCGGGATTTATTTGTTTAAAAATGTATTTTTAATATTAAATATATTGGCCTTAAAAATAGTCATTTTTCAAACGACCTCTGTTTTCGACGAAACCACTTTTGTTGGAACCGGAATGTCAAATTATCGCTCGGTTTCAATTTTTGGAATTTTCCGAGTTAATATGTGAGCGTGGCAAGGGAAAATGTGTTTTGACAGTTTCGGTCAAATTTAATCGACTTAAAAATAGCCATTTTTCAAACAGCCTCAGAATTCGACGAAATTAGTCTTGTTAGAACCGTATCGTCAAAACATAGCCAAATATAATCTTTTTGTAATTTTTAGAGGCAGTATGTGGCCCGGTAAATTTAATTGTACGTCAGAATTAAATAATTAAGGGTTTTAAATATTAAATTAAAAGAGAAACATATCGTAACAGCCGAATTGGGTTACGAGGCCTGTTCTATTACGTCCGGAATAGGGGTATTTGCCCAGAAACATTTTTCGTTGAATTTAATTTGGAGTTCCAGACGATATACGAATTTAAAAGGATTAAATTCGTTAAAATACACTAGAAATACGCGTATAAATACCCACCGTATACGCTAACCCTAAACCTATCCCTGTGGCCGCCGTATACACGTTCTCAATGGCCGAAATGATCCCAAATTCAAACCCTCTTTTCTCCCAATCCACTCAACGAAATTCAGAGTTCTATATATCAAACTGAAGAGGAGATCGAGGGCTTCAAGATGGACGGTTGTGATCGATTCTGGTGTTCGCTAGTGGTCGTGGCGTCGTGGCAAAGGGGCGAACTTCGGGTTCGGATTTCGTGGTGGGGGCCCCACCGAGCTGCGTCTCGTTCAGGGCGGCGGTGCGGCTGATGTAGGGCGACGGAGCGGTGGCGTCAGATCGTGTCCAGGCGGCGTGTGGTGGAAGGTATCGGCGGATGTTGGAGTGGAACGATGGGTTGCTCGGTTGACAGTAAAACGAGGAAGAGGAAAGGGATTAAAGGGTGAAAAGGAATTTATTATTTAATTAATTAATTATATTAATTTTCAAATCTTTAAAATGCTGTAACTCTCTCATACAGAGACGAAATCGAACGGAACGACTTGCGTTGCGATCACAAAAATAAGAGCTTCGCAATGGAACCAACTAGGACTGATTCTGAGCACATCCAATTTTGGTCAAATTTTGAATCTGAACAAGACGACTGGTGAGATTCTATATATTTTTTTTTTATATATATAATTAATTTAATTTAATTATGTTATCATTATGCAAAATGAATGTTGAATGGATTAAATTGTTGTATGGTGGAAATTGGGGTTTGTGGCCTATATTGTTATTGATGTGTTGAATGATTGGTGTTGGAATTGATTGTGGAAATTGTTATCCGATGACGAGTAGAAAGGTTATAATAAAAAGTTTAATCTTTGGTTTTGATTTGTAAATAAAGTTTAATCTTTTATCATGATTGACAAATCAAAGTTTTTATTTTTATTTTGAAATGAATAACATTAATAAAGATTCGATCTTTAGAATGAATCTTTGTTTTTGTTTGTATAAAATGAATCTTTGTTTTATTTATAAAATATGAAATCTTTTATTTTTATTTATAAAGATTAAAACTTTACAAAAATTGAACCTTTGGTTTTGTCAACAAAGATTACAACTTTGATTTTGTTTGCAAAGATTACAACTTTGATTTCGGTTACAAAAAATTACAACTTCGTTTTTATTATAAAAAGGCTAAATCTTTTTATGCTGAAAATAAGGAGACAATATTTTTATGTTTAAAATAAAAAGACAATCTTTTTATATTTAAAATAGAAGAAGTTATTATTTTTCATTATAAAATAGAAAAAGTCATATTTTCATTGTAAAATAGAAAAAGTCATATTTTTTTTTATTGTAAAATAGTAAAGTTGATATTTTTACTTTGTAAAATATAAAAGATCATATTTTTACATCGTAAAATAGTAAAGTTAATATATTATAAACATAAAAAGAAGATGTTTTTACATTGTGTGAAATAAAACATATTTTATTATGGAATTTATGAATAAATTTCCACAGCATGAAATAAATAACATTTTTATATGTTATTTATGAATGATTTTTCATCGCATGAAATAAATAACATTTTTATATGTTATTTATGAATGATTTTTCATCGTATGAAATAAATAACATTTTTTATATGTTATTTATGAATGATTTTTCACCGTATGAAATAAATTATATTTTCTGTATGTTATTTATGAATGAATTTCCACCGTATGAATAAAATTACATTTTTTTTAGACGTAATTAAAAAGGTGAATTTACTTTGCATAACAAAAGTTACATTTTTATATGTGCTTTATATATGAATTTGCACTGTATGACAAATTGCATTTTTCTATGATATAAAAATGTAAATTTACATTGCATGATTAAAATTACATTTTCAATGTAATTTAGAGACGAAAAATAACGGTAGAATGAAAATTACATTTTTTTCATGTAATTAAAATGTGAATTTGCGTTGTAGGATAAAAACTACATTTTTAGATATAATTTAAATATGAATTTATGTCGTATGATAGGAATTACATTTTTCTATGTAATTAAAATATGAATTCCCATCGCATAATAAAGATTACATTTTTCTATGTAATTTAGAGGTGAATTAGAACGATAAAATAAAAATGACATTTTTCTATGTAATTTATATATGAGTTATAACGGTATGATAAAAATTTAGAAATATATTTATTTACATTTTCTATTGTCGGTAAAAATAGAATTGTTAATGTTGAGTATTTTATCGTCATTTTGAATGCGGTAAAAATAGAATTGTTAATGTTGAATATTTTATCATCATTTTGAATGCGGTAAAAATAGAATTGTTAATGTTGAGTATTTTATCGTCATTTTGAATGCGGTAAAAATAGAATTGTTAATGTTGAATATTTTATCATCATTTTGAATGCGGTAAAAATAGAATTGTTAATGTTGAATATTTTATCGTCATTTTGAATGCGGTAAAAATAGAATAGTTAATGTTGAATATTTTATCGTCATTTTGAACGCGGTGAACCATTTTATTCACATTTTCTATGGTAAAGAAAAAGTAAAAAGAGAGTTATATTTCTTATTTGCATTTTTAGATGCAAATAAAGCATAGAAAGCAAATTATACTTTTATTTGTCATTGTTTTGTTAAATAAAAGTAGAAAAAAAAAGTTTAAAAGACGTTTTATTTACCATTGTTTTGTTAAATAAAAGTACAAGATATGAAAGAACATTTTTATTAACATTGTTTTGTCAAATAAAAAGACAAATACATGAGATACACTTTTATTTGTGTTTTATGTACAAATAAAAGTACAAGATTGGAAACACACTTTTATCTACACTGTATTTGTTGAAATAGAATTGCTAACAAAATGAGTATATCACTTTCACTCATCTTGGTAGGAAACACAATTTATGTGCAAATATAAGGATTACTTTTATTTGCATAATATACAGTAGAAATTGGTTAAACCTATTAACCAATCATGTATTTACTTATTTATATGAACTGTTGTTGGCTGAAAACCCCACACGGGTATTGGGACGATACTTGACTGACACAAATCCCAATGTTATTTATATGTCTATCGATTGATCGACAGGCTGCGATGAGCGTTATTGTTTTATTTTAATGCTCACACAGTTGACATTGTCACTCTGGTTGTTAATGGATGGATTGAGAATTATTTCCTATTATTACACTATACATGAAATGTATGAAACCCATATGACCCAAATTATATGGTACATGGTTGAGTCGCATTCCAATGCAGAATTTCTTTTTTTAATAAAGAATTTTTATATAATAAAAGAATTTTTGTAAAATAAAAGGTTTTGTATTATAATATGTTACATTCAGAATCTTATATATATAGAATATTTTATTGATTATTTTAAAATGTTTTTTTTATATAGTAATGAATTAATATCTTTAAGATAAACCTTTTATTTAAGATTATTAGATCTTAACAATTATGTTTGGTGATTGATATGTGAATTGGATTTGTAGTGGACGATGTTTTAAATAACATTTATCCTTTAATCCAATTTACATTGAAATTACTATTTGAAATTTATAAATCTATTTTATAAATTAAATCAAAATTGGAATATTAATAAATCTTTTTAGAAAGATTAAAAATGTAATTTATTTTATCTTTGATAAAATTAATGAGGACCTTTTAACATAAATAATAATTTTTATTTAAAAGGATATTCAAAGTTGGAATGTGGCGTATGATTGGTTTTAATTACAAATACGCGAGTTATTCAG
The DNA here is from genome assembly GCA_030737875.1 of Allium sativum. Classification (NCBI taxonomy): domain Eukaryota; kingdom Viridiplantae; phylum Streptophyta; class Magnoliopsida; order Asparagales; family Amaryllidaceae; genus Allium; species Allium sativum. The sequence continues at coordinate 169,239,164 of CM060912.1, forward strand.
AAAGACCGGGTCTAACCCATTCTGAATAATCATCACGACGATCAAGAGTCGAAGATGAAGACGGTGACTGAAGACCGGAGAGCTTCACATCGTTTGGTTGATGGTGACTAATATCTTGAATTGGGACTGATCCCCCAAGGCAAGGTAAAAAGTGATGATCTTCCAGACGTACTGGAGATCGACGGATACGTTGTTTCGTTCAGACCCAGAACGGACTTGTAAATGGATAGCATGCCTGACATTGAAATTTATTTCATGTAATTAAATCGGTTTTTATTTAATATATAAATGCATGGTGGCGGAGGATTTATTCTCTTGCTTAACACCCTTTTGTATGTTAAATATTTACCGATCGCATGATATGAGTTGTTGATGTGGTATGCCAAGTTGCACTTGATCAAGGCTTATTGTTGCAAAGCAGAGCCTTGTGGTTGATGATCAAAGCACAGTCTATTTAGGCATAGCTTTGTGTATATCGTGACTTCGCGAGCCTCACAGCCCGGTAGAGTCTAAAACGGGAGAAGGGAACGTAGGGAGTGCGCACGTTTCTTTCTAGCTAGAGTGGTGCCAGGGACCTACCAGCGCTGGCATTTATTCATTGTGGTTGTTGGATTTTTCGAGGCCTCGGTTTATGCGGTCGCTACTGGCCGTAGTATAGGTCCAAAAGGACAGGGAAGCGTGTGTTCAGGAATTGCCAATCCACAAAAGTAAGTGTGGACCGGCCCTGCAGGATCCAAGGGTTGGACAGAGTACCAATCCTGGGGCATTGCTAGAGTGTCTCGAATCGGTAAGGATCTCCTCCCTAGCCTTGATTCAGATGGAAACCCAAATTTTCAATACGACATCACGCGGTTTTGATTGTATACCTATATATGGCGACATAGTGGGATGGGGCACTCATGCCGTCTAGGATTAATACATTTACTTTGATGTACTTCAAATTGGTTGCACACTATTATTATATAATATCGTGTTTATCGTATCAAGCATTTTTTGATCATTATAAGTTAAAACCCTATCCTCCGGTTTGCGTTGCATTGTGTGATGGGACTTGGGTCTTATAATGGTTTCATTTTTCTAAAAAGCATTGCGCTATTTTGACGATTTACTTTAGTCATGCACTGGCAATCCATAGGAGAAAACCCGTTCCGCGAAAGTGGCATGGTCCTGTGATTAGCCTTATTTTATTTTATAGGTTAAGTAGAATTCTCACACCAGTCCCATGACTGACCTGTAGTTTGTCCACTGGCAAACTCGGGTGCCCATATTTTCCACACGGGCAGTCGAGTAGCTATTTTTGCAGATATATTAAACAGGATTCTGGGTTGAAGCTTAAAGCTGTGTTCAGAGATAGAGAGTCTTCCGCTGTGTTTCTTCCGCTGCAATATATTACTTTTTTTATTGTATTTATCTTCCGCTGTAATTATATTCCAATGTACTCTGATATGTATATTCTGTACTCTGATGTAACATTATATGATGATATGTTATAAAAGTCTTATGTTGTTGTTTTAATATGTTGTATGCCCAAAGTTAAAGTATTCGTAGATTTTCACTTTTTGGGTCAGACCTGTGTGGTTTATGGTCGATTCTAAGGGTGGGAATTTGCGGGTCTTTACAGTTGGTATCAGAGCTCTGGTTAGCTCAAATCTTTGGGGTACAACTTGTTAGAACTGAACAAAAGACTCATCAGAGATTGGATTAGTAATGTCCAATAAGAATACTCATTAGAGATAGGATCAGCAGTATCCTAGAATGAGTAAACTCGTTAGAGATGGGGTTAGTAATGCCCTGGAACGAGTTCAGAGTTACGAATTTATAATTAACGTATTTTTGATATTTATAATCTATTCTTTGTAATATGATTTATATATATATAAAGTTGTATATTTTGGAAAGATAATTAACCATTAAAATTTAAAATTAAGACAGTTAATTTTACAATTTTTAGATACGTTCCTTTTCGAGGACGAAAAGTTTTTAAGTGGGGGCGATTGTAACAACCCGCAAAATCAGGACCAATTTAAAATTTTATTTTAGAAAATTATAATGAATTTTGTCAATATAAAATAATTTATTTAAATAATAATGATCACAAATTTGATTCAAATCGAAGTTAGAATGAATGATTTAATTTTAATTATAAAAAGAGTTAGAAATAACGCGTAGTTTGAAAAGTCAAACTTGAACTTTGACTGACCGTACAGGATGCAAAATTTAACGGATTTTAGTGAAACCAAAAATATTAGAATCTATTTAAAAATATCTTTCCAACGAATCCGAAAAATCGAAATTTCATAACGGGAATCAAAAGTTATGTCAAAATTAAAATCTAGAATGGCCGCTATGAAATTTATAAGGGCTAAAATGCTACTTTTTGCATACGAAGGAATTTGAACTCGAAACCTCTTCCATTGAGTTCAGAATGATGTTTCTACATTGAAAAACACTAAACACTTATATATTTTGAGTTTCGGGATTTATTTGTTTAAAAATGTATTTTTAATATTAAATATATTGGCCTTAAAAATAGTCATTTTTCAAACGACCTCTGTTTTCGACGAAACCACTTTTGTTGGAACCGGAATGTCAAATTATCGCTCGGTTTCAATTTTTGGAATTTTCCGAGTTAATATGTGAGCGTGGCAAGGGAAAATGTGTTTTGACAGTTTCGGTCAAATTTAATCGACTTAAAAATAGCCATTTTTCAAACAGCCTCAGAATTCGACGAAATTAGTCTTGTTAGAACCGTATCGTCAAAACATAGCCAAATATAATTTTTTTGTAATTTTTAGAGGCAGTATGTGGCCCGGTAAATTTAATTGTACGTCAGAATTAAATAATTAAGGGTTTTAAATATTAAATTAAAAGAGAAACATATCGTAACAGCCGAATTGGGTTACGAGGCCTGTTCTATTACGTCCGGAATAGGGGTATTTGCCCAGAAACATTTTTCGTTGAATTTAATTTGGAGTTCCAGACGATATACGAATTTAAAAGGATTAAATTCGTTAAAATACACTAGAAATACGCGTATAAATACCCACCGTATACGCTAACCCTAAACCTATCCCTGTGGCCGCCGTATACACGTTCTCAATGGCCGAAATGATCCCAAATTCAAACCCTCTTTTCTCCCAATCCACTCAACGAAATTCAGAGTTCTATATATCAAACTGAAGAGGAGATCGAGGGCTTCAAGATGGACGGTTGTGATCGATTCTGGTGTTCGCTAGTGGTCGTGGCGTCGTGGCAAAGGGGCGAACTTCGGGTTCGGATTTCGTGGTGGGGGCCCCACCGAGCTGCGTCTCGTTCAGGGCGGCGGTGCGGCTGATGTAGGGCGACGGAGCGGTGGCGTCAGATCGTGTCCAGGCGGCGTGTGGTGGAAGGTATCGGCGGATGTTGGAGTGGAACGATGGGTTGCTCGGTTGACAGTAAAACGAGGAAGAGGAAAGGGATTAAAGGGTGAAAAGGAATTTATTATTTAATTAATTAATTATATTAATTTTCAAATCTTTAAAATGCTGTAACTCTCTCATACAGAGACGAAATCGAACGGAACGACTTGCGTTGCGATCACAAAAATAAGAGCTTCGCAATGGAACCAACTAGGACTGATTCTGAGCACATCCAATTTTGGTCAAATTTTGAATCTGAACAAGACGACTGGTGAGATTCTATATATATTTTTTTTTATATATATAATTAATTTAATTTAATTATGTTATCATTATGCAAAATGAATGTTGAATGGATTAAATTGTTGTATGGTGGAAATTGGGGTTTGTGGCCTATATTGTTATTGATGTGTTGAATGATTGGTGTTGGAATTGATTGTGGAAATTGTTATCCGATGACGAGTAGAAAGGTTATAATAAAAAGTTTAATCTTTGGTTTTGATTTGTAAATAAAGTTTAATCTTTTATCATGATTGACAAATCAAAGTTTTTATTTTTATTTTGAAATGAATAACATTAATAAAGATTCGATCTTTAGAATGAATCTTTGTTTTTGTTTGTATAAAATGAATCTTTGTTTTATTTATAAAATATGAAATCTTTTATTTTTATTTATAAAGATTAAAACTTTACAAAAATTGAACCTTTGGTTTTGTCAACAAAGATTACAACTTTGATTTTGTTTGCAAAGATTACAACTTTGATTTCGGTTACAAAAAATTACAACTTCGTTTTTATTATAAAAAGGCTAAATCTTTTTATGCTGAAAATAAGGAGACAATATTTTTATGTTTAAAATAAAAAGACAATCTTTTTATATTTAAAATAGAAGAAGTTATTATTTTTCATTATAAAATAGAAAAAGTCATATTTTCATTGTAAAATAGAAAAAGTCATATTTTTTTTTATTGTAAAATAGTAAAGTTGATATTTTTACTTTGTAAAATATAAAAGATCATATTTTTACATCGTAAAATAGTAAAGTTAATATATTATAAACATAAAAAGAAGATGTTTTTACATTGTGTGAAATAAAACATATTTTATTATGGAATTTATGAATAAATTTCCACAGCATGAAATAAATAACATTTTTATATGTTATTTATGAATGATTTTTCATCGCATGAAATAAATAACATTTTTATATGTTATTTATGAATGATTTTTCATCGTATGAAATAAATAACATTTTTTATATGTTATTTATGAATGATTTTTCACCGTATGAAATAAATTATATTTTCTGTATGTTATTTATGAATGAATTTCCACCGTATGAATAAAATTACATTTTTTTTAGACGTAATTAAAAAGGTGAATTTACTTTGCATAACAAAAGTTACATTTTTATATGTGCTTTATATATGAATTTGCACTGTATGACAAATTGCATTTTTCTATGATATAAAAATGTAAATTTACATTGCATGATTAAAATTACATTTTCAATGTAATTTAGAGACGAAAAATAACGGTAGAATGAAAATTACATTTTTTTCATGTAATTAAAATGTGAATTTGCGTTGTAGGATAAAAACTACATTTTTAGATATAATTTAAATATGAATTTATGTCGTATGATAGGAATTACATTTTTCTATGTAATTAAAATATGAATTCCCATCGCATAATAAAGATTACATTTTTCTATGTAATTTAGAGGTGAATTAGAACGATAAAATAAAAATGACATTTTTCTATGTAATTTATATATGAGTTATAACGGTATGATAAAAATTAGAAATATATTTATTTACATTTTCTATTGTCGGTAAAAATAGAATTGTTAATGTTGAGTATTTTATCGTCATTTTGAATGCGGTAAAAATAGAATTGTTAATGTTGAATATTTTATCATCATTTTGAATGCGGTAAAAATAGAATTGTTAATGTTGAGTATTTTATCGTCATTTTGAATGCGGTAAAAATAGAATTGTTAATGTTGAATATTTTATCATCATTTTGAATGCGGTAAAAATAGAATTGTTAATGTTGAATATTTTATCGTCATTTTGAATGCGGTAAAAATAGAATAGTTAATGTTGAATATTTTATCGTCATTTTGAACGCGGTGAACCATTTTATTCACATTTTCTATGGTAAAGAAAAAGTAAAAAGAGAGTTATATTTCTTATTTGCATTTTTAGATGCAAATAAAGCATAGAAAGCAAATTATACTTTTATTTGTCATTGTTTTGTTAAATAAAAGTAGAAAAAAAAAAGTTTAAAAGACGTTTTATTTACCATTGTTTTGTTAAATAAAAGTACAAGATATAAAAGAACATTTTTATTAACATTGTTTTGTCAAATAAAAAGACAAATACATGAGATACACTTTTATTTGTGTTTTATGTACAAATAAAAGTACAAGATTGGAAACACACTTTTATCTACACTGTATTTGTTGAAATAGAATTGCTAACAAAATGAGTATATCACTTTCACTCATCTTGGTAGGAAACACAATTTATGTGCAAATATAAGGATTACTTTTATTTGCATAATATACAGTAGAAATTGGTTAAACCTATTAACCAATCATGTATTTACTTATTTATATGAACTGTTGTTGGCTGAAAACCCCACACGGGTATTGGGACGATACTTGACTGACACAAATCCCAATGTTATTTATATGTCTATCGATTGATCGACAGGCTGCGATGAGCGTTATTGTTTTATTTTAATGCTCACACAGTTGACATTGTCACTCTGGTTGTTAATGGATGGATTGAGAATTATTTCCTATTATTACCCTATACATGAAATGTATGAAACCCATATGACCCAAATTATATGGTACATGGTTGAGTCGCATTCCAATGCAGAATTTCTTTTTTTAATAAAGAATTTTTATATAATAAAAGAATTTTTGTAAAATAAAAGGTTTTGTATTATAATATGTTACATTCAGAATCTTATATATATAGAATATTTTATTGATTATTTTAAAATGTTTTTTTTTATATAGTAATGAATTAATATCTTTAAGATAAACCTTTTATTTAAGATTATTAGATCTTAACAATTATGTTTGGTGATTGATATGTGAATTGGATTTGTAGTGGACGATGTTTTAAATAACATTTATCCTTTAATCCAATTTACATTGAAATTACTATTTGAAATTTATAAATCTATTTTATAAATTAAATCAAAATTGGAATATTAATAAATCTTTTTAGAAAGATTAAAAATGTAATTTATTTTATCTTTGATAAAATTAATGAGGACTTTTTAACATAAATAATAATTTTTATTTAAAAGGATATTCAAAGTTGGAATGTGGCGTATGATTGGTTTTAATTACAAATACGCGAGTTATTCAGAAAGACCGGGTCTAACCCATTCTGAATAATCATCACGACGATCAAGAGTCGAAGATGAAGACGGTGACTGAAGACCGGAGAGCTTCACATCGTTTGGTTGATGGTGACTAATATCTTGAATTGGGACTGATCCCCCAAGGCAAGGTAAAAAGTGATGATCTTCCAGACGTACTGGAGATCGACGGATACGTTGTTTCGTTCAGACCCAGAACGGACTTGTAAATGGATAGCATGCCTGACATTGAAATTTATTTCATGTAATTAAATCGGTTTTTATTTAATATATAAATGCATGGTGGCGGAGGATTTATTCTCTTGCTTAACACCCTTTTGTATGTTAAATATTTACCGATCGCATGATATGAGTTGTTGATGTGGTATGCCAAGTTGCACTTGATCAAGGCTTATTGTTGCAAAGCAGAGCCTTGTGGTTGATGATCAAAGCACAGTCTATTTAGGCATAGCTTTGTGTATATCGTGACTTCGCGAGCCTCACAGCCCGGTAGAGTCTAAAACGGGAGAAGGGAACGCAGGGAGTGCGCACGTTTCTTTCTAGCTAGAGTGGTGCCAGGGACCTACCAGCGCTGGCATTTATTCATTGTGGTTGTTGGATTTTTCGAGGCCTCGGTTTATGCGGTCGCTACTGGCCGTAGTATAGGTCCAAAAGGACAGGGAAGCGTGTGTTCAGGAATTGCCAATCCACAAAAGTAAGTGTGGACCGGCCCTGCAGGATCCAAGGGTTGGACAGAGTACCAATCCTGGGGCATTGCTAGAGTGTCTCGAATCGGTAAGGATCTCCTCCCTAGCCTTGACTCAGATGGAAACCCAAATTTTCAATACGACATCACGCGGTTTTGATTGTATACCTATATATGGCGACATAGTGGGATGGGGCACTCATGCCGTCTAGGATTAATACATTTACTTTGATGTACTTCAAATTGGTTGCACACTATTATTATATAATATCGTGTTTATCGTATCAAGCATTTTTTGATCATTATAAGTTAAAACCCTATCCTCCGGTTTGCGTTGCATTGTGTGATGGGACTTGGGTCTTATAATGATTTCATTTTTCTAAAAAGCATTGCGCTATTTTGACGATTTACTTTAGTCATGCACTGGCAATCCATAGGAGAAAACCCGTTCCGCGAAAGTGGCGTGGTCCTGTGATTAGCCTTATTTTATTTTATAGGTTAAGTAGAATTCTCACACCAGTCCCATGACTGACCTGTAGTTTGTCCACTGGCAAACTTGGGTGCCCATATTTTCCACACGGGCAGTCGAGTAGCTATTTTTGCAGATATATTAAACAGGATTCTGGGTTGAAGCTTAAAGCTGTGTTCAGAGATAGAGAGTCTTCCGCTGTGTTTCTTCCGCTGCAATATATTACTTTTTTTATTGTATTTATCTTCCGCTGTAATTATATTCCAATGTACTCTGATATGTATATTCTGTACTCTGATGTAACATTATATGATGATATGTTATAAAAGTCTTCTGTTGTTGTTTTAATATGTTGTATGCCCAAAGTTAAAGTATTCGTAGATTTTCACTTTTTGGGTCAGACCTGTGTGGTTTATGGTCGATTCTAAGGGTGGGAATTTGCGGGTCTTTACACAAAATTTGTCATAGGAAACATCATTACAAAAACTTTATCTTTAATGTAATGAATAGATTTACAAAATTGTACATGTTATGAAATGAAACATGTTTTTACATTAAACTTTATTTTTAATAAAACGATCATTTCTAAATAAAAATGTATTCACATTAACTTTACATTTTTAATGTTAATAAGACATTAAAAAAATCATTGTCATGTTAAATTATTTTCACATTGGAATTCATATTTCCAATGTAAGGGAATCATTATAAAATGAATTGAAACAAAAGCATGTATTTTATTTGCCATTTGTTAGTATAAAAAGAATGGAATAAAAAGAATGTCTTTTTATTGTCACTTGTTTTACAATTAAAAAAAATGAAATAAAGAGACTAGGTTTCATTTTGTCATTTGTTCACAACAACAAAAAAAAGTCTAATAATATAAAGTGTTCATGTTTTAAACTTATAAAACATGTTTACATTAAATAGTATATTTCAATGTAATGAATGGCGTAATATAAATTGTCCATGTTTTAAACTTATGAAACATGTTTACATTAAAACGTATATTTTAAAATAATGAATGGTTTAACAAAATTTGTTCATGTTTTAAAATGTAAAACATAGGGACATTAAAAACTCTAGTTTAATGCAATATATAAAAAGAAACATTTTGTCAAACTTGATTAGTGAAAATAGAATTAACATTTTTGGTCAAAAGAAATATTAGCGAAGAAAAACAACATTTTTATATAAATGTCACATTAGTGAAAAAGAACAACATTCTTGTCAAGACTTGATTAGTGAATCTAAATAGTCATTTTGGGTTAATATGTTAGTGAATTAGAAAATGAACCTTTCTATACATTAAAAAGGACTAGTTAAAAATGCACAATTTGTGTCATTAAAAAGGATTAATTGGAAATGCACATTTTGTGTCGTTAAAAAGGATTAGTTAAAAATGAACATTTTGTGTCATTAAAAGGATTAGTTAAAAATGAACATTTTGTGTCATTAAAAAGGATTAGTTAAAAATGCACATTTTGTGTCATAAAAAAAGGACTAGTTAAAAATGCACATTTTGTGTCATAAAAAAGGATTAGTTAAAAAAATGAACATTTTGTGTCATTAAAAAAGACTAGTTAAAAATGCACATTTTGTGTCATAAAAAAAGATTAGTTAAAAAATGAACATTTTGTGTCATTAAAAAGGATTAGTTAAAAATGAACATTTTGTGTCATTAAAAAGGGTTAATTAGAAATGAACACTTGGTGTCATTAAAAAGATTAAATTAAAAATAAACATTTTTTTTATGCATAAGAAAAGAGATTAAAACAAAATACTCATTTTTGTATATTAAAAGTGAATTAGACAAAATGGACATTTTTGGCACATAAAATGAATGAAGTAAAAATAGACATCTTTATTCATTGAAGAAGATTAGACAAAATTCTCATTTTGTTGCATTAGAAGTTAAGAAACAAAATCATCATATTTGTTTATGTTGAGAAAAAGAATGGATTTAAAATGTATATTTTCATACATTAAAGAGAATGAATTAAGGATGTATATTTTTATACATTAAAAAGAAAGAAGTCAAATATTCATTTTGTCATTAAAATGAATGAGACCAAAAATATGCATTTTTGTAAATAAATAAAAGTCAAGATTTTTATTGTCATATGTTCACCATAAAGATAATTGAAATATTTGCCTGTGATGTTGTATTTTGATGTGTTAAATATAATGTTAGTATATTCAAAATTGAATATTACACTTTCATTTACAAGTCATCCGACTTGTTTATGTGATCGGGACGATTATTTTTACACATCGCCCAAGTGCACAAATAATTTATTATTTGTTTGTTGGATGAAAACCCCACACAGGTATTGGGACGATACTTGACTGACACAAATCCCAATCTTTAATTATATGTCTATCGATTGATCGACAGACTGCGATGAGCGTTATAATCACATCTTAATGCTCACACAGTTGAAATTGTCACTCTGGTTGTTAATGGATAGTTTGAGGATTATTTCCTGTTATTGCCCTATACATGAAATGTATGAAACCCATATGACCCAAATTATATGGTGCATGGTTGAGTCGCATTCCAATGCAGAATTTCTTTTTTATATAAAGAATTTTTGTATAATAAAAGAATTTTTGTAAAATAAAAGGTTTTGTAATATAAAGAATATTTTGAATTGAAAATATTTAACAAACAGATTAAATGAAGTTTTCAATTAGGTTATCATTTAATTAGAATTTAGTTCAAGTAATGGATTTTGGGTTGTCGTGGATGGTGTCTTAAATAACATTGTCCTTAACCCGATAAAAGAGTTAATCTTTTAATTAAGATTATTTACAATTATATTTGTGATTTAAAATAAATTGATATGTGAATTGGATTTATTGTGAACTGTGTTTTTAAACGACATTGGTTCTTTAATCCAATTTACATTGATATTATTATTTGGAAATTTATAAATCTATTTTATAGATTTAAAAGAAGATTTTCTAAAGATCAGATTTTTCCCAATTTAATATATTAAATTGGAATTAAGTGGAAATTCGATTGATAATAATCGAGATGGGCTTCTGTAAAAGAAGACCGATATTATATATGGAATTTAAGAGGCTTTGCCGTTATTCCATTTATAATGTTAGTCTGGTACAGAAATTTATAACGATTATTTGTTGATTTGGTTTCTGTAGAAATTCCATATTTTGGAAATTGGTTTTGGGTTTATCGTGAACTGTGTTTTAAATGACACTAGTTCTTTTAACCCAATTTAAGACAAGATTGGTTTATTGAAATTAATAATCTTGTAATAATGATTCTTGTATTAAAAATCAAAATTGGAATATTAATAAATCTTTTTAGAAAGGTTAAAAATTTAATTTAATTTATCTTTGATAAAATTAATGAGAATCTTTTAATATAAATAATATTTTTATTTAAAAAAGAATGTTCAGAGTTGGAATGTGGCGTATGGTTGATTTTAATTAAGAATACGCGAGTTATTCAGGAAGACCGGGTCTAACCCATTCTAAATAATCATCACGGCGATCAAGAGTCGAAGATGAAGACGGTGACTGAAGACCGGAGAGCTTCACATCGTTTGGTTGATGGTGACTGATATCTTGAATTGGGACTGATCCCCCAAGGCAAGATAAAAAGTAATGATCTTCCAGACGTACTGGAGATCGACGGATACGTTGTTTCGTTCAGACCCAGAACGGACTTGTAAATGGATAGCATGCCTGACATTGAAATTTATTTCATGTAATTAAATTGGTTTTTATTTAATATATAAATGCATGGTGGCGGAGGATTTATTCTCTTGCTTAACACCCTTTTGTATGTTAAATAATTACCGATCGCATGATATGAGTTGTTGATGTGGTATGCCAAGTTGCACTTGATCAAGGCTTGTTGTTGCAAAGAAGAGCCTTGTGGGATGATCAAAGCATAGGCTATTTAGGCATAGCTTTGTGTAACGTGACTTTGCGAGCCTCACAGCCCGGTAGAGTCTAAAACGGGAGAAGGGAACGCAGGGAGTGCACACGTTTCTCTCTAGCTAGAGTGGTGCCAGGGACCTACCAGCGCTGGCATTTATTCATTATGGTTGTTGGATTTTTCGAGGCCTCGGTTTATGCGGTCACCACTAGCCGTATTATAGGTCCAAAAGGACCGGGGAACGTGTGTTCAGGAATAACTAATCCACAAAAGTAAGTGTGGACCGGCCCTGCAGGATCCAAGGGTTGGACAGAGTACCAATCCTGGGGCATAGCTAGAATGTCTCGAATCGGTAAGGATCTCCTCCCTAGCCTTGACTCAGATGGAAACTCAAATTTCCAATACGACGTCACGCGGTTTTGATTGTATACCTATATATGGCGACATAGTGGGATGGGGCACTCATGCCGTCTAGGATTAATACATTTACTTTGATGTATTTCAAATTGGTTGCACATTATTATTATATAATACCGTGTTTATCGTATCAAGCATTTCTTGACCATTATAAGGTAAAACCCTATCCTCCGGCTTGCGTGACATTGTGTGATGGGACCTGGGTCTTATAATGGTTTCATTTTTCAAAAAGACATTGCGTTATTCTACGATTTACTTTACTTTATGCACTGACAATCTATAGGAGAAAACCCGTTCCGCGAAAGTGGCGTGGTCCTGTGATTAGCCTTATTATGTTATATAGGTTAAGTAGAATTCTCACACCAGTCCCATGACTGACCTGTAGTTGTCCACTGGCAAACTCGGGTGCCCATATTTTCCACACGGGCAGTCGAGTAGCTATTTTTGTAGATATATTAAGCAGGATTCTGGGTTGAAGCTTAAAGCTGTGTCCAGAGATAGAGAGTCTTCTGCTGTGTTTCTTCCGCAGCAATATATTTTAATTATTATAACTTATTCTTCCGCTGTTTTTTTTATTCAATGTACTCTGATATCCTGTACTCTGATGTAACATTATATGATATGTTATAAAAGTCTTCTGTTGTTGTTTTAATATGTTGTATTCCCAAAGTTAAAGCATCCGAAGGTTTCCAACTTTTTGGGTCAGACCTGTGTGGTTTATGGACGATTCAAAGGGTGGGAATTTGCGGGTCTTTACATAGTTGTTATTCACAAGTTTGGGGTTATTATCTTATGTCAACTGTTACCATGACTATCACCCTATTTTGCTAGATTTGATATTTGAGACCACTACTCTATATGCCAGTATTGTTGTAATCGTTTATCTCAAGTTATACCATGCTTGACTTGTAATCACTTTTGCCACCTTATGCCCGTTCTTTCTATGTTATTCCCTAATTAGATTTGTTTGTATCAATTCGAATTCACGTGCGATGGGAATACGATTTGGGTAGTTTAGGAAAACCTGAATTTACCATGAACTTGGAACATGAACATTGTTATAACTTGAATCTGAATATAGACATGAAACTTACCTTGAAACTTGTCACGAACTTGATATGGGACTTGAACATGGTCATGACTCTAGAATGAACTTGAAAATGGCCAACTCGAGGTTGGGTTGAGTTTGCAGTATAAATCTGCCCGGAACCGCCTGGCGAATCCAATGACTGCAAACAATAGGATCCAATGTGGGTAGTTGGTCATATCGCACCTAAAACCCAAGGTTAGACTATGTTGTAGTGTAAATCTTCCCGGAACCGCCCGGCAAATCCAGTGACCACAACAACTAGTCTAATGTGAGAGATTGGGGTGCATTAATGAATTTATGCTACATGATAGGGTTAAGTCATGAACATGAAAGACAAAACTTAACCAACTTGATATATGATTGGATATGGTTAACTCACGAATTTTAATGACAACACTTAACCCATTAGAAACCCTAGTTACGCGGTCCTTTTCAGCAGTAACCCACTTAGATGTATCACGATACCCTAGGACTAGGCAGGGTGGGGCACGATTACTAGGCTGATTGTAAGCGACCAGAACGATGGCTGAGTTGGTGCGCCATTGTTGGTTCAGGCGGACTATGGTCGTGCACGTAGTCCGGAGTTGAAAAAGCAGGCATTGGGCACTAGTAGGTTTACACTGTGCGTGCTTGATTCGTGTCAGTGGTTGACACCCTAGGGCTTGATACATCCTATGGTGGACCTAGCAAAGGTGACTACATTTCGTGATTGGGCCGTATGACACAGACACATGACGAGCTAGAACTTGTAGGAAGCCGATCGATTAGTAGATCGTATTGTAGGACCCCGTAATGGGTCATATCATGATATTGGGCCAAGGGATCATTTCATGGTTAATACTTGACATGGGTGCAACGAATCTTGAATATGCGATGCTAGACTTGACTTATCTTGTTATCTTAGTTATCATACTAATCCTGTTATCATCCTTATGTTTAATTCCAGTTTTCACATGTCATGTTACTTTTACTAGTTTTTATGCTGAAAGTCACTAGGGCTTACCAGTCTTTATGACTGACCCTTTTTCTTTCGTTTCCCCCCCAGGTTCTCAGGGAGGAAACACTAGCTCTTAGCTTGGATTTGGCTTGCTTTCTGTCAGCTCATGTACGGTTTGGTCTTGAGTTATGCTATGGCTGCACTTCTGCTATTTTTGGGGAATAATTTACTTTTGTTATCTTAAGTTTATGCTTCTTTATTTAGAACTTGATGTAATGGAATAATTTGTACTTTGGATATATGAGGTTTTGACTCTTTTCTTGAAAGTAATGAAATTTGGTTTTTAATTTCTACCGCTGCTTTATTTATGTTCTGCCTTGTGATATCTCTGTGTATGTTTACCTAGATAATACTCCACCAAAACTAGTGCATTCCCTTTGTGAGTCACCCTAGCGGAGGTGGGGTTTTACATTTGGTATCAGAGTAGAAGGTTACCAGACAGGGCAAAAGTTTTAAAAACCTTCTAAAACTATTTTCCAAAACCGTTTATAAAGAAGCATTTTTCAATAAAAGTTTTATGTTTAAAAAGGCTATTCCCCAAAAGCCATTAGCACTTTCCTTTGTTTCCTCGTTTGAATCTTTTTCTTTTCATTTTTCAGCATGTCTGATCTTAACCTTCCTGAGGGAGTACCCGTACCTGGATGGTTCCGAAGGTACTTAGAAGCTAGGGCCAACGGCGCAGGCCCGACAGACATCCCTCCTCCTCCTCCCCCAATGGCTGTGGTTCCTCCTCCTCCTCCTCCTGGTACCGCCTTTGCCAAAATATGCAAAGACTTTAAAGCAATGGGCGGCAAGAACTTCGTTGGAACTGAAACCTTTGTTGAGGCACGAAACTGGCTAAAGGAGACCGAAGACTTGTTTATTATCTTCGATGTGGAGGATCATAGGAAAGTTCAGTTGGCAGTATGGTTGTTGAAAGAGGAAGCTGCATTTTGGTGGGAAGTCACCAACACTACCAGGCCAGTTGGGACTTGGGCAGACTTTAGAGAGAGGTTTGGGCTTAAATTTATATCGTCAGCAGAAGAGAACCTTCAGATGGAGAGGTTCCTAGCACTTAAGCAAGGGAACATGACCGTTAGGGAGTACGTGAATAAGTTTAATCAGCTTGCTAGGTTCGGATTGGACTTGGTTAACACAACTCAGAAGAAGGCTGTACGCTTTGCTCGAGGATTGAACGAGCCACTACACAGTTTGGCCATAACTCATATACCTATGGTGGCGACCTTTGAAAGCTTGGTGGATATGGCCCTACTTCATGAGGAAGACAAGAATAGCAAGAAGGACGTTAAGCCTAATGAGACTCAGAATAAGAAGGTTGACTTCAAGAAGGGAGGCAACAAGAATAACAAGAACAACAACAACAATACTAACAAACCGCGTGAGACAAGGAAGTGCAACTTTTGTGGTATTATGGGACATCTAGCTAAAGACTGTAGAAGGAAGAAGAGAAAGTTGGGCGAATGCTTTCATTATGGAGATACTGGACACATCAGAAAAGATTGCCCTAAGAAGCAAGGGCAAGCCCAGCGAGCAGGACCTTCTGGAGGGCAGTTGCACGCTCTCAAAACCACTCCAGCACTTGACTGAGTTAGTATTATTTCCGTAGAAAGCCTTGTTTACATTTCTGAATTTCCTGTTCGAACCTTATTTGACTCTGGCGCATCGCATACTTTTATTTCTTCTGATGTTGTTAAAAATCTGCACCTAAGTACTAGTCTGGTTGAGGATCCCGTTATAGTTTCAAATCCAATTGGGGGCTCCGCTCATTTATCTATGATGTGTGTGGATTTGAGGATTTCTATCTTAAGCGTAGAATTCACGTGTCATGCTTATGTTCTCGGAGTTATGGGATACGGTTTCATCCTAGGTACGGATTGGCTGTCCAATTATGGTGCCATTCTTGATTGTGAACGAAGGGTAGTGAGGCTCATGACTCGCCTTGATAATACCCTTGAAATTTCTTGTAACCCTAAGGGTCCAGTCATGTTGTGTTATCTTCAATCTCTTGACTCGTCCATCGACAAAATGCAATCTGTAAGAGTGGTCCGAGAATATCCAGATGTCTTTGATGAGGTGAAGGGGTTACCTCCTAAACACGAGATAGACATCCGAATTTATCTTGTTGATAATGCCAAGCCAGTTTCATTGCCCGTTAGGCACATGGCCCCGCGAGAAAGAAGAGAGCTCAGTAAACAAGTTAAGGAGTTGCTTGAGAAAAATTTCATAAGACGAAGCATTTCTGAATGGGGTGCTCCAGTGGTATTCGCTACTAAGGTGGATGGTTCGCTTCGTCTATGCGTAGATTATCGTGAGTTAAACAAGCTAACTAAGAAAAATAGACGCCCACTACCAAGAATCGACGATTTGTTTGACCAGCTTGTGGGAGCATCTGTTTTCTCTCAACTCGATCTAGTCACAGGATTCCGTCAGCTTAGAGTGGCTGAGGTTAGCATTGAAAAAACTGCGTTTAGGACTCCAGATGGGTTCTTCAAATGGCTCGTCATGCCATTTGGGTTAACGAATGCGCCCGCGTACTTTATAGATTTGAAGAGTATGGTGTCTCGGGAGTTCCTTAACAAGTTTGTAGTGGTTTTCGTGGACGATATTTTGATCTTCTCAAAGGATGAAGAAGAGCATGCTAGACATCTCAAGGAAGTCATGGATACGCTTAGAGCACACGAGTTAAAGGCTAAGTTCTCGAAATGCCATTTTTGGAGGAAGGAAGTTCGGTTTCTTGGACATGTAGTTTCTAAGCAAGGCATAGTCGTGGACCCCGCAAAGGTAGTTGCGGTGCAAGACTGGAAAATTCCTAAGAACGCAACAGAGCTGAGAAGCTTTCTCGGTTTGGCAGGCTACTATAGGAAGTTCATTAAGGACTTCGCTAAGATTTCTGCCCCTCTTACTAGTTTAACGAAGAAAAACCTAGCGTTTGCATGGGACATAAAATGTGAGATTGCTTTTCAGAGACTCAAGAGGCCCTCACCACAGCTCCAGTTTTGGCATTACCCGACGGAAGTAAGATGTTTACGGTGTACACAGATGCGTGTGGCACAGGATTAGGCGCTGTCCTAATGCAAGAAGGGAAAGTGATATGCTATGGGGGTAGACAACTTAAAGTTCATCAGAAGAACTATCCCACACATGACTTGGAGTTGGCGGCGATCGTTTTTGCACTTAAATCTTGGTGCCATTATCTTCTAGGGGAGAGGTTCGAGCTGTATACCGACCACAAATCACTTAAGTACCTCTTCTCACAGAAAGATTTGAATCTGAGACAACAGCGGTGGATGGAATTCTTGGCATCATATGACTTCGATATAGCTTATACCCCAGGCAAAGGTAACGTGGTGGCGGATGCGCTAAGTAGGAAAAGGTTGACCTTGAGCCCCTTGTTTGTTGAAAGGAAAAGTCTAGAGTTTATAGCAACCTTTGATTTTACACCTGCTGTTGAATCATTTACTGTTACGTTAACATCTCTTGAGTTAAGACCTACACTTCTAGATCAAGTAGGGACTTCACAGAAGGAAGACCCACAGATAGTCGAAATCATGGACAAGTTGATTCGTGGTGAGATGTCAAGTCACCTCGGTAGGTATGCCATAGATGACAAGGGATGGCTAAGGAATGATGGAAGGCTATGTGTCCCACAAGTGGGAGACTCAGTAAGGAAAGTCCTCGAGGAGGCGCATCACTCGAAGATGACCATACATCCCAGAGGGGATAAGATGTACAGGAATATGAAACACATTTTCTTTTGGCCTGGAATGAAAAAGGACGTGACAGAGTTCGTTTCGAAGTGCATGGTGTGCCAACAAGTAAAGGCCGAGTCGAAGAAGCCCGGTGGGCTATTACATCCTTTGGAGGTTCCGCAATGGAAATGGGAGAGTATCTCGATGGATTTCGTGGATGGACTGCCCAGGTCTAGGAAGGGAAATACTAGCATATGGGTCATAGTTGATAGACTCATGAAAAGTGCTCACTTCATTCCAGTGAAAAGCAAGAGGACCGCATCATGGCTAGCGTCTATTTACCTTCGAGAGATAGTACGGTTGCACGGGGTTCCTTCTAGTATAGTTAGTGATCGTGACCCGATTTTCACTAGCCAGTTTTGGAATAGTCTACAAGAAGCAATGGGTACACGACTAAGTTTAAGCATGGCCTATCACCCACAGACTGATGGACAAACCGAAAGGGTAAATATGGTACTAGAGGATCTTTTGAGGCTATGCATTCTTGACTTTGGTGGTACTTGGGAAGACCATCTTCCTCTCGTGGAGTTTGCATATAATAATAGTTACCAAGCTAGCATCGGAATGGCACCGTTCGAAGCCCTGTATGGAAGACCGTGCAAGTCGCCAACTTTTTGGTGGGAGATGACAGACAGGCTTATACTTGGGCCCGACATGATAAGGGACACTTCTGAGAAGGTTGAGTTGATATGAAGACGGATGAAAACGGCCCAAGATAGACAGAAATCTTATGCGGACAAGAGAAGGACAGACCTAGAGTTCGAAGTCGGAGATATGGTCTTTATAAAAGTTTCTCCTTTACACAATGTGGTTCGTTTTGGAGCGGTTGGAAAGCTAGCACCAAGGTTCGTAGGACCGTTCCCTATCACTGAGAGGATTGGGCAGATGGCCTATAAGGTAGACTTACCCGAGAAGCTGACCGGAGTACACAATGTCTTTCACGTCTCGCATCTCCGAAAGTGCTTACATGAGTCGGCCGAAGTGGTTGAGCTAAGCATCCTTGAAGGCGTAGAAGTGGAAAAAGAAGCAACATTGGGGCGAGTTCCGATTCGTATCTTAGGAACGGCGATCAAGAAGCTAAGGAATCGAGAAGTCAAGCTAGTTAAAGTACAGTGGAGTGAAGCCCAAGAAGACGCAACTTGGGAAACCGGAGAAGATACGCGCGCTTTACCCATTTCTTTTTGAGGGTACATTCTCAATCTCTTTTCCTATAAACTTGAAAACCTTTCGTATCATGCTTTTACTACCTATGTTTGCCTTGTTATCTTCTCGATCTTATCTTGAGGACCTTAGGTAGAACCATATGGATGTAAACATGTGATTCAAACATGTTATGGTTGATGTTTGCAAATGGTTGCAAGTGTTTGCAAGTGATTGCTAGTGGATGCATGACACACATTAGGCACTAGATTGGCTCAGTCACATTTTCATGTTGCATATGCATGAGGGCTTATACTTGTACATGGATGGAACTTGTTATGCTATCACTTGGATGTTGCATACGAATGAATGTTATGTGCACTCATGTAGAGATTATAAATTATGTTAGGGATTTGCATACATGTTGGACTCATTACACTAACATATTTTGCATTAAGGAGGTTTACTGAATCAGTAACCGCCTGATCTTTTGCATTAGATAAGTTCATACACACACACTTACTGCATATGTTCGTACAACATTAGAAATCTTTTAAGGACAATGGTTGCCTATTGATGATTTTTTGAGTAGATGGATGATTGGATGGTAGGATATATTCTTTCTAACTTAGAGATTTCGGGGACGAAATCCTTTAAGGAGGGGAGAATGTAACAACCCGTATTTTAATAACGTGTTATAACCATAAATCAAGGCAGAATTAAATTTTAAAATAAAGATCAAGGGCAATGGGTTATTCCATTACGTTCGTCTCGAAATTCTGCTTGGAAACGAGTCCGAGTTTTCGAAAATTGGAGTTCGTATGACCAAGTTATGACCCTTCAAAGTTTCAGAAATTTCAAGTTCAAAAACAGCTCAGAATTCGAATTCAAATTTCGAATTCAAACCCCAGAACGGATTGGGCGGGAAATTTCCCGCCTAGGACCAGGTCGACCTGGGGGTCGACCATAGTGTCGACCTGCCCAGGACCAGGTCGACCATAGAGTCGACCTGGGTGTCGACCTAGTTGCCGAGCCCATTTTTGAGTCAGAGTTCACTCTGATTTTTCTAGTCCGATTTCTGTCTAAATTCGTTGGCCTGACCCTATATAAACAGCCCCTAACTCTAGTCTCTCTACACAAATTCTCTTTGGCCTTATGCTGCTAAAACTCTGGTTGAAAAGTTAGAGAAAAGGGATTGCTTCTTCTCCAACAAGGGTACGTGTAGAGTATTGCTGTTTGGGGGATTTCTGTTAGACTCGAGATTCAACATTGCCTCTCTATGTTTTCTAATTCTCACCACGATCTGTAAGCCCCAGTTACTTTTAGATCTAAACTTTAAACTTAATATGGACATGTTATAAATTGAAATTGAACCTAAGTATGACAATTATCTTGGATCTATCATTGTATATCTTGGATCTATCATTGTTCATTTTGGATCTACTATTTGTTCACCTTGGATCTATTCATCTTGAATCTTGACTTGTGGTAATATTTATATGAAATTGATTTGGAGCCTATATATGTTGTAGATCTAAAACCCCTAATGTCCATAATATTCATGCCTGTGATGTTGAATTAGCTGTTATTCACAAGTTTGGGGTTATTATCTTATGTCAACTGTTACTATGACTATCACCCTATTTTGCTAGATTTGATATTTGAGACCACTACTCCATATGCCAGTATTGTTGTAATCGTTTATCTCAAGTTATACCATGCTTGACTTGTAATCACTTTTGCCACCTTATGCCTGTTCTTTCTATGTTATTCCCTAATTAGATTTGTTTGTATCAATTCGAATTCACGTGCGATGGGAATACGATTTGGGTAGTTTAGGCAAACCTGAATTTACCATGAACTTGGAACGTGAACATTGTTATAACTTGAATCTGAATATGGACATGAAACTTACCTTGAAACTTGTAACGAACTTGATATGAGACTTGAACATGGTCATGACTCTAGAATGAACTTGAAAATGGCCAACTCGAGGTTGGGTTGAGTTTGCAGTATAAATCTGCCCGGAACCGCCCGGCGAATCCAATGACTGCAAACAATAGGATCCAATGTGGGTAGTTGGTCATATCGCACCTAAAACCCGAGGTTAGACTATGTTGTGGTGTAAATCTGCCTGGAACCGCCCGGCAAATCCAGTGACCACAACAACTAGTCTAATGTGAGAGGTTGGGATGCATTAATGAATTTATGCTACATGATAGGGTTAAGTCATGAACATGAAAGACAACACTTAACCAACTTGATACATGATTGGATAGGGTTAAGTCACGAATTTGAATGACAACACTTAACCCATTAGAAACCCTAGTTACGCGGTCCTTTTCAGCAGTAACCTACTTAGATGTATCACGATACCCTGGGACTAGGCCGGGCGGGGCACGATTACCAAGCTGATTGTAAGCGACCAGAACGACGGCTGAGTTGGTGCGCCATTGTAGGTTTAGGCGGACTATGGTCGTGCATGTAGTCCGGAGTTGAAAAAGCAGGCATTGGGCACTAGTAGGTTTACACTGTGCGTGCTTGATTCGTGTCGGTGGTTGGCACCCTAGGGCATGATACACCCTATGGTGGACCTAGCACAGGTGACTACATTTCGTGATTGGGCCGTATGACACAGACACATGACGAGCTAGAACTTGTAGGAAGCCGATCGATTAGTAGATCGTACTGTAGGACCCCGTAATAGGTCATATCATGATATTGGGCCAAGGGATCATTTCATGGTTAATACTTGACATGGGTGCAGCGAATCTTGAATATGCGATGCTAGACTTGACTTATCTTGTTATCTTAGTTATCATACCAGTCCTGTTTTCATCCTTATGTTTAATTCCAGTTTTCACATGTCCTGTTACTTTTACTAGTTTTTATGCTGAAAGTCACTAGGGCTTACCAATCTTTATGACTGACCCTTTTTCTTTCGCCTCTTTTTCTTTCGTTCCCCCCCAAGGTTCTCAGGGAGGAAACGCTAGCTCCTAGCTTGGATTTAGCTTGCTTTCTGTCAGCTCATGTACGGTTTGGTCTTGAGCTATGCTATGGCTGCACTTCTGCTATTTTTGGGGAATAATTTACTTTTGTTATCTTAAGTTTATGCTTCTTTATTTAGAACTTGATGCAATGGAATAATTTGTACTTTGGATATATGAGGTTATGACTCTTTTCTTGAAAGTAATGAAATTTGGTTTTTAATTTCTATCGCTGCTTTATTTATGTTCTGCCTTGTGATATCTCTGTGTATGTTTACCTAGATAATACTCCACCAAAACTAGTGCATTCCCTTTGTGAGTCACCCTAGCGGAGGTGGGGTGTTACAAAGATAGAGCATTAAAGATCGTGGACCTTCATAAGCAGAAGGATTACTCATAATATCTGGTTAGCTCCCAGAGATAACATGTGATTATGTCGTGATTGGAATCTACGGATTGTAAGGACTGCTTGCTACTGATCCTTGGGATGGTACCTACATAGGATGTGGTAGGAGGGTACCTTCGGTTCATCCTGTTCCTAGTTGACTTGTATGGATGACTGTTTGACAGAGTATTTCTTAAGAATCACGTACATTGATTTTTGCAAACGTACTTCTGTTAGCTGCAGAATATTTTCTGGACGTCAATTAGTGATTTGATGGATCTGACGATGTAGCATTCAAAGTGGATGGAGATGTGATGTCCTGAAGGATAAGCTTAACCTCTAGCCTCATCAACTAGGAATGGCATGAAATCGGGTAGGTCGCATGAGTATGTGAGTCGCACCCATCAGAAGGGTATATCATTACCTGATCTGGAGAAATCTAAAGCCTTCGGTCTTTTATTTTATTTTTGTATATATGCAATCGGTTCAGTTGGCTGCCCCCAACCGTGGTAATTATATATCTTGTACTCTCAAGAGAAGTGAGGGGTCCTGGGTTGTAAGTTGTTCTTGTTGAACCGCAATGTATCCATCTCCTAAGGTACATTGTCGGAAAGGTGGTCCATGCCTTGCCAGGAAATCCATTCTCCAATAAGAGGCTGCGGTTTTGATTGTATACTATATATGTAGAGCGTGAGATGTAAGTGTTCTGCTAGATTGTTATTTACTTGTATTTAGACATTATTATAATATCAGAAAAGATATTGATTTCAAAAAAATGTTTTGGGTTATCGTAAGTTAAAAACCATCTGTATTTATGGTGGATTCGGTCTTATGATTATTCTTTTCTTTCGAAAAGATTTTGACATTAAAATCAAGTTGTGTAATGCCTTTAAACTTAATGTGTTTTTCTCACTCTGGTTCACCAGACTGACCCGGTATTTGTAATGCTCGGGTTAGACCGAGTGTACAAGTTCAGGTTATTGGGTACTATGAAGAGATGAGCCAGAAGAGTCTAGACCTATGATATTATATATTCCGCTATGTGATTATATATGAGGACATATTATTATAACTGTCCAGATATGTGATGTACTCTGATGATTGTAAGTTTTATTTCAAGCTCTCAGTAAAGATTTATTTCTATATTATATTTTGTTCCGCTGTGGTGTGAGACTCTGTCTTGTGTTGGTTCTTCTTCTTCTTCTATTCTAATATTTCTATCTTTCTCATCTCAACCTCGAATTTCTTTCTAATAGCTAACCGCTTTTCTGTATAATTTGAGTTGACATGGTTTGATAAATGTCGGCTTAAACTGTACTAAAAAGTGGGTCGTTACAAACATATCCATGTAATGTCATACCTCTCTACTTCAAGTGTATAGATTTATGAAATAATGTTGCCTCTGAACAGTTGGAATGAACTTCTCCTCAAAACGAGTCTTAAACCAATTCCAAATGAACTGATGCTCAAGTGTAGCAAACTTCATCGCATTCCACCTATTTATTTCTCTACCCTAAAACTAACGCTAGGGAAACCTCCTCTTCATAGCATCTTCCAAACCAACATCATCAAAGTTTGCTTATAAGTGTACAACTAATCTTGAAATTGCATAGCTGACTCCATTCCTTGGAATGGTTTACCTTCCAGACTAATAAAGTCCTTACTTGATTTAGTGAATTTAGCTCTGTGCGCCTGCAACGGAGCATCACCCTCATACATGTAACAACTTGCATTTTTAATGTTTTAAGTTAATATAGTTAATTGAAAACTTAACGTAAAACTGAAATTTATGATTAAATATTTATTCAAAATTTATTCAATAATCTCAATCGGCTTCGTTTAGTTAATTAATATTGATTTTTAAGTCGATTTTGTAAATTTATAGGTGATATAAAAATAGTTTCGAATCAGATAGAAAATTTATTCGTATTATAAATTAATATTTTTATATCTAAGAAAAGTAATTTTATGAACAACCTCAGGATTCGATGAAATTAGTTTTATCGAATCTAAAATATAAAATTGTTACAGGATTTGGAATTTTACATCAATTAGGTTGTCAATGAGATCATATGAGCTTGAAACGTTCGAGGAAAACCGGAATTGAACGCATGTAAGTGTGCTTATAAAATATAAAAAAGAAAAAAAAAGAAGCAAAAACGCGTATTTAACGTGTTACACTTGTCATTTATTTTCTTTACCCGTCTTACTTTTTATCACTCTCATTCCCCCATTTTATTTTTTCCTCTCTTCTCAGATCCTCAAAAAAATCTGACCATCGTTTTTCCCCCAAATCAGAACCAGCGTCGCTCGTTTTCCATTGCCTCCATCACCACACTGCCTCTAATCTCCACCTATGCATACTGGTCCGTATTGCAACTACCACGATATCTGAAACCACCAGCCACCCATTGACCTCCGCATCCTCCACCACCACATCCAAAATCAGTCGTCGTTTCAATCATGGCAGCATCCTCCTCCCTTCTTCAACCATATGCTTGAATCCTAAATCTCACTACCTTGCTTTGTCACCTCGTTGCTTAGCTTACTATTGATTTAGGTCTAAATTTTAGCCACCACCGCTACTTAGATTTAGATGCTAAAGATGTTGAAAAAAGTGATGTTGCTTGTCTAGGCTGCAGTTTGAGAAGGAAGGAATGGTGGAGTGATCAGGTAATCAGTGTAGATGTTATTGCTTGTTAGTTGTAGGAAATGGTGATTTTTAGGTTTTTGTGCTTGGGTTTGGGTTGTAGGAGTTATATGGTCATTTAAGAGGGGATAGCTTTCACTGTTGGTTTCTGTGGATGATGATGGATAGGGATGCTAGTATTTTCTGGTGATGTTAGGTTTCAATTGAAGGATGTAGGATGGGAAGTGGAATGTGTCGCTGTAATTCATGTTTGTTCGTCCAGATCCATGCAAAGGTGAGTTTTTCCCTCACTCAAGACTAAATTCGTTTTGCAAGTTTTTCGATGTCTTTTAAAATGTTAAAATAGCATGCATGAATAATTAAATAGATATTCATATAGTGTTGATTTCTCTTTAAATGAATAACAGATTGCTGATGCATTTTCGGATGATGGTTGTTATGACTGTTATTGTGTGAATTGTTCGTTATTTTATATTATCCTTGAAATCACACTATAAGTTACCTGTGGATTTAGGAAAAATCTCTATGGATTTAAATGATATATACCCTAATGACTGTATAGATTTAGGAAATTAATTTTGAATGCGGGTTGAAATGATATATACCTTGGATTAGAATTTTTAAGAATGGATTGAAATGATGTTTATATTCGTAGTACTTGGCCGTAGGATAGGAAATTATGTATAGACGCCATGGTCAATAAATAAAACTGTTTTCTGAAATTTAATAAGTATGGATAATCTGATTTGTATATGTTCGTTTAAATAAAGATTTGAGATATTTTTAACCTGAGCTCATGAAATATATTTTTCAACTCAATTTCATAAATTTAAGTAAACTAATATAGTGAAAGGATTTAATATGAATTTTCCTAAATTGGATTTGGTTATTTGAAGATAATATATTTTTAGAAATTGTATAAGTATGTTGATCTATAAATTGATTTTTGATATTCAATTTATATTATAAGTTTAAATTATTGTTTCAAATTTTCAAACTTGAATTTATAAGTTTAAACTTATTTGATTAATGAATGGTTTTAATAAAATCTAAAACTTTGATTTGTTGTTTGAAAGTAATATATAAATTGGTTAAAAAAATTAAAGAGTTTAAAATTTAGATTTGTCTATATTATTTATAAGGAAATATTCTAGTCAATTGACATAAGGATCTTATTAAGTTAAATGATTTAATCGATTTTAATTGATATGAATGGTTTAAGTAATAAACTTAATCTTTAGAATTTGGAATGGTGATTTAAAACCAATAAAATGGAATGAATTTAAAATATAAGGTTTATATACCAAATTAAAGTAATGATTTAGAAAAATGAATTTAAATAATAAACTAATTTAAATGCAATGTTTAAATTTGAAACTCGTACTGTTGGAAGTCAAGTTGAAATGAACCGAAGTTCGAATTTGACTTAATATAAAGTCTAATCTTGAAAATGTAGATATTTGATTCAGATTATATTATTACTTGAAACTTTATATTATTTTATTTTACAACTAAAATACATCTTACATCTATTATGATAGAACCATTTTATTTAAATAATTGAATATCTACTTAACTCTTTTGTTTATGTCATTTTATACCAAATGTAATTATTTTATTTAAACTATTTTATTAGCAAACTTAACTATTTCATTTAAACTATATGATATCCAACTTATCTATTTTACTGTGCTATATCAAACCTCAACTATTTTATTTAAACTAATTTATATTTAACCATTTTTAAATTGAAGTAGGTATATTTCCAGTCTGAACGGTTTAAGTCCAAAATGATTGAATACAAAGATTCCATTAAATAAACATATTATGAATTGTGACCCAAATCGAATGTAAAGTTTCGATAATGAATCGATTTGTACAAAATTAAATTTGAATTTGAAGTGTTGTCAAGTAAATTGAATCAATTTGAAAATTTTATAAGAAATCTATATTTAATGTTAATTGATTTACGATGTTTGGAATATGTTTTCAAATTTTGATGATAACGGTGTGAAATAAGCGTTTGGGTTGTTAAAGAAACGGGAGTCGATATTGTCATACTCTCTACCAATACTGATATCACTTTAACAACTGCGGACATAGTGGAGAATCTAGAATGAAAGAGGATGGATTTGGCGACGACTACTGATTTGAAGAAAGAGAACGATGATGACTAGCCTTGACCTTCGTGTTATAATTAAAATGACTAAAACATGAGCTATAACATGGCAAGTGGGTTGATCACCCCTATCGACAACACTCCTTCCTGTTATTATTATCTCAGTTCCTTGGGTTCAATGACTTGCTTGATGTACATCTTTATTATGGGAGTGTTGACTGAGGAGGGAAAAAGTCATGCCTATGTGTTACCACCGGTATGAGAGTGCAACCGGTAGGAATATGATTATTGTCGCTCATGCCTTGTCATGTTTGTCCCGATCGATCCCCTCTACCATTTTGATTTAACGTTGTCGTATCATGGCGCATCACTATCCACCGACCTACTAGTGTGTTATATGTAAACTGTATGCCAACGGTATAAATGGTGTAAGGGTAATATGGTATTCTCGCTTAAGCTATTTTAATACTTTACTGTACCGAATAGACATAATAGTGTATTATATTACATGTACATAATTCCACGGATCCTTAGAGGATGGGAATCCCAAACATCCTTTAAGCTACTTATGCACTTATTTGAACATTCCACTCGAAATTGATTT
Source organism: Allium sativum (assembly GCA_030737875.1). NCBI lineage: Eukaryota > Viridiplantae > Streptophyta > Magnoliopsida > Asparagales > Amaryllidaceae > Allium > Allium sativum. Next base: position 169,267,169 of record CM060912.1, read on the forward strand.
GCTAGCAAAAGAATATTTGTCCTGACTCGAGTATAATGTTTTTCTTTTGCATTATGCTCGGGTCAGTGTAACGTCCCGCATTTTCGTCGGTTTGTATTTGAATATTTAAATCAGTTTAAATATTGAATTTGTAATATATGTGGATTTATATTTTAATTAAAATGAAGTTGAACATATATAAATATATATTAATTATAATCGAGCTCAGAACGACCCTGCAGTTCGTAAATTAACGTTCTGAACTTCAACTGAGTGTACCAGACTCGTTTTGAATCAGATTTCTTCGAAACGAGAAACGTTGGAATCTGTTGAACTGTATCTTTCTAACAGAAGTGAAAAACCGAGATTTCATGTTATAGATTGCAAGATATGTCCAAATCAAATATTCGAAAAGTCGCTGTAAAATCGTTTATCAACCGTAATAGGTTATTTGAATATAACTTGATATCGGATGCAAATCGGGACAAGATTCTTTTGAGGCGCAGCGATAATTTAATTTTTAGAATTTTTCTGTAATTTTTAATTAATTAAATAAGCAACTTTTTATTTGGAGTATTTCGCATCCCGTATCGGTATTTCGGGATTTCACAGATTAAGTCAAACTACCGGTATTATTATATTTTTGGGACCGTGACACCTCGTTGATCATGACTATACTCTAGTTTCTGTCCGTAAGAGTTCGTTCATGAACGGAATTCACCGTAAACGGAGTTTGCCTAGTCAGATACACTATATCTTAGCTAAGAAGCAACGTATATTTTAACATGTAGTCACACTCACGTACACATCAAAGAAACACATAGCTTTATAATTTATTTCCCATCCCATAAATTATGGCATGATTCTCGTTGTATACCTTTAGCGAATTCTTCATGTACAATTTCTTTTCTTTGCATCTAAGATATTTCTTATTAAATGCTCTACCAGCCTACCTACATAGTTGTGCCCTTCCTCAAATAGAAATGACCATATATTTCGTGTAGAGTACATGTCCTTCTCGCTTAAAGGCTAAGTAAAATAATTAACCACTTTACTCCTACAGAACCTACTCTAGGCTAAGCATGTACAATCAAATCAAAGACACCTTAACACCATACTTGCATTAACCCATCCCTCCACGCTCCTATGCTATCTAAGTCTACAAACCTATAACTTAACAACAAAGGCTTCCAAGGCTATAAATACAACAAATTCGTTCTCTGATGAAGATAAAACCCAAACATTAATATATACAAGAACGCATGGAGCAGATCTCAGCACTAAATAAACCGAGCTCATAGGCAACTGGTGGATCCTTGTTAGACGAAGCGATGAGAGGAGTCGGGTAGGCTCTAGCCAACCATGGCGAACGCGGAAAAGAGGAGTACGTCTCTCTGCATGGAGGAAGGGAGGGAGTTACGAAGGGTTTGGAGGAGTGGGATGGGAAGGCCGCTTCTTTTTGCGTGAAATGATACTGGACGGGGGCTTCTGCATGAGAGTTCGGGTGTATGGGGGAAGTGTGCTCCGGTCTTGGAAAATGTGGTGACAAAATCTAGAAGCTGTTGGGTTCTTTACTGTTGCATGCGGTGACGTTGCATGAAATAGGGGTGCTGGGTTAATGAACGAGAAGAGAAAGAAGTGAGGTGGGGAGAGTAGTGGCGAATGTAGAAAATGAGGAAGGAGAAGCTTGTGAGGGGTACTGCATATATATTTTTTCACGTGGAGATATGGACATGATTATGATGGGTTTCCAGTATGTGAAGGGTGAAAGCATGCGGATGTCGTGGAGATCAAGGACGTGAAGAAGAATTTGTGGAAAGAACAATGGGGAATGGGCCGTGAAGTACTACGGGTTGGGCTTCAACAACAAAAGAAAATGCTGGGTTCGAAAATGAGGAGGTGTATGGAGTTTTATTGGCAAACAGCGGGTTGTGTGTTTATTTGCACAGTGAAGTGGATGGTTATTTGGTGAATGGTAAATCAAATGGAAAAGCGTGTAACAGCAGCAAGGAAGTATATGGGAGGAATCATATAAGTGCGTTAATGTGTAGGGAAATGTTTGAAGGGGGGAGGTTGTTGAAAAGAGTAAAGAGTTAGGATGGTGCTAACAGTTTACATGGAGGTGGATGAACGTGTATGGGGGGGTAAGGCGTGAACATGGGAGCATTGCCTAGCCTGTGTGTGTTTGGTATGGGAAAAGAATGGAGTGTGGTGTGTTTAAGTTAGTAGCAGGGTGGACGTACATTGATGATGTGAGGTGGCATTCTGGAGTTTCTGGCAGGAACGAGACATGCATGAAATGGAAGGACGTTGGGGTCTTGTTTCGGACGGGTATTGGAGAAGGCTCAAGCATGTTGTTGGGCCTTGGGCTGCTGTGATAAGGATAGACCCTAAAAAGAAAAAGAAAAGAAATAAAGAAGGGGCCAGCAGACGCGAATTGGCACAAGAAGTTGGAAATAAAATACGCAGGCTTGGCAATACAAGGCAAGGTGATAGTCCATGAGAAGAGTGTGATCGTTATGAAGTTTTAAGTGTTTGGAGAAAACGAAGAAAATAAAATACATTAAAAGAAAATGAAGCGAAATTAGTGTTGAAACCGCTACCGGAAACAAGGAGTTTAAATCATGGAAAAGACGGCGGGTGTGGACCTTGAAAGGTTGGACCGAACAATTGTCGAATTTCGAACGGATGGATCTGTACTGGAATTGGTTTGGAGCGAACTGGAGCTCATCACAAGTTTAGACGGATTAAAACGCTGGTTCCATCAACTGACGCAAATCGTTATTTAACGGTTAACGCGCCAAGGTGAGTAAAATCACTAACTCTGATCTACTTTAAAATATTGCAATTATATTTTAATGTTGTTTGAATGCTGTGTGATGGTCGATTAGGTAGATTATAATTAATTTGGTTGAATATTATATACCGTTACATATGTACACATCATGGGTTGGACACTGATTCCACCGATTAGAATATCCCCCTAGTATAGAGTTAGTGTAAATTGTGTTGACTGACATCTGTGGATGCAGAAACCGGTTGGAGGAATCCGACCAGATTCCTTGATAATTATATGTACTGTTTGTTTTGTATGAACCGAATTATATTTAAAACCCCATGTGAATATTGATGTTGAACGGAAATTCAACATCTGTTTCGATAAATCAATAAACGATACCGATTTAGAAAGTGGCGACAGTCGACCGTAAACCCATCGTTTTGTTAAGGAGTTGATTGGCCGTTAGGCAAATCAACTAAGATAATTATAAAAATATATATTTTTATAATTAAAAAGAAGATTTATATTTATAATAGAAGTTCTATTATAAACCAGTATTTTAGAGTTCGTTTTTATAAAATAAATAAAAACGATTATTGATATTTAAATAAGTTTATAAGGAAGAAATTATCTGATGATTAAGTATTTGGATAATTATATTTAAGATAAACAATTTTAGAAATATTATTAGATTAATTATATTAATCTAATGAGTAGTAATTAAGATCAGTTAACGAATTTACTGATGGAATGAAGTTGATTTAATCAACTGTTACTTGGAAAATGATTATTAGATCAATTGGCCTTTAATTAATCTAATGAAAACAGTTTAGAAATAAATGAGATTTAATTACCTTTTAATTTAAGAAGTTATCAATAGAACTATGGAATAGAGAAAGCGAAAAGTTAATGTGGAATATAAATAATCGTAAACAACCGAGTTCAAAATAAAGATGTGGTATTATAAAACCATATTCCAAAATAAAACAAGAAAATACGATTTGATGTATATTATAAGAAATAAGGAGTTTAGAGTTATGAATGTATATATGTTCTAAGATAAGAACGTTGTCGATCAAGGTCTGGGAGGTAAATAGAATACCCCAACTTGAACGGCTTCACTATTATCGAGGAACGATAACAGTTTGTAACGAAAAGAGATGTCAAGATGTGTATAAAAGGAATACGGCAGCGTACTGCCAGTCTTAGAATTATAGCGATAAAATAACGTTGTTGATAAGATAAGTGTGACTGTTATGTCAAGACTAGTTATAACAAAGAATATTACAGCTTATGACAAATTGAACTATAGCAATAAAATAACGTTGTTGATAAGGTAAGTGTGACTGTAATTAGTTATAAGGAGAATATTACAGCGTATGACAAGTTTAGAACTATAGCGACAAATTAACTGCTGTTGATTTGACTTAAGCATAACTTTTATATATAGCAGCACTTCCTAGGAAATGTAACAGTTCGGTTTGAAATCCACTTATTCTATAGTAATAAGTAACGACGTTTGTTCAAAGAAATATAAGAAAGAGTTTAGAAAAAGAATTGGGGAATCGTATTAGAAACTAATGACAGCATTTCGATGTTCGAAATGTGATTAGAATTTAACCGTTAGGATTTGTAACTAGATTTCGACGATGTCGAATGTATTAAAAGTAAACTATTTTTAGGGATTATAATCTGATAGAATAATTAACATTTAGTTTAAACAAATAAATGTTGATAGGATAGGAGTCAGTATTTAGTTATAAACTTGATATCGATTGATAAGAAGTTGACTTAGAAACAGGGTGTATAAAGTGGAATAGGAATATAAAGGTATGAAAGAGATTTCGATAAACAAGATAAGGGGAATTATTACGTTAATAAAGAGTATATGATAAAGATGTTTAGATTTCTATAAGAAGGGATGGTATTCCGATTTCAAAGGGAATAATGTTTTAAAAGGGAACGTTGGGCCGATTAAAAGGTTAAGATGAATTTGGAAATATTTTCCAATATAAATAGGGTAGATTATCCAAGTGTAGAAATAAAGAAAGAATGGAAATATTCCGAATGTTAATTGACGTATATTTTCTGGAACATGAAAGAATAAGATTTTATAATAACTGGAAATGTTTTCCAAGAAGTGTAAAAAGGCTAAAATGGGATTTGAGAAATATCTGGTAAGATATGCGAATTCGAATAATAAAACGAATGTTAAATAAAAGTGACCATGGTTGTGTGTGTTTAGTTGATCATTTAAATGGATGTTATTTTAACTTCGATAGTTAAATAACCGACTATCGAAGTGTTTGACCATTGTTGTCAATACGGGGAGACCGGTTGGATATGTTATCTGAAAACCACTCCGTATAGGCATAAGCGTGCGATTAGATATGCAGAAGACAATTGAAGATGAAGTTAAATACAAGGGTCGTCCAGTTCTAGAATGATGTTTATTTGTTTGTCCAGTCCCAGGACAACTTGTATGGACGAGTGTCTGACAGAGTATATCCAACGGTCACGCCGTTGATTTTACGAATATACCAAGTTGGTGGGGAGAATATAATTTCTCTTTATTCTACACCCAGTGTGCGTTTGTGTAATCAATGTGTGATTACGGATTTGACGATGTGACATTCAATGTGAATGGTGATCAGATGTTCTGAAGATAGACGCAGCCTCTAGCCTCACAACCAGGAAGTAACAAAAGTTGGGCTAGGCAGCATGGCTAGTTGGGTCATCCCCAAGCAGGGTGTATTGTCACCGATCTAGAGAAAATTCATATTTATACTTCTTTTCGATTCTGTATCTTCGGATGACGGTTGGATGGCCTACAACCGTGGTGATAATATATTTGCGACACTCAAGCTAAATGAGTGGGCGGTCATGCGTGGCCGGGTTGCAAGACGTTCTTGTTGAACCCTGAGTGTATCCCCTCTAGAGTACACTATTCAGAAGGTGCTCCCATACCTTGTCTATTGAAAACCATTCTCCGATAAGCGCCCTGCGGTTTATGATTTTATACTATATATATGTGGAACGTGAGATGCAAGCGTTCTGCTACTTGGATATTTATGTGCTTAGACATTATCATAATATCACTGGTTTTGATATCAAGAATATTTCGGGTTATAGTAAGGTAAAAACCGTCCATGTTTATGTGTGGGCTGGTCTTACTATTATCTTCTTGTTTTGAAAAGGATTTTCAAAGTAAAACAGTATGGTTGGAATTTACTCACACCAGTCCCATGACTGACCTAGAGTTTATTTTGTTTGTTTTCCCTAAACTCTTGGGTGCCCAAATTTGTACGGGCAGTCAAGTGTTTCAGGATTTGCAGATTCACTTGGAGGAGCTCAAAAACAGGAAGCTTCACCATTAGTTATGTAGAGTTATTTCCGCTGTGATATGATGTATTGTACTCTGATAATGGTATGTATATACAATACAGTTTTGTATTCAAAGTTATGTTATATAATACATCTTATTTTGTTCCGCTGCGAGTTTCGTGTTACTCTGATTTTGTTCAGTTGTGGTCTTCTTCTTCTTCTATTCTATTAGTTCTATCTTTTCTTTCTCACCCACTAAATTCTTCTACTAATGTCCTGGTATTTTCGATGCTCGAAAAATTGACAGTGAATTTATGTTGATTTTCTGGGTCGAAAATCCAAGACGTTACAGTCAGACCAAGCTTTACAACTTGAGATTGCACCTGTCGGAGATGGAGACTAGTTGAAGACTCATCATTTTATCTTTTATTCCTATTATTCATTTTGTTTTAGAAATTTATGTACCTAAACTTCCGCTGTATCTGTACATTTTAAACTCTGATGTTTATAAGATTATGTATTATTCTGTGTCTATGATTCTATGATTTGATTCTATTAAACCTCACAGCAATAACAATATGTTGTTTCGAACAAATCAGGTTGGTTTAATTATTGACTTGAACCGTTAGAAGTAGAGGTTGTTACAGTTGGTATCAGGGCTTTGGTTTGATAAAATCTTAGCTTTTGGGGCTTAAAACTCATTAGAGATAGGGTAGTAATACCATAAAATGAGTAGAATCTTGCTAGGTTCACTTTTGAGAGAGCGTATTATGAAAATATAAATTGTTCAAAATTAAAATCTTTTCCGAAATCTCAACACCATCGAATCTATCTTCCTCATTAAAATTTCTTTGATTATGGTTTCCTTGTCTCTAAATCCCAATCTATTTATAAATCAATCTTTGAATTCCAAGATTAATTAAAGAAATCTAAATATAAATTGAAATTGTAATAAATAACTTAGTTTATCAACTATTGAATATAAAATATTATTTTGAGATGACCATGGTATAAAAATGACCTTAAATGAAATTGATCATTGTAAATGAATTCCATAGTGTTTGTAGCATAAAAATCTTATATATATATATATATATATATATATAGAGAGAGAGAGAGAGAGAGAGAGAAAGAAAGAAGCATTCTTGGGCACCCCTGTTTTGCAGCATCCCTATAGCACCCTTACCCTACCGTGAACTACACTAACCCAAATCCAATAAGATTTTGTAGATGTTCAATCCACATATATATTATTGTCTATCCAAAATTTGAGCTTGTTTCGACATTTGTAACATATTAAAAACTTAGCTCAATTATTTACCAATTAGACATTTATTCGAACCAATAAATTTAAATATCAAATATATTATTTTACGAATGTCGGAATGAGCTCAAATTTTGAATATATGATAATATATATGTGAATTGAACATATATAAAATCTTGTTAGATTTGGATTGGTGTAGCTCACGAACGGGCAGAGATGCTACAAAATAGGGAATCCCAGAACGCTCCTCAAATATACATACATACATACATACATACATATGTTTGAGAATATAAATTTATATGAGTTCCATTATTAAATTTTAAACCAGTATATTTAGATAGTGAATTAATTTAAAATTTAATAAATGAACAAGTAGGGGAGGTATGAATTTTGCTCACTCGAAACCTTATAATAAGAAATGTTTTAAAATATATTATTTTGTTATATATATATCTTTGTTTTAATAATAAGGTGGTGCCTAGCGTAACAGTAAGGTTGCCCGGCTGGTAATCTGGAGCGCGCAGGTTCGAGTCCCGGCCTCTTCACATATGTGAGGGAAAGGCTGCGCGCATTAATCGACCACCCCCGAGAGCCCGGAAATTCGTAAGATTAGTACCGGGATGGAAGACTGACCTGGGAAGTCCTCTCGCGCTTGAGTATGGGAGCCTTTCGCACTAGGTATCCACCTTTATCGTTGTTTTAAAAATAATAAAAGTTTCAAGCATTTACTTGATGTTAAAATTGGACTTTCGACTATGTAAAGATTTTGGATACGCACCTAGCTAACTTATATACTAAATCCTATACATACAACTATACAAGATAGATATAAAATCACACTCCAGTCGCTTGAAAAATAATTTTGGGATGTCATGGCATCACCAGTGTTCATTTTCAGGTTTCGAGAGTAAGAATTATATATAGTTCCAGTTGAGATGTCGAGTTGATACTTAAAACTCTATTTTATAAATATTTGAGATATATTTAATGAAAAAATTTGAATAATAAATGAGTAGGCTATTTTGAAAAAAAGTAACATGAACTTGAAAAGAAGTAAGAAAATTATAAAAAGTTTTCATCTTTGGAAATTGATAAAAAAATATAAGTTAAATTTGCAAAATGTTTTTATATTTTAGAGGCAAAATATACAAAAACCTTCTTATATCAAATAATTTTGAGGCAATTTGATTCCATTTACCACAAAGCGCAAATCAAATGGTTCTGATCCCGTAAGCGACATTTATAGCTTCTACTTTACATATAATTGCTCCATTAGTCAACTCATCATGTCTTAATCTATTTGCAAAGTTTCTTTTTCGAACAACCACCCTTAAAAAGGTTATATCTCTGAACTTAAGTAGAAGCAATCTTTCCACTTTACTACCAAGCTTACAGTCATTAGATTCGAATATGACTTTATGAGTTCCTTCTATTGGTTCATATTAATGAGGCATCTAACCATTTTATGATTTTAGATATAAAGATAAACATGTACAATTCTTAATGGTAACAAGTTTCTTTTCACTTGAAAATAGAAAGGAATGTTGAATAATTCACCTAATATGGATTGTGAAGAAACTTTCCATCACTATATCCAACATGTTATTTTCCCATTGCCTCAACCACTTGCCTCATCTATATATTAACACAACAAGAAAAAATCTCAATTTTCTACGCCATTCCTACACCAAAATGTGGAGCGTAGAGAAGACGTAGTAAATAAATAGAAAGAGGTAATGGTGTGGGAAAATCGTAGGAAATTTCCTACGTCATTCTTATGCTAATCATAATATGCAAAAAATTGATTAAAACGTATAAAAGTCGTAGGAAATTCGATGTGTTAAAATTGTCGATGTAGCGAAGATGTGGATAATCTCCTACGCCATTCGTACACCTATATTAATTTTCTACAAATTCAGAATAGCGTAGTAAAATCCATACGCCAACTCAATGGAAAACAGAAATAAAATTAATTTTTCTTATGCTGATTTATTATAAACTTAAAAATAATCAAACCGAGTGAGCTCCCCGAAATCAACTTTTCTAAAGCCCAAAAATCAGGCTTCCCTATTTTACCGCATTTCTCTTGCTCTCCGTCTTCCCCGTTAAAACCTCCCCGCTTTTTCATAAAATTTCACGATCTTTCCTTGTTTCTCCTGAAGTTATGCCCTAAATCCCTAAATTTGCGCTGTCAATCTCAAATCCTTTTGAATCTAGGCCGCTCAGCCTCCAAATCAATCTGCTTCATCGGATCCATGATCGATGAAGGACCATCATCCGACACTCCAGGCTCAACAGAAACAACCAAAATTTCACCGATTACTGTCGCTGCTACCACTGACGAAAATTTAGGGCTTGACTGTTAAAGAACCGCTTGGATTTCACTAATGTAAGCATATTTTAGCTCCTTATCAATTCGATTATTTTCTTTTGCCTGTTGTTTCTTCACGTGATGAGAATCTTTGATGATTAGATTCGGATGCATCAGCTGCCTCCAAAGCCTAAATGGATCGCAAGCAGCGAAGTGACTGCCCCGAAAGATTCTGGTGTTTAGGTTCACTTAGGAAACAGTACTGAATCAGATATCATTGCATTACTTGAGGAAAGTGGGATTGCTCTACTGATGGTCCAAATAAACAAGTGAGAGGTTAGTGGCTTCTTTATTCGTTGCTCTCCTTAACCATGGTTCAAAAAATAAAAAGAACTGAGAAGCAATTCATTTATTTTTCCAAGCTGGTGAAATCTGTGCTCTTAAGTTGAATGCCCTAACTATTTATGATTGTAGTAAACGTATTGTTAAATTTATGAAGAAGAAAATACTTGAAAAGTCAGTGAAGTTTTCTATTGGAGGAGTTTTTGGCAACAGTAGAATGGATGTAGCATGTCAATTATAGTCTTTTTTTAAAAGATTTCATTTAGATTTTATTTAACATATTACTTGGTGGAACTGTTTAACTACAAATAATACCCGAAAAGTGTAAGTCGGCTAAACTGCAATTATTGTTTTTGCAAAAAGATTTTTTATATATATAGGAACCTGAGATTAAGTAAACAATGATAGAAGAATCCATCAAAAATAACTGTAACGGTGTAGTTTAAAATATATTTTTGTAAGCGTTTTTTGTGCATCCAACTTGAAAATAATTGAGATCTAAATTTTTAATACGAAATATTTGTTATAATAAGTAAACAGGCATTACTTTCTCGTTGACTTGTTCCAGAGTTGCATTTCAGTTTTTGGTAACAAAACAGAACTGGCCATTTGAATAGTAAATTAACCTATGAACAAATTTTTACTTATATGATTATCATGCTTAAGCTTAAACCTTGATTTTTTTTTCTAGTGTTTTCATCTTCTTTACTAATTTACGGTTGCTCAAAAGTATTGTAGTCCGTATGCTTATTGCAATGAGTTTGATTCTCAGGTATTAAAATTGTATGGATTGAATTTCTGTTTTGTCTTGCGCATTTCATTTAATTTGATTTGATTTGTTTCATATTTGTTATTTATTTTGCTTAAATAACGGGAATCCATCCTGAAGTTGTTGATCGAGTTGCAGTTTATTTGGTAATTAAGCTTCAAGAATACCATTATGCTCTTGTTATATCTAAAACAGAGTCTTCTAGTAATCTGGGTTATTAAACAATGTGAAATCATATTACGGAGCTACGAGATTTCATTCTATTTGTTATTTACTTTGTTTCGTATGTAAGTTTTGGAGATTTATAAGGAACATTTCAAAATAGTGTAGAAAAATATGAAAATGAGAGAATTGGTTTCAAGTATTATTATTTTTCAAGGTTTAGAGTTCTTAAATTCGTACAGAGAAATATATGAACAGTGTTGATGTTTGGTTGATAGCTGGGTGTGTTTTCAATCTTTATACATAATAACAAGGTTTTGACTAATATTATTGTTTCATAAGCAAAAGTAAGTAAACTACAATTTTAGTATAAGTGAAACACGTTAGTCCACTGTTTAGATTGAATCAGTGTTAAAATATCAATTATCAAATGAGTTGTTTTTTGGCTATGATATTGATTTGGAAATTGTGATCATGCTTCAGAAATTTAATATATAAAACAAATAAATATGCATGTGTTAATTGTTTCCTGCCTCAAGGCCAACAGTTAAGCATTTGCATATGATTTATAAGATTTGGTGATTTTTGTAGATGGAACTGGTTGGAAGATGACTAAGGCATTTGATTCTGAAACTCATGTCACCATCAATATGCAGGCCCAACTCAGCAGCTTCTTGGCACCACTTGGTTATAACATGACAATGCTTGGTTTACATAGTGCAACCACTGACAGTGCTGCGCGTCCCATCTACCACATTGCACTGCCAAGTAACTCTTCCTACTACGACCCTGCATTGAGAAGAAACGACAATGATAAGTGAGTTCTGCCTGCCTACTATAACACTGCACCACCAGGGAACATCAATGCCAACCGAGTCGTTCTGCTTGCCCACGACAATGCTACACCATTAGGGAACTACAACGCCAATCTAGTTGTTTTCCCTACCTACTACAATGCTGCACCAACAGAAAATAATTACACTAGACTTTTGAATTTTTCAGTTTATGTTAATTGAATAAGGAATTTGTCTTAGTAGTGATTTAATACATGTTAATCCTATTTTCAAGCATTTAAGAGGTATAACATTGATTATGCTGTTATATTCAAACTTCTAACAAAGAAATTAATAAAATTTCTCTTTTGAGATGCATGCTGCAACACCATATTATTGGCTAGACCGTCTATATATGACATTAGCAAATATTTTTCTTTTTAATAATGTACCACTTTAACGGTCGGTTTTCCACCGTTGTGTGGTAATACAAGTAAATATTTCAACACTACAAGAAGAATTGTTGTTTTATGATGTCGATCAGTGACTCCATTATGACGCAGCGAAGGTGCGACGTCAATAGAATTACAGTTATCGAAACAACGTTAATTTGGTATGTTTTATTGACACCGTTTTTTCCTTTGACTTCTTCACATTGATGTGCATTGTTATTAACTGTGCATCTATGACTTCACTGCTCATACGTTTGCAACCATTAAATTCATTCCAATCAAACGGTAGTACCTCCACCTCAGTTATCCTTTCCACCATTTCTCATTCCATAAAACTCCATTTCTCAAACATTGTGTTATTTCGTCATTTTCATATTTACCAGGTTAAACCCTTCCCAAATCTCAAAATGCTAAAATATCGATGTCGTCCAAATCTCAAAAGAAATCCAAAAAAGGTTTTATCAAAATTTATAAGATTAGAAAAAGCGCCCAAATTGACTTAACGAGCACTTAGGTACAGTTGTAAGGTAAGCAGTCGGAAGGGAAGGGTTCATTCGTGTATGTTGGAGATCAAGCGAAGAACATGCCTAGGAGGAATATTATTCAAAGATAATAACGGTTAGGTCTTTCCAATTTGATTAAAATCGGCATGAATTTCTTATACAGTTTTGTCTTTCGATACAAAATCGAAATTAATCTAATCGCGACTTTCAATCTTCAGATACGTGGATTTTCATTGGAAAAAAAAGGAAGAAAAATCTGGGCGCTGGGTAGTGGACTGTGAAGTGAGAAAGAACAACGTATGTTTTTCATTCAATATTTATCTAATCTACAATTCTTAGTTCTATATTCAAAAACCTTCATAGACATCTGATTTTACATTGTGCCTTAGAACTGCAAACTAGTTAGTCATAGATGTTATAATTTTGTATCCAGCATTTCTATTACAAGTCTAAGTTATTATCTAAACTTTTGAGTTACTGCAAGTGTACGATATATACAGGTTGCTTTTGATCAATTATAAGAATCATAAATGTAACGTCCCGGAAAAAGTCGATCTTGGTTATCCGATATACAACACATATAGAACATCCAAGGATCGAAAATACCGGTAGTTAATGAAAGAAATTAGAGGGTGAGGATAGATAAGATAGAAACATAGAATAAAAGAAGAAGAAGAACATACAACATTAGAGTAAACACGAATCTCACAGCGGAACGAATAAATATATTTCATAACAAAACTTTGAAATATAAATTTGTACTTGAATATACATATCATTTCCAAAGTACATCACTTACAGCGCAGCGGAAAAATCATAGCTATATAATTTTGAAGCCTCCTGCTCCAGCTCTTCAAGTATCTGTAAATCCCGACTACTTGACTGCCCATACAAAATTGGGCACCTAAGAGTTTAGGGAAAACAAAACAAAATAAACTCCGGGTCAGTCATGTGACTGGTGTGAGTAAGCTCAAATTATTTGATTTAACTTTCAAAGATCCTTTTGAAACAAAGGATAATCATAAGACCGATCCACACATAAACACGGATGGTTTTTACCTTACGATAACCTAAATCATCAGTAAAACAATATTATTCTGATATTATAATAATGTCTAACACAAGTAATATCAATCTAGTAGAAACACTTGCATTTAACGTTCTACATATATAATATACAATCAAAACCGTGGGCTCTTATTTGGGGAATAGATTCCAACTATGACAAGGTATGGATCCACCTTCCGCTCAGTGTACTCTAGAAGCGATACACTGATACACTGGAGTTCAATAAGAACATATTGCAACTCGGCCACACATGACCGACCACTCATTTCGCTTGAGTGTATCAAATATATTGTCACCTTACAGTTGGTAAACCAACATAACCATTCCAAGGAGATACAGAATTGAAAGAAGTAACAAATATGAATATTCGCTAGATGGTGACAATATACCCTACTTGGTTGCAAACCACTTAGCCATGCTGCCTGCCCGATTTCTATCATTTCCCAGTTGATGAGGCTCGAGGCCAAAACGTGTCTTTTAACAGATCACTCCACCATTTACTTCGAATGCCACATCGTCATACCCCTCAAATCACAAATTGATTTCCCAAAAATACCAGAGGTATAAGCTAAGAGAAACGAACTCCTCTGCCACCAACGTAAATACGTTTGAAACGATCAACTTACGCGATCTACCTAATATACTCTTTCAAACATTCATCCATTCAAGTTGTCTTGGGACTGGACAAACTGAAGGCACTATTTCATACACCCATCCTAGGCAATCTCTACCTAGGACTTATACAACAGCCCTTGCACTTTACTCCGTCTTCAATTTGTCTTCGATCTATTTGATTCGAAACGCTAACGCCTATACGGAGTGGTTCTTTGGATTAGAATCCAACCGGTCTCTCCGTATTGACGACGGAAAAATGGTCAAAACATTGATAGTCTGTGATTTTACTATCAAAGAAAAACACGTGTGCAAACAACGATATTATTTCCAGATGGAAATTTTATCGATCATTCGTCATTTAACATTTATCTCTTTAGTTCATTAATTTACTTATCTCCTGTTTCCATATATTCTAAATTCTTATTTTCTATTATCAGAAAATATTTCTGATTCTTATTTGGAAAACATTTCCAAAACTCCTTCACTGGATTTAAACTGATGTTTAAATCAAGCATTGTCATGCCAACTCAAACCATTTCACTCATTAACTAAATTCACTTAACCATCCTTTACTACCAAACCTTACCATTCCTTAGTGAAGGAAATCAATCAAGTTGGGGTATAATTACCTCTCAGACCTTAGCTGAACAACGTTTTAACTTCGAAATATCAAAGTTTATCTTTTAAATCTTTAACTAACTTCTTTACGTAACTCTCTTTCGAATAAATCTCTATTCGATAACTCTTTTCTTCGAATAAACTATATTCGATAATCTCTCTTCTTCGAATAACCTATATTCCAATAACTCTATTCAATTAACACTATTCGATTAACTTTAATCGATTTACTCTTATCAGTTAGCTCTGTTTGATTAACTCAATTCTATTAACTCTATTTGATTAACTCTATTGGATTAACTCTATTTGATTTACCTTACTAGATTAACTCTATTCAATTAACTCTAACTAATTTGCTCTTATCAATTAACTCCTTTCGAATAAACTATATTCGATTAACTCCTTTCGAATAACTAATATTCGATTAACTTCTTTCGAATAACTAATATTCGATAACTCCTTTCGAATAACTAATATTCAATAATTTCTTTCGAATAACTAATATTCGATAATTTCTTTTGAATAACTAATATTCGATAATTTCTTTCTCTATTCGAATAAACTATATAGATTAATTCTAATCGATTTACCTTACTGATTAACTCTAATTCAATTTAACTCTATTCGAATAACAAATATTCGACTAACACTTGTTTGATTAACTTTATTCGAATTAACTCTAGTTCAGTTTAACTCTAATCGATTTACCCTACTGTTTAACTCTAACTGGTTAACTCTAACTCGAATCGATTAACTCTAACTCCAATCGATTAACTCTAACTCTAATTGATTTTCTCCTCTAACTCATTTTGATTAACACATTTTGATTAACTCCTTTGATTAACTCTACATCCATATTCAGTTTCAAATATTGATGTTGAAATCGATTCTTACTTCTCTATATAAGCCCTGACTTATATATTCTATTTATCCAATGATAAATATTTCACTTAATTTATAAAATATTATTTATAAATTAATCTTCCCAATTTATCTGTTAAAACAGAATTTTATTTAATTCCAATTTAAATAAATCTTTTCCATTTATCTGTTAAAAACAAATTTCCATTTCCTATTCATTTTCTAAATATTCCTTTGATTTAGTTCTATTTATTTAATCAACTAAATATTTACTTTCAATTCTATTTATTTTACCAACAAATATTTCCTTTGTATCTTTATATTTATTTTCTAAATAAATAATTCTTTTATACTTCTATTTATTTCTTAAACAAATATTCCATTTTAATTCTATTTATTTTCTCAATAAATATTCCTTTTATAACTTTATTTATTTTTCTAAATAAATATTCCCATTCATTCTATTTGTAAATGTTTTACAAATATTTCCTTTTAAATTCTATTTGTAAATGTTTTACAAATGTTTTCCTTTCCAATTCCATTTGCAAATGTTTTAAAAATGTTTTGCTTTTTATTTCTATTTGTAATTGTTTTACAAATATTCCTTTTTCTATTTCTATTTTACAAATATTTTCCTTTATATTTATTTTACAAATATTTTCCTTTTCAACTCTGATTTTATAATTATTCCCTTTTATAAAATACTTTTCCCTTTTATATATAAAATCCATTGATTTTATATAAATAAATTATTTTCAAAATATACTTTGGAAATCCCCTTTTTACATCCCACTATTTCTTACGGTATTTAAATTACCAAACACAATGATCGATATCATCCAAACACACATAATCATCAGTAGATTATATATCACATCATACATCACAGTATATGAAACAAAACAGTATTTTATATATTGAGGAACCCAGTTGGGTCCCTCCAATCTGTTTCCCTGCATCATAGATGTTAAACAATATAATTAACATCGATAATATTTCACTATGAAATATTCTGCTAAACAGAATCGATATTAGATTAACAATATATATATATATATCATTATCTATAATTCCAACCAACACATAAGCAACTCAACAAAGCAGTTAACACACAGCAATCAACAAATAATTATCAATTCTAAGAATACATTATAAAAATATAACTGTTCAAAGTTGGTGAGTTTTACTCACATTTCGCGCTGACCGTTTCAGACGGACAATTTATTTTTCTTTAAATTGTAACGGACTCCAATTCACCCCTAGTCAGCTCCAGCGTGTAGCCGTCGTCTCTACGATCCCAACGTGACTGACCGTTCAAAATTCTGATACAGTATGGCCAAGATATGCTGTTTACAAGTTATTATACGTATTTAGATTTTATATAACTTAATTTAATTTGACTTTAGGCCTTACCAAACCAACTTGGCCCAACTTCCTTGCGCAAGGACCATGCTCGCCATCTACCCTTTCTTCCTCCTCAGACAAAACGCGACTTTCAGCAAAACACAATCCCATCATTTCGCCACCTTCCATCCGATCCCTCTCCTCCTATACTTCGTGAAAACCCAAATCGAAATCACCCTTGAATCCCTCTTTGGATCCTTAACACAACCGTACCCATAAGAATCAACTCGAGCTTCACACCATAATAACATCGTCAGCTGCAGGTCCGCGAAACAGTACACCGCTCGCCTCAAATTGTGTCGAACTCCACCAAAATACTCCCATCATCTGCGGTTCCCTTTGCTAAACCCAAATCCACCATTAAAAGTTTTAATCGATGCCTACATTTCCCGTTTTCACCAACCCTAAGCCTACGCTGGGTGATTTCCAATGAGCAAAATTGCTCTCGAACTCAACGCGATTTACGTAGGATTGATGAGAGGAACTTGAGGATCTCTTATATATATTTATTAGGATTTATAGAATTTTCTTTGAATTGATATCGATTTTCAAAGGGAGAAATTTGTTTGCTGTGTTTAACTTTTCGTGGCGGCTAAAAACGAGGTGCGTGGCCTTTATTTTGATCAGAAATGAGGAAGTTAGGTTTCAGGTAAAAAGGTTAGCCTATTTATAGGGTTAGAAATATTTATTTTATTAATTTATAAGCTAACGCTATTTTTATATGTCCTTTAAAAATTCCTGTGATCACGTACAATACATAAAAATCATGAAACTGAACATAGAACTATTACGGACCCAATGAAACTGGTTTTATCAAATTCTGACTCCGTTTGCTCACACAGCGTATTTTTAACGGTCGAAATACTGACTGTTTTTCAAATTAAAAAACCGTACGGCCACACACTGACTCTAAAGATCACGAAACTTGGAATCTAACAATAATTCAATGTTACGGATCCAACAAAATTAGTTTTGTCGAAAACGGAGGTCGTTTACAAAACTGTCTATTTTTAAAGCTCTAAATAAGCCATTTAAATATAAAAATATATTTAAAAACAATTAAATTAAATATAAATAAATAAATATATTATCGTATATATATTCACACAGAATATCGTATAGCTCCAATTGGATTTATAACTCGATATTTCAGAGTTCTCAGTTATATAGATATTCGATTTAAATTTAAAATCCATTTAAAAATATAAATAAATCGATATATATTATGAAGGAATTCCATAGCGACTTTTCTAAAATTTGATTTGGACATAACTCGAAATCTACACAACGAAATCCTGATTTTTCTCTTCAATCAGAAAAATATACTTCACCAGCTCCTAACGTTTCTTGTTTCACAGAAATCCGATTTAAAACGGATCATGTATATTCAATTGAAGTTCGAATCGCCAAATAGTGAACTGCCGCACCATTTCGAACTCGATTTTAATTATAATATAAATTGTACATTCAACTGTCGTTATTATAATATATTCGTTAATATAATTCAACTCTAAACTGAATTACATATTTTAAATAATCCAAATTACACAATATTGTGAATTCCACTATTTTTGATTATTTCTGAATTATATATATTATTCTATTATTTATATTAATTAAATAATCCATATAATTTAATTTAACGACCATTTAATTATCTGAATTACTATTTAAATAATTAAATAAATTAATTATTACCGTATAAATACGGGTCTTTGCATTCTTTCCCCCTTAAAATAATTTCGTCCTCGAAATTGCTAAGGTAGAAAACAAACCCCATTAACTGGTTTAAAATTATTTGTTCACTTCTTATCTTACATTTCAACTAAACCAATAAATTTTAATTAAATTATTAATTTATTCCGATTAACGAAAATTCTCAAAAATCCTGAAAATTTTCTAACACCTTAACTTCTCGAAAAATTTCGCCAACGCCTCCTTTGTACGGCTCAATCGGTACAACTACAACTCGCTTCTCTAGGCCATCTCCAACCCAAAAGAAATGATTGCCAAGCCACCTATGTTTGCAGAACTTTGTCCTCTCGACCTGGTGATAGAATGACCTTAGGGGCTACGTTCCATGATGATCTCAGTTTATTATTTTCTATTTCTATTGATTCATCCCGTTAATTGTTCATGACGAAATTTGCAGGGAAGATATTTTCTACGGATACGGATGCTTCCTGGGGGACCCAGGCGTAACCATTGTGTATCTGCGATTCATAAATAGTTTCATCGGTTGGTTTATTGGATGGTACTTTTATCTATTTTAATGTTTTTCAAGTATTTACAATGGATGTTGAAATGAGTTTGCTTAGTACTTCAAGATTTCTAGTTACGCATCTAATCAATGTATAACCAGATTCATGAAGAATGATGATAAACTTGTGGAAATATCGAGTTATCAAAAACAAATTTTGATATAAAAGAACTTTTTCAAAGAATTTTCTTTTAAAATATAAAATTTGTATATAAATTGAAGACACTCGAATTAAATATGTTGGTATAACTAAAAATATTAATGTACTATAATGCGTCAGTGTTCGAAAACCATTCTATTTGCATAATAATTTTGATTTAGTTTTAGTATACGTTTTTGATTCCAAGTAGAATTATTCGCTCGATCATCGACGACGAGTAATGATAAGAATTTTTGATAAAAATCTGAAGTTCTCTATCATAGTTTATTTTTATTCAAGGAGAATGGAAGTTTTTAATCAAGAAGTCAAATCAAAAGTCTACATTAGAGTGATCGGCTTAACAATACTAATTGGAAACAAAATTTTGTGTTTGAACAAACAATCGAAGTTGATATGCGTACGAATGGTATATCATTTAATTACTAGTTCCTTATTTCGTTCCTTTCGAGGACGAAAAGTTCTGAGTTGGGAAGATTGTAACATCCCATATATTTCGATCATTTAAGTTATTAAATTAAATTAAATTGTTGATTTAAAATTGTTTTAAAATAAACATTAAACAATAAACGTAACTTAGAATGTATTTGTTTAGGAAAATT
Source organism: Allium sativum (assembly GCA_030737875.1). Taxonomy (NCBI): domain Eukaryota; kingdom Viridiplantae; phylum Streptophyta; class Magnoliopsida; order Asparagales; family Amaryllidaceae; genus Allium; species Allium sativum. The sequence continues at coordinate 169,287,418 of CM060912.1, forward strand.
AAAACATGAATTTGATTTATAATGAAACGTTTATCATTAAAACTTATTATTTTCATATAGAAGTGATCTGAACAATTTTATATTGAAAAAGTCAAAATTCGGTCATTCCATTTGAATTGATTTTTGACGATTATTGTAACGACCAGCATTTTATGTATCGGAGGTTCGTAAAATATTTTTATTTTTTCCTTGAGGGCTGGATAATTCTCAAGTTTCGATATGTTGTTTATAGGGATGTGAGGCATGCCCATAATTTTTACCAATTTTATTTGTGACCATTTTGCCCCTATCAATCTTGTACATTACATAACTTTTGATTGGGATCTAATCAGGTGCTGAAATTGGTCTCATTGGAAAGGAAATGGTGTTGCCAATTCTATAGAGTGGTTACATTAAAGATTTGGTTCAGCGGTTTGGGAGGAATCGCTGCTTTTGTGTTTCAGAGATTACTGTTCAGATTTTTGAACCATTAGTGGGTAAATTTGGAGAAGCTCATTAGAGGGCTGATGGAAGGCTATAAATAGGGGGTAGGAGGCACAGAGAATAATTTACTTTCTCCATTCTCTCGTTTGGAAGACTATAAAAAGAAACGTTATGGGATGTTTTCAGAGCGGAAAGGCCGGAACACTACGGATTGAATATCGACCAAACGAAGTGTGTTTTTGGCTCAGTGATGGTCGTGGCTTCGAAGTAAATTCAATAAGGAATGTTCGAAGTGTTGTGATGTGTTCATTGATCGGTGTAAAGCAATGAATGTGAAGACAACTCAAGGATGTTTTGAGTTTTTGGATAATGGTTGCTCGGGGAAAACTTGAGCTTGTGAATGGTCATCGAGGTTGATGGCTAGAAATGTGAAGGCTGAGAGATTATCGCTGTCGTAGGTTCTAGCGGACTCAAAGTAGAGGTACTTTGGACAGTCGTGAAGGGCATCGTACCTTAGCAGTCGTGAAGGGCCTACTTGTCGAGATTAGAAAGACAAACATACGAGTCGTGAAGGCGTATGGAGTTTTTGCTAGAACCAGGTTTTACCATTAGCCCTTGACATATGGCAAGTGGTCATCATACGATTAACGATGGTTTCGAAGCAGGAAAGGTAGTGATATCCAGGGCCATGAGTGTGATGCTTGCTTTTCTTGTACATCTCACGTAAGTTGTCTGAAATCGAAGGAGATGTTGCTTGGGTGCTTGTATGATATTGGTTTAGGCCACCGGGCTTGTGCTTGAGGGATGTTGATCTCGATTAGGATGGTTTACGTAAGATATAACAAGATGATATGTTTTCTATTGAATGATGGTTGTTTTTCTATTGAATGGTTACTCCTAGTTGCCATGGTTGAACTGTTGTTTGCACAATTGCTTGTTTGTAAAGGCTACCACTGTCAGATGTGGAGAAGACAGGTTTGGATTCTTCTCTAGTGTTTGGTAGATTGGTTTTTTAGTCTACCTATTCTCATATACTTTGTTGATGATGTTAAATAGTTGTTTTATCGCTCACTAAACTATTGTTTGACTTAAGGTTTAATGTTTTCCTCTTATTACCTTGGGCTGTTCATCTAGTTTGAATGAGCAGACTAGGTGACAAGTGATTAGTGATGACGTTGCTGTTGTGCAAAGGCGAGCAGGAGCCTAGCGTATTACTTTTACTATTACCTAGTATCTTTGTTACCTGTGTCTAATGAGTGTCGTAGTTAGGCTTCTTGTACAAACTTTAATGTTATATACGGTTGATGTATGGATGATCTTTTCGGATGTTGTGAAAGTTTGAAAGTTTGATATATGATGCTTCACTATTTCTGCCTATTGTATATGTTCTATTATACTTTATCCTTGCGCTGTGAGTTATACGACAGGTTCCGCTTGTGTTTATCTACTCTGATGGTCGTCCATTGTTGGCTGGCACACCTTTCAGCATATTATTCCTCTTGTTTAGTGCAGTGGACATGGCAGGTCGTCACATTTGGTATCATAGCTCTGGTTATCGATTTTAGCCATAGTTTCAAGACGTAATTACGTATGAGAGACATATTTGTAGATTTTGATGAATGTATATTATATTATACTATATAGTATAGTAGCGTTTAAACTCCATTAGCAATTTTTCTTGTAAGCGGCTAATCATTCTATATTTGCAGATTTAGAATGAGTCGACAAACTTCAAGACATACTGTTAGGGAGGAGGTTGTGCTTGGAGGGGGAAATAGCGGTACACCAGATTACCCAGCCATGTTTAAAGTCATGATTGAGGCATTCATGAGAAGGATACCCGCTCCAGTGGTAGCCACGGTATATGAAGGTATGCAGGTGCGCAGGCGCGTATGGTTGTGGATTTTGCAAAGATGCGTAAAGACTTCACATCTCTAGGGGAAAACCATTCAAAGGAATGGAGCTGACGGAAGTGGTTCAAATGTGGTTAGATGCATGTATTCGCATTTTTGGAGATTTGGGTGTAGAAGATGCAACCAAGAGAAAGCTTGCGTCAAGGCTCCTGTAGGGAAGGGTCATGGAGTGGTGGAATTCTTCTACGCTTGAGATTCCGGAAGAAGAGATAACTTGGGAGCAGTTCCAAGTTAAGTTTGAGACAAAGTTTATCTCCACTGCTCAAAAGTCTGTTATATTCAAGAAATTTGTGGAGCTGAAATGGAATGGTCGGATAGTGCTTGATTATGTTTCTGATTTTGAGGCTTTGTCGAAGTATGCTCGTTCGTATATTAATACTCATTATCAGAAGAACGAGAAGTTCATTATGGGTTTGGACATTTACATAGGGAGACCATTGGTGGATCATCTTGACAATCCATATGAGAAGATTGTGGAAAAAGCCGTGTGACATGAAAGCTTGTTTCCAAAGGAAGGAACCGTTGTTACTGCAACCAAGGAAGCTCTAAAACCACAACAGGGTGGTAATAATAATAAGAAGAGAAAGCAACAACAACAGAATGGAAAGGATGGCAAGAAGAATTCAAAGAGTGAGGTAGTTTGCTTTAACTGCCAATAGAAGGGTCATTTTGCTAATGAGTGCAAGAATCCAAAGGTTGAGAGGAAGTGTCAATTGTGGCAAGACTGGGCATCTCAAGAAGGATTGTGCATAACCGGCTAAGGGAAAGCAGATAGTGAAGGCTTATGCTTTGTAAGCTGTGTCATTTTCTTCAAGAGCTCCTACTACAGAGGAAAATGGAAAGGGTGTCGTCGTTCAAGGTACTCTTTCAGTTAATGGTGTTTCAGTTCGTGTGTTGTTTGATACTAGGGAATCACATTCTTTCATCTGTAATGAGCTTGTGTGTCGCTTGGGCTTGGAACCCGAGGAATGTGATAGACCATTGATTGTGACTAATCCAGTTGGGGTTCGTCTAGTTTATGTATGATCTGTCGTGGTATAGTGTTGTTGAGTCATGGTTGCTCTTTTGTATGTGATTGCTTTGTTCTGAACTTCGCTGGGTATGGGATTATCTTGGGCATGGATTGGCTCAGGTATGCAACAAGAATGAATTGCAAAAATCTAGAAGTGAGAGTCGGGGATGTGTAAAGCGAAAGGTTTTGATTCGATGTAAGACTGAAGACGGGGCTTCGTGAGCTATTTATATTCTCTTGTGATTCCACAGGAAGATTTATCATCGGTGCTGATCGCAAATGAGTTTCAAGATGTCTTTGATGAGGTCAAAGGGATGCCACCACATTATGAGATCGAGTTTAGGATCGATTTGGTCGAGGTTGCTAGACCTATCGTTATGCCTCTTAGGCGGATGGTGCATAAGGAACAGCGAGAGTTAGAGGTGCAAGTTCATGACCGTTTAGGAAAAGGGTTCATTCGGAGAAGTGTATCCGAATGGGGGTGCACCAGTTGTGTTTGCAACCAAGGAAGATGGCTCATTGAGATTGTGTGTGGATTATCGTGAGTTGAACAAGGTGACCAAAAAGAACAAGTATCTGTTGCCGAATATAGATGACTTATTCGATTAGCTTCACGAAGCCAAAGTGTTTTATCAGATGGGTTTGGCAATGGGATTTCACCAGTTGAGATTGGTAAATGATAGTGTGTCGAAGACTTCTTTTAGGACACCATCTGGTGTCTTCGAATGGTTAGTAATGCCATTCGAATTATTTTGGAAATCTTGCGAAAGCATCACCTGAAGGCTAAGTTTTCGGAGTGTCACTTCTGGAGGAGCGAATTAAGATTCTTAGGTCATGTAGTTTCTGGAAATGGAATAGCAGTTGACCCCGCTAACATGGCAGCAATCCAGGATTAGGATAGACCTAAGAATGCAATGGATGTGAGAAGTTTGCTTGGATTGGCAGGCTATTATCAATGTTCATCAAGGATTTCTCCAAGATAGTTTCTCCATTAACAGAATTGGCGATGAAGAACCAAGTGTTCACACGGGATGCAAAGTGTGAGCAAGCTTTTAAAATCATGAAAGAGAGACTGACAAGTGCTCTTGTTTTGACGATTCCAAGTGGGAATGAGGAACTGGTGGTATACACTGATGCAAGTGGTACTGGGCTTGGAGTAGTGCTAATGCAGAAGGATAAGGTTGTGGCCTGCACAAGTCGACAACTGAAGCCGCACGAAAAGAATTACCTAACTCATGATTTGGAGTTGGCTGCGATTTTGTTTGCTCTGAACATGTGGAGATATTACCTGTTAGGGGTTCGATTCGAGTTGTTTACGGATCAAAATTCGTTGAAGTATCTTTTCTCCTAAAAGGATTTGATTCTTCGGCAGCAACGCTGATTAGAGTTACTGGCACTATATGACTTTGGTACAGCCTATACTCTAAGAAAAGGAAAAGCATTTGCAGATTCGTAGAGTCGAAGACATGCATGATTAGGAGCAATGTTTTTGGAATTGAAGAGTCTCGAATTTTTTTGTTGGGTTTGATTTCAGGCCAAGGCATGAGTTGGAACCTGAAATGTTGGCAGACTTGTCAATAAGACCTACTCTTATCAAAATGATTGGCGAAAGCCAAAAGAGAGAAGAAATTGTTGAGTTTATCCAGAAGTTGGAACTAAAGAATAAATAGTTCGAGGTCGATTAAGAGGGATGGCTTTGGAAGCAAGGGTGACTGGTTGTTCCCGATATCGATGGACTGAGAGAAGAGGTTTTGAGGGAATGTCATCACTCGAAGTTGATGTTTCATCCTGGGGGTAATAAGATGTATCAGGACATGAAGCGAGCTTACTACTGGGAAGGGATGAAGCGGGATATTAGAAATTTTATTTCCAAGTGCATGAACTGTCAATTAGTGAAAGCTGAAGAAAGGAAGCCGAGTGGATTGCTTCAGCCATTGGAAGTTCCTACGTGGAAGTGGGAACAAATATCGATGGATTTTATTGATGGACTACCTAGGACAAGGGCATGAAATGAAGTAATTTGGGTCATTGTGGATCGTTTGACCAAAAGTGCAAGATTTTTTCGTGCCAGATCGACTAGGACAACATCGAAGTTAGCTGAGCTTTATGTTAAATGGATAGTTCGATTCCATGGTATCTCGAAGTGCATAGTGAGTGATTGAGACCCATTGTTCACGAGTGGATTTTGGAAAAGTTTGCAAGAAGCTTTGGGAACTGAGTTATGTTTGAGTATGGCTTATCATCCCCAAACTGATGGTCAAACTGAGAGGGTTGACCGAGTTTTGGAAGATATCCTAAGAGCTTGTGAATTGGACTTCGCAGGATCATGGGAGGACCATCTACTTCTAGCTGAGTTCACATTAATAATAACTACTAGTCGAGCATTGGGATGGCACCATACGAGGCGTTGTATGGTAGACTGTGTAATTCTCCGGCATGTTGGTTAGATACTGGGGATAAATTGATGCTTGGGCCTGAGAAGATAAGAGAAACCTTGGATTGTATTGAGATTGTTCGGCAATGAATGAAGGCAGCCCATGACCATCATAAGCATCATAAGGATTTGGAGTTCGATGTTGGTGATACATTTTTCGTAAAGATCTCACTGTTAAAGGATGTTGTTCGGTTCGGAGGCAAAGGAAAGTTATTTCCTAGGTTCGTTGGACCGTTTTCGATAATCGAGCGAATTGGAAAGCTCGCGTATAAGTTGGAGTTATTGGGGAAGATGTCTAGTGTGCATAATGTTTTCCATGTGTCATTTCTATGGAAGTGTGTGCATGATTCGAATGTGGTGATATCTCCAGAACAATATGAAGACCTAAAAGTAGAGACCGTAGTTACGAGACCTCGTAAGCCGCTTCGTGTTGTGGGGAATGACACGAAACAGCTTAGGAGGAAGACGGTTAAGCTATTCAAGGTACAATAGAGTGAGGATGGCGACGATCGTACATGGGAGACGGAAGAGGGAATGAAGGCGACCCATCCAGAACTCTTCGTCGGTATGACCCATTGATATCATGTCATCGTTACATCATTGTAAATTTTACTATGGTTGTTGTTGCTAGAATTACGCATGCTAGGATAGTGATATGAATGCATGGCTTGATGGCTGCTAGTTTGGGTGATAGAATTGGCTGCTCATGGATGATAGGCATGCGAAATTGTTTTAGTTGCTTGTGTTTGTTTGGGATTTCGGGGGCGAAATTCCTAAACGGGGGAGAATGTAACAGCCCGCATTTTACGTATCGGAGGATCGTAAAATATTTTTATCTCTTCCCTAAGGGTTTGATCATTCTCAAGTTTTGATATGTTGTTTATAGGAATGTGAGACATGTTCATAATTTTTATCAATTTTATTTATTACTATTTTGCCCCTGTCAGTCTTGTACATTACATAACTTTTGGTAGGGATCGAATTAGATGCTGAGATCGGTCTCATTGGAAAGGAAATGGTGTTGTCAATTCCGTAGAGTGGTCACATTAAAGATTTAGTTCAGGGTTTGGGAGGAATCGTTGTTTATGTGTTTCATAGTTTGTTGTTTAGGTTTTTGAACCATTAGTGGGCTGATTTGGAGAGGCCCATTAGGCGGCTGGTAGAAGGCTATAAATGGGGGATAGAAGGCATGGAGAATAGTTTACTTTACCTATTCTTTCATTTGGTTGAGCTAGTGATCCTCCTTGCTCAATCCAATACACCTTTTCACCAATAAAATCTAGATATAAGAAAGAGAATCGAAGATCTACATCGTTTGAAGCTAGATCTACATCAATCGAAGAGGGAGTTCATCAAATCGAAGAGTTTGGAGCAAATTCATCGCTGTTCGGAATCGAATTTCATCGTTTTTGTGTTTTTTTGGAGAATTGGTGAGTGATATGCATCTTTCACACGGATTCAATCAAGTATATGGGTTGTATGATCATAATTTCATCATTTTGAGCCATTTTCACCTAGATCTACATCATAGTAAGCCTATTTTCATATGAATCGCTATATGATCTAATCGAGCAACTTAAAACCGGTAATTTGCATATAATTTATCATGATTTTGGTGAATACCATATGGTTATTGATGAAAACCTGTTGTTTTAATAATTGTTGATGATTGATTTCGATGGATTAGCTAAATCACGTGTTTTGCATGCATTTTGAGTTGAATTGGGCGGGAAATCATATAGATCGATCACATATTGAATGGATCGATTTGGCCTGGCTTCTTCTCCAAGCAATGGATGGATCGATCGTTGCTATGGACCAGACAGTTCTATGGATCTGTCATTGCTATGGACCGCACAGTTATATGGATAGGCTGTTGCTATGGACCAAACAATTCTATGGATCGAACATGTTGTTAGCCTGCTTTGTGACCGGCTACCCAAAGCAAAGATCATGTTGACACACCTCTGGGTAAATGCTGTCTCATATGGAATCTCTGGATAACATCGGTCTCCGGCATTGGAAGCATCATCAGAAGACACAAGGCAGTTTGGTCAAAATCACAACATCAGTATAAACTGGCCCGAAACCCCTATCAAATGACCTCATTTGGATCTATTCACATCATATACTTGTAGCCCTTTGAATTAGCTTCAGTTTGAGCTTTGGTTTGGCTCAATCGGAATTACGGTTTGAAAGTTATGCCCATTTCCGTGAACGTGTGCAAGCTGGCACATGACCGCGATCCGTGAACCGCGATCCGTGAACCGCGATCCGTGCACCGCGATCCGTGGACCGCGAACCATGAACCGCGATCCGTGAACTGCGATCCGTGAACCGTAATCTGCGATCCGACCCATGACCGCGATTCGATCCCCTAGGCTGATGGATGATGACCAAGACCAAGTCCACCACGATCTGAGAATGCAGGATCTCGCGACACGTGTCACCAACTGTCATATTGACCAATTCTTCATCAAACTACGAACCGGTCCGAGATCTTCGGAATGTGGGCCACGTATGACCGCGATCCGTCACCAGAAATCAGCTATAAATAGCCCAGAGCTTGGCATTTTTCAGGTCTTTTGGCATCTCAACATCCATGGCTGCCATAGCCAACACTTCTCCATGAATAACCACCATCTTCCTCAATAAATTCAATGGATTCGGAGAGAATTATTCATTGAATTCAAGTGATTGAAAGACAATATTCATTGAAATTGTAATCCATGAGTGAAATGAGAAAATATGAAGTGGACGTAGGCTCATTAACGCCGAACCACTATAAAAATCCTGTTGTCTTGCTTCTCTTATTTTTTCAGTTATTTCTTCATATCCTACGCTCTAAATACGATAATTTGGGTGTTAGGACCATTTTTTGGTCTAACACATGTATTTCTGGATGGATCAGACATGTATTTCTAGATGGATCGGTCATGTTTTTTGGAGTGGATCGGTCATGCTTTTTCCTCTCGAGTAGAATGCAAAAAGGAAACATTATGGGATGTTTTCATAGCAGAAAGGCTGAAACGCTATGGATTGAATATCGACCAAACGTAGTGTGTTTTTGGCTCAATGATGGTCATGGCTTCGAGGTGAATTCAAGGAGGAATGATTGAAGTGTTGTGATGTGTTTGTTGATCGGTGTAAAGCAACGAATGTGAAGACAAATCAAGGATGTTTTGAATTCGTGGATAATTGTTGCTCGAGGGGGACTTAAGCTTGTGAATGGTCATCGGGGTTGATGGCTAGAGATGCGAAGGCTGAGAGAGTATCGTTGTCGTTGGTTCTAGCGGACTCAAAGCAGAGGTACTTTTGGCAGTTGTGAAGGGTCTCGTACCTTGGGCAGTCGTGAAGGGCCTAGTTATCGAGATTGGAAAAACAAGCATACGAGTCATAAAGGCATATGGAGTTTTTGCTAGAACCATATGGCAGGTGGCCGTCATACGATTAATGATGGTTTCGAAGCAGGAAAGGCAGTGATAGCCAGGGTCATGAGTGTGATGTTTGCTTTGCTTGTACCATCTCACATAAGTTGTCTGAAGTTGAGGAGATGTTGCTTGGGTATTTGCCTAATATTGATTTAGGCCTATGGGGCTTGTGCTTGAGGGATGCTGATCTCGATTGGGATGGTTTACGTGAGATATGAATAAATGCTATGTTTGCTATTGAATGATGGTTTCTTTGCTATTGATTAGTTACTCCTGGTTGCCATGGTTGAACTGTTGTTACTCCTGATTACGTGAGATATGGGTTCTTCTCTGGTGTTTGGTAGATTAGTTTGTTAGTCTACCTATTCTCATATACTTTATTGATGATGTTAGATTTTGTTTTATCGCTCACTAAGACTGTTGTCTAACTCAAGGTTTAATGTTTTCCTCTTATTACCTTAGGCTATTCATCTTGTTTGGATGAGCAGACTAGGTGGCAGGTGATAGGTGACAGATGATTAGTGATGACGATGCTATTGTGCGAAGGTGAGCAGGAGGATGGCGTATTACTTTACTATTGCCTAGTATCTTTGTTTCCGCTGTTTGATGAGTGTCGTAGTGAGGCTTCTTGTACAAACTTTGATGTTATATACGGTTGATGTATGGATGATCTTTCAGGATGTTGTGAAAGTTTGAAAGTTTGATATATGATGCTTCACTATTTCTGCCTGTTGTATATGTTATAATATATTTTAGCCTTGCGCTGTGAGTTATATGATAGGTTTCGCTTGTGTTTACCTACTCTGATGATCGTCCATAGCTGTCCGGTACACCTTTCAGCGCATTATTCCTCTTGTTTAGTGCAGTGGTTATGGGCGGTCGTCACATTCGGTATCAGAGCTTTGGTTATCGGTTTTAGCTAACGTTCGAAGACGTAATTGTGCATGAGAGACGTATTTTATAGATTTTGATGGACGTATACTATATTATACTATATTTTATAGTAGCGTTTGAAGTGCATTAGCAATTATTCTTATAAGTGGCTAATAATTCTATATTGCAGATTTAGAATGAGTCGACGAACTTCAAGACATACTGCTAGGGAGGAGGCCTTGCCTGGAGGGGGAAATGGCGGTACACCAGACTACCAAGCCATGATCGAGGCATTCATGAGAATGATACCCGCTCCAATGGCAACCACGAAAACGACGTTACTGTTAGCAATAGCGGTGCACCAAAGCTGAGCCTTTTGAAATGTTGTGTCCTTAAACTGAACTGTCATGCCTTTTTATTTAACCATATTTAATAGGTCATACCGTTTGCTTGTTTTATTTCTTGAATTAATTTATTTCATTAAAATTTTCAGTGTTGTTCACGGTTCCTATGCAACTCAAATGACAATTTTATTATAAAACATGCATGCGTGTTTCTCCCTTACATATTCTCTTCCCTTCTGTCTTCAAATGCCCATTTCATATTCCCCATCATTCTTCTTTTCTACCTTTTCTCCGTCTTCCATTCTCCAAACTAAAAAAAGTAAAAAAAACAAAAACAAAAGGGTTTTGTGCCGTAAAGCCATTCACATAACTTTCATTTCTCAAGAACATGCTCACAAATTTCTTTCACTTGCCATGCACGTCCATTCTCTCATGCATACATATAATTTTTGTCTTTAGAAAAAAGGGGGATGGAAGGATCCCACGTTGTTCTCTACAACTTATTCTCTCTCATGTAAACAATATACATAAGTGCAACCTTTATTATTACCAATACAATTGTAGGAGAAGCCAAAACGTGAAGATAACAAAATAAAAAAATAAAAAACAAAGAAGCCAAAATGTTAGTAGAGGAAACAAAGGCATTAGGAACTTTACCCTCCCTTCTTCCATATTCACTACCTACATCGCATGTATACATGCGCATATTTTCACCCATCAACCGCTACCTTTTCCAGCAACCTGCTCCTCATTACCCTCTCTACCATTCATTCCTTAAATTTATTCCTAAATTTATATATAAGAAGATTCATGAAACCTGATTGTTTTCGATAACCTCACCCGAACTCTACCCTTTCCCTTTCCCGTTCATCCAAGTTCAGTTTATGTCCAAACGATCAGTTCCCACCGAGTATTTCAGATTAAATTACAGTTGACGGAGTTAGACTCGTGAATACGCATACGTACTGGCTCGACGAATCAGCAAAATTTGTAAATTTATTTTGTCTTATAGGATATGTAATTCCGCTGTGTAAAATATATTATATAACTCTGATAATTTATGTAAAATTATTCCACTGCAAGATTTTTTTTTCCTGTGATTCTGTGTTTGATTCTGTTTAAACTCGTAAGCTAAATAACAATTTTGCCATTTCAAGCGCTTTAAGTTGGTTTAATTAATGATTTGAAGCGGGCGAAAAGGCAAGTCGTTACATAGAGGATCGATCAGAAGATAAAGGGGCACGTCCTCTGTGACGACCCGCCCCGCACCAACCGACATTTACTCCAAAGGTGCGCTGTACACATGTCCGGTTAGCACGGGACGCATCGTCAGTAGAAGAGGGAAGAAGGAAGTGAACTAATAAGGAACTTGTAAAATGTTTCACAGCGCATGGAACAAAATATAATAACAACATACTTGACATAAAACAGGTGAGACAGTGCATAAGCTGAAAACAAACTAACATAGCAGCGGAAAATCCAAGTACAACTTATGATCCAAAGCTAACATTATTACAACTTTTCAAACTGTCTCAAAAAAAAAAAAAAAGCAAGATAAAGGAGGTACACTACTAATGCCCAAGTAGCGACCACCAACGACACAGGGAGAATATCTATATATCATACGTGGAAGCCTCCTGCTCGCCTCCGAATCAGCTACTCGCGTATCACCAGCTAATCTGTCTCTAGTCTGCTCGTGTGAGCACCCAAAGTAATAAGAGGAGACATAAAACTCTGGGTCAGACATAAATCATGGTATGAGCGATAAGCATCTAAACAGAACAATAACAGGTAGACTAAAACATACCTGAACCTGGACCTGTAACCAAAGAGTTAGCACTACATACTGTACAACACTCTAAGGTGCCATTTCAAATAGTGTAAAGATGACGGGGTGGGGTGTGCATGTCATAGTGATGGCAAACAATCAAGCATAACAACCATCCTCACATCTCTCACTCAGTGCATAAAGCATACGATATTCATCACTTCGATCGCCCAACATACCTTGCTATGATCACTTTGCCCCATGAAGTCATAAATGGCTTCACTGCACTGATACATAGCCACAAATCCTTCGCTATGTCCACTTTGCACCCATGGAGTCGCAATGACCCCACTGCACTGGCTCATAGCCTTACTAATTCTTTACTATGTCCACTCTGCCCCATGGAGTCACAATGACCCCACTGCACTGGCTCATAGTCCTACTACGCATCACTTTGCCCCTCAAGTCATAATGACTCTACTGCACTGATAACGTAGTCTTGCTACCATCACCTTGCCCCTCGAGTCATAATGACTCTACTGCACTGATAAGTAGCCCATCATCCATTTTCAGTGGTGAATCGAAGTTATGAACGTCGACAACTCCTTAGCACACGTCCCGCAGCAAAGCCCAACCATGAAGTGAACTCATTGGTCCCCAACTGGATCCTGAGCTCTAACTTCCATTTGGACTACCTTTGCATCTCGGGTTATTGGTCATCACCGGATCGGTTCGGATTCCCCTTCTAGCCATCGGGTCGGGTCCTCTACTTTGAATTGGTTCGGTTCGTGGTCTTCCTCTGGTAACGGTTCGGTTCGGGTTCACAACGTTGCATCGGTTCGGGTCGGGTGTCCCACTTCGGGTCGGGTCGGGTTGTCATCTCCCATCCAGTTCGTGCTCAGCTCCTCTTGCCTCGTCTGGTCCCGTTCCCTATTCTAATCCAATCTGATCCCTTCTCCATACTCCAGTCTGATCCCGAGCTAAACCAACATGGCCTTCCTTTTTGGCAAACTCCATCTCGTGCCAATCTCCGGTTCGGTTCGGTGATCCTTGCCCAGCCCACTTTCCGGTCCGAGCCCATTCCTCCGATCCGATCCGGAAACCTGCACTGTTTCCTGAAACTTTTCCAACAAGTGTTTTACGCCATTCGACGACGTTTTCGACCATTCTAACTCTTGAAATCAATCACAAAGCATACCATACGTTCATAGCAACATGTGTAATCAACCACAAACATCAAAACAACAATATAATAGGTTAAAATGGATCAAACTTACCCAAAACCCCATATTTCCCCTTAAGCATGTTTAGGTGAAACTAATGATGTGATTAGCAAAACTTAACCAAATTAACCCAAATTCATATCAGAGGTCTAAAACATCATTTCGAATTTTATAAATATTTTTCCAGAATGTTATCATGTTTAAATTCGCTAATTAACACTAATTACCCTTAATTAGCCATAATTAGTGAGGAACTATGCAAATCACTCACCTTAGCCACAAATAAGACTTAAATCTGAAGTAAATCTCTGATTTGGTGCGAATTCCGATGCTAAACAGCAGCTCCAATGTTGATTTGGTGTAGATCTCCCTTGATTTGATGTTGCTAAGCTTAATCCTTGATTAGAAGATGATTTGGAGGTGATTTAGAGGTTGGAGGTCATTTTTAGGGTTTCTTGGAGATAAGTGGAGGCTACAAAACTGAATTGAAATGATTCTCTAACCCTTTTCAGCCTCCCCATAACCATAATCCCAAAATGGGTTATGGGCCTATTCACTAATCACCCTATTTGGCCCGGTTAAGCAGTTTTTCACCTTCCAAACCTTATTTCAGCCATATCTCCCAAATGGTAAGTCCGTTTTTCACACGTGACCACTCTACGGAAAGGTAAACCATCAAACGAATCTAATGGAAGTGGTTTCAGGTCAAAATTCATTTCCAATCAAAAGTTATGGCCAATACAAGATCAGCTATGGGCAAAACGGTCATTTAAAATTCGACAAAAATCATGAACATGGGAAATGAGTCAAATAGTTGTTTCCCAAAGTTACATGACCATACGACTTCATATGGGAAAGAAATAAATATTCTACGATCCTTCGGTGCGTAGAATGCGGGTTGTTACATCCTCTATCTGAAACCATTCAAGAGGAAGCCTATTTGTAATGATACTTATTTTATGTATCAAATGATCATAAAATATTAGAATTATTTTCATAGGAGATCATAATTTTTGGAAATGACTACTATGTTTATTTCTCAGTTTTATAATTTTTTGTCGAATTTCTTTGTGATCGTCTTACCTCAACGAATCTTACTTTGCTTATGATTTTTGATTGAAATGAAGTCTAAATCTGAAACCTTTTTCATGGATGATTCATTTCCTATAGACCAGTCACATAAACAAAAAAGGATTGTTATGGTAATGATTACTGTTACCGTTCAGAATATATGTTACCATACTGTTTACACGGGTAAATTAAAATAGCTTACCATTATCGCAACCGATTGTTTTGTATACCGAATATTAGTATACCGATAAACTGGTAAGGTAATGGTAAATTACCATTTACCATTTATGCAGAAAATCGATAGTTTGACATATATTCACACTTTAATGGTGTCTTATTCTATATTTCATGGTGTCATTTAATAAACGATGTCAATGAGAAAGATAAAAAGTGTATTTAACGTCATTTGGACTGGACTATTTAATTAAATTTAATAATTGTCTTACTTCTGACTACCTATAATACAACATATTATATGAATATTTTTGTATTGTAAATTGATTGGCAAACTATCATTACTGCTGATTTTGAAAACTATTACCGATGTTTTACCATAAAAATGGTAAATTTGTCGTTACCATACCAATAATACTGATATACCAATATTACTCAAAAAATGTAACTAACTGTCTGGTAATGGTACGGTAATGGTAAATTTACCATTAACATAACAGCCGTACAACAAACTGACTTACCATTAGAAGGTTATGACTTTTTAAATTTTAATATGTTTTAAATAGCTTAAATGTGTAATCACGAGCCATCAACGGTAAGGCATGTAGTTAATTTTAGGATTAAGAGATGGGAACGCTGAAACAGGTTACTGCACTCTGAACTCAAATAAAACATTTCTATGGTAGAATCTATCCAAAAACTCTCATTTATTCATTAAATGATTGATGTAAAGAGAATTTATGCGATCTACACCCAAGAGAAGAATTGCTGCTATTGAGGAATGAGATCCAGTTCAAATGATAACTCATTTCATATTTATGAGTTTGCAAGGCTAAGATAAGTGTCTAGATTTCTCACTTGTTAATTACAATGTTTTGAACCATAAGTCTATTCTAAAAATTCATCTAAATTTATTGGAAATTCTTCTATGTCGCTCCAAATCATATGTATGAATTATGCACAATTTGCGTTCAATTTGCAAAATTTGCTTCTTTTATAGATCCTTAATTTTATTCTCATGGATCTCTAGTTTCTATCTTAAACCTAAATACTTCAAAACTTACAGAAATTGATTGTTGGATTTTCGTATTTTCTATATAAGTTATATGCATGATTTATCTATGTCTGAATGTGTGCAAATGTTAATCGAATGACGACTTAGATTTAAGATTAGACAAGGTATAATCAAAGAACTAAAAAATCAAAATTACCTAATTTACATGCAATCCGGAGGAGGAGACAAGGCCTCCTGAGGCCGCACATCAAAGTTCAGGTTATTTGGAATTCATATGAAGAAGCTATGGTTGATTGAATATAGAAGTATAGAGGGATAAGGTCATCTTGAAGGGATCAAATTGACGTGATGAGATAGTGGAGATTTGGTTAAGCATAGAGGGATCATACTGTTTTGGAGTGATCAGAATTTCTTGAGAGATAGTGAAGATTTGGCTAAAAATGAAGGGTCTAGATCATTTTAAAGGATCAGATCGGCTTAGGGAGAGAGCGGAGAATTACTAAGTATGGAGGTGCTAAATCAGCTTGGAGGGATTGAACCATCTTAGAGGTAACAGATCATCCCAAAAAGATTAGATATTTAGCTAAGTATGAGGGGAATTTATTCAGCTCGCATCGATTTAAAGGGATTAGGTCCGCTATGCGGGATAGGATCGACTATGTGGGATCAGACTGATTAGGAGCCATAGGCATTCGTCCTATGAAGATGCGACTTCTGATGGACAATGGGGAAGTATGTTAATTTTTAGGTATGAAGTTTGGGACCGATCGGAGCTAGCATGCGATGGGGAAAAGAAAGGAGACAAAATTATACGATCAGCCAAAATATAAGATTAGTCATAAGAGATTGATATTTATCATTGATACTTTACCCTATAGAGGTCTATTCTCTATGATAGGTAGAAGGGATCGTATGGATTCCACTGCTACGGTCATTACTCATCGTTAATTATTCATTCACTCTTATTTGATGGTGTTTCTTCTTGAAGAAACGACTCCAATAATGATTAGCTTTACCCCCAAGACGTAGGTTAGGAGACAATAAGTAAAAGCGATTATACTGTAGGAGGAGGATTATGGGGTGATGATATTCTATGATATGTGATGGATCTAGAGTGATTTCAAACCATAATGGAATCGGATAGGAGCTGAATAGTCAGAGGTGAGCACAACTGTGGAGAATGTGTGCGAATGGATTATTGAGTTCCTTTGCAAAGCCATAGTTGTGCATCTAGTGTACTTCTTCCTGCTTTCCTTGAGCATTCTTTCATCCTTTTTTCACGACCTTCTTTGTTGTCTCGCATTATTATGTCGCGACTTCCCCTTATGGACTTCCCTTTATGGTCGTGAAAAGAAATGGCAAAAGGAACTCAAGAGGAATGTTCAAATAAATGCATTGGTAACATAAATAATGTTTGGGATTCTCATTCTCTAAGGATCCATGAAAATATATACAATAATATAATGCGCTATTATAATAGTGTTTATTCAGTTAAGTAAAGTATTAAAATAGCGTAAGCAGGATTACCATATTACCCTTACATTGTTTATGCCATTGGCCTACAATTTGCATATAACACACCAATATGTCAGCGGGTAGGGATGCGTCGTGATACGACAACGTTAAATCAAAATCGTAGAGAGATGGATCATGATAAATATGACAAGGCACGCAAGGCAATGCCCATGGTAGGAATCTACTGGTTGCTCTCCTGGACTAATGGTAACGCATAGTCGCAACTACCGCCTAGCTCGGTCAACACTCCAATAATCAAGATGTACATCATTGATCCGAGTAACTGAGATAATAAAAACAGAAATGAGTGTTGTTTATAGGGGTGATCAACCCACTTGGTCATGGTATAGCTCCTTTTTAGTCATTTTAACTATGAAGCGAAGGTCAAGGCAATCTATCATCGTTCTCTTTCTTCAAATCCAATATTCATTGCCAAATTCATCCTCCTTCATTCTGGATTCTCCACCACGTACATAGCTGTTAAAGTGGTTTTGGTATTGGCAGAGAGTATGATAATATCGACTCTGTTACGGGTGTTAATCGGGCGGAACGTACTGGATAGAGTGGATCTCATGTCCTAACCTATAAAACTTTTGAACGTAAATGGATTAGACGAGGAGTTGGCTCAGACATTGTTCTTACGAGCCGAACAACGGATGGATGTGGTTCGGACAATAGGAAAACATTGAATATTTTCAGATGGACATATTTTCATACACTTCTTCTTGTCCTAAATCATGTCCTAAAAGGAAATTGTACGGACACGGACCATACACCTTACCCCTTCAGACCGGGTCACACAACGGACTGTCATATCCGATTAACACCCCATACTCTGGTTTCTTTAATAACCCCAACGTTTATTTCACATCGTGGTCATCAAAATTTGAAATCATATTCCAAACATCGTAATCAATTGAAGCAAAGTATCAATTTATTTATAAATTTCTCAAATCGATTCAATTTAATTGATCACTTCAAATTCAAATTTTATCTTTACAAATCAATTCATTATCAAAACTTTACATTTGATTTGGATCACATGTCATAATATCGTTGTTTAATCGAATCTTTATGTTCAATCATTTTGAACTTAAACCATTCAAACTAGAAATATACCTACTTCTATTTAAAAATGGTTAAGTAAATACAAATTAGTTTAAGTAAAATAGTTAAGGTTTGTTATAAAATAGTAAAATAGATAAGTTCGATATCAAATAGTCTAAATGAGATAGTTAAGTTTTCTACAAAAATAATTTAAATAAAATAATTACTTCTGGTATAAAATAATTAAGTTGATACCCAATTGTTTAAATAAATTGGTTCTATTAGAATAATGGTAAGATATATTTTGGTTGTAAATAAAATAAAATTTCAAGTAATAATCCAATTTGAATCAAATATCCATATTTTCAAGATTCAACTTTATATTAAGTCAATTTCTAAACTTCAATTCATTTCGACTTGAAATAATATGAGTTTCAAATTTAAACATAGTGTTTAAATTGGTTTACAACTTAAATTCAAATTTTTAAATAATTACTTCAATTCAGTATTTAAACCTTACATTTCATATTCATTCTATTTATTGGTTTTATATCACCATTCCAAATTCCAAGAATTAAGTTTATAAGTTAAAACAATTTTATCAATTAAGATCCATTAAATCAATCAACTTAATAAAATACTTATGTTAGTTGACTCGAATCTTTCCATGTGATTAATTTTAGACAAATCTAAATTTTAGAACCTTTAAAAAAATTAACCAAATTATATATTACTTTCATACAACAAGTCAAAGTTCTAGATTTTATTAAAACCATTTATTAATCAAATAGGTTTAAACTTATAAATTCAAATTTAAAAATTTGAACAGTAATTTAAACTTAAATTATAAATTGAATAACAAAAAATAATTTATTGATCAGTATACTTAGACAATTTCTAAAATAATATTATCTTCAAATAACCAAATCCAATTTAGGAAAATTCATATTAAATCCTTCTATTATATCAGTTTATTTAAAATTCATGCACTTAAATTGAAAAATATATTTCATGAGCTCACGTTAAAAATATCTCAAATCTTTATTTAGACAAACATATTCAAATCGGATTTCAAAATGGATACATACTAATAAAATTTCATAAAATAGTTTTATTTGTCAATTACGGTGTACATATATAATTTCCTATCTATTGTCAGTATTTTGTATATGATTTCATATCCTATGGTCAAATTGTACGGATATATATAATTCCAATCCATTCTTAAAAATTCAAATCCCGGTATATATCATTTCAACCTGCATCAAAAATTTATTTGAGTTTAATTTCCTAAATTTATACAGTCATTAGGGTATATATCATTTCAACCCATGGCGATTTTTCTAAATCTATAGGGAACTTGAAGTGTGATTTCAAGGATGATATAAAAATAACAAACAATTCACACAACAACAATCATAGCAACCATCATCCAAACATGCATCAACAATCTACTATTCATTAGAAGGAAAATAACACTATATGAATATCTACTTAATGATTCATGCAAGCTATTTCAACATTTCAAAAGACATCGAAAAACTTTCAAAACCAATTCAGTCGTCAGTGAGGGGGAAACTCACATTTGCATGGATCTGATCGAACAAGATGAATTACAACAACACATTCCACTTTCCATCCTACATCCTTCAACTGCAACCTAAGATCAGTAGAAAATAATAGCATCCCTGTCAATCACCATCCACTGAAACCAACAGTGAATCCTATCCCCACTTAAACGACCATGTAACTCCTACAATCCAAACACAACAACCTAAAAATCTCCACTGCCTACAACCAACAAGCAATAACATCATAACATCACTATCTACCTGATCACTTCACCACTCCTTTCTCAAACTGCATGCCAAGATAAGTAGCTTCATTTTTGCTCAACGTCTTTAGAATCTAAATTCAAGTAACTATGGTGGCTAAAACTTAAAACCAAATCATTAGCTAGTTAGACAGCGAGGTGACAAAGCAAAGCAGCGAGGTTTAGGGTTCACGCATGTGGTTTCCGACGGGAGGAGGGCGCTGCCATGATCGAAACAACGACCGATTTGGACATGGTGATGGAGGATGCGGAGGTCGATGAGCAGTTGTTGGTTTTGGATCTCGTGGGGGTAGCGATAAGGACCAGTTTGCGTAAGTGGAAGTTTGAGGCAGTTTGTTTATATAGGCGATGACAAACGAGCGACATTGGTTTTGATTTGGGGGAACAAACGGTGATCGATTTTATTTTATTTCCGAGGACCTGAGAAGAGAGGAGAAAAGAAACTGGGGGAACAAGA
Organism: Allium sativum; assembly: GCA_030737875.1. Classification (NCBI taxonomy): domain Eukaryota; kingdom Viridiplantae; phylum Streptophyta; class Magnoliopsida; order Asparagales; family Amaryllidaceae; genus Allium; species Allium sativum. The sequence goes on from CM060912.1 coordinate 169,307,952, forward strand.
GAGACAAAAGTAAGATGCAAAGAAAATAAATGACGCATGTAACACGTTGAATATGTGTTTTGCTTGTGTTTTTTCCTTTTTTATACATTTTAAAGTACACTATCACGCGTTCAATTTCGATTTTCTTCGAACGTTTTAAGCTCATATGGTCACATTGACAATCTGAGCGATGCAAAATTCCAAATCCTATAACAATTTTATATTTTGGATCCAAGAAAAATAGTTTTATCGAATTCTGAGGTTGTTTTTAAAACGACATTTTTTCGACATAAAAATATTATTCTATAATACGATTAATTTTTCAATGTAATTCTGAACTATTTTTTTTATCATTTACAAAATTACTAAATCGACTTAGTAATCAATATTAATTAACTAATCGAAGCTGACTGAAATTATTGAATCAGTTTTAAATCAATATTTAATCGTAAATGTAGGTTTTATGTTAAGTTTTCAATTAATTATATTAATTTAAAACGTTTGAAATTTGAGTCGTTACATTCTCCTCCATTCAAAACTTTTCATCCTAAAAAAGAAAACTTCGTATAAGATCGTACCTAAGTAGAGTTTATATAAAATAATTTAGTTTATAAAGCCTATACATTGTTTTAAACTTAGTAGGAAGATATAAGTTATAGAAATTTTAGAGACTCAAATTTTTTCTAAAATCCGAAATTTATGGAAAATTTTGGAAGCGTCTTCTTTCTATAGCTCAATGCGAAATCTTTTATACTACAATATATTTATACACAATCGCATGATAAGGCATTCCTAATACAGGGAAAACAATATATATTAACCCAAACGTGATATGTAATCCAAGATATGTGCCTTATTTTGCATTATAAGCATTAAATAACGCAAAAGCAAGCTCCAAAAGCAAAGCACACATCTTTGCCACCTACTAAATACTCAACATATAAATTAGTATCGTTCGTATATAAAATAACTTAACCTACATGACATAAACAATATCCAACATACACAAATATGACATGTGAACAGCAAAACATATGAAACCAAATCATTTTACAAATCTATTGTTGCATACAAATGCATACTTTTTCATAGTTATTCGATTTTTATTTGTCATTCAAGTTATTTTAAATTTGGTTTCCCAAATTGATTTCTTTCATTCAATTCATGTACACATTCATTTTTATTACGTTCATTTTATTAATGTCTATTTCACTTACATCCAATGTAAACCTTCGAATACCTATTTTGTTTTATTTCAATACCATTCAGTTCATTTGCATCCAATTTGTTCTCTATAAATTCTAATTGTGTTGCTCCAATTGTTGGTTAATCTAGGAAAAAAATTATTTATTTATTTGAAACACATCATACCACTTAAGTTTATTATTTATACTTCCTAATTATACACAACAACTATATGTTAAGCCATGGCTTGCATATAAAAACACACGAAGACATGCTGATATACGTACATATTTCTTGAACCAAATAGTATACATACCTATGAACAGTTCCTAAATTCATTTAATATAATAATTATTATTTATAATAAAACTGCTGCAACCCCTAACAACCTGTTGTTATGCTATCGCTGTATTTTTTGTTCTTTTTTCTCCCTACTGCTGGTGCTAACACCAGCACACCCCCTAAATTCTTTTTTCTAAGGGTAAGTTTGTCTTAGGTCCATATTCAGTTTTAAAATACAAAAAAACTCCAAGTCTAAAAATCTTATAAATTAGGTCCTCGTTTTTTGAAAATCAACAAAAAACAATGTAAAAATTTACCAAACTTCAAAATTAAATTCAATACATAATTATCATCGTGTTCATGCATTAAAACTAAAAGAAATGATCTGAAACGAAAAATTGCATGCTACAGATTTTTTTATGCAAATTTTCATATAATTGCTGATGTTGCAGCAATTAATTCAAAAAGTTGTTGAAATTCATGCAACTTCTGGTTAATGAAAATAATTCAACCCCAAATTATTACTACAAATGTTGCAATTTTTGCAATATTTACTAAAATTTCAACAATTAATCACCCGCCTTTCAACAATATATTATGTGAATAATTGCAAAAATATTAGCAATAATTCACTAAAATTGCTGATATTTCAGCAACTTTTTAATTTATTTGCAATTACTATTAAAAAGTTGTTGATATATCAGCAACTATATATGTATAATTGCTGATATATCAACAATTATTCATTCGCCTTTCAACTAACTATTAAAAAGTTATTGATATATCCGCAACAATATATGCATAATTGTTGATATATCAACAATTATTTATCTGTCTTTCAACTAAAATGTGGGTGAGTAATTGCTGAAATATCACAATTATTCGCTAAAATTGTTGATATTTCAAAAAAAATACAATTTTTTGAATTTTTTTATCAACAGCGAAAAAAAATATGAAAACACGTTGCTAAAGTAAAAAATGGCCTACTTTATATTAGAACTTACGAAGTGAAGCGCAGTGAAAGATTTTCAGAAATGAGGATGCGAGACCAATTTCCACTTTTTTTGTTAGAGATAAGGACAAAGATATGTTGCCTTTATTTGGTATTGCCTTAATTTGGGTTTATATTTGGTATTGTATTGATTTGGGTCTATATTTGGTATAGAATTATTTATTATAATTGGCTCAAATACATGCTTTAGAATATTCTTATCTAGAATGCTCGTTTAGATAAGGATAAACCATGTATAAATAGAGGCAAGGTTTAGCATTGTAAATCAATCATGCATCTTTTGTAATATCAATCAATAAAGCAATAATAATGTAGTCCTTTATGTTTTACCATTTTATCTCTCTCTTCTCTCTTGATCAAATTCTAACATGGTATTAGAGCTATACAAAGAGATAGAGAGAGGGTTGCTGTTAACATGGCATCATGTTCTCCCTACAAAAGGAAAATTTGTGCCTCTTCATAATATATTCCCTTTTGATAATTCGTGAGTTCTCCTCTTTTTTTTCATGATTAAATTATTTAATTGCTCCTATAGCTCGCGAGGATTGAATAGATTTCGATGAAGTGAAGAAGCGGTAGCTCGATGTTAGATTGGTCGTAGATCTGGTATGGTTAGGCGCGTTTTTGGATGGATTCTCTTCTTTTTCTTGGGTTCTAAAAGGTGATGAACTGGGAATGGTGTTTCATGTGGGTTCGAGTATTGGATTTCCGATGCGGATCTAAGAGGAAGAGCAGGCGGATTCGATTAGTGTTGTGATGCAACTGAGCAATTCTGGACAGTGGTAAAGGACCTTTGCGGGGAGTTTGGATGAAAAAGCAAGTATACTTTATAGGGAAAAATGATGGTTGTTGAATTGGTTATTGGTGTAGAGTTGTTAACATGGTAAAAATTATTTCATTTGATTTTCCACTGCCTCCTTAATCAGTTCGCTTGCTGTCGCGGATCTGTTTGCTTCGTTTAGATAAAGTTATCATTTAGTTGCGGATCTGTTATTTTTTATTTTTCTCTTACTATTTTTTTACTATATTCTGCAGTTTTTTCTTTGTTAGTTTTGAGATCTGTTACTTGTTGGTGGTGATTATAATAGTTGATTGTTATTGGTGAGTTTAAGATATATTATTTGTTATTAATGACTATAGTAGACGAGCGTTGTTGGTAATTTTGAGATTTATTATTTGTTGTTGGTAAAAAAAAGAAAAAGAAAGAAAAAAGGGAAGAAAAAAAGAAAAGGAAAAAAAACTTGTTTTGGGTTTTGTTGAATTGGAATTCGGGATGGCAGATGTGGATGATGTAGCTTTGTTTGGTCAGGTCTTGTGAGATTTCTAGCGGAGGGTTCGATGGATGATGCGTTGGATTTGGTTGCGGTGCAGATAAGTTGCGATGATTATGATATTGTAGATGATCGTGCATGGGGTATTTGATTAGTGTGGGTATCTGGACGTCAAGGGTGGGTCTTTGGTCGACATTTTGAAGTATTGTCATGAGATGGTTGGTTGATTGAGTTGTTAGAGAGTAACATTAGTTTGAAGATGATTATTGTTCGTTTGATGTCTGTATCGGTAACCCTGTTTATTAGAAGGACAATTTACGTTGATTGAAGGTTGTACTGTAAGGTATGTTTGGAGGATGCAAACATATGCTGATTCATTCCTATTGATTTCGTTTTGGTTTTGTTTTTATTTGATATGTTTGGGGGATGCAAACATATGCAAACTCATCCGATTTTGGTTTATTTTGTTTTCTTTGTATGTTGGGGGATGTAAACATACAAACACATCCGGAACCAGTTTTGTCATTTGGCCACTCAGATCTTTTGCTTACCGATCAGATTGAAGATTGTTGAGTTGTTGTTGAGTATTTGGTATTTGGTGCTTGGAGTTTGGTGTCACCCTCTAACAATATTGAAATGGTTGCTCGATCTTGCTACTCTTCACTTTGCAGCTTCTATTTGACATACTTACGATTCTCTGCATCGTGAGTTTGAGGGGGGTGTTAGAGATAAGGATAAAGATATGTTGCCTTTATTGAGTATTGCATTAATTTGGGTTTATATTTGGTATTGTATTGATTTGGGTCTATATTTGGTGTAAAATTATGTATTATAATTGACTCAAATATATGCTCTAGAATATTCTTATCTAGAATGCTCTCTTAGATAAGGATAAACCATATATAAATAATGGCAAGGTTTAGCATTGTAAATCAATCATGCATCTTTTGTAAATCAATCAATAAAGCAATAACAATGTAGTCCTTTATGTTTTACTATTTTATCTCTCTCTTTTCTCTTGATCAAATTCTAACATTTTTAACCCACAACGGCTCGTGCAAACAACAACAGTATAACTGTTGTCCCCTTTTCTTTTTTTCTACAAATTTACAATCAAAAAAGAATTATACTTAGCCATTTATAAGAAAACATTTTAAAGCACAATTAAGGTATTATTCTATAATAATTCAAGAATTGTTCAATAAAGATATGGATACAAATCAACAGCTCCCAATCCTAAGTGCATAAACGTCTCATATAAAATTTAAAAAATCATCATGTCACTAAACAAAACTAAGCAATACAATGCAACTTAAGCAAATGAAGGAAAATAAAGATACAGTGGAAAACATCTAAAGAAATGTTGCATGTTCGCCTGAACACATGGCTGGAATCATTAATGAACTCTAAACAAAACAAAGAAGAAGAGTAGAAGGCCACAGGAATTAACATCACCATTATGCAACTCTAAAAAGACATGAACAAACCAGACATTATCAACAATCCATATTTGTTACATCAGAAAAATTTGAGGGTCTGGCAGAATCAACAAAGCCCCTAACTGACAGTTCAGGTACTTATGCATTTGGGAATTGGAAAAATCATGATCAATAACGATAACTACAACGATGATGCCCTCATGGAAGAAGCAGGTCATCAGTTTCTAACACGATTCGTAACCCACACGGAAAAAACCCAATCCGACCTTACCCATTTATAAATGGGTCAATTTTGGGTTAACCCGCTCTGACTCGTTCAATAAAAGGGTGGGTTTCGGATTGACCCTTGAACCCGTTTTTGACCCGCCATGACCCGATTAATGTAAAATATATTTTTATTCATTATATGGCATATGCAATTATGCATACACGAACTGATCTGAGCCTGTTAGACTTAGTGCTGTTACTTTTATTTTCTTATGTCTGTGCGGATTTTAAGTTGATTTCTAGAAATGCTGCTAGAGGTGATGTGATTAAAATGTACGAAAGGGAAATACTGAAACTTAGATACACACTGTTGTTACTGGATGCTCATGTGAAATGTGGATTTGAATGCTCATGTGTTGTATCTTATGTTTATATTTTGCTAAATGCATTTCTGAAATGCAGATTGTTTTTAAGAATACGGTCAAGTAAATGGGTTTATGGGTTCATGGGTCAACCTGTTTAACCTGCCCCGTTTAAATAAACGGGTTACACGGGTTGGGTCTATCCAACCCGTTTATAAACGCGTCGAGTTCGGATTGAGAAAATATGACCTATTTAATAAACGGGTTGACCCAAGCCATTAAAAATTGGCCCGAACCCAAGTTAACCGGACCCGACACGACCCATTGACAGCCCTAGGAAGAAGCATCTTATTCCCTTTTTGATCCTTCATAAATCTTTACATCTCACCTCTCTACTTGTATTATGAGGTTTACTTACGTCTTTAACATTCCATCTTTCAATTAATCTAGGGATGATGCAAGATCTGAATCTAAAAGCATAAATGGAGATAAAAACAGTGGTGCACCAAAATACGTCATCAGACTCAAGATCAGCGATAAAGTTATCAAACAGAAAGAGAAGCTACATTCAGCTTCATTTACAATTTGGATAACATAGTTTCTTTTCCACACTAGCTTTGTCTGTGAATTGATGCATAGAAAAGGAGTTCTAGGAGATGAGGGAACACACAAGTCTTATGATAAGCAGGGTCGGCTCTGGGCATAGTCCTAGCAGACGGTCGCCTAGAGCAACCCCCGGACGGGAGGCAACAGCCATCGGGTGATTGTCAGTGATACACAGTGAATTTTATAAATATAAATTAACGGCAAGTGTTTTCTAAAGAAATGTGTAGCTTGGTTGGTTGTGTGGCAGGTTGGCAACTTTAAGGTGCGGAGTTTGAGCCTTAAAGGAGCACTACTAATTATTAAAGATTTTTTAAGGGCCAACATTTTTATATCCACGATTTATAGTTTGCTACTCTCTTTGTTTTCTATGCCAGAGTTACATGGCAAAAAGCAACATATTTTTGCCCATAGTTTGTTGCTCTCTTTATTTTCTGTGACAGAGCCATGTCTTGCCTAGGACAACCCACGCTACGGAACCAGCCTTAATCATAAGGACAAAGATTATTATTAAGGAGCTTGACTTAAGGTTCAGATTTTGCTTATTATATGATGATTGGTACAAACGAAAGATTAACCAATGCAAATGTGAATGAAAGGTTGGCATAATGAAATAGTAGTATTCACATGTAAGATAAATGGAGATCGTATCGTACTAGTTCTTAATGATAATTCCCCTACTAACAAGGACAGGTTGGATCTCTATATTTACTCAACTTGTTTCTATATAAGTTAAATTTTTTTCATATTAATATCCTTAAATTGCTCAATTACTTTACACTACAAGAATTTTTTGATTTTCCTACGCCTATATGGCGTAGGAAACTACAGTTTCCCACGCCTTACGAACGCCTAATATAAAGTCGAAAATTCAAGCGTGGCAAAAATATTTCCTACGCCTTTCCAACTCTATGCACAGTACAATTCATTGCGCCTTTCCTACGCCAGATATTTCATACGTCTTTCCTACGTCAGATATTTCATACGTCGTTCCTACGCAAAATATGTCATATCTTATTTTTCCTACGCCGTAGTTATGCCCAACCATTTCCTACTCCATTGCTACGCCCGAAAAGTCCCTACGCCATTCCTACAACAAAAATTTCCTGCTCGTTACTCAACTTTAATAAATACAATTTAAATTTTCCTACGTCCTTCCTACGTCATTTTAAATATTTTCTGCCATATTACTTCTGCTCATATTTTAGACCAATATGATAAACTTATATATAACATAATCAATAATAATACTAAATTACACCAACAAAAAACAATTTCATAATCATTAAATATGATAAACAATACTCTATAATATCTATTTAAGTAAATATATTGCTACATCCATGAGTTTAAACTAACATCAATAACGATACATAACTTGCTTAAATGCTAAACACATGCATAACATAAAATGAATAACTTCACGATTGCTCAGTTGATTTTTGGCTTGCATCTCCATTTAAGTGTTGACATGCTATATTTTTGAACTCCAAACAAAAGGAACTTTTGAGTTCTTGCAGCTCGTTTTTGGTGTGCTTCAGTTCTTCCTTCAACTGAGTTTTCTCTTGTGCATCAGTCTCGCTTATGGTACAGGTAGCATCCTTATAAATAGCAATTGATAAAGACTTCACTGATCATGGGTTCCGGTCCCCCTTCCGGCTACAATATTAACTATTTCCAGTTTTGATTACATTGGTGACAATGGAACATGAATGTGGACTCATGCTCTGATATCCCATGGCACAAAAGTACAAAACAGAATCTGGAAAACGGTAAAAATACTCCACTTCAACATAAACGTGAAGACAACAAATCACGGCAATCAAACATTGTTGAATTATCCACGCAGGAATTTCTCTACCAAATGAAACCGATAGGTTTTCAACCACTCAACAATTTTAACCTATAGATCATTACATGAAAACCCTACGGTTTCAAGCTACAACTCAAAGACACCGCTTCATCGATCTTCTACTGGGTGACAAATCCGAAGTAATTCGAGGTCAGATCTCCTATATCTGAATGATTCAACTCAGTATTGGCAACTCCGATCATTGAATCACAACCATTCGCCTTCATTCCGAATCTGACAGTCTTCTTACTGAGGATCAAGCCATTTGGACAAGTGAGACATGGTGAAAAGGGTTTAATTGCGACATTCAATATCAGATCTTCTTAGTCCCTTAACCGATTCTCTTTAATTTGTAAGAACATACCCGACTTCCGACTCGGTTTTTGAAAGGTAATCTTTGTCACTTGCGATTTGGAGTGGGTTATAAATTGAATACTTAGGGTGCGTTTGGTTAAAAATGAATTACAAAACATTAAAGTGATGAAAGGAGGAATGGTAGAATGAAAGGAAGATGGAGGGGACCGCGGTGGAGATGAAGCAATCATGGAAGGAAGAATTGACCTTCATGTTTCTCTCATTTCTCAAAACATGAAAAATGGATAAAAGCTGTTTTTTATTTTGTGTGCTAGCTAGGAAGCAGGGGTGCGGCTTCTAGGTGACGTACTGCGTATCGGGTGCGGCTGGGGTGCAGGGGTGCGGGGATGCGGCTGGGGGTGCGTACGGGGTGCGCCATGTGGCGTGTCCCCGTATTTGGGCTGGGGGGTGCGGGAGGGGTGCGGATTGGGGGTGCGTCGGTGGCATTAAAGGTAAATTTTAGATTGGAATTTTAAATGGATGTTGAAATTGCGGGAGACGAAGCATCATTTTGAGATGGCTGTTGGAATTGTGGGATACGAAGCATCACAATTAATGTGACAACCAACTCTACAAAATTCAAAGCATCAACATAATGTATTATAAAAGTACATACAACAAAGCTAGGAAGCAAAATTCAAAGAGAGGTGTGTACACAGCAAAGTGAAGCAAGTAGTCAGCACTTTTAGCATACATAAAAGTACACACAGAAAAAAAAAAAGAGGTACGTACATACAGCAAAGTGAAGCAAGCAGTCAGTAGTAGCACCTTTAGCATACAGCAAAGTACATACAGCAAAAAAAAGAGGTAAGTAATCCATAATATTTTGTTCTTTCTTTCCTGTCCTCTGTTTTTTTTATGTTGTTATGAGAATGGTGTCTTAGGGAGCAATGTTATAAATCATGAAATGGACATTATATCAATACTGGAGTTTGATTCCAGTATTTGGTTTAATTTTAATTTTAATGAAACTCTTAATTTTCGTAATAGATTCTATCATAAATATTTGTACACGCCGTATCCCCCCGCACCCGAATCCTCATATTTTCATATTTTTCGAATCTACGTATCCCCGTACTACGCACCCGCACCCCCGCACCCGTATCCTTGCTTCCTAGTGTGCTAGTATTGTTTTCTAAAATGGTTGTTTTCCATGATATGCATGCGTTGTGCACATTTTTGTATGGACGAAAACCCAAAACTTAAAATGGTAAACCAAACACTACCTTAGATTTTTGGTCTGCTTTGACTTCAGAAGGATTTCGTTCATTCAAAAATTGCGGTTATCAGTAAATATAGCCCGTTGAGAATCAAGTTTATATTTTCTGGGCGGTTTTCTGATTATTGGTGAGTCTGGCTTGTAAATGCCAACTTAAGGGAAAATGGAATCTAGTTTATACCAATATACCTCTTTACCAGATGGTTGGATGTGGAATGAACAATCTATTGATCAATAACAGATTATCAGAATGCGGATCGGAGAAAAGGAGGAGGAAAAATATAATTCTCATCTTGCTGCTGTTAGTTTTAAGATGATTAACGTACCAACCACTTACATTAGAATCATTACCACTATCTAACCTATTTCTGTCTTTGTTTTCTCATTCATGTCATGTGTACCCATTTTATGAGTGCGAAGTAAGGTTCAGGAATGTTTATTGATGGTGGTCTGGATTCTCATCTTGACATGGATATATGGCTTCGGTCCTCTTCTGAATTCAGACAGTATTTACACTTGAATTTTTTCAGAAGGTTTCGAAATTAGTTACGGTCTATACATTGGATTCTACTTTCTACTGTTAAAATTATTCTGCGCATCAAATTCGTTTCAACTTAGAAGGATTTACAGCTGTATAAATGCTGATTGGATTTCCTATGGTATCATGCATGTTTTAGAATATATACGTGCTGTAAACTGTGCTAACTTGGGGCTAAGTATCAGTTTCTCTTTAACGATTTCGCACATGAAGATAATGGAAGAGTGACAAGTGCCACTTTCTGCAAATGGAGTTGTGGAGGTCTTTCATTGGCTAGGTGAAGTGCAAGGAAAATGCACTTGGAAAGCGGGATTTCGACAAAGCAGATCTTATCATGGGTCTAGCTTTCTATCATAGCTTAGCTTATTTCTGTTTGCATTTAAGTTCATGTATCTCATATTTTATTTTGCACTGTTAGTTTCGTTTAGTTTTCAGCAGGTTAGTATACTAATCTGGCTGGCTATGTACTGTTATTTTAGAAGTTAATAAAGCGTACCAATTTTCAAGATATATACATATATATATATATATATATATATATATATATATATATATATATATATATATATATATATATATATATATATATATATATATACACGCGTGTGTACGTATTGCTTCTACAAGTTTACATGTTGTATTTTCATTCAACTACAACGCCAGTTACCAACCCAAAATTATGTATCACAAGACTAACCAATAGTAAAACATACATGAAGTAAATATTTGAATCAAAATGTGAGGAATTCTAGTGTGTTAGGCAACATACCTTGTAATAAATGGAGAAGAAAGCTTATCAGGTAAAGAATCCCTTAAAAGTTGCGACGATTCAGCCATTTTAAGTTGATCTCTTCTTGTAATTTCTCCTAGGTACATTCCTGAAATTGTCTTCTCAAATATCTGTGTTGAAAAAGAAAAAAGAAACATCAACATTTTTTTGCTCGATCATTTAATCATAAAAAGTTATACAACTATGGTATATGCTGAAATAAATTATTCATTAGGAGGATCAATACGCTGTACTTACCTGCTCTCCAGGATTTATGCTCACATAATCCATGTCTATGTCAAAATCTGTCAACGGAAGGCCAGTTGAGAATGCTCCCCATTCAGTGTTTATAATCTAAATTAAAATGATAGATATAATCAACATTACAAAGTATTCATGAAAAATATCATCAAAGAAATAACCAACACCTGAATTTTATACCATATTCCCTGGAAACTCCTGTATTGCTCAATTTATGAATGGCATTAATTCTTTCAAGGTAACATGCATTAGTTCCAGTACCTAATATCTCGGCGACCACGACATCCTCGTCCAAGTAACGAGCACCAGCAAGTGTTCCTACTGTATCATTCACCTTCACACATGTTTATTATTGATATATACCAAGGTCATTGAAATAATATATTATAGCAAGTATAAACTGATGAATCCCAATAATGTGATGTTTATGCATACCAAGGATGATAGACACATATGTAGCCTTGCCTTTTCATCACTTTGTTCAAGCACTCAACAATGTCTTTCCCTGCCTGCCAATGAGTTAGAACTTATACTTAGTACATATATTTTATGTGTACTAGATATATCGCACTACATATAAAAATTACCATCCCAGAAACAGCAAAACCTTTAGTCCACTTGATCCTAATGCCTGAATCAATTGAAGTCTGCTTAACCGGGAAAGAAAATGTGAAACCAATCTCTCCTTGCTTCTCCTTAGTGAACAATAGTTTTTCATCTTTGATAGCGAATTTCTTTAGTGACAAAGCAATGAAGTCGAACAGCTCCTGTATGATCAATTAAAAGCAAGATTTTAAATGAATGATGCATGCACATGCTTTAAGAGGAAAATATATTTGGACATAAACAGACGGCACAATTGATGATGCAAGAGATATTAACCATTAGATCTTTTCCTCATATTGGCCCCCAATGATATCCAATGACTAACATCTATTGTGTTCACATTTTGTATTTTCTTATGTGTCCTAATAGCCGTCTCCTAATTTTAAATAAAAGATCGGAATAAATTTTGGAGAAAAGATGGACATAAACCTCTATAGTACTGTACAACAGTTCTTGAGGTATTGACATTTGCTCGAAATAGGTATCAATAACTCTATTTTCTTTCCACTTAATGTGACTTTCAGCCCTCGAAAGTTTGTGCCACCATCTAAGCATAAAACAACCCCTTCTCATCCATTAAGAGGACAAATAAAAGTGTAAATTCATGCCTACTCAATAAATCACCTTGTAGCAAGTCCTTTTTGCTGCACATTCAAACTGATAAACAATTACGTAATCTTTTAACTCAATGGAACATGAAATGTTTTTGTGGCACACATTGTAGGATCCTACTCCGAAGCAGTGCATTCGAAATCATACCAATGCTAGAGTTCGCATTCTGAAGTAGCAACTGGTGTTTTTTTTTTTTTTTTTTTTTTTTTTTTTTTTTTTTTTTTTTGGGTTGGGGTGGGGTGGGGGGGGGGGGGTTATCCCCAGTTTTCAATTAGACATTAACATTAAACAAGTAGTTGTTCGCCTTCAGATCATGGTTCGACATTACAACCGATAAGCTAGAATTGAAGCATTCAGATCATGGGTAGTTTCCGTCCTTGATCCGAAGATCAAACTGTAAGCCGAACCATGTTGATGCAAGATTTACGGTTTTAATAGTTCAAATCGGTTAGAAGGTGAGAACTACATTTACATTCAGTTGCTATTTTTCTAGTTTAAATGTAAAATTATTTCAATTAATTTTAAAATTTAACCGATCATGATAATATATTGAACTTTAAACCGATTATTTTTTAACATTTAAAATATCAATAATGTACATTGATAATGCGCTAATTAGAGGTGGGTTATTCATCCTAGCTATGTCTCTATGTATAGCGTTGGATAGAAAACATGCTAATAATCATTAGCTCGAACATTTCAAATATTAATGTTAAAGCATACATTTCAAATAATATCATATTGGTGTACGACTAAGGACAAGTGTAAAGACCTGCATTCTTTGTATCGGAGGATCGTAGAAAAATTATTTTATTTTCATACGAAGTCATATGGTCATGTAACTTTGGGAAGCGGCTATTGGGGTCATTTCTCACATTCACGATTTTTGCCGATTTTTTTATGACCGTTTTACCCCTTGACGAATCTTGTTTCACCTATAACTTTTGATTGGTATGGAGTTTTGACCTGAAGCCACTTTTACTGGATCCAGATGATAGTTTACCTTTCTGTAGAGTGGTCATATTAATCAAGCGGACTTATCGTTTGGAAGATATGGCTGAAATAAGTTCTGAAGATGGAAAAACAGCCTAATCGGGTTTAATAGGGTGATTAGTAGCTAGGCCCGTAACTCATTTCAGGATTAGGGTTATGGGAGGGATGAAAGGAGTTAGAAAATGGTTTATTTTCATTTTTCTAGCCGCCACAAACATTCCTCTAAACCTAGCAATGACCTGATATTGGTGCTCCAATTCCACCTGCACATGATATTCAATCGGTTACCACTTCACGTCCCAAGAGAATCATTCAATTACCCAAAAGGCTATTGGATTAAAAAATAATAATGGTTTCTGCAAGTTGTTACAATAATCAGTAGTGTATTTCTTTTTTTTCTTGTGCTATTTAGTTATTTTGTCTTTTATTAAAAAGTTGTTAATAGAATTGGAATCCTAGCATGCCACGCTGGAGAAAGTTGTTGTTGGCATTGTTATAAATGTAGCGCATTAATGATGAAATGGGATATAAGAATTACTTGAATTCTCTTCTTTTTCCATATTTCTTCATCTGTTATCTCTTCTTCTTTCTTTAACTTACTTCTCCTCCTCATATTCATATCATTTTGGTGCTTTCACTTCCGATTTCTCCTCCCTTCGCCTTCCTCCCGCCACATCCAAATTTTACCATGACAAAAGTTGAGGACGCCATCAACCAATTAGCTGCCCACCAAACCACCATCACCTCAATCCAAGACACCCAAACCTCTATCCAAAATACTCAAAACAGCCACGACTCCCTGTCGCAAGCTCAAAACGCCAACATCACCGACATTAAAGCCGCCATCCATAACTTAACCAAAGCAATGACTGATCTCACCCACAAAATTGATGCAAACCCACCACCTTCACCGAATAACCATGCATCTACATCCATCACCTCACCAACTCACAATCGCCAGCCACCACTACTTTCTTCATCCAACCAAACTCGCAACCCCAAAATCACCCTATTAACCTTCGATGGCTCTAACCCACATGATTGGATCTTCCAAGCTGACCGGTATTTCGCTTACTACGCTACTCCCGAGGAACGGCGAGTGGAACTGGCCAGTTTCCACATGCAAGGCCAAGCCCTAACCAGGTTCCAATGGATGCACAGAAATAAGCAATTGACTTCCTGGCCTGCACTGGCAAAGGCGGTCGAACAACGTATCGGACCCCCCACCTTCTTAAACCCCCAAGTCACTCTCTTCAAACTTAAACAACTCACCACCATCAACAATTATCAAGCCACCTTTGAAACCTTATGCAATCGAATTACAACCCTTTCCCATGACTCTATTCTTCAATGTTTCATATCGGGTCTCAAAACACATATCCAAAACGAGCTGCACCTCCTCAAACCTACCACCATCTCCGATGCTATCGACACCGCCAAACTTATCGAACGAAAATACACGGACCAACCCAAATACCCATTTTCTAAAACTAACCAAACATTTTCCAAAACTAACCAAAACGCCTCTTAGTCAATTCAACAAACACCTCATCCGAACTCATCCGAACCTTCTATCCCCATCAAACAATTACCAACTACCGAAATGCAAGAACGAAAAAAATCAGGGCTTATGCTTCAATTGCGACGAGAAATACTATTTTGGCCACTGTTGCAAACCCACTCACATCCTCATGATCTTACCGGAAGAAAAGCCCATTGAAATTACCCACGAAACCACATCCCCACCTACCTCCGATGGCCCCCCGATACTGAACCAAACCCTGAAATACCGCAGGAAATAACCTTCCACGCATTAACCGGCTCCGATCACCCATGTGCCATCCTCCTACCAGCCTCCATCAATGCAACCGATCTCTATACTCGTGGATACAAGATCAATTCACAACTACTTGCACCTGAAATCAGCAAAATTCTTGGGTTTGGAAATTGATCACGACAGTACATTTGTGGTTACAATTGGCAACGGTGAGAAACTACGGAGCTCGGGCTGTTGTAACAAAGTCGGCGGCGTCATAAAAGGGCATGAATTCTCGGTGGATTTTCATTTATTGGATATAGTGGGCTCTAACGCTATGTTTGGCGTTCAGTGGCTTGAAGAGTTAGGCCCAATTACGTTGGACCATAAGAAATTGACGATGGACTTTGTGTTAAATGGTAAACCTATTCGTTTAGCTGGCTTGGGCCCAAATTATGATTCCTCCCCTATCTCCTTTCAACAATTAAAACGTTTAGATGCCACATCGTCCATCACAACTTTCCTGTATTTGCAATGTCAAGCTACTCCACATCAAACCGACCCTCCACAACCAACATATCCCACCAACCCACAACTCCACAAACTATTAAAATCCTTCGACCATATTTTCACAAAACCCATCAATCTTCCACCTACATGTCCCTTTAATCACCACATAAACCTACTTCCCAATTCATAACAAATTAACACCAAACCATACCGTTACCCTTACTTTCAAAAAAATGAAATAGAATGACAAATTCAAGAAATGCTTCAGTCCAAAATTATCCAACCATCCACCAGCCCTTTTTCCTCACCCGTTCTATTAGTAAAAAAAAAGATGGATCATGGAGATTTTGCATTGACTATAAAACATTAAACGCCATCACAGTCAAAGATCGATTTCTGATTCCAACATTCGACGAGTTGTTAGATGGATTGTACGGTGCAATTTTTTCTCCAAACTTGATCTTTCTAGCGGGTATCTCCAAATTTGTGTACACCCACCCGATATCCCAAAAACCGCTTTTCGTACACACGAAGGTCATTATGAATTTTTAGTAATGCAATTCGGCCTAACCAACGCCCCTTCCACCTTCCAAGCAACCATGAATAATATATTCCGTCCCCACTTGAGAAAATTTATCCTCGTTTTTTTATGATATCCTCATTTACAGCTCATCTTGGGACGCCAATGTAAGCCATCTTTAAACGACCCTAGAAATCCTTGACCACCATCAATTTTTTGCCAATTTAACAAAGTGTAGTTTGGGCCTTTCCGAACTTGATTATTTGGGCCACATAATTTCAAGCAAGGGTGTACGCGTGGATCAATCAAAAATTGACGCCATGGTAAAATGGCTAGTACCAATCTCGGTTACAGCACTTCCTGGATTTTTTGGTTTAACAGATTACTACCTCCGATTTATCCAAAACTATGCTTTAATTGCAAGCCCACTAACCGGTTCGTTAAAGCTCAACAATTTTTGTTGGAGCCCATCGGCCCAGAACGCATTCGAACAGTTGAAAAGAGCCGTCACCCAAACACTCATCCTCTCCCTCCCCAATTTCAGCCAACCATTCTCCCTCACTACCGATGCTTCACCAATGGCGATTGGCAGTATCCTATCCCAGTCCGAACACCCAACAACCTTCTTCATCCTTAAATTACCCCGTCACCTCCAAAAAGCCTCAACCTATTCTCGAGAGATGTTCGCCATCACCTCCTCCGTCAAGAAATGGCGACACTACTTGCTTGGTCAACCATTCAAAATCTACAAAGACCACCAAAGCCTCCGCGAGTTAGCTTCACAATCCATACAAACCCCGAAGCAGCAGAATTGCTCACCAAACTTCTCGAATTTGACTTCACGATCCATTATAAACCAGGAAAAAGGAATCTCGTCGCTGATGGTTTATCACATTTTACAGAGGAAGTAACGCTGCATGCAATTTCTGGACCATCTTTCTCAATACTGGCAGACATTCTGTAACACCCCGTAATTCTGTAACACTAAGATTCACAAATCAAGGCAGAATTAAAAGTTAAAATCAAAATCAAGGGAAACGGGCTGCGCCATTGCGTTCGTCTCGGAATTCTGCATGAAAACGAGTCCGAGTTTGCGTAAATCGGAGTACGTATGAGGGAGATATGGCCTCCGGAAGATTCAGCGAAGTTCAAAATTCAAAACAGGTCAAGTTCAAAATTCAAATCAGACCCAGATTGGGCTGGGCGGGAAAATTCCCGCCCAAGGCACCCAGGTCGACTGGGTAGTCGACCTGGGGGTCGACCCCCCTGCTTTTTCCAGCTTTCTGCACCTGGTTCGTTCTGATGTATCTGGTCACGTTTTCTGACCAGGTTCGTCCACCTAACACTATATAAGCAGCCCTAGTCTCCTTCTCTATTCACAATTCTTTTCTACCCTTATGCTGCAAAGATTCTTGGCGAACATGGCTTCTTCTCCTCCTCTTAATTAAATAATAAATAGAATAATATATAAAATAAATCAAGACGAGGAGATGCTGCCCAAAGACTTTCAAGAAGAGGAGATTCAAGCTAGAATTCAAATGAAGATTCAAACGACTGCAACGACTATTTTCTACGAATCTAATCTAATCTCTGTAAGTCAGTTATTTCTAGATTTGAACGTTTTCTCTGTTCGTGACATGAAATTAAAGGAATAAAAGAATATACCAAATCTCTCTCTCTCTATTCGAATCAGTGCCTATACTCTTGAACCTAATTAAGAACTGTTATGATTCGAGGACAAATAAGACCGTGACTATGAAACTATGGACCTTAAAACCATATGCCTATGACTATGAACATTTGCCTATGACTATGAACATTGCCTATGACTATGGACATTGCCTATGACTATGAACATTGCCTATGACTGTGACTGTGACTATGAGGATTAATTCCTTGACTAAGCCTATGCCATTGATTAGGAAATATAAACTATTGCCTATGACATAACAAGGACATCTGTGATTAAACACCTGTGATTCATGATTAGGAAAGTGTTGCTTAAGTTTTGTGACTATGAAATTGGGTCTAAACCCGATCATCTATTCTGTCTATTCTTGGTTTTCTTTGGTTTTAGACCTTGGGAATTTACCTATTAAGTTAGGTCTACCCATGTTCTTGAACCTATGTCTCT
This sequence comes from Allium sativum, assembly GCA_030737875.1. Classification (NCBI taxonomy): domain Eukaryota; kingdom Viridiplantae; phylum Streptophyta; class Magnoliopsida; order Asparagales; family Amaryllidaceae; genus Allium; species Allium sativum. Next base: position 169,326,416 of record CM060912.1, read on the forward strand.
ATTCTGTCTATTCTTGGTTTTAGACCTTGGGAATTTACCTATTAAGTTAGGTCTACCCATGTTCTTGAACCGACGTCGTTATTCAACCCTTTTTATGCCAGTTAGTATGTCTATCTTTTGCATAGCATCTTTGGTTCATTCCCTATTTTCTACGAACCTAGCTTTATTTATAATCTAGACTGAATCACGATTATGCGAACGGTGGGAATGCGGTTTGGGCAAAATATGAAATTTACTAAAAACATAGTTTAACTTGGAAATTAGCATAAATTGGGAACATGTATTATGGCATGTTCATAGAAATGCAAATTGGATAAATTTGACATGAATTATAAGATGTGTAATTTGAATCTAGTATTGACGTGTAAATCTAGCATTTACATGAATAGTGAACTAGAGTAATAAGTCTAGAATTAGAATGTTGAATCGGAATTGGATTAGCTAATTTGGCACGGTAAGTATATTGGCATAAATGTGAAATTGGCCATAATTGGGAGTAACTGGCAGGTTTAGCAAAATCATAGTTAGTGACACTTAATTTGGTATAGTCCACATATCAAAAAGCATAAATATGATTTAAAAGGGGAAATGGGCCATAAGAATGAATGTAGACAATTTACATTAAAAGAGTAATTAGGAAATAAGTAAATTAGAAATAATTTACTTATAGAATTTGGCCTGAATGAGGAAATATAAATTTAGACAAATTAAAGGTTTATTAACGACATCTCTTTTAATGACACACCAGAAAGTTCTAGGGTGACAGAGAGGATAGTGTCTAGGCTTGGGTTTGGAAAATACAAGTTTCCTGCTCTCCCTGGATATCCCTAACTGATCCGACGAACGGGATGGTTACTTTCAAAACTTGATTTGAAAATAAACTGAAACCCTTTGAACCTAGAAAACACGAATATGCCTAGCCCGAGGTTAGACTGAGTTGCGATGTAAACCTGCCCGGAACCAACCGGCACATCCAGTAGTCACAACAATACCTGTCTAATATGAGTGGTAGCGGCTTTAATTTATTTAGTTAAAGCTAGAACAAGAATGGTAGGGTTAAGTTAACTAAGACACTTAACCAGTTCAACATGATAACTAGACTGATGGGTGGGGTTAGGTTCAGACTGACACTTAACACAGTTAAGCTAGAATGGGAGGGTTAAGTCCATAGGAACACTTAACCAACTTAACACAGTTAAGCTAGAATGGGAGGGTTAAGTCCATAGGAACACTTAACCAACTTAACACAGTTAAGCTAGAATGGGAGGGTTAAGTCCATAGGAACACTTAACCAACTTAACACAGTTAAGCTAGAATGGGAGGGCTAAGTCCATAGAGACACTTAACCAAACTCAAGGTAGCAAGACAAGATTTGTAGGGGTTAAGTAAAGTTAATACACTTAGCCAAATTAACATGTTAACTAGACTAGAAGGTGGGGTTAAGTAAAGTTAATACACTTAGCCAAATCAAGATGTTAACTAGTCCAGAGGTTGGGGTTAAGTAAAATCTAATACACTTAGCCAGTTTGATATGTTAGCTGGGCTAGACCGTAGGGTTAAGTAAACTTGAACACTTAACCATCAGGTTGTGATAAAGGAATAAGGCTAAAAATATGAATGGATAATACTTAACCATTAATAACATGTTAGTTAAAACAGACGGGCAAGGTTAAGAAGGAACACTTAACCAATACAGGATGAATGGGTAGGGTTAAGTAATAAGAAATACTTGACCAATATAACTTGGTTTGTGGTAGGGTTAAGTCAACGTGAATTGCTGATGACACTTAACCAGCTTAACAGGATAAATGAAGAGGGTTAAGTTAGCTTGAATTAATGACACTTAACCAATCCGAATTGACGGGAAAGAGAACTAAGTAGTAAACCTTAGTTAAGAAAGCAACGATTTTGGAAGCTAAGTGGTTAACCTTAGTTGACAAAACTAAGTAGTAATTCTTAGTATGACACGAGGAGGAGCGAACGTCCGTCTGATTAAAAAGAAGGCTCCAACGAATTGGGTTACGAAGCCCGAGGCTTCGAGGGGACGTGCGGGTACTCTTGGTATCCCTCTGTGAGGCTGCAGATGATCCGCCTGGGCCCACAGAGGTTAAGGTCTGCGTAGAAGAACCAGGGGTATGCCTTGGTTGCAATAAATGGCAACCTAAAGACTAGGATGGACCGGCGTGATTCGGCGAGCAAACGGTAGCCCTGTGATAGCGACTCGTCGTCTACCATCCATCTTGAGTCAATCGAGATACGTGAAGCGGAAAGGCGGAGAACTCCAAAAGACCATATACTTGCTATCTAGTTATGGGTGAGGATGGCCATAGGATAGAGGGGCACCGGGTCCGGCGTATAGTTCTCATTTTACAAGGTGTGCCTTTCATTAGTTGAGGGAGGGGTCAAGTGGGACCATAGCCACTGGAATAAAAACAGACCTTAGCATCTGCATCGGTAGATATCTGAAAGCTCCCGACCGAGTTCTGTATTCCTTGATTTTCCCTGTCACAGGACTCGGACCGCACATTATAGGATATGTGCATCTAGACAAGTGATAACGATTCGCGATACATGCGTGGGGAAGTGTAGGAACATATACCACTCTAGGTAGTGTGTCCTAGACTTGGGGTATCGTTCGACAGGTAGCATAATTCCTAGTTGAACTAGGTGGCATAAATCCTGAATCCGAGAAGCGTTCAGCAGACAGCGTAGAACTCTAGTTTAATCTAGAAAGCACTTGATAGAAAACCCTAGATTAGATCTAGGTAATAAATAATAAATGGATGCTCGAAGGCAAGGGAAAATACAGGGATTGGGATCACGTTATCGTTACTAGTTGGGACACTAGTTAGGTGGTGCAGAGATATAGAAACCAGTATAACAAGGAAATAGCGAAGCGGCGAAAGTATTAGAGCGTATCCAGTTTATCTTATCTTAGCATATCTTGTGATTACCTTGTCTAATCTTGTTGACCTTATCGTCATGGTGTGATCTTGTATTCAGTTAATTCATGTCGTTTTGTTTTTCCATGTTCACACGCTAGAAGTTACTGAACTTACTCAGGCTTTATGTATGACTTTGTTTTTCTTTCGTCTTCTTTTCTTCCGTTCCCCCCCCCCCCCCAGGTAGTAAAGGAGGGAATAGTTTAGCTCAGGTTAAGTTGGACTGCCACTCTTTCCCAGCTTGAAGATTTGTCGAAGTTTGCTTGGATTCTCTTTTCAGATGCTATGGCCGGCTCTTGCTAAAATCGGGGAATATAAATGTTGTTTTTATGCTTCTTTATTTTGTAAGACAGATGACACTCTGATATTGTAAAGAAATCTTTGTACAAACTATTTTATCAATAAAGCAAAGTTTTATTTTCCGCTGTTTAATTTCTGTCTGTCTTGTAATTTATCTGCATCTTTTACCCTAAATGCTCCACAGAACTTAGTGCATTCCCTTTGTGAGTGACACTAACGGACGTGGGGTGTTACACATTCAAGCGGCGTTACTCTCAGATCCGGTGGCTCAGTCCATCATCGCTCAGCTTCGTGAAGGTACTTGTTTGAACCCTAAACCCCAATTGCGTAACAATATACTATTTTGGGATGATAGACTGTATGTTCCTGCTAATAATGAACTGCGTAACCAAATCGTGTTTGAGTTACATGCTTCGAAAATTGGGTGTCATTCGGGAATAAAAGGCACCATATCATGAGTGGCAAGCAATTTCTACTGGCCAAAACTTGTTGCTACTGTTCAAACAATTGTCCCACTTGCTTGCAAACGAAACCTGATAACACACCGTATAAGGGATTGTTACAACCTCTTCCGATTCCGGCACAAATTTGAAGGATATTGCTATGGATTTTATCACCCATCTGCCACCATCTGCAGGAAGAACAGTGATATAGGTAATAGTTGATCGGTTATCCAAATATGCCCACTTCTGTGCTTTACCAACTTCCATATCAGCAACACAACTCGCCTCTTATTTTTTGAAAGAATATGTTCGTTTGCATGGATTTCCGCGATTGATTGTGTCCAATAGAGATCGACTATTCATAAGCCAATTATGGAAGGAATTATTTCGTCTGCATGGAACAACATTACGAATGAGCAGTGCATATCTCCTACAAACGGACAGACAATCTGAATTTGTGAATTGTTGTTTAGAAACCTACTTATGTGCTATTATTAGTGATGTACCCACAAAATGGGTCAAATGTCTGCCTTGGGCGGAATGGTGGTATAACACCACGCGACACACTTCCATTGGCATGTCGCCTTTTCAAGCTGTCTATGGCCGAGCCCCACCAATCCTCTCCAATTACATAACCAACAACACTTCCATTCCAGGCTTGACCACCTGGGCTACCGCAAGAGAACGCTTGCTCCACATTATCAAAACTAACCTCAAGAAGGCACAAACCCCGATGAGAAACCACGATGATCAGCACCGTAGCGATAAAGAATTCAACATTGGCTCATGGGTCTTTGTCAAACTGCAGCCTTACCGCCAGACCACCATTCGCACTAACCACCATAAGCACTCCAAGAAATACTTCGGACCATTTCAGATTATTGAACGAATTGGTCCAGTAGCTTTCAAACTTCAACTGCCGCAAGATGCTCGCATTCACCCAGTCTTCCACGTTTCGTTGCTCAAACTGTGCCCTCAACCTGCGTCGGTCACACTATAAATGATTCCCCAAACTGCTGTCAGCCACGAGCTTGAGGACAAACTTGATCTTGAAGAGGTGGGTGATGATATGCGTGCTCCAATTCCACTTGTACATGATATTCAATCGGTTACCACTTCACGTCCCAAGAGAATCATTCAATTACCCAAAAGGCTATTGGATTAAAAAGTAATAGTGGTTGCTGCAAGTTGTTACAATTATCAGTAGTGTACCTCTATTTTTTCATGTGCTATTTAGTTATTTTGTCTTCTATTAAAAAGTTGTTAACATAATTGGAATCCTAGCATGCCACGCTGGAGAAAGTTGTTAATGGCATTGTTATAAATGTATGCGCATTAATGATGAAATGTGATATAAGAATTACTTGAATTCTCTTCTTTTTCCATATTTCTTCATCTGCTATATCTTTTTCTTCCTATAACTTACTTCTCCTCCTCATATTCATATCATGGCCTCCATCTTCTAAATCACTCTCTAATCACCTTTTTATCACTAATTAAGAAAAACTACATCAAATTAAGTAAAATTAGCACCAAATCAGAGATAGAGGTGCTGCTACACATAGGAATCCGTGTCAAATTAGTGGAGGTTTTAGATCTATAATTTAGTTATGTCTAAGGTGAGTGATTTGCACTTTTATTCACTAGTTACGGCTAATTAGGGGTGATTAGTGATATTTAGCTAAATTATGCATCATAAAAATCTGGAAAAATATGTAGAAATTCAAAAATATTATTTTATGTTACTGGTTGAAAATTGGGTTAATTTGGATTAAGTTTGCTAATCCTATTATTAGATATAGTTAAACATGGTTAGGGGAAAAATCATGGTTTTGGGCATGTTTGATCTAAAATAACCTATATACTTGATGTTTTGATCTTTTTGATTGAACTGATATGTTGTTACTATTATTTGTAATGTTATATGATTGTTTAGTCAAGTTGGAGTGGTTGAAAACGTCGTCATGTGGCGTAAATAGCTTGTTGTAAGAGGTGTAGGAAATGGGACCGGATCGGCTCGCCACCCCTGAACCGACCCACTCAGGGCATCACGAGCCGAACCGTGAAGCACCCCAAGATGTTGACTCATGAACTAGTGAACCAACCGAACCGATCCGAGCTGGATGAAGTACCCCAACCCCAATCTGAAGAGCACGAACCAGGAGCTGATGCCAGACCCCGAGCCGATGGAGGACCGACCCGAATGGATGAAGCATCTCATTGACCCGACCCGAGCCTAGGACCCGAACCGAACCGACCATGCTGAACTGAACCGACGTGATGCATCGAACCAAGCCATCGTGACACCAAGCCGAACCGACTTGATGATGCGAACCGAACCAAGGATGACCGAACCAAACTGGAGTGACGAAGCAACGACGATCGTGAACTCTTTTGAAGACCAATCCCAATTCGACCAAAACCCAAGATGCAAAGGAAGTCTAAATGCGAAGCTATCATTCAGGATCCAGACGGAAACCAACGAGTTAACTTCTAGAATTGGATTTTATCTGCGGGCTGCGTGCAAAGGAGTTATCGATATCTATAACTTTGGTTCACCATTGAGAGAGGGGGCATGTAGACGAACCATAGCCAAAGGATGTATGGACTGGGTACCCATACCACAGAGCCAGGGAAGTTTGGACTAGGGAGGCTTATTGACTATAGACCAGAAGGGCATGGCCATAGCAATAGTTGTACGAAGTCCAGAAGGGCATGGACCTGTCATGGCGCCAAATGGATTTGATGATCAACGCAGTGGATATCATATGCTTTACGCATTGAGTGAGAGATATGAGGATGATTGCTATGTTTGATGTTTGTTATCACCATGACACGCACATTCCCATTTTACACTCTATGTTACTGTTTACCTTAGAGTACTGTACATCTTGTTGTACTAACTCTTTGGTTGTAATTCCAGGTATGATTATTTATACCTGTTATTGCTTTATTTTGCTGCTATCGCTTATACCAGACTTTCGTATGACCCAGAGTTTTATGTCTCTTCTTATTGCTCTGGGTGCTCCTAAACGAGCAGACTAGAGACATGTTAGGTGGTGATGCACGAGTACCTGTCCGAAGACGAGCAGGAGGCTTCCACATACTATATACATATATTCTCCCTGTGTTGTTGATGGTCACTGCTTTGGGAATTAGTAGTGCATACCTTCTTTATTTCCTTTTTAGAGACAATATTTTGAAGTTGTAATAATGATTTGGATCATAAGATGTATTTTGGATTTTGCTACTCTGATGGTTATGGTTTAGTTTCAGCTTATGAACTGTCTCGCCTGTGTTATATTCATCAATATCTCTCCTTTGAAGAGTGTGATTCGATTTGGTAGGAAAGGTAAATTGGCGCCAAGATTTGTTGGTCCACTCCCAATTCTCGAACAAGTTGGGAATTTAGCGTATAAGGTTGGATTGCCTGACAAGATGGCGGGAGTTCATTATGTATTTCATGTTTCCTAGTTAAGGAAGTTCATGCATGATTATGATATGATTATTTCACCAGATCAGTTGGGTGACATCGAGGTAGAATCCGAGGTAGTTGGAAGCCGCAAGACGATTCATATTGTCGGACACGATACGAAACAACTTCGAAGGAAGAAGGTGGAACTAGTCAAGGTCCAGTGGGGCGATAATGAGAATGACTGTACTTGGGAAACCGAGGAAAGCATAAGGAAGTCGTATCCAGAACTCTTTGTCTGGTAAGATTTTAATCTCGATATAGTTATTCCCCTATTAGTAAACCACATGCTAGGATAGGCTTTTTGTGTTATTATGTACGTTTGATTGTTTGTGAATGGCTGATAGGCATGCGGGGCACCATTGTATGTTTTGGTTAAGGAATTTCGGGGGCGAAATTTCTTAGGGGGGGAGAGTGTAACGACCTGCATTTTACGTATTGGAGGATCGTAGAATATTTATTTTATTTTCATACGAAGTCATATGGTCGTGTAACTTTGGGAAGCGGCTATTGGGGTCATTTCCCACATTCACGATTTTTGTCGATATTTTACGATCGTTTTACCCCTGGTGAATTTTGTTTCGTCTATAACTTTTGATTAGTAAGGAGTTTTGACATGAAACCACTTCCATTGGATCCGGATGATGGTTTACCTTTCCTTAGAGTGGTCACATTGATCAAATGGATTTACCGCTTGGGAGATATGGCTGAAATAAGATTTGAAGATGGAAAAACAGCCTAACCAGGTTTAATAGGGTGATTAGCAGCCAGGCCCATAACCCATTTCGGGATTAGGGTTATGTGAAGGCTAAAAGGAGTTAGAGAAGGGTTCCTTTTCATTTTTCTAGCCGCCACAAACATTCCTCTAACCCTAGCAATGGCCTTCATCTTCTAAATCACTCCCTAACCACCTTTTTATCACTAATAAGCAAAATTACATCATATTAAGTCAAATTTGCGCTAAATCAGAGATAGAGCTGCTGCTACACATAGGAATCCATGCTAAATCAATGGAGGTTTCATATCTATAATTTGTTTGTGGCTAAGGTGAGTGATTTGCACTTTTATTCAGTAATTACGGCTAATTAGAGGTGACTAGTGATAATTAGCGAAATTATGCATCACAAAAATCTGGAAAAATATGTAGAAATTCTAAAATATTATTTTATGTTACTGGTTAAAAATTGGGTTAATTTGGATTAAGTTTGCTAATCCTATTATTAGATATAGTTGAACATGGTTAAGGGGAAAATCATTGTTTTGGGAATGTTTGATCTAAAATAACCTTGATGTTTTGATCTTTTCGATTGAACCCATATGTGGTTACTATTTTTTGTGATGTTTTATGATTGCTTAGTAAAGTTGGAATGGTTGAAAATGCTGTCGTGTGGCGTAAATAGCTTGCTTTAAGAGGTGTAGGAAATGGGACCGGATCGGCTCGCTACCCCTGAACTGACCCACTCAGGGCATCACGAGCGGAACCGTGAAGCACCCCAAGATGTTGACTCACGAATAGGTGAACTAGCCGAACCGATCCGACCTGGATGAAGTTCCCCGACCCCAATCCGAAGAGCACGAACCGGGAGCTGATGCCAGGACCCCGAGCCGATGGAGGACCGACCCGAATGGGTGAAGCATCTCCACGACCCGACCTAAGCCTAGGACCCCGAACCGAACCGAGCATGATGAACCAAACCGACATGACGCGTCGAACCAAGCCATCATGACACCGAGCCGAACCGACTTGATAATCCGAACCGAACCAAGGATGACCGAACTGAACCGGGGTGACGAAGCGACGACGATCGTGAACTCTTTTGAAGACCAATTCCAATTCGACCAAAACTCAAAATGCAAAGGAAGTCCAAATGGGAAGTCATCACTCAGGATCCAGATGGGAATCAACGAGTTAACTTCTAGAATTGGATTTATTTTGCAGGACGTGTGCAAAGGAGTTATCGATATCTATAACTTTGGTTCACCATTGAGAGAGGGGGCATGTAGATGAACCAGAGCCAGATGATGTATGAACTGGTTAGCCATACCCCAGAGCCAGGGAAGTTTGGACTGGGGAGGCTTATTGACTATAAATCAGAAGGGCATGGTCATAGCAATAGTTCTATGGAGTCCAAAAGGGCATGGACCCCTCATGGCCCCAAATGGATTTGATGATCAAAGCGGTGGATATCGTATGCTTTACGCACTGAGTGAGAGATGTGAGGTTGATTACTATATTTGATGTTTGCTATCACCATGACACGCACAATCCCATTTTACACTCTATGTTAGTGTTTACCTTAGAGTACTGTACATCTTGTTGTGCTAACTCTTTGGTTGCAGGTCCAGGTTCAGGTATGATTATTTATACCTGTTATTGCTTTATTTTGCTGCTATCGCTCATACCAGACTTTCGTTTGACCCAGAGTTTTATGTCTCTTCTTATTACTTTGGGTGCTCCAAAACGAGAAGACTAGAGGTAGGTTAGGTGGTGATGCGCGAGTAGTTGTCCGGAGACAAGCAGGAGGCTTCCACTTACTATATACATATATTCTCCCTGTGTTGTTGATGGTCACCGATTTGGGCATTAGTAGTGCACCTTCTTTATTTCATTTATAGAGACAGTATTTTGAAGTTGTAATAATGATTTAGATCATAATTTGTATTTTAGATTCCGTTACTCTGATGGTTATGGCTTAGTTTCACCTGTATTATATCAAGTTATGTTACTATTATATTTTATTCCATGCGCTATGAGATATACTACAGGTTCTTGGTGATTCATCGTTCCAACCCTTTTCTTTTGACGACGGTTCCGTGCTAGTTGGGCATTGGCAGCGCATTACGAGAGAAATGTCGGCTGGTGCGGGGCGGGTCGTCACAATAAGTATAACTGCATAAGGAGTCCCTTTCAATACCTCTATAGGAAAAGAAAACAGATTGGGCCAATTATACAAACACAAAATGTGCATTCACATTAATCAAAATTCTATTACATATGCTTACGCAACATGAAAGGTAGGAAAAATTCATAATAACGCTACCACAACCCACTTATAGCTAGATGACCGTACATTTATATCAAATGTTACTTACTGTAACATAATTACAGGATATAAAAAACCATTGTTTGAAGATGAAAATCATTAACCTATATAATTGCTGAACTAATCGAACAAAACACTTTTTTAAAAACAAAAATGTGTGATCTTCTAAAAATAAGAGAGCGCACACACACGCACACATGCGCGCGTGCACACACACACACACACACACACACACATATATATATATATACATATATATATATATATAATCGAACAAAACACTTAAATTCTGAATAAAGAAAAATTGGATAATTTATAATAGGACTTTATAATCCTAATAATTATTCAATTAAAACATAATATTCAGTAATATACATTATACCACGACTTTATTGTAACGACCCGTATTTATACGGATAATAGTTAATTTATTTAATTATTTGAATAGTAATTCAGAGAATTAAATGGTCGTTAAAATAAATTATATGGATTATTTAATTAATATAAATAATAGAATAATATATATAATTCAGAAATAATAAAAAATAGTGGGATTCACAATATTGTATAGATTGGATTATTTAAAATATGTAATTCAGTTTAGAGTTGAATTATATTAACGAATATATTATAATAACGACAGTTGAATGTATAATTTATATTATAATTAAAACCGAGCTTGAAATGGTGCGGCAGTTCGCTATTTGGCGATTCGAACTTCAACTGAATATACAGGGGCCGTTTTAAATCGAATTTTTGTGAAACAAGAAACGTTAGGAGCTGGTGAAGTATATTTTTCTGATGGAAGAGAAAAACCAGGATTTCGTCGTGTAGATTTTGAGTTATGTCCAAATCAAATTTTAGAAAAGTCGCTATGGAATTCCTTTATAATATACATCCATTTATTTATATTTTTAAATGGATTTTTAATATAAATCGAATATCGATATAACTGAGAACTTTGAAATATCGAGTTATAAATCCAATTGGAGCTATACGATATTCTATGTGAATATATATACGATAATATATATATATATTTATTTAATTTAATTGTTTTTAAATATATTTTTATATTTAAATGGGTTATTTAGAGCTTTAAAAATAGCCAGTTTTGCAAACGACCTCCGTTTTCGACGAAACTAATTTTGTTGGATCCATAACATTGAATTATTGTTGGATTACAAGTTTCGTGATCTTTAGAGTCAGTGTGAGGCCGTACGGATTTTTAATGTGAAAAACAGTCAGTATTTCGATGGTTAAAAATATGTTATGCGAGCAAACGGAGTCGGAATTCGACGAAACCATTTTCATTAGGTCCGTAATGTCAAACTCTATTTCTATGTCCAGTTTCGTGATTTTTAGGTATTGTATGTGATCACAGGAATTTTTAAAGGACATATACAAATAGCTTTAGCTTATAAATTAATAAAATAAATATTTCTAACCCTATAAATAGGCTACCCATTTTACCTAAAACCTAACTTCCTCATTTCTGATCAAAATAAAGGCCACGCACCTCGTTTTCAGCCGCCACAAAAAGTTAAACACATCAAACAAATTTCTCCCTTTGAGAATCGATATCAATTCAAAGAAAATTTTATAAATCCTAATAAATATATATAAGAGATCCTCAAGTTCCTCTCATCAATCCTATGTATGAGTTCGAGAGCAATTTTGCTCGCAGGAAATCACCCAGCATAGGCTTAGGGTTGGTGAAAACGGGAAATGTAGGCATCGATTCAAACTTTTAATGGTGGATTTGGGTTTAGCAAAGGGAACCGCAGATGATGGGAGTATTTTGGTGGAGTTCGACACAATTTGAGGCGAGCGGCGTACTGTTGCGTGGACCTGGAGCTGACGACGCGATTCTGGTGTGAAGCTCGAGTTGATTCTTATGGGTACGGTTGTGTTGAGGATCCAAAGAGGGATTCAAGGGTGATTTCGATTTGGGTTTTCACGAAGTATAGGAGGAGAGGGATCGGATGGAAGGTGGCAAAATGGTGGGATTGTGTTTTATTGGAAGTATCGTTTTGTCTCAGGAGGAAGAAAGGGTAGATGGCGGGCATGGGTCTTGCGCAAGGAAGTTAGGCCAGGTTGGTTTTGTAAGGCCCGAAGTCAAATTAAATTAAGTTATATAAAATCTAAATACGTATAATAACTTGTAAACATCATATCTTGGCCATACTGTATCATAATTTCGAACGGTCAGTCACATTGGGATCGTAGTGACGACGACTACACACTGGAACTGATTGGGGGTGAATTGGAGTCTGTTACAATTTATAGCAAAATAAGTTGTCCGTCTGAATCAACAAACGCAAATCGTTATTTAACAGTTAACGCCAAATGTGAGTAAAACTCATCAACTCTGAACAGTTATATTCTTATAATGTATTCTTAGAACTGATAATTATCTGTTGATTGTTGTGTGTTAACTGTTTGGTTGAATTGCTTATGTGTTGGTTGGAATTATAGATAACGATATATATGTATATACTGTTAATCTAATATCGATTTTGTTTAGCAGAATATTTCATAGTGAAATATTATCGATGTTAATTATATTGTTTAACATCTGTGATGCAGTAAAACAGGTTGGAGGGACCCAACTGGGTTCCTCAATATATAAAATACTGTTTTGTTTCATATAATGTGAGTATGATGTGATATATAATATGTTGATGATTATGTGTGTTTGGATGATATCAATCACTGTGTTTGGTATTTTAAATACCGTAAGAAATAGTGGGATGTAAAAAGGGCATTTTCAAAGTATATTTTGAAAATAATTTATTTATATAAAATCAATGGATTTTATATATAAAAGGAAAAAGGATTTTATAAAAGGGAATAATTATAAAATCAAAGATTCGAAAAGGAAAATATTTATAAAAAAATATAAAGGAAAATATTTGTAAAATAGAAATGGAAAAAGGAATATTTTTAAAACAATTACAAATAGAAATAAAAAGGAAAACATTTGTAAAACATTTGCAAATGGAATTGGAAACGAAAACATTTGTAAAACATTTACAAATAGAATTTAAAAGGAAATATTTGTAAAACATTTACAAATAGAATGAATGGGAATATTAATTTAGAAAAATAAATAAAGTTATAAAAGGAATATTTATTGAGAAAATAAATAGAATTAAAATGGAATATTTGTTTAAGAAATAAATAGAAGTATAAAAGAATTATTTATTTAGAAAATAAATAGAAAGATAAAAAGGAAATATTTATTGGTTAAATAAATAGAATTGAAAGTAAATATTTAGTTGATTAAATAAATAGAATTAAATCAAAGGAATATTTAGAAAATGAATAGAAAATGGAAATCTATTTTTAACAGATAAATGGAAAATATTTATTTAAAGTGGAATTAAATAGAAATCTGTTTTAACAGATAAATTGGAAAGATTAATTTATAAATAATATTTTATAAATGAGGTAATTAGGGAGAAGGACAAACTTTGCCAAAAAATTAGGCTGAAGGACACCAAGTTTTATTTTCAGTCTGAAGGACAAACTTTGAACCAAAATTAAACTGAAGGTAATTGCTAAATGTAATTGGCATTATATTCAGTTTTTTACACTACACAGAAATGCAAGTTTTAACTAGCATTGTTCAGTTTTACACTGCAGAAAATGCTAGTTATATTTAGCATTGTCCTTCAGCCTAATTTTTTTCAAAGTTTGTCCTCCAGTCTAAAAATAAAACTTGACGTCCTTCAGACTAATTTTTTTCCAAAGTTTGTCCTTATGCCTATTTTCCACTTTATAAATTAAGTGAAATATTTATCATTGGGTAAATAGAATATACAAGTCGGGGCTTATATAGAGAAGTAAGAATCGATTTCAACATCGATATTTGAAACTGAATATGGACGTAGAGTTAATCAAAGGAGTTAATCAAAATGTGTTAATCAAAATGAGTTAGAGGAGTTAATCGATTAGAGTTAGAGTTAATCGATTAGAGTTAGAGTTGATTGATTAGATTTAGAGTTAACCAGTTAGAGTTAATCAGTAGGTTTAATCGATTAGAGTTAAATCGAACTAGAGTTATTCGAATAGAGTTAATCGAACAAGAGTTAGTCAAATATTTGTTATTCGAATAGAGTTAATTGAATTAGAGTTAATCAGTAGGTTAAATCGATTAGACTTAATCAAATATAGTTTATTGGAATAGAGAAAGAAATTATCGAATATTAGTTATTCGAAATAAATTATCAAATATTATTTATTCGAAAGAAATTATCGAATATTAGTTATTCGAAAGGAGTTATCGAATATTAGTTATTCGAAAGGAGTTATCGAATATTAGTTATTCGAAAGGAGTTATCGACTATTAGCTATTCAAAAGGAGTTATCGAATATTAGTTATTCGAAAGGAGTTAATCGAATATAGTTTATTCGAAAGGAGTTAATTGATAAGAGTAAATTAGTTATAGTTAATTGAATGGAGTAAATCCAGTAGGGTAAATCAAATAGAGTTAATTCAATAGAGTTAATCAAATAGAGTTAATAGAATTGAGTTAATCAAATAGAGCTAACTGATAAGAGTAAATCGATTAGAGTTAATCGAATAGTGCTAATTGAATAGAGTTATTCGAATATAGGTTATTCGAAGAAGAGAGATTATCGAATATAGTTTATTCGAAGGAAAGAGTTATCGAATAGAGATTTATTCGAAAGAGAGTTACGTAAGGAAGTTTGTTAAAAATTTAAAAGATAAACTTTGACTATTTCGAAGTTAAAACGTTGTTCAGTTAAGGTCTGGGAGGTAATTATAACCCAACTTGATTGACTTCCTTCACTAAGGAATGGTAAGGTTTGGTAGTAAAGGACGGTTAAGTGAATTTAGTTAATGATTGAAATGGTTCGAGTTGGCATGGCGATGTTTGATTTAAACATCAGTTTAAATCCAGTGAAGGAGTATTGAAAATGTTTTCCAAATAAGAATCAAAAATGTTTTCTGATAATAGAAAATAAGAATTTGGAATATATGGAAACAGGAGATAAGTAAATTAATGAACTAAAGAGATAAATGTTAAATGATGATTGATCAATAAAATTTCCATCTGCAAAATAATATCGTTGTTTGCACACGTGTTTTTCTTTGATAGTTAAATCACAGATTATCAAAGTTTTGAACATTTTTCCGTCGTCAATACGGAGAGACCGGTTGGATTCTTATCCAAAGAACCACTCCGTATGGGCGTTAGCGTTTCGAATCAAATAGATCGAAGACAAATTGAAGATGAAGTAAAGTGCAAGGGTTGTTGTATAAGTCCTAGGTAGAGATTACCTAGGATTGGTGTACGGAATAGTGCCTTCGGTTTGTCCAGTCCCAGGACAACTTGAATAGACGAATGTTTGACAGAGTATATCTGGTAGATCACGTAAGTTGATCGTTTCAAACATATTTACGTTGGTGGCAGAGGAATTCGTTTCTCTTAGCTTATACCCATGGTATTTTTGGGGAAATCAATTTGTGATTTGACGGGTATGACGATGTGGCATTCGAAGTAAATGGAGGAGTGATCTGTTAAAAGATACGTTTTGACCTCGAGCCTCATCAACTGGGAAATGACAGAAATTAGGGGTGGGTATTAACCGAACCGCAGGGCGTAAACCGCCCAAACCGAACCTCAAAAATGGTGCGAAAAACTGATTTGGATGCTCTCTCTAATAAAAATATCCAAACCAAACCGACTCGCAATGATACGGTTCGGTTGCGGTTTAACCGTTGATCAAATCGTATTGAATTGGACTAAACCGCGGACCTATATACCGAACCGCGCCCACCCCTAACAGAAATCGAGCAGGCAGCATGGCTAAGTGGTTCTTAACCAAGTAGGGTATATTGTCACCATCTAGAGAATATTCATATTTGTTACTTCTTTCAATTCTGTATCTCTCGGGAATGGTTATGTTGGTTTACCAACTGTAAGGTGACAATATATTCGATACACACAAGCAAAATGAGTGGTCGGTCATGTGTGGCCGAGTTGCAAGATGTTCTTGTTGATCTCCAGTGTATCGCTTCTAGAGTACACTGAGCGAAAAGTGAATCCATACCTTATCATAGTTGGAATCCATTTCTTAAATAAGAGCCCACGGTTTTGATTGTATATTATATATGTAGAACGTTAGATGCAAGTGTTTCTACTAGATTGATATTACTTGTGTTAGACAGTATTATAATATCAGAATAATATTGTTTTACTAATGATTTGGGTTATCGTAAGGTAACAACCATCTGTGTTTATGTGTGGATCGGTTCTATGATTATCCTTTGTTTCAAAAGGATCTTTGAAAGTTAAATAAAATAATTTGAGCTTACTCACACCAGTCACATGACTGACACGGAGTTTATTTTGTTTTGTTTTCCCTAAACTCTTGGGCGCCCAATTTTGTATGGGCAGTCAAGTAGTCGGGATTTACAAATACTTGAAGAGCTGGAGCAGGAGGCTTCAAAATTATATAGCTTTGGTTTTTCCGCTGTGTTGTAAGTGTTGTACTTTGGAATGATATGTATTTTCAAGTACATATTTATATTTCAAAGTTATGTTATGAAATATATTTATTCGTTCCGCTGTGAGATTCGTGTTTACTCTGATGTTGTATGTTATTCTTCTTCTTCTATTCTAAGTCTCTATCTTATCTATCCTCACCCTTTAATTTCTTTCATTAACTACCGGTATTTTTGATCCTTGAATGTTCGATATGTGTTGTATATCGAATAACCAAGATCGACTTTTTCCGGGACGTTACAGTGGGTATCAAAGCGAAGGTTAAGTGATTAACTTGGCTCTGTGGCGTGACTCAGTAGAGATGGGGTTAGTAATACCCTAGATTGAGTTGAGTGTATATATAAGAGTGAACATATTTGTTATTTGATATAAAATGGTTTTATATTGTGTAGATTTATTGGTTGAGTTGTTTATGGGTTCTGGTCGATCAGTTCGATCCACTGTATCGGTAGTGGTTTATAAACACTCGAATACGATGGGTCGACACGATATGTTTTGAAAAAAGGGTAAATGAAAATAAGTTTACCCAAAGTATATTTTGATATAAGGAAGATATATATATTGGAGTTATAATATATTGGATATATTGGTTGTTATTATAATCGAGTAAGATTATAAATTATATGGTTATGTAAATAACCAATCAGAATTCATACAAGTGAAATACGTGGAATCAGATGAATTAAATCTGAAGTTAAAATCAAAAATGAAATTAAAACCCTGGAAATTGGAAAGGTGTTTGTAAATGGATTTGAATTGAATATATGAGAATTTTAAAATCCTGGGAGATTTCAAATTGTTTTACCAACATTTCGAATGGTATTTTGAAATAGATTTGGTTGTATATAACGTAGTTGTATACACAATTATATGATTTTTGTTTGATGATAACAACCAAATAAATATTATTTTATATGTGTTTGTTATTGTACTATTATATATATTTACATTTTAGACAAGAATATAATATTTATATTTAAATAAAATACGACTGTATGGAAATTAGAATATTCACAGTATTTTATTTAAATAGAATATTTTATTTCAATATATAAACAGTACAAAGTTTACAACTCCACTATTTGTACACTTCACTGATAATTTTCATTTCAATACATTTCAGTTCATATCAAGTACACTGTTCTTCTCTACAACACCAGACTCAACTTACATTTAGATTTACACTCATAAACTGTTATACACATCTTGTTGTATTCATCTTCTGTCTTCAAGTTTTTTCTATCTTCTCAGCTCAGTCTAGTCATCATCTTCATACCTTTCACATGAAACAGAAACACACACAGTACACTGCAATAGAATTAAAACAAAATTCATGCGAATATAAATTTTATTTGCCTCAGAATTTCGGTGTGTTTCTCATCATTTTTCTGACTCGATCTGATTTAATCCGACTATGTGACAGCTTGTGATATTCACAGTGAAACACTGTAAATACCATAAGGCAGACAACATATATATCTCAATGCAGGGACAAGGACAACTCATCTGATGGCTGCATGTACACACGTGTACACGTGTGCACTGCCATGCCAATCTGATTGCAACTGAGGAGTAGCCACGTGGACCATCTCGACACAGTGCATCACAGATATATACAATCAACATATAAGTAGTCATCATGGTCGAGCAAACAAATTTCAGCCCAAACAGCATATACAAGGCATCACACTTTCAACAAAATTTGTCGAGTACAAAGTGAAGTCAAGCACGACATGAAAATGAAAAGCCAACAGCAAAGGTGGCCAGCAAGCAAGACCAAATGATGAACATGTACAAGGCAGAGTGGTCAAGTATTGATAAGGAACTACAAGTGTCATTTTACATGACAAATCAACATAGCATCATGTACAAGTGTGTGCATGTCAATACTGATGGTGCAGCAGAATATAAACATGTACATGAACATTTCAGCTCAAAATGAAACATCACTTCATGGCTCAGCAAAGATTTAGGGTGAACAAGAATATACAGTGAACATACATGGTGTATTGTGCAACATGTACAAGTCACACTAGTGCAGCAATGGTAAATCGACATGGCAAGCATCATGGTTGATCTAGAGTGTTCAAAACATAACTCAAGGGCAGTTTATTGATGACATTGGAAATCAAGTAAGTGCAGCATACATATACAGGTCAAGCATGTGTGTTACCACAACAAAATACAATGAAGTGGTCAATCCAGTGGTTCAAGTTCAAACTCAAATACTAGTGAGCATTTCACTTCAGGTTAATGTGCAAGAATAATGCAAAACTGTTCGAGCCAATGTGTGCAACTCATCCAAACACAACAGGGAATGTTTGCATGTCAAAATGAAGGTTCAGGAATGGTAGTAGCAACTATATGAACATCAATTGTCAAGACAATCAAGCAACATACATGATACAACATAATGCACAACAATGCAGTCCAAGAAAACATGAACAAGTGTGAAGAGTGTAACACAACAATGAATTGGTATAAACAGTTCGACACACAACAATTCAGTTTTGAGTCTCAAAACAGCTGTGTACACAACAGTATGCATGTATGGAAACACAAGTGGATCATGTTCAGATACAGGATGGAGCAGTTAATCAAAATAGGGTGCATGGAAATACATGGCATGTGTTAAGATGCATCAGCCTAAAGAAAACAACAGTTTCAAAAATGCAAATCTGCATGTATGAATACTTGGCATACTTCATTAAAGGTCCAGAAATGTTCTTTGTTTTTAGCAAGGAGACTCATCACATCTATTCAATAAGGGACCAGAAAATTGTGTTTCCAGAAAATGTACAAGAGAAAAATAAGTGCTTATGTTTCTGGCAAGAAATAAATCTGTTTCCAGAAATTCAGTTTGACATTTTGGAAAAGATTCTTTCTATTTTCTGAAATGCTATTTTTTTTTGAAATTTGAATGGGTCAATTGTAGGAAATCAGCAAGGTGTGTTTCCAGAAATACTCAAGATACCATTCATTATTTAATAAATTCCAGAAATCACAGAGAATATTTTGGCATGAAGATTTCATTTTGGACAAAAATTGCAACCTATAATATTTGGCTTTTGTTCGAGGGACCACAACACTTCTGCCAAAAGGGGAATTCACATGCAACAACAATCAAAGCAAATTCAATCAAGCCGAGTTTTTCAAAACCAAAAGAGCAAACTCATAAAAATCAGATCGAATTCTTTTTGAAATCAGAGTTGATTTAGGGTTTTCTAATCCCTATTTTAAACACCTATCATCACAGGCAGTTTAGCATCGAAAAACATAACCCAATATTTCAAGAGCAGAAATCAAATCGATTCAGAATTCACTCACCAAAATTTTCGATCGCAATAATACCCCAAATCAGTGAGACAAAGAGCATCAGCACTCAACCATGAAGTAACGCACAAGAACACAAAGCCGTCAAGACTTTCTTCAGCAAAACAATTGATCGATTTGGGGATTATAGAGAAAACCCTAGAAATATTTCCAGAGCAGTCGCCATATTTTTTCTCAACAAAGTAAAGAGATCGGGTCAAAGAAAATAACAAAGGGGTGGAATCATTTCTTATGTGGGGCATCCAAGTTTGCAAAGGAGATGACCCTTATTTTAATTTCCTAGGGTTTTTTATTTGCTTATTTTTGTATTGTTTTTTATTTGTCTTGTAAATCGTCTAAAACAGTTTCTAGAATTCTGTAAAAATCTAAGGGAAACCAGTTAGGTGTTTAACTGGCGGTTTACTAGAGTCTGTAAAATCTAGGATTAACTGGTTACGGGGTGTAATCAGGGGGAATCTGATCTAGGGGTTAGATCAGTCTATGGTTTTGAGCGTAGGGTGAGTACAGGAGCAGTAAGTGCAAGTTTACAGGGTCTGTAAGCGGGATCTGTTCTATCACCTTGTAGAAACCTTAGGAATGCAGCAGTAGGCAGGATTTTGATGAAGCTGAGTATATCTGTGTGTGATTTATTTTCTGCATTTCTGTTTCTGCTATATTTCGTGATCTGTTTATTATTATATATCTCGTTAGATTTTTAATTCAGTTAAAAACTGTGATAAACCCTATTCACCCCCCTCTAGGGTTAATCTAGATCCAACAAGTGGTGTCAGAGCTGGTATAACGTTACAACATGATAGGGAGTTCTCACTCTATGATCAGGTGGCGAAGTAGTGACTCTTATCCCTACATGTCCGTGGGTAGTTGTCCATATCGAGAGGCAGGACGTGAAATCAGTCTCTGAGGTGCCATTGTAGGCCACCGGGGTGTGATTAAAATCCTCGAGAAGGAGACTACAAGTGGTATCAGAGCAGGTATTCTGTTTAACTCTAGAGTAATGGTGATCCCTAGGTGTCAGTCCATAGAAAGTTAGTCCAGTCATATTCCATCTATTTTTAGTGGTACAGATTTTTTAAATTGGAAAACAAAGATGAAAATTTATATAAAATCTATTCATATTAAATATTGGAATATTATTATTAATGGAGTAGATTTGTCAGATAAAAGGAATATTGTTATCAATACTCATGCTATTGACATTATTTATTCTTGTCTCAGTATTGATCTATTTAAGCTTATCTCTCATTGTTTATCTGCACAGGAAATTTGGAAAACTCTCAATATGATGTATGGACAAAAAGTTGACAACTGCTCAGAACCTGCAAAGATTAACCCAGATTCAAATTTATGCTTAACAGCTCTTACAGATTATAATTCAGATGGATCAACTGATGGAGACTCAACAAACAATGAAGTAGAAATTTTCTCTTATGTAGATCTAGTTTATTTTTGTGCTAATCTAACTAAGTCTGTTGATAAACTCCAGTCTAAAAACAAATTTTTGAAATCTAAGAATTCTGAGTTGACCAGCAAAATAGTCGATTTGGAATCACAACTTGAATATTTTAAAAATCCTTCAAATTCAGATTGCAATAATTGTTTGCAATTGAAAACCAATCTTGTTCATCTCAATAAAATTATACAAATGTTTGAAAAGGAAATTCTGATCTTAAAAGAAAACAAGATTGAGTTGTCAAGTTTGAACAATTTTCTACAAAAGGAATTTGAAAATTTTAAGCCTGATATATATTCCAAATTTGAAATTGCTGAAAAAGAGAATGTGTTGAAATCTGAGTTGATTTTGAAAGAACTTGAAAACGAGATTGAAAAATCCAAGAAATTTGAGTTTGAAAAACAAAAACGATTTGAATCTGAAATTTCTGAGTCCCAAGTCAGAATTGAATTACTTGAATCTGAAAATTTGGTTTTGAAACAATATGATGCTGAAAGGAAGATCACTAATAACCGCTGTTCAGATTTAATAAAAGAGAACGGTGATCTTAAATTCAAAATTCAACAACTAGAGTCCACTTTGGTTAAATTTTTTAATGGAGAAAAATCTTTAAATATGTTGTTGAAAAACCAATTTTCTGCTAGAAATAAATGTGGACTCGGATTTGAGAAAAATAATGTTCTTGAAAATCAGAACTCAAATGATTTTAAAAATCCTTTAAACTACTTTGGAAAGAATCGATATGAAAATTCAAACTTTGATAATCGCAAAGGATTTTGGAACCATAAATGTGATGTGAATTTGTTTTATAGTAATCCAGTTAAACAATTCTGGATCCCAAAAAGAAATAAAACAAACTTCATTAAATTCAAACAGATTTGGGTTCCAAAGGGTATGAAGATAGATCCAAATGGATTATTATACAAACAGGTTTGGGTACCAAAACGTACAAATATAACTGTGAGTGGTTTTACTACTTTTGTTAGACCACTCGATCCCTTCATTTACTAGGTACCAGTGGAGGTTGAGGAACTGCTGTGCAAAAAGAAATTTGAAATCAAGCTGAGTTATACTTCTGTATTTTTACAGTTTCTTGGCCATTATTTGTTGAGTTAGAGAATCATTTGCTTACATCGATTTCAGGTATAATCTCTAAACTCATCTTTATAAATATTTTTTATGTTTTCCCTCCTTCTATCTCTTCTGTTTATTTTCCTTGTCTGTTTGATTTTTCACTATCATATCATTGTAATTTTTCTTGTACTTCCTTTACCTCCAATTGTAGCACTCATGATCTTATGGAAATTCACTTCATTTGTATAAAACTCTAATGTTTTAATCATTTCCAGATATTGTATCTAAACTTGTAAATATCTGCAATTGTTTGAAGTTTATTTTCTGATTTATAAATTCATAACATTGTTGATGTATTAGTGTCATATCTTGAACATTGTTATTTTGAATTCTAAATTTTTGAAGATCTGAATAATTAATGAAATTTCACACACTAATGCTATTTTGAGTTTCTTCCAATTCATTTTCAAAACGCTTAAAATATTATACTCATTACAGTACACTGCTTCTTATCGTTCGTGATAATTTCATTGACTTTCGGATTGGCTTGAATCTCAGTGATACATCTTTAAATTCATTTTGTATTCATGATCAGTATGGTTGAAATTTGTTTATTTGAAATCATTAAAAATTTTGATATTTTGAATATCACACACCACTTAAATTTCCAATTATCAAACTTGTGTGAATAATTCATTATATCTCAAACTTGACATTGTTTCAAGTGATTTCAAATAAATTATTTTTAATTTTTTGGATCATGAATAACTTTCAAACTTGATGTAAACGATATGAAATTTCTCTTATACTTGTCAGAGATAATTTTGAAAATTCTTTGAAGAAATGGTCTTAAATCTCTCTACTATTTCATGGTTATTTGATTTAAATATTTTTTTGTTTAAAATCATTTGAAATTATTAATTTATTGAATCACACACATATCTTAAATCTGAAATTTACATTCTGGTGTGACTGGTTCACTGAATCTTGAGAGTATCATATTCCTCAAATGATTTCAAGTAAACAGTATTTTTAATCATTGGATCATGAATCATCTTATGTGACCGTCATCTTGACAAGTATGATTTGAAACTATTTTCTATGCTGCTCTGATACTGTTTTGAAAAATACTTGGTTTAGAATCATCTGTTTGCTGCTCTGATACATGTGCATAATCTGTTATCCTGTCTGCTTCGGCTTCGTACTTAATAATTCTTTTGTCTATGATATTCTTGTTCAGTATCATGTCAAAATTCTCATGATTAAAGACATCAAGTGGTATCAGTTTAGAAGTGGTGCATATTTTTTGCTGTATATATATATATATATATTTCATCCCTCTTGGCTTGTATTTTTTTCTTATCCCTCTTGTAATTGTTTTTCAATTTTAAAATTATTTATTGATTATTCGTTCAGAAATTGAAATCTATATCCAAATTGAAATGTATCTGTAATTCATCAAAATTATTAACATATTTTGAAATTGTGATGAATTGTGACTGCAGTATATTTCACAACAAAAGGAGATTTTATTTAGATTTTCATGATGGTTGAACATATATTATAATATCCTTGAATTGGCAATTATTTCACGACTATCTTCTTTATCTTCCACTATTCTGTCATTCATTATGATTTTATATAAATATGGAGAGTTAATATTTTTTAAAAATCTTTTTGAATAAATAGTGGAATTATTTGTGATAGAAATGGGACTATATAATTTCTTCAGAATTAGTGACAATTGAAAATTTTCAATGATCCCGGTATAGTTGATCATATTTCATAATATAATTAATTTAGAAATTTATTTCACAGTCCATTTCTGTATCTGCCTCATTTTCTATCATCCATATATTGGTTTTATATACCGAGGAGTTTTTCATTTTAAAACTGAAAATAATAAAAATATAATATTCATAAGTGTGTCTCTAACCTCATTTAAAGATCCAAGCTCTGGTTATGCATGGTTATGAGATTACTTATATTTAAGTTGCAACTGATCTCATTTAAAAATCCAAGATCTGGTTATGCGTGGTCAGTGTGCTCTTAAATTAAAAGAAAAAGAAAAGAAAATAATTTGAATAAATAAAAATTTCTATGAAATTCTCCTTGGTGTTTAAAAACCATCCTATCATTCCAGTTTCCATCTGTGAAATGTGTTGAAATCTTATGACGTATTATGATTTGTTGATTAATGAGTATTGGGATTTGAGACTATCTGATTTTGTCACTTAAGTTGAATTTATAATTATAGCCCAAATCCATCACTGTTTTTGTGCTCAATTTTATAAATTTCTTTTGGAAAATAATTGGAATTTTAAAAAAAAAATCTCCATAATATATAAAATTCATCGTAAATCCGTCATTCTCTACAATGTGAAATATGCCACTAGTTCTCAGTTTATTATGATTTTGTTTGACTGATTAAGATTTATGATGACCATTCTTCCTCTTTAGCTGAAATTATATTTCTAGTCAGTATTCATCTATATTTTAAATTCTGTATCCTTTTGATGATAACAAAAAGGGGAGAATGGATTGAGATTTTGATTTATGAGTGAATATTTTATAAATATTTTTAATTTTGAAAATTTATTGTTATTCAGTTCAGTTCCCTCATGCACAGTTATAGGGGCTGTTTAGTTGTAGGGGGAGCATTCAAATAGGGGGAGTTTCACTATTCTCGAACAAACACATTTATTATATTCAAAATCTTTTATTTGTTTGTCATCATCAAAAGGGGGAGATTGTTGTATATAACGTAGTTTTATACACAATTATATGATTTTTGTTTGATGATAACAACCAAATAAATATTATTTTAAATGTGTTTGTTATTGTATTGCTATATATATTTACACACAGACAGGAATATAATATTTATATTTAAATAAAATATGTCTATATAGAAATTAAAATATTCACAGTATTTTATTTAAATAGAATATTTTATTTCAATATATAAACAGTACAAAGTTTACAACTCGGCTATTTGTACACTTCACTGATAATTTTCATTTCAATACATTTCAGTTCATATCAAGTACACAGTTCTTCTCTACAACACCACACTCAGCTTACATTCAGATTTACACTCATAAACTATTATACACTGCTTGTTGTATTCATCTTCTATCTTCGGTTTTTTTTCTTCTCAGCTCAGTCAACATCTTCAAACCTGTCACATGAAACAGAAACACTCAGTACACTGCAATAGAAATAAAACAGAATTCATGCGAATATAAATTTTATTTTTAAATTTTATTTACCTCAGAAATTCAGCGTGTTTGTCATCATTTTTCTGACTCGATCTGATTTAATCCGACTGTGTCTAGACAGCTTGTGATATTCACAGTGAAACACTGTAAATACCACAAGGCAGACAACATATATATCTCAATGCAGGGACAAAGACAACTCGTCTGACGGCTGCATGTACACACGTGTACACGTGTGCACTGCCACGCCAATCAGATTGCAACTGAGGAGTAACCACGTGGACCATCTCGACTCAGTGCATCACAGACATATACAATCAACATATAAGTAGTCATCATGGTCGAGCAAACAAATTTCAGCCCAAACAACATATACAAGGCATCACACTTTCAACAAAATTTGTCGAGTACAAAGTGAAGTCAAGCACGACATGAAAATGAAAAGCCAACAACAAAAGTGGCCAGCAAGCAAGATCAAATGATGAACATGTACAAGGCAAAGTGGTCAAGTATTGACAAGGAACTACAAGTGTCATTTTAAATGGCAGATCAACATAGCGTCATGTACAAGTGTGTGCATGTCAATACTAATGGTGCAGCAGAATATAAACATGTACATGAACGTTTCAGCTCAAAATGAAACATCACTTCATGGCTCAGCAAAGATTCAGTGTGAACAAGAATACACAGTGAACATACATGGTGTATTGTGCAACATGTACAAGTCACACTAGTGCAGCAATGGTAAATCGACTTGGCAAGCATCATGGTTGATCTAGAGTGTTCAAAACATAACTCAAGGGAAGTTTATTGATGACATTGGCAATCAAGTAAGTGCAACATACATATACATGTCAAGCATGTGTGTTAGCACAACAAAATACAATGAAGTGGTCAATCCAGTGGTTCAAGTTCAAACTCAAATACTAGTGAGCATTTCACTTCAGGTTAATGTGCAAGAATAATGCAAAACTGTTCGAGCCAATGTGTGCAACTCATCCAAACACAACAGGGAATGTTTGCATGTCAAAATGAAGGTTCAGGAATGGTAGCAGCAACTATATGAACATCAAGTGTCAAGACAATCAAGTAACATACATGATACAACATAATGCACAACAATGCAGTCCAAGAAAACATGAACAAGTGTGAAGAGTGTAACACGACAATGAATTGGTATAAACAGTTTGACACACAACACTTCAGTTTTGAGTCTCAAAACAGTTGTGTACACAACAGTATGCATGTATGGAAACACAAGTGGATCATGTTCAGATACAAGATGGAGCAGTTAATCAAAATAGGGTGCATGGAAATGCATGGCATGTGTTAAGATGCATCAGCCTAAAGAAAACAACAGTTTCAAAAAT
Source organism: Allium sativum (assembly GCA_030737875.1). Taxonomy (NCBI): domain Eukaryota; kingdom Viridiplantae; phylum Streptophyta; class Magnoliopsida; order Asparagales; family Amaryllidaceae; genus Allium; species Allium sativum. The sequence goes on from CM060912.1 coordinate 169,353,604, forward strand.
GCAAATCTGCATGTATAAATACTTGGCATACTTCATTAAGGGTCCAGAAATGTTCTTTGTTTTGAGCAAGGAGATTCATCACATCTATTCAATAAGGGACCAGAAAATTGTGTTTCCAGAAAACGTACAAGAGAAAAATAAGTGCTTATGTTTCTGGCAAGAAATAAATCTATTTCCAGAAATTCAGTTTGACATTTTGGGAAAGATTCTTTCTATTTTCTGAAATGCTATTTTTTTTTTTTTGAAATTCGAATGGGTCAATTGTAGGAAATCAGCAAGGTGTGTTTCCAGAAATACTCAAGATACCATTCATTATTTAATAAATTCCAGAAATCACAGAGAATATTTTGGCATAAAGATTTAATTTTGGACAAAAATTGCAACCTATAATATTTGGCTTTTGTTCGAGGGACCACAACACTTCTGCCAAAAGGGGAATTCACATGCAACAACAATCAAAGCAAATTCAATCAAGCCGAGTTTTTCAAAACCAAAAGAGCAAACTCACAAAAATCAGATCGAATTCTTTTTGAAATCAGAGTTGATTTAGGGTTTTCTAATCCCTATTTTAAACACCTATCATCACAGGCAGTTTAGCATCGAAAAACATAATCCAATATTTCAAGAGCAGAAATCAAATCGATTCAGAATTCACTCACCAAAATTTTCGATCGCATTAATAACCCAAATCAGTGAGACAAAGAGCATCAACACTCAACCACGAAGCAACGCACAAGAACACAAAGCCGTCAAGACTTTCTTCAACAAAACAATTGATCGATTTGGGGATTATAGTGCAAACCCCAGAAATATTTCCAGAGCAGCCGCCATATTTTTCCTCAACAAAGTAAAGAGATTGGGTCAAAGAAAATAACAAAGGGGTGAAATCATTTCTTATGTTGGGCGTCCAAGTTTGCAAAGGGGATGACCCTTATTTTAATTTCCTAGGGTTTTTTATTTTTTTATTTTTGTATTGTTTTTTATTTGTCTTGTAAATCGTCTAAAACAGTTTCTAGAATTCTGTAAATATCTAAGGGAAACCAGTTAGGTGTTTAACTGGCAGTTTACTAGAGTCTGTAAAATCTAGGATTAACTGGTTACGGGGTGTAATCAGGGGGAATCTGATCTAGGGGTTAGATCAGTCTATGGTTTTGAGCGTAGGGTTAGTACAGGAGCAGGGAGTGCAAGTTTACAGGGTTTGTAAGCGGGATCTGTTCTATCACCTTGTAGAAACCTTAGGAATGCAGCAATAGGTAGGATTTTCACGAAACTGGGTATATCTGTGTGTGATTTATTTTCTGCATTTATGTTTCTGCTATATTCTGTGATTTGTTTATTATTATATATCTCGTTAGATTTTTAATTCAGTTAAAAACTGTGATAAACCCTATTCACCCCCTCTAGGGTTAATCTAGATCCAACAGATTTCAAAATGGAAGTGTTTAGAAATGGTTTTAAAAGTGATATAGTATTGAACTCACTTTGATAGCTGGAAAGTAATTCCGACGATGTGCGCGCCCTCATCGGTATTCATTTTTGAGTTCTAAGTGACGGATTACTAACAAAGATTTTTTTTTGAGAAAACAAGTTGTTTTGAATTCCAAAAAAGAAGAGATATTTGATTTTTGAAAAGCTAAGTGATTTAAACTTCCAGGGAAAGATTGTTTGAGTTAAAAACAAATTGAGTAGAAATTTGGGAACGCCAATTTGAATTAAAATAAAGTCAGTTAGGTCGTAACTGAAATTGAATTAGAATGATATCAAGACAAATTGGATAGTGAGAATCGAATTTGAAGCGTAGTGTAATAATCGAGTTAAGAGTTTGGAATCGAGAATGAAACTCAAGTTTGAAATGATATTTGGCTTGGATATAAGCGAATGGTTGTATTAGAGATAAAAGTGATTTGAGTTTGATTGGGGTGGCATTGGTATCTGCTAAATTGGCAGCAGATGGAAAAGATATAATTATATGCCCAACAAAAAGGTACCAGTTTATATTTATATATGGGTTTGAGATTTTGATGAGCCGAATTGGCAAGCCGCTGGGCTGTTTGATCAATATATATTGAATTTAAACGTACATTTAATTTACTGGGGCCACATATTGATTGCAAAAAATACAGAAAACTAAATCTAGCTATGTTTTGACGATACGGTCCTAACAAAACTAATTTCATCGAATTTGGAGACCATTTGAAAAATGGACATTTTTCCAGTCGATTAAATGACAAACGCGTTTAAATTCACCACGCTCACATATTACCTCCAAAAATTATAAAATCTGAAACCTAACAATAATTTGACATTCCGGATCCAACAAAAGTGGTTCATCGAGATCGCAGGTCATTTGCAAAATGGTTGTTAAGGGCTATATATTAATAAAAATATATATAAATTCCATAGCGACTATTTTGAATTTTAAACTGGACATAACTTTTAATTTATAAAGTGAAATCCCAGTTTCTTACATTCGTTAGAAAGATATAATTAAAAATATTCAAATGTTTCTGGCTTCACTAAAATCCGATTTATTTTGAATCTTGTACATTCATTTGAAATATAAAATCGAACTTTCAAACTACCTCGCCATTTCAAACTCTATTTATAATTAAAATAAATTTGTACGTTCTAACTTCAAATAAAATAAATTTTTAATCGTTCTTATTTAAAATAAATCATTTTAAATTCTTAAAATACATTAAAATAGCTAAGATAAAAAATTTAAATCGGTTCAGAAATTCCAGGTGTTATAGGTTGGACATGAGCTGAACTTGGCTGAATGGGAAAGGGAGAGGGTAGAGTTCGGGTGAGGTGATTGAAAACAACCAAGTTTCATGAATCTTCTTATACATAAATATAGAGATAAATTTAAGGAAAGGATAAATTTAAGGAATGAATGTAGAGAGGGGAATGAGGAGCAGTTTGCTGGAAGAGGTAGCGGTTGATAGGTAAAAATATGTGCATACGTGCGATGTTATTAATAAAGGTAGTGAATATGGAAGAGGGGAGGGTAAAGTTCCTAATGCCTTTTCTTCTCCTACCAACGTTTTGGCTTCTTTGTTTCTTGTCTTTTTTATTTATTTATTATCTTCACGTTTTGGCTTCTCCTACAAATGTTTTGGTGTTAATAAAGGTTGCGCTTTATGTATATTGTTTGCATGAGAGAGAATAAGTTGTAGAGAACAGTGTGCGAGCCTTCCATTCCCTTTTTCTAAAAAGTCAAAAGTTATATGTATGCATGGGAGAATGGACGTGCATGGCAAGTGAAAGAAAGTTGTGAGCATGTTCTTGAAAAAAGAAAGTTGTTAGCTTCTCCTACCACTACAACAGGAATTGTCTTTTATAGCGGCATATAGCCGCTATTAATCAATACTATAGTTGTTCGATAAACGTTATATATCGACATGTTATTAAAAACTATTGAATATTAATCACACTAAAACAAGCTCTATAAAAGTGCATGGTTTTATCACACAAATTTGCCCCTATGTTACTTAAAGACAATAACTCGTTCCAACCACTATAATACATCTAAATCTCAATGAAAATAGGAATCTTTATAACACGGTATTACAGCTATAAATTGTTTATTCGATAGCTGCTATGTGACGCTATTGAATTAATATGTTATAGTATTACTAAATTCTTTTACAGCTCATATATAATACATTTTAATTATAGCAATCAAAATGGATCTCCATATCAATTTGAAGAGCAATGTATAAACGGACAAAATATAATAATCAACAAAAGTAACACATATTCATGATAACAAAGTAAAGCATCAACTAACAAAAAATAAATTCAAGACATGAGTTATCAAATTAAATACATATGTTTTCAATTGTATATTGATGTCAATTTGAGTTAACAAAAGACAAAACATAATTCATATTTAAAACTACAAATACCAAATGCATCATTAAGAACCTTGACTGCTCAATGTCTTTCTTCATGCACATCTTCGGTGATTGATACAGCTTTCTAGAAATTCAAACTAATGGAAATAAATTAAAATTAATGCGAAAAAACTACGCCCTCTTACTTTAATCCATTAAAAAAAAGAAACAAACAATTTAGTTGCACCTCTACAACACTGTCTGCACATCAATATATATTGTCAGTGCTTTCGCCCATACAAATATGCAATCGACGACCATGAATACATCAAGAGAGAAGAGCTAAAATCATTAAAATGAAAAAACATATGGCTCTCCAAAAAAGAAAAGCCCTAATATATAAAAACAAGCAAAACGGCCATCATGTCAATACTTCTGTGAACTAAAAGAAAACTAATACTCATAAGCAATAAAAATACACAAGCCTTACCAATGTTTTTTTTCCTTGTACACAAGCCAAATTCCACCAAATGCTTCCCACAGCTTCATAAACTCATCAAAACGTAAAACCTGTAACCATCAACATGTGCTCCATATTCGTCAACAATTTAATACACTCCTTTACCCTGATCATTTTTTTCCAACATTAGCCATAAAAATAATTAATAAATTTAACTAATATTTATGTGAACATATATGAAACACTACTAATAATTGTTAATTTAGAAAAAGAATAAATAAAAATACCTTAGCTCTTCTCCTAGATGCATCCACACCGTCGTCTAAGCTCAACCTCCATTTATTCCTACATACATACACAAAGTATACACAGCTTCTATATGTATAATCATGCATGTTCATACATATACACATAATGCATATATATGTAAATAAATTGATCAAAATCAAAATATGGATTTATTATTTCTAGATGATAACCAACATTACTTTTATTGCAATAGAAATTAATTCATCAAAAACGCTGCAACAGTATGCTTAAGACTCTTTGGGATGTTTTGGCAATTCCTTTCAGTATGCCCTCGCTCTCTACAGCGATAAAACTTGTTTTTCCAGTAACCGGCTTTGCAGTCTCTAGCCTAGTTCCCATCAATGCCACAATTGAAGCAACGACCTGAGCTAGGCTCAGGACCCCTTCCTAGATATTCACGTGACCTACCTCCACCACCAGCACGTGGATGCTACATGCGTGATAATTGGCATAAAAAAATATTATCAAATAAAATAATCATCATCATATATAATTCAGATGGAGCAAAAAAAGGGGAAAATATGTATTCATACAAACCCCTTTAGCAAATTCCACAATAAGACAGACTTCCATCAATATCTTTACCATCCAAGTTGTACCATGCATCATCTGCGTCCTTGGGATCGCTCAATTCCTATTATGCAATAAAATAAGATAAAGAACAAATGATATGGCAAACAAAAAAGGATTAGTATGTTATACACTTGGATGTGTTAAGGAGAATAGGTGTGAGAAGTACATACAACAAATGCATAATCGCGCTTCATACCCACAAACCGTATACTGCGAATTTTTTTCAACAAGCAAAAGTCCATCATAACTTATGAACCCAAAGGGTGTATTTACTTCGCGCTCACAACATGAACTAAGCATCAGTTTGATCCAAAAAAATCAGATATTATAACAGAAAGAATCACCATATTCTCCTATAAACTAAACATTACTTTTTAGGTCCAAGGGATCAAACAATATATACAATAAGTCATTGAAAAGTGAAAACTAAAGCACAATGATACAATATTAGTAAATTCAATTCAACATTGATGGTGAGGGCCTTTCAAGTATCCACATAAGAAACAATGCAGTAAACCAACCTGCCATATCGGCTAAACAAGTCTTCAAGATCACATGAACGGGTCCTCGACGATAATTGCCCAATGTACAACCTAGTGTTTCCATAATGATCATCATAGTGAGGCATGAATTTAAATTGCAATATGTGAAAAGCTAAAGTTCAATTTGACATAGAAATTTTACTTTTACAATTTGTTTAGGATGAAGAACAATGACTGTAACACCCCATAATTTTAACAACACTAAAGAGGATAAATCAAATAATAATTAATTTAATATTTAGAATTAAGGGAAATGGATTGCGCCATTGCGTCCATCTTGAAATTCTGGTCAAGATAAGACATTTGGTTTGCGCAAAACGGACATAGTATGAAGAAGTTATGAAGGTTTGAAGTTTGTACACGCGCAAGAATATATATATATATATATATATATATATATATATATATATATATAAGGTCGAAAAGTCAAAATTCAGTTCAAAATCGTTCAAATTTCAGAAATTTTGGGTGAGCGGGATTTCTCCCACCTAGGGGAGTCGACCCCTTAAGGGGGTGTTGACCTCTGGGTCGACACCACTAGGGGGTATCGACCTATGGGTTGACCCCTCTAGAGGGGTCGACCTCCCTAGGGCTGACGTTGCAAGTCGGTTCTGGAGGCTGGCAGCTATATATACGCCTTCATTTCTCTAGTTTTCTCGCATAAAAATCAATGGAGGCCTAAATGCTGTCGGTGCCTGGACTGAACCAAAACTTTTTCTTATTCTGCAACCAAAGTTTAGAGATTCAAGTGTAAATCTGTGATTCAACCTCCGCTTTTCTCCTTCTATTTTATAGATCCAAACACTGTGAGTTTCAAGTTACTTTTAGACTTAAATAATTAAAAAGTATAACGTGATATGATTGTAATTTGGATCTATGCGTGTAAATGAATCATATCAGACCTATTGGAACTTGTGAATCTATGATATTCTGACATAACTATGATTTGGATCTTAACCTTTATCATGCTAGAACTACTTTTGATTATAGATCCAATTCACTATTTAGACCATCTTGTACCTATCACGTTTGTGGCCAATTTGGATCTTAACCTTTATCGTGTTAGAACTACTTTTGACTATGGTTCTAATTCACCATTCAGATCATTTTGTACCTATCATGTTTGTGGTTAATTTGGATCTGTCATTAGTTGGACATATAAATCCTTATTTAGATCTAATCATGCCTATTATGGCATCCCGACTATGTTAAATCCAGTTTTATTATCACGAGTTCACCAATCTGTTCTTGTATGTCCACCTTTTCATTATGACGTTATATGTTTATGCCAAATTTTTTAGAATAATTATCTCTGTCACCTTCCCTTTATTTTTCCCTTTTATTTTATATAGGCAGACTACTTTCGAGCCAAGGCATGCCGCTAAAACATGCGAACGCATTAAATGGGAATGAGGGAAAACATTGAAATTGAGCATAACTTGTAAATGGGGAATTTGGCATAACTTGAATAATGTTTATATATATGAATTTGGACATATAATTCACTATGAACAAAACTGGGGAAAAAGGGGCATGAAACCTAAAACGTATAACGACATAGGAAAAAATTAGCTAAAAATGAAATGCCTAGGATTACAGTAATTAGAAGCTATAACTGCGCCTAAACACGAGGATAGATTACACTTGTGGTGGAAGGCTGCCCGAAACCGCCCGACATATCCATCGACCACAAGGGCTGAATCTAATGTGAGGGGTCTAGGTGCACAAATACGAGGCGTGTTGAGACACGAAGTTAAGCCCGACTTGTGAAAGAAGTCTGCTCGGACCCGCCCAGCATATCCAACATCCACAAGTGGTGGGCTTAATGTGAGGGGTCCAGTACATTATAACCCTAAATGGACATAGTAATGAATTGGAACACTTAACCTAGTTGAATCCATAGGGATAGTATGAACATAAACTTCAATATGGGTTAAAATTAATTGAATAGTGGGTGGGTTAAGTAAATCTGAGGGGGTGGGTAATATTTACATATAGGCTCACGAACTTAACCTAAGGTGGTTATGTAATTAAAGGCACCAATAGGTATATATAACCGGAGGAAATCCTAGTGCGGATACAAGACAAGGCGGAGAGCTTGTATCATCTTGTGTGTAGGACCCATTTCAGTCAGCAAGCCATATAACGATATCGAACGAGGGCTATGCCCTAGGTCGGAGTTGGGGCATGCTTATTGGGCCGATTGTAAGAGATCCAAATGTGGAGGATGGTGTGGGCGGCGCAAACCGACCGGGGATATGTGCGTGCATGGGCCGAGTAGAGGGGGATAAGACGACCATGACACTAGTAAATATGCTTGTGCACATTAATGAAGGGTTGCCACTTTAGGAAGTGATACCTCCTACTATGGGGCCAACACAGGGTATCTACGGAGTAGGGAGCCGATCGATTAGGGTAGTGGTTCGGGTACATCTAGACTCTGGTAAAGTTTAGGAGCCTGTTAGGATGGGGCTGCTTGTGGATTGTATGGGGTTAAAACCTCTCACCAGAAGTACATGTAAGTCTAACATCTTATGGTTGTTTGGATCAACTCATTCTGATTATACTAGTATTAGTGCAGAGAATAAGAGTAATCGTTAGAGAAGCGTATACACTCTATCATGTTTACCTTGTCATACCTGCCTTTTTGGTGTTATCTTTCTTATCCACATTATATGCCTGTTATGCTACTTTTACTTATTTACTTGCTAAAAGTAACTGGACTCGCCAGACTTTATGTTTGACCCTTTTTGTTTCCTCTTCTTTCTTCCGTTCCCTCCCTTCCCCCGCACCAGGTTCTCAGGGTGGGAATACTCAGGCTTAATCAAGACTCGGTTATCGTCTCTCTTGGAGCTGTTTTTGAAGTATTGCTCAAGTTCTTATCCTTACTACTATGGCTTTGTCTCTTTTGGGGAAATTATGCTTTTTCTTTTATGTAATTCTATACTCTGATGGTACAAGACAGAAGCTTTATATTATTGTAGTGATTTTTATGTAGTTCCAAACTTGTGATATTTTGGACCACGATGTTATGAATTATGTTTTAAACAAAAATTTAAATTCCACTGTTATCTTTTATATTTGTCTTGTAATGTTCTGTGTCTGTTTACCTATAACGCTTCACGAAACTTAATGCATTCTCTTAATGAGTAACATTAACGGACGTAGGGTGTCACACTTGGTATCAGAGCTGAAGATTACCAGATTAAATAAAGTTTTTGAAAACTATTTTCAAAAAGGTTTTTAAAAGGAAGCATTTTCAAAAGAAAAAACTATTTTGAAAAACATATTCCCCAAAGCCATATAAAATATCTCTCGATTCTTCGCTTGATTTCTTTTTCCTTTTTGTCTGGGGAACCGATTCTTCTCGAAAGGTGTCCCTATTGCGGCATGGTTCCATAGGCATGTTAAAACTATGGCATATGTCGAAGCCAATGAAGTGGCTAACTTCCATCTGTAGCCGTAGAAGTTTCACCTGCGGCTGATTTTCTCAAGCTTTGTAAGGATTTCCGTGCGATGGAGGCAACTTTCGAGAGATTTGTTAGCTTGTTATGCAAGTATGGTAAAAAAAAAGGTGAAAAGAAAGGGGCTAAGGTCGAGGAAACGCAAAACAAGAAGGTATGGCCCAAGAAAGGACAATAACAATAACGAAAGAAGGGAGGAAAGAATGACAAGGCTAAAGATAAGAGTAAGTGCCATAATTGCGTATGCGAGGGTCATTTGGTAAAGGAATGCAAAAGAAGGAAGAATGCTTGCATCAGTTGTGGAGAGATCAGACACTATGCTAAAGAGTTCCCGAAGAAACAGGGACAAGGTCAAAAGGCATGAACTTCTAAAGGGCAGGTGCATGCTCTCGCGACCAGTGCCCAAGATAGAGGTAAGAAAATTTTCGTCAATGGTTTGATTTCTCTTTCAAGTCACCCAATTAGAACTCTTTTTGATTTTGGCACTTCACATTCATTTATATCTAGTTCTGTGGTAGAATCTCTGCACTTAAATACTAGTATGGTAGTAGATCCCATTATTGTCTCAAATTCCATTGGTGGTTCGGCTCATTTATCCACGATTTGTCGGGGTTTGAGAATATCTTTTTTAGGCGTGGAGTTTGAGTGCGACGCGTATGTGCTCCGTTTTATGGGTTACGGGTTGATTCTAGGGATGGATTGGCTAGCCATGTATGGTGCCATTCTCGATTATGAGAAGAGGGTGGTTAAGCTTCTGACTTGTCATGGGAGGACCCTCGAGATTTGTTGTGACCCGCAAGGATCTGTTATGCTTAGTTTCCCAGAGTCTCTTAATGCATCTATCGATGATCTGCAATTTGTTCCAATAGTCCTGGATTATCCTGATGTTTTTTATGAGGTACGGGGCTTACCTCTGAGGCGCGAGATTGATTTTCGTATATATTAGGTGGATAATGCAAAGCCCGTTGCATTACCTCTGCGCTATATGGCTCCAAAGGAAAGGAGGGACCTTAGCAAACAAATAGGGGAGCTACTTGAGAAAGGATTGATCAGGCGAAGCATATTTGAATGGGGTGCTCCAGTAGTATTCACGACTAAGGCGGATGGTTCGCTTTGTCTGTATGTAGACTATAGAGAGTTAAATAAACTCACCAAGAAGAACAGGCACCCACTCCCAAGGATAGATGACTTGTTTGACCAGCTTATTGGGGCATCGGTATTCTCTCAGTTAGACCTGACCACGGGGTTTCATCAGTTGAGAGTGGTCGAGGACAGTGTCGATAAGACCAATTTTAGGACTCCAGATGGTTTCTTTGAATGACTAGTTATGTCTTTTGGGTTAACAAATGCACCCGCCTATTTTGTTGATCTGATGAGTAGGGTGTTTCGGGAGTTTCTACATATTTTTGTCGTGGTCTTTGTTGATGATATCTTGATCTTCTCAAAGAGAGAAGAAGAGCATGCCCAACATTTGAGGGAGGTTTTGAAAACTCTCCATGCGCATCAGCTTAAGGCAAAGTTCTCCAAATGCCATTTTTGGAGGAAAGAGGTAAGATTTCTAGGGCAGTGTGACGGCCCGCCCCGCACCAACCTACATTTACTCCAAAGGTGCGCTGTACACATGTCCAGTTAGCACGGAACGGGTCGTCAGAAGGAAAAGGAAGAAGGAAATGAACATACAAAGAACCTGTAGAATGTCTCACAGCGCATAGAACAAAATATAATAATAACATACTTGACATAAAACAAGAGAGACAGTGCATAAGCTGAAAATCAGAACTAAACATCATAGCAGCGAAAATCCAAAATACAACTTATTACAACTTTCAAACTGTCTCAAAGCCAAAGTAAGATAAATGAGGTACACTACTAATGCCCAAGTAGCGACCACCAACGACATAGGGAGAATGTGTATATATATATATCATACGTGGAAGCCTCCTGCCCGCCTCCGAATCAGCTACTCGCGCATCACCAGCTAACCTGTCTCTAGTCTGCTCGTGTGAGCACCCAGAGTAATAAGAAGAGACATAAAACTCTGGGTCAGACATAAAGCCTGGTATGAGCGATAAGCATCTAAAGTGAACAATAACAGGTAGACTAAGACATACCTGAACCTGGACCTACAACCAAAGAGTTAGCACTACATACTGTACAACACTCTAAGGTATCATATCAAACAATATAAAGATACGGAGGTGGGGGAGGTGTGCATGTCATAGGGATGGCAAACAATCAAACATAGCATCCATCCTCACATCTCTCACTCAGTGCGTAAAGCATACGATATTCACCACTTCGATCACCCAACATACCTTGCTACGATCACTTTGCCCCCATGAAGTCATAAATGGCTTCACTGCACTGATAACGTAGCCACAAATCCTTCGCTATGTCCACTTTGCCCCCATGGAGTCACAAGAACCCCACTGCACTGGCTCATAGCCTTACTAATCCTTACTATGTGCACTTTGCCCCATGGAGTCACAAGAACCCCACTGCACTGGCTCATAGCCTTACCAATCCTTACTATGTCCACTTGCCCCATGGAGTTATTCACCCCATCTGCGCTGGCTCATAGTCTTACTACGTATCACCTTGCCCCTCAGGTCATAATGACCCTACTGCACTGATAACGTAGTCTTGCTACCATCACCTTGCCCCTCAGGTCATAATGACCCTACTGCACTGATAAGTAGCCCATCATTCATTCTTAGTGGTGAATCGAAGTTATGAACGTCGACAACTCCTTAGCACACGTCTCGCAGCAAAGTCCAACCATGAAGTGAACTCATCGGTTCCCAACTGGATCATGAGCTCTAACTTCCCATATTGGACTACCTTTGCATCTTGGGTTATTGGTCAATACTGGGTCGGGTCGGGTTCCTTCTCAAGCCATCGGTTCGGGTCGGATATCCTCCATCTGTTCGGGTCGGGTCTTCTCCTGGTGCGGTTCGGGTCGGTTGTCCTCCATCGGTCCGGGTCGGTTGCTTCGTCTCGGGTCGGGTCGGGTGCTTCACCTCGGGTCGGGTCGGGTGTCATCTCCCCTCCAGCTCGTGCCTCCGTTCCGATCCGTCTCCTCGTCCTTCACATGCTCCTATCCGATCCGTTCTCATGCCTTCGCTCCGATCCGTCCTCCCTAATCCGATCCGATCCCAGTTCAGTTAGCGTGGCCTTCCTTTTTGCCATTTTCCCCAAGTGTTGGGTTCCGATCCGATCGGGTTCCTTGCCCAGTTCAACATATCCGATCTGAGCCCTATGTCCGATCCGATCCGAACCCTGCACTGTTTTCTGAGACTGTTCCAGCAAGTGTTTACGCCATTCGATGGCGTTTTCGACCATTCTAACTATTGAAATCAATCACAAAGCATTTCATACAGTCATAGCAACATGCATAATCAACCACAAACATCAAAACATCAACATGATAGGTTAAAATGGATCAAACATACCCAAAACTCCATATTTCCCCCTAAGCATGTTTAGGTGAAACTAATGATAGGATAAGCAAAACTTAACCAAATTAACCCAAATTCATATCAGAGGTCTAAAACATCATTTAGGAATTTATGAACATTTTTCCAGAATTTTGACATGTTTAAATTCGCTAATTAACACTAATCACCCCTAATTAGCCATAATTAGTGCAAATCTATGCAAATCACTCACCTTAGCCACAAATAAACTAAGATCTAAAATAATTCTCTGATTTGATGTGAATCTCAATGCCAAACAGCAGCTCCTATGTTGCTTTGGTGAAGATCTTCCTTGATTAGGGGTTGCTAAGCCAAATCCTTGATCAAAAGGTGATTTGGAGGTGATTTAGAGGTTGGAGGCCATTTCTAGGGTTCCTTGGTGATAAGTGGAGGCTAGAAAACTGAAATGGAATGATCCTCTATCTCATTTCAGCCTCCCCATAACCTTAATTCCGAAATGGGTTATGGTCCTACTCACTAATCACCCGATTTGGCCCGGTTAAGCAGTTTTTCACCCTCCAAACCTTATTTTAGCCATATCTCCCAAACGGTGAGCCCGTTTGGCTATTATGACCACTCTACGGGAAGGTAAACCATCAAACGAATCCAATGAAAGTGGTTTCAGGTCAAAATACCTTTCCAATCAAAAGTTATGGTCAAAACAGTACTAACTAAGGGTAAAATGGTCATTTAAAAATCGACAAAAATCATGAACATGGGAAATGACTCTAATAGTTGTTTCCCAAAGTTACATGACCACACGACTTCACATGGGAAAGAAATAAATATTCTACAATCCTATGATGTGTAGAATACTGGTCGTTACACTCTCACCCCTTAAGAAATTTCGCCCCCGAAATTCCCTAATCCAAACACATACAAAGGTCCCGCATGCCTATCAATCATAAAACAACAATCAAACATGCAGAACAAGTCTACCCTAGCATGCGGAAAACTAAATTGCAAAGTAAATCTTACCAGGCAAAGAGTTCTGGATATGTCTTCCTAATGCTCTCCTCTGTCTCCCAAGTACAATCATTCTCGTCCTCGCCCCACTGAACCTTGACTAGCTTCACCGCCTTCCTTCGAAGTTGCTTCGTGTCGTGCCCCACAATACGAATCGGCTTGCGGTTCCCAACCGCCTCGGGTTCTACTTCGAAGTCCTCTAACTGATCAGGCGAAATAGTAATATCTGAGTCGTGAACGAACTTCCTTAGTTGGGAAACATGAAATACATTATGAACTCCCGCCATTTTCTCTGGTAAGCCAACTCTATATGCCAAATTCCCGACTAGTTCAAGAACAGGGAATGGGCCAACAAATCTTGGTGCCAACTTGCCTCTCCTGCCAAATCGAATCACGCTCTTTAACGGAGAGATCTTGACAAACACCAAGTCACCAACGGAGAATTTCAAGTCTCTTCTCCTCTTATCAGCATAACTCTTCTGCCTATCTTGGGCAGCTTTCATTCATTGCTGAATGATCTTGATCTTATCGGAAGTTTCTCTCACCACATCTGGTCCAAGCACAAACTTCTCGCCAGTCTCTATCCAACATGATGGTGAGTTGCACGGTCTTCCGTACAAAGCTTCATATGGAGCCATACCGATACTGGATTGGTAGCTATTATTATATGCAAACTCTACTAGATGCAAATGGTCATCCCATGATCCACCAAAATCCAATATACACACTCTCAAGAGATCTTCCAATATACGATTCACCCTCTCCGTCTGACCGTCGGTCTGAGGATGATATGTGGTACTGAGATGTAATCCTGACCCTAGAGCCTCTTGTAAACTCTTCCAAAACCCACTAGTGAACAACGGGTCTCGGTCACTCACAATGCTTTTGGGTACTCCATGAAATCTCACTACCCACTTCATATACAATTCTGCCAACTTGGCTGCCGTTCTGGTCGATTTGACTGGTATAAATCTTGCGCTTTTAGTCAATCGATCCACAATTACCCAAATGCTATCATATCCCGATCTAGTCCTTGGTAAACCATAGATGAAATCCATCGAGACTTGCTCCCATTTCCATTCGGGAATTTCTAATGGTTGCAACAACCCACTAGGATTCTTTTGCTCGGCTTTAACTAGCTGGCAATTCATGCATTTGGATATAAACTTCCCAACGTCTCTTTTCATCCCTTCCCAGTAGTAAGTCTGTCTCATGTCTCGATACATCTTATTACCACCGGGATGTATAGTCAGTTTTGAGTGATGACATTCTCTAAGCACTTCATCCCTCAAACCATTCACGTTGGGCACAACTAGCCTTCCATTCTTCCGAAGCCATCCATCTCGATCAAGCCCATATACATTCATCTCCTCATCGATACCCATCTCTAACTTGGAGATGATTTCTAATAGATTAGGATCGTCCCTCTGACTAGAACCAATCCGCTCTATCAAAGTGGGTCTGATCGTCAAACTAGCTAGCATAACTGGATCCAATTCGCACTTTGGTCTGAAATCAAACCCCGCGATATACTCCAGTTGCTTCCATTCAAGAAACATTGCCCCTAAGCTGGCATGTCTCCTACTCAAGGCATCGGCTACCGCATTACCCTTCCCAGGTGTGTATGCGATATCAAAATCATACGAAGCCAAGAACTCTAACCATCTCTGCTGACGGAGATTCAGATCCTTCTGAGAGAAGAGATACTTCAAAGATTTATGATCGGTAAACAACTCAAATCTTTCTCCCAAGAGATAGTGTCTCCACATCTTCAGCGCAAACACAATCGCTGCTAGTTCCAAATCATGGGTAGGATACTTCTTCTCATGCGGCTTTAGCTGTCGACTAGCATAAGCTACAACCCTACCTTCTTGCATCAATACTGCACCCAGTCCGGTACCACAAGCATCCATGTATACCGTCGTCTCTTCATTCCCTTTAGGAATGACTAACACTAGCGCACGCGTCAACTTCTCCTTTAGACTCTTGAAGGCATCCTCACACACTTCGTCCTAGACGAAGGACTGATTCTTCTTAGTCAACTGAGTCAACGGTGCTGCTATCTTGGAGAAGTCCTGGATAAACTTACGATAATATCCAGCTAATCCCAAGAAACTTCTTACGTCTGTCGTATTCTTGGGCGTAGGCCAATCCTGTACCGTAGCCACCTTCGCAGGGTCCACGGCAATACCACTCTCTGAAACAACATGACCCAAGAATCTCACTTCCCTTCTCCAAAAATGACACTTAGAGAATTTCGCTTTCAATTGGTGTTTCCTCAACACCTCCATCACTATCCTCAAGTGTCCCTTGTGTTCCTCCTCTATCCTTGAATAAACAAGGATATCATCCACGAACACAAGAACAAACTTACTCAACTGATCTCTGAATACTCGATTCATGAGATCCACAAAGTAGGCTGGTGCATTGGTCAACCCAAATGGCATGACCAACCACTCATAAAAACCAGACGGCGTCCTAAATGCCGTTTTCGGAACACTCTCATCCGTTACTCGTAACTGATGAAATCCTGTCGCGAGGGCCAACTGGGAGAACACTCTAGCTCCCTCCAGCTGATCAAACAAATCATCTATCCGCGGTAGAGGATACTTATTCTTCCTCGTCACCTTATTCAACTCGCGATAGTCCACACACAAACGAAGGGAACCATCTGCCTTAGTGGCAAACACAACTGGTGCTCCCCACTCGGAGACACTCCTTCTAATAAGTCCCTTCTTCAAAAGATTGCTGACTTGCACCCCGAGCTCTCGCTGCTCCCTTGGTGCCATACGACGAAGTGGCATCACTATAGGTCTGGCATCTTTCACTAAATCAATACGGAACTCAATCTCTCGGTGTGGTGGAAGCCCGGTCACCTCCTCGAAGACGTCCGGATACTGGCCAACCACGGGTACATCTGACAACTCTTCATGCGGGATGTCGAGGGAATTTACAAAACTAGCCATAACCCCATCACTAGGTAGACTACCAAACACTACCCTCCGCCCATCATCCGCCCTCACTGTCACCAAAAAGCCCTCACAGTCTACCACCACCCCGTATCTTTGGAGCCAATCGACTCCCAATATAATGCCATACCCAGTAAAGCCCAAAACAAAGCAATCACATACAAACATACATCCATGACTCGATAAGACCAAATTCCTGCAAATCATACTAAGGCTAGTCGAACCACCAATCGGGTTCGTCACAACCAATGGTCTATCGACTATCTCGGGTTCCAGTCCCAACCTATCTACCAGGTCACTAGATATGAAGGAACGGGAAGCCCCAGTATCAAACAAAACTCGAACTGGTATATCATAAATAGAAAGCATACCTTGAATAACAACATTCTTTCCTTTCTCCGCCGCAGTTGGGGCATTCGACGAAGAAGGAACAGCATCAAGAGCATATGCTTTCACAATCTGCCTCTCCTTAAGAAATTGCGGACACTTATCCTTCTGATGTCCCACTTGACCACAGTTGTAGCACTTCCTTTCCGCTGGCTTGGCCCGACATTCTTTAGCATAATGGCCCTTCTTTCCACAGCTGAAGCACTCAACATCCTTCTTACTCTTTTTCTGGCCACCTTTAGATTGGTCCTGCTTCCTCTTATTCTGAGAGTTATTCTTGCCTCCACCGCCTGCTTGCGGCTTTGGCCCTTCTGCAGATGCAGCCTCAGTCTTTGACTTAGGGTAAAGACTCTCTGATCTCAAAGCTTTCCCCACGATCGATTCAAAAGTCTCATCGATGTGGTTGATAAGCATTTCCCCTAAGTACCCATCCAAACCAGTAATGAACTTCTCATTCTTCTTTTCAGGAGTATCAATGAGAGACATTCCATACTTCGACAAAGTGTCGAACTCAGCAATATAGTCAGAAACTGCCATTCCGTTCTGCTTGAGTTCCAAGAACCTCTTAAACAATACTGACTTCTGGGCAGCTGGAATGAACTTCTCGCCAAAGCGAGCCTTGAACTGAACCCAAGTAACCTGGTCCTCTGGAGTAGCTGTTCTAATGGCATTCCACCAATTCATCGCTCGCCCTTGCAGCTGACGAGACGCTAGCCTTCTCTTCACCGCATCCTCAAGACCCAAGTCATCAAAGATACGATCACAGCTATCCATCCAATCTTGAACATCTGTGGCCGACTCCGTTCCGTGGAACGGCTTTCCACCAAGATTAGTGTAATCCTTGCACAACTTGGCAAAATCGACCCTAGGCACCTACACTACTGGGCCAACACCAACTCCGGGATTGGGAACTGCCCCTGCCCGCCTCCGACAGGGAGAATGTGTGTATATATATATATCATACGACACAGGGAGAATGTGTGTGTATATATATATATATATCATACGTGGAAGCCTCCTGCCCGCCTCCGAGTCAGCTACTCGCGCATCACCAGCTAACTTGTCTCTAGTCTGCTCGTGTGAGCACCCAGAGTAATAAGAGGAGACATAAAACTCTGGGTCAGACATAAAGCCTGGTATGAGCGATAAGCATCTAAAGTGAACAATAACAGGTAGACTAAGACATACCTGAACCTGGACCTGCAACCAAAGAGTTAGCACTACATACTGTACAACACTCTAAGGTATCACATCAAACAATATAAAGATACGGAGGTGGGGGAGGTGTGCATGTCATAGGGATGGCAAACAATCAAACATAGCATCCATCCTCACATCTCTCACTCAGTGCGTAAAGCATACGATATTCACCACTTCGATCACCCAACATACCTTGCTACGATCACTTTGCCCCATGAAGTCATAAATGGCTTCACTGCACTGATAACGTAGCCACAAATCCTTCGCTATGTCCACTTTGCCCCATGGAGTCACAAGAACCCCACTGCACTGGCTCATAGCCTTACTAATCCTTACTATGTGCACTTTGCCCCATGGAGTCACAAGAACCCCACTGCACTGGCTCATAGCCTTACCAATCCTTACTTTGTCCACTTGCCCCACGGAGTTATTCACCCTATCTGCGCTGGCTCATAGTCTTACTACGCATCACCTTGCCCCTCAGGTCATAATGACCCTACTGCACTGATAACGTAGTCTTGCTACCATCACCTTGCCCCTTAGGTCATAATGACCCTACTGCACTGATAAGTAGCCCATCATTAATTCTTAGTGGTGAATCGAAGTTATGAACGTCGACAACTCCTTAGCACACGTCCCGCAGCAAAGTCCAACCATGAAGTGAACTCATTGGTTCCCAACTGGATCCTGAGCTCTAACTTCCCATATTGGACTACCTTTGCATCTCGGGTTATTGGTCAATACTGGGTCGGGTCGGGTTCCTTCTCAAGCCATCGGTTCGGGTCGGATATCCTCCATCTGTTCGGGTCGGGTCTTCTCCTGGTGCGGTTCGGGTCGGTTGTCCTCCATCGGTCCGGGTCGGTTGCTTCGTCTCGGGTCGGGTCGGGTGCTTCACCTCGAGTCGGGTCGGGTGTCATCTCCCCTCCAGCTCGTGCCTCCGTTCCGATCCGTCTCCTCGTCCTTCACATGCTCCTATCTGATCCGTTCTCATGCCTCCGCTCCGATTCGTCCTCCCTAATCCGATCTGATCCCAGTTCAGTTAGCGTGGCCTTCCTTTTTTCCATTTTTCCCAAGTGTTGGGTTCCGATCCGATCGGGTTCCTTGCCCGGTTCAACATATCCGATCTGAGCCCTATGTCCGATCCGATCCGAACCCTGTACTGTTTTCTGAGACTGTTCCAGCAAGTGTTTACGCCATTCGACGGCGTTTTCGACCATTCTAACTATTGAAATCAATCACAAAGCATTTCATACAGTCATAGCAACATGCATAATCAACCACAAACATCAAAACATCAACATGATAGGTTAAAATGGATCAAACATACCCAAAACTCCATATTTCCCCCTAAGCATGTTTAGGTGAAACTAATGATAGGATTAGAAAAACTTAACCAAATTAACCCAAATTCATATCAGAGGTCTAAAACATCATTTAGGAATTTATGAACATTTTTCCAGAATTTTGTCATGTTTAAATTCGCTAATTAACACTAATCACCCCTAATTAGCCATAATTAGTGCAAATCTATGCAAATCACTCACCTTAGCCACAAATAAACTAAGATCTGAAATAATTCTCTGATTTGATGTGAATCTCAATGCCAAACAGCAGCTCCTATGTTGCTTTGGTGAAGATCTTCCTTGATTAGGGGTTGCTAAGCCAAATCCTTGACCAAAAGGTGATTTGGAGGTGATTTAGAGGTTGGAGGCCATTTCTAGGGTTTCTTGGTGATAAGTGGAGGCTAGAAACTGAAATGGAATGATCCTCTATCTCATTTCAGCCTCCCCATAACCCTAATCCCGAAATGGGTTATGGGCCTACTCACTAATCACCCGATTTGGCCCGGTTAAGCAGTTTTTCACCCTCCAAACCTTATTTCAGCCATATCTCCCAAACGGTGAGTCCGTTTGGCTATTATGACCACTCTACGGAAAGGTAAACCATCAAACGAATCCAATGGAAGTGGTTTCAGGTCAAAATTCCTTTCCAATCAAAAGTTATGGCCAAAAAAGTACTAACTAAGGGCAAAATCGTCATTTAAAAATCGAAAAAAATCATGAACATGGGAAATGACTCTAATAGATGTTTCCCAAAGTTACATGACCATACGACTTCACATGGGAAAGAAATAAATATTCTACAATCCTATGATGTGTAGAATACGGGTCGTTACAATGTGGTTTCTAAAGAAGGGATAGCAGTAGATCCCGCAAAGGTGGTTGCAGTTCAGGAATGGCAGATTCCAAAGAATGCAACGGAGGTGAGAAGCTTTCTGGGGTTGGCCGGTTATTATCGGAAGTTCATTAAGGACTTCGCAAAGATATCGGCCCCACTCACCAGGCTGACGAAGAAGAATTTCGCGTTTTCATGGAATATAGATTGTGATTGCTTTCCAATGATTGAAGAGGGCTCTGGCAACAGCCCCAGTCTTGACCTTGCCCAATGGGAACAAGGTATTTACAGTATACACTGATGCATGTGGTACAGGGCTTGGTGCGGTTCTGATGCAAGAGGGGAGGGTAGTGTGTTATGGGGGTAGACAACTAAGGGTTCATGAGAAGAACTACCCTATCAACGATTTAGAGATAGCTACCATAGTATTCGTGCTTAAGATGTAGCGTCATTATTTGCTTGGAGAGAGGTATTTGTTCTCGCAGAAGGATCTTAATTTAAGGCAGCAGAGATGGATGGAGTTCCTAGCTTCTCATGATTTAGAAATTTCTTAATCCCCTGGCAAGGGTAATGCAGTAGTAGACGCACTGAGTAGACAGAGGATGGTCTTAAGTCCTCTTTTTTTGGAAAGGAAAAGCTTGGAGTTCATATCGACTTTTGACTTTAGACCCTCCACCGAGCTTTTGCCTGATTTGTTTGCATCGCTAGAGATACGACCTACTCTTATGGACCAAATAGGAGCTTCACAGCGAGAAGATCCACAGATTTCAGATATCTTGGATAGACTCAGTAAAGGGGAGACTTCTAGTCAACTTAATAGATATTCCATAGACGATAAAGGGTGGTTTCGGCGAAATGGAAGGCTTTGTGTTACTCAAACAGGAAGTTTGTTAAAGACAGTCCTAGAAGAAGCTCATCATTCTAAGATGACTGTTCATCCAGGTGGTAATAAGATGTATAGGGACATGAAGAGGGTTTTCTTTTGGGCTGGGATGAAGAAAGATATGGAAAAGTTTGTTTCTAAATGTTTAGTTTGTCAGCAAGTCAAAGCTGAGCAAAAGAATCCCGATGGTTTACTTCATCCTTTGGAGGTTCCACAGTGGAAGTGAGAGAGCGTCTCTATGGATTTCATAGATGGTTTGCCTAGATCAAAGAAAGGCAACACCAATATTTGGGTGGTAGTAGAAAGACTTACTAAGAGCGCTCATTTCATCCCAGTTAAGAGTAAGAGGATGGTAGCATAGCTGGCAGCAATTTATGTTCGTGAAATTTTCCGTCTTCATGGGGTACCTTCCAGCATCATAAGCGATCGGGATCCCATCTTCACTAGTGAATTTTGGAGGAGCTTGCAAGAAGAATTAGGTACACAGTTATGTTTAAGCACCGCTTATCATCCTCAGACCGATGGACAGACGGAGAGGGTGAACAGAATTCTTGAGGATCTTTTGAGGCTGTGTATCCTAGACTTCGGAGGGACTTCCGAAGAGCATCTTCCTTTTGTAGAGTTCGCCTACAACAACAGTTATCAAGCTAGCATTGGCATGGCACCCTTCGAAGCATTGTATGGACGACCCTGTAGATCACCAACTTGTTGGTGGGAATCTATGGAAAGGCTATCTTGGATCAGATATGGTTAGGGAAACATCCGAAAAGATTGACCTTATCCGACGATGAATTAAGACCGCTTAAGACAGGCAGAAATCCTACGCTGATAAGAGGAGAACGGACATTGAATTTGAAATAGGAGATATGGCTTTCATTAAAGTGTCACCATTGACGAATGTGGTTCGCTTCGGATCTGTAGGGAAATTGGCACCAAGATTTGTTGGACCATTTCCCATAACAGAAAGGATTGGCCAAATGGCCTATAGAGTAAAGCTACTAGAAAGACAGTGAAAAGGTAGAAAATATGAATGATAGGAAGTATGAAATGGGCATGCGAAGATAGAAGGGAAGAGAATATGCAAGGGAGAAACACGCATGCATGGTTTATAACAAAAATGTCATTTGAGTTGAATAGGAACCGTGATCAACATTGGAAATTTGAATGAAATAAATCAATTTAAGAAATCAAAGAGCCATTTGGTATGACCTATTAAGTATGGTTAGATAAAGAGGCACGACAGTTCGGTTTAAGGACGCAAAATTTCAAAAGGTTCAACTTTGGTGCACTACTATTATTAATTGTAACATCGTTTTCGTCGCACATCAGATGTCGAAACATACAAATGAGTACATTAAAATAGGGCTGCACACAATCCGTATCCAATTCGATCCAACCCACCAACCCGACCCAACCCAACCCACATAAACTCAACCCATCCTAATTCGGGTCAGATATGAGTTACAATTTGTACTCATACTATATACGGGTCGGGTTTGATATTGTTCAACCCAACCTTATTTTAACCCAACCCAACCATATATTAAAAAATTAAATAAATATCAATCTACTTAAAATTAGAATAATATAATCCTAGAACAAAAAAACATATTTTATGTTAATCCACACTAGGTAGAATTTGATTGAGGAGTTATTTTTAAAGGCCGAACTTAGCATTTTTCTTTGTGAAAAGTATGTTAAGTTTGGATTTGAGGGAGAAAGGCACAATTTAGTGCAAAAGTGAAAATCAGGGGTCTCGCTGTCCTTTCCACTTCTACACTAAATATGCCTTTCTCCCTAATTTCCAAACTTAGCATATTTTTAACCAAAAAAATGCTAAGTTTGGCCTTCTCACTATTTTCTACAATTTGACAAATATATTTTAAAGAGCATTTTAATGTTTTTTAAAATGAAACAATTGTTCTACGATATAGTAAATTAATATCATATGATGTGTTTTACAATGAAATTTTAATAAAATATGTCTTATAATGAATCAGTTATTTTAAATGCATTACGATAGCTAAAATTTGATATATTTTGATATTATTTAAAAAAAATCCCTTATATTCTCATTTTTATTATATTCAAGCAGCCCAACTCAACACTACTAAAACCAACCCAACCCATATTTAACCTCATATAGGGTCAAATACGGGTTGAACTACTTAAACCCATACCTATGCGAGTCGGATGAAATATTTGGTCTAATCCAACCCAACCCATACTTTGTGTAGCCCTACAATAAAAAAAAGTGCGTGGTGAAATGAATCCAATGGTACACAAGTTGCAGCGATATGATCATTCTATCAAAGTCGATTTTGCACAAATTCGTACTACTAAAACGATTACGACGGAGCTAGAGATGATCAAATTTTACAAAACTAATTACACCGTCATGCTCATAATGTCCTCTACATTCTTTCCATTTAAAACATTTAGGTTTCATTTTTTTTATTTTCATCAAATTTCGGTTGACTTCTTAACCGATTTTAACAAAATTAACTAGATATACACAATCATAAAACTTACATATTTTGCAATGAAAAGTTTTCATCTTATATGTCTAATTAGGCGTATCTAAAATATAATTTTTCGGATTTTATTTTAAGTTTTTAAAATTTATTATTATTTACAATATCCGGTTGCCGCTACCGCAAATAATTGTCAAAAATCGAATCAAACGGAACGACTGAAGTTTGACATTTTCAATATAAAAATTGTTTACATCACTTCGATATGAAAATAATAAATTTTGAAGATAAATGTTTCATCGTAAATCAAATTCATGTTTTAATTTTCCTAAACAAATACGTTCGAAGTTACGTTTATCGTTTAATGCTTATTTTTAAACCATTTTAAATCCACAGTTAAATTTAATTCAATAACTCAAATGATCGAAATATATGGGGTGTTACACTCTATGAGTCTCTCTCAACTCATTATAAAGGAAAACTTTAGTTCTTTCTTTAATCTTTAACCGGTTTGGTTCCTTGATTTCATCATCATCATCCTGAACTCTCCTCTTTCCTTTATCTTTTCTAGTGTCAACTGGGTGGTCCCTAAACTTCCATATACTTGATCATATCAAGCACATCAGTTTCGTTAGCCTCTATGTTCTCTTTCCATGGATATCTTTCGGTTTCATGACATAATTTATCCAGATCAACTGTGGTTCTTTCTCCCTAGCTATTTTTAAAGTTAATCTTACTGGCAACTTCGAAAACCACCGTTATTAAGATAATTGATGGATTTGGTCTATCAACGGCACATGTTATTGCATTGAACCTATCCGTTGGCTTAGTCCATGAACCGATAGAGCTGTTCTCTAGCTGTATAAACTAGACTACAGTCAAATCGGTCAAATAAAGCGGAAGATAATGCCTCATCACTTCCTTCGAACCTCCAATTACCTCCAAATATAGCGGAAGACAATGCCCCAGTCCTGTCGGGCACTCTTATCACATATGTATGCATATGCTTTTCCTGTCTGTGCCTATTCAAATTCTGATCTCAAGTTCTTGTTGTGGAGAAATTTCGATCAAGACAGCTGAAATAAAAAAAACCCAAATAGCAGAAGATGAGATCGTGGTAAACATGCAAAAACAACCAATCAGTATCTCAAAAACAATTCTAACCCAATCCAAAAGCCAATCACAACCACCACACAAGAGAAATAAAGGAGAAATAACGAAAAGTAGACACACAGGGATTTATAATGGTTCCACTAACAGTTTGTTAGTGTACGTCCACTTGAGAGAGATAACATTTTATTAATACCAAAGAAGAGTACAAGAGATTTATTACAATGTTCACTCAATTCACTCAAGAATTTGATTTGTGGAGATAAGAATTGAAGAAAATAGATTTAGGTTAGAGATCCTAAAACTTAATTGGGAGATAATTGGACGTCTTTCAATCTCTCTTCTAGACTCCTTTTATAAGACCAATTACTTCACACCCAAGTTTACTTTACCCCCAAGTCAAGTAAACTTGGCATCAAAGTTTTATACATATGGCAAAAGATCTTATCAATTATTCCACCGAAAGAAGGAAATAAATATATACCCAAATCCCATTAATTAGAGAAAGCAATATCTACCCAAATGCCATTAATTAGGGAAAGCAATATCTTATCTTTCTCCTCTTAAAAAAAATTTCCTTCCATTTAATGTGATTTAGCATCACCAAGTTTAACACTCCAGCTTGATGCTAAATCACCTATCTCCAACTCCATGAACTAATGGTATCCATACCATCACTCGTGATGATAGCTCCAACTATCACCATATCTACCTTCACCAAGCTTGAATGATTTCCCAATGAGTTCCAACAAATCCACCCCTCATTCACTCCATCAACGAGTTCAGGCAAAGCCCCCACCCGCTAATAAAGTGTTGAAAATACCAAACTCCAAAACTAGCTAGCCCCACCCAAAGACAAATATACCAAGAAGATAGAACTTCAACCTCTCACCGGTACTCTTCTCCATCCATAGCCAAGCTTCTCCCTCAACCGTGCCACCTAGCACCTGTCTAAGAGAATTAAGTTCGAGCAATGCTCGAACTTTCCAACTGGCAATGCCTTAGTGAGCATATCCGTCGCATTATCCTTTGCGTGCACTTTCCGAAGACATACTTGTTTGTCTTTATCCATGGTTACTAGAAATGACTCTCTCACCTCAATATGTTTGGTTCATGGGCTAAATGCCAAATTCTCTGTCAAATGGATAGCACTTTGGCTATCACATTGAACATCGACACTGTCATGTTCAAAACCCAAGTCACACAACAATTGCTTCAAATAGAGTGCTTCCCTTGCTACCTCTACCGCATCTATCAATTGTGCCTCGTAGTGGATAAAACAACTACGACTTGCAATCTAGATCTCCAACTTATGGTTGTACCACCAAGAGTGAAGACGAAAGTTGATGTTCTCTGATCCCTATCACCAGTGTAGTCTGAATCACAGTAACCAACCAACATGTTATTCTTATCCTTACTACCCCCAAAAACAAGATCATGAGATGTTGTACCTTTCAAGTATCTCATGATAAGCTTTACTACTTCCCAATATGATTTCCCCGGATTAACTATGTACCGACTAACCACCCCGACGTCATTTGCAATATCCAGTCTTGTACACACCATAGCACACATCAAATTTCCAACAACACTAGCATATGGCACATTTACCATATAAGATTTATCTTTCTCCTCGATAGGTGATCACTCACTCGAAAGCTTTACATGCAAAGGTAAACGTGTATTCGACACCTTTGCATTCTCCATGCTAAAACGGCAAAGCACTTTCTCTATATATTTCTTTTGAGTCAATTTCAACTCAAAACGTTTTCGATCCCTTTCAATCTTCATGCCCAAAATCTTCTTTGCTTCTACAATGGCTTTCATTTCGAATTCCGCTTTTAACTTCAATTTTAACTTGGTGATTTCCGCCTTGTGCTCAGAAGAATTGAATATATCGTCCACATACAAGAGTAAATACACCCAACAATCATTTCCCTACTTCTTGAAATATACACAAGCATCTTTGATGCTTCGATGGAAGCCACTTTCAAGCATGAAATGATCAAATCTCTTGTACCATTGCCTAGGTGGTTGCTTCAAACCATATAGTGATTTTTTCAACTTGCAAACTAATTTTGACTTACAATCTACAACAAATTGTTCCGGTTGCTCCATGTAAATGTCTTCATCCAAGACAACATGCGAGAAGGAGGTTTTCACATTAAGTTGCTCCAACTCAAGGTCATGAATAGCAACTATGGCAAATAATATCCGGATAGAAGTATGACTCACAACCGGTGCGAAGATCTCATTATACTTCTTTCTATTCCTCTATGCAAACACCTTATCCACTAGCCTAACTTTGTATCTTCCATCTTCCTTCATCTTATATATCAATTTGCACCCAATAGCACGGTTTCCTTTAGAAAGTCGAACCAACTCTCAAGTCTGGTTCTTCATCAACGATTGCATCTCTTCCTCCATGGCATAAATCTGTTTCGAGCTATCACTCGAATCCATGACGTCATCAAGGTCCATCGGCTCATCTTGAACTACATTGAGGGCATAGTCCAAATTCTCACAAAAGCTAAGACAGTTCCAATCACCATATCTTTCGGGTGGTCCTATAGCACGACGATCAACCCGAGTAGCAATTCCATCACCCGATCTTTCTTCAACTCCACATTGAACTGAATCTTCTCTAGAATCGTGCACATGACCAACACGACTAGAGAAATCCTATGGACTATATGATGTAACATCAACTGTTACCTCCTCACAAGCAACTCCAGTAACTCTGCTCTCTCTAGGCCTGAACGTGAGAATAACTTCCTTCTACTTTGATTTACCATGAATCAAATTTGGAACATCCAGTGAGCTTTCATTCTCTTTGAGCATAGATGACTCATCAAAAGTAACATGACGAGAAACTGCAACCTTCTTCGTTTTTTTAGATTTCAAATCCGATTGCCATTAACTCTATCCATATAGCCAAGCAAAATCCCCTTGAAAGCTCTAGGTGCAAGCATATCACTCCTCGGATCATGCACATAAACATGACTGCTAAATACATGAAGATAACTCAAGTCGATGCTCTTTCCCTTCCAAACTTCCTCCGGAATTTTGTTAATAATAGTCGAGCACGGAATTCGATTAATAATATGCACTTTGGTTGACAAAGCTTCAGCCCAAAGTCCCTTAGAAAAACCCGATGTCAATCTCAAGCATCGAGCTTTTTCCAGTAGAGTTCGGTTCATTCTTTCTGCTACTCCATTAGATTGTGGATCCCTAGATGTAGAAAAATTCCTCCGAATACCGTGATGCTCGCAAAATTTCAGAAAATCTTCGAAAACATACTCTCCTCCATTGTCAGACCTAAGAAACTTCAAAGTCTTTCCACAATCATTCTCAACAAGAGACTCCCATTCTTTGAACCTTGCAAATGCCTCAGACTTGGCCTTCATTAAATACACCCAAACCTTCCGAGAAAAATCATCAATAAAAGAAATAATATCTTGCTCATCCCAAAACAACTACAGGTGCCGGTACCCAAACATCTGTGTGCACATACTCAAGAATTCCGCTTGACTCATGTTTTCCTTCACCGAGTGAGACTCTAGTTTGATTCCCCATGACATATTCCTCGAAAAACTTTAGCTTGTTGAAACTCTCACTATCAATCATCTCCATTCTATGAAGAACAACCAAACTCTTCTTCGAGACATGACCCAATCTCAAATGTCACAACCGTGTTGCATCTAAGCCACGAGAACTATCAACACCAACATAAGTTTCGCCATCCATAGTCACTCCTTGAAGCAAATAAATTCCTTGAGTCTTAGCACCCTTCATAACCACAAGCGCCTCCTTCGAAACCCTTAAGCTATCACTCTAACAATGATCTTGCATCCTAAAGAATCCCGCTGCCCCAAAGAGATAAGTGACTTCTGTAGTTCCGAAACATAGTGCACATTAGTGAGAGTACAAATCACTCTGTCAAACATCCGAATTTGCACGGATCCAATGCCCTTTCAAATTGAAAACTGCACCATTTCCCATAACAATTGAATTTCTTTCTCGATCGGCATGAGAAGAAAAACAATTTCTATTAGACATCATGTGATATGAAGCCCCCGAATCAAGCACTCATTCGCTGCCCAAAACATCCGATGCTACAACCGACAAAACATCTACGTCTATCTCACCGACATCTCTCTCCACCACAAATGATGAAGATGCTACTTTTTTCTTCCCTTGTTTGGACATTCATTCTTCCAATGACCAGATTTCTTACATATAAAGCACTTGCTATTTCTTTCCTTCGACTTCCCTCTCCAACCGGGATTTCTAGACTTGGAACGCCTCCGGTTTCTCTTCTTTTCATTTTTCTCCTTCTCCACAAATAAACGGTAACCTGCACCACTACTTCGATCACTCATCCTTTCATCTGATCTCGCAATTCCTCACTAAGAAGACCCGTCTTGACATCATCAAGAGTCAATATATCCTGGCCATAGATCAAACTATTTGAGAACCCAGTATAACACTCAGGCAACGAACATAACAATATCATCGCCTTCTGCTCCTCATCAATCTTCAAATCTACCGCCTTCATCTTCATTAGAAAATCATCAAACACATTCAAGTGCGCCTTTAGGAAGTTCCTTCCTTCATCTCTAGGTAAAGAAAGTCCAGGATAAGATTAGTTGATTTGTGAGTGAATACTTCTTCATTTACGACTCCTCCAACTTGTTCCAAATACCCTTAGCAGTCGTCTCACCACTAGTTTCCGAGGTAACATTCTCCTCCATAGCAAGTTGAAGTGTAGCGAATGCCCACTCTTGCATTTCTTCTCTCTACACATCTGAGATGTCTATTGGCAATAAATGTGTATCAAACACTACCTGATGTACTTGATTCCGCCTAAGAACCGCTTTCATCTTTCATTGTCATTTTTCAAAATCATTATCGTAATTCCACTTGTCAATAACCAATTGTGACCTAGAAGATGCATACGAACAACGTACATAAGGAGCTACACCTGTTGAAACATATTTTGAATCGGATTAGATATTTCTACAACTATCTACCAACACCAAAGCTCCGATACCAAATGTTATAGAGAAATTTCGACTCAAGACCGCTCAAATAAAAAAAAAAAAAAAAACAAATCACTGGAAGATGAGATCGTGGTAAATGTGTAAAAACAACCAATCAATATCTCAAAAACAATCTCAGCTCAATCCAAAAGTCAATCACAACCACCACACAAGAAAAACAAAAGAGCAATAACGAAAAGTAAACCGCACAAGGATTTATAGTGGTTCCATTAACAATTTGTTAGTGTACGTCCTTGAGAATTAATACAAAAAAGATCATAAGAGATTGATTACAATGATCACTCAATTTACTCAAGAATTTGATTTATGGAGATAAGAAAGAAAATAGATTTAGGTTAGAAATTCTAAAACTTAATTGGGAGATAATTGGATGCTTTTCACTCTCTCTTCTGGAATCCTTTTATATATCCAAGTTTACTTTACCCCCAAATTAAGTATACTTGGCATCAAATTTTATATATATAGCAAGAGATCTTTATCAACTATGCCATAGGAAGAGGGAAATAAATATATACTCAAATCTCATTAATTAAGAAAAGCAATATCTATCCAAATCCCATTAATTAGGGATAGCAATATCCACCCAAATCTCCTTCCATTTATTATATGATTTGGCATCACCAAATTTAATAGTTCTGATCCCACTATTGACCATTATTCCCCTTAGGAAGTTCTAGTGCGTATTCTTCAGCCTGTTGAACTGGAGCATAGAGATCTTCAAGTTTCAATACCATATATCCCCTTTGTCGCAGCAGTTACTCTAACATATTCCCGGTAGGCGTCTATTAGCACCCCATTAATTGTTCTTCACCCCCCATCAAAATTGTTAAATTAATAATTCTCATTTTGCTCTTAAACAATTAATTATGTATTTCGTTAAATATGATTAATAATTTTAATTATTGTTCTTTATGACATTGATCGAAATCAACCAACATTTCAAAGGCGGGTTGATTCAGTCAACCCAATTCTCGAACGCAACTCCATAAAATCGTTTCTTAACTTCGATCAAAATGAGAAAACAAATTAAAAACCATTATGATACTGCTGTTTTGGTCTTTTTTCGGTATATTTGTTTCCCTACTATTTGCATTTTTTTCATTGCAAATAGCAAATTGTAAAGTTGTTATAGTTTTGATGAAGAAACGTAAAACAACAAAATGAAGTAAAAAGAAAGAAAAGATACACAAATAATGAAAAACAAGAGCAATTCAAGAATAAACGAGATGAGAAAAGAAAAAACCGAGATGAAAACTGTTTTTCAAAATTATCTGGTGGGAAGAGCAAATTATGAGATACTAATAGATGGAGCCTTCTAGGTAGCCTCATACAACCGCAACCCCCCAAACCCCCAAACCAAAAAAAAAAAGTCGGGAAAAATGATGCTGACTACTACCCAAAA
This sequence comes from Allium sativum, assembly GCA_030737875.1. Classification (NCBI taxonomy): domain Eukaryota; kingdom Viridiplantae; phylum Streptophyta; class Magnoliopsida; order Asparagales; family Amaryllidaceae; genus Allium; species Allium sativum. The sequence continues at coordinate 169,384,896 of CM060912.1, forward strand.
CAATTTCGTGATTCTCATTAATGGACTCGGCTACTTCTAATTTTATACATAATCAATCAATTAACTACAGTATTTCCAGGAATGTCTCAACCTACAAAACTAATCTACATATTACATGAACATGATAATTTGAAACATGTCAAAACACACACAGACATTGCATGGAAAATAGGCTCCAGTACAATATTCCTTTGACAACATATCTTGTTACAAGAAAACTTCTAGAGGAACCTGAAACCTCATTTGTCGAATTGAAAGAAGGAACCATAGATGAACCATTCACAGATGACGCATTCTTCCCACCACTGTAAGAATAAGGGAAGGACAATTCAGTTATGCATAATAATATACACAACATAAGTGTATTATGGAAACTAACCTTCCAGGAAATATACATTTACCATGACCTGAAATAGCGAACAAATTAATCAACAACTTCTCAAAAATAAAAATAAAAGCTGAACCATTTCATCATAAAACCTTACTTGGATCATCAGTAGTAACAGCCGCAACACCACTAAAGTAACAGGTACCAGAACCCCTTCCCATCTTCTGGTAATAAGCATTAAAAGCATAGGCTGCATGAGCCTCCACGGTATTCGGATCATAACAGCTCTGGCCTTCTAACAACACAGAACAATCCACCTTACCCGGCCCACAGGCCCAATCCAGAGCGGCCTGCAACATCTTCCCATCTGCTCCGTCCTTCGGCACACAAAACGTCCTGTCCGTTGTGTCATTCCTCAAAATCGTTCCAACTCCATTCAACTGCAATGTATATGTAGGAACACCATTCGCATCGAATAGCCCCCAGTACTTCTCCGAAATTGCCCCTGGTCTTAGATCCTCGTCGTAAAGTTCGTATATGTACGTGCTCACTCCTACCCCAGGCCGCTTTGGCGTGCCTATTCCGTATTTAAATTTTTTGTATATGTATCAGGGATACGCATATACATATTAATAAGAGGAAAATATACAGATTTAATTAGACCTTAAGCTCATGAAACAAATTCCACGCTCAAGTGACTCTGAAAACTAACCATAAAAACAAGTTGATTGTTTTTACCCACGTAATATATAACATTTTATATTGACTCACTTCACACTGTAACACTACACTTTAGTATATTCTTTTTCAAGAAAATTGCATTAGCACAGTTTGACGGCGAGCCAAGACGAAATGTCGTTGTTCTATGACATGTAGGAAGAAACGTGCATGTTTTTGTAATTAGTTTTCAAACCAGGTAAACATGTAATTATTTTGAAAAATAGTCTAACCTTACAGATTTCCTATAATAAGCGGTTATGCAATACCTGTATTATTCAGAACATGGCGAATCAAGTTGCTGTTGTACGTATTCGCATTGTCGACAGTGGCATCTGGTTCAGTTGAGTCTCCTTTACGTGGCCAACCCGACTCGAGCACAACAATTGGTACATTGGTCACGTTCAAGTATGCCATGGCAAAGTAAGCAGCGTCGACAACAGCATCAAAAACGTTGGTGTAATGAAGCAAAGTGTTTGAATCGACAGCTTCTTTGTTGGGTGGAAGAGGTCGGAACAAAGCGTAGTCCAGTGGGACAACACCGTTCGATTGCATGTAGTCGTAGTAAGGGTAGACGTTTAGCATGAGATATGAATTCGTGGATTGAAGGAACTTGAGCATGGGTAGGATCACAGAGTCTAGGGACCGGTTGAAGAAGGCTTGGGAAGGAGGGAAGGAATCGAGGATGATCGAGGAGGAATGTGGGGTGGAGATTTTGATTTGACGGTCGAGATTAGAGGCCACGAGGGCAGAATGAATGAAACTAAGGGCGGACACGAGGATGGAGGCGGCGTTGGGGAGGGTGGTAAGGATTTCTGATCCAACGGCAATGGCAGTGATGTTGACGGAGGGAACATGGGGGAGGACGTTGCGGACAACCCAGTTGGAAGCGGTTTTGTTCGATTGGCCAATGCCTAGAATCAGTTCGTTTGGGATAGAGATAGTGACTTCGATGCCGGTGTTTGCAAGAGCTGTTAGCATTGGGAGGGACGCGTCGTAGAGACGGATGTGTTTGATTTGTTGCTTTTTTAGGAGGGCAACCACTTGTGTTGGTGATGGTGGGGTGGAGCCGGCAGTTCCGATGTTTACGCCAATGAACGCATCTGAAAATTAATAAATATTTAACATTACAAGGGTTAAGAAGATATTGGTCAATGTTATTAAGATACAATATTGAAGTTCACTTTAACTTAAAAGCTTAAAATGTATTTGGATCGACGCTTTTGATAGCGGTAAGGTGTCTAAATTCTTAATTACAAGCTGTGGGTTGGTTTTTCCCTTTTTTAAGGAAAAAATGAAATAATGGGTGAAATAGTAGAAAAGATTTGTCAATTCCTAGACGTGATGCTAAACAATTTCTTCAAAGAATTTCCGAAAGGATTAAAACACATGGCCTTTAAATCCAGTCTGTGGCACTATAACTTTATACTGTCCTCAGTAAAATTACAATGCCTCGTAAATCCCTTCTTGAATTTTAAACTTCTTTACGTATCTCACCGGTGTCACAAAACTATTACTAGTTAATTTTCTAATTTAAACTGCAAAAAGTGTTGATATTCCACACTTTTTCATTTATCTAGTTCTTACAACCACAGCGATGAAATTTTATGCTATAAAATACAAAACATTGCTTTTCAACAACAACTCCGCAAGTAATCTGAATATTTATATAATTTTTTCAGAACACAAAAAAAATGTCGCATTAGTCAGACATAGGTGTAATGTGTTTATATTGCACATTTTTGTATCAGTGTTCAAATTTTGCATTTTATAGTTAATTTTTGAATGCTTTATACAACCTAAACTTAAATTCCTTAGTTTACATGCACAAAAGTGGAAAATATACAATCTAAACTTAAATTCCTTATTTTATCTATCATAAATAAAACTTACATTATTTGGGCATACTCCAAGGGTTAAGTGTTGCTGGCATTGTGCCCGTGCGCACACCAAGCTTATGTAGAAATTTGCATATAAGCATATTTCTTTTTTAGATTTTCATAAAATAAACAATATAAGCATTTTAAATACGTTTTTAAATATTTTCAAGTATTGTAGAATACTGAAATTGCATAGGGTATTTTTACCCATTATATGCTCAGTGCTGAGCTATGATTTTTTATGTAACAAATGTCATTTTAAAATAAATGTTTTAATCAATAACTAAGTCATCTTTCCCAAAATAGGCGTTTTAATCAATTAAATTAAAAAAATGAGCTGGCATTAGTAAGTAATAAAATAGGGATTTGCCAGAATTATCAATTAGCTGCTCTCAGCAAAGTATACAAGTTTATACTGGTGTTATACAAAACCATACATGTTTATTTACTGTATAATTATGTGAATTAATTAGATGTGCGTTGTTTTTATCCAATTTTAATCTAATACTATGATATATTTGATGTTTTTTTTAAGGATCTAGCTTATCTGTCCAAAAATCCAAATTAAGAAACTGGAAGTGTTCAGAAAATGTACAAAATTTCTAAGAGTATCCATGTTTTAAATTTTTCCGAAAATTTTATTAATCCATAGCAAACAGAAAATAGATCAGCAGTTCTATAGATTTTTTGTTTGAAACTCTAATATGCTATAAGTAATTTGATCATAACTTTTTATCACTACACCAAAGTACTTCGAACCTAGCTTTGATAATTATCTGCTGATTCAGTAGATATTATTTTCCCTAATTTTATTTTTGGGTGCATTTTTTTTTAAAAAAAAATATATGAAAATAACCTATAATTTTCAAAGAAGTATGTCTATGATTCAATATTTCAGAGGTCTCTAGTTATTATTGACATTTATTTTTCTGTTCTAAATTGAGAACAATTTGTTGGAAAAATTGTTGAGCTGACTATACATATCTTTTTTTAAAAAAAAATACATGTCCTTGATATCGGACACAAGATTTTGAATAATTAAGAATTCATCGATGATTATGTGCATTATTGGCTCTGAATACAAATATATTAATTGGGGGTAATTTTGGGATACTTTTGATCTGCTTATAATTGTTTATGATCCAATTATTTTTCAATGAATATATCTTTAAGTTATGGTTTGAATAGAAACCAAAACTTGAATTTAAAACAGTTGTATAACTAATATAATGCAGATTAATCAGATAAACAATAACAGAATTAAATGATACTGTAGTAGAAAAATTGTCACAATTTATATTATATTCACTGAAATGAATTGATTATTAAGTTATGAAAAGCACTCTAAAATTGAGACCGTCTGATATATTGAGATTACAAGAAACTACTATGACTCAAAATAATATTAGATATTTCTACATTCAAATGATGTTGTTTGTATTTATTACTTTTGATTACTACACAATAGACAATAAAAAAATCTTTTCCATGCAACTTCGGAAGGAAAAAATAATAATTACCGTGTCGATTAATGCAAATATGATACCAAATATAAACGTGCATATGAACCTTTTTCAACAGTAATTTACCATTGCTAATTGAACAATATGTTATTATTGATGACTTTCTGAATCTCAGAAATTAGAAGAAGAAGAAATCGAAGTCTTATTATTTCAGATCTGAAAGTACACAAAACGAATACAAGTATTATATGATAACCCCAAAACAAACAGGTCGAATACCAAATATAAAAATGGGCCTAATAAAACGTTTTAGCCCAAAAACATAAAACCGAAAAACAAAATAAAACCAGTAAAGTATACACAACCTACAAACTATTTTACACACAATTTCAACTCAACATACTATAACATCAAAACATCATATAACATTGCACAAACACACTACTTAACAGCCCCCTCTCAAGATGGACTTGGTTTAGATGAACAAGGCCAATCCTGAATAGCAACATGGCTCACCAAACCAAAACGTGAAGAAAGGTATTTATGTTGATCAACCCGCAATGGCTTTGTCATAATATCAATTGCAGTGCTAATTTCACATGTCTACACTGCACAAAACCTGCCTGCACTAGCTCTTTCACATAATGAACATCCAATTTTTGATGTTTACCTCTTATGTGCTCAGTTTTTTCATGAAAAGCAAGATTTTTAGCATTATGCTGAGCTGAAATATTATCACAGTTTAAAATTATTAGAGTATGAACATTAATAATACCTATTTTAGTCAGCAAACCTTCAAGCCAAACAATCTCACTTGATGTGTAACTCATGCTCCTATATTCAAATTCTGTTGTGCTTTTAGAAACTGTCTTTTACTTCTTTGTCTTCCACGAAATTAAAGAATTTCCAAGAAAAATACAATACCCACTTAAAGATCGTCCTGAATCTGGGCAGGTACCCTAATCTGCATCACTGTATGCTGTAAGCACTAAACCTGAGTTTGCTGGAAAAGAAAGACCCAAATTCATTGTGCCTTTAAGATATTTAAGAACATGCACAACTGCTTCATAATGAGGAATTCTTGGGGTAGACAAAAATTGGCATAATTGTTGGACAGCTAAAGAAATATCTGGTCTAGGAAGATTCAAATATAAGAATTTACCAATCAATCTTCTAAAAATTTCAAGATCCTTTAATAGTTCTCCATCAACCACACTAAGTTTAAAACCTTTCTGCATTGGAAATGAAACAAGTCGACATCCATCCAATTGATTTTCTTTACGCATGCCTAGAATTTATTTCCTTTGGTTTAAAAGAATACCAGAACTTGATCTAAAACCTCTATTCCCAATTCAAGCTTACCAAATCTTTGATAGTGAAAGTAGTATGCAAACCAGTCTTCAAACTATTTATTACTGAATTATTATTTCCAGTCAGTAATAACTCATCAACATAAGTAACAACTACCGTAAAGGAATCATTCTTCTGGATAAGAAATAATGAATAATCTTGTTTAGATTGTGTAAAACTCCAATTAATCAAAAACTTTGTCAATTCCTTATTCAAGCATCTACTTGCTTGTTTCGAACCATAAATTGACCTTTTAAATTTGCAAACCTAACCTGGTTTCACCTTCTTGTAGCCAAGAGGAGGAGTCATGGAAACCTCTTCATCAAGATATCCATGAAAGAAAGCATTATTAATATCCAATTGCTGAATCTCCCACTTTCTTATTGCAACAACTGCAATAATTAACTTGACAATAGTTAGTTTTGCCACTGGACTAAATGTATGTTTACAATCTTTACCAGATATTTGCTTATCTCCCCTTGCGACAACCCTGCTTCTGCATCTTTCAACTTCTCCATTTGGTTTAAATTTGGTTTTATAGACCCATTTTGATCCAATTGTCTTCTTCCCAAAAGGTAAATCAGTTAATTCCCATGTACCATTGTTTTCAAGTGCCTGTAATTCTTTGTCCATTGAATCTACCCACTCAGGATGATCTTTTGCTTGATTATATGATAAGGGTTCATAAGCAACCATGACATTGTTTAAACTATGTAAATTCACAATGTTTAAGTAAGCAAGACATGGTTCTTCATAAATATTAAAAGCAGCAGAATTTTCTGAAGTAGCATTTTGAACAATCCTGGTAGATGGTTTTGTCATAACAAAATTATCAAATATCTTTGGCAACTATCTAATTCTAGATGGAACTCTCAAATGTTATTCTTGTGCTTGTGCTTCAGTTTCAGGAATTTGTGAAATTTGAGGAGAATTTTGTGTGATTGGATGATTAATAGGACTTATATTAGAAGTTTGAGAAGAATCAAAATTTGAAAAAATCAGTTTCAGGGATATGTGAAGACAATTGATCTGAATTTTGATAATAGTTTTGAAAACTTTGATTATCAAATGCAGGATTAACTTGAGGAAGAAAAGTTTTTGATAATTGAGGAATAAATGAAGGTATTAATTTTGGATCATCCTTGAATGGAAAACAATTTTCAACAAAATAAACATCTCTGCTGAAAACAACTTTATGATAATTAACATCATATAATTTGAATCCTTTTTGTGCATAAGGATAACCTAATTGTAACCTGTATTTTGATAACGTGTTATAACTATGAATCAAGGCAGAATTAATTTTTAAAATAAGAATCAAGGGCAACGGGTTACGCCATTACGTTCGTCTCGAAATTCTGCTTGGAAACGAGTCCGAGTTTTCGAAAATCAGAGTCTGTATGACCAAGTTATGACCCTTCGAAGTTTCAGGAATTTTCAAGTTCAAAAACAGCTCAGAATTCGAATTCAAACCCCAGAACGGGCTGAGCGGGGAATTTCCCGCTCAGGACCAGGTCGACCTGGGGGTTGACCATAGTGTCGACCTGCCCAAGACCAGGTCGACCATAGTGTCGACCTGCCCAAGACCAGGTCGACCATAGTGTCGACCTGGGTGTCGACCTGGTGGTCGAGCCCACTTTTGAAGCTGGGTTCACTCTGATGTTCCTGGTCTCGTTTTCTGTCCAGATTCATTTACCTGACCCTATATAAACAGTCCCTAACCCTGGTCTCTCTACACAAATTCTCTCTGGCCTTATGCCGCTAAAATTCTGGTTGAAAAGATAAAGAAAAGGGATTGCTTCTTCTCCAACAAGACTACGTGTAGAGTTTTGTTGTTTGGAGGATTTTTGTTAGACTCAAGATTCTACATCACCTCTTTTGTTTTCTAATTCTCAAACCATGATCTGTAAGCCCCAGTTACTTTTAGATCTAAACTTTAAACTTAATATGGACATGTTGTAAATTGAAATTGAACCTAAATATGATAATTATCTTGGATCTATCATTGTATATCTTGGGTCTATTATTTTGGATCTACTATTATTCACCTTGGATCTATTCATCTTGAATCTTGACTTGTGAGAATATTTATATGAAATTGATTTGGGGCCTAAACATGTTGTAAACCTAAACCCCTCATGTCCATGATGTTAACATGCATGTGATGTTGAATTAGTTGTTATTCACAAGTTTGGGGTTATTATCTTATGTCAACTGTTACCATGACTATCACCCTATTGTGCTAGGTTAGATATTTGAGACCACTATTCCGTATGCCAATATTGTTGTAGTCATTTATCTCAAGTTATACCATGCTTGACTTATAATCACTTTTGCCACCTTATGCCCGTTCTTTCTATGTTATTCCCTAATTAGATTAGTTTGTATCGATTCGAATTCACGTGCGACGGGAATACGATTTGGGTAGTTTAGGCAAACCTGAATTCACTATAAACTTGAAACGTGAACATTGTTATAACTTGAACCTGGATATGGACATGAACTTGATACGATTTGACATGAAACATGACATGAAAACTTGACATGAATTTAGATTCGAAACCTGAACCTGGACATGACACTTAGAATAAACTTGAACATGGCCAACTCGAGGTTGGGTTGAGTTTGCAGTATAAATCTGCCCGGAACCGCCCGACGAATCCAGTAACTGCAAACAATGGGACCCAATGTGGGTAGTTGGTCATATCGCGCTTAAAACCCGAGGTTAGACTAGGTTGTGGTGTAAATCTGTCCGGACCCGCCCGACACATCCAGTAACCACAACAAAGTCTAATGTGAGAGGTTGGGGTGCATTAATTTATTTAATGCCACAGGATAGGGTTAAGTCATGAACAACTTGAATATACTTAACCAATTTGACACGATGATTTGATAGGGTTAAGTCATGAACCGCTTGAACACACTTAACCAACTTGATACATGATTTGGATAGGGTTAAGTCACAAATTTGAATGACAACACTTAACCCATTAGAAACCCTAGTTACGCGGTCCTTTTCAGCAGTAACCCACTTAGATGTATCACGATACCCTGCGACTAGGCAGGGTGGGACACGAGTACTGGGTTGATTGTAAGCGACCAGAACGACAGCTGAGTTGGTGCGCCATTGTAGGTTCAGGCGGACTATGATCGTGCACGTAGTCCGGAGTTGAAAAAGCAAGCATTGGGCACCAGTAGGTTTACACTGTGCGTGCTTGATTCGTGTTAGTGGTTGGCACCCTAGGGCTTGATACACCATATGGTGGACCTAGCACGGGTGACTACAATTCGTGATTGGGCCGTATGACACAGACACATGACGAACTAGAACTTGTAGGAAACCGATCGATTAGTAGATCGTACCGTAGGACCCCGTAATGGGTCACTTCATGATATTGGGCCAATGGATCATTTCATGGTTAATACTTGACATGGGTTAAAATACTAGTACAGTTGGTGCAGCGAATCTTGAATATGCGATGCCAGACTCGATTTATCTTGCCAGACTTATTATCATCCCTATGGTTACTTTCCGTTTACTCATGTCTTGTTAACTTTACTAGTTTTTATACTGAAAGACACTAGGACTTACCAGTCTTTATGACTGACCCTTTTTCTTTCGCCTCCTTTTCTTTCGTCCCCCCAGGTTCTCAGGGAGGAAACGCTAGCTCTTAGCTTGGATTTAGCTTGCTTTCTGTCAGCTCATGTACGATTTGGTCTTGAGCTATGCTATGGCTGCACTTCTGCTATTTTTGGGGAATAATTTACTTTTTGTTATCTTAAGTTTATGCTTCTTTATTTAGAACTTGATGTAATGAAATAATTTGTACTTTGCATATATGAGGTTTTGACTCTTTTCTTGAAAGTAATAAAATTTGGTTTTTAATTTCTACCGTTGCTTTATTTATGTTCTGCCTTGTGATATCTCTGTGTATGTTTACCTAGATAATACTTCACCAAAACTAGTGCATTTCCTTTGTGAGTGACCCTAGCGGAGGTGGGATGTTACACTAATCAAATGCATTTTCTTGATCTAGGAGCAATTTTATCATTTAACTTCTGAGCAGCAAAGCATAAACAACCAATAACTCTCAAGTAACTGTAATCATGATGTTTCTTCATAAGAAGTTCATAAGGAGTTTTTCACTTTAAAAATGAACTAGGTAGAAGATTTATAATATGAGTTGCAGCAAGCACACAATCACCCCAAAATTTATAAGGAAGGCCAGCATGAAATCTTATGGTACTAGCAGGTTCAAGAAGGTGTTTATGCTTTCTTTCTACCCTACCATTTTGCTGAGGATTTCGTGGAATACTTCTTTGATGAATAATACCTTTATTTGCAAATAATACTCTACATGACTCTTGAATTATCTCTGTTCCATTGTCACTTCTAATAACCTTTACTTTCTTGTTGAATTGAGTTTGCACATATTCAATAAAACCAACAATTACAAAATGCCCTTGAGTCTTTAAATGAAGCAAATGAGTCCATGTAATTCTAGTATGATCATCTACAATTATCAAAAAATATTTTGCACCAGATAATGAAGGTCTTGAATATGGTTCCTAAAGGTCTATATGCACCATGTCAAAAGGCTCGTCGGCATAAGAATTTGATTTTATAAAAGGCATTATATGGTGTTTGCCTAGAACACAAGCTTCACAGCTAAAATCACAATTGTTATCATTATCATATTTGCCTGAAATGGACACTATCAAATGTTTCATATGACTGACTGAAATATGACCTAACCTAGCATGAATAATATCAATACTAGGTTTTACATGTGCAGTAATGGTATTATTTGCATAAGAAAAAGAAACATTAGTAACAAGAGATTTAGAAGAACTGACAGAATTACATGAGACACAATTTGAAGAATACTTGCATAATTTATGTAGACTAAGATGCCTTGATCCAACAGCATAATCTTGCTTAGTAGAAGGGTCCTGAAAATAGCATAAATTTCTTTCAAATTTTGCAGTTAGATGATATCATATAATAATCTGCCAACTGAAAGTAAATTATACTTAAAATCAGGAATATAGAAAATATTTTTGAGGCCTATTTCAGAATTTAAAATAACCATGCCAACATATTTAACCACTTTAATAGTTCCACCAGGCAATGATATTCTAATTGGATTATTTAGTTGTTCAATTGAAGCAAAAAATGCTAAATTTGATGTCATATGGCCTATTGCTCCAATGTATATAATCATACTATTAGAATCAAACTTCTTTACCATACAGTCAAGAAATAAAGCTGAAAATATACATGCACAATTTGCAGCAGTATACAAAGGATTATCTTCAGCTGTGGCCCCTTTAGTGCTTCGTTGACTCATTTTGAGCAACCATGACAGGATCAACACCTTTATTTGTTGTGCTTGTCTCTGTCGTTTCCTGAGAACTTTTTCCCAAAGTTCCTTCATTACTATTCTGTACATTCCCTGTCATCCTTGAATTCTTCTTTCCTTTCAAAGTTGTCCACCATTCAGGGTATCCAACCAGCTTCAAACATTGCTCAATAGCATGCCCTGTCTTCTTACAGTGATCATAAATAGCTTCACTCTTCTGCCTCTTGAGATCTTTCTTAATAGTTTGATATGCAGACTTTGGAAAGGTCTTAAGAACTTGAGCTTGAAAAGCACTCAACTCATTTGAAGTAGTCACACTATAAGCTTATTTTGTTGTTCGACTTGCTGCAAAATATAATATGCTTTATGAACATTTGGAAGTGGATCAGTACTGAGTATATTAACTTTCACTTGATCAGAATCTTTATTCAGTCCTGAGAGAAACTGCATCAACTTGTTTCTTTGATCCATCTCAAGAAACTTCTTAAAAATTCCACAAATACAACTGTTCATGGCATCACATGTACATTCAGGAAATCCTTCTAGCAACTGTAATTGATCACAAATACCCTTCAGTTTACCATAATATTTTGTTATTGAATCATCATTCTGTTGAGCTGAAGTAAGGCTTTTACGCAATTCAAAAATCCTAGGTGCGGTAATTTGACCAAATCTTTCACTTAGCTCTTTCCATAATTGTCGAGATGAATTCACAAACATAAAACTCTCAGCTAACGTTTTTATCTATTGAATTTAACATCCATGACATAACCATATAATCGTTTTTTATCCATTTTTGAAGATTGACAGAAGATGCACTATGCATTAGAAGAGTTCCGTCAACGAATTGTAGTTTATTTCTGGCTATCAAAGCCATTCTTACTATCCTAGACCAATTCAGAAAATTCGTACCATTAAGAACATAACTGCTTAACTGCATACCTGGATGATCAGAATTCGACAAGTAATACGGATCATTGAAATTCACTCCAGTTGAATTGAAAGCAGTTGAATTATTATGTGAATCGACTTCTTCATCATTATTCGCCATTCTAGCGTTTTGAGAATTTGAGAGAAGAATGAGAATCGATAGCCGAGAAGAGAAAAGAAACTAAGACTTAATCAAACAAGAATCGGCAATCAACCGAGCTCTGATACCATGATGAATTTCTAAATCTCAAAAATTAGAAGAAGAAATCCAAGTCTTATCATTTCAGATCTGAAAGTATACAAAATGAATACAAGTCTTATATGATAACCCCAAAACAAACGGGTTGAATACCAAATATAAAACTGGGCCTAATAAAACGTTTTAGCCCAAAAACATAAAACCGAAAAACAAAATAATATCAGTAAAGTAAACACAACCTACAAACTATTTTACACACAATTTCAAAATACACTATAACATCAAAACATAATATAACATTGCACAAACACACTACTTAGTACTTAACAATTACCTAACCAATATAGTAGTATGTGTGTGCATGTTCTTTTTAATTGTATAACCATTTTGTTACACATTTAATGCTGAGAAGTAGTCTAAAAACGAAAGGATTTGACGAGAAGTAGTCTAAAAACGAAAGGATTTGACATATTAATCGCCGCACTTATACCGTATAATTGACGAGATTATGACAAACATATGACTCCAAGAATGATTGATATTCCTATTTTTAAAATTAAAGTGAGTAACAAAAGTGTGAAACACATGGTACATGATGTTGTATATGAGTCTTGATTATTACATAAGAGACGTAATATAAAAACATTTCCATGTTGTCCTAAAAAAATGTATTGCTGTGGTGGTTAATATGAACATGTTACCAAGCATAAACATGCACATGACGTACTTTCCAATAGTGACGCATCATTGCTAATTGAACCAGATTTTATTGCCTAAATAATACAGCAGTATGTATGTACATCTTTTATTCATGTCACCTGCAATTACCATGCAACCTAGAGTATCTCGCCACTGAGAAAGAATATCTCATGTGAAACCATTATAACACAACATAAACACTAACAACTAGCTTAAATTGTACAATATAAATCCTTGATCCAAAATTTTCAGTCCATCTATACGGATCATTCATATGATTCACATCATGCATATGAGATTCATCATATTCAATCAAAGATGACACCCAATTCACATGACAATCGAATACACTCATAATATTTCAGTTCGATAATTTCATCAGAAATCAAGTTTAACAAAAGAAAGTGTGTCCTAGCTCAATTTATTGGTTATGCACTAGGTACTGATATAAGAACCCGCATAGAAATCATGAGCACATGACAATGTCTACCTAAGCTATAGCGGCCATTTACAAATATGGTGGTACAAATCAGTTCAAATTAAAAGTGTTTTATATTTTCCATTTCATGTGACCAAAAAGAAAAACAACAGCAACTGCTACTGCTATCCATAGAAGTATGCAGCTGTAGTTTCGTTTGCTCAAAAAAAAAAAAAAAAAAAAAAAAAAAAAAAAAAAAACAGAAGGAAAGAAACAAAGAAAGTTACAAACAGGTTAATCATATTTGCAAACATATTACAAGCATGGTTAGCTATCTATATTGACGAGAAATATTATTTATACAAGTGCCATTGTAAAGAAAATATGATTGCCTGGAAGAAGAAAAAAAAAGAGGTCTGCAGACATGTCTAAATTGTGAATCCTTATCAATATAAACAACCTGTATTACATTCAAATGTATACAAGTAAAAATTAATCCACCATTTTTTCTTCCATTTAGCATCAACTTGCAACAATTCTAACAACAAAAACTTGCAATGTTAACCCGTTTTATTCAACAGACTATGTGTAATGAACGCAGGAACACGAAGTTGGTGTAGTATCTCTTCCACAGACGGAATCTTCGCCTTAGGAGCAGTCATCGGAGGAAGTGCTAAATCCGGAATATTCACTTTAAAATCACTTATATTCGGAATATTTGGAATACCAGTAATGTTTGCCTCCTTTGCAAGCTCCGGAATATCCGTGGTACTGACATTGGCAAGCTTAGGGATATTTTCGTAGTTTCCGCTTGCAATGTCCGCTTGGATTTGTGGAATGTTGGCTGGATCAATGTTTTGCGTGATATTTGCCAAAACGTCAGGCGGTAAATTGCTTAATAGTGCCGTCATGTCATCTGGTGAAGCTGTTGTATCGGATAAAGTTCGAGCACCAGCTATTTCATGGGCGTTGATTGTTAGGGTGATGAATGCTATGAAGAAGATTATGTTCTTCATTTTTATTTTTAGTTTATGCCTTTTTTTGTTGGAAGATGATAATGGTGGTAATCTGAAAGCTGGGAAATTTCTATTGTTTGAAGTTGTATAGTAAGATTGCCGTGGATAATAGAAATTTTGTTGGTTATAAATTTGTGGAGATGAAATTTGTGGCTATATTTACCCCGGGTTAATATCCTTATTTAGAATGGTATTTGTTTGATAGATATTACTGGTTGACAACTTAAATGGAATCAGGCTGTAATTCCTATTGTAAGTAGAGTTGTTTTTAACTGATAAGTTTAAATTTGATGTTATTGCGGTTATTTGAATTTGTTGTCAGTTTTCTATTAGCATAACATTATGAGTTCTTCCTATGACCGCATTAAATATACATACATGAAAGTGAAAACTCCCATCATATTTTAAGCATGCCACCATATACAGTTACTTACCTCCTTCACCGGCCACCTCTTGTCATCAATATATTTAATAAAATACTTCATCTTTGTACGCCCATCTCTTCTTTTTTCCTTTTCCTAAAAGAAAGCATTCGTTTTTAATCATTTGGAAATAAACAATAGAAAGCACCCATGAGCCGTGAAGTTCAGACCTAATTAACCCTGCTTTTGTTTTCACAGTTATGAAAGATGCACCAAGGGACACGTCAAGGTGTGCGCATGACGCGCGGCGTAGCCTTTGTGTCTTTCTTTATTGTGGCGCAGCGCACATGAAAAGGCACAACAAATGGCGCACTGTACAAAATGACGCAGTTTTCATTATATTATTGTTTTTGATTATTATTCGTTTTTTTATTAATTCAAGTTGCATAAAAATTAGTACTCGTTATATTACAAAGCATACAAAAGAAGATACAATATTGATGACATCGCCATCTATCTAATATCCTTTACACATTTTGATAATTGTAATAAATAATTAACGGAAAACATAGATGATGCATCTAATGTTGAAGATAAGCTTGTAATTGACGACGACTTGACTTAGGATGTTGTTGCTAGATCAGTCAAAGTGGAGGAAACAAGATACCCAAGTATAAGAACATCCACATCGAGATGTTTTTCAAAACTTGCTTCAACTTCTTTAAATTTCACGAAAAAGAAACGAATCTAAATGAGATAGATGAGAGAAATGCTAACCCTATGAACTTGATGATACAGACAATGATTTGAAAAATATAATTGTTGAATCATATTCATATTTCTAATTTATCGGTAATACTTACAATTATATTGGATTTGACTTTAGAAAACGATTATGCTTAAAATTCTACATTTATGATATTATATATTTGATAATGTTTATTTTTTCGACATGCCTAAAAAAAAAAAATCTTTGTTGCATATGTTTAGCAAAAATTGAAAAATTTTAAATTTAATATTATTTATATTAAATTGTATTTAAAAAAAAAAATCTAAACATGAATAGTAAACTAGAAAGACGTGCGTCATTTATCCTGCAATGCACCAAAGCTCTAGAGAGGCTTTGAGCCTTTTTGTGCAGCGTGCCACTAATAACTATGGTTTCCGCACACACATCAATTTAAAATCTAATATGCACATTATGCTTGCACCAGTAATTTTTAAACTCAAATAGGTGACTATTTCATTCACAATATTTTTACAGGCAAGCAAAATTGTAGTCATGATGGTGAGAACCAAATGCGGAGAAGAATTGCTTAAGATGAAGAAAATCAAATTGAAAATTTCAGAAGTTAGTAGATACTCAAATATTTTACATGAGTGGTTATGGTGGGTGCTTGAAGTAATTTTCTTCTATTTTCTAGTATGTTTTGTAAGCGGCAACAAAGAATGTCTTGATGGGTGTATATAGTATCACCCTATTTTAAGATATTGTCAAACATGTTCTTTTACTAGTAATTGCAGTTTATCAAAGATGGGCAAACAGTCTATTTCAATATTGCAATAACAATGGAACGTTAAACTTGTGAAACTATACATCCCAACATTTCTAATACAGTGATATACCTACAGTTATTCCATCGTATATACAACTAGTGTAACGTTGCATTATATCTCATTGTTTGAGGCTGAGATCTCGACCATCTCAGCTGATATCTCGGCCATCTCAGATGATATCTAGGCCGAAGGTTGAAACGAACGTGGTATCTCCTTTTAAATATATCGGCCGATATTTATCTCATTTTTTCTTTTTTGAAAAATAAAGCCCGTTTGATTCTCAGTCCGTAATCAATTGACATAGATTTTTTGCTTTGCTATCTTATTTCTCTTCTCAAAAGATCGACCTCTCCCATCAAATGATTGAATTCCTTCCTCAAAAGAAAAAGGAACTCATGTCCTAGAAAAAGATCAAACTTCACTTCCAACCCTTGACATCACGCGAGGTTGCTTTCAACTCTCGACAGCTTGAACTCGCTTTAAACAATGCAACTTTGCTCTTTACTTACAAGTATGTTAATTAGGGCTTTTTTCTATTTTAATGAAATTCTATTTGTCATGAAGTTTTGTTTTACTTGCAATGAAGTTTGGTTTGTTATCATTTTCAAAGTTTAATTCTTTTTCCTCTAAGTGGACATCACTAAACCCTTTGTATGAATCGAAAATTATTTTTCTTGCATGCATCTATAGCTTATTGCTTTGTATTCTGTTAAGCACATGTACATGTGTGACATCTTGCTAACAATACTGTTAAGTGTGGCTCGCATTGTATGAGAGTGAATACGTAGACATAGTTATCAAGGCGCACGCTTAGGCGCGCCTAAGCGAAAAAAGCCCAAGGCTTGCGCCTTTTTGCAGTTTGAGGTGCTTTTTTGTCTAAATTCAAAATTTTCTTTATAAATAGTTAAATAAAAATTTTGATTGTTCAATAAATTATAAAATATGGTTTAAAATTTAAATCTTATTAATAAAATATGTAAATAATTGAATAAATTATAAAATATGGTTTAAAAATTAATTTGTAGTTAGTAAAATAGCAGATCAAACTCATATTAAAGACACACAAAAAAGCCCAAGGCTCAAAAAAGGCCCAGGCTCAATGCTTGCGCCTTAGCGCCTTAACTACCATGTACGTAGATTGGATTTGCAATTAGTCTCACATCGCAAGATACTTATAAGAAGATGGGTGTGTGTGTGTGTGTGTGTGTGTGTATATATATATATATATATATATATATATATATATATATATATGATTGGTGGCATGTAACAACACGAGATTCCTATTGTTACAATTAATTGCTATCATGAACATATGTGTGTCCAAGGGGATGCAGGGATATCCAATCATGACGCTGACATCAAGAGGGCTTCATTCAGCGGTTTGTAGTGACTCTACGTTGAACGAAATGCACACACATAAAGACGCTTTGTGGTGCCGAAAAATTTCAATGTGATATTAGAGCTGATGGTTCGAGAGGACCAAAATGATGCAACATTAGCCTAAGTTTGCTCCAATACGTGGCTTGAGCTGTGGATTCTCATAAAGGTGTTATATGTTAGATCATGGTCTGGCCCAATCATAGAAAAGAAACTATTTGTAGAAAATAGCTTGACAAAATTGTTTAGAGGTGGAGGCAACCTAAGTCGAACCGCAGTAGGTGTTAGCAACCCACTGTTTATATCTCGAAAATATCGCCCGAGATCTCCTTTAAGATCTCGTTTTGGGCTCTTTCCGAAACGAAACAGCAAATATCACTTTAAATCTCATTTCGAATATATCGCCCGAGATATTACGATATCGAACGATATATCGACCGAGACGAGATACTGGAATATCGTCCGAGACCTTGGGTCTTTTTGGTCAAAATTTAAATCCATGCCTGAAAGGCTGAACCAGAACAATAATTAAATAACTCAAATCTAGTCATGATAATCTCCTACTAATTTTACATTTTGCACGTTAAATGATCATATTGTATGTTCATATATGTTCTACAATGATTATGATTTTCATATTCATCTTTTTATATACATGTTACTAATAAAATTATGTATTTCATGTTCTACTTATGCTAATCTTTTTAATGTTTTGGATCATTTTTATGTTTTATGTCTAACAATAATTCATGTTCACGGACCATATGTTGTAAGCATTAATCTATTTGCATCATGTTACTATTTTAAGCATATTACAATTTAGAGTATGATGATCTTTCACATATTAAGAATAATAAAGTAATTTTACAATTCAGTAAGTTAATATGTTTTTAATAGCATTCATAAAAATCATTTTGTAAAAATATCAGTTTTTAGCATATTATGTACACCAAGATTGTTCCGATATGAACTTCAAGACCCGATATGGAAATCCGAGATGAACCCCCCGAGTTAAACTCATCTCGTCCGAGATCTCCCTCAATACGAGATCAATTCTCTAAAATCCCCGAGACGAAACGCGACCGATATCTGAGATTTAAAACCTTGTAGCGATCTTTTCAAGTGTTTGAGAACTCTGTAGAACTTCACAGTTGGAAAATGCTCATTAAGGTGGAGATTTGTTAGGTGTAGGGGTGAGCATTATTCGGTTAAACCAAATAAACCAATCAAACCAATTTATTTTGGTCGGTTTGGTTCGATTTTGAAATTAAATCGGTTTGCAATTGGCCTGAAAAAATATTAAGTTCGGTTATCGGTTTAACCAAATTAACCGATTTTTTACTATATTTTCAAAATTATCAATATTATAATAAATATTTTATATTAGTTTTGTTATTTAAGTATATATCAATCATCACCTATGTGTCAAAATTAATATTAAAAAGCATAAAAATCAAAAATAATAATGATGTAATCATATATTTATAATTTGTTTCAAATTATAGTGAATATTTCAAACACGTAGTATAAAACATTTTTAGTTCGGTTTAATCGAATAACCAACCGAACCAACCAAACATAATTTGGTTGGTTTGATTTTCATTTTTATTGGTTTTAGTTTGGTTTAACAAATTTGTCATCGGATAAACCAAACCAACCAAACGCTCACCCCTAGTTAGGTGTTGCTCGCATTGTATTTGTATGAGAGTGGGTGCGTAGATTGGATTTGCAATTAGTCTCACGTCGCAGGATAAAGAAGATGGGTATATATATGTGGTTGGTGGCAATATAACAACAAGGGATTCCATTTGTTATAATTAATTGCTGCTATGAATATATGTGATCCCAGTGAATGTAAAGATATCCAATCAAGACGCTGACACTAAGAGGGCTTCGTCCAGCGGTTTGTAGTGCCGAAAACTTTCAACAAATATAAGAGGTTCTAAAACGGATACCATATGATTTTAACATTCTTATGACGAATTTGCTTACAGTAGCCAATGAACTAAACATTATGTTTTTTTTTTTTTTTTTTTTTTTTTTGCATTTTATTAAGTAATTCCGTAAATATTAATCAAATTGGTTCTATTTTTTTTTTTTTTTTTTTAATATGTTGTGTTTTTGTTTCATTTACAAATCAAGGTTGATTTTCTATATATTTTAGTAAATGTAAATATTATTATGTAATCAAATTAGTTTTTAACATAAAATATGCTTCGATATGGTCTGAGATGAACTTTAAGCTTCAAGATGTAAATCCGTTATCGATGTCTGATATGCATTTGTCTCGTCCGAGATCTCCCCCGATACAATGCCGAGTCGCTAAAATTTTCATGATGAAACGTGACTCATATCCGAGATTTAGAACCTTGGTTGACGGTCAAAATGATATGTGACATAACTTGCTATACAAGACAAATATATTGGTACTAATTAAAAAAAAACACTCTTTTTTTTTGCATTTATATTCTTCTATTTATAAAACACTAGGAAAATCAAGTTTAATCTCTGTTATTAGACTATACTTGACAATGCCTAATGATAGCTTCAAACCTTCATTGCGAAATAAGTTTGTTGTCCCCTGTGCGTTAAAAATGTGCTGTATTCATGACGCTATTAGTGCATATGATACATCACTTAATAAAATAACATGATAGAGATGCTGTTGTTTAGGAATTTACTAAATGTGTAAAAATAGCCAAATGCATAAATTAAGCACAAAAAAAACAGCATTGAATCACCGAATACAAAATGTCTGGTTCGGTACAATGTTTTGTCCAATAAACTAAAGCATCCTGGTACCAAGTTGTTGACGCTGAAGGTGGGCTCCAGAACAAGACATGGTGAGCATTTTTGTCAGCTTCCAAACAATATTCAAAATGTAAAATATTTTTGTTCAGGTCTAAATTTTGGGTGCTTTCATTGTCCAGTATTAGCAGCATTGTTCTTTAATGAGCAAATAGCTACTAATAAGGAAAAGCAGAAAACTAAGAAACATTATTCAATGACAATTTCAACCATGCAGAATGAATTTTGTAGCATTCTCACAATGTAAACACGAGCCACAAGATTCTGCCATTTAATTTACCAAAACTCAATCATATACTCATTTCTGAGCATATATACACACGCCAGCTTTGAACTCTAACAAAGGGGAAAGAAGGGAAAAAAAAAAAAAAACTGACCATCAGCAGAAGCCAGAGCGAGTACATACATCAGCAGTAAAAGCAGCTTCATTGAAGAAATTTGCACCAAAAATGTAACTTTTAAGTTGAAAAGAAAAGGAGATAAAAGTTGCTTTTCATTCAGCGAAGAAAGAGGGGGATGGAGAGGGGAAAGCAAACATTTTGAAAAAGGAAAGTGGTGCTTGGTAACTTGTAACATAGAGTTGGTAATCAAATATATTAAGTTGTTGTCCTTAAGTGGAAAAGAAGAGAATCAGATTGGATTTGGTGAGATTTGGATGGCTAGGATTAGGTGGTAATGTGGATACCACCGGCGATGATCGATCTGAGTCTGAAAGTGTTTCTATGTTTTGTCTGATTGTGTGGGGCTGTGAATATAAAATTTAGACTTGGGGAAAGGGAACATCTGTGTGCTGTAACCAACTGGATCTACAGTCCTTTTCAGATACATTGGGCTTAATGTTTTTTATGCAGAGCCCAATTGGATGGGCACCAGTCGATGGTTGCATGATTGTAAGTTAAAAAATTCACTAATTTGCTACATCACATAAAACGATGGTTTTCTTGTTGACAACTGCTTTTCTATGAAAAAATCACTAGATATCTTATATATTATAGTGCAAAATCCCATGTCAACAGTCAAAGTGAAACCTTTTTGAATTTTCCTATTATAACTTTTACATCAGACCGTGTCCTAGTTACTTTCACCGTCTTCTTGTGGGAAAAACTTGTCCTCGTTTTTTCACCTTTTCCACCGTTTTTCCACGATACGTAGAAGCATCGTTTTTTAATAAACAATAACCGTCGATCGACATGGATGGGTATGTTCAATGAAAGTCGATCCTTGTGTATTATTTTGTTATGGGTTGGACGTTATAGTTGGAAGTAATGATGGCGAGGAGGAAAGAACTGGCAATGGAAAGGAGGTGATGACGGGTGATGATTCGATAGACATGGATGGGTATGTTCAGACTTATGGAGAGAAGGAGTTGAAAGATTGGTATGTCAATGAAGAAGTGGCTCTATCGAATGGGTTTGAGGTGCTGTTGAATTATGAGAAAGAATTGGAGGACTCAGAGGATCAGATAATGGGAATGGCCAAGTTCCCTTCAAAGTGTAAAAAGGGTTACAAAGTGGGAAAAGTAAAAATTGCAAGAAAAAGTAAGTCTCTGTTAGGGCATGAAGCGGTTATGAACAGCTACACTTCTGATATGGAGAGGATGGGTGTTGTACCACACTTGAAAGGTGGTGTTGGTGGGTTTGTTCATAATAACTGTGAAGGGTGGGCTTCGGTGGAAATCAGAAATAGGCAGGTAGGTGAGGTAGAGCGTAGTGGGTGCAAATTGTTGGGTAACGAGAACTGGAAAGAATGGAGTATGATTAAAGTATGGGACGGTTATAGAACGAATAGAGGGGTGGTGGGATTGGCTTTGTCAGGTTGTATGATATGGTTGCAGGAACCAGTTGCGAGAGTTATTTCATTGTCATGGTGTCCGGATTTCTGTGTATTTCAGACGGTGTGTGCTTTGCCGAGTATGGGGTTAGGGGCAGTTGGCCAGTTCAGTGGCTTGATATCGGTTGGTGTTACTGAATATAGTGGGGGGTCATCTCCTGTTGGCGACTTCTCTTCTTCGTCTAGAAGAGGAAGGAGGAGGAGAGTAGAGCGCTGTTCTGGAGTGGTTAGACGAAGTGCAAGGATTAGATATAGATCTGCATCATCTCACGGTAGGTCCCATGGTTCGGTTGCTAGTAGTAGCAATGCGAATGTGGGCTCAGGTATGGGTACTGTTTATGGTAGTGATTACTCTCCGTATGCTTTAGGTAGTCTTTCTACTGATCAGTTATTTCAGCTTGTTAGTGACACAGCTTTTGTTTTTTCTGACTTAGACTTAGATGCTGATTTCATTAGGAGTAGAGAACTAGAGCGAGCTTCATCTATAGAAGGATGAGGATTGTTAGTTGGAACATTAGAGGTCTAAATGAACCCAAAAATTGTGATAAAGCCAGGATTTTTTTTTAAAGATTTTCACCTTGATATTGATACTTCAAGAAACTAAGATAGATGATCCTGATCCTAGTTTTTTTAGAAGGTTGGGAGGGACTTTCTTTCGTAACTGGTCTTGTCTACCGGCAATAGGTAGTGTTGGTGGACTTATGATCGGTTGGAAAGACAATAAATTTAGACTCGTACAGGAGTTACCTATGATACATTCATTGCATATTATTTTAGCCTCGACAGTAGATAATTCCCTTTTGGGTATTTCAAATGTATATGGTCCACATACAAAAATAGAGAGAAGACGATTGTGGATAGAATGTTCTGACTTTAGAAATCTCTCATTCGATCAGTGAGTAGTTGGGGGGGATTTTAATGTCACTAGATTTTTAGGGGAGAGAGCACCTAGAGAAGGTGAGTTCTCCGATATGGAGGAATTTAACGAATTCATTTTAGAGAATAATCCGATTGAGATTCCGCTTTATAATAGAATGTTCACCTGGTCCAATGTTAGAGATAGTCCTTCGTATGCTCTATTGGATAGATTTTTTATTAACTCTGAGGTGGAGGGTAGATTTTCCATTTGTAGAGTTAAAGGTTTACCATTTTTATTGTCAGATCATTGTCCAATCATTTTAACTTGTGATTCGAATTTAATAATAAGTAGAAATTTTAAATTCGAGAAGATGTGGTTACTGGATAGTAGTTTCAATCATTTGGTTTCTGTTAAATGGAATTCTTTATTCTATTTTAATAATCTGTATAAAGATAACTCAGCTAAGATTTTTGTAGCAAAACTAGGAAAGCTAAGATTTTTTCTTAAACGTTGGAACAAGTTTGTATTTGGTAATATCAGAATAAAAAAAGATAAGATTTTATGTGAAATGTTAGACATTGATAAAGTTAGTGAAACTAGAATTCTTAATATGAATGAGAGGGATAGACTCAGTAATTTAAGAAATGATCTTAAGTTGATTATGGAGAAAGAGGAGGTCATGTGGAGGCAAAGATCCAGAATTCAATGGATTAAAGATGGTGATAATAACACGAAATTCTTTCATAGTATAGCTAATAAAAGAAGGCGTGATAATTTGATACATTCCATTATTATTAATGATGTAGAGGTATCTGTCCAGAAGGATTTAAATGACGCTTTTACTAGGTACTATAAGCAGATCTTAGGTACTAGGATAAATAGAAGGACTAATGTTAGATGGAATGATATTTACCCGTCTGTCTCTAGGATTGATTTAACTGACTTAGATAGTCCTTTTACTGAGAGTGAGATATGGAAGGCAATCTGTGATATGCCTAGTGACAAAGCCCCAGGACCTGATGGGTTTTCAGTTCTTTTTTATAAACAATTTTGGGAGGTTCTAAAGGTTGATATTATTAATCTTTTTAATGATTTTTATAGTGGCAATCTAAGGTTAGGGAATTTAAATTTTGCTAATGTCATTCTCATACACAAGAGAGTTAGAGCGAATTCACTTAAGGATTTCAGACCTATCTCATTAATTAATGTATCGGTAAAGATCATCTCAAAAGTTCTTGCCAACAGACTTAGCACCAAGATGAATGACCTAGTAGATGTTTCACAAACAGCGTTTATTAAGGTTAGAAATATAGTGGATGGGGTAGCGGCAGTACAAGAGTATATAAATGTCTGTGTTAAAAATAATTTCACATGTGCCATTTTGAAGTTAGACTTTGAGAAGGCATTCGACTCTGTTGATTGGGATTTTATATGTGAGCTATGCCTTGCTAGGGGTTTTAGTGTTAGGTGGACCAACTGGATTATGTTACTACTTAAGTCGGGTTGTTCAAGTATAGTGGTTAATGGAGTAGTAGGTAAAAAGATTCAGTCTAAGAGAGGGCTCAGACAAGGCGATCCTCTCTCGCCTTTTTTATTCAATTTAGCGGTTGATGTTTTCTTAAGAATTATTAAGAGGGCTAGGAATTTAGGTGTTTTAGGTAGAGTGGGGAACGAGGAGTTTAATAATGAACTATCTATACTTCAATTTGCAGATGATACACTATTATTTTCGTCTCATCTACCTAAGCATGTTATTACGCTTAAGTTTATATTATATTGCTTTGAGATGTTGCCTGGTCTTCGCATCAATTTCGATAAGAGTGCAGTCATGGTCCTTGACGATAGTTGTAATGTAGAGTCCTTAGTAGCTAACACCTTAAACTGTCCTATCATGAAATTTCTGTTTGACTACTTAGGATTTAAAATTAGACCTTCCAAACTTAAAAAGGATGACTGGATAATTATTATCGATAAAATCAATAATAGATTATCGAGTTGGAATAATAGATTTCTCTCTAGAGCAGGTAGATTAGTTTTAGTTAATTCAGTTTTATCCGCCATTCCCACTTATTGGATGACGGTTCATCGTTTTCCTAAGTGGGTTATTCAGAAAATTGACAGAATTAGAAGGAATTTTATTTGGAATGGTGACATCAATTGTAGTAGTCATAAATGTTTTGTTAATTGGGATTTGTGTTGCAAGGCCAAGAGAGACGGAGGGTTAGGGATTATTAACCTTGTTGATTTTAATTCATCTTTACTAACTAAATGGTTATGGAAATTTAGAAGTTCTGATACAGTGGCTACTTGGAAGAATTTAGTTTTAAAATCTTATTACTCTAGGGGAGAGTTTTTTGTGGGATCTAGTGTTAGTAGGTCTAATAGATTATCCCACATTTGGAAAGAAGTATTAAACTGTTTTGACTTTTTCAAGTTAGGTTGTACGATGACAGTTCATTCTGGTAACTCTACTTTTTTTTGGCATGATGCCTGGATTTCCAGTATACCTCTTAAAATAGAATTTGAGGAACTTTTTAATGTTTGTGACTTCAAGAATTCATTTATAGCGGATGTTTATAGAAGTAATGTAGAACCCCCATGGGAGTTTTCATTCGTTAATATTTTAGAGGGCAGATTGCTAAGACAATTAGCCTTATTGAAAGCAAAGTTAACCTTATACCATCTGGATGAGAATAGGGATACCATTAGTTGGGGACTGGATAAGAGTCTAGTTTACTCAGTCAACTCAATGTACAAACTTATTAATTTTCCCGGTATGTCATTACTTCCTTTTAAGTTCATATGGATTTCAAATTCTCCTTATAAAGCTAAGTTTCTTATGTGGTTGATTACCCATAAGAAGCTTAACACAATGGAGCTTCTAAAGAAGAAGAATATTTTGATTGATGCTAAATGCTGTTTTTGTAATAATTCAGAGGAGGATGTTGATCATCTATTCTTTTCTTGTAATTTTCCCAATTATATTTTAACCATGGTACTAAGGATTTTTGTTATGTCTAGCGTGAATACATTTAATAACTGTAAGGAATATTGGAATCATTATAGACTTAATTATAAATCAAATCATAGGTATGTTATGGATTCTTTAATTATCATAATTAGTTGGTACATTTGGCTAGAAAGGAACCAGAGATTTTTTAATTTTAGTTTAGTGTCTCCTGATAAATTAATCATAAAGATAGTGTATTTCTGTTTGGACTGGATGACCACTTCTTGTAATAAGTACTTTAGAGACTCGAGATTTGGTAACTTTTTGCATAAAGTTAGGTCTAATTTGGGGTTATTTATGAGTATCAATAGATACTTTAGAAACAATAGTTCTCGTACTTGTGTATAGTAATTGTAGCTTTGATAACGTGAGCTTATTTCTTTTTATAACATATATGTGTGGGCATATAATAGTATATATATATATATATATTTATATATATATATACATATTTATATATTCAAAACCAATTGTTGTTGTATTTGTCTATAATTTCCTAGCTTTGATGATGATAGACTATTTTATTTCAGTACTTTTTTCCTTCTTATGTTACATATATGTATGGATACATAATGGTGTATATATACGTATATATATATGTAGGAATACATATATATATAATTATATCTATATATATAGATATATATATCCATATATATATGTGATGGTTACTAATGATGGGTGTTCTAGTCATTATTCAGGTCTTTAGGTGGAAGATCATATTGAAGAACTATAGGGATAGCTTTCTGATGAAGTTGTGGAGCTTTTGGATTATGCTGTTTTGATTTGATCATTTTCGGCTTACTTTGATTATATTGGTGTATGAGGAGTAGGAGTGTCTGTTTATTTTGGTGATCTATTACACCATTTGTTTTCTTAGTTGATTATATGTATGGGAGTAGATATACTTCTTATCGGGTGGTGGCCATGCCGGAATTCGATAACGAAGTATGTTGGGTGGTGGCCTTGCCGGAACTCATCTATCTACTTTCCCTTACATTCCTTTTTGAGACTCTTGTTATTTTTGGGTCTGTGTTTTTGGTGTATGTATTTGGATACTGTATCACTTTATTTTATTATATGTATGTGTGCTCTCTTCCCCTAGGAAGACCACACATTTTTTTGCTTTTCAAAAAATAACCGTCGATCGACGGTCCCTGTTTTTCAACCCCCGTCCAAATCACAGTCACCGCCTCTTCTCGACAACTGTGCGACAGTTCCTACCTTCAGTTGAACCGAATCGAGATCAGGCGAATCCACCAGCTCCGGTTCCTTCTACCTGATCAAAACTGCCTAGGTTTTATGTTTCTTCTGCATGACTTCGAATCAGGTAAGGATGACAGAATATCTTAGTAAGCAAGTTTCTAATACTATGTCCCGATTACCTTTTTCCTTTCATAGATGTTGATATTTCATGTTTTTGTACTTCATCCGTATGTCGATGACGACGAGTTCGGGTATGAAAGCCAATGATTCGATTCATACGGTTTTCTTCTCACATTTTTAGATCGGAATTCAGTTGTCCAATTTTTGTATTTGGAGATTTGTGTTCACAGTTAACCCATCGACCACAGGTACGTAATTACATAATTGCAATTAGAAATTATTCTTCTTTGTTGCCAATGACAAACATTATGTGAATGCTTTTATGTGTTCTACAAAGCAAGTATGTGTTCCATGCTTGCTTCATCAAGTATGTTCAATGTATTATTCCAGAAACAAGGCCATTGGGGTTGAAAGTGAATATACGTAAAATACTTAATTTTGATTTAAATTAGACTCTTTATGTTTATCATTCTTGGGCTTCATCGACACAGTTATTTTACCAATTCATGTACTTTACATGATAATCTTGACCAACATGTGGATGTTATATATTCAAGGCCACAAGTGATTGATAAATGATGTAAGTAATTAAAATTTGCCACTTGGGTTCTAAAGCAAATAGCACTATATTAATGTCTTCCTGCAACTAGGTTGAAGATTAGGGGCAGAGAGTTTGCATAAGGTTTGTTTCTCTTCTTTTCATTTAAGGTGGACATATAGGCAAACATTACCTTATAATTTATTGATTTTTTAATTTTAAAACTTTATAACTTAATTCATCTGTATGCTAAAGATTTACAGCCATCCAACTTAGCTTTCAAACTTTTTTGTTCAAACATTTGGCTGCCATTCTTATCTTTTACTGAACATATACAGATTCTGATACTAAATCAAAATTTCAAACTTACTTCAAAAATCTACAGTTCGAGTATATGTTGGAAAAAAAATTGTGATAGCGAAAACGGTAACTCTATTTCCTACTATTATTTTTCAATGCTGCATATTATTTTTCTTCTTATTTTACTTGCTACTTTACTTTTCTATGTTTGATTTTCTCTAATTATATTGGAAAACAAATTTCATAATTTCTGATCAGAATCGAAAAGTTGCTATGGCAAAGAAAACATGGACGAAGATTTGTTCGAATCCACACTTTTATGTTTCATAAGGTTTGACTGCTATGAGTTCGTTTGTGTCTTACGATATTTTGGTTTACGTTATTCATTGCTTACATTCGTTTTTCTGTCACTTGAACGCGAAAGTATCTAATGTTATATGATAATTTACTTGATTGTTTAACCATTTAACTTTCTTTGGGTTAATATATGAGTTGTTTCTTTTCATACTGCCTGTTTTTAATCAATCATTACATCTGTAACTTACTTCGATTATTTGGTTTCTTCGGTTTGGTTTTCATTCTCCTAAATTTTGAGTAAATTTGTTGGTTTCTCTTTTTTTCGATTTATCTTCAACTGTCAACCCTTTGTTTGTGTTTCCCTTTCTTTCAATATCTCATATGCAATAACTATCTACATCTTTGTTTCCTCTTTTATTTCTTCCCTATTACTGATTTCTTTTTTTTTTTTTAGTACATGTCAACTACATTCCAACTTACCTTTCCTTCTAAACATTCGTCATAGCATGATTACTTTGCCTCGATGAATTTGAACCATCAACTACTACCAACTTAGTATGGATATTTTACCGAGTGAATTGATTTTCTTCATTTTTCAGCTGTAGTAGTATTGGAACTCCCCTTAAATGCAAAAAATAAATCAACGTGTCCCTGTAATGTTCCACTATCGGGCATACTAATTATGTAATTGTAATCAAAACATCGTTTCACTATCGGTACTCATTTTCCATTTCTTGTTGCACCATGATTTTTTCATTCTATGATTACTTGCTTAAACTTCATTATTTATTCTTCTGTTCATTTATATTTTGACCTATTAACATCGAACCTGCTAATGGTAAATCATCAAAACAATTTATGATTGTGGAGTTGATGATATCGCCGTTATTATTTCTTTTATATGAGTAACATCATGACAATTTGCATTTTATTTTACTTTTGAGTTTTGTGTATTGGCCACAAATTTTTTACTATAAGTTGTTTGCGCTAGACATGTTCATATGACCAAGGTAGTGAGGTTGGTTCTTTGGATTTGTTTGGCTGGTACATGGTTAACATACACACACATGTATATAAGTTCATCGTTTAATTATTTAACAGCTGATTGGGTATAGAAGCTCCGCTTATACACACCGGTGTAACGAAACGGATTTCGCCCTGACCTAATCGATCGCTAAATCGACCAAGACCGTTCAAAACCCGGATACGGTAACTCTAGGCATACAACACATCAGTACGAATAACAGAAGACTTTTATAAATATCATAATAATGTTACATCAGAGTGCATCGAAAAATAATACTACAGCGGAAGATTAATTTACAATAAATTTAATACAATGCAGCGGAACCAATAAACTAACACAGCGGAACCCTATCAATGCTCTAGACGCAACTTTAAGCTTTAATCCAGAATTCTGCTAAATAAATAAATATATGCAAAACAAACCACTTGACTGCCCGTGTGGAAATAGGGGCACCCGATTTTGCAAGTGAAACAAACTACGAGTCAATCATGGGACTGGTATGAGAAATCTTACTTAACTTATTTAATAATAAGGCTAATCACAAGACCACGCCACTAACGCAGAACGGGTTTACTCCATTGGATTGCCAGTGCATAAATAAAGTAAATCATTTAAACAACGCAATGCTTTTTAGAAAAATGAAACATTATAAGACTCAAGTCCCATCACACAATACAACGCAAGCCGGAGGATAGAGTTTTACCTTATAATGGCCAAAAATGCTTGGTACGAATTAAATGAAATCATTTGATATTATTACTAGTGTCCAGTCAGTTTAAAACACTTTTCAATATAAATGTATCAATCTTAGACGGCATATCACTACAACAAAAAACACTTTTCACAACAGGCAAAATCTGTTGCAGTAGGCCTATTGCAACGGGCCAACGCCCGTTTGTATAGCCCAAGTTGCTAAAGGTCTGCAACAGTTTTTTCCCGTTGCAATAAGATGTTGCGGTATATTTTTTTGCAACGGACTTTTTTTGTTGCAATATCTCCTTTTGCAACAACAAATAACCGTTGCATAGTCCATATTAGGCATCAACAAACATGATACCACAACTATTTTTGACAGTTGCAGTAAGTCAAATTACAACAGTTATTAACCGTTGCAATAGGTAATTTTAATTTTTAACAGATAGTGATACCACAACTGTTTTACACCGTTGCAATAAGTTCAAGTGCAACTGCTATTTACTATTGTTAATGACTCAACTGCAACTGACAGTTGCAAATACTACATTTAATTCGTCAATATCTAAATTCGAAAATTTACTGTAGTACCGATAAGACATTACAAATAAGTACACATGCACTCGAAAAGACATTGACAAAACAATAGATTCACTAACTTCAGAACATTCCAAAAGATTAGTTGAAGTTACATTCCAAAATTAGCATAGTAACAAACGCGATCCATACATAATATAAATACATACCGTTACACCGTACCAACAATTCCAAAATATATCATAACATAACATCTAAAAGCTAAGCAGCACATATTAATCTACTGAAATGAAATCTTTGTGCCACACCACGGTTGTTCCAATGGCCTCTTTGATGGTGTTCATCTCCGAACTTGGCCTTAGTAGAAAAGCTTCAGGATCCATGGCTACGTTGACCCATACCTTCCAAAAGCAATACAGTACACATTAAAATTCTAATTTTAACGCAAATAGTGAAAGCAAAGACCAACATACTGAAAAAAAAGTGGATTAAAAAGATAGAAGCTCTGAAAATTGCTATGTGTCTCGCATCTTATTTATACTGTAAGTTGAGCAATACAAGAAAAATATCACAAAAGAAACCTGAAAACCATAAATAGTTTAACTAGCAAAAACAATACAGCTTGCACACAATTTGTAGATGATAAACATATAATATTGCTGCATATATACTTGCTTATAGCGTTTCGGACGATTAATTAATATTAATAGATAATTATACTATAGTTATGAAGGTCTTGGATCATCTCTGCTCTAATAATGAAGGGTTAACCCATTGATAATGAAGTATATATGCACTCAGATTTGTTAGTGCAGTTGTGCCACATCAAATAGAAAAATGCTTCAGTGCTCCTCCATATGTGACATGTTCAAATGTTTGTAAAGATTTTTTTTCCGACTTGCAGTTGAATTTTTTGTAAGGTAGGTGACGTGCTAAATTCTATGTTCTGTCAACTAATGATAATATAATAAATAAACTGTAAGCTATATTAACATGACAAGCTTTTAACTTGCAAGCATATAAAACTGGAACACTTACTTATTTGATGAGTTTATATCTTACGGTATGAGTAACTGTACAAATTCCGATTTTTCTTAATAAAACCACTTACTATCCAGAACACTAAGATTAAGGTGATATCACACTATTAACTCATACCTTCTAGAAGTCCTGCCAAAGTTTCATAAAGTGTACCGTAGCATTCAGATCGGTGCTTGCAATCGTTCCTTCTGCAACTATGTTCTTGCTCAAACCCAATAACTTGCACTTCCTTTTAAGCAAACTTTCGGGACTTTTGCTATTTTGACAATCTTCAATTTGCACATTATTACTTGCATGGTGCGACTACAAAAAATAAATAAGAAAAAAGTGGCTGAAACAGAAACAGAAATAGAGTTGAAAAAGAGTTGAAACAGAGCTGAAAAAATTGGCTGGATGCTTCGGTACACTAATTTGCTTTCTCCTGGTTCTGATATTTATGTATAGATTGCATAACTCTACCGGCATATATAAAGTTACCGGTTGAGCTCCATAGTTAGCTCATTTTTATCGATAATATAGTAAAACAAACATTCAAGTAGCATTTATACGTAAATCTGTGTTTCCTACAACCAAATCCTAGTTGCTGCTATGCCTTTGGAAGAATAGAATCCACATAATAGACACAAATAATGATAAGCATTTGATTATTCAGAAAACAAATAATAATCTGTATTGAAAATAATGATAAGAATAGGATCACTGTCATAATTAACATCTGGCCCCTTACTGTTTTTCCTACCCACTTTTGACTTCATCATTTTGTAATGTAACAGTGCCTCCACTATGCTGTAATGCACTGCATGTGGCCAAGACATCAACAGTTATGTCAGAAACCAAGAAATCAACAATGTTTATTTTTGTTTATGGCGTTAACTGTGAACTTGAAGCCATCCATCAGTAGCAAAACTTCAAGTTTATGACTGACAGGTCCGTTCCAAGTTTATAATCATAACCAAATAGGTAGTGCTATATAGTGTTTTTGCATCAAAGCTAATATATGTGTAAATGTTGTACGAAACTGACAGGTGATGCATAAGTTGCTAGGAATGATTTATTAGACATTGTAGTATTGTGGACCACCATTTTAATATTAATCACTTAATCTTGCTCTATATGGTAATATTGTGGATAAAAATATAACTAGGGTAATTACACTGCTCCCTTAAACAGTATAATCCTATCAAGGTTAACTTACAGAAGAATGCATCACCTGTTCTAAAATTCTAAATAGGAGAACTATTCAACAATTATTTTCAGTAATCAGTTTCAGATTCTCAGAATGCCTAATATACAGTTTCACAAAAATACAATCTTTTGGGAAAATACAATTATAAATCTGAATCATCAAACTTGTGATATGATTAAAGTATTAAACAACGATCGAACTCTGCTGGCAAAAAGCCTAGCAGGAGATTCACACCCAGTTTTCTTGTAGCCAATTTATTCTATATAAGCAATAAATGCAGCAATAGTACAAAATATTCACAAGTCTCAATATACATATACGTTGCATTTATAATGGAAAACGTGACATATGACATAGGAAAAGATAAAAATCATCACTGTAAATATGATACATAGTTATAGCTTTATAGGTTAAAGGAGCTGGTGACACTGAATTGATAGAAACGTTGGACCAACATGCACAGTTTCTACCTACTAACATACAATGCACACGTGTGTCATGTGCTCGACAAATGGTTTGTTGTGCAGTCACTTAACATTTATGTATTGTAAGGGTATATTAATTGATTTCTTTCAACCAGATGGATACGAGTTAACGTAAATATGCATATACAAAATAAATTAGGAATTAGGTTCTGTTCCTCATAAAACATGTTTTAGACTACACTTCTAAAATTATTTATTCAGAATTTTAGTTTTTTTTACTGATATTTGCAGTTTCTGAAACTGCAGATATTTGCATTTTGGCTGAAGCTAAAAAGGGAAGTGTTTTTTAAAACTTATTTTAGAGGAGCGGCCACTGTATATTTTGAAATTTAAAATCGTGTTTAACAGAAGTCCCCTAAAATAAACAGTAGGTAGAAAATATACTTTTTAACGTATGTTTATTGTAGGTATGCTGAGATGCCTAAAGAGGAGAAGAACAGAATATCACACCGTTCAAGAGTTCTTGCACTTGTTAGGTCGCATTTTGCTGAGGCAGGCTATGCATTTCAGACTGAATGAGCATTTGAGTGTCTTTTTACGGCTGATTTAAACTAGATATATGTAGAATATGGTTTGTTATTTTGGATTTGCTAATGAAATATGTGATAGTTTCATTATATTAGAGACTGGCTATTCTTTGCTGTCATCGAAAATTGAAATATTATCCACCCTGTAGTTGTGAGATTTGTGCAGAATAATTCTCTGCTTTGATCATATATCAAAATAGAGTTTCACCCATTTGCATGGAGTTCAATTTTTAATGATTAAAAAGTGCAACCTGTGCTTAGGGTTTTACCTTTATTTTTAGTTAATAAATGTTGGGTGTACCCCCTCTCTTACATTGTATCATAGCAGAGGATCTTAATCCATATCCAATTTGTATCCTATTCACGAAATGTGTGATTTTGTGAGCTCATTTCATTTTGGATTGATGTTATCAACTTTAATATAGGAATGCCATACAGTAAATTTCAATTCTAGTGTTGGAGGAAAATGACTCTTTTCTGTCCGTTTGTACAACGAATGATTATTAGTGAGTGACCCATGTATTGGACGTGGTCATGCTAAAATATAATGAACATAAAATTACAGTTGTATAATGATGAGCAATTTGCTTGTCGATTTCTAACTTGAAAAATCAACTCAATTCTAATCATGTTCTGTAAATGATATCAAGATTGGTTATTTATTTATTTAATTTAATTTTTTTTGTGGAAACTCAAAATATACACCAAATAGGAGGAAAATCGTCAACCTTCGAAAACTTGCAAAAATCAGACCAAGTGACCGCACAACAAACCATTTGTCGAGCACATGACGCACAAACACACACACTCTTATCTAACATAGTTTCTACAAAAAGAAATCAATTAAGTAATTCTGTATTGTAGTATGTAATACTGTATACATATGTAATATTGTAATATGTAATACTGTAAATATGTAATACTGTATACACTTAACATTTATGTATTGTAAGGGTATATTAATTTGGTATTTCTTCAGTTGAGAAGATGAATGTAATTTTAATTCATCGCTAGTTTAACTTAACATTCCGTTTGTCTGGTGCTAGTTTAATACAACATTTTGTTTTCTAGATATATATTAATATAACATTCGTTGTTCTTCAGACTAAATTTTAAAATTTATGCCCTTCAGACTAAAATCGATTTCAATTTTTTTTTCTCCTTAAAAGCTAATTCTCTCATGTATATAATAAGGGAGAAATCTCAAAAAATAAAATTAAGAAAAATCAAAGGTTCTAAACAGATCGAAATAGTGGTGGTTTTAGTCTTTCGAAACGTGTTCAAATATATACAATACATGACTGACGGCTTTAAACGGCTGTTTTGATGGTCTTACCCCATAACCAAGCCAAACATCATTAGAATAGAACCATCAAAATATCTTTCGAAATCAAATCATATATTACCTATGGCGTATGAGCACAAGGAGTTTCTCGATCCTCTTTTCATTCATGTTCTGTAAAATGTATAATGTTAGATACTATAACTTACTGTAACATATCATATATTCATAAATAGGGCTAACTATCTGTAACTTACTGTAATGACCAATTTAGTTAACTCTTCTACTTTAGCCGTCAAGCTAGCAACTTGGTTTTCCAATATAGACACCTATTTTGAATTGCTTACATGAATACCAATTCGAGATGGTACAATGCCGAAGCCTAGTCCTCTCACTCTTCCCTTATGCTCGGTGCCAAAAACCTTCGACACTCCATCTTCACCTATCATTGCCATTCCCTGAGAGCTATGAGTGCTACTCCTATGCTCTTCTATCTTAGCCTGTAGATTTTTGTAAAAAAATAAAAATAAATCCAACATTAATAAATGAAATATGTACTATTGCTAACTATCTAGATATGATGTAAAATCTAAATTTTAATTATTTATGAGATATAAACGGTCAGAATCTACTGGGGAACCGACTGAATTTGACAAGCATTTTTAACTGCGTGCGACGGAAAATAAGAAAAAGAACTTGTAGTTTTTCAGAAAACAAGGCAAAAAGATCCAACACAAAGCTTGTCATCAACTGCACTTTTCATGTAGCGGCGAACATTATTTTACCTCAGAGGTAAAACAAAACTACACATATATTTCCTACGTAGACATTGTTAGATCTAGATTAACCCTAGAGGGGGGGTGAATAGGGTTTATCGCAGTTTTTAACTGAATTAAAAATCTGACGAGATATATAATAATAAACTGATCACAGAATATAGCAGAAACAGAAATGCAGAAAATAAATCACACACAGATATACCCAGCTTCGGCAAAACCCTGCCTACTGCTGCATTTCTAAAGTTTCTACTAGGTGATAAAACAGATCCCGCATACAAGACCATGTACACATGCAAACTCTGCTCCTATTCTAACCCTACGCTCAAAACCCTAGACTGACCGATATCCCCTCGATCAGATATCCCCTGATTACGACCCTGTAACCGGTAACCTAGATTTTACAGACTCTAGCAACTGTCAGTCAACACCCTGACTGAATTCCCTAGTTTGACAAACTAGAAAACAAACGACGATTGCAAAAAAAATACAAAATAAATAAAAAAACAAAACCCTAGGAGTTAAATTTAAAGGGTCATCCCCCTTTTCAATTAAAACACTAAAGCCCTGAGTAATTTTTGGTGGGCCCACTTTTGTATTTGTTAAACCCGATAGCTTCTTTTGAGAAACAAAAAGAATGGCGGCAGCGATTAGAAATTGCTAGGGTTTTCTGCTTCGTCCCAAATCAATTCGACTTGTTGATAAATCGATGTTGTTCTTCAGTCTGGCTTCGATTGTTGCTGCTCTCTTGTTCAACGATTTGGGAACGAGATCGAATCTCTCTGAAAACTCGTGAGTTTCACTGAATTTATATTTTATGCTTGAAATTGTTGTTGTGTGAATTCGATGCTCTAGTTTGCCTGTGATGATATGCGTGTAATATAGGGTAAAAATAAAACCCTACTCTCTGATTTCGTGATAAATGGCTTGGCCTGATAATTTTGTGGTTTCCCCTTTTGCTTGCGAAAAAGTTGTGAGATTTCCTGCTTTGAATCTTTTGACAAAGTCGGCTTTGATTGACTTGGCAATTTAAAATGTTGCCTTACTTGAAATGATTTAGATCTGCCCATTTTGAAAAAATGATTTCAAAAAAAATTGTTATTGCCAAAATTACTTTCCCAAAATTTGGAGAGCTTTAAGATTTCCCAAACATAGATTCCATGTTGTAAATCTAGAATTTAAATACTTGCCAAATAAAAGATTGATTCATGCGAATTGATTTCTGCCCTGAATAGCAAAACACTTGCCATATTTAACTCTTGCTGAATTATGAAATGGTGGATGAGAAAATTGGAAACTTTGTGACTTTCTCGAAATGACTTTGTATTGCAAAAAAAACTGATTATCAAAACAATGTTTCTTGACCAATCATTTGATTCACTGTTTCATTTCATTTCTGGAAGCAAATCAATGCGAGAATAAATTGTTTTTGGACATTTCTGCATTGTAAAACTGGAAAGAAATTTCCCATTTGAAACTAATGCCTTGATAGTTGCCAAATATTGATATTCTTGAAATTTCTTGTTGCCATGAAACCAATCTTTGATTGAATGAATTTAAGCCGTGTCATTGTGAATTGCTATTTGCTTAAACATGATCATATACCTAACATGTAGTTCCCCCATGCTTTACCAGACACATGTTTAGCTGCACCATCTGTTTTGATAGGTTTGTGGCATAGCATTTTTACACTAACTTGTTACATGCACCTCTGCATTTGTTTGAGCATTCTGAATTATGTTTGGTCTTGATCATATGTATTCTTGAACACCTTGCTTGCTGTTGCATTTGAACATTAGTCTGGCTCAAACATATCATTGCATCTGTACTGAGTTTTGATCACAATCATGTGAACCTGTGCTTATTTCTTCACTGCCTTGTATATGAGTCGATTCCTTTGGTAGGCTGATAGTTTCATTACACCAGTTGCATGTATATTTGCCATGAACTTGCAATTGACTATTGCACTGTCCATTTGCTCTTTCTTTTTAAAAACTGCTGCACATGTATCTTGCTGTTTTCACCATGAGCACGAGCTCCACTCACCATCATGTTGCACTGTTTTGCACTGTTTTGTAGCTTGCTGCCTTAAAAAAATCTTTCCATGCTACACCATACACTACACCATGCTATTTTCTTGTTCACCATTGCTTATGCACCATGTTGGCTAACCATAAAGACATGTTTCACCACTTTGAACTGTTTGAACCACCATTCATGCACGAACTCTTGTGCTTGATGTACATGTTTTGATATTCTTTGAACTGAGATGACTTTCTGCACACTGTTGTGTACATGAATTATCTGCACCACCTTGTCCGTGTATATGTGTTGCATCTTTCATGTATGTCTGAACTTGAGCTGTTTTGATGCACTTGAACTTGTCACCACTGTTTAGTGCATCACCATCCATGCTTGCTACTTGAATGTGTTTTATGCTCTACTTGTATTCTTGAACATGGACACACACTTGTTCACTTCCATTTACCTGTGCTTGAACTCAGAACTGGGCTGTCTTGAACATACCACAATTTATTCATCCATTTTGACATGAAATTGCTTTGCTTGTTACTTACATTTGCACTTGAATATGTCTCGACACTTTGTGCTGAACCATATTTGAGCTGAACTATGAACCCATGCTGCTTACATGTCATCACCTTCATTATTCATGTTGACTTGAGTTTCTTGTTTTTGCTGCTTCACTTTGGCTCGACCACTTTGAAATTGAACTGTCTTGACACTTAGTTGTCATTTCTGAAACTATACTTGTATTTGTTGCTTGGCATTTGAATATTTGCTTTGTACTTTGAGATGTGTTGACTTTGTTTTCATGTGCACTGAGTTGAGAAGGTCCACGTAGCTACTCCTCAGTTGCACACTAAATTGGCGTGGCAGTGCACACGTGTATATATATACACGTGTGTATATGCAGCTATTCAGAAAATTTCCTATCCCTGTACATATACAAACTGTTTGTCTAGACACAGATTAATCAGATCAAGTCATGAAAAATGATGAGAAACACACCAGAAATCTGAGGCAAATAAATATATTTTTAAAAAAAATTATATTCACATGTATTCAGTTTTACTCTTGTTGCAGTGTACTGTGTGTTTCTGTTTCATGTGACAGGTATGAAGATGATGACTGGACTGACAGTGAGCAGTGAAGACTGAAGACAGGAGACAGAAATTGACAGTGAAAGAAAGTATCAGTGTGTGTCTATATATATATATATATATATATATATATATATATATAATTCTGTAAATGAGTCTGTGAATGTATTGTAATGTAGTGAATACCAGTGAATATAAGAGAAATGTATAAACAGTGGAGTTTATAAGTTTGTACTGTTTTGATAGTGAAATAAAATATTATATTTAAATAAATACTGTGTGAATATTTAAATTTCTGTACAGTCGTATTTTATTTAAATATAAATATTAAATTCCAGTCTGTGATGTATAATAACAGTACATTATTAAACACATTAAAATAATATTTATTTGGTTGTTATCATCAAACAAAAATCATATAATTGTGTATACAAAACCGTTATATACAACAATCTCCCCCTTTTGATGATGACAAACAAATATTAAGATTTTGAATACAGTAAATGTGTTTGACAGTGAAGCACTGAACTCCCCCTATTTGAAAGCTCCCCCTACAACAGAAACTCCCCCTATAACTATGCATGAGTGAATTGAACTGAATGATAATGAATTTTCAATTTTTTTTTATAAAATATTCACTCATAAACCAAAATCTAATCCATTCTCCCCCTTTTGTTATCATCAAAAGGTTACAAAGTTTAAAATACAGATGAAAAATGACTAAAAATATAATTTCAGCATAA
Source organism: Allium sativum (assembly GCA_030737875.1). Taxonomy (NCBI): domain Eukaryota; kingdom Viridiplantae; phylum Streptophyta; class Magnoliopsida; order Asparagales; family Amaryllidaceae; genus Allium; species Allium sativum. The sequence continues at coordinate 169,424,945 of CM060912.1, forward strand.
GAGGAAGAACGATAATCATAAATCTCAATCAGTCAAAAAAAATCATAATAAACTAAGAACTAGTGGCATATTTCACATTGTAGAGAATGACGGATTTACGATGAATTATATAATAATGAGGAGAGTTATATAAAAAAAATATGAATATTTCCCGATTATTTTCAAAAGAATTTTATAAATTGAAGCACAAAAACAATGATGGATTTGGACTATTATTATAATTTCAACTCAAGTGACAGTATTGTATAATCTCAAATCCCAATGCGTATCAATCAACAAATCATAATACGTCATAAGATTTCAACATATTTCACAGATTAGAAAGATGGATTGATAGGCTGATTTTTATACACCGAGGGGAATTTCAGAATAATTTCAATTTATAGCACAATATTTCCTTTTTCTTTTTATTTTATTTAAGAGCACACAGACCACGCATAACCAGAGCTTGGATTTTTAAATGAAGTCAGTCGCAACTTAAATTATAAGTTATCTCTCAACCATGCATGACCAGAGCTTGGATTTTTAAATGAGGTTAGAGACATACTTATATATTTATTATATATATTTATCATTTCAGCTTTAAAAGAAAAAAAACTCCTCGGTATATAAACCAATATGAGTGATAGAAATATGGTAGGTACAGAAATGGACTGTGAAATAAATTTCTAAATTAATTATATTATGAAATACGCTCGACTGTATTGGGATTATTGAAAATTTTCAGTTATCACTAATTCTGAATAATAACATAGTCGAATTTCTATCACAAATATTTCCACTGTTTATTCAAAAAGATTTTTTTTTAAAAAAAATTAAACTCTCCACATTAATATAAAAGACATGAAGGATGGTAGAAGGATGATAGGTAATGAAGATGGTCGTGAAATAATTCCCAGTTCAAAGATATTATAATAAATATTCAACCATGATGAAAATCCAAATTAAAACTCCTCTTGTTGTGGAATATACTGCAGTCACAATTCATCACAATTTCAAAATCTGATAATAATTTTGATGAATTATAAATACAGTTCAATTTGGATATTGATTTCAATTTCTGAAAGAATAATCAATAAATAATTTTAAAATTGAAAATCAATTACAAGAGGAATTTATACAGATTTATACAAGGGAAAAATGTGTCTGATGTCTATACAAAGTGAAAATTCAAGACATATGGATGAAAAAGCTGATACCAATTGTAGTCTCCCTTATCGAGGAATTTATTCACACCCTAGATATCTTAGATTAAAGAAATTTCAAACACAAAGCCCAAGTAGACAAAACTAACAAATTTGGCACATTTATCAGAGCTACAGACAAGAACAAGTAATTATTTGAAGAACAGTATCAGAGCAGCAAACAGATCATAAATAAGTAATTACAGAATATTTTCAAAACAATATTAGATGGGTGAAACAAATATAAGGCACTTCTGATACCACTTGGTGTCTCTATCAATAAATTTTAATCACAAAGATACCGGGGACAACCCAAGATATCACAGTCAGCAGAAATTTAAAGACCAAGCAGATAGTATAACAAATTAGCCAAGCAGCAGACAGGTTAAAACATGCAGTTCTTTGAAAAACAGTATCAGAGCAGCATAACAGAAACAGTTTCAAATCAGACTTGACAAGATGTTGGTCACACAAGATGATTCATGAACCAATGATTAAAAAATATCGTTTCTTTGAAATCATTTGAGGAATATGCAGATTTCAGGATTCAATGAATCGACCACACCAGATTATTAATTTCAGCTTCAAGATATGTGTGAGATTCAATAAATCGATAATTTCAAATGATTTTAAACAAACAGATATTCAAATCAAATTATCATGAAATAACAGTGATTTTTAAGACTTGATTTTCAAATCAAATTTTCACAAAAAATTCAGACAAGCCTAAAAGAAATTTCAGATCATCTATATCAATTTTGAAAGGTATTCATGATCCAAAAAAAATAGAATAATTTATTTGAAATCACTTGAATCGATGTCAAGTTTTAGAATATAATGAATCACTCACACAAGGTTGATAATTTCAAATTTAGGAGGTGTGTGATTATTCAAAATATCAATAATTTCAGATGATTTCAAACAAACAAATTCTATCCATAATGATCATGAGTAATGATGGTTTTCAAGATGTATCACTGAGATTTAAGACAAATCAATATATCCAAGCCAATCTGAAAAATAATGAAATTATCACAACTGATGAACATTGGAGTGCTGTAATGAGTATGTTATTTCAAGCCTTTCTAAAATGAATTAGAAGAAATTCAAAACAGCAGTGGTGTGTGAAACTTCATCAAATTTTCAGATCTTCAAGAATTTAGAATTCTTATTAACAGTGTTCAAGATATGACAAGAATACATCAACACTGTTATGAATTCAGAAATCAGAAAACTAAACTTCAGAACAATTGCAGATATATACAAGTTCAAATTTAGGATATGGAAAAGATTAACACACGATGATTTTATACAAATAAAGCAAATTTCTAGAAAATCATGAATTCTGCAACTGGAAGTTAATAAAGCTCATAAAAAAAATATGGCAGTGATAAATCAAATAAAAAAAAACTGAAGAAAAATAGAAGGGGTAGAAGAAGGAATACATAAAAAATAAAAACTGAGAATATTTACAAAGATGAGTATAGAGATTATACCTGAAATCGATGTAAGCAAATATATCTCTAACTCAACAGTCTTGGCTAAGGAACTGTGAATGATTACAGAAGTATTGAGCAACTTGAATCTAAATCACTTTTGCCTAGCAGTTCCTCAGCCTCCTCCGGTACCTAACAATTTAGAGAATCGAGTGGTCTAACAAAATTTGTAAAACCACTCACGGTTTTGTTCACAACTTTAGGTACCCAAACTTATTTATATAACAACCCATCAGAATTTACCAAAGTACCTTTAGGGACCCAAATCTGTTTGAAATTAAATGAATTCACTGTATTTCTTTTTGGGGTCCAGAATGGTTTAAATGGATTGTTATCAAACAAATTCACATCACGTTTATGATTCAAAAATCCTTTGAAATTAACAGAGTTCAAATTATCAAGTCTATTCTTTTCAAAGAAGTATGAAGGATTTTTCAAATCATTTGAATTTCGTTTTTCAAAAACATTAACTTTTCCAAAGCCAAGACCACATTTATTTCCAACAGAAACTTGGTTTTGCAACAGCATATTCAACGATTTTTCCCCATTAGAAAATTTATCCAAAGTTGATTCTAATCGTTGAATTTTGGATTTAAGATCGCTATTTTCTTTTATCAAATTCGAGCAATGATTTATGGCGATATTCTGTTCAGCATTAGACTGTTTCAAAACCAAATTCTCATTTTCAAGTAATTTAATTTTGGCTTGGGATTTGGAAATATCAAGTTTAAAATAGTTTTGCTTTTCAGATTCAAGTTTCTTCAAATTTTCAATCTCATCTTCTAGCTCTTTCAAAATCAAATCTGTTTTCAACAAACTTTTATTTTCAGCAATTTCATGTTTGGAATTTTTGATATCCTTAAAATTTTCAAATTCCTTTTGTAAAGAATTGTTTGCATCTTTCAGCTCAATCTCGTTATCTTTCAAAATCAGATTTTCTTCTTCAAATCTTTGAATATTATTATTGAGATGAACGAGATCAGTTTTTAATTTCAAACAATTTTCACAATTAGAATTTTCAAATTTCACAACATTTTCAAGTTTTAATTCCAAACAATGAATTTTGCTTGTCAACTCACAATTTTTAGTTTTCAAAGATTTATTTTTAGAATGGAGTTTGTCAACAGATTTAGTTAAATCCACGCACATATAAACTAAATCTTCATATGAGAAATTTTCTGTTTCAGCATCTGTTGATTCTCCATTATCTGATCCTTCAGAATTTTCATTTGTAAATCCTGTTAAACAGAACTCTGAATCTAAGTTGACTTTCTCGGGTTTTGAGCTACCATTGTCAGATCTTCCATACTTCGTATTTAGAGTATCCTGGATTTCCTGTGCAGATAAATAATGGCAGATAAGATTAAACTGATCAGTACTAAGATAATCAAATATAATTTCCGTAGCACGGGTATTGAAAGTAATATCTACACTATCAAATCCATTAATAACAACATCCCAATATTTAATATTAACAGATTTTAAATAAAATTCCATTTTGGATTTCCAGTTTAAAAAAATCTGTTCCATTGAAAATAGTTGGAGATGGACTGGACTGACTCTCTATCGACTGACAACTAGGAAACACCATTACTCTAGAGTTAACAGAATACCTGCTCTGATACCACTTGTTGGATCTAGATTAACCTTAGAGGGGGGGTGAATAGGGTTTATCGCAGTTTTTAACTGAATTAAAAATATGACGAGATATATAATAATAAACTGATCGCAAAATATAGCAGAAACAGAAATGAAAAAAATAAATCACACACAGATATACCCAGCTTCGGCAAAACCCTGCATACTGCTGCATTTCTAAAGTTTCTACTAGGTGATAAAACAGATCCCGCATACAAGACCATGTACACATGCAAACTCTGCTCCTATTCTAACCCTACGCTCAAAACCCTAGACTGACCGATATCCCCTCGACCAGATTTCCCCTGATTACGACCCTGTAACCAGTAACCTATATTTTACCGACTTTAGCAACTGTCAGTCAACACCCTGACCGAATTCCCTAGTTTGACAAACTAGAAAACAAACGACAATTACAAAAAAAAAAAATACAAAATAAATAAAAAAAACAAAACCCTAGGAGTTAAATTTAAAGGGTCATCCCCCTTTTCAATTAAAACACTAAAGCCCTGAGTAATTTTTGGCCGGCCCACTTTTGTGTTTGTTAAACCCGATAGCTTCTTTTGAGAAACAAAAAGAATGGCGGCGGCGATTAGAAATTGCTAGGGTTTTCTGCTTCGTCCCAAATCAATTTGACTTCTTGATAAATCGATGTTGTTCTTCAGTCTGGCTTCGATTGTTGCTGCTCTCTTGTTCAACGATTTGGGAACGAGATCGAATCTCTCTGAAAACTCGTGAGTTTCTCTGAATTTATATTTTAAGCTTGAAATTGTTGTTGTGTGAATTCGATGCTCTAGTTTTCCTGTGATGATATGCGTGTAACATAGGGTAAAAATAAAATCCTACTCTCTGATTTCATGATAAAAGGCTTAGCCTGACAATTTTGTGGTTTCCCCTTTTGCTTGCGAAAAAGTTGTGAGATTTCCTGCTTTGAATCTTTTGACAAAGTCGGCTTTGATTGACTTGGCAATTTAAAATGTTGCCTTACTTGAAATGATTTAGATCTGCCCATTTTGAAAAAATGATTTCAAAAAAAAATTGTTATTGCCAAAATTACATTCCCAAAATCTGGAGAGCTTTAAGATTTCCCAAACATAGATTCCATGTTGTAAATTTGGAATTTAAATACTTGCCAAATAAAAGATTGATTCCTGCGAATTGATTTTTGCCCTGAATAGCAAAACACTTGCCACATTTAACTCTTGCTGAATTATGAAATGGTGGATGAGAAAACTGGAAACTTTGTGACTTTCTCGAAATGACTTTGTATTGCAAAAAAAACTAATTATCAAAACAATGTTTCTTGACCAATCATTTGATTCACTGTTTCATTTCATTTCTGGAAGCAAATCAATGCGAGAATAAATTGTTTTTGGACATTTCTGCATTGTAAAACTGGAAAGAAATTTCCCATTTGAAACTGATGCCTTGATAGTTGCCAAATATTGATATTCTTGAAATTTCTTGCTGCCATGAAACCAATCTTTGATTGAATGAATTTAAGCCGTGTCATTGTGAATTGCTATTTGCTTAAACATGATCATATACCTGACATGTAGTTCCCCCATGCTTTACCAGACACATGTTTAGCTGCACCATCTGTTTTGATAGGTTTGTGGCATTGCATTTTTACACTAACTTGTTACATTCACCTCTGCATTTGTTTGAGCATTCTGAATTATGTTTGGTCTTGATCATATGTATTCTTGAACACCTTGCTTGCTGTTGCATTTGAACATTAGTCTGGCTCAAACATATCATTGCATCTGTACTGAGTTTTGATCACAATCATGTGAACCTGTGCTTATTTCTTCACTGCCTTGTATATGAGTCGATTCCTTTGGTAGGCTGATAGTTTCATTACACCAGTTGCATGTATATTTGCCATGAACTTGCAATTGACTATTGCACTGTCCATTTGCTCTTGCTTTTTGAAAACTGCTGCACATGTATCTTGTTGTTTTCACCATGAGCACGAGCTCCACTCACCATTCATGTTGCACTGTTTTGCACTGTTTTGTTGCTTGCTGCCTTAAAAAAATCTTGCCATGCTACACCATGCTATTTTCTTGTTCACCATTGCTTATGCACCATGTTGGCTAACCATGAATACATGTTTCACCACTTTGAACTGTTTGAACCACCATTCATGCACGAACTCTTGTGCTTGATGTACATGTTTTGATATTCTTTGAACTGAGATGACTTTCTGCACACTGTTGTGTACATGAATTATCTGCACCACCTTGTCCATGTATATGTGTTGCATCTTTCATGTATGTCTGAACTTGAGCTGTTTTGATGCACTTGAACTTGTCACCACTGTTTAGTGCATCACCATCCATGCTTGCTACTTGAATGTGTTTTATGCTCTACTTGTATTCTTGAACATGGACACACACTTGTTCACTTCCATTTACCTGTGCTTGAACTCAGAAATGGGCTGTCTTGAACATACCACAATTTATTCATCCATTTTGACATGAAATTGCTTTGCTTGTTACTTACATTTGCACTTGAATATGTCTCGACACTTTGTGCTGAACCATATTTGAGCTGAACTATGAACCCATGCTGCTTACATGTCATCACCTTCATTATTTATGCTGACTTGAGTTTCTTGTTTTTTCTGCTTCACTTTGGCTCGACCACTTTGAAATTGAAATGTCTTGACACTTAGTTGTCATTTCTGAAACTATACTTGTATTTGTTGCTTGGCATTTGAATATTTGCTTTGTACTTTGAGATGTGTTGACTTTGTTTTCATGTGCACTGAGTTGAGAAGGTCCACGTGGCTACTCCTCAGTTGCACACTAAATTGGCGTGGCAGTGCACACGTGTATATATATACATGTGTGTATATGCAGCAATTCAGAAAATTTCCTGTCCCTGTACATATACAAACTGTCTGTCTAGACACAGATTAATCAGATCAAGTCATGAAAAATGATTAGAAACACATCAGAAATCTGAGGCAAATAAATATATTTAAAAAAAAAATTATATTCACATGTATTCAGTTTTACTCTTGTTGCAGTGTACTGTGTGTTTCTGTTTCATGTGACAGGTATGAAGATGATGACTGCACTGACAGTGAGCAGTGAAGACTGAAGACGGGAGACAGAAATTGACAGTGAAAGAAAGTATCAGTGTGTGTCTGTATATATAAAATTCTGTAAATGAGTCTGTGAATGTATTGTAATGTAGTGAATACCAGTGAATATAAGAGAAATGTATAAACAGTGGAGTTTATATGTTTGTACTGTTTTGATAGTGAAATAAAATATTATATTTAAATAAATACTGTGTGAATATTTAAATTTCTGTACAGTCGTATTTTATTTAAATATAAATATTAAATTCCAGTCTGTGATGTATAATAGCAATACATTATTAAACACATTAAAATAATATTTATTTGGTTGTTATCATCAAACAAAAATCATATAATTGTGTATACAACACCGTTATATACAACAGACATAACTACAGAAGCTACACATTATGTATCAGCTGAGATTGGTACTGTGATACAATGTGCATAACCATGTAATCCAGTAAACTAATGTGTACACTATAACAGTGACTATATTGTTGGAATTGCAGAAAATCCTTTGACACTCTTATTCATATGATCATAAAGTATTTCCAACTAATAAAAACTAATTATGGTTATCAGTTATTCACCTCCATAATCATCATCTTCATCACAAAAAGAGAAAACGGAAGCATATATGTAACAAAGTTACAATATTAATATAAATAAATTCTTACAATGCAGTTAGCCACAACAGAATTCGGCGGCTTTCCATTTTTTTTGACGTGGGCTTTGCACCATAGCTCGTCTCGGCTAACATCCGATGTTCCACTTTACATTTTCTACCCAAAAATAAAAGTAAGAAATGAAGAAAAAATAATATAATGGATGTAAACATAACCCAAACATGCATTTTCTTACCATTTCTTCTGCTAACCTTGCGTAACCCTTTCTACCCATTGTGTGTGGAGTTTTGTTCTTTCCTCTAAGTGTTTTGAATTTATTGCTGGTTTGCTACACAAGACAATTTCGTTAGTAAAATGTAATTTACATTTGAATTTATAACCGATAAAGCTTATTACCTCAAAGTTTTCTGACAGTTTTTCCTTTACAAAGTCATTCCACTCTTCATCACGCTTTATGTTAACTTGTTTTAGCATGGCTAACCTAGAAGAAGAGTCGGGAGAAGCAGACGCCAATTTAATAGCAAAAACCAATCTCGATTTTGACTCTTTCCATCATGCTCCCATCATCTGAAACAACAAGTCCTTGTAAACTGCATCTACCTTAAATCTCGTCTGCACAGCAGAAACAACAATAAAACAACATCATATTATTGAAAAACTTCATGATGTATTCATAGTTGCGTTTAGAAAAAAATAAAAATAAAAAATGTATAACTAACGAAATTGCTTTACATGTTCGTTAGATTTAATCTTCTAATGCCGTCGATAACAAATGCGTAGATAATGTATAAATCCAAGTAAAAATAGGTTCAAGGCTAACATTATGTAATTTTTATTTTAAAAAAAGTCAAATTAATGATCAGTATGGTTAAGTTTATTTTCTGGATCCGAACTCATTTTCGTTCTTTTTTAAGAAAATAGGTTCAAGTGCTAACATCATGTAATTTTTATTTTTAAGAAAATAACAATAATTGTTTAGAATTTTCGATTTAATGGTTTATCTAACATAGTTTCTACAAAAAGAAATCAATTAAGGTAAAATATAAAAACTTGACAGAAACAAAAAAAATATAAAAACAGAAATCACAATGGTCATACCTGTATACAAGTCCATAAATCATCCTTTAGGTGCTTGTCGACTTTTTTCCACTCACTAATGGTCATAGGAACCATTTCCCTTACTAATATACCGATGTAAGATGACAAGTGACGAGAATTGTCACCTACCGGTTGACCTAAATCATTGAATTCCACTTCAGGCTTCTCGTCAGGAATCAAGGAAAATTTCTTCATCGTCGTCCTTCCTCTTTTTTTCTTGGCCGGCTCTAGTCGACAATTTTCATTGCAAACATCCGGGTCCATGGCAGCAGGGGTATCAGCTGAGTCTGGAGTAATATACGGAGATGGGTTTGAATTAGGGCCAGGAGAAACAGAAAAAGGCTGAATTTCCTCGGGTTGATGCTGAATTTCCTCGGGTTGAGGCTGAACATGACGCTTGCGAGGAGATCTTCTAACATTAGTGTTTAAAATCTGAGCAGCTTCAACATCACAAGGCTGAACAGGACGCTTGCGAGGAGATCTTCTAACATTAGTGTTTAAAATCTGAGCGGCTTCAACATCACAAGGCTAAACAGGACGCTTGCGAGGAGATCTTCTAACATTAGTGTTTAAAATCTGAGCAGCTTCAACTTCAACATCACCCTTTTATTTTATTTTTACACCACTGTTTTTAACCGTATTATCGTCAAATGAACGTGAAGCTATACGTGCAGCTAAACTCTGCCTTTTTGATCGTCTTAGTGCTGCAAGTGAGCTCTGAAATTAGCATACAACAAACGAGGTTAGCTAAAAGGAATATGGTTAGCTGATGCAATAAAAAGAACTAATAAATAAGCTTCAACTTTATAATTATGGGATCATATAAATACTAAGCTGTAGCATAAATTCTAAGCTCTCCTGGAAAGTATAATATTGCTAATTCCGGATAAGTTTATCAAAAGCTATCTTCATTTTAGCAACGTCTATTTCAGCAAACACGTGCGCACATAGCATGCCAGCATAACAAAACCATACATGTATATGCTTCAACTTGTTCACAATTATAAAATGATTATGTATATTATGTGAATTTGTCACAAACATCTTTTATTTATAAGCAGTTGACCTCTGCATGTTATGATGATGATGATACATTATTGGAATTATCAGTCAAGAGCACGCATATCATCACTTGCGCTTAGGAATAAATAAAAGACAGTTACAAACATATAAAATTGTCAAACTAGAAGCAACTGCAAACAATAACATACACATCAGGTTAGATGTTAGTGTAAAATAAACCTAACTATATGTAAAACAGTTTACCCTTTTTCTGTTTTTCTAAAATCCAAGAAAGGTCTACCAACAGTTCAATACCCTAGTCAGATATAGAAAAATAAAGAATTATAGCTCTTGGGTGTTCAGACAGGCATACATATACATATACATATACATATACATATACATGTACACACACATGTATGTAGCAGCTGCAATACATGTATATACGTATATATGCAAAACTAGAAGGGATTTGAGGCGTAGCAATATGGTATGCCAAAATTAGGACAAGTGATCCTATAATTTGAATTGTACATGAGAATTTCCGCTGATGGATAACAAGATAAATCATAGCTACTGTCAAAACTGACAAACTATAAAGCAACCAGAAAGATGGACACCCAATATCTTCGCACATTGTTTTTTGTAAACAATATGGAATCCTAAAAAATCCACAACTCTACCGAAGCTTGCAAAATATTAGTTCAACGAAATTACACTAAAATCCATGTTTTGTATCGCTTAATTAATTTAAATGTATGAACCTGAGTGCAAAATAACATGACAACACCAAAGAGAATTTTGTAAATAATCGTAGAAATTGCATATTTAAATGTTAAATGTTAGTGGGGAAATCAGCAAAAATTTGTAGAATTTATAATAATGAAACAGGAAAATACCGTGAAGAACAAACATAAAAAATTCTTCTATTTTCTTTTCTTTAATTAGTGCGAGTTTGTACATCGCCTAAGGTTTGTACAACCCTTACGTGCACGATATGAACTTAGATTGGATCATTTGATTCTTGTGCAGATTTTAGACACGTTTTAGTAAATGGCAGTGCTTGCGGTTTTCAGTTAAGCTCGATGAGATTTAATTTGTATTTTAAAGTATTGTCTTGTTTGATGCTAAAATAAAATGTACGTAATAAGCATTAATTTAAGTTTGATTCTGTTTGAAGTGACAATGGAATTATACGAATTTTTGTTAGTATGCGCATATATTAAAACCTATCAAAACCTATTCAATTTATAACTCTAATATGCATGTTATATTTGCAAAACTCTACACAATAGATCATCATAATGGAATTACCTTCTAAAATCGACCTTTCATATAAAACTAAAAAAAAAAGAATGATTCACTATTAACCAGAAACAACAGAAATATACACAATGCATGTATCCAAAAAATCAATATTTTGCGCATGTACACAAGTACACGCATATATTTTGAGAATTGATTATCTTAGATAGTGCCTTGTAGATTTTATTCCTATCACACGTCCCATGCTAGAAGATGAGACATAATACAATTTATGCATGTTACAATGGCACAACCAATGCTTTATTTTCGCATATCAAATTATCTATACTACAAAGATAAGTATGACATCATTGAACCAGTTTAGATGGTTACTAACACACAAAATATTGGCTATATTTTACCTAATTAATGTGTTTTCAATTAAATCATATGCTGCTTTGGTTTGTTTCCTGTTTTGTGCGTTGAGTTTTAACATTAGTTACAAAGAAATATGATCAAGAACGGAAGGATGGTGGGGGAGTGGAAAAAAAATGAATGAGATGATGTAGAGGTTGGAGGGACGACGAATGAATGAATAATGGTCTTTGATCTTTCCATTACTTCGCAAAAACGAAAAAAAATTGTTTTCCCTTTAATCTAAAACAATAGTTTTTTTATATATTCATATATTACTTGCATTTTTGTATGGATGAAATGCAAAACCAGACAAGGTTGAGGCATTTTATTCTTTTGTGTTGCATGAGAAAGTGTATATATCAAGGTAACTGGGATGTACCAATGGAGCTTATGTTTAGGTCTCAATGCTTAGTTCATTCGAACAGCTTCTTAGATTTGTATTCGTTTGAAAAAAGCAACCATATATGGTTTGAATTGTGCATTAGGATTTCCTTTGATGTCACAAATCACTGGATATAATTAATGTCTAAATTGACAAGGTACAAAGTAACGAAAGAGCAAACAGTCTCCAGAAATACAAAACGCAACGTTTTATCAGTAATTTTGGCAAACCAGTTTACATTTAGTTTACATTCATGACGACATTCCAAACTTGTGCTTCATTTGTTTTGGACAATGCAATCTAAGCAGCCTCATCTAGTAAGTTATTGTCAATATTTTAAAAGTTGAAGCTAATTTTGTTTGTATGCACACTGTATCAAGTAATAAAAGATATAAATGATAAAGAGAAAAAGTGCACATAACATCATCTGACAGGAATTCCCACATAAAAATTGATTACTTGCATGTTTCTAAATATTTTACTTCTGTTAAGTCTTGGTCCTTGTTCCCTATCGATACTTCTTGTTCAATTATCTTCAACCTAAAAAAAAGAAAAAGAAAAATCAGTATACAAAGTGTTAGAAATAGCATATTACCAGTACGGAAAAATTTATCTGAAATACACAAACGGTTTAATAAACAACAACAAAAAATATTAGTATACATATTGCCACAAATAACAATAAAAGGAGAAAACGTGTTATGCCATAACAATTAGAAGCTAAATAGAATACAACATGCAAATGTCAACTAAGTGACGGTACATGGATTTTCACGTCAAAATAGAATCCAACATGCATGTCAACTAAATAGAATACAACATGCAAATGTCAGCTAAATAGAATACAACATGCAAATGTCAGCTAAATAGAATACACGTCAAAATAGCATGCCTTGTCTATTTACTAGTGCCTAACCCGTTGAAAAAAGATGACACAATATTGGATTTTCATGTCTAGGTCTAGTTGCATACCAGTGTAAGTTCAATCCCAAATTTTGAATCTTATATATAAAAATCATATATAACGGTAATTATTGAAAATAATAAACAGAAATACTTTTCTAGAATTGAAAATGGTTATATGACAAAAAGCAATAAAAGATGTTTATTTCATACCAAAATGCCCTCACAATCCTTTCTTATGTAACTCTCGTCTCCATTGTCTACATCTCTATCAACAATTTGTGACTTGTCTACAGGTTTACTAGTTGGTCCTTCATCCTCACCTCGAGGTGGTGCTTTCAATACAACATACCAATTTGATGAGTTGCTTTCTTTACAAAAAAATACTTGTGTAGCTTGCGTAGCTAAAATGAAAGGGTCACTTGCAAATTGATTTTGGAACTGGTGTAAATTGACTAATGTGAATCCATCTTCAACCTTCACTCCACTATTAATATTTGCCCAGCCACACTTAAATAGGACAAGTTGAAATCAGCGGTAGTCTAGTAATAAAATCTCATGTAGAACCCCATAGTAAATTATTTTCTCAATGGACCCATCTTCATGAATAGTACTTGCCTCGATAGAAACACCACTATTTTGTGTAGACTTCTCATACTCTTTTGTATGAAAACGTCGACCGTTAATAACATAGCTGGTATAAGATATTATTTGATGGCGAGGTCCATACGAAAGCCAATTTACTATTTTGCTAACATTCGATGTTTGTCTATCATCTTTAACCTGAAAAAAACATAATAGTATATAAAAAATACTTCTACCTCAAACTTATCAATCTCAAACAAAATTTATAACACTTTCAACCTTTTTTTCAAAACAATCGCTAAATATCTTTGAATGCAACTTTGAAAGTTCTACATCATCTCGTGAAAGCCGAGGATGCAAAAGTTTTAGCTCTTCCTTGTGCATTCTATACACGAAAATGCATGAATCAAAAATTAAGTTGTTTCAAATATAATAGTTGTACTAACTTTATACTTACTCTATATACGGCTCCACTTCTTCGGTATTGAACAACACATACCGATGAGCAGCATTAATCACATCCTTGGTGACTACCATAGGTTTTCCTTTGGAGATAGGGCGTCCCTCAAGTATGGAATCACTTTGTTGCACTTCATTTCTATTTCTTCTTTTCCCAATTTCTAACCCATCTTTAATATATTCAGCACAATATTTCATGCATTCTTCGGAAGAATAGCGCTCAGCTATGCACCCTTCGGTCCGAGCTTGATTTTTAACATATGCTTTCAATGTTTTCATATACCTATAATCAAGATGCATACATAAAATGCCCACATAAGTACATACACCATTAACTACTTTATATACTCATGTTAAAAGTTTACCTCTCAAACGGATACATCCATCGATATTGTACTGGACCACAAATTCTTGCTTCTCTCCCTAAATGTACCGTCAAGTGAACCATGATATCAAAAAAGGAAGGAGGGAAGAATCTCTCAAGATCGCATAGTGTTACCGCAACCTGATTCTCGACGAATTCTACTTTATCTCTATCAATCACTCTTTGACAAATGTCGTTGTAAAAAGAACATAATCGAAGTAATGCGTTCCTTGTTGCTTTGGGTAGAAGTCCTCGCAGTGATACAGATAATAGTTGTTGCATCAAAACATGATAATCATGAGACTTTAGATTTGAAATTTTATCTTGTTTTGCAAACCAATTTCCAATATTGGAGCTATATCCATCAGGTACTTTTAAATTACTCATTCTATAGTAAAATATCTCTTTTTCTTGGTCAATTAAAGTGCATGGTGCAGCTGAAAGTAACACTTTGCTTCCTATATCTATGGGATGCAACTTTTTTCTAATACCCATTACTTCTAGATCTCTACGTGCATTGATGTCATCTTTTGTTTTCCCTTTAATATCAAGTAACGTGCTAAAAATGCTCTCACCAATATTTTCTTCAACATGCATTACATCTAGATTGTGACGCAAAGGAAGTGCCAGAAAAAATAAAAATAATTTCATGTAAATACCTAACGATAAAGTACTAGATACTTTAATAGATAAAAAATTTAAATTTAAATTTACCTCCCAATAAGGCAAATCAAAAAATATCGACTTCTTCTTCCATATTTGACTTCGGTTTTTCTTCCCATCTCCCCTTTTCCTTTTCTTTATTTCTTTCCCTTTCTTTTCCTCCTTTAGCTTTTTTCCCATTCATTACAAATATCTTTAATACAATCGAAGATTTGAGTATCGGTTTGTACTAGAGGCTTTTGTCTATTCTCTATAGTTCCATCAAACAAGTTTTTCCGTTGACGATACTCATGATTAGGGTCAAGGAATCTCCTATGACCCAAGTAAGCACACTTCCAACTAAAAGGCAACCATGTCGAGCAATTATTGATGCCACAAATAGGACATGCTTTCTTACCCTTTACTGTGCAACCTGCTAGATTTCCATAAGCTGGAAAATCACTTATTGTCCACATTAAAATGGCTTTTAATTTGAATTCACTACGACTATACGCATCATAAGTCTTTACCCCTTTGTCCCATAATTTTTTTAGATCATCAATAAGTGGTTGCAGATACACATCAATGTCATTTCCTGGTTGTCGTTGCCCAGGAATTAATAAAGATAACATCAGATTGTCTTTGTGCATACAAAGCCATAGAGGAAAGTTGTACGCAACAAGAAACACAGGCCAACAACTATATTTACTGTTCCAATTGCCAAAGGGATTAAAGCCATCACTTGCAAGACCAAGCCTTAAATTTCGTGAATCAGATGCAAAAGATGGATACATCCTATCAATTGTTGCCCACTGAGAAGAATCTATTGGATGACGTAATTTATCATCTTCACTCTTATGGTTGCTATGCCATCTCAAATGCTATGATGTTTCTGAGGACGTGAACATTCTTTTCAATCTATGTATTATTGGAAAGTATCTCAAAATCTTCATGGGTATTTTGGCATCCTTTTCGCCTGTCTTTGTCTTGCTTTTTTTCCAACGAGACTTACCACATTTAGGACAAAAATCACTATGTGCAAGCTCTTTTCGAAATAGACAACAATCATTCACACATGCATGTATTTTCTTATAGCCTAAACCAAATGATTTAAGCAGCTTCTTTGTTTCATACGTGGAATCTGGAAGCGTGTTTTCTACAAGCAACATATCCTTCAAAAGTTTAAGAAGTTCCGTAAGTGCTGTGTCAGTTAAACCGTTTTGAGCTTTGTGTTTATAAAGAAGTATTGTAGCTGATAGCTTTGTGTAGCTTGCACACCCAGTATACAAAGGAATTTCAACATTCTTCAGGATCTCATTAATCCCTTCTCCATGTCTTACATTAGCATGACCTTCCATCTCCTCATTACATATTTGTGTATCCAAGTACATTTTATATGCATCTGACACTTCATTACCTTGATTACCTTCATTTTGTGAAGGACGTTCTTCCCCGTGAAAAATCCAAACATCATATGTTGGGTCAAATCCATAACAAATCAAGTGTGACACAACATTCCTTGGCGATTCCCTGTTAAGATTCCGACATTCTAAGCAAGGACAAATAATATTCTCCGGATTTCCCTCCCTTTCTACATGCCCATATACAAAATTCCAAACAGCTTGCTTATATTCTTCTGTCATTCTATAAAACATGAAGATATTGGTAATCAATCTTAAATAATTGCAACTATGAAATTAATAACCAAAACTAAACCTTGGTAGATAGATCCATGTTTTGTCCATCTTGACGATCCTCTAATATCTTAGCCTTCCCTAAAAACCTGAAATTCCCAAAATCGATCAATGGTGTGAGTGATAAGTGGGTAGTCGAAACCTAAAACCCTTTCAACCCCTAAAATGAGCCATGTTTTGCCTGCAGTCTAGAATGTTTATATTTTGTACTTGAAACCTAATTCGACTAAATTAAAAAAAAAAACTAATTCTTGGTTTCTAACTAAAGAATATCGAACTTTGGTTTAGTTGATTATGCACGTAAGCAAACTACCTACTTTTTTTTCATCTTTATAGAAAACCTCCTATGTTAGTTAAATTCACTCCAAGTCATAGCCTCTTGGAATACTACTGATATTAGGGAGACCAGTAGAACTTGCGCATTATGTATTTATGTTGAATTCTGGTGCATAAACACGCAAACTGTGTACATGATTCACACACATAATCGCTTTGATGTTTTCCATTTGATGTTCAAGCGGGATTAAAATAAAGATTGGAAAAGTATAAGTATTAATTTATACCATGATCACACACTTAATTTTTCATTTCTACCTGGGTTAGGTCGTTGCTTAGATATATAGTTTCACCTCTCCTTATATAACACTTTTTTCCTTATAGTAGCACCCTAAAATAATTCAGTAAGCAGTTTTTACCAATTCAACGAGCATACTAAAATCAACTCAGTAATCAGTATGGAGCAGATTATTACTCAAAATACCAAAATTTAAAGCAATTGTTACCCATGAACATAGTTATTATTGAGACACGATTGGATAAAGGTGTATGCAGCAAACGATGTGCATCCTTATGATTTATTGCACATGTTTTAAAATTTAATATATACTAATTATACATAATAATTAATTGAACAGGACTAATTTATCTTACTAATAAATAATTATACAATATTTTTTTAATCATTTCTAAAAAATATCCTTAAACAAAATATCATAATAATAGATATAACTAATCATATTAAATCATTTGATGTTTAATCAATTATTGAGATAAATTTTAAATTAAAAGCTTATAGCTATCATTTTACTATTAATTTTCAGTTACAAGCTTTTAGCTCATTTTATTAGTCAAGTGAATAATTATTTTTTCTGCTCAATTGAATGAAAACTTTACCTTCATTCTGGGAACAAATTTTGAGTTATTGTTTGTTGTAGGCCTACTTGCTTCATTAAAGATCAGATGATGATACATAGAAAAGTTATTTATAGAATCCTTAAGCAAATATGTAGACAGCTAAGAAAATACTGCGAGTCTGCGTCCCATTTTTAATATCATAACACAATAAAATTTGCAGGAATATCAAGGGTTCGCCTCTTGTATAGTCATAGGGATTATCGTG
Organism: Allium sativum; assembly: GCA_030737875.1. Classification (NCBI taxonomy): domain Eukaryota; kingdom Viridiplantae; phylum Streptophyta; class Magnoliopsida; order Asparagales; family Amaryllidaceae; genus Allium; species Allium sativum. The sequence continues at coordinate 169,443,176 of CM060912.1, forward strand.
AAGGATCATCAGCTTCTCGATGGGATGCGGTAGGTGTAAAGCTAGACACTGAAGTCATTTTTCAGCCAATGAACTCCAAGAAAACCAGTAAATTCAAGCTTTCCGACATCGTTTCCTTAAACCTAAGTAGCGCTTGATCCTCCTGAATTGGTCTCTACTTATCATCTTGTGAGCGAGTGCATTGCACATATAATTTAGTTATTTGGGTTTCTCATTGGTTTTGGTTACTTCGTATACCAGAAATTGTATGGTGTATAGTTGAATGTATATTCCAGAGTTGAGCTGTATACTCAAAAACATTGAATGCTTTTACTCTGTGGGAAATTAGTTGAATGTAATATCATTGGTTTTTGTTTCCCCTTACAATGACCAGCTAGCAATGTTTCAGTTTGCATTTTGGCAGGCCTGCATTTCAGTGAAATTAGTTTCTCATACAGACTAACTGTCATGCCTCCCAAAGATTATCTTGTTGAACATTGCGCACGATAGGAACACGGAACTTCCTACTACTCTTAAGTGGAAGCAAAACTCCATTCCATATCAGGAATCAAGATGCTTATATAACATGCTAACAATAAACAGTATTTAACTACATTAGCTCAAGAGTACTCTTTCCTTTCAAGTTATATCTAGCAAAAGGTTAATAAAATTCTCACAGAGACCAATCTCTGCTGATATGGTCCCAAAAAACTTGTGAAAACAGTAAAGGTCTCCGATTATTTTCCGAAAAGGTTTGCATTTATATTTGAACTAATATTATAGGCCTTAGTTCCGAATCTTATGATGATTTTAGTTTATGAATAGCTTCTACAGTAAAACAAAATTGAAACTTAAACTCGTTTCATCACAGATTTGAACAGGATGGGGATTAATCGAAATCAAGCAAACTGTTACAACGAAGGAAACGTAGGGTTTGAATTTTACCTGATACCAGAACGCCAACACGAAGTGGATCGATTTTGAGATTGGAGATTGAACGTTGGCACGAACTGAGAGCTTCTGGATGGATCGATTGAATGAGATGTCGAATGGTGGCAGATCGATTGAAGACGGAGGAAACGTGGGATCGCAAACTAGGGTTACGAAGTGGAAAGCGAGGAAAGGAGATTGATAAAGTTTCACGCAACAGAAGGGTTAAAAACTTAAACGCGTTATTACTTAGTGGAGTGCTCCTGGACGGATTACATTTGAAATTTAATAATACGTTAAGTATATACTTTTGAAATTGAGTACTGCCGTAGTGCTGTACGCGGATTAATTGCATAGGATTTTTTATTAACTCATAACCAAATTATAACTTTTAAAATCAAACAATAATAACTTCTAAAATTATATGAGAACTAAATTATGATTATCAAATATCATACATTAATAAATATTATGCTAATTACTTATTAAAATATAACTCATTATTTACTAATTTTCATTGATTACTTGTTATTTCAGAACTATAACCAAATGTTAATCATATAATTTTCATATATATATATATATTGGTTAATCATATAATTTTCAAATATATACACAAATATATATATATATATATATATATAAAAACTATTATGCTTATACTTCTTATATTATAACCGGATATTACTTGGAGAAAAAATAAATTTCAAAAGTACGTTATTCGCGAGAGGCTTTACCACTTGCAAAAAAATGCAGTTATCGCAACTGGTAAAGACAGTTGCTAAATATATATTTCTTGCAAGTAATATGAAAGTGTAGTTGCAAATAATATTTCTATTGCAACAAGAATGGAAGTCCAGTTGCTAAAAGTATGTTTTTACAACGGACACGAAATCACTGTTGCGAAAAATATGCTTTTCGCAGCAGGAAGAATAAGCCTGTTGTTAAATCTTATCTATTGCAATAGCAACAAAAGGCCTGTTGTTAAATATCATTTACTGCAACTGTCATTTGAAGCCTATTGCAAATAGCTAGTTGCAATAGGGTATTTTTCTTGTAGTGTATCTACCATATACTATGTCGCCATATATAGGTTTACAATCAAATCCGTAATGTCGTATTGGAAATTGGGTTTCCATTATGAGTCAAGACTAGGGATGGCTCCTCCCCTAGAGACACTCTAGCAAATGTCTCAGGACTCGGACGCTGGTGATCCCTAGGATGCGGTAGGGCCAGTCCACACACACTTTAGTGGATTAGTTATTCTTGAACAATACGTTTCCCGGTCCTATCAGACCTATCACTTGGCCAATAGCGACCAATATCCAAGGCCTCTCAATCCATCTTCCACATAAGTAAAAATGTCAGGGCTCCATACCATGACACCACTTTTAGCTAAAAAGAAACGCAAGTCCTCCCTACGGTCCTCATTCCGTTTTTGACTCATACCGGGGTGTGAGTCTCGCGAAGTAACGCTATACACAAAGCTATGCTAAATAAAGTTGTGCTTTGATCATCAACCACAATGCTCTGCTTTTCAACAGAAGCCTTAATCATTTACATCTTAGCATGCCACATTGACAATCCATGCTATGCAACTGATATCTATCAATATATAACCTCTAAGCTCGTACGTCTCAGAGAAGGGTGTTAAGAAAGAGAATAAATTCTTCGCCACCAAACAAATAAATATTTAATAGAAATCAATTAACACAGAACGAAATCCAATGTCAACATACATCCATTTACAAGTCTGCTCTGAGTCTGAACGAAACCGGAGACACCTTATTCCTCGTTCCGTATGTCCAATATGGAAGAGAGGTCCTCGTATATCCGGACAATCGACAAGTACGTCCGGACAACTACAACTTTAACCTTTTCCTGGGAGCTAGCCAATCCAAGGCATCAGTAGTCGTCCATTCGATGTGAAGATCGCCGGTCTTTAACCACCATCTTCAATGTCTTTGACTTTAAATCGTCGTATAATTATTTGAAATGAGATTGAACTCGGTCTTTTCAAATAACTTTCAAATATACGAAATTCCAACCATTTCATATCGTTAATATTATTTTACAATGATTTATCGCTATTTTTCTTTATATAAAAATAACTCATTTAATTCGAATGACATTTCAGGTCGTTATGCGGTCCTAGCACTGTTTTTATCCAAATTTGAATTACATATTTCTCAAAATCTAACCAGTGGATCTTAACAAATTTAATATCGTTGAAAAGATCTTTCCAAAGCGAACCTAACGTGTAACGACCCAGATATTTCAAACAATTTATTTTAAATGTTCAATATGGTTTTAAATGTTAAATTGATAATATAAATGAATTTTTATATTAAGTTGTCGATTTAAAAATCGATTTCGGTTTAATATCGAATATATTAAATTATCAAAATACGAAATCGACGAATAACTAAATTTGAAGTTTAAAACTGAATCAAAACGATTCAGATGATCAATATAAATTGTATTTGACTGTAAACAATAATAAAAATAATGAATTATTGAAGAATTTGATTATTTATGAATTTAAATTATATTATATTAATTTAATATGGTATATATGTGCAAAATAAATTTCATAGTATATTCAGTTCAGTTCAGAATAACCCAATAATATTTAAACGTCGGTCGGTGCATTAAAATAGCGGTTCACAGTTTCAAGTTGCGAACCCTGTAATATTGATTAATGTATAAGATCAAATCAAATCAGAATCCGTTTACATAAAATAAAAATCCCTTTGTGTCTAATCACATTAAATAGAAATTAAATCGTATTAAATATGCATTGTACTTCATCCTACATTCCTTTAATACTCGTGTACTTCTGGTCTTCTCCACTTCTTTATAAATATCGGGATAAACCTTCCTTGTTCGTTTTCATTTTCATTCGTCTGAAACCAAAATCGAAAGTCCATAATATAAAAATGGTTGCTCCTCATACATACTCAGATCAAATTAAAATCGCGCTAGCTCTTCTCTTTCTAATTCAAACCAATTTGAATCGGCTCAAACAAAAACCACTATATCCCAAATCTGATTTCGTTCACCCCTATACCCACAAAACCGAGTGCGATAGCCATTCTCGAGTTCGACAGTAATATCGATAATTAGGGCAACGAGTTGGGGATTCTCGATTTTGGGTACTTCGATGAAATCGCTATCGCGTTCCTTCAGGGTTGGGTGTTGATGTCCAATTGGTGAGGAGTGCGGTATGAAGTAGTTCGACAGTCAGTGAAGTGGAGGTGTGCGTTAATTGTTGTTCAGAAACATGAGGTTATGGGTTGCGATGGGAAATTTGGTGTCTGGTTTGATGTCATACCATTTTCTGGCACTCGAGGAGATCGTAATTTGTTTGAATCTTGCTGAGACAAGTTGAATTTCAAAAACTGGCAATGTGATATCATAAAGAAGTCGTGGGTTTGTTTGATTTAAATGGAAAGAGCAATGATCCTGGGGATGTTAGGATAGGGGCATGAGTGAACTGTCGGTGAGGGAAGTTGTTTTGGTACTTGAAGGCTGATGAGTTTTCCGCGTTGAAATGGTGGACCGGGTGTAGAATATTGATGGAGGAGTTGGGTCTGGATAGTGGAATTGAAATAGTGTGTACAGTATGGAGGGGGCATGTATTCGAGTGCCTGTGTTTTGGCGAGGACAAAGAAAAAGGGGAAGTGGTGATGTCAGGGGATGCTCGTGAATTATGGGTGATTGAATATGGATTTTTCCAGTGTAAACAGAAGAAGTTAATCAAAAGTTAAGGTGATTAATTTAATTTAGTAATTTAAATTTTTATTTACATTTAAATGATTCAATAAATTAAATAATGAATGTCATCTTAAACCATACCAGATATTATTAAACAGAATCGATCGTGAAATTCACAGTTGCGGATTGTACAAGCTGGAATAAATTTGGAATCAGAATGGATCAAAATAAAATATCATGGTGAGTAAATCTCAATCATATTTTTATTTAGAATTATTTTTATTTGTTAAAAATAATTGTTTGTTAGTTGTTTGCATGCACTGAAATATTTTTGTGGCTATTATATAAATATATATTAGTTATTTAGGATTGGTGTTTGTGGTTATTTTATATATATTGGTGATTGGATAGTTCCCGCAGTACCATTAGCAGATGCCTGCAGTATCATTAGCGGATGACCCTATATGCCCCACGCTACTATAGTGGATGACCTTTTATACCGCGATATCCTGCCACGAAGCAGGATGGGTATTATTTTTGTGACTAACGTTTGTGGATGTAGGAAAACAGGTTGTGTGACGACCCTAAACCCCGTACTGACGGTGGCAAGGGTAATCTTTGGAATATAACACATAAACAGATAATAGCAGAACAGAATTAAATAAATACACCAGATAATGTACAAATAATACACTGGATAAACATAATCATCAGAGTTACACAGTATACAGGATCTTACTTAGTACAAATACAGTTCAGCTATACATAAATGTCTACAGCGGAAAAGAAACATAATATGGACAATAGGAGCTGAACAACATAAAAAGAGATAAATTATAGAATCCATCTTCAGCTCCAGCTATCCAGAAAGAGCCTACTAAAACCTGAACACAAGGCTGTCCGTGTAGAAAAAGGGGCACCCGAGTTTGCAAGTGAAACAAGCTACGAGTCAGTCATGGGACTGGTATGAGAAATCTACTTAACACATTTTATACTATGGCTAATCACATGACCATGCCACTTTCGCGGAACGGGTTTACTCCATTAGATTGCCAGTGCTTTAAAACAAGTAATTCTTTTAAACATCGTAATTCTTTTTATAAAAATGAAGCCATTATAAGACTCAGTTCTCATCACACAATGCAACGCAAACCGGAGGATAGAGTTTTACCTTATAATGGCCAAAATATGCTTGATACGAATAAATAAAAGAATTTGATATTATTGCTAGTGTTTATATGTTTCAAAAACAATTTCAATCATAACTATCAATCATAGAGGGCATGTGTACCATATATCATGTCGCCATATATATATACAATCAAAACCACACGGTGTCGTATTTGGAAATTGGATTTCCATCATGAACCAAGGCAAAAGATAGTCCTTACCGACTTCGAGACGCTCTAGCCCATGTCTCAGGCAAGTACTCAGTAAAGCCTTTGGAGCAACATGGTCGGTCCACCGATGTGGATTAAAATGCCTGAACACTGCGTTTCCCCGCCCTTTGGGGCGTATATGAGCCAACGAATGACTCCATCAGTCCCAGATCGACCGATATATCCGAGGCGCCTCGCAACAGCAACAACCACATATGTGAAAATAATATAAATGTCAGCCAGTTCAAGCGCTGACACCACCTCTAGCTAGAAGGAAACGCATGCCCTCCTTGAGGTCCTCTCCCGTTTCTGGTTCATACCGGAGTGTGAGGCTCGCGAATTCACGTTATACACAAAGCTACACCATACAGGCGGTGCTTTGATCATCAACCACAAGACTTTGCTTTTCAACAGAAGCCTTGATCACTACATCTTAGCGTGCCACACAGGCTATTCACACCATGCAACTGATGGCTATCAATCACACAAACTGAATTCCAATGTCAGACACACAGTCTATTTGCAAGTTCGTTCTGGGTCTGAACGAAACCGGAGGCACTATATACCTCGCATACCCATCGATCTCCACGTACGTCTAGACAATCACCACTCATTATCCATATTTCGGGATGCCTCCCAATCAGGACATCAATTACCATCCAACCGAGGTGAAGATCTACGGTCTTCAACCACCGTCTTCATCTTCGACTTCTTATCGTCGGTTCAGTTATTCAGAATGGGATAAACTCGATCTTTCTGAGCAACTCGCATATATAATAAACAAGTGCTATATAAACACAACATACGCTTCATTCTAATTCATTATTCACTAACCGTAAATTAGTAAGAGAACGATTTCCCAAATATTAACCCCGAAGGCCGAAACCAACATCAGATCAAAACCCAGGAAACCATCCGACTTAGCTAACCTCCAGTTAGTTTATAGATTTACATTCAACCATCAGATATTCAATAAACCGGGTAAATTCAGTTTATTTCCATTCCATATCGTTTATAATGTTTTATAACGATTTATCGCTATTTTTATTTATTTTTTTATAGCCAATTCATTCAAACGACGCTTCGGGCCATAACGCGGCTGTGGCGCTGTTTTTCTTCAGATTTTTTTACACATATCTGAAAATCTAACCGTTGGATCTTCACAAATTTTACATCATTAGAAAGATCTTTTCAAAACGAATCCAACGGTTCCAGTTTTGGGAAAATCCGACGGTCGGATCTCTCGCTACACTCGTTTGAAGTTTCGATTTCAAAATACGAACTGCAGCGTCGTTATTCAATTTAATATAATTATATTTACATATATATATATAAATATAATCGATTCTGGCGCTATTTTTCTTCAGATTTGAATTAAACATTCCAGACAATCCAACTGTTGGATTTTCACAAAGTGGGTATCGTTGGGAAGATATTTCCAAAGCGAACCCAACGGTTTCGGTTTCGGGAAAATCCGATGGTCGGATCTCCCGCACTAATCGTTTGAAATCACGGTTTCAAAACACGAACTGCAGCTTCGTTATTCGATATATTTTGATTATATATATATATATATAAATATAATCGATTCTTCGATTTCAAAACCATATTCTTTTCATACATTTAATAAAAATGATATTTTTAACCAACAGACATTTATTTCGACACTTCACTATTTTTAACAATTCATGTATATAATAAAAAAAATGAGATTTTTATTGTAAAACAATTTATTTCAAAACACGACTATTTTATAGAGTTCATATAGATGATAAAAATATGAATTTTAGTATAAAACAATTTATTTCAAAACATGAATACCATTCAACACATGAATTTCTATTCAACGAATGAATTTCTATTCAACACATGAAGGTTTTCTATAGTTCGTATATATAATAAAAATGTGATTTTTATTGTTAAAGCAATTTATTTAAAACACGAATACCATTCAACACATGAATTTCTATTCAACGAATGAATTTCTATTCAACACATGAAGGTTTTCTATGGTTCGTATATATATATATATATATATATATATATATATATATATATAATAAAAATGTGATTTTTATTGTTAAAAAAATTTATTGAAAACACGAATACCATTCAACACATGAATTTCTATTCAACGAATTAATTTATATTCAACACATGAAGGTTTTCTATAGTTCGTATATATATATATATATATATATATATACATATATATATATATAATAATAAAAATGTGATTTTTACTGTTAAAACAATTTATTTAAAACACGAATACCATTCAACACATGAATTTCTATTCAACACATGAATGCGGTTTCAACATATGAAAATAATTTCAACAAATGAAAATAATTCTAACACATGAATATTTTCGGCAGCATAACGGCAGGGTAGTTAAAATCGCGGCCGTCCCTAGTACGACTCCTCGCTCTACCTTAAAGCCTCGCAGCTTTTGACAATGGGGATTTCATGCATCTAGTTCGCATGCAAGCGGCATGTATATTTTTTTTTCATTTCCACAAACTAATCCTATGTGGTTTCAACCAAATAATTCTCAACCACAAACGGGTATTTTTCAACCACAATCAATCAATTTCAACCACAAACAATTCTAATAAACCATTCGCTATCAATCAATTTTCACACCAATCACAACCAATAAATATCTTCCATGGTTTGTGGACAAGGGGCGTATATATATAAATATATTTATATAAGTATATTTCACTTCCATTCAACACATATATAATTTATACAACGCATATATAACTTATACATCGAACGTACAACTTATACAACGCTTATACATGAGGTGTACAACGCTTATATAACTCGTACATCGACTATATAATTTATACATCGTTGTTTTCCATATCGTTTATAATTCAGAAATCTCACATTGGGTTCCACTCCACCAAAAATGGTAGAAGGCTCAGAAAAATATGTGGTCTTTTCTAGAATGTAGAAGATGTCCACACGAGTCCACTGTCTCTTGTTTCACTGAATTTCGTGAAGAAACGAAAAATATATGATTTTTATAGTGAAATCAAAAACCGTAGCGCTTTAAAGTGCTATAATATAGTTAAATTAAAAAAAGCCGTTACCTTCCTGAATTCTTCAAGATTAGGTTTCAAATTTTCAGCAAATCCGTTGATCGATACGGGGATCGGGTTGCGCGAGGTCGAAGGGGGAGGTGGGGCGCCTGCTTGCCGGAAGTGGTCCCCAGTTCGGTGGCCAGAATCGGCCTAGGCGGCGAGATGAAGTGGCGAACTTCGTGGCTTCGATTCCCCTTGGATTCTCAACGAAAAAAATACAAACCCTATATGGATTTGAAGCTCTTGACGTCCTCTTCAAAATCCTCAACAGGAGGAGGAGCTGATTTTGCTTGTAGAGGGAGAAAATGAGGAGAGAAGGGAAGAAGGTTATTCCGCCGTGCGTCGAGGGTTAATCGGGGAGAGAGAATATTTACTGGCCAATGAGAGATTTTATTTTATTTATATATTTTAAAAATCCAAAAATACCCCCCTCGCGTACTAACACCAATCCAAACCCAATGACTGTTGTCCTTAGCCAAATACCCCCATTCCGAACACAAAGGGATATGTTTCGTAGGCCCATTCGATTGTCTCAGTCAGTTTTTCTTCAAATTAAAATATAAAGCATTCAATATTTGATTTGAACGTATATTTCAATTTGCCGGGGCCACATACTGATTCTAAAAATTTTCGAAAAATAAATCTAGCTATGTTTTGATGATACGGTCCCAACAAAACTAGTTTCGTCGAATTCTGAGACCGTTTGAAAAATGACCGTTTTCTGGTCGAAACAATTTAATAGAAATCGACCAAACACATTTTCCTTTGCCACGCTCACATACTAACTTCAAAAATTATGAAATTTGAAACCAAGCAATAATTTGTCATCCCGGATCCATCAAAAGTGGTTTCGTTGAATTCCGAGGTCGTTTGCAAAATGGCCATTTTCAGGGGCTATATAAACTCTATAACGACCTTTCTGAAAATTCATTTAGCCCTAACTTTTGATTCCCGCTATGAAACTTCGATTTTTCAGATTCATTAGAAAGATATTCACTAACAGATTTAAATATTTTTGGTTTCACTAAAATCCATTTTGTTTTGCACCCGGTACAGTCAGTCAAAATTTGAATTCAAATTTTGAAACTACCTTGCCATTTCAGGCCTTGTTTATAATTAGAATTAATTATATTTATTTTCAAACGTCGATTCAAACTTACTTTTCATCATTATTATTTAAAATATTTATTTTAAATATTTAAAATACACCAAAATAGCCAATTTAAAATTTTTAAATTGGTTCAGATTTTCCGGGTTGTTATAATCTCCCCCACTTAAAACTTTTCGTCCCCAAAAAGGAACAAAGTCGAAAGTGGTTTGATTAATCAACTCTGCTTCCAATCCGGCTTCCATTCTCCAACTTTTCAGTTTCTGAGAATTTTCAAATTCTTCAAAAATTTGGCTAACACCCGGAATTTTCGAAAAATTTCGCCATAACCTCCTTTGTATGGGGAGGGGTTTGGAAATTTATTGGGCCGTATTAGGTACCCAAAAAATCCTATAAAGCATACACATATTTATAGTGATATATTCTGGTGTTTACAGGAGAGCGTGTATAGATAATAACTCTAGAGAATAAATTCTCGTCACCCTGTCTAAGCCTGAGGGAGTGTGTATTTTTAATTACTCCAGAGAATAAATTCTCGTCACCTCGTCCCGTGTGGGAAATAAATAATCCATGTGCCGTATCTAATAACTAGAGAGACATGATTATTGTCTACTCCAGACCCGTGTGGTTTTTTTTATTAATCTGGCAATTTACCGTTATATTTTATATGGTCCATATCAGTCATCAGTTCAACCTGTAATATACAGTCATCGCCATACAAGCCTCTCGCTCGTATGGTAAATCTTTAACCTCGTCACACAAGCTCCAAATGCTTATGTGGTATATGATGAAGTATGCCTATCTTCCCGAAGTATGCCATTTAATGTAGTTCAAAATTAATTGTTACTATCCTATGGCGACATTTATTATTACACATAGAACAACCAGCACTCCGCATCTAGTGGCATTCACAGGAGTTGATATAATAATAAAATTGCGCATCCAACTCATTAAGGTTTACCTATTTGTCGGGCACACAAATAAATTCTTTACTCAACAGCTAATCCATTTACCTGTTGAAACATATATAATGCACATGTATATATATTTCTATCTATTTTTAACTCAGTTCAATGTGTGATTTAATCGAATAAATTCTACCATTCATTCTCTTAGTGATTAAATTAACTATCGTTCTAATAATTTAATTAATCAAATCCACTATCACACAACACAAACAACAATCAATTTTATTCTTAACTTTTCAAAAATGTACTTATCAATTCCTATACTCTTTTAAAATCATTCAGACTATAGAATTAAAAGTTCACATCCATGAAAAGAAAATAACAACAAAGTAGAGAACATATTGGAAATGCAAAATATGGTAGATGTACCTTGCACCAGAGTCAATCAGAGATTTCCAACCTGCACTTAGGATAGAATTTCTTAATGCTTTCCTCTGTTTCCCAAGTACAATCTCGCAGATCTCCACTCCATTGCAGTTTGACTAAGTGAACCTTCTTGTTCCTCAGTTCTTTGGTTTCTTTGCCGATAATCTTTAGCGGCTCTCTTCTCACCGCCAATCCTGGAGTAATTTCAATGTCCTGTTGAGCTGCTTCTTCCACGATCAAGTCTGGATCATGAACATGCTTTCGAAGTTGAGATACGTGAACTACATCATGCACTCCAGGCAACCAATCAGGTAATTGAATTCTATAAGCGAGAGTCCCAATCCGTTCAATAATAGGGAATGGTCCAATAAATCTGGGCGCCAACTTCCCAGTTTTGCCAAATCGAATCACTCCCCTCATCGGAGAAACCCTTAAATACACATAATCACCAATAGAGAAAGCCAAATCCCTTCTTCTCGAATCATCATAGCTCTTCTGTCGGCTTTGAGTGGCGAGTAATCGTTTCTTAATGAAATCGACTTTGTCTACAGCTTCACGGATCATATCAGGTCCTAATACAATCCTATTACTAGGTTCGACCCAACAAGCAGGGGATCGGCACGGTCTACCATACAATGCTTTGAATGGTGACATGGTCAGGCTTGCTTGGTAGCTATTGTTATATGAGAACTCAGCCAAATGTAAATGGTTTTCCCATGATCCACCAAAATCGAGAACACAAGCCCGCAATAAATCTTTTAGAATACGATTCACCCTCTCAGTCTGACCATCTGTCTGAGGATGATAGGCGGTGCTTAGATTCAGCTTCGTTCCCAGCTCTACTTGAAATGCCTCCCAGAATTTGTTAGTAAATATTGGATCTCTATCACTAACTATACTGAGCGGCACTCCATGTAGCCTAACAATTTCCTTGAAATATATCTGCGCCAGACTCTGAGCAGTTCTATTGGATTTGACAGGTATAAAATGGGCAGTCTTCGTGAAGCGATCTATGATCACCCAAATACTACCATTTCCTTTTCTGGTTCTGGGCAAACCATCTATGAAGTCCATGGAAATATGTTCCCACTTCCAACCTGGAACGTCCAGCGGTTGCAACAATCCGGCAAGTTTCTGCTGGTCACTTTTGACTAGTTGGCAAGTAGAGCATCAACTAACATATAAAGAAATGTCTCTCTTCATCGACCTCCACCAGAAAGTGCGTTTGATGTCGTTATACATTTTTCTCACTCCTGGATGGATACTGAGCTTAGATTTGTGGCATTCATCCAACACTTCCTTTCAGAGATCTGAAATGTTAGGAACACAAATTCGACCCTTTAGCCTTAGAATCCCTTGGTCATCAATCTGGAAACTCAAGCGTTCGCCTTTCTGTATTCTTTCTCTGATCCTTTGAATGAAGTGATCATTCTTCTGAAGAGCAGATATTTTATCATTCAATGAAGTCATAATAATAAAACTGGCAATCATTACATTCTTTCTACTTAGCGCATCGGCCACGACATTGGCTTTCCCTGGAATGTATAGAATCTCAAAATTGTATGCTGTAAGGAACTCTAGCCAATGTTGCTGCCTCAGATTTAAGTCTTTCTGGGTGAACAGATACTTTAGCGACTGGTGATCTGTAAACAGTTCGAAATTCTCACCCAGAAGATAATGTCTCCAGATTTTCAAAGAAAATACGATAGCTAACAACTCAAGATCATGAGTGACGTAATTTTTCTCATGCGGCTTCAGCTGACGGCTAGCATAAGCAACCACTTGACCTCTTTGCATTAATACTGCACCAAGGCCTTCTCTAGAGGCATCTGTCCAAACTTTCAAGTCCTGATTGCCATCTATTATCGTTAACACTGGAGCCGTTGTTAATCTTAACTTTAGCTCCTCAAAAGCCTCCTCACATTCGGCAGTCCACTTGAATTTTGCGTGCTTCTTTGTAAGCTTTGTTAAGTGACTAGATATCTTCGAAAAATCTTTAACGAACTTCCGGTAATAACTAGCCAATCCAAGAAAACTTCGGACTTCTGTGGGAGTACTAGGCTGTTTCCAGTTTTGAATAGCTGTGATTTTACTTGGATCCACAGCAATTCCCTCTTTCGAAACAACGTGGTTAAGAAACTTCACTTCATCTTGCCAGAATATACATTTGGACAGTTTGGCTTTCAACACATTCCTTCTCAGAATTTCTAGAACTTTCTCCAAATGTTTTTCATGTTCGGCCTTTGACTTAGAGAAGATTAGAATATCGTCAATAAAAACCAGAACAAACTTATTCAAGACTCCTCTGAACACTCTATTCATTAAATCGACAAAATAGGCAGGAGCGTTACATAAGCCGAACGACATTACTAACCACTCATAGAACAAATCAGGACCTCTGAATGTTGTCATAGGAACACACTCTTCGGCAATACGAAGTTGATGGAAACCTGTAGCTAGGTCCATCCTTGAAAGTACTTGTGCTCCATTCAGACGATCCAATAAATCATCGATTCTCGGCAATGGATATTTATTCTTTATTGTCTGTTTATTCAACTCACGATAATCCACACATAGTCGCAGAGTACCGTCAGACTTTGGGACAAACACCACTGTTGCTCCCCAATCAGAGAAACTAGGCCTGATAAGACCCTTCCATACAAGCTGTCTTGTTTGATTGTCTAATTCCTCTTTCTCTTTCAAGGTCATTCTTCGAATAGCATGAACTACTGGCCTTGCGTTCGGAATTAAAGCGATCTTGAAATCAATTTCTCTCTGCGGAGGTAAGCTAACAACTTCTTCGAACACATCCGCATAATTTTTGACGACCGGAATATCTTTTATGAGGTCGGGAATATTCTCTGTGACTACAGGGACATTTTCTATTTGAGCAGGAGAAACATCCATAGCTGCCCAGAACTCTTTTCTATTTGAATCCGGGCCTTCACATGGTATGGTTATATAGTTCCCTGATTGGGCCTTTGCCTTAAAAACCCTCTCGGCACATTTAAACTCAGCCTCGTATTTGGTTAACCAATCCAATCCCAAAATAAGATCGAATTCAGTAAACTTCATAACGATAGATATGGTAGGGAACTTATAACAGGAAAAAGAGACAGGCACCGCACAAATCCAGCTAAGATCGAGAGAACCGCCAACCGGATTATGGACAGTGATGGGTTCTTTGAGCTTTTTCAATTTCAAATCCAACTTCTTAACTGCATTATTTGCAATAAAGCTTCGCGACACGCCTGTATCAAACAGTACTTTAACTGGAATGTTTTTGACATTAAGTGTGCCTTCTAAAACATCAGGCCTTCCCTGACTAGCTGAGGGTTCAGAAGTTTCTGCTACTTCATTTATATGTACTGCTTCAGATTTCTTTGAGAGTTGGCACTCCCGTGCAATATGACCTGCTTGGTGACACTTATGGCATTTCCTTTCATCATGTGGGTTCTTTTGCTTCTTAGTGGGTTTAGATCCACTCTTCATTCGTTTCTTTAAGGGTCCGCAATTTATCGACAAATGCCCTTTCTGATGGCAGTTATTGCATATGGTAGTTGTTACCGGTTCTTTCCCAAATCTGGCCCTTTTCCGATTGACTTTAGGCTTCTTACTCACCTCAGACATTGTACTGGCCTCAGGACGATCAATTTCAGACTCACCTTTATTACTAGAACTGACTTCCTCTTCGTAACGCAACATACCTTTCTTGTCGAGATCCTCATACTGGTAAGCCATGTATATCATTTCAGAAAAGGAAGCTTCACATTCCTCATTACACTATTCTGATATTTTCTTTTCAGGCCATGAATAAACCTCAGATTCTTCCTCTTTGGATCTTGAACTAGATGAGGGGCAAAATGAGAAAGTTCGTTGAATTTCTTATGATATTCTGGAATGGTCATATCTCCTTGTATCAGATAAGAGAATTCATCACATAACCGCTCAGTCTCTTCAGGAGGAGTAAATCTTTCTAGGAAGATCACTTTGAATCTATCCCAGGTGATATCACCTTCTGGATTATCCTTAATAATCGAATCCCACCAGAACAAAGCTTCTTCTTTGAGTGCCCAAGACGCCAGTAATCTTTTCTGATCATCTCTCGGCTTTAAACCGTCAAAGATTTTCTCAGCAGAACGAATCCAAGCTTGTGTTTCCATAATGGACTCTTTTCCTAAGAATGGTGATCCACCCAGATTTCGAAATCTCTTGAATAGAATTTCTATATCTGATTCTGGCTGCGGGAGCACAATTGGCTCATTAGCTTGTCGAGCCATACGATTATTTCTGTTTCTGTCACTCATTTTCTAGTACGTCTGCAAATGGAAGACAAAGTGTCAGGTCAACAGAAAAGGTATTTCAAACATAGAGACATATACTTTAAATGTAAATGTATCTATCAAGGTGTATTTCATTCTGCTTTACTCATACTAGGATATTACTGATCCTATCTGTAATGAGTTACTCATCCTAGAACACTTCTGGTTCTATTTCTGACGAGTTCGTTAATATGTTATATTCCAGCACTAAGCTTAACCAAAGCTCTGATACCACATTGTGACGACCCCAAACCCCGTACGAACGATGGCAAGGGTAACCTTTGGAATATAACAGATAAACAGATAATAGCAGAACAGAAATAATTAAATACACCAGATAATGTACAAATAATACACTGGATAAACATAATAATCAGAGTTACGCAGTATACAGGACTTACTTAGTACAAATACAGTTCAGCTATACATAAATGTCTACAGCGGAAAACAAACATAGTATGGACAATAGGAGCTGAATAGCATAAATAGAGATAAATGATATAATCCATCTTCAGCTCCAGCTATCCAGAAAGAGCTTGCTAAAACCTGAACACAAGGCTTCCCGTGTAGAAAAAGGGGCACCCGAGTTTGCAAGTGAAACAAACTACGAGTCAGTCATGGGACTGGTATGAGAAATCTACTTAACACATTTTATACTATGGCTAATCACAGGACCATGCCACTTTCGTGGAACGGGTTTACTCCATTGGATTGCCAGTGCTTTAAAACAAGTAAATCTTTTAAACATTGCAATGCTTTTTATAAAAATGAAGCCATTATAAGAGTCAGTTCCCATCACATAATGCAACGCAAACCAGAGGATAGAGTTTTACCTTATAATGGCCAAAATATGCTTGATACGAATAAAACAAAAGAATTTGATATTATTGCTAGAGTTTATATGTTTCAAAAACAATTTCAATCATAACTATCAATCATAGACGGCATGGGTACCATATATCATGTCGCCATATATATATATATATACAATCAAAATCGCACGGTGTCGTATTTGGAAATTGGATTTCCATTATGAACCAAGGCAAAAGATAGTCCTTACCGACTTCGAGACGCTCTAGCCCGTGTCTCAGGAAAGTACTCAGTCAAGCCTTTGGAGCGACAGGGCCGGTCCACCGATGTGGATTAAAATGCCTGAACACTGTGTTTCCCCGCCCTTTGTGGCGTAAACGAGCCAACGAATGACTCCATCAGTCCCGGATCGACCGATATATCCGAGGCGCCTCGCAACAGCAACAACCACATAGGTGAAAATAATATAAATGTTATCCAGTTCAAGCACTGACACCACCTCTAGCTAGAAGGAAACGCATGCCCTCCCCGAGGTCCTCTCCTGTTTCTGGTTCATACCGGGGTGCGAGGCTCGCGAATTCACGTTATACACAAAGCTACGCCACACAGGCGGTGCTTTGATAATCAACCACAAGACTTTGCTTTTCAACAGAAGCCTTGATCACTGCATCTTAGCATGCCACATAGGCAATTCACACCATGCAACTAATGGCTATCAATCACACAGACTGAATTCCAATGTCAGACACACAGTCCATTTGCAAGTCTGTTCTGGGTCTGAACGAAACCGGAGGCACTATATACCTCGCATACCCATCGATCTCCACGTACGTCTGGATGATCACCACTCATTATCCATATTTCGGGATGCCTCCCAATCAGGACATCAGTTACCATCCAACCGAGGTGAAGATCTCCGGTCTTCAACCACCGTCTTCATCTTCGACTTCTTATCGTCGATTCAGTTATTCAGAATGGGACAACCCCGGTCTTTCTGAGCAGCTCGTGTATATAATAAAAAAGTGCTACACAAACACAACATACGCTTCATTCTAATTCATTATTCACTAACCGTAAATTAGTAAGAGAACGATTTCCCAAATATTAACCCCGAAGGCCGAAACCAACATCAGATCAAAACCCAGGAAACCATCCGACTTAGCTAACCTCCAGTTAGTTTATAAATTTCACATTCAACCATCAAATTTTCAATAAACCGGGTGAATTCGGTTTATTTCCATTCCATATTGTTTATAATGTTTTATAACGATTTATCACTATTTTTATTTATTTATTTATAGCCAATTCATTCAAACGACGCTACGGGCCATAACGCGCCCGTGGCGCTGTTTTACTTCAGATTTGATTTACACATATCTGAAAATCTAACCGTTGGATCTTCACAAATTTTACATCATTAGAAAAATCTTTTCAAAACGAATCAACGGTTCCAGTTTTGGGAAAATCCGACGGTCGGGTCCCCCGCTACACTCGTTTGAAGTTTCGATTTCAAAATACGAACTGTAGCGTCGTTATTCGATTTAATATATTTATATTTATATATATATATATAATCGATTCTGGCGCTGTTTTTCTTTAGATTTGAATTAAACATCCCAGACAATCCAACCGTTGGATTTTCACATTAGGTGTCGTTGGGAAGATATTTCCAAAGCGAACCCAACGGTTTCAGTTTCGGGAAAATCCGATGGTCGGATCTCCCACACTAACCGTTCAAAATCATGGTTTAAAAACACGAACTGCAGCTTCGTTATTCGATATATTCCATATTCTTTTTATACATTTGATAAAAATGATATTTTTATCCAATAGACATTTATTTCGACACTTCAGTATTTTTAACAATTCATGTATATAATAAAAAATGTGATTTTTATTGTAAAACAATTTATTTCAAAACACGACTATTTTATATAGTTCATATAGATGATAAAAATATGTTTTTTAGTATAAAACAATTTATTTCAAAACACGAATACCATTCAACACATGAATTTCTATTCAACGAATGAATTTCTATTCAACACATGAAGGTTTTCTATAGTTCGTACATATAATAAAAATGTGATTTTTATTGTTAAAGCAATTTATTTATAACAAGAATACCATTCAACACATGAATTTCTATTCAACAAATGGATTTTATTCAACATACGAAGGTTTTCTATGGTTCGTATATATATATATATATATATATGTATGTATAATAAAAATGTGATTTTTATTGTTAAAACAATTTATTTAAAACACGAATACCATTCAACACATGAATTTCTATTCAACGAATGAATTTCTATTCAACACATGAAGGTTTTCTATAGTTCGTATATATATAATAAAAATGTGATTTTTATTGTTAAAACAATTTATTTAAAACACGAATACCATTCAACACATGAATTTCTATTCAACGAACGAATTTCTATTCAACACATGAACGTGGTTTCAACATATGAAAATAATTTCAACAAATGAAAATAATTCTAACACATGAATATTTCGGAAGATTTCGGCAGCATAACGGCAGGGTAGTTAAAACTGGGGCCGTCCCTAGTACGACTCCTCGCTCTAACTTAAAGCCTCGCAGCTTTTGACAATGCGGATTTCATGCATCTAGTTCGCACACAGGCGGCATGTATATTTTTTTTCATTTCCACAAACTAATCCTCTGTGGTTTCAACCAAATAATTCTCAACCACAAACGTGTATTTTTCAACCACAATCAATCAATTTCAACCACAAACAATTCTAATCAACCATTCACTATCAATCAATTTTCACACCAATCACAACCAATAAATATCGTCCATGGTTTGTGGACGATGGGCGTATATATATATATATTTATGTTTATATAAGTATATTTCACTTCCATTCAACACATATATAATTTTTACAACGCATATATAACTTATACATCGAACGTACAACTTATACAATGCTTATACATGAGGAGTACAACACTTATAGAACTCATACATTGACTATATAATTTATACATCGTCGTTTTCCATATCGTTTATAATTCAGAAATCTCACATTGGGCTCTACTCTACCAAAAATTGTAGAAGGCTCAAAAAAATATGCGGTCTCTTCTAGAATGTAGAAGACTTCCACACGAGTCCACTGTCTCTTGTTTCACTGAATTTCGTCAAGAAACGAAAAAGATATGATTTTTATAGTGAAATCAAAAACCGTAGCGCTTTAAAGTGCTATAATATAGTTAAATTAAAAACAGCCGTTACCTTCCTGAATTCTTCAAAACTAGGTTTCAAATTTTCAGCAAATTCGTTGATCGATACGGGGATCGGGTTGCGCGAGGTCGAAGGGGGAGGTGGGGCGTCTGGTCGCCGGAAGTGGGCCCCAGTTCGATGGCCAGAATCGGCCAGGGCGGCGAGATGAAGTGGCGAACTTCCTGGCTTCGATTCCCCTTGGATTCTCAACGAAAAAAATCCAAACCCTATATGGATTTGAAGCTCTTGACGTCCTCTTCAAAATCCTCAACTGGAGGAGGGGCTAATTTTGCTTGTAAATGGAGAAAACGAGGAGAGAAGGGAAGAAGGTTATTCCGCTGTGCGTCGAGGGTTAATCGGGGAGAGAGAATATTCACTGGCCAATGAGAGATTTTATTTTATTTATATATTTTAAAAATCCAAAAATACTCCCCCTCGCGTACTAACACCAATCCAAACCCAATGACTGTCGTCCCTAGCCAAATACCCCCATTCCGAACACAATGGGATATGTTTCGTAGGCCCATTCTACTGTTTCAGTCAGTTTTTCTTCAAATTAAAATATAAAACATTCAATATTTGATTTGAACGTACATTTCAATTTGCTGGGGCCACATACTGATTCTAAAAATTCCTGAAAATTAAATCTAGCTATGTTTTGACGATACGGTCCTAACAAAACTAGTTTCGTCGAATTCTGAGACCGTTTGAAAAATGGTCCTTTTCTGGTCGATCCAATTTAATAGAAATTGATCAAACACATTTTTCTTTGCCACGCTCACATACTAGCTTCAAAAATTATGAAATTTGAAACCTAGCAATAATTTTTCATCCCGGATCCAACAAAAGTGGTTTCGTCGAATTTCGAGGTCGTTTGCAAAATGGCCATTTTCACGGGCTATATAAACTCTATAGCGACCTTTCTGAAAATTCATTTAACCATAACTTTTGCTTCCCGCTATGAAACTTCAATTTTTCAGATTCGTTAGAAAGATATTCACTAACAGATTTAAATACTTTTGGTTTCACTAAAATCCATTTTTTTTTGCACCCGGTACAATCAGTCAAAGTTTGAATTCAAATTTTGAAACTACCGCGCCATTTCAAGCCTTGTTTATAATTATAATTAATTATATTTATTTTCAAACATCTATTCAAACTTACTTTTCATCATTATTATTTAAAATATTTATTTTAAATATTTAAAATCCACCAAAATAGCCAATTTCAAAATTTTAAATTGGTTCAGATTTTCCGGGTTGTTACAGGTTGGAGGGATCCAATTGGATTCATCAAAAATATTATCGTTTGTTTGGTTTCATATATGTTACCTTATATGATGTGCTAGAAAAACCCGTGATTGATGATTTGGTATTTTGGATGTTTGAAATATCATTGGGCCTAAATAGTAATTTATAAAAATATTATAAAGAGGGTTTTGAGATTTAGAAAGGAAAATTCTATTTTTTTTCAAAAATAGAATTTGAATTTAGAAAGGGCTAAAGATATTTAATTGTTCTGAAAATGAATAAAACAAGTATTGCATTTATAAACAATGTTCATAAATTGAATAATACAGGAAATTGAAGTAAAATTTATAAACAGTGTTTATAAATAAAATGGAATGATTTTCATTGAATAATGCAGAGAATTGAAATGAATTTATAAATAGTGTTTATAAATAAAGTGGAAAAATTATCATTGGATAATTTGAATATTTAAATTCAAATGTGAATTTTAAAAATAGAAATGGGGAAATCGTTGAAAAAAAATAAACAATGGAATTTATTCTGATGTTCAGAATATAAAACTAAATAAACCCATAAGGATTTATGATTTGAATTTGATTAATTCGAATTTATTTAAATAGAAGTTAAATTGAATATGAAAATAAATTGGGTGTTATATATATAAGTTATTATAAATAGAAATTTCCAAAATAAGATTTTAGTTTTAAATAGATTTCGAAATAGGCTTGTTTAAAAATATAAACAAGGAAATTTATAAAATGGTGTTTATAAATATAATGAATTAATTATCAAGAGATAATTTGAATATTTAAATTCAAATATGAATTTAAAAATAGAATTTGAAATCATTCGAAAGGAACAACGGTTTTTATTCTGCAATTCGGAATATCAAAGGGATGGAGTTTCAAATAGAAATTTGAAAAGGGAACTTGTTTAAATATATGAAACAAGGAAGTTGAATTTATAAATAGTATTATAAATTTGGTGAAATAAATTATCATTTGGATAATTTAAACCATTTAAATTCAAATAGGAATTTAAAAGTAAATTGGGAAGTGTTTTGAAACAAAACGATTAATTTTATTTCAAAATTCGGAATATAAGTTGAATTGAGAACAATTCAACGGGTTTATAATTGAAATTCGATTATATCGAATTTTATAAATAATTTATTTATAAAAGGAATTGGAATTAAATATAGAAGAACAAAGCATAAATAAATATATTACCGAGTAAGGAAAAATCGACAATTACAGATAATCGAAAATATTATGTTGAATTAGGAAACTAATTTGATATGTGTTAAAAATATATCAGAATGGAGTTACAATTTACTATAAATGAAGTTTAAATGTTTATATATATATAAATATAATTAAAACTAACTCGCCGCAGCACGGTAGTTCGTAATTTGGCTTTTCGAACTTCAATTGAGTGTATAGAACTCAGTTTAAGTCGGAATTCTTTGAAACAAGAATCGCCAGGGCCGATTTGATAATAGTTTTCAAATAAAAGAGAAAAATCTGGATTATGAATTTTGAGTTATGTCAAGATCATTTTTTCAGAAAAACAGCGCCATAACCATTATATAACCATAACGGTTTATTTAAATAAATAAAATGATTTTAAGTAAATAAAATCCAAATTTCCATTAGAAAAATGCATACTGGAGATATAAAATAATGTGAACTTCAACGAACTAAGTGAAATGATTTTTGAAACAAAAATCAGATTTTTGTTATTGAATAGAACTGACTAATTTGAATAATAGTTAGTTAATTGAAAGTTGATACGAAATTGGGCTTTGAATAAGTAAAGGTGATTTGAGAAATTATATTCAAAATCAAAAAGGGAACTTGAGTTTGAAAATGGAATTCAATTCGTTTACAAGAAAGTAAATATTTTATTTGAACATGTTATGTTCAAACAAAGAAGTGAAATAGGCAAGATGCTAATTAGAAAATAAATTAGCGAATTGGGTTAAGACGAGTGGACTGAGTTGGAACCAAATGGGAACATTTGGATATGGATTAGATAGGTATGGGATAAAGTGTATGAAGATTATAATTTTAGTGCCTGACAAAAAGGTACACGTTTAAATTCCATATGAGGTTTTATGTGCCGAATCGGCAAGCCACTTGGCCTTTTGATTTTCTTTTTGAATGGAAAGGGCCTAGAGAGGCGAGTTGAGGTTTGAACTGTTGACCGATACAAAGGAGGTTATGGCGAAATTTTCCGAAAATTTAAGGAGTTAGAATATTTTTAAGAAAATTGGATAACTAGAAATCAATGTATCGATATATATATATATATATATATATATATATATATATATATATAGAAGTCGATAAGGAAATGAAATTAAAATAGAATGTTATAAACAAAAAGGAAATCAATAAATGTAATCTGATAAAAATAGAAAGAGAAATGTATACACATTTAAAAGATATGGATAATTGGTAATATGATGTTGATTATTTGAGGTAAGTGGTTTTGTCCGTTTTGAAGTTAAGGATGTTTTCAGTCAAGGTCTGAGAGGTAGTTATACCCCAACTTGATTGATTTCATTTTTAACCGGTAAGTAGCAAGATCCAATCTCGAAGAGAAATGTTTGAATAAGATTTAGTTTAATGCAGTGTTTTGGGTTGTTGTAACAAAGTTTATACAACACTTGTTTTAACCCAAGTAAGTGGAAATTTGGAAATACAATAATAAATATTTCCTGAGTATAGAAATAAATGAATGGTCGTGAAAGAGATAAGTAATTGGAATGTTTTCCAATTATAAATAGAATATATTTTCTAAGTATAGAAAATAAAAGAAGGCGATATATGGAAATGTTTTCCAAATAGCGTTAGAGGTCAAGATGATTATCGGAAATATCGTGTTAACGAATATGGATAAGGAAATGGAGAAGTGTCTTAATTAATGAAATATCAATTAAATGGCCCAGTGATTTGTTTGATGCTTTGAATGAATGTTTGTTTTCTTCGATAGTTAAATAACCGACCATCGAAGTAAATATCGCTGTCAATATGGAGAGACCGATTGAATTAATATCCGTGAACCACTCCGTATTGGCAGTAGCGTTGAGAATCAGATTATATGGAGATAATCGAAGACAGAGTAAAGTGCAAGGACCTTTTCTATTAATAGAAATTATGCCTTCGGTTTCGTTTAGTCCCAGAACGAAGTGTATGGACGAATGTTTGGCAGAGTATTTCCAATGATCGCAAATGTTGGTCTGTATAAATGTATATGGTGGCGGAGGATTTATTCTCTTAGCATAATATCTAGAATAAATTTTTGCAAATCAATTAGTGATTAACGGATATGACAATGAGGCATTCAAAGTGATTATTCTATCAATGAATGATAAGTAATCGTAGCCTCAGGCCTCAACAACCGGGAAATGACAAAAATCGGGCAGGCAGCATGGCTATGTGGGTAGGTTCCATTAGGGTGTATTATCACCTATCTAGAGAAATTCATTTAATTCCTTATTATATTCGATGCTGTCCCATTCGGGAAAATGGTTGCTGATCCCAACCGTTGGTGAAATACATTTGATACACTCAAGCGAAATGAGTGGACGTTCATGTGTGGGCCGGGTTGCAAGACGTTCTTGATGAACCCAGTGTATTCCTCTATAGAGATACACTATCGGAAGGTGGTTCCAAACCTTATCATAGTCGGAATCCAATCTCCAATAAGCGCCCTGCGGTTTCTGATTTTGTATTATATATGAAGCGTGAGATGCAAGCGTTCCGCTAGATTGTTATTTATTTGATTTAGACACTATTATAAAATTACTGGATTTTCGTATCAAAGTGTTTTGGGTTATAGTAAGGTAAAAACCGTCCATGTTTATGTGTGGGCTCGTCTTACTATTACCCTTTCTTTCGAAATGATTTTGGAAGTTAAACAATTGGTTGGAGTTTACTCACACCAGTCCCGTGACTGGCCTAGATTTTATTTTGTTTATTTTCCCTAAACTGTTGGGTGCCCAAATTTGTACGAGCAGTCAAGTAGTCGGGATTTTACAGACTCACTTGGAGGAGTTTGAAGCAGGAGGCTTCACCAGTGTAATAACCCAGAAATCCGAGCCAATTTAAAATTTTTATTTTGGCAATTTTAGCGAATTTTGATTATTTAAAATGAATTATTTTAAATAATAATGACAAGAAATTTATTTTGAATTGAATTTGAATGTATATATTTATTCGAATCGTCGTTAGAATATAAATATTTATTTATATATATATAAAAGGAATTGAAAATGGCACGGTAGTTCGATAATTCGATTTCAAACTTCAAATGAATGTACAGGATTCAAAATAAACCGGATTTTAGCGAAACCAAAAATAATAGAATCTAATTGAGAATATCTTTCCAACGAATCCGAAAAATCAAAATTTCATAACGGGAATCAAAAGATATGTCCAAATGAATATTCAGAATAGTCGCTATGGAATTCAGGCCCTTAGAAATAGCCATTTTGCAAACGACCTCGGATTTCGATGAAACCACTTTTGTTGGATCCGTGATGTCAAGTTATTGCTAGATTACAATTTTCATAATTTTTTGATTCAATATGTGAGCGTGGCAAAGGAAAACGCGTTTGACCAGTTTCAGTTGATTTTAATCGACTGGAAATTGGCCATTTTTCAAACGGTCTCAGAATTTGATGAAATTAGTTTTGTTAGGACTGTATCGTCGATACGGAGCTAGAAAATATTTTTCTGGAATTTTTCGAGTTAGTATGTGACCCCAGTAAATTGAAATGACAGTTCAAATTCAATATATAGAGTTATATGTTGATTTTGACGAAAACCGATCGAAACGGTCGAATCAGCTTACGATACATATCCCATTGTGTTCAGAATGGGGGTAATTAGCTAGGGGCGACAGTCGTTGGGTCTAGATTGGTGTTGGAAATAAAAGTCAACATTTTAGAGAAATAAATAAAATAAAATAATAAAATTATATATACACCTCAGCACACTCAGTTATCTCTAAACCCTAAAATTAAAAAAATCGCCCCCCAATCCCTTTTGAAACCTACTCAGCCCGTAACCCATGACGCCCTCTCCTTCCAGCGCGCCACCGGCGACCGCCGCCCACCCGAGAACCGGCCGCCACCTTCCCCTCCTCCTCCCCTGACCTTCTACGAACCCGAAACCCCCCAAAACCTCTCTAGTTCGCTATTTCCCCGCCAGTAAACCCCCGCCGCTGCAGTTACAGGCCGCCACCTCCTCTATGGGTCGCCGCCGCCCACTGCTGCACCAGCCACCACCTCAGCACCAGCGAACACCTCCTCTTTCCTCCTATTAGTTCGATCGACGGTGAGTTTTTGATTTTTTTTTAATTTTAAATCTAAGTTCCTGCTTATGTTAAAAACATATTCGTTAAATCAGTTTGTTTAAATATATATATAGCAATTGTAAAATCAGTAATATATATATTAGCAATAAAAATATAATTTTTATGCTGTAAAGATAATAAAAATATGATTTTTATATAGTAGCGAATATAAAAACATGATTTTTATAAAGTAGAAGTATAAAAATATAATCTTTTATATTGTAGAAGTATAAAAATATAATCTTTTATATTGTAGAAGTATAAAAATATAATCTTTTATATTGTAGAAGTTTAAAAATATAATTTTTATATAGAAAGAAACGTGGTAAAAATGTGATTTTTATATACAATAGCAACAATATAAAAATGTGATTTTTATATATGTAGTGGCTACAGGCAACGAAAGTGACAAAAGAAGAAAAGGTGAAGATTTCTACATAAGAAGAGTCGTGGCGTTGGGAATAGCTAGTCGGTGAGAACTCCTCAACTTTTATTTAATATTCTATTTAAAATATATACTAGGATGCAGATGGTGTTTAGTAGCACCCGACACCCGTCCTCCACAGACCATGGACGGCTTGTATGCTTGTTTGTTTGATTTTGATGTGTAGTTGATTGTGTGATGTGATGTGAAATGAAATAAAATATTTATATAGTTGAAATAAAATATTTTATAGTGGAAAATATTTTATAGTTAAAAATAGAATTTTTAACGTGTATATGAAATGAAATAAAAATAAACAAATTGGACGATTTGTTTATATACACACATTTGACTGATATTGATTGGGAGGATAAATTTACACATCGCCCAACTGCACAAATAAAATATGTGTTTGATTGTTTGAAACCCCACACGGGTATTGGGATGATATTTGACGTACACTAATCTCGATTGTTTAGTTGTATGTCGATCGATCGATTGACAGGCTGTTATAAGCATTGAATATTTATATTTGATGCTTATACAGTGTAGAATGCACTTTGGATGATGGTTGATTATTCATCGTTGTTATTGTATATGTAACGAACCAGGATTTTCGACTCCGAAAATCAACATCAAACTACCATGTTGACCATTCAGACATCGAACATTCCAGATCATTAATAGAAAGAAGTTAGAGGGTGAGAGTAGATAAGGTAGAAATATTAGAATAGAAGAAGAAGAAGAACACCACAACACAGAGTCTCACATCGCAGCGGAACAAATATAATACAAAAATAAATCTTTACTGAAAGCTTTTAAAATACTTACAATATCAGAGTACACATCTGGATAGTGATAATCTGTCCTCATACAACACACAGCGGAATACTAGTAATATCATACGTCTGGACTCTTCCAGCTCGTCTCTTCACAACAGTCGATAACCTGAACCTGTACAACCCGGTCTAACCCGAGCATTTACAAAACACCGGGTCAGTCTGGTGAACCAGAGTGAGATAAACTCGCACAGTAATAAGGGTGAATCATCCAATCATGATTTTAAAGTTCAAACATCCTTTCAAAAGAAAAGGATAATCGTAAGACCAAATCCACACATAAACACGGACGGTTTTTACCTTACGATAACCCAAAACATTTTTTTTTGAAACCAATATCTTGTCTGATATTATAATAATGTCTAAATACAAGTAAATAAAAATCTAGTGGCACGCTTGCATCTCACGCTCCACATATATATAGTATACAATCAAAAACCGCGGCGCTTATTGGAGATTGGATTCCAACTTGACAAGGTATGGGTCCACCTTCCGATAGTGTATCTCTAGAGACGAATACACTGGGTTCAACAAGAACTTCTTGCAACCCGGCCCTCACATGACCGACCCCTCATTTCGCTTGAGAGTATCGAATGTATATCACCGACGGTTGGGATCAGCAACCGTCTCCCGACAAGGGACAGCATCGAAACATAGATTTAAGAAGCAAATAGGATTTTCTCTAGATAGGTGATCATACACCCTAATGGGAGCGACCCACATAGCCATGCTGCCTGCCCGATTTTTGTCATTTTCCGGCTGATAAGGCTTGAGGTCTAGATTACTCTTGATCATCTGGTCGTCATTCACTTTGAATGCCACATCGTCAGATCCGTCAGATATCACTAATTGACGTCCCCAAAAATACTCTAGTTGGAAGCTAGAGAACGGCGATTCCCCGCCAAAAACTATCGCACGTTTGAAGAAATCAACGTACGTGACCCTTTGGAAATACTCTGTCAGACACCCGTCCATATACGTCATCCAGGAACAGGATGAACCGAAGGCACTCTCCTACTGCATCCAATATAGGAATCACCCCATGGATCAGTAGCGAGAAGTCCTTGCAACCCGTAGATTCCAATCACGACAGAATCACAAATTATCTCTGCTTGCCAGGCAGAGAATATTAGTGGTTCTTCCGTTTATGAAAATCAACGGTCTTCTCAGCACCATCTCGACCATCTTCTGATATCTTCACGTATTTGTTGGTCGGAATGGTTTTCGAATATACATTCGATCCCGGTCTTTCCATACCAACAATCGTATTGGACAGATTTGATAGTCGGTGTTTTAACTATCAAAATACTCAGTGTTTTCAAACATGACACTCAAATGAGTTCACTGGTTCAGTATTCAGCATCACTTGGCCTTTAACAAACTGATTTACTTTTTGTTAGATTGAAACTTCCAATTCTTTTAATATTCAAAAATACGATATTTGAATAACTCTAATTGATTAATTAACATTCGTCTTAACTCCATTCGCTTGACTCTAGATCACAGCGATCACAATGGTTACGCCTGATTCCCTCAGGAAACATCCGACCGCCGTAGGCTATCTGCAGCCATGCGAATTTCGCTAGCAGTCGTACGCAATGGCAACTCATCTTGAATAACTATGTTTGGCTAATTCTATCTCGAATAACTATATTCAATTTCCCATTTTTAAATCTCATTTAAAATTCTCCTTTTTACTAGATCTCGTTTTCAAATAACGTTAATGTAAAGTTAACGCTTTTCACTTTAAATCTCACTTAAAGCCTCTGGTTTATAATAAACCCTTTTTATCGTAATCTCCTTTCACTTAATTCATATAATTGAGTACGTTTATTTCCTTTCACCATTCAATTGGCTTGCATCTCACATTTGGTAACTTTTTAAATGAATTCCCATTTAAAAATATTTTCCTAAATTCATCATTAATTAAAATAATAACTTATTTCAAACATTTACTACTTTAGTAGTTAATCCCCTTTATTAACTAAATTAAATATTAAATCCCTTTTAAATCCTTATTTAAATTCAAACAATATTCATTTAACTATTTTAGTCAAAACACATTAACTTGATAAACAATTCTAATTCCAAACGGTCGATTTAATTAACTCAAAAACTTGATTATCTCATTAACCGATTTCAACAATCCTCGCTTTAAAAATATAATTAATTTAAATAGATTCTAGTTATTTGTTTTCCTTACAAAACAAATTTTCAAGGTTTAACCATTTGATTCATTTCTTATTCTTCAACTGGTAAATCTGATTAACATCAGCATTTGCTTTGCAAAATAAATTCATAACAAATCAAAGTCTTAAACAAATAAAATATTTATGTATTTCTCTTAAATAACTTTTAATCAAATAATATAATTCAAATCTAACTCTGGTTATAAAATAAATTTTATAACCTCAACTCTATCGATTCACTTGACGGTGAATCAATATCTATAACTCGATTGGTTTTAAAGGCCATACTCTGCCAAACACTTAACCAATATCGCCCATTGGTTTAAACCAAACAGATGTTGGATATCCAGTCAATAATCACCCATCAAATCAATCACACAAACAGATCAGTTCATATATGATAATATGAAAATAAATAATACATTTGAGGAATCCGGTTGGATCCCTCCAACCTGTTCTTCCCTGTATTCAAATGGTTATCTCAAATCAGACTGTTCAGTTTTGTTTAACTGATAAACTAAAATAACAACCATTTAACCTTAACCACAAGCAATTCAAATAATGCAATCATTTTAAACACGTTTATAAATAAACGTGACCAACCAAGGAGAGTTACCTTTATTGGAACCAACCGTTAAAATAACGATTTGGTATTTCACTGAAATTAAACACAGTTTAATTTCATCGGTTAAATCAACAGATAAGTATATAACTAGCAAAACAGTCAACCATTGGTAAGCAGAGCACACAAAAATAAAAATACCCAATTTATATAAAATATAAAAAGGGTAACTGAGTGAGTTTAACTCACCTGATTCGTCTGCTGCGGAGACCTTTTGTTTTAATTAAATTAAACTGACGTTTAACTCAATTAAAATTCTAGTAGCTGCCAACTCTGATCAAATCAGCTCCACCCGGTTGTGCACGTCGATATGGTTCCGACGCCACTTGTTTTGTCTGATCCCGTTACTGTATGACACAGTTATATAATTTACGTTATTCGCTTATTTAAACAATATTATTAAAACTTTTAAAATAACTATTTTAAAAGCCTAGTTTTTAATTTACGTTATATGCATATATAAATTCCCTATTAGGCATACATTAAACTATCATTAAGCATATTAACACCGGGTTCTAGTCACTCTATATTATTAAATCTACATAGGTCCGTAATTATATGTTTAAAAGTGGGTTTGGGCACACTTAGATTCTACCATTCACCTTGGTTAAACTAAAGTTTGGTGGTAAGGCAATATCAGTAGAGGATCGGTCACATTTAAAAATGGTTTGGCACTCTATATTATAACCGTCCGTTGTATATAAATTAAACATATTTATTAGGGCAGATAAAATATACAACTGGCATGGTATATACTATACTATTTTAATCTGGTAAATATTAAACGAATAGAATTAGGCGCGGCTAAACACTAGATTAGGCAAACTAACATTAATTAGGCAAATAATTAACATTAGGCATTGTTTAAAAGAATATTAGGCTATTTAAACTGTTAAACTGGGTTGGCATTTTCAACAAACAGGCCACGTTAGTCATTAGCTTAGGTAGGGAATTAGGCTAATTTATACTACTGTTCACGTAAAAATATGGATTAAATCTTACAGTTCTTCTTCGTTCAACTCAGACCACCATTCACGTCCATCCCCAGTCCCCAAACGTCCCCACCCCCTTCGCATGCCATCAGTACTTGCTTTCCCCTTCGGCCATTTACATCAGCTCGTACTCACCCGGAAATCCCGTGAACCAACTCCACACGAGCTACTCAGTTTGCCCTCGTCTGCACTTGCTTTCCAGTCCGCATCTTGACCACACCGCACCCCACTCTGCTACCGTTCGAACGGGAGCCTCTCCCATGCACTGTTGAACGGAAACAGCACCGTTCCCCTGCCCGGCCGATGCCCTTCCCTCCATGCAACCGCCTACACAGCTTCTATGAACGAGTTTGAGTGATTGAATTTAATTAGTGAGTAGAGTTTTTTTTTTTTTTTTTTGGGTTCGATTACACTGGTGGGAAAAAGAAAGACAAGGCACAGATATATATAGGAGAAGATGTGTGGGTAGCATGCTACTGGGGTGTCGCTTTCACTTGGGGAAACTTTGTCGGCAAGGTTCTTGTTTCCTAGGTGAAAAGAAAATACGCTGAGACTGAAAAGAAAAGACGTGGGGCGGTTCAAATGACTGCTGAGGTGAAATACAACAGCGGTAATACTTGGGGAGGTTTATACACATGTACAGGTTGGCCGTATATTGAATTTACTTGGTTGGCTTTATATAGTGTGGAAAATAAAAAATATTACTTACGAAACTTTGTCGCAAAGTAATACGTCGAAACCACCACCGACGACTTCTGTCTTCTGATTATAAAGCTAATCTTGGTGTAAAAATATATTTCGGATCTAATGGGACAAGTTTCGTCGAAATCCGAGGTCGTATGAAAAAATTTCCTTTATGAAACCAGAAATGAACACGCGTTTAATTTTTCCACGATCACCAGATAAATCAAATCAACTCGAGACTGCGAAGTCTGACAATAACCTTTCGATACGAACCCAACGACACTAGTTTCGTCGCATTCTGAGACTGTTGCCCCGGTAGGCTATTTTTACCCGAACCGCAATACCCCTTTTAACACCAAATTTTCCGGTCTCTAAAAATAACAAACCATATACTTATTCTGACTCTAATCGACGATACAAACTCAACGGAACTGGTTTCGCGGCCTAATTCTATCGTCTGCTCAAGTTACATTCGAATATCTCTTTATTTATTTAAATACGCGCTATAGAAATTGAACGGGCGTTTATGGCTACCGTGGCCACATACGACATCGGTTTTCCACGCCACTCACCACTTTACAATAATTTAACGATACGGTTCTAATGAAACTGGTTTCGTCGAAAACTGAGTCCGTTTGCAAAACGGCTATTTTAAAGGCCTATAATTTAATAACGAATTTCCATAGCGACTATTTCAAAATTTGATTTGGCCATAACTATCAAACTATAACACGAAATCTGGATTTTTCTCTTTTATATGAAAATTATTGTCAACATGCTCCCAACGTTTCTTGTTTCACAGAAATCCGACTTATATCGAATCCTGTATTCTCAGTTGAAGTTCAAAACTCTAATTTACGAACTGCACGCCATTTCCAAGCTCGATTTATATTATATATAAATATATAACGTTCAACTTCGTTTTTAATAACGAATTAAATACTAAATTCCATTAATATTCCCAACATACTATTTAAAACTAATTTAAATATTCATGTTCAAATGGTCGAAAAACACGGGTCGTTACATTCTTCCCCCCTTAAAATAATTTCGTCCTCGAAATTGCTAAGGTAAGAAAGAACGTTATAAACTCATTAATTTCAAATCTAATTTATTTTAAATCAAAATCGATTCAATATGGTAAATGAATATTTTCAAAAATATCGAAAATTTTCTAACATTTTAAATTTCCAAAAAATTTCGCCAGCACCACCTCTGTACGGCTCAATCGGTACAGCCACAACTCGCCTCTCTGGGCCTTCTCCAATCCAAAAGAAAATGAAACAGCCAAGTGGCTTGCCAAATAGGCTCATAAATCACCAAACCCATATAAAGTAAACGTGTACCTTTTTGTCGGGCATATCATTATATCTTCTCCATCTGCTACCCTGTCAGCATATACAAATGCACTTCCAGACAAAATTCCAATTTCATCCTCAAAACCAAATCCTTCATGCATCCAAGCCGAATCTCATTCTTAACTCAATTTCCATCCATTATCAATTTCGACTTTTAACTCACCAGTCCATCACCATTTCAGATTCCTGTCTTACCATTTAAATCTGATTCTACTTGACATATTTTATCCCAATTCAATTTCCAGTTAATTGGTTTCAATTCAATTCATGTTTGCTTTCACAAGTATCTATTTAAATTTTTCCTTTGTTCAAACAATTTCTCGGGGAGTTTTTAAACAGTTCAGCTCTTTCAAGAAAATTAAATATTCCTTTTACAGGATTCAAAGCAATTTAAAACAAAATCTTTGGTAGTAATCCGTCACTTACCACTCGAAAATGAACACCGATGATGTCCGGATCATCATCGGAATCTATTTTCCAGCTATTGAAGTGAGTTCAATACTATGTCACTTTCAAAACCAGTTCTAAACACTTTCATTTTGAAATCTATTTCAAAATACCAAACACAATGCCCATAAAACAAATTAAAATCTCCCAGGATTTTAAAATTCACATATATTTATTCCAGATTCATTTACACACACTTTTCACATTTCCACCATTTTGATTTCATTTCTGATTTAAATTCAGATTTAAACCATCTGATTTCATATTATACGAATTTGAATTGGTTATTTATATAACCATTTCAATTATAATCAACCAACACATCCAATATACTATAATACTCCAAATATTAATCATTCCTTTATATCAAAATATAATTTGGGTAAAATTATTTCATTTACCCTCTTTCAAAAACATACTGTGTCGAATTATTCTGTTTAAGAGTTTAGAAACACTTATCGACACAGTTTGCATTACTGTATCGACCAGAATTCATAAACTACTCGACAAACCAATCAACACAATATAAACAGTTTTTATATCAATTTACAAATACGCGCTCATATATATACACTCAAACTCAATCTAGGGTATTACTAACCCCATCTCTACTGAGTCACGCCACAGAGCCAAGGTACTTACTTAACCAATAGCTCTGATACCACGTAACGAACCGGGATTTTCGACTCCGAAAATCAACATCAAACTACCATGTTGACCATTCAGACATCGAACATTCCAGATCATTAATATAAAGAAGTTAGAGGGTGAGAGTAGATAAGGTAGAAATATTAGAATAGAAGAAGAAGAAGAACACCACAACACAGAGTCTCACATCGCAGCGGAACAAATATAATACAGAAATAAATCTTTACTGAAAGCTTTTAAAATACTTACAATATCAGAGTACACATCTGGACAGTGATAATCTGTCCTCATACAACACACAGCGGAATACTAGTAATATCATACGTCTGGACTCTTCCAGCTCGTCTCTTCACAACAGTCGATAACCTGAACCTATACAACCCGGTCTAACCCGAGCATTTACAAAACACCGGGTCAGTCTGGTGAACCAGAGTGAGATAAACTCGCACAGTAATAAGGGTGAATCATCCAATCATGATTTTAAAGTTCAAACATCCTTTCAAAAGAAAAGGATAATCGTAAGACCAAATCCACACATAAACACGGACGGTTTTTACCTTACGATAACCCAAAACATTTTTTTTTGAAACCAATATCTTGTCTGATATTATAATAATGTCTAAATACAAGTAAATAAAAATCTAGTGGCACGCTTGCATCTCACGCTCCACATATATATAGTATACAATCAAAAACCGCGGCGCTTATTGGAGATTGGATTCCAACTTGACAAGGTATGGGTCCACCTTCCGATAGTGTATCTCTAGAGACGAATACACTGGGTTCAACAAGAACTTCTTGCAACCCGGCCCTCACATGACCGACCCCTCATTTCGCTTGAGAGTATCGAATGTATATCACCGACGGTTGGGATCAGCAACCGTCTCCCGACAAGGGACAGCATCGGAACATATATTTAAGAAGCAAATAGGATTTTCTCTAGATAGGTGATCATACACCCTAATGGGAGCGACCCACATAGCCATGCTGCCTGCCCGATTTTTGTCATTTTCCGGCTGATGAGGCTTGAGGTCTAGATTACTCTTGATCATCTGGTCGTCATTCACTTTGAATGCCACATCGTCAGATCCGTCAGATATCACTAATTGACGTCCCCAAAAATACTCTAGTTGGAAGCTAGAGAACGGCGATTCCCCGCCAACAACTATCGCACGTTTGAAGAAATCAACGTACGTGACCCTTTGGAAATACTCTGTCAGACACCCGTCCATATACGTCATCCAGGAACAGGATGAACCGAAGGCACTCTCCTACTGCATCCAATATAGGAATCACCCCATGGATCAGTAGCGAGAAGTCCTTGCAACCCGTAGATTCCAATCACGACAGAATCACAGATTATCTCTGCTTGCCAGGCAGAGAATATTAGTGGTTCTTCCGTTTATGAAAATCAACGGTCTTCTCAGCGCCATCTCGACCATCTTCTGATATCTTCACGTATTTGTTGGTCGGAATGGTTTTCGAATATACATTCGATCCCGGTCTTTCCATACCAACAATCGTATTGGACAGATTTGATAGTCGGTGTTTTAACTATCAAAATACTCAGTGTTTTCAAACATGACACTCAAATGAGTTCACTGGTTCAGTATTCAGCATCACTTGGCCTTTAACAAACTGATTTACTTTTTGTTAGATTGAAACTTCCAATTCTTTTAATATTCAAAAATACGATATTTGAATAACTCTAATTGATTAATTAACATTCGTCTTAACTCCATTCGCTTGACTCTAGATCACAGCGATCACAATGGTTACGCCTGATTCCCTCAGGAAACATCCGACCGCCGTAGGCTATCTGCAGCCCTGCGAATTTCGCTAGCAGTCGTACGCAATGGCAACTCATCTTGAATAACTATGTTTGGCTAATTCTATCTCGAATAACTATATTCAATTTCCCATTTTTAAATCTCATTTAAAATTCTCCTTTTTACTAGATCTCGTTTTCAAATAACGTTAATGTAAAGTTAACGCTTTTCACTTTAAATCTCACTTAAAGCCTCTGGTTTATAATAAACCCTTTTTATCGTAATCTCCTTTCACTTAATTCATATAATTGAGTACGTTTATTTCCTTTCACCATTCAATTGGCTTGCATCTCTCATTCGGTAACTTTTTAAATGAATTCCCATTTAAAAATATTTTCCTAAATTCATCATTAATTAAAATAATAACTTATTTCAAACATTTACTACTTTAGTAGTTAATCCCCTTTATTAACTAAATTAAATATTAAATCCCTTTTAAATCCTTATTTAAATTCAAACAATATTCATTTAACTATTTTAGTCAAAACACATTAACTTGATAAACAATTCTAATTCCAAACGGTCGATTTAATTAACTCAAAAACTTGATTATCTCATTAACCGATTTCAACAATCCTCGCTTTAAAAATATAATTAATTTAAATAGATTCTAGTTATTTGTTTTCCTTACAAAACAAATTTTCAAGGTTTAACCATTTGATTCATTTCTTATTCTTCAACTGGTAAATCTGATTAACATCAGCATTTGCTTTGCAAAATAAATTCATAACAAATCAAAGTCTTAAACAAATAAAATATTTATTTATTTCTCTTAAATAACTTTTAATCAAATAATATAATTCAAATCTAACTCTGGTTATAAAATAAATTTTATAACCTCAACTCTATCGATTCACTTGACGGTGAATCAATATCTATAACTCGATTGGTTTTAAAGGCCATACTCTGCCAAACACTTAACCAATATCGCCCATTGGTTTAAACCAAACAGATGTTGGATATCCAGTCAATAATCACCCATCAAATCAATCACACAAACAGATCAGTTCATATATGATAATATGAAAATAAATAATACATTTGAGGAATCCGGTTGGATCCCTCCAACCTGTTCTTCCCTGTATTCAAATGGTTATCTCAAATCAGACTGTTCAGTTTTGTTTAACTGATAAACTAAAATAACAACCATTTAACCTTAACCACAAGCAATTCAAATAATGCAATCATTTTAAACACGTTTATAAATAAACGTGACCAACCAAGGAGAGTTACCTTTATTGGAACCAACCGTTAAAATAACGATTTGGTATTTCACTGAAATTAAACACAGTTTAATTTCATCGGTTAAATCAACAGATAAGTATATAACTAGCAAAACAGTCAACCATTGGTAAGCAGAGCACATAAAAATAAAAATACCCAATTTATATAAAATATAAAAAGGGTAACTGAGTGAGTTTAACTCACCTGATTCGTCTGCTGCGGAGACCTTTTGTTTTAATTAAATTAAACTGACGTTTAACTCAATTAAAATTCTAGTAGCTGCCAACTCTGATCAAATCAGCTCCACCCGGTTGTGCATGTCGATATGGTTCCGACGCCACTTGTTTTGTCTGATCCCGTTACTGTATGACACAGTTATATAATTTACGTTATTCGCTTATTTAAACAATATTATTAAAACTTTTAAAATAACTATTTTAAAAGCCTAGTTTTTAATTTACGTTATATGCATATATAAAATCCCTATTAGGCATACATTAAACTATCATTAAGCATATTAACACCGGGTTCTAGTCACTTTATATTATTAAATCTACATAGGTCCGTAATTATATGTTTAAAAGTGGGTTTGGGCACACTTAGATTCTACCATTCACCTTGCTTAAACTAAAGTTTGGTGGTAAGGCAATATCAGTAGAGGATCGGTCACATTTAAAAATGGTTTGGCACTCTATATTATAACCGTCCGTTGTATATAAATTAAACATATTTATTAGGGAAGATAAAATATACAACTGGCATGGTATATACTATACTATTTTAATCTGGTAAATATTAAACGAATAGAATTTGGCGCGGCTAAACACTAGATTAGGCAAACTAACATTAATTAGGCAAATAATTAACATTAGGCATTGTTTAAAAGAATATTAGGCTATTTAAACTGTTAAACTGGGTTGGAATTTTCAACAAACAGGCCACGTTAGTCATTAGCTTAGGTAGGGAATTAGGCTAATTTATACTACTGTTCACGTAAAAATATGGATTAAATCTTACAGTTCTTCTTCGTTCAACTCAGACCACCATTCACGTCCGTCCCCAGTCCCCAAACGTCCCCACCCCCTTCGCATGCCATCAGTACTTGCTTTCCCCTTCGACCATTTACATCAGCTCGTACTCACCCGGAAATCCTGTGAACCAACTCCACACGAGCTACTCAGTTTGCCCTCGTCTGCACTTGCTTTCCAGTCCGCATCTTGACCACACCGCACCCCACTCTGCTACCGTTCGAACGGGAGCCTCTCCCATGCACTGTTGAACGGAAACAGCACCGTTCCCCTGCCCGGCCGATGCCCTTCCCTCCATGCAACCGCCTACACAGCTTCTATGAACGAGTTTGAGTGGTTGAATTTAATTAGTGAGTAGAGTTTTTTTTTTTTTTGGGTTCGATTACACTGGTGGGAAAAAGAAAGACAAGGCACAGATATATATAGGAGAAGATGTGTGGGAAGCATGCTACTGGGGTGTCGCTTTCACTTGGGGAAACTTTGTCGGCAAGGTTCTTGTTTCCTAGGTGAAAAGAAAATACGCTGAGACTGAAAAGAAAAGACATGGGGCGGTTCAAATGACTGTTGAGGTGAAATACAACAGCGGTAATACTTGGGGAGGTTTATACACATGTACAGGTTGGCCGTATATTGAATTTACTTGGTTGGCTTTATATAGTGTGGAAAATAAAAAATATTACTTACGAAACTTTGTCGCAAAGTAATACGTCGAAACCACCACCGACGACTTCTGTCTTCTGATTAAAAAGCTAATCTTGGTGTAAAAATGTATTTCGGATCTAATGGGACAAGTTTCGTCGAAATCCGAGGTCGTATGAAAAAAATTCCTTTATGAAACCAGAAATGAACACGCGTTTAATTTTTCCACGATCACCAGATAAATCAAATCAAATCGAGACTGCGAAGTCTGACAATAACCTTTCGATACGAACCCAACGACACTAGTTTCGTCGCATTCTGAGACTGTTGCCCCGGTAGGCTATTTTTACCCCGAACCGCAATACCCCTTTTAACACCAAATTTTCCGGTCTCTAAAAATAACAAACCATATACTTATTCTGACTCTAATCGACGATACAAACTCAACGGAACTGGTTTCGCGGCCTAATTCAATCGTCTGCTCAAGTTACCTTCAAATATCTCTTTATTTATTTAAATACGCGCTATAGAAATTGAACGGGCGTTTATGGCTACCGTGGCCACATACGACATCGGTTTTCCACGCCACTCACCACTTTACAATAATTTAACGATACGGTTCTAATGAAACTGGTTTCGTCGAAAACTGAGTCCGTTTGCAAAACGGCTATTTTAAAGGCCTATAATTTAATAACGAATTTCCATAGCGACTATTTCAAAATTTGATTTGGCCATAACTATCAAACTATAACACAAAATCTGGATTTTTCTCTTTCATATGAAAATTATTGTCAACATGCTCCCAACGTTTCTTGTTTCACAGAAATCCGACTTATATCGAATCCTGTATTCTCAGTTGAAGTTCAAAACTCTAATTTACGAACTGCACGCCATTTCCAAGCTCGATTTATATTATATATAAATATATAACGTTCAACTTCGTTTTTAATAACGAATTAAATATTAAATTCCATTAATATTCCCAACATACTATTTAAAACTAATTTAAATATTCATGTTCAAATGGTCGAAAAACACGGGTCGTTACAGTATACATGTGTTGTAGAAAATCCATATAATTAACATTATATGGTAATTGATTGGGCCTCATTCCAGTTTTGAAATAGAAATATTTGAAAAAGAAATATTTGAAATAGAAATATTTGAAATAGAATATTTGAAAATAGAAATATATGA
Organism: Allium sativum; assembly: GCA_030737875.1. Taxonomy (NCBI): domain Eukaryota; kingdom Viridiplantae; phylum Streptophyta; class Magnoliopsida; order Asparagales; family Amaryllidaceae; genus Allium; species Allium sativum. The sequence continues at coordinate 169,483,838 of CM060912.1, forward strand.
AGCCGTGTTGATTAGATTGACGCCATTTTGACGTGAACGATATTTATATCGATTTTATTCATTTTATAATGAATATCGAAAGTGATTTCAAAATCTGATATTTTGAAAAGAATTGAAATTCGAATTAAATTGAATAGAAATGAATTCGAATTGAAATTGAATATAAATGAATTCGAATTGAAATTGAATAGAAATGAATTCGAATTGAAATGAATATAAATGAATTCGAATTGAAATTGAATATAAATGAATTCGAATTGAATTGAAAACGAACTGAAATTGAATTAGAAATCAATTTGAATTGAAATCAATTTGAATTGAAATCAATTTGAATTGAAATCAATTTGAATTGAAATCAATTTGAAATGAATTTAAAACGAATTTATAAGGAAAAATTAAATTTTGATTTGAATTAGAAATGAAGTTGAAATCGTTTTGAAAACGAATTTAAAACAAATTATAAAAATACGTTTTTAAAAGGAAATCGACGAAGTATATATTATATATATAATATAATGGCCTGAATAGAACGCGCCGCGCTGCGGTAGTTCGTGAATTTCGACCATTGACTTCAAACGGACATTACGGGAGATCCGACCGTCGGATCCTCCTAAAACCGGAACCGTTGGGTTCATATCGAAAAGAGCTTTCTATCGAATATTAGAAATTAGAAATCTAACGGTTAGATTTGGAATTATGTCCAAATCAAATTTGGAAAAGGTCGCTGTAAGTGCAGTTCGATGGCCATTGATGGAAATCGACTGTACGGACCTTGATAAAATTATTAAAAATAGTAATAATTTGTGTAAAATCATAAGAAATGATTTAGAAAGAATTGGGATGAAAAACTCCATAATTGAAAAGATAAAAATAGATTTTTATCGAAATGAACTAGTTTTGAACTAGAATTAAAATTCTATTTATTTTTAAATAAATAAATTGGATTTGAAAAGGGTTTTAAAAGTAACCAGAATTTCCAATAATTGATTTGGAATGGATTTGAATCGAAATTGTCTTTGGATTATTTCGATGTTGGATTTCGTGATTATACAGATATTGTTATGGAAATTTGAAAGATATTGATATATCGTTATTTCCAATGCGATATTTGTTGGTCGTAGAATTTGGTATTGAATATAAGACGATATATTTTCTATTCAGAGCCTTGTATTTAATATCAAATGTGATTTGGGTTTGTCGTGAATGGTGTCTTTATTAACACTGTTCTTGAACCCAGTTGAGAAAAGATTAAATCTTTTTATTTAGATTTAATGAAGTGTACCAATTAAATGATATTTAATTGGAATTGAATTGGTATTGATTTTTGGGTTTATCGTGAACAGTGTTTTAAATAACACTTGTTCTTTAACCCGATAATTAATAGAACGGGATTTTGGGTTGTCGTGAACGGTATCTTCAATAATACTGTTCGTAGACCTAAAGGAGTTAAGAAAATCAGAAACTAACTGGAGATTAGTTAAGTTGAATGGTTTCAGAGGTATTGATCTGATGTTGGTTTCGGCCTTCGGGGTTAATACTTAGGGAATTGCTCACTTGCTATTTTACGGTTAGGGACTGAATGAAATGTGATTTTGGGTTTATCGTGAACCGTGTTTTAAATGACACTGATTATTTAACCCAGTCAAAGATTAAAACTAAGTGGAGTTTTAATGAATCTTTAATTAGATTGAAAGGATCGAGAATGGAGTATCACCAGTTTTGCTCCAGGAGATAGTTAAATCTTTAATTAGATTTGAACGTAAAATGGTAATTGAATTTACCGATAACACTATGGTGTTAGATATGAAGTATTACCAGTTTTACTTCATGGGATGAATAGGTTGGGGTTGGGAAATTAAAACAAATGATTACTTCGGTAAGGTTCGTTAATCCCGACTAGTTTGAAGTGATATTCAAAGGAAGATTAAGAATAAATTTAAAGGATTTATCTTTGACAAAATTAATGGGAACCTTTCCCTATGAATGTGAAATTTAGAAACTAACTGTCGGTTAGCTAAGCAGAATGGTTTTCTGGATATTGATCTGATGTTGGTTTCGGCCTTCGGGGTTAATATTTGGGGAATTATTCTCTTGATTAATTTACGGTTAGTGACTGATGAATTGGAATGAGGCGTATGTTGTGTTTGTGTAACACTTATTAATTATATACGCGAGTTATTCGGAAAGACCGGGTTTATCCCATTCTGAGTAACTGTTACGACGATAAGCCGAAGATGAAGACGGTGGTTAAAGACCGGAGGTCTTCACGTCGTTTGGGTGATTACTGATGATCTTGATTGGGATGTACACCCAAGAAGATGGAAACAGTTGGTGATCGTCCAGACGTACTTGGAGATCGATGGATATGCAGGGTACTAGGTGCCTCCGGTTTCGTTCAGACCCAGAACGAACTTGTAAATGGACTGTGTGTCTGACATTGGATTTTAGTCTGTGTGATTGATTTCTATTAAATATATATCTGTTTGGCGGCGGAGAATTTATTCTCTTGCTTAACGCCCTTCTCTGAGACGTATGAGCTCAGGGGTTATATACTGATGGATATCAAACGCATAGAGTGAATTGCCTGTGTGGCATGCCTAAGTGGCAAATGATCAAGGCTTTTGTTGAAAAGCAAAGTCTTGTGTTTGATGATCGAAGCACGGCCTTTGTGGCGTAGCTTTGTGTAACGTTTACTTCGCGAGTTTCACACCCGGTATGAAACAAAAACGGGAGAGGACCTCAGGGAGGGCATGCGTTTCTTTCTAGCTAGAAGTGGCGTCAGTGGTTTTACACGCCCTGACGAGTTTGACTTATGTGGTTGTTGGTGTTACGAGGCGCCTCAGTTTGATCGGACGATCCGTGTCCGATGGGGCCATTCGTTGGCTCACTTACGCCCCAAAGGGCGGGGAAACGCAGTGTTAAGGAATTTTAATCCACATCGGTGGACCGACCCTGTCGCTCCAAGGGGCAATTGCGGCTGTTCCTGAGGCTCGGGCTAGACATTTTCGAATAGGTTGAGGACTATCTTTTGCCTCGGTTCATAGATGGAAATCCAATTTCCAGATACGTAACTTTGCGGTTTTATTTGTAAACCTATATATGGCGACATAGTGGCATGGGACGCTCATGTCGCCTATGATTGATACTCATGATTTGAAGTTGTTTTATACACTATGCACTTATAATAGTATCAAATGATTTGTTTTAAACGTATCAAGCATTCTTGGCTATTATAAGGTAAAAACCCTACCCTCCGGCTTGCGTTGCATTGTACGATGGGACCTGGGTCTTATAATAGCTTCATTGTTCTTTATTTAGCATTGCGGTGTTGTTTTATGCACTGGTGTTCTTGGGAGGAAACCCGTTCCATGTTATACGGCGTGGTCCCTTGATATTTCTGATTTAAAGTAAAGTTTTAAATAACTGTTTTAGTTCTCACACCAGTCCCATGACTGACCTGGAGTTTATTGTTTGAACCTAAACTTTGGGTGTGTGACGAAAAGGAATTTCGCTCGGTCCGAACCAGTCGCTAAACCGACCCAGACCGTTCGAAACGCCCTATCGTTTAAGAACATGACAAAATAGAACGCAGACGGAAGAACATTTCATTGTATATTACAACAATGCATCAGATTACAAGAATATACAGAGTATAAATGAATATTACACAGAAATATCAGAGATTTAAATTACATTTAAATACATAGCAGCGGAAAATAATACAATACACAACTAGAAGGAGATATACGGATACAAAGCTTTCCGGATATCGTTCCAGCTGTAAACCAGGATCCTGTGAATATAAATCTGCAAAACCAAAACTACTAGCTGCCCGTGTCAAAATAAGGGCACCCAGAGTTTAGGTTAAAACAATAAACTCCAGGTCAGTCATGGGACTGGTGTGAGAACAAAACAGTTATTAATCTTTATTTTTAAAGTTAGGTAAATCAAGGGACCACGCTGTATAACACGGAACGGGTTTCCTCCCAAGAATACCAGTGCATAAAACAAACAGCGCAATGCTAAATAAAGAAAAATGAAGCTGTTATAAGACCCAGGTCCTATCACACAATGCAACGCAAGCCGGGGGATAGGGTTTTCCCTTATAACAGCCAAAGAATGCTTGATACGTTTAAAACAAATCATTTGATACTATTATAAGTGTATAGTGTATAAAACAACTTCAAATCATAAGTATCAATCATAGGCGGCATGGGTACCATATATCATGTCGCCATACTAGGCTCTACAAATAAAACCGCAAATGTCACGTATTTGGAAATTGGGTTTCCATCTATGAACCGAGGCAAAAGATAGTCCTCAACCGATTCGAGACTCTCTAGCCTGAGCCTCAGGACCCAGACTCAGGTGGGCCCTTGGATCGTCAGGGCCAGTCCACCGATGTGGATTAAACTTAAACCCTGAACATGCGTTTCCCCGCCCTATGGGGCGTAGGTGAGCCAACTAAATGACTCCATCGGACCCGGATCGTCCGATCAAACCGAGGCGCCTCGCAACAGCAACAACCACATAAGTCAAACTCGTTAGGGCGTGTAAAACCACTGACGCCACTTCGAACTAGAAAGAAACGCATGCCCTTCCTGAGGTCCGTCTCCCGTTTTTGGTTCATACCGGGTGTGAAGTTCGCGAATTCACGTTACACAAAGCTATGCCACACAGGCTATGCTTTGATCATCACCACAAGACTTTGCTTTTCAACAGAAGCCTCGATAAATGTCCACTTAGGCATGCCACACAGGCAATTCACTCCATGCATTTGATATCCATCAATATATAACCCCTGAGCTCGTACGTCTCAGAGATGGGCGTTAAGCAAGAGAATAAATTCTCCGCCGCCAAACAGATATATATTTAATAGAGATCAATCACACGGACTAAAATCCAATGTTAGACACACAGTCCATTTACAAGTCCGTTCTGGGTCTGAACGAAACCGGAGGCACCTAGTACCCCGCATATCCATCGATCTCCAAGTATGTCTGGACGATCACCAACTGTTTCCATCTTCTTGGGTGTACAACCCAATCAAGATCATCAGTAATCACCCAAACGACATGAAGACCTCCGGTCTTCGACCATCGTCTTCATCTTCGACTTATCGTCGTATCAGTTATTTAGAATGGGATAAACCCGGTCTTTCCGAATAACTCGCGTATTATTTTAAATAAGTGTTACACAAACACAACATACGCCTCATTCCAATTCATCAGTCACTAACCGTAAATTAACAAGAGAACAATTCCCCAAATATTAACCCCGAAGGCCGAAACCAACATCAGATCAATATCCAGAAAACCATTCTGCTTAGCTAACCGACAGTTAGTTTCTAAATTTCACATTCATAGGGAAAGGTTCCCATTAATTTTATCCAAGATAAATTTCTTGAATTTATTCTTTAATCTCCTTTGAATATCAATTCAAACTAGTCGGGATTAGCGAACCACACCGAAGTAGTCATTTATTTCATTTCCCAATCCCAACCTATTAATCCCATGAAGTAAAACTGGTCCTACTTCATATCTAACACCACGGTGTTATCGGTAAATTCAATTACCATTTCACGTTCAAATCTAATTAAAGATTTAACTATCGCCTGGAGCAAAACTGGTGATACTCCATTCTCGATCATTTCAATCTAATTAGAGATTCATTAAAACTCCACTTAGTTTTAATCTTTGACTGGGTTAAAGAATCAGTGTCATTTAAAACACGGTTCACGGTAAACCCAAAATCACCTTCCATTAATTATCGGGTTAAAGAACAAGTGTTATTTAAAACACTGTTCACGATAAACCCAAAAATCAATACTAATGCAATTCCAATTAAATATCATTTAATTGGTACACTTCATTAAATCTAAATAAAAAAGATTTAATCTTTTCTCAACTGGGTTCAAGAACAGTGTTAATGAAGACACCATTCACGACAAACCCAAATCACATTTGATATTAAACACAAGGCTCTGAATAGAAAATATATCGGCTTATATTCAATATCAAATTCTACGACCAACAGATATCGTATTGGAAATAACGATATATATATCTATATCTTTCAAATTTCCATAACAACATCTGTATAATCACGAATTCCAACATCGAAATATTCCGAAGACAATTTCGATTCAAATCCATTCCAATGCAATCATTGGAAATTCTGGTTATTTTCAAAACCATTTCAAATTCAATTTATTTATTTAAAAATAAATAGAATTGTAATTCTAGTTCAAAACTAGTTCATTTCGATAAAAATCTATTTTTATCTTTTCAAATATGGAGTTTTTTCATCCCAATTCTTTCTAAATCATTTCTTATGATTTTACACAAATTTTTAGTATTTTTAATAATTTTATCAAGGCCCGTACAGTCGATTTCCATCAACGGTCATCGAACTACACTTACAACGACCTTTTTCAAATTTGATTTGTACATATTTCCAAATCCAACCGTTAGATTTCAAATTTCTAATATTCGTTAGAAAGCTCTTTTCGATATGAACCCAACGGTTCCGGTTTCAGGAGAATCCGACGGTCGGATCTCCCGTAATGTCCGTTTGAAATAAATGGTCGAAATTCACGAACTGCCGCGACGCATTCTATTCAGGCCATTACATTATATATATAATATATATTTCGTCGATTTCAATTCAAAACGTGCTTTATAAATCGTTTTAAATTCATTTCAAAACGATTTCAACTTCATATTCAATTTCTAATCAAAATTGAATATTACAATATAAATTCGTTTTAAATTCATTTCAAATTGATTTCAATTCAAATTGATTTCTAATTCAATTTCAGTTCGTTTTCAATTCAATTCAATTCAATTTCAATTATTTTTCAATTCAATTCAATTTAATTTCAATTCGTTTTCAATTCAATTCAATTCAATTTCAATTTGTTTTCATTTCAATTCAATTCAATTTCAATTCGTTTTCAATTCAATTCAATTTAATTTCAATTCGTTTTCAATTCAATTCAACTCTATTTCAATTCGTTTTCAATTCAATTCAATTCAATTTCAATTCGTTTTCATTTCAATTCAATTCAATTTCAATTCGTTTTCAATTCAATTTAATTTCAATTCGTTTTCAATTCAATTCAATTCAATTTCAATTCGTTTTCATTTCAAATTCATTTCAAATTCATTTCTATTCATTTCAAAAACGATTTCAACTCTGTTTGAATTCATTTCAAATTCATTTCAAATTCATTTCTATTCTCTTTAATATTCACTTCAATTTGAATAAAATCGATATAAATATCGTTCACGTCAAAATGGCGTCAATCTATCAACGCGGCTTCATATATTTCAATTTTCAAATATTCTACTTCAAATATTTCCTTTTCAAATATTTCTATTTAAATATTTCATTTCAAATATTTCTATTTCAAAACTGGAATGAGGCCCAGACAATTACCACATAATGTTAATTATATGGATTTTCTACAACACATGTATATATCAACAATGATGAATAATCAACCATCAACCAAAGTGCACTACACTGTATAAGCATCAAATATAGATATCTAACGCTTATAACAGCCTGTCAATCAATCGATCGACATATTTAATCAATCAGGATGAGTGAACTTCAAATTTCATCCCAACACCCGTGTGGGGTTTCAAATCAACAAACACAGATTTTATTTGTGCAGTTGGGCGATGTGTAAAATTTATCGACCCAATCAATGTCATTCAAATTAGTGTATATAAACAAGTCGGCCGATTTGTTTATAAATATTCATTTATTCATATTCACGTTAAAATTTATATTTTTAACGATAAAACATTTTATTCCAACACATGAATTTCTATTATTCATTTACACAATAAAATGATATTTTTACTTTTCTAACTCATTTTAGAAAATTTCGGCGGCATAACGGCACGATACTAGAAACGGGACAAGGCCTAGCCTTATCCCCGGTCTAGTGAAGGCCCACGCCATTCACACATCAATCAAATCAATTTCATTTCACCAAACAATTCAATTCAAACCAAATAATCTAACCAACTACACAACCAAACAATTTAACAAACAAGCCATCCATGGTCTGTGGATGACGGGTGTCGGGTGCTACTAAACACCGTCTGCATCCTAGTATATATATATATAACTAGAAAATTTAAATTGAAGGGTGAGAAGTTCTCACCGAAAGCTATCCAATACCCCGACTCTTCATTTGCAGAAGTCTTCGCCATTCTCGCCCTTTGTCGCTTTCGTTGCCCGTAGCCAATACATATATAAAAATCGAATTTTTTTTACTTTGCTATTCAATATATAAAAATCGAATTTTTACTTCGCTATTCAATATATAAAAATCGAATTTTTACTTCGCTATTCAATATATAAAAATCTAATTTTTACTTCGCTATTCAATATATAAAAATCGAATTTTTACTTCGCTCTTCAATATATAAAAATCGAATTTTTACTTCGCTCTACTTCTAATAAAGATTATACTTTTATTACTCTACTTGAAAAATAATCATATCTTTGCTATCATACCTATATAAAAATCATAACTTTAATATGCCACTAGTATAAAAATTTTATTTTTAACCTTTCTATATTATAAAAATTATATTTTTAACTTTTCTATTAAATAAAAATGAAAACTATATCTTTTCTTGTAATGAAAATCACACTTTTTTTGTAAGCAGAGATCGTATTTTTATCTTGCCATCACATGCAGAAAAATCCAATTCTTCTTATGTAAGAAATTATATTTTTTTTCCTATCTAAAAATCCTATTTTTTCTTATGTAAGAATTTTTTTTTGTATAACTTAAAAATCATTTCAAAGCAAACATAGAAATTCATTTCAAAGAACATACAAGAAAATCAGAATTTTATATATAAAGAAAAACAGATTATTTTCTCTAGACTTATAAAACTAACTACATAGAAAGTAAACAAAATAATTAAATAAATAAAAACAAATATTAGAACTTACAGGTTTTTTTTTTATCAGCGAAGGGGGGGGGGGGGGTCGAAGTTGTTGCGCGAGGCTGGAGGAGGCGGAGGGAGTCTCGGCGTTGGAGCCAACAGTGGCCAGTGGGGGGCGACGGGTTTTAAGGGAGAAGAGAGGCTGCGTTTGTTTCAGGCGGAGAGGGAGGGAGGAGAGGCGGAGGGGAAGGGGTTCGCGAGTTCATCGGCGGTGGGGCGCCGGTCCCTGGCGGCGTCGACGGGGCTGAGCATCGCGGGTTTCCGCGATTCACCTTCTTTTTTTTTCTTCGTTCAGATCTAACAGAAGAGAGAGAGGGAGAGGTGTGAGCTAATATATAATTATATTATTTAATTAATTAAAAAAAATTCTTCCTTTAAAAGTTGACATTTCGTCTGAACCCCAAATCGAGCCCAACGACTGTCGCCTCTAGCTGATTACCCCCATTCCGAACACAATGGGATATGTATCGCAAGCTGTTTCGATTGTTACGATCAGTTTCCCTTGAATTTACATTTAAATCACTATATTGAATTTTAAACGTACATTTCAAATTACCGGGGTCACATACTAACTAGAAAAATTCCAAAAAAATATTTTCTAGCTTCGTATTGACGATACGGTCCTAACAAAACTAGTTTCGTTGAATTCTGAGGCCGTTTGAAAAATGGCCAATTTCCAGTTGATTAAAATCAACTACAACTGGTCAAACGCGTTTTCCTTTGCCACGCTCACATATTGATTCGAAAAATTATGAAATTTGAAACCTAACAATAATTTGACATCACGGACCCAACAAAAGTGGTTTCGTCGAAATCCGAGGTCGTTTGCAAAATTTCCATTTTTAAGGGCCTGAATTCCATAGCGACTATTCAGAATTTTCAACTGGACATATCTTTTGATTCCCACTATGAAATTTTGATTTTTCGGATTCGTTGGAAAGATATCATCAAATAGATCCTAATGTTTTTGGTTTCACTAAAATCCGGATTGTTTTACACCCGGTATGTTCAATTGAAGTTTAAAATCGAATTATCGAACTACCGCGCCATTTTCAATTCTATTTATAATTATATATAATTATTTATATTCTAACGACGACGTATATAATATATACATCGAATTATATTCTAAATAAATTTCTCGTCGATATCATTTAAAATTATCTATTTTAAATATTCAAAATTCGCTAAAATTGCCAAAATAAAAATTTTAAACTGGCCCAGATTTTCGGGTTATTACAATCTCCCCCACTTAAAACTTTTCGTCCCCGAAAAGGAACAAAGTCGAAAGTGGTTTGATCAATCAACGCTACGTTCAATCTGGCTTTCATTCTCCAACTTTTCAGTTTCTGAGAATTTTCAAATTTTTCAAAAATTTGGCTAACACCCTAAATTTTCGAAAAATTTCGCCATAACCTCCCCTGCAACGGGAGCATCGGGGAATTTCAAATAGCTTCCCCGGTCCTTCTAATCTCAAAAAGAAAAAGAAAAAGCCAAGCGGCTAGCCAATAGGCTCATAAAATCATCATCACCCAAACAAAACAGTAAATTATGTAGTAAACATGTACCTATTTGTCAGGCAAACAAATTTTATTCTCTGCTCTAGCCTCCTTGCTATGACCTGTTCAATGTAAGTACATGTATATGCTAGGAAATGCGACCAATTTTCAGTATAATTCAATATTTGATTCTATTAGACATAATGGTTCAAAATTTAACCAACAACTAAACAAACAACACAAACATCAATCAATTAGTGGATTAACGTTTCAAATTCATAATTTTGATATATATAAAGAAAATCATGTTTTGATGCCAAATCACAACAATGTATTCTAGCTATATTAGTTTTGGTTCTCACACCAGTCTAATGGAAATATAAAAAAAATCACACCTTCGAAACTCGAACATAAATGTTGATGATGCGATCACTATCATCAATATCATCTTCGGGCGACTAGAGTGTGATGCTATATCTATCCAATATATTAAAACTTTGAATATACGTTTGCAAGGCGTATATGCAAATTCTTTATATACTGAATTGTCCAAAATCAATATAAACAAATAATCAAATACGAATAGTTGATTTAAATTTTCAAAACAAATTTTGTTTTCACTTTAAAAATATACTCTTCACACTCGTTCTAGGATACTACTGATCCTATCTCTAACGAGTCATTCTCGTTGGATATTACCAATCCAATATCTGATGAATTCTTTCGTATGGTTCTAAGGTGCCTTGTTCTCCGAGCTTTGTAAACCAAGGCTCTGATACCAACTGTGACGAAAAGGAATTTCGCTCCGTCCGAACCAGTCGCTAAACCGACCCAGACCGTTCGAAACGCCCTATCGTTTAAGAACATGACAAAATAGAACGCAGACGGAAGAACATTTCATTGTATATTACAACAATGCATCAGATTACAAGAATATACAGAGTATAAATGAATATTACACAGAAATATCAGAGATTTAAATTACATTTAAATACATAGCAGCGGAAAATAATACAATACACAACTAGAAGGAGATATACGGATACAAAGCTTTCCGGATATCGTTCCAGCTGTAAACCAGGATCCTGTGAATATAAATCTGCAAAACCAAAACTACTAGCTGCCCGTGTCAAAATAAGGGCACCCAAAGTTTAGGTTAAAACAATAAACTCCAGGTCAGTCATGGGACTGGTGTTTGAACAAAACAGTTACTAATCTTTATTTTTAAAGTTAGGTAAATCAAGGGACCACGCCGTATAACACGGAACGGGTTTCCTCCCAAGAATACCAGTGCATAAAACAAACAGCGCAATGCTAAATAAAGAAAAATGAAGCTGTTATAAGACCCATGTCCTATCACACAATGCAACGCAAGCCGGGGGATAGGGTTTTCCCTTATAACAGCCAAAGAATGCTTGATACGTTTAAAACAAATCATTTGATACTATTATAAGTGTATAGTGTATAAAACAACTTCAAATCATAAGTATCAATCATAGGCGGCATGGGTACCATATATCATGTCGCCATACTAGGCTCTACAAATAAAACCGCAAATGTCACGTATTTGGAAATTGGGTTTCCATCTATGAACCGAGGCAAAAGATAGTCCTCAACCGATTCGAGACTCTCTAGTCCGAGCCTCAGGACCCAGACTCAGGTGGGCCCTTGGATCGTCAGGGCCAGTCCACCGATGTGGATTAAACTTAAACCCTGAACATGCGTTTCCCCGCCCTATGGGGCGTAGGTGAGCCAACTAAATGACTCCATCGGACCCGGGTCGTCCGATCAAACCGAGGCGCCTCGCAACAGCAACAACCACATAAGTCAAACTCGTCAGGGCGTGTAAAACCACTGACGCCACTTCTAACTAGAAAGAAACGCATGCCCTCCCTGAGGTCCGTCTCCCGTTTTTGGTTTATACTGGGTGTGAAGTTCGCGAATTCACGTTACACAAAGCTATGCCACACAGGATGTGCTTTGATCATCACCACAAGACTTTGCTTTTCAACAGAAGCCTCGATCAATTGCCACTTAGGCATGCCACACAGGAAATTCACTCCACGCGCTTGATATCAATCAATATATAACCCCTGAGCTCATACGTCTCAGAGAAGGGCGTTAAGCAAGAGAATAAATTCTCCGCCGCCAAACAGATATATATTTAATAGAGATCAATCACACAGACTAAAATCCAATGTTAGACACACAGTCCATTTACAAGTCCGTTCTGGGTCTGAACGAAACCGGAGGCACCTAGTACCCCGCATATCCATCGATCTCCAAGTATGTCTGGACGATCACCAACTGTTTCCATCTTCTTGGGTGTACAGCCCAATCAAGATCATTAGTAATCACCCAAACGACGTGAAGACCTCCGGTCTTCGACCATTGTCTTCATCTTCGACTTATCGTCGTATCTGTTATTCAGAATGGGATAAACCCGGTCTTTCCGAATAACTCGCGTATTATTTTAAATAAGTGTTACACAAACACAGCATACGCCTCATTCCAATTCATCAGTCACTAACCGTAAATTAACAAGAGAACAATTCCCCAAATATTAACCCCGAAGGCCGAAACCAACATCAGATCAATATCCAGAAAACCATTCTGCTTAGCTAACCGACAATTAGTTTCTAAATTTCACATTCATAGGGAAAGGTTCCCATTAATTTTATCCAAGATAAATTTCTTGAATTTATTCTTTAATCTCCTTTGAATATCAATTCAAACTAGTCGGGATTAGCGAACCACACCGAAGTAGTCATTTATTTCATTTCCCAATCCCAACCTATTAATCCCATGAAGTAAAACTGGTCCTACTTCATATCTAACACCACGGTGTTATCGGTAAATTCAATTACTATTTCACGTTCAAATCTAATTAAAGATTTAACTATCGCCTGGAGCAAAACGGGTGATACTCCATTCTCGATCATTTCAATCTAATTAGAGATTCATTAAAACTCCACTTAGTTTTAATCTTTGACTGGGTTAAAGAATCAGTGTCATTTAATACACGGTTCACGGTAAACCCAAAATCACCTTCCATTAATTATCGGGTTAAAGAACAAGTGTTATTTAAAACACTATTCACGATAAACCCAAAAATCAATACTAATGCGATTCCAATTAAATATCATTTAATTGGTACACTTCATTAAATCTAAATAAAAAAGATTTAATCTTTTCTCAACTGGGTTCAAGAACAGTGTTAATGAAGACACCATTCACGACAAACCCAAATCACATTTGATATTAAACACAAGGCTCTGAATAGAAAATATATCGGCTTATATTCAATATCAAATTCTACGACCAACAGATATCGTATTGGAAATAACGATATATATATCTATATCTTTCAAATTTCCATAACAACATCTGTATAATCACGAATTCCAACATCGAAATATTCCGAAGACAATTTCGATTCAAATCCATTCCAATGCAATCATTGGAAGTTCTGGTTATTTTCAAAACCATTTCAAATTCAATTTATTTATTTAAAAATAAATAGAATTGTAATTCTAGTTCAAAACTAGTTCATTTCGATAAAAATCTATTTTTATCTTTTCAAATATGGAGTTTTTTCATCCCAATTCTTTCTAAATCATTTCTTATGATTTTACACAAATTTTTAATATTTTTAATAATTTTATCAAGGCCCGTACAGTCGATTTCCATCAACGGTCATCGAACTGCACTTACAACGACCTTTTTCAAATTTGATTTGGACATAATTCCAAATCCAACCGTTAGATTTCAAATTTCTAATATTTGTTAGAAAGCTCTTTTCGATATGAACCCAACGGTTCCGGTTTCAGGAGAATCCGACGGTCGGATCTCCCGTAATGTCCGTTTGAAATAAATGGTCGAAATTCACGAACTGCCGCGGCGCGGCGCGTTCTATTCAGGCCATTACATTATATATATAATATATATTTCGTCGATTTCAATTCAAAACGTGCTTTATAAATCGTTTTAAATTCATTTCAAAACAGTTTCAACTTCATATTCAATTTCTAATCAAAATTGAATATTACAATATAAATTCGTTTTAAATTCATTTCAAATTGATTTCAATTCAAATTGATTTCTAATTCAATTTCAGTTCATTTTAAATTCAATTCAATTCAATTTCAATTCGTTTTCAATTCAATTCAATTTAATTTCAATTCGTTTTCAATTCAATTCAATTCAATTTCAATTCGTTTTCATTTCAATTCAATTCAATTTCAATTCGTTTTCAATTCAATTCAATTTAATTTCAATTCGTTTTCAATTCAATTCAATTCAATTTCAATTCGTTTTCAATTCAATTCAATTCAATTTCAATTCATTTTCATTTCAATTCAATTCAATTTCAACTCGTTTTCAATTCAATTTAATTTCAATTCGTTTTCAATTCAATTCAATTCAATTTCAATTCGTTTTCATTTCAAATTCATTTCAAATTCATTTCTATTCATTTCAAAAACGATTTCAACTCTGTTTGAATTCATTTCAAATTCATTTCCATTCTCTTTAATATTCACTTCAATTTGAATAAAATCGATATAAATATCGTTCACGTCAAAATGGCGTCAATCTATCAACGCGGCTTCATATATTTCAATTTTCAAATATTCTACTTCAAATATTTCTTTTTCAAATATTTCTATTTAAATATTTCATTTCAAATATTTCTATTTCAAAACTGGAATGAGGCCCAGACAATTACCACATAATGTTAATTATATGGATTTTCTACAACACATGTATATATCAACAATGATGAATAATCAACCATCAACCAAAGTGCACTACACTATATAAGCATCAAATATAGATATCTAACGCTTATAACAGCCTGTCAATCAATCGATCGACATATTTAATCAATCAGGATGAGTGAACTTCAAATTTCATCCCAACACCCGTGTGGGGTTTCAAATCAACAAACACAGATTTTATTTGTGCAGTTGGGCGATGTGTAAAATTTATCGACCCAATCAATGTCATTCAAATTAGTGTATAAAAACAAGTCGGCCGATTTGTTTATAAATATTCATTTATTCATATTCACGTTAAAATTTATATTTTTAACGATAAAACATTTTATTCCAACACATGAATTTCTATTATTCATTTACACAATAAAATGATATTTTTATTTTTCTAACTCATTTTAGAAAATTTCGGCGGCATAACGGCACGATACTAGAAACGGGACAAGGCCTAGCCTTATCCCCGGTCTAGTGAAGGCCCACGCCATTCACACATCAATCAAATCAATTTCATTTCACCAAACAATTCAATTCAAACCATATAATCTAACCAACTACACAACCAAACAATTTAACAAACAAGCCATCCATGGTCTGTGGATGACGGGTGTCGGGTGCTACTAAACACCGTCTGCATCCTAGTATATATATATATATATATATATAACTAGAAAATTTAAATTGAAGGGTGAGAAGTTCTCACCGAAAGCTATCCAATACCCCGACTCTTCATTTGCAGAAGTCTTCGCCATTCTCGCCCTTTGTCGCTTTCGTTGCCCGTAGCCACTACATATATAAAAATCGAATTTTTTTTACTTTGCTATTCAATATATAAAAATCGAATTTTTACTTCGCTATTCAATATATAAAAATCGAATTTTTACTTCGCTATTCAATATATAAAAATCGAATTTTTACTTCGCTCTTCAATATATAAAAATCGAATTTTTACTTCGCTCTACTTCTAATAAAGATTATACTTTTATTACTCTACTTGAATAAAAATCATATCTTTGCTATCATACCTATATAAAAATCATAACTTTAATATGCCACTAGTATAAAATTTTTATTTTTAACCTTTCTATATTATAAAAATTATATTTTTAACTTTTCTATTAAATAAAAATGAAAACTATATCTTTTCTTGTAATGAAAATCACACTTTTTTTGTAAGCAGAGATCGTATTTTTATCTTGCCATCACATGCAGAAAAATCCAATTCTTCCTATGTAAGAAATTATATATATATTTTTTCCTATCTAAAAATCCTATTTTTTCTTATGTAAGAAATTATATTTTTTTGGATAACTTAAAAATCATTTCAAAGCAAACATAGAAATTCATTTCAAAGAACATACAAGAAAATCAGAATTTTATATATAAAGAAAAACAGATTTTTTTTCTCTAGACTTATAAAACTAACTACATAGAAAGTAAACAAAAATAATTAAATAAATAAAAACAAATATTAGAACTTACAGTTTTTTTTTTATCAGCGAAGGGGGGGGGGGTCGAAGTTGCTGCGCGAGGCTGGAGGAGGCGGAGGGGTTCTCGGCGTTGGAGCCAGCAGTGGCCGGGGGGGGGGGGGGGTGGCGACGGGTTTTAAGGGAGAAGAGAGGCTGCGTTTGTTTCAGGCGGAGAGGGAGGGAGGAGAGGCGGAGGGGAAGGGGTTCGCGAGTTCATCGGCGGTGGGGCGCCGGTCCCTGGCGGCGTCGACGGGGCTGAGCATCGCGGGTTTCCGCGATTCACCTTTTTTTTTTCTTCGTTCAGATCTAACAGAAGAGAGAGAGGGAGAGGTGTGAGCTAATATATAATTATATTATTTAATTAATTAAATTTTTTTTCTTCCTTTAAAAGATGACTTTTCGTCTGAACCCCAAATCGAGCCCAACGACTGTCGCCTCTAGCTGATTACCCCCATTCCGAACACAATGGGATATGTATCACAAGCTGTTTCGATTGTTACGATCAGTTTCCCTTGAATTTACATTTAAATCACTATATTGAATTTTAAACGTACATTTCAAATTACCGGGGTCACATACTAACTAGAAAAATTCCAGAAAAATATTTTCTAGCTTCGTATTGACGATACGGTCCTAACAAAACTAGTTTCGTTGAATTCTGAGGCCGTTTGAAAAATGGCCAATTTCCAGTTGATTAAAATCAACTACAACTGGTCAAACGCGTTTTCCTTTGCTACGCTCACATATTGATTCGAAAAATTATGAAATTTGAAACCTAACAATAATTTGACATCACGGACCCAACAAAAGTGGTTTCGTCGAAATCCGAGGTCGTTTGCAAAATTTCCATTTTTAAGGGCCTGAATTCCATAGCGACTATTCAGAATTTTCAACTGGACATATCTTTTGATTCCCGCTATGAAATTTTGATTTTTCGGATTCGTTGGAAAGATATCATCAAATAGATCCTAATATTTTTGGTTTCACTAAAATCCGGATTGTTTTACACCCGGTATGTTCAATTGAAGTTTAAAATCGAATTATCGAACTACCGCGCCATTTTCAATTCTATTTATAATTATATATAATTATTTATATTCTAACGACGACGTATATAATATATACGTCGAATTATATTCTAAATAAATTTCTCGTCGATATTATTTAAAATTATCTATTTTAAATATTCAAAATTCGCTAAAATTGCCAAAATAAAAATTTTAAACTGGCCCAGATTTTCGGGTTATTACAATCTCCCCCACTTAAAACTTTTCGTCCCCGAAAAGGAACAAAGTCGAAAGTGGTTTGATCAATCAACGCTACGTTCGATCTGGCTTTCATTCTCCAACTTTTCAGTTTCTGAGAATTTTCAATTTTTTCAAAAATTTGGCTAACACCCTAAATTTTCGAAAAATTTCGCCATAACCTCCCCTGCAATGGGAGCATCGGGGAATTTCAAATAGCTTACCCGGTCCTTCTAATCTCAAAAAGAAAAAGAAAAAGCCAAGCGGCTAGCCAATAGGCTCATAAAATCATCATCACCCAAACAAAACAGTAAATTATGTAGTAAACATGTACCTATTTGTCGGGCAAACAAATTTTATTCTCTGCTCTAGCCTCCTTGCTATGACCTGTTCAATGTAAGTACATGTATATGCTAGGAAATGCGACCAATTTTCAATATAATTCAATATTTGATTCTATTAGACATAATGGTTCAAAATTTAACCAACAACTAAACAAACAACACAAACATCAATCAATTAGTGGATTAACGTTTCAAATTCATAATTTTGATATATATAAAGAAAATCATGTTTTGATGCCAAATCACAACAATGTATTCTAGCTATATTAGTTTTGGTTCTCACACCAGTCTAATGGAAATATATAGAAAATCACACATTCGAAACTCGAACATAAATGTTGATGATGCGATCGCTATCATCAATATCATCTTCGGGCGACTAGAGTGTGATGCTATATCTATCCAATATATTAAAACTTTGAATATACGTTTGCAAGGCGTATATGCAAATTCTTTATATACTGAATTGTCCAAAATCAATATAAACAAATAATCAAATACGAATAGTTGATTTAAATTTTCAAAACAAATTTTGTTTTCACTTTAAAAATATACTCTTCACACTCGTTCTAGGATACTACTGATCCTATCTCTAACGAGTCATTCTCGTTGGATATTACCAATCCAATATCTGATGAATTCTTTCGTATGGTTCTAAGGTGCCTTGTTCTCCGAGCTTTGTAAACCAAGGCTCTGATACCAACTGTGACGAAAAGGAATTTCGCTCCGTCCGAACCAGTCGCTAAACCGACCCAGACCGTTCGAAACGCCCTATCGTTTAAGAACATGACAAAATAGAACGCAGACGGAAGAACATTTCATTGTATATTACAACAATGCATCAGATTACAAGAATATACAGAGTATAAATGAATATTACACAGAAATATCAGAGATTTAAATTACATTTAAATACATAGCAGCGGAAAATAATACAATACACAAATAGAAGGAGATATACGGATACAAAGCTTTCCGGATATCGTTCCAGCTGTAAACCAGGATCCTGTGAATATAAATCTGCAAAACCAAAACTACTAGCTGCCCATGTCAAAATAAGGGCACCCAGAGTTTAGGTTAAAACAATAAACTCCAGGTCAGTCATGGGACTGGTGTGAGAACAAAACAGTTATTAATCTTTATTTTTAAAGTTAGGTAAATCAAGGGACCACGCCGTATAACACGGAACGGGTTTCCTCCCAAGAATACCAGTGCATAAAACAAACAGCGCAATGCTAAATAAAGAAAAATGAAGCTGTTATAAGACCCAGGTCCTATCACACAATGCAACGCAAGCCGGGGGATAGGGTTTTCCCTTATAACAGCCAAAGAATGCTTGATACGTTTAAAACAAATCATTTGATACTATTATAAGTGTATAGTGTATAAAACAACTTCAAATCATAAGTATCTATCATAGGCGGCATGGGTACCATATATCATGTCGCCATACTAGGCTCTACAAATAAAACCGCAAATGTCACGTATTTGGAAATTGGGTTTCCATCTATGAACCGAGGCAAAAGATAGTCCTCAACCGATTCGAGACTCTCTAGCCCGAGCCTCAGGACCCAGACTCAGGTGGGCCCTTGGATCGTCAGGGCCAGTCCACCGATGTGGATTAAACTTAAACCCTGAACATGCGTTTCCCCGCCCTATGGGGCGTAGGTGAGCCAACTAAATGACTCCATCGGACCCGGATCGTCCGATCAAACCGAGGCGCCTCGCAACAGCAACAACCACATAAGTCAAACTCGTCAGGGCGTGTAAAACCACTGACGCCACTTCTAACTAGAAAGAAACGCATGCCCTCCCTGAGGTCCGTCTCCCGTTTTTGGTTCATACCGGGTGTGAAGTTCGCGAATTCACGTTACACAAAGCTATGCCACACAGGCTGTGCTTTGATCATCACCACAAGACTTTGCTTTTCAACAGAAGCCTCGATCAGTTGCCACTTTGGCACGCCACACAGGCAATTCACTCCATGCGTTTGATATCCATCAATATATAACCCCTGAGCTCGTACGTCTCAGAGAAGGGCGTTAAGCAAGAGAATAAATTTTCCACCGCCAAACAGATATATATTTAATAGAGATCAATCACACGGACTAAAATCCAATGTCAGACACACAATCCATTTACAAGTCCGTTCTGGGTCTGAACGAAACCGGAGGCACCTAGTACCCCGCATATCCATCGATCTCCAAGTATGTCTGGACGATCACCAACCGTTTCCATCTTCTTGGGTGTACAGCCCAATCAAGATCATCAGTAATCACCCAAACGACGTGAAGACCTCCGGTCTTTGACCACCGTCTTCATCTTCGACTTATCGTCGTATCAGTTATTCAGAATGGGATAAACCCGGTCTTTCCGAATAACTCGCGTATTATTTTAAATAAGTGTTACACAAGCACAACATACGCCTCATTCCAATTCATCAGTCACTAACCGTAAATTAACAAGAGAACAATTCCCCAAATATTAACCCCGAAGGCCGAAACCAACATCAGATCAATATCCAGAAAACCATTCTGCTTAGCTAACCGACAGTTAGTTTCTAAATTTCACATTCATAGGGAAAGGTTCCCATTAATTTTATCCAAGATAAATTTCTTGAATTTATTCTTTAATCTCCTTTGAATATCAATTCAAACTAGTCGGGATTAGCAAACCACACCGAAGTAGTCATTTATTTCATTTCCCAATCCCAACCTATTAATCCCATGAAGTAAAACTGGTCCTACTTCATATCTAACACCACGGTGTTATTGGTAAATTCCATTACCATTTCACGTTCAAATCTAATTAAAGATTTAACTATCACCTGGAGCAAAACTGGTGATACTCCATTCTCGATCATTTCAATCTAATTAGAGATTCATTAAAACTCCACTTAGTTTTAATCTTTGACTGGGTTAAAGAATCAGTGCCATTTAAAACACGGTTCACGGTAAACCCAAAATCACCTTCCATTAATTATCGGGTTAAAGAACAAGTGTTATTTAAAACACTGTTCACGATAAACCCAAAAATCAATACTAATGCGATTCCAATTAAATATCATTTAATTGGTACACTTCATTAAATCTAAATAAAAAAGATTTAATCTTTTCTCAACTGGGTTCAAGAACAGTGTTAATGAAGACACCAATCACGACAAACCCAAATCACATTTGATATTAAACACAAGGCTCTGAATAGAAAATATATCGGCTTATATTCAATATCAAATTCTACGACCAACAGATATCGTATTGGAAATAACGATATATATATCTATATCTTTCAAATTTCCGTAACAACATCTGTATAATCACGAATTCCAACATCGAAATATTCCGAAGACAATTTCGATTCAAATCCATTCCAATGCAATCATTAGAAATTCTGGTTATTTTCAAAACCATTTCAAATTCAATTTATTTATTTAAAAATAAATAGAATTGTAATTCTAGTTCAAAATTAGTTCATTTCGATAAAAATCTATTTTTATCTTTTCAAATATGGAGTTTTTTCATCCCAATTCTTTCTAAATCATTTCTTATGATTTTACACAAATTTTTAATATTTTTAATAATTTTATCAAGGCCCGTACAGTCAATTTCCATCAACGGTCATCGAACTGCACTTACAACGACCTTTTTCAAATTTGATTTGGACATAATTCCAAATCCAACCGTTAGATTTCAAATTTCTAATATTCGTTAGAAAGCTCTTTTCGATATGAACCCAACGGTTCCGGTTTCAGGAGAATCCGACGGTCGGATCTCCCGTAATGTCCGTTTGAAATAAATGGTCGAAATTCACGAACTGCCGCGGCGCGGCGCGTTCTATTCAGGCCATTACATTATATATATAATATATATTTCATCGATTTCAATTCAAAACGTGCTTTATAAATCGTTTTTAATTCATTTCAAAACGGTTTCAACTTCATATTCAATTTCTAATCAAAATTGAATATTACAATATAAATTCATTTTAAATTCATTTCAAATTGATTTCAATTCAAATTGATTTCTAATTCAATTTCAGTTCGTTTTCAATTCAATTCAATTTCAATTCGTTTTCAATTCAATTTAATTTCAATTCATTTTCAATTCAATTCAATTCAATTTCAATTCGTTTTCATTTCAATTCAATTCAATTTCAATTCGTTTTCAATTCAATTCAATTTAATTTCAATTCGTTTTCAATTCAATTCAATTCAATTTCAATTCGTTTTCAATTCAATTCAATTTCAATTCGTTTTCATTTCAATTCAATGCAATTTCAATTCGTTTTCAATTCAATTCAATTTAATTTCAATTCGTTTTCAATTCAATTCAATTCAATTTCAATTCGTTTTCATTTCAAATTCATTTCAAATTCATTTCTATTCATTTCAAAAACGATTTCAACTCTGTTTGAATTCATTTCAAATTCATTTCAAATTCATTTCTATTCTCTTTAATATTCACTTCAATTTGAATAAAATCGATATAAATATCGTTCACGTCAAAATGGCGTCAATCTATCAACGCGGCTTCATATATTTCAATTTTCAAATATTCTACTTCAAATATTTCTTTTTCAAATATTTCTATTTAAATATTTCATTTCAAATATTTCTATTTCAAAACTGGAATGAGGCCCAGACAATTACCACATAATGTTAATTATATGGATTTTCTACAACACATGTATATATCAACAATGATGAATAATCAACCATCAACCAAAGTGCACTACACTGTATAAGCATCAAATATAGATATCTAACGCTTATAACAGCCTGTCAATCAATCGATCGACATATTTAATCAATCAGGATGAGTGAATTTCAAATTTCATCCCAACACCCGTGTGGGGTTTCAAATCAACAAACACAGATTTTATTTGTGCAGTTGGGCGATGTGTAAAATTTATCGACCCAATCAATGTCATTCAAATTAGTGTATATAAACAAGTCGGCCGATTTGTTTATAAATATTCATTTATTCATATTCACGTTAAAATTTATATTTTTAACGATAAAACATTTTATTCCAACACATGAATTTCTATTATTCATTTACACAATAAAATGATATTTTTATTTTTCTAACTCATTTTAGAAAATTTTGGCGGCATAACGGCACGATACTAGAAACGGGACAAGGCCTAGCCTTATCCCCGGTCTAGTGAAGGCCCACGCCATTCACACATCAATCAAATCAATTTCATTTCACCAAACAATTCAATTCAAACCAAATAATCTAACCAACTACACAACCAAACAATTTAACAAACAAGCCATCCATGGTCTGTGGATGACGGGTGTCGGGTGCTACTAAACACCGTCTGCATCCTAGTATATATATATATAACTAGAAAATTTAAATTGAAGGGTGAGAAGTTCTCACCGAAAGCTATCCAATACCCCGACTCTTCATTTGCAGAAGTCTTCGCCATTCTCGCCCTTTGTCGCTTTCGTTGCCCGTAGCCACTACATATATAAAAATCGAATTTTTTTTTTTACTTTGCTATTCAATATATAAAAATCGAATTTTTACTTCGCTATTCAATATATAAAAATCGAATTTTTACTTCGCTATTCAATATATAAAAATCGAATTTTTACTTCGCTATTCAATATATAAAAATCGAATTTTTACTTCGCTCTTCAATATATAAAAATCGAATTTTTACTTCGCTCTACTTCTAATAAAGATTATACTTTTATTACTCTACTTGAAAAAAAATCATATCTTTGCTATCATACCTATATAAAAATCATAACTTTAATATGCCACTAGTATAAAAAATTTATTTTTAACCTTTCTATATTATAAAAATTATATTTTTAACTTTTCTATTAAATAAAAATGAAAACTATATCTTTTCTTGTAATGAAAATCACACTTTTTTTGTAAGCAGAGATCGTATTTTTATCTTGCCATCACATGCAGAAAAATCCAATTCTTCTTATGTAAGAAATTATATTTTTTTTCCTATCTAAAAATCCTATTTTTTCTTATGTAAGAATTTTTTTTTGTATAACTTAAAAATCATTTCAAAGCAAACATAGAAATTCATTTCAAAGAACATACAAGAAAATCAGAATTTTATATATAAAGAAAAACAGATTTTTTTTTCTCTAGACTTATAAAACTAACTACATAGAAAGTAAACAAAAATAATTAAATAAATAAAAACAAATATTAGAACTTACAGGTTTTTTTTATCAGCGAAGGGGGGGGGTCGAAGTTGTTGCGCGAGGCTGGAGGAGGCGGAGGGGGTCTCGGCGTTGGAGCCAGCAGTGGCCGGGGGGGAGGGGAGGGGGCGACGGGTTTTAAGGGAGAAGAGAGGCTGCGTTTGTTTCAGGCGGAGAGGGAGGGAGGAGAGGCGGAGGGGAAGGGGTTCGCGAGTTCATCGGCGGTGGGGCGCCGGTCCCTGGCGGCGTCGACGGGGCTGAGCATCGCGGGTTTCCGCGATTCACCTTCTTTTTTTTTTCTTCGTTCAGATCTAACAGAAGAGAGAGAGGGAGAGGTGTGAGCTAATATATAATTATATTATTTAATTAATTAAAAAAAATTTCTTCCTTTAAAAGTTGAGTTTTCGTCTGAACCCCAAATCGAGCCCAACGACTGTCGCCTCTAGCTGATTACCCGCATTCCGAACACAATGGGATATGTATCGCAAGCTGTTTCGATTGTTACGATCAGTTTCCCTTGAATTTACATTTAAATCACTATATTGAATTTTAAACGTACATTTCAAATTACCGGGGTCACATACTAACTAGAAAAATTCCAAAAAAATATTTTCTAGCTTCGTATTGACGATACGGTCCTAACAAAACTAGTTTCGTTGAATTCTGAGGCCGTTTGAAAAATGGCCAATTTCCAGTTGATTAAAATCAACTACAACTGGTCAAACGCGTTTTCCTTTGCCACGCTCACATATTGATTCGAAAAATTATGAAATTTGAAACCTAACAATAATTTGACATCACGGACCCAACAAAAGTAGTTTCGTCGAAATCCGAGGTCGTTTGCAAAATTTCCATTTTTAAGGGCCTAAATTCCATAGCGACTATTTAGAATTTTCAACTGGACATATCTTTTGATTCCCGCTATGAAATTTTGATTTTTCGGATTCGTTGGAAAGATATCATCAAATAGATCCTAATGTTTTTGGTTTCACTAAAATCCGGATTGTTTTACACCCGGTATGTTCAATTGAAGTTTAAAATCGAATTATCGAACTACCGCGCCATTTTCAATTCTATTTATAATTATATATAATTATTTATATTCTAACGACGACGTATATAATATATACGTCGAATTATATTCTAAATAAATTTCTCGTCGATATTATTTAAAATTATCTATTTTAAATATTCAAAATTCGCTAAAATTGCCAAAATAAAAATTTTAAACTGGCCCAGATTTTCGGGTTATTACAGGGTGCCCTTATTTTGACACGGGCAGCTAGTAGTTTTGGTTTTACAGATTTATATTCACAGGATCCTGGTTTACAGCTGGAACGATATCCGGAAAGCTTTGTATCCGTATATCTCCTTCTAGTTGTGTTTAGTATTATTTCCGTTGCGATGTATTTAAATGTAATTTAAATCTCTAATATTTCTGTGTAATATTTATTCATTTATACCCTGTATATTCTTGTATCTGATGGAATTGTTGTAATAAACAATGAAATGTTCCCCCATCTGTGTTCTGTTGTGGCTTGTTCTCGACTCTATCAGGGCTTTCCTGTAAGAGGGATTTCGGGTCGTTTCAGCGTGGTATCAGAGCTTTGGTTTACAAAGCTCAGAGAACAAGGCACATTAGAACCATACGAAAGAATTCATCAGATATTAGATTAGTAATATCCAATGGGAATGACTCGTTAGAGATGAGATCAGTAGTATCCTAGAACGAGTGTGAAGAGTATATTTTTGAAAATGAAAACAATTTTTGTTTTGAAATTTAAATCAATTATTCGTATTTGAATATTTATTTTAAATGAATTTGGACAATCCAATATATAAAGATTTTGTATATATGTCTTGCAAACGTGTGTTCGAAGTTTTAATATACTGGGTAGATATAGAATCCCTCTAGTGCCAGGGGATAATTCTGGTGATGGGGCACCATCGCCAGTATTTATTTTCGAGTTTCGAAAGTGGGATTTCTATATATTTCCAATTGACTGGTGTGAGAACCGAAACTAGATAGGGCTTATTGTTGTGATTTGGCATCAAAAACGTGATTTTTGACTATGCATCAAAATTATGAATTTGAAACGTTAATCAACTAATTGATTGCTGAATGTGTTGTTTGTTTAATTGAAAATTTGAACCATTTAGCCGAATTGAATCAAATAGTGAACTGTATTTAAAATTGCTTGAAATTTGCATGCATATACATGTACTTACGTTGAACAGGTCATAACAAGGAGGCTAGAGCAGAGAATAAAATTGTTTGCCCGACAAATAGGTACATGTTTACCATAATTTACTATTTTATTTGGGTGATGATGATTTTATGAGCCGATTGGCTAACCGCTTCGATTTTTCTTTTTGAGATCAGAGGGCCTGTATGGCAATTTCGGGATTTTCCCGGTGCTCCCGGTGCAGGGGAGGTTATGGCGAAATTTTTCAAAAATTTAGGGTGTTAGTCAAATTTTTGAAAAATTTGAAAAGTTCTTAGAAACTGAAAAGTTGAAGAACTTAAGCCGTAGTCAAAACAAAGAAAGTTGAGTTGGATTTTTAGAACAACTTTCGGCTTCGTTCCTTTTCGGGGATGAAAAGTTTTAAGTGGGGGAGATTGTAATAACCCGGAAATCCGAGCCAATTTAAAATTTTTATTTTGGCAATTTTAGCGAATTTTGATTATTTAAAATGAATTATTTTAAATAATAACAACAAGAAATTTATTTTGAATTGAATTCGAACGTATATATTTATTCGAATCGTCGTTAGAATATAAATATTTATTTATATATATAAAAGGAATTGAAAATGGCGCGGTAGTTCGATAATTCGATTTCAAACTTCAAATGAATGTACAGGATTCAAAATAAACCGGATTTTTGCGAAACCAAAAATAATAGAATCTAATTGAGAATATCTTTCCAACGAATCCGAAAAATCAAAATTTCATAGCGGGAATCGAAAGATATGTCCAAATGAAAATTCAAAATAGTCGTTATAGAATTCAGGCCCTTAGAAATAGCCATTTTGCAAACGACCTCGAATTTCGACGAAACCACTTTTGTTGGATCCGTGATATCAAGTTATTGCTAGATTCCAATTTTCATAATTTTTCGATTCAATATGTGAGCGTGGCAAAGGAAAACGCGTTTGACCTGTTTTAGTTGATTTTAATCGACTGGAAATTGGCCATTTTTCAAACGGTCTCAGAATTCGATGAAATTAGTTTTGTTAGGACCGTATCGTCGATACGAAGCTAGAAAATAATTTTCTGGAATTTTTCGAGTTAGTATGTGACCCCAGTAAATTGAAATGCGCGTTCAAATTCAATATATAGAGTTATATGTTGATTTTGACGAAAACCGATCGAAACAGTCGAATCAGCTTACGATACGTATCCCATTATGTTCAGAATGAGGGTAATTAGCTAGGGGCGACAGTCGTTGGGTCTAGATTGGTGTTGGAAATAAAAGTCAACATTCTAGAGAAATAAATGAAATAAAATAATAAAATTATATATACACCTTAGCACCCTCAGTTATCTCTAAACCCTAAAATTAAAAAAAATAGCGCCCCAATCCCTTTTGAAACCCGCTCAGCCCGTAACCCACGATGCCCTCCCCTTCCAGCGCGCCACCGGCGACCGCCACCCACCCCAGAACCGGCCGCCACTTTCCCCTCCTCCTCCCCTGACCTTCTGCGAACCCGAAACCCCCCAAAACCTCTCCAGTCCGCTGTTTCCCCGCCAGTAAGCCCCCGCCGCCGCAATTACAGGCCGCCACCTCCTCTTTGGGTTCCCGCCGCCCACTGCTGCACCAGCCACCGCCTTAGCACCAGCGAACACCTCCTCTTTCCCCCACTTAGTTCGATCGACGGTGAGTTTTTGATTTTTTTTTAATTTTAAATCTAAGTTCTTGCTTATGTTAAAAACATATGCGTTAAATCAGTTTATTTAAATATATATATATATATATATAGCAATTGTATAATCAGTAATATATATATTAGCAATAAAAATATGATTTTTATGCTGTAAAGATAATAAAAATATGATTTTTATATAGTAGCGAATATAAAAACATGATTTTTATAAAGTAGAAGTATAAAAATATAATCTTTTATATTGTAGAAGTATAAAAATATAATCTTTTATATTGTAGAAGTTTAAAAATATAATTTTTATATAGAAAGAAACGTGGTAAAAATGTGATTTTTATATACAATAGCAACAATATAAAAATGTGATTTTTATATATGTAGTGGCTACAGGCAACGAAAGTGACAAAAGAAGAAAAGGTGAAGATTTCTACATAAGAAGAGTCGTGGCATTGGGAATAGCTAGTCGGTGAGAACTCCTCAACTTTTATTTAATATTCTATTTAAAATATATACTAGGATGCAGACGGTGTTTAGTAGCACCCGACACCCGTCATCCACAGACCATGGACGGCTTGTATGCTTGTTTGTTTGATTTTGATGTGTAGTTGATTGTGTGATGTGATGTGAAATGAAATAAAATATTTATATAGTTGAAATAAAATATTTTATAGTGGAAAATATTTTATAGTTAAAAATAGAATTCTTAACGTGTATATGAAATGAAATAAAAATAAACAAATTGGACGATTTGTTTATATACACACATTTGACTGATATTGATTGGGAGGATAAATTTTACACATCGCCCAACTGCACAAATAAAATCTGTGTTTGATTGTTTGAAACCCCACACGGGTATTGGGATGATATTTGACGTACACTAATCCCGATTGTTTAGTTGTATGTTGATCGATTGATTGACAGGCTGTTATAAGCGTTGAATATTTATATTTGATGCTTATACAGTGTAGAATGCACTTTGGATGATGGTTGATTATTCATCGTTGTTATTGTATACATGTGTTGTAGAAAATACATATAATTAACATTATATGGTAATTGATTGGGCCTCATTCCAGTTTTGAAATAGAAATATTTGAAATATAAATATTTGAAAAAGAAATATTTGAAATAGAAATATTTGAAATAGAATATTTGAAAATAGAAATATATGAAGCCGTGTTGATTAGATTGACACCATTTTGACGTGAACGATATTTATATCGATTTTATTCATTTTATAATGAATATCAAAAGTGATTTCAAAATCTGATATTTTGAAAAGAATTGAAATTCGAATGAATTCGAATTGAAATGAATTCGAATTGAAATTAAATATAAATGAATTCGAATTGAAATTGAATAGAAATGAATTCGAATTGAAATGAATATAAATGAATTCGAATTGAAATTGAATATAAATGAATTCGAAATGAAATTGAATTGAATTGAAAACGAACTGAAATTGAATTAGAAATCAATTTGAATTGAAATCAATTTGAAATGAATTTAAAATGAATTTATAAGGAAAAATTAAATTTTGATTTGAATTAGAAATGAAGTTGAAATCGTTTTGAAAACGAATTTAAAACGAATTATAAAAATATGTTTTTAAAAGGAAATCGACGAAGTATATATTATATATATTATATATATAATATAATGGCCTGAATAGAATGCGCCGCGCTGCGGTAGTTCGTGAATTTCGACCATTGACTTCAAACGGACATTACGGGAGATCCGACCGTCGGATCCTCCTAAAACCGGAACCGTTGGGTTCGTATCGAAAAGAGCTTTCTAACGAATACTAGAAATTAGAAATCTAACGGTTGGATTTGGAATTATGTCCAAATCAAATTTGGAAAAGGTCGCTGTAAGTGCAGTTCGATGGCCATTGATGGAAATCGACTGTACGGGCCTTGATAAAATTATTAAAAATAGTAATAATTTATGTAAAATCATAAGAAATGATTTAGAAAGAATTGGGATGAAAAACTCCATATTTGAAAAGATAAAAATAGATTTTTATCGAAATCAACTAGTTTTGAACTAGAATTAAAATTCTATTTATTTTTAAATAAATAAATTGGATTTGAAAAGGGTTTTAAAAGTAACCAGAATTTCCAATAATTGAATTGGAATGGATTTGAATCGAAATTGTCTTTGGATTATTTCGATGTTGGATTTCGTGATTACACAGATATTGTTATGGAAATTTGAAAGATATTCATATATCGCTATTTCCAATACGATATTTGTTGGTCGTAGAATTTGGTATTGAATATAAGCTGATATATTTTCTATTCAGAGCCTTGTATTTAATATCAAATGTGATTTGGGTTTGTCGTGAATGGTGTCTTTATTAACACTGTTCTTGAACCCAGTTGAGAAAAGAATAAATCTTCTTATTTAGATTTAATGAAGTTTACCAATTAAATGATATTTAATTGGAATTGAATTGGTATTGATTTTTGGGTTTATCGTGAACAGTGTTTTAAATAACACTTGTTCTTTAACCCGATAATTAATAGAACGTGATTTTGGGTTGTCGTGAACGGTATATTCAATAATACTGTTCTTAGACCTAAAGGAGTTAAGAAAATCAGAAACTAACTGAAGATTAGTTAAGTTGAATGGTTTCAGAGGTATTGATCTGATGTTGGTTTCGGCCTTCGGGGTTAATACTTAGGGATTTGCTCACTTGCTATTTTACGGTTAGGGACTGAATGAAATGTGATTTTGGGTTTATCGTGAACCGTGTTTTAAATGACACCGATTCTTTAACCCAGTCAAAGATTAAAACTAAGTGGAGTTTTAATGAATCTTTAATTAGATTGAAAGGATCGAGAATGGAGTATCACCAGTTTTGCTCTAGGCGATTGTTAAATCTTTAATTAAATTTGAACGTGAAATGGTAATTGAATTTACCGATAACACTATGGTGTTAGATATGAAGTATTACCAGTTTTACTTCATGGGATGAATAGGTTGGGGTTGGGAAATTAAAACAAATGATTACTTCGGTAAGGTTCGTTAATCCCGACTAGTTTGAAGTGATATTCAAAGGAAGACTAAAGAATAAATTTAAAGGATTTATCTTTGATAAAATTAATGGGAACCTTTCCCTATGAATGTGAAATTTAGAAACTAACTGTCGGTTAGCTAAGCAGAATGGTTTTCTGGATATTGATCTGATGTTGGTTTCGGCCTTCGGGGTTAATATTTGGGGAATTATTCTCTTGATTAATTTACGGTTAGTGACTGATGAATTGGAATGAGGCGTATGTTGTGTTTGTGTAACACTTATTAATTATATACGCGAGTTATTCGGAAAGACCGAGTTTATCCCATTCTGAGTAACTGTTATGATGATAAGTCGAAGATGAAGACGGTGATTGAAGACCGGAGGTCTTCACGTCGTTTGGGTGATTACTGATGATCTTGATTGGGATGTACACCCAATAAGATGGAAACAGTTGGTGATCGTCTAGACGTACTAGGAGATTGATGGATATGCAGGGTACTAGGTGCCTCCGGTTTCGTTCAGACCCAGAACGAACTTTTAAATGGACTGTGTGTCTGACACTGGATTTTAGTCTGTGTGATTGATTTCTATTAAATATATATCTGTTTGGCGGCGGAGAATTTATTCTCTTGCTTAACGCCCTTCTCTGAGACGTATGAGCTCAGGGGTTATATACCGATGGATATCAAACGCATAGAGTGAATTGCCTGTGTGGCATGCGTAAGTGGCAAATGATCAAGGCTTCTGTTGAAAAGCAAAGTCTTGTGGTTGATGATTGAAGCGCGGCCTTTGTGGCATAGCTTTGTGTAACGTTTACTTCGCAAGTTTCACACCCGGTATTAACCAAAAACGGGAGAGGACCTCAGGGAGGGCATGCGTTTCTTTCTAGCTAGAAGTGGCGTCAGTGGTTTTACACGCCCTGACGAGTTTGACTTATGTGGTTGTTGGTGTTACAAGGCGCCTCAGTTTGATCGGACGATCCGGGTCCGATGGAGCCATTCGTTGGCTCACTTACGCCCCAAAGGGCGAGGAAACGAAGTGTTCAGGAATTTTAATCCACATCGGTAGATCGGCCCTGTCGCTCCAAGGGGCAGTTGCGGCTGTTCTTGAGGCTCGGGCTAGACAGTCTCGAATCGGTTGAGGACTATCTTTTGCCTCGGTTCATAGATGGAAATCCAATTTCCAAATGCGTAACTTTGCGGTTTTATTTGTAAACCTATATATGGCGACATAGTGGCATGGGACGCTCATGTCGCCTATGATTGATACTTATGATTTGAAGTTGTCTTATACACTATGCACTTATAATAGTATCAAATGATTTGTTTTAAACGTATCAAGCATTCTTGGCTATTATAAGGTAAAAACCCTATCCACTTGCTTGCGTTGCATTGTATGATGGGACCTGAGTCTTATGATAGCTTCATTGTTCTTTATTTAGCATTGCGGTGTTGTTTTATGCACTAGTGCTCTTGGGAGGAAACCCGTTCCGTGTTATACGGCGTGGTCCCTTGATATATCTGATTTAAAGTAAGTTTTAAATAACTGTTTTAGTTCTCACACGAGTCCCATGACTTACCTGAATTTTATTGTTTGAACCTAAACTCTGGGTGCCCTTATTTTGACACGGGCATCTAGTAGTTTTGGTTTTGCAGATTTATATTCACAGGATCCTGGTTTACAGCTGGAACGATATCCGGAAAGCTTTGTATCCGTATATCTCCTTCTAGTTGTGTTTTGTATTATTTCCGCTGCGATGTATTTAAATGTAATTTAAATATCTGATATTTCTGTGTAATATTTATTCATTTATACTCTGTATATTCTTGTATCTGATGGAATTGTTGTAATAAACAATGAAATGTTCTCCCGTCTGCGTTCTGTTGTGGCTTGTTCTCGACTCTATCCGGGCTTTCCTGTAAGGGGGATTTCGGGTCGTTTCAACCAATTAGCTATAGACTATCATATATTCCGCTGTGTACCATGTTTGTATATGGAAACAGATCTTTATAACTGTTCCAGGAATAGCTATTGTGCTCTGATGATGGTATGTATATAAAGTTACCGAATTGTATTTCAAAGTTTATGTTACCTAATATATTTTATTCGTTCCGCTGTGAGTTTGTGATCTTCGTTTTCTTCTATTCTAATATTTCTTTCTTTCTATTTCTCATCCTCTAACTTCTTTCTAACAATGATTTGTATTTATGTGCAATTTGGGTTTGACGTGTGGTGTTATTAGTCAACTTAGATAGTACAGATTTGTGGGCCGTTACAGTTGATATCAGAGCTTAGGTTGATTAAATACCTAGGCTTTGGTGGACATGTGATCATTAGAGATAGGGTCAGTAGTACCCTAAAATGAGTTGAGTGTGTATATATATACGAGAGAGCGTATTTGTTGACAGATATGAAAATTATTTTATATTGTGTTGGCTAGTCTGTTGAGTGGTTTATATATTCTGATTGAATCATGGGATGCCACGAAGTCGATAAGAATTTCTGAACACTTGAACAAGGAAATTTGACACAATATTGTTTTTAAGTAGGTAAATAGGATAATTTTACCAAACATTCTATTTTTATATAGAAATAATAATTTTTGAAAATTATTGGATGTGTTGGTATAATATTTTAATTAAATGAAATTATAAAATTGAAATGGTTACATCTAACCAAATAGAATTTGTATATGAATGAAATATACGAATGAGATGAATTAAGATTGAATTCAAACTAGAATTCAGAATTTAAATCCTGGGTGTTTTGAAATAATATAGCTTTGTTTTGAAGGATTTTTGAATAAAAATCATTTGGAATGGGTTCTGAAAGTGTTAAAGCAATGAACTCACTTCAGTGGCTGGAAAATAATTCTGATGATGATTGTAGCTTCATCAGTGTTAATTTTCGAGTTTCTAAGTGATAAATTGCTACCTTACAAAAGTTTTGATAAAAATTTGTTAGAAAGAAAACAAGTTGAGTTGAAAAATTCAAATGTTTTGAATTTGTGATGAATTATAAATATATAAATATATTTATGTAATTTCTAAAGGATTTGAAATGAAATCGCAGGGATTTGGATTCTGGAATTGAAATTTAAATTAAGCTAGTTAATGGATTGAAGTGAATGAATTGACTAGAATCAATTTGAATATATTTGAATGGAATATGAATTGATTGTAAATCATTTAGATTAATTGAATGGGAGCATATATGGGGTGCAATGTAAATGGAAACCAAAGGTTTTGCTAGAACTAAAATTGTTGAAATATAAAGCGTAGAGTTTCAACATAAGTGAATTCTGAAAGAGTTAATGGGCTTATAGCATTTTTCCTACCTCAGTAATTTCGAGGACAAAATTCTTTTAATGGGGGAAGGATGTAACGACCTGGATTTTTCAAACAATTTATTTTAAATGTTCAATATGGTTTTAAATATTAAATTGATAATATAAATGAATTTTTGTATTAAGTTGTCGATTTAAAAGTCGATTTCGGTTTAATACCGAATATATTAAATTATCAAAATACGAAATCGACAAATAACTGATTTGAAGTTTAAAACTGAATCAAAATGATTCAGATGATCAATATAAATTGTATTTGACTATAAACGATAATAAAAATAATGTATTATTGAAGAATCTTATTATTTCTGAATTTAAATTATATTATATTAATTTAATATGGTATATACGTGCAAATTAAATTTCATAGTATATTCTGTTCAGTTCAGAATAACGCAACAATATTTAAACGTCGATTGATGCATTAAAATAGCAGTTCACAGTTTCAAGTTGCGAACCTCGTAATATTGATTAATGGATAAGATCAAATCAAATCAGAATCCGTTTAGATAAAATAAAAATCCCTTCGTGTCTAATCGCATCAAATAGAAATCAAATCGTATTAAATATGCATTGTACTTCACCCTACACTCCTTTATTACGCGTGTACTTCTGGTCTCACCCACTTCTTTATAAATATCGCGATAAACCTTCCTTGTTCTTTTTCATTTTCATTCGTCTGAAACCTAAATCGAAAGTCCACAATATAAAAATGGTTGCTCCTCATACATACTCAGATCAAACTGAAATCGCGCTAGCTCTTCTCTTTCTAATTCAAACCAATTCGAATCGGCTCAAACAAGAACCACTATATCCCAAATCTGATTTCGTTCACCCCTATACCCACAAAACCGAGTGCGATAGCCAATCTCGAGTTCGACAGTAATATCGATAATTAGGGCAATGAGTTGGGGATTTTCGATTTTGGGTACTTCGATGAAATCGCTGTCGCGTTCCTTCAGGGCTGGGTGTTGATGTCTAATTGGTGAGGAGTGCGGTGTGAACTGGTTCGACAGTCAGTGAAGTGGAGGCGTGCGTTAATTGTTGTTCAGAAGCGGGCGGTTATGGGTTGCGATGGGAAAATTGGTGTCTGGGTTGATGTCTTACCATTTTCTGGTACTCGAACAGATCGTAATTCTTTGAATCTTACTGAGATAAGTTGAATTTCAAAAATTGGCAGTGTGATATCATAAAGAAGTTGTGGGTTTGTTTGATTTAAATGGAAAGAGCAGTGATCTTGGGGATGTTAGGATGGGGGCATGACTGAACTGTCGGTGAGGGAAGTTGTTTTGGTACTTGAAGGCTGATGAGTTTTCCACGTTGAAATGGTGGACCAGGTGTAGAATGTTGATGGAGGAGTTGGGTATGGATAGTGGAATTGAAATAGTGTGTACAGTATGGAGGGGGCATGTATTCGAGTGCCTGTATTTTGGCGAGGACAAAGAAGAAGGGGAAGTGGTGATGTCAGGGGATGCTCGTGAATTATGGGTGATTGAACATGGATTTTTGCAGTGTAAACAGAAGAAGTTAATCAAAAGTTAAGGTAATTAATTAAGTTTAGTAATTTAATTTTTTATTTACATTTAAATGATTCAATAAGTTAAATAATGAATGTCATCTTAAACCATACCAAATATTATTAAACAGAATCAATCGTGAAATTCATAGTTGCGGATTATACAAGCTGGAATAAATTTGGAATCAGAATGGATCAAAATAAAATATCAAGGTGAGTAAATCTCACTCATATTTTTATTTGGAATTATTTTTATTTGTTAAAAATAATTGTTTGTTAGTTGTTTGCATGCATTGAAATATTTTTGTGGCTATATAAATATATATTAGTTATTTAGGATTGGTGTTTATGGTTATTATATATATATTGGTGATTGGATAGTCCCCGCAGTACCATTAGCGGATGCCCGCAGTATCATTAGCGGATGACCCTATACGCCCCACGCTATGATAGTGGATGACCTTCTATACCGCGATATCCTGCCACGAAGCAAGGTGGGTATTATTTTTGTGACTAACGTCTATGGATGCAGGAAAACAGGTTGGAGGGATCCAACTGGATTCCTCAAAAATATTATCGTCTGTTTGGTGTCATGTATGTTACTTATATGATGTGTTAGAAAAACCCGCGATTGATGATTTGGTATTTTGGATGTTTGAAATATCACTGGGCCTAAATAGTAATTTATAAAAATATCGTAAAGAGGGTTTTGAGATTTAAAAAGGAAAATTCTATTTTTTTTTCAAAAATAGAATTTGAATTTAGAATGGGCTAAAGATATTTACTTGTTTTGAAAATAAATAAAACAAGTATTGCATTTATAAACGATGTTTATAAATTGAATAATACAGGAAATTGAAGTAAAATTTATAAACAGTGTTTATAAATAAAATGGAATGATTTTCATTGAATAATGCAGAGAATTGAAATGAATTTATAAACAGTCTTTATAAATAAAGTGGAAAAATTATCATTGGATAATTTAAATAATTAAATTCAAATGTGAATTTTAAAAATAGAAATGGGGAAATCATTTAAAAAAAAGATGGAATTTATTTTGATGTTCAGAATATAAATTGAAATAAATAAATTCGTAAGGATTTATGATTTGAATTCGACTAATTCAACTTTATTTAAATTGAAGTTAAATTGAATATGAAAATAATTGGGTGTTATATATAAGTTATTATAAATAGTAATTTCCAAAATAAGATTTTGGTTTTAAATAGATTTCGAAATAGATTTGTTTAAAAATATAAACAAGGAAATTTATAAAATGGTGTTTATAAATATAATGAATTAATTATCAAGAGATAATTTGAATATTTAAATTCAAATATGAATTTAAAAATAGAATTTGAAATCATTTGAAAGGGAACAACGATTTTTATTCCGCAATTCGGAATATCAAAGGGATGGAGTTTCAAATAGAAATTTGAAAAGGGAACTTGTTTAAATGTATGAAACAAGGAAGTTGAATTTATAAATAGTGTCATAAATTTGGTGAAATAAATTATCATTTGGATAATTTAAACCATTTAAATTCAAATAGGAATTTAAAAGTAAATTAGGAAGTGTTTTGAAACAAAACGATTAATTTTATTTCGGAATTCGGAATATAAGCTGAATTGAGAAGAATTCAACGGGTTTATAATTGAAATTCAATTATATCAAATTTTATGAATAATTTATTTATAAAAGGAATTGGAATTAAATATAGAAGATCAAAGTAAATAAATATATTACCGAGTAAGGAAAAATCGACAATTATAGATAATCGAAAATATTATGTTGAATTGAGAATCTGATTTAATATATATTAAAAATATATTAGAATGGAGTTAGAATTTATTATAAGCGAAGTTTAAACGTTTTTATATATAAATATAATTAAAACGAACTCGCCGCAGCATGGTAGTTCGTAATTTGGCGTTTCGAACTTCAATTAAGTGTATAGAACTCAGTTTAAGTCGCAATTCTTCGGAATAAGAATCGCTAGGACCGATTTGATAATAGTTTTCTAATGAAAGAGAAAAATCTGGATTCCGTTGAATGAATTTTGAGTTATGTCAAAATCAATTTTCCAGAAAAACTGCGCCATAACCATAATATAACCATAACAGTTTATTTAAATAAATAAAAGGATTTTAATAAATAAAACCCGAATTTCCATTAGAAAAATGTAGACTGGAGATATAAAATAATATGAACTTCAGTGAAGTAAGTGAAACGATTTTTGAAACAAAAATCAGATTTTTGTTATTGAATAGAACTGACTAATTTGAATAATAGTTAGTTAATTGAAAGTTGATACGAAATTGGGCTTTGAATAAGTAAAGGTGATTTGAGAAATTATATTCAAAATCGAAAAGGGAACTTGAGTTTGAAAATGGAATTCAATTCATTTATAAGAAAGTAAATATTTTATTTGAACATGTTATGTTCAAACAAAGAAATGAAATAGGCAAGATGCTAATTAGAAAATAAATTAGCGAATTGGGTTAAGACGAGTGGACTGAGTTGGAACCAAATGGGAACATTTGGATATGGGTTAGACAGATATGGGATGAAGTGTATGAAGATTATAATTTTAGTGCTCGACAAAAAGGTACACGTTTAAATTCCATATGAGGTTTTATGTGCCAAATCGGCAAGACACTTGGCTTTTTGATTTTCTTTTTGAATGGAAAGGGCTTAGAGAGGCGAGTTGAGGTTTGAACTATTTACTGATACAAAGGAGGTTATGGCAAAATTTTCCGAAAATTTAAGGAGTTATATTATTTTTAAGAAAATTGGATAACTAGAAGTCAATGTATCGATGTATATATATATATATATATATATATATATGTATATAGAAGTCGATAAGGAAATGAAATTAAAATAGAATTTTATAAACAAAAAGGAAATCAATATATGTAATCTGATAAAAATAGAAAGAGAAACGTATACACGTTTAAAAGATATGGATAATTAGTAATATGATGTTGATTATTTGAGGTAAGTGGTTTTGTCCGTTTTGAAGTTAAGGATATTTTCAGTCAAGGTCTGAGAGGTAGTTATACCCCAACTTGATTGATTTCATTTTTAACCGATAAGTAGCAAGATCCAATCTCGAAAAGAATTGTTTGAATAAGAGTTAGTTGTATGCAGTGTTTTGGGTTGTTGTAACAATGTTTATGCAACATTTGTTTTAACCCAAGTAAGTGGAAATTTGGAAATATGATAATAAATATTTCCTGAGTATAGAAATAAATGAATGGTCGTGGAAGAGATAAGTAATTGGAATGTTTTCCAATTATAAATAGAATATATTTTCTAAGTATAGAAAATAAAAGAAGGCGATATATGGAAATGTTTTCCAAATAGCGTTAGAGGTCAAGATGATTATCGGAAATATCGTGTTAACGAATATGGATAAGGAAATGGAGAAGTGTCTTAATTAATGAAATATCAATTAAATGGCCCAGTGATTTGTTTGATGCTTTGAATGAATGTTTGTTTTCTTCGATAGTTAAATAACCGACCATCGAAGTAAATATCGCTGTCAATATGGAGAGACCGGTTGGATTAATATCCGTGAACCACTCCGTATTGGCGGTAGCGTTGAGAATCAGATTATATGGAGATAATCGAAGACGGAGTAAAGTGCAAGGACTTTTTCTATTAATAGAAATTGTGCCTTCGGTTTCGTTCAGTCCCAGAACGAAGTGTATGGACGAATGTTTGGCAGAGTATTTCCAATGATCGCAAATGTTGGTCTGTATAAATGTATATGGTGGCGGAGGATTTATTCTCTTAGCATAATATCCAGAATATATTTGTGCAAATCAATTAGTGATTAACGGATCTGACAATGTGGCATTCAAAGTGATTATTCTATCAATGAATGATAAGTAATGTAGCCTTAGACCTCAACAACCGGGAAATGACAAAAATCAGGCAACCAGCATGGCTGTGTGGGTAGCTCCCATTACGGTGTATTATCACCTATCTAGAGAAATTCATTTAATTCCTTATTCTATTCGATGCTGTCCCATCGGGAAAATGGTTGCTGATCCCAACCGTTGGTGAAATACGTTCGATACACTCAAGTGAAATGAGTGGTCGGTCATGTGTGGGCCGGGTTGCATGATGTTCTTGATGAACCCAGTGTATTCCTCTCTAGATATACACTATCAGAAGGTGGTTCCATACCTTGTCATAGTCGGAATCCAATCTCCAATAAGCGCCCTGCGGTTTTTGATTTTATATTATATATGGAGCGTGAGATGCAAGCGTTACGCTAGATTGTTATTTATTTGATTTAGACACTATTATAATATTACTGGATTTTCATATCAAAGTGTTTTGGGTTATAGTAAGGTAAAAACCGTCCATATTTATGTGTGGGCTGGTCTTACTGTTATCCTTTCTTTCGAAAGGATTTTGAAAGTTAAATAAATGGTTGGAGTTTTCTCACACCAGTCACATGACTGACCCAGAGTTTATTTTGTTTGTTTTCCCTAAACTCTTGGGTGCCCAAATTTGTACAGGTAGTCAAGTAGTAGGGATTTTATAGATTCACTTGGAGAAGTTTGAAGTAGGAGGCTTCACCAATTAGCTATAGACTATCATATATTCCGCTGTGTACCATGTTTGCATATGGAAACAGATGTTTATAAATGTTCCAGAAATAGCTGTTGTGCTCTGAAGATGGTATGTATATAAAGATACCGAATTCTATTTCAAAGTTTATGTTACCTAATATATTTTATTTGTTCCGCTGTGAGTTTGTGATCTTCGTTTTCTTCTATTCTAATATTTCTTTCTTTCTATTTCTCATCCTCTAACTTCTTTCTAATAATGATTCGTATTTCTATGCAATTTGGGTTGGACGTGTGGTGTTATTAGTTAACTCAGATAGTACGAATTTGCGGGCCGTTACATAACAGTTCCAGTTTTGCGAAAATCCGACGGTCGGATCATAAATATAAATCGTTCGACGATTTCAAAACCATTTAATCTATTACATATAAATTTTGTCCAATTCATGTTCATGTTAAAATTTATATTTTTAAAGAACAAAATATATTTATCAAGACATGTAAACTTTTTTTATACACTTCCTGTACATGTTAAAAGAGATGATTTTAACCAACAACATATATATTTTAAACATGTAATTATTTTATACTAATTAACATGCTAAGTTGATATTTTTAACTAACAAAACTTATATACATACATATTAACATGTAATTATTTTATTCTAACTAATATGTTAAAAATGTCATTTTTCATGACAAACATGTCTTACATAAATTCCTTTTTATTTTAACATAACATATTAAAAATGCCATTTTTTTACGACACTACTTGTTTAACATAAATTCCTTTTTTATTCTACCTAACATGATAAAATGTCATGTTTAATGACAAAACATGTATTAACATATTTTTCTTTTTATTATAATCTAACATAATAAAATGTCACATTTTAAATGGCAAAACATGTATTAGCATGTTTTTATTTTTATTCTAATCTAACATAAAAAAATGTCACATTTTAAATGGCAAATACATGTATTAGCATGTTTTTATTTTTATTCTAATCTAACATAATAAAATGTCACATTTTAAATGGCAAAACATGTATTAACATGTTTTTATTTTTATTCTAAGCTAACATAATAAAATGTCACATTTTAAATGGAAAAACATGTATTAGCATGTTTTTATTTTTATTCTAAACTAACATAATAAAATGTCACATTTTAAATGGAAAAACATGCATTAGCATGTTTTTGTTTTTATTCTAAACTAACATAATAAAATGTCACATTTTAAACGGCAAAACATGTATTAGCATGTTTTTATTTGTATTCTACTTCGCTAATATGTGAATGACATTATTCTAAAGAATCAATAACCATTATTGTTTTTCCCTACTTAGCTAACATGCAAATAATAATGTTTTAATAAACAAAGCATATATTAACAAGTGATCATTTTCCTTTGTCGCTAACATGTAAATAACTACATTTTAATAAACAAAGCATATATTAACAAATGATCATTATTCTTCTCCGCTAACATGTTAATGGTTACATTTTTATTTAGCAAAACATCTATGATGAATCAAACAATAAAAATATAATTTTTAGTCTAATCTTTTTATTTAAAACATGATTCTTTTCGTTGAATCAAACATACACTAAACATGTTAATTTTAATGTATAACCATTTTAATTAAAACATGATTCTTTTTATTGAATCTAACATACACTAAAAATGTCATTTTTAATGATTAAACAATTTATTTAAAATATGATTCTTTTTTTATAATGAATTAAAACATACATTAAAAATGTCATTTTTAATGTTTTAAATTTTTTATTTAAAACGTGATTTTTTTATAATGAATCAAAACATACATTAGAAATGTTAATTTTAATGTTTAACCATTTTTCTCTAAAACATGATAAATTTGTGATTCATATATATACAATAAAAAGTAATTTTTATTCTATAAACAATTATTTCCAACATGACAATTTATATGACCCATATATACAATAAAAAGATAATTTTATTGTATAAACAATTATGACAAATTCTATGATTCATATATACAATAAAAAAAGGTAATTTTATTGTATAAACAATTATGACAAATTCTATGATTCATATATACAATAAAAAGAAAATTTTATTGTATAAACAATTATGACAAATTCTATGATTCATATATACAATAAAAAAGTAATTTTATTGTATAAACAATTATGACAAATTCTGCTACCCAATTCAATCCAATAGATCATCGCAATCAAAATCAATCAATTCAAATCTCGTACAACACATATATAAATTTTAACAGCGTATATATATAAATTTCACATCGCAATCACAATTAATTTTAAATTAGAGACCTCACATTGGTTTTGGTTTCGCCTAAATTCATAGCAAACTCCAATTTTGTTTTGGTCAGTTCTATTGTGTAGTGTTTCGGATCACGATCCCAACGCAATTGAAATCGTCTGATTTCGTCGCTGTTTGACCAAGATATAGCCGCTTAAACACTTGATTACATTATATAAATTCTTAATATAATTAATTAACTAAATTTTCCCATATCCTTAATCACAAAATAATCTGGCCGTTGATCATCTTCTTAATCCATTGACTTTCTTCCTGGAAATAAATCGAACTACTTTCATCTTCTAGGGCATGCCATCGCACCAGTTTCCGGCCATCTGAGCTTCATCGGACACCACCACATGGTTTGCCTTCACGTGTGCCTCCAATGCCCTGAGTTAGGTCCGCTCGCATGCATCTCGAGGGTCTAAAAGGGGCTCAAACGATGGTAAATTGAGCAAGGGAATTGCCTAAATTACCAATGGATAAATGACCACAGTCGTTCATTCCATCAAGCTCACCTAGCTGATCGATTTTCATGTTTTGAATCCTAGAAATCATTGCGTGGATTTAAGGAATTTGAGGGATTAAATTTCGAGAATATCCGCCATTTATCTGATAGTGGCGGTGGCAGAAAATTAAATGGGAATTAGTGTTTTGG
Organism: Allium sativum; assembly: GCA_030737875.1. Taxonomy (NCBI): domain Eukaryota; kingdom Viridiplantae; phylum Streptophyta; class Magnoliopsida; order Asparagales; family Amaryllidaceae; genus Allium; species Allium sativum. The sequence continues at coordinate 169,527,652 of CM060912.1, forward strand.
TTTTTTTATTTATAGCCATTCTTTTTTTATTATTATTTATTTAATTCTTTAATTTCAAAAAGGCCCGTTAAACCATATAGACTCCAAACCAAACCCAATGACTATCGTCCCTAGATAAATACCCATATTCCGAACACAATGGACTATGTTTCGTAAGCCCATTCGACTGTTTCATTCAGTTTTTCTCTAAATTAAAATATATATTAAATTTAAATGTACATTTAAATTTACGGGATTCACATACTGAATCCAAAAATTCCCAAAAAATAAATCTAACTACGTTTTGAACATACAGTCATAACAAAATTAATTTTATCGAATTTGGAGACCATTTGACAAGTGGCCCTTTTATGGTCGATCTAATTCAACAGAAATCACCAAACACGTTTTAATTTACCACACTCACATATTAATTCCAAAAATTATGGAATTTTAAACCTAGCAATAAATTGAAATTACGGATCCAACCAAAGTGGTTTCGTCGAAAATGGAGGTCGTTTGCACAATGGCTATTTTTAAGGGTTATATATTATATTAAATTCCATAGCGACTATTTTGAATTTTAAACTGGACATAACTTTTAGTTTATATTATGAAATTAGAATTCTTCATGTTTGTTAGAAAGATATAATTAAACAAATTTAAATATTTCTGGTTTTACCGAAATCCGATTTATTTTGAATTTTGTACATTCAGTTAAAGTTAAAAATCAAAATTTCAAACTGCAGCGCCATTTCAAACTCCTTTTATAATTAAATTATTACGTTCTAACTTCGATTTAAAACAAATTTTTAGTCATTACTATTTAAAATAAATCATTTTAAATATTCAAAATCCATTACGATTGCTAAACTAAATTTTTTAAATTGGTTCAGAATTTTCGGATTGTTACAATCTCCCTCACTTAAAATCTTTTCGTCCTCGAAAAGGAACGGAGCTAAAAGTTGTTTAACTAACCAACTCAACTTTCATTCTTTTATTGGTTTCAATAATTTTATTAGTTGAATTAATAATCGCACAACACAATCATTAGTCAATTAGTTGATTAGCTTTTCAAATATATATAACTTTTATATGTTCCAAAAATCATATTTCCTAAGATCGGATTATATACATAATCACAAATATGTTAATTATTAACTTGTCACTCTCAACTCATTCTAGGGCATTTCTAACCCCATCTCTAACGAGTAACCCATTCTAGGATGCTACTGATCCTATCTCTAATGAGTTTTCTTTCAAAGGACATTACTAATCCTACGTCTGATGAGTCTTTTGTTCAGTTCTAACGAGTTGTACCCCAAAGATTTGAGTTAACCAAAGCTCAAATAACAATTGTAATTGAAACACCCCACCTTCGTTAAGGTCACTCACAAAGGTAATGCCTTAACTTTGGTGGAGGGTTATAGGTACAAGACACAGAAAAATTTACAAGACAGATAAATATAAGCAACGAAATTCAAATATTTATTGCATACGTGGTTCAATACAAAAGTATTACAGCAAATTGTCTCAAAATAACTTGCAAAACATTACACCATAATTCCTGTCTTGACTATTTATTAAAGAAGCATAAACCATAAATAAAACTGCATAAATCCCCAAGGATAATGTCCAAGAGCCATAGCCAAGGGGAGGGAGAGAGTCCAATCATACATCTACTTTCTTGAAGCTTGTAAAGTGTCTGACTAAGCTGGAGTATTCCCTCCCTGTGGACCGGGGGGGGGGGGGGGGAGGGAAACAGAAGAAAAGAGGACGAAAGAAAACGGGTAAGACAATAAGTCTAGTGAGTTCAGTGATTACTAATATTTAAACAAGGAAAGGGATCATGACAGTAATAACAGAACATGGGACAATACCCTAATATAAGATAAGAGGAACATGTGGTCGCACCCATTACTATAGTCTCTGCACCCACTTAACCATTGGTTCAACTAGCCCCACGTGTTCATAACAAACGATCCCCTTAATGATCGTCTCCTACTCGCATGCATTCATATCCTGTGTCATTTGACCCCGCTTGATTGTAGATACCTATGATGGTCCTACCGCGGGGTGTATCAGTCCCTCTGGTGGCAACCCGACACGATTCAAGATGCACAGTGTATAATACTGATGCCCAGTGCCTGCTTTTTCCACTTCGGGGTACGTGCACGCCCATACTCCATTGGAACCTACACTAACGCACCAACCGCCGACGTTTTGACTGCTTATAACCAGCCCAGTAATCGTGCCCCACCCTGCCTAGTTTCAGGGTACCATGATACATCTATGTGGGTTACTGCTGAAATGGGTCCCCATTACTAGGGTTTTCTAATCAACATGTTTATTTGGTTAAGTGTCCAAGTTTACCTAACCCCACCCATCCGTTTAGTTAACATGTTGAATCGGTTAAGTGTTTCCCTAATTGACTTAACCCTGCCAATCCTGACTTGCTTTAGTTTATTCATTAAAGCACCAACCTCTCACATTAGACAGGTCTTGTTTTGGTCACTGGATATGCCGGTCGGTTCCGGGTAGATTTACACCACAACTCAGTCTAACCTCGGGTTCTTTTTGGGGTTGATGCACTAACCACCCACATTAGACAGGTCTTGTTGTGGTCACTGGATATGTCGGTCGGTTCCGGGCAGATTTACACCACAACTCAGTCTAATCTCGGGTTAGGCATATTCGCCTTTTCTAAATTCACATTTTTTCTATATATGTCTAATTTCTTTATGTAAATTAATTTTAATTTAATCATGCCATAATTATCCTTTGATTACGCTCACAATAAATGGTATACCAAACATACCATTTTATGAACAAATCTATGCCATGAATTTTCATATTTTCCCATCGTTACCCCCGTGGAACGTACGCATGAATCACATAAAATGTTGGGCTAGTAAATTAGCCCAAACCCATAAACAAAAAAGGGGTAATAAACAATGGACATGAAATAAACATAAAATAGCATATATTTAACTTATCGTGTGTAACTTGGCATAGAAGTATCACTAACTTAATTAAACGGGTAAAGGTGAACTTGTGACTAAGTTGGATCTAATTGTCATGTAAACTTGATATAGGTCTAGCATGGAGGTTTAACATATAATCACAGTTTTAAACCACAACTTAGCATATTAACTTATGTATGTCAAAACATAAATAAGCTACTATAAACATATTCAAATCACAACTTAGCATGATAATTTATGTGTGTTAAACATAAGAGAGCCATTGTAAACATATTTAAATCGCGGCTTAGCATGATAACTATTGTGTGTTAAACATAAAAGAGCCATTATGAACATATTCGAATCACAACTTAGAATGATAACTTATGTGTTAAAACATAAGAGAGCTACAAATCCAATTTTACAACATAAATAGATTCAACTTAACATAGTTCTAAATATACATGAATGTTGGTCTAACATGTAAGCATGTGATTTAGATAATAAACTTGCAAGTAACCACCAAATTATAACATGACATGTTTCACAATTTAGTTGGCATAATAAATCCATTACCAAATCATATTAGATTCCAGTAACATTCAATATGGTATATTCATCATCACAAACATATAGACATGATCAATCACAACGGTAATTTAAGAATCAAACTTTTATTTATCTTATACATAATCATCATTCTATATTCGAATTACAACATGTCATGATTCATTTGAAAGAACGTTTAAATCTACGTAATAACCAACTTACAAACTAAAAAGGAATTCTTGATTTCTGGAATTTGAATTCTGAAATTGGTAAGCTTGCCTTTGATGTAGATCGTTGAATTTGATTACTTTTAATTTGATTTTGATTCAGGTTTTTATCTTGTCTTTGAATTGGTGACGTCTACTTCAAGTTCTCTGTTGACGGCATGATAGTTCCAGGATTATTTTTGTGTGATTTTTAGGTTTGAGCATTGGGTTGTTTATATAGAATTTCAATTTAATTTGAGCCGTCGGATGATCTTAGAGGTAGCCACAACCATTCAATCAGGATAGGGTGACACCTCAGGCCTAATGAATCAGCAAGGAGTCAGAAAGGACTCAGCAATGACTCACAGTATGGATCAGATCACACCAAAAAGCTGTGCAGGCTCTCTGCTCGGCCTGGGCGCACTTGGCAGGTGCGCCAGTGCAACTTTTGTACTGGCGCACTTCCCAAGTGCGCCAGTGCATTTTGTTTTTTTCTCTCTCTTTCTTCTGATTTTCTGATTTAACTTCGTTCGTCCATATATCCTTCATACAGTGCCCGTTTTACGCAAACTCGGACTCTATCTCAAGCAGAACTTCGAGACGAATGCAATGGCATAACCCATATCCCTTAATTCTCACATTTGAAATTAATTATTCTTTGATTCGTTACTATAATGTTAACAGAAAATACGGGGTGTTACATTCTCCGCTCCTTTTAGGATTTCGTCCTCGAAATCTTCAAGTCGAGAAGAACTTATCTCCTACCATCCAATCACCCATCTACTCAACCATCAAACACAGGCGTCCATTGTCCTTAAAAGATTTCTAATGCTTCATGATCATATGCATTGTGTGTACATGTCCTTATCTAATGCAAAATCAGGCGGTCTACTGATTCAGTTGACCTCCTTAATGCAAACTATGTCAGTGCCATGAGTCCATTATGAATGCAATTTTTTTTCCTACTCAAAATTTCCTACATGTGTGCACAATCATTCATACAAGTGCAACGTCCATATGATAACACATCAAGTTTCAATCCATATACGAATACATATATGCATATGCAATATGGAAGTGACTGAGCCAATCTAATACCTAATGTGTGTGTATATGCATCCACGAGCAACCACTAGCAACCACTTGCAACCATCAACCATAACATGTTCCAATTACATGTTTACATCCAAATGGGTTTCTACCTAAGGATAAAGGATAGGATCGAGGAGATATACCTAAAAAGATAGATACAAGCATAAACTTAAGGAAAAAGAGATTAAGGATGTATCCTCAAAAAGAAAAGGGTAGGCTGCGCGTATTCTGTCCTCAGTTTCCCAAGTCGCGTCTTCATCGGCGTTGCTCCATTGAACTTTGACGAGCTTAACTTCATGGTTGCGTAGCTTTTTGACTTCTGTTCCCAAGATACGAGTTGGAACTCTCCTCACAGTTGCTTCTCGTTCAACTTCTACTTCCTCTAGCATGCTTGGTTCTACCACTTCTGTAGACTCGTGTAAGCACTTCCGCAGGTGAGAGACATGAAAGACATTATGAACCCCGACCAATATTTCGGGCAGTTGTACCCTATAATCCATCTTCCCAATCTTCTCGATGATAGGGAACGGCCCTACAAATGTTGGTGCTAACTTTCCTGCGGATCCAAAGCGAACGACGTTCCTTAAAGGAGATACTTTAAGGAACACCTTGTCTCCAACTTCGAACTCAAGGTCAGTTCTTCTTTTGTGTGCGTAGGATTCTGTCTATCTTGGGCAGTCTTCATTCTTCTTTGTATCAAGTCTACTTCTGAAGTTTCCCTAATCATGTCTGGTCCAAGTATGAGCTTGTTTGTGGACTCCCACCAGCAAGTTGGTGACCTACACGTTCTTCCATATAAAGCTTCGAAAGGCGCCATGCCTATGGTGGCTTGGTAGCTATTGTTGTAAGCGAATTCCACCAAAGGTAGATGATCCTCCCATGTACCTCCAAAGTCAATAATGCATAATCCCAAGAGGTCTTCTAATACTCTGTTGACTCTTTCCGTTTGGCCATCAGTTTGAGGGTGATAGGCCGTGCTTAAGCATAACTGTGTGCCTACAGCCTCTTGTAAACTCTTCCAAAACTCGCTCATGAAGACAGGGTCTCGATCACTCACTATGCTGGAGGGTATCCCATGGAGTCTAACTATCTCTTTAAGATATATGGATGCTAGAGATGAGGTAGTCCTTCTACTCTTGACAGGTATAAAGTGGGCGCCTTTTGTGAGCCTGTCCACTATTACCCAAATGCTAGTATTGCCGCTTCTTGACCTAGGCAACCCATCTATAAATTCCATCGAGATGCTATCCCATTTCCATTATGGGACCTCTAGAGGATGGAGCAGACCACCAGGCTTCTTCTGTTCCGCCTTGACTTGTTGGCATATTAAACAATTAGAAACAAATTCAGCTACGTCTTTCTTCATGCCATTCCAAAAGAAAACTCTTTTGATGTCTTTATACATTTTGTCTCCGCCTGGGTGTATGGTCAGCTTGGAATGGTGTGCCTCTTCTAGAACCTTCTTTACCAAGTCCCTTGCTTGTGGGACACATAGTCTTCTATTTCGTCTTAACCAGCCCTTGGCATCAATGGAATATCCATTGAGGTGACTAGAAGTCTCACCCCTAATTAACTTGTCCATCACATCGGCTAGCTGAGGGTCTTCTCTTTGCGCGACTCCGATTGAGTCTAATAGAGTTGGCTGCACTTCTAACGTTGCTAGCAAGCCAGGTACAAAATCAGAGGAGGGTCTGATGTTAAAGCTTGCTATGAACTCCAAGCTTTGCCTTTCCACAAATAGAGGGCTTAAGGTCAGTTTCTTTCTACTCAAGGCGTCTGCTACTGCATTGCCCTTGCCAGTAGTGTAGGAAATCTCAAAATCGTACGAGGCAAGAAACTCCATCCATCTTTGCTGCCTCAAGTTGAGGTCTTTATGTGAGAAAAGGTATTTCAATGATTTGTGGTCAGTATACAGTTCAAATTTCTCACCTAGGAGATAATGGCGCCAAGACTTAAGGGCGAAAACGATGGTTGCCAACTCTAGGTCATGGGTTGGGTAGTTTTTCTCATGTACTTTCAACTGCCTTCCACCATAAGCCACTACTGAAACACCCCACCTCCGTTAGGGTCACTCTCAAAGGGAATGCCCTAATTTTGGTGGAGGTTTATAAGTATAAGTCACAGATATACAAGACAGATATAAGAACACATATTTGTAAATAGCAGAAAAGCAGCAACTTTTATTTCATAAAAGTAAATACGTGTTACAGCAACATCACCATGATTGTCTTACATCCTTTCAAAAAAAAAAACATAACACCTTCATAACTGTCTTGATTACATTATTTAAAGAAGCATAAAGGAAACATAAATAAAATGCAAAAGCCCCATAGTTGTTGTCCAAAGCCATAGTTCAGAACGGAAAGGTCCAAGCAATACATTCTTTCTCTTCAAGATGGATATGAAGGCTGGTCAAGCTGCAGTATTCCCTCCCTGTGGACCTGGGGGGGGGGGGGGAAACGGAAGAAAAGAAGACGAAAGAAAAGTAGAGTCAGACATAAAGCCTGAGTAAGTCGAGGACTACTCTGTCTATGAATAAAGAACTGGGTATGATAAGTATAAACTAGAAATGGGGAAAGCACTATAAACTTGGTTAAGTTGTCTAGGGTCGAATATACTATCGTACCCCATATTAATCTCTGAACCCATATAAACTAGTTCCCAACTGGCACCCCATAATCAGGGTGAAGTGATCCATTCTATGATGATCTGCTCCTACTCGCATAGTTACATGTGTCTTACGGCCCCCGATGTTGTAGTTACCTATGTTGGTCCCACCATGGGGTGTATCAAGTCCCATGGCGGCGACCCGACACAACTCTAGAATGCACAGGTATGCTACTGGTGCCCAGTGCCTTATTTTTCTGCGCCGGAGTGAGTGCACGCCCACACCCCGTTAGAACCTACACTGCTGCACCACCGCCGTCGATTTGACCTCTTACATTCAGCCCAGTAATCGTGCCCCACCCTGCCTAGTTTCAGGGTATCATGATACACCTTATAGGGTTACTGCTGAAAAGGGTCCCCCGCTACTAGGTTTTCTACTTCTAGCCAACATGCTAAGTTGGTTAAGTGTTTTATGAACCTAACCCCTAATCAGTCTGTTTAGTTTAGCATGTCCCATTTTTGATTAAGTCTTTAGTTTACTTAATCCTATCAGTCCTGACTCAGCCTTAATTGTCTTATTAAAGCCTTGACCTCTCACATTAGACAGGTATTGTTGTGGCTGCCTGTTGCCGGTTGGTTCCGGGCAGTCTTACGCCACAACTCAGTCTAACCTCGGGTCCTTATTGGGCTCCATGTTTAACCACCCACATTGGATAGGTATTGTTGTGACTACTGGACAGCCGGGCGGTTCCGGGCAGGTTTACATCACAACTCAATCCAACCTCGGGTTAAACACATCGTATTTTCTACGTTTACATATTTTGTCTTTCTTCTTTATTTTCTTATATGTAAATATTTGCGGCCCATTATTAAAAATCAATGGTGTGAAGGTTACACCAATCATGGGCCCAACCCATACTTGAATTTGGGCCCCTTTACTTTATATTTTCATTTATTAATTAATTTGGCCCAACACTATTTTCCCCCGTTTAATACGTTCGTTTATTATATATATATGTTGGGCTTAGCCTTTTTAAGCCCAACTTAGCCACGTGAAAAAGGGGAGGCTTAAAGCGTGATTACATACACAAAAAGGGGAATGTGAACGCATGAACTTGCAACATAACGTTGGAACTACAAAATAGAAACTGGTGTACTTGCATAGTAGCAACGTATACTTTGGTCATAAAGCGTAAGTGACATGAATCAAACCATGTAAACTTGTAGTTAAGTTAAGAATATCACTATTGACACATAGGCTTAACTGCAACATAAACCTATATTTTATTTAGGCATAATGTCAAACATAAGCAAATCATGTTTATAAGATTACTACATGTTTACAAAGGTGCTTACTTTTGTGACTAATACAAAAGTATAATTCAACTAGAATTAATCCAACTTAATCATGATTCTAAATCTATTCACATAACCATGGCACACATATACTTATGGCATAAATATTTCTAACATGAAATCATGATTTTTACTTTAGTCATGCAAACTTGCAAATGGGATTTTGAATCTAACCTAGCTATGTACCACATATGTCATCATATAATTCTTGTTAACAATATAGACCTAACATGGTTTTAAATTATGCAAAATATCAATCATAGCCTAGTCATATTCATAAGTTCACAAAGAGGTTTTCTAGTACAAAAGTATGGCTTAATACATAGATCATGATGCCAAATTTTCAACATAATTTCATATGGATTATAATAACCCAAATTTGCTCCAATTACTCACAAAATGATTTTTGTATAAAAATACACATTATGATGGCATAGTAGCAAAACCCCAAACTTGCATGAATTTCAATTAAACAACTACATACATGTAGCTTCAACATGGATTACATAATTTGCGAATATTCCAAACGTATACTTGCATAAAACTACCGCAAACATGTAGTTTTTATAGTGAATAACATGCTTTGCGAATATCCAAACGTATACTTGCATAAAACTACCGCAAACATGTAGTTTTTATAATGAATAACATAATTTGAGAATATCCAAACGTATACAATATTCCAAATCGATAAGAATCATAGTAACGCACAAATATGGATTACTTTATCACCACAAATCAAGTATACAAACCAACACAGTTATTTGTTCATACCAAAATAATACTCTACTTACAATCGTGTGGCGAATTCTCCAATTCAGGAATTCGGAGATGCGACTCCTTGTTGATTTGATTTGTTTAAGTTGCTTAATGCTTTAGAATTTGCCTCCTAATCTTCTCTCAAATTGGTGGCTACTCCTAGTCGCTCCTCTGCAGCATGATGGCCTCGTTCTTATTTTTGAATGAATAGATTAGGTAGAGTCTAGGGTCATTTTTATAGAGTTTATGAACTGATTAGGACCATCAATGTTGCTTGGATTGATCGTAGCCATTCATTCGAAAGAGAGACCAATTAGAGCCTGCCACCTAGCCCTAATGACAAAGCAAGCTTCTGAAAATCGACCAAACACAGACCTGGCCAGCCAAGACTAGACCAGACCTGACCAACAGGTCATTTTTGACCTGGGCGCACTTGGCAGGTGCGCCAGGTCAAAAATGTACTGGCGCACTTCCCAAGTGCGCCAGTGCATTTTTGTTCTGGCGCACTTCCCAAGTGCGCCAGTGCATTCTGACCCGTTTTCCGGTTTTTCGCCCAACTTCGTTCGTCCATAACTTCTTCATACGATATCCGTTTTACGCAAACTCAGACTCTATCTCAAGCAGAATTCCGAGACGAACGCAATGGCGTATCCCGTTTCCCTTAATTCTTTGATTTAAAATTATTTATTGTTTAATTTATGAATTTCACAGTTATAAAATACATGGGGTGTTACAACTACCTTCCCTTCTTGCATCAGAACAGCGCCTAGTCCCGTTCCGCATGCATCTGTGTATACTGTAAACATCTTGCTTCCATCAGGCAATGTCAGAACTGGGGCTGTTGTTAGAGCCCTTTTCAAACGTTGGAAAGCAATATCGCAATCCAAATCCCAATTGAAAGCTAGGTTCTTCTTTGTCAACCTTGTAAGTGGAGCTGAGATTTTTGCAAAATCTTTGATGTACTTCCGATAAAAGCCTGCTAGCCCAAGAAAGCTTCGGACTTCGGTTGCGTTTCGAGGAACCATCCAATCTTGCACAGCAACCACTTTCGCGGGTCCACAGCTATCCCCTCTTTGGACACCATGTGTCCAAGGAACCTAACTTCTTCTCTCCAGAAATGGCATTTGGAGAATTTAGCTTTCAACTGATGTGCACGGAGAGTATCCATGACTTCTTTTAGATGCTGAGCATGCTCTTCCTCATTCTTTGAGAAGATCAAAATACCGTCTACGAAGACCACCATATTGAGGAACTTACGGAACACCCTGCTCATTAAATCAACGAAGTAAGCGGGTGCATTTTTCAAGCCGAAAGGCATGACAAGCCACTCCAAGAATCCATCTGGAGTTCTGAACGCGATCTTATCAATGCTGTCTTCAACCACTCTTAGCTGATGAAACCCGGTAGCTAAATCTAATTGGGAGAAAACCGATGCACCTACAAGCTGATCGAACAAATCATCTATTCTCGGGAGTGGGTGCCTATTCTTCTTGCTCATCTTGTTTAGCTCCATATAATCAACGCACAGGCGAAGCAAACCATCCGCTTTAGTTGCGAACACTACTGGAGCACCCCATTCAAAAATACTCCACCTTATAAACCCCTTCTCAAGCAATTATTTTACTTGCTTGCTAAGTTCTTTCCTTTCCCTTGGAGCCATGTGTCTAATGGGTAAAGCAACGGGTTTTACGTTGTCATCGAGGTATATGCGGAAGTCTATCTCCCACCTCGGAGGTAAGCCCTATACCTCTTCAAACACACCCAAGTATTCACAGACTACCCTTACAGATTGCATGTTCTCAATAGACGCATCAAGAGATTCTAGATAACTAAGCATGACGGAGTTCATGGGATTACAAGAAATTTCGAGAGTGTTACTGAGGCGAGTCACGAGTCTAACCAATCTCTTTTCACAATCGAGGACGGCACCATTACTGGATAGCCAGTCCATACCTAGAATCAACCCATAGCCTGTGAAGCCCAAAACAGAGGCATTACATCTAAACCCAACGCTTAGTATAGATATTTTAAAATCCAAACAAACCATTAATAAATAAGCTGAGCCCCCAATTGGATTTGAAACAACCAAGGGATCCTTTACTATACTGGTGTCTAGGTGCAAAGATTCCACTAACGCAGTAGATATAAAAGAGTGCGATGCGCCAGAATCAAATAGTGTACGAACACGATGATAAAAAAGATAGACTAAACTTTCGACAGAAATATTTCTACCTCGTTCTTGTGGAGGTTCCATGAGAACGTGAACTTGTCCTCCAGAAGAAGGTCCAGCTCCCTGCCCTTGCTTCCTTGGGCAGGCCTTAGCCATGTGTCCTGTCTCACCACAGTGGAAATAGCCACCCATCTTCCTTTTCTTCTTTTTGCAGTCTTTGATCAGATGTCCAGGAATGCCATAGAAATTACACTTTCACGGGGTTTGTTGTTCTTCCCGCCTTTCTTTGAATCAGCCTTCTTGTTCTGTGACCCCTCCCCTTCTTATCTTGAGGCACTTCCACTTTTTCCTATTTCTTGCCCTTGTCTTCCTCATGTAAGAGTGACATGTCCACTAACTTCTCGTAAGTAGCCCCCATAGTACATGGGTCATAGCTAAGCTGTGAAGTGGCTCATTCAATCCCTTGACGAAACGGAGAGTCTTCTTATGAGGAGTATTCGCTAAGTCCAGTCCAAATCGGGCCAGCTGATTGAATTGATTGACGTACTCCTTGACCGTCATGCTTCCTTGCTAAAGAGATAAGAACTTTTCCAGCTGTAAACTTCGTTCATCTTGTGAGAGGAATTTCATCTCAAACCTTATCCTGAAATCCATCCATGTTTCAACTAGTCTTTCAGCGTTAGTGACTTCCCACCAATAGGAAGCTTCGTTTTTGAGCAACCATAACCGCCAACTGTATCTTCTGCCTATCGTCCACCTCGAAGATAACGAACAGATCCTCAGTTTCTTTGAGCCAGTTCCTTGCTTCTACGAATGATTGAGTTCCCTTGAAATCCTTCCCACCCATGGCCCTAAAGTCTCTACAAATCTTTGAGAATGCATTTGCACGAGGAGGAGGAGGAACCGCTGCAGCTGGAGGAGGAGGAATATCTGTTGGGCCTGCATCGTTAGCCCTAGCCTCTAAGAACCTCCTGAACCAGCCAGGTATCGGTACGCCCTCTGGAAGGTTGAGATTCCCAGACATGCTGAAACGAAAAAGAAAAGATTCAAAACGAAGGATAGAAAGATAGTGCATATGGCTTTGGGGAATATGCCTTTTTAAATTTAAAACAACATTTTTCTTGTAAAATGCTTCTTTATATTTCTTTTTGAAAATTGTTTTCAAAAACTCTTATCTGATCTGGTAAACCTTTGCTCTGATACAAAGTGAAACACCCCACCTCCGTTAAGGTCACTCACAAAGGGAATGCCTTAACTTTGGTGGAGGGTTATAGGTACAAGACACAAAAAAATTTACAAGACAGATAAATATAAGCAGCGAAATTCAAATATTTATTGCATACGTGGTTCAATACAAAAGCATTACAGCAAATTGTCTCAAAATAACTTACAAAACATTACACCATAATTTTTGTCTTGGCTATTTATTAAAGAAGGATAAACCTTAAATAAAAAAGCATAAATCCCCAAGGATAATGTCCAAGAGCCATAGCCAAGGTGAAGAGAGAGTCCAATCATACATCTACTTTCTTGAAGCTTGTAAAGAGTCTGACTAAGCTGGAGTATTCCCTCCCTGTGGACCTGGGGGAAAACAGAAGAAAAGAGGACGAAAGAAAACGGGTAAGACAATAAGTCTGGTAAGTTCGGTGATTACTAGTATTTAAACAAGGAAAGGGATCATGACAGTAATAACAGAACATAGGACAATACCCTAATATAAGATAAGAGGAATATGTGGTCGCACCCATTACTATAGTCTCTGCACCTACTTAACCATTGGTTCAACTAGCCCCACGTGTTCAGAACAAACGATCCCCTTAATGATCGGCTCCTACTCGCAAGAATTCATATCCTATGTCATTCGGCCCCGCTTGATTGTAGATACCTATGCTGGTCCCACCATGGGGTGTATCAGTCCCTCTGGTGGCAACCCGCCACGATTCAAGATGCACAGTGTATAATACTGATGCCCAGTGCCTGCTTTTTCCACTCTGGGGTACGTGCACGCCCATACTCCGTCGGAACCTACACTGACGCACCAACCGCCGTCGTTTTGACCGCTTATAATCAGAGCACTAATCGTGCCCCACCCTGCCTAGTTTCAGGGTACCATGATACATCTATGTGGGTTGCTGCTGAAATGGGTCCCCGTTACTACGGTTTTTTAATCAAAATGTTTATTTGGTTAAGTGTCCAAGTTTACCTAACCCCACCCATCCGTTTAGTTAACATGTTGAATCGATTAAGTGTTTCCCTAATTGACTTAACCCTACCAATCCTGACTTAGCTTTAATTTAACCACTCACATTAGACGGGTCTTGTTGTGGTCATTGGATATGCCGGTCGGTTCCGGGCAGATTTACACCACAACTCAGTCTAACCTTGGGTTCTTTTTGGACTTGATGCACTAACCACCCACATTAGACAGGTCTTGTTGTGGTCACTGGATATGCCGGTCGGTTCCGGGCAGATTTACACCACAACTCAGTCTAACCTCGGGTTAGGCATATTCATCTTTTCTAAATTCACATTTTTTCTATATATGTCTAATTTCTTTATGTAAATTAATTTTAATTTAATCATGCCATAATTATCCTTTGATTATGCTTACAATAAATGGTATATCAAATATACCATTTTATGAACAAATCTATGCCATGAATTTTCATATTTTCCCATTGTTACCCCCGTGGAACGTATGCATGAATCAAATAAAATGTTGGGCTCGTGAATTAGCACAAACCCATAAACATAAAAGGGGTAATAAACAAGGGACATGAAATAAACATAAAATAACATAAATTTAACTTATCGCGTGAAACTTGGCATAGAAGTATCATTAACTTAATTAAACGGGTAAAGGTGAACTTATGACTAAGTTGGATCTAATTGTCATGTAAACTTGATATAGGTCTGGCATGGAGGTTTAACATATAATCACAGTTTTAAACCACAACTTAGCATATTAACTTCTGTATGTCAAAACATAAGAAAGCTACTATAAACATATTCAAATCACAACTTAGCATGATAACTTACGTGTGTTAAACGTAAGAGAGCCATTGTAAACATATTTAAATCACAACTTAGCATGATAACTATTGTGTATTAAACATAAGAGAGCCATTATGAACATATTCGAATCACAACTTAACATGATAATTTATGTGTTAAAACATAAGAGAGCTACAAATCCAATTTTACAACATAAATAGATTCAACTTAACATAGATCTAAATATACATGTTGATCTAACATGTAAGCATGTGATTTAGATCATAAACATGCAAGTAACCACCAAATTATAACATGACGTGTTTCACCATTTAGTTGGCATAATAAATCCATTACCAAATCATAATAGATTCCAATAACATTCAATATGGTATGTTCATCATCACAAACATATAGACATGATCAATCACAACGGTAATTTAAGAATAAAACTTTTATTTATCTTATACATATTCATCATTCTATATTCGAATTACAACGTGTCATGATTCATTTGAAAGAACGTTTAAATCTACGTAATAACCAAATTACAAACTAAAAAGGAATTCTTGATTTCTGGAATCTGAATTCTGAAATTGGTAAGCTTGCCTTTGATGTAGATCATTGAATTTGATTACTTTTAATTTGATTTTGACTCAGGTTTTTATCTTGTCTTTGAATTGGTGACGGCTACTCCAAGTTCTCTATTGACGACATGATAGTTCCAGGATTATTTTTGTGTGATTTTTAGGTTTGAGCATTGGGTTATTTATATAGAATTTTAATTTAATTTGAGCGGTCGGATGATCCTAGAGCTAGCCTCAACCATTCAATTAGGATAGGGTGACACCTCGCCCTAATGACTCAGCAAGGAGTCAGAAAGGACTCCGCAATGACTCACAGTATGGATCAGATCACAACAGAAAGCTGTGCAGGCTCTCTGCTCGGCATGTGCGCACTTGGCAGGTGCGCCAGTGCAACTTTTGTACTGGCGCACTTCCCAAGTGCGCCAGTGCATTTTGTTTTTTTCTCTCTTTCATCTGGTTTTCTGCTTTAACTTCATTCGTCCATATCTCCTTCATACGGTGTCCGTTTTACGCATACTCGGACTCTATCTCAAGCAGAATTTTGAGACGAATGCAATGGCATATCCCTATCCCTTAATTCTCACATTTGGAATTAATTATTCTTTGATTCGTTACTATAACGTTAACAGAAAATACGGGGTGTTACAGTAATGATACGGATTTCGCCCGGACCTAATCGATCGCTAAATTGACCAACACCGTTCGAAACCCGGATACGCAAACTCTGGGCATACAACACATTAGAACAAATAATAGAAGACTTTTATAAAGATCATAATAATGTTACATCAGAGTGCATCGAAAAATAATACTACGGCGGAAGATTAATTTACAATAAATTTAATACAATGCAGCGGAACCAATAAACTAACACAGCGGAACCCTATCAATGCTCTGGACGCGGCTTTAAGCTTCAATCCAGAAATCCTGCTCAATAAATAAATATCTGCAAAACAAACCACTCGACTGCCCGTGTGGAAATAGGGTGTAACAACCTGGAAAATCAGAACCAATTTAAAATTTTTATTTCGGCAATTTTAATGAATTTTGAATATCTAAAATGATTTTTTTTGAATAATAACGACTCAAAATTTATTTTGAATAGAATTATAATGTATATATTTATTTGAATCAAACTTAGAATATAAATATTTATTATAATTATAAAAGGAATTGGAAATGGCGCAGTAGCTTGAAAATTCGATTTCAAATTTGAAATGACTGTATAGGATTCAAAATAAACCGGATTTTAGTAAGACCAGAAATATTTGAATCTGTTTGAAAATATCTTTCCAAAGAATCTGAAAAATTGAAATTTCGTAGCGGGAATAAAAATTTATGTCCAGTTGAAAATTCAGAATAGTCGCTATGGAAATATAGCCCTTAAAAATAGCGATTTTGCAAATGACCTCCGTTTTTTACGAAACCAATTTTGTTGGATCCAGGATGTCAAATTATTGCTGGATTCCAAAATTCATAATTTTTGGAATTAATTTGTGAGTGTGGCAAAAGAAAACGTGTTTTGTCAATTTTGGTCAATTTGGATTGACCAAAAAATGCCCATTTTTCAAACGGTCTCCAAATTCGAAAAAATTAGTTTTGTTAGGACCGTATCATCAAAACATAGCTAGATTTATTTTTTGGGAATTTTTGGAGTCGGTAAGTGGCCCTAGTAAATTAAAATGTGCGTTTGAATTTAAAATATAATGATTTATATTTTAAATTTAGCGGAAACTGATCGTAACAGCCGAATTGGCTTATGATACATATCACATCGTGTTCGGAATGGGGGTAATTAGAGGCGACAGTCGTTGGGTACGAAATCAAGTTCGAATGGAAAGATAACTTTTTGGGAGAATAAATTAATTAAATGTATATATTATATAATATAAATTCCCCCTATTTTCCCTCCTCTCTCTCCCGACCTCCAGATTGAAATTAAAAAAAAAACTAAACCTAAAATCACATCGCCCCACATCCAACTCTCCCCACGTCGCGCCACCGCCGATCTCGAGCGTCGCCCACCCTCTCTGGCCTCCGTCGGTGACCGCCAGAAACCCCCCATCCATCTTCGATTTCCCCCTCTCTCCCCTTGACCCGTCGAACCACAACCCCATCGAGGTCTCCCCCGCCACCGCACTGGAAGCCAGCCGCCACCCTAGCACCACCTCCGACTGTATGACCCCCACAACCTACAGCACAGCAGTAGCCCCCCGCGAGGAAGAACAAGGTAAAACACTTGATTTTCTTCTTTCTTTCCAGTTATATATAAACTGGTTTTTTTTATTTAATTAGAAACTGATTTTTTTTATTTAGTTAGAAACTGATTTTTTTTATTTAGTTATATAAAACTAATTTTTATTTAGTTATAAAAAGGATTAGATTTTATACGAAGAAAGATTTGATTTTTCTTACAGGAATGATTTGATTTTTAATTATATAAAAATACGATTTTTATATAAGATGTAGCAGTAGAAAAATACGATTTATATATATAACTTTGTTATAAAAATATGATATTTTATATATAAGAGTCATTATAAAAAAATATAATTTTTATATAGAAAGTAGAGATATAAAAATATAATTCTTATATGGAAAGTAATGGGATAAAAATATGATTTTTAATATATAAACATCATATTAAAAATGTGATTTTTACAATGAACAGCGTGAAGAAGATTGCGTTGGAATTTTGGGAAGATCCTAACCGTTCAGATATAAAGAATGGAGGATTGGAACCCAAAGGTGAGAATTTCTTACCATAATTTTCTTTATACAGTTATTTATTATGTAACTGCATATATGAACTGTTCTCCGTCGTCCACAGACCATGGACGACTTGTTTATTTGACTGTGTTGTGAAAATTTGTTGTGAGGTGAAATGGACTGAATAAATATTCATGTGTTGAATAAAATAATTTATCGTTAAAAATATAATTTTTAATGTGTATATGAATAGAATAAATATTCATTTACAAATCAGATGATTTGTTTATGTACATTGATTTGACTAATATTGATTGGGATGATACATTTATAGGTCGCCCAACTGCACAAATAAATTCTGTGTTTGTGGATTGAAATCCCACACGGGTGTTGGGATGATATTTGACGTACACTAATCCCAGCTGTTTAGTTGCATGTCAATCGATAGGTTGATAGACTATGGTAACCGTTAAATATTTATATTTAATGCTTACACAGTGTAGAATGCACTTTGGATGATGGTTGATTGTTTATAGTGGTTGTTGCATACATGTGTTGTGTGAAATCCATATAAATCACAATATATGATAATTGACTGTGTATGATTCCAGTTCAGATAGAAGGAATATTTTAAAATACTGAATATTTTAAAATAATATTCTGTAAAAGATCAAAATCTGATTTTGATGTCCGATTTGGGATGGACACGAATATATTTAAATATATAAAGCCGTGTTGATTAGATTAACGCCATTTTGATGTGAACGACATTTATATCGATTTTATTCATTTTTATAACGAATATAAAAAAGGAAGTGATTTCAAAATCTAATGTTTTCAAAATATTATCATTTATATATTAATTATATGGAATATTCAATTTTGATTTGAAATTGAATATGAAGTTGAAATCGTTTTGAAGACGAATTTACAACGATTTATAAAATACGTTTTAAATGGAAATCGACGAAATATATATTATATATATTATATATATAATATAATGGCCTGAATAGAATGCGTCGCGCTGCGGCAGTTCGCGAATTTCGACTATTGACTTCGAATGGACATTACGGGAGATCCGACCGTCGGATTCTCCTAAAACCGGAACCGTTGGGTTCATATTGAAAAGAGCTTTCTAAGAAATTTTAGAGATTTGAAATCTAACGGTTGGATTTGGAATTATGTCCAAATCAAATTTGAAAAAGGTCATTGTAAGTGCAGTTCGATGGCCATTTATGGAAATCGACTATACGGGCATTGATAAAATTATTAAAAATATCAATAATTAGTGTAAAATCATAAGAAATGATTTGAAAAGAATTAGGATGAAAAATTCCATATTTGAAAAGATAAAAATAGTTTTTTATCGAAATGAACTAGTTATGAACTAGAATTATAATCCAATATTTTTAAATAAATAAATTGGATTTGAAATGGTTTTATAAATAACCAGAATTTCCAATATATGAATTGGAATGGATTTGAATCGAAATTATCTTCGGAATATTTCGATATTGGATTCCGTGATTATATGGGATTTGTGGAGGAATTTGGAAGATATATATCGTTATTCTAATACGATGTTTGTTGAGTTCAGAATTTGATATTGAATATAAGCCAATATATTTTCTATTCAGAGTCTTGTATATAATATCAAATGGGATTTTGGGGTTTGTCGTGAATGGTGTCTTCAGTAACACTATTCTTGAACCCTATGTGAAGAGAATAAATCTTTTAATTAAGATTGTTAGAATTTCCAATTATATTTAATAATTGGAACAAAATGGAATGTGAATTGGGTTTATCGAGAACTGTGTTTTTTAGCGACATTCGTTTTTTAATTTTATTCACTGTGAAATATGATTGGGAATTTATAAATCTTTTGTTAAGATTTAAAGGAGATTTTCCAAAGTAAAGTGTTACAATTTAACATATTAAATTGGAATTGAATGGAATTCGGTTAGGTAATAATCCAAGTGAGCTTCTGTAGAGGAAGACTGTTAATATATATGGAAGTTAAAAGGCCTTATAGTTATTATGTTTATATTATCGGTTGGATATGTAAGTTCATATCGATTATGTATATTGATCTGTATTCCATGAAGATTCCATTGTTAATGGAATATAATTTTGGGTTTATCGTGAGCGGTGTTTTAAATGACATTAGTTCTTTAACCCAGTTAAAGACAGGATTTATTTCTTGAATTGGAAAATCATCAAGTGATGATTGTTGGAAATTAAAACTGAATTAGAGTTTTAATGAATCTTTAAATAGATTGAAAGGTGAATTTGATAACTGAAATTATCAAATCCAAGAAATGATCGAGAATGGAGTACCACTAGTTTTGCTCCAGGCGATAGTTAAATCTTTAATTAGATTTAAACGTGAAATGGTAATTTAATTTACCAATAAAACCATGGTGTTAGATATGAACTATTACCAATTTTGCTTCATGGGATGAATAGGTTGGGATTGGGAAATTAAACAAATGATTACTTCGGTAAGGAGCGCTAATCCCGACTAGTTTGGATAAACCATATTTTGGTTCGAATTGATATCCAAAGGAAGATTAAAGAATAAATTTAAAGAATTTATATTTGATAAAATTAATGGGAACCTTTCCCAAAGTATAAGAATATTTTAATAAAAGAATATTCTAGATTGGAATGAGGCATATGTATAGTTTTTATAGTACTTGTTTATCATATGCGTGAGTTATTCAGAAAGACCGGGTTTATCCCATTCTGAATAACTGAATAGACGATGAGTCGACGATGAAGACGGTGGTTGAAGACCGGAGGTCTTCACAATGTTTGGATGATTACTGATGTCTTGATTGGGCTGTACACCCAAGACGAGGTAATAATGGTGATCGTTCCATACGTACTTGGAGATCGACCAGATATGCAAGGACCTCTTTTCTGTATTGGACATACGGGAAGAGGAATAAAGTGCCTCCGGTTTTGTTCAGACCTAGAACGAACTTGTAAATGGATGTGTGTCTGACATTGGATTTCTTTCTGTGTGATTGATATACATCGGTTGCATAGCGTGAATTGCCTGTGTGGCATGCTAAGATGCAAATGATCAAGGCTTCTATTGAAAAGCAGAGTCTTTGTGAAGACTCGTAACTTCCCCAGTAAGGAAAGCCCAGATACTTCGAGGACAAGACACATCGGAACGCAGACAGAAGAACATTTCATTGTTAATTACAATAATTCCATTAGAATACAAGAATATACAGAGTATAAACAAATAATATACATCAGAAAATATCAGAGATTTAAATACATTACTGCAGCGGAAAAATAATACAATACACAACTAGAAATAATACAAGGATACATAGCTTTCCGAGTATCGTTCCAGCTGTAAATCAGGATCCTGTGAATATAAATCTGCAAAACCAAAACTACTAGTTGCTCATTTCAAAATAAGGGCACCCAGAGTTTAGGTTAAAACAATAAACTCCAGGTCAGTCATGACTGGTGTGAGAACTAAAACAGTTATCAATCTTTATTTTAAAGTTAGGTAAATCAAGGGACCATGCCGTATAATACGGAACGAGTTTCCTCCCAAGAACACCAGTGCATAAAACAACAGCGCAATGCTAAATAAAGAACAATGAAGCTATTATAAGACCCAGGTCCCATCACACAATGCAACACAAGCCGGAGGATAGGGTTTTACCTTATAATAGCCAAAGAATGCTTGATACGCTAAATTTCATCTTTTATTACTATAAGTGTATAGTGTCAAAACAATTTCAATCATAAGTATCAATTATAGACGGCATGAGTGCCCTTCCCACTATGTCGCCATACTAGGCTCTACAAATAAAACCACAAAGTCACGTATTGGAAGTTGGATTTCCATCTGTGAACCGAGGCTAAAGTAGTCCTCTATCGATTCGAGACAATCTAGCACATGTCTCAGGATCAGAATGCATCGACCCTTGGATCTTCAGGGTCGGTCCACCGATGTGGATTAAAATGCCTGAACACTGCGTTTCCCCGCCCTTTGGGGGCGTAAATGAGCCCAACGGCTCCATCGGCTCCACATAGTCACCATTATTTCCAAGGCGCCTCGCAACAGCAACAACCACATAAGTCAAACTTGTCAGGGCGTGAAAAACCACTGACGCCACTTCTAGCTAGAAGGAAACACATGCCCTCCCTGCAGTCCTCTCCCGTTTCTGGTTCACAACCGGGGTGTGAGGCTCGCGAATCAACGTTACACAAAGCTATGCCACACAGGGAGTGCTTTGATCATCAACCACAAGACTTTGCTGTTCAACAGAAGCCTTGATCAATTGCCACTTAGGCATGCCACACAGGCAATTCACGCCATGCGATTGATATCCATCAATATATAACCCCTGAGCTCGTACGTCTCAGAGAAGGACGTTAAGCAAGAGAATAAATTCTTCGTCGCCAAACAGATATATATTAAATATAAATCAATTGCACAAAATAAAATCCAATGTCAGACACACAGTCCATTTACAAGTCCGTTCTGGGTCTGAACGAAACCGGAGGCACCTTGTACCTCGCATATCCATCGATCTCCAAGTACGTCTGGACGATCACCAACTGATTCCCTCCTCTTGGGTGTACAGCCCAATCAAGATCATCAGTAATCACCCAAACGACGTGAAGACCTCCGGTCTTCAACCACCATCTTCCTCTTCGACACCACGTCGAATCAGTTATTCAGAATGGGATAAACCCGGTCATTCTGAATAACTTGCGTATATAGTAAACAAGTGTTACACAAGCACAACATACGCCTCATTCCAATTCATCAGTCGATAACCGTAAATCAGCAAGAGAATAATTCCCGAAACATTAACCCAGAAGGCCGAAACCAACATCAGATCAATACCCAGGAAACCATTCTTCTTAGCTAACATACAGTAAGTTTCTGAATTTCACATTCTTAGGGAAAGGTTCCCATTAATTTTATCAAAGATAAATTCTTTTAAATTTATTCTTTAATCTTCTTTTGAATATCACTTCAAACTAGTCGGGATTAGCGAACCATACCGAAGTAATTATTTATTTTATTTCCCAATCCCAACCTATTCATTCCAAGGAGCAAAACTAGTAATACTCCATATCTAACACCACGGTGTTATCGGTAAAGTTAATTACCATTTCACGTTCAAATCTGGTTAAAGATTTAACTATCGATTGGAGCAAAACTGGTGATACTCCATTCTCGATCATTTCAATCTAATTAAAGATTCACTAAAACTCCACTTAGTTTTAATCTTTAACTGGGTTAAAGAACCGATGTCGTATAAAACACGGTTCACGAAAAACCCCAAAATCACATCACATTTCAATCAGTCCCTAACCATAAATTAGTAAGAGGACAGTTCCCTAAATATTAATCCCGAAGGCCGAAACCAACATCAGATCAATATCCAAGACACCATCCAACTTAACTGATCCCCAGTTAGTTCTTAATTTTCTTAACTCGATTTGGGTTTAAGAACAGTATTATTGAAGATACCGTTCACGACAACCTAAAATCCCATTTGATATTAAACACAAGGCTTTGAATAGAAAATATATTGGCTTATATTCAATATCAAATTCTGAAACCAACTAATTCGTATTGGAAATAACAATATAAATATATCTTTCAAATTTCCATAACAACATCTATATAATCACGAAATCCAAAATCGAACTATTCCGAAGATGATTTCAATACAAATCCATTCCAATTCATATATTGGAAACTTCTGGTTATTTTAACACCATTTCAAATCCAATTTATTTATTTTAAAAATAAATAAATTATTATTCTAGTTCAAAACTAGTTCATTTTGATAAAAATCTACTTTTTCTTTTCAAATATGGAGTTTTTCATCCCAATTCTTCCAAAATCATTTCTTATGATTTTACACAAATTATTATTATTTTTAATAATTTTATCAAGGCCCGTACAGTCGATTTCCATCAACGGCCATCGAACTGCACTTACAGCGACCTTTTCCAAATCTGATTTAGACATAATTCCAAATCCAACCGTTAGATTTCTAATATTCGTTAGAAAGATCATTTCAATACGAACCCAATGGTTCCGGTTTTAGGAGAATCCGACGGTCGAATCTCCCGCAACGTCCATTCGAAGTCAATGGTCGAAATTCGCGAACTGCGCGGTGCATAGCGTTCTATTCAGGCCATTATATATATATAATATTATATATATTTCGTCGATTTCCTTTCAAAACGTATTTTATAAATCGTTTTAAATTCGTTTTCAAAACGATTTCAACTTCATATTCAATTTCTAATAAAAATTGAATATTCCACATCATTAATCTATAAATGATAATATTTTCAAAACGTTATATTTTGAAATCACTTCCTTTTCTATATTCATTATAAAAATGAATAAAATCGATATAAATATCGTTCACGTCAAAATGGCGTCAATCTAATCAACACAGCTTTTATTTAACACATGAATATTTATTCTATTCAACACATGAAATTATTTTATTTCAACACATGAAATTATTTTATTTCAACACATGAAATTATTTTATTTCAACACATGAAATTATTTTATATTCAACACATGAATTTATTTTCTAAATGGGAATGAGGCCCAATCAATTACCATATAATGTTAATTATATGGATTTTCTACAACACATGTATATAATAGCAACGGTAAATAATCAACCATCATCCAGAGTGCACCACACAACTGCACAAGCATTAAATATAAATAAATAACGCTTAAACAGTCTGTCAATCCATCGATTGACATACAACTAAACAATCGGGATTAGTGTACGTCAAATCTCATCCCAATACCCGTGTGGGGTTTCAAAACAACAAACACAGCTTTTATTTGTGCAGTTGGGCGATGTGTAAAATTTATCGTCCTAATCAGTATCAGTCAAATCAATGTATATAAACAAATCGTCCGATTTTTTTATTACTAATTATTTTATATACACGTTAAAAATCATATTTTATAAATATAAAATAATTTATTTCATTCTACATCATACAATCAAATTTCACAACACAACAATCAAACAAACAACTCATCCATGGTCTGTGGACGACTGGTGTCGGGTGCTACTAAACACCGTCTGCATCCTAGTATATATTTCAAACTAGAAATAAATTAAAGGTGAGGAGTTCTCACCGATCAGCTATACCAAACACCGCGACTCTTCATATGTAGAAAATCTTCGCCGTGCTCGTCTTTTGTCACTTTCATCGACCGTATCTACTACATATGTAAAAATCACATTTTTATTGTGAAGACCTGTAACTTCCCCGGTAAGGAAAGCCCGGATACTTTGAGGACAAGACACATCAGAACGCAGACAAAAGAACATTTCATTGTTAATTACAACAATTTCATCAGAATACAAGAATATACAGAGTATAAACAAATAATATATATCAGAAAATATCAGAGATTTAAATACATTACTGCAGCGGAAAAATAATACAATACACAAATAGAAGTAATACACGGATACAGAGCTTTTCGAGTATCGTTCCAGCTGTAAATCAGGATCCTGTGAATATAAATCTGCAAAACCAAAAATACTAGCTGCCCGTGTCAAAATAAGGGCACCCAGAGTTTAGGTTAAAACAATAAACTCCAGGTCAGTCATGTGACTGGTGTGAGAACTAAAACAGTTATGAATCTTTATTTTACAGTTAGGTAAATCAAGGGACCACGCCGTATAATACAGAACGGGTTTCCTCCCAAGAACACCAGTGCATAAAACAACAGCGCAATGCTAAATAAAGAACAATGAAGCTATTATACGACCAAGGTCCCATCACACAATGCAACACAAGCCGGAGGATAGGGTTTTACCTTATAATAGCCAAAGAATGCTTGATACGCTAAATTTCATCTTTTATTACTTTAAGTGTATAGTGTCAAAACAATTTCAATCATAAGTATCAATCATAGACAGCATGAGTGCCCATCCCACTATGTCTCCATACTAGGCTCTACAAATAAAACCGCAAAGTCACGTATTGGAAGTTGGATTTCCATCTGTGAACCGAGGCTAAAGATAGTCCTCTATCGATTCGAGACAATCTAGCACATGTCTCAGGATCAGAACGCATCGACCCTTGGAACTTCAGGGCCGGTCCACCGATGTGGATCAAAATGCCTGAACACTGCGATTTCCCACCCCTTGGGGCGTAAATGAGCCCAATGGCTCCATCTGCTCCACATAGTCACCGATATATCTGAGGTGCCTCGCAACAGCAACAACCACATAAGTCAAACTCATCAGGGCATGTAAAACCACTGACGCCTCTTCTAGCTAGAAGGAATCGCATGCCCTCCCTGCAGTCCTCTCCCGTTTATGGTTCACAACTGGTGTGTGAGGCACGCGAATCAACGTTACACAAAGCTGTGCCACACAGGCGGTGCTTTGATCATCAACCACAAGACTTTGCTTTTCAATAGAAGCCTTGATCAATTGCCACTTAGGCATGCCACACAGGCAATTCACGCCATGCGATTGATATCCATCAATATATAACCCCTGAGCTCGTACGTCTCAGAGAAGGGCGTTAAGAAAGAGAATAAATTCTCCGCCGCCAAACAGATATATATTTAACAGAAATCAATCACACAGAATAAAATCCAATGTCAGACACACAGTCCATTTACAAGTCTGTTCTGGGTCTGAACGAAACCGGAGGCACCTTGTACCTCGCATATCCATCGATCTCCAAGTACGTCTAGACGATCACCAACTGATTTCCTCCTCTTGGGTATACAGCCCAATCAAGATCATCAGTAATCACCCAAACGACGTGAAGTCCTCCGGTCATCAACCACCGTCTTCCTCTTTGACACCACGTCGAATCAGTTATTCAGAATGGGATAAACCCGGTCATTCTGAATAACTCGCGTATATTGTAAACAAGTGTTACACAAACACAACATACGCCTCATTCCAATTCATCAGTCACTAACCGTAAATTAGCAAGATAATAATTCCCCAAACTTTAACCCCGAAGGCCGAAGCCAACATCAGATCAATACCCAGGAAACCATTCTTCTTAGCTAACCTACAGTTAGTTTCTAAATTTCACATTCTTAGTGAAAGGTTCCCATTAATTTTATCAATGATAAATTCTTTTAAATTTATTCTTTAATCTTCTTTTGAATATCACTTCAAAATAGTCGGGATTAGCGAACCACACCGAAGTAATTATTTATTTTATTTCCCAATCCCAACCTATTCATTCCAAGGAGCAAAACTGATAATACTCCATATCTAACACCATGGTGTTATCAGTAAAGTTAATTACCATTTCACGTTCAAATTTAGTTAAAGATTTAACAATCGATTGGAGAAAAACTAGTGATACTCCATTCTCGATCATTTCAATCTAATTAAAGATTCATTAAAACTTCACTTAGTTTTAATCTTTAACAGGGTTAAAGAACCGATATCATTTAAAACACGGTTCACGATAAACCCCAAAATCACATCACCTTTCAATCAGTCCCTAACCGTAAATTAGTAAGAGGACAGTTCCCTAAATATTAACCCCGAAGGCCGAAACCAACATCAGATCAATATCCAAGAAACCATCCAACTTAACTGATCCCCAGTTAGTTCTTAATTTTCTTAACTCCATTTGGGTTTAAGAACAGTATTATTGAAGATACCGTTCACGACAACCTAAAATCCCATTTGATATTGGCTCTGAATAGAAAATATATTGGCTTATATTCAATATCAAATTCTGAAACCAACAAATATCGTATTGGAAATAACGATATAAATATATCTTTCAAATTTCCATAAAAACATCTATATAATCACGAAATCCAACATCGAACTATTCCGAAGATGATTTCGATTCAAATCCATTCCAATTCATATATTGGAAACTTCTGGTTGTTTTAAAACCATTTCAAATCCAATTTATTTATTTTAAAAATAAATAAATTATTATTCTAGTTCAAAACTAGTTCATTTCGATAAAAATCTACTTTTATCTTTTCAAATATGGAGTTTTTCATCCCAATTCTTCCCAAATCATTTCTTATGATTTTACACAAATTATTACTATTTTTAATAATTTTATCAAGGCTCGTACAGTCGATTTCCATCAGCGGCCATCGAACTGCACTTACAGCGACCTTTTCCAAATTTGATTTGGACATAATTCCAAATCCAACTGTTAGATTTATAATTTCTAATATTCGTTAGAAAGCTCTTTTCAATACGAACCCAATGGTTCCAGTTTTAGGAAAATCCGACGGTCGGATCTCCCGCAATGTCCATTCGAAGTCAATGGTCGAAATTCGCGAACTACCGCGGCGCGGCGCGTTCTATTCAGGCCATTATATATATATAATATATATTATATATATTTCGTCGATTTCCTTTCAAAACGGATTTTATAAATCGTTTTAAATTCGTTTTCAAAACGATTTCAACTTCATATTCAATTTCTAATCAAAATTGAATATTCCACATCATTAATCTATAAATGATAATATTTTCAAAACGTTATATTTTGTAATCACTTCCTTTTCTATATTCATTATATAAATGAATAAAAACGATATAAATATAATTCACGTCAGAATGGCGTCAGTCTAATCAACACGGCTTTTATTTAACACATGAATATTTATTCTATTCAAGACATAAAATTATTTTATTTCAACACATGAAATTATTTTATTTCAACACATGAAATTATTTTATTTCAACACATGAAATTATTTTATTTCAACACATGAAATTATTTTATATTCAACACATGAATTTATTTTCTAAATGGGAATGAGGCCCAATCAATTACCATATAATGTTAATTATATGGATTTTCTACAACACATGTATATAATAGAAACGGTAAATAATCAACCATCATCCAGAGTGCACCACACAACTGCACAAGCATTAAATATAAATAATTAACGCTTACAAAGTCTGTAAATCCATCGATTGACATACAACTAAACAATCGGGATTAGTGTACGTCAAATCTCATACCAATACCCGTGTGGGGTTTCAAAATAACAAACACAGATTTTATTTGTGCAGTTGGGCGATGTGTAAAATTTATCGTCCCAATCATTATCAGTCAAATCAGTGTATATAAACAAACCTCCAATTTGTTTATTACTATTTATTTTATATACACGTTAAAAATCATATTTTATAACTATAAAATATTTTATTTCATTCCACATTACACAATCAAATTTCACAACACAACAATCAAACAAACAAGTCATCCATGGTCTGTGGACGACAGGTGTCGGGTGTTACTAAACACCGTCCGCATCCTAGTATATATTTCAAACTAGGAATAAATTAAAGGCGAGGAGTTCTCACCGATAAGCTAAACCAAACACCGCGACTCTTCATATGTAGAAAATCTTCGCCGTGCTCGTCTTTTGTCACTTTCATCGAACGTATCCACTACATATGTAAAAATCACATTTTTATTGTGAAGACCCGTAACTTCCCCGGTAAGGAAAGACCGGATACTTTGAGGACAAGACACATCGGAACACAGACAAAAGAACATTTCATTGTTAATTACAACAATTTCATCTGAATACAAGAATATACAGAGTATAAACAAATAATATAAATCAGAAAATATCAGAGATTTAAATACATTACTGCAGCGGAAAAATAATACAATACACAACTAGAAGTAATACACGGATACAGAGCTTTCCGAGTATCGTTCCAGCTGTAAACTAGGATCCTGTGAATATAAATCTGTAAAACCAAAACTACTAGCTGCCCATATCAAAATAAGGGCACCCAGAGTTTAGATTAAAAAAATAAACTCCAGGTCAGTCATGTGACTGGTGTGAGAACTAAAACAATTATGAATCTTTATTTTAAAGTTAGGTAAATCAAGGAACCACGCCGTATAATACGCAACGGGTTTCCTCCCAAGAATACCAGTGCATAAAACAACAGCGCAACGCTAAATAAAGAACAATGAAGCTATTATAAACCCAGGTCCCATCACACAATGCAACACAAGCCGGAGGATAGGGTTTTACCTTATAATAGCCAAAGAATGCTTGATACGCTAAATTTCACCTTTTATTACTATAAGTATATAGTGTCAAAACAATTTCAATCATAAGTATCAATCATAGACGGCATGAGTGCCCCATCCCACTATGTCGCCATACTAGGCTCTACAAATAAAACCGCAAAGTCATGTATTGGAAGTTGGATTTCCATCTGTGAACCGAGGCTAAAGATAGTCCTCTATCGATTCGAGACAATCTAGCATATGTCTCAGGATCAGAACGCATCGACCCTTGGATCCTCAGGGCCGGTCCACCGATGTGGATTAAAATGCCTGAAGACTACGTTTTCCCGCACTTTGTGGCATAAATGAGCCCAATGGCTCCATCGGCTCCACATAGTCACCGATATATCTGAGGCGCCTCGCAACAGAAACAACCACATAAGTCAAACTCGTCAGGGCGTGTAAAACCACTAATGCCACTTCTAGCTAGAAGGAAACGTATGCCCTCCCTGTAGTCCTCTCTCGTTTATGGTTCACAACTGGGATGTGAGGCACGCGAATCAACGTTACACAAAGATGTGCCACACAGGCGGTGCTTTGATCATCAACCACAAGACTTTGCTTTTCAATAGAAGCCTTGATCAATTTCCACTTAGACATGCCACACAGGCAATTCACGCCATGCGATTGATATCCATCAATATATAACTTCTGAGCTCGTACGTCTTAGAGAAGGGTGTTAAGCAAGAGAATAAATTCTCCGCTACCAAACATATATATATATATATATATATATATATATATATATATTTAACAGAAATCAATCACACAGAATAAAATCCAATGTCAGACACACAGTCCATTTACAAGTCCGTTCTGGGTCTGAACGAAACTGAAGGCACCTTGTACCTCGCATATCCATCGATCTCCAAGTACGTCTGGACGATCACCAACTGATTCCCTCCTCTTGGGTGTACAACCCAATCAAGATCATCAGTAATCACCCAAACGACGTGAAGACCTCCGGTCTTCAACCACCGTCTTCCTCTTCGACACCACGTCGAATCAGTTATTCAGAATGGGATAAACCCGGTCATTCTGAATAACTCGCGTATATAGTAAACAAGTGTTACACAAACACAACATACGCCTTATTCCAATTCATCAGTCACTAACCGTAAATTAGCAAGATAATAATTCCCCAAACATTAACCCCGAAGGCCGAAACCAACATCAGATCAATACCCAGGAAACCATTCTTCTTAGCTAACCTACAGTTAGTTTCTAAATTTCACATTCTTAGGGAAAGGT
Organism: Allium sativum; assembly: GCA_030737875.1. NCBI lineage: Eukaryota > Viridiplantae > Streptophyta > Magnoliopsida > Asparagales > Amaryllidaceae > Allium > Allium sativum. Next base: position 169,558,985 of record CM060912.1, read on the forward strand.
TCCCATTAATTTTATCAAAGATAAATTCTTTTAAATTTATTCTTTAATCTTCTTTTGAACATCACTACAAAATAGTCGGGATTAGCGAACCACACTAAAGTAATTATTTATTTTAATTTTTAATCCCAACCTATTCATCCCAAGGAGCAAAACTGGTAATACTCCATATCTAACACCACGGTGTTATCAGTAAAGTTAATTACCATTTCACGTTCAAATCTAGTTAAAGATTTTACTATCGATTGGAGCAAAACTAGTGATACTCCATTCTTGATCATTTCAGTCTAATTAAAGATTCATTAAAACTCCACTTAGTTTTAAACTTTAACTGGGTTAAAGAACGGATGCCATTTAAAACACGGTTCATGATAAACCCCAAAATCACATCACATTTCAATCAGTCTGTAACCGTAAATTAGTAAGAGGACAGTTCCCTAAATATTAACCCGGAAGGCCGAAACCAACATCAGATCAATATCCAAGAAACCATCCAACTTAACTGATCCCCAGTTAGTTCTTAATTTTCTTAACTCCATTTGGGTTTAAGAACAATATTATTGAAGATACCGTTCACGACAACCCAAAATCCCATTTGATATTAAACACAAGGCTCTGAATAGAAAATATATCGGCCTATATTCAATATCAAATTCTAAAACCAACAAATATCATATTGGAAACAATGATATAAATATATCTTTCAAATTTCCGTAACAACATCTGTATAATAACGAAATCCAACATCGAACTTTTCCGAAGATGATTTCGATTCAAATCCATTCCAATTCATATATTGGAAACTTCTGGTTATTTCCATTTCAAATCCAATTTATTTATTTTAAAAATAAATAAATTATTATTCTAGTTCAAAACTAGTTCATTTCGATAAAAATCTACATTTGTATTTTCAAATATGAAGTTTTCATCCCAATTTTTCCCAAATAATTTCTTATGATTTTACACAAATTATTACTATTTTAAATAATTTTATTAAGGCCCGTAATGTTGATTTCAATCAACGGCCATCGAACTGCACTTACAGCGACCTTTTCCAAATTTGATTTGGACATAATTCCAAATCCCACCGTTAGATTTCTAATTTCTAATATTCTTAGAAATCTCTTTTCGATACGAACCCAATGGTTCCGGTTTTAGGAGAATCCGACGGTAGGATCTCCCGCAACGTCCATTGAAGTCAATGGTCGAAATTCACGAACTGCCGCGGGGCGCCGCGTTCTATTCAGGCCATTATATATATAATATATATATTATATATATTTCGTCGATTTTCTTTATAAATCATTTATATTCATTTTCAAAATGGTTTCAACTTCATATTCAATTTCTAATCAAAACTGAATATTCCACATCACTAATCTATAATGATAATATTTTCAAAACGTTATATTTTGAAATCACTTCCTTTTCTATATTCATTATAAAAATGAATAAAATCGATATAAATATCGTTCACATCAAAATGGCGTCAATCTAATCAACACGGCTTTATTCAACACATGAATATTTATTCTATTCAACACATGAAATTATTTTATTTCAACACATGAAATTATTTTATTTCAACACATGAAATTATTTTATATTCAACACATGAATTTATTTTCTAAATGGGAATGAGGCCCAATCAATTTCAATATAATGTTAATTATATGGATTTTCTACAACACATGTATATAATAGCAACGGTAAATAATCAACCATCATCTAGAGTGCACCACACAACTGCACAAGCATAAAATATAAATAATTAACGCTTACACAGTCTGTCAATCCATCGATTGACATACAACTAAACAATCGGGATTAGTGTACGTCAAATATCATCCCAATACCCGTGTGGGGTTTCAAAACAACAAACACAGATTCTATTTGTGCAGTTGGGCGATGTGTAAAATTTATCGTCCCAATCAATATCAGTCAAATCAGTGTATATAAACAAATCGTCCGATTTTTTATTACTATTTATTTTATATACATGTTAAAAATCATATTTTTTAACTGTAAAATATTTTCCACTATAAAATATTTTATTTCATTCCACATCACACAATCAAATTTCACAATACAGCAATCAAACTAACAAGTCATCCATGGTCTGTGGACGACGGGTGTCGGGTGCTACTAAACACCGTCTGCATCCTAGTATATATTTCAAACTAGAAATAAATTAAAGGTGAGGAGTTCTCACCGATAACCTAAACCAAACACCGCGACTCTTCATATATAGAAAATCTTCACGGTGCTCGCCTTTTGTCACTTTCATCGACCGTATCCACTACATATATAAAAATCAAATTTTTATATTCTCTATTATATAAAAATCATGTTTTTAATCTTCCTATCATATAAAAATTATATTTTTACTCTTCCTATCATATAAAAATTATATTTTTAATTTGCTGCTTCATACGATTAAAAATCCCACCTTTTCAGGATTAAAAATCGAATCTTTTTAATGATAAAAATATAATCTTTCCTATGTTAAAAATCATAGCTTTCATCAATAAAAATCCCAACTCTATAATAAAAATCTAACCCTTTTATTTCTGAAAATCGAATCTTTATATTTTGTACTTCATAAGAAAAATCGAAACTTTATATTTTATTGTCTAAATAAAAGTAGTAAATCATAATATATATACCACTGATTTTTTTCTCTAATCATTTTGAAGTTTATTTACATTAAATAAATAAAGAAGAATAATAAATAAAAGAAATGAAAACTTACAGTTGAAAACCAGAAAGGGGGGTTCGTCAGCGCGTCGGAGGGTTTGAGGGGGCTGAGGCGCACGCGGGGAGGGTGCAAATCCCGTCGCGGTGTTTCAGGGAGGTGGAGGGTGGCTGCGTCGGTTCTGGAGGGCTTCAACGAGGTCTGGCGAGAGGCTGAACGGAGACGGAGGTACGGGCGGAGCGACGCGCGTCACTGGGGGGGACCCGCATTGATCGGTGATGGCTCTAGGGTTCCGCCCTTTTTATATGTACAATAAGAGCTGAACAATAACAAGAGAATAATTCCCACATATCACTGGAGGGGGAACCCACGTTTGTGACGACCCCAAACCCCGTTAAGACAGTGCAAGGGTAATCTTTGGAATATAACACATAAACAAATAACAGCAGAATAGAAATAAATAAATAAATACACCAAATAATGTACAATAGAATACACTGGATAAACATAATCATCAGAGTTACACAGTATACAGGATCATACTTAGAACAAATACAGTTCAGCTATACATAAATACAGTTCAGAATACAAGGCTGCCCGTGTAGAAATAGGGGCACCCGAGTTTGCAAGTGAAACAAACTATGAGTCAGTCATGGGACTGGTATGAGAAATCTACTTAACACAACTTACAATATGGCTAATCACAGGACCACGACACTTTCGCAGAACAGGTTTACCCCACTGGATTGCCAGTGCTTTGAAACAAATAAATCTTTTAAACATCGCAATGCTTTTTATAAAAATGAAGCCATTATAAGAGTCAGTTCCCATCACACAATGCAACACAAACCAGAGGATAGAGTTTTACCTTATAATGGACAAAATATGCTTGATATGAGCAAAACAAATCATTTGATATTATTGCTAGTGTTTATATGTTTCAAAAATAATTTCATTCATAACTATCAATCATAGACGGCATTAATGCCCCATACCACTATGTCGCCGTATATAGGTATACAAACAAAACCGCACGGTATCGTATTTGGAAGTTGGATTTCCGTCATGAACCAAGGCAAAAGATAGTCCTTCCCGAATTCGAGACAATCTAGCCCATGTCTCAGGATCAGAGCTCGAGTGACCCTTGGATCTTCAGGTCCGGTCTACCGATGTGGATTAAAATGTCTGAACACTGCGTTTCCCCGCCCTATGGGGCGTAAATGAGCCCAATGACTCCATCGGTCCCGGATCGATATATCTGAGGCGCCTCGCTATCCATCATCCACATAAGTAAAATGTCAGGCCATGTAAAAACATCGACACAACTCCTAGCTAGAAGGAAACACATGTCCTCCCTGCAGTCCTCTCACGTTTCTAGTTCATACCGGGGTGTGAGGCTCGCGAATTCACGTTATACACAAAGCTATGCCCCACAGGTCGTGCTATGATCATCAACCACAAGACTTTGCTTTTCAACAGAAGCCTTGATCATCTGCCACTTAGGCATGCCACACAGGCAATTCACTCCATGCGACTGATTTCCATCGATATATAACCTTTGATCTCGTACGTCTCAGAGAAGGGCGTTAAGCAAGAGAATAAATTCTCCGCCGCCAAACAAATATATATTTAATAGAGATCAATCAGCACAGAACAAAATCCAATGTCAGACACACAGTCCGTTTACAAGTTCGTCCTGGGTCTGAACGAAACCGGAGGCACTTAATACCTCGCATATCCGTACAATCATAAGGTACGTCCGGACGGCTACTACTTCAGCCCCTCCAAGGTAGCTACTCCCATCATGAGCATCAGTAGCACCCCTCCATTCGACGTGAAGATCATCGGTCTTGCACGGTCTTCATATCTTCGACTTTCACTCGTCGAACAATTATTTGAAATGAGAATCAACTCAGCCTTTTCAATTAATTCACGTATATTTAGAATTTCAAATCAATTCATTTCAATGGTTAAATGATTCGATATCACTAATTCTGTTCTTTAATGTAATTTTCACACCAAACACATTCAACCATCAAATATCACATAAACCGAGCAAATTCAGTTTATTTCCATTCCGTATCATTTATAATATTTTATCATGATTTATCGCTATTTTTGTTTATTTAAAAATAGCCAATTCATCCAAACGACGCTTCAGGCCATAACGCGGCCGTGGCACTGTTTTTCTTCAGATTGGATTTACACATATCTGAAAATCTAACCGTTGGATCTTCACAAATTTTATATCATTAGAAAGATCTTTTCAAAACGAATCCAACGGTTTTAGTTTTGGGAAAATCCGGCGGTCGGATCTCCTGCACTAATCGTTTGAATTTATGATTTCAAAATGCGAACTGCAGCGTCATTATTGATTTAATTTAATTATATTTATATATATAAATATAATCGATTCTGGCACTGTTTTTCTTTAGATTTGAATTAAACATTCCAGACAATCCAACCGTTGGACCTTCACAAAATTGGTGTCGTTGGAAAGATATTTCCAAAGCGAACCCAACGGTTGTGGTTTCGGGAAAATTTAATGGTCGGATCTCCCGCACTAATTGTTTGAAATCACGGTTTCAAAACACGAACTGCAGCTTCGTTATTCACTATATTTTAATTATATTTATATAAATATATATAAATATAATTCTTTCTTCGATTTCAAAATCATATCCACTTTATATATTTGATAAAAATGATATTTTTATCATCAATAATATTTATTTAACACATCACCATTTTTAACACTTCACATTTCGCATAAAAATGATATTTTTAGCGAACACAAATTTTTCTCAACACATGACTATTTTATTTAGTTCATACACATGTCAAAAATAATATTCCTATCAAGCAAATATTTATTTCAACACTTGTGTATTTTTAGTGAGTCGTTCACATGATAAAAATACTATTTTTATCATCAAAAATATTTATTCAACACATGAATATTTTTAAAACTTCATATTCCCAACACAAAGGTAGATTTTATTGTTCAATCTATATATTCAACACATGAAAGTTTTCGACTTCACACATATGATAATATGATTTTTATCCTTCTAGTCCTTTATTCAACACATGAATATTTTCTATAGTTTATATATATAATAAAAATGTGATTTTTATTGCAAAACAATTTATTTCAAAACTTGATTATTTTATATAGTCTACATAAGGTAAAAAGGTTATTTTTGGTGTTAAAACAATTTATTTAAAATACTAATATTTTATATAGGCTATACATATATAATAAAAATGTGATTTTTATCTTTCAAATAATTTATTCAACACATGAACTTCATTCAACACATGAACTTCATTCAACACATGAATTTCTATTCAACACATGAATATAGTTTCAACACATGGAAATAATTCTAACACATGAATATTATTGAAAATTTTGATAGCATAACGGCAGGGTAGTTAAAACCTGCACTGTCCCTAGTACGACTCCTCGCTCTACCTTAAAACCTCGTGGTTTTTGACAATGGGGATTTTCAATATCTTGTTCGCACGCAAGCGAATTTTCCCATATACTAATCCTATTGGGATTTCAATCACAATCAATCATTTCAATTCAACCATTCATGATATTCACCAAATTTCACATCAACCAATAATCCAAACAATATCACAACCAATATATATTGTCCATGGTCTGTGGACGAGGGGAGTATGTATATATTCGTACATAGATATATTTCAATTCACTTCAATTCATTTCAACACATATATAATTTTTAAAACGCATATATAACTTATACATCGAACATACAACTTATACAACGCTTATACATGAGGTGTACAACGCTTATATAACTCATACATCGACTATATAATTTATACATCATTGTTTTCCATATCGTTTATAAATTAGAAATCTCGAATTGGATTCCACTCCACCAAAAATAGCAGAAGGCTCAGAAAAATATGCGGTCTCTTCTAAAATGTAGAAGATGTCCACACCAGTCCACTGTCTCTTGTTTCACTGAATTTCGTCAACAAATGAAAAAGATATGTAATTTTAAACATCAAACAATTTAAAAAGGTAATTAATTAAATTTACAGCGCTTAAAAATGTTAACTTCTCCAAATTAAAACCCCCCTCTGGAAACCGTCGTTCAATTGGGGTTCTAAACTAGGGATCGATCTTTCACGAAATCCGAAGCGATTGAGGAGGATCTGAGGGCTTCACGACGTCAAGCTACGTGAGGCGCACCCGCGCCACCTCCTTCTGGCTAACTCGGTGGTGACTTGGCCCCTGAAAACGCCTCGCGACGGTGAAGCTTTGGGTTTCGATTTCGAGCTCTACATGTGATTAGGTCTAATCCTGCCCGTTGGATATGGAGATCATACTAGGTGCTTCGATTTGGCTTTGGAAGTTTGTGGTATTGTTGAACGTAGGAGGAGATCAAAGGGGAGGTAGTTCTAGGCGATTTCTGCCTTTGATTTCAGAGAAGAACGGCGACCCTATAATTTAGTTAGGGTTACGCGTATTTAGATGGTATATACATAGTTTATTTTTATATTAGTTAATTATTTAATTCGAAAAAATGCTTGGTTATAGCCACGAACTCCAACTCAAACCCAACGACTGTCAACCCCAGCTAAATACTCCCATTCCGAACACAATGGGATATGTTTCGAAGGACCATTCGATTGTTTCAGTCAGTTTTCCTTCAAATTAAAATATAAAACATTCAATATTCGATTTGAACGTACATTTCAATTTATCAGGGCCACAACCTAATTCAAAAAATTTCAGAAAAATAAATCCAGCTATGTTTTGACGATACGGTCCTAACAAAACTAGTTTTGTCGAATTCTGAGACCGTTTGAAAAATGGCCCTTTTCTGGTCGATCCAATTTAACAAAAATTCACCAAACACATTTTCTTTTGCCACGCTCACATATTAACTTCAAAAATTATGAAATTTGAAACCTAGCAATAATTCGACATCCCGGATCCAACAAAAGTGGTTTCGTCGAAATCTGAGGTCGTTTGCAAAATGTCTATTTTCAAGGGCAATATATTCGCTATAGCGACCTTTCTGAAAATTCGTTTGGCCATAACTTTTGACTCCTGCTTGAAAACTTTGATTCTTCAGATTCGTTAGAGAGATATTCACTAACAGATTTAAATATTTTTGCTTTCACTAAAATCCGTTTTATTTTGCACCCGGTACAGTCAGCCAAAGTTTGAATTGAAATTTTGAAACTACCGCGCCATTTCAGGCCTTGTTTATAATTCAAAGTAATTATATTTATCTTCAAACGTCGATTCAAACACAATTTTCTTCGTTATTATTTAAAATATTTATTTTAAATATTTAAAATCCACTAAATTAGCCAAATTAAAATTTTCAAACTGGTTCAGATTTTTCGGGTTGTTACAATCTCCCCCACTTAAAACTTTACGTCCTTGGAAAGGAACAAAGTCGAAAGTGGTTTTATTAACTAACTCTACTCTCAATCTGGCTTCCATTCTTCAACTTTTCAGTTTCTAAGAATTTTCAAATTCTTCAAAAATTTGGCTAACACCCTAAATTTTCGAAAATTTTCTCCATAACCTCCTTTGTACGGGGAGGGGTTTGGAAATTTATTGGGCCGTATTAGGTACCCAATAAATCCTAATAAGCATGCACATATTTATAGTGATATATTCCGGTGTCCACAGGGGAGTGTGTATAGATCATAACTCCAGAAAATAAATTCTCATCACCTTATAAATGGTTTTTGTGCCTTAATGACCAGAGAGACGTGTTTATTGTCATCTCCAGACCCGTGTGGGGTTTTTATTAATCTGGAAATTTACCACTATATTTTATATGGTCCATATCAGTCATCAGTTCAACCTGCAAAATATAGTCATCGCCATACAAGCCTCTCGCTTGTATGGTAAATCTTCAACCTCGTCACACAAGCTCCAAATGCCTATGTGGTATATGATAAAGTATGCCTATCTTCAAGAAGTATGCAATGTAGTGTAGTTCAAAATTAATTATTACTATCCTATGGCGACATTTATTATTACACACAGAACAACCAGCACTCCGCATCCAATGGCATTCACAGGAGTGGATATAATAATAAAATCGTGCAACCAACTCATTAAGGTTTACCTATTTGTCGGGCACGCAAATCAATTCTTTGCTCAACAGCTAATCCATTTACCTGTTCAAACATATATAATGCACATGTATATATTTCTATCTATTCAATGTGTGATTTAATTGCATAAATTTACCATTTTTTCGTTGATTAAATTAACTATCATTCTAATAATTCAATTAATCAAATTCGCCATCACACATCACAAACAAAAATCAATTTGTTTTTTTTTTAACTTTCAAAAATATACTAATTAATTCATATACTCTTTTAAATTAATCAGACTATATAATTAAAAAGTTTACATCAATGCAAAGAAAACAACAGCAAAGTAAAGAACAGAATGGAAATGCAAAATATGGTAGATGTACCTTGCACTAGAGTCAATCAGAGACATCCACCCTACACTTAGGATAGGCTTTCTTAATTCTCTCCTTAGTTTCACAAGTACAATCTCGTGGATCTCCACTCCACTGCGCTTTGACTAAGTGAGCCTTTTTGTTCCTCAGCTCTTTGGTTTCTTTGCCAATGATCTTCATCGGCTCTCTTCTAACTGCCAATTCTGGAGTGAATTCCAAATCCTATTGTGCGGCTTCTTCTACAACGAGATCTGGATCATGCACATGCTTTCGCAATTGAGATACGTGAAATACATCATGCACTCCAAGCAACCAGTTTGGTAATTGAACCCTATAAGCGAGAGTTCCAATCCGTTCTAGAATAGGAAACAGACTAATGAATTTGGGTGCCAATTTCCCTGTTTTATCGAATCGGATGACTCCTCTCATCGGAGATACCTTCAAATATACATAGTCGCCAACAACAAATGATATATCTCTTCTTCTCTTATCTGCATAGCTTTTCTGTCGGCTTTGAGCGGCTAGTAATCGTTTCTTAACGAAATCGACTTTGTCCGGAGCATCGCGAATCATATCAGGCCCCAATACGAGTCTAATGCCAGATTCTACCTAACAAGCAGGGGATCGGCACGGTCTACCATACAATACTTCGAATGGAGACATTTTTAGGCTCGCTTGGTAGATGTTGTTATATGAAAATTTGGCCAAATGTAAATGGTCTTCCCATGATCCGCCAAAATCAATAATACACGCCCGCAATAGATCTTCAAGAATACGATTCACCCTCTCAGTTTGACCATCTGTTTGAGGATGATAAGCGGCGCTCAAGTTCAGTTTCGTTCCCAATTCTGCTTGGAATGCTTCCTAGAATTTACTAGCAAAAATCGGGTCATGATCACTGACGATGCTCATGGGAACTCCGTGCAGTCTAACTATTTCCTTGAAATAAACCTGCGCCAGACTCTGAGCAGTTCTATTCGATTTGACAGGTATGAAATGGGCGGTATTCGTGAAATGATATACGATCACCCAAATACTGTCATTTCCTTTCCTAGTTCTGGGCAAACCATCTATGAAATCCATAGAAATCTGTTCCCACTTTCCACCTGGAATTTCCAAAGGTTGCAACAATCCAGCGAGCTTCTGCTGATCGCTTTTGATTTTTTGAATAGCTGGCAAGCCTTTGAGAGGTGACCCGCCTGGTGGCAAAGATTGCACTTTCTATTTTGTTCTTTATATGATAAAAATCAGAATTTTGAAAACAATTTTTGTTTTGAAAAGCTGTGAAGATCCGTAACATCCCCGGTAAGGAAAGCCCAGATACTTTGAGGACAAGACAAATCGGAACGCAGACAGGAGAACATTTCATTGTTAATTACAACAATTCCATCAAAATACAAGAATATACAGAGTATAAACAAATAATATACATTAGAAAATATCAGAGATTTAAAATACATTACTGCAGCAGAAAAATAATACAATACACAACTAGAAGTAATACACGGATATAGAGTTTTCCGAGTATCGTTCCAGTTGTAAATTAGGATCCTGTGAATATAAATCTGCAAAACCAAAACTACTAGTTGCTCATTTCAAAATAAGGGCACCCGGAGTTTAGGTTAAAACAATAAACTCCAGGTCAGTCATGTGACTGGTGTGAGAACTAAAACAGTTATCAATCTTTATTTTAAAGTTAGGTAAATCAAGGGACCATGCCGTATAATACGGAACGGGTTTCCTCCCAAGAACACCAGTGCATAAAACAACAGCGCAATGCTAAATAAAGAACAATGAAGCTATTATAAGACCCACGTCCCATCACACAATGCAACACAAGCCGGAAGATAGGGTTTTACATTATAATAGCCAAAGAATTCTTGATACGCTAAATTTCATCTTTTATTAATATAAGTGTATAGTGTTAAAACAATTTCAATCATAAATATCAATCATAGATGGCATGAGTGCCCCATCCCACTATGTCGCCATACTAGGCTCTACAAATAAAACCGCAAAGTCACGTATTGGAAGTTGGATTTCCATCTGTGAACCGAGGCTAAAGATAGTCCTCTACCGATTCGAGACAATCTAGCCCACGTCTCAGGATCAGAACGTATCGACGCTTGGAACTTCCGGGTCGGTCCACCGATGTGGATTAAAATGCCTGAACACTGAGTTTCCCCGCCCTTTGGGGCGTAAATGAGCCCAATGGCTCCATCGGCTCCACATAGTCACCGATATATCCGAGGTGCCTCACAACAGCAACAACCACATAAGTCAAACTCGTCAGGGCATGTAAAACCACTGACGCCACTTCTAGCTAGAAGGAAACGCATGCCCTCCCTGCAGTCCTTTCCCATTTCTGGTTCACAACCGGGGTGTGAGGCTTGAATCAACGTTACACAAAGCTATGCTACACAGGCGGTGCTTTGATCATCAACCACAAGACTTTGCTTTTCAACAGAAGCCTTGATCAATTGACATTTAGGCATGCCACACAGGCAATTCACGCCATGTGATTAATATCCATCAATATATAACCCCTGAGCTCTTACGTCTCAGAGAAGGGCGTTAAGCAAGAGAATAAATTCTCCGCCGCCAAACAGATATATATTTAATAGAAATCAATCACACATAATAAAATCCAATGTCAGACACACAGTCCATTTACAAGTCCGTTCTGGGTTTGAACAAAGCCGGAGGCACCTTGTACCTGGCATATCCATTGATCTCCAAGTACGTCTGGGCAATCACCAACTGATTCCCTCCTCTTGGGTGTACAACCCAATCAAGATCATCAGTAATCACCCAAACGACGTGAAGACCTCCGGTCTTCAACCATCGTCTTCCTCTTCGACACCACGTCGAATCAGTTATTCAGAATGGGATAAACCCGGTCTTTCTGAATAACTCGCGTATATAGTAAACAAGTGTTGCACAAACACAACATATGCCTCATTCTAATTCATCGGTCACTAACCGTAAATTAGCAAGAGAATAATTCCCCAAACATTAACCCCGAAGGCCGAAACCAACATCAGATCAATACCCAGGAAACCATTCTTCTTATTTAATCTACAGTTAGTTTCTAATTTTCACATTCTTAGGGAAAGGTTCCCATTAATTTTATCAAAGATAAATTCTTTTAAGTTTATTCTTTAATCTTCTTTTGAATATCACTTCAAACTAGTCGGGATTAGCGAACCACACCGAAGTAATTATTTATTTTATTTCCCAATCCCAACCTATTCATTCCAAGGAGAAAAACTGGTAATACTCCATATCTAACACCACGGTGTTATCGGTAAAGTTAATTACTATTTCACATTCAAATCTAGTTAAAGATTTAACTATCGATTGGAGCAAAACTGGTGATATTCCATTCTCGATCATTTCAATCTAATTAAAGATTCATTGAAACTCCACTAGTTTTAATCTTTAACTGGGTTAAAGAACCGATGTCATTTAAAACACGGTTCACGATAAACCCCAAAATCACATCACATTTCAATCAGTCCCTAACCTTAAATTAGTAAGAGGACAGTTCCCTAAATATTAACCCCGAAGGCCGAAACCAACATCAGATCAATATTCAAGAAACCATCCAACTTAACTGATCCCCAAATAGCTCTTAGTTTTCTTAACTCCATTTGGGTTTAAGAACAGTATTATTGAAGATACAGTTCACGACAACCCAAAATCCCATTTGATATTAAACATAAGGCTTTGAATAGAAAAATATCGGCTTATATTCAATATCAAATTCTGAAGCCAACAAATATTGTATTGGAAATAACGATATAAATATATCTTTCAAATTTCCATAACAACATATGTATAATCACAAAATCCAACGTCGAACTATTCCGAAGATGATTTCGATTCAAATCCATTCCAATTCATATATTGGAAACTTCTGGTTATTTTAAAACCATTTCAAATCCAATTTATTTATTTTAAAAATAAATAAATTATTATTCTAGTTCAAAACTAGTTCATTTCGATAAAAATCTACTTTTATCTTCTCAAATATGGAGTTTTTCATCCCAATTCTTCCCAAATCATTTCTTATGATTTTACACAAATTATTACTATTTTTAATAATTTTATCAAGGCCCGTACAGTCGATTTCCATCAGCGGCCATCGAACTGCACTTACAGCGACCTTTTCCAAATTTGATTTGGACATAGTTCCAAATATAACCATTAGATTTATAATTTCTAATTTCTAATTTCTAATTTTCATTAGAAAGCTCTTTTCGATACTAACCCAACGGTTCTGGTTTTAGGAGAATCCGACGGTCGGATCTCCTGCAACGTCCATTCAAAGTCAATGGTCGAAATTCGCGAACTGCCGCGGCGCGTTCTATTCAGGCCATTATATATATAATATATATATTTTATATATTTCGTCAATTTCCTTTCAAAACGTATTTTATAAATCATTTTTAAAACAATTTCAACTTCATATTCAATTTCTAATCAAAATTGAATATTCCACATCATTAATCTATAAATGATAATATTTTCAAAACGTTATATTTTGAAATCACTTCCTTTTCTATATTCATTATAAAAAATGAATAAAATCGATATAAATATCGTTCACGTCTAAATTGCGTCAATCTAATCAATACGGCTTTTATTCAACGCATGAATATTTATTCTATTCAACACATGAAATTATTTTATTTCAACACATGAAATTATTTTATTTCAACACATGAAATTATTTTATATTCAACACATGAATTTATTTTCTAAATGGGAATGAGGCCCAATCAATTACCATATAATGTTAATTAAATGGATTTTCTACGACATATGTATATAATAGCAACGGTAAATAATCAACCATTATCTAGAGTGCACCACACAACTGCACAAGCATTAAATATAAATAATTAACGCTTACACAGTCTGTCAATCCATCGATTGACATACAACTAAACAATCGGGATTAGTGTACGTCAAATCTCATCCCAATACCCATGTGGGGTTTCAAAACAACAAACACAGATTTTATTTGTGCAGTTGGGTGATGTGTAAAATTTATCGTCCCAATCAATATCAGTCAAATCAGTGTATATAAACAAATCGTCCGATTTGTTTATTACTATTTATTTTATATACACGTTAAAAATCATATTTTTTAACTATAAAATATTTTCCACTATAAAATATTTTATTTCATTCCACATCACACAATCAAATTTCACAACACAACAATCAAACAAACAAGTCATCCATTGTCTGTGGATGACGGGTGTCGGGTGCTATTAAACACCATCTGCATCCTAGTATATATTTCAAACTAGAAATAAATTAAAGGTGGGGAGTTCTCACCGATAAGCTAAACCAAACACCGCTACTCTTCATATGTAGAAAATCTTCGCGGTGCTCGCCTTTTGTCACTTTCATCGATCGTATCCACTACATATATAAAAATCACATTTTTATATTCTCTATTATATAAAAATCATATTTTTAATCTTCCTATCATATAAAAATTATATTTTTACTCTTCCTATCATATAAAAATTATTATTTTTACTTTGCTACTTCATACGATTAAAAATCCCACCTTTTCACGATTAAAAATCGAATATTGTTTAATGATAAAAATCTTATCTGTCCTATGTTAAAAATCATAGCTTTCGTCAATAAAAATCCCATCTTTTCTATAATAAAAATCTAACCCTTTTATTTCTAAAAATCGAATCTTTATGTTTTATACTTCATAAGAAAATTCGAAACTTTATATTTTATTGTCTAAATAAAAGTAGTAAATCATTATATATATACCACTGATTTTTTTTCTAATCATTTTGAAGTTTATTTACATTAAATAAATAAAGAAGAATAATAAATAAAAGAAAAGAAAACTTACAGTTGAAAACCAGAAGGGGGTTCGTCAGCGCGTCGAAGGGTTTGAGAGGGCTGAGGCGCACGCGGGGAGGGTGCGGATCTCGTCGCGGTGGTTCAGGGAGGCGGAGGGTGGCTGCGTTGGTTCTGGGGGGAGGGGGGCTTCGACGAGGTCTAGCGAGAGGCTGAACGGAGAAGGAGGTGAGGGGGAGGGCAGAGCGGCGCGCGTCACTGGAGGGGGGAGAGAAGGGAAAAAGTGGAAGGGAGTTATGTGAAATGTTATATATATATATATATGCATATATATAATATTAGTTTTATTTAATACCCGTATAAGTTAACTTTTAATTCGAACTCAAAATTGAGCCCACGGACTGTCGTCCATTGCTAGTTACCCTTATTCCGTACACAATGGGATATGTATCGTAAGCTGATTCGATCGCTTCCATCAGTTTTTGTCAAAATCAAAATATAACTCTATATATTGAATTTGATCGCGCATTTCAATTTACCGGCCCACATACCGACTCTAAAGATCCCAGGAAATTCTTTCTAGTTTCGTATTGACGATACGGTCCTAACGAAACTAATTTCATCCAATTCTAAGACCGTTTGAAAAATGGCCATTTTCCGGTCGATTAAAATCAACTGAAACTGCAAAAACATGTTTTACTTTGCCACGCTCACACATTGATTCAGAAAATTATGAATTTTGAAACCTAGCAATAATTTGACATCCCGGATCTAACAAAAGTGGTTTCGTCGAAAACCGAGGTGGTTTGCAAAATTTCCATTTTTAAGGGCCAGAATTCCATATCGACTATTCTGAAATTTCAGCTGGGCATATCTTTTTATCCTCGTAATGAAATTTTGATTTTTCGGATTCGTTGGAAATATATTCTCAAATAGATTAAAATATTTTTGGTTTCACTAAAATCCGGTTTATTTTGAAAGCGGTACATTCATTTGAAATTTGAAATCGAATTATCGAACTACCGCGCCATTTCAGGCTCGTTATATAATTAAAATAAAATATTTACATTATAACATCGAGCTATATAAATATATACGTTCTAATTCTATTCAAAAGAAAATTCTCGTCGTTATTATTTAAAATAAATCATTTTAAATATTAAAAATTCGCTAAAATTGCCAAAATAATTTTTTTTTAAAAACATTACTCTTCACACTCGTTCTAGGATACTACTGATCCCATCTCTAACGAGTCATTCTCATTTAATATTACTAATCCAATTTCTGATGAATTCTTTCGTATGGTTCTAATGTGTCTTGTTCTCCGAGCTCTGTAAACCAAAGCTCTGATACCAGCTGTGAAATAGCCGACGAAATCCGGTAGGCTTTGCAACCATCCCTTCACCCCCCAAGCAGCAGGTAATACCCACCGTGGCTCCCACATGGTCACCCAGTATCACTTGTTTTACGGCCAGCCTCTCGACTGTCAGCACACAGCAACCAACCCTCGCAAGGGACATGTAAGGATAAGAGCCCACTGTTCGCCACCAAAACACATGGTGGGAACCCCCCATCATGACTGCAACAAGAACTGGTTAATGTTTGGGGAATTATTCTCTTGCTAATTTACTGTTAGTGACAAATGGGATTTTCAATGTGTGAGTGTGGCAATGATTTGTTTGTTACTATTTGTGTAGTTGGGCGATGTGTAAAATATATCGAATAACACAGATTTTCAATGTGTGAGCCCACTGTTCGCCACCAAAACAACAAACACATATTTTATTTGTGCAGTTGGGCGATGTGTAAAATTTATCGTCCCAATCAATATCAGTCAAATCAGTGTTTATAAACAAATCATCCGATTTGTTTATTACTATTTATTTTATATACACGTTAAAAATCATACTTTTAACTATAAAATATTTTCCATATAAAATATTTTATTTCATTCCACATCACATAATCAAATTTCATAACACAGCAATCAAACAAACAAGTCATCCATGGTCTGTGGACGACGGGTGTCGGGTGCTACTAAACACCGTCTGCATCCTAGTATATATTTCAAACTAGAAATAAATTAAAGGTGAGGACTTCTCACCGATAAGCTAAACCAAACACCGCGACTCTTCATATGTAGAAAATCTTCGCGGTGCTCGCCTTTTGTCACTTTCATCGACCGTATCCACTACATATATAAAAATCACATTTTTATATTTTCTATTATATAAAAATCATATTTTTAATCTTCCTATCATATAAAAATTATATTTTTACTTTTCTTATCATATAAAAATTATATTTTCACTTTGCTACTTCATACGATTAAAAATCCCACCTTTTCACGATTAAAAATCGAATCTTTTTAATGATAAAATCTAATCTTTCCTATGTTAAAAATCATAGCTTTCATCAATAAAAATCCCATCTTTTCTATAATAAAAATCTAACCCTTTTATTTCTAAAAATCGAATCTTTATATTTTATACTTCATAAGAAAAATCGAAACTTTATATTTTATTATCTAAATAAAAGTAGTAAATCATAATATATATACCAACGATTGTTTTTCTAATCATTTTGAAGTTTATTTACATTAAATAAATAAAGAAGAATAATAAATAAAAGAAAACTTACAGTTGAAAACCAGAAGGGGGGAGGGGGGTTCGTCAGCGCGTCGGAGGGTTTGAGAGGGATGAGGCGCACGCGAGGAGGGTGTGGATCCCGTCGCGGTGGTTCAAAGAGGCGGAGGGTGGCTGCATCGATTCTGGGGGGGCTTCGACGAGGTCTGGCGAGAGGCTGAACGGAGAAGGAGGTGAGGGTGAGGGCGGAGCGGCGTGCGTCACTGGAGGGGGGACCCGCGTTGATTGGTGGCGGCGCTAGGTTCCGCCCTTTTTATATTTTTTTCTCTTTCTTTCAGACTTCGAATGATAGGAATGGGGAGAGAGAAGGGAAAAAGGGGAAGGGAGTTATGTGAATAGTTATATATATAATATATTAATTTTATTTAATACCCGTATAAGTTAACTTTTAATTCAAACTCAAAATTGAGCCCACCGACTATCGTCCATAACTAATTACCCCCATTCTGAACACAATGGGATATGTATCATAAGCTGATTCGATCGTTTCAATCAGTTTTTGTCAAAATCAAAATATAACTCTATATATTGAATTTGAACACACATTTCAATTTACCGGGCCCACATACGGACTCTAAAGATCCCAAAAAATTATTTTTAGCTTCGTATTGATGATATAGTCCTAACGAAACTAATTTCGTCCAATTCTGAGACCGTTTGAAAAATGGCCATTTTCCGGTCGATTAAAATCAACTAAAACTGCCAAAACACGTTTTACTTCGCCACGCTCACAAATTGATTCAGAAAATTATGAATTTTGAAATCTAGCAATGATTTCACATGTGAAGAACAGAATAGAAATACGATTTTTATATTATATAGATAGTAAAAATTTGATCTTTATTTATGTAGCGTAATAAAAATCTGATTTTTATTATATATATGTTGAAATAAAAATGTGATTTTTATAGCGATGATATAAAAATTCGATCTTTATATATGAAGTAGAAATATAAAAATATAATTTTGATATAGTGATAAGGATAAAAATAGAATTCTTATCTATATGGTAGCAGTATAAAATTAGATTTTTTATCTATACAGTAACAATATAAAAATGTGATTTTTATATATGTAGTAACTACGGACAATGAAATTGACAAAAGGCGAGCACGACGAAGATTTTTTCATATGAAGAGTCGTGGCGTTTGATATAGCTAGTCGGTGAGAACTCCTCACTTTTATTTTTATTTCTAGTTGAAATATATACTAGGATGCAACGGTGCTTAGCAGCACCCGACACCCGTCGTCCACAGACTATGGATGACTTGTTTGTTTGATTGTTGTATAGTAAAATTTGATTATGTGATGGTGAATGAAATAAAATATTTTATAGTGGAAAATATTTTATAGTTAAAAATATAATATTTAACGTGTATATAAAATAAATATTTATAAACAAATCGGACAATTTTTTTATATACACTGATTTGACTGATATTGATTGGGATGATAAATTTTACAAATCGTCCAACTTCACCAATAAAATCTGTGTTGTAGATTTGAAACCCCACACGGGTATTGAGATGAGATTTGACGTACACTAATCCCGATTGTTTAGTTGTATGTCAATCGATGGATTGACAGACTGTGTAAGCGTTAATTATTTATATTTAATGCTTATGCAGTTGTGTGGTGCACTCTGGATGATGGTTAATTATTTATCATTGCTATTATATACGTGTGTAGTATAGAATCCATATAATTAACACTATATGGTAATTGATTGGGCCTCATTCCAGTTTGGAAAATAAGAAAAGTAAATTCATGTGTTGAAAAGAAATATAAATTCATGTGTTAAATAGAAATATAAATTCATGAGTTGAATAGAAATATAAATTCATGTGTTGAATAGAAAATATTCATTTGTTGAGTAGAATAATGAAGTTATTGGGATATATAAAGCTGTGTTGATTAGATTAACGCCATTTTAACGTGAACGATATTTATATCGATTATATTCGTTTTTCAAATGAATATAGGAAAGTAAGTGATTTCAAAATATATCGTTTTGAAAATATTATCATTTGTATAACGATGATGTGGAATATTCAATTTCGATTCGAAATTGAATATGAAGTTGAGATCGTTTTGAAAACGAATTTAAAACGATTTATAAAATATGTTTTAAAAGGAAATCGATGAAATATATATAATATATTTATATTATATATATAATGGCCTGAATAGAACGCGCCGCGTCGCGGTAGTTCGCGAATTTCGACCATTGACTTCGAATGGATATTACGGGAGATCCGACCGTCGGATTCTCCTAAAACCAGAACCGTTGGGTTCATATCGAAAAGAGCTTTCTAACGGATATGGGAGGTTTGAAATCTAACAGTTGGATTTGGAATTATGTTCAAATCAAATTTGGAAAAGGTCGCTGTAAGTGCAGTAAGATGGCCGTTGATGGAAATCGACTGTACGGGCCTTGATAAAATTATTAAAATAGTAATAATTTGTGTAAAATCATAAGAAATGATTTGGGAAGAATTGGGATGAAAAACTCCATATTTGAAAAGATAAAAGTAGTTTTTTATCGAAATGAACTAGTTTTGAACTAGAATAATAATTTATTTATTTTTAAAATAAACAAATTGGATTTGAAATGGTTTTGAAAGTAACCAGAATTTCCAATAATTAAATTGGAATGGATTTGATTTGAAATCATCTTCGGAATAGTTTGATGTTGGATTTCGAGATTATACAGATTTTGTTATGGAAATCTGAAAGATATTTCCGATACGATATTTGTTGGTTTTCTGAATTTGATATTGAATATAAGCCGATATATTTTCTATTGAGAGCCTTGTGTTTAATATCAAATGGGATTTTGGGTTGTCGTGAATGGTATCTTTAATAATAGTGTTCTTAAACCCAAATGGAGTTAAGAAAATTAAGAACTAACTTGGGATCAGTTAAGTTAGATGGTTTCTTGGATATTGATCTGATGTTGGTTTCGACCCTCGAGTTTAATATTTTGGGAACCATCCTCTTACTAATTTACGGTTAGGGACTAATTGAAATGTGATGTGATTTTGGGGTTTATCGTGAAACGTGTTTTAAATGATATCGGTTCTTTAACCCAGTTAAAGATTAAAACTAAGTGGAGTTTTAATGGATCTTTAATTAGATTGAAATGGTCGAGAATGGAGTATCACTAGTTTTGCTCCAGGCGTTAGTTAAATCTTTAATTAGATTTGAACGTGAAATGGTAATTGAATTTACCGATAACACCGTGGTGTTAGATATGGAGTATGACCAGTTTTACTTCGTGATATGAATAGGTTGGGATTGGGAAATAAAGTAAATGATTACTTCGGTGTGGTTCGTTAATCCCGACTAGTTTGAAGTGATATTCAAAGGAAGATTAAAGAATAAATTTAAAAGAATTTATCTTTGATAAAATTAATGGGAACCTTTCACTAAGAATGTGAAATTTAGAAACTAACTATAGGTCAGCTAAGAAGAATGGTTTCCTGGATATTGATCTGATGTCGGTTTCGGCCTTCGGGGTTAATATCTGGGGAATTATTCCCTTAATAATTTACGGTTAGTGACCAATGAATTGGAATGAGGCATATGTTGTGTTTGTGTAACATTTGTTTATTATATACGCAAGTTATTCAGAAAGACCGGGTTTATCCCATTCTGAATATTATTCGACGTGGCGTCGAAGAGGAAGATGGTAGTTGAAGACCGGAGGTCTTCACGTTGTTTGGGTGATTACTGATGATCTTGATTGGGTTTTACACCCAAGAGGAGGGAATCAGTTGGTGATCGTCCAGACGTACTTGGAGATCGATGGATATGCGAGGCACAAGGTGCCTCCGGTTTCGTTCAAACCCAGAACGAACTTAGGCGCCTCGGATATATCGGTGACTATGTGGAGCCGATGAAGCCATTGGGCTCATTTACACCCCAAAGGCCGGGGAAACGCAGTGTTCAGGAATTTTAATCCACATCGCCGGACCGGCCCTGAAGATCCAAAGGTTGATGCGTTCTGATCCTGATACATGGGCTAGATTGTCTCGAATCGTAGAGGACTATCTTTAGCCTCGGTTCACAGATGGAAATCCAACTTCCAATATGTGACTTTGCGGTTTTATTTGTAGAGCCTAGTATGGCGACATAGTGGGATGGGGCACTCATGTCGTCTATGATTGATACTTATGATTGAAATTGTTTTGACACTATACACTTATAGTAATAAAAGATGAAATTTAGCGTATCAAGCATTTTATGGCTATTATAGGGTAAAACCCTATCCTCCGGCTTGTGTTGCATTGTGTGATGGGACCTGGGTCTTATAATAGCTTCATTGTTCTTTATTTAGCATTGCGTTGTTGTTTTATGCACTGGTGTTCTTGGGAGGAAACCCGTTCCGTGTTATACAGCGTGGTCCCTTGATTTACCTAATTTTAAAATAAAGATTAATAACTGTTTTAGTTCTCCCACCAGTCACATGACTGACCTGGAGTTTGTTGTTTTAACCTAAACTCTAGGTGCCCTTATTTTGACATGGACAGCTAGTAGTTTTGGTTTTGCAAATTTATATTCACAGGATCCTGATTTACAACTGGAACGATACTCGGAAAGCTCTGTATCCGTGTATTACTTCTAGTTGTGTATTGTATTATTTTTCTGCTGCAACAATGTATTTAAATCTCTGATATTTTCTGATGTATATTATTTGTTTATACTCTGTATATTCTTGTATTCTGATGGAATTGTTGTAATTAACAATGAAATGTTCTTCTGACTGCGTTCCGATGTGTCTTGTCCTCAAAGTATCCAGGCTTTCCTTACCGGGGAAGTTACGGGTCTTCACAGTCTTGTGGTTGATGATCAAAGCATGACTTTAATATAACATAGCTTTGTGTAGCGTTAATTCGCGAGCCTTGCACCCCGTTGTGAACCTGAAACGGGAGAGGACTTCAGGGAGGGCATGTGTTTCCTTCTAGCTAGGAGTGGTGTCTGGATTTTGCATGCCCAGGCGTTTTACTTATGTGGATGATGGATAGCAAGGCGCCTCGGTTATATCGGTCTCTACGGAGCCGATGGCTGGTATGGTCTTTATACAGACCAGATTGACGCCCCATAGGGCAGGGAAACACAATGTTCTGGCATTTTAATCCACTCAGTTTGGACCGGCCCTGACGATCCAAGGTGTAGTTGTAGCTGTTCCTGAGACACGGGCTAGAGCTTCTCGAAGCGGTAAGGACGATCCCTTGCCTTGGTTCATAGACGGAAATCCAACTTCCAATACATCACATTTCGGTTTTGATTGTAGAGCCTAGTATTGGCGATGTAGTAGCTTGGGATGTTATACCGTCTATGATTGATACATATATATTTGAAGTTGTTTTCATACACTTTACACTATAATAGCATCAAAATGATTTGTTTTTAAACGTACCAAGCATGTTTGGCTATTATAAGGTAAAACCCTATCCTCCGACTTGCGTTGCATTGTGTGATGGGACCTGGGTCTTATAATAGCCTCATTTTTTCAAAAAGCATTGCGCTGTTTTGTTATATGCACTGGTATTCTTAGGAGGAAATCCGTTCTGTGTTATACGGCATGGTCCTTTGATATATCTGATTTAAAGTAAAGTTTTAAATAACTGTTTTCGTTCTCACACCAGTCACATGACTTACCTGGAATTTATTGTTTTGACCTAAACTCTGGGTGCCCTTATTTTCCACACGGGTAGCTAGTAGTTTTGGTTTTGCAGATTTATATTCACAGAGTCCTGGTTTACGCTGGAATGATATTCGGAAAGCTCTGTATCCGTTTATCTCTTTCAGTTGTGTTTTGTATTATTTTCCGCTGCATTGTAAATTGTAAATCTCTGATATTTTTGTTCTATATATTATTCATGTACACTCTGGAATATTCTTGTATTCTGATGAAATTGTTGCAATAAGTGTAACACCCCGAATTTTAGTTAATACTAAAATTCACTAATTATAGGATAAATAATCTCAGATGTGGGAATTGGGGGTAACGGGCTGCGTCATTGCGTTCGTCTCGGAAAAATACGCGAAATAGAGTCCGAGTTTTCGAAAATCGGAGTCCGTATGACCCAGTTATGGCCCAGGGAAGTTTGCAGAAAATTAGAGCTAAAAACAGATTTAGGAATTCAAATTTAAATTTAAAAATCAGATTTTGAATGGGCCAGGCGGGGTCAGGCGGGTAGTTTCCCGCCCAACCCATGTCGACAGGGCTGTCGACAGGCCTATCGACAGGGGTGTCGACATGCCTGTCGACTTGCCTGTCGACAGGGTGGCGCCGCTCTGTGAACCTGGGTGCACCAGGTTGCACCAGGTTGGGTTTCAGGCTGGCTAGGAGGGCTGGTTCTAGAGATTTCCTAAATCTAAGGGTTCTAATCTAATCTAGGGTTAATCTAAGGGCCTAAAACACTCACCTAATCCTATAAATAAGACCCCAACCCTACCCTAATTCATTCATAATTAAGTCTTGTAACTAAACTATGGCAAAATGAAATTTGAGCATGGCCTCCACTAATTCATAAAGAAAGTTGCAAGCTAATCCCTCTCTAATCAATCTCTAATCATCATTATCTTCATAGTTTGCAACTAATTTTACTTCATAAGGTTGCTAATCTTAAGTTTGGTGAGTTTCTATCACTTTAACATCATTTGTTAAAGTAAGTAGATTGGGTGTAATGAGACTTATGGTCTTAAATGCGGATTAGTGGATTTGAATCATGTATAATGATATATTACTCTATGTTGTTCTATGTTTATGCATATTTGATAAGATTGGTTTATGCATGTTTAACAAGTTGATATATGCATGTTTAATAAGTGGATTTATGCATATTTAATAAGTGGAATTATGCATGTTTAGCAAAGTGAGATATGCAAGTTAAGTGTATGTTTAAATGCAAAGTGAAAGTGATATGCAAGTTAAGTGTATGTTTAAATGCAAGTTGAAAGTGATATGCAAGTTATGCATGCTTATGCAAGTGTATGGATGCTTATGCAAGTCATATATATGTTTAAAAGCAAGATTTATGTGATATGCAAGTTATGCATGCTTATGCGAGTATATGAATACTTATGCAAGATATGTATATGCTTAAATGACATGATATGCAAGTTATGCAAGTATGTGAATGTCTATGCAAGTATGTGGATGCCTATGCAAGTATGTGAATGCTTATGCAAGTTATGTGTATGCTTAAATGCATGTTTAACATGTTATGCAAGATTGAGAATGCCTATATGCAAGTTTAACATAAGATATGTGTATGATAATATGCAAGCTCATATGCAACATGTTATGCAAATCATGTGTATGATAATATGCAAGTTTGGGTTGTATGTAGTTGGGTTAATATATGCTCATATATGCAAATTGACATCCTTTTAACCCATGACAAAGTTGTAAGTTAAACCCATGATATTTGTGATGATCTTCCCCTTATTATGTCATGTAACGAGAACGATTTACGTGGGGAACGATGGGGTTGGTAATATGTTAATAAATGAATGTTTGGGTATGATTAAGCATACCATAAAAAAATAAATTACCATAAGAGGGAATTTACCTATTGAGTTAGGTCTACCCCATGGGAATTTACCTATTAAGTTAGGTCTACCCATGCTATGGAAAATTTGATATTAATTAGGGATAATTAATATGAGGGTGATTAATTAGGTGTAATTAATCGACTAAGACACGAGGTTGGACTCATTTGTAGTGTAAAACTGCCCGGACCCGACCGGCTTAACCAGTTGCTACAAATGTCAGCCCAATGTGAGAGGTCTTAGCCATAAATTAAATACGTGATTAAGGTAAAGACACGAGGTTAGACTCTGTTATGACGTAAGACTGCCCGGATTCTACCGGCTTAACCAGGCGGTCGTAACAGCCAGTCTAATGTGGGAGGTCTTTACGGGAGATCACGGTCTTAATTAATTAAGAAACACTTAACCATAATAGCATGTAGTGGGACATGAGGGGTTAAGTGAGTGCCTTGGGTGGCATGAGGAAATTTGGTGGTTGCCTTGGGTGGCACGTGGAATCTAGTGGGTTGCCTTGGGTGGCAATAGAAAATACGATTAGAATACTTAACCAAGTGGAAACATGTAATTAAACATGATTAAAGGGTTAAGTGGGATACACTAGATATTTGACAAGCTTAAGTGGGTAGCTTGTGGGGGGCCCATTTCAACCAATATCCCAAACGTATCTTTGTGGGCTCGACCCAAGTCGAGTGACGGGACACGCATATTGGGCTTGATTATAAGAGGCAAAAATGGGTTAGCGGTGGCAACGCAAGTCCAACGGGTTTCATATGCGTGTGTGGGCCCGGGCTGGTAGATAAGCCGTTGTTGCATCGTGTAGATATAAAGCCGTGCACCGTTAGTATTGGGTAGCCACTTTAGGGGAGTGATACACCCCACTGTGGGACCAGCACGGGTATCTACGGTAGGGAGTCGATCGCTTGGGGAGTAGTGGGTACACCTAATGAAGATAGGGGCAGACGGCACCTATGTAGGGGTACACGAAACTACTGGGTAAGAATTACTGGGTACACCTAGTGGAAAGAGGGGCAGACGGCACCTATGTAGTGGGCTAGGGGTACATGAAACTACTGGGGAAATTTTCTAAGTCCTAGGAAGGGATCAACCTTTAAAGTAGGAATGACTGGTGTGGTGCAGTTAGTAATTATCCTTGGGTGGGTAGATGCGTCCTGACGGTTATCTTAGTTTATCCTAAGTCTACCAAGCTGCTTAGTGTAGCCATTCATCCCCAGATATTACCGTAGGTCAAGTTATGTCTTCTCTGGTTACTTTAATGATTGTATTGTTAAAGTTATAGGACTCACTCAGACTTATGTCTGACCCCGTTGTTTTTATCTTTTTCCCAACCCTCAGGTCCTACGGTGGATCCTAGCAGTAGTAGAGCTTGATCGGATTGCTGTTCCAGTCTTTAGGAGCTTGGGTAGATGTAAAGCTCCAGTTATCCAGTTATCTTTTCTTTTGTCATGGCTATTGTATGAGAGAATGGGATTATGTACTTCTTTATTTTGATGGATATTGTACTTGACTTTTATCGTGATTTTATGATGTAACCAGACATGTTTATTTCCGCTGTTATGAGATGATGTTTTAAAATTTCAAGTACTATTTATATCTGTCTTGGTGAAATTTTTCTGTTCTATATTCACTAAATACTCCACCGATGCTATGGCATTCCCTTTGTGAGTGACCCTAGCGGGCGTGGGGTGTTACACGTGGTATCAGAGCAAAGGTTACCGGAACAGATAAATTTTTTAGAAAACTATTTTTCTAAAACATTTTTGGAAAAAGATATTTTCAAAAACATGTCTTTTAAGAGAAAAGTTTTCGAAAGAAAAGCATAATCCCCAATAGCCATATCTATATCCTTCGAATTCTCCATTTTGAATCTTTCCTTTTTCGTTTCAGCATGGCCGAGAATATTAATCTTCCGGAGGGTGTAGCGGTACCAGTATGGTATAGGAGATTGATGGAGGCTAGGGCCACCACTACGGGTCCAGCAAATATTCCTCCACCAACCGTAGCACCCGATCTTCCTCCTCCCCCTCCTCCTCGCACGGATACTTTTGCTAAGACTTGCAAGGAATTTAAAGCTATGGGAGGGAAACCTTTTCAAGGATCTGAAACCTTTGTGGAGGCTAGAGATTGGCTTAAGGAGGTGGAAGAGTTGATAGATATCTTTGAGATGGAAGAAGGGAAGAAAGTCAAGTTGGCTGCTTGGTTAATGAAGGGAGAGGCCTCATTCTGGTGGGAGGTCACTAATGGAGAACGCCCCGTTGACTCTTGGGCAGATTTTAGGCAAAGATTTGTGGCAAAGTTTCTCTCAAGGGCGGAGGAAAACTTGTATATGGAAAGATTCTTGACTCTAAAGCAAGGAAATCTTTCGGTGAAGGAATATGTTAACAAGTTTAATCAATTGGCAAGGTTTGGCCTAGACATGGTGAATACACCAGAGAAGAAAGCTTTGAGGTTCGTGAAAGGCTTGAATGAACCTATGCATGGGTTGGCTATGACTCATATCCCTATGGGGGCCACCTTTGAGAAGCTAGTTGACATGGCACTCATGTATGAGGAAGAGAAGGGTCCAAATGCTAATAAGGCACCCGAGAAGAAGGGAGATCAAAAGAGACCTCAGCAACAGCAAAGCAAAGGTGGGAAAGGCAACGGTGGAAAGAATAAGAAGAAGAGGTGTTTCAATTGTGGGACACCTGGCCACCTAAGCAAGGATTGTCGCAAGAAGAAGAAGACCGGTTGCTTCCACTGTGGCGAAGCAGGGCACTTAGTGAAGGATTGCCCTAAGAAGGGGCAAAGGACGGGATCTACCTCAGGAGGACAGGTGCAAGCTCTTATGGCACCAAGTCAGGCTAGGGGGCAAGTACAGGCTCTCGCGGTTCCACCGATTCAGGAGAGAGGTAGAACTATTTCCGTTGAAAGTCTGGTTTTTCTATTTGACCATCCTGTCCGTACATTGTTTGATTCAGGCGCATCGCATTCGTTTATTTCATCATCATTAGTTGAGTCACTGCACCTAGACACCAGTCTGGTAGATGATCCCTTGGTTGTTTCAAACCCAATTGGGGGCTCCACTTATTTGTCCATGATATGTTTGGGTTTGAAGATTTCTATACTTAGCATTGAGTTTAGATGTGATGCTTT
Source organism: Allium sativum (assembly GCA_030737875.1). NCBI lineage: Eukaryota > Viridiplantae > Streptophyta > Magnoliopsida > Asparagales > Amaryllidaceae > Allium > Allium sativum. The sequence continues at coordinate 169,587,364 of CM060912.1, forward strand.
TGTATTGGGCTTCACGGGCTATGGGTTGATTTTGGGCATGGACTGGTTATCCAGTAATGGTGCCGTTCTTGATTGCGAAAGGAGAGTTGTTAGGCTGATGACCCGCTTGGGTAACACTCTCGAGATTTCTTGTAATCTCATGGACTCTGTTATGCTAAGTTATCTTGAATCGCTTGACGCTTCGGTCGAGAGTTTGCAATCTATGAGAGTGGTCCGGGAATATCCGGATGTGTTTGAGGAGGTGAAGGGCTTACCTCCGAAGCGGGAGATTGACTTCCGAATATATTTGGTGGATAATGCTAAACCGGTATCTTTACCAGTGCGCCACATGGCTCCTCGTGAGAGGAGGGAACTCCATAAGCAAGTAGGGGAGTTGCTTGAGAAGGGGTTCATAATACGGAGCATATCGGAGTGGGGTGCTCCAGTAGTATTTGCTACGAAGGAGGATGGGTCCCTCAGACTTTGTGTAGACTATAGAGAGCTCAACAAGCTCACAAAGAAGAATAGACACCCATTGCCGAGAATAGATGATCTTTTCGATCAATTGGTTGGCGCTTCAGTATTTTCTCAGTTGGACTTGGCCACGGGGTTTCATCAGTTGAGGGTGGCTGAGGATAGCATAGACAAGACTGCCTTTAGAACTCCGGATGGTTTCTATGAGTGGCTGGTGATGCCATTTGGGTTGACGAACGCCCCTGCATACTTTGTTGATTTGATGAGTAGGGTGTTCAGGGAGTTCCTTAATAAATTCGTGGTGGTCTTTGTGGATGACATCTTAGTATTTTCTAAGAGTGAAGAAGAGCATGCCCTACATCTTGGGGAAGTATTGAAGACTCTTCGAGCACATAGCCTTAAGGCTAAATTCTCTAAATGTCACTTCTGGAGGAAGGAAGTACGATTCTTGGGGCACGTGGTCTCCAAGGAAGGGATAGCTGTGGATCCCGCGAAGGTAGTATCAATTCAGGATTGGAAGGTTCCAAAGAATGCTACCGAAGTAAGAAGTTTCTTGGGGTTGGCGGGTTATTATAGGAAGTTTATTAAAGACTTCGCGAAGATATCGGCCCCATTAACCCGCTTAACAAAGAAGAATCTTGTTTTCACTTGGGACGTAGATTGTGATGATGCGTTCCGACGGTTAAAGAGAGCTTTAACCACCGCTCCAGTTTTAGTGTTGCCAGATGGGAGCAAACCATTTGTTGTCTATACCGATGCCTGTGGGACAGGACTTGGCGCAGTCTTAATGCAAGAGGGAAGGGTAATAGCCTATTGTGGAAGGCAGTTGAGGGCACATGAGAAAAATTACCCTACCCATGATCTAGAGCTGGCCGCTATTGTTTTTGCGCTTAAGATTTGGCGCCATTATCTACTTGGTGAGAGATTCGAGTTGTTCACTGACCATAAATCTTTGAAGTACTTGTTCTCTCAGAAGGATCTAAACTTAAGACAGCAAAGATGGATGGAGTTTTTAGCATCCTATGACTTCGAGATATCGTATACCCCTGGCAAGGGTAACGTGGTGGCGGACGCCTTGAGCAGGAAGAGGTTGTCCTTGAGTCCATTATTCGTGGAACGACAAAGCTTGGAATTTATCTCGATGTTTGATTTCAGACCCTCCGTTGACTATGTACCCGATTTGCTAGCTTCTTTGGAAGTTAGACCTACTCTCTTGGGGCGGATTGGAGAAGCAAAGAGGGACGACCCACAGTTGGTTGAGTTGGTAGAGAAGCTCATAAGGGGGGAGTCGTCCAGCCATTTGAGTAGGTACACCCTAGACGATAGGGGGTGCTTGCGTAGAGACGATAGACTTTGCGTACCGCAAGACGAGGGTTTGAGGAAGGCTATTCTTGATGACGCACACCGTTCTAGGATGACCATTCATCCCGGTGGGGACAAGATGTACCAAGACATGAAGAGGGTTTTCTTCTGGGCCGGTATGAAGAAAGATGTGGCAGAGTATGTAGCTCGATGTTTGGTGTGCCAGCAAGTGAAGGCGGAGCAAAGGAAACCAGGTGGGTTGCTTCACCCTTTGGAGGTTCCGCAATGGAAGTGGGATAGCGTCTCGATAGATTTTATTGACGGGTTACCCAGGTCGAGGAAGGGCAATACAGGAATTTGGGTGGTGGTAGATAGACTTACTAAGAGCGCCCATTTCATACCTGTGAAGAGCAAGAGGACTGCTCCATGGCTAGCTTCAGTATATCTTCGAGAGATAGTTCAATTGCATGGGGTACCCTCTAGCATAGTGAGTGATCGGGATCCTATCTTCACTAGCGAGTTCTGGAGAAGTTTGCAAGAAGCAGTGGGGACTCAATTGTGTCTGAGCACTGCATATCATCCTCAGACAGACGGCCAGACTGAGAGGGTGAATCGTGTTCTAGAAGACCTTTTGAGACTTTGTATCTTAGATTTTGGAGGTACATGGGAAGAGCATCTTCCACTGGTGGAGTTCGCATATAATAACAGCTTTCAGTCCAGTATTGGTATGGCTCCTTTCGAAGCTCTCTATGGAAGGCCTTGTCGATCACCTACATGTTGGTGGGAATCTACGGATAAGATCTTGCTTGGGCCTGATATGATTAGGGAGACTTCTGAGAAGATTGACTTGATTCGAAGAAGGATGAAAGCAGCGCAGGATAGGCAAAAATCTTATGCGGACAAGAGAAGGACGGATCTTGAGTTTGAGGTTGGGGATATAGTTTTTGTCAAAGTATCTCCGTTGAGAAATGTTGTTCGCTTCGGATCCGTTGGGAAGTTAGCACCAAGGTTTGTTGGGCCGTTTCCTATCAAGGAAAGGATTGGACGGATGGCATATAGAGTGGAGTTGCCTGACAGACTTAGTGGTGTCCATGATGTATTCCATGTGTCCCATTTGAGGAAATGCTTACATGAGACCGCAGAGGTGGTAGAGCCGAGCTTGCTTAGGGATATGGAGGTTGAGCGTGATGCGACGATTCGACGAGCTCCTACTCGCATCCTTGGGTCAGAGACTAGGAAATTGAGGAATCGAGAGGTTCAGCTAGTCAAAGTGCAATGGGGAGAAGATGAGAGCAACGCGACTTGGGAGACGGAAGCGAAGATGCGTTCATTGTACCCATTTCTTTTTGAGGGTATGTCTTTACTTTCTCCTTTATCGCTTGTCTAGTACTTATCTTATCTTTGGTATGTCCTCTCGTTAGTACCTTTGACCTTTAGATAGGGTAAACCTATGGTTGAAACATGTGTTTGAGACATGTTATGGTTGATGGATGCAAGTGGATGCAAGTGTTTGCTAGTGGTTGCTCGTGGATGCATATACACACACTCTAGGCACTAGATCGGCTCAGTCACTTCATATTGCATATTGCATAAAATTGTGTGTAGGAAAATATATTTATGGATGTATAATGATTGTGTTATCATATGGATGATGCATTTTGGTGAATGATTGTGCACTCATGTAGATATTGTATGTGTCGATAGGGTTTTCTCGCATACATAATGGATGCATGGCACTATCATGGTTTGCATATGTTCATACATTAGATAGGGAACATATACACACACTTTTTGCATATGCTCATACATCATTAGAAATTGTTTTAAGGACAATGGATGCCCGTGGTTGATGATTTGAGTAGATGGTTGTTTGGTTGGTAGGTTATGCATTCTCCTTAGCTTAGAGATTTCGGGGACGAAATCCTTTAAGGAGGGGAGAATGTAACACCCCGAATTTTAGTTAATACTAAAATTCAATAATTATAGGATAAATAATCTCAGATGTGGGAATTGGGGGTAACGGGCTGCGTCATTGCGTTCGTCTCGGAAAAATACGCGAAATAGAGTCCGAGTTTTCGAAAATCGGAGTTCGTATGACCCAATTATGGCCCAGGGAAGTTAGCAGAAAATTAGAGCTAAAAACAGATTTAGGAATTCAAATTTAAATTTAAAAATCAGATTTTGAATGGGCCAGGCGGGGTCAGGCGGGTAGTTTCCCGCCCAACCCATGTCGACAGGGTTGTCGACAGGCCTGTCGACAGGGGTGTCGACATGCCTGTCGACTTGCCTGTCGACAGGGTGGCGCCGCTCTGTGAACCTGGGTGCACCAGGTTGGGTTTCAGGCTGGCTAGGAGGGCTGGTTCTAGAGATTTCCTAAATCTAAGGGTTCTAATCTAATCTAGGGTTAATCTAAGGGCCTAAAACACTCACCTAATCCTATAAATAAGACCCCAACCCTACCCTAATTCATTCATAATTAAGTCTTGTAACTAAACTATGGCAAAATGAAATTTGAGCATGGCCTCCACTAGTTCATAAAGAAAGTTGCAAGCTAATCCCTCTCTAATCAATCTCTAATCATCATTATCTTCATAGTTTGCAACTAATTTTACTTCATAAGGTTGCTAATCTTAAGTTTGGTGAGTTTCTATCACTTTAACATCATTTGTTAAAGTAAGTAGATTGGGTGTAATGAGACTTATGGTCTTAAATGCGGATTAGTGGATTTGAATCATGTATAATGATATATTACTCTATGTTGTTCTATGTTTATGCATATTTGATAAGATTGGTTTATGCATGTTTAACAAGTTGATATATACATGTTTAATAAGTGGATTTATGCATATTTAATAAGTGGAATTATGCATGTTTAGCAAAGTGAGATATGCAAGTTAAGTGTATGTTTAAATGCAAAGTGAAAGTGATATGCAAGTTAAGTGCATGTTTAAATGCAAGTTGAAAGTGATATGCAAGTTATGCATGCTTATGCAAGTGTATGGATGCTTATGCAAGTCATATATATGTTTAAAAGCAAGATTTATGTGATATGCAAGTTATGCATGCTTATGCGAGTATATGAATACTTATGCAAGATATGTATATGCTTAAATGACATGATATGCAAGTTATGCAAGTATGTGAATGTCTATGCAAGTATGTGGATGCCTATGCAAGTATGTGAATGCTTATGCAAGTTATGTGTATGCTTAAATGCATGTTTAACATGTTATGCAAGATTGAGAATGCCTATATGCAAGTTTAACATAAGATATGTGTATGATAATATGCAAGCTCATATGCAACATGTTATGCAAATCATGTGTATGATAATATGCAAGTTTGGGTTGTATGTAGTTGGGTTAATATATGCTCATATATGCAAATTGACATCCTTTTAACCCATGACAAAGTTGTAAGTTAAACCCATGATATTTGTGATGATCTTCCCCTTATTATGTCATGTAACGAGAACGATTTACGTGGGGAACGATGGGGTTGGTAATATGTTAATAAATGAATGTTTGGGTATGATTAAGCATACCATAAAAAAATAAATTACCATAAGAGGGAATTTACCTATTGAGTTAGGTCTACCCCATGGGAATTTACCTATTAAGTTAGGTCTACCCATGTTATGGAAAATTTGATATTAATTAGGGATAATTAATATGGGGGTGATTAATTAGGTGTAATTAATCGACTAAGACACGAGGTTGGACTCATTTGTAGTGTAAAACTGCCCGGACCCGACCGGCTTAACCAGTTGCTACAAATGTCAGCCCAATGTGAGAGGTCTTAGCCATAAATTAAATACGTGATTAAGGTAAAGACACGAGGTTAGACTCTGTTATGACGTAAGACTACCCGGATTCTACCGGCTTAACCAGGCGGTCGTAACAGCCAGTCTAATGTGGGAGGTCTTTACGGGAGATCACGGTCTTAATTAATTAAGAAACACTTAACCATAATAGCATGTAGTGGGACATGAGGGGTTAAGTGAGTGCCTTGGGTGGCATGAGGAAATTTGGTGGTTGCCTTGGGTGGCACGTGGAATCTAGTGGGTTGCCTTGGGTGGCAATAGAAAATACGATTAGAATACTTAACCAAGTGGAAACATGTAATTAAACATGATTAAAGGGTTAAGTGGGATACACTAGATATTTGACAAGCTTAAGTGGGTAGCTTGTGGGGGGCCCATTTCAACCAATATCCCAAACGTATCTTTGTGGGCTCGACCCAAGTCGAGTGACGGGACACGCATATTGGGCTTGATTATAAGAGGCAAAAACGGGTTAGCGGTGGCAACGCAAGTCCAACGGGTTTCATATGCGTGTGTGGGCCCGGGCTGGTAGATAAGCCGTTGTTGCATCGTGTAGATATAAAGCCGTGCACCATTAGTATTGGGTAGCCACTTTAGGGGAGTGATACACCCCACTGTGGGACCAACACGGGTATCTACGGTAGGGAGCCGATCGCTTGGGGAGTAGTGGGTACACCTAATGAAGATAGGGGCAGACGGCACCTATGTAGGGGTACACGAAACTACTGGGTAAGAATTACTGGGTACACCTAGTGGAAAGAGGGGCAGACGGCACCTATGTAGTGGGCTAGGGGTACATGAAACTACTGGGGAAATTTTCTAAGTCCTAGGAAGGGATCAACCTTTAAAGTAGGAATGACTGGTGTGGTGCAGTTAGTAATTATCCTTGGGTGGGTAGATGCGTCCTGGCGGTTATCTTAGTTTATCCTAAGTCTACCAAGCTGCTTAGTGTAGCCATTCATCCCCAGATATTACCGTAGGTCAAGTTATGTCTTCTCTGGTTACTTTAATGATTGTATTGTTAAAGTTATAGGACTCACTCAGACTTATGTCTGACCCCGTTGTTTTTATCTTTTTCCCAACCCTCAGGTCCTACGGTGGATCCTAGCAGTAGTAGAGCTTGATCGGATTGCTGTTCCAGTCTTTAGGAGCTTGGGTAGATGTAAAGCTCCAGTTATCCAGTTATCTTTTCTTTTGTCATGGCTATTGTATGAGAGAATGGGATTATGTACTTCTTTATTTTGATGGATATTGTACTTGACTTTTATCGTGATTTTATGATGTAACCAGACATGTTTATTTCCGCTGTTATGAGATGATGTTTTAAAATTTCAAGTACTATTTATATCTGTCTTGGTGAAATTTTTCTGTTCTATATTCACTAAATACTCCACCGATGCTATGGCATTCCCTTTGTGAGTGACCCTAGCGGGCGTGGGGTGTTACAATAAGCATTGAAATGTTCTTCTATTTGTGTTCTGATTTGTCGTGTTCTCAAAGCAATCTGGTCTTTCCTTTATGGAAAAGTTTGGGTCATCTCATTTGGTATTAGAATTTTGGTTTATAGAGCTTAGAGAACAAGACACGTTAGAACCGAACGAAAGAATTCATCAGAGATTGGATTAGTAATATCCAATTAGAATGACTCATTAGAGATAGGGCTTGTAATGCCCTAGAACGAGTTGGAAGAGTGCTATTTTTTTTTAAAATGAAAACGATTTTTATTTTGAAAATCAAATCCGATTATACGTATTTGGATATTTATTTAATATTTATTTGGACAATTGAGTATATGAGATTTTGCATATATGCGTCATGAACGTATATTCAAACTTTTAATATACTAGATAGATATAGAGTCACACTCTAGTCGCTTGGGCATGATTCTGATGATTGACGCGTCCTCACCAACATTTATTTTTGTAACGACCCAGAAAATCTGAACCAATTTAAAAATTTTAAATTGGCTAAAATAATGGATTTTAAATATTTAAAATAAATATTTTAGATAATGGCAATGAAAATTGAGTTTGAATCGACATTTGAAAACGAATATAATTAATTATAATTATATATAGAATTAAAAATGGCGCGGTAGTTCGATAATTCGATTTCAAACTTCAATTGAATATACCGGGTGCAAAACAATCCGGATTTTAGTGAAACCAAAAACATTAGAATCTGTTAGTGAATAACTTTCTAACGAATCCGACCAATCGAAATTTGATAGAAGGAATCAAAAGATATGTCCAGTTGGAGATTCTGAATAGTCGCTATGGAATTCAGACCCTTAAAAATGGATATTTTGCAGATGACCTCGGATTTCGACGAAACCACTTTTGTTGGGTCCGCGGTGTCAAGTGATTGCTAGGTTTCAAATTTCATAAATTTTCGAATCAATATGTGAGCGTGGCAAAGGAAAACGCGTTTGACCAGTTTCTGTTGAATTTAATCGACTGGAAATTGGCCATTTTGCAAACGGTCTCAGAATTCGACGAAACTAGTTTTGTTAGGACCGTATCGTCAATACGAAGCTAGAAATTATTTTTCTGGAATTTTTCTAGTTAGTATGTGACCCCGGTAATTTGAAATGTACGTTTAAAATTCAATATAATGATTTAAATGTAAATTCAAAAAGAAACTGATTGTAACAATCGAATCAGCTTGCGATACATATCCCATTGTGTTCGGAATGGGGGTGAAACGCTATGGACGACAGGCGGTGGGCCTCGTTTCGAGGTCGTATGTAAAAGTCAACCTTTTCACAAAATAAATAATTAATTAATAAAAAAAAATATATTATTTTAATTTCCCTCCCTCCCTTTGTTCTTCTTCCTGGCCCCCCCCCGTTCCTTTTTATTTCGAACGAACAGAAAAAAAAAAAAGAGGAACCCTAGAAATCAAGCCCCCCCCCCCACTGACCTCGACGCCGATCAAAGACCCAACCACCACGAAGGCCTCGCCCTCCTCCCTTGATCGAAGCACCGCGACATCGATTAGCCCCCCCGTCGAATCCCATCGCGAAGACGTAGCGCACCCCCCACCGTCGAATCAAAGCTCCAAACCTCGAGCGCCACACTCGCGAAGACGCAGCGCCACCCGCACCTCGAAGCCTTGCCTCCTGCCTCCGACGATCGGTGAAACGCCCCCCTTTCTTTTTCTGTAAGTATTTATTTTATTATTTTATTTTTATTTTATAAAAACAAGATTAAAACTGTTTTATGATTAAGGAAAAAAAAACTGAAATAGTTAAAAGTAAAAACTGTTTTCTAAATAAAGATAAAAACTGATTTAGGTTTTAAAAATTTAAAACTGATTTTTATTTTAGAAAGTAAAAAACTGTTTTATGTTTAAAATAAAAACTGTTTTACGTTTTTAAAGTTAAAAACTGTTTTATGTTTAAAATAAAAACCGTTTTATGTTTTTAAAGTTAAAAACTGTTTTATGTTTTTAAAGTTAAAAACTGTTTTATGTTTTTAAAGTTAAAAACTGTTTTATGTTTTTAAAGTTAAAAACTGATTTGTTTAAAATTTAAAAACCGATTTTGTTAAAGTTAAAACAGAAATTTTTATAAAGTTTAAAACTGAATAAATTTAAAAGAAAAACTGTTTTGAAAAGAAAATAAAAACTGCATTTTCTATGAAGATAAAAACTGCCTTTTTATAAAAGAGAAAAACTGATTTTATTTTGAACTTTAAAATAGGAAAAAGGTTTAATCTTTTAGTAGAAAAAGATTGGAACTTGCAAAAGTAAAAATCATATTTTTTATGTTGAAAGTTGAAATAAAAAGACATATTTTTATATGTTGAAAAGCAAAAATAAAAATCATATTTTTATATATTGAATAGCGAAGTCGAAATTCGATTTTTATATATTGAATAGCATAGTAAAAATTCTATTTTTACATATGCAGAGAATACGGGCGAAAGCGACAAAAGGCGAAGATTTCTATAAGGAAGAGTCGTGAAGTTGGATAGCTATTTGTGAGATTTCTGATTTAAAATTTATATATATATGAGTTGAAAATGAAAGTGAATAGCTATATATAAATATCTATATATCTATATATATATATATATATACGCCCCTCGTCCACAAACCATGGACGATATTTATTGGTTGAAATTGTTGTGAAAATTTGATTGATAGCGAATGGTTGTTTGGGATTGTTTGTGATTGACATTGGTTGATTGTGGTTGAAAAATACCCATTTGTGGTTGTGAAATATTTGGTTGAAACCACATAGGATTAGTTTGTGGAAATGAAATAAATATATACATGCCGCCTGCGTGCGAACTAGATGCATGATTCCCATTGTCAAAAACCGCGAGGTTTTAAGGTAGAGCGAGGAGCCGTACTAGGGACGGTGCCGGTGTAACTACCCTGCCGTTATGCTGCCGAAATTTTGAATAATATTTGTGTGTTTGAATTATTTTCATATGCTTAAACTATATTTATTCATTGAATAGAAAACATTCATGTGTTGAATTGATATTCATTCGTTGTTTAGAAATTCATGTGTTGAATGGTATTCATATTTTGAAATAAATTGTGCGATAATAAAAATCACATTTTTATCTATATATAAAAACTATAGAAAACATTCATGTGTTGAATTGATATTCATTCGTTGTTTAGAAATTCATGTGTTGAATGGTATTCATATTTTGAAATAAATTGTGCGATAATAAAAATCACATTTTTATCTATATATAAAAACTATAGAAAACATTCATGTGTTGAATTGATATTCATTCGTTGTTTAGAAATTCATGTGTTGAATGGTATTCATATTTTGAAATAAATTGTGCGATAATAAAAATCACATTTTTATCTATATATAAAAACTATTGAAAACATTCATGTGTTGAATTGATATTCATTCGTTGTTTAGAAATTCATGTGTTGAATGGTATTCATATTTTGAAATAAATTGTTCGATAACAAAAATCACATTTTTATCTATATATAAAAACTATTGAAAACATTCATGTGTTGAATTGATATTCATTCGTTGTTTAGAAATTCATGTGTTGAATGGTATTCATATTTTGAAATAAATTGTTCGATAACAAAAATCACATTTTTATCTATATATAAAAACTATTGAAAACATTCATGTGTTGAATTGATATTCATTCGTTGTTTAGAAATTCATGTGTTGAATGGAATTCATATTTTGAAATAAATTGTTTGATAATAAAAATCACCTTTTATCGACTATATGAACTATATAGAAAAATAGTGTTTTGAAATGAATTGTTTTACAATAAAAATCACATTTTTATTGTATGCATAAATCGTTGAAATGTGAAGGGTTAAAAATAGCCACTTGTTCAAAATAAACATATATGAGTTGAAATATTCATTAATTAGCTAATGAAATGATTTGCACCTATTTATGTAACATTAGAATGAATGGAGTTTTTAAACCAAATAGAAATCGAATATGAAGTCGAATAGAAAATGAAAAATGATATGGACTGTATATATATGTACATGCATATTCATTGAACAGGTTATAGCAAAGGGGCGAGAGAAGAGGAATAAAATTTGTGCCCGACAAATAGGTACACATTTACTGATTTGTTTGGGTGATGATTTTGAGCCTGTTGGCTAGCCGCTTGGCTTTTTCTTTTTCTTTTTGAGATTAGAAGGATCGGGACGCTATTTGCGATTTCCCGACGCTCCCGGTACAGGGGAGGTTATGGCGAAATTTTTCCAAAATTTAAGGTGTTAGAAAAATTTTTGAAGTGAAAACGATATTGAAATCGTTGAATGAACTATATTTATATAACTATATAAATATAAATAAAATTAAAACGAAACGAAGCCGTGCAGTTCGTATTTTGAAACCGTGATTTCAAACGACTAGTACGGGAAATCCGACCATTGGATTTTCCCGAAACCTCAACCGTTGGGTTCGCCTTGGAATAATCTTTCCAACGGCACCAACCTTGTAAAAATCCAACGGTTGGATTGTCTGGAATGTTTAATTCAAATCTGAAGAAAAACAGCGCCAGAAACGATTATATTTATTTATATATATAAATAAAATTATATTTAATCGAATAACGACTCTGCAGTTCGTAATTTGAAATCGAAAATTCAAACGATTGTACCGGGAGATCCGACCGTCGGATTTTCCCGAAACTGGAACCGTTGGGTTCGTTTTGAAAAGACCTTTCAAATGATGTAAATTTTGTGAAGATCCAACGGTTAGATTTTCAGATATGTGTAAATCAAATCTGAAGAAAAACAGCGCCACGGCCGCCTTATGGCCCGAAGCGTCGTTTTGAATAAAACGGCTATTTTAAAATAAATAAAAATAGCGATAAATAGTTATAAAATATCATAAGCGATATGGAATAGAAATAAACTGAATTTGCTTGATTTGCGTGGCTTTTGATGGTTGAATGTGTTTGGTGTGAAAATTACATTAAAGAACACAATTGGTGTTGTCGAATAATTTAACCATTGAAATAAATCGATTTGAAATTCTAAATATACGTGAATTATTTGGAAAGGCCGAGTTAATTCTCATTTCGAATAATCGACCGACGATTGAAATTCGAAGATGAAGATGGTGGTCGAAGACCGGAGATCTTCACCTCGTTTGGATGGTAACCGAGGTCCTGATTGGGAGGCATCCCGAAATATGGATAATGAGTGGTGATCGTTCAGACGTACGTGTTGATCAAAGGGTTTGCGAGGTATTTAGTGCCTCCGGTTTCGTTCAGACCCAGAACGGACTTGTAAATGGACTGTGTGTCTGACATAGGATTTATTCTGTGTGGCATGCTAAGATGCAGTGATCAGGGCTCCTGTTGAAAAGCAAAGTCTTGTGGTGATGATCAAAGCACCGCCTGTGTGGCGTAGCTTTGTGTATAACGTGAATTCGCGAGCCTCACACCCCGGTATGAACCAGAAACGGGAGAAAGGACCTCAGGGAGGGCCTACGTTTCCTCCTAGCTAAAAGTGGCGTCAGTGGTTTTACACGTCCTGACGAGTTTGACTTATGTGGTTGTTGCTGTTGCGAGGCGCCTCGGTTAGATTGGACGATCCGGGTCCGATGGAGTCACTTGTTGGCTCGCTTACGCCCCAAAGGGCGGCGAAACGTAGTGCTCAGGCATTTTAATCCACTCCGTGTGGACCGGCCCTGTCGCTCCTAGGGTCACTCGAGCTCTGACCCTGAGACTCGGGCTAGGCAGTCTCGAATTCGGTAAGGACTATCTTTTGCCTTGGTTCATGACGGAAATCCAATTTCCAAATACGTGATCGTGCGGTTTTGATTGTATATATATATGGCGACATGATATATGGTACCCATGCCGTCTATGATTGATAGTTATTATTTGAAATTGTTTTCAAAACATATATACACTAGCAATAATATCAAATGCCTTTGTTTTATTCGTATCAAGCATATCTTGGCCGTTATAAGGTAAAAACTCTATCCTCCGGTTTGCGTTGCATTGTGTGATGGGAACTGAGTCTTATAACGGCTTCATTTTTATAAAAAGCATAGCGATGTTAAAAAGAAAAATTTGTTTTAAAGCACTGGCAATCCAATGGAGTAAACCCGTTCCACGAAAGTGGCGTGGTCCTGTGATTAGCCAATTATATATGTGTTGAGTAGATTTCTCATACCAGTCCCATGACTGACTCGTAGTTTGTTTCACTTTCAAACTCGGGTGCCCCTTTTTCTACACGGGCAGCCTTGTATTCAGGTTTAGCTGGTTCTTTCTGGATAGCTGGAGCTGAAGATGGATTCTATCATTTATTTCTTTTTATGCTGTTCAGCTCCTATTGTACATATTTTGTTTATTTCCGCTGTAGACATTTATGTATAGCTGAACTGTATTTGTACTAAGTAAGATCCTGTATACTGTGTAACTCTGATGATTATTTTATCCAGTATATTTTGTTGTTCATTCTGGTGTATTTATTTAATTCTGTTCTGCTATTATATGTTTCTGTGTTATATTCCAAAGATAACCTTGTTTCCGTGAGAACGGGAAATCGGGTCGTCTCAACGTGGTATCAGAGCTTTGGTTAAGCTTAGTTCTGGAATATAACATTTGAACGAACTCGTCAGAAATAGAACCAGTAGTGTTCTAGGATGGGTAACTCTATACAGATAGGATCAGCAATATCCTAGTATGAGTAAAGCAGAATAAATTACACCTCGATAGACACATTTACATTTGAAGTATATGTTTCTATGTTTAAGTACCTTTTCTGTGACCTGACACTTGATCTGCTAATTGCAGAAGTACTAGAAAAATGAGTGCCAGAAACAGAGGGAATACAGAACCCGATCTAGAGGCTCTGTTAAAGAAATATCGAAATCTGAACGGAGCGCAATTCTCGGGCAATGAATCTATTATTCAAACTCAAGCTTGGTTGAGTTCTGTCGAAAGAATCTTTGAGCATATCCAGCTGAGAGATGACCAGAAACGGTTAGTAGCATCTTGGGCGCTCAAAGAAGAAGCTTTAATCTGGTGGGAAACAATCATCAAAGATAATCCAGAAGGTGATATCACCTGGGACAGATTCAAAGTGATTTTCCTAGAGAGATTTACTCCTCCCGAAGTAACCGAGAGATTATGTGATGAATTTTCTTATCTAATACAAGGTGATATGACCATTCCCGAATATCATAAGAAATTCAATGAACTTGCTCACTTTGCTCCTCATCTAATTCAAAATCCGAAGAGGAAAAATATGAGATTTATTCACGGGCTTCAAAGGAAATACCAGAATAAGGTATTGGGGCATGTGAAGCTTCCTTTTTCTGAAATGATTTACATGGCTTATCAGTATGAAGACCTCCATAAGAAAGGAATGTTGCGCGACGAAGAAGAAGTCTGTTCTAGTGACAAAGCAGAGTCGGAAACTGATATTCCAGAAGCCAGTAAGAGGTCTGAGGTCAGTATCAAGCCCGAGGCAGACCGGAAGAGGGCCAGATCCGAAAAAGAACCGGCAACGACTGCCACATGTTCTAACTGCAATAAACAGGGGCATCTGACCAGGAAGTGTAAAACCTCGAGGAAACGAAAGAGAGGGTCTAAACCCGATAACCAGTTTAGAGAGAATAGAAAGTGCAGTCAATGCCATCAGTTCGGTCATCTTTCAAAGGCCTGCCCGCTATTCAGAAAACCTAAAGCAGTACATGTAAATGAAGTGGTAGAAGTACCGACCTCCTCGTCTGTTCAGGAAAGATCTGATGTTTTAGAAGGCACGCTCAATGTCAAAAACATTCCAGTAAAAGTACTGTTTGACACAGGCGCGTCACGAAGCTTTATTGCAAAGAGTGCAGTCAAGAAACTGGATTTGAATTTGAAAAAGCTCAAAGAGCCAATGACTGTCCAAAATCCAGTTGGAGGTTCCATCAATCTCAGTTGGATTTGTGCCGTACCTGTCTCTTTTTCTTGCTATAAATTCCCTATTATCTCTATCATCATGAATTTTAATGAATTCGATCTTATTCTGGGATTGGATTGGTTAACTAGATATGAAGCTGAAGTTAAATGCGCCGAGAGAGTGGTTAAAGCAAAGGCCCAATCGGGGAATTATATAACCATACCATGTGAAGGCCCGACTTCAAATAGAAAAGATTTCTGGTCAGCTCTCGATGTTTCTCCAGCCCAAATAGAAAATGTTCCTGAAATCGCAGAGAATATTCCTGACCTCATTAAAGATATTCCTGTCGTCAAGAATTATGCGGATGTGTTTGAGGAAGTCGTTCGCTTACCTCCGCAGAGAGAAATAGATTTCAAGATTACTTTGATTCCCAATGCAAGGCCGGTAGTTCACGCTATTCGAAGAATGTCCTTGAAAGAGAAGGAGGAATTAGACAATCAAACACGACAGCTAGTATGGAAAGGTCTGATCAGGCCTAGTTTCTCTGACTGGGGTGCAGCAGTGGTGTTTGTCCCAAAATCTGACGGTACTCTACGTCTATGTGTGGATTATCGAGATCTGAACAAACAGACAATAAAGAACAAATATCCATTGCCGCGAATAGATGATTTGCTGGATCGATTAAATGGAGCACAAGTATTCTCAAGAATGGACCTAGCTACAGGTTTCCATCAACTTCGAATTGCCGAAGAGTGTGTTCCAATGACAGCGTTCAGAGGCCCCGACTTATTCTACGAGTGGTTAGTAATGCCGTTCGGCTTATGTAACGCTCCTGCTTACTTCGTCGATCTAATGAACAGGGTATTCAGAGGAGTATTGAATAAATTTGTGTTGGTTTTTATTGATGATATTCTAATCTTCTCTAAATCAAAGGCCGAACATGAAAAGCATCTGGAACAGGTTCTAGAAATCCTCAGAAGGAATGTATTGAAAGCCAAGTTTTCCAAATGTATATTCTGGCAAGATGAAGTAAAATTTCTGGGCCACGTCGTATCGAAAGATGGAATCGCTGTGGATCCAAGCAAAATCACAGCTATTCAGAATTGGAAACAGCCCAGTACTCCCACTGAAGTCCGCAGTTTTCTCGGATTGGCTAGCTATTACCGAAAGTTCGTTAAAGACTTTTCTAAGATATCTGGCCACTTAACGAAGCTTACAAAGAAACATTCTAAGTTCAAATGGACTCAAGAAAGTGAGGAGGCTTTCGAAGAGCTGAAGTTGAGATTAACGACAGCTCCAGTGTTAACCATCATCGATGGCAATCAAGATTTGAAAGTCTGGACTGATGCTTCTAGAGAAGGCCTTGGCGCAGTGTTAATGCAAAGAGGCCAAGTAATTGCCTATGCTAGCCGTCAACTGAAACCACACGAGAAAAATTACGTAACTCATGATCTTGAGTTATTGGCTATCATATTCTCTTTAAAAATCTGGAGACACTATCTTCTGGGCGAGAGATTTGAACTGTTTACAGATCATCAGTCATTAAAGTATCTGTTCACTCAGAAGGACTTAAATCTGAGACAGCAACGCTGGCTGGAGTTTCTTGCAGCATATGACTTCGAAATTATATATACTCCAGGAAAAGCCAATGTCGTGGCCGATGCGTTAAGCAGAAAGAATGTAATGATCGCCAGTTTTATTATCACGACTTCATTGCTAGATAAGATATCTGCTCTTCAGGAGGATGATCACTTCATTCAGAAGATCAGGGGGATAATTCAACAAAGCGAACCCTCGAGTTTTCAAGTTGATAATGAGGGGATTCTAAGGCTCAAAGGTCGAATATGCGTTCCTAACATTCCTGAACTTCGAAAGGAAGTACTGGATGAATGCCACAAGTCAAAACTCAGTATCCATCCAGGAGTAAGCAAAATGTATAATGACATCAAACGCACTTTCTGGTGGAAGTCGATGAAAAGGGACATTTCTTTATATGTCAGCCGATGCCCTACTTGCCAGCTAGTCAAAAGTGACCAACAGAAATTGGCTGGATTATTGCAACCGCTGGAAGTTCCTGGCTGGAAGTGGGAACATATTTCTATGGATTTCATCGATGGTTTGCCCAGAACCAGAAAGGGAAATGACAGTATTTGGGTGATCGTAGATCGTTTCACGAAGACCGCCCATTTTATACCTGTCAAATCAAATAGAACTGCTCAGAGTCTGGCGCAGATTTACGTCAGGGAAATAGTTAGACTGCATGGAGTGCCGCTCAGTATAGTCAGTGATAGGGATACAATATTCACTAGTAAATTCTGGGAGGCATTTCAAGTCGAGCTGGGAACGAAGTTGAACTTGAGCACCGCTTATCATCCTCAGACAGACGGTCAGACTGAGAGGGTGAATCGCATTTTAGAAGATCTATTGCGGGCTTGTGTTATAGATTTCGGTGGATCATGGGAAGACCATCTGCATTTGGCTGAATTCTCTTATAACAACAGCTATCAGGCAAGCCTGACAATGTCGCCATTCGAAGCATTGTATGGTAGACCGTGCCGATCTCCTGCTTGTTGGGTCGAGCCTGGGAATAGACTTGTGTTGGGTCCTGATATGATTCGAGAAGCTGCCGACAAAGTCGATTTTATTAAGAAGCGATTACTCGCCGCTCAAAGCCGACAAAAGAGCTATGCCGATAAAAGAAGAAGAGATATATCCTTTGAAGTTGGCGACTATGTATATTTGAAAGTATCGCCGATGAGAGGAGTAATCCGGTTCGGTAAAACTGGAAAGTTAGCGCCCAAATTCATTGGTCCGTTTCCTATTCAGGAACGGATCGGAACTCTCGCTTATAGGGTCAAACTGCCAGACTGGTTGCCTGGAGTTCATGATGTATTTCATATATCTCAACTTCGAAAGCACGTTCATGATCCAAACTTGATCGTGGAAGAAGCAGCTCAGCAGGATATTGAAATTACTCCAGAACTAGCTGTGAGGCGTGAGCCGCTAAAGATCATCGGCAAAGAAACCAAGGAGCTGAGGAACAAGAAGGTTCACTTAGTCAAAGTGCAATGGAGTGGAGATCCGCGAGATTGTACTTGGGAAACTGAGGAGAGCATTCAGAAAGCTTATCCTAGATGCCGAGTAGATATCTCTGATTGACTCCGGTGCAAGGTACATTTACCATACTTTACCTCACCATTTAATTCTCTATTCTGTTGCTATTTTCTTCCCATGGATGTGCATTGTTTATTCTATACTCTGAATGATTTATAAAAGAATATAGGAGTTGATTAGTATATTTTTAAAAAGTTAAAAACAAATTGGTTGTTGTGTTGTGTGATCGTAGATTTATCAAACCACTTTCGACTTTATTCCTTTTCGGGGACGAAAAGTTTTAAGTGGGGGAGATTGTAACGACCCAGAAAATCTGAACCAATTTAAAAATTTTAAATTGGCTAAAATAATGGATTTTAAATATTTAAAATAAATATTTTAGATAATGGCAATGAAAATTGAGTTTGAATCGACATTTGAAAACGAATATAATTAATTATAATTATATATAGAATTAAAAATGGCGCGGTAGTTCGATAATTCGATTTCAAACTTCAATTGAATATACCGGGTGCAAAACAATCCGGATTTTAGTGAAACCAAAAACATTAGAATCTGTTAGTGAATAACTTTCTAACGAATCCGACCAATCGAAATTTGATAGAAGGAATCAAAAGATATGTCCAGTTGGAGATTCTGAATAGTCGCTATGGAATTCAGGCCCTTAAAAATGGATATTTTGCAGATGACCTCGGATTTCGGCGAAACCACTTTTGTTGGGTCCGCGGTGTCAAGTGATTGCTAGGTTTCAAATTTCATAAATTTTCGAATCAATATGTGAGCGTGGCAAAGGAAAACGCGTTTGACCAGTTTCTGTTGAATTTAATCGACTGGAAATTGGCCATTTTGCAAACGGTCTCAGAATTCGACGAAACTAGTTTTGTTAGGACCGTATCGTCAATACGAAGCTAGAAATTATTTTTCTGGAATTTTTCTAGTTAGTATGTGACCCCGGTAATTTGAAATGTACGTTTAAAATTCAATATAATGATTTAAATGTAAATTCAAAAAGAAACTGATTGTAACAATCGAATCAGCTTGCGATACATATCCCATTGTGTTCGGAATGGGGGTGAAACGCTATGGACGACAGGCGGTGGGCCTCGTTTCGAGGTCGTATGTAAAAGTCAACCTTTTCACAAAATAAATAATTAATTAATAAAAAAAAATATATTATTTTAATTTCCCTCCCTCCCTTTGTTCTTCTTCCTGGCCCCCCCCCCCCCGTTCCTTTTTATTTCGAACGAACAGAAAAAAAAAAAAAAAAAAGAGGAACCCTAGAAATCAAGCCGCCCCCCCCCCCCCCCACTGACCTCGACGCCGATCAAAGACCCAACCACCACGAAGGCCTCGCCCTCCTCCCTTGATCGAAGCACCGCGACATCGATTAGCCCCCCCGTCGAATCCCATCGCGAAGACGTAGCGCACCCCCCACCGTCGAATCAAAGCTCCAAACCTCTAGCGCCACACTCGCGAAGACGCAGCGCCACCCGCACCTCGAAGCCTTGCCTCCTGCCTCCGACGATCGGTGAAACGCCCCCCTTTCTTTTTCTGTAAGTATTTATTTTATTATTTTATTTTTATTTTATAAAAACAGGATTAAAACTGTTTTATGATTAAGGAAAAAAAAACTGAAATAGTTAAAAGTAAAAACTGTTTTCTAAATAAAGATAAAAACTGATTTAGGTTTTAAAAATTTAAAACTGATTTTTATTTTAGAAAGTAAAAAACTGTTTTATGTTTAAAATAAAAACTGTTTTACGTTTTTAAAGTTAAAAACTGTTTTATGTTTAAAATAAAAACTGTTTTATGTTTTTAAAGTTAAAAACTGTTTTATGTTTTTAAAGTTAAAAACTGTTTTATGTTTTTAAAGTTAAAAACTGTTTTATGTTTTTAAAGTTAAAAACTGATTTGTTTAAAATTTAAAAACCGATTTTGTTAAAGTTAAAACAGAAATTTTTATAAAGTTTAAAACTGAATAAATTTAAAAGAAAAACTGTTTTGAAAAGAAAATAAAAACTGCATTTTCTATGAAGATAAAAACTGCCTTTTTATAAAAGAGAAAAACTGATTTTATTTTGAACTTTAAAATAGGAAAAAGGTTTAATCTTTTAGTAGAAAAAGATTGGAACTTGCAAAAGTAAAAATCATATTTTTTATGTTGAAAGTTGAAATAAAAAGACATATTTTTATATGTTGAAAAGCAAAAATAAAAATCATATTTTTATATATTGAATAGCGAAGTCGAAATTCGATTTTTATATATTGAATAGCATAGTAAAAATTCTATTTTTACATATGCAGAGAATACGGGCGAAAGCGACAAAAGGCGAAGATTTCTATAAGGAAGAGTCGTGAAGTTGGATAGCTATTTGTGAGATTTCTGATTTAAAATTTATATATATATGAGTTGAAAATGAAAGTGAATAGCTATATATAAATATCTATATATCTATATATATATATATACGCCCCTCGTCCACAAACCATGGACGATATTTATTAGTTGAAATTGTTGTGAAAATTTGATTGATAGCGAATGGTTGTTTGGGATTGTTTGTGATTGACATTGGTTGATTGTGGTTGAAAAATACCCATTTGTGGTTGTGAAATATTTGGTTGAAACCACATAGGATTAGTTTGTGGAAATGAAATAAATATATACATGCCGCCTGCGTGCGAACTAGATGCATGATTCCCATTGTCAAAAACCGCGAGGTTTTAAGGTAGAGCGAGGAGCCGTACTAGGGACGGTGCCGGTGTAACTACCCTGCCGTTATGCTGCCGAAATTTTGAATAATATTTGTGTGTTTGAATTATTTTCATATGCTTAAACTATATTTATTCATTGAATAGAAAACATTCATGTGTTGAATTGATATTCATTCGTTGTTTAGAAATTCATGTGTTGAATGGTATTCATATTTTGAAATAAATTGTGCGATAATAAAAATCACATTTTTATCTATATATAAAAACTATAGAAAACATTCATGTGTTGAATTGATATTCATTCGTTGTTTAGAAATTCATGTGTTGAATGGTATTCATATTTTGAAATAAATTGTGCGATAATAAAAATCACATTTTTATCTATATATAAAAACTATAGAAAACATTAATGTGTTGAATTGATATTCATTCGTTGTTTAGAAATTCATGTGTTGAATGGTATTCATATTTTGAAATAAATTGTGCGATAATAAAAATCACATTTTTATCTATATATAAAAACTATTGAAAACATTCATGTGTTGAATTGATATTCATTCGTTGTTTAGAAATTCATGTGTTGAATGGTATTCATATTTTGAAATAAATTGTTCGATAACAAAAATCACATTTTTATCTATATATAAAAACTATTGAAAACATTCATGTGTTGAATTGATATTCATTCGTTGTTTAGAAATTCATGTGTTGAATGGTATTCATATTTTGAAATAAATTGTTCGATAACAAAAATCACATTTTTATCTATATATAAAAACTATTGAAAACATTCATGTGTTGAATTGATATTCATTCGTTGTTTAGAAATTCATGTGTTGAATGGAATTCATATTTTGAAATAAATTGTTTGATAATAAAAATCACCTTTTATCGACTATATGAACTATATAGAAAAATAGTGTTTTGAAATGAATTGTTTTACAATAAAAATCACATTTTTATTGTATGCATAAATCGTTGAAATGTGAAGGGTTAAAAATAGCCACTTGTTCAAAATAAACATATATGAGTTGAAATATTCATTAATTAGCTAATGAAATGATTTGCACCTATTTATGTAACATTAGAATGAATGGAGTTTTTAAACCAAATAGAAATCGAATATGAAGTCGAATAGAAAATGAAAAATGATATGGACTGTATATATATGTACATGCATATTCATTGAACAGGTTATAGCAAAGGGGTGAGAGAAGAGGAATAAAATTTGTGCCCGACAAATAGGTACACATTTACTGATTTGTTTGGGTGATGATTTTGAGCCTGTTGGCTAGCCGCTTGGCTTTTTCTTTTTCTTTTTGAGATTAGAAGGACCGGGACGCTATTTGCGATTTCCCGACGCTCCCGGTACAGGGGAGGTTATGGCGAAATTTTTCCAAAATTTAAGGTGTTAGAAAATTTTTTGAAGTTAAAACGATATTGAAATCGTTGAAAGAACTATATTTATATAACTATATAAATATAAATAAAATTAAAACGAAACGAAGCCGTGCAGTTCGTATTTTGAAACCGTGATTTCAAACGACTAGTACGGGAAATCCGACCATTGGATTTTCCCGAAACCTCAACCGTTGGGTTCGCCTTGGAATAATCTTTCCAACGGCACCAACCTTGTAAAAATCCAACGGTTGGATTGTCTGGAATGTTTAATTCAAATCTGAAGAAAAACAGCGTCAGAAACGATTATATTTATTTATATATATAAATAAAATTATATTTAATCGAATAACGACGCTGCAGTTCGTAATTTGAAATCGAAAATTCAAACGATTGTACCGGGAGATCCGACCGTCGGATTTTCCCGAAACTGGAACCGTTGGGTTCGTTTTGAAAAGACCTTTCAAATGATGTAAATTTTGTGAAGATCCAACGGTTAGATTTTCAGATATGTGTAAATCAAATCTGAAGAAAAACAGCGCCACGGCCGCCTTATGGCCCGAAGCGTCGTTTTGAATAAAACGGCTATTTTAAAATAAATAAAAATAGCGATAAATAGTTATAAAATATCATAAGCGATATGGAATAGAAATAAACTGAATTTGCTTGATTTGCGTGGCTTTTGATGGTTGAATGTGTTTGGTGTGAAAATTACATTAAAGAACACAATTGGTGTTGTCGAATAATTTAACCATTGAAATAAATCGATTTGAAATTCTAAATATACGTGAATTATTTGGAAAGGCCGAGTTAATTCTCATTTCGAATAATCGACCGACGATTGAAATTCGAAGATGAAGATGGTGGTCGAAGACCGGAGATCTTCACCTCGTTTGGATGGTAACCGAGGTCCTGATTGGGAGGCATCCCGAAATATGGATAATGAGTGGTGATCGTTCAGACGTACGTGTTGATCAAAGGGTTTGCGAGGTATTTAGTGCCTCCGGTTTCGTTCAGACCCAGAACGGACTTGTAAATGGACTGTGTGTCTGACATAGGATTTATTCTGTGTGGCATGCTAAGATGCAGTGATCAGGGCTCCTGTTGAAAAGCAAAGTCTTGTGGTGATGATCAAAGCACCGCCTGTGTGGCGTAGCTTTGTGTATAACGTGAATTCGCGAGCCTCACACCCCGGTATGAACCAGAAACGGGAGAAAGGACCTCAGGGAGGGCCTACGTTTCCTCCTAGCTAAAAGTGGCGTCAGTGGTTTTACACGCCCTGACGAGTTTGACTTATGTGGTTGTTGCTGTTGCGAGGCGCCTCGGTTAGATTGGACGATCCGGGTCCGATGGAGTCACTTGTTGGCTCGCTTACGCCCCAAAGGGCGGCGAAACGTAGTGCTCAGGCATTTTAATCCACTCCGTGTGGACCGGCCCTGTCGCTCCTAGGGTCACTCGAGCTCTGACCCTGAGACTCGGGCTAGGCAGTCTCGAATTCGGTAAGGACTATCTTTTGCCTTGGTTCATGACGGAAATCCAATTTCCAAATACGTGATCGTGCGGTTTTGATTGTATATATATATGGCGACATGATATATGGTACCCATGCCGTCTATGATTGATAGTTATGATTTGAAATTGTTTTCAAAACATATATACACTAGCAATAATATCAAATGCCTTTGTTTTATTCGTATCAAGCATATCTTGGCCGTTATAAGGTAAAAACTCTATCCTCCGGTTTGCGTTGCATTGTGTGATGGGAACTGAGTCTTATAACGGCTTCATTTTTATAAAAAGCATAGCGATGTTAAAAAGAAAGATTTGTTTTAAAGCACTGGCAATCCAATGGAGTAAACCCGTTCCACGAAAGTGGCGTGGTCCTGTGATTAGCCAATTATATATGTGTTGAGTAGATTTCTCATACCAGTCCCATGACTGACTCGTAGTTTGTTTCACTTTCAAACTCGGGTGCCCCTTTTTCTACACGGGCAGCCTTGTATTCAGGTTTAGCTGGTTCTTTCTGGATAGCTGGAGCTGAAGATGGATTCTATCATTTATTTCTTTTTATGCTGTTCAGCTCCTATTGTACATATTTTGTTTATTTCCGCTGTAGACATTTATGTATAGCTGAACTGTATTTGTACTAAGTAAGATCCTGTATACTGTGTAACTCTGATGATTATTTTATCCAGTATATTTTGTTGTTCATTCTGGTGTATTTATTTAATTCTGTTCTGCTATTATATGTTTCTGTGTTATATTCCAAAGATAACCTTGTTTCCGTGAGAACGGGAAATCGGGTCGTCTCAATTTTCGAGTTTCGAAAGTGGGATATCTATATATCTCCAATTGACTGGTGTGAGAACCAAAATTAGATAGGATTATTTGTTGTGATTTGGCATCAAAAATGAATATATATATATATATATATAATATAAATGATGAATTTGAAACATTAACCAACTAATTGATTGCTGGTTGTTATGTTTGATTGCTAATTAATTAATAAAATTATTGAAACCAGTATATAAACAAATGGAAAATGTAGCCAAATTGTGTCGAATATTGAACTGAATTGAAAATTTGTTTGGAATTGCATGCATATAGATGTATATACATTTAACAGGTCATAGCAAGGAGGCTAGCGCAGATGAATACAATTGTATGCCCGACAAATAGGTACATGTTTACAAATTTGTTGGGTTTGGATGATTTTATGAGATGATTGGCTAGCCGCTTGGCCTTTTCTTTTTCTTTTTGAGATGGGAATAACTGTGTGGCGGTTTGGGGATTTTCTCGGTGTTCCCCATACAAAGGAGGTTATGGCGAAATTTGTCGAAAATTTAGGGTGTTAGCCAAATTTTTGAAAAATTAGAAATTCTTAGAAACTGAAAAGTTGAAGAATGAAAGCCAAACTGAAAGTTGAGTTGATTAGTTAAACAACTTTCATCTCCATTCCTTTTCGAGGACGAAAATATTTTTAAGTAAGGGGAGACTGTAACAATCCGGAAAATCAAAACCAATTTAAAACTTTTATTTTGGAAATTTTAATGAATTTTGAATATTTAAAATGATTTATTTCAAATAATAACGACTAGAAATTTATTTTGTATAGAATTAGAATGTATATATTTATTTGAATCGAAGTTAGAATATAAATATTTATTTTAATTATAAAAGGAATTGGAAATTGCGCAGTAGTTTGAAAATTTGATTTTAAATTTCAAATGAATGTACATGATTCAAAATAAAGCAGACTTTAGTAAAACTAGAAATATTTGAATCTGTTTGAAAATATCTTTCCAACGAATCTGAAAAATTGAAATTTCATAGCGGGAATAAAAAGTTATGTCCAGTTGAAAATTCAAAATAGTTGCCATGGAAATATAGCCCTTAAAAACAGCGATTTTGCAAACAGCCTCCGTTTTCGATGAACCACTTTTGTTGGATCCGGGATGTCAAATTTTTGCTAGGTTCCAAAATTCATAATTGTTGGAATTAATTTGTGAGCGTGGCAAAGGAAAATGTGTTTTGTCAATTTCAATCAATTTGGATCGACCAGAAAATGACCATTTTTAAAATGGTCTCCAAATTCGACAAAATTTGTTTTGTTAGGACGTATTGTCAAAACATAGCTACATTTATTTTTTGGGAATTTTTGGAGTCGGTTTGTGGCCCCAGTAAATTAAAATGTGTGTTTGAATTTAAAATATAATGATTTATATTTTAGATTTAGGGAAACTGATCGTAACAGCCGAATTGGCTTATGATACATATCCCATCGTGTTCGGAATGGGGGTAAATAGTTAGAAGCGATAGTCGTTGGGTATGAAATGGAGTTCGAATGGAAAGATAACTTTTTGGGAGAATAAAATTATAATTCTTACATGGAAAGTAACAGAATAAAAATATGATTTTTAATATATAAACATCGTATTAAAAATGTGATTTTTACTATGAACTGCGTGAAGAAGACAACATTGGAATATCAGGAAGATCCAAATCGTTCAGATATAAAGAATAGAGGAGTGGAACCCAAAAGTGAGAACTCCTTACTATAATTTTCTTTATACAGTTATTTATTATGTAACTGCATATATGAACTATTCCCCGTCGTCCACAGACCATGGACGACTTGTTTGTTTGATTATGTTGTGAAAATTAGTTGTAAGGTGAAATGGACGGAATAAATATTCATGTGTTGAATAAAATAATTTATTGTTAAAAATATAATTTTTAACGTGTGTATGAATAGAATAAATATTCATTTACAAATCAGACAATTTGTTTATGTACACTGATTTGACTGATATTGATTGGGACGATAAATTTTACACGTTGCCCAACTGCACAAATAAATTCTGTGTTTGTGGATTGAAACCCCACACGGGTGTTGGATGATATTTGACGTACACTAATCCTAGCTATTTTGTTGTATGTCAATCGATAGGTTGACAGACTGTGGTAAGCGTTAAATATTTATATTTAATGCTTATATAGTGTAGAATGCACTTTGGATGATGGTTGATTGTTTATCATGGCTGTTGTATACATGTGTTGTATGAAATACATATAAATCACATTATATGGTAATTGACTGTGTCCGATCCCAGTTCAGAAAGAAGGAATATTTTAAAATAATGTATATTTTAAAATAATATTCAGTAAAAGATCAAAATCTGATTTTGATGTCCAATTTGGGATGGAGACGAATATATTTAAATATATAAAGCCGTGTTGATTAGATTAACACCATTTTGACATGAACGATATTTATATCGATTTTATTCATTTTTATAATGAATATCGAAAAGGAAGTGATTTCAAAATCTAATGTTTTGAAAATATTATCATTTATGTATTAGTGATATGGAATATTCAATTTTGATTTGAAATTGAATATGAAGTTGAAAACATTTTGAAGATGAATTTAAAACGATTTATAAAATACGTTTGAAATGGAAATTGATGAAATATATATTATATATATAATATAATGGCCTGAATAGAACGCGCTGCGGCAGTTCGCGAATTTCGACCATTGACTTCGAATGGACATTTCGGGAAATCCGACCGTCGGATTCTCCTAAAACCGGAACCTTTAGGTTCGTGTCGAAAAGGGCTTTGTAACAAATTTTAGAGATATGAAATCTAACGGTTGGATTTGGAATTATGTCCAAATCAGATTTGGAAAAGGTCGTTGCAAGTGCAGTTCAATGGCCGTTTATGGAAATCGACTGTATGGGCCTTGATAAAATTATTAAAAATATCAATAATTAGTGTAAAATCATAAAAATGATTTGAAAAGAATTGGGATGAAAAATTCCATATTTGAAAAGAGAAAAATAGATTTTTATCGAAATGAACTAGTTATGAACTAGAATTATAATCCAATATTTTTAAATAAATAAATTGGATTTGAAATGGTTTTAAAAATAACCAGAATTTCCAATATATGAATTGGAATGGATTTGAATCGAAATTATCTTTGGAATATTTTGATATTCTATTCCGTGATTATACGGGCTTTACGGAGGAATTTGGAAGATATATATATATATCGTTATTCCAATACGATGTTTGTTGAGTTTAGAATTTGATACTGAATATAAGCCGATATATTTTCTATTCAGTGTCTTGTATTTAATATCAAATGGGATTTTGGGGTTTGTCGTGAACGGTGTCTTCAGTAACACTGTTCTTGAACCCCATGTGAAGAGAATAAATCTTTTAATTAAGATTGTTAGAGTTTCCAATTATATTTAATAATTGGAATAAAATGGAATGTGAATTGGATTTATTGTGAACGTGTTTTTTAGCGAGATTCGTTCTTTAACCCGATTCACTGTGAAATGTGATTTGGAATTTATAAATCTTTTGTTAAGATTTAAAGAAGATTTTCCAAAGTAAAGTTTTCTAATTTAACATATTAAACTGGAATTGAATGGAATTCGATTAGGTAATAATCGAAGTGAGCTTCTGTAGAGGAAGACTGTTAATATATATGGAATTTAAAAGGCCTTGTCGTTATACCATTTTTATTATCGGTTGGATATGGAAGTTCATATCGATTATGTATATTGATCTGTATTCTGTGAAGATTCCATTGTCAATGGAATGTGATTTTGGGTTTATCGTGAGCTGTTTTTTAAATGACATTAGTTCTTTAATCCAGTTAAAGACAGGATTTATTTCCTGAATTGGAAAATCATTAAGTGATGATTGTTGGAAATTAAAACTGAATTAGAGTTTTAATGAATTTTTAAATAGATTGAAAGGTGAATTTGATAACTAAAATTATCAAACCCAAGAAATGATCGAGAATGGAGTACCACCAATTTTACTCCAGGCAATAGTTAAATATTTAATTAGATTTGAACGTGAAATGGTAATTTAATTTACCAATAACACCGTGGTGTTAGATATGAAGTATTACCAGTTTTGCTTCATGGGATGAATAGGTTGGGATTGGAAAATTAAATAAATGATTACTTCGGTAAGGAGCGCTAATCTCAACTAGTTTGGATAAACCATAATTTGGTTTGAATTGATATCCAAAGGAAGATTAAAGAATAAATTTAAAGAATTTAACTTTGATAAAATTAATGGGAACCTTTCCCAAAGTATAAGAATAATTGAATAAAAGAATATTCTAGATTAGAATGAGGCGTATGTTGTGTTTTTGTAGCACTTGTTTATCATATATGCGAGTTATTTAGAAAGACCGGGTTTATCCCATTCTGAATATTTGAATTGACGATGAGTCGACGATGAAGACGGTGGTTGAAGACCGGAGGTCTTCACATCGTTTGGATGATTACTGTGGGTTGTACACCAAAGACGAGGTAATAAGTGGTGATCATTTCAGACGTACTTGGAGATCGACCGGATATGCGAGGACCTCTCACCTGTATTGGACATACAGGACGAGGAATATGGTGCCTCCGGTGTCGTTCAGCCCAGAATGAACTTGTAAATGGATGTGTGTCTGACATTGGATTTTATTTTGTGTGATTGATATACATCGGTTGCATAGCGTGAATTGCTTGTGTGGCATGCTGAGATGCAAATGATCAAGGCTTCTGTTGAAAAGCAGAGTCTTGTGGTTGATGATTAAAGCACGACTTTAATATAGTATAGCTTTGTGTAGCGTTAATTCACGAGCCTCGCACCCCGGTGTAAACCAGAAATGGGAGAGGACTTCAGGGAGGGCATGCGTTTCCTACTAGCTAGGAGTGGTGTCTGGGTTTTGCACGCCCAGGTGTTTTACTTATGTGGATGATGGATCGCGAGGCACCACAGTTATATCGGTCTCTGCGGAGCCGATGGATGGTATGGTCTTTATACAAACCAGATTGATGGCCCATAGGGTGGGGAAACGCAGTGTTCAGGCATTTTAATCCACTTCGTATGGACCGGCCTTGACGATCCAAGGTGCAGTTGCGGCTATTCCTGAGACACGGGCTAGAGCGTCTCGAAGCGGTAAGGACGACCCCTTGCCTTGGTTCACAGACGGAAATCCAACATCCAATACGTGACCTTTTGGTTTTGATTGTAGAGCCTAGTATTGGCGACATAGTAGCATGGGATGTTATGCCGTCTATGATTGATACAATTTTTTGAAGTTGTTTTCATACACTTTACACTATAATAGTATCAAAATGATTTGTTTTTAAACGTACCAAGCATGTTTGGCTATTATAAGGTAAAACTCTATTCTCCGGCTTGCGTTGCATTGTGTGATGGGACCTAGGATTTCCAACTATGTGGTTGTTGGATTGCGAGGCGCCTCGGATATATCGGTGACTATGTGGAGCCGATGGAGTAATAGAACTCATTTACGCCCCCAAAGGGCGGGGAAATGCAGTGTTCAGGCATTTTAATCCACATCGGTGGACCGGCCCTGACGATCTAAAGGCTTGACTGAGTACTTGCCTAAGACATGGGTTAGATTATCTCGAATTCAGTGAGGACGATCCCTTGCCTCGGTTCACAGATGGAAATCCAACTTCCGATACGTGACATTTGCAGTTTTGATTGTAGAGCCTAGTATTGGCGACATGATATATCGTACCCATGCCGTCTATGATTGATACATTTATATTTGAAGTTGTTTTATACACTATGCACTTATAATAGTATCAAATAATTTGTTTTAAACGTACCAAGCATGTTTGGCTATTATAAGGGAAAACCCTATACTCTGGCTTGCGTTGCATTGTGTAATGGGACCTGGATCTTATAATAGCTTCATTTTTCCAAAAAGCATTGTGCTGTTTACTTATATGCACTGGTATTCTTGGGAGGAAACCCGTTCTGTATTATGTGACGTGGTCCTTTGGTATATCTGATTTAAAGTAAAGTTTTAAATAACTGTTTTAGTTCTCACACCAGTCACATGACTGACCTGGAGTTTATTGTTTTGACCTAAACTCTGGGTGCCCCTATTTTCCACACGGACAGCTAGTAGTTTTGGTTTTGCAGATTTATATTCATGGGATCTTGATTTACAGCTCGAATGATATTCGGAAAGTCCTATATCCGTTTATCTCATTCAGTTGTGTTTTGTATTATCTTCCGCTGCATTGTAAATTGTAAATCTCTGACATTTTTTTTTTGTATATTATTCATGTACACTCTGGAATATTCTTGTATTCTGATGAAATTGTTGTAATAAGAAATGAAATGTTCATCTGTTTGTGTTCTGATTTGTCGTGTTCTCAAAGCAATCCGGGCTTTCCTTTACGGGGAAGTTTAGGTCGTCTCATAGGGGCACCCGAGTTTGCAAGTGAAAAAAATTACGAGTCAGTCACGGGACTGGTATGAGAAACCTTTCTTAACTTAAATCACAGGACCACGCCGCTAACGCGGAACGGGTTTACTAAAATGAAGTCAAATTTGAAAAATTAGAACAAATGCAAGCTATAAAGGACGAACACTCTTGCATGAATTAATTGGATCAAACAAATATGATATCACTTGCAATATATTGCATTCTCTCCCTACTAATTTGGATGGAGATAATGTAGGCACTATTGCCTTAAATTTCACATTTAAGGTAAGACCCTTGTAGCTGAGACTTTGATACACAGTATATGGGCACCATCAAGGGACATCACTTAAGCTAATACAATTGACAGTGGAATTCAGGTCAAGGTTCACTCTAGCCATTCTTTTATTGCTTGATTTTATAAACATATTCTACGTTCTCAATGGGTGTTACCTGCCAATTTATTCAACTTGTTAAATATCCTTTCCTACCGTAATATGTAAGAATGAGCAAGACATTTTACTAGTTATTTTATGATATCTGTGTACAATCCATTTTCCAAGTGGGAAGCTTGCCTAGACTATATGTGTAGATTAATCGCTTTATACACAACTTAGGCACAAACCAAAACTGGAATGATGTTCACGTTTTTAACGTGCATTAAAATTAGTTTGTTTTACTTATGAATGTTGAATAGATTTTTTTCCCCCAAGCTAATCAAATAGCTGGTAAGATGCAAGATATATACTACTACAAAAGTGGGCAAATTCAACACAAGTTTTATGTGGCCTTAGATCGAAAAAGCGTTGCATTTCCCCCCTTTTAAAATAGGTAACACCGGAAGGGCATGGCATCCGCGGTTGTTGCCTTAACCCTCTAAGGCAACGCTTTGTCCATCTAATGCCACGGAAAGAAAGTGTTGCATTATAGATGTAGCAGTAGTATTTGCATGTAATACAACAATATTCAGCATTGCTTGAGCATTAGTTAGAGCTTGGCTTCCAGATTACGATAGTGGGGCCACGTCAGCTGCCTACGTGTCGCATGACACGTCAGCTGACCACGTGTTACGTGCCACATCAGCAGTGGGGTCCACGTGCCATGTGGAATTAATACTATTTTGTGTAATGCAACACCACTGTATTATGGAATGCAGCGCCATTATCTTGAATTACAACATCATGAAAAAACAAATGCAATAGTAAAAGAAGGAAAATACAACACTTTAATTATAAATTTTGCAATACCAGTTTCGTACAAAGAAGAAACACATGCAAAACATTCATTATCACATTCAAACCATACAAAATATTCTATATACCATATCAGTTCTTCAATATACCACAAGTGCCAACACAAACGATCAAAAGTACAATGCAAATATTCTACATACCACAAGTGGCAACACATACCACCTTCAATACAAGTGCCAACACATACGATCGAATGCATTCTACAAAGTAACAATTCCATGAACCAGAAACTGTTTCTCTTCATGTCATTTCAGGTCCACCACTTGCCGGTTGTATCTCTCCTTATCATTTCAAATCCTGTAACTTGATTTTTACAAGTTATTTGATAAGTGCATCTGTGCATGTATATCATAGAAATATATCATAGCAATGAACCATCTGGCCATCTTAACTAGATCTTGTGCATACAATTATAACAGTTGACCATTTACCATTTGTCACTCGTGCCAGTGATGCCCAACAAACTAGCACTTCCAGTGTGCTTCGTCTTTTGTACATAACATTTCCAGTTCGCGTATTTTGTGACACCCTATAGTGGGTCCCTCGCGCATCCTTTCATGTGTCAGAACCATCATCATCTCCATATCCCCTAAACCTCAAGCTATGAAAGTTTCAGGAAAAAAACCCAATGGAGGACTCGCTGCTATACATTATTTCCATTGTTCTTAGAGGACATTGGAATGTTGAATCTATGCATCACATGCTTCAGGTGACTCTGAATCAAAATGTGTGGCCTATGCGGGTAATACCCAATAACTCTTTTCTAGTATCATGCCCATCTTACAGTAAGCGTGATCATGCACAATGTTGAAAGTCTTAACAAAACCTGGAGGTGATATTTACCTGGAAGCATGGTCTAATAATGAACTTGAGCCTAAACCAGCATTAGAAGTGGAATCATGGTCTAAAGTTGATGGCTTTTCTGAGTTCCTAAAGAATAACGTTCCTTCTTTTGAAGAAATAATGAAGCCGATAGGACGAGTGCTTGCAACTAACGAGTGTGACTGGTCTCATGTTGAATATAGATCTTTCTACCTGAAAATGCAATTTTATGAAGGCACTGGTTCTATTAATACTTTTGTTGCTCAATTCAATAACAAGGTTCACCTCATTAAGGTTCAGCGTTGTACCCATGCTCATCCTGGAACAAGGCCTGAACTTCTTTTTGTGAGCAATATGGAGGAACAGGAGGTTCCATGTTTGTGTGATCACAGAGGGGAAATGGATTCAGATGAAATATCGACGCAATGATACATGAAGCTGCTTTGCTACCCCCTTGCCAAGCTTATTTCCTGAAGCCACTCATGACATACATGTTGATAACTAGAGGAATGATCAGTGGGTAGACTTGGAAGTTGATCAGGAAGCTTATTTCCCTCTTCATCAGTAGCCACCTTTGCTTCCTTTACCTCCTCAACCGGATAGGACATGGAATATGATTAGCCAAACTACCTCACCCCTTGTCCTAATGTTGCAGGTCCATCACATGTTGTTGCTCACTTTGGACTAGCTCTCCTACAGCCGCAAATCCCTAACGAATTTGTTGGAAGTTTCACAGCCACAAAGCCCTAATCTGGTATGAACTGATGCTACTAATGTCATTTTTAGGTGTCTATATACGTATGTATTAAGTTATGATTTGTGTATGACTGCTTTATAATACTTTTGCTGCCTTTTGTTGTTCGCTACCAACTGGGCGTGCCAGTTCGGCTTATTACTACGTATTATATAAATAAATCGGTCGTGGGCATAACACCAAGTAAGGCATAATATGGATGCATACCTGAAGTGAGCTCAGTTTGCAAAATTGAGCTTACGTTTCCAAAATCGAAACATTGAAATTGGTAGTTTCCAAAATCAAATGGAAAATACCTATGCGTGTAGCAGATTGTATACGGGTGAACGACTCGTCCAGATCGGGAAATTGGTAGTTTCCAAAGCCTCTACAAAAACACACTACAGTGCAAACACATTGTAGTAAGTCATAAACAAATATTTATGTTTGAATAATAAACTATGAAACCTTTGTTCATAAATAGAATTGTTTGCCACACATGTATTTGTATCACAAAACCTCAAGCATACAATTACATGTTAATGTAAACGAACCCAAGTTGCAAATCAATTTTGACAGTAAAAGTGATCTACCTTTACATAAAAATACCCTTACTTCAAAGGTTTATTTCTTGATTTTTGCATGATATGTCAGTGTACTTGTCAAGACTCTTCTTATTTCATAATCAATGTATAAAAAACTAAAAACATGTTGTTGATAACCACACATTCACCCAATATATATATTTCACACAGAAAATGGGAAAATATTATATGGAATAATAGAAGAAACCTTTCAATTAACGAAAGCAACACATGTACGTCGATTAGGATTTTGACCACCTTCTTTGTGGTTCGAACACCATGCATCATCCGTTATGAACTGCATCCATGCATCGCCTTTGTCATCTTCATCCACGCACGAAGATGAGCCCATCGAAACAACATCGGGAGACACGTTTTGGTATATTATCACTAGTGATTGCTTGAGAGCTCTCCATTAATGTTATGCTATTACATTGTCCATGATCCTCTATTTTGGCGCATACAACGTTTTTCTTGAAAACTCTACATAGTGCATATGTGATGACCCCAAACTCCCGTGCCACAGAAGCAAGGATAATCATTGGAATACAACACAATTATCACAACAGCAGATTACAGATAGCATCATAACACATGAAATCATGAGATAATATCATCATAATAGCGGAATTAAAAATGTCATCAACATCAGAGTTACACAGACACAGGATACTACTTAGTACATAATAAGTTCCAACGAATAGAAAATAATTCTAAAACATCATCAAGTACATCAAAGATAAAGTGATGTCTAAATGTCTCAAAATATTGATAAAGATATTCTTCGTCTTCTGCCAAAGAGCACACCATGCTGTGGTGCATATCCAAAATAAGCCTGTTACCTGTTTACTTGGCTACCTGTGTCAAAATAAGGGCACCCGAGTTTTCAAGTGAAAAACAAACTACAAGTCGGTCATGCGAATGGTATGAGAAATCCTACATAATTAATCTAACAATAAGGCTAATACAGGACCACGCCGCTAACGCGGAATGGGTTTACTCCATTGGATTGCCAGTGCATAAATAAGTAAATCTTTTAAACAACGCAATACTTTATAGAAAAATGACACCGTTATAAGACTCAAGTCCCATCACACAATGCAACACAAATCAGAGGATAGAGTTTTACCTTATAATGATCAAACATGATTGATACGTATAAAACTTGATATTATTATTAGTGTCTAGTTAGATTAAAACATTTTCAAAGTAAATGTATCAATCTTAGACGGCATAGCTACCATATACTATGTCGCCATATATAGGTTTACAATCAAATCCGTAATGTCGTATTGGAAATTTTGTATTCATCATGAGTCAAGGCTAGGGATGGTCTCCTTACCGATTCATGACACTCTAGCAAAAGCCTAAGGATCACACCTATGGGCAACCCTTGGATCCAGCAGGGCCGGTCCACAAATACTTTAGTGGGTTAGTTATGCCTGAACATACGTTTCCTGGTCCTATCGGACCTATCACTTGGCCAGTAGTGACCAATATATCGAGGCCTCACAATCTATCATCCACATAAGTAAAAATGTCTGGGCTCCATACCATGACACCACTTCTAATAGAAAGAAACGTCGTGCACTCCCTACGTTCCCTTATCCCGTTTATGACTCTTACCGGGGTGTGAGGCTCGCGAAGTTACGCTATACACAAAGCTATGCTAATTAAAGCTGTGCTTTGATCGTCAACCACAAGGCTCTGCTTTTCAACAAAAGCCTTGATCATTTGCATCTTAGCATGCCACATTGACAATTCACACTATGTAACCGATGTCTATCAATATATAACCTCTAAGATCGTACGTCTTAGAGAAGGGTGTTAAGCAAGGGAATAAATTCCCCGCCACCAAACAGTTATATATTTACTAGAAATCAATTAACATAGAACGAAATTCAATGTCAAACACACATCCATTTACAATTCCGTTCTGGGTCTAAACGAAATCGGAGACACCTTATTCCTCGTCCTGTATGTCCAATACAGAAGAGAGGTTCTCGTATATCCGGATAATCAACAAGTACGTCCGGACAACTACCACTTTAACCCTTTACTGGGAGCTAACCAATGCAGGGCTTCAGTAGTCCTCCATTCGATGTGAAGATCGTCGGTCTTCAACCACCGTCTTCAATGTCTTTGACTTTAAATCGTCGTATAATTGTTTGAGATGAGATTGAACTCGGTATTTTCAAATAAATCTCGAATATATGTAATTCCAATCATTTCATATTGTTAATATTATTTTATATTGATTTATCGCTACTTTTATTTATATAAAAATAACCCATTTAATTCGAACAACGTTTCAGGTCGTTGCTTGGCCCTAACGCTGTTGTTATCCAAATTTAAATTACATATTTCTCAAAATCTAACTATTGGATCTTAACAAATTTATTATCGTTGGAAAGATCTTTCCAAAGCGAACCTAAAGGTTCCAGTTTTGGAAAAATCCGACGGTCGGATCTTTCGGTATAATCATTAATGTTATGATTCCGAAACGCGAACTACCACGTGCGATTCATTTAATTTTAATTTATATATATATAAAAATATAAATCGTTCGACGATTTAACTAACATGTTAAAAATAATGTTTTCAACAAACAAAACATATATTAACATATAATCTTTTTCCTACTTTGCTAACATGTAAATGACAAGTTCTATTTTAATATGTCATTCTTTTTAATCTAAATGAACATGTCAAATGTAATATTTTTCATTACAAATCCTATTTTAACTTGTAATCCTTTTTACCTATTTAATCAATACATACCCTAAAATGTCATTTTTAACGTTTAAACAATTTCTAAACATGTCATTTTTAATAATTAATCATTTTTAATGAGACTAATCATACATTAAAAATGATCTTTTTAATCTCTAAACAATTTCTAGTGAACATGTCAATTTTAATAATGAATCATTTTTTTGTGAAACTAATCATACATTAAAAATGTTCTTCTTAACCTCTAAACAATTTCCAATGAACATGTCAATTTTAATAATGAATCATTTTTAATGAATCTAAAAGTTCATTAAAAATGTTCTTTCTAATCTCTAAATAATTTCCAATGAACATGTCAATTTTAATAATGAATCATTTTTAATGAAACTAAACATTCATTAAAAATGTTCTTTTTAATATCTAAATAATTTCCAATGAACATGTCAATTTTAATAATGAATCATTTTTAATGAAATTAAGCATTCATTAAAATAGTTTTTTTTAATCTCCAAATAATTTCCAATGAACATGTAAATTTTAATAATGAATCATTTTTAATGAAACTAAACATTCATTAAAATGTTCTTTTTAATCTCTAAATAATTTCCAATGAACATGTCAATTTTAATAATGAATCATTTTTAATGAAAATAAACATTCATTAAAAATTTTCTTTTTAATCTCTAAATAATTTCTAATGAACATGTCAATTTTAACAATGAATCATTTTTAATGAAAAAATTCATTAAAAAGTTCGTTTTAATCTCTAAATAATTTCCAGTGAACATGTCATTTTTAATAATGACTCATTTTTAATGAAGCTAAACATTCATTAAAAATGTTATTTTTAATCTCTAAATAATTTCTAATAAACAAATCATTTTTACATATGCAATTCCTTTCAATCAACATTAACATGTAAAAAAGGACATTTCTAATGTCTCAACAATTTTCCCTAAAACTTGTCAAGTTTGTGATTTATATATATATATATATACACAATAAAAAAAGTAATTTTATTGTATAAATAATTTTGTCCTATTCTATGATTCATATATATACAATAAAAAAAGTAATTTTCTCTAATTTTTTTTTATAGTGATGCTTACTTTTGAGATTTCGAGCTCCTGTTAATGGCATCATCATCCAATCCCATCTCCGATCCACCTTCGATTCCTTCTCCTCCTCCTAATCATCCTCCTCCTCCTCCTCCGGCCCCACCTGATCCATCTCTTTTGGATTCTGGTGTTTTTGTCAATTCTGATCTTCCTAGATCTGATCCTCTTATGAATTTGAAAGTGGGTGAAACTAATCTTGATAGTTCTCACTCTCTTGTCAATAATCGTGAGCTTAACATTTCAGCAAACACTTTGATGTCCAATTCCCATGTTCCATTTTCCAGATCTGACAATTGTAATTTGAATAATGATAATCTAGGTAGCATGGATAATGGTGGATCTTCTATTTCGATTCAAAAACCCTATGTTCCTCCTTGTGTCAACTCATCAAACAAATCTAATTCTAGTTCCTCTACCTTCAAATCTGATTATCTTTCACTTTTCAAAAAGCTTCCTCGTAATGCTGGAGAGTATAAACCAATGCAATTTGATATAGCTAGAGATGGAACGTCCAATGCAATTCCAGATATAGTCAGATCTGAAGGACTCAAATACTGGAAAGATTATTTGGTTGGCTTTTTCTTGGATGGTAGTCTTTCTTATCTTACTATAGTGAATTTCTTGTTAGGATATTGGAAACTGCAGGGAGATGTCGATATTAAATCAGATGGAGTTAAATTTTTCTTCAAATTTGCTAATGAAATTTAAAGAGAAAGGGTACTTAAATCTCATCCTATTTTTATAAAGGGTAGGATGTTCATAATTACGGAATGGTATCCATCAATAGGAGATCCTCAATCACAAATTAAGAAGGTTCCAATATGGATCCAGCTTCAACGAATCCCATTAATGCTCTGGACATTAGTTGGTATTAATTGGTTATCATGTCATGTGGGTCGTTTAATCTGTTTTGATTCAAGTACAGAAAGACTTCAAAGATTCAGTTATGCTAAAGCTTTGGTAGAAATATCCCCTGATTTTGAGCTTCCTGAACTGATAGATATGAGTGTTTTAGATAAAAATTGTCCTCCTGTGCGGGTTGTATATAATTGGAAGCCTTTAATTTGTACTCATTGCAAGTTATTTGGACATGCTACTAAATCTTGTGAGTTTAATAGGCATGAAGAGGATGGTTATTATGAAGATGAAAGTATTTCAAAACAACAAGAGGTTGAGGTTTTAAAGAGGAATGTGGTTAGTGGTAGTAAATTTTCCGGCAAAAGGAATCAAGCAAGTCAGTCAAAAAGCAAATTAGTCATTGATGGTAATTCTCAAGAATGGAATAAAGTGGTGCAAATAAGGAAACAAATGTGGAAAATGAAGGAAAAAAATGTTAATAATACTGTTGGGGAAGAAGTAAATAAATCACTTGAAGAAGTTGAGCAATTGGTTGGCCTTGATCTTTTGAAAGGAATTGTAGAGAAGAATAATGAAGAGACTATGGAAATTAGTAATGTTGTGTTAGGGAGAGATAATCAAAATATTGTAATTGTTGATGAGCTTGGAAATTGCACTATTCAATGTAAAAATACATCTTTGGATAAAGGTAAATCTTTTCTTTGTAATGAGAATGAAGGAAACAAATCATTTGACAAAACTCTTCAAGAAGCAGTGGTTAAGGAGTTTCATCTTCAGAATCCTTTTTCTGTGTTGGATGATCATGATCAGAATGTTTCATCCTTTTCATCTTCTTCTCTTATTACTTCATCCTGTCTAGCTAATTCTTCCTCTCATTTGGCAACCAACTTTTCATCAAACTCATCTCCTTATGCTCATCTCTCAACTCATCCTCATATTATTTTGCCTCCACCAGCATGTTCCTCACCAAATTCAGCCAATTTAGTTGCCTCTCCTATTCCTCAATCTAAAGGTAGTCTAAAGAAATGTAAGGGTAGGAAGAAAAAAGCTAAGAAAGTTAGTTTTGAAGAAAAAGAAGATCTCAATGAAGGGAAAGAGTATAATCCAGAAGATGTTATGCCAATTTCTGGTAGTATCAATCATTCATCAAGACATACAAGGAGTAATCCTTCTTGTATGGTTGAACCCCTTATTTTTAAATGAAATATGCAATAGGGTTTTGGAATATAAAAGGTGCAAATTTGACCTCAAAGCAAAGTGTAATTAAATCCTTGATTAAGGATAATTCTATTCAACTGTTATGTATATCAGAAACTAAGTTGGATGCAAATTCTACTGTGAATGCTGCTAGAATCATTGCACCGAGTTGGCAATTTGATCACAACCTCAACAAAGCACCTTTTGGTAGATTATTAACTTTGTGGAATCCAAATTTGTTCTCTCTTTCCAAAATCTCTGAATCTGATCAGTCCATTCATTACAGCTGCACTTTTCTTCCTTCAAATTCTAAATTTCTTCTCACTTCAGTGTATGCTCAAAATTCTATCTCTCTTTGACAATCTTTTTTTGACCATATTAAGCTCTTAAATCCTCTGAATGAACCTTGGTTGTTAGGGGGATTATAATTGTATGTTTAGTAGTGCTCAAAAGTTTGGTGGTTGTCCCCTCTCAGTTAAAGATCTGGCTCCTCTTAATAAAACGATTATCTCATCTAATCTTTTTCTAGTCAAAGAATTTGGTTCTTCCTTTACATGGACTAATAGCTCAAGGAATAGTCCTCCTACTCTCTGCAAGCTTGATCAAATTTTTGCTAATTCTTCTCTTTATAATCTTTGGTCCAATACCATTTATCATACTCTTGCTCCACTTTTAACTGACCACAATCCTTTGCTATTTGATTGGGGTAATGATGGCATTATTAAAAGGGGTAAGATTTCTTTTAAATTTTTTAATTTTTGGTTAAATCATCCAGATTTTTCTAACATTCTTACGCAGGTTTGGAGTGCTAATAAGTTCAGTAATCCTTTGACCAATCTTTTATTCAAATTGAAGGTGCTTAAATGTCAATTAAGGTCATGGTCCAATATTAATTTTGGTAAAGGAGCTTTGAAGTCAAATTGTTATAAAGCTAAGCTTGAGTATCTCCAATATGAGTTGCAAAGGAATCCTTATGATATTAATTTGATTGATAAAGAGAATGAGTCAAGAGGTAATCTTAAAGATTCTCTGGATTTGGAAATGCAAGGTGCTCATCAAATGGCCTATGTTAGGAGAGAATTGGAAGGGGACAGAAATACAATTTTTTTTCACAATTCAATAAAGGTTCAGAAAGCTAGAGACTCTATTTTTTTAGTAAAGGATATGAATGGTGCAATTCAGTCAGATGAAGGTATGATCAATAAATCTTTTATTCAATATTTTTCTTCTATCCTTGCCAATCCTATGTCTTCAGTTGACATATTGTCTTTATTCCATATCAACCTCCCTACATTAACAACTGAACAAGCTGGTAATCTTATTCAAATAATTTCCATTTAAGAGGTTAAGGAGGCAGTTTTTGATCTGGATTCAAACAGCTGTGGGGGTCCAGATGGTTTTAATGCATTTTTTCTGCAAAAGTGTTGGAACATTATAGGTGATGATGTTACTAAAGCTATCCTTTATTTCTTCCTGCACAATGATCTACGTTCAAGTTTATCAGCCACTATGATTGCTTTAATACCTAAGATTGAAAATCCTTCTTCAGTCTCTGATTTTCGTCCAATCTCTTGTTGTAATGTGCTGTACAAAGTTATTTCAAAGATTCTGGCTAACAGGATTCAAGTGGTTTTACCTAGCATCATTTCATCAAATCAGGCAGCTTTTGTTAAAGGAAGATCAATTTCTGATAATATTTTGCTAACACAAGAGTTGCTGTATGGGTATAATAGAGCAAATATATCACCTAGATGTATGATGAAGCTTGATATTAGGAAGGCTTTTGATACAGTGGCATGGCATTCAGTCCTAGCAATTTTGGCAAGAATGAATTTTCCTGTTCCTTTTATTGCTTGGATACACTCACTGATCTCTTCTCCTCATTATTCTATTGCAAGGAAAGGTGGTTTACATGGTTATTTTAAAGGTATTCAAGGAGTTCACCAAGGTGATCCCATATCTCCTTACATTTTCATTATAGTAATGGAGTTACTT
This sequence comes from Allium sativum, assembly GCA_030737875.1. Taxonomy (NCBI): domain Eukaryota; kingdom Viridiplantae; phylum Streptophyta; class Magnoliopsida; order Asparagales; family Amaryllidaceae; genus Allium; species Allium sativum. The sequence goes on from CM060912.1 coordinate 169,629,598, forward strand.
AATGCCTTGCTAATAGATAAAGTTGTGAATAAGAGGTTAGAATTACATCCTAATTGTAAGCAACCATTGATAACTCATCTTTTATTTGCTGACGATTTAGTTATTTTTACCAAGCCATCTCATTATAATATTCAAAGTGTTTTAGAGACCCTTCAACTGTTTCATTCAATTACTGGCCTTCAAATCAATATTGGTAAATCAAATATTTTAGTTGTTGGTCTGTCAGTAGCTAATAAGAAGGAAATTATTGAATTTTCTGGATTGATGGAGCTACCTATGAATTCATTCTACCTGGGTTTACCTCTAATTAGTTCTCACATTACTAAAGTGAACTGTACTCCTTTATTTTTAGAAAATCATTGTCAAGCTTCAGAAATGGCCTGCATGTAAGCTCTCTCAAGCTGGTAGATTAGTTATAGTTCAATATGTAGTGTTGGCTTTTACTACATATTGGTCTCGGCATTACATTTTACCAGTTAAACTTGTTCAGATGATTGAATCAGCTCTCAACAGATTTCTATGGCTTGGGAATCCATATGCTAAAGGGTTGATTCCTATCTCTTTTTCCAAATTATTTGAATCAAAAATTTTTGGTGGTTTGGGTATCACTAACTTGTCCTTATGAAATAAAGCTGCTATATCATCATATATAAATAAACTTTTTGTTCATGAAGGAAGTTTGTGGTCTCAGTGGATTAACAGGAATTTAATTGGTAATAAGAAATTCTGGGTAATGGATGTTCCTCAAAATGCAAGTTGGAGTTGGTGTAATATTTTGAAATTAAGAGATTCTTTTCTGCCATTCATTCAATGTAATTACAAGGTTATAAAGAAACTGTCATTCTGGTTTTCACCTTGGGTCAAGACTGGTTTAATTTTAAGTTCATTAGTTGACTTTAACTTGAGGTGTCAATCTGGAATTGTTAAGAATGTTGTTGTTGAGGTTTATATTCATGAAGGCAATCTAATTTTACCTTACACTAGTTCTGCTAGTCTTAGAGCACTATGGGCTGATCTTACTGAGAATTTCTGTGTGCATGGTGATAGTGGCCTTCTTTGGGGTGGTAGCTGTCATAGTATTAAACAGGTTTACAAATTGATGCAAGGAGTTAAAGAATTGTTTCCATGGTCAAAAAGAATTTGGAACACAGGCTCTTCAGCTAAAGGGATTTTGCATCTGTGGAAGGTCATGGCAAATGCGATCAATTCTAAGGATAAGCTTCTCAGAATTGGTATTGTAGCTGACAGTTTTTGTGTGTTATGCAAGTCTGCCGAGGAATCCAATACTCATCTTTTCTTTGAATGTAGCTACTCGTTTTTGATATGGTCGAGGCTATTGTCAATTGGAGGCTACCATAGGCCTGTTAACAATAGTAGGATTGAGTGGTTTTATGTATACAAAGCTACAAGGTAGAAGACTGAAAGAGCTACTGCATTGTTGAAGATATTGAAGACATTTTGTTATGAGTTATGGTCGGAGAGGAATAGAAGAATTTTTGGCCGGTCTGTTTATAATACTAGTGAACTGTTCAATGTCATACACAGGAAGTTGGTGAAGAAATTTGCAGCTGTGTAATTGTTGTATGTTCTTTTGTTTAGTGTTTTTTGTTTACTTTTACTTTTGAAATGTATACATGTACAGTTAAGTCCTTGTAATCAGTTTTTGTGAATAAGAAATTTATTTTGCCTTCCAAAAAAAAAAGTATTTTTATTGTATAAACAATTTTGTCCTATTTCTATGATTCATATATATATATACAATAAAAAAAAATTATTGTATAAACAATTTTGTTCCATTCTATGATTCATATATATACAATAATAAAAAAAATTATGATATAAACAATTTTGTCTAATTCTATGATTCATATGTATACAGTAAAAAAAAGTATTTTCATTGTATAAACAAGTTTGTCCCATTCTATGATTCATATATATACAATAAAAAAAAGTATTTTTTATTGTAAAAACAATTTTGTCCCATTCTATGATTCATATACATATACAATGAAAAAAGTATTTTTATTGTATAAACAATTTTGTCCCATTCTATGATTCATATATATACAATAATAAAAAATTAATTTTATGGTATAAACAATTTGTCCAATTCTATGATTTATATATATACAATAAAAAAAAGTATTTTTATTGCATAAACAATTTTGTCCAATTCTATAATTCATATATATACAATAAAAAAGTATTTTTATTGTATAAACAATTTTGTCCCATTTCCTATTCTATCCAATTCAATCCAACGGATTAACACAACCAAAATTAATCAATTCAAATCTCGTACAACACATAACTGAATTTTAACAGCGTATATATAAAAATTTCTCAATGCAATAACAATTAATTTAAATTTTAAATTAGAGATCTCACAGTGCATTGGAATTCTTAAAAAATTATAGATCGCTCTAACTTTCCCTGGTTGCTCCTAAAATATATTAGACAGTGCCACGATCCCAGCATTCCTATTTCATGTGATTTCGACATCGCACGAACGAGTTATGATTTATATCATGTTAATAATATTTTAAATTAATTAATTAAACTAAAAATTATACCCTTCTTCTACCTTACAGAACTCAAGCCGCACACTTTTCGTTTCTGTTCAAATATAGGGTTTCACTTTTCACGAGGCCGGTGGCACGAGAGGGAAATCGGGTGGCACCACGACAAAGGGGGAGGAACGGCGCTCCAGGTGGACCTCTCGGCGGTGAGCTCGATCGGAGCTAGAGGCGGGGCAGCGATGTAAACGGCGACGGTTTAGGGATCTGGAACTCGACGGATATTCAACGATAGAAGATGATGTCCGTATGGATGTGAAGAGAAAGAAGAGTACTCCTATATTGTCCAAAGGAGGGAGTGATTTTATTGAGAGGATTAGGAGATTTTAATGGGTGAAGTTTGGAGCTTTTTCGGCCATTAAGCAAATGATGGTGGCGGCTATGTATTATGAATTAGGGTTTTGATTATCCAATATTTATAATATAATATTATTTAATTCCCTAATTTTAAAAAAAAGCCCGTTAATTGATACTAACTCCAAATTAAGCCCAACGACTGTCCCCACTAGCCAAATACCCCCATTTCGGACACAATGGACTAGGTTTCGTCAGCCGATTTAACCGTTTCAGCCTATTTTCTTTAAATTAAAATATAAAATGTAACACCCCGTGTATTCTATAACTGTGGAATTAACAAATTAAAGTATAATTAATTTGAAATCAAAGAACTAAGGGAAACGGGATACGCCATTGCGTTCGTCTCGGAAAAATACGCGAAATAGAGTCCGAGTTTTCGAAAAACGGAGTCCGTATGAAGAAGATATAGCCTCCGGAAGTTTCTGAATCAAGTTTAAAATTAAAAATCGGGCCCAATTGGCCAGGGCGGGAAAAGTCCCGCCTAAGACACCCAGGTCGACTGGGCTGTCGACCTGGTCTAGCCAGGTCGACAGGGCTGTCGACAGGGCTGTCGACCTGGTCCAGACCCAGGTCGAACCCAGTCCACCCTGGCTGGCCTAGTCTATATTGGTCGATTTCCAGAAGCATGCTTTGTCATTAGGGCTAGGTGGCAGGCTCTAATTGGTCTCTCTTTCGAATGAATGGCTACGATCAATCCAAGCAACATCGATGGTCCTAATCAGTTCATAAACTCTATAAAATGACCCTAGACTCTACCTAGGTTTCTTACACAATTCTCTAGCCTCCATTGCTCTCTTCTTCTAATTAAAAATAAAAATGGCGTCTCTGCTCTGCTGGAATTAAAACTAGAAGATAATCAACATCAGCCTAAGCAACTCAATTCAAACTAGAGATTAAAGTTTCTGCAAAGATTCTACAACAAGTTCTTTCTTTAATACAATCAAGGCAAGTACAGTTATTCTCCGCTATAAATGTTAATTATAATTTTGATATGCATTTAAAACTGAGTTTGAAGTTGTATATATATTCTCTTCTGTTGGATCTGTTTTCTGTGACTGTTCTGTATTCCTTTCTTCTTTTCTGTTTCTATAGCCAGGCTACCACGAGCCTGTGCCCAATCTCATAAAGAGATTAACGTATGAACGCAAAATTTGGGACAATTAATGAATGATGCGAAATTTGACAAGACTGAATTGAACGTATGACTTTAGATCTGAAGCATAAAATATATTGGACATGTGACTTGGGATTGGATGCATAAATTTGGCTATGAACATGTAATTTATATATTGCATGCATAGAGTATGTTGTAATTTAGATTTGTAACTAATTAGAGAAATGAACATATGTTATTTAGATCTGTAATTAATTAGAAAAATAAGCATATGTTATAAACTAGTTTTAGACCTATGCATATTCTGTGATAAAAGAAGAAGAGGAACCACTGTAAGATTACATATGATTTGAGACTTTGGACAAAATGCATATAAAAGTCAAGATTTGATTTTTAGAAGATATGATTTAAAGATTTAGATTGTTGGGTATAGTTTGCATAATGATTCATGACTTAAAAAGAAGAAGATATGGAAGCTTAGGTGTAAAAGATTTGCATTAATTAGGATATCTATTATTGTGATTACACCTAAATAGGGATTTTTGGATATATGGCATGCATTGGAATTAATGGTTATATTTGGTATAATTTATATGTGAATCTGCTGTAAAATGCTAGTTTAACAAAAATTGGAACATATGTTATAGGGTAAATTATGTCCATATTCTGCGCTATGTAAATGTATGCAAACATGGAAGTATATGATCATATTGTGAATCATGACATTATTTAGGCATATGAACTTAGGCCTAATTTATGTTTAGGCAAGGCATGTAAATAGAACCTTTAGAAATATTAAATTTGCTAAATCTGCTAATTTGCCAAGTTGCCTAAACTGCTAGTTTTGTTATATTGCCTAGACTGCTAATTAGATTGAAATGCCTAATCTGTTAAATTTGTCGGTTGAAATGCCTAACCTGTTATATGCCAAAATATGCTAAGTTGCTAAATCTGTTAAATCCGTTAAGTCATATAAAATCTGTTATCTGCTATGTTGATATAATCATCCTGTTATTGATATAATATGAATTGGCATATATATTGGGCGTGCGCATAAACGGTAAATTATTAATTAATTGGCCGCAAAGATAAACATGGCTAACTCGAGGTTAGAATGAGTTTGCGGCGTAAATCTGCCCGGAACCGCCCGGCACATCCAGTGGCCGCAAACAATAGGTTCTAATGTGAGAAGTTAGTCATAACATGCGTAAGACACGAGGTTAGGTCTGGCTTGTGGCAGAAGTCTGCCCGGAACCGCCCGGCATATCCAGCGGCCACAAGCTACCGACCTAATGTGAGAGGTCTGTGCATTAATAATTAATTAATGCAAAATCTAAGATAAGAATGACGTCTAAAACGTGTTGGGGAAAATAGGGTTAAACCAAAGGGATTAATAGATGTAGTAAAACCGGTCCATGAATCTGTAGGCCCAATACAAAGTTAGACAAATCTGAAAAATCTGTACATCTGACCTGTTAGTCTGAAAACTTGTTAATTTAATTTGTGAATTAGTAAACCTGAATTCTGTATGTCTGAACTTGTAAACAAGTTAATCTGAAATCTGTTAGTCTGGGGACACAAGGTTAGGAGGGGAATTACTTGTGTCATCTGTTGTTTGGGACCCATATTAGTCAGTAACCCTTTCTGGTATCAAAACTTTGACCCAACAGTAGGTAGGGTCCGGGCACGCTTACTGAACTAATTATAAGTGGTTCATTCTGATAATGGCGAGGGGTTTTGATGGTGCGTTCCAACCGGGTCATGTGCGTGCATGGATCCCGGTCTGCCTCTGAGGATGTAAGACGCCGTGACATCTGTAAATAGGTCTGTGCCAATTGGTTGTCACTTTAGGGAGTGATACAGCCTACTATGGGGCCGACACAGGATATTTATGTATTAGGGAGCCGATCGCTTGGGGTAGGGTTTTAGGGTACGCTTAGTTCTGTCTGTTTCTGTTGGTACCAACTGTTTCTGTTGGGTGGTAACACCTGTCTGTTTCTGTGTGGTACCGTCTGTTCGGGTGGTAAAGGCCCATTACTAATGTACACCTAATTCCACATTCTGTCTCCATAGGGATAAATCTGTTTCTTCTTCTGTCTGTTTCTGATCGGGTAGTAAAGGCCCATTACTGGCATTCGGTTTCTGTTAAAGTATTCTGTACCCGTTCCTGCTTCAATTTAGACATTAGGGAGACACCTAATTCTGCTATACTAGTATTAGTGCAGAGAAGTGTAAAACAATAGTTTATATCATTCTGTTTTTCTGTTATATTTGCTACACCTGTTATAGTTATCTCACATCCAGTTTTATGTTCATATCATATTATTATTATCTGTTCATATGCTGAAAGTCACTGGACTTGCCAGACTTTTTGTCTGACCCTTGTTGTTTCGCCTCCTTTCTTCCGTTTTCCCCCCCAGGTTATCCAAGGAGGGAAATACTTTAGCTTGATCCGGATTTCTCTTTGCTTGAAGTGCTTAAAGTATGGCTTGGCTCTGTATAGCTTCCGTTCCATGGGGATTATGATTTTAAACTATGCATTTTGAAGGCTTTTTGTACAAGACTGATATTTTGTACTTGAATTCTGAAATTGAAAGGATGTAACCATATTAATTTTCTGTTTCCGCTGTAATAAAGTTAAAAATTTTCAAGTACTGTTTTATCTGTCTTGTAAGTTTCTGTTCTGTTTACTAAAATGCTCCACCAAAGTTAAGGCATTCCCTTTGTGAGTGACCTTAACGGAGGTGGGGTGTTACACTTGGTATCAGAGCTGAAGGTTACCAAATTGGGTAAAGTTTTTGAAAACTGTTTTCAAAAAGGTTTTGGAAGGAAGTATTTTCAAAAATAAAGCTTATTTTGGAAAACATGATCCCCAAGAGCCATATATCTTTCTTTCAGTCCTTTTTGTATTGAACCTTTCCTTTTTCGTTCCAGCATGTCTGAAGCATCTGAGATACCAGAGGGTGTTCATGTACCCGGTTGGTTTCGTCAATATCTTTAGGCTAGGACCGCCGCTGCAGGTCCAGCAAATGATCCCCCTCCTCCACCCCCTCCTCGTGCAATTGCTTTCTCAAAGATCTGTAGAGATTTTAGGGCCGTGGGTGGGAAGGATTTCAAAGGAACTGAACCATTCGTAGAAGCAAGGAATTGGCTCAAAGAAACTGAGGATCTATTCGTTATCTTCGAGGTGGACGATAGGCAGAAGGTACAGTTGGCAGTATGGCTGCTCAAAGACGAAGCTTCCTACTGGTGGGAAGTCACTAACGCCGAGAGGCCGGTTGAGACATGGATGGATTTCAGAACAAGGTTTGAGACAAAATTCCTCTCGCAAGCTGAACGAAGTTTACAATTGGAAAAGTTCTTGTCTCTTAAGCAAGGAAGTATGACGGTCAAGGAATACGTCAACCAGTTCAACCAACTAGCAAGATTCGGATTGGATTTAGTCAACACTCAGCATAAAAAGGCTCTCCGCTTTGTTAAAGGATTGAATGAGCCACAGCACAGCCTAGCCATGACCCATGTACCCATGGGAGCAACTTACGAGAAATTGGTGGATATGGCACTACTGCACGAGGAAGACAAGGGCCCGAAAGAGACAAAGAAGGAAGAACCACGGAATAAGAAAGCGGGGCCCAAAAAGGAAACACAAAAGAAGGATGAGAAGTCTGAAGATAAGAAGGGGAAAAAGTGCTTTACTTGTGGGAGCTCAACTCATCTGAACAAGGATTGCAGAAAAAGGAAGGGCGCTTGCTTCAACTGTGGGGAGATGGGACACTTCATTAGGGACTGCCCGAAGAGACGAGGACAAGGAAGGCAGGCGAACACTCTTGAGGCTAGTGGCTAGGATAGAAATAGGAAAATTTCTATAGTAGGTATAATTTCTTTATCTGATTATGGAGTTAAGACTTTTTCTGATTCTGGTATTTTGATTTTGTAATCGATACTCTGCACTTTAATGCTAGTATTGTTTCTGAATTCCGCTATAGACTCAGACCCATAAGGGTTATGGATCATCTGTTTGAGATTGGGGTTTGAGGGATATCTGTGTTAGGCATCAAGTATGACACATACATTCTGAGTTTTCGTAGGGTATGATTTTATCATGCTTAGCTTCCTAAGGATCATTAGGGAACCTGATTTGTATCAGTAGTTTGTAAATATCTGAATAATTCTGATTTCCAGTTTTGACATTGTCTAAAGAAGGTAATCCTCTGAGTGTCAATCTGATATTGATTTCGGTCTTTGGGGTTGATACTTAGGGGAATTATTTTCTCAACCAATGTCTAATGGGAACCAAGTCTTCGTTCTATCTGTACTCGCTTCCATCATTCGACTGTATCCTATCGATCGAATATTTGAACTTTAGGTAGAAACTAATGGGCGTAAACATGTGTTTGAGACATGTTATGTTTGATGGTTGCAAGTGGATGCAAGTGGTTGCTAGTGGTTGCCCGTGGATGCATATACACACACTAGGCACTAGATCGGCTCGAAAAACACTCTCATACTGCATATGGATGGGTGAGCATTTTTCAATTCTTGTGGATGCAAAATGGTTGATTCAGCACATGGATGTTGCATTTGAGTGAATGGTTGTGCACTCATATAGAAATAATGTATATCATCAGAATTCTATTGCATACATGTTGGACTCATGGCACTGACATAATTCGCATTAAGGAGGTCAACTGAATCAGTAGACCGCCTGATCTTTGCATTAGATAAGGAACATATACACACACTTTTGCATATGTTCATACAACATTAGAAGTTTTCTAAGGACAATGGATGCTTGTGGATGATGGTTGAGTAGATGGATGATTGGATGGTAGGACACACTCTTCTTAACTTGAAGATTTCGGGGACGAAATCCTTTTAAGTGGGGGAGAATGTAACACCCCGTGTATTCTATAACTGTGGAATTAACAAATTAAAGTATAATTAATTTGAAATCAAAGAACTAAGGGAAACGGGATATGCCATTGCGTTCATCTCGGAAAAATACGCGAAATAGAGTCCGAGTTTTCGAAAAACGGAGTCCGTATGAAGAAGATATAGCCTCCGGAAGTTTCTGAATCAAGTTTAAAATTAAAAATCGGGCCCAATTGGCCAGGGCGGGAAAAGTCCCGCCTAAGACACCCAGGTCGACTGGGCTGTCGACCTGGTCTAGCCTGGTCGACAGGGCTGTCGACAGGGCTGTCGACCTGGTCCAGACCCAGGTCGAACCCAGTCCACCCTGGCTGGCCTAGTCTATGTTGGTCGATTTCCAGAAGCATGCTTTGTCATTAGGGCTAGGTGGCAGGCTCTAATTGGTCTCTCTTTCGAATGAATGGCTACGATCAATCCAAGCAACATCGATGGTCCTAATCAGTTCATAAACTCTATAAAATGACCCTAGACTCTACCTAGGTTTCTTACACAATTCTCTAGCCTCCATTGCTCTCTTCTTCTAATTAAAAATAAAAATGGCGTCTCTGCTCTACTGGAATTAAAACTAGAAGATAATCAACATCAGCCTAAGCAACTCAATTCAAACTAGAGATTAAAGTTTCTGCAAAGATTCTACAACAAGTTCTTTCTTTAATCCAATCAAGGCAAGTACAGTTATTCTCCGCTATAAACGTTAATTATAATTTTGATATGCATTTAAAACTGAGTTTGAAGTTGTATATATTTTCTCTTCTGTTGGATCTGTTTTCTGTGACTGTTCTGTATTCCTTTCTTCTTTTCTGTTTCTATAGCCAGGCTACCACGAGCCTGTGCCCAATCTCATAAAGAGATTAACGTATGAACGCAAAATTTGGGACAATTAATGAATGATGCGAAATTTGACAAGACTGAATTGAACGTATGACTTTAGATCTGAAGCATAAAATATATTGGACATGTGACTTGGGATTGAATGCATAAATTTGGCTATGAACATGTAATTTATATATTGCATGCATAGAGTATGTTGTAATTTAGATTTGTAACTAATTAGAGAAATGAACATATGTTATTTAGATCTGTAATTAATTAGAAAAATAAGCATATGTTATAAACTAGTTTTAGACCTATGCATATTCTGTGATAAAAGAAGAAGAGGAACCACTGTAAGATTACATATGATTTGAGACTTTGGACAAAATGCATATAAAAGTCAAGATTTGATTTTTAGAAGATATGATTTAAAGATTTAGATTGTTGGGTATAGTTTGCATAATGATTCATGACTTAAAAAGAAGAAGATATGGAAGCTTAGGTGTAAAAGATTTGCATTAATTAGGATATCTATTATTGTGATTACACCTAAATAGGGATTTTTGGATATATGGCATGCATTGGAATTAATGGTTATATTTGGTATAATTTATATGTGAATCTGCTGTAAAATGCTAGTTTAACAAAAATTGGAACATATGTTATAGGGTAAATTATGTCCATATTCTGCGCTATGTAAATGTATGCAAACATGGAAGTATATGATCATATTGTGAATCATGACATTATTTAGGCATATGAACTTAGGCCTAATTTATGTTTAGGCAAGGCATGTAAATAGAACCTTTAGAAATATTAAATTTGCTAAATCTGCTAATTTGCCAAGTTGCCTAAACTGCTAGTTTTGTTATATTGCCTAGACTGCTAATTAGATTGAAATGCCTAATTTGTTAAATTTGTCGGTTGAAATGCCTAACCTGTTATATGCCAAAATCTGCTTAGTTGCTAAATCTGTTAAATCCGTTAAGTCATATAAAATCTGTTATCTGCTATGTTGATATAATCATCCTGTTATTGATATAATATGAATTGGCATATATATTGGGCGTGCGCATAAACGGTAAATTATTAATTAATTGGCCGCAAAGATAAACATGGCTAACTCGAGGTTAGAATGAGTTTGCGGCGTAAATCTGCCCGGAACCGCCCGGCACATCCAGTGGCCGCAAACAATAGGTTCTAATGTGAGACGTTAGTCATAACATGCGTAAGACACGAGGTTAGGTCTGGCTTGTGGCAGAAGTCTGCCCGGAACCGCCCGGCATATCCAACGGCCACAAGCTACCGACCTAATGTGAGAGGTCCGTGCATTAATAATTAATTAATGCAAAATCTAAGATAAGAATGACGTCTAAAACGTGTTGGGGAAAATAGGGTTAAACCAAAGGGATTAATAGATGTAGTAAAACCCGTCCATGAATCTGTAGGCCCAATACAAAGTTAGACAAATCTGAAAAATCTGTACATCTGACCTGTTAGTCTGAAAACTTGTTAACTTAATTTGTGAATTAGTAAACCTGAATTCTGTATGTCTGAACTTGTAAACAAGTTAATCTGAATTCTGTTAGTCTGGGGACACAAGGTTAGGAGGGGAATTACTTGTGTCATCTGTTGTTTGGGACCCATATTAGTCAGTAACCCTTTCTGGTATCAAAACTTTGACCCAACAGTAGGTAGGGTCCGGGCACGCTTACTGAACTAATTATAAGTGGTTCATTCTGATAATGGCGAGGGGTGTTGATGGTCCGTTCCAACCGGGTCATGTGCGTGCATGGATCCCGGTCTGCCTCTGAGGATGTAAGACGCCGTGACATCTGTAAATAGGTCTGTGCCAATTGGTTGTCACTTTAGGGAGTGATACACCCTACTGTGGGGCCGACACAGGATATTTATGTATTAGGGAGCCGATCGCTTGGGGTAGGGTTTTAGGGTACGCTTAGTTCTGTCTGTTTCTGTTGGTACCGTCTGTTTCTGTTGGGTGGTAACACCTGTCTGTTTCTGTGTGGTACCGTCTGTTCGGGTGGTAAAGGCCCATTACTAATGTACACCTAATTCCACATTCTGTCTCCATAGGGATAAATCTGTTTCTTCTTCTATCTGTTTCTGATCGGGTAGTAAAGGCCCATTACTGGCATTCTGTTTCTGTTAAAGTATTATGTACCCGTTCCTGCTTCAATTTAGACATTAGGGAGACACCTAATTCTGCTATACTAGTATTAGTGCAGAGAAGTGTAAAACAATAGTTTATATCATTCTGTTTTTCTGTTATATCTGCTACACCTGTTATAGTTATCTCACATCCAGTTTTATGTTCATATCATATTATTATTATCTGTTCATATACTGAAAGTCACTGGACTTGCCAGACTTTTTGTCTGACCCTTGTTGTTTCGCCTCCTTTCTTCCGTTTTCCCCCCCTAGGTTATCCAAGGAGGGAAATACTTTAGCTTGATCCGGATTTCTCTTTGCTTGAAGTGCTTAAAGTATGGCTTGGCTCTGTATAGCTTCCGTTCCATGGGGATTATGATTTTAAACTATGCATTTTGAAGGCTTTTGTACAAGACTGATATTTTGTACTTGAATTCTGAAATTGAAAGGATGTAACCATATTAATTTTCTGTTTCCGCTGTAATAAAGTTAAAATTTTTCAAGTACTGTTTTATCTGTCTTGTAAGTTTCTGTTCTGTTTACTAAAATGCTCCACTAAAGTTAAGGCATTCCCTTTGTGAGTGACCTTAACGGAGGTGGGGTGTTACATAAAACCTTTAATATTAAATTTTGATCGTACATTTTAATTTACCGGGGCCATATACTGACTCCATAAATTCCCGAAAAATAAATCTAGTTATGTTTTGATGATATGGTCCTCACAAAATTAATTTCATCGAATTTGGAGACCGTTTGAAAAATGGTCGATCCAATTCAATAGAAATTACCAAACGCATTTTAATTTACCACGCTCACATATTAGTTCCAAAAATTATGGAAATTTAAACCTAGCAATAATTTGACATTCCAGGTCCAACAAAAATGGTTTCATCGAAAATAGAGTCTTTAGCAAAATGGCTATTTTTAAAAGATTTATTATTATTTAAAAATGGAATTTTTAAATTCTGAAAGATTTTCTGTCAAAATTTCTTAAAATAAATTTTTTAAATTGGTTCTGATTTTCCGGGTTGTTACAATCTTCCCCACTTAAAAACTTTTCGTCCCGGAAAAGGAAACAACAGTAAAGTGGGAAATAAAACGGAAAATGCAAAATATTGTAAATGTACCTCAAACAAGAGCTAATCAGAGATGTCCACTCTACACTTGGGATAAGCTTGTTTAATGCTATCCTCAGTATCCCATGTACAGTCTCTAGGATCTCCGCTCCATTGCACTTTTACTAAGTGAGCCCTCTTGTTTCTCAGAACTCTGGTTTCATTGCCAATAATTTTCATTGGCTCCCTTCTCACTGCTAAGCTTGGGGTAATCTCCAAATCTTGTTGTGCTTCTTCCTCTACAATCTAATTTGGATCATGTACATGCTTTTGAAGTTGAGACACGTGAAATACATCATGTACCCTTGGTAACCAGTCAGGCAACTGAACCCTGTAAGCGAGAGTTCCAATCCTTTCAAGTATAGGGAATAGTCCAATGAATCTAGGCGCCAACTTTCTAGTCTTCCCGAAATGGACTACTCCTCTCAATGGGGAAACTCTCAAGTATACATAATCACCAACAGAAAATTCTAAATCTCTTCTTCTCGACTCTGCATAACTCTTTTGTTGGCTCTGAGCTGTTTGCAGACGCTTCTTAATGAATTTAACTTTGTCCAAAGCTTCTCGAATTATGTCGGGACCCAATACTAGTCGATTGCCTAGTTCTACCCAACATGCGGGAGTTCTACATGGCCTTCCATACAATGCTTTGAATGGAGACATTTGTAAACTTTCTTGATAACTGTTGTTATATGAAAACTCAGCCAAATGCAAGTGATCTTCCCATGATCACCGAAATAAAGAATTCATGCTCGCGACAAGTCTTCCAGTATACGATTCACCCTCTCAGTCTGGCCATCTGTTTGAGGATGATAAGCGTTTCCCAGATTTAACTTTGTCCCTAGCTCCTCTTGGAATGCTTCCCAAAATTTACTATCGAATATCGGATCACGATCACTAATAATGCTATTGGGAACTCCATGTAGTCTGAAAATTTCTCTGAAATAAATCTGCGCCAGACTTCAAGCTGTTTTATTAGATCGGACATGAATAAAATGGCAGGTCTTCATGAAATGATCTACAATCACTCATATTCTATCATTGCCTTTCCTGGTTCGGGGCAGACCATCAATGGAATCCATGGATATTTGATCCCACTTCCAATCTGGAACCCATAGTTGTTGCAACAATCCTGCATGTTTCTGTTGATCGCTTTTGACTTGTTGGCAAGTAGAACACCTGCTAACATATATGGAAATGTATCTTTTCATAGATCTCCACCAGAACGTGTGCTTGAGATCATGATACATCTTACTCACCCCTGGATGAATACTAAGCTTGGACTTGTGACATTCATCCATCACTTCCCTTCTGAGCTCAGGAACGTTTGAAACACAAATTCGGCCTAATAGCCTCAGAACTCCCTTGTTATCAATCTAAAAACTCGAGGGTTCGTCTTCCCAAACTCTTTTACTAATTCTCTGAATAAATTCATCTCTTTTGAAGAGCAGAGATTTTGTCAATCAATGAAGGCGTAACAATGAGATTGCGGATGATCGCATTCTTTCTGCTGAGCGCATCAGCTACAACATTGGCTTTCCCTAGAGTATATAAGTTATCCAGATCGCATGCCGTAAGAAATTATAACCAACGCTTCTGTCTTAAATTCAAGTCCTTCTGGGTGAACATATACTTCAGTGGCTTATGATCTGTATATAATTCGAACTTCTAACCCAAAAGATAATGCCTCCATATTTTCAAAGCAAACATGATGGCTAACAACTCAAGATCATGCGTAGGATATCTCTTCTCATGCGGCTTCAACTTACGGCTGGCATAAGCAACTACTTGGCCCCTTTGCATCAATACCGCACCAACACCTTCAAGAGAAGCATTTGTATAGACGGTCAAATCTTGATTGCCATCAATAATGGTCAACATTGGGGTAGTGGTCAACTTTAATTTCAGCCCTTGGAAAGCTGCCTCACATTCAGGCGTCCAATTAAACTTTGTATGCTTCTTTGTAAGCTTTGTTAATGGACAAGATAGCTTCAAAAAGTCTTTAACGAATTTTTGATAATAGCCAGCCAATCCTAAAAAACTTCTGACTTTTGTAGGAGTGCTAGGCTGCTTCCATTCTTGAATGGCTGTGATTTTGCCCAGGTCCACTGAAATTACTTTCTTCGATACT
Organism: Allium sativum; assembly: GCA_030737875.1. Lineage (NCBI taxonomy): Eukaryota > Viridiplantae > Streptophyta > Magnoliopsida > Asparagales > Amaryllidaceae > Allium > Allium sativum. Next base: position 169,644,802 of record CM060912.1, read on the forward strand.
ACATGACCGAGGAACTTTACTTCTTTTTGCCAGAATATGCATTTAGAAAATATGGCTTTTAATACATTCTTTATCAGAATTTCCAAAACTTCTTCCAAATGCTTTGCATGCCCGATAGTGGATTTAGAGAAGATTAAGATGTCACCAATGAAAACCAACACAAATTTATTCAAGACATCACAAAATACTCTATTCATCGGATTGACAAAGTAGGCAGGAGTGTTACATAAGCCGAATGACATTACTAACCACTCAAAAAATAAGTCTGGACCTTTGAAAGCTGTCAAAGAAACACATTCTTTGGCAATACACAATTGATGGAAACCTGTAGTTATATCCATTCTAGAGAACACATGTGCTCCATTCAAGCGATTGAATAAATCATTAATACGCGGCAATGGATATTTGTTCTTTAGTGTCTGCTTATTGAGGTCTTGGTAATCCACACATAGTCTGAGAGTACCGTCTGACTTCGGAACAAACACCACTGCTGCACCCCAATTTGAGAAGCTAGGCCAGATCAGACATTTCCACAAAAGTTGTTTAGTTTGATTGCTCAATTCTTCTTTCTCTTTCAGCGTCATTCTCTGAATAGCATGCACAACTGGCCTTACATTCAGATCTAAGTCGATCGTGAAGTCAATTTCTCTTCGCGGAGGTAAGCTATCAACTTCTTCAAACACATCTGCATAAATACATGAATATTCTCTATAAAAGTAGGAGTAACTTCTAGAGAAGAACAAAATTCTTTTCTATCAGTTTTTGAGCCGTGGCATGGTATAGCAATAATATCTCCAAATTTGGTTTTAATTTTAAGTACTCTTTCTGCGCATCTAACTTTGGCCTCATACTTTGCTAACCAATCTAGTCCAAATATGATATCAAATTCGGAAAAATTCATGATGATTAAATTAAAAGGGAACCGGAATTAGGAATAAGAAATAGACAGTCTATAATAAAAACCGAGAACAAGAGAACCTCCTATCGGATTATGGACACTAATCGATTCTTTAAGATTTCTTGGTTTTAGATTTAACTTTTTAATTGTGTCACTAGAAATGAAACTTTGTGGTGCACCAGTGTCCAACAATACTGTAACAGGAATATTCTTGATAGTAAGGGTACCTCCCAAGACATCAGGTTACTTGCTCCTTTAGAAGAAGTTGATTCACTTGCTCCATCATACACGTTAGCCACCTCGGACTTCTTCAGCAATGGACAGTTTCTAATAAAATTCCCCGTCTTGTGGAAATTGAAGCACTCGTTAGCATCTCGTGGATTCAGATCGGGCCCTATTCACTCCTCTTCCCTTTTGGAGCTTTGCACTCATAATTACAGTGTCCGAGTTTTTGGCAGTTGCATTTGACCTTAGCCCTTCAATTCCCTTGAGGCTTGGCGGTTGCAGTGTTGCTCGCCTCTAGCTTCTTATCAGACTGCTTCCTCTTGTTGTTATCTTGATTTCTTTCATGGTCCTATTGAGCATTTCTCTTGTCAATCTCCTCGTATCTACAAGCCATCTCAATTACTTTAGCAAATGGGGAATTAATATGTGTCGTCACCCTGTTGTGATACTTCCTCGAAAGACCATTTATGAACCTCTTGTTTTTCTGGAGCGGGTCCTGTATCAATTCAGGTGCATATCGGGAAAGCTCTTCGAATCTCCTCACATACTCAGTAATAGTTATATCCCCTTACTGGAGATTAGCAACTTCATCATGAAGGTGCTCGACTTCTTGCCCAGGGATGAACTTCTCATTAAAGAGCTCTTTGAACTTCGCCCAAGACATATCAGCATCAATATCTCCAATCATAGTTGTCTCCCACCAAATTAAAGCCTCATCCTTTAGTAGCCATGATGCCATGAATTGCTTTCGATGGTCCTCTAGTTCCAAGCCTGCAAAAAATCTTCTCACATGTCTTTAGCCAAGCCTGTGCCTCAGTCACTGTCTCACGGCCAGTGAATGGCACGCCTCCTAAATTCTTGAATTTCTTTGCCACTTTATCCAGATCGAAAGGTTGCGGGGGCGGTGATGGTGGCACTGCAGCCTCTGGATTAGGCTGGTCCTGAGCAGCAGGGATTTCACCCCTTCCCTAGCCTCTGCCTGCTCCTCCTCTACCTCTAACTCTAGCCCTCATGCTCATCTCAGTCAGTTCTGTACCATCAAGGAAAGAGTCAGACCAACAGAAATGATAATTTTTAAGGAATGGTAAAAGTAGGACATATGAAAAAGTGATGATGTAATGACTAATTATTATGTGCTATTCAGCTGTGCTAATTCTAGGACATTACTAATCCTATCCCTAATGAGCTACTCGCCTTAGAATACCGCTGATTCTATTTTGATGAATTGTTTTAAATATGTTATACTCTGGAGCTAAGATTAACCATTAGCTCTGATACCAACTGTGATGACCCCAAACTCCTTTGCCATGGAAGCAAGGATAATCATTGGAATACAACACATTTATCACAACAGCAGATTACAGATAACAACATAACACATGAAATCATGGGATAATACAATCATAACAACGAAATTAAAAATGTCATCCACACCAGAGTTGCACATACACAGGATACTACTTAGTACATAATAAGTTCCAATGAATAGAAAATAAGTCTAGAACATCATCAAGCACATCAAAGATAAAGTGATGTCTAAATGTCTCAAGATAGTGATAAAAGATAATGATAGTCTTCGTCTTCTGCCAAAGAGCACACTATGCTGCGGTGCATATCCAAAATAAGCATGTCACCTGTTTACTTGGCTGCCTGTGTAAAAACAAGGGCACCCGAGTTTGCAAGTGAAAAACAAACCACGAGTCAGTCATAGGACTGGTATGAGAAATCCTACTTAACTTATCTAACAATAAGGCAAATCACAGGACCATGCCGCTTACGCGGAATGGGTTTACTCCATTGGATTGCCAGTGCATAAAACAAGTAAATCTTTTAAACAACGCAATGCTTGTTAGAAAAATGAAACCATTATAAGACTCAAGTCCCATACACAATGCAACGCAAACCGGAGGATAGAGTTTTAACTTATAATGATCAAACATGATTGATATGTGCGAAACTTGATATTATTATTAGTGTCTAGTCAGTTTAAAACATTTTCAAAGTAAATGTATCAATCCTAGATGGCATAGCTACCATATATTATGTCGTCATATATAGGTTTATAATCAAATCCGTAATGTCGTATTGGAAATTGGGTTTCCATCATGACTCAAGGCTAGGGATGGTCTCTTTACTAATTCGAGACACTCTATCAAATGCCTCAGGATCACACCTACGGGCAACCCTTGGATCCTGTAGGACCGGTCCACAAATACTTTAGTGGATTAGTTATGCCTGAGCATACGTTTTCCGGTCCTATCTGACCTATCACTTGGCCAGTAGCGACCAATATATCGAGGCCTCGCAATCTATCATCCACATAAGTAAAAATGTCTGGGGTCCATACCATGACACCACTTCTAGCTAGAAAGAAACGCCATGCACTCCCTCCGTTCCCTTATCCCATTTCTTACTCTTACCGAGGTGTGAGGCTCGCGAAGTTACGCTATACACAAAGCTATGCTAATTAATGATGTGCTTTGATCGTCAACCACAAGGCTCTGCTTTTCAACAAAAGCCATGATCATTTGCATCTTAGCATGCCACATTGACAATTATGCCATGTAACTGATGTCTATCAATATATAACCTCTAAGCTCGTACGTCTCAGAGAAGGGTGTTAAGCAAGAGAATAAATTCTCCGCCACCAAACAGATATATATTTACCAGAAATCAATTAAAAAAGAACTAAATCCAATGTCAGACACACATCCATTTACAAGTCTGTTCTAGGTCTGAACGAAACCGGAGGCACCTTATTCCTCGTCCCGTATGTCCAATATGGAAGAGAGGTTCTCACATATCCGGATAATCAACAAGTACATCCGGACAACTACCACTTTAACCCTTTACTGGGAGCTAACCAATGCAGGGCATCAATAGTCGTCCATTCGATGTGAAGATCGTCAGTCTTCAACCACTGTCTTCAATGTCTTTGACTTTAAATCATCATATAATTATTTAAAATGAGACTGAACTCGGTCTTTTCAAATAATTCTCGAATATATGTAATTCCAATCATTTCATATCGTTAATATTATTTTATAACGATTTATCGCTATTTTTATTTATATAAAAATAACCCATTTAATTCGAACGACGTTTCAGGTCGTTGCACGAACCTGGCGCTGTTTTTATCCAAATTTAAATTACACATTTCTCAAATACTAATTGTTGGATCTTAACAAATTTAATATCGTTGGAAAGATCTTTCCAAAATGAACCTAACGGTTCTAGTTTTGGAAAAATCCAATGGTCGAATCTTTCGGTATAATCATTTAAAGTTACGATTTTGAAATGCATACTACCGCGCATGATTCATTTAATTTTAATTTATATATATATATATAAATCGTTCGACGATTTAACTAACATGTTAAAAATAATGTTTTCAACAAACAAAACATATATTAAAATATAATCTTTTTCTTACTTTGCAAACATGTAAATGACAAGTTCTATTTTAATATGTCATTCTTTTTAATCTAAATGAACTTGTTAAATGTAACATTTTTGATTGCAAATCTTATTTTAACATGTAATCCTTTTTATCTATTTAATCAAAACATACCCTAAAAATGTCATTTTAATGTTCAAACAATTTCTAATGAACATGTCATTTTTAATAATTAATCAATTTTAATGAGACTAATCGTACAATTAAAATCTTCTTTTTGTTCCCAAAATAATTTTTAATGAACATGTCAATTTTAATAATGAATCATTTTTTTATTTATAAAACTAATCATGCATTAAAAATGTTCTTTTTAATCTCTAAACAATTTCCAATGAACATGTCAATTTTAATAATGAATCATTTTTAATGAAACTAAACGTTCATTAAAAATGTTCTTTTTAATCTACAAATAATTTCCAATGAACATGTAAATTTTAATAATGAATCATTTTTGATGAAACTAAACATTCATTAAGAATGTTCTTTTTAATCTCTAAATAATTTCCAATGAACATGTCAATTTTAATAATGAATCAATTTTAATGAAACTAAACATTCATTAAAATGTTCTTTTTATTCTTTAAACAATTTCTAATGAACATGACAATTTTAATAATGAATCATTTTTAATGAAACTAAACATTCATTAAAAATGTTCTTTTTAATCTCTAAATAATTTCCAATGAACATGTCAGTTTTAATAATGAACCATTTTTAATGAAACTAAACTTTCATTAAAAAAATTCTTTTTAATCTCTAAATAATTTCTAATGAACAAATCATTTCAACATATGCAATTCCTTTCAATCAACATTAACATGTAAAAAAGGACATTTTTAATGTCTTAACAATTTTCCCTAAAACATATCAAATTTGTGATTCATATATATATATATATATATATATATATATATATATATACATACATATATATATATACATATATATATACAATAAAAAAAGTAATTATATTGTATAAGCAATTTTGTCCTATTCTATGATTCATATATATACAATAAAAAATGGTATTTTTGTTGTATAACACCCCACGTCCATTAATGTCACTCTCAAAGGGAATGCATTAACTTTCATGGAGAATTATTGGTGAATAAAATAGAATATAGCAAGATAGATACATATATTGGTACTTGAAAAATTCAAAAATAACTTTTATTACAACGGAGAAATAGTTTGAATACAACAACATCATAAACTAACAAAAAAACCAAGTACACTTAGTAACCATCTTGACAAATTGTTTTCTGAGTACATAAAGTAAAAGAATAATCCCAACATAAGTAGCCATAAAAGAGATGAGATGAACTTTACTTTCTGCAATCCAAGCACTTCCAAAAGAGAGAGGAAGATCCGGAACAAGCTCCACTAGTACTAGTCACACCCTGAGAACCTGGGGGAGGGAGGGAGGAAGAGAAGAGGCGAAAACAAAGGGGGTCAGACATGAAGTCTGGCGAGTACCATAACTTTAACGATATAATTATTAAAGTAATTAGGATAAAGCATAAACTGGTAAAACAAGGAATGACTGTGAAACAAGTGGGATCGATCCAGCCTACTGAACAAAATAATAATAATGGTAGTTTCGTGTACCACTAGTTGTCTTCTTAGGTGCCTCTTGCTCCTATCTCCACTAGTTGTACCCACTACCCTCCCCATTCTAATTACAATGTTTATTCATAATATGGTAGTTGTACTCCTAGCTGTCTTCATAGGTGCCGCCTGCTCCTATCTCCGCTAGTCGTACCCACTTCCTTCCCCATTCGATCGGATCCCTAACTCGTAGATACTCGCGCTCGTCCCACAGTGGGGTGTATCACTCCCCAAAGTGGCAACCCGATACCACTAAAGATGCATGGCTTATATCTACATGATGCAATAACATCTTACCTACCATCCCGGGCCCACGCACGCACATGACCCCGTTGGACTTGCGTTTCCACCGTTAACCCGTTTTGACCTCTTACGATCAAACCCAGTAAGCGTGTCCCGTCCTCGATCTAACTCGAGCTCACAAAGATACTTAATGGATTATTGGTTTGAAATGGGTCCCCCACGCTTGACACAAGATTCCTACCTATGCTTGGTCCCCACTAAAATTTTCCACTTAACCCCTTCTTATTCATGTCTTCTTACATGTTTCAATTTGGTTAAGTGTCTCTAATCGTATTTCACATATCTCCTATGTCATCCACTTAACCCCCATGTCCCGCCACATGTTTATCTTGGTTAAGTGTTAATGATTATGTCCCACATGTCACCCATGTTACCCACTTATCAAATCAACATGTGTTATTGGTTAAGCTTGTCTTAACCCTATCCGCTTATCAGTTCAATATATATATATATATATATATATATATATATTTGGTTAAGATAGTTTTAACCCTATCCACTTATATATTATTAGCTAAGTTGGTCTTAACCCCATCCACTTTTCAGATCAATATGTATTATTGGTTAAGTTTGCCTTAACCCTATCCACTTATCAGGTTAATATATATATTATTGGTTAAGCTAGACTTAACCCTACCCACTCATCAAATTAATATATATTATTAGTTAAGCTGGTCTTAACCCTACCTACTTATCAGATTATTAGTTAAGCTGGTCTTAACCCTATCCACTTATATATTATTGGTTAAGCTGGTCTTAACCTTATCCACTTATCAGATTATTGGTTAAGCTGGTCTTAACCCTATCCACTTATCATGTTATGTATCATATATATATATATATATATATATATATCATATAACATGTTTTACTTAATTTATGATTAAGTACATCTTAGTTCACAAATACATTGGTTAAGAGAATAACTCCCTAAGTATCAACCCCGAAGACCGAAATCAACATTAGATTGGTACTCAGAGAATTACTCCACTCAACCAAACTTCTGTTTGTCATTCATATTCGCCTTTGATCAGCATTAATTAATTATTAATGCATAGACCTCCCACATTAAGTCTATTGCTTGTGGCCGCTCGATATGCCGGGCGGTTCCGGGCAGACTTCCACCACAAGCCAGACTTAATCTCATGTCTAAGCATCTTTTAATTATGCCTTTGACCGCTCATATTAGACTACCGTTTGTGGTTGCTGGATGTGCCGGGCGGGTCCGGGCAGTCTTATACCACAAACGAGTCTAACCTCATGTCTTAGCCGTTTATTACACATTTAATTTATGCCTTTGACCTCTCACATTAGACTACCGTTTGTGGTTGCTGGATTTGCCGGGCGGGTCCGGGCAGTCTTACACCACAAACGAGTCTAACCTCGTGTCTTGGGCATTTATTATTACATATTATTATTCGACCCCAATTTGAATTAATATCTCCATTTAAAATTGTCAATAACTTCCAAATTAATCTATGTCCATAATTGTCGCCTAAATTATGTCCATAATTTCTATGCATATAAATTAGGCCAATTAATGTCTCAAATTTATTATATGCTTTTAAGCCATTTTTATGCCAATTCACAATATTAATATTTAATATTTTCCCATTGCCCCCACGTCGTTCGCACGTTTAATATGAAATATGTTAGACCCGCAAATAGTCTAAATCATAAAAAGAAAAAAAAAACATCACAACTTGCATAGCACATAAAAATAGATCTAACTTGCAAATAGGAATTATAACATAAATTCGCGTAGCCAATAATTTGCATATACAATGGTTATATAGAATCAAATATTTTCATAAACTACCATGGATCTAAATATAGATCTAAACATGAAATTGTGAACTTGCATATACAAATTATGGGTCTCACTTAACTTGCATATATGAATATAATTTTCACCCAAAAATGTTGTTACGACCCAGGGATTTTCGGCCCTGAAAATCAACATAAATGCCTTTACCGTAACTCATGCTGACCTTCCAAACACCGAAAACACTGAAACATTATTAGAAAGAATTTAGAGGGTGAGATAAGAAAGAAAGAAATATTAGAATAGAAGAAGAAGAAGAACCAACCCAACACAGAATTAGAATCTTACATCGCAGCGGAACAAAATATAATACAGAAATAAATCTTTATTGAGAGCTTTAAAAATACTTACAATATCAGAGTACATCGCACACTGGGACATTTATAATAACCTGTTCCCATATACAACACACAGCGGAATAGTAGCTATATAATATCACATGTCTGGACTCTTCCAGTTCGTCTCTTCACGTTATTCGATAACCTGAACTTGTACATCCCGGGCTAACCCGAGCATTTACAAAACACCGGGTCAGTCTGGTGAACCAAATTGAGAAAAACTCGCACAGTATTAAGGTATCACACAACTTGATTTTAAAGTTTAAAAATCTTTTCAAAAGAAAAGGATAATCGTAAGACCAAATCCACACATAAACAAGGATGGTTTTTACCTCACGATAACCCAAAACAATTTTGAAACAAATACCTTTTCTGATATTATAATAATGTCTACATACAAGTAAATAACAATCTAGTGGAACGCTTGCATCTCACGCTTCACATACATAGTATACAATCATAACCGTTGGCTATTACTGGAGATTGGATTCCGACCTTGAAAAGGTATGGGACCACCTGCCGATAGTGTATCTCTAGAGGTGAATACACTGGGTTCAACAAGAACGTCTAGCAACCCGACCCTCACATGACCGACCACTCATTTCGCTTGAGTGTATCGAATGTAAATCACCAACGGTTGGAATCAAACCACCGTTTCCCTAAAAGATGCATCATCGAAATAGATTTAAGAAGCAAAAGGAATTTCTCTAGATAGGTGATTATACACCCTAATGGTAGCGACCCACATAGCCAAGCTGCCTGCCCGATTTTTGTCATTTCCCGGTTGTGAGGGTTGAGGTTTGAATTTCCCCTACAACACATGGCTACCATTCACTTTGAATGCTACATGGCCAGATCCGCCAGAGATCATTAATTGAAGTCCACAAAAATACTCTGGTAGTTCAGAGAACTATAGTCCTCTGTACCACCATGGTACGTTTGAAGAAATCAACGTGCGCGATCCCTTTGGAAATACTTTGTCATACATTCATCCATACAAGTCATCCAGGAACAGGATGAACTGAAGGTACTCTCCTACTGCATCCAATGAATCACCCTACAGATCAGTAGCGAGAAGTCCTTGCAACCCGTAGATTCCATCCATGACAGAACCACAGTTTATCTCTGGGAGCTAACCAGAGATTTTTAGCGGTTCTTCCGTTTAATGAAGATCCACAGTCTTCAATGCTCCATCTCGATCATCTTCAGATATCTTCACATATTTTTGGTCGGAATGGTTTTCGAATATAAATTCGACCCCGGTCTTTCCGTACCAACAAGTGTATTGGACAGATTTGACAGTCGATGATTTAACTATCAAAATAATCAGTGTTTCAATCATGACAATCCAATGAGTTCACTGGTTCAGTATTCAACACCACTTGGCCTTTTGATTAAAACAAATGTAAATTTAAAACCCTTAAATATCTCGCTATTACAAATATAACTTTTCGCTTCTTACTTAACTTAATATTTTCTTTACAAAAATTCTTTCCAATCCTTAGGAAAGTCCTATATCATCTTCAGTTGTCTCTATCCACTTACAAAACATTAGCCACATTTTTATATTATATAATATTGGAAAATCACTTTAACTTATTACTCGTAAACCGATGTCACGAAATATCATTTATTACTTGAAAACAATAAACAACGCTTATTTTGATAAAATAAATCAAAACTTTACATTTCCTTTCTCGCTCTAAAACGTCGCTATAATTCCACGCAATCCCCTTATATTTCTTTTCTCTTTGGAATCATCATTTTATATTTTTCTAAATCTTCATTAAACATCGCCTTATTATTTCTTTAATGGAAATAATAAATGATTACCAACTTCCATTCCCATTTCAACTAATATCATCCTCAGTTAATACTGATGTCGTCCAAGTTGGGGTATTTTAATTACCTCTCAGATCTTAGTCAACAACGTTCATATCTGGAGATAAATATAAGTTGAAATCCCAAAACCAAATATTCCATTCTAATTTTCCACTTTTATTTAATCACATTCTTAAATAACGTTAATTTAGAATTTACGATATAACGCCTCAAACCTCTTTCATATAACTCTGGTTTATTGTAAAACCTTTTATCTCAATTTCCTTTTACTTAATTCAAATAATTAAGTGACATTTATTTAAGCTATAATATTTGCTTAAAAATCCCTTTTTGTAATTTTGTTATAAAACTCAGGTTTAATCAAACCTGTTGATAAACTTCTTTCACTGATCACTTTGATTTCTTTTCACTTAGATTACTTTTAATTGAATTCCCATGAAAAGGTAATTTCCTAAATAATTTATTCAATCATTAACTACATTAGTAGTTAATTCCTTTATTAACTAAAATAAATAATAAATCCCTTTTTAAAATCTTATTAAAATCTAAACAATATTCATTAAACTCTTCTATTGGGTTAATTCAATATAAACTAATTTAATGGTCAATCCCAGTTAAAACTGTTAACCTGGTCAACTTAAATCTGGTTGTCTTATTAACCGGTTCAATTCATTTCTCCTTTTAATTAATTTATAATATAATTAATTAATTAAGATAATTCCATTAAATAGTTCCTTAACAAAACCATTATCCAAATTTAACCGTTTGGTTAATTTCTATACACGTATTTCTAAATCTGATTACCATCAGCATTTGTCTTTATAAAACTGATTATTAACTTAAAAAATAAATAATGTATTTATTTTCTTTGTAAACTTTATTCAAAATATATATTTCAAAACCAATCTTTAGTTATAAAATAAATTTTATAACTTTAGTTCTATCAATTTACCTGACGGTAAATCGATATAAATAAAATAATTTACTTTTAGGCCATTTACTGCCGATTACCCAACCAATACTGCCCATTGGTTAAAACACAACACAAGTTGACTTTTCAGTCAATGGTCACTATCAAAATCAATTACCCAATCATGACAGTTCATATAAGATAATATGAAAATAAATAATAATTTGAGGAATCGGATTGGATCCCTCCAACCTGTTCTTCCCTGTATACGAATAGTTATCTCAAATCAGATCATTCAACCATTTAACTGATAATAATAAATAACAACCATTTAATCCAACCACAAGCAATTCAACCAATTAAACACGTTTATTTTTATAAACGTGACCAACAAGGTAAATCACCTTTATTGGAACCAATCGTTAGAATAACGATTTGGTATATCACTGAAATTAAATGACGGTTTAATTTCATCGGCTAAATCAACAAATAATTTTACAACTAGAAAACAGTCAACCATCAGCAATCAGAGCACACAAAATAAAAACCCAATTTATAAAATATAAATGGGAAAAATTGAGTGAGTTTAACTCACCTTGATTTGTTTTTGGTTGTTTTAAACAGTTGGTTTTAATTAAATTAAACAGGAGTTTAATTTAATTAAAAATCCCGATCTTTCCAATCTTGTCCAGTTCTTTTCCAGAACGTAGTGTTCGTGACCCTGATTCCAATGCCATTTGTTTAGTCAATTCTGTTAACACACATACAAGTTATAAATACTTTAATTTATGGTTAAATTCGAACTAGTAAATATTTAATTAATAAATATAAACCTAAATTACTTATTTTAAAACTAATTACTTTATCAAATAGAATATGGTCGATATTGTTCTTCTGCTTTGTTCACAATGTTCCAAGTCTTCAGACATCTCTCAACTGGCCTGTAGAAGTCCAGGATTCAGTTAATGTAATTTTAATTAATAACAAATTCTTCATTCATATTTAATATAATTAATTACTTGAATTGTAATTAAGTTAGGCCGACTAATATATTATTCTAAACAAAATAGGCTAATACCTTCTTCTTTACGATTTTCGCATGCTTCAGACATTTCCAAAATGCCTGCAAAGTCTATGATTTTGTTAACAGGACAAAAGGTTATTCGGGTTCACATATACGTGATTTAAATTAATTAGCTAACTTCATTAATCTTTATTATCCAATGGGTTAATTACATTGGCTTAAGGATTATACGGTCTGATAGTTCTGACTTGTAAGGGAACTGGTCCAGCTTCCTCTTTTCTTATGCTTCTCTCCCATCCTAATCTGTTCAACACCAATATTAGCATCATTTAGTAGAATGAGATATTAATTACTATACAAATTTCTAATTACAGTTTCAATGGACTAATTACGTTTTCATTTCGAGTTAAACTGGCCGACACTTGCTGTTACTCCATCGTCCTCGTTCCAGTTCGAGGCTATCAACCCAGTGTCGCCACTTGACTTCATTCCTCCCTTGTTGCTCACGCCACAACCACCATCACCATGGCCTTTCCAACAGCCGGAATCCCATCGATTGTGACTGGTGAATGCGCCTTGGCCTTCCCAACCCTCGCCATAAATCGTTACCAACCAACCTCCTAAATGTGCCAGAAATTCACCAATAACCGCCCTCACTTCGAAGTCTGAATCCCGCCTCCTTGCTGCTCGAGTGACGATCGTCGCCATTCATTACATAGATCTCGGCTAGCTGTGCCACTTTGAAATTATGAACCTTTGATTTTGCTTTACAATTTGGGGGAAATATTAAGGAGAACGAAGAGGGTTTCTGGCCGTTCGTATATTAGGGTGACGGCGGAAATGTATATTGACCAGGCAACTGTTTTTGACCCAGAAAGGTTTTGAGTATAGGGTATAAATAGTTGGTGTAAATTATTATAATATTATCAATGAAACTTCGTCGTAAAGTAATTGATAAAAACCACCACAAACGATTTATGTTTTCTGATAAAAAGGCTAATCCTAGCATAAAAAGATATTCCGGACCCAATGGGATAAGTTTCGTCGAAATCCGAGGTCGTATGAAAAAATTTCCTTTATAAAACCAGAAATAAACACGCGTTTAATTTTTTCACAATCACCAGATAAATCAAATCAACTTGAAACTCTGAAATCCTACAGTAATTTTTCAATACGAACCCAACGGCACCAGTTTCGTCGCATTCTGAGACTGTTTCCCTCGGTAGGCTATTTTTACGCGCACCGCAATGCCATTTTGGACACCAAATTGTCCGGTCTTCAAAAATAACAAACTATATACCTATCCTAACTCTAATCGACGATACAAACTCAATGGAACTGCTTTCGTGGCTTAATTTGATCGTCTTCTCAAGTTACACTCGAATATCCCTTTATTAAATTAAATTAATTTAATTACGCACTATAGAAATTGAATGGGCGATTACGGCAACCGTGGTCACATACGACATCGGGTTGCCACGCTATTTAACACCGTGCAATAATTTAATGTTACAGTCCCAATGAAACTGATTTCGTCGAAAACAGAGACCATTTGAAAAATGGCTATTTTAAAGACCTATATTTAAAAAACGATTTTCACAGCGACTATTTTAAAATTTGATTTGGCCATAACTTACAATTTACAACACGAAATTAGAATTTTTCTCTTTCATATGAAAATTATAATCAACACGGTTCCAACGTTTCTCGTTTCACTGAAATCCGACTTACATCGGATCATGTATACACTATTGAAGTTCAAAACTCCAATGTACGAACTACTACGCGATTTCGAGCTCGATTTATAATTATATAAGTATATAACGTTCAAACTTCGTTTTATTATCGAATTCCATATTTAAATCCATATATGTTCCAAATATATTATTAAAATAATAAAATAAATTAAATATTTGACTGCCAAAAATACGGGACGTTACATTATTCCCCCTTAAAAAAATTTCGTCCTCGCATTTGCTAAGGTAGGAAAGAACGTTACAAATCCATTAATTTCCAAATCCAGTTTATTTTAAAATCGAGAACAATTCAATGTCGTATATAAATATTTTCAAAAATATCGAAAATTTTCTAACACCTTAAATTCCCAGGAAAATTCGACAGAGTCTCCCCTGCACGGAGTGACATCTGCGATATCGCAGGAACAAATAATATATATTCATCGACCAATGGTCAGAAAACAAAAATCAAAACCCCAAAATTTTATATTTCACGTAGGCGTACCTTTTCGAGTGCTATTTAGCATACTTACCGAATTTATGTGCAGTATACGCAACTATAATCAATTCTCAAAGCCATATGGCACCTTTACTCAACTCAATTCACATATCAGTAACAGATATATGAAATTCTGAGATAATATGAAACACCCCACCTCCGTTAGGGTCAATCTCAAAGGGAATGCCCTAATTTTGGTGGAGGTTTATAAGTATAAGTCACAGATATACAAGAAAGATATAATAACACATATTTTTAAACAGCGGAAAACAACAACTTTTATTTCATTAAAATACGTGTTACACAAACCATGCCATAATTGTCTTACAATTCTTCCAAAAACATGACATCTTCATAACTGTCTTGATTACATTATTTAAAGAAAACTTAAATAAACTGCATAAGTCCCATAATTGCTGTCCAAAGCCATAGTCCAAAACGAAAAAGATCCAAGCAATACATTCTTTCTCTTTAAGCTGGATGTGAAAGCTGGTCAAGCTGCGGTATTCCCTCCCTGAGAACCTTGGGGGGGGGGGGGGAACGAAAGAAAAAGAGGCGAAAGGAAAAGGGTCAGTCGTAAAGACTGAGTAAATCCTAGTGACTTTCAGTGTAAAAAAACAACACATCATGTATGAACTGGAACTAAACTTAAGAATGGTGTCAAGGTGGACAAGATAGACTAAGGTGATCATGATAAGACAAGTCAAATAAAGCATCACATGTTCAAGATTTGTTGCACCGACTGTACTAGTATACTAAGCCTAGGTCACAAGTTAATCACGAAGTAAATCCCACGGCCCAATATCGTGAAATGACCCTGAAACGGGGTCTGACCCAAGTACGGGGTCCTACGGAGCGCTTATCTAGTCGATCGGCTCCCTACAAATTCTAGCTTGTCAAGTGTCCGTGTCATACGGCTAATCACGAATGTAGTCACCTGTGCTGGGTCCACCTTCGGGTGTATCAGCCCTAGGGTGTCAACCCCTGACACGATTCAAGATGCACAGATAAATCTACGGATAATCAGTGCCTTCCCCGGAATACCTGCACGACCGTAGTCCACCGAACCTACACTGGCGTACCCCACTGTCGTCGTTCACTTCTTACAATCAGCCCAGTAATCATGCCCCATCCGGCCTAGCCCCAGGGTACCTTGATACATCTAGAGGGTTACTGCTGAAAAGGGTCGTGTCTAGGGTTTCGCCTAACATATTAGGTCATGTAATTCGTGACCTAACCCGCCTAACCGATTAAGTCATGTAATTCATGACTTAATCCTTTTCCCAGTCTGGTCATGTCAAGGTGGTTAAGTATGTCATTTTAATTTGCGACTTAACCCGCCTACGTGTCATGTCAAGTTGGCTAAGTGTTGTCGTTTCAAGTCCATGAATTAGCCCTACAAATCGCGTTCAAGTTGGTTAAGTTGTCTTTTCATGTTCATGACTTAACCCTAATTGGCATTAATTGATTCGTTAATGCACCAAACCACTAACATTGGATCCTGTTGTTCGTAGCCACTGGATTTGCCGGACGGTTCCGGGCAGGTTTACGCTACGAACTCAACCCAACCTCGGGTTTCAAGCGCGATGTGACCAACTACCCACATTGGATCCTATTGTTTGTAGCAACTGGATTTGCCGGGCGGTTCCGAGCAGATTTACACTACAAACTCAACCCAACCTCGAGTTGGCCACTTTCTTGTTTTCTAAAGTCATGCCCATGTTCTTAGCAGATTCGTGCTATTTCCATAGCATGTTCATATGTCAACTTCGTGCCCAACTAAGGCATGTTTCAAGTCAAGTTATGGCATGTTCAAGTCAAGTTTTCGTGCCATATTTCATGTTCTACTTATGCCAAATTTCACGGTTTATGATTATAATCAATTCAAGTTTTGCCTATTCTACCCAATCGTATCCCCAACGTATATAACCGTACTTCGTTCACAAGCATAAACAATTCAAGAGATAAAGGGGAATAACACCAAACATGTGATAGGCATATGTGACAATTCCAACATTACTTGCATAATAAACAGGCTATAACATATCACATGGTTTCAATACTAGCATGATGATAACTTGGCATAGTAATGGTTCCAACTTAGTTTAACATGATGATTTCAACTTTACATCATAGGCATAATAATCATTGCGGGCATAATAATAATTTTATTACAAACATGAAACATTAAAGGCATGGTAATTCTAATAGGCATAGTGGATTCCAATTTAGCATTTTTAACATAATGATTCTCATCTAGCATTATAAACATAATGATTCCAACTTTTCATCATAACCTAGCAATTCCCAATTTTTCATTAACATGATAGGTATATTAACATCACAGGCATAGTTCCATCAACATCATAGACATGGTTTAATTAGAATCATAGGCATGGTTTAATCAACATAAAGATTTTAATAAACATAGTGATTCCATGGATATGTATTAGTCCAATTTGCCATACAATTAAGCCCAAGTGATTCATAACAACATCAAAATCATGATAAGTTTAACTTGCAACATTAACATAGCAATATTCCCAAATTATGATTCAAAGTTAAACAATATAAACATGGATTAATAATAGTTCCTAAATCCGGTTTCAATTCATGGCATGTCCATGTTATTTTAGCGTTTTTTCCTAAAAAGTGACATAGAACTTATAATATGAAGCAAGTAATCCAAATCAAAATTCCAAATCAAATATCCCCAAATCCGTTGTCTAAAGCGTCGTAGTTGTTGTAGCTTCTAGTTGTAGCCTTCAAGAATCGTCCTTCGTCTTCTATAATTTTGTTCTTTGTATTTTTAATTTAGAGCTCTAGGTTTAATGGCGGCTGCATGAGGCTAAAATGAAATAGTATGATTTAGGCTAGGTCTTAGGTTCTTTTTATAGTGTTTGCGTGTTGATTAGGACTGTCGATGGAGCTTGGTTTAATAATAGCCATTTGTTTGAAGGAGAGACCAAACAGGAGCTGACACCTAGCCTAGTGACAAGGCAAGGCTCAGAAAATCGACCAAACACATACCAGGCCAGCCAGGGGGGGCTGGATTCGACCTGGCTCAGGGGCTAGGTCGACACGCCAATCGACACCGTGTCGACTTGGCAGTCGACACGGGTGACCCAGGTCGACTGCACAGTCGACCTGGGTAGCCCCAGGTTGACTACCAAGTCGACCTGGGTGCCTTGGGCGGGAAAATTCCCGCCCTGGCCAATCCGGCCCGATTTTGAATTTTGAGTTGGTTTTTCTGAGCTGTTTTGGTCTGTTTGAATTTTAAACTGAATTCTGAAACTTCCGGAGGCCGTATCGTCTTCATACGGAGTCCGTTTTACGCAAACTCGGACTCTATCTCAAGAAGAATTCCGAGACGAACGCAATGGCGTATCCCGTTTCCCTTAATTCTTTGATTTGAAATTAGTTATACTTTAATTTGTGAATTTCACTGTTATAGAATACACGGGGTGTTACATTCTCCCCCACTTAAAAGGATTTCGTCCCCGAATTCTTCAAGTTCAGGAAGAATGTACATCCTAACATCCAAACATCCATCTACTCATTCATCAAACACGAGCATCCATTGTCCTTAAAAGACTTCTAATGCTTCATGATCATATGCGAAGTGTGTGTACATGTACTTATCTAATGCAAAATCAGGTGGTCTACTGATTCAGTTGACCTCCTTAATGCGAATCATGTAAGTTCCATGAATCCATTATGTATGCAAATTTTCCTATTCATGATTCTACATGAGTGCACAACCATTCATATATAAATGCAACATCCATATGACAACACACTAAACTTCATCCATATATGAATAAATACATTTATGCATATGCAACATGAAAATGTGTCTGAGCCGATCTAGTGCCTAATGTGTATTCATGCATCCACGAGCAACCACTTGCGACCACTTGCAACCATTTCGCAATCATAACATGTTTCAATTACATGTTTACATCCAAAAAGATTCTACCTATGGTTCTCAAGATAGGATTGAGGAGAGAAACAAGATAAAACAAAGCATCTAGAAGAAGTTAACGATGTACCCCCGGAAGGTCCGGTCTGCTTCTTAGGGCAGTCTTTGCTGATGTGTCCAGTCTTCCCACAATGAAAACATTCACCTTGCTTTCTCTTCCTTTTTCTACAATCCTTGGCTATGTGCCCTTCCGTACCACAGAATTTTCATTTCCTTTTATCACGTGAGTTGTTGTTCTTGCCTCCTTTCTCGGAGTCTACCTTCTTATTCTGAGAATCGTTGGGCTTGACCTCTTTCTTCCCTTGAGAGTTTTCTGCCTTTGTCCCCTTCTTGCCCTTATCTTCTTTGTTCAGCAATGCCATCTGCACCAAACTTTCATACGTAGCTCCCATGGGTATATGGGTCATGGACAAACTGTGTAACGACTCATTCAACCCCTTGACAAAGCGGAGAGCCTTCTTGTGCGGGATGTTGACTAGGTCCAGTCCGAACCTAGCCAGCTCATCGAACTTATTAACATACTCTTTGACTGTCATATTCCCTTGCTTAAGAAATAAGAATTTTTCCAACTGCAAACTCCTTTCAGCGTCTGAGAGAAATTTAGCCTCAAACCTCGCCCTAAAGTCCTCCCATGTTTCCACCGGTCTATCTGCATTGGTGACTTCCCACCAGTAGGAAGCCTCGCCTTTAAGTAGCCATACAGCCAGTTGTACCTTCTGCCTATCTTCTATCTCAAAGATGACGAATAAGTCCTCGATTTCCTTTAGCCAATTCCTAGCTGCCACGAAGGACTCAGTTCCATGAAAGTCCTACCCTCCCATAGCTTTAAAATCTTTACATATCTTAGCAAAAGTATTTCCTCGTGGAGGAGGTGGAGGAAGAGGTGTTGCTGCAGCTGGATGATTTCCTGCAGCTGGAGGAGGAGGAATGGTAGGACCTGGCTGAGTGGCCCTTGCTTCTAAGAATCGTCTAAACCAACCAGGTATTGGTATACCCTCTGGCAAGTTAAGTTCTTCGGACATGCTGAAACAAAAAGGATAGATTCAAAACGAAGGATAAAAGGTAGTACCTATGGCTTTGAGGGACTTTGCCTTTAAAATAAAATAATATATTATCTTTAAAAATGCGTCTTTAAATTTTCAAAACTTTTTATCTTATCTGGTAAACCTATGCTCTGATACCAAGTGAAACACCCCACCTCCGTTAGGGTGACTCTCAAAGGGAATGCCCTAATTTTGGTGGAGGTTTATAAGTATAAGTCACAGATATACAAGACAGATATAATAACACATATTTTTAAACAGCGGAAAACAACAACAACTTTTATTTCATTAAAATACGTGTTACACAAACCATGCCATAATTGTCTTACAATTCTTCTAAAAACATAACATCTTCATAACTGTCTTGATTACATTATTTAAAGAAAACTTAAATAAACTGCATAAGTCCCATAATTGCTGTCCAAAGCCATAGTCCAAAACGAAAAAGATCCAAGCAATACATTCTTTCTCTTTAAGCTGGATGTGAAAGTTGGTCAAGCTGCGGTATTCCCTCCCTGAGAACCTGGGGGGGGGGGGAAACGAAAGAAAAAGAGGCGAAAGGAAAAGGGTCAGTCGTAAAGACTGAGTAAGTCCTAGTGACTTTCAGTGTAAAAACGGTTAAAACAACACGTCATGTATGAACTGGAACTAAACTTAAGAATGGTGTCAAGGTGGACAAGATAGACTAAGGTGATCATGATAAGACAAGTCAAATAAAGCATCACATGTTCAAGATTCGTTGCATCGACTGTACTAGTATACTAAGACAAGTCAAATAAAGCATCACATGTTCAAGATTCGTTGCATCGACTGTACTAGTATACTAAGCTCAGGTCACAAGTTAATCACGAAATAAATCCCACGGCCCAATATCGTGAAATGACCCTGAAACAGGGTCTGACCCAAGTACGGGGTCCTACGGAGCGCTTATCTAGTCGATCGGCTCCCTACAAGTTCTAGCTCGTCATGTGTCCGTGTCATACGGATAATCACGAATGTAGTCACCTGTGCTGGGTCCACCTTCGGGTGTATCAGCTCTAGGGTGTCAACCCCTGACACGATTCAAGATGCACAGATAAATCTACGGATACCCAGTGCCTGCCCTGGAATACGTGCACGACCATAGTCCACCGAACCTACACTGGCGTGCCCCACCCGGCCTACCCCCAGGGTACCTTGATACATCTAGAGGGTTACTGCTGAAAAGGGTCGTGTCTAGGGTTTCGCTTAACAGATTAGGTCATGTAATTCGTGACCTAACCCGCCTAACCGATAAAGTCATGTAATTCGTGACTTAATCCTTTTCCCAGTCTAGTCATGTCAATGTGGTTAAGTATGTCATTTAAATTCGCGATTTAACCCGCCTACGTGTCGTGTCAAGTTGGCCAAGTGTTGTCATTTCAAGTTCATGACTTAGCCCTATAAATCGCGTTCAATTTGGTTAAGTTGTCTTTTCATGTTCATGACTTAACCCTAATTGGCATTAATTGATTCGTTAATGCACCAAACCACTCACATTGGATCCTGTTGTTCGTAGCCACTGGATTTGTCGGGCGGTTCCGGGCAGGTTTACGCTACGAACTCAACCCAACCTCGGGTTTCAAGCGCGATGTGACCAACTACCCACATTGGATCCTATTGTTTGTAGCAACTGAATTTGCCGAGCGGTTTCGGGCAGATTTACACTACAAACTCAACCCAACCTCGAGTTGGCCACTTTCTTATTTTCTAAAGTCATGCCCATGTTCTTAGCAGATTCGTGCTTCCATAGCATGTTCATATGTCAACTTCGTGCCCAACTAAGGCATGTTTCAACTCAAGTTATGGCATGTTCAAGTCAAGTTTTCGTGCCATATTTCATGTTCTACTTATGCCAAATTTCACGGTTTATGATTATAATCAATTCAAGTTTTGCCCATTCTACCCAATCGTATCCCCAACGTATATAACCGTACTTCGTTCACAAGCATAAACAATTCAAGAGATAAAGGGGAATAACACCAAACATGTGATAGGCATATGTGACAATTCCAACATTACTTGCATAATAAACAGGCTATAACATATCACATGGTTTCAATACTAGCATGATGATAACTTGGCATAGTAATGGTTCCAACTTAGTTTAACATGATGATTTCAACTTTACATCATAGGCATAATAATCATTGCGGGCATAATAATAATTTTATTACAAACATGAAACATTAAAGGCATGGTAATTCTAATAGGCATAGTGGATTCCAATTTAGCATTTTTAACATAATGATTCTCATCTAGCATTATAAACATAATGATTCCAACTTTTCATCATAACCTAGCAATTCCCAATTTGTCATTAACATGATAGGTATATTAACATCACAGGCATAGTTCCATCATCATCATAGACATGGTTTAATTAGCATCATAGGCATGGTTTAATCAACATAAAGATTTCAATAAACATAGTGATTCTGTGGACATGTATTAGTCCAACTTGCCATTCAATTAAGCCCAAGTGATTCATAACAACATCAAAATCATGATAAGTTTAACTTGCAACATTAACATAGCAATATTCCCAAATTATGATTCAAAGTTAAACAATATAAACATGGATTAATAATAGTTACTAAATCCGGTTTCAATTCATGGCATATCCATGTTATTTTAGCGTTTTTGCCTAAAAAGTGACATAGAACTTACAATATGAAGCAAGTAATCCAAATCAAAATTCCAAATCAAATAGCCCCAAATCCGTTGTCTAAAGCGTCGTAGTTGTTGTAGCTTCTAGTTGTAGCCTTCAAGAATCGTCCTTCGTCTTCTATAATTTTGTTCTTTGTATTTTTAATTTAGAGCTCTAGGTTTAGTGGCGGCTGCATGAGGCTAAAATGAAATAGTATGATTTAGGCTAGGTCTTAGGTTCTTTTTATAGTGTTTGCAAGTTGATTAGGACCGTCGATGAAGCTTGGTTTAATAATAGCCGTTCGTTTGAAGGAGAGACCAACCAGGAGCTGACACCTAGCCCTAGTGACAAGGCAAGGCTCAGAAAATTGACCAAACACAGACCAGGCCAGCCAGGGGGGGCTGGGTTCGACCTGGCTCAGGGGCCAGGTCGACACGCCAGTCGACACCGTGTCGACTTGGCAGTCGACACGGGTGACCCAGGTCGACTGCCCAATCGACCTGGGTAGCCCCAGGTCGACTACCAAGTCGACCTGGGTGCCTTGGGCGGGAAAATTCCCGCCCTGGCCAATCCGGCCCGATTTTGAATTTTGAATTGGTTTTTCTGATTTGTTTTGGTCTGTTTGAATTTTAAACTGAATTCTGAAACTTCCGGAGGCCATATCTTCTTCATACGGAGTCCGTTTTATGCAAACTCGGACTCTATCTCAAGCAGAATTCCGAGATGAACGAAATGGCGTATCCCGTTTCCCTTAATTCTTTGATTTGAAATTAGTTATACTTTAATTTGTGAATTTCACTGTTATAGAATACACGGGGTGTTATGATCGACGCTAGTCTATGAATTAGAAAAGCGCGACATTTAAATTAAATTCTGCAAGCATACAGGTGTGTAGCATACAGGTCGAACACAGGGAGGTGAATTAAATCAATTATTTATCTAATCTCTTGGGCGAGTTAGACAAAGCTTAGAGGTTGATTTTTTTTCGCAAAGCAAAATAAAAATTGAAACTATGAATAAAAGATGTAATTAAATTCACTGCAGATTCGAATCTAATCGGATCTGTAATAAATTCAACGATTAAAATAAAATAGAACACTGGAAATAAAATTGCAGAAAAGAAATCAACAACTGAAAATAAAAACTAGGATTACCGCTGAATCTAATCAGACGGTCAATCACTAGTAAGAAAAATAGAAGCAATAGCAAATTGTGTTCTAGCAAATCTAATTGACTAGACAACACAATTTGCCATGAAAATAAAATGCAGAAACTAAAGAAAAGAAAGCTTTATTAAAACTAAAAGAGAGTACAGGAGAATGAATGAATTTTTACAATGGTTACAACAAATATTTATAGATGAGAATGGGAAAACCATAATTAGGTCTATGAATAAATGGGCCTCCTCATTCATGAATATCTCTTGCCTTCCTTGACTCAGCTTGATTGGAGAAAATCTGGGCATATCATGGTAAATATTTTCCATATCTCTCAATTCTCTCATGTGGCTAATTAATTGATAAAAGATTGCATATAATTAATTCTTCCAAACAAGGATGCTTATTAGACTCCCAAGGCAACAAAGGATAAAATATTCACAATGGATCTTTTCTTGGCAGCAATTCAATCAGAAATTCTTCTAATTGAAATTGAATGATTTGAATTTAATTCCATGATAAGAATATGGCTATTGCTGAAATGTTAATTGGTGCACATCATAAATACATACACATGAATATGTGTATGTATATATATAACATAACACTAATCCAAATATTTCTCAAAGCAAAGGGCCAGTGTGAACGCGCTCTGTTTCTTTGGCAAAAAGTCAGCTTGACGGGGTTCGAACTCAGCTCTCTCAGCACCAATTCCTATGCCTTTACCAGTGAGCTACTACTTTTGCAATTGAAATGAATTTGATGTGAGGAAGTAGCTCTTTCTTGTAGTTAGCCTTTGATTTGAATTGAAGGAGGCAACGCTTGAAATCTGTAAAAACACATAAAAAATACCCAAAGTATCATTTATTTATTTATAAAAGATAAAGCATAAGAGTCATAAAATAAACACTTTTCAATGTCAATCAAATACTCCCACACTTATCTTTTACTCGTCCTCGAGTAAAACAAAAATGAAAAACTAAACTAGATAGGTCACACTTTCGTAGGAAATACGGTTGCATTGAGCGTACGCAACAAGCCATTAAACCTCTAGGTGTCCCCAGTAGGACGAGTGGTGTCTCGTGAGGGTTTTCAGTGGATACTACCCACAAAATTCAAATGCAGTATGCTATGATTCTAATGAAACTACATGAATGCAATGGACATATGCAAAAAAACGAAAAATGACAACACGACTTATTTCAGGAAGGTGGTACAACAAATTAAGTTAATAATTTCTAACCAGTTGATTTTATTTTATATACCTCGAATTGTTACAAATTTTCAATATAAATCAAGTTTTCAAATGTTAAATTCCAGTTTGGCCAGTTAGTTCGGTCGATAACATAGTGCAGCCATGAAATAAATTCTTAGTTTGCTTGGCATAGTTTGCAAAGTGGTATTCTAATTTTCTCATGTATGGCTAGTCAAATCAATAAGGTCAAGAAGTGTTTGGGTATCATCGCTTATTCTTTATTCTATAAAATTTTAAGGTTTATGATTAAGTATATACACCTAACTGAAAAGACCAAGGTTTACCACCCATGCACTGCCTCGCGGACTAACGGAGAGTAGGTAAAGAGCTTGGCGGATTGTGCAGGCCGACTTTGACTTTGTCAACAACGTGTCGGTAATCCTTAGGTGTCCAATCTCATAAAATGTGACCAAGATATTCCAACTTTGACTTTGTCAACAACGTGTCGGATAGAGCTTGGCGGGTTTGCACACCAACGCTCGATATACAAGCAATGTTGGATACCCTTGGAATACTATTATTATTATTATCGAAAATATAAGCACAAAAGAGAGTTACGCGAATTCAACTTAACACAACTTAGTTTTAAAGATTTGAAAAGCCAATATAAGTCTTTTAAGTCCTCCACTTATTTAAACAAAGTCTACAACGTAGAATAGATTTCATGGCCATCACCTAAGAATCTCCCTATGTACCGGTTACACTATTATCCCTCAGAATTAAACTTTTCTTTATATTTCCTATTCGATCTAAGTTGAGAGAGAAAAATACTATCAACTGGCTAAAAATTGTAAACTTATTTTGCTGTATCAATTGAAAATGAGTCGTATCTTCCAAAAAAAAATTATGGTATGTTACTACAATATAAAATGTATGATGATCCTACTTAAATGGCTGAAAATAAAAAGAAATAAAAACAAAGAAAAATGAAAATGGATGAAATGCAGACTCCCCCCCCCCCCCCACACTTGATTGAGACAGTGTCCCAACTGTCTAAAGCAGAAAAACAAAAATAAAAAAAATGAAAAATAAAAATAAAAGAAAAAGAACGTGTACCACCTGATTTCATGGTGGATGATCATGCAGATCAATAGAGTCATCTTTGTCATATTGCTCGAATTCTAAAAATGGTTTCAGTCGTTGACCGTTTACTTTGAAGACTTTTCCATCCCTAGGATTTTCAATTTCAACCGCTCCATGAGGATATACTGTTTTCACGACATAAGGTCCGGTCCATCGAGATCTGAGTTTTCCTGGAAACAAGTGAAGTTTAGAGTCGTATAAAAGAACTTTTTGACCTACATTGAATTCCTTACGAAGTATGTTTTTGTCATGTTGGGCTTTGGTTCTTTCTTTGTAGATTTTCGCATTTTCATACGCCTCATTTCTTAATTCCTCTAATTCCGAAATTTGTAACTTCCTATGTGAGCCGTTTTTTTTTAAGTCAAAGTTCAAAAATTTTATGGCCTAAAGAGCACGATGCTCTAATTCAAGAGGTAAGTGACAGGCCTTTCCAAAGACTAATCGATATGGAGACATTCCTAGATTGATTTTATAAGCAGTGCGAAAAGCCTAAAGTGCATCAATCAGTTTTACAGACCAATCTTTTCTATTGGAATTCACGGTTTTCTCAAGAATTTGCTTGATTTGTCTATTGGAAACTTCTACTTGTCCACTAGTTTGTGGATGGTAAGGTGTTGACAGCTTGTGTGTGATTGAGTATTTCTTGAGCAAGGACTCAAAAGCACGATTACAGAAGTGAGTTCCATTATCGCTAATGATAGCTCGAGGTGTACCAAAGCGTGAAAAGATGTTTTCTTTGAGGAATTTGACAACAACCTTGTTGTCGTTGGTTTTGGTCGGAATGGCTTCAACCCATTTGGAGACATAATCTACTGCAAGTAAGACGTAAATATTCCCAAATGAATTAGGGAATGGTCCCATGAAATCGATGCCCCAAACATCGAATAACTCAATCACTAAAATGGGGTTGAGAGGCATCATGTTTCGCTTAGAGATTCGACCCGTTCTTTGACATCGCTCACATTTAGAGCAAAATTCGAAAGCGTCACGGAAGAGTGTGGGCCAATAAAAACCGCTTTGCAGAACTTTTGCAGCAGTTTTTCTTGCACCAAAATGACCGCCACAAGCATGGTCATGTGAGAAGGAGAGAATACTTTGGTGTTCATGATCGGGTACACACCTTCGAATGATTTGGTCTGGACAGTATTTGAAAAGATATGGGTCGTCCCAATAGAAGTTTCGAACTTTCGAGAGAAATTTTTGTTTATCTTGTTTCGACCATTAAGCGAGTGTTTGTTGTGTGACAAGATAATTCACAATGTCTGCGTACCAAGGGGTGTTAGAGATCGAAAGGAGTTGTTCGTCAGGAAAATAGTCATCGATTTGAGTGTCGTTATCATTTTCGTGCACAATTCGAGAGAGATGATCAGCTTCGACATTTTCAGAACCCTTTTTATCTCGTATTTCTATATCGAATTCTTGAAGAAGAAGGATCCAACGAATCAAGCTGGCCTTGGCATCCTTTTTAGAAAGCAGATATCGTAGGGCAGCATGGTCAGTTTAAACTATGACTTTGAATCCTATGAGATATGGTCTGAATTTCTCAAGAGCGAAGACAACTGCCAAAAATTCCTTTTCAGTAGCTGAGTAATTTAGTTGGGCCTCGTTTAAAGTTTTGCTAGCGTAATAAATGACTCGAGGGAGTTTATCGATACGCTGACCCAAGATGGCTCCAATAGCAAAATCAGAAGCGTCGCACATAAGTTCGAAGGGTTGAGTCCAATTAGGAGGTTGAATGATGGGAGTTGTGGTCAAGATTGACTTAAGAGTTTCAAAAGACATTTTGCAATCATTGGAAAATTCAAACTTTACGTCTTTGGCAAGTAAATTCGAGAGAGGTTTTGAAATTTTCGAGAAGTCCTTAATGAATCTTCTATACAGTCCTGCATGGCCATGAAATGAACGAACATCTTTGACAGACTTAGGAGGAGGTAAATTAGCAATCAAATCGATTTTTGATTTATCGACTTCTAGGCCATCTTTGGAGACGACATGACCTAGAACTATCCCCCTTCTTACCATAAAGTGACATTTTTCCCAATTAAGCACGAGTGATTTCTCCTTACAACGCTTAAAGACGAGTTCTAAATGAGTGAGACATTGGGAAAAAGATGATCCATATATTGAAAAATCGTCCATGAATATTTCCAAGAATTCTTCCACCATATCAGAGAAAATACTCATCATACACCTTTGGAAAGTCGCGGGGGCATTACAAAGACCAAAAGGCATGCGACGATAAACAAAGGTTCCAAAGGGACAAGTAAAGGTGGTCTTATGTTGATCTTCTAAAGCAACAGGAATTTGGTTATAGCCAGAGTATCCATCGAGAAAACAGTAGTACTCATGTCCCGCTAAGCGTTCGAGCATTTGGTCAATAAAAGGCAAGGGAAAATGGTCTTTTCGTGTGGCTGAGTTAAGCTTTCGATAGTCGATGCACACACGCCATTTGGTTTTGATTTTTGTTGGGACGAGTTCATTACTGTCGTTTTTGATCACTGTGACTCCCGATTTCTTTGGTACAACTTGTACCGGACTCACCCAAGTACTATCAGAGATGGGATAGATGATGTTATTGTCTAGACATTTGATTATCTCCTCCTTGACCACTTCTCTCATGTTTGGGTTTAATCGCCTTTGAACCTCACGGGTGGGTTTAGCCTCATCAACTAAATGTATGCGATGTTCCACAATTGATGGGCTAATTCCTTTTATATCGCTAATTTCCCACCCCAAGGCGTCCTTATTTCCCCGCAAGATATCCAAAAGTTTTTCTTCTTGGTCCTCGGTAAGATCGGAGGCCAAGATTACGGGAAAAGTTTTTGAAGAGTCTAGGTAGGCATACTTAAGGTCTGGTGGCAAGGGTTTGAGGTCTAACTTAGGAAGTTCTTGTGTATCAACATTGGTCAACATTCCTTGGTTAGATTCAGGTGACGAAGTGTCGGAGTCAAGAATTTTGTTTAGTTCAGAAATGTATTTGAGTTCATCGAAATCAGAGTCGAAATGGTCAAGACACATTTTCAAGGCTTCAGAAGTGTCACTAGAGGTTTCATCAACTGTGGTTTGAATCATGTCAATTTCATCGCTCTCAAAATCCCTAGGTTGTTTGTTGAGATTAAAGATGTTTAGCTCAATGGTTAGGTGCCCGAAGGAAAGTCGAAGCTGACCATTCCTACAATTAATGACAGCATTAGAGGTTGCTAAGAAAGGGCGTCCTAAGATCAATGGTATTTAAACGTTGGGATTTGAGACAGGCTCTGTTTCTAGAA
Source organism: Allium sativum (assembly GCA_030737875.1). Taxonomy (NCBI): domain Eukaryota; kingdom Viridiplantae; phylum Streptophyta; class Magnoliopsida; order Asparagales; family Amaryllidaceae; genus Allium; species Allium sativum. The sequence continues at coordinate 169,673,924 of CM060912.1, forward strand.
CTATAAAATCGACAGGGAAGTAAAACTGTTCGATTTGTATCAAGACGTCTTCGATAATTCCCAATGGCTTTTTGATAGATCGATCGGCTAGTTGAAGTGTGATGTTTGTTGGTTTAATCTCCCCTAGTCCAAGTTGACGATAGACAATATAAGGGAGAAGGTTGACACTGGCACCAAGGTCGAGTAGGGCACGAGAGATGTGGGTGTTTCCTATTTTGCAATCATTCGTAGGGAAACCATGGTCTTTATACTTGACTGGGGCAAGATTTGAAAGAATAGAGCTTGTATTGGCAGTTAGAAAGGCGGTTTTTGGGACATTGGTCGCACGTTTTTGTGTGCACAATTCCTTAAGACATTTAGCATATTGAGGAATTTGTTCAATGGTGTCTAAAAGGGGAACGTTCACACGGACTTGTTTGAAAATTTCCAGAATTTTATCGAAATTTGTCGCTTTCTTCTTATTATTGAGTCTATGAGGAAAAGGAGCTACTGGTTTTTCGACTCTACGATCAGTTTCATCATTCGAGGAAGAAGGTGGTAGGGGTGTAGAAGATGAAATGTTGGGACTGCCAACATTAATTTTCGAAGGTGGGTCGGCTTTGCCGACACTGGGAGAAGAGCTTTTGGGATTGCCAACTTTTAAGGGAACTTGAGGTTTAGAAGAATTGGCATTTGAAGCCAATGGGTGATCATCACGATTAGGGGTTGGGGTCAAGTTAGAAGGTTCGTCAGGGTCGCCCACGTTATTATCAGTCCTCTTACCAGATCGAAGGGTTGTAATTGCGTTGACTGGATTATGATTTTCGTCCTCACAAGAATTTATAGCATGAGAATTATATTTTGGATTTACCTCAGGCTGACTAGGCAACTTTCCCTTCTCATGAGTCTTCATAAATTCCTTCATCATATTAAACATTTGGTCCATTTTAGCGTCTTGCGAGTTTATTTTAGCTTCGTAAGAGTTCATCTGTTTTTCTAGACGCCCAATATCTTGTGATGGTTGAGAAGATTGAGATGATTGGTTTGATGATTGAAAATTGGGGTGCCTATAAGGTTGTTTGGATTGAGGTGTAGCTTGAGAGGTTTGAGAATTGGGGGGTGGACCTTGGTAATTCGGATTGGGAATAAAGGGTTGCATGTGAGATGGGTTAGCCGAATTATTGTGGTTTGACCAAGAAAAGTTTGGGTGGTTCCTCCAACCAGGGTTGTATGTGGCTGAGTAAGGGTTATTGTGAGCTATAGCATTGGCTTGGTCCTGAGAGTAAAAGTGGGGTAACCCTTCTCCGACTTGAGAAGTTTGATTTTCTAAGGGAATTTGACTTGGGTCCACGGCATGCACTCCTCTAGTAGAAGTACGAATGGGAACACGAATTGATTCCCATTGCATGTCCTTTTCAGAATAGTCTTCTAGAAACCGCCAAGCTTCATCGGCTGTTTTAGACATAAAGTCTCCTCCACACATTGATTCTAGTTGAGTTCTAGTCTGATAGTTTAGCCCTTCATATGCAATTTGACATAAGTGATTTTTTAGAATTCCATGATGAGGGCAACTATATAATAGCTGGTTGAATCTCTCAAAGTATTTTGAAAAAGTTTCCCCCTCATTTTGACAAAATTGATTTATCTCGGTTCGGATTTTTAGAGTTTTATGGAAAGGGAAAAACTTTTTAAAGAATGCAGTGACAAATTCATCCCAACTTCTTATGGAATGTCGTGGAAGAGAATTTAGCCATCTTTTAGCGCTTTCAATTAGTGCAAATGGAATTAGCCTTTGCTTGATCGATTCGTTAGATAGTTGTTGCATTTTTGTTGTGGAGGCATACAATTCAAATTCACTCAGAAATTCATAAGCATTTTCAGATCCAGTAAATTTTGGTACCCCTTGGATAAAAGAATGTTTTAGCTCAAAATTGTTTCCTTCAGCTGGTGGGAACACGATGACAGATGGTTGAACGGTCCTAGTAGGATAACATCGATCACGAAGAGACATGGGTCTATCCATTTGGATATTGAGGTTTTGAAAATTTTGATTTATTTGATTACGATCCCCAAAGTTTGGAAAATTTTGATTCACTCGATTTTGATCCAATTCGGTTGGAAAATTTTGATTGATTCGAGAACCCCTAGGAGAATTTTGTTGGCTAACACTTTTTTCACTCATTGTTGTTAAATGCAAGCACAGAAATCAACTACAATGAAATTTTCTGTCCTTATTGGCTCTTAACCCAAAATTATAAAGTGATGCATTTGATTACTTAGATCAAAAGATTTCTCAGCCAGTTAACGGACAGGAGTTATCGGTGCACCAGGAATCACCCTAGCAATGCAGCCAAAGGTTTAAGTACCTTCAGAGTAACAACCGATATAATATTTATGAATCACCGTAATATTTATAAACGGTTATTTCTCTGTCGTAGTCTAGACACCAAGAAATAATTCGTTCCAAATGAATCAACTGTCACAACATAATTAAGCCCTAGATGAGCCCGTGACTCCCTTAAGTCCAATGTCTAACCATTATTATTAGTCAGATTCTACGATGAAATGCAATTTGTAGGCTAAGGAAAGGGTGATGAAATCCCTCACCTTATGTGAATTGGGGTATTGCCCTTAACAGAATGAATAAAAATGCAGAGATAACAGCAATCACACAAAATAATTGCAGAAGTTGTAAATTGTACATTCAAAGCCGCTGCCCCTGCAGAATTTTTTTACAACAATTGTCTATATATTTTTTCTTTTTCCTTTTGCAGCAGAGCACCTGTAGAGTTTTAAAAGTTTTCACCTTGATCGGCAGTCCTCCAGTGAATTTGGAAAGCGCTAGCGCGTTCACACCCCACTTGGTGTGCAACCGCTCCAACCCATCTGAATCGTACCTGTTTTTGAAAAATTCTCCTTTTTTTTTAAGAAATTAAATCGGTCCGAAAAGTAAATAAAATAAAAACAAATTGCACCAAAAACAATGCCACACAGTCAAATTCAAGGCTCATAGATTAATAATCCCCAAATAATTTAAAACGCACTCAGACTCTCTCCTCCACAAAGACTGTTTTATTTCCGAAACCCCACCCTAAAACATGCCCTTCCTTCTTTCAGCAATACAAGCCAACACGTATCACCACAAACTATTATTCCAGAACCCAAAAAAAACGTGAAGAAATCAGCAAATCAAAACAACAAATATCAAGTCCCCTTTTTTTTTTTTTTAGAAATCAATCAATTCGGGTTTGTTGTTCGGATTTTCACGGTTTGGGAATAACCGGATGTTTCGATTTCTGGGTTAGGGATTCGATTGAGGGGTCTTGGAATTGATTTGGTGTTGTATGATGGCTTGCTTGTTTGTGGCTTGCGTGAGGTTGGTCAAAGGGTGAAAAATGTTTTGGGAATTATGCAGATGAAGGGATTGCTGAAGGCTTCGGTGGTAGGTGGACTTTGAACGTGGGGAGCTGTGGATTCGATCTGTAGAGGAGCGATGTAGGAGTGTGATGATAGAACTTAGTCAGAAATGGGTGAACGTTGTATGGGGTGTTTGGTGAAATCAGTTGAAGAGTTATGCGGTTGCTGCGAGTTTTTTTTTTTTTTTTTTTTTTTTTTTTTTTGGTTTGGACGTTGAAGGTGGGTCGGTGATGATTGAAAGTGGTTAGGGTATGGACTGTTGGTATGTGTTGATGAAGGTGGTCTTGCGAGGGATTGGGCTGAAGGAGCGAACTGATGAAGCGGCTTGTGGTTGTTAGGAAGATGAGGTTGGTGGAGAAGGGTATGGACTGTTGTAGTTTGGTATGGTAGCAGGACTGTTTTGGCAAGTGCGTGAGGGATGGTGGATGTGTGTATTGTGGGTAGAATTTGGAAGAAAAAGCTTGGCTTTAGAATCTGTAGTGGATGAAAGGGTCATATGGTATGTAAAAAAAAGAATGCAGAAGGCAAGAGAAGGAAACAATCGAAAAATTTGCAGAAGGATATTTTTTTTTAGAAATTGTAAAAGCAAGGAAAGAGATTGAGAAAAAATAAAGTAAAATAAACAAAACTAGCAAGATATTTTTTTTCCTTGTTTTTGGGGATTGCAATATCAATAATTAATATCAAATTTGCCAATCAAGATTTTTTTTTAAACAAACAAAAACAGAAAACAAGAAGAAAATAAAATAAAATAAAACTAACACGAATCAGAAATTAAATAAATAATAAAATTTAATCGTTACCTCCCCGGCAACGGCGCCAAAAACTTGATCAACGCTAGTCTATGAATTAGAAAAGCGCGACATTTAAATTAAATTCTGCAAGCATACAGGTGTGTAGCATACAGGTCGAACACAGGGAGGTGAATTAAATCAATTATTTATCTAATCTCTTGGGCGAGTTAGACAAAGCTTAGAGGTTGATTTTTTTTTCGCAAAGCAAAATAAAAACTGAAACTACGAATAAAAGATGTAATTAAATTTACTGCAGATTCTAATCTAATCGGATCTGTAATAAATTCAATGATTAAAATAAAATAGAACACTGGAAATAAAATTGCAGAAAAGAAATCAACAACTGAAAATAAAAACTAGGATTACCGCTGAATCTAATCAGACGGTCAATCACTAGTAAGAAAAATAGAAGCAATAGCAAATTGTGTTCTAGCAAATCTAATTGACTAGACAACACAATTTGCCATGAAAATAAAATGCAGAAACTAAAGAAAAGAAAGCTTTATTAAAACTAAAAGAGAGTACAGGAGAATGAATGAATTTTTACAATGGTTACAACACATATTTATAGATGAGAATGGGAAAACCATAATTAGGTCTATGAATAAATGGGCCTCCTCATTCATGAATATCTCTTGCCTTCCTTGACTCAGCTTGATTGGAGAAAATCTGGGCATATCATGGTAAATATTTTCCATATCTCTCAATTCTCTCATGTGGCTAATTAATTGATAAAAGATTGCATATAATTAATTCTTCCAAACAAGGATGCTTATTAGACTCCCAAGGCAACAAAGGATAAAATATTCACAATGGATCTTTTCTTGGCAGTAATTCAATCAGAAATTCTTCTAATTGAAATTGAATGATTTGAATTTAATTCCATGATAAGAATATGGCTATTGCTGAAATGTTAATTGGTGCACATCATAAATACATACACATGAATATGTGTATGTATATATATATATAACATAACACTAATCCAAATATTTCTCAAAGCAAATGGCCAGTGTGAACGCGCTCCGTTTCTTTGGCAAAAATTAGCTTGACGGGGTTCGAACTCAGGTCTCTCAGCACCAATTCCTATGCCTTTACCAGTGAGCTACTACTTTTGCAATTGAAATGAATTTGATGTGAGGAAGTAGCTCTTTCTTGTAGTTGGCCTTTGATTTGAATTGAAGGAGGCGAAGCTTGAAATATGTAAAAACACATAAAAAATACCCAAAGTATCATTTATTTATTTATAAAAGATAAAGCATAAGAGTCATAAAATAAACACTTTTCAATGTCAATCATGTTACATAATATTTCACTAATCAACTGGTATAACTACACCAATTATAAAATCAAACATTAGCACCAATTCATTATCAAACACATGGTTAATCATAGATTTCAATTCATACAGTTTTATTCTAGTTTAATTATACTGGAATTATTCTTTAGTTTGGAATTCATTTGGTTTTATTAAATTTTTGGATTATTAGATTCAAACAAACCACCATCCAATAACAAACCAGTCGCAAACAACAACCAATACACGACCAAATTAACCAAATCAATTGAATTTACATCAATATTAATATTTTATTTTGGTTTCTCATATATTATTATTATTTATTCATTTAATTTCCAATTTCCAACTCTGTTTTATTTGATTTCGATATTATTCTTAATTCGATTCCACTTAGACAAGTTAAGTTCCAATTCAAATTCTCAACCCGATTTGAATTACATTCAAATCAATAAAACACACTAGTATCTCAATAAATTGAGAAAATTATTTCTTTTCTATACAAAAATATATTTCGGGTAAAATTATTTCATTTTCCCTCTTTACGAAACATTACTGCATCGATTTCCAGTTCAACGCTTCTCAACACTTGAACTGATCAACAAACACAATACAAACCATTTGTATATAAAATTTACAAATACGCTCTCATATATATATACACTCAGTCTCGATCTACGGTATTACTAACCCCTTCTCTACCGAGTTACACCACAGAGCCAAGGCTATTACTAAACCAATAGCTTTGATACCACTGTAATGACCTAGGGATTTTCGGCCCTAAAAATCAACATAAATACCTTTACCATAACTCATGTCGACCTTCCAAACACCGAAGATACTGGAACGTTATTAGAAAGAATTTAGAGGGTGAGATACGAAAGAAAGAAATATTAGAATAGAAGAAGAAGAAGAACAACACAACACAGAATCAGAGTCTCACATCGCAGCGGAACAAAATATAATAAATCTTTATTGAGAGCTTTAAAAATACTTACAATATCAGAGTACATCACACACTAGGACAGTTATAATAACATGTTCCCATATACAACACACAACGGAATAGTAGCTATATAATATCATACGTCTGGACTCTTCCAGCTCGTCTCTTCACATCATTCGATAACCTGAACCTGTACACCTCGGGCTAACCCGAGCATTTACAAAACACTGGGTCAGTCTGGTGAACCAGAGTGAGAAAAACTCGCACAGTATTAAGGTATCACACAACTTGATTTTAAAGTTCAAAATCTTTTCAAAAGAAAAGGATAATCGTAAGACCAAATCCACACATAAACACGGACGGTTTTTACCTTACGATAACCCAAAACAGTTTTGAAACCAATATCTTTTCTGATATTATAATAATGTCTACATACAAGTAAATAACAATCTAGTGGAACGCTTGCATCTCACGCTTCACATATATAGTATACAATCAAAACCGTGGAGGATTACTGGAGATTGGATTCCGAACTTGACAAGGTACGGGACCACCTGCTGATAGTGTATCTCTAGAGGCGAATACACTGGGTTCAACAAGAACGTCTTACAACCCGGCCCTCACATGACCGACCGCTCATTTCGCTTGAGTGTATCGAATGTATATCACCAACGGTTGGGCTCAAACCACCGTTTCCCAAAAAGGCATAGCATCGAAATAGATTTAAGAAGCAAAAGGAATTTCTCTAGATAGGTGATTATACACCCTAATGGGAGCGACCCACATAGCCATGCTGCCTGCCCAATTTTTGTCATTTCCCAGTTGTGAGGCTTGAGGTTTGAATTTCCCCTACAACACCTGGCTACTATTCACTTTGAATTCCACATCATCAGATCCGCCAGATATCACTAATTGATGTCCACAAAAATATTTTAGTAGTTTAGAGAACCGTCGTCCTCCGTACCACCATGGTACGTTTGAAGAAATCAACGTGCGCGATCCCTTTGGAAATACTTTGTCAGACAGTCGTCCATACAAGTCATCCAAGAACATAATGAACCGAAGGTACTCTCCTACTGCATCCAAGGAATCACCCTACAGATCAGTAGCGAGAAGTTCTTGCAACCCGTAGATTCCAGCCACAACAGAACCATAGTTTATCTCTAGGAACTAACCGGAGATTTTTAGCGGTTCTTCCGTTTAATGAAGATCCACGGTCTTCAATGCTCCATATCGCTCATCTTCTGATATCTTCACGTATTTGTTGGTCGGAATGGTTTTCGAATTTAAATTTGATCCCGGTCTTTCCGTACCAACAAGCGTATTGGACAGATTTGATAGTTGGTGATTTAACTATCAAAATAATCAGTGTTTCAATCATGATAATCCAATGAGTTCACTAGTTCAGTATTCAGCACCACTTGGCCTTTTGATTAAAACAAATGTAAATTTAAAACCCTTAAATATCTCGCTATTACAAATATAATTTTTCGCTTCGTACTTAACTTACTATTTTCTTTACACAAATTCTTTTCAATCCTTAGGAAAGTCCTATATCATCTTCAGTTGTCTCTATCCACTTACAAAAAATTAGCCACATTTTTATATTATATAATATTGGAAAATCACTTTAACTTATTACTCGTAAACCAATGTCACGAAATATCATTTATTACTTGAAACAATAAAAAACGCTTATTTTGGTAAACTAAATCAAAACTTTACGTTTCCTTTCTCGCTCTAAAACATCGCTATAATTCCACGCAATCCCCTTAGATTTCTTTTCTCTTTGGAATCATCATTTTATATTTTTCTAAATCTTCATTAAACATAGCCTTATTATTTCTTTAATGGAAATAATAAATCACTACCAACTTCCTTTCCCATTTCAACTAATATCATCCTTAGTTAATCTTGATGTCGTCCAAGTTGGGGTATTTTAATTACCTCTCAGACCTTAGTCAACAATGTTCATATCTGGAGATAAATATAAGTTGAAATCCCAAAACCAAATATTTCATTCTAATCTTCCACTTTTATTTAATCACATTATTAAATAACGTTAATTTAGAATTTACGATATAACGCCTTAAACTTCTTTCATATAACCCTGGTTTATTATAAAACCTTTTATCTCAATTTCCTTTTACTTAATTCAAATAATTAAGTGACATTTATTTAAGCTATAATATTTGCTTAAAAATCCCTTTTTATAACTTTGTTATAAAACTCAGGTTTAAACAAGCCTGTTGTTAGACCAAAAAATGGTTCTAACACCCAATTGAATAGGATTTGTGAAGAATAATAATCTAAAACATAGAAAATCATGCAGAGACACGAGATTTATAGTGGTTCGGCGTTAATGAGCCTACATCCACTTCATAGTTTCTTAATTCAACATAGAATTACAATTACAAGGCTTTAAATCACTCAATCACTCGATTACAATGAAGCTATCTCTCCAAATTCATGGATTCTTTTGGAGAAATTAGTGATTTTCTATTGTGGAATACTAGCCATGGCGACCCTGAATGATCTATGTGCCAAAGCCCCCTTAATTTGCTGTTCGAAAGTGTATTTATAGGTGTATAATTGGTTAGGGGCGAGCACCACGTGGCAGCATCTGAAGATCTCGAAATTGTAGTGGAAAATGTGGGGTAATGGTCTTCGTTTCATGGGAAACATGTGGCATCCGATCCCCTTTTATAGGTGCAGGAATAGAACAATCTGGAATTGGTTAGCCGGTTTTGACTTTAGGCCCTCCTCAGATTTTATATCTGGTTTATTGGCATCCCTAGAAGTACGGCCCACTCTTTTAGACTCAATAGGGGCCGCACAATGAGAAGACCCTCAGCTTGTGGATATGACTGATAAACTAATTAGGGGTGAAACTTCCAGTCACCTCAATAGATATTCCATCGATGATAAGGGTTGGCTGAGGCGAGATGGAAGACTATGCATCCCACAAGCTAGGGATTTAGTGAAGAAGGCTCTCGAGGAGACCCATCATACCAAGATGACAATACACCCAGGTGGAGACAAGATGTACAAGGACGTAAAGAGAGCTTTCTATTAGAACGGCATAAAGAAGGACGTGGCAGATTTCGTTTCTAATTGCGTGACATGCCAACAGGTTAAGGCGGAACAAAAGAAACCTGGAGGACTGCTTCATCCTCTAGAAGTCCTGCAATGGAAGTGGGATAGCTTTTCAATGGACTTCATTGATGGGTTGCCTAGGTCAAGAAGAGGCAATACTAGCATTTGGGTAATAGTGGACAGGCTTACTAAAAGCGCCCACTTTACACCTATCAAGAATAGAAGGACTGCTTCGTCTCTAGCTTCTCTTTATCTCAAGGAAATAGTTCGACTCCATGGAATACCCTCCAACATAGTGAGTGACATAGACCCCATCTTCATGAGTGAATTTTGGGCGGAGTCTGCATGAAGCTGTCGGCACACAGTTATGTTTGAGCACGGCCTATCACCCCCAAACTGATGGTCAGACAGAAAGGGTGAATAGAGTATTAGAAGATCTTCTAAGACTGTGCGTTCTTGACTTCGGAGAGACTTGGGAGGATCACCTTCCTTTAGTGGAATTCGCCTATAACAACAGTTACCAAGCCACCATCGGTATGGCGCCCTTTGAATCTTTGTATGGAAGACCTTGCTGATCACCAACTTGTTGGTGGGAGTCCACTGACAAGATTATACTTGGGCCAGACATGATTAGAGAGGCTTCAAAAAAAGTGGACTTGATACGAAGGAGAATAAAGACTGCCCAAGACAGACAGAAATCCTACACCGACGAAACAAGTACCGACCTTGAGTTTGAGGTTGGGGACAAGGTTTTCCTTAAGGTATCTCCTTTAAGGAACGTCGTTCGCTTTGGATCCACAGGAAAGTTAGCACCAAGATTTGTAGGGCCGTTTCCTATCATCGAGAAGGTTGGGAAGTTGGCCTATAGATTAGAGCTACCGAGAGACTGGCAGGAGTTCACAACGTCTTTCATGTTTCTCACCTCCGGAAGTGTTTGCATGAGTTTGCGGAAGTGGTGGAACCTAGCATTCTAGAAGAAGCCGAAGTGTAACGTGAAGCAACTATGAGGAGAGTTCCAACCCGCATCTTAGGAACTGAAGTGAAAAAGCTACGCAACCGCGAAGTCAAACTCGTTAAAGTTCAGTGGAGCGACGTTGAGGAAGACGCGACTTGGGAAACTGAGGACAGAATACGCGCTGCCTACCCTTTTCTTTTTGAGGGTACATCTTTGATCTCTCTTTTTCCTTAAGTTATGCTTTATCTATCTTTTTAGGTATATCTCCTTGGTCCTTTTCCTAACTCCTTAGGTAGAAAACAAATGGATGCAAACATGTATTTGAAAACATGTTATGGATGATGGCTGCAAATGGTTGCTAGTGATTGCTAGTGGTTGCTCGTGGATGCATATACACACACACCCTAGGTTTTAGATTGGCTCAGTCACTTCATATTGCATATGCATATATGTATTCTCATTTGTATATGGTTGAAACTTGATATGCTGTCATGTGGTTGTCGCATTTGTATGAATAGTTGTGCACTCATGTAGAATTATGAGTAGGAAAAATTTGCATACATAATGGATTCATGACACTTATATGATTCGTATTAAGGAGGTCAACTGAATCAGTAGACCGCCTAATTTCTGCATTAGATAAGGACATGTACACACACTTTGCATATGATCATGAAGCATTAGAAGTCTTTTAAGGACGGTGGACGCCTATGTTTGTTGATTGAGTAGATGGACGGTTGGATGGTAGGATATACATTCTTCCTAACTTGAAGATTTCGGGGACGAAATCCTTTTAAGAGGGGGAGAATGTAACACCCCGTGAATTCTATAACATTAAGCTTCACAAATTAAAGTGTAATTAATTCTAAATGAAAGAATTAAGGGAACGGGTTACGCCATTGCGTTCATCTCAGAATTCTGCTTGAGATAGAGTCCGAGTTTACATGAATCGGACTACGTATGAAGGAGTTATGACCTTCGGAAGATTCAGAATAAAATTTAAATTTCAAACAGCTCGGTTTCAAGTTCAAAATTCGAAAAATAAGCTCAAACTGGGCTGGGCGGGAAAATTACCGCCCAGGGACCAGGTCGACCATAGGGTCGACCATGGTGTCGACCTGGTCACCCCAGGTCGACCATAGTGTCGACCTGGGTGTCGGCCTGCCAGTCGACCTGGCTGGCTGGGTCTGGCTCGAATGTCTGTGGCTCGGTGTGTCATTGGGGCTGACATGTCACCTCTTGATTGGCTCTTTGGACTTTGTATGGTCTAGATTCCTCCTGTCTTCGTCTGACCGCTCAAAGCAATCTAAAAATCTATATATACACCCTAAGTCTCAACTAAAATTCACACAAAAAATAAGATTGGAGTCATCATGCCGCCGGGAAGAGCGTAGTCATCAAGGGAAAGGAGCTTAGGGACGAATCAAATTAAGAAGAGAACTAAAGCTTAATCAAATTAATCAACGCAACGTTAATCTACCCAAAGGAACACATCTCAATTTCAGAACTCAGAATCCAGAATTCAAGATTCTACATTCATTGTAAGTATAGTGATCTTTCAGAATATGAATAAAACTGTGACGTGATTCGATGTAAATGAAAATAGAATTGTCTTATTGTATAATAATGATATAAATTCTGTGTATTGTAATAATTCTGTCATGACTTGTGTATTGATATTTGTGGCCTAAATTGATTGATGCAATCCTATTGGACAATTGTATATGAAAATAATGGCACTTGCAAGTTTGTGGCAAAAACTGGAATTTGATCCCTTTATGTTTATGTCTATGGCATGGACTATATACATTCTCTAAGTCTAAATTAAGGCTTATGTAAACATGTTCTAGATTTGAGACCTTTTATGCCTACATGACTCAAAATCTAGGAACACATTCTTATGTTTATTTGCAAGTATAATTGGATCTATGTTAAGTACCGTTTGGGTTACATAAACTATGCAAGTTTCATGTTGAAATAGGCTATATGATTAGATGTTAAAATTGGACATTTTGGTGAATATACAACATGTTAGTTTTGTGGTTGAAATTATGCCAAGTTAAACATGTTTAAACCCAAGTTTGTATAAGTCTAAATATGCCATTTTATGTGACACCTATTTGGTTAGACCCTTATTTCAATGCAAATTCACATATATGTATATTGACTATTTTGCAAGATCACACCTATGACATTCATGTTGGCTATTTTGCAAGTTCACACCTATGATGTTCATATTGACTATGCCAAAAATGCCAAGTTTACACCTATGTTATGTTTATGAATTCCCTTATGCCTATTTGTGTGTGCTAAGTTAGGCTAAGTTTTTAGCCTAATATCATATGTTAAAAACTATGCGAATGAAAAATTAGGCTAAGATTGTTAGCCTAATGTTTAAACGGGGTAACGTTGGGAATATTAATAAAACTTGTCATAAAAATATATGAAATTAGCATGTTTGTCACATGCCAAAATTGGGGGCATTTAAACGGTATAAATTCTTTATACCAAAAAGGTTAAACTTGGAAAGTGGGCCACAACACTTAATTGTTGACAAATTTACATATATTAAGTGATAAAGACAAATATGTAAATTTAGAAAATACGAATATGCTTAACACGAGGTTGGATTGAGTTGTGATGTAAATCTGCCCGGACCCGCCCGACTGTCCAGTAGTCACAACAATACCTATCCAATGTGGGTGGTTAAGCATGAAGCCCAATAAGGACCCGAGGTTAGTGTAACGACCCAGAAAATCTGAACCAATTTAAAATTTTTAAATTGGCTAAAATAATGGATTTTAAATATTTAGAATAAATATTTAAAATAATAACGATGAAAACTGAGTTTGAATCGATAATTGAAAACGAAAATAATTATTTATAATTATAAACAAGGCCTGAAATGGCGCTACAGTTTCAAAATATGAATTCAAACTTTGTCGGACTGTACCGGGTGCAAAACAAAACGGATTTTAGTGAAACCAAAAATATTTAAATCTGTTAGTGAATACCTTTCTAACGAATCTGAAAAATCGAATTTTCATAGCGGAAAGCAAAAGTTATGGCCGAATGAATTTTCAGAAAGGTCGCAATGGAATTTATATAGCCCGTGAAATTGGCCATTTTGCATACGACCTCGGAATTCGACGAAACCACTTTTGTTGGATCCGGGATGTGAAGTTATTGCTAGGTTTCAAATTTCATAATTTTTGAAGCTAGTATGTGAGCGTGGCAAAAGAAAATGTATTTTGGCCAATCACAGTTAAATTGGATCGACCAGAAATGGGCCTTTTTGCAAACGGTCTCAAAATTCAACGAAACTAGTTTTGTTGGGACCGTATCGTCAAAACATAGCTAGATTTATTTTTATGGAATTTTTCGAATCAGTTTGTGGCCCTGGCAAATTGAAATGTACGTTCAAATCAAATATTGAATGTTTTATATTTTAATTTGAAGGAAAACTGACTGAAACAGTCGAATGGGCCTACGAAACATATCCCATTGTGTTCGGAATGGGGGAAAAACGCTAGGGACGACAGTCGTTAGGTTTGATTTGGGGTTCGTTTCACAAGGAGGGTATTTTTGGAATAAAATAAAATAAAAATATATTATAAATCCTCGCCGCCCAATCAGAATTCAGAAAAACCCTAAATTATATGCGCCGTCTCCAGGAAATAAACGGCGGTTCGTGTTCGATCTTTCCTTCGATTTTTCTCCTAATCTACTCCGAATTATCGTGTGATCCTGAAGAGAAAATTGAAGATCAAAGAACATGCTTCAAATCCATATAAGGGGGCTCGAATTTTGTTAGCTGTGGAGCTCGATCTAGGGCTGGGAAGGTCCGCCGTTCGAGGCCATTTTCAGGGCAGCGCAGGCAATCAGAACTGGCAAGAAGGGTGGCGGCAGGCGCGGTTCACGGCAACGGAGCAGGAGGGGCGGTCTGATCGTCGTCAAGGTCGCTGTAGCGAGCGCAAGATCCAACCCTAGTTTGGAAGCACTGTTCGGAGGTGTTCTGTAGTGCAAAACGAGGAAGAAGGTGATCATGTTTAATTAATTAATTTATTAATTATCCTTTAAATGTCATCAATGCGTTAAAACCCGTATCTTTTTCGTTTCTAAACGAAATTCGATGAAACAGGAAATATCGTGACCGTGTGGACGTCTTCTACATTTTAGAAGAGACCGCATATTTTTCTGAGCCTTCTGCTAATTTTGGTGGAGTGGAACCCAATGTGAGATTTCTAATTTATAAACGATATGGAAAACGACGATGTATAAATTATATATTCGATGTATGAGTTATATAAGCGTTGTACACCTCTTGTATAAGCGTTGTATAAGTTGTACGTTCGATGTACAAGTTATATATGCGTTGTAAAAATTATATATGTGTTGAAATAGAAGTGAATTGCTATATATATATATATATATATATATATATATATATATATATACGCCCCTCGTCCACAAACCATGGACGATATTTATTGGTTGTGATTGGTGTGAAAATTGATTGATAGTGAATGGTTGTTTGGGATTGTTTGCGGTTGATATTGATTGATTGTGGTTGAAAAATACCCATTTGTGGTTGAGAAATATTTGGTTGAAACCACATAGGATTAGTTTGTGGAAATAAAATAAATATATACATGCCGCCTGCGTGCGAACTAGATGCATGATCCCCATTGTCAAAAACCGCGAGGTTTTAAGGTAGAGCGAGGAGCCGTACTAGGGACGGTCCTGGTTTTAACTACCCTGCCGTTATGCTGCCGAAATTTTGAATAATATTCATGTGTTTGAATTATTTTCATTTGCTGAAGCTATATTTATTCATTGAATAGAAAACCTTCATCTGTTGAATCGATATTCATTCGTTGATTAGAAATTCATGTGTTGAATGGTATTCGTATTTTAAATATAAAAATCACATTTTTATCTATATATAGAAAACCTTCATGTGTTGAATCGATATTCATTCGTTGATTAGAAATTCATGTGTTGAAGGGTATTCGTGTTTTAAATATAAAAATCACATTTTTATCTATATATAGAAACTATAGAAAACCTTCATGTGTTGAATCGATATTCATTCGTTTAATTGAAATTCATGTGTTGAATGGTAATCATATTTTGAAATAAATTGTTTCATAATAAAAATCACCTTTATCAACTATATGGACTATGCAAAATAATCTCGTTTTAAAAGAAATTGTTTTATAAGAAAAATCACCTTTTATCACCTATATAAACTATATAAAATAATAGTGTTTTGTAATGAATTGTTTTACAATAAAAATCACATTTTTATTATATACATGATTTGTTGAAATGTGAAGTGTTATAAATAGCAACTCGTTAAAATAAATATGCATGAGTCGAAATATTCGTTAATTAGCTAATGATATGATTTTTGCCTATGCATGCAACATTAGAATGAATGGTGTTTTTAAAACCAAATGGAATCAAATATGAAGTTGAATAGAAAATGATAAGTGATAAGAACTGTATATATGTACATGCATATTTATTGAACAGGTTATAGCAAAGGGGCTAGAGAAGAGGAATAAAATTTTGTTGCCCGACAAATAGGTACACATTATTAGTTTTGTTTGGGTGATGATTTTATGAGCCTGTTGGCTAGCCGCTTGGCTTTTTCTTTTTCTTTTTGACATTAGACGCCCGTGTGGCTATTTGGGAATTTTCCCAGCCCCTCCCGTAAAAAGGAGGTTATGGTAAAATTTTCCAAAATTTAAAGGCGTTAGTGAAATATTTGAAGTGAAAACGATATTGAAATTGTTGAATGAACTATATTTATATAAATATAAATAAAATTAAAACGAAACGTGGCCGTGCAGTTCGTGTTTTGAAACCGTGATTTCAAACAACTAGTACGGGAAATCCGACCATTGGATTTTCCCGAAACCGCAACCGTTGGGTTCGCCTTGGAAATATCTTTCCAACGGCCCCAACTTTGTAAAAATCCAACGGTTGGATTGTCTGGAATGTTTAATTCAAATCTGAAGAAAAACAGCGCCAGAAACGATTATATTTATATATATATAAATATAATTATATTTAATCGAATAACGACGCTGCAGTTCGTATTTTGAAATCGAAACTTCAAACGATTGTACCGGGAGATCCGACCGTCGGATTTTCCCGAAACTAGAACCGTTGGATTCGTTTTGAAAAGACCTTTCTAATGATGTAAATTTTGTGAAGATCCAACCGTTAGATTTTCAGATATGCGTAAATCAAATATGAAGAAAAAAAGCGCCACGGCCGCGTTATGGCCCGAAGCGTCGTTCTAACTAAATTGGCTATTTTAAAATAAATAAAAATAGCGATAAATCGTTATAAAATATCATAAACGATATGGAATGGAAATAAATTGAATTTGCTCGATTTATGTGGTATTTGATGGTTGAATGTGTTTGGTGTGAAAATTACATTAAAGAAAAAAATTGGTGTTGTCGAATGATTTAACCATTGAAATAAATTGATTTGAAATTCTAAATATACGTGAATTATTTGAAAAGGCCGAGTTAATTCTCATTTCAAATAATTGACCGACGATTGAAAGTCGAAGATGAAGACGGTGGTCGAAGACCGGAGATCTTCACCTCGTTTGGATGGTAACCGAGGACCTGATTGGGAGGCATCCCGAAATATGGATAATGAGTGGTGATCGTCCAGACTACGTGGTGATCGATGGGTTTGCGAGGTATTTAGTGCCTCCGGTTTCGTTCAGACCCAGAACGGACTTGTAAATGGACTGTGTGTCTGACATTAGATTTTATTCTGTGTTGGTTGATCTCTATTAAATATACATCTGTTTGGTGGCGGAGAATTTATTCTTTTTCTTAACGCCCTTCTCTGAAACGCACGAGCTCAGAGGTTGTATATCGATGGACATCAGTCGCATGGCATGAATTGCTAGTGTGGCATACCTAAGTGGCAAATGATCAGGACTTCTGTTGAAAAGCAAAGTCTTGTGGTGATGATCAAAGCACTTCCTTTGTGGCGTAGCTTTGTGTATAACGTGGAATCGCGAGCCTCACACCCCGGTATGAACCAGAAACGGGAGAAGGACCTCAGGGAGGGCATGCGTTTCTTTCTAGCTAGGGTGGTGTCAGTGACCTACCAGCCCTGACATTTATATACTTTTCACCTATGTGGTTGTTGCTGTTGCGAGGCACCTCGGTTTGATCGGACGATCCGGGTCCGATGGAGTCATTCGTCGGCTCATTTACGCCCCAAAGGGCGGGGAAACGTATTGTTCAGGCACTATAATCCACTCCGTGTGGACCGGCCCTGATGATCCAAGGGTCAGTTGCGGCTGTTCCGGAGGCTCGGGCTAGAGAGTCTCGAATTCGGTAAGGACTATCTTTTGCCTTGGTTCAGGACGGAAATCCAATTTCCAAATACGACATCGTGCGGTTTTGATTGTATACCTATATATGGCGACATAGTGGTATGGGGCATTAATGCCGTCTATGATTGATAGTTATTCTTCGAAATTGTTTTCAAAAACATATAAACACTAGCAATAATATCAAATGCCTTTGTTTTATTCGTATCAAGCATATCTTGGCCGTTATAATGTAAAAACTCTATCCTCCGGTTTGCGTTGCATTATGTGATGGGAACTGAGTCTTACAATGGCTTCATTTTTATAAAATGCATTGCGATGTTTAGAACAAAGATTTGTTTTAAAGCACTGGCAATCCAATGGAGTAAACCCGTTCCACGAAAGTGGCGTGGTCCTATGATTAGCCAAATTATATATGTGTTGAGTGGATTTCTCATACCAGTCCCATGACTGACTCGTAGTTTGTTTCACTTTCAAACTCGGGTGCCCCTTTTTCTACACGGGCAGCCTTGTATTCAGGTTTAGCTGGTTCTTTCTGGATAGCTGGAGTTGAAGATGGATTCTATCATTTATCTCTTTTTATGCTGTTCAACTCCTATTGTACATATTATGTTTGTTTTCCACTGTAGACATTTATGTATAGCTGAACTGTATATTTTTTTACTAAGTATGATCCTGTATACTGTGTAACTCTGATGATTACTTTTATCCAGTATATTCTATTGTTCATTATCTGGTGTATTTATTTAATTCTGTTCTGCTATTATCTGTTTATGTGTTATATTCCACGGATTACCCTTGCCGCCGTCAATACGGGGTTTCGGGTCGTCTCAGTTAGACTGAGTTACGGTGTAAATCTTCCCGGAACCGACCGGCACATCCAGTAACCATAATAATATCTGTCTAATGTGACTGGTCGTTGCTTTAAAAGGCTAAGGACAGATGGTAGGGTTAAGTTAACTAAAACACTTAACCAATTCAACATGTTAATGAAATTGATGGGTGGGGTTAGGTAAATACAGACACTTAACCACTTAGCATGTTTGACTAGAAAACCCTAGTAACGGGGACCCATTTCAGCGGTAACCCAATTAGGTATCATGGTGCCCTGAAACTAGGCAGGGTGGGGCACGATTATTGGGCTAATTGTAAGCGGTCAAAGCGACGGCGGTGGGTGCAACAGTGTGGGTTCTAACGGAGTGCGGGAGTGCACGCACTTCGGAGCAGACAAACAGGGCACTGGGGGCACCGGTAGTATAACATATGCATTCTAAGGTTTGTGTTGGGCCGCCACCATGGGTCTTGATACACCCCATGGTGGGACCAGCATAGGTATCTACAATTCTTGGGGGTCGTATGACACATATGTTTATGCGTGTAGGAGCCGATCTTTAGAAAATGGGGATCACTTCACCCTCAGCATGGGGTGCCATTTAGAATAAGCTCAAGTAGGTGCCGAGATATAGTGTGGGTGCGATAGTACATTCGATTCTAAACTACACTTCCTTAGCTTGTGATACTTTCCTGTTTTCAGTTTATATCTATCATGCCCTTTTTCTTATTCACATACTGAAGAGTCGCTAGATTTACTCAAGCTTTATGTATGACTCTATTTTCTTTTCGTCTTCTTTTCTTTCGTTTCCCCCCTCCACCCCCCCCCCCCCCCCCCCCCCAGGTCCATAGGGAGGAAACAACCCAGCTTAGTCAGACTCTTTGCAAGCTTCAAGACCGTAAATATATGGTTTGCATCTCTTTTGCTCAGATTATGGCTTTGGATATCACTATAGGGATTTTTGTTACTTTATTTATGTTTTATGCTTCTTTAATAATCAAGACAGTAATGAGGTTGTAACGTTGGAAGTATTTTGAGACAATTATGGAAATGTTTTGTATGAACACATATTGATGAAATAAAAGCCTGTTTATTTTCCGTTGTTTAAAATATGTGTATTTATATCTGTCTTGTGTTTATCTGTGACTTTTACTTATAAACCTCCACCAAAGTTAAGGCATTCCCTTTGTGAGTGACCTTAACGGAGGTGGGGTGTTTCAAGGATTTCGTCCCCGAAATTACTGAGGTAGGAAAAATGCTTCAACCTATTAACTTAAATTCTTTTGTTTCATTTCTAAACATTTAATTCCAAATGATCCAATTGGTTCCATATAACATCAAGAAATTTCGCTCGATCCGAATCGATCGCTAAACCGACCAAGACCATTCGAAACTCCTGAATGTTTTGAGAACACGACGAATTGGAACGCAAACAGAAGAACATTTCATGGTTTTTTACAACAATTCCATCAGAATACAAGAATATAAAGAGTATGAATAAATATTATACATCAGACAAATATCAGAGATTTAAATACATTACTACAACGGAAAAATTAATACAATACACAACTGAAAGGGATATACGGATACAGAGCTTTCCGGATATCATTCCAGTTGTAAACCAGGATCCTATGAATATAAATCTGCAAAACCAAAACTACTAACTGCCCATGTGGAAATAGGGGTACCCAGAGTTTAGGATAAAACAATAAGCTCCAGGTCAGTCATGTGACTGGTGTGAGAACTAAAACAATTATTAATCTTTATTTTAAAGTTAGGTAAATCAAGGGACCACGCCGAATAACACGAAACGGGTTTCCTCCCAAGAATACCAGTGCATAAAACAACAACGCAATGCTAAATAAAGAACAATGAAGCTATTATAAGACCCAGGTCCCATCACACTATGCAATACAAGCCGGAGTATAGGGTTTTACCTTATAATAGCCAAAGAATGCTTGATACGATAAATTCCATCTTTTATTATTACTATAAGTGTATAGTTTCAAAACAATTTCAATCCTGAGTATCAATCATAGACGGCACAAGTGCCCCATACGACTATGTTGCCATACTAGGCTCTACAATCAAAACCGCAAATGTCACGTATTAGAAGTTGGATTTCCGTCTGTGAACCAAGGCAAGGGATTGTCCTTACCGAATTCGAGACGCTTTAGCCCGTGTCTTAGGAACATAACGCATCGTCCCTTGGATCGTCAGGGCCGGTCTACCGATGTGGATTAAAATGCCTGAACACTGCGTTTCCCCGCCCTATGGGGCGTCAATGAGCTAAATGACTCCATTGGTTCCAGATCGTCCGATCTAACCGAGGCGCCTCGCAATCCATAATCCACATAAGTAAAATGTCCGGGCGTGTAAAACCCAAAACACCACTCCTAACTAGAAGGAAACGCATGCCCTCCCTGAGGTCTTTCTCCCGTTTCTGGTTCACACCGGGGTGTGAGGCTCGCAAATTAACGCTACACAAAGTTGGGCCACACAGGCGGTGCTTTGATCATCAACCACAAGACTCTGCTTTTCAACAGAAGCCTTGATCATTTGCATCTTAGCATGCCACACAGGCAAACCACTCCATGCAACCGATATCCATCGATCACACAGAATGATATCCAATGTCAGACACACAGTCCATTTACAAGTTTGTTCTGGGTCTTAATGAAACCGGAGGCACCTTGTAACTCGCACATCCATCGATCTCCAAGTACGTCTGGACGATCACCAACTGATTCCCGCCTCTTAGGTGTACAGCCCAATCAAGATCATCAGCTGTAACAACCCGGAAATGCCAGCCAATTTAAAATTTTTATTTTGGCAATTTTAATGAATTTTGAATATTTAAAATGAATTATTTTAAATAATAACGATGAGAAATTTATTTTGAATAGAATTAGAACATATATATTTATATACATCGTCGTTAGAATATAAATAATTATATATAATTATAAAAGGAATTGAAAATGGCGCGGTAGTTCGATAATTTGATTTCAAACTTCAATTGAATGTACCAGGTGCAAAACAAACCGGATTTTAGTGAAACCAAAAATAATGGAATCTAATTGTGACTATCTTTCCAACGAACCCGAAAAATTGAGATTTCATAGCGGGATTCAAAAGATATGTCCAGTTGAAATTTCTGAATAGTCGCTATGGAATTCAGGCCCTTAAAATAGCCATTTTGCAAACGACCTCGGATTTCGACGAAACCACTATTGTTGGATCCGTGATGTAAAGTTATTGCTAGGTTTCAAATTTCATAATTTTTCGAATCAATATGTGAGCGTGGCAAAGGAAAACGCATTTGACCAGTTTCAGTTGATTTTAATCGACTGGAAAATGACCATTTTTCAAACGGTCTCAGAATTTGACGAAACTAGTTTTGTTAGGACCGTATCGTGAATACGAAGCCAGAAAATATTTTTCTGGAATTTTTCGAGTTAGTATGTGGCCCCGGTAAGTAGAAATGCACGTTCAAATTCAATATATAGAATTATATTTTGATTTTGACGAAAACAGATCAAAACAGTCAAATCAGCCTACGATACATATCCCATTGTGTTTGGAATGGGGGTAATTAGCTAGGGACAACAGTCATTGGGGTTGATTTGGAGTTTGAATTTAAAGTCAACCTTTGGTAGAAAATTAAATAATAATAATAATAATAATAATAATATATATTAAAATCTTTTATATATATATATATATAGCCCCCCCCCCCCCCGGGTTATTTTCTTCAATCCCAAACCCGACACCCCAAATCAGAAATGGAGACGTCGATCGCCATCACCCTCACCGCACTGACGACCGCACCCATTGCCGGACCCGCCACCCACTGCGTCGAGCCTCCTCCCCCATCGCTCCCTCCCCTCGTCTCCTCGGTGAACCCGAATCCAAATCGAAGCCCCCTCCCAGAAAACCCTAATCGAAGTCCACCGCCACCCACAGTCCGACCACCGCACCTCCCCCTACCCCTCCTGACGACGACGACGAACCTGATGGTGGCCCGGTCAACCACGGTGGTGGCGGAAAATGGAACGACAAATCGATGGTTTGGGTATGGTAATCTGTTGTTATTACAGAAGGAAAGGAAGCAAAGGGTAATGGTTTATTTTAAGTGTTATAACTTCGTTAGTTTTATTTTAATTATTTCCAATTGTTTTCTTTTGAAATTTTCTAGAAATTACATAAATAAAAATCTGGTATTAATGATAGGAAGTTATGATTTTTGTCAAAATAAAAATTCGATATTTATATATGTGTTAGCATGAAAAAGATTTGTTTTTTTAGCTACACAAAGTTGTCATTTTTGCGAACATCAAGTTATAATTTTTATAAGGATAAAAATATAATCTTTTATATTGTAGAAATATAAAAATATAATTTTTATTATATAGAAAGGTTAAAGATATAATTTTTATATTATAAAAAGAATAAAAATATGATTTTTAGCATATGTGAAGTATAAAAATATAATCTTTTATATTGTAGAAGTATAAAAATATAATTTTTATATAGGTAAGATATTAAAAATATCATCTTTATAAATATAGCAAAATAAAAATCTGATTTTTATTATATATATGTTGAAATAAAGAGGTGATTTTTATAGTGATGAAATAAAAATTAAATCTTTATATTTGAAAGGGAGAAATCTTTATGTAGAGAATAGCGTGATAAAAATAGAATTTTTATCTATATAGTAGCGATGTAAAAATAGAATTTTTATCTATATAGTAGCGATGTAAAAATAGAATTTTATCTATATAGTAGCAGTGTAAAAATAGAATTTTTATCTATATAGTAGCGACGTAAAAATAGATTTTTATCTATATAGTAGCGATGTAAAAATAGAATTTTTATCCATATAGAGTGATAATAAAAATATGATTTTTATATACATAGCAACAATATAAAAAGGTGATCTTTTTATATGTAGTGGCTACGGCAACGAAAGTGGCAAAAGGCGAGAACAGTGATGACTTCTACACAAGAAGAGTCGTGGTATTGGATTAGCTAGTCGGTGAGAACTTCTCACTCTAAATTTCTTTTTCTAGTTATATATATATATATATATATATATATACTAGGATGCCGACGGTGCTTAGCAGCACCCGACACCCGTCATCCATAGACCATGGATGGCTTGTATGCTTGTTTGATGTGTTGTGAAAGTTGTTTGTGATGTTGATGTGAAATCGATAATAAAATGTAGATGGTTGAAATAAATTAATTATCGTTAAAAATATAACATTTAACGTGAAAGTGAATAAATAAATATATAAACAAATCGGCCGATTTTTTTATATACACTGATTTGACTGATATTGATTGGAACGATAAATTTTACACATCGCCCAACTGCACAAATAAAAATCTGTGTTTGTTGATTTGAAACCCCACACGGGTTTTGGGATGATATTTGGGTACACTAATCCCAATTATTTAATTGTATGTCGATCGATTGGTCGACAGACTGTGTAAACGTTGATTATTTATGTTTGAAGCTTATGCAGTTGTGTGGTGCACTTTGGATGACGGTTGATTGTTTATCGTTGCTATTATATACATGTGTTGTATGGAACCCATATAATTAACGTTATATGGTAATTGATTGGGCCTCATTCCAATTGGGAAAATAATGAATATTATAAAAGAAGCTTCATGTGTTGAATACAAAAATAGTCATGTGTTGACAATGTTCATGTGTTGAAACTATTTATGTGTTGAGTGAAATATTTTAATAATAAAATTTACATCTTTATCATGTTTAAAATTAGAACTACTTCACGGTGGAGTCTAATTAAAAATCAAATGATAGATACCATAATTTTATAAAATATTTTACATAACAAAAATAGTTGTGTGTTGACAGTACTCATGTGTTGAGATTGGTCGTGTGTTGAAAGAAATATAGATTCATGTGTTGAATAGAATAAATATTCATTTGTTGAATAGAATAACGAATTTATTGAAATATATGAAGCCGTGTTGATTAGAGTTGCGCCATTTTGACGTGAACGATATTTATATCGATTATATTCGTTTTTATAATGAATATTGAAAAGGAAGTGATTTCAAAATATAACATTTTGAAAATATTATCCTTTATATAGTAATGATATGAAATATTCAATTTTAATTTGAAATTGAATATAGAGTTGAAATGGTTTTGAAAACGAATTTAAAACAATTTATAAAATACGTTTTAATAAGGAAATCGACGAAATATATATATAATATATATGTATTATACATATAATGGCCTGAATAGAACGCGCCGCGCCGCGGAAGTTCGTGAATTTTGACCATTGACTTCGAATTGACGTTGCGGGAGATCCGACCGTCGATTCTCCTAAAACTGGAACCGTTGGGTACTTATCGAAAAGAGCTTTCCAATGAATATTAGAAATTTGAAATCCAATGGTTGGATTTGGAATTAGGTCCAAATCAAATTTGAAAAAGGTCGCTGTAAGTGTAGTTCGATGGCCGTTGATGGAAATCGACTGTACGGGCCTTGATAAAATTATTAAAAATATTAATAATTTGTGTAAAATCATAGTATGTGAATTGGAAAGAACTGGGATGAAAAACTCCATATTTGAAAGGATAAAAATAGATTTTTACCGAAATGAACTGGTTTTGAACTAGAACTAAAACCAATTTATGTTTGAAATGAATAAATTGAATTTGAATCGATTTTGAAAATAACCAGAATTTCCAATATACATAAAGTGGAAGTGGATCTGAATCGAAATTGTCTTTGGAATATTTCGATATTGGATTTCGTGACTATACAGATACTGTTATGGGAATTTGAAAGATATATTTTATATCGTTATTTCCAATACGATATTTGTTGGTTTTAGAATTTGATATTGAATATAAGCTGGTATATTTTCTATTTAGAGCCTTGTATTTAATATCAAAGGTGATTTGGGTTTATCGTGAATCGTGTTTTATATGGCATTGGTTCTTTAACCCAGTTAAAGGCAGGATGTTGATTTTTGAGAAGATTAAAACTAAGTGGAATTTCAATGAATCTTTAATTAGATTGAAATGTGAATTGATAATTTAAATTATCAAATCTGAAAGGTGATCGAGAATGGAGTACAACCAGTTTTGCTCCAAAGCGATAGTTAAATCTTTAATTAGATTTGAACATGAAATGGTAATTAATTTTACCGATAGTACTGTGGTGTTAGATATGGAGTATTACCAGTTTTGCTCCAGGGGATGAATAGGTTGGGATTGGGAAATAAAATAAATAATTACTTCGGTGTGGTTCGCTAATCTCGACTAGTTTGAAATGATATCCGAAGGAAGATTAAAGAATAAATTTAGAAGAATTTATCTTGGATAAAATTAATGGGAACCTTTCCCTAAGAATGTGATTTTGTGAATAAAAGAACATTCTGAATTGGAATGAGGCGTTTGTTGTGTTTGTGTAACATTTGTTTATCATATACGTGGGTTATTCAGAAAGGCCGGGTTTATACCCATTCTGAATAACCGATTCGACGAGATGTCGAAGATGAAGATGGTGGTTGAAGACCAGAAGTCTTCACATCGTTTAGGTGATTACTGATGATCTCGATTGGGCTGTACACCCAAGATGAGGGAAACAGTTGGTGATCGTCTAGACGTACTTGGAGATGGATGGATATGCGAGGAAAGTGCCTCCGGTTTCGTTCAGACCCAGAACGAACTTGTAAATGGACCGTGTGTCTGACATTGGATTTTATTCTGTGTTGATTGATCTCTATTAAATATACATCTATTTGGCGGCGGAGAATTTATTCTATTGCTTAACGCCCTTCTCTGAGACGTACGAGCTCAGAGGTTGTATATCGATGGACATCAGTCGCATGGAGTGAATTGCCAGTGTGGCACGCGTAAGTGGCAATTGATCAAGGATTCTGTTGAAAAGCAAAGTCTTGTGGTTGATGATCAAAGCACGGCCTGTGTGGCGTAGCTTTGTGTATAACGTGAATTCGCGAGCCTCACACCTCGGTATGAGTCAAAAACGGGATAGTGACTGTGAAACACCCCACCTCCGTTAGGGTCACTCTCAAAGGGAATGCCGTAATTTTGGTGGAGGTTTATAAGTATAAGTCACAGATATACAAGACAGATATAAGAACACATATTTGTAAACAGCGGAAAAACAACGACTCTTATTTCATAAAAGCAAATACGTGCTACAACAACATCACCATAATTGTCTTACATCTTTTCCAAAAACATAACATAACACTTCCATAATCTGTCTTGATTACATTATTTAAAGAAGCATAAATAAAACATAGATAAACTGCAAAAGCCCCATAGTGGTTGTCCAAAGCCATAGTTCAAAACGAAAAAGTCCAAGCAATACATTTCTCCTCTTCAAGCTGGATGTTAAGGCTGGCCAAGCTGCAGTGTTCCCTCCCTGTGGACCTGGGGGGGGGGGGAACGGAAGAAAAGAAGACGAAAGAAAAGTAGAGTCAGACATAAAGCCTGAGTAAGTCTAGGACTATTCAATCTATGAATAAAGAACTGTGTATGATAAGTATAAATAAGAAGTGGGAAAGCACTATAAACTTGGTTAAGTTGTCTAGGGTCGAATATACTATCGTACCCCATGTTAATCTCTGAACCCATATAAACTAGATTCCAACTGGCACCCCATAATCAGGGTGAAGTGATCCATTCTATGATGATCGGCTCCTACTCGCATAGTTACATGTGTCTTACGGCCCCGGATGTTGTAGTTACCTATGCTGGTCCCACCATGGGGTGTATCAAGTCCCATGGTGGCGGCCTGACACAATCCTAGAATGCACAGGTATGCTACTGGTGTCCAGTGCCTTATTTTTCTGCGCCGGAGTGTGTGCACGCCCGCACCCCGTTAGAACCTACACTGCTACACCACCGCCGTCGATTTGACCTCTTACAATCAGCCCAGTAATCGTGCCCCACCCTGCCTAGTTTCAGGGTATCATGATACACCTTCTAGGGTTACTGCTGAAAAGGGTCCCCCCGTTACTAGGTTTTCTATCTCTAGCCAACATGCTAAGTTGGTTAAGTGTTTTCTAACCTAACCCCCACCAGTCCGCTTAGTTTAGCATGTTCCATTTTGATTAAGTCTTTAGTTCGCTTAATCCTAACAATCCTGACTCAGCCTTAATTGTCTTATTAAAGCCTTGACCTCTCACATTAGACAGGTATTGTTGTGGCTGCCTGTTGCCGGTTGGTTCCGGGCAGTCTTACGCCACAACTCAGTCTAACCTCGGGTTCTTATTGGGCTCCATGTTTAACCTCCCACATTGGATAGGTATTGTTGTGACTACTGGACAGCCTGGCGGTTCCGGGCAGGTTTACATCACAACTCAATCCAACCTCGGGTTAAACACATCGTATGTTCTACATTTACATATTTTGTCTTTCTTCTTTATTTTCTTATATGTAAATATTTGCGGCCCATTATTAAGTTAATGGTGTAAAGGTTACACCAATCATGGGCCCAACCCATACTTGAATTTGGGCCCTTCTACTTTATATTTTCATTTATTAATTAATTTGGCCCAACGCTATTTTCCCCCGTTTAATACGTTCATTTATCATAATATATGTTGGGCTTAGGCTTTTAAGCCCAACTTAGCCATGAGAAAAAGGGGAGGCTTAAAGCGTGATTACATAGACAAAAAGGGGAATGTGAACGCATGAACTTGCAACATAACGTTGGAACTACAAAACAGAAACTGGTGTACTTGCATAGTAGCATAAGTGACATGAATCAAAGCATGTAAACTTGTAGTTAAGCTAAGAATCTAAATTGGATATCATTATTGACACATAGTCTTAACTACAACATAGACCTATATTTTTATTTAGGCAAAATGTCAAACATAAGCAAATCATGTTCATAAGATTACTACATGTTTACAAAGGTGCTTACTTTTGTTACTAACACAAAAGTATAGTTCAACTTAATCATGATTTTAAATCTATTCACATAACCATGACATAAATATTTCTAACATGAAATCATGATTTTTACTTTAGTCATGCAAACTTGCAAATGGGATTTTGAATCTAACCTAGCTATGTACCACATATGTCATCATATAATTCTTGTTAACAATATAGACCTAACATGGATTTCAATTATGCAAAATATCAATCATAGCCTAGTCATATTCGTAAGTTTGCAAATAAGTTTTCTAGTACAAAAGCATGGCTTAATACATAGATCATGGTGCCAAAATTTCAACATAGTTTCATATGAACTATAATAACCCAAATTTGTTCCAATTACGCACAAAATGATTTTTGTACAAAAATATACATTATGATGGCATAGTAGCAAAACCTCAAACTTGCATGAATTCAATTAAACAACTATATACATGTAGCTTCAACATGAATTACATATTTTGAGAATATCCAAACGTATACTTGCATAAAACTACCGCAAACATGTAGTTTTTATAATGAATAACATACTTTGCGAATATCCAATCGCTATACAATATTCCAAATCGATAAGAATCATAGTAACGCACAAATATGAATTATTTATCACCACAATCAAGTATACAAACCAACATAGTTATTTGTTCATACCAAAATAATACTCTACTTACAATTGTGTGACGAATTCTCCAATTTAGGAATTTGGAGATGCGATTCCTTGTTGATTTGATTTGATTAAGTTGCTTTATGCTTTAGAATTTGCCTCCTAATCCTCTCTCCAATTGGTGGCTACTCTTAGTCGTTCCTCAGCAACATGATGGCCTTGTTCTTATTTTTGAATGAATAGATTAGGTTGAGTCTAGGGTCATTTTTATAGGGGTTATGAACTGATTAGGACCATCAAAGTTGCTTGGATTGATCGTAGCCATTCATTCGAAAGAGAGACCAATTAGAGCCTGCCACCTAGCCCTAATGACAAAGCAGACTTCTGAAAATCGACCAACATAGAATAGGCCAGCCAGGTTGGGCTGGGTTCGACCTGGCTCTGGACCAGGTCGACAGCCCTGTCGACAGCCCTGTCGACCTGGCTAGACCAGGTCGACGGCCCAGTCGACCTGGGTGCATTAGGCGGGAGTTTTCCCGCCCTGGCCAATTGGGCCCGATTTTGAAATTTAAACTTGTTTTTATGAGCTGTTTTATTCTGTTCGAATTTTAAACTTAATTCAGAAACTTCCGAAGGCCATGTCTTCTTCATACGGACTCCGTTTTTCGAAAACTCGGACTCTATTTCGCGTATTTTTCCAAGACGAACGCAATGGCGTATCCCATTTCCCTTAGTTCTTTGATTTGAAATTAATTATACTTTAATTTGTGAATTTCACAGTTATAGAATTCGCGGGGTGTTACATTCTCCCCCACTTAAAAGGATTTCGTCCCCGAAATCTTCAAGTTAGGAGGAATGTATATCCTAACATCCAATCATCCATCTACTCATCCATCAAACACGAGCATCCATTGTCCTTAAAAGACTTCTAATGCTTCATGATCATATGCGAAGTGTGTGTGTACATGTACTTATCAAATGCAAAATCAGGCGGTCTACTGATTCAGTTGACCTCCTTAATGCGAATTATGTAAGTGCCATGAATCCATTATGTATGCAAATTTTTCTATTCATGATTCTACATGAGTGCACAATCATTCAATACAAATGCAACATCCATATGACAACACATTAGAGTTCAACCATATACGAATGCAAACATATATGCATATGCAATATGAAGTGACTGAGCCGATCTAAAACCTAGATTGTGTGTATATGCAACCACGAGCAACCACTAGCAATCACTTGCAACCACTTGCAACCATCATCCATAACGTGTTTCAATTACATGTTTCCATCCAAAGGGTTTCTACCCAAAAGATAAGGTCGAGGAAATATACCTAAAAAGATAGATAAAAGCGCAACTTAAGGAAAAGGAAAGATCAAGGATGTACCCTCGAACAGAAAAGGGTAGGCAGTGCGTATTCTAGCTTCAGTTTCCCAAGTCGCGTCTCCCTCGGCGTCGCTCCACTGAACTTTGACGAGCTTGACTTCGCGGTTGCGTAGCTTCTTCACTTCCGTTCCTAATATGCGGGTTGGAACTTTTCTCATGGTTGCTTCGCGTTCCACTTCGGCCTCTTCGAGGATATTTGGCGCTACCACCTCAGCCGACTCATGTAGACATTTTCGGAGATGTGAAACGTGAAAAACGTTGTGGACTCCAGCCAACTTCTCGGGTAGCTCTAATCTATAGGCCATTTTCCCAATTTTCTCGATGATAGGGAATGGCCCTACGAACCTTGGTGCCAGTTTTCCTGTGGTTCCAAAACGAACAATGTTCCTTAGCGGTGATACCTTGAGAAAAACTCTGTCTCCAACCTCAAATTCAAGGTCGGTCCTTCTCTTGTCGGCATAGGACTTTTGTCTGTCTTGGGCCATCTTCATCCTTCTTCGTATTAAGTCTACTTTCTCTGAAGTCTCTCGGATCATATCTGGTCCAAGTATGAGCTTATCCGTAGACTCCCACCAACAAGTGGGCGATCGGCACGGTCTTCTATATAAAGCTTCGAAGGGCGCCATTCCGATGGTTGCTTGATAGCTGTTGTTGTAGGCAAATTCCACCAAAGGAAGGTGGTCTTCCCATGTCCCTCCGAAGTCGAGGACGCATAGCCTTAAAAGGTCTTCCAAAACTCTATTCACTCTCTCTGTTTGGCCGTCGGTTTGGGGATGATAGGCTGTGCTCAAGCATAACTGCGTTCCTACTGCTTCTTGCAGACTCCGCCAAAACTCACTGGTGAAGATGGGGTCTCGGTCACTAACAATGCTAGAAGGTATTCCATGGAGTCGAACGATTTCCTTGAGGTAAAGTGATGCTAGGGATGAGGCAGTTCTTTTACTTTTGACAGGTAAAAAGTGGGCGCTTTTAGTAAGCCTATCCACTATTACCCAAATGCTAGTGTTGCCTCTCCTAGACCTAGGCAGCCCATCGATGAAGTCCATTGAGATGCTATCCCACTTCCACTGCGGGACCTCCAGAGGATGTAGTAGTCCGCCAGGCTTTTTCTGTTCCGCCTTAACCTGTTGGCACACCATACACTTAGAAACGAACTCTGCCACGTCCTTTTTTATGCCGCTCCAGAAGAAAGTCCTTTTTATATCTTTGTACATTTTATCTCCTCCTGGATGTATCGTCATCTTGGAGTGATGTGCTTCCTCGAGAACCTTCTTTACTAAATCTTTTGTCTGTGGGACGCATAGTCTTCCGTCTCGCCTTAGCAAACCCTTATCGTCGATGGAGTATCTATTGAGGTGACTTGAAGTCTCACCCCTAATTAGCCTATCAATTGTTTCCACAAGCTGAGGGTCTTCGCGTTGTGCTGTCCCTACTGAATCCACTAAAGTTGGGCGCACTTCGAGAGATGCTAGCAAGCCTGGTACGAAATCGGAGGAAGGCCTAAAGTCGAAGCTGGCTATAAACTCTAGGCTTTGTCTTTCAACAAACAACGGGCTTAGGGTCAATTTCTTTCGGCTCAACGCGTCTGCCACTACGTTGCCTTTGCCCGGAGTGTAGGAGATTTCGAAATCGTACGAGGCAAGAAACTCCATCCATCTTTGTTGCCTCAAGTTAAGATCCTTCTGCAAGAAAAGATATTTCAACGATTTATGGTCAGTGTAAAGTTCGAACTTCTCACCTAGGAGATAGTGTCGCCAAGACTTGAGTGCAAAGACGATGGCGGCTAACTCAAGATCGTGGGTTGGGTAGTTCTTTTCGTGCACTTTCAACTGCCTCCCGCCATAAGCTACTACCCTTCCTTCTTGCATTAAGACGGCGCCTAGCCCTGTCCCACATGCATCCGTATAAACAGTGAACATCTTGCTCCCATCTGGCAGCGTCAAAACTGGGGCTGTTGTAAGAGCCCTTTTCAGTCGTTGGAAAGCAAACTCGCAATCCAAATCCCAATTGAACACTAGATTCTTCTTAGTCAATTTCGTGAGCGGAGCTGAGATTTTCGCAAAATCCCTTATAAACTTTCGATAGAAACCTGCTAGTCCTAGAAAGCTTCGGACCTCAGTTGCATTCCTTGGTGTCTTCCAATCCTGTACCGCCACTACCTTAGCAGGGTCCACTGCTAACCCTTGTTTGGATACTATGTGCCCAAGGAACCTCACCTCTTCTCTCCAAAAGTGGCATTTGGAGAATTTGGCTTTTAGTTGATGGACTCGCAAAGTTTCCATGATTGCCCTTAAGTGCTGAGCATGTTCCTCTTCACTTTTTGAGAAGATAAGGATATCATCTATGAAGACCACTACGAATTTGTTGAGGAAATCTCTGAATACCCTACTCATCAGGTCCACGAAGTAAGCAGGTGCATTTGTCAAGCCGAAAGGCATGACAAGCCATTCAAAGAAGCCGTCTGGGGTTCTGAATGTCGTTTTATCGATGCTATCCTCAGCCACCCTTAGCTGATGAAAACCGGTTGCTAAATCGAGTTGGGAGAAAACAGACGCTCCTACAAGCTGGTCAAACAAATCGTCAATTCTAGGGAGCGGGTGCCTATTCTTTTTCGTTAGCTTGTTGAGCTCCCTATAGTCAACACATAGACGGAGTGAACCATCCGCCTTTGTAGCGAACACCACCGGAGCGCCCCATTCTGAAATGCTTCTCCTAATGAACCCCTTTTCTAGAAGCTCTTTAATCTGTTTACTGAGCTCTTTCCTTTCCCGTGGAGCCATGTGTCTAACGGGTAACGCAACGGGCTTTGCATTATCTACAAGATATATGCGGAAGTCTATTTCCCGCTTCGGAGGCAAGCCCTTCACCTCTTCGAAGACATCCGGATATTCCCGGACCACTTTAACTGATTGCATATTTTCAACAGAGGCATCTAGCGATTCAAGGTAACTAAGCATAACCGCGTATGAGGGATTACAAGAAATTTCCAAAGTATTACCGAGCTGGGTTAGGAGCCTAACAACCCTTTTCTCACAATCAAGGATGGCCCCATTACTGGATAGCCAATCCATACCCAAAATCAAACCATAACCCGAAAAGCCCAAAACAAAGGCACTACATTGAAACTCTACACTTAGAATAGAAATTTTCAATCCCAAACAGATCATAGACAAATGAGCTGGGCCCCCAATTGGGTTTGAAACAATTAAGGGGTCCTCTACCATACTAGTTTTTAGGTGCAGAGATTCTACTAAAGAAGACGAGATAAAGGAGTGTGATGCGCCAGAATCAAATAAAGTGCGAACGGGGTGATCATAAAGATAAACTACACTTTCTACAGAAGTATTTATACCTCGCTGCTGCAGAGGTGGCACTTCCAGCACATGAACCTGTGCCCCTGGGGTGGATCCAGCCCTCTGCCCCTGTCCTCGTTTCTTTGGGCAGTCCTTAGCCCTGTGGCCTGTCTCACCGCAAGAAAAGCACCCACCATTCTCCTTGGCCTTCTTTTTCCGGCAGTCCTTAACTAAGTGCCCCACTTTGCCACAGAAATTGCACTTCCTCTTCTCTTTGTTGCCTTTCCCGCCCTTCTTAAAGTCTGTCTTCTTAGGCTACAAACCCTCTTTCTTCCCTTGAGAGCTTTCTGCCTTTGTCTCCTTCTTGCCCTTATCCTCTTCATTCAGCAATGCCATTTGCACCAATCTTTCATACGTGGCTCCCATGGGTATATGGGTCATGGCCAAACTGTGTAATGGCTCATTCAACCCTTTGACGAAACGGAGAGCCTTCTTGTGCGGGGTGTTGACTAGGTCAAGCCCAAACCTAGCCAGCTCATCGAACTGATTCACATACTCTCTGACTGTCTTGTCCCCTTGCTTAAGAAATAAGAATTTTTCCAACTGCAAACTTCTTTCCGCATCTGAGAGAAATTTAGTCTCAAACCTTGCCCTAAAGTCCTCCCATGTCTCCACTGGTCTTTCTGCATTAGTGACTTCCCAACAGTAGGAGGCCTCGCCCTTTAATAGCCATACTGCCAGTTGTACTTTTTGTCTATCTTCTACCTCAAAGATGATGAATAGGTCCTCCGTTTCTTTCAGCCAATTTCTAGCTGCCACGAAGGACTCAGTTCCATGGAAATCCTTTCCTCCCATAGCTTTAAAATCTTTACATATCTTAGCAAAAGTGTTTCCCCGAGGAGGAGGTGGAGGAAAAGGTGCCGCTGCAGCTGGATGATTTCCGGCAGCTGGGGGAGGAGGAACGGTAGGACCTGGCTGAGTGGCTCTTGCTTCTAAGAACCGTCTAAACCAACCAGGTATTGGCACCCCTTCTGGCAAGTTAAGTTCTTCGGACATGCTGAAACAAAAAGGATAGATTCAAAACGAAGGATAGGAGATAGTACCTATGGCTTTGGGGAGTGGACTTTGCCTTTTAAAATAAAATAATATTTTTATCTTTCTTTTTTTTTTTAAAATGCTTCTTTAAATTTCCTTTTTGAAAATAAATTTTCAAAACTTTTTATCTTATCTGGTAAACCTATGCTCTGATACCAAGTGAAACACCCCACCTCCGTTAGGGTCACTCTCAAAGGGAATGCCCTAATTTTGGTGGAGGTTTATAAGTATAAGTCACAGATATACAAGACAGATATAAGAACACATATTTGTAAACAGCGGAAAAACAACAACTCTTATTTCATAAAAGCAAATACGTGCTACAACAACATCACCATAATTGTCTTACATCTTTTCCAAAAACATAACATAACACTTCCATAATCTGTCTTGATTACATTATTTAAAGAAGCATAAATAAAACATAGATAAACTGCAAAAGCCCCATAGTGGTTGTCCAAAGCCATAGTTCAAAACGAAAAAGTCCAAGCAATACATTTCTCCTCTTCAAGCTGGATGTTAAGGCTGGTCAAGCTGCAATGTTCCCTCCCTGTGGACCTGGGGGTGGGGGGGGGGGGAACGGAAGAAAAGAAGATGAAAGAAAAGTAGAGTCAGACATAAAGCCTGAGTAAGTCTAGGACTATTCTGTCTATGAATAAAGAACTGTGTATGATAAGTATAAATAAGAAGTGGGAAAGCACTATAAACTTGGTTAAGTTGTCTAGGGTCGAATATACTATCGTACCCCATGTTAATCTCTGAACCCATATAAACTAGTTTCCAACTGGCACCCCATAATCAGGGTGAAGTGATCCATTCTATGATGATCGGCTCCTACTCACATAGTTACATGTGTCTTACGGCCCCCGATGTTGTAGTTACCTATGCTGGTCCCACCATGG
Source organism: Allium sativum (assembly GCA_030737875.1). NCBI lineage: Eukaryota > Viridiplantae > Streptophyta > Magnoliopsida > Asparagales > Amaryllidaceae > Allium > Allium sativum. The sequence goes on from CM060912.1 coordinate 169,709,883, forward strand.
GGTGTATCAAGTCCCATGGTGGCGGCCCGACACAATCCTAGAATGCACAGGTATGCTACTGGTGTCTAGTGCCTTATTTTTCTGCGCCGGAGTGTGTGCACGCCCGCACCCCGTTAGAACCTACACTGCTACACCACCGCCGTCGATTTGACCTCTTACAATCAGCCCAGTAATCGTGCCCCACCCTGCCTAGTTTCAGGGTATCATGATACACCTTCTAGGGTTACTGCTGAAAAGGGTCCCCCCGTTACTAGGTTTTCTATCTCTAGCCAACATGCTAAGTTGGTTAAGTGTTTTCTAACCTAACCCCCACCAGTCCATTTAGTTTAGCATGTTCCATTTTGATTAAGTCTTTAGTTCGCTTAATCCTAACAATCCTGACTCAGCCTTAATTGTCTTATTAAAGCCTTGACCTCTCACATTAGACAGGTATTGTTGTGGCTGCCTGTTGCCGGTTGGTTCCGGGCAGTCTTACGCCACAACTCAGTCTAACCTCGGGTCCTTATTGGGCTCCATGTTTAACCTCCCACATTGGATAGGTATTGTTGTGACTACTGGACAGCCGGGCGGTTCCGGGCAGGTTTACATCACAACTCAATCCAACCTCGGGTTAAACACATCGTATGTTCTACATTTACATATTTTGTCTTTCTTCTTTATTTTCTTATATGTAAATATTTGCGGCCCATTATTAAGTTAATGGTGTAAAGGTTACACCAATCATGGGCCCAACCCATACTTGAATTTGGGCCCTTCTACTTTATATTTTCATTTATTAATTAATTTGGCCCAACGCTATTTTCCCCCGTTTAATACGTTCGTTTATCATAATATATGTTTGGCTTAGGCTTTTAAGCCCAACTTAGCCATGAGAAAAAGGGGAGGCTTAAAGCGTGATTACATACACAAAAAGGGGAATGTGAACGCATGAACTTGCAACACAACGTTGGAACTACAAAACAGAAACTGGTGTACTTGCATAGTAGCATAAGTGACATGAATCAAAGCATGTAAACTTGTAGTTAAGCTAAGAATCTAAATTGGATATCATTATTGACACATAGTCTTAACTACAACATAGACCTATATTTTTATTTAGGCAAAATGTCAAACATAAGCAAATCATGTTCATAAGATTACTACATGTTTACAAAGGTGCTTACTTTTGTTACTAACACAAAAGTATAGTTCAACTTAATCATGATTTTAAATCTATTCACATAACCATGGCATAAATATTTCTAACATGAAATCATGATTTTTACTTTAGTCATTCAAACTTGCAAATGGGATTTTGAATCTAACCTAGCTATGTACCACATATGTCATCATATAATTCTTGTTAACAATATAGACCTAACATGGATTTCAATTATGCAAAATATCAATCATAGCCTAGTCATATTCGTAAGTTTGCAAATAAGTTTTCTAGTACAAAAGCATGGCTTAATACATAGATCATGGTGCCAAAATTTCAACATAGTTTCATATGAACTATAATAACCTAAATTTGTTCCAATTACGCACAAAATGATTTTTGTACAAAAATATACATTATGATGGCATAGTAGCAAAACCTCAAACTTGCGTGAATTCAATTAAACAACTATATACATGTAGCTTCAACATGAATTACATATTTTGAGAATATCCAAACGTATACTTGCATAAAACTACCGCAAACATGTAGTTTTTATAATGAATAACATACTTTGCGAATATCCAATCGCTATACAATATTCCAAATCGATAAGAATCATAGTAACGCACAAATATGAATTATTTATCACCACAATCAAGTATACAAACCAACACAGTTATTTGTTCATACCAAAATAATACTCTACTTACAATTGTGTGACGAATTCTCCAATTTAGGAATTTGGAGATGTGATTCCTTGTTGATTTGATTTGATTAAGTTGCTTTATGCTTTAGAATTTGCCTCCTAATCCTCTCTCCAATTGGTGGCTACTCTTAGTCGTTCCTCAGCAACATGATGGCCTAGTTCTTATTTTTGAATGAATAGATTAGGTTGAGTCTAGGGTCATTTTTATAGGGGTTATGAACTGATTAGGACCATCGATGTTGCTTGGATTGATCGTAGCCATTCATTCGAAAGAGAGACTAATTAGAGCCTGCCACCTAGCCCTAATGACAAAGCAGACTTCTGAAAATCGACCAACATAGAATAGGCCAGCCAGGTTGGGCTGGGTTCGACCTGGCTCTGGACCAGGTTGACAGCCCTGTCGACAGCCCTGTCGACCTGGCTAGACCAGGTCGACAGCCCAGTCGACCTGGGTGCATTAGGCGGGAGTTTTCCCGCCCTGGCCAATTGGGCCCGATTTTGGAATTTAAACTTGTTTTTCTGAGCTGTTTTATTCTGTTCGAATTTTAAACTTAATTCAGAAACTTCCGAAGGCCATATCTTCTTCATACGGACTCCGTTTTTCGAAAACTCGGACTCTATTTCGCGTGTTTTTCCGAGACGAACGCAATGGCGTATCCCGTTTCCCTTAGTTCTTTGATTTGAAATTAATTATACTTTAATTTGTGAATTTCACAGTTATAGAATTCGCGGGGTGTTACAGACTACAGGGAGAGCACGACGTTTCTTTCTAGCTAGGGTGGTGTCAGTGACCTACCAGCCCTGACATTTATATACTTTTCACCTGTGTGGTTGTTGGATACGAGGCGCCTCGGATATAGGTCTGTAAGGACCGGGAAACGTGTGTTCGGGAATAATTAATCCTCCAAAGTTAGGTGTGGACCGGCCCTGAAGATCCAAGGATCATAGTGGGGTCTTGGGACATTTGCTAGAGTGTCTCGAATCGAAGAGGAGCTTGCCCCTTGCCTCGACTCATGACGGAAATCCAATTTCCAATGCGTGATATTGCGGTTTTAATTGTAGAGTATGGCGACATGATAGATGGTACCCATGCCGCCTATGATTGATATTTATGATTTGAATTGTTTTGACACTATACACTTATTATAGTATCAAATGATTTGTTTTTAACGTATCAAGCATGCTTTGGCTCTTATAAGGTAAAAACCCTGTCCTCCGGCTTGCGTTGCATTGTGTGATGGGACCTGGGTCTTATAACAGCTTCATTTTTCTTTATTTAGCATTGAGCTGTTTGTTTTATGCACTGGTATTCTTGGGAGGAAACCCATTCCGTATCATATGGCGTGGTCCCTTGATTTACCGAACTATAAAATAAAGACAAATAACTGTTTTAGTTCTCACACTAGTCACATGACTGACCTGAAGTTTATTGTTTTAACCTAAACTCTGGGTGCCCCTATTTTCCGCACGGGCAGCTAGTAGTTTTGGTTTGCAGATTTATATTCACAGGATCCTGATTTACAGCAGGAACGATGCTCGGAAAGCTCTGTATCCGTGCATTACTTCTAGTTGTGCTTTTGTATTATTTTCCGCTGCGATGTATTTAAATGTAATTTAAATCTCTGATATTTGTTGAATGTAATTTATTCATTTATACTCTGTATATTCTTGTATCTGATGGAATTGTTGTAATAACAATGAAATGTTCTTCCGTTTGCGTTCTACTTTGTCTTGTCCTCAATTCTATCCGTGCTTTCCTTCACGGGGAAGTTCGGGTCGTCTCATCAGCAATTATCCAAACGATGTGAAGACCTCCGGTCTTCGACCACCGTCTTCATCCTCGACACATCGTCGAATCAGTTATTCAGAATGGGATAAACCTGGTCTTTCTGAATAACTCGCATATATAATAAACAAGTGTTACACAAACACAACATATGCCTCATTCCAATTCAGAATATTCTTTTATTCAAATATTCTTATACTTTGGGAGAGGTTCCCATTAATTTTATCAAAGATAAATTCTTTAAATTTATTCTTTAATCTTCCTTTGAATATAAATTCAAACCAAATTATGGTTTATCCAAACTAGTCGGGATTAACGAACCTTACCGAAGTAATCATTTGTTTTAATTTCCCAATCCCAACCTATTCATCCCATGAAGTAAAACTGGTAATACTTCATATCTAACACCACGGTGTTATTGGTAAATTTAATTATCATTTCACATTCAAATCTAATTAAAGATTTTACTATCGCCTGGAGCAAAGCTGGTGATACTCCATTCTCGATCATTTCAATCTAATTAAAGATTCATTAAAACTCCACTTGGTTTTAATCTTCCCAAAAATCAATATTAATGATTATTTAACTTGGGAAATCATATCCTGTCTTTAACTAGGTTAAAGAACCAATGTCATTTAAAACACAGTTCACTATAAACCCAAAATCACATTCCATTAGCAATGGAATCTTCATGGAAAACAAATCGATATATATAATCGATATAAACTTCCATATCCGACTAATAATATAAATGGAATAATAGCAAAGCCTTTTAAATTCCAGATATATTAGTTGTCTTCCTCCACAGAAATTCACTTCGATTATTACCAAATTGAATTCCATTCCATTCCAATTTATTTTATTGAATTGGAAAACTTTACTTTGGAAAATCCCCTTTAAATCTTAACAAAAGGTTTATAAATTCCAAATCACATTTCACTGTAAATCGGGTTAAAGAACGAATGTCGTTAAAACGTAGTTCACGATAAACTCAATTCACATTCCACTAATTATCGGGTTAAAGAGCAAGTGTTATCTAAAACACCGTTCACGATAAACCCAAAAATCAATTCCAATTCCGGTTAAATGTCATTTAATTGGTTTACTTCATTAAATCTAAATAAAAAGATTTAATCTTTTTCTCAACTGGGTTTAAGAATAGTGTTAATGAAGATACCTTTCACGACAAACCCAAATCCCATTTGATATTAAATACAAGGCTCTGAATAGAAAATATATCGGCTTATATTCAATATCAAATTCTATGACCAACAAATATCGTATTGGAAATAACAATATAAATATATCTTTCAAATTTCCATAAAAATATTTGTATAATCACAAAATCCAACATCGAAATATTCCAAAGACAATTTCGATTCAAATCCATTCCAATTCAATTATTGGAAATTCTGGTTACTCTTAAAACCCTTTCAAATCCAATTTATTTATTTCAAAAATAAATGGATTATAATTCTAGTTCAAAACTAGTTCATTTCGATAAAAATCTATTTTTATCTTTACAAATATGGAATTTTTCATCCTAATTCTTTCCAAATCATTTCTTATGATTTTACACAAATTATTGCTATTTTTAATAATTTTATCAAGGCCCGTACAGTCGATTCCCATCAACGGCCATCGAACTGCACTTACAAGGTCCTTTTCCAAATTTGATTTGGACATAATTCCAAATCCAACGGTTAGATTTCAAATCTCTAATATTCATTAGAAAGCTCTTTTCGAAACGAACCCAAAGGTTCCGGTTTTAGGAGAATCCGACGGTCGGATCTCCCGTAAGGTCCATTCGAAATCAATGGTCGAAATTCGCGAACTGCCACAGTGCGGCGCGTTCTATTCAGGCCATTATATATAATATATATATTATATATATTTCGTCGATTTCCTTTTAAAACGTATTTTAAAAATAGTTTTAAATTCGTTTTCAAAACGATTTCAACTTCATATTCAATTTCAAATCAAAATTGAATATTCCATATCATCGATATATAAATGATAGCATTCTCAAAATATTATATTTTGAAATCAATTCCTTTTCTATATCCATTATAAAAATGAATAATATCGATATAGATATCGTTCATGTCAAAATGGCGCAAATCTAATCAACACGGCTTTATATATTTCAATAACTTCGTTATTTTATTCAACGAATGAATATTTTCTTCAACCCATGAATTTTCTTTTATTCAACACATGAATATTTATTTTATTCAACACATGAATATTCTTTTTATTCAACACATGAATTTTCTTTTATTCAACACATGAATATTTCTTTTTATCCAACACATGAATTTTCTTTTATTCAACACATGAATATTCTTTTTATTCAACAAATGAATTTTCTTTTATTCAACACATGAATATTCTTTTTATTCAACACATGAATTTTCTTTATTTTCCAACTTGGAATGAGGCCCAATCAATTACCATATAATGTTAATTATATGGATTCCCTATAAAACATGTATATGATAGCAACGATAAATAATTTAACATCATCCAGAGTGCATTCTACACTGCATAAGCATCAAATATAAACATTTAATGCTTATAACAGCCTGTCAGTCAATCGATCGACATACAGCTAATTATTGGGACTAGTGTATACCAAATATCATCCCAACACCCGTATGGGGTTTCAAATCAACAAACACAGATTTTGATTTGTGCAGTTGGGCGATATGTAACATTTATTGTCCCAATCAATATCAGTCAAATGTGTGTTCATAAACAAACCGTCCGATTTGTTTATAAATATTTATTTTATATACACGTTAAAAATTATGTTTTTAACTATAAAATATAATTTTTACATTCCCCATCACACAATCAATATTCACACCACAAACAACAAACAAACAAGTCGTCCATGGTCTGTGGACAATGGGTGTTGGGTGCTACTAAGCACCATCTGCATCCTAGTATATATTTCAACTAGAAACAAATAAAAGTGAGAAGTTCTCACCTTGGGTTTCCACTCCGCCAGTCTTTCTTTCTAAACTGTTTGGATTTGTTTGAAATTCCAACGCATCCTTTTCACGCTGTTCATATATAAAAATCATATTTTTATTTCAACGCTATAAAAATCACATTTTTTTTTCTCTCGCTATTCTCTATATAAAAATCACATTTTTATATATAAAGATCGTATTTTTATATCTCTACTACATATGTAAAAATCACTCCTTTACACCGCTACTTCCATGATAAAAATTATATTGTTATCTTGCTAGTAATATAATAAAAATTATATTTTTACTTCTCTACATACATAGAAATTATATTTTTACCTCACTATATATATAAAAATTATATTTTTACTCTCTACATATAATAATAAAAATTATATTTTTACTCTCTACATATAATAAAAATTATATTTTTGTTCGATGTTTATATTTATAAAAATCATATACTTATCTTTCTAAAAATTATATTTTTATATAACTAGAAAAGTATATGTTTTTATCTAACTAAAAATTATATTTTTATATAAAAAAATCAGGTTGTTCCTTGTTTTTACCTAATTAAGAAAGGAAAAAAAATCAGATCTTTATTTTAAAATTCAAAAAGAGAGAAAAAGGACTCACATTTTCGATCAGAGGGGGTTGTCGTCGAATAGGAGCTCGCTGTGGCGGCGTCAGACATGAAGGAGAGGGAGTAGGCGGCGCGCGGCCTCGGGTAGGCTAGGGTTTGGCGGCGTACGTTGATTTAGGGGATTGGGTTGCAGTTTCTCGAGTTGGAAGGGGGTGCGTAGGAGAGAGAAGGGAAATCGGAGGGGGACGCGAGGCGTCGGGGAGGCGGAGGCACGGCCGCGGTGGCGGTCCGGCGAATGGGAGGGAGGTAGGGCAGCAATCTCGTGGGGCAACGAGTCTTCTTAAAGTGGAGGCTTTTTTTTAATTTTATTTCGTTTTCGGTTCAGAACGATGGGAGGAAGAATAGTAAAGAGGGAGGCGGCATTGATTGGGTATGTAGAGGGAAAAGGGATTGTCCCCAATTATTTAAATATTTATATTTAATTCTGTAAAGTACAATTCTTGTTTGAATCCCAAATCGAACCCATCGACTGTCGTCCATAACTAATTACCCCCATTCCGAACACAATGGGATATGTTTCATAACCCAATTCGGCTGTTACGATAAGTCTTTCTGTAAATTAAAATATGAATTAATATATATTGAATTCGAACGTTCATTTTAATTTACCGGGGTCGCATACTGCTTCTAAAAATTACAGAAAAATTATTTCTAGCTTCGTATTGACAATACGATCATAACAAAACTAATTTCGTCAAATTTGAAGACCGTTTGAAAAATGGGCATTTTCTTGTCGATTCAAATTGACTAAAATTGTTAAAACACGTTTAACTTCGCCACGCTCACATATTGATGCGAAAAATTATGAAGTTTGGAACCTAGTAATAACTTGACATCCCAGATCCAACAAAAGTGGTTTCGTCGAAAACGAAGGTCGTTTGCAAAATTTCCATTTTTTAGGGCCAGAATCCCACAACGACTATTCTGAATTTTCAATTGGACATAACTTTTTTTCCCGCTATGAAATTTCAATTTTTCGGATTCGTTGGAAAGATATTTTCAAATAGATTCTAATATTTTTGGTTTCGCCAAAATCCAGTTTATTTTGAATCCTGTACATTCATTTGAAATTCGAAATCGAAATTTCAAACTACCACACCATTTCTGATTCCTTTTATATTTTAAAATAAATATTTATATTCTAACGTCGATCTATATAAATATATAAGTTCTAATTCTATTCAAAATAAATTTCTCGTCATTATTATTTAAAACAATTCATTTTAAATACTCAAAATACGCTAAAATTACCAAAATAAAAAATTTAAATTGGCTAGAATTTCCGGGTTATTACAATCTCCCCCACTTAAAACTTTTCGTCCCCGAAAAGGAACGAAGCTGAAAGTTGTTTACTAATCAACTCAACTTTCATTATTTTCATTATGGCTTATGATCTTCAACTTTTAAGTTTCTAAGAACCTTTCAAATTTTTCAAAAATTTGGCTAACATCCTAAATTTTTGAAAAATTTCGCCATAACCTCCCGTGCACGGGAGCACCGGGAAAATACCGAAATTGCCATACATGCCTCTCCAGTCCAAAAAGAAAAAGAAACAGACAATCAGCTCATAAAATCATCAAAAACCCCAAGAAATACAATAAACATGTACCTATTTGTCGGGCAAACAATTTTATTCCTCTTCTCTAGCCTCCTTGTTATGACCTGTTCAATGAAAGTACATGTATATGCATGCAAATGCGACTAATTTTCAATACAGCTCACTATTTGGTTCAACTTGGCTAAAGGTTCAAAATTTAATTAATCGTACAATAATCAAACATCACAATCACCAATCAATTTGTTGATTATTATTTCAAATTCATAACTTTGATATATAGTCAAAAATCATGTTTTTGATGCCAAGTCACAACAATATATTCCAACTATATTTTGGTTTTCACACTAGTTAATTGGAAATATATAGATATCCCACTTACGGCACTCGAATATAAACACTGATGATGAGGCCTCATCATCAGAATCATCTCCGGGCGATTAGAGTGTGATTTTATATCTACCCAATATATTAAAACTTCGAATACCTGTGGATCAGACGTATATGCAAAATCTTTATATATTGGATTGCCCAAATTCAATACAAATAAATATTCAAATATGATGAATAAAGTTTAAATTTTCAAAACAAAATTCGTTTTCATTTTAAAAATATACTCTTCACACTCGTTCTAGGATACTACTGATCCCATCTCTAATGAGTCATCCTCATTGGATATTACTAATCCAATCTCTGATGAATTCTTTCGTTTGGTTCTAACGTGTCTTGTTCTCCAAGCTCTGTAAACCAAAACTTTGATACCAAAATGTAACAATAAGAAATTTCGCTTGATCTGAATCGATCACTAAACCAACCAAGTCCATTCGAAACCCCTGATTGTTTTGAGAACACGACAAATTGGAACGCAAACAGAAGAACATTTCATTGTTTATTACAACAATTCCATCAGAATACAAGAATATACAGAGTATGAACAAATATTATACATCAGAGAAGTATCAGAGATTTAAATACATTACCGCAGCGGAAAAATAATACAATACACAACTGAAAGGGATATACGGATATAGAGCTTTCCGGATATCATTCCAGCTGTAAACCAGGATCCGGTGAATATAAATATGCAAAACCAAAACTACTAGCTTCCTGTGTGGAAATAAGGGCACCCAGAGTTTAGGTTAACACAATAAGCTCTAGGTCAGTCATGTGACTGGTGTGAGAACTAAAACAGTTATTAATCTTTATTTTAAAGTTAGGTAAATCAAGGGACCACGCCGTATAACACGGAATGGGTTTCCTCCCAAGAATACCAGTGCATAAAACAATAGCGCAATTCTAAATAAAGAACAATGAAGCTATTATAAGACCCAGGTCCCATCACACAATGCAACACAAGCCGGAGGATAAGGTTTTACCTTATAATAGCCAAAGAATGCTTGATACGCTAAATTTCATCTTTTATTATTACTATTAGTGTATAGTGTCAAAACAATTTCAATCATAAGTATCAATCATAGACGACATAAGTGCCCCATACCACAATGTCGCCATACTAGTCTCTACAATCAAAACCGCAAATGTCACGTATTGGAAGTTGGATTTCCATCTATGAACCAAGGCAAGGGATCTTCCTTACCGAATTCGAGACGCTCTAGCCCATGTCTCAGGAATAGAACGCACCGTCCCTTGGATCATCCAAGTCAGTCCACCGATGTGGATTAAAATGCCTGAACACTAAGCTTCCCCGCCCTATGGGGCGTCAATGAGCCAAATGACTCCATTGGACCCGGATCGTCCAATCTAACCGAGGCTCCTCGCAATCCATCATCCGTATAAGTAAAATGTCCAGGCATGTAAAACCCAAAACACCACTCCTAAATAGAAGGAAATTCATGCCCTCCCTGAGGTCCTTCTCCCGTTTCTGGTTCACACCGGGGTGTGAGGCTCGCAAATTAACGCTACACAAAGTTGTGCCACACAGGCGGTGCTTTGATCATCAACCACAAGACTCTGCTTTTCAACAGAAGCCTTGATCATTTGCATCTTAGCATGCCACACAAGCAAACCACTCCATGTAACTGATATCCATCGATCACACAGAATGATATCCAATGTCAGACACACAGTCCATTTACAAGTTTGTTCTGGGTCTGAACGAAACCGGAGGCACATTGTACCTCGCATATCCATCGATCTCCAAGTACGTCTGGACGATCACCAACTGATTCCCTCCTCTTGTGTGTATAGCCCAATCAAGATCATCAGTGATTATCCAAACGATGTGAAGACCTCTGGTCTTCGACCACCGTCTTCATTCTCGACACATCATCGAATCAGTTATTCAGAATGGGATAAACCCGGTCTTTCTGAATAACTCGTGTATATAATAAACAAATGTTACGCAAACACAACATACGCCTCATTCCAATTCAGAATATTCTTTTATTCAATATTCTTATTCTTTAAATTTATTTTTTAATCTTCCTTTAAATATCAGTTCAAACCAAATTATGGTTTATCCAAACTAGTCGGGATTAACGAACCTTACTGAAGCAATCATTTTATTTAATTTCCCAATCCCTGCCTATTCATCCCATGAAGTAAAACTGGTAATACTTCATATCTAACACCACGGTGTTATTGGTAAATTCAATTACCATTTCACGTTCAAATCTAATTAAAGATTTAACTATCGCCTGGAGCAAAACTGGTGATACCCCATTCTCGATCATTTCAATCTAATTAAAGATTCATTAAAACTCCACTTGGTTTTAATCTTCCCAAAAATCAATATTAATGATTATTTAACTTGGGAAATCGTATCCTGTCTTTAACTCGGTTAAAGAACCAATGTCATTTAAAACACGATTCACTATAAACCCAAAATCACATTCCATTAGCAATGGAATCTTCATGGAAAACAAATCGATATATATAATCGATATAAACTTCCATATCCGACTAATAATATAAATGGAATAACAGCAAAGCCTTTTAAATTCCAGATATATTAGTTGTCTTCCTCCATAGAAATTCACTTCGATTATTACCAAATCGAATTCCATTCCATTCCAATTTATTTTATTGAATTGGAAAACTTTACTTTGGAAAATATCCTTTAAATCTTAACAAAAGATTTATAAATTCCAAATCACATTTCCTGTAAATCGGGTTAAAGAACGAATGTCGTTAAAACATAGTTCAGGATAAACCCAATTCACATTCCATTAATTATCAGTTTAAAGAGCAAGTGCTATCTAAAACACCGTTACGATAAACCCAAAAATCAATTCCAATTCCAATTAAATGTCATTTAATTGGTATACTTCATTAAATCTAAATAAAAAGATTTAATCTTTTTCTCGACTGGGTTTAAGAACAGTGTTAATGTAGACATCATTCACAACAAACCCAAATCCCATTTGATATTAAATACAAGGCTCTGAATAGAAAATATATCAGCTTATATTCAATATCAAATTCTACGACCAACAAATATCATATTGGAAATAACAATATAAATATATCTTTCAAATTTCCATAACAATATCTTATAATCACGAAATCTAACATCGAAATATTCCAAAGACAATTTCGATTCAAATCCATTCCAATTCAATTATTGGAAATTCTGGTTACTTTTAAAACCCTTTCAAATCCAATTTATTTATTTCAAAAATAAATGGATTATAATTCTAGCTCAAAACTAGTTCATTTCAATAAAAATCTATTTTTATCTTTTCAAATATGGAAATTTTCATCCCAATTCTTTCCAAATCATTTCTTATGATTTTACACAAATTATTGCTATTTTTAATAATTTTATCAATGCCCGTACAGTCAATTTCCATCGACGGCCATCGAACTGCACTTACAGCGACCTTTTCCAAATTTGATTTGGACATAATTCCAAATCCGACTGTTAGATTTCAAATCTCTAATATTCTTAGAAAGGCCTTTTTCGATACGAACCCAACGGTTCCGATTTTAGGAGAATCCGACGGTCAAATCTTCTGTAACTTTCATTCGAAGTCAATGGTCGAAATTCGCGAACTGCCGCAGCACGGTGCGTTCTATTCAGGCCATTATATGTATAATATATATATTATATATATTTCGTCGATTTCCTTTTAAAACGTATTTTATAAACAGTTTTAAATTCGTTTTCAAAACGATTTCAACTTCATATTCAATTTCAAATCAAAATTGAATATTCCATATCATCGATATATAAATGATAGTATTTTCAAAATATTATATTTTGAAATCAATTCCTTTTCGATATCCATTATAAAAATGAATAAAATCGATATAGATATCGTTTACGTCAAAATGGCGCAAATCTAATCAACATGGCTTTATATATTTCAATAACTTCATTATTCTATTCAACAATTGAATATTTTATTCAACACATGAATTTTCTTCTATTCAACACAAGAATATTCTTTTTATTCAATTTTCTTTTATTCAACACATGAATATTCTTTTTATTCAACATATGAATTTTCTTTTATTCAACACATGTATATTCATTTTATTCAACACATGAATTTTCTTTATTTTCCAACACACACGAATATTCTTTTTATTCAACACATGAATTTTCTTTATTTTCCAACTTGGAATGAGGCCCAATCAATTCCCATATAATGTTAATTATATGGATTCCCTACAACACATGTATATAATAGCAATGATAAATAATCAACCATCATCCAGAGTGCATTCTACACTGCATAAGCATCAAATATAAACATTTAATGCTTATAACAGCCTGTCAATCAATCGATCGACATACAGCTAATTATTGGGACTAGTGTATAACAAATATCATCCCAACACCCGTGTGGGGTTTCAAATCAACAAACACAAATTTTGATTTGTGCAGTTGGGCGATATGTAACATTTATCGTCCCAATCAATATCAGTCAAATGTGTGTTCATAAACAAACCGTCTGATTAGTTTATAAATATTTATTTTATATACACGTTAAAAATTATGTTTTTGACTATAAAATATAATTTTTACATTCCCCACCACACAATCAATATTCACACCACAAACAACAAACAAACAAGTCGTCCATGGTCTATGGACAATGGTTGTTGGGTGCTGCTAAGCACCATCTGCATCCTAGTATATATTTCAACTAGAAACTAATAAAAGTGAGAAGTTCTCACCTTGGGGTTCCACTCCGCCAGTTTTTCTTTCTGAACTGTTTGGATTTGTTCGAAATTCGAACGCATCCTTTTCACGCTATTAATATATAAAAATCATATTTTTATTTCAACGCTATAAAAATCACATTTTTTTCTCTCGCCGTTCTCTATATAAAAATCCCATTTTTATATATAAAGATCGTATTTTTATATCTCTACTACATATGTAAAAATCACTCCTTTACACCGCTACTTCCATGATAAAAATTATATTGTTATCTTGCAAGTAATATAATAAAAATTATATTTTTTACTTCTTTACGTACATAGAAATTATATTTTTACCTCACTATATACATAAAAAATATATTTTTACTCTCTACATATAATATTAAAATTATATTTTTACTCTCTACATATAATAAAAATTATATTTTTATTTGATGTTTAACTTTTTAAAAATCATATACATATCTTTCTAAAAATTATATTTTTATATAACTAGAAAAGTATATTGTAACGACCCGGAAAATCTGAACCAGTTTAAATTTTTTAAATTGGCTAAAATAGTGGATTTTAAACATTTAAAATAAATATTTTAAATAATAACGATGAAAAGTGAGTTTGAATCGATGTTTGAAAACGAATATAATTAATTCTAATTATAAACAAGGCCTGAAATGGCGCTGCAGTTTCAAAAATTGAATTCAAACTTTGTCGGACTGTACCGGGTGCAAAACAAAACGGATTTGAGTGAAACCAAAAATATTTAAATCTGTTAGTGAATACCTTTCTAACTAATCTGAAAAATCGAAGTTTCATAGCGGAAAGCAAAAGTTATGGCCAAATGAATTTTCAGAAAGGTCGCTATGGAATTTATATAGCCCGTGAAATTGGCCATTTTGCAAACGACCTCGGAATTCAACGAAACAACTTTTGGATCCGGGATGTGAAGTTATTGCTAGGTTTCAAATTTCATAATTTTTGAAGCTAGTATGTGAGCGTGGCAAAGGAAAACGTGTTTTGGTCAATTACAGTTAAATTGGATCGACCAGAAATGGAGCTTTTTGCAAACGGTCTCAGAATTCGACGAAACTAGTTTAGTTGGGACCATATTGTCAAAACATAGCTAGATTTATTTTTCTGGGATTTTTCGAATCAGTTTGTGGCCCTGGCAAATGGAAATGTACGTTCAAGTTTAATATTGAATGTTTTATATTTTAATTTGAAGAAAAACTGACTGAAACATTCGAATAGGCCTTTGAAACATATCCCATTGTGTTCGGAATGGGGGTAAAACGCTAGGGATGACAGTAGTTGGGTTTGGATTGGTGTTCGTGGGTGGAAAAGGGTATTTTAGAGATTTTAAAATATATAAATATAAAAAAAAATATTGGGCCAACTCAGCACTCTCTCTCCCCGTCTTCTTCTCCAAAACCCCTTGAACCTAGGGCGGCAGCTCTTCGTTCCTTCTCCCCTCGTTTTCTCTACCCCCACGCAATAATAGCCACTGCTCCAGTTAAATTTTTTGTAGAGTTTTCCTCCGTCTCCAAATCCATACCACTCTCAACCCCTATCCCTTCATGAATCGCAAATATCTAGGCTGGGAAGTGGCGCTGTTCGCGCCTGATTTATTCCCCCGATCTGAGCTCGAGCTGGCCGTGGTTGGCACCCCCTGGTGCGTCGTTCGGAGCACTCCATCGTGGCGTTACCTGATCGGCGAACCACTGAACGGATTGATCGAAAAATCCGAACCCTAGTTCGAACAAATTTTGAAAGGTACGGCTATGATAATTTTAAACTGATTTTAATAGTTTAAAACCGTTGCAAATTTTGAAAAATCATATCTTTTTCGTTTCTTGTCGAAATCCAGTGAAACAAGAGACAGTGGACTCGTGTGGATGTCTTCTACCTTCTAGAAGAGACCGCATATTTTTCTGAGCCTTCTGCTATTTTTGGTGGAGTGGAACCCAATGTGAGATTTCTAATTTATAAACGATATGGAAAACGACGATGTATAAATTATATAGTCGATGTATGAGTTATATAAGCGTTGTACACCTCTTGTATAAGCGTTGTATAAGTTGTATGTTCGATGTATAAGTTGTATATGCATTGTAAAAATTATATATGTGTTTAAATAGAAGTGAAATGCTATATATAAATATATATATACGCCCCTCGTCCACAAACCATGGACGATATTTATTGGTTGTGATTAGTGTGAAAAATTGATTGATAGACAATGGTTGATTGGAATTGTTTGTGGTTGATATTGATTGATTGTGGTTGAAAAATACCCGTTTTTGGTTGAGAAATATTTGGTTGAAACCACATAGGATTAGTTTGTGGAAATGAAATAAATATACATGCCGCCTACGTGCGAACTAGATGCATGATTTCCCATTGTCAAAAACCGCGAGGTTTTAAGGTAGAGCGAGGAGTCGTACTAGGGACGGTCCCGGTTTTAACTACCCTGCCGTTATGCTACCGAAATTTTGAATAATATTCATGTGTTAGAATTATTTTCCTGTGTTGAAATTATATTCGTCTATTGAATAGAAAACCTTCATGTGTTGAATAGAAATTCATTCGTTGAATCATATTCATGTGTTGAATGGTATTCGTGTTTTGAATAAATTGTTTTAACAATAAAAATCACCTTTTTATCGATATATATAAACTTTAGAAAACCTTCATGTGTCGAATCGATATTCATTCGTTGAATTGAAATTCATGTGTTGAATGGAATTCGTGTTTTAAATATAAAAATCACCTTTTTATCGATATATACAAACTATAGAAAACCTTCATGTGTTGAATTGATTTTCATTCGTTGAATTGAAATTCATATGTTGAATGGAATTCGTGTTTTAAATATAAAAATCACCTTTTTATCAATATATACAAACTATAGAAAACCTTCATGTGTTGAATCGATATTCATTCGTTGAATTGAAATTCATGTGTTGAATGGTATTCGTGTTTTAAATATAAAAATCACCTTTTTATCGATATATACAAACTATAGAAAACCTTCATGTGTTGAATCGAAATTCATTCGTTGAATTGAAATTCATGTGTTGAATGGTATTCAGATTTTGAAAGAAATTGTTTTATAATAAAAATCCCATTTTTAACATCAATATGAAATGTATAAAATAATCTTGTTTTGAAATAAATTGTTTTATAATAAAAATCCTATTTTTATCACCTATATGAAATATATAAAATAATCGTGTTTTGAAATAATTTGTTTTACATTAAAAATCACATTTTTATTATATACACGAATCGTTAAAAATAGTGAAGTGTTGAAATAGAAGACAGTTAGATAAAAATATAATTTTTATCAAATGCATGAAAAGAATATAGCTTTGAAATCGAAGAATATATATATATATATAAATAGAATCAAAATATATCTAATAACGAAGCTGCAGTTCGTATTTTGAAATCGTGATTTCAAACGATTAGTGCGGGAGATCCGACCATCGGATTTTCCCGAAATCGCAACCGTTGGGTTCGCTTTGGAAATATCTTTCCAACGGCACCAACTTTGTAAAAATCCAACGGTTGGATTGTCTGGAATGTTTAATTCAAATCTAAAGAAAAACAACGCCAGAATCGATTATATTTATATATATATAAATATAATTATATTTAATCGAATAACGACTCTGCAGTTCGTATTTTGATATTGAAACTTCAAACGATTATACCGGGAGATCCGACCGTCGGATTTTCCCGAAACTGGAACCGTTGGATTCGTTTTGAAAAGATCTTTCTATTGATGTAAATTTTGTGAAGATCCAACGGTTAGATTTTCAGATATGTGTAAATCAAATCTGAAGAAAAACAGCGCCACGGTCGCGTTATGGCCCGAAGCGTCGTTTTGAATAAATTGGCTATTTTAGAATAAATAAAAATAGCGATAAATCGTTATAAAATATTATAAACGATATGGATGTGAAATTTAGAAATTAACTAAAGGTTGGCTAAGTCGAATGGTTTCCTGGGTGTTGATCTGATGTTGGTTTCGGCCTTCGGGGTTAATATTTGGGAAATCGTTCTCTTACTGATTGACGGTTAGTGACTAATGAATTGAAATGATGCGTGTGTATGTTAGTGTTGCACTTGTATATTATATACGCGAGTTGCTCAAAAAGACCGTGTTTATCCCATTCTGAATAACTGGATCGACGATAAGAAATCGAAGATGAAGACGGTGGTCGAAGACCGGAGGTCTTGTAATGACCCGCATTCTACGCATCGGAGGATCGTAGAATATTTATTTCTTTCTCATATGAAGTCATATGGTCATGTAACTTTGGGAAACATCCATTAGAGTCGTTTATGATTTTTGTCGATTTTTAAATGACCATTTTGCCCCTAGTTGATCTTGTTTTGACCATAAATTTTGATTGGAAAGGAATTTTGACCTGAAACCACTTCCATTGGATTCGTTTGATGGTTTACCTTTCCGTAGAGTGGTCATAATAGCGAAACAGACTTACCGTTTGAGAGATACGGCTGAATTAAAGTTTGGAAGGTGAAAAACTACTTAACCGGGCCAAATAGGGTGATTAGTGAGTAGGCCCATAACCCATTTCGGGATTTGGGTTATGGGGAGGATGAGATGAGATAGAGAATCATTCCATTTCAGTTTTCTAGCCTCCACTTATCACCAAGAAACCCTAAAAATGGCCTCCAACCTCTAAATCACCTCCAACTCATCTTTTGGAGCTTAGCAACATCTAATCAAGGGAGATCTACACCAAATCAACATTGGAGCTGCAGTTTAGTATTGGGATTTGCATCAAATCAGAGATTTATTTCAGATCTTAGTTTATTTGTGGCTAAGGTGAGTGATTTGCATAGTTTTACACTAATTATGGTTAGTTAAGGGTAATTAGTGTTAATTAGCGAATTTAAGCATGATAAAATTCTGGAAAAATGATCATAAATTCTTAAATGATGTTTTAGACCTCTGATATGAATTTGGGTTAATTTGGTTAAGTTTTGCTAATCCTATCATTAGTTTCACCTAAACATGCTTAAGGGGAAAATATAGGGTTTTGGGTATGTTTGATCCATTTTAATCTATCATATTGATGTTTTGATGTTTGTGGTTGATTATGCATGTTGCTATGACTGTATGATATGCTTTGTGATTGATTTCAATAGTTAGAATGGTCGAAAACGTCGTCGAATGGCGTAAACACTTGCTGGAACAGTTTTAGAAAACAGTGCAGGTTTCGGATCGGATCGGATATACGGCTCGGATCGGATATGTTGAACTAGGCAAGGGATTCGATCGGAGCGGAACCTGACACTTGAGAAAATTGGCAAAAAGGAAGGCCACGCTAACTGAACTGGGATCAGATCGGATTAGGGAGGACGGATCGGAGCGGAAGCACGAAGGTGGATCGGATCGGAGCACGTGAAGGATGAGGGGACGGATCGGAGCGGAGGCACGAACTAGAGGAGAGATGGCACCCGAACCGACTCGAGGTGAAGCACCCGACCCGACCCGAGGAGAAACACCCGACCCGAACCGTACCAGAAGAAGACCCGACCCGAACCGATGGAGGATACCCGACCCGAACCGATGGCTTGAGGAGGAACCCTACCCGACCCAGTATTGACCAATAACCCGAGATGCAAAGGTAGTCCAACATGGGAAGTTAGAGCTCAGGATCCAGTTGGGAACCGATGAGTTCACTTCATGGTTGGACTTTGCTGCGGGACGTGTGCTAAGGAGTTGTCGACATTCATAACTTCGATTCACCACTGAAAATGAATGATGGGCTACTTATCAGTGCAGTAGAGTCATTGCGATTTGAGGGGCAAGGTGATGGTAGCAAGACTACGTTATCAGTGCAGTAGAGTCATTATGACTTGAGGGGCAAGGTGATGCATAGTAAGACTATGAGCCAGCGCAGATGGGGTGAATAACTCCATGGGGCAAGTGGACATAGTAAGGATTGGTAAGACTATGAGCCAGCGCAGATGGGGTGAATAACTCCATAGGGCAAGTGGACATAGTAAGGATCGGTGAGGCTATGAACCAGCGCAGATGGGGTGAATAACTCTATGGGGCAAGTGGACATAGCGAAGGATTAGTGGCTACGTTTTCAGTGCAGTGAAGCCATTTATGACTTCATGGGGCAAAGTGATCGTAGCAAGGGTGGGTGATCGAAGAGGTGAATATCGTATGCTTTACGCACTGAGTGAGAGATGTGAGGATGGATGCTATGTTTGATTGTTTGCCATCACTATGACATGCACACCTCCCCCACCTCCATATCTTTATACCGTTTGATATGGTACCTTAGAGTGTTGTACAGTATGTAGTGCTAACTCTTTGGTTGCAGGTCCAGGTTCAGGTATGTTTTAGTCTACCTGTTATTGTTAACTTTAGATGCTGATCGCTCATACCAGGCTTTATGTCTGACCCATAGTTTTATGTCTCCTCTTATTACTCTGGGTGCTCACACGAGCAGACTAGAGACAGGTTAGCTGGTGGTGCGCGAGTAGCTGATTCGGAGGCGGGCAGGAGGCTTCCACGTATGATATATATATACACATTCTCCCTGTGTCGTTGGTGGTCGCTACTTGGGCATTAGTAGTGTACCTCCCTTATCTTGCTTTTGCTTTGAGACAGTTGAAAAGTTGTAATAAGCTATATTTTTAATTTCCGCTGCTATGATGCTTAGTTATGGTTTTTAGCTTATGCACTGTCTCTCCTGTTTTACGTCAAGTATGTTATTATTATATTTTGTTCTATGCGCTGTGAGACATTCTACAGGTTCTTTGTATGTTCATTTCCTTCTTCCCTTTCCTTCTGACGACCCGTTCCGTGCTAACTGGACATGTGTACAACGCACCTTTGGAGTAAATGTCGGTTGGTCCGGGGCGGGCCGTCACACTTGGTATAAGAGCTCTAGGTTGCGTGGGTAACCTAGGAAAGACACTAGGGAGAGATAGTATGTATATGAGAGCGCGTATTTGTGATTACTTTGGTTTTCAAAAGCTATATATATATATATACTATTGGTAGTATAAGAATAAAGTCGCACTGCACACCACTATGGGGTCGTTAATCGTTTCCCTTTTTCAGATTGACGATGAGCCGAGACACGAGGGGTGCTGGTAGAGGGACCAACCATGGGAATGCTGCTGACATGAGGGCGATGTTTACTAACCTCATGAGAGACATGCTTAGAGAAGTGCAAGGGGCAGTTCCCAATCCCGGTGTTGGTGTTGGCCCAGTAGTGCAGGCGCTTAGGGTCGATTTCGCCAAGTTGTGCAAAGATTACACTAACCTTGGTGGGAAGCCATTCCACGGGACGGAGTCGGCCACAGATGTTCAAGATTGGATGGATAGTTGTGATCGTATCTTCGATGACTTGGGTCTTGAGGATGCGATGAAGAGAAGGCTAGCGTCTCGTCAGTTGCAAGGGCGAGCGATGAATTGGTGGAATGCCATTAGAACAGCTACTCCAGAGGACCAGGTTACTTGGGTTCAGTTCAAGGCTCGCTTTAGCGAGAAGTTTATTCCAACTGCCCAGAAGTCAGTGTTGTTTAAGAGGTTCTTGGAACTCAAGCAGAACGGAAGGGCAGTTTCTGATTATATTGTTGAGTTCGGCACTTTGTCGAAGTATGGACTGTCTCTTATCGACACTCCTGAGAAGAAGAATGAGAAGTTTATTACTGGCTTGGATGGATACTTGGGGGAAAGTCTTATCAACCACATCAATGAGACTTTTGAATCGATTGTGGGGAAGGCTTTGAGATCAGAGAGTCTTTACCCTAAGTCAAAGACTGAGGCTGCATCTGCAGAAGGGCCAAAGCCGCAAGCAGGCGGTGGAGGCAAGAATAACTCTCAGAATAAGAGGAAGCAGGATCAATCTAAAGGTGGCCAGAAAAAGAGCAAGAAGGATGTTGAGTGCTTCAGCTATGGTAAGAAGGGCCATTATGCTAAAGATTGTCGGGCCAAGCCAGCGGATAAGAAGTGCTTCAACTGTGGTCAAGTGGGGCATTTCAAGGATAAGTGTCTGCAACCTCTTAAGGAGAAGCAGATTGTGGAAGCATATGCTATTGATGTTGTTCCTTCTTCGTCGAATGCCCCAACTGCGGCGGATAAAGGAAAGAATGTTGTTATTCAAGGTATGCTTTCTATTTATGATGTACCTGTTCGAGTTTTGTTTGACACTAGGGCTTCCCGTTCCTTCATATCTAGTGACCTGGTAGATAGGTTGGGACTGGAACCCAAGATAGTCGATAGACCATTGGTTGTGACGAACCCGATTGGTGGTTCGACTAGCCTTAGTATGATTTGCAGGAATTTGGTCTTATCGAGTCATGGATGTATGTTTGTTTGTGATTGCTTTGTTTTGGGCTTTACTGGGTATGGCATTATATTGGGAGTCGATTGGCTCCAAAGATACGGGGTGGTGGTAGACTGTGAGGGCTTTTTGGTGACAGTGAGGGCGGATGATGGGCGGAGGGTAGTGTTCGGTAGTCTACCTAGTGATGGGGTTATGGCTAGTTTTGTAAATTCCCTCGACATCCCGCAGGATGAGTTGTCAGATGTGCCCGTGGTTGGACAGTATCCGGACGTCTTCGAGGAGGTGACCAGGCTTCCACCACACCGAGAGATTGAGTTTCGTATTGATTTAGTGAAAGATGCCAGACCCATAGTGATGCCACTTCGTCGTATGGCACCAAGGGAGCAGCGAGAGCTCGGGGTGCAAGTCAGCAATCTTTTGAAGAAGGGATTTATTAGAAGGAGTGTCTTCGAGTGGGGAGCACCAGTTGTGTTTGCCACTAAGGCAGATGGTTCCCTTCGTTTGTGTGTGGACTATCGCGAGTTGAAAAAGGTAACGAGGAAGAATAAGTATCCTCTACCACGGATAGATGATTTGTTTGATCAACTGGAAGGAGCAAGAGTGTTCTCCCAGCTGGACCTCGCGACAGGATTTCATCAGCTACGAGTAGCGGATGAGAGTGTTCCGAAAACGGCATTTAGGACGCCGTCTGGATTCTATGAGTGGTTGGTCATGCCGTTTGGGTTGACCAATGCACCAGCCTACTTTGTGGATCTTATGAATCGAGTATTCAGAGATCAGTTGAATAAGTTTGTTCTTGTGTTCGTGGATGATATCCTTGTTTACTCAAGGACAGAGGAGGAACACAAGGGACACTTGAGGATAGTGATGGAGGTGTTGAGGAAACACCAATTGAAAGCGAAATTCTCTAAGTGTCATTTTTGGAGAAAGGAAGTGAGATTCTTGGGTCATGTTGTTTCCGAGAGTGGTATTGCCGTGGACCCTGCGAAGGTGGCTACGGTACAGGATTGGCCTACGCCCAAGAATGCAACATATGTAAGAAGTTTCTTGGGATTAGCTGGGTATTGTCGTAAGTTTATCCAGGACTTCTCCAAGATAGAAGCACCGTTAACTCAATTGACTAAGAAGAATCAGTCCTTCGTCTAGAACGGAGTGTGTGAGGATGCCTTCAAGAGTCTAAAGGAGAAGTTGACGCGTGCGCCAGTGTTAGTCATTCCTAAAGGGAATGAAGAGATGACGGTATACATAGATGCTTGTGGTATCGGACTGGGTGCAGTATTGATGCAAGGATTTAGGGTTGTAGCTTATGCTAGCCGACAGCTAAAGCCGCATGAGAAGAAGTATCCTACCCATGATTTGGAATTGGCAGCGATTGTATTTGCGCTGAAGATGTGGAGACACTATCTCTTGGGAGAAAGATTTGAGTTGTTTACCGATCATAAATCGTTAAAGTATCTCTTCTCTCAGAAAGATCTGAATCTCCGTCAGCAAAGATGGTTAGAGTTCTTGGCTTCATATGATTTTGATATCGCATATACACCTGGGAAAGGTAATGCGGTAGCCGATGCCTTGAGTAGGAGACATGCCAGCTTAGGGGCAATGTCTTTTGAGTGGAAGCAACTGGAGTATATCGCGGGGTTTGATTTCAGACCAAAGTGCGAATTGGATCCAGTTATGCTAGCTAGTTTGACGACCAGACCCACTTTGATAGAGCGGATTGGTTCCAGCCAGAGGGACGATCCTAACCTATTGGAAATCATCTCCAAGTTAGAGATAGGTATCGATGAGGAGATGAATGTGTATGGGATTGATCGAGATGGATGGCTTCGAAAGAATGGAAGGCTAGTTGTGCCCAACGTGAATGGTTTGAGAGATGAAGTGCTTAGAGAATGTCATCACTCAAAACTGACTATACATCCCGGTGGTAATAAAATGTATCGAGACATGAAGCAGACTTACTACTGGGAAGGGATGAAAAGAGACGTTGGGAATTTTATATCCAAATGCATGAATTGCCAGCTAGTTAAAGCCGAGAAAAAGAAGCCTAGTGGTTTGTTGCAACCATTAGAAATTCCCGAATGGAAATGGGAGCAAGTCTCGATGGATTTCATCGATGGTTTACCAAGGACTAAATTGGGATATGATAGCATTTGGGTAATTGTGGATCGATTGACTAAGAGTGCAAGATTAATACCAGTCAAATCGACCAGAACGACAGCCAAGTTGGCAGAATTGTATATGAAGTGGGTAGTGAGATTTCATGGAGTACCCAAAAGCATTGTGAGTGACCGAGACCCGTTGTTCGCTAGTGGGTTTTGGAAGAGCTTACAAGAGGCTCTAGGGTCAGGATTACATATCAATACCGCATATCATCCTCAGACCGACGGTCAGACAGAGAGGGTGAATCGTATATTGGAAGATCTCTTGAGAGCTTGTATATTGGATTTTGGTGGATCATGGGACGACCATTTGCATCTAGTAGAGTTTGCATATAACAATAGCTACCAATCCAGTATCGGTATGGCTCCATATGAAGCTTTGTACGGAAGACCGTGCAACTCACCATCATGTTGGATAGAGACTGGCGAGAAGTTTGTGCTTGGACCAGATGTGGTGAGAAAAACTTTGGATAAGATTAAGATCATTCAGCAACGAATGAAAGCTGCCCAAGATAGGCAGAAGAGTTATGCTGATAAGAGGAGAAGAGACTTGAAATTCTCCGTTGGTGACTTGGTGTTCGTCAAGATCTCTCCGTTAAAGAGCGTGATTCGATTTGGTAGGAGAGGCAAGTTGGCACCAAGATTTGTTGGCCCATTCCCTGTTCTTGAACTAGTCGGGAATTTGGCATATAGAATTAGCTTACCAGAGAAAATGGCGGGAGTCCACAATGTGCTTCATGTTTCCCAACTAAGGAAGTTCGTTCACGACTCAGATATGACTATTTTACCTGATCAGTTAGAGGACTTCGAAGTAGAGCCCGAGGCGGTTGGGAACCGCAAGCCGATTCTTATTGTGGGGCACGATACGAAGCAACTTCGAAGGAAGGCGGTGAAGCTAGTCAAGGTTCAGTGGGGCGAGCGAAAATAATTGTACTTGGGAGACAGAGGAGAGCATTAGGAAGGCATATCCAGAACTCTTTGCCTGGTAAGATTTACTTTGCAATTTAGTTTTCCGCATGCTATGGTAGACTTGTTTTGCTTGTTTGCATGTTTGATTGTTGTTTTATGATTGATAGGCATGCGGGACCTTTGTATGTGTTTTGATTACAGAATTTCTGGGGCGAAATTTCTTAAGGGGGGAAGAGTGTAATGACCCGCATTTTAGGCATCGGAGGATCGTAGAATATTTATTTCTTTATCATATGAAGTCATATGGTCATGTAACTTTGGGAAACATCCATTAGAGTCATTTCCCATGCTTATGATTTTTGTCGATTTTTAAATGACCATTTTGCCCCTAGTTGATCTTGTTTTGGCCATAACTTTTGATTGGAAAGGAATTTTGACCTGCAACCACTTCCATTGGATTCGTTTGATGGTTTACCTTTCCGTAGAGTGGTCATAATAGCCAAACGGACTTACCGTTTGGGAGATATGGCTGAATTAAGGTTTGGAAGGTGAAAAACTACTTAACAGGGCCAAATAGGGTGATTAGTGAGTAGGCCCATAACCCATTTCGGGATTACGGTTATGGGGAGGCTGAAATGAGATAGAGAATCATTCCATTTCAGTTTTCTAGCCTCCACTTATCACCAAGAAACCCTAAAAATGGCCTCCAACCTCTAAATCACCTCCAACTCATCTTTTGGAGCTTAGCAACATCTAATCAAGGGAGATCTACACCAAATCAACATTGGAGCTGCTGTTTAGTATTGGGATTTGCATCAAATCAGAGATTTATTTCAGATCTTAGTTTATTTGTGGCTAAGGTGAGTGATTTGCATAGTTTTACACTAATTATGGTTAGTTAAGGGTAATTAGTGTTAATTAGCGAATTTAAGCATGATAAAATTCTGGAAAAATGTTCATAAATTCTTAAATGATGTTTTAGACCTCTGATATGAATTTGGGTTAATTTGGTTAAGTTTTGCTAACCCTATCATTAGTTTCACCTAAACATGCTTAAGGGGAAAATATGGGGTTTTGGGTATGTTTGATCCATTTTAATCTATCATATTGATGTTTTGATGTTTGTGGTTGATTATGCATGTTGCTATGACTATATGATATGCTTTGTGATTGATTTCAATAGTTAGAATGGTCGAAAACGACGTCGAATGGCGTAAACACTTGCTGGAACAGTTTTAGAAAACAGTGCAGGTTTCGGATCGGATCGGATATACGGCTCGGATCGGATATGTTGAACTAGGCAAGGGATTCGATCGGAGCGGAACCTGACACTTGAGAAAATTGGCAAAAAGGAAGGCCACGCTAACTGAACTGGGATTAGATCGGATTAGGGAGGACGGATCGGAGCGGAAGCACGAAGGTGGATCGGATCGGAGCACGTGAAGGATGAGGGGACGGATCGGAGCGGAGGCACGAACTGGAGGAGAGATGGCACCCGAACCGACTCGAGGTGAAGCACCCGACCCGACCCGAGGAGAAACACCCGACCCGAACCGTACCAGAAGAAGACCCGACCCGAACCGATGGAGGATACCCGACCCGAACCGATGGCTTGAGGAGGAACCCTACCCGACCCAGTATTGACCAATAACCCGAGATGCAAAGGTAGTCCAATATGGGAAGTTAGAGCTCAGGATCCAGTTGGGAACCGATGAGTTCACTTCATGGTTGGACTTTGCTGCGGGACGTGTGCTAAGGAGTTGTCGACGTTCATAACTTCGATTCACCACTGAAAATGAATGATGGGCTACTTATCAGTGCAGTAGAGTCATTGCGATTCGAGGGGCAAGGTGATGGTAGCAAGACTACGTTATCAGTGCAGTAGAGTCATTATGACTTGAGGGGCAAGGTGATGCGTAGTAAGACTATGAGCCAGCGCAGATGGGGTGAATAACTCCATGGGGCAAGTGGACATAGTAAGGATTGGTAAGACTATGAGCCAGCGAAGATGGGGTGAATAACTCCATAGGGCAAGTGGACATAGTAAGGATCGGTGAGGCTATGAACCAGCGCAGATGGGGTGAATAACTCTATGGGGCAAGTGGACATAGCGAAGGATTAGTGGCTACGTTTTCAGTGCAGTGAAGCCATTTATGACTTCATGGGGCAAAGTGATCGTAGCAAGGGTGGGTGATCGAAGAGGTGAATATCGTATGCTTTACGCACTGAGTGAGAGATGTGAGGATGGATGCTATGTTTGATTGTTTGCCATCACTATGACATGCACACCTCCCCCACCTCCATATCTTTATACCGTTTGATATGGTACCTTAGAGTGTTGTACAGTATGTAGTGCTAACTCTTTGGTTGCAGGTCCAGGTTCAGGTATGTTTTAGTCTACCTGTTATTGTTCACTTTAGATGCTTATCGCTCATACTAGGCTTTATGTCTGACCCAGAGTTTTATGTCTCCTCTTATTACTCTGGGTGCTCACATGTGCAGACTAGAGACAGGTTAGCTGGTGGTGCGCGAGTAGCTGATTCGGAGGCGGGCAGGAGGCTTCCACGTATGATATATATATATATATATATATATATATATATATATATATATATATATATATATATATATATATATATATATACGCATTCTCCCTGTGTCGTTGGTGGTCGCTACTTGGGCATTAGTAGTGTACCTCCCTTATCTTGATTTTGCTTTGAGACAGTTGAAAAGTTTTAATAAGCTATATTTTGAATTTCCGCTGCTATGATGCTTAGTTCTGGTTTTTATCTTATGCACTGTCTCTCCTGTTTTATGTCAAGTATGTTATTATTATATTTTGTTCTATGCGCTGTGAGACATTCTACAGGTTCTTTGTATGTTCATTTCCTTCTTCCCTTTACTTCTGACGACCCGTTCCGTGCTAACTGGACATGTGTACAGCGCACCTTTGGAGTAAATGTCGGTTGGTGCGGGGCGGGCCGTCACAGATCTTCACCTCGTTTGGATGGTAACCGAGGTCCTGATTGGGAGGCATCCCGAAATATGGATAATGAGTGGTGATCGTCTAGACGTACGTGGTGATCGATGGGTTTGCGAGGTATACAGTGCCTCCGGTTTCGTTCAGACCCAGAACGGACTTGCAAATGGACAGTGTGTCTGACATTGGAATTTATTCTGTGTGATTGATAGCCATCAGTTGCACGGTGTGAATTGCCTGTGTGGAATTCTAAGATGCAGTGATCAAGGCTTCGGTTGAAAAGAAAAGTCTTGTGGTGATGATCAAAGCACCGCCTGCGTGGCGTAGCTTTGTGTACAACGTGAATTCGCGAGCCTCACACCCCGGTATGAACCAGAAACGGGAGAAGGACCTCAGGGAGGGCATGCATTTCCTTCTAGTTAGAAGTGGCGTCAGTGGTTTTACACGCCCTGACGAGATTGACTTATGTGGTTGTTGCTGTTGCGAGGCGCCTCGGTTTGATCGGACGATCCGAGTCCGATGGAGTCATTCGTTGGCTCGTTTACGCCCCAAAGAGCGGGGAAATGTATTGTTCAGGCACAATAATCCACATCGGTGGACCGGCCCTGTCGCTCCAAGGCTTGCCTGCGCGCTTGCCTGTGGCTCGGGCTAGAGAGTCGCGAAGTCGATAAGGACTATCTTTTGCCTTGGTTCATGACGGAGATCCAATTTCCAAATACGTGACTGTGCGGTTTTGATTGTATACCTATATATGGCGACATAGTGGTATGGGGCATTAATGCCGTCTATGATTGATAGTTATGATTTGAAATTGTTTTTGAAACATATAAACACTAGTAATAATATCAAATTGCTTTTGTTTTATTCGCATCAAGCATATTTTGGCCGTTATAAGGTAAAAACTCTATCCTCCGGTTTGCGTTGCATTGTGTGATGGGAACTGAGTCTTATAATGGTTTCATTTTTATAAAAAGGATTGCGATGTTTAAAAGAAAGATTTGTTTTAAAGCACTGGCAATCCAATGGACTAAACCCGTTCCACGAAAGTGGCGTGGTCCAGTGATTAGCCATATTATAAAAGTGTTGAGTAGATTTCTCATACCAGTCCCATGACTGACTCGTAGTTTGTTTCACTTTCAAACTCGGGTGCCCCTTTTCCTACACCGGCAGCCTTGTATTCAGGTTTACCGGGCTCTTTCTGGACAGCTAGAGCTGAAGATGGATTCTATCATTTATCTATTTTATGTTGTTCAGCTCTTATTGTACATATTTTGTTTGTTTTCCACTGTAGACATTTATGTATAGCTGAACTGTATTTGTACTAAGTATGATCCTGTATACTGTGTAACTCTGATGATTACGTTTATCCAGTATATTCTATTGTTCATTATCTGGTGTATTTATTTAATTCTATTCTGCTATTATCTGTTTATGTGTTATATTCCACGGATTACCCTTGCCACCGTCAGTACGGGGTTTGGGGTCGTCTCATTTGGTATCAGAGCTTTGGTTAAGCTTAGTTCTGGAATATAACATATTAACGAACTCGTCAAAAATAGAACCAGTAGTGTTCTAGGACGAGTAACTCGTTACAGATAGGATAAGTAATATCCTAGTATGAGTAGCAGAATGAAATAACACCTAGATAGACACATTTACATTCAAGTATTTGTCTCTATATTTTGCAATATCTTTTCTGTTGACCTGACACTTGATCTGCTATTTGCAGAAGAACTAGAAAATGAGTGCCAAAAACAGAAGAAGTAATACTAACCCGGATATTGAAGCCCTATTTATGAAATATAGAAATCTGGGTGGAAAGCCGTTCTTGGGCGAAGAATCTATTATGAGAACACAAGCATGGATTCGTTCGGCTGAGAAAATCTTTGAAGGATTAAAGCTGAGGGATGACCAGAAAAGATTACTGGCGTCCTGGGCACTCAAAGACGAAGCTTTGTTCTAGTGGGATTCAGTTATTAAGGATAATCCAGAAGGTGATATCACGTGGGATAGATTCAAAGTGATTTTCCTGGAAAGATTTACTCCTCCTGAAGTGATTGAGCGACTATGTGATGAATTTTCTTATCTGATACAAGGAGATATGACCATTCCCGAATATCATAAGAAATTCAATAAACTTTCTCACTTTGCCCCTCATCTAATTGAAAATACGAAGAGGAAGAATTTGAGATTTATCAACGGGCTTCAAAGAAAATATCAGAACAGTGTAATGAGGAACATGAAGCTCCCCTTTTCTGAAATGATATACATGGCTTACCAGTACGAGGATCTAGACAAGAAAGGTATGTTACAGTACGAAAAGGAAGTCAGCTCTAGTAATAAAATTGAGTCTGCAACTGATCGTCCTGAGACCAGTACAATGTCTGAAGTCGGTAAGGAGCCCAAAGTCAATCGAAAAAGGGCCAGATCCGAAAAAGAGCCAGTAACGACAGATGTATGCAGTAACTGCAATAGGCAAGGGCATCTCTCGGTAAGTTGCCGATCTCTAAAGAAACCAAAAAGGGATGAATCTAAATCCAAGAATAAGTTTCAAGTGACCCGAGAGTGCAATCTTTGTCATAAGACTGGTCATATAAAGAGAGAATGCTGGATGTTGAAAAAGACCAAAATGGTTCAAGTAAATGAAGTAGAAGAAACCTCAGCACCCTCAGATAGTCAGGGAAGGTCTGATGTTTTAGAAGGCACGCTTAATGTCAAAAATATCCCAGTTAAAGCACTGTTTGACATAGGCGCGTCACGAAGCTTTATTGCAAAGGGTGCAGTCAAGAAGTTGGATTTGAAATTGAAGAAGCTTAAAGAACCAATGACTGTCCAAAACCCGGTCGGGGGTTCCATCGGTCTCAGTTGGGTTTGTGGGGTGCCTGTCTCTTTTTCCTGCTATAAATTCCCTACTATCTCTATCGTCATGAATTTTAATGAATTCGATCTTATTCTGGGATTGGATTGGCTAACTAAATATGAAGCAGAGGTTAGATGCGCCGAGAGAGTGGTTAAGGCAAAGGCCCAATCAGGGAATTATATAACCATACCATGTGAAGGCCCGAATTCAAGTAGAAAGGACTTCTGGGAAGCTTTGGATGTTTCTCCTGTCCAAATAGAAGATATCCCTGAAGTTACAGAGAATATTCCCGACCTCATAAAAGATATTCCTGTCGTCCAGAACTATGCGGATGTGTTTGAAGAAGTTGTTCGCTTACCTCCGTAGAGAGAAATTGATTTCAAAATTGCTTTAATTCCGAATGCAAGGCCGGTAGTTCACGCTATTCGAAGAATGTCCTTGAAAGAGAAAGAGGAATTAGACAATCAAACAAGATAGCTTGTATGGAAGGGTCTGATCAGGCCTAGTTTCTCTGATTGGGGTGCAGCAGTGGTTCCCAAAATCTGACGGTACTCTACGGCTATGTGTGGATTATCGTGATTTGAACAAGCAGACAATAAAGAACAAATATCCATTGCCGCGAATTGATGATTTATTGGATCGTCTGAATGGGGCACAAGTATTTTCAAGGATGGACCTAGCTACATGCTTCCATCAACTTCGAATTGCCGAAGAGTATGTTCCAATCACAGCATTCAGAGGTCTCGACTTATTTTATGAGTGGTTAGTAATGTCGTTCGGCTTATGTAACGCTCCAGCTTACTTCGTCGATCTGATGAATAGAGTGTTCAGAGGGATTTTGAATAAATTTGTTCTGGTTTTCATTGACGATATTCTAATCTTCTCTAAATCAAAGGCCGAACATGAAAAGCATTTGGAACAGGTTCTGGAAATCCTCAGAAGGAATGTATTGAAAGCCAAACTGTCCAAATGTATATTCTGGCAAGAGGAAGTAAAATTTCTGGGCCATGTCATATCAAAAGAAGGAATTGATGTGGATCCAAGTAAAATCACAGCTATTCAAAATTGGAAACAGCCCAGTACTCCAACAGAAGTTCGCAGTTTTCTCGGATTGGCTAGTTATTACCGGAAGTTCGTTAAAAACTTGTCGAAGATATCTGGTCACTTAATGAAGCTCACAAAGAAGCACTCTAAATTCAAATGGACTCCAGAAAGTGAGGAGGCTTTTGAAGAGCTAAAGTTAAGATTAACGACAGCTCCAGTGTTAACCATCATCGATGGCAATCAGGATTTGAAAGTCTGGACTGATGCTTCTAGAGAAGGCCTTGGCGCAGTGTTAATGCAAAGGGGTCAAGTAATTGCATATGCTAGCCATCAGCTGAAACCACATGAGAAGAATTATGTGACTCATGATCTTGAGCTGTTAGCCATCGTATTCGCCTTGAAAATCTAGAGGCACTACCTTTTGGGTGAGAAATTCGAACTGTTTACAGATCACCAATCGTTGAAGTATCTGTTCACCCAGAAGGACTTGAATTCGAGGCAGCAACGTTGGTTAGAGTTCCTTGCAGCATATGATTTTGAGATTCTATACACTCCAGGGAAAGCCAATGTCATGGACGATGCGCTGAGTCGAAAGAATGTAATGATCGCCAGCTTTGTTATTATGACTTCCCTGATTGACAAAATATCTGTTCTTTAGAAGGATGATAACTTTATTAAGGATATGATCAAAAGGATTCAAAAAGGTGAACCCTCGTGTTTTCAAATAGATAACGATGGAATCCTGAGATTGAAAGGAAGGATTTGTGTTCCTGGCATCCCCGAGCTAAAAAGGAAAGTGTTAGACGAGTGTCACAAGTCCAAGCTGAGTATCCATCCTGGGGTGGACAAAATGTACAATGATCTCAAGCGAACATTCTGGTGGAAGGCTATGAAAAGAGACGTTTCAATATATGTTAGCCGATGCCCTACTTGCCAACTAGTCAAGAGCGACCAACAGAAACTGGCTGGATTGTTACAACCGCTAGACGTTCCTAGTTGGAAGTGGGAACATATTTCCATGGACTTCATTGATGGTTTGCCCAGAACCAGAAAAGGAAATGACGGTATTTGGGTGATCGTAGATCGCTTCACGGAGACCGCCCATTTCATACCTGTCATATCAAACAGAACTGCTCAGAGTCTGGCGCAAATATATTTCAAGGAAATTGTTAGATTACATGGAGTGCCGCTCAGTATAGTCAGTGATAGAGATAGAATATTCACTAGCAAATTCTGGGAGGCATTTCAAGTAGAACTGGTAACGAAGCTAAACTTGAGCACCGCTTATCATCCTCAGACAGATGGTCAGACTGAGAGGGTGAATCGTATTTTAGAAGATCTATTGCGGGCTTGTGTTCTAGATTTCGGTGGATCGTGGGAAGACCATCTACATTTGGCTGAATTCTCATATAATAACAGCTACCAGGCGAGCCTGACAATGTCGCCATTCGAAGCATTATATGGTAGACCGTGCCGATCTCCTGCTTGTTGGGTCGAACCCGGTAATAGACTTGTATTGGGGACCGATATGATCCGAGAAGCTGCCGACAAAGTCGATTTTATTGAGAAGCGATTACTCGCCGCTCAAAGCCGACTAAAGAGCTATGCCGATAGGAGAAGAAGAGAGATATCCTTTGTTGTTGGCGACTATGTATATTTGAAAGTATCGCCGATGAGAGGAGTTATACGGTTCGGTAAAACTGGGAAGTTGGCGCCCAAATTCATTGGTCCGTTTCCTATTCTTGAACGGATCGGAACGCTCGCTTATAGGGTTAAACTGCCTGATTGGTTGCCTGGAGTTCATGATGTATTTCACATATCTCAACTTCGAAAGCACGTTCATGATCTAGACTTGATCGTGGAAGAAGCAGCTCAACAGGATATTGAAATTACTCCAGAATTGGCTGTGAGAAGAGAGCCGCTAAAGATTATCGGCAAAGAAACTAAAGAGCTGAGGAACAAAAAGGTTCACTTAGTGAAAGTGCAATGGAGTGGAGATCCGCGAGATTGTACTTGGGAAACTGAGGAGAGCATTCAGAAAGCCTATCCTAGATGCAGAGTAGATATCTCTGATTGACTCCAGTGCAAGGTACATTTACCATACTTTGCATTACCAATTAGTTCTCTGCTCTGTTGTAATTTTCTTTCCATGGATGTGCACTTTTAATTCTATAGTCTGCTTAATTTAAAAAAAGAAAAAGAATGTATGAATTAATTTGTATGATTTTGAAAAGTTAAAAAAAATTTGATTATTGTTTGTGTTGTGTGATTGTAGATTTGATTAATTAAATAATTGAAACGATAGTTAATTTAATCAATAAGGGAATAATGGTAGAATTTATGCATTTAAATCACACATTGAACTGATTAGAATATAGATAGAAATATATATACATGTGCATTATATATGTTTGAACAGGTAATTGGATAGCCATCGAGTAAATATTTTATTTGCGTGCCCGACAAATAGGTAAACCTTAATGAGTTGGATGCGAAATATTATTATATCAACTCCTGTGAATGCCATTGGATGCGGAGTGCTGGTTATTCTGTGTGTAATAATAAACGTCGCCATATGATAGTAACAATTAATTTTGAACTACATTACATGGCATACTTCTGGAAGATATGCATACTTCATCATATACCACATAAGCATTTGGAGCTTGTGTGACGAGGTGAAAGATTTACCGTACGAGCGAGAGGCTTGTATGGCGATGACAATATTTTACAGGTTGAATTGATGACTGATATGGACTATTTAAATTGTAACGATAAAATTGCCAGATTAATAAAAACCCCACACGGGTCTAGAGTTGACAATAATCACGTCTCTCTAGTTATTAGATACGGCACATGGACTATTTATTTCCCAAACGGGACGAGGTGACGAGGATTTATCCTCTGGAGCATTTAAAATACACACTCCCTCAAGCTTTGACAGGGTGACGAGAATTTATTCTCTGGAGTTATTATCAATACACGCTCCCCTGTAAACACCAGAATATATCACTATAAATATGTGTATGCTTATTAGGATTTATTGGGTACCTAATACGGCCCAATAAATTTCCAAACCTCTCTCCGTACAAAGGAGGTTATGGCGAAAATTTTCGAAAATTCCGGGTGTTAGCCAAATTTTTGAAGAATTTGATAGTTTTCAGAAACTGAAAAGTTGGAGAATGGAAGCCAGATCGAACGTAGAGTTGATTAATCAAACTACTTTCGACTTTGTTCCTTTTCGGGGACGAAAAGTTTTAAGTGGGGGAGATTGTAACGACCCGGAAAATCTGAACCAATTAAATTTTTTTAAATTGGCTAAAACATTGGATTTTAAATATTTAAAATAAATATTTTAAATAATAACGATGAAAAGTGAGTTTGAATCGATGTTTGAAAACGAATATAATTAATTCTAATTATAAACAAGGCTTGAAATGGCGCTGCAGTTTCAAAAATAGAATTCAAACTTTGTCGGACTATACCGGGTGCAAAACAAAACGGATTTGAGTGAAACCAAAATTATTTAAATCTGTTAGTGAATACCTTTTTAACGAATCTGAAAAATCGAAGTTTCATAGCGGAAAGCCAAAGTTATGGCCAAATGAATTTTTAGAAAGGTCGCTATGGAATTTATATAGCCCGTGAAATTGGCCATTTTGCAAACGACCTCGGAATTCGACGAAACCACTTTTGTTGGATCCGGGATGTGAAGTTATTGCTAGGTATCAAATTTCATAATTTTTGAAGCTAGTATGTGAGCGTGGCAACGGAAAACGTGTTTTGGTCAATTATAGTTAAATTGGATCGACCACAAATGGGCCTTTTTGCAAACGGTCTCAGAATTCGACAAAACTAGTTTTGTTGGGACCGTATTGTCAAAACATAGCTAGTTTTATTTTTCTGGGATTTTTCGAATCAGTTTGTGGCCCTGGCAAATGGAAATGTACATTCAAGTTTAATATTGAATGTTTTATATTTTAATTTGAAGAAAAACTGACTGAAACATTCGAATAGGCCTTCGAAACATATCCCATTGTGTTCAGAATGGGGGTAAAACGCTATGGATGATAGTAGTTGGGTTTGGATTGGTGTTCGTGGGTGGAAGAGGGTATTTTAGAGATTTTAAAATATATAAATATAAAAAAAATCTATTCGGCCAACTCAACACTCTCTCTCCCCGTCTTCTTCTCCGAAACCCCCCGAACCTATGGCGGCAGCTCTACGTTCCTTCTCCCCCTCGTTTTCTCCTACCCCACGCAATAATAGCCACTGCTCCAGTTAAGTTTTTTGTAGAGTTTTCCTCCGTCTCCAAATCCATACCACTCTCAACCCATATCCCTTCGTGAATCGCAAGTATCTAGGCTGGGAAGTGCCGCCGTTCGCGCCTGATTTACTCCCCCGATCTGAGCTCGAGCTGGCCGTGGTTGGCACCCCCTGGCGCGTCGTTCGGAGCACTCCATCATGGCGTAACCTGATCGGCCAACCACTAAACGGATTGGTCGAAAAATCTGAACCCTAGTTCGAACAAATTCTGAAAGGTACGGCTATGATAATTTTAAACTGATTTTAATAGTTTAAAACCGTTGCAAACTTTGAAAAATCGTATCTTTTTCGTTTCTTGTCGAAATCCAGTGAAACAAGAGACAGTGGACTCATGTGGACGTCTTCTACCTTCTAGAAGAGACCGCATATTTTTCTGAGCCTTCTGCTACTTTTGGTGGAGTGGAACCCAATGTGAGATTTCTAATTTATAAACAATATGGAAAACGACGATGTATGAATTATATAGTCGATGTATGAGTTATATAAGCGTTGTACACCTCTTGTATAAGCGTTGTATAAGTTGTACGTTCGATGTATAAGTTGTATATGCGTTGTAAAAATTATATATGTGTTGAAATAGAAGTGAAATTCTATATATATATATATATATATATATATATATATATATATATATATATATATATATATATATACGCCCCTTGTCCACAAACCATGGATGATATTTATTGGTTATGATTAGTGTGAAAAATTGATTGATAGCGAATGGTTGATTGGAATTGTTTGTGGTTGATATTGATTGATTGTGGTTGAAAAATACCCATTTGTGGTTGAGAAATATTTAGTTGAAACCACATAGGATTAGTTTGTGGAAATGAAATAAATATACATGCCGCCTGCGTGCGAACTAGATGCATGATTCACAATTGTCAAAAACCGCGAGGTTTTAAGGTAGAGCGAGGAGCTGTACTAGGGACGGTCCCGGTTTTAACTACCCTGCCGTTATGCTGCCGAAATTTTGAATAATATTCATGTGTTAGAATTATTTTCCTATGTTGAAATTATATTCGTCTGTTGAATAGAAAACCTTCATGTGTTGAATAGAAATTCATTCGTTGAATCATATTCATGTGTTGAATGGTAATCGTGTTTTGAATAAACTGTTTTAAAAATAAAAATCACCTTTTTATCGATATATATAAACTATAGAAAACCTTCATGTGTTGAATCGATATTCATTCATTGAATTGAAATTCATGTGTTGAATGGAATTCGTGTTTTAAATGTAAAAATCACCTTTTTATCGATATATACAAACTATAGAAAACCTTCATGTGTTGAATCGATATTCATTCGTTGAATTGAAATTCATGTGTTGAATGGAATTCGTGTTTTAAATATAAAAATCACCTTTTTATCGATATATACAAACTATAGAAAACCTTCATGTGTTGAATCGATAATCATTCGTTGAATTGAAATTCATGTGTTGAATGGTATTCGTGTTTTAAATATAAAAATCACTTTTTTATCGATATATACAAACTATAGAAAACCTTCATGTGTTGAATCGAAATTCATTCGTTGGATTGAAATTCATGTGTTGAATGTGTAATGTCCCGCATTTTTATCGGTTTATATTTGAATATTTAAATCAGTTTAAATATTGAATTAATAGTATAAGTGAATTTATATATTAATTAAACGAAGTTGAACGTATAAAAATATATATTAAATATAATCGAGCTCATAACGACGTTGCAGTTCGTAATTTAACGTTCTGAACTTCAACTGAGTGTACAGGACCCAATTTAAATCGGATTTCTGCAAAATAAGAAATATTGGAATCAGTTGAACTGTATCTTTCTGACAGAAGTGAAATATTGAGATTTCGTCATATAGATTGCAAGATATGTCAAAATCAAATATTCAGAAAGTCGCTATGAAATCGTATATCGACCATAACGGTTTATTTGAAATAACTTCTTATCGGTTTCGAATTTAGACAAGGTTCTTTTGAGGCGCAGCGATAATTTAATTTTCAGAATTTTACTGTAATTTTTAATTAATTAAATATGCAACTTTTTATTTGCAGTATTTTGCACCCTATATCAATATTTTTGGGGTTTCACAATATGAGTTAAACTACCGATATTATTATATTTTTGGGGTCGTGACACCTCGTTGAGCACAACTGTACTTTTACTTCTGTCCGTACGCAAGTATAATTTAAGGAACCGAGGTAGGCCAATCTTCGAAACAATAAAAAAAGGGTATATCGTGAACTTTTTCAAACAAGACAGAGTTGTGCGAAATGTGTTACGTTGGGAACCCAATGTTTTTCAAACCGTGTACTTGTATGCATTAAAAGGGGTACTACTCTTGCGCCTTATACTTATTAAATTAAAGGGTACTTAGCTAAGCTATGAAGTAATCGATACAGACCTACGTTTTTATGCATATGCTAGGCTGAACTAATAGTTAAATGAATCACATGCTTATATGCCTAACGTTGCCCTTTTTGTTTGAGTCTACATCAAAATTTAATGAGATACAGTAGTGCCGACCACGTCAAACTCCTTGCCGACAAAGTAAAACACACATTGAAAATGAAACCTACCCTATATCCTATTCCTTCGCTGCCAAGGAACCCCATCTATAAATACAACAACTGATTTTGCCTCTCTCCCTCATTTAGAATTAAAAACAAAAAAAAAACATATACTCGGTAAAAATTGTCCTCGTTAATTCTTTTGGCTTCTCCATTCAAGAACTTCACATTGGTTGGATTTACTTGGAACTCGAGAGTTCACCGAGCAGGTTAGGAATGTCGTGGATTACTGTATTGGCTGCGAGATGCCGTAGAACGGAGCAGCATGGGGTGGCGCAAGTCTTAATAGACTTGTAATGTTCACATGAGTGCAAGGAGGACTTTAGCTTACGGGTTTAAAGGAGGATAAAGAGCAGAGGAGCGGATCTGGGTTCGTGTAAAGGAGATGTATGAAAGGAAAGGTGGCGCCTGTTTGTTAAATACAGGAAGTTGCGGATACAAGAAGTAGTTTACACAGGAGTTGGGAGGAAAAATGGTAAAAGAGATGAAGCGTTTGTAAAGTGTTGATGCAGATGGGAACCCACAGTGCATGGCGGGTATTGTAGCGGTGGTTCGGACAATGGAGATCGCGGAGCAGAGCTACTAGAGTGGTGAAGTTTCGGTTTACAGACGGGAAGAGGTGTTATGAGTACATCGTGAGTTGTAGGGGGGTTGTCGCATGCCTTGAGAACGTGATGATGGCAGCCTCGACGCGTTTGAAGATGGGGAAATGGCGCATGATTCTCTAGGCACCTGCATGGGGGTTCACGCAACATTTCGTGTATTGATCGGGGGACATGCAGATAAATAAAGGGAGTAAGCAAAGAAGAATGCTGGTGTACTTATTGATGTACGAGTGAAGAAAAGCATGGCCTTAGACGTGAACACCAGCATAAAATATGGTGAAGAGAAACCGTGTATGGGAAAAACATAATGATGATACTAATGTGCTAAAAATGATAAAGGAGATATACTGTTGTCTGTGCGTTTCGAAGTAGCAGGTGGCTCCTTGGTTTTGTTTTATCGGAGCAGCTATTAAAGATGAATAAAGAAAAAGGGAAAAAGACGCGCAAAGAAGATTGCACGCATGGAAAAATATGGTGTTTGAGTTTATTTGGGAAAATAGAGCAACGTCGGTTTGGTCTAGAAGCAACAACGTTCGGTGGGATCAAAGGAACGCAAATCGTTATTTAACGGTTAACGCGCCAAGGTGAGTAAATTCACTAACTCTCTTTTTATTTAAAATATTTTAATTATATTTTAAATAATGGTTGAATGCTGTGAGATGGTTGTTTAGGCAAATTATGGTTAAATTGGTTGAAATATTACATATCGTTGCATATGTACACATCACCGGTTGGATACTGATTTCATCGATTTTAATATTCCCTAGGATGGAACCAGTGTTAATTGTTGACTAACATCGGTGGATGCAGGAAACCGGTTGGAGGAATCCAACCGGATTCCTCAATATTTATATGCACTGTTTGTTTTATATAGATGCACTGTTTGAACCCAAATGACTTTTGAAACCTTGTGTTGATATTAGCATTGAATGGAAATTCAAGCGTTATTTTGATTTAATCAATAGATGATATCGATTAAGAAAGTGGCAGCAACCAACCATAAATGTATCATTGTTTTAAACCGTTACTGTTTTACCAAATCCCACCGTGTGCGAAGCACGTGTTTCACCATACTTACTAAATGATTTGCTAAAGTGGATTCTTATATTAATAAGATAAATAAGTAAGTAGGCGAAGATTTACTTGATGATTAATAACAAGGATTATTGTTCTAAGAACAATTAAATGAGATATTTACAAATAGATTATGGTTTATTTCATATTAAGTAAGATTTGTTAAAATCGATTATTGTTTATTTAATAGTAAATGAGATTATTTAAAAACAAATTATTTTTCTATAGTAATCGATACAAGTGAAATTATTTGGATAAATAAATGTTATTTATTCAAAATGAAAAGCTTTGTTAGAGTTGATTAGTGGGTAAATCATGGCTAAATATTTACCAAGCAAACTGTTTGATCAATAATTGGTTATTTAATTAAGTTAGATTGGGTTGATTTATCTAATGTAATAAATTAACGAATAGTTGATTTAATAAGATTTTAAAGTATAAGGGATTTGTCTAAGGGAGACAAAGCGAAGAGAAATGTTTAAAAAGAGATTTGTCTAAGGAAGACGAAGCGGGGGAAAATGTTTAAATGGGTTTGAACAAGGGAGTTGAAGCTAATGTAAATAACCGAGTTTGCAAAATAAGGATATGGCGTCATAAAACCATATTTAAAATATAACAAGAAGTACGGATACTGATTTTAAAGTATAAGGAATTAGAGTTACGAACTTATATCTATTCTAAGGTAAGAATGTCGTTGTTCAAGGTCTGAGAGGTAATTAAAAATACCCCAACTTGAATGGCTTCACTATTAGCGAGGAATGGTATTTTTTTGTAACGAAAAGAGATATCAAGATTTTTGTAATAAAAAGAGATGTAAAGAATTTGTAACGGAAAGAGGTGTTGAGATTAATTATAAAGTGGAATATAGTAGCATATTGCAAGTCTCAGAGCTATAGCAGTAAAGTAACGCTGTTGACTAGGCTTAAGCGTGACTGTTATGTCAAGATTAGTTATAAAGGGATATAGCAGCGTATAGCAAATTTGAACTGTAACGATAAATGAAACGCTGTTAACCAAACTTAAGCGTGATGTTTATATACAGTAGCACTTCCTAGGGAAGGGAAACAGCTTGTGTTGAAATTCACTTATTCAAAAGGAATAAGTAATGACGTTTGCCCAAAGAAATATAAGAACGAATGTTAAATAAAAAGTGCCGGTGATTTGTGTGATATTGGTTGTACATTGAATGGATGTTGTTTTTACTCCGATAGTTAAACAACCAACTATCGAAGTGTTTTGACCATCGTTGTCGATACGGAGAGACCGGTTGGATTTAATATCCGAGAACCACTACGTATAGGCATAAGCGTTGCGAATTCGATTATGCTGAAGACAATTGAAGACGGAGTGAAATGCAAAGGTCGTCATGTACCAGAATGGTGTTTTTGTTTGTCCAATCCCAGGACAACTTGTATGGACGAATGTCTGACAGAGTATTCCTAACAGTCACATAAGACGATCTTTTCAAGGTATTACGTCTGGTGGCGGAGAAATTCGTTTCTCTTGGCTTTTATACCCGTAATATTTTGGGAAGATCAACTAGTGATTTGACGGGTTTGACGATGTGGCATTCAAAGTGTATGGTGGCCAGGTGTTCTAAAAGGTAAACGTAGCCTCTAGCTTCACAACCAGGGAATGACAAAAATCGGGCAGGCAGCATGGCTATGTGGGTCGCTCCCATTAGGGTGTATAATCACCTATCTAGAGAAATTCCTTTTGTTTCTTAATCTATCGATTCTGCCCATTCGGGAACGGTGGTTTGAGTCCAACCGTTGGTGATATACATTCGATACACTCAAGCGAAATGAGTGGTCGGTCATGTGTGGGCCGGGTTGCAAGACGTTCTTGTTGAACCCAGGTGTATTCGCCTCTAGAGATACATCATCGGAAGGTAGTCCCATACCTTGTCATAGTTGGAATCCAATCTCCAATAAGCGCCCTGCGGTTTTTGATGTTATGCTATATATGTAGAGCGTGAGATGCAAGCGTTCTACTATTTGGTTATTTATTTGATTAGACATTATCATAATATCACTGGATTTTGATATCAATAATGATTTGGGTTATAGTAAGGTAAAAGCCGTCCGTGTTTATGTGTGGACCGGTCTTACTATTATCCTTTCTTTCAAAGGATTTTTGAAGTTAAACCATATGGTTGGAATTTACTCACACCAGTCCCATGACTGACCCAGAGTTTATTTTGTTTTGTTTTTCCTAAACTCTTGGGTGCCCAAATTTTTACGGGCAGTCAAGTGTTTCAGGCTTTTACAGATACGCTTGAAGGAGCTAAAAGCAGAAGGCTTCACCGTTAGAGACTATTTCCGCTGTGATATGATGTATTGTACTCTGATAATGGTATGTATATACAATACAGTTTTGTATTTCAAAGTTATGTTATATAATATATTTTATTCGTTCCGCTGTGAGATTCGTGTTTACTCTGATTATGTTCAGCTGTGTTCTTCTTCTTCTCCTATTCCATTAGTTCTATCTTTTCTATCTCATCCTCTAACTTCTTTCTATTAATGATCCGGTATTTTCGATGTCTGAACAGTCAACGCTGGGTTTTGCGTCGATTTTCGGAGTCGAAAATTCCCGGGTCGTTACAGTGGTATCAGAGCATAAGGTTAAGTGATTACCTTGGCTCTGTGGCGTAGCTCAATAGAGATGGAGTTAGTAATACTCTAGATTGAGTTTGAGTGTATACATATGAGCGCGTATTTGTAAATTGATATAGAAACTATTTTATATTGTGTTGATTGATCTGTTGAGTGGTATATGAATTTCAGATCGACGCGTTTAGCTGACGAGGTCGATAGGGATTTATAAACGCTTGGATAGAGAATTTCGACATAATATTGTTTTGAAAGAGAGTAAATGAGATAATTTTTCTCGAAATATATTTTGATATAAAGAGGAATATATATCTTGAGGTTATAGTATATTAGATGTATTGATCATTATTATGATCAGATAAAGATATATAAGTGAGTTGGTTATATAAATAACCAATCGAGATATTATATGAATATAATATATAAATCAGATGAATTGAATCTGAATTTAAAACCAGAATTTAAACAAAACTCTAGAAATTTAAGAAGTCGTCGTAAATGGATTTGAATTAAACATATGAGGATTTTAAAATCCTGGGAGATTTGAAACTATTTTCCAAGTGTTGTGAAAGGTATTTTGAAGAAAAATTCAAAATGAAAGAGTTTTAAAATGAATTTTGAAAAGTAATATAGTATTGAACTCACTTTGATCACTGGGAAATAAATTCTGATGATGACGGCCGCATTATCAGTATTCGTTTTCGAGTTTCTAAGTGACGGATTACTACCAAAGTTTTGTTTTGAAATAAGTTGTTTGGAAATTCAAATGTTTTGAATTGCTGTGTATATGATTTCAAACTCATTTGAAATGAAAACCCCAGGAATTTAAATTCTGAAATTTAAAATTTACATATGAAGTAAATAAACAGAGAATTTAAATAAGTCAAATAAAATTTGGAGTTGAATTGATGCCAAGTAGGTGGAAAACGTACTAGAATAAGGATTTGACTTGGCAAAGTAGTTGAGTTGTGAATTAAGATTTGGAATATAGCCGAACTTGGAGATAGAATTTGATTATTGAGTAAGAATTGGAAATTTGAAATTGAAACTGGAATTTGAAAAAAAAATTTGAGCTGGGATGTAAGAAAATTGTTGATTGAGAATAAATTGAATGGAGATCAGTTGAAGATGCATTTCGTATGCTGAATGGATTGCAAATGGAAGCTAGAAAGTTAGATGCTCGATAAAGCGAGAGGGCCCAGAGTGGCGTGTGGTAATAGTACCGAATGAACCGTGCAGCAGAGAGGCTGACAAAATTCTCCGAAATTAAAGTGTTAGAAAATTTTCAGAATTTTGAAAATTTTCGTTACAAAGAAGGGAATTAATATTTTGATCAGTTCAGTTGGAACTGAAATTATGAAGTAAACCAAAAGAATTTTTAACATGTTTACAACAGAAATTGTAGCATTTTTCCTACCTTAGCAATTTCGAGGACGAAATTATTTTAA
Organism: Allium sativum; assembly: GCA_030737875.1. Classification (NCBI taxonomy): domain Eukaryota; kingdom Viridiplantae; phylum Streptophyta; class Magnoliopsida; order Asparagales; family Amaryllidaceae; genus Allium; species Allium sativum. The sequence continues at coordinate 169,754,762 of CM060912.1, forward strand.
GGGGGAAGGAATGTAATGTCCCGCATTTTTATCGGTTTATATTTGAATATTTAAATCAGTTTAAATATTGAATTAATAGTATAAGTGAATTTATATATTAATTAAACGAAGTTGAACGTATAAAAATATATATTAAATATAATCGAGCTCATAACGACGTTGCAGTTCGTAATTTAACGTTCTGAACTTCAACTGAGTGTACAGGACCCAATTTAAATCGGATTTCTGCAAAATAAGAAATATTGGAATCAGTTGAACTGTATCTTTCTGACAGAAGTGAAATATTGAGATTTCGTCATATAGATTGCAAGATATGTCAAAATCAAATATTCAGAAAGTCGCTATGAAATCGTATATCGACCATAACGGTTTATTTGAAATAACTTCTTATCGGTTTCGAATTTAGACAAGGTTCTTTTGAGGCGCAGCGATAATTTAATTTTCAGAATTTTACTGTAATTTTTAATTAATTAAATATGCAACTTTTTATTTGCAGTATTTTGCACCCTATATCAATATTTTTGGGGTTTCACAATATGAGTTAAACTACCGATATTATTATATTTTTGGGATCGTGACACCTCGTTGAGCACAACTGTACTTTTACTTCTGTCCGTACGCAAGTATAATTTAAGGAACCGAGGTAGGCCAATCTTCGAAACAATAAAAAAAGGGTATATCGTGAACTTTTTCAAACAAGACAGAGTTGTGCGAAATGTGTTACGTTGGGAACCCAATGTTTTTCAAACCGTGTACTTGTATGCATTAAAAGGGGTACTACTCTTGCGCCTTATACTTATAAAATTAAAGGGTACTTAGCTAAGCTATGAAGTAATCGATACAGACCTACGTTTTTATGCATATGCTAGGCTGAACTAATAGTTAAATGAATCACATGCTTATATGCCTAACGTTGCCCTTTTTGTTTGAGTCTACATCAAAATTTAATGAGATACAGTAGTGCCGACCACGTCAAACTCCTTGCCGACAAAGTAAAACACACATTGAAAATGAAACCTACCCTATATCCTATTCCTTCGCTGCCAAGGAACCCCATCTATAAATACAACAACTGATTTTGCCTCTCTCCCTCATTTAGAATTAAAAACAAAAAAAAACATATACTCGGTAAAAATTGTCCTCGTTAATTCTTTTGGCTTCTCCATTCAAGAACTTCACATTGGTCGGATTTACTTGGAACTCGAGAGTTCACCGAGCAGGTTAGGAATGTCGTGGATTACTGTATTGGCTGCGAGATGCCGTAGAACGGAGCAGCATGGGGTGGCGCAAGTCTTAATAGACTTGTAATGTTCACATGAGTGCAAGGAGGACTTTAGCTTACGGGTTTAAAGGAGGACAAAGAGCAGAGGAGCGGATCTGGGTTCGTGTAAAGGAGATGTATGAAAGGAAAGGTGGCGCCTGTTTGTTAAATACAGGAAGTTGCGGATACAAGAAGTAGTTTACACAGGAGTTGGGAGGAAAAATGGTAAAAGAGATGAAGCGTTTGTAAAGTGTTGATGCAGATGGGAACCCACAGTGCATGGCGGGTATTGTAGCGGTGGTTCGGACAATGGAGATCGCGGAGCAGAGCTACTAGAGTGGTGAAGTTTCGGTTTACAGACGGGAAGAGGTGTTATGAGTACATCGTGAGTTGTAGGGGGGTTGTCGCATGCCTTGAGAACGTGATGATGGCAGCCTCGACGCGTTTGAAGATGGGGAAATGGCGCATGATTCTCTAGGCACCTGCATGGGGGTTCACGCAACATTTCGTGTATTGATCGGGGGACATGCAGATAAATAAAGGGAGTAAGCAAAGAAGAATGCTGGTGTACTTATTGATGTACGAGTGAAGAAAAGCATGGCCTTAGACGTGAACACCAGCATAAAATATGGTGAAGAGAAACCGTGTATGGGAAAAACATAATGATGATACTAATGTGCTAAAAATGATAAAGGAGATATACTGTTGTCTGTGCGTTTCGAAGTAGCAGGTGGCTCCTTGGTTTTGTTTTATCGGAGCAGCTATTAAAGATGAATAAAGAAAAAGGGAAAAAGACGCGCAAAGAAGATTGCACGCATGGAAAAATATGGTGTTTGAGTTTATTTGGGAAAATAGAGCAACGTCGGTTTGGTCTAGAAGCAACAACGTTCGGTGGGATCAAAGGAACGCAAATCGTTATTTAACGGTTAACGCGCCAAGGTGAGTAAATTCACTAACTCTCTTTTTATTTAAAATATTTTAATTATATTTTAAATAATGGTTGAATGCTGTGAGATGGTTGTTTAGGCAAATTATGGTTAAATTGGTTGAAATATTACATATCGTTGCATATGTACACATCACCGGTTGGATACTGATTTCATCGATTTTAATATTCCCTAGGATGGAACCAGTGTTAATTGTTGACTAACATCGGTGGATGCAGGAAACCGGTTGGAGGAATCCAACCGGATTCCTCAATATTTATATGCACTGTTTGTTTTATATAGATGCACTGTTTGAACCCAAATGACTTTTGAAACCTTGTGTTGATATTAGCATTGAATGGAAATTCAAGCGTTATTTTGATTTAATCAATAGATGATATCGATTAAGAAAGTGGCAGCAACCAACCATAAATGTATCATTGTTTTAAACCGTTACTGTTTTACCAAATCCCACCGTGTGCGAAGCACGTGTTTCACCATACTTACTAAATGATTTGCTAAAGTGGATTCTTATATTAATAAGATAAATAAGTAAGTAGGCGAAGATTTACTTGATGATTAATAACAAGGATTATTGTTCTAAGAACAATTAAATGAGATATTTACAAATAGATTATGGTTTATTTCATATTAAGTAAGATTTGTTAAAATCGATTATTGTTTATTTAATAGTAAATGAGATTATTTAAAAACAAATTATTTTTCTATAGTAATCGATACAAGTGAAATTATTTGGATAAATAAATGTTATTTATTCAAAATGAAAAGCTTTGTTAGAGTTGATTAGTGGGTAAATCATGGCTAAATATTTACCAAGCAAACTGTTTGATCAATAATTGGTTATTTAATTAAGTTAGATTGGGTTGATTTATCTAATGTAATAAATTAACGAATAGTTGATTTAATAAGATTTTAAAGTATAAGGGATTTGTCTAAGGGAGACAAAGCGAAGAGAAATGTTTAAAAAGAGATTTGTCTAAGGAAGACGAAGCGGGGGAAAATGTTTAAATGGGTTTGAACAAGGGAGTTGAAGCTAATGTAAATAACCGAGTTTGCAAAATAAGGATATGGCGTCATAAAACCATATTTAAAATATAACAAGAAGTACGGATACTGATTTTAAAGTATAAGGAATTAGAGTTACGAACTTATATCTATTCTAAGGTAAGAATGTCGTTGTTCAAGGTCTGAGAGGTAATTAAAAATACCCCAACTTGAATGGCTTCACTATTAGCGAGGAATGGTATTTTTTTGTAACGAAAAGAGATATCAAGATTTTTGTAATAAAAAGAGATGTAAAGAATTTGTAACGGAAAGAGGTGTTGAGATTAATTATAAAGTGGAATATAGTAGCATATTGCAAGTCTCAGAGCTATAGCAGTAAAGTAACGCTGTTGACTAGGCTTAAGCGTGACTGTTATGTCAAGATTAGTTATAAAGGGATATAGCAGCGTATAGCAAATTTGAACTGTAACGATAAATGAAACGCTGTTAACCAAACTTAAGCGTGATGTTTATATACAGTAGCACTTCCTAGGGAAGGGAAACAGCTTGTGTTGAAATTCACTTATTCAAAAGGAATAAGTAATGACGTTTGCCCAAAGAAATATAAGAACGAATGTTAAATAAAAAGTGCCGGTGATTTGTGTGATATTGGTTGTACATTGAATGGATGTTGTTTTTACTCCGATAGTTAAACAACCAACTATCGAAGTGTTTTGACCATCGTTGTCGATACGGAGAGACCGGTTGGATTTAATATCCGAGAACCACTCCGTATAGGCATAAGCGTTGCGAATTCGATTATGCTGAAGACAATTGAAGACGGAGTGAAATGCAAAGGTCGTCATGTACCAGAATGGTGTTTTTGTTTGTCCAGTCCCAGGACAACTTGTATGGACGAATGTCTGACAGAGTATTCCTAACAGTCACATAAGACGATCTTTTCAAGGTATTACGTCTGGTGGCGGAGAAATTCGTTTCTCTTGGCTTTTATACCCGTAATATTTTGGGAAGATCAACTAGTGATTTGACGGGTTTGACGATGTGGCATTCAAAGTGTATGGTGGCCAGGTGTTCTAAAAGGTAAACGTAGCCTCTAGCTTCACAACCAGGGAATGACAAAAATCGGGCAGGCAGCATGGCTATGTGGGTCGCTCCCATTAGGGTGTATAATCACCTATCTAGAGAAATTCCTTTTGTTTCTTAATCTATCGATTCTGCCCATTCGGGAACGGTGGTTTGAGTCCAACCGTTGGTGATATACATTCGATACACTCAAGCGAAATGAGTGGTCGGTCATGTGTGGGCCGGGTTGCAAGACGTTCTTGTTGAACCCAGGTGTATTCGCCTCTAGAGATACATCATCGGAAGGTAGTCCCATACCTTGTCATAGTTGGAATCCAATCTCCAATAAGCGCCCTGCGGTTTTTGATGTTATGCTATATATGTAGAGCGTGAGATGCAAGCGTTCTACTATTTGGTTATTTATTTGATTAGACATTATCATAATATCACTGGATTTTGATATCAATAATGATTTGGGTTATAGTAAGGTAAAAGCCGTCCGTGTTTATGTGTGGACCGGTCTTACTATTATCCTTTCTTTCAAAGGATTTTTGAAGTTAAACCATATGGTTGGAATTTACTCACACCAGTCCCATGACTGACCCAGAGTTTATTTTGTTTTGTTTTTCCTAAACTCTTGGGTGCCCAAATTTGTACGGGCAGTCAAGTGTTTCAGGCTTTTACAGATACGCTTGAAGGAGCTAAAAGCAGAAGGCTTCACCGTTAGAGACTATTTCCGTTGTGATATGATGTATTGTACTCTGATAATGGTATGTATATACAATACAGTTTTGTATTTCAAAGTTATGTTATATAATATATTTTATTCGTTCCGCTGTGAGATTCGTGTTTACTCTGATTATGTTCAGCTGTGTTCTTCTTCTTCTCCTATTCCATTAGTTCTATCTTTTCTATCTCATCCTCTAACTTCTTTCTATTAATGATCCGGTATTTTCGATGTCTGAACAGTCAACGCTGGGTTTTGCGTCGATTTTCGGAGTCGAAAATTCCCGGGTCGTTACAGAATGGTATTCATATTTTGAAAGAAATTGTTTTATAATAAAAATCCCATTTTTAACATCAATATGAAATGTATAAAATAATCTTGTTTTGCAATAAATTGTTTTATAATAAAAATCCTATTTTTATCACCTATATGAAATATATAAAATAATCGTGTTTTGAAATAAATTGTTTTACTTTAAAAATCACATTTTTATTATATACACGAATCGTTAAAAATAGTGAAGTGTTGAAATAGAAGACAGTTTGATAAAAATATATTTTTTATCAAATGTATGAAAAGAATATAGCTTTGAAATCGAAGAATCGATATATGTATATATATATATATATAGAATTAAAATATATCGAATAACGAAGCTGCAGTTCGTATTTTGAAACCGTGATTTCAAACGATTAGTGCGGGAGATCCGACCATCGGATTTTCCCGAAATCGCAACCGTTGGGTTCGCTTTGGGAATATCTTTCCAACGGCACCAACTTTGTAAAAATCCAACGGTTGGATTATCTGGAATGTTTAATTCAAATCTGAAGAAAAACAGCGCTAGAATCGATTATATATATATATATATATATATATATAATTATACCTAATCGAATAACGACGCTGCAGTTCGTATTTTGAAATCGAAACTTCAAACGATTATACCGGGAGATCCGACCGTCGGATTTTCCCGAAATTGGAACCGTTGGATTCGTTCTGAAAAGATCTTTCTAATGATGTAAATTTTGTGAAGATCCAACGGTTAGATTTTCAGATATGTGTAAATCAAATCTGAGGAAAAACAGCGCCACGGTCGCGTAATGGCCCGAAGCGTCGTTTTGAATAAATTGGCTATTTTAGAATAAATAAAAATAGCGATAAATCGTTATAAAATATTATAAACAATATGGATGTAGAATTTAGAAATTAACTGAAGGTTGGCTAAGTCGAATGGTTTCCTGGGTGTTGATCTGATGTTGGTTTCGGCCTTCGGGGTTAATATTTGGGAAATCGTTCTCTTACTGATTGACGGTTAGTGACTAATGAATTGAAATGATGCGTGTGTATGTTTGTGTTGCACTTGTTTATTATATATGCGAGCTGCTCAGAAAGACTGGGTTTATCCCATTTTGAATAACTGAATCGACAATAAGAAATCGAAGATGAAAACGGTGGTCGAAGACCGGAGATCTTCACCTCGTTTGGATGGTAAGCGAGGTCCTGATTGGGAGGCATCCCGAAATATGGATAATGAGTGGTGATCGTCCAGATGTACGTGGTGATCGATGGGTTTGCGAGGTATATAGTGCCTCCAGTTTCGTTCAGACCCAGAATGGACTTGCAAATGGACAGTGTGTCTGACATTGGAATTTATTCTGTGTGATTGATAGCCATCAGTTGCACTGTGTGAATTGCCTGTGTGGCATGCTAAGATGCAGTGATCAAGGCTTCTGTTGAAAAGCAAAGTCTTGTGGTGATGATCAAAGCACCGCCTGCGTGGCGTAGCTTTGTGTACAACGTGAATTCGCGAGCCTCACACCCCGGCATGTACCAGAAATGGGAGAAGGACCTCAGGGAGGGCATGCGTTTCTTTCTAGTTAGAAGTGGTGTCAGTGGTTTTACATGCCCTGACGAGTTTGACTTATGTGGTTGTTGCTGTTGTGAGGCGCCTCGGTTTGATCGGACGATTCGGGTCCGATGGAGTCATTCGTTGGCTCGTTTACGCCCCAAAGAGCGGGGAAATGTATTGTTCAGGCATAATAATCCACATCGGTGGACCGACCCTGTCGCTCCAAGGCTTGCCTGCGCGCTTGCCTGTGGCTCGGGCTAGAGAGTCGCGAAGTCGATAAGGACTATCTTTTGCCTTGGTTCATGACGGAGATCCAATTTCCAAATACGTGACTGTGCGGTTTTGATTGTATACCTATATATGGCGACATAGTGGTATGGGGCATTAATGCCGTCTATGATTGATAGTTATGATTTGAAATTGTTTTTGAAACATATAAACACTAGTAATAATATCAAATTGCTTTTGTTTTATTCGTATCAAGCATATTTTGGCCGTTATAAGGTAAAAACTCTATCCTCCGGTTTGCGTTGCATTGTGTGATGGGAACTGAGTCTTATAATGGTTTCATTTTTATAAAAAGCATTGCGATGTTTAAAATAAAGATTTGTTTTAAAGCACTGGCAATCCAATGGAGTAAACCCGTTCCACGAAAGTGGCGTGGTCCAGTGATTAGCCATACTATAAAAGTGTTGAGTAGATTTCTCATACCAGTCCCATGACTGACTCGTAGTCGTTTCACTTTCAAACTCGGGTGCCCCTTTTCCTACACGGGCAGCCTTGTATTCAAGTTTAGCGGGCTCTTTCTGGATAGCTAGAGCTGAAGATGGATTCTATCATTTATCTATTTTATGCTGTTCAGCTCTTATTGTACATATTTTGTTTGTTTTCCGCTTTAGACATTTATGTATAGCTGAACTGTATTTGTACTAAGTATGATCCTGTATATTGTGTAACTCTGATGATTACGTTTATCCAGTATATTCTATTGTTCATTATCTGGTGTATTTATTTAATTCTGTTATGCTATTATCTGTTTATGTGTTATATTCCAGGGATTACCCTTGCCACCGTCCATACGGGGTTTGGGGTCGTCTCATATATGTTTTGATCTAACTAAAAATTATATTTTTATATAAAAAAAATCAGGTTGTTCCTTGTTTTTATATAATTAAGAAAGGAAACAAAATCAAAAAAATCAGAAAGAGAGAAAAAGGACTCACATTTTCGATCGGAGGGGGTTGTCGTCAGATGGGAGCTCGCTGGAGGCGGCATCAGATGTGGAGGAGGGGGAGTAGGCAGTGCGCGGCCTCGGGTGGGCTAGGGTTTGGCGGCGTACGTTGATTTGGGGGATTGGGTTGCGGTTTCTCGAGTTGGAGAGAGGGGTGCGTAGGAGAGAGAAGGGGAATCGGTGGGGGACGCGAGGCGTTGGGGAGGCAGAGGCACGGCTGTAGTGGCGGTCCGGCGAACGGGAGGGAGGTAGGGGCAGCGATCTCAAAGGGCGACTAGTCTTCTGAAAGTGGAGGCTTTTTTTATTTATTTGATTTCGTTTTCTATTCAGAACGATGGGAGGAAGAATTGTAAAAGAGGGGGGCGACGTTGACTGGGTATGTAGAGGGAAAAGGGATTGGCCCCAATTATTTAAATATTTATATTTAATTCTATAAAGTACAATTCTCGTTTGAATCCCAAATCGAACCCACCGACTGTCGTCCATAACTAATTACCCCCATTTCGAACACAATGGGATATGTTTCGTAACCCAATTCGGCAGTTACGATAAGTTTTTCTTTAAATTAAAATATAAATCAATATATATTGAATTCGAACGTTCATTTTAATTTACCAGGGTCGCATACTGCATCTAAAAATTACAAGAAAATTATTTCTAGCTTCGTATTAACAGTACGATCCTAACAAAACTAATTTCATCAAATTTGAAGACCGTTTGAAAAATGGCCATTTTCTAGTCGATTCAAATTGACTGAAACTGTTAAAACACGTTTAACTTCGCCACGCTCACATATTGATTCGAAAAATTATGAAGTTTGGAACCTAGCAATAACTTGACATCCCGGATCCAACAAAAGTGGTTTCGTCAAAAACGAAGGTCGTTTGCAAAATTTCCATTTTTAAGGGCCAGAATCCCACATCGACTATTCTGAATTTTCAATTGGACATAACTTTTTATTCCCGCTATGACGTTTCAATTTTTTGGATTCATTGGAAAGATATTTTCAAATAGATTCTAATATTTTTGGTTTCGCCAAAATTCGGTTTATTTTGAATCGTGTACATTCATTTGAAATTCGAAATCAAAATTTAAAACTAGCGCGCCATTTCTGATTCCTTCTATATTTAAAAATAAATATTTATATTCTAACGTCGATCTATATAAATATATATGTTCTAATTCTACTCAAAATAAATTTCTCGTCATTATTATTTAAAATAATTCATTTTAAATACTCAAAATTCGCTAAAATTGCCAAAATAAAAATTTTAAATTGGCTAGGATTTCCGAGTTATTACATTTCAACCCAAATACCTATTTATTTCTATTAGCAAAAAAGTTCAAAAATCTTGAAAAATTTCTAACATCTTAAATTTTTGAAAAATTTCGGTTGAATCTCCCTTATACAAAGGGACTTCGGCGATATCGCAGGATCAACCAATATATATACATCGACCCAGACGGTCGAAAAATCAAACTCATAAACCAAATTTTGTATTTTGCATAAGCGTACCTTATATGAGTGCTATGAAACAAACTCACCACATATTTATGTAACTTATGTAAGAAAACCGAGCTATATAGCTCAGTGTACCTGTACTTACTCAATTTAAACAAGTTTCAATAATTGACGTTTAAACAATCTTCTTTGATCACACCATTTCACTTGGTTTCCAATGATTTTCAATCCATAATTTCACATCTAATCCACATACAAAATTCAAATTCATCCAAATTGATTAAATCAATTTATTCACTTTAAATTTATAAGTTACGCAATTTAATTTCCAATCTAATATAATTTTGTTTAACTTATCTTAAGTTAAAGTTCAATCCATTTGATCCACTTTTATTATTTCAGTTTATTTAACTTCGCAAGTTAAATTTTAAATTTCAGCTCAAATTCCAAGAATTTTATTTCAAACTCTTCTTAAATAATATAAACATGTTCATATATTTGTAACCATTTCAATTCAAAATATTCGAATTTTTTAATAACTTGGTTTCTCAAAACAATTCTTAATTACCGAATTATTATGGTAGAAATCCATCACTGAAAAACTTGAAAATGAATACCGATAATGTCGCGATCCATTATCAGAATTATTTTCTCGCCACTTAAGTGAATTCAGTGCTTAATCACTTTCAAAATCCATTTGAAACCAATCTTATTCAAAAATCCTTCAAAGTGATGTTATATTACTTTTTTAAAATACTTCAAAAAATATTTCTAAACCTATGGGATTATAAATTCCCAAATTCTGGTTTGGACTCAATCTTAGTTCATCTAACTTGTACATATTATCCATGTACAAATTATATTTGGTTATATGTAACCATTTCAATATCTTATAATTTTATTTGATTTTAATAACAATATTATATCCATGTACTATAATATTTCTAAAATTATTCCTTTTATATCAAAATAAGTGCAGAAAAAATTATATCATTTACCTATTTTAAAACAATATTGTATCGAATTGCTTTGTTAAAGGGTTTAGAAACACCTATCGATACAGTTGTACATTTTATATCGACCAGAATTCATAAACCACTTAACAAACTAGTCAACATAATATAAAACAATTTTATATAAAATCTACAAAAACGCGCTTATACATACACACTCAAACTCAATCTAGGGTATTGCTGACTCATCTCTATTGAGTTACGCCGCAAAGCCAACGGTTATTACTCAACCTTAAGCTTTGATACCACTATAACGAACCGAACAATTCCCGATCCTAATCATTGACACAAAACACCATGTGTACTAACCAAATATTGGAAATTATTAGATCATTAATAGGAAGAAGTTAGAGGGTGAGAAATGGAAAGACAGAAAAAATAGAATAGAAGAAAACGAAGAACACACATCTCACAGTGAAATGAATAAAATATATTAGATAACTTAACTTTTGAAATACAAATCTATTTTATATAACATACCATCATCAGAGTACAATATATTCAACATCATAGTGGAAATAAATAGTAGTCATCTAATGTTGAAGCCTCCTGCTCTAAGCTTCTCCAAGCATATCTGAAAAATCCCGACCACTTGACTGTCCATACAAATTTGGGCACCGAAGAGTTTAGGGTAAAACAAAACAAAATAAAGTCTGGGTTAGTCATGGGACTGGTGTGAGTAAACCCCAACCATTTTATTTAACTTTCAAAAATCCTTTCAAAAGAAAAGATAATCATAAGACCGATCCACACATAAACACGGATGGTTTTTACCTTACGATAACCCAAAATAATTTTGATATAAAATCCGGTGATATTATAACAGTGTCTAAATCAACTAAATAGAAATCTAATGGAATGGTTGCATCTCACGCTCCATATACATAATACACAATAAAAATCCGCAGGGCAGTTATTGGAGAATGGATTTCCAACTATGACAACGTATGGGACCGCCTTTCGATAGTGTATCTCTAGAGAGGAATACACCGGGTTCAACAAGAACATCTTGCAACCAGCCACACATGACTGACCACTCATTCAACTTGAGTGTACTGAATATGTCTCACCTACGGTTGTGATCAATAATAGTCACTGAAAGCATGCATCAACGATTGAATAAGAAGCAATAAAATTTTCTCTAGATTAGGAGATAATGCATCCTAATGGGTATGACCAACTTAGCCATGATGCCTACCTGATTTCTGTTATTTCCCAGGGTGTGAGGCCTGAGGTCACAATTACCTTTTTGAACATCTTGCCACCATTTACTTTGTATGTCACATTGTCAGTTTCGTCAAATCACCAATTGATGTCCACAAATATACTCTAGGTGTTAAGCTAAAAGAAGTTTCCTTCCTCGCCACAAAACTTGGTTTATTTGAAGAAATCAATGTACGTGACCATCTGGAAATACTATGTCATACATTCGTCCAGGACTGGACAAACCAAAGGCATGGTCCCATCAATCCATCTTAGGAAATTTCTACCTAGGATTAACAGAATAGCCTTCGCACTTTACTCTGTCTTCAATTTTCTTTGGCATATTTCGATTCGCAACGCTTATGCCCATACGTAGTGTTTTTCAGATAACAAACCCGATCCCAGTCTCTCCGTATTGAAACGGAAGTACTAAACTAGGCCAAAACTGTAACAATCCGGAATTTCAGAACCAATTTAAAATTTTAATTTTAGCTAATTTAATGGATTTAAGAATTTAAAATGATTTATTTTGAGAATTAACGACTAAAAATTTATTTAAATCGAAGTTAGATTGTATAAATTTATTTTAATTACAAAACGAGCTTGAAATGGCGCGGTAGTTTGAAAATTCGATTTTTAAGTTCAAATGATTGTACATAATTCAATTATATTGGGTTTCAGTTAAACAAGAAATGTTAATTATATATTTCTAATGAATGTAAGAAACTGAGATTCCACTTTGTAAATTATAAGTTATGTCCAGTTTAAAATTCGAAATAGTCGCTATGGAATTTGTGTATAGTTTAATATTGTATATAACCCTTAAAAATAACCATTTTGCAAACGACCTCCGATTTTGACGAAACCACTTTTGTTGGATGCAGAATGTCAAATTATGGTCAGGTTTCCAATTTCATAATTTTTGGTGTTAATGTGTCAGCGCAGTAATTTAACGTGTTTTCAATTTCAGTTTAAATTTAATCTACTAGTTAAAAGGTCATTTTTCAAACAGTCTCCAAATTCGACGAAACTAATTTTATTCGGACCGTATCATCAAAATATAGTTATTTTTCAATATTCGTAATTTTTGGAGTCAGTATGTGGCCTTGGTAAATTAAAATGTACGTTCAAATTCAATATTGGCCATTATATTAACTTATATTTAATTTTGATGAAAACAGATTGAAACAGTCGAATTGGCTTACGAAACATATCCCATTGTGTTTGGAATGGGGGTATTTGGTTAGGGATGATAGTCGTTGGGTTTGGTTTGGAGCGTTAATCAAGAAATATATGTATTTAATATTAATATAAATTTATATTTAAGTAGCAAAGGACGGTTGTAATGTCCCGTATTTTTACGGTATTATAATTAATTAATTTTATTATATAAATAGTGGTTTAGAGGATTTAATGGTGGTTTAATTAAATAAATTTGAATATTTAATTAATGTAATAATTAAATAATATATTTAATTCTGAAATAATCAAAATTAGCTGAAATGGCAATACGGTGTGAATTGGGCAATTCAAAATATATAATTCAGTTTAGAATTTGAATTAGAATAACGAATATATTATTTGAATGACAGTTTGAACGTATAATTATGTTATAATTAAAATCGAGCTTGAAATGACGCTGCAGTTCGTAATTTGGCGATTCGAACTTGAACTGAATATACAGGGTCCGTTTGAATCGGATTCCTGTGAAACAAGAAACGTTCGGAGCTAGAGAAGTATATTTTTCCAATGGAAGAGAAAAATCGGGATTTCATTGTGTAGATTTTGATTTATGTCCAAATCAAATTTTAGAAAAGTCGCTATGGAATTCCTTTGAAATTTATAAATATATATTTATATTATAAAAGGATTTATAAATATAAATAGAATATCGATATAACTCTGATGATGAAATATCGAGTTATAAATCCAATTGGAGCTGTATGGTATTCTTGTGTGAATATATACGATAATATTTATTTTTAAATATTTAATTTAATTATTTTTAATTATATTTATATATTTAAATGGGTTATTTAGAGCTTTAAAAATAGCTAGTTTTGCATACGACCTCCGTTTTCAACGAAACTAATTTTGTTGGACCCGTAACATTAAATTATTGTTAAATTTCAAGTTTTGTGATTTTTAGAGTCAATGTGTGGCCGTACGGATTTTTAATGTGAAAAACAGTTAGTATTTGGACGGTTAGAAATATGTTATGTGAGCAAATGGAGTCGGAATTTGACAAAACAAGTCTCGTTGGGTTCGTAAAGTCAAACTCTAGTTGTATCTCCATTTTCATGATTTTTGGATGTTGTGCGAAATCATAGGAATTTTAAGATAGGAATATGGATAAAATTCAAACAATAAATGGAATAAAATACTATTAAACTAATTACTATAAAAATGCCTACCCTCCCCTTAAAACCTAATTCACAAATTCCTTAGTCTACATAGCAAATTATCAAGCCGACACTATCTCTTCTCAAAACGTGGAAATCCACTTCAAAAAAAACCAAAAACAAATCAAAGAAAATTCAATAAATCCTAAAACCAATTCATTTGATCTTCTTTTGGTAGGAGCTTCACGCTCATGTATTTTTGTGGAATTCGAACTCAGTACGGTTCGTTGGTTTTGTTGTGGCTTAGGGTTCGTATGCTAAGGAAATTCAGGCTATAATCTTCGAATCGAGGTATGTAGTTGTGCTTGTGGTGAAGAATGGTACCAGCGCACTAATTTTGAGGTGAATGCGTGATGAAATATTGCATGAGAGTACTGTGTATTCACGAGAAATGACTGAAGTCGGAATTCAGTCCTTGCGTGCGAGTTGGCTATCTTGGTGGCAGTGTCGAAGAGCTCGAGAAGACAAAGCCAACGGTGTTAATGGTTTTGAATGAATGAGTGAGATAAGAGCTGGAAATGTTTTGTAATGGAGTGGAAAAGGAAATGGTCGAGCAGCAGCTCGCAAGTGATAGGAGGAAGAAGGATAAGGAGCGGGTGGGGTTTTTCTTAGTTGGGCCGCCATCATTTAAAAGTGGTAAAGCCCAAAGTTGAAAATAAACCAAGTATTTTATATAAATTATAGTATTAAAATTTGTGAATTAAATATCTTATTCATATGTGAACGAAATTCAGTAAAACAAGATCCGATGGGATCGTATGGACGATGGCTACACATTAGAACTGACTGGGAGTGAATTGGAGCTCGTTACAATTTATAGCGAAATAAATTGTCAGTCTGAATCACCAGATGGTTATCGTTATTTAACGATGATCGTCCAATGTGAGTAAAACTCACCAACTCTATCAGTTCATATTTTTACAACGTATATTTAGAACTGACAAATGATGACTGATTGTTGTGTGTTAACTATTTGGTTGAACTGCTTATGTATTGGTTTAAATTATAGATAACGATATACATATATATAAATCGTTAATCAAATATTGATTCTGTTTAGCAGAATATTTCATATTGAAATGAAATTGATGTTAATTATATTGTTTAACATCTGTGATGCAAGGAAATATGTTTGAGGGATCCAACTGGATTCCTCAATATTTATAATACTGTTTTTCATATATTGTAATATATGATGTGATATATAATCTGTGTTGATTATGTGTGTTTGAATTATATCAATCATTGTTATTTGGTATTTTAAATACCGTAAGAAATACTGGGATGTAGAAAAGGGGATTTTCAAAGTGTATTTTGAAAATGAATTATTTATATAAAATCAATGGATTTTATATCTAAAAGGAAAAGAATTTTATAAAAGAAAATTATAAAATCAAAGAAGAATAGAAAAGGGAAATATTTGTAAAACAAATATAAAAGTGATATATTTGTATAAACAAACAGAAAAGGGAAATATTTGTAAAACTAATATAAAAGGGATATATTTGAAAAAAAAATAGAAAAGGAAATATTTATGAAACAAATGAAAAGGATATATTTGTATAACATTTACAAATAGATTGAAAAGGGAATATTTGTAAAACATTTACAAATAGATTTGAAAGGGAAATATTTGTAAAACATTTACAAATAGAATAGAAAAAAAATATTTATTTGTTAAATAAATAGGATTGAAAAGGAAATATTTATTTGTTAAATAAATAGGATTGAAAAGGAAATATTTATTTGTTAAATAAATAGGATTGAAAAGAAAATATTTATTTGTTAAATAAATAGAATTGAAAAGGAAATATTAATGAAATCAAATAGAGAAAGAAATATTTGTATAAACAAATAGAAAAGGAAGTATTTGTAATTAAATAGTGTTAGTCGAATTAAAGTTAGTCGAATATTGGTTATTCGAAAAGGGTTATCGAATATTGGTTATTCGAAAAGGAGTTAATCAAAAAGGAGTTAATCAAAAAGGAGTTAATCAAAAAGGAGTTAATCAAAAGGAGTTAATCGAAATGAGTTATCGAATAGAGTTATTTGAAATAAAAGTTATCAAATACAGTTATTTGAAAAATAGTTATTCGAAGAGAGTTATCAAATATTGTTATTTGAAATTAGTTAACCGAATAGAATTAACCAATTAGAGTTAATCAATTAGGGTTAATTCAGTTAGAGTTAATCAATTAGAGTTAGTCTAAAATAGTCTCTTCGAAAGAAATTAATCGAATATAGTTTTTTCGAAAGGAGTTATCGAATATTAGTTATTCGAAAGGAGTTAAGTGATAAGAGTTAATCGATAGAGTTAACCAAATAGAGTTAATCAAATAGAGTTAATCGAATAGGGTTAACCGAATAGAGTTTATCGATCAGAGTTAATCGATTTGAGTTAATCGATGAGAGTTAATTAGTAGAGTTAATCAATAGAGTTAATCGAATAGAGTTAATCAATTAGAGTTATTGATTAGAGTTAATCGAATAGAGTCAATTGAAAAGAAAATTATCGAATATAGTTAATTCGAAAGAAGATTATCAAATATAGTTTATTCGAAGGGAGTTAATCGAATATAGTTTATTGGAAGAAAGGTGTTAGTTGAATATAGTTTATTCAAAACAATATTATCGAAGATAGTTTATTTGAAAGAGAGATTATCGAACATTAGTTATTCAAAGAGAGTTAATCGAATATAGTTTATTCGAAAAGGAGTTATCGAATAGAGATTATTCGAAAGAGAATTATATGTTGAATTCGATTATATCGAATTCCGGAAAGTGTTATTCACTTTCCATTTTTATTCAAGATTTATTTATTTATAAATAAATTAGTTGTTTGTTTATTTATCCAAATTTATAAATAAAAGTTATACTTAGGTTATTATATTTCGTAAGCATGGATTATAACACTATTGTTATAATCAAAGGATTTCTGTAAAAGAAGTGGATTCGTAAATAGAATCCGAGAATTACGTAAGGAAGTTTATTAAAGATTTAAAGGGTGAACTTTGTCTGTTTCGAGGTTAGAAATGTTGTTCAGTTAAGGTCTGAGAGTTAGCTATACCCTAACTTGATTGACTTTAACTAACGAATGGTTAAGGTTCGATAGTGAAGGAGTTAACTGAATTTAGTTAATAAGTGTTAATGCTTCGAGTTGGCATAGCGATGTTTTATTTAAACATCTGTTTAAATCCAATGAATGAGTTTTGGAAACATTTTCCAGATAAAATCAGAGATATTTTCTAATCATAGAAAATGAAATGTTGGATGATAAAGAATACTGGAATGATAGTGATTTGTGAAATATGGAATGGAAATGTTTTCCAATAGTTAATATGTATATTTTCTAAATTTAGAAAATAAGAATTTATGGAGATATGGAAATGGGTAACTGAATAAATTAATGACAAATTAATTTAAAAAGAGAAAAATTTGATTGATGATTGATCGGTAAGATTTCCATTTGGAAATACGACCGTTGTTTGCACACGTGTTTTCTTTGATAGTTAACTCATCGGCTATCGAAGTTTTTGACTATTTTTCCGTCGTCAATACGGAGAGACCGGGATTAGATTCATTATCTGAAAACCACTATGTATGGGCGTTTGCGTTGCAATCAAATATGATGAAGATAATTGAAGACGGAGTTATGCAAGGGCTGTCGTATTTACAGAATAGTGCCTTCGGTTTATCCAGTCCCAGGACGACCTGTATGGAAGAATATCTGACAGAGTATATTTAATGGCTCGCGTAAGTTCATCTCTTCAAGCGTATTTACGTTTGGTGGCAGAGGAATTCATTTCTCTTAGCTGTATAACCATTGTATTTTTAGGGAAATCAATTTGTGATTTGGCGGGTATGAGGATATGATATTCAAAGTGAATAAATGTGTGATCTGTCAGAGATAAGCGTGGCATCTAGCCTCACAACCGGGAAATGAAAAAAATCGGGCAGGCAACATAGCTAAGTGGTTGGGTGCCAATTAGGGTGTATTATCACCAATCTAGAGATATTCATTTCATTCTTTAATCTATTTGATGTTGTCCCATTCGGGAAACGATTGTTGATCCCAATCGTTGGTGATATACATTCGATACACTTAAGCGAAATGATTGTGGTCGGTCATGTGTGGCTGGGTTACAAGATGTTCTTGTTGAACCCAGTGTATTTCTCTCTAGATGTACACTATCGGAAGGCGGTTCCATACCTTGTCATAGTTGGAAATCCATTATCCAATAAGTACTCGCGGTTTTGATTGTATACTATATATGGGGAATGTGATATGAAAGCGTCTTACAAGATGATTATTATATTGTGATTGATAGACACTATTATAATATCAATGAGTTTTGATATAAAGATTATCATTTCTTTCAAAACGATTTAAAAGTTAAATCATATTGATTTGGATTCTCATAAGGGAAAAACTCGTTCCGTTATACGGCGTGGTCTTATGAGATATCGTTTAATTGCTTAAACTGTTTTAACCACACCAGTCCCATAACTGATCCAGAGTTTATTTTGTTTTGTTTTCCCTAAACTCTTGGCTGCCCAATTTTGTATGGGTAGTCAAGTAGTCGGGAATTTACAGATATACTCGGAGAGCATGGAGCAGGAGGCTTCAAGATTTTATAGCTATAGTTATTTCCGCTGTGTTGTAAGTGTTGTACTTTAATAATGTTACTGTATACATATACTATTTTATTTCAAAGTCATGTATCTATTATATATTGTTCGTTCCGCTGTGAAATTCGTGTTACTCTGATGTTGTATGTTCTTCTTATTCTTTTACTATTCTAATTTTCTATCTTATATATCCTCACCCTCTAATTTCTTTCATGGACTATCCGGTGTTTCCGATGCTTGAATAGTCGACATAGTGTTGTATGCTGATATCCAGGATCGCGAAATCCTTGGGTCGTTACAGTGGTATCAGAGCTTAAGGTTAAGTAATTACCTTGGCTCTGTGGCGTGACTCTGTAGAGATAGGGTTAGTAATACCCTAGATTGAGTTTGAGTGTATATATACGAGTGAACATATTTGTTATTCAATATAAAATGGTTTTATATTATGGAGATTTATTGGTTGAGTTGTTTATGGGTTCTGGTCGATCAGTTTGGTCCACTGTATTGGTAGGGGTTTATAAACACTTGAATATGATGGACCAAACAGTATGGTTTGAAAAGAGGGTAAATGAAATAATTTTATCCAAATTATATTTTGATATAAACAAAGTATAGATATTTGATATATTATATTATATTGGATATATTGGTTGTGATTATAATCAAATGAGATTTTATAAAGTGAAATGGTTATATATAACCAATTAGAATTCTTATAAGTGAAATATATGAAATCGAAATGAATTGAATCTGAATTTAAATCAGAATTTGGAATTTGAAATTCCAAAAACATGAAAAGTGTTTGTAAATGGAATTGAATTGAATATATGAGAATTTTAAAATCCTGGGAGATTTTTATTTGTTTTACAAGCAGTGTGAATGATATTTTGGAAATAGATTTCAAAATGGAAGTGCGTAGAAATGGTTTTAAAGGCGATATAGTATTGAACTCACTTCGATCGCTGGAAAATAGATTCCGAAGATGACTGCGTAGCATCGTCGGTGTTCATTTTCGAGTTGTAAGTGATGGATTACTGCCAAAGGTTTTGTTTTTGGAAATGTTTTGCGAAAAACAAGTTATATTGAAATTCCAAAAAAGGATATTTGATTTTTGGAAGGGCTAAGCTATTTGAAACTCCCAGGTAAAGATTGTTTGAAATAAAAACAAATTAAAAAGAAATTTGTGAAAGCAAATTTGAAATTGAAATAAAGGTAGTTTAGTGGTAATTGAATTGAATTGGATTAGAATGGTATCGAGAAAAAATTGGATTGGTGATATAAGAATTCGAAATGGTATTGGATGATGAGTTAAGAATTTGAAAATCGAGAATGGAACTTCGAGTTGAAACTGAATTTGGCTTGGATAAGTGAATGGTTGTGTTGGAGATAAAAGTGATTTGAGTTTGATTGGGATAACATTTGTATACGTTGAATTAGTGGCAGATATAAAACATGGAATGATATGCCCGACAATAAGGTACAAGTTTATATTCTAATTGGGTATGAGATTTTGATGTGCCGAATTGGCAAGCCGCTTGGCTATTTGATTTTCTTTTGTGTTGCAGAAGGCCTAGAGAGGCGAGTTGTAGTTGTATCGATGGAGCCGTACAAAGGAGGTGCTGGCAAAAAAATTCAGAAATTTCGACGGTTAGAAAATTTTAGGATTTTTGAAAATTTTCGTTAGTAGAAATTGATAAATATTTAATTGGAATCAAACTGGTTCAGTTGAAACTGAAAAATAAGTAAACAAATAATTTTAACCCAGCAATAGGGTGCGTTTTCTACCTTACCAATTTCGAGGACGAAATTATTTTAAGGGGGGAAGAATGTAATGTCCCGTATTTTTACGGTATTATAATTAATTTATTTAATTATATAAATAGTGGTTTAGAGGATTTAATGGTGGTTTAATTAAATAAATTTGAATATTTAATTAATATAATAATTAAATAATATATTTAATTCTGAAATAATCAAAATTAGCTGAAATGGCAATACGGTGTGAATTGGGCAATTCAAAATATATAATTCAGTTTAAAATTTGAATTAGAATAACGAATATATTATTTGAATGACAGTTTGAACGTATAATTATGTTATAATTAAAATCGAGCTTGAAATGACGTTGCAGTTCGTAATTTGGCGATTCAAACTTCAAGTGAATATACAGGGTCCGTTTTAAATCGGATTTCTGTGAAACAAGAAACGTTCAGAGCTGGAGAAATATATTTATCTAATGGAAGAGAAAAATCGGGACTTCATTGTGTAGATTTTGATTTATGTCCAAATCAAATTTTAGAAAAGTCGCTATGGAATTCCTTTGAAATTTATAAATATATATTTATATTATAAAAGGATTTTTAAATATAAATCGAATATCAATATAACACTAATGATGAAATATCGAGTTATAAATCCAAATGGAGCTGTATGGTATTCTAGTGTGAATATATACGATAATATTTATTTTTACTTATTTTATTTAATTATTTTTAAATATATTTATATATTTAAATGGGTTATTTAGAGCTTTAAAAATAGCCAGTTTTGCATACAACCTCCGTTTTCGACGAAACTAATTTTGTTGGATCCATAAAGTTAAATTATTGTTAGATTTCAAGTTTCGTAATTTTTAGAGTCAGTGTGTGGCCATACAGATTTTTAATGTGAAAAACAGTCAGTATTTTGATGGTTAAAAATACGCTGTGTGAGCAAACGGAGTCGGAATTTGACGAAATAAGTCTCATTGGGTTCGTAATGTCAAACTCTAGTTGTATATCCATTTTCATGATTTTTGGATATTGTATGCAATCATAGGAAATTTTAGATAGGAATATGGATAAAATTCAAACAATAAATGGAATAAAATACTATTAAACGAATTCCTATAAATATGCCTACCCTCCCCTTAAAACCTAATTCACAAATTCCTTAGTCAACACAACAAATTTTCAAGCCGACACTATCTCTTCTCAAAACATGAAAATCCACTTCAAAGAAAAACAAAAAACAAATCAAAGAAAATTCAATAAATCCTAAAACCAATTCAGTTGATCTTCTTTTGGTAGGAGCTTCACGCTCATGTATTTTTGTGGAATTCGAACTCAGTAGGGTTCGTTGGTTTTGTTGTGCGTGGCTTAGGTTTCGTATGCTAAGGAAATTCAGGCAATAATCTTCAAATCGGGGTATGTAGTCGTGCTTATGATGAAGAATGGTACCAACGCACTAATTTTGAGGCGAATGCATGATGAAATGTTGCGCGAGAGTACTGTGTATTCACGAGAAATGACTGAAGTCGAAATTCAGTCCTTGGGTGCGAGTTGGCCATCTTGGTAGCAGTGTCAAAGAGCTCGAGAAGACAAAGCCAACGGTGTTAATGGTTTTGAATGTCGTGAAGGAATGTGTGAGATAAGAGTTATAAATGTTTTGTAATGGAGTGGAAAAGGAAATGGTCGAGCAGCAGCTCGTAAGTGCAGGTGGGAAGAAGGATAAGAAGCGGGTGGGGTTTTTCTTAGTTGGGCCGACATCATTTGAAAGTGGTAAAGCCCAAAGTTGAAAATAAACCAAGTATTTTATTTAAATTATAGTATTAAAATTTGTAAATTTAATACCTTATTCATATGTGAACGAAATTCAGTAAAACAAGATCCGATGGGATCGTATGGACGGTGGCTATACAGTGGAACTGACTGGGAGTGAATTGGAGCTCGTTACAATTTATAGCGAAATAAACTGTCGGTTTGAATCAACAGATGGTTATCGTTATCTAACGATGATCGTCCAATGTGAGTAAAATTCACCAATTCCATCAGTTCATATTTTTATAACGTATATTTAGAACTGATAAATGATGACTGATTGTTGTGTGTTGACTGTTTGGTTGAACTGCTTATGTATTGGTTGAAATTATAGATAACGATATATATATATATAAATCGTTAATCAAATATTGATTCTATTTAGCAGAATATTTCATATTAAAATGAAATCGATGTTAATTATATTGTTTAACATCTGTGATGCGGGGGCACAGGTTGGAGGGATCCAACTGGATTCCTCAATATTTAAAATACTGTTTTTCATATATTGTAATTTATGATGTGATATATAATCTGGGTTGATTATGTGTGTTTGAATGATATCAATCATTGTTATTTGGTATTTTAAATACCGTAAGAAATACTGGGATGTAGAAAAGGGATTTTCAAAGTGTATTTTGAAAATGAATTATTTATATAAAATCAATGGATTTTATATCTAAAGGAAAAGAAATTTATAAAAGAAAATTATAAAATCAAAGAAGAATAGAAAAGGGAAATATTTGTAAAACAAATATAAAAGGGATATATTTGTATAAACAAATTGAAAAGGGAAATATTTGTAAAACTAATATAAAAGGAATATATTTGTAAAACAAATAGAAAAGGAAATATTAACGAAACAAATGAAAAGGATATATTTGTATAACATTTACAAATAGATTGAAAAGGGAATATTTGTAAAACATTTACAAATGGATTTGAAAGGGAAATATTTGTAAAACATTTACAAATAGAATTGAAAACGAAATATTTATTTGTTAAATAAATAGGATTGAAAAGGAAATATTTATTTGTAAAATAAATAGGATTGAAAAGGAAATATTTATTTGTTAAATAAATAGAATTGAAAAGGAAATATTTGTGAAATCAAATAGGAAAGGAACTATTTGTATAAACAAATAGAAAAGGAAGTGTTTATAATCAAATAGTGTTAGTCGAATTAAAGTTAGTCAAATATTGGTTATTCGAAAAGGGTTATCGAATATTGGTTATTCGAAAAGGAGTTAATCAAAAAGGATTTAATCAAAAAGGAGTTAATCAAAAAGGAGTTAAGCAAAAAGAAGTTAATCAAAAAGGAGTTAATCGAAAAGGAGTTAATCAAAAAGGAGTTAATCAAAAAGGAGTAAATCAAAAGGAGTAAATCAAAAGGAGTTAATCGAAATGAGTTATCGAATAGAGTTATTTGAAATAAAAGTTATCAAATATAGTTATTTGAAAAATAGTTATTCGAAGAGAGTTATCAAATATTGTAATTTGAAATTAGTTAACTGAATAGAGTTAACCAATTAGAGTTAATCGATTAGGGTTAAATCAGTTAGAGTTAATCAATTAGAGTTAGTCGAATATAGTCTCTTCGAAAGGAATTTATCGAATATAGTTTATTCGAAAGGAGTTATCGAATATTAGTTATTCGAAAGGAGTCATCTAATATTAGTTATTCGAAAGGAGTTATGTGATAAGAGTTAATTGATAGAGTTAACCAAATAGAGTTAATCAAATAGAGTTAATCGAATAGGGTTAACAAAATAGAGTTTATCGATCAGAGTTAATCGATTAGAGTTAATCGATTAGAGTTAATCGATTAGAGTTAATCGATGAGAGTTAATCAGTAGAGTTAATTAATAGAGTTAATCGAATAGAGTTATCTATTAGAGTTAATTGAATAGAGTTAATTGAAAAGAAGATTGTCGAATATGGTTTATTCGAAAAAAGATTATCGAATATAGTTTATTCGAAGGGAGTTAATCGAATATAGTTTATTCGAAGAAAGGTGTTAGTCGAATATAGTTTATTCGAAAGAAGATTATCGAAGATAGTTTATTCGAAAGAGAGATTATCGAACACTAGTTATTCGAAGAGAGTTAATCGAATATAGTTTATTCGAAAAGGAGTTATCGAATAAAGATTATTCGAAAGAGAATTATACGTTGAATTCGATTATATCGAATTCAGGAAAGTGCTATTCACTTTTCGTTTTTAATCAAGATTTATTTATTTATAAATAAATTAGTTGTCTGTTTATTTATCCAAATTTATAAATAAAAGTTATACTTAGGTTATTATATTTCGAAAGCGTGGATTATAACACTATTGTTATAATCAAAGGATTTCTGTAAAAGTAGTGGATTCGTAAATAGATCCGAGAGTTATGTAAGGAAGTTTGTTAAAGATATAAAGGGTGATATTTGTCTATTTAGAGGTTAGAAATGTTGTTCAGTTAAGGTCTGAGAGTTAGCTATACCCCAACTTGATTGACTTCGTTTTTAACTAACGAATGGTTAAGGTTCGATAGTGAAGGAGTTAACTGAATTTAGTTAATAAGTGTTAATGGTTCGAGTTGGCATAGCGATGTTTTATTTAAACATCTGTTTAAATCCAATGAATGAGTTTTGGAAACATTTTCCAAATAAAATCAGAGATATTTCTAATCATAGAAAATGAAATATTGGATGATAAAGAATACTGGAATGATAGTGATACGTGAAATAAGCAATGGAAATGTTTTCCAACAGTTAATACGTATATTTCTAGATTTGGAAAATAAGAATTTATGGAAATATGGAAATGGGTAACTGAATAAATTAATGATAAATTAATTTAAAAAGAGAAAAATTTGATTGATGATTGTTTGGTAAGATTTATATTTGGAAATACGACCGTTGTTTGCACACATGTTTTCTTTGATAGTTAACTCATCGACTATCAAAGTTTTTGACTATTTTTCCGTCGTCAATACGGAGAGACCGGGATCAGATTCACTATCTGAAAACCACTCTGTATGGGCGTTAGCGTTGCGATCAAATATGATGAAGATAATTGAAGAAGGAGTTATGCAAGAGTTGTCATGTTTACAGAATAGTGCCTTCGGTTTGTCCAGTCCCAGGACGACCTGTATGGAAGAATGTATGACTGAGTATATTTAATGGATCGCATAAGTTGATCTCTTCAAACGTATTTACGTTTGGTGGCGGAGGATTTCATTTCTCTTAGCTGTATACCCGTTGTATTTTTGGCGAAATAAATTTGTGATTTG
Organism: Allium sativum; assembly: GCA_030737875.1. Lineage (NCBI taxonomy): Eukaryota > Viridiplantae > Streptophyta > Magnoliopsida > Asparagales > Amaryllidaceae > Allium > Allium sativum. The sequence goes on from CM060912.1 coordinate 169,780,408, forward strand.
GCGGGGTATGACGATGTGACATTCAAAGTGAATAAATGCGTGATCTGTCAGATATAAGCCTGGCCTCCAACCTCACAACCGGGAAATGATAAAAATCGGGCAGGCAGCATGGCTAAGTGGTTGGCTGCCAGTTAGGGTGTATTATCAACTATCTAGAGATATTCATTTCATTCTTTAATCTATTCGATGTTGTCCCATTCGGGAAACGATTGTTGATCCCAATCGTTGGTGATATACATTCGATACACTCAAGCGAAATGAGTGGTCGGTCATGAGTGGTCATGTTGCAAGATGTTCTTGTTGAACCCAGTGTATTCCTCTCTAGAGGTACACTATCGGAATGTGGTTCCATACCTTGTCATAGTTGGAAATCCATTATCAATAAGTGCTCACAGTTTTGATTGTATACTATATATGTGGAACGTGAGATGAAAGCGTTCTGCAAGATGATTATTATATTGTGATTGATAGACACTATTATACTATCAACGAGTTTTGATATAAAGATTATCGTTTTCTTTCAAAATGATTTGAAAGTTAAATCAAATTGATTTGGATTCTCATAAGGGAAAAAATCGTTCCGTTACACGGCATGGTCTTATGAGATATCGTTTAATTGCTTAAACTGTTTTAAACTGTTTTACTCACACCAGTCCCATGACTGACCCAGAGTTTATTTTGTTTTGTTTTCCCTAAACTCTTGGGTGCCCAATTTTGTACGGGCAATCAAGTAGTCAGGAATTTATAGATATACTCAGAGAGCTTGAAGCAGGAGGCTTCAGGATTTTATAACTATAGTTATTTCCGCTGTGTTGTAAGTGTTGTACTCTGATAATGTTACGGTATACATATACAAGTTTTATTTCAAAGTTATGTATCTATTATATATTGTTAGTTCCGTTGTGAGATTCGTGTTACTCTGATGTTGTATGTTCTTCTTCTTCTTCTATTCTAAGTTTATATCTTATCTATCCTCACCCCCTAATTTCTTTCATGGACTATCCGGTGTTTCCAATGCTTGAATAGTCGACATAGTGTTGTATGCCGATATCCAGGATCGCGAAATCCCCGGCTCATTACAATGGTAAAAACCCAAGAGAAACTAAGGTCGTGGTCAACCAATTCTCAGACCCACGCCTCCATTCATTTCGAATGACATAAACGCTCTCCACTTCCTTTCCTTGTTTCTCTCGATCCGATCGCTAACATCAAAAAATTATAACTGCAAAACTCTTCGTCTCAGACAGACCTACCTTTTCAACGATCACAATCAGATATCGCAACGTGAATTTGCCAGAATCAGGGCTCAAAGCTTGGATTTTTGCATACAAATTGAGGCGTGGGTGGGGTTGCGAGTTGCACCCAATTGGAGGCGCAAGGAGTTGGGCCGGATCCCGTTCATGTGGAGGAGGTCGATCATCCTCCTATCTTGCGTGATGATGGCGTCGGCGTAAAGTTGAAGTCGAGCATGGGCTTGAAAAAAAGGACGAGACCTGGAGCAGTATCGAATTGAAAGGGATGGGATTAAAATGTAATTAAAGATTTTAGCTAACTTAATTATATTTTTAATTGTTATTTAACGTTTTTAAATGTTTAAACGACCATATCTTTTTCGTACAGCCACAGAATTGGACGATTTTGGATCCGTTAGAACCGTGATGACGATATCTACAATATGGAACTGACCAGAACAGAAACGGAGCAAGTTGGTTTTTGAACTATATTAAATGGTCGTTTAATTTAGTTTAAAAAACAGAAATTCAGAAATAAAGACTGACGGAGTGGAAACCAAAGTGAGAACTCTCTCACTCAAAATTTGTGTACAGTTATTTATTGTTATAACTGAATGTGTATTTATTACCTTTGATTGCTATATTTGGTTAGTGGTCGATGGTTGTTTACAGTTTTAAAATTGTTATCATTATTAAACTGTGGAAATAAAATTATATTTTCATGGACTGTGATGTAAACCCCACGTGGGTATTGGAACGATAATTTAACACATCACCCAATTATTTGTTGATGTCTGAAAATCCTACACAGGTCTGGGGATGATAATTAATTCACATCTCCCTTGGATTTGACTGTTTATCAACCGATTGATTGACAGAGTGTGATAAGTGTTATTTAATTATTTAATGCTTATACATTTGTAAATTACACTCTGGATGTGAATTGACTGTTTAATAGTTTTTTATCACTATTTTTGTATACATGCGATGTATGGAATCCATATAAATAAAATTATGGTAATTAATTGGGTCTGATTCCAATTCGGAATAAAAATGAATATTTTAAAATAATATTCAATGAATAATCAAAATATGATTTTGATGACCGATTTTGGATGGACACGAAAATATTGAAATATATGAAGATGAGTTAAGCAGATATTCGCCATTTTTACTCGAACGGATTTTCTGTCGATTTAATTCATTTTATAGTGAATATAGAAAAGATTTGATTTCAAAATCTGATATTTTGAAAATATTATAATTTTAATATTATAATGATACGGAATATTCAAATTTGATTTAAAATTGAAATGGAAATTGAAATCATTTTAAAATGAATTTATAAACGATTTATAAAATATGTTTTAAATGGAAATCGACGAGATATATATTATATATATTTAATGGCTTGAATATAACGCGCAGTGACTGTTCGCGAATTTCAAAAATTAACTTCGAATTGACGTAACATGAGATTCGACCATTAGATCCTCCTAAAACCGGAACCGCTGGGTTTGTATCGAAAAGATCTTTCCAACGAATATAAGAGAATTAAATTTGAATGTTTGGATTTTAAATTATGTCCAAATCAATTTCAGAAAAGGTCGCTATGAATGCAGTTCGGTTACCGTTATTGGAAACCAACTGTACGGGCCTTAGTAAAATTATTAAAAATATGAAAAAATTATGTAAAACCATAATAAATGATTTGGAAAAATTTTGGATGAAAAATTCCATATTTGAAAAGATAAAAGATATTTTTATCTGAATGAACTAGTTAATAACTAGAATAATAAGCCAATGTTTTTAAATAATTAAATTGGATTTGTAAATGGTTTTGATATAACTAGAATTTTCCAATGAGTAAATTGGAATGGATTTAAATGGAAATAATCCTCAAAATATTTCGATATTAGATTCCGTGATTATATGAATATTGTTGAGGGATTTGGAAAATATGGATATCGTTTTCCCAATACGATATCGGTTAGTTTTAGAATTTGATATTGAATATAAGCCGATATAATTTCTATTTTGAGCTCTGTATTTAATATCAAATTGGATTTTGGGTTTGTCGTGAACAATGTTTTATAGGACATTAGTTCTTTAACCCAATTAACAGTGAAGATATGGTTTGGAAATTATAAATCTTTATCTTAAGATTTATTGGGAATTTTCCAAAGTAAATTTTTCCAATTTAATATATTAAATTAAAATTAAATGGAATTCGATTTGGTAATAATCGAGATGAGCTTCTACAAAGGAAGACCGTTCGTATATATATAATTTAAAAGACTTTACCATTATTCGATTTATATTATTAATCTGATACGGAGATCTATATCAATTATATATTGACCTGTTTTCCGTGAAGATTCCATATTTAATGGAAGTTGATTTGGGTTTATCGTGAACTGTGTTTTTAATAACATTGGTTCTTTAACCCTGTTAAAAACGAGATTAATTTCCTAAAAAGTTGAATAATCATAAAGTAATATTTTTGAGATTAAAACGAAGAAGAGTTTTTAATAAATCTTTAATAGATTTGAATGAATGAATGGTGATTAAGTTTATCAAACCATGAGATGTGGTATAAACCAAATATAGTTGGTTATTGATATTGATTGATTGGTTATCTAGATTGTGCTCGACTAGTTTATGAGCAAAATATGCTTTTACATTTAGCATTGGGTTGGGTAGAAATATTTGTATGCTAACATCTTGTGAAATACTTCACGATTTGACTACGAGATGTGTAGCGATTGTTGAGTTCGTTTCAAATTTAATGAATGATACTTTTCTTAAGTGAAAAGGGATGTATTCCCGATTTTGGACAGGGAATGTTTTATAAAACAGAAAGGATTTTGAGGCCTAAGCCCGATGTTGTTGAAATGATTTCGAAATGAATTATGTGTTTGACATTGTAGTTCATCACATAATAGATCAATTGCTATTGATGATATATCTGTTTGGTGGCGGAGAATTTATTCTCTTGCTTAACACCCTTCTTTGAGACGTACGATCTCAAAGGTTATGTGATTAATAGTGACTGATCATATGTGTGAATTGCTAATGTAAAGTACTATATTTTGGAAAGTACCTATGATTACTATGTTGTGAAATGGTTTTCCCTACTTCGGGATATGAAATGAATTGGTATGTGGCTAAAGATTTGGGTAACCCAAACGACTAAAAGTATGGGTGAGATGGACGGTGTATTTTCCCCGAGGGAGTGGGAGGTGCATCGTAAGTGTAGTCTGCTCCATCGTGGGAAGTGCACATATATATATATATATCAATTTGTTAAGGTGTGTACCTTTGCCTTGTCTGAGGGCTGAATACCTCCTGATATTTGGTTGCATATCTTTTTGTATGCATTGTGATGTTTTGGAATTCATATTTCCAAAGATTTTGGTTTGAGATCCCGGAGTGAAATCTTCTTTGATATAAAAGCCAGATATGTATTTCAAATGATTTGAAATAAGAATTCGGGAATAAAGTACAAAGAAATAATTTTTGTAAAGTGAATTGGATTTCGAAAAATATGAACTTGGGTTTAATCCTAAATGGTAGATTGAAAAATTGCATGTTGTATGATGCAATGTAGATTCACATATCTATTATTGGTTATTGTTTAGGCACTAGTATTCATGGGGGTAAACCCGTTTCGTGACATGCGGCGTCGTCCCGTGATTTAACATATTTTAAAGTAAAGTTTTAATAACTGTTTTAGTTCTCACACTAGTCACATGACTGACTCGGAGTTTATTGTTTCTACCTAAACTTTGGGTGCCCATATTTTCCACATGGGCATATAGTAGTTTTGGGTTTCGTAGATATTTCTTTTCACAAGATCCTGGATTACAACTGGAGCTACTCGGAAAGCTTTGTATCTGTGTATTTCATTTAGTTGTGGTAGTTTATGTTTTCCGCTGCACATTATTTTTATGTATTTAAATGTAATTTTAATCTCTGATATTGTATTTCCACTGTGTAATATTTATTCATACTCTGATATAATCTTTTACTCTGATGTAAATTGTTGTAATATCAATGATATGTTCTCATGGTTGTGTTCCGATGAGTCATGTTCTCAAAGTAGCCCGCCTTCTCGTTCTGTCTCGGCCAGATGGGAATTTCGGGTCGTGTCAAAAACTTTGATAGCTGGTGATTTAACTACCAAAGGAAACATCCATATAACCAACGATCCTATTTCTAAATGAAAATTCTATCTATCAACCATCAAGCAATACTTGACCCTTTTAAATTAATTTCTTATTAAATTATCAATTCACCATTCCTTTCAATATCTTTATTGGATATTTCTCAAAATCTTTTTCTTCTCACGATTCTTGGAAAACATTTCCAAATATTAGAAACTATCTATTTTCGATATTCTAGAAAATACCTCTTATCATATGGGAAAACATTTCAGTATATATGCAAAAATTCTTATTTTATATATCCATAAAATATATGTTATTAACATCGGAAAACATGTCCATGTTCCGTTTCTTAATTTCTCATTAACCAATTCATTTCATTTTCTATGCCTAGAAAATTTCTCTGGTTAAATTTGGAAAACGTTTCCAAAATCCTTTTACTTGATTAAACCAATGTTATATTAACATCATTACAATGATTTAATTCATTAATCCCTCACTAACTAACTGTATCTACTTTCAATCCTCGTTACCAAACCTTAACTATTCCTCAATCAATCATGAAGTCAATTAAGTTGGGGGCATAATTACCTCTCAGACCTTAACTGAACAACATTCTTAACTTCGAAAGAGTCAAAGCTCACAACTTAAATCTTAACTTGGCTTTGGTATTACTATCCAATTCTCAACTCACTCTTGGGTATTACTAGCCAATTCTCTGATAAGTATACCCAATAGGCTTTGGTATTCGCTCAACCCGGCTTTGATGCCAACAGTAACAATGTCCCGCCTTTCTGGGACGATTTAAGTCAACAACAAACCAGACATGTTCAACTCAAACCATCTAAAAATGACGAATTGTTAATGGGGGTTAACATAAGAATAAAAAATAAGAAGAAAAGGAACCAAACAATATACAGAATCTCACAGCGGAACAATAAAATATAAAAATAGCATAGGCAGTTCAACAAAACCGTTAAACAATGTATATTTGATCCCATTTTACAATATATCAAAGTTACACATTTAGTGGAACATACAAATAATGCATCGGAATAAAATAGTAGTAAATATAGTCTTTAGACTCCAACTTTGTCTTCAGGTAACTAAGGTCTCCGATAACTGAAACAACTCGGACTAACCCGAGCGTAATGCGAAAAAAACAACACTCGAGTCAAGATTATATATTCTTGTATTAGTCAAATCAAATCAGGAATTGAAAGTGCAGTAATTTCAAGAATTCTAATTACTTAGGTTTCAAATTTATAGTCCTTTCTTTTATAATCCGTTTAAATTAAGTCCAATTTATTTCAACGTTGTTAAAAACAAAATACATTCAATTACAAGACATAGTGTATATTCAAGATTTAAACGAAGTCTTTTAAACTAGGTTAATTCAAAATTCAAATATTATGAACAATCATATATTAAAATATGAAATCAAATTGGAAGAATCCTCCCCATAACAATGCTAACGACTTATAACCTATTAATTTCATAAATCAGCAAAGTATATCCTCGATAGACTATACTCGGGTTCTAAAGGAGCCTTCGAATCAAATCTATTTTCCAATCTCGGGTAATCTATTACATTGATAACAAATAAAGTCAATTGTTACCACAAGTTGCAGCATTTAAAAAATATTCGTAAGTATTACGTAAGTCTTAATATTAGTTATCTTCCAAACCACTGGAAATTGTTTCAAAATCAACATGATTTAAATTCTTTAACTAACACTTCAAGAACATCATTTGTTTATAACCATTTAATAACTGCTCATACAAGTATTATAACTTCAAATTATTTGATTTCAAATATTCTTATCATATCAAATAATGTCAAACCCTTTTTACGATGTTATTTCAAAACATTTCAAAAAAAATATCGATTGGATATCATTTAAACTTCGCATTTTAAAATAATTACATATTCTACTTTTAATCTAATATAAAGTTCAAATTTAAACAGATTGATACAACAAATTCATTTAAATAATTTATATTTTATCTCTATTATAAACATATTTATAATTCAAATCTAAGTTAAGGTAATTCAAATCTAGTTCAGAATTAGTTTAAACCAATTGAATTTTCAATTCAATGTAAACAAGTTTAAACACCAAACTTCATTAAATCAACTTTAAATTTTCAAATAATTAAGTAGATATCATTTTTACTCATTTTAGGCTCCTAGTCCAAATCTTGTATACAACCATTCTATGATAACACACTAAATTTAAACATATACATAAGGCTAGTATTCATTATATTTTGTTAATATATGTATATTTCAATATGTAGACACGAAATCACCTAATAATAACACATATGAGATCCAAGCATTTAGTGACATAGTGTAACAACCCGGAATTTTGGAACCAATTTCAAATTTTTATTTTAGCTATTTTAATGGGTTTAAGGATTTGAAATGATTTATTTTAAATAATAATGACTAATTTTTTTTTTAAATCGAACTAAGAACGTGTAAATTTATTTTAATTATAAAAGGAGTTTGAAATGGCGCGGTAATTTGAAAATTCGATTTTTAGTTTCAATTGAATGTATTGAATTCAAAATAAATCGGATTTTAGTAAAACAAGAATCATTTGAATCTGTGTAATTATATATTTTTAGCGAATGTGAAAAACTGAGATTTCATAATATAAATTCAAAGTTATGTCCATTTTAAAATTTAAAATAGTCGCTATGGAATATATATATATATATATTAAATAATATATAGCCCTTAAAAATAGCCATTTTGCAAATGACCTCCGTTTTCGATGAAACAACTTTCATTGGGTTCAGAATGTCGTTTGTGACTTTTAAAACTATAAACATCGATATCATTTGAGTTAGTGAGATTTGGTCTTTTTCATTTGGGTGTACGACCAAAATATCACTTTTTACATATGAATGAATTTGGACTCGAAACCACTTCTATTGAGTTCAAAACGTCGTTTACATGTTCGAAAACTATAAGTTTTAATGTGTTTTGAGGTTTTGAAAATTGGGACTTGGGCTAGGGCTTGGTTAGCCAACTTTGCTTACTCACTTAACTCCCAAATGAGCCACTCCCTCTTCATTCACTCAACACTTAGAAAGAAAATTAGAAATGGGGAGAGGGAATGGGAAATTAAAATTCCTAAGCTAGGTTTTGAAAATCTAAGCCCAAATCAAGAGGAAATCAAGTGTAGAGACTTGTGTAAGCTTCTCCATCTTCTCCAACTCAGTTCCTCTTCTATTTTTGAGATTTCCTAAACCTAATTCATAGGAAAATTCGTGCATTCATGTGTAGATTGAAGTTTTGTGTGCTATATTGGAAGACAGGTTGTTCTAGCTTGTCATTGGATTGCTTTCTTATTTCTAGCAAGCAAAAGTGAGAGCTTTGTGAGTTCTTAGTGTTTATGCCACAATCTATTAGCTTATATAAGTTGATTTAGTGTCCGTTTAGAGTTGTGTGTATTCATATGAATTGGTTAGATAAGTATTCACCTTACGATTCATTAGTTTTAGTTTCATTCAATTGGAATTTCTCGTTTAAATTGTCCACACAATCAAATGCATATGCAATAAGTAGTTTTGGTGATATTGTGAAGCTCCATTGTCGCATCGGCAAGTTCTAAAACTTCACAATTCACTTGTATCGCATTTGATTGTTTTGGTTATAGAATTTAATCATTTTGGAGTTATAATCAAGAATCATTGCAAATCTCTTGTGTGAATGTTTGTGCATGTGAATTTGGTGTTATGAGTTGCTTCGGCTAGTTATAGAAGCCTCATTTGCATGTATATAATATCATAGACCTTTGGGCATTAGCCGATATCAATATGGAGATGAAATTGTAAAAAAATAGGGGGTTTAACAGCAGTTTGGCCATTAATGGACGAACAAATGCCTTCTGTTTGGCCATTAATGGCCGAACAGTGAAAAAAAAGTTAAATCTTTAAAAGACCATAACTTTTTCATACGGACTCGGAATTGAGCGAAATCAGGTGCATTGGAACCTTCTCCACGAGACCTTTCGATGAAACTAACTTGGAGTTATAATAATTTTTAGTGGAGGAAAACATCCAATGGAAATAACCAAACAGGGAAAAACAAAGAGTGAAATAATTAATTTACTTTAAACGATCATAACTTTTTCATATGTTATCAGAATTCAGCGAAACCAGATGCGTTGGAACCGTCTCGACGAGAGCTTCTGAAACTAGTTTGGAGTCATTTGGATGTCGTATGCGGACTGTGGAACCAAAAAGGTCGCATCCTTCCGCATAAAGACCGACGGAGTGGAAACCAATGGTGGGAACTCTCTCACTCAAATCTGTTGTACAGTTATTTATTTTGATAACTTAATATATGTTGATTGTTTGTGATTGAAGTATTGTTTGATGACTGATGGATGTTTACAGCTTTAATGCTATTGTTATTAAAATGTAGATAAATTCACATGGATTGTGATTTAAACCCCATACGGGTATTGGTACGATAATTTTACACGTCGCCCAAGTATGCAAATCATTGGATGTTGATTAAAAATGCCACATGGGTCTGGGGATGATAATAACTTCACACATCTCCCTTGTGTTTAGTTGTAAGTCAATCAATTGATCGATAGACTGTAGTAGGTGTTATTTAATTATTTAATGCTTATACATTTGTAGATTACACTCTGGATGTGAATTGGGTGTTAGTGGCTCATCACTATTTTTGAATCTATGGAATGTATGGAATCCACATAAACAAAATTATATGGTAATTGATTGAGTCACATTCCGATTCAGAATAAAGATGAATATTTTGATATTATAATCAGTAAAGAAGCAAGATTGGTTTTGATGTCTGATTTTGGATGGACATAAAAATATTAAAATTTGTTTTGATGTTCGATTTTGGGATGGACACAAAAATATTCAAGATTTGTTTTGATGTCCAATTTAGGATGGACATAAAAATATTAAAGTTTTGTTTTGATGTCCGATTTTGGATGGACACCAAAATATTAAAGTTTTGTTTTGATGTTCGATTTTGGATGGACATAAAAAGGAACTGAAATGGTATTGATAACCAGAATTTTTCCAACGTATAAGGAATGGAATTGAATGAAATAATCTTCGGAATATTTCGATATTGGATTCCATGATTACACGGATACTGTTGAGCAATTTGGAAGATACAAATATCATTATTCCCAATACAATATCCGTTGGTCTCAGAATTTGATATTGAAAATAAATCGATATGGTTTCTATTTAGAGATTTCTATTTAGTATAAAATTGGATTTTGGGTTTGTTGCGAATGGTGTCTTTAGTAACATTGTTCTTAAACCCCATTGGGAAAAGAATAAATCTTCTAACCAAGATTTAAGGAAGTTTTCCAATTAATAAACAACATTGGAATTTAATGGTAGTTGATTATGGGTTCATTGTGAACGATGTTTTAAATGACTTTAGTTCTTAAACCCGATTAACAGTGAAGTTAAGATTTGGAATTTGTAAATCTTTATTCTAAGATTTAATGGAAATTTTCCAAAGTAAAGCTTTCCAGTTTAACAAAGAAATTGGAATTGAATGGATTCAATTTAGTAATAATCGAGATGAGCTTCTGTAAAGGAAGGCCTTTACTATTTATGGAATTTAAAAGGCTTCGTCGTTATTCCATTTATATTATTAGTTCGATACGGAAATTTATATCGATTGTATATTGTTATGATTTCCGTGAAGATTCCATTTTGATGGAAGATGATTATGGGTTCATTGTGAATGATATTTTAAATGATGTTAGTTCTTAAACCCGATTAACAGTGAAATTAAGATTCGGAATTATAAATTTTTATTCTAAGATTTAATGAAAAATTTCCAAAGTAAAGCTTTCCAATTTAAATAAAGAAATTGGAATTGAATGGAATTCAATTTAGTAATAATCGAGAAGAGCTTCTGTAAAGAAAGGCCTTTACTCCTTGTGGAATTTAAAAGGCTTTGCCGTTATTTCGTTTATACTATTAGTTCGATACAGAAATTTATATCGATTATATGCTGTTATGATTTCCGTGAAGATTCCATTTTAATGGAAGATGATTTTGGGTTTATAGTGAATTGTGTTTTAAATGACCTTGGTTCTTTAATCCAGTTAAAGACAAGATTAATTTCATAAAGTTGAGTAATCATTAAGTAATGATTTTTGAGATTAAAACAGAACTAGAGTTTTAATGAATCTTTAATTAGATTGAAACGGGAATGAGGTAAGTAAATTTATCGAATTCAAGCAATGATCGAGACATGGAGTATCACCAGTTTTACTCCATGCGATAGTTAAATAAGTAATTAGATTTGAACATTAAAATGGTAATTTATTTTACCGATAATAAAGTGGGTGTTAAATATGGAGTACTACCAGTTTTGCTCCGTGGGATGAATAGGTTGGGATTGGGAATATTAAGATGAATAACTATTTCGATAAGGCTCGATAATCCTGACTGGTTTGATAAACCTTAATTTGGTTTAATTTGTGAAGAGATAAATTGAAGTCTTTTGGAAAAGATATCTAAAGGAAGAATAAAGATTATGTTTAAAGGAACTTATCTTTGACAAAATTAATGGGAACCTTTCCCTAAACATGTGAATATTTGAATAAAAAATATTCTGAATTGGAATGAGGCGTATGATGTGTTTTGTTAACACTTGATTATTGATTATAAAATACGTGAGTTATTCGGAAAGACCGAGCCAAACAAATTCCGAATAATTAATATGTTGACTAAAAGTCAACGATGAAGACTGTGGTTGAAGACCAGAGATCTTAACATCATTTGGATGATTATAGTTGTCTTGATTGGGTTGTACACCCAAGACAAGATAACAAGTGGTGATCGTCCATACGTACATGGAGATCGATTGGATATGTGAGGAACTCTCTCCCATATTGGACATATGGGACAAAGAATAAGGTGCCTCCGGTTTCATTTAGACCCAGAACGGACTTGTAAATGGATGTGTGTGTGACATTGGATTTCATTTTGTGTTAATTCATTTCTATTAAATATATATATGTTTGGTGGCGGAGAATTTATTCTCTTGCTTAACACCCTTCTCTGAGACGTACGAGCATAGAGGTTATTTATTGATAGACATCACTTGCATGGCGTGAATTGTCAGTGTGACATGCTAAGGTGCAAATGATCAAGGATTTTTTTTTTGAAAAGCAGAGTCTTGTAGTTGATGATCAAAGCACGACAATAAATAGCATAACTTTGTGTATAGTGTTAATTCGCGAGCCTCACACCCAGTATGAGTCAAAAACGGGATGGTACAATAGGGAGTGCATGCGTTTCTTTCTAGCAAGAGGTGGTGTCATGGTATGGAGCCCAGACATTTTTACTTATGTGGATGATGGATTGCGAGGCACCTCAGATATAGGGCTATATGCTCATAGGGTCGACGTACTGACCTGCTTAAAAGTCCGATAGGACAGGGAAACGTATTATTTAGGAATAATTAATCCAATAAAGTAAGTGTGGACCGGTCCTGTAAGATCCAAAGGGTTCACTACGGGGAATCCTGGGTCATTCCGCTAGAAATGTCCCGAAATCAGGGAGGAACATTCTTTGCCTCGACTCATAGATGAAATCCAATTTTCGATACGCGACTTTTCGGTTTTAGTTGTAAACCTATATGGAGACATAGTAGGATGGGTACTATGCCGCCTATGATTGATAAATTTATATTTGAAGTTGTTTTAACACTATGCACTTATAGTAATATCAAAATGATTTTTTTTAAAACGTACCAAACATATTTGGCTATTATAAAGTAAAACTCTATCCTCCGACTTGCGTTGCATTGTATGATGGGACCTGAGTCTTATAATAGCTTCATTTTCCACAAAGCATTGCACTGTTTATAAACTGTTTTATTTCAGAGTATTCTTGGGAGAAAACACATTTCGTGTCATATGATGTGGTCCTTGATTTACCCAACTTTAAAATAAAGTTAATAACTATTTTAGTTCTCACACCAGTCCCATGGCTGACTTGGAGTTAATTGTTTCTACCTAAGCTCTGGGTGCCTATATTTTCCACACGAGCAGCTAGTAGTTTTGGTTTTCACATATATTTCTTTTCCCATGATCCTGGATTTGCAGCTGGAGCTATTATCGGAAAGCTTTGTATCCGTGTATTTCTTTCAGTTGTTGTAGTTGATGTCTTCCGCTGTACAATGTATTTATATGTTTAAAATTTCCGCTGCTTTGTATTCTAATCGCTGATATTATTTTATTTCAGTTGTGTAATATTTATTCATACTCTAATATCATATATATAAATATAACACATGATAACCCACATAAATATACAATGGCTTTCAAATTAGTTTGCATGGTTTAATAAGGTTTAATTTTTCTTAAATCCGTCTTATTTCTTTCATTAATCATGTGTAAACATACATAGCGCGCACACACACACACACATTAACAACACTATTAACTGTTTATTTGGAAGGAAAGAAACTAAAAGAGTTCACATAAACAACTCAATGATAGATGTCACCACCTATATATATATACACACACACACAAAGCTATCACAATTTATGTTTATATGTATATATATTTTTCAACTTCAAACTCCATGAATAAATTACAAAATCATGAACTTCACTGACATGTTATTTGCTCAATAAGGAATAAATCCTATGTAACATGGCAAACAAAAAATAATAATTAACCAATTCTCTCTACAATACATAAAGTTTAATCAATGTAAAACGTAGCAACAGGCTCCTGATATTGCTCTCCAGCACTAAAGTTTCCTAATCTATCTCCTTAAGTATAGTTTATATTTTAGTCATTATTGGATAAATATATATATAGCAGCCTTCGAAACAACATATAGGGTTGTTATGGTAATGGTTACCATTACCATTTGGCAAATACCGTCGTCATACTGTTTTTACTGGTATGCCAGAATTGCTTACCGTTACCTAAACCTATCGACTGGTATACCGAAGACTAGTATACCGGTAATCTGGTAACTGTTACATTGGTAATGTTAAATTACTATTTGCCCATAAAAATTTGTATCTTCGCATGTTTTTTTGTACACAGTGCTCTTTATTATACTATATTTAGTGTTAGTTAATGAAAAACATAAATGAAAAAGAAAACAAGGGTACATGGGATTATTTCACCTTATTGTTGAACTAAAATTAATCAAATATTGGTTTCTAAATGCACGTAATAAAGCACATCTAATGAATATGCATTTGTTTTAAATCGACTGGTAAAATTACAGTTACCGCTGGTATTGAAGAAATATTACCGATAATTTATCATCAAAAATATTAAATTTACCATTACCATACCATATTAACTGATATACCGATTTCAATCAAAAATGGTTACCAATCAACCGACATTGGTACGATAATGGTAGATTTACCATTACCATAACAGCCTTAATAACATCAGTTAACTAGGCTGATATATAAGCTTCAAAATTTTAATTTCCCTTTAATCGTTCTTGGATGTATATAAATGCTAAAGTGGCCAGTGGAAAAAGCACTTTCTTTTGTCATGTAACATAAATAACAGCTGAAACTGCTTAGATATAGAAGACTAGATATATACATATATACCAAGCACTCATTGGTGGAACTATAGATCGTGAGTATTTAATACTCATAGTTTCAAAGTTATGGCAATCTACTAAACATTCACAGACAACATGCGGCACTAACCAGCGATGGTCGAAGCCAGGGAAGTGCGGAGTTTATCAGGGCAGCACTCGTGTCACTTAGGAGGAGAGGGTGACGTGATCACTGATGGTTTGTGCTTGAGGTCAGCCTCAGATCGACGAGGAGGCTGGTAAGGGGTCAACACTGATGGGGTTGCTGGCGTCGGGGCGATAGTCAGCAGTAGTGAATGGAGGGAAGAAGGGTGGTGTGGTTCCAAAAGGTTGTTTTTTTATAATAAGCAACTAAAGGGTTTGAAGAAGAAGTTGGGGAAGGAGCAGATGTTGGGGAGGAGGAGCGGGTCGAGAGTGAAGGCTAGCGATTCCAAGTTTAATAGTTTTCATTCTATTTTTTTTTAATTAACATTCAACATTTTGAAGAAGAAGAGAGAAGCAAGAGCTGTTAGAAATAAAAGAAGATGTGAATGGAGTGGGAATAGACAAATTACGTAACCAAAAAGAAAAAGGAAGTTTGAACGTGCAATACACGTTTCCCAGGTTACCCATTACCAGATAAAACTTACCGATTCAAAATTTTGGATTATTTTACGTTTGGTTGCGTTTACGGGTTAGCACGGACTATTTAGATACAAGAAACTATATTCTAACAGAACTAAGTGTCCAGACTTACGAAATTAGATATCATTGCACTTAGCGTGTCGATACGAACGATACGATACACTGAAAACATATTTTTAACATTTACGTGAAATTTAATTATTTGCATTATATTGGTTAACATTGTCCGTTTATTTAAAATTATTTGAACGGAGTTAGCGAAATAAGAATTTAATGAAACGAACGTTGACGTTTTCCTTGTTAATATTTCTAAATCGAATTCATATAAAATATTTATGTTTCAAAAATTAATATTATTAATTGTCATCACAAAAATATTTTAAATTTTATAAAAAAAATTACTAATTATTGATTGATTTCTTTAAGTTAAACTAAACATACGCAAATCAATTTCAATCTCAAAATTGTTGTTTTAAGTTTAACGTTCAAAAACCATTTCCTTATCCGCTACATCTGTCATTTATTGACTGTAAAGTATCATTTTAAAATTCAGATTCATTCTTTTTATAAAATTATAATTAACTTCATTAATGAAAACGTATAATTTACCTTTTGAAAAGTCCCGCAAATTCATACTCTTTGAGTTGACTAATTACCACCCACGTCCAACCTAAATTGCATGTGAACGCGAATCTTTAGGAG
This sequence comes from Allium sativum, assembly GCA_030737875.1. Lineage (NCBI taxonomy): Eukaryota > Viridiplantae > Streptophyta > Magnoliopsida > Asparagales > Amaryllidaceae > Allium > Allium sativum. Next base: position 169,796,753 of record CM060912.1, read on the forward strand.
GAAGAAGTTAGAGGATGAGAAAAAGAAAGAAAGAAATATTAGAATAGAAGAAGAAGAATATTAACAACACTATAGAATCAGAGTAGACAAGAATCTCACAGAAGAACAAATAAAATATAATATATCAATCCTCTTTACACAAAGAGAAAACTGTATATATATTTATATGATACAACACCAGAGTACACAAACAAACCAGATTATAAATCTAACTAATACAACACATGAAGTAGAAATAAATTAGCACCAGAAAATATGAGATTTACGTCTCGACTCCATCTCCCTCCTGAAACTTTAAGTAAACCTAACCTGGAAATATACTCGGTCCGACCCGAGCACATTTTGAAGCAAAGCAAAATCAACCTGGATCAATCTGTAATACTTTCAGTGATAAAATATAGCAAACAAATTTCTTAACTTTAGAAAATCCTTTAAAAAGACTGAAACGCTCTTGTGATAAGACCACACATAAACATTGTACGTGTTTTTACCTTACGATAACCAAAATCACTTTGTATATCAAAATCTGTTGATATTATAATAGTGTCTATCAATCCACAAATAAATAGGAATATAGTCGAAAAGCTTGCATTCACTTCCAACATAGTTGGTATATAACTAAAAACGTACTGCTCGTATTGGAGTTTGGATTTCCAACATGAAAATATATGTGACCACCTCCCGATCAATGTACTCTAGAGGGGATACACTGGGGTATAACAAGAACATCATGCAAGCCAACAACACATGACCGACCACTTGTTAATGTGGAAAATTATCGCACGCCAACAGCCAATGTGTATGTCTATTGTGAACACAGTAATCCAAAGATGTAATAAAGTAAATGCGGGAGACACAGCATTTTATAGTGGTTCGGCACTAATGCCTACGTCCACTTCATAGTAGTCATTCATCATATATTTGTTGATAACAATGTTGTACAAGTTCGGACGATATTCAAGTACAAAGTATTGTAATAGAACTACAAAATGTATGTTAGTCCTAAACTTTGACAAAAATACCCTTCTTCTTTGTTCGGTGGAAAAGGTGTTGACCTGGCCAACAATGTCCAAGAGATCCAAGTATGTCCAATATAGCCCAAAAATGTTGTTTTTATCCTTGTAGATGTCCAAAAAGTAATGGAAAACATTTGTACAATAATTTAGTTGTTCATGCCATGTCCAATGGCTATGAAAGAGAAGGTGGCTGCCATTAATGGTGCTTTTGGAGCTCTAAAAGGCTAAAATTCCATGAGAAAGACATTCCAATGAAGGCAAGCCTTGGAGTATTCATAGGTGAAAGTTGGTAGTGGAGTAGGTAGGAAGTAGGGACCATGCAGCAGAAATTCAGATCCTAGAAGAGGCCAAGACAAGGAATTTCATATCCCTCTGGTGAGGGACACGAAATTTGTATCCCTCAGGGGATACGAAATTCTTATCCCTCTAAAGGAAACGAGAAAGAGGGAGGGGAGCCGAAATCCTAAAGGATTCGAAGCATATGAATTTGGTGGTGAGGGATTCGAAAGTAGAGAGTGATCCGAAATTCTTGAGTTGACCGACATGCGTTCAACGGAAATGGGCATGTCTTTCAAATTATAAGTCAGTTTAGGCCAAACGAAAGTTGTACCTAAAGCTTATTTAGAGGGCTGCAAGTGTTACCATGCATTGGACTGTAATTGATGTTTTCGGGCCCAAAAGAGGTTATCTAAAGGGGTTTCGGGACATTTTTATGTTTTTGACGTGACTTCGACCAAATTGCTTTGTTTCTTTTCAAGATGTTATTGACGCTTGAGCGCATTGCTAACTAGAAACTTTACGTGTGACAGCTTTGATCAAAAAGCATGTCAACATTTTCCTCTAAAACATGTCTTGCTTGATAGGAAGAAGATGTGTTTTGTGAGAAGACTAGAAATTCAGAAAACCAAAGCTAAGAGATGTCCGAAGTGAACTCCTGAAAACAGAGGGCCGAAGAGCCACGATCGCACCAGATTGTATTATACATGAACTTGGAAACCGGAAAGTATGAAGTCCAGCAGAAGCGGACGATCGCCGAGATCGTAATAAGAATAGAAAACCCATGATCACTGAGATCATAATAGTAGAAGTCCGACGATTGCTAGGATCGTATTTAAAATGGGCTGTCGAGTCTGGGATGCTTGAGATTCAGAAAATAAGAAGCCATGGTCTTGTTTGGGTCTTGCCGGAGCAAGTATGTACCTACAAAAAGGGTTTTGCACTTGGCGGACAAAGTTATGTAAAGTTATGTGTATGGAGGGACAAGTTGTTAAAGTTCCTACGATGAGAGGGTTGTGATAAGAAACTCCCGTGCTCGATGGACTAAGTCGGGTAGTTCTTATATTTGGAAAACTTATTTATGGGATCTTAACAATCGATGGGCCCAACCTTTGGCAGAAGTCATGGACCAGAGTCCAAAGCTAAGAACCGAAGTTCAAAATTCATACTCGATTGATCAGGGAGGCGAGAGCAAAGTCTTATATTTATACTGGATGGATCATGTATGGGCTGTATTTATACTGGACTGATCCGGCATGGAACCATATTTATACTGGACTGGTCCGGTGTGGAATCATATTTATACTGGACTGGTCCAGTGTGGAATCATATTTGTACTGGACTAGTGCAATGTGGAATCATCGAATCATATTTATAGTGGGCAAGTTCAGTGTGGAATCATATTCATACTGTACTAGTCCAGTGTGAGCCAAAGCTCGAAAGTAGCATTTTATTGCTTCCATACAAGTACAATGGTCGCTTGTCCAACCCTGAACACGACTAGAGATACAAGCCAGTTCTGCGCGTGTGGGCCGAAGTTGTCGTTTTGATTACTTAGATAATGAAAAAACAAAAAGAGCGAGAAGCCACCCACAAGAAAAGCAACAAAAGATGTTGGATCGGGATCAGCGAAAATCATGGAGGTTCGTTGAGCAGGATTTGTTGATGATAAATCCCTGGATGCGACCAATCCTACCCCTATCCTGAGATGTTGTAAGGGGTAGTGCCGACGGTGTAGCCATGGTAGATGGATTCAAGACATACTACTGTAGTTCTCTACTCCTGATGTGGGCTTCAACGTGATCTGGACCACCTTGCAGTGATCAGTGTCATGACCCGCAAGCTCATTGAAGAGACAGTATTTGTCGGAGGCTACTTGCATGGAGTCAGGTATCTCCTAGTAGGATTCGGGAAAGGCACAGTCTTTTATGTCTCGACGTAGATCCTTTCTAGGATTTAGTTGAGCTTAGTGTAGGCTAGGAACTTTGACTCGAATCGAGGCCATGATTTTTGGTTTTCTCGAGACATACCCTTGCCATTGTCGAGGGCGAATGGCCCCGAGTCCATTGTGGAGTTTGTCTGTTGTACAAGCTTCTCGTCGTGGAAGTCTTTCTCCCTTAGGAATCTTTTGGCTTCGAAGTAGAATCTGCGATATCCCTCGGCAATCTCATTGTAATGAAGTCCAGAAGTCTGTTTTATCGAGTATGCTAGAGAAGGCGTCCATTAGGACCATGGACGGATTTGGTCTGTCAACTGAGGCCAGCGCTGCATTGAATCGTTCGAGGAATTTGCGTCGAGTCTCGCATGTTTTCTGCTTACTAGATGTCAAAGTCATGACGTTACTTGGTTGAGCAATATGAACTCTAAATTGCTCAATGAAACTCGTGACCAATGGATTCCAGCTGCTGATAGATTCCAGTTCCAACTGTCTTTACCATAGAGCAGCAACGTCGGTAAGATAAAGAAGGAAGCACTTGGCCATAACGCCTTCTAATGCTGAGTGCACATGTAGCGCATTAGATGAACAATAGGGTCTTTACTACCGTTAAAAGGTTCTAACACTGGTAGCTTGAAATCTGATGGATTTTGAGAATTCCTGATATCTAGAGTGAAGGGGGCTGCCAGTAACGCAATTCAAGCTAGCATGAGGTGCCCAGCCATGGGCATAGCATTGAATAACATCAACGACTTGGCTTTCGTTGCCCAAGCCAAGGAACGGGTTCAGATTAGGTAAATTGACGTAGATACCCCTGGCGTCAAGTCTAACATTTACAAAAGGTCGAGCGCCAAGAAGAATATCTAGCTCGATCCTGACTTGAGGTGCATTGACGGGCACAAATCCAAGATTAGGAACTACTGGAGTTCCCGCAAAGCTGCGTGCATTGGTGCTTGAGCGGCATTTCCGATGCCTAATCCTGAGATTTGATTAGCTGCAATTTGAGCTGAATTTTGAATGGAATTTGGGGTATTACACCCGAGCCTTGCACAATCTGGTAGTTATCTGTGGATTGGTATTGACGCATGGTTGATCTTCGAGATATGCCCCCAAGTCCCGCGCCAAGCTTTGCGGAACATTAGCACTTGTTCCAACAATATTTCCTTGGCCCGACTGCCTCGTAAACCCTTCGAGTCAGGCGAGAAGAGTGGCCATGGAGGTCTCTTGGAGACGGAAAAGTTCTTCCTGTTGTTCCAAGCGGGAGGTAAGTTCTTTTGTCAGATCTTTGACGACTCCATCGATGTCGTCTCGTATGACGTAGTTAGATGGGTTTCTGATCTAGGAAAGTTCTTGTTCTTCCTCGATACCTGCTCCTTCCGATCGAATTACTTGTCTTTGGTTAACCATGTCGGGAAGCGAGTGAAGTTCGTTTCCAAAATAAAGTTGAAGAAGAGGTCAAAGTTGTGCGCACCCTTCCTTGCACGCCAAAATGTTGACATGGAAAATTGTCGCACGCCAACATTCAATGTGTATGTGTCTGCTTTGTGTCTACTAAAAATATTATTAATGCTTGAGCGCGTTGCTAACCAGAAACTTGAAGTGTGACAGATTTTACCAAGAAGCGTCTCAATATCACTCATTGAACTTGATTGCATCGAGTATATTGTCACCCATGGTTACGATCTGCAACCGTTTCAATTGAGCATACAAAAACGACAGAAGAAGAATCAAATGAAATTTCTCTAGATGGTGACAATGCACCGTAATGGGTATGACCCACATAGTCATACTGCGTGCCCAATTTCTTTCATTTCCCGATTGATGTGGCTTGAGGTCACAGTTACCTCTTCAAAACAGCACATCAATCTTTTACTTTGAATGCCACATCGTTAGATCCATCAAACCACTAATTGACATCCACATAAATACACTATGTATTAAACTAAGAGAAGGTGTCTTCTCCTCCACCAAACAGAAATATGTTTGAGGAAATCAATGTACATGATCATTTGGAAATACTCTGTCGGACATTCGTCCATACAAGTTCGTTCTGGGACTAAACGAAACTAAAGATACCTCAGAACAAGAGGTTTATTGCCACGAGTTTAACCTTGGTAATCAACTAGAGACATCAGCGAGCAACCTCTCGCTAAAAGATCTATATCTTCACATTTATCGTATAAGATCCATGCATGTTAGTTATCGAACATAACGTTGGTTTGAAGGGGTTTTGGGTCTAGTCCCCATCCCGGTCTTTTCGAACTAACACGCCAATAGTCCAAGAGCAACATTTCATCGATAGTCGGGTTATTAACTATCAAATCAAAACACAATACAAATGAGTACATTGGCAGCTCAGACCCTTTAAACATTCATTAAATCCATTTTATCAAAATCATTCCATCGATTCTTAAAAATCGATTCCATTTACTTCTGCAACAAATCTCCCCCATTTTTTATATGGAAATATATAATATAACAAAGGGGAGAATCTAGCCATTCTCCAACAGCTCACAAAAACGGTTTCTGCAAAATGCAGAAACAATGCGCACATAGAAACAAAAAAAAAAAACAGAAACAAAATACATCTAAGCCAGAAGATAGTCAAAATCCAAAAGAAAGCACATCAGCAGACAAGGACGAAGAGGCCTCAGCAGATGGTCAGCGAAGTGAAAATCAGCGCTGAAAACCCCAAGCTCCACATAAGTCGTATATAGAGCTAGATCAATTGAAGAGCCCTCTAAATAAATCCACATACAAAGGCTGGGAATTCCAAACTGACGGCCTTAATCATATGAATCCTCTAGGTCCTCATGCTCCATCATATCTAGCATGGAAAACGAAGCTAGAGTAAAGCATCAAATCACTTGCTTCACAATAAGCTCTAGCCTCTTTTTCTCTAACAAACCCACCTGAGATGAAGTAACGAAAGCACCAACCTGCTCCAGTCAGACCAACATGATAACCTGCACTCCAGAATCTGCATAACTGCAAACGACATAAGACTGATTGGGGGGATAGTGTGGGAAAGTGGTAAAGCAGCAGAAAACATAAACAAAACCAAGCAAAAATTAACTGATACATGCCTTGGGAGTGGTCGATACCGATGTAACATCAAAGGTTGCTGCCTACCTACAAGAGCGGGAGCTGAAGACTCTTCGGAATGGCCTACCAGAAAACGAAAGGAACACATCGTTCCTTACTTTTCGGATAGTGATCGGAGGAGCCATAGCCAATTCATTAAATATTGCCTTATTCCGTGAGCACCCGAGGTGCCAGCAGACAAAACAAGGAATCAGACGAAGAAGGATCGACCATAAAGATTTTCCTGATGTGCCTGACCACCAGAAACTCAGTAAACCTTCAAGCAAGGTGGCATTCCCTCGGCAACCCATTAGATTCCCAAAGTAATTCCAGAAAGACCTGGCACAAGACCCAGAGAACAATAAGTGAAAAGAAGATTCGGAGTATCCAGAACTGCAGCACTTACACTTGGACACGAGAGAGATGTTGATTCTCTGAAGGTTCTCATCTATTGGTAAGCAATTATGCAAGGTTTTTCTCATAAATAGAGAAATTTCAGGGGAATACGGACATTCTAAACGATGGAGAAAAGATAGAGACGTGGACCAGGAGTTCGTAATGAATTCCATGCCACCTTTAACAAGAAAGGACTGTCGTCCCAAACAGTACCACCCCCATGAGAATCTGATAAGGCCTTCATGGATTGCATCCATTTCCATGTCTTACTAGCGTAGGACGGGACACTGGTGTAATTCTTACTTGTTAGACTGTGGTACTTGGCATGGAGGAATGTCACTTTAAGGGAGTTGTTCTCTCCGAACCTTGCCCATAGCTTGCAAGCAAAAGCCGAGCAGATGTCCTTAGGGTTATGGAGGCCTAAGCATCCCTCACTTTTGGGACGACAAATGGAGTTCCATGAAATCCAGTGGTGGCGAGAAGCGTTGTCCTTGGTTCCCCAAAAAAGGAAGAAGCCAAGGATTGGTAAGAGCGGAATAAAGAAGGAGTGAGAGTCATAACAGCGAAGATAAGAGATCCCATAGAGTCAAGGACAGACTTAATGAGAACCAATCTTCTTGCTTGAGAAAGAAGGGTAGCATTCCACTGAACGATCTTTCCCCTGACCCCTGACTTATTCAGTTAGCGGATCGAAGATGGCATTGAGTTTTCTGCCTCGATATAACACAATACTGAGGTAAGGGAGCGGAAGGGGGCCGCCTTGAAACCAGTAGATGTCTCAATCCAGGAAGATCTAACCAAGGAAAGATATTTCACGGGAACAATGCAACTTTTAGATGATTTAATGAGTTGCCCCGAGCATCTCTCGTACTTCCCCCAACAGGCTATGAATTGACAGATGATTACCATTAGTGAAAATGATGATGTCGTCAGCGAAAGACAATGAGGAGATAAGAGGACAACCCTAGGGATGCCAAACCTATGAATCTTCCCAGCTATTGTTGGAAAGTCAGCCCTCGAACTAAAGCCTCTGCAGCAATGATGAGCAGAGAAGGGGAGAGGGTTCCCCCTATCGAAGACCCCTCCAAGACCTGAAATAACCAGTGGTCAATCCCTTGTTGAGAACGGAAAACCAGCAATTGGAGATAAGCCTCCAAACAACATCTATAAGGGGTTTCAAAAATCCGTAAGCCCTCAGAACCTCGATGATGAAGAACCACGACATGCGGTCATAAGCCTTAGCCATATCTAGCATAAGGACCACATTAGAGCCTCATACCTTCTTATCAATATGAGAAATCAGTTCCTAGGCTATTAGGACATTATCAGCGATCAAACATCCTTTTACAAAACTAGCCTGCCAAGAAGAAATAAGACGCTCAAGAAATGGTGCTAGCCTAGTGGTTAGAACCTTGGAAATGACCTTGTTAGAGAAATTACACAAGTTAATCAGTCGAAAATCCAAACAAAAGCTAGGATGGTCTCATTTTTGGATGAGGACCAAGATGGTGGAGGTCCAACCCACAGGGAGCTCTCCACAAGAGAAGAAGGACATAATGTAAGGCAAAAGTCCGCCTGTATGACCGACCACACACTCATGTAAAAAACCTCATTAAAACCATCCGGGCCACTCGCACGGTCCTTGCTAAGAGCAAATATGCAAGCATGTATTTCTTCTGAGGAAGGGGGTGCAGCAAGATCAGAGTTATCCGAGGGGAGAACCAGACGAGGAATGAAAGCGAGCAGGGACAGATCAGAGATGTAACACCCCACGTCCATTAATGTCACTCACTAAGGGAATGCATTAACTTTCATGGAGTATTATAAGAGTATAGAACATAATATCACAAGACAGATATATAAAATGGTACTTAAGAAAATTCAAAACTTACTCATTGCAGCGGAAAAGCAAAACATGTTTGGTTACAACATCAAAACCACATACTAGAGTCAAGTACATAAATATCCATCTTGAACGAACTTATTATCAGAGTATAAAAGTAAAATTATAATCCCACTCCAAATAGCCATAATGGAAAAGAGATAAAGCTGACCATTACTCTCAACACTTCCAAGTACTTCAAGAAGAAAGAAATCCAAGTCAAGCTCCACTAGTCCTACCCTGAGCACTTAGGGGGAAGGAAAGAAAAGATGCGAAACAAAACAGGTCAGACATAAAGTCCGGCGAGTCCGGTGACTTTAACTATATAATTAGTAAATTAACAGGATAAGGACATAAACTGGATATAAGACATGAATGTAGCATAAGCAAGTATTACAAGGTGAACAAGATGAACAAGATATAACGTTGATTGCGCTTCTAATCACTATAAGATAATTCCTACACCTCACCAATGCTAATTTCACCGCACCATTACTAGTCCCATACTGAAATTTGATCCTTCTTACTAATCATAATATTAATAATGGTAGTTTTGTGTACTCCCAGGTGCCGCCTGCTCCTATCTCCACTAATTGTACCCACTATCCTCCCCATTCGATCGGCTCCCTAACTCGTAGATACCCGTGCTAGTCCCACAGTAGGGTGTATCACTCTCTAAAGTGGCAACCAGATACTACTAAAAATGCATAACTTATACCTACACGATGCAACAACGTCTTACCTACCAGCCCAGACCCATGCACACACATGACTCCGTTGGACTTGCATTGCCACCGCTAACTCTTTATTGGCCTCTTACAATCAAACCCAGGAAGCATGTCCCGCCCTTGACCTAGTTCGAGCTCACATAGATACAGAATGGGTTACTAGTTGAAAAGGGTCCACACACTTGACACAAGCTTCCCTCCTAAGCTTGGTCCCTACTAGGAATTCCCACTTAACCCCTTCTTATATCTATGTCTTCTTACATGTTTCACCATGGTTAAGTGCTTCAAATTATATTTCACATGTCACGCATGTCACCCACTTAACCCCCATGTCTTACTACATGACTTATCTTGGTTAAGTTTTTATTAATTCATTATAACCGCAATCTTACAAGACCTCCCACATTAGATTGTCGTCTTGCAGTTGCTGGATATGACGGGTGGTTCCGGGCAGTCTTGTACCGCAATCCGAATCTAACCTCGTGTCTTTGCATTATTACGTATCTAATTTCTGCCTTTTACCTCTCACATTAGATTACAAAATTGTGGTTGCTGGACGTGCCGGGTGGTTCTGGGCAGTCTTATACTGCAATTCGAATCTAACCTCATGTCATAGGCGTTCATTATCACTTTCTCAATTCATGTCCCCAATTTCAAGTCTTGGATTATAATATATACCCATAATTTCCAACCTAAATTATGTTCATCATTTTATTCCAAATTTATGTCCATAATCTCATGTAAACAAATTGCACCGATTCATGCCCCAAATCAATTACATGATTTCAAGTCTTTTTATGCCCAACTGCATATTATTCAATAATTTCCCCAAACTTTTTCCCACAACATTCCCACGTCATTCGTACGTATAATAATATGTTAGGCTCGTAGTTAGCCTAATCTCATAAAAAGGAAAAGAAGAGAAGATGGGAAGAGAACCATGACATCAAAACCAGCATAAAAAAAAGCATAAGAAGTATGAACTGGCATAGAACAACAAAATAGATCTAATTAGGCATGTGAACTAGCATAGAGCAACAAAATAGATCTAATTAGCATATGGAACATAAACTGACATAAGACAATAAGATAGATCCAATTAACATTTGGAACATAAGCTGGCATAGAACAATAAGATAGATCCAATAAGGCATATGGAACATCAACTTTAGGTATGAATCTAAAAGATAATAATTCACCAAACATGATATGATTAATCTTACAGGCATGTTCATATAGTCCAACTCACAAACATATCACAATTACTTTTAATTAATTATAAGTGAAAGTAACGTGGACTCACAGTGGTGGAAGAGAAAATAGATCTGAATTCTGTATTCTGAATTTGATTAGCTAAACCGTTGTTGTAGGATTTGATTCTTATCTTCCAATATGAATACTCTATTCCGATTTGCTTTAGTTTGGAAGAAAGACTAGATTAGGTTGGCAGCATGAAGGCGTATGAATTAGTGTAATGAAATTAGGGTTAGGTCTAGGTGTGTTTATATAGGTGTATTAGGTGAATTAGGGCCTTTAGATTAGGTTAGGCTCCGTCTAAACCATCCAAACCAGAAAAACACATCACCCAACAAATCATAGAACGCCACATAAGCCCTAATTCTCCAAAATTTGTCACTTCCCAGATCTGGCCGATGGGGTCGTCCCCTACAGGGGGAGGGGGTTCGACACCTATATCGACACCTCTATAGAGGGGTCGACTTCTATGTCGACTCCCCTAGGGGGGTCAACACCCTAGAGCCGGATAATTCCCGCACATCCCACTTCTTGATGATTTTAATTTAGAATTTGATTTTGATTATTATTTTAATTCTGGTTTAAACTGAAATCTTCTAAGCTCCATAACTTCTTCATACTGTATCTGTTTTATGCAAACTCGGACTCTATCTCAAGCAGAATTCCAAGACGAATGCAATGGCGCAACCCGTTTCCCTTAATTCTTCTTAAAAAAATTAAGTATTCTTTAATTTGTCAGTATTAATATTATAAAATTACGGGGTGTTACATTCTCCCATCCTTAAAGGATTTCGTCCCTGAAATCTCCATGTTAAGAAGAATGTATCCTACCTTCCAATCATAAATCTACTCGTCCATCATCCACAAGCATCCATTGTCCTTAAAAGATTTCTAATGTTGTATGAACATTTGCAAAATTGTGTGTATATGTTCCTTATATAATGGAAAGATAAGGCGGTCTACTGATTCAGTTGACTTCCTTAATGCAAAACATGATAGTGCCATGCATCCATTATGTATGTAAAATAATCCTAATGATACATATTATTTCTATATGAGTGCACAACCATTCATTCAAATTCAACATCCATATGATAACACATTCAATATACATCCATTAACTTAAATATGCACATCATTCATATGCAATATGAAAGCGATTGAGCCGATCTAGTGCCTAATGTGTATGTAAATGCATCCGTGAGCAACCACTAGCAACCACTAGCAAACGCTTGCATCCACCAAACATAACATGTATCAAGCACATGTTTACAACCATAGGATTTCCTATCTAAAGATCGAGGATGTAAACGAGAGGACATACTAAACGATAGAACAAGTATAAACAAAGCGGTAGAAAAGGGAGAAGTTAAGAACATATCCTCACAAAAGGAAAGGATACGACACACATATCATGTCTTCCATTTCCCTAGTCGCATCTCCTTGATCATCTCCCCATTGGATTTTAACCGACTTGACCTCTCTATTGCGTAACTACTTGATCTCGGATCCAAGGATGCATGTAGGAGCTCCTCTAATCATGGCATCTCGCTCCACTTCCACTTCTCTAAGCATGCTCGGCTTTACTACTTCCGCAGTATCGTGCAACACTTCCTCAAATGCGACACATGAAACACATCATGCACACCATTAAGCTTCTCGGGCAACTTCACTCTATAAGCCATTTTCCCAATTCGCTCTATAATGGGGAATGGCCCTACGAACCTTGGTGCCAATTTCCCTATAGCTCCGAAGCGAACTACATTCCTCAACAATAATACTTTAATAAAGACCATGTATCCAACATCGAACTCAAGATCGGTCCTTCTCTTATCATCATATGAATTTTGCTGGTCATGTGCCGTCTTCATGCGTCTTCGAACCAAGTCTGTCTTCTCTGAAGTTTCCTTAATCATCTCGGGCCTAAGCAAAATCTTATCCGTAGATTCCCACCAATAAGTCGGTGATTGGCAAGGTCGCCCATAAAAAGCCTCAAACGGTGCCATGCCGATACTAGTTTGATAGCTGTTGTTGTAGGCGAACTCTACTAATGGAAGGTGTTCCTCCCATGTCCCTCCAAAGTCCAAGATGCATAACCTCAAAAGATCTTTTAGAATTCGATTCACTCTTTCAGTTTAGCCATATGTCTGAGGCTGATAAGCGGTACTCAAATACAATTGCGTTCCTACCGCCTCTTGCAAGCTCTTCCAAAACTCACTAGTGAAAATGGGATCTCGACCGCTCACAATACTAGAAGGTATGCCGTGTAGACGAACTATCTCTCGGAGATAAACATATGTTAATTATGTCGCTGTTCTTTTACTCTTAACGGGAATGAAACAGGCGCTCTTGGTAAGTCTATCCACTACTACCCAAATCGCCATATTACCCTTCCTTGACCTCGGAAACCCATCGACGAAATCCATGGAAACACTTTCCCATTTCCACTGTGGAACCTCTAAATGGTGTAGCAACCCACCAAGCTACTTTTGCTCAGCCTTAACTTGCTGGCACACTAAGAATCTAGAAACGAACTCAGCCACATCCTTCTTCATTCCGGCCCAAAAGAAAACTCGCTTCATGTCCCTATACATCTTGTCACCACTGAGATGCATGGTCATCTTAGAACGATGTGCCTCTTCAAGGATTGTCCTTCTCAAACTATCATCTCGTGATACACAAAGTCTTCCATCCCTACGCAACTAACCTCTCTCGTCTATAGTATACCTACTAAGATGGCTTGAAGACTCTCATCTTATGAGCTTGTTTACTATCTCCATCAAATGTGGGTCATCTTGTTGTGCCGCACCTATCTATCCCAAAAGCGTGGGTCGCACCTCTAACGATGCCAACAAACCAGGTACATAATCAATAGAGGGTCTAATGTCAAAGGTAGAGATATACTCTAAGCTCTACCGCTCGACAAACAAAGGACTCAAAGTCAACTTCTTTCTACTCAAGACGTTCGCTACAACGTTACCCTTGCCAGGGGTATATGCAATCTCAAAATCGTAGGATGCTAAGAACTCCATCCACCTCTGTTGACTTAAGTTTAGATCTTTTTGAGAGAACAGGTATTTAAGCGACTTATGGTCTGTATACAACTCAAGCCTATCTCCAAGAAAATAGTGACGCCAAGACTTAAGCGCAAAGACAATGGCTGCTAACTCCAAGTCGTGGGTAAGGTAATTCTTCTCATGGACCTTCAACTGTCTTCCACCATAGCATATCACCCTTCCCTTTTACACCAAAACTGCGGCAAGCCCTGTCCCGCAAGCATCGGTATACACTGTGAATGGCTTACTCCCATCTGGCAAAAATAAATCTGGAGTTGTCGTTAATGCCCTCTTCAAACATTGGAAAGCATCGTCACAGTCAACATCCCAAGAAAAGGCTAATTTTTTTTCGTCAATCGAGTAAGTGGGGCTGATATCTTAGCAAAGTCCTTAGTGAACTTTCTATAATAGCCCGCCAAACCAAGAAAACTTCTAACTTCTTTTGCATTCTTAGGAATATTCCAATCTTGGATTGCCACTACCTTCGCGGGATCCACAACTATCCCTTCCTTAGAGACCATGTGCCCTAAGAACCTCACTTCCTTCCTCCAAAATGACATTTGGAGAACTTAGCTTTAAGTTGATGTGCTCGAATGGTCTCTAATACTTCCCTAAGATGTAGGGCATGCTCTTCTTACTTCTAGAAAATATCAAAATATCATCCACAACGACCACCACAAACTTGTTTAAAAACTCCCTAAACACCCTACTCATCAAGTCTACGAAATATGTAGGTGCATTCGTCAAACCAAAAGGCATAACGATCCACTCGAAGAAACCATCGGGAGTCCTAAAAGCAGTCTTATCTATACTATCCTCAGCTACTCTCAACTGATGAAATCCTGTAGCTTAGTCCAACTGCGAGAAAACCGAAGCACCAACCAACTGATCGAACAAATCATCTATCCTCGACAATGGGTGTCTATTTTTCTTTGTGATTTTATTTAGCTCCCTATTGTCCACACACAGTCTAAGTGAACCATCAACTTTCGTAGCAAAAACAATGGGAGCACCCCACTCTGAGATACTTCTTCTTATGAACCCTTTCTCAAGCAACTCTTTCACTTGTTTACTAAGCTCCCTCCTTTCTCTTGAAGCCATGTGGCGCATAGGCAATGCAACTGGCCTTGCATTGTCCACCAAGTATATACAGAAATCTATCTCGCATTTTGGAGGTAAGCCCTTAACCTACTCAAAGACATCTGCTTACTCACGGACTACTCGAACAGATTGCAAATCATCAATAGATGTGTCAAGAGATTCTAGGTTGCTAAGCATAACAGTACCCTTAGGGTCGCATGAGATATCGAGAGTATTACCCAAAGTAGTCAACAGTCTAACTACCCTCTTTTCACAATCAAGAATGGCACCATACCTGGTTAGCCAATCCATTCCTAGAATCAACCCATAGCCCGTGAAGCCAAGCACATAAGCGTTGCATTCGAACTCAATGCCATACACATATATTCTCAAATCCCGACATAACATAGAAAGATGAGCCGTACCCCCAATAGGATTTGAGACTACAACGGGATCCATAACTAGACTAGTATTTAGGTGCAGTGTTCCAACTAACGAAGCAAATATAAACAAATGTGAAGCGTCAAAATCAAACAAAGTTCGAACAGGATGATCAAAAAGGAAAATCAAACTTTCAACAGAAATGTTTCTACCTCTCTCTTGCGTAGGTGCCATGAGAGCATGAACCTGCCCTCCAGAAGTATATCTTGTCCTCTGTCCTTTCCCTTGTCCTTAACTCCTTGGGCAGCCTTTAATCATATGTCCTGCCTCACTACACTGGAAGAAACCTATCTTCTTCTTCTTCCTACAGTCCTTGCTCAAATAGCCCGGTGTTCCACAATTAAAACACCTTTTCTTCCCTTTTCCCTTGTTATCCTTACCACCTTTCTTTTATTGATGTTGTGCCTTCTTTGGACCCCCTTTATTATCCTGTGCCTTATCTACATTAGCATCTTTCTCCTCTTCGTGCATCAACTCCATGTCAACAAGTTTCTCGAAAGTAGCCCCCATAGGAAGGTGGGAAATATCTAACCCGTGCAATAGTTCATTTAGACCCGTAGCAAGTCTCAAAGCCTTCTTATGTGGTGTGTTAACTAATTCCATACCAAATCTTGCTAACTGGTTAAACTTGTTAACATACTCCTTCACAGACAAACTCCCTTGTTTCAAAGCCAAGAACCTCTCCATGTATAAACTCTCCTCTGCCTGTGAAAGGAATTTCAACTCGAACCTTCGTCTAAAGTCTATCCACGTCTCCACTAGACGCCCTCCATTAGTTACTTCCCACCAAAAGGAAGCTTCATCCTTCATCAACCAAGCAGCTAGCTGAACCTTCCTTCCATCGTCTATCTCAAAGATACCCAACAAGTCCTCCACTTCCTTGAGCCAATTTCTAGCCTCGACAAAAGTCTCAGTCCCATGAAACGGTTTTCCGCCCATCACACGGAAGTCTTTGCATATCTTAGAAAAAGCGTTTAAACGAGGAGGAGGAGCGACTGCAGCTGGGGGAGGAGGAACGTCTGCTGAGCATGCGACGGTAGCCCTAGCCTCTAGATACCTTCGGAACCATCCTGGTATCTATACGCCCACTGGAAGATTAAGATCCCCAAACATGCTAAAACGAAAGAAAAAGAGATTCAAAATAGAGAATCGAGAGATAGATATATGGCTTTTGGGGATCATGTTTTTCAAAATAAACTTTCCTTTTGAAAATACTTCCTTTTAACACTAGTTTTCAAAAAAAAATTATCTAATCTGGTAACCTTCAGCTCTGATACCACGTGTAACACCCCACGTCCATTAATGTCACTCACTAAGGGAATGCGTTAACTTTCATGGAGTATTATAAGAGTATAGAACAAAATATCACAAGACAGATATATAAAATGGTACTTAAGAAAATTCAAAATTTATTCATTACAGCAGAAAAGCAAAACATGTTTGGTTACAACATCAAAACCACATACTAGAGTCAAATACAAAAATATCAGTCTTGAACGAACTTATTATCAAGTATAAAAGTAAAGTCATAATCCCACTCCAAATATCCATAATGGAAAAGAGATAAACTTGAGCATTACTCTCAACACTTCCAAGTGCTTCAAGAAGAAAGAAATTCAAGTCAAGCTCCATTAGTCTACCCTGAGCACCTGGGGGGGAGGAGGAAAGAAAAGAGGTGAAATAAAACAGGTCAGACATAAAATCTGGCAAGTCCAGTGACTTTAACTATATAATTAGTAAAGTAACAGGATAAGGACATAAACAGGATATAAGAAATGACTGTAACATAAACAAGTATGACAAGGTGAACAAGATGAACAAGATATAACATTGATTGCGCTTCTAATCACTATAAGATATTTCCTACACCGCACCAATGCTAATTTCACCGCACCATTACTAGTCCCATACTGAAAGTTGATCCCTCTTACTAATCATCATAATAATAATGGTAGTTTCTTGTACTCCTAGTTGCTGTCATAGGTGCCGCCTGCTCCTATCTCCACTAGTTGTACCCACTATCCTCCCTATTCGATCGGCTCCCAAACTTGTAGATACCCATGCTGGTCCCATAGTAGGGTGTATCACTTATTAAACTGGCAACCCGATACTACTAAAAAAGCACCGCTTATACCTACACGATGCAACAATGTCTTACCTACCAACCCGGACCCACGCACGCACATGACTCCATTGGACTTGCGTAGCCACCGTTAACTCTTGATTGACCCCTTACAATCAAACCCAGTAAGTGTGTCCCGTCCTCAACCTAGTTCGAGCTCACATAGACACATAATGGGTTATTGGTTGAAAAGGGTCCACACACTTGATACAAGCTTCCCTCCTAAGCTTGGTCCCCACTAGGAATTCCCACTTAACCCCTTCTTATTTCCATGTCTTCTTACATGTTTCACCATGGTTAAGTGCTTCAAATTATATTTCACATGTCACCCACTTAACCCCCATGTCTTACTACATGTCTTATCTTGGTTATGTGTTTATTAATTCATTTTAACCGTAATCTTGCAAGATCTCCCACATTAGATTGTCGTCTTGTGGTTGTTGGATACGCCGGGCGGTTCTGGGCAGTCTTATACCGCAATTTGAATCTAACCTTGTGTCTTTGCACTGCTACGTAACTAATTTCTGCCTTTGACCTCTCTCATTAGATTGCAAAATTGCGGTTTCTGGATGTGCCGGGCGGTTCCGGGCAGTCTTATACCGCAATTCGAATCTAACCTCGTGTCTTAGGCATTCATTACCACTTTCTCATTTCATGTCCCCAATTTCAAGTCTTCGATTATAATATATACCCATAATTTCCAATCTAAATTATGTTCCTCATTTTAATCCAAATTTATGTCCATAATCTCATATAAACAAAGTGTACCAATTCATGCCCCAAATCAATTACAAGATGCCAAGTCTTTTTATGCCTAACTGCATATTATTCAATAATTTCCCCAAACATTTCCCACAACGTTCCCACGTCATTCGTACGTATAATAATATGTTAGGCTCTCAGTTAGCCTGATCTCATAAAAAGGAAAAGAAGAGAAGGGGGAAGAGAACCATGAAATCAAAACTGACATAAAAATAAGCATAAGAAGTGTAACAACCCGTATTTTTGAATAACATGTTATAACATAAATCAAGGCAGAATTAAACTTTAAAATCTGAATCAAGGGAAACGGACGGTTTCATTGCGTTCGTCTCGGAAAAATACGCGAAATAGAGTTCGAGTTTTCGAAAATTGGAGTCCGTATGACCAAGATATGGCCTCGCGAAGTTTCACGAAAAATTCAAATTCAAAACAGATTCAAATTTCAGAAAATCAGAAGTGGCGGGAAAATTCCCGCCAGACCCAGGGGGTCGACCTAGGGGTCGACTGGGGAGTCGACCTCGCCCCAGGTCGACTGGGGAGTCGACCCCAGGGTCGACCTGGGTGTCGACCTGCCTGGTTGGCCCAGGCAACCTGGTGCACCCCTTTTGGCTGTTTTGACCTGTTTTGGAGGCTTGTGACGGGATTTGATGGCTTGGATTGAATCTAGGGTTAATTCTATGGCTAATACTATCCTAATCTTCTATAAAAAAGACCCCTAAACCTAGCCTAAATCACTATTATTCAATCCTACAACTAAACTATGTCAAATTTGTTCCTCTCATGGCCTCCACTCTCATGCTAAAATTTCTAAGTTAATTTATATGAGAGATTTTGAGTGCATACAAGTGTTTTCAAGCTTGTATGAGTGTTCTTAGCTTGCATTCAAGTCAAGTTGCAACATTTCTATTTCAAAGCAAGGGTTTTTATTGATTTGGCTCAAGGGTTTTTCATTGGAGCATTCATATTTGGGTCTTTTTGGTGATTGCATAAGGGCTTCGTCTCAATCTTTATAATAAATATTCATTTGTGTCTTCATAGCATTGTAAGCCCTTTTCTACTTTCATTTTTGAACTCTAAAGTTAAATGAATGATGCAAGTTTGGGGTTGATCATTATGATATGCAAGTTTGGTTGATCATCATGATATGCAAGTTTGGTTGATCATTATATGCAAGTTTGGTTGATCATTATGATATGAAAGTTTGGTTGATCATTATATGCAAGTTGGTTTAATCATTATGTATGACACATGTTGCTATGTTATGCAAGTTTGGGATGATCATGTTATCATTTATGCAAGTTAAACTTGAGTTTGTGAGCTTAAAGCTTCAAGCTTTATGTTAAAGGTTGCATTTTAGCAACATGGAAGTTATCACATCCCTTATGATAACTCGCATGTGAGGCTAAATGCGAACTTCTAGCAACTTCTACATGTCATTTATCACCATGTATCACTTATATGTTAAGTTTGGTTTTATGAATACTTTGAAGCCTAATAATGCAATATGCAAGTATATGAACATATGTACATTTCATATGCCACCATGTTAAACTTGTGGCTTCAACACCTTTTTGTCATGATTATGCCAAGTTCCCTATTTTATACTTTATGCGTTGTTGCGATTATGTAAACGATGGGATTAAGTTGGGGTTGGGTAACATTATGACAAGAACATGGTTTTTATAACATGACGTGATATGCAATTATGTTTTGGAAACATAATGGACATGACACTTAGAAAAGATGAGTGTGGCCAACTCGAGGTTGGGTTGAGTTTGTAGCATAAATCTACCCGGACCCGCCCGGCTTAACTAGTGGCTACAAACAATAGGACCCAATGTGAGAAGTTGGTCATGTTGTGCTCGAACCCGAGGTTAGACCAAGTTGTGGTGTAAAGCTACCCGGACCTGCCCGTCTTAACTAGTAACCACAACGAGGTCTAATGTGAGAGGTTAAGCACATTAAGTTAATTAATGCCTCCTGATTAGGGTTAATTCATGGTCCACTTAATACTTAATCAATTTGGGCTTGATGGGTTAATCGGGGTTAAGTCATGAACCTTGGGTACACTTAACCAATTTAATCCATGTTTGGATCGGGTTAACCACATTTAACCCGTTAAGAAACCCTAGTTGCATGGTCCTTTGCAGAAGTAACCCTCTTGATAGTATCATAAGACCCTAGGACTAGGCTAGGGTGGGGCACGATTACTGGGCTGACATGTAAGCGACCAAAACGACGGCTGAGTAGGTACGCCGGTGTAGGTCCAGGTGGACTATGGTCGTGCACTTAGTCCGGAGTTGGAAAATCAGGCACAGGTACCAGTAGATCTAGACTGTGCATACTTGATTGGTGTCCGAGGTCTACACCGTAGGACTTGATACACCCTGGGGTGGACCTAGCGCAGTTAGCTACATTGCATGTTTGGGCCGTATGACACCGACACATGACGAGTTAGGCTTGTAGGGAGCCGATCGACTAGACCGTGTAGTTGGACCTTGATTTAGGTCATCTCATGATATTGGGCCAAGCGTGGGCCAAGGGATCGATTATCGTTTTACTTGACATGTTAGAATGCTAGTACAACCTTGGTGCAAAACTTAACCTTGATTATGCGATGACATCTTTATCTATCTTGTTAGTTAATCATCATGCCAGTATGTTGTTATCCTTATGTTCATCTCAGCTTCTCATGCCAGTTAACTTTACTAGTTCATGGGCTGATAGTAGTAGGGCTTACCAGTCTTTTTGACTGGCCTGTTTTCTTTCGCCTCTTTTCTTCCGTTCCCCCCCCCCCCTCAGGTTCTCAGGGTGGGAACATTGGAGCTTAGCTTGGATCTTCATAGCTTGCTTACTGGATTTGCTCATGTACGGTGTTGGACATTGAGCTAGCTATGGTTTATCACTTCACTTTGGGGATAGTACTTTATGTATTTCAGTTTTTCAGTTAATGCTTTTATCTAGACTTTGTTTGTTGGAAAATAATGACCAAGTACTTTGTTGTAACTTAACTATGGTTTTGAAATGCTAGTTTTATCCGCTGCTTTACTACTCTGTTTTACTTATATGTTCTGTCTTGTGATATCTGCATGCATGTTTACCTTGTTTAAACGCCCCTCCGAAGCCAATGTACTTGCAAGAGTTACCTTGGCGGAGGTGGGGTGTTACATTTGGTATCAGAGCATAAGGTTTACAAGATTTGAGCAAAAGTGTTTTTAAAACTTACCTTTTGAAAAACTATTTTCAAAACCAATTAAGTATTTTCCAAGAAAAAGTCTAGTTATTTTAAAAAGCTATTCCCCAAAGGCCATAGCACTATCCTTTATTTCCTCGTTCTGAATCTATCTTTTTCCTTTTTCAGTATGGCCGATCTTAACCTTCCCGAGGGAGTGACCATTCCCGGATGGTTCCAGAGGTACTTGGAAGCTAGGGCCAACGACGTGGGCCCAGCAAATACCCCCAATATAACTGAGGTTCCTCCTCCTCCTCCCCCTCCTCAGAATCCACAAGCGGATTTCGCTAAAGTTTGCAAGGACTTTAAGGCGATGGGTGGCAAGAATTTCATAGGGACGGAGACTTTTGTGGAGGCACGAAATTGGTTGAAAGAAACCGAAGATCTTTTCGCTATCTTTGATGTGGAAGACCATAGAAAGGTTTTATTGGCAACATGGCTATTAAAAGAAGCTGCTTATTGGTGGGAGGTCACCAATGCTACGAGGCCTATAGAGACTTTGGCCGATTTTAGGACAAGATTTGGGCTTAAGTTTCTATCATCAGCTGAGGCGAATCTGCAATTGGAGAAGTTTATATCCTTGAAGCAAGGGGACATGACAGTGAGGGAGTATGTGAATGAGTTTAACCAGCTCGCCCGATTCGGTTTGGACATGGTTAATACTCCCCAGAAGAAGGCTTTACGCTTTGCACGAGGGTTGAATGAGCCACTACAAGGTTTATCCCTATCTCATATACCTATGGGGGCCACTTTTGAAGGCTTAGTAGACATGGCATTGCTTCAAGGAGACAATAAGAATGACAAGAAAGAAGTCAAGCCTAATGAGACTCAAGCTAAGAAGACAGACTCCAAGTGGGGAGGAAATCAGAGCAATCAGAACAACAAAAACAACAAGAACAACAAGGGCAACAAGGCCAAGGATCCAAGAAAATGCAACTACTGCGGGATTGTTGGGCACATAGCTAAAGACTGTAGGAAGAAGAAGAGGAAGTTGGGCGGATGCTTTCATTGTGG
This sequence comes from Allium sativum, assembly GCA_030737875.1. Classification (NCBI taxonomy): domain Eukaryota; kingdom Viridiplantae; phylum Streptophyta; class Magnoliopsida; order Asparagales; family Amaryllidaceae; genus Allium; species Allium sativum. The sequence continues at coordinate 169,819,032 of CM060912.1, forward strand.
AGAGGCCGGACATTTTAGCAAGGATTGCCCCAAGAAGCAAGGGCAGAATCAGCGTGCAGGACCTTCTGGATGGCATGTGCATGCTCTCACTGCTGCTCCAGTTCAGGACCGAGATAGTATTTCTGTAGAAAGTCTTGTTTATATTTCTGATTATCATGTTCGCACCTTATTTGATTCTGGCGCATCGCATAGTTTTATCTCTTCTGACATTGTTGAAAGTTTGCACCTAAGTACTAGCCTAGTTGAGGATCCCGTTTGTGTTTCAAATCCAATTGGGGGTTCCGCCCATCTTTCTATGATCTGTGTGGATTTGAAGATTTCTATCTTGGCCGTAGAATTCACGTGTAATGCTTATGTTCTCGGATTCACGGGATATGGGTTGATCTTGGGCATGGATTGGTTGTCCAGTTATGGAGCCATCCTCGATTGTGAGCATAGGGTGGTGAGGCTCATGACTCGCCTCGGTAATACCCTAGAAATTTCTTGTAACCCTAGAGGTCCCGTCATGTTATGTTATCTTGAATCTCTTGACTCGTCCATCAATGATCTGCAATCTGTAAGGGTGGTCCAAGACTATCCTGATGTCTTTGAAGAAGTTAAGGGGTTACCCCCTAAACGAGAGATAGATTTTCGCATTTATCTAGTTGATAATGCCAAGCCAGTATCATTGCCTGTTAGGCACATGGCCCCTCGTGAGAGAAGGGAGCTCAGTAAGAAAATCAAGGAGTTGCTTGAGAAGAATTTTATTAAGCGAAGCATTTCTGAATGGGGTGCTCCGGTGGTATTCGCTACTAAGGCGGATGGCTCGCTTCGCGTATGTGTTGATTATCGAGAGTTGAACAAGCTGACAAAGAAGAATAGGCACCCGTTACCGAGAATTGATGATCTCTTTGACCAGCTTGTAGGTGCTTCTGTTTTCTCTCAGCTCGATCTAGCCACCGGATTCCATCAGCTTAGAGTAGCTGAGGATAGCATTGATAAAACTGCGTTTAGGACTCCATATGGATTCTTTGAATGGCTTGACATGCCATTCAGTTTGACTAATGCACCCGCCTACTTCGTAGACTTGATGAGTAGGGTGTTCAGGGAGTTCCTTAACAAGTTTGTTGTTGTCTTCGTGGATGATATTCTGATCTTCTCAAAGGATGAGGAAGAGCATGCTAGGCATCTCAAGGAAGTGATGGATACGCTTAGGACGCATCAGTTGAAAGCCAAGTTCTCCAAATGTCATTTTTGGAGAAGGGAGGTTCGGTTTCTTGGACATATAGTTTCTAAGCAAGGCATAGCAGTGGATCCCGCGAAAGTGGTTGTGGTTCAAGACTGGAAGACTCCTAGGAATGCAACCGAAGTAAGAAGCTTTCTCGGTCTGGCGGGCTACTATAGGAAGTTCATCAGGGACTTCGCTAAGATTTCGGCCCCTCTTACTAAGTTGACGAAGAAGAACTTAGTCTTTGCATGGGACTTGGAGTGTGAGCTTGCTTTTTAAAGGCTCAAGAGAGCCCTTACCTCAGCTCCAGTTTTAGCATTACCCGATAGTGGTAAGATGTCTACCGTGTACACAGATGCATGTGGCACGGCGTTAGGGGTTGTTCTGATGCAAGAGGGAAGAGTGATATTTTATGGGGGTAGGCAACTTAAAGTTCATGAGAAGAACTATCCCACTCATGATTTGGAGTTAGCAGCGATTGTCTTTGCACTCAAATCCTGGCGCCATTATCTTCTAGGCGAAAGGTTTGAGTTGTATACTGATCACAAGTCACTCAAGTACCTCTTCTCGCAAAAAGATCTGAATCTAAGGCAGCAAAGGTGGATAGAATTCTTGGCATCTTATGACTTCGAGATAGCTTATACCCCTGGAAAGGGTAATGTTGTGGCGGATGCACTAAGCAGAAGGAGGTTGACTTTGAGCCCCTTGTTCATTGAGATGAAGAACTTAGAATTTTTGGCAACCTTTGATTTCACGACAACTGTTGAGTCGATGACGGGTTCTTTAGCATCCCTTGAGCTTAGACCCACACTTCTCGATCAAGTTGGGGCTTCACAGAAGGAAGATCCACAAATAGTCGAGGTCATGGATAAGTTGATTCGTGGTGAGACGTCTAGTCACCTTGCTAGATATACTATTGATGATAAAGGATGGCTAAGGCGTGATGGGAGATTATGTGTTCCTCGAGTGGGAGATTTAGTCCATAGAGTTCTTGAAGAAGCGCATCACTCGAAGATGACTATACATCCTGGAGGGGACAAGATGTATAGGGATATGAAGCGCATTTTCTTTTGGGATGGAATGAAGAAGGATGTAGCAGAGTATGTTTCAAAGTGCATGGTGTGCCAACAAGTGAAAGCCGAGTCAAAGAAACCAGGTGGGCTATTACATCCATTGGAAGTCCCGCAATGGAAGTGGGAGAGTATTTCTATGGATTTTGTGGATGGATTGCCTAGGTCAAGGAGAGGGAACACGAGCATATGGGTCATAGTTGACAGACTTACGAAGAGCGCTCACTTCATTCCAGTAAAGAGCAAGAGGACCGCATCATGGCTAGCATCTATTTATCTTCGAGAGATAGTGCGGTTACATGGAGTTCCTTCTAGCATAGTTAGCGATCGTGACCCAATTTTCACTAGCCAGTTTTGGAACAGTTTGCAAGAGGCGATGGGTACACGATTGAATCTTAGTACAGCCTATCACCCCCAGACGGATGGCCAAACCGAAAGGGTGAATAGAGTGCTAGAAGACCTCTTGAGGCTTTGTGTTCTCGACTTCGGTGGTACTTGGGAAGACCACCTTCCTCTTGTAGAGTTTGCTTATAATAATAGCTATCAAGCCAGCATAGGGATGTCACCATTTGAAGCTTTGAATGGGAGGCCGTGTAGGTCACCATCTTGTTGGTGGGAGACAACAGATAGGCTTATACTTGGGCCCGATATGATACAGGAGACATCCGAGAAAGTTGAATTGGTGAGAAGAATGATGAAAGCGACCCAAGATAGACAGAAATCCTATGCTGACATGCGAAGGGCAGATTTGGAATTCGAAGTGGGAGACATGGTTTTCGTGAAGGTTTCTCCTTTGCGGAATGTGGTACGTTTTGGAGCAGTTGGGAAGCTGGCACCAAGGTTCGTAGGACCCTTCCCTATCATAGAGAGAATTGGAAAGATGGCCTATAAGGTGGAATTGCCCGAAAAGCTAGCCGGAGTGCATAATGTCTTTCATGTCTCGCATCTCCGAAGGTGCCTACATGAATCCGCTGAGGTGGTTGAACCAAGCATTCTTGAAGACATTGAGGTAGAGAAAGAGGCAACCTTGAGAAGAGCTCCGATTCGTATTTTGGGAACAGAGATCAAGAAGTTAAGAAATCGAGAGGTCAAGTTGGTGAAAGTTCAGTGGGGTGAAGCCGAGGAAGATGCAACTTGGGAAACTGAGGAGAAGATGCGTGGGCTTTATCCATTCCTTTTTTAGGGTACCTTCTCGATCTCTTTTCCTATCTTTCTATCCATGTTTATCTTGTTTATCTTGTTATCTCGTTAATCATGTTATGAGGACCTTAGGTAGAAACCCTTTGGATGAAACATGTATTTGAAACATGTTATGCTTGATGGTTGCAAGTGGTTGCAAGTGTTTGCACGTGGATACTCGTGGATGCATGATACACATTAGGCACTAAGATCGGCTCACACACCTTCATATTGCATATGCATGAGTGTTTATGCTTATTCATGGATGAAACTTGTTATGCTATCACATGGATGTTGCATATGGGTGAATGTTACGTGCAATCATGTAGAGATTATAAATTATGTTAGGAATTCGCATACATATGGATTCATTTCACTAACATACTTTGCATTAAGGAGGTTTACTGTATCAGTAACCACTTGATTTTCGCATTAGATAAGTACATATACACACACCTTTGCATGATCATACAGCATTTTGAATCCTTTAAGGACAATGACTGCACGTGGATGATGTTTTGAGTAGATGGGTGATGGATGGTAGGATACATTCTTCCTAACTTGGAGATTTCGGGGACGAAATCCTTTAAGGAGGGGAGAATGTAACAACCCGTATTTTTGAATAACATGTTATAACATAAATCAAGGCAGAATTAAACTGTAAAATTTGAATCAAGGGAAACGGGCTGTGCCATTGCGTTCGTCTCGGAAAAATACGCGAAATAGAGTCCGATTTTTCGAAAATCGGAGTCCGTATGACCAAGATATGGCCTCGCGAATTTTAACGAAAAATTCAAATTCAAAATAGATTCAAATTTCAGAAAATCAGAAGTGGCGGGAAAATTCCCGCCAGACCCAGGGGGGTCGACCTGGGGGTCGACTGGGGAGTCGACCTCCCCCCAGGTCGATTGGGGAGTCGACCCCAGGGTCGACCTGGGTGTCGACCTGCCTGGTCGGCCCAGGCAACCTGGTGCACCCCTTTTGGATGTTTTGACCTGTTTTGGAGGCTTGTGATGGGATTTGATGGCTTGGATTGAATCTAGGGTTAATCCTATGGCTAATACTATCCTAATCTTCTATAAAAAGACCCCTAAACCTAGCCTAAATCACTATTATTCAATCCTACAACTAAACTATGTCAAATTTGTTCCTCTCATGGCCTCCACTCTCATGCTAAAATTTCTAAGTTAATTTATATGAGAGATTTTGAGTGCATACAAGTGTTTTCAAGCTTGTATGAGTGTTCTTAGCTTGCATTCAAGTCAAGTTGCAACATTTCTATTTCAAAGCAAGGGTTTTTATTGATTTGGCTCAAGGGTTTTTCATTGGAGCATTCATATTTGGGTCTTTTTGGTGATTGCATAAGGGCTTCGTCTCAATCTTTATAATAAATATTCATTTGTGTCTTCATAGCATTGTAAGCCCTTTTCTACTTTCATTTTTGAACTCTAAATTTAAATGAATGATGCAAGTTTGGGGTTGATCATTATGATATGCAAGTTTGGTTGATCATCATGATATGCAAGTTTGGTTGATCATTATATGCAAGTTTGGTTGATCATTATGATATGCAAGTTTGGTTGATCATTATATGCAAGTTGGTTTAATCATTATGTATGACACATGTTGCTATGTTATGCAAGTTTGGGATGATCATGTTATCATATTATGCAAGTTAAACTTGAGTTTGTGAGCTTAAAGCTTCAAGCTTTATGTTAAAGGTTGCATTTTAGAAACATGGAAGTTATCATATCCCTTATGATAACTTGCATGTGAGGCTAAATGCGAACTTCTAGCAACTTCTACATGTCATTTATCACCATGTATCACTTATATGCTAAGTTTGGTTTTATGCATACTTTGAAGCCTAATAATGCAATATGCAAGTATATGAACATATGTACATTTCATATGCCACCATGTTAAACTTGTGGCTTCAACACCTTTTTGTCATGATTATGCCAAGTTCCCTATTTTATCCTTTATGCGTTGTTGCGATTATGTAAACGATGGGATTACTTTGGGGTTGGGTAACATTATGACAAGAACATGGTTTTTATAACATGACGTGATATGCAATTATGTTTTGGAAACATAATGGACATGACACTTAGAAAAGATGAGTGTAGCCAACTCGAGGTTGGGTTGAGTTTGTAGCATAAATCTACCCGGACCCGCCCGGCTTAACTAGTGGCTACAAGCAATAGGACCCAATGTGAGAAGTTGGTCATGTTGTGCTCGAACCCGAGGTTAGACCAAGTTGTGGTGTAAAGCTACCCGGACCCGCCCGGCTTAACTAGTAACCACAACGAGGTCTAATGTGAGAGGTTAAGCACATTAAGTTAATTAATGCCTCCTGATTAGGGTTAAGTCATGGTCCACTTAATACTTAATCAATTTGGGCTTGATGGGTTAATCGGGGTTAAGTCATGAACCTTGGGTACACTTAACCAATTTAATCCACGTTTGGATCGGGTTAACCACATTTAACCCGTTAAGAAACCCTAGTTGCGTGGTCCTTTGCAGCAGTAACCCTCTTGATAGTATCATAAGACCCTAGGACTAGGCTAGGGTGGGGCACGATTACTGGGCTGACATGTAAGTGACCAAAACGACGGCTGAGTAGGTACGCCGGTGTAGGTCCAGGCGGACTATGGTCGTGCACTTAGTCCGGAGTTGGAAAATCAGGCACGGGTACCAGTAGATCTAGACTATGCATACTTGATTGGTGTACGAGATCTACACCCTAGGACTTGATACACCCTGGGGTGGACCTAGCGCAGTTAGCTACATTGCATGTTTGGGCCGTATGTCACCGACACTTGACGAGTTAGGCTTGTAGGGAGCCGATCGACTAGACCGTGTAGTTGGACCTTGATTTAGGTCATCTCATGATATTGGGCCAAGCGTGGGCCAAGGGATCGATTCTCGTTTTACTTGACATGTTAGAATGCTAGTACAACCTTGGTGCAAAACTTAACCTTGATTATGCGATGACATCTTTATCTATCTTGTTAGTTAATCATCATGCCAGTATGTTGTTATCCTTATGTTCATCTCAGCTTCTCATGCCAGTTAACTTTACTAGTTCATGGACTGATAGTAGTAGGGCTTACCAGTCTTTTTGACTGACTTGTTTTCTTTCGCCTCTTTTCTTCAGTTTCCCCCCCTCAGGTTCTCAGGTGGGAACATTGGAGCTTAGCTTGGATCTTCATAGCTTGCTTACTGGATTTGCTCATGTACGGTGTTGGACATTGAGCTAGCTATGGTTTATCACTTCACTTTGGGGATAGTACTTTATGTATTTCAGTTTTTCAGTTTATGCTTTTATCTAGACTTTGTTTGTTGGAAAATAATGACCAAGTACTTTGTTGTAACTTAACTATGGTTTTGAAATGCTAGTTTTATCCGCTGCTTTACTACTCTGTTTTACTTATATGTTCTGTCTTGTGATATCTGCATGCATGTTTACCTTGTTTAAACGCCCCTCTGAAGCCAATGTACTTGCAAGAGTTACCTTGGCGGAGGTGGGGTGTTACAAGAAGTATGAACTGGCATAGAACAACAAAACAGATCTAATTAGGCATATGAACTAGCATAGAGCAACAAAATAGATCTAATTAGCATATGGAATATAAACTGACATAGGACAACAAGATAGATCCAATTAGCATTTTGAACGTAAGCTGGCATAGAACAATAAAATAGATCCAGTAAGGCATATGGAACATGAAATTTAGGTATGAATCTAAAAGATAAGAATTCACCAAACATGATATGATTCATCTTAAGGGCATGTTCATATAGTCCAACTCACAAACTTATCACAATTACTTTTAATTAATTGTAAGTGAAAGTAACGTGGACTCACAGTGGTAGAAGAGAAAATAGATCTGAATTCTGTATTCTGAATTTGATTAGCAAAACCATTGTTGTAGAATTTGATTCTTATCTTGCAATATGAATACTTTATCCCGATTTGCTTTAGTGTAAAAGAAAGCCTAGTTTAGGCTATAACAGCAAGGAGGCGTATGAATTAGTGTAATGAAATTAGGGTTAGGTCTAAGTGTGTTTATATAGGTGTATTAGGTGAATTAGGGCCTTTAGATTAGGTTAGGATCCATCTAAACCATCCACACCAGAAAAACACATCACCCAGCAAATCAGAGAACGCCACATAAGCAATAATTCTCCAAAATTCGTCACTGCCCAGATCTGGCCGATGGGGTCGTCCCCTACAGGGGGAGGGGGTTCGACACCTATATTGACACCTCTATAGAGGGGTCGACTTCTATGTCGACTCTCCTGGGGGGGTCGACACCCTAAAGCGGGATAATTCCTGCCCATCCCGCTTCTTGCTGATTTGATTTTCGTATTTGATTTTGATTACTATTTTAATTCTGGTTTAAACTGAAATCTTCTAAGCTCCATAACTTCTTCATACTGTATGTGTTTTACGCAAACGCGGACTCTATCACAAGCAGAATTCCGAGACGAATGCAATAGCACAACCCTTTTCCCTTAATTATTCTTATAAAAATTAAGTATTCTTTAATTGTCAATTTTAATATTATAAAATTACGGGTTGTTACAAGAGATTGACACAAAGGGAGAACCAAGGAAAGATTGGAAATGAGACATAATAGTATCTTTAACGTCAACCGGAGTGGTAGCCAAAGAAAGATCAGAATGCTGGATTAGATTATCATGAGAAGTCTATTCTTCTTACGAATGGAAGAATGAAAAAACTTGGAGTTCGTATCAACATCAACAATCAATTTGATCCTCGCCTTTTGGAGAAGATGGCCATGTTCAATACGAAGCTCCGACGAAAAAGCTAACTAGGCCAACACCCATGTTTCCTTATTAGCGGCAGAGGGATCCTCATCAAAAGACAATTCTGCTAGCACAAGATTGCTTCGGCTTCTCGAACTCGGTCAAATATATTCTTGAAAACCATGATATTCCATGCCTTAAGGTAAGCCTTAAGACGCTTCATCTTACAAGAGAACACCACACATGGAGGGCACTAACTGGGGAGTTCCAAGGGTCTTCCACTACACCATGGAAGGAACTGTGAGATCTCCACATACTCTGGAACCTAAAGGAGTTCGGGCCAGAGAGAGGGGAGAGTTGCTAAGAAGCATAGGAGCATGGTCGGAGAAGGTACGGTGGAGATGGGAAACAGAGAAAGAAAAAGGGAGACAGAACCACACTTCAAAAGCGACGTCTCTGCCAAGCCTAGAGAGAATAAGGTTTGGCCCGTCTTGGTTGTTACACTAAGTAAAGGCCGAACCGACATAAGACACCTCCGATAGACCTGAGCTGAGGATAAAAGCGTTGAAATCCGCTACCGCCAAATGATTAGCGGCAATGCCTCCGCGTTTTTCAGCTTGCTTGGAGACAACATTAAAGTCGCCTCCCAAAACAGAAACAGAGAATCCCAATTTGGATAGAGGTAGAATATCAGACCAAAGGGTCAATCTTTCTATCCGGAAGCACATAGCGTAGACCATAGAGAACAGAAAGGAAGACCAGAAAGAGGGACACGAACAAGCAACCGATAACAGCTAATCTGAATTGAAGATAGGGTGGACAACAACATCTTTGGACCATAAGATCCAAATCTTTTCAGATATATTTGCTAAGGCACCACTAAAGGCAAGAGATAAGACAGTGCTGGTGCCCGCCTTCGGTCCCACTAATGGTTCCAGAGCGCCACCAAGAAGATAGAGTGCTTAACAACGCGCTTGAGTCTAGTCAACGACATATCATTACCTATGCCACGAACGTTCTAGATGGGAAAGTTCACCATGAAGAGAAAAACAAGAAAAGAAAACACACAGAAAGAAGGCGTCTGAAGACAAGCACACCTCGCAGATCAGATAAGATATAGGGTGTGGAGAGTAGATCTAACGATCTGCTCGGATGCCTCTATAGAGCATGTGCGAATGGTGTGGTGAGTGCGAGGTACCGACTGCAGTCTACGACATGAGGCACGAGAAGTCAGACTGCTGGTTGATTATCAGGAACCAGCAAGCTCAAGAGAGCAACGAGCATCAATGTCTGGATCAGAGACCAATACGCTAGACCTAGACGGATAAGAATTCTTAGTAAGTCGAAAAAGGCAATCATTAATGAGCATTATCCCATCCTTACTAAGAAGGGGAGAGGCAACAGACACCAGACAAGGATAAGCTGGGGAAACCAACACAACCTCAGTCACAGACACAGAAGACACAAAAATAAATGTGGAGTTGCTCAATGGAGACAACGCCAATCGATGTGCGAACTCTACCAAAGTCGATCTGTTATCAGATTGACAAGCCCGCAATATAGGTAAAGTTCGCAAGCAGGGACCCCTGGAACCAATAGAAAGAAAAGTAAGACATGGGAGACCACCTCCCTGGTACACCATCTAGTGAGCCACAACAGTGTCTACTATATGCCTACGACAGAGAGGCCACCCACCCTATGAAGACACAATCCTGGAAGACCGCCAACAACACCGTAAAAACCACAAATACCAGAGCCAAACCAAACGAGTCTCTGACAACACAAAAAGGCCTCGCCAAGACTAAATAAGATGAGCACTTTGGAAAACGACAAAAAACCATCAGCATCCCAGCCAATAATCAGCACGTAAGCATACCAATTGTGGCCATTGAGCGATGGCCAACCAAAAGATGCCAAAATGAGAACACGATAAAGCCCAAAAAATGCCAAAAAGGCATGAGAAACCAAATAACATACCAACCAAGCATGACCAGGTCTGCAAGAATATACAAGCTATAGAAAAATGAGCACAACGCATAAATAAACGAGTTAGGACCAAAAATATATAAGTCAACCAAACCAAAAGTCACATTTGTCCAATCCATGCAAAGGGGAACAAACGAACTCATCATAGCAGACATACCATCCCAACAATCAGTGACCCACTCAAAACATCAAGGATCAAAAGACATGAAGAAAGATAAAGCACATTCAGTTCGGGCAACACACTCCAAACACCAAGATCAAATGTCGAACTTCATAGCAATGGAGATAAAACTAGAAATAAAGGAGAAAATCCAAACCTGAAAGCATGGTAAGCTAAATCAATACCTATTGAAGACACGAAGATCTATACATAACCATTCAGTTCATGCCGAACCCTCACCTGCTGCAAAAAACACTCCGCCTGCACCATAGCTGGTTGCACCACCTCTTCGTCTACACATAGTCGAACAAAAGAACTCTCCAAAGTGGGTGGAACAGCAAGCCCACTAAACACCATCAAGACAGCATCCCTTACTGTAGAAAACAAGTTGAACAGCTGAAGAGCAGGAGGAGTCTGCTGTCGCACCTGCGGAGAGAAATACGAAGAACCAGTCTTCCTAGGATAAAGTGGAGATCTAGAAGAAATAGTAACATCACTTTCCTTCCTCGAACGGTGTGACTTACATCTGTGACTTCGAGACCTAGCCTGCTTACCCAAAGATACAACATCAAAAAACTCGATGGCTTCAACCAGCCGAACGAGCCTGTGAGGGGTGATCAAATCCCCATCTCCAGTTAATTCAGCTGAGATAAGATTGCCAAAATCCGGGCCAACAATACCTTCGCAAGCCAACGAACCCACCAAAAAGCCATGGACGACCACAATTGGAGAAGCACTCAATGACTTGAAGCTCAAACTAGGGTAAAAGGGGGTAGTGAAATCTCCTTTTTCTCGAAGGATAGCAGGTCGATGAGGCAAATCCTCCACCTCTTGCACCTGAACACGGTGAATACTTCCACGAGGTTGTAGTTTTGTCCCTAGATCCAAACCATAGAGGGTTGAAAGCTCAAAAAAAAAACCTCAACATCCAAATACCGAAAACAAAGAATCCCAGCAAAGGATATCAATGAATAAAGGCGAACCTCAGTGGAAGAAACCACCGTCACAACCACAGATATCAGACCCTCAGAGACTGCCAAAATCGACCTCGCAGTAGCATCGAACGGTGGACAAGGCTGTATAAACGATCCAGAAACCATGAATTCATTCAAAACTTGTTCCAAAGTCATGCCCTAGAAATTAGGGGAAGCAAGCCGATAAAGTCCCGAGAGTAACGATCACGGAAGAGAATATCAGAACAATAGTCAACGATTAACTAGAAGAGGGAAGAGAAGAGCGAGAAAGTGCAAGAGAAATCAGAGTTTGGTTGCCATGAAAATGACCGTTGGATATACACATGGTAATAAAAGTTGTTTTGCTCGTATTCTAAATCTCTCTCACTTCGTTACTTTAAAAACGTTAACCGACACTTATATCTATGATGATACACATATTCATAAAATCGCCTCTTTATTTTCTTTACAGCAAAAATATCATTATATTTCATAAAACCCATTTTATTTCATTTACTTTGGAAATATTGCTATATATTCTCAAAATCTCTTTAATTCCCTTTTCTTTGGAAATATTACTATATATAACTAATACAATGGTATAAGTCCAATTATCATTGCTAATATGGGATATAGTCATGTCAAGCGACATATTATTTATTCTATCACCCCAATGGTCTTTATTTAACTTCAACTTTATAGATTCAAGTTTACAATAGCGATTTTGGAAGTAGTAATTAAATTTCTAATTTTCATTTATGGTTCCAAATCCATATAATCTCTCATTAATATCTCCTAGAAACTAAGTCCATTCACTTCTATCTTTAAATAAGTGTTTTTGCAAGCCTATACAATTTTAGTTATTTAGAAAGAGTGTCATTTACCGAACCAATTGGTATAAGAAAAATCCCAGTTCATATTTGGGCCAAACGATGTAAGCTTGTTTAATATAAGACCCAGTAGTTCCATTATATTCCAAAATCTAGCAAATAATGTTGCAATTTTATTTCTCTTATGGAAATAATAAATTGTGTCCAATATCTTTACCATTACGAATTAATATCATCCTCGGATAATCTTGAAGTTGTTCAAGTTGGGGTATTCTATTTACCTCTCAGATCTTGATCGACAAAGTTCTTACCATAATATAGATACGAGTTTGCAACTCTAAAACTGATACTTATTCTAATATCAAAACAAATCTCGTTTAACTATTTCATTTAAAGTATGGTTTTATAAACCATATCCTGCATTTGAAAAATCTTCTTTCAGTTATAATCACCTTTACTTAATCTTTCTTCTTTCATAAGTAAGCTCTTATTTAAAACAAAACCCTTGGTTTTGACATTTCTCAGCATCATTCATTAGTTGGATTTTTATTATAACAATCCATTTATCCACTCCCAAAACACAAACTCATTTAGTATATTATTATAACTTAACTTGTATTCATTATCACAAATCCATTTACTCCATTCTTTTACAAAATCCATTAAACCTATTTCTTTGCAAATTTGAATATTCTCTTCAAAAACTAACTCATTCACTTAATTTCATTATTAAGAAAACACTTATTTAAAACAATCGCCTTCGCTTCAAATCTATTTTATAAACTTCATTTATCAAACGTGGATCCATTATAGAATCTCTTTCCGATTGCGATTATTTCACTTAATACAATTTATTAAGTAAATGTTTATTCAAAATCATCGCATAAGCCTTGCATTTCTTTTACAAGCCTTGTTTCTAAAGTTTGGACTTATTATAAATCCCTTTTTAAAATTCTTTCCAAAATTTCCTCTAAGATCTCATTATAAACACAATTACTCTCTAAAATGAATCCCAAGAGTAACCACCTTAATTATTATTATTAATTTCAATAATTAACTTCATCGTTAACTACAGTAAATGTAGTTAACTTCTTGATTAACTAAAATAAAATAGTTAAGCCCTTTTTAAAAAGTTATTAAGATAATATTTAACTTCGTTAATGATTAATTCAATAATTATCTTTAAACACAACTAACTAAAAGACTAATTCTTTTAAGAACATTTATTAAGTTTGAATAACTATTCAGTAAAACCAATTCTATTAGATAAATTTTAAACAACTAATCTAATAATCAATTTCAATTCAAAACAGTTGACTTGGTCAAGTTGAAAACGTCAAGCATCTGGTTAACTGAATTTTACTGATACTTCCCCTTAAATTAATTAATAATATAATTAATTTAATTAACATTGCTCAATTGTTGCATAAAACAATTATACTAAGTTATTAACCTTTCAAATAAATTAAGGCTTCCTTATTTATAAATTTATTTGAAACATAACAATTTGCTAAAAAGATCGTTTTATATAACTTTTATAAAGTACGATAGTAAATATAGATTTATATATAAAACTTCTATTTTAAATCACTTATAAAAACACATGTTAAAAATCTATCTTTAGTTATAAAATTAAATTTATAACTTCAATTTGCGTCATTATATAAAACTTCTATTTTAAATCTGCTGCCAATTGGTAAATCAATATTGCATCAATGATAAATCTAATTCAATCATCAATCATCCAAACAAGATTTAATGTTACCTGGGGCTTAACTGTTCATATATGAATAATATAAGAACAAGTAACATACAAAATATTTGAGGAATACAGTTGGATTCCTCCAACCTATTTTTCCCAGCATCATAGCCCATCGTATCATTTAATAATGCATACGGGATAGATAATGTTAATCTAATTATTTAAATGATGGAAATATAAATAACGACAACATCAACCAAACAAAAATCAACCAATAAACAATAAACCATCCAATTCATCCAATCACACAATTTATATTATCAATGATAAATATGAATTCAATCACATCCAGTATTTCGGAAAGCGTGAGAGTTAGCTCATATTTTATTTCGATCGTCGATTCAAGTTGATTTATATAGTTTCAAACGAGCGTTTGAAACTATATAAAATCCTAGTTGGCTACGAATCCTTCCAAACTGGCTCATATGCCCAGCCCTTGTCCATACGATCCTAACGGATCATGTTTCGTCAAGTTCTGATAACTATGACAAAGTTATAAAGATTATAAGTTTTTAATAAATTAAATGTCATTAATCTTTAAATAATAATTAATAACAACCTTAATTACCAAGCTTAATCCTTCCTTCCTCATTTAAGAAGAATGGTGCCTCAAACTTAACACCATAGTGGCATCTTCACAAGCTCTGTTCTCCTCCAATGCTCGACCAAAACAAAAACTAAATACACCCCCTAACTCCTTCTTAAAATCCACTTCGCCCTGACACCGCCACGACAAGCCTCCTTGCACCATTATCAATGCGATCCCCAGCTCTGAAAACGCCACTACAGTGCAGGTGCGATGCTTTTTGACACCATACCCGACTAAAATTCCCAGGTATGTGCGCGTACGCCCCTTGAACGCAACACTAACTTCTATTTCCTCTTCCGATCGCCTCTAGTTTCTGTGCGTGCCAACCCTACCTCACTGATTTATTTTTGAGATTCATGGAAATGCATCAAGTCGTATATAACTTGTACGAAGTGGAAGCTTGTGCTAAAAGGATTCTAACGAATCTGAAATCACAAGTTTTCGTTAAAGATTTGATTTTTAATCGAATTATGAAGTGGATGATTTCTCAATTTTACTGCAAGAAAGATTTTGGATTGAGGAAAGAACGAAAACAAAAGAGAGATTTGGGGATTAGGGATCTAGAGCGGTCTGCTTATATAGAATTTTTTTATATTATTTTATTCAAATATTTTAACGAATTTTATTAATTCGTGCCTATCTCCATTCCCGTTCAATGTTTATAAATTTGTATGATCACATACAAAGTCCGTTTGTAATTACAATGGACACACGCTTATAGTTTGACATTCCGGACCCAATGAAACTTTTTTCGTCAAAATCTGAGTCTGTTTGTGGAAATAGCTAAATTTTATATATTAAATTCGTTCATTGATTCATGTTTATTTTTTGCATGCTCGCATAACAATTCCTATTGGCTCGAAACTTGAAATTTTACAATAACTTAATATCTCGGACATGACGGAACTGGTTTCATCAAATTTCGAGATCGTTTGGTAAAACTGCATTTTTTATTCCCAACGTAAATTGATACATACTTATGTCGCACATTATCACAAAATAACTCCAATCGACCCCAAATTGGAAGTCTTACAATAGCTAATCATTACGGATTTAATAAAATTAGTTTCGTCGAAATCCGATATCGTTTGAAAATTAGTTTTTCTTAAGCTCCATATTAAATCGATATAACATATATCGATCCCAAAATAAACAAATCTATTGATATTAAACTATTATTATCATATATATTTAAACAGAATGTATACTTCAAATAATGTAACTTGGATTTTGAACTCGATTTTCTCATTTTCAAGTTAAATCGATATCCATTTTATTTAAAATCGATTTATTTTGTTTAATAAATCGTTATAGTTTATAAACGATTCCATAGCGACTTTCTGAAAATTTGATTTAGTCGTAACTCAAAACCTGCAAGATGAAAACTCGATTTTTCTCTTTTATTAGAAAACTATAATCCAATAGATCCGAAAGATTCTTGTTTCAAAGAATTCTGACTTATATTGGATTTTGTATACTCAATTGAAGTTTAAAACGTAAAACACTGGCTCGTTTTTAATTCAATTATAAATTATACATTCTAACCTCGTTTTATAAGTAAATTCTTATTATAAATCAACCCTGAGCTTAACCAAAACTTTTAAATTGTCTGATTTACTAAATTCAACTTATTCCCAACTATTTCAGAATTTAATTTATTATTTCACTATTTATATTACTTAAATATTCTAAAATATTAAATCCAAGTTGTTTTAAATTGCCAAATCAATATTTAAATAATTAAATAAAGAAATTATTTAACCATTAAAAATTCGGATCGTTACACTTTTCTTCGAATATTATTTTAATTTAAATTAAATGCAAACTCAATTTAGCGCAACAACGTATGTAACAATACAACTTTTGGTTTTTAGTTTATTTTCTTTTTTCGAAACACTGAATCAATATGATCTAAATTTTAATTAATAATACAAGCTTATTTCCATTAAGAAATCACAGAATTTTAAATCGCTAACTATTTTAGTTAAAATCTCATACAATATATTCCAAAATCAATCGAAATTACAGTTTGTTACACTATACAAGGGTATTTACCTACCTTCCTTAATTTTGATAGTAAAATTTATATATGAACTTCTCTGTATATTACTAAAAATTTTCCCATCCTTTTTTGGCCTAAATATACTTTGATTATTGCACAGAGAATAGGGAGGTCTAAAGGACCAGGACTGAAGGCTTTACTAACTGTTTAAGAACTGAATGCAGATATGGTCAGCAAATAAATACAATTCGACCAGTATTTGCTTTATTTTATTTTATTTAAGTTTTGTTTATGTTTTGTTTATGTCTAGTTTTCACTAACTTATAACAAAACTGATAAAATTTTCTTTACTTCATCATAATTCAAAGGCCGAAAGTGGCATGCTTGAAGAGCTCCCGATAGGCTCAGGGCCGGCCCTGATCCCGGGCTATCTGGGCGACGGCCCAGGGCCCAATTTGTTGGAAGAGTTATTTTTTTGATGTTACATTACCAGAAATAAAAAAGAAGTTGAGCATTATTAAACATAAAAAATGATGATATGGTTGGGTTGTGTGATTTTTGCTTCTTTGTTAATTAGTAAGGGGTTCAAACCTTGACAATAACAATTTTTTCCCCTATGCGCCTTGTTCCTCAAGGGTCCAAAATACTTTTTTTCATTTTTGCACCATGTTCGTCCAGGGTCCAAAATTGCATTGGACGGGACCTGGATAGGCTATCATATACAGGCGACACCCTTGATGAATAAGCTGTACGATGAGATAATGCAGGATAACACCAAAGTGCACTTGAACAGGTAAGTTTTCCAATGCACATATCATCTACTTGCTTGAATTTTTACTATGGATTTATGTGCAAATTGTGTTACTTTGAGTAGACTATTTGTTGATGCTATTCCTCGATAATTGTTTGATTCGATTCATCTGAGGTACTGAAGATAAAATGACAGCAGATTTTGTTATTACTTAGTAAAATTTTGGTGTATCTTTTTCGATAGTAACAGTCATTCAGTTATGATTCATCAATATTTAAGAGGTTGATATTTAAATGAATTTAAATTTGTCCAAATGCTACTAACCGTCGAAATCTAAGCGAAACTCATGCATTTTCTCTTTATGTTAGTGTTAGGACAAGCATTTGTTTGAACTGAAATTTAATATGTTGTATTAGAGAATAAACAAGTTTCTAGTTTAAGCACTTTGCTACATCGTCCAGCTCAAAAGCCGGTGAAAACACGCGAAATAGTTGAACTGAGGGATGGTAAAACTTTAAATTAGAGTAATTCATCGAGGTAAAAATGTAAATTAGACTATTTGAACTGAGGGTCTGCTGCAAAAACTGTTACTGGACGCAGTTTTTGACAAAACCAAAGCAGGTGAACTAGCATTTTTGCTAGTTTACACGTGGACCTCATGGCTTTGGGCCCAAATGACTCTTGAAGCCCATTCTCTCTTTTATTACTTTTGCTGTACTTGTGTTTAAATACTGGCTATATATGGTAATACATTCAGTCTGTACGTTTCTTTGATCAAAATCAATAAAAAGCAATATTTGTTCACACATTTATGTCAACAAAAAAGATTGACTTTGTTATTTTGATTATCATTCAAACAATTTGCGTAAAGTAGTCATACTAGGGCTAGCAGCCGGTTGATGTTGACTATATACAATTCTACCAACTAACAAAAAACCATTAAAAAAATACTAATTTTTATAAAAAAATATAAGGTAGTCATAGTTGGACAATTAGCTTATTGACTGTTAACTATGTAAAATTTAAATTTTTTATGGTTGTTAACTATAAACAACCAACAAAAAGGAGGAGGGAATGCTGAAGGTGATTTTGTGGATTGGTTCAAGCCTTCAAGGGCGGTTCTAAGGATTATTTGGTTAAGGTGTGTTATAGGCTGGTTTTTCGTTTTAATTACCTTCAACGGTTTTTTACCTGACCTAAACTTCACATACCTCCGTCGAATTCTACCAGTAATTTCGGCACATTTAACCGAATTTCAACTGAATCTGCCACTTAATCAAAACTGAAGTGCCACTAAGAATACCTTTTTAAATTTCAAGACACTACAAGAACATTTAGCTATTCCAACGGTTGTAAGCCGTCGGCGGCCGTTGGAAGCCGTTGGAATAGCATTCACGTCTTCCAACGGCTTCCAACGGAATCGACGGAATGTTTCCAACGGCCATTCCAACGGCTACAAACGGCGGTATTCCGTTGAAAGCCGTTGAAAACAAGTGACTTGTAAGCCGTTGGTAACCGTTAATAACCGTTGGAAAATCTGGGTTATTTTTTTTATATTTCAGCTAGCAAATAACCTTCCAGCCACTACATTTCCAATCCAATCCAATTCCAATCCAATTCCAATCCAATTTCAATCAATTCCACGTATATACAACACATACATACCAATAACAACATAAACAACCAAAATATATCAAGTCAACATCAATATAACCAAAACAAAACATCAAAACATCCATAAGCTTAAAAATACATGTTCATAAAGCAAATACATCAAAGTTACATGTCCACAAATCATCTAAACATATCAAATTTATCATTCTCATCCACTCAATGTCAAAACATACAACATACCTTAAGCATTGCTAGCAACTTCAACAATTGACTAAGGACGACTACCATGAATGTGCACATACTTTGCAAACTTTTGATTTAGCTGTTCCAACTGCATAGTCTGAAGACGACTCTTGTCACGTAGTTGCTCAATCATAATTCTAAGCTCTTTAATTTCTTCTTTGTATTGAGTCCGCTTAAGTTGTCGAATCTGCAAATCGAATTCATAGTAAAAATGTTATTTCGTCATATAAAATATTATAACACTGTATATTTAAACGTTAATTTATTGTATGCATACAAAAGTATTGTTTACCGTCAAATTCTTGAAGTCACTATTCCAACCACCACGTTGTTGAGAGTCAGCCATAATATACCGGTCATATTGATACATATGCAAATCATAGGTAATGTAATGTGAATAGTTGTGAAAATGCAATATTAAACATAAATTATAAATGTAATGTGAATAGTTGTGAAAATCACCAAATTTTACTCAGTCTTCGTCAATCCTAACATCCTCTGCGGGTCTTGTAAAATATGTCATTTGCAATATTTGAGTTAACTCGCCATAAAAATCATTTATATGATTATTAGGATCTTCACTTCCCTTAACAAACACACCAGTATTGTTTGTTAATTTTTCAGCACCGTATTCTTTGGTGTTGAATTTATACCCATTAACAAAAAATATTGGATATGTTTTGACTTTTCTTTTCGGTCCAAATGCTAAATGTTTTATTCCTTCATCGAGCACATTATTTGTTGGATCAAAAACATAATTTCTAAACCAACTACTGAAATCTTTGCTTAAATCGCCGCCTGGATTTTGTGATTCATAAATACTGCAAACACAAACAATAATATATGTTACATTATTATTAACACGTTTAACATAAATACTGAAAAAAATTGATTACCTGACGAAAGGAGCAAATTCAGGACAATTAAGAAGAATATATGTGTGTGCGACGTTACAATCATTATCATTTAGCCATATTTCCACACATTTTCCAGCATGTCGGCCATGTCGTTTAAAAATAGATAATGTTGATTCAGAAGAAGAATCTTGTTCAACCCTCTCATCATTACGCGGAACGCTTGCAAATGATAAGTTCACATGATCATGAAAATAATGAGAGAAAAAAAAAGAGGTTTCTTCTTCGATATATGATTTGCAAATAGAACCTTCAACTCGAGCTTTTTGTCTCACTTTTTTTTAAATGATTTAAGTACCTAAGAAAATATATTCGGTTCAGTATTAAGATCTAAATATAATTAAATTATCATTTGAACACTTAGTATAATAATATACCTTTCAAACGGATACATCCATCCGTATTGCACAGGACCTCGAAGACGTGCTTCCTTTGGTAGATGAACAGGTAAATGCTCCATTACATTAAAGAAACCCGGAGGAAATATTTTCTCCAGTTTGCAGAGCAGTACAGGGATTTCATCTTCAAGTTTTAGTAGACGGTCAACTTTTAAAGTAGTTGAACAAAGCTCCTTGTAAAATAAGCTAAGTTCTGTTATTACATTCCAAACTTTTCTAGGTAACAATTCTTTGAAGGCGATGGGTAACAAATTTTCCATCATTACATGACAATCATGGCTTTTCATTCCTGTGACGGCCCGCCCCGCACCAGCCTGCATTTCCTCCGAAAGTGCGCTGTACACATGCCCGACTAGCACAGGACGGTCGTCAGAAGAAAGGAAAGAAAAGAATGAACTAATCAAGGAACCTGTAGAATGTCTCACAACGCATGGGGTAAAATAAAATAATGATAACATACTTGACATAAAACAGGTGAGACAATGCATAAGCTGATAACTAAAATAAATATCAACATCAGAGCAGCGGAAATCCAAATACAGCTTATTACAACTTTTCCAAATTTACTGTCTCTAAACAAAAGAATAGCTAAAGTAGAAGATGCACCACCAATGCCCAAGCAGTGATCTTCAACAACACAGGGAGAATATTATATATATATATTACGTGGAAGCCTCCTGCTCGTCTCCGGATCATCTACCTGTGCATCACCAGCTAACCTGTCTCTAGTCTGCTCGTGTGAGCACCCAAAGTAATAAGAGGAGACATAAAACTCTGGGTCAGACATAAAGCCTGGTATGAGCGATAAGCATCTAAACAGAAAAATAACAGGTATACTAAACCATACCTGAACCTGGACCTGCAACCAAAGAGTTAGTACCACATACCGTACAATGCTCTAAGGTGCCATAATAAATAGTGTAAGAATACGGGGGTGGGGTGTGTATGTCAAACAATCAAGAACCATCCTTACGACTCTCACTCAGTGCGTAAAGTATACGATATCTACCACTTTGGAACACTAGACAAAATGAGGTAACAACGAATCCCGACTTGTAGAAACCCTGCTGTGACCAAGCCAAACACTCGGAGTCATGACCAAACATTTCAATGACCCACTTCATTGGTCGTAGCCCTTGGTTCTACCGATGCCATAATGGCCCTGAATCTGCCTTCGTACCTCCTACCATAGTGGTCCACAGCTATAGACGTCGATAACTCCTTGGCACGCGTCCCGCAGCAAAGCCCAACCATGAAGCAAACTCGTTGATTCCCATCTGGATCTTGAGCTTTAGCTTCTCATTTGGACTACCTTTGCATCTCGGGTTTTGGTCATCATCTTCATCCGGATCGTTCTCCATCATTCGGGTCGTGCATGTCCCACAGCATCAGATCGTGGCGCTGCATCAGTTCGGATCGGCTCTCACCATCCCTTACTGGATCGGATCGGAATGACCTACGCGGATCGGGTCGTAGAAACCCCATCGGATCGGATCGGCCATCGCTTCAAGTGCACCGGATCGGGTCACCCTACGAGCTCCGGATCGGATCGTGAATACCCATTGGTTCGGGTCGTGCCACCTTGCTGATGTTCGTGATGTGTTCCTTCAGGAGGATCGTGACACCCAAGCTGGAATGGTTCGTGAAAGGTAGGGGCGGATCGGGTCACCTCTTCATGAAGCAACACTGGTCATTTCGCGAAGTCTTGATCGGATCGGATCGGATCGGCACCATCGGATCGGGGTCTTCAGCCATCAGCGGATCGGATCGCGCCATCGGATCGGATCGTGGTCTTCAAGCATCGATGGATCGGATCGCTCCATTGGTTCGGATCGCCCTTATCTCCTCCGATCCGGTCCGGATGACTTCCTGCAGTTCTTCCAGCGAGCAGTTTACGCCTTTCGACGGCGTTTTTGACAAATCTAACACTTCTAATCAATCATAAAACACACCATAGAGTCATAGCAATATGTAATAGCAACCAAAAACAGCAAACAACCATTCAAATGAATCAAAATGGATCAAAAGTGGCCAAAACTCCTTATTTTCCCTTAAGCATGATTAAGTAAAACTGATCATAGGGTTAACAAAACTTAATCAAATCGAACCAAATTTCTAACAGAGGCATAAAATATTATTTAAGAATTTCTAAACATTTTTCCAGAATTTATTAGTGTATAAATTCGCTAATCTTCACTAATTACCCTTAATTACCGTAATTAGTGCAAAAACTATGCAAATCACTCACCTTTGCTACAATAAAACTTTCAGATCTGAAGTGAACCTCTGATTTGCATGAATTCCAATATATAACAGTAGCTCTACCTCGGTCCTTGTGCTAATCCTCCTTGATTTGATGCCTCTAAGCCTTAATCCTTGAATAGGAAGTGATTTTGGGTGTTTTTAGAGAGATTT
This sequence comes from Allium sativum, assembly GCA_030737875.1. Classification (NCBI taxonomy): domain Eukaryota; kingdom Viridiplantae; phylum Streptophyta; class Magnoliopsida; order Asparagales; family Amaryllidaceae; genus Allium; species Allium sativum. The sequence continues at coordinate 169,841,881 of CM060912.1, forward strand.
AAAGAGTGGAGGCCATGGCTAGGTTAAGAGGAATGAAAGTGGCGGCTGGAAAATGTCTAAAGAAATGTTTTCTAACCCTAATCAGCCCCTATATACTCCTAAACCCGAAATTCCCCTCTTGGCCTAGCTGCTAATCACCCGGTTAAGCCCAATTAAGCTGTTTTTCACCATCTGAAACTTGTTTCAGCCATATCTCCCAAACGGTAAGTCCGTTTGGCTAATGTGACCACTCTACGGAAAGAGAAACCATCATCCGGAGCCAATGGAAGTGGTTTCAGGTCAAAATTCCTTTCCAGTCAAAAGTTATGGCCAAAACAGTGCCAACCAGGGGTAAAATGATCATTTAAAAATCGGGAAAAATCATGAACATGGGAAATGACCCCAATAGCCGTCCCCCAAAGTTACATGACTATACGACTTCGTATGAGAAAGAAATAAATATTCTATGATCTTATGATGCGTAGAATGCGGGTCGTTACACTCTCCCCCTTAAGAAATTTCGCCCCCGAAATTCCTTAACCCAAAACATACAAAGGATCCAGCATGCCTAACAACCACATACAACAATCAATCATGCAAAACAAGAAAACAAGTCTATCCTAACATGCGGAAAAACTAAATCGAAGCCAAAATCTTACCAGGCAAAGAGTTCTGGGTGTGACTTCTTAATGTTCTCCTCTGTCTCCCAAGTACAATCATTCTCGTCCTCGCTCCACTATACCTTGACTAGCTTCACCGCCTTCCTTCGAAGTTGCTTCATGTCGTACTTGACAATACGGGCCGGCTTGCGGTTCCCAACCGCCTCGGGTTCTACTTCGAAGTCCTCTAACTGATCAGGTGAAATAGTCATATCTGAGTCGTGAACGAACTTCCTTAGTTGGGAAACATGAAATACGTTGTGAACTCCTGCCATCTTCTCTGGTAAGTCAATTCTATATGCCAAATTCCCGACTAGTTAAAGAACAGGGAATGGGCCAATGAATCTTGGTGCCAACTTGCCTCTCCTGCCAAATCGTATTACGCTCTTCAACGGAGAGATCTTGACAAACACCAAGTCACCAACGGAGAATTTTAAGTCTCTTCTTCTCTTATCAGCATAACTTTTCTGCCTATCTTGGGCTGCCTTCATTCGTTGTTGAATGATCTTAATCTTACCTGAAGTTTCCCTCACCACATCTGGTCCAAGCATAAACTTCTCGTCAGTCTCTATCCAACATGATGGTGAGTTGCACGGTCTTCCGTACAAAGCTTCAAACGGAGCCATACCGATACTGGATTGGTAGCTATTATTATATGCAAACTCTACTAGATGCAAATGGTCATCCCATGATCCACCAAAATCCAATATACATGCTCTCAAGAGATCTTCCAAAATACGATTCACCCTCTCCGTCTGACCGTCGGTCTGAGGATGATATGAGGTACTGGGATGTAACTCTGACCCTAGAGCCTCTTGTAAGCTCTTCCAAAACCCACTAGTGAACAACGGGTCTCGGTTGCTCACAATGCTTTTGGGTATTCCATGAAATCTCACTACCCACTTCATATATAATTCTGCTAACTTAGCTGCCGTTCTGGTCGATTTGACTGGTATAAACCTTGCACTTTTAGTCAGTCGATCTACAATTACCCAAATGCCGTCATATCCCGATCTAGTCCTTGGTAAACCATCGATAAAATCCATCGAGACTTGCTCCCATTTCCATTCGGGAATTTCTAAGGGCTATAACAATCCACTAGGCTTCTTTTGCTCGGCTTTGACTAGCTGGCAATTCATGCACTTAGATATAAACTTCCCAATGTCTCTTTTCATCCCTTCCCAGTAGTAGGTCTGCTTCATGTCTCGATACATCTTATTACCACCGAGGTGTATAGTCAGTTTTGAGTGATGACACCCTCTAAGCACTTCATCCCTCATTCCATTGACATTTGGTACGACTAGTCTTCCATCTTTTCTAAGCCATCCATCTCGATCAAGCCCATACTTGTTCATCTCCTCATCGATACCCATCTCTAACTTGGAGATGATGTCCAATAGGTTAGGATCGTCCCTCTGACTAGAGCCGATTCGCTCAATCAAGGTGGGTCTAATCGTCAAACTTGCTAACATTTCTGGATCCAATTCGCACTTTGGTCTGAAATCATACCCAGCGATGTACTCCAGTTGCTTCCATTCTAGAAACATAGCCCCTAGGCTGGCATGTCTCCTACTCAATGCATCAGCCACCGCATTGCCCTTTCCCGGTGTATATGCGATGTCAAAATCATAGGAAGCTAAGAACTCTAACCATCTCTGCTGACGGAGATTTAAATCCTTCTAGGAGAATAGATACTTCAGCGACTTATAATCTGTAAACAGCTCAAATCTTTCTCCCGAGAGATAGTGTCTCCACATCTTTAACGCGAACACGATCGCTGCCAATTCTAAATCATGGGTAGGGTATCTTCTCTCGTGCGGCTTCAATTGCCGACTTGCGTAAGCTACAACTCTACGCCTTGCATCAATACAGCACCCAGTCCGGTACCACAGGCATCCATGTATACCGTCATCTCTTCATCCCCCTTAGGAATGACTAACACTGGTGCGCTTGTCAACTTGTCCTTTAGACTTTTGAATGCATTCTCGCACCTTTCATCCCAGACAAAAGCTTGATTCTTCTTAGTCAACTGGGTCAGTGGTGCTGCTATCGTGGAGAAACCTTGGATAAACTTACGATAATATCCAGCTAATCCCAAGAAACTTCTTACATCTGTTGCATTCTTGGGCGTAGGCCAATCCTGTACCGTAGCCACCTTCGTCGGGTCCACGGCAATACCATTCTCTGATACAACATGGCCCAAGAACCTCACTTCCCTCTTCCAGAAGTGACACTTAGAAAACTTTGCTTTCAATTGGTGCTTTCTCAACACCTTCATCACTATTCTCAAATGTCCCTTGTGTTCTTCCTCTGTCCTCGAGTAGACCAAAATATCATCAACGAACACAAGGACAGACTTATTCAACTGATCTCTGAATACCCTATTCATAAGATCCACAAAATATGCTGGGGCATTGGTCAGCCCGAATGGCATGACCAACCACTCGTAAAACCCAGACGGCGTCTGAAATACCGTTTTAGCTATACTCTCAGCTTCCACTCTAAGCTGATGAAAACCTGTCGCGAGATCCAACTGAGAAAATACTCTCGCGCCACTCAACTGATCGAACAAATCATCTATCCGCGGTAGAGGATACTTGTTCTTCCTCGTCACTGTATTCAACTCGCGGTAGTCTACACACAAACGAAGGGAACCATCCACCTTGGTAGCAAACACAACTGGTGCTCCCCATTCAGAAACACTCCTTCTGATAAATCCCTTCTTCAAAAGATCGCTGAGTTGCACCTCGAGCTCTCGCTTCTCCCTTGGTGCCATACGACGAAGTGGCATCACTATAGGCCTGGCATCCTTTACCAAATCAATACGAAACTCAATCTCTCGGTGTGGTGGAAGTCCGGTCACTTCTTCGAAAACATCCGGATACTGGCCAACCACGGGCAAACCTGACAACTCACTATGCGGAATGTCGAGGGAGTTTAGAAAACTAGCCAATACCCCCTTACTGGGTAGACCACCAAACACTATCCTCCGCCCATCATCCGCTCTAGCTGTCACCAACAAGCCCTCACAGTCTACCACCACCCCGTACCTTCGGAGCCAATCTACTCCCAAAATAATGCCAAACCCAGTAAGCCCAAAACAAAGCAATCACAAACATGCATCCATGACTCGATAAGACCACATTACGACAAATCATGCTAAGGCTAGTCGAACCACCAATCGGGTTCGTCACTACTAAAGGTCTATCGACAATCTCGGGCTCCAATCCCAACCTATCTACCAGGTCACTAGATATGAAAGAACTAGAAGCTCCGGTATCAAACAAAACCCTAACAGGAATATCATAAACAGAAAGCATACCTTGAATGACGACATTCTGTCCCTTTTCCACCGCAGTTGGGGCATTCGACGAAGAAGGAATAGCATTAAGAGCATATGCTTTCACTATTTGCTTTTCTTTAGGGGGTTGCGGACACTTGTCCTTGTGATGTCCCATTTGACCACAGTTGAAGCACTTCCTATCCGCTGGCTTGGCCTGACAATTACTAGCATAATGGCCCTTCTTACCACAGCTGAAGCACTCAACATCTTGCTTATTCTTTTTCTTCTGGCCATCCTTAGCTTGGTTCTGCTTTCTCTTATTCTGGGAACCACCCTTGCCTCCACCACTTGCTTGTGGTTTTGGCTCTTCTGCAGATGCAACCTTAGTCTTCGACTTAGGGTAGAGACTTTCTGATCTTAACGCTTTCCCCACAATCGATTCAAACGTCTCATCGATGTGGTTAATAAGTTTTTCCCCCAAGTACTGATCCAAACCAGTTATGAATTTCTCATTCTTTTTCTCGGCAGTATCAATAAGAGATAACCCATATTTTGACAAAGTGTCAAATTCAGCAATATACTCCGAGACAGCTCTGCCATTCTGCTTGAGCTCCAAGAATTTCTTAAACAGCACTGACTTCTGAGCAGCTGGAATGAACTTCTCGCTAAAGCGAGCCTTAAACTGCTCCCAAGTAATATGATCTTCGGGAGTAGCTGTCTTTATAGCATTCCACCAATTCATTGCCCGCCCTTGCAGCTGACGGGACGCTAGCTTTCTTTTCATCGCATCCTCGATACCCAAATCCTCGAAGATACGTTCGCAACTATCCAACCAATCCTGAACATCCGTGGCCGACTCCGTTCCGTGGAACGGCTTCCCACCAAGGCTAGTATAATCCTTATTCAGCTTGGCGAAGTCGACTCTTGGCGCCTGCACTATTGGACCACCACCATTTCCACCATTGGGAGCTGCCCTCTGTACATCTCTAAGCATCTCTCTCATGAGGTCAGTAAACATCGTCCTCATGTCAGCAGCATTCCCATTATTGGCTCCCCTACCAGCACCTCTAGTATATCGGCTCATCGTCAATCTGAAAAAGGAAACGATTAACGATTCCATAGTGGTGCTAGTGCAGTACGACTTCATTCTTATACTACTAATAGTATATATATAGCTTTTGAAAACCAAAATAATCACAAATACGCTCTCTCGTATACGTATATTATCTCTCCCTGATAACTTTCCTAGGTTAACTACGCAACCTAGAGCTCTGATACCAAGTGTGACGGCCCGCCCCGCACCAGCCTGCATTTCTTCCGAAAGTGCGCTGTACACATGCCCGACTAGCACGGGACGGTCGTCAGAAGAAAGGAAAGAAAAGAATGAACTAATCAAGGAACCTGTAGAATGTCTCACAGTGCATGGGGTAAAATAAAATAATGATAACATACTTGACATAAAACAGGTGAGACAGTGCATAAGCTGATAACTAAAATAAATATCAACATCAGAGCAACGGAAATCCAAATACAGCTTATTACAACTTTTCCAAATTTACTGTCTCTAAACAAAAGAATAGCTAAAGTAGAAGATGCACCACCAATGCCCAAGCAGTGATCTTCAACAACACAGGGAGAATATTATATATATATTACGTGGAAGCCTCCTGCTCGTCTCCGGATCATCTACCCGTGCATCACCAGCTAACCTGTCTCTAGTCTGCTCGTGTGAGCACCCAGAGTAATAAGAGGAGACATAAAACTCTGGGTCAGACATTAAGCCTGGTATGAGCGATAAGCATCTAAACAGAAAAATAACAGGTATACTAAACCATACCTGAACCTGGACCTGCAACCAAAGAGTTAGTACCACATACCGTACAATGCTCTAAGGTGCCATAATAAATAGTGTAAGAATACGGGGGTGGGGTGTGTATGTCAAACAATCAAGAACCATCCTTACGACTCTCACTCAGTGCGTAAAGTACACGATATCTACCACTTTGGAACACTAGACAAAATGAGGTAACGACGAATCCCGACTTGTAGAAACTCTACTGTGACCAAGCCAAACACTTGGAGTCATGACCAAACATTTCAATGACCCACTTCATTGGTCGTAGCCCTTGGTTCTACCGATGCCATAATAGCCCTGAATCCGCCTTCGTACCTCCTACCATAGTGGTCCACAGCTATAGCGTCGATAACTCCTTGGCACGCGTCCCGCAGCAAAGCCCAACCATGAAGCGAACTCGTTGATTCCCATCTGGATCTTGAGCTCTAACTTCTCATTTGGACTACCTTTGCATCTCGGGTTTTGGTCATCATCTTCATCCGGATCGGTCTCCATCATTCGGGTCGTGCATGTCCCACAGCATCAGATCGTGGCGCTGCATCAGTTCGGATCGGCTCTCACCATCCCTTACTGGATCGGATCGGAATGACCTACGCGGATCGGATCGTAGAAACCCCATCGGATCGGATCGGCCATCGCTTCAAGTGCACCGGATCGGGTCGCTCTACGAGCTCCAGATCGGATCGTGAATACCCATTGGTTCGTGTCGTGCCACCTTGCTGAGTTCGTGATGTGTTCCTTCAGGCGGATCGTGACACCCAAGCTGGAATGGTTCGTGAATGGTAGGGGCGGATCGGGTCACCTCTTCATGAAGCAACACTGGTCATTTCGCGAAGTCTTGATCGGATCGGATCAGATCGGCACCATCGGATCGGGGTCTTCAGCCATCAGCTGATCGGGTTGCGCCATCGGATCGGATCGTGGTCTTCAAGCATCGATGGATCGGATCGCTCCATTGGTTCGGATCGCCCTTATCTCCTCCGATCCGGTCCGGTTCGGATGATTTCCTGCAGTTCTTCCAGCGAGCTGTTTACGCCTTTCGACGGCGTTTTTGACAAATCTAACACTTCTAATCAATCATAAAACACACCATAGAGTCATAGCAATATGTAATAGCAACCAAAAACAGCAAACAACCATTCAAATGAATCAAAATGGATCAAAAGTGGCCAAAACTCCTTATTTTCCCTTAAGCATGATTAAGTAAAACTGATCATAGGGTTAACAAAACTTAATCAAATTGAACCAAATTTCTAACAGAGGCATAAAATATTATTTAAGAATTTCTAAACATTTTTCCAGAATTTATTAGTGTATAAATTCGCTAATCTTCACTAATTACCCTTAATTACCGTAATTAGTGCAAAAACTATGCAAATCACTCACCTTAGCTACAATAAAACTTTCAGATCTGAAGTGAACCTCTGATTTGCACGAATTCCAATATATAACAGCAGCTCTACCTCGGTCCTTGTGCTAATCCTCCTTGATTTGATGCCTCTAAGCCTTAATCCTTGAATAGGAAGTGATTTTGGGTGTTTTTAGAGAGATTTAAAGAGTGGATGCCATGGCTAGGTTAAGAGGAATGAAAGTGGTGGCTGGAAAATGTCTAAAGAAATGTTTTCTAACTCCTAAACCCGAAATTCCCCTCTGGGCCTAGCTGCTAATCACCCGGTTAAGCCCAATTAAGCTGTTTTTCACCATCTGAAACTTGTTTCAGTCATATCTCCCAAACGGTAAGTCCGTTTGGCTAATGTGACCACTCTACGGAAAGAGAAACCATCATCCAGAGCCAACGGAAGTGGTTTCAGGTCAGAATTCCTTTCCAGTCAAAAGTTATGGCCAAAACAGTGCCAACCAGGGGTAAAATGGTCATTTAAAAATCGGGAAAAATCATGAACATGGGAAATGACCCCAATAGCCGTCCCCCAAAGTTACATGACCATACGACTTCGTATGAGAAAGAAATAAATATTCTACGATCTTATGATGCGTAGAATGCGGGTCGTTACAATTCCACTCAGCTTTCCGTTTTTATAGTCGACACATCTACGAAGATTGGAGGAAATTCCATCGGGAAATCGTAATTCTTCTACCCATTTTAATAGTACTGTAACTTGATTGTTGTCTAGTTCATAGCATGCTTTGGGTTTTTTACTATCATTGGGCTTCATATGAAGCTCTGGACGATTACATATTTCCTCTATATCACGTCTGGATTTCAAATCATCCATAGTCTTGCCCTTTACATTCAGAACTGTATTAAATACATTATCAAATACGTTTTTCTCGTTATGCATCATGTCAATGTTATGACGGATTAAGAGATGTTTCCAATAAGGCAATTCCCAAAATATACTCTGTTTGCACCAATTATGAATCGTCGATTTGCCTTGAATATCAATTTGTTTTCCTGTTTCATGTATCTTTGGATAATCTTTTACAAGTTCATATATTTCCTCACTTGACCAAACCGACGGTGGCCGTAGACCCTCACGTCTATTAGATGTAAAAAATTTTTTGTCTCGTCTAAAAGTTTGATTAACATGAAGAAAGCATCGATGACAATCAAACCATGAAATTTTCTTTCCGTATGGTAACGAAAATGCTCGTGTTTCTTCCATGCAATATGGACAAGCAAGACGATCGGCTGTACTCCAACCCGAAAGCATTGCATATGCTGGAAAATCACTAATCGTCCATAACAAAGAAGCGAACATCCGAAAAATTTTCTTTTTTGATACGTCGTATGTTTCAACTCCTTCATTCCATAGTATTTTCAATTCTTCGATTAGCGGTTGTAAGTAAACATCAATACCCTGTGTCGGATCATCAGGGCCAGGGACAACAACTGTGAGAAAGATGTATGGAGTTTTCATACACATCCACGGAGGTAGATTGTAAGGTGTGATTATTATAGGCCAAGATGAATATTTAGAACCAAACTGAGAAAACGGTGCGACGCCATCTGTACGTAAACCTAGTCTAACGTTGCGGCTTTCCGCTGCGAAATCAGGATATTTCTTATCAAAATATTTCCATGCTTCTCCATCCGATGGGTGTGTCAACGTACCTTCTTGAGGTGTTCTCACACTGTGCCATCTCATATGCTGCGCTGTTACGGATGATGCATATAATCTTTGAAGTCTAGGGGTGATGGGTAAATAATGCATACGCTTGTGCGGAACTTTTTTTCCTTTCTTTTTTCTTGGTTTGTATCTTTCTTGATTACAAAACTTACATTTTCTAAGATTGCTGTCTTCTTTCCAATACAACATGCAACCCTTTACACATGTATCTATTTTCTGATATGGCAAGCCAAAAGATGACATAAGTTTTTTCACTTCATAATAATTTTCGCACATTAAATTATCCGATGGCATATGACGTTTAGCCGCTTGAACAACAGCTGTAAACCCAGCTTCCGTAAGATTGTATTTTGATTTCATAGCAATGTATTCTGCAGTTACCGATAATTGAGTGCCACTTTCACATCCATTCCAAATGGGTTTTTTAGCATTATTCAATAAATCATATTTTTTTTAGCTTCAACATTTGGCTCATCTTCTACGTTATCATCGTCATTACCAATTTGAACGGTAGGAAACATTGATCGTGCAACATCTTCGACCAAATTTTCAATGAGATTCGTGCTAACTTCAACACTATTGACCTCCGTAGAATGTTCTTCAGTATTATGGGCTACAATTTCTCCATGACGATCCCACAACAAATAATTGGGTAGGAAACCGTATTGGCGCAAATGAATCTTAACCATATTCGGTATTAAATAGTTCAACAATTTGCATCTACTTCATGGAAAACGAATTTCTCTACTGTTTCCGATATTACTTATCGCAAAATCAATGAACACTTTCACCCCATTTTCAAAATGTTCACTTATTGCACCACTAATTTCCCTTCTTTGATACATCCAGCTCCGCTCATTAAAGTAATTGGCCATTTTTCCTATACTTTAAAATCTATGATAAAATAAAAAATAATCGTTAATTTTATAGTTGTCTACAAACTTTATTTCAAAATAAATAACTATTGGTTTACTGACGCTTATATGTCTTCTTTGATGGTCGGTCATCCTACTTCCCATTACAAACACAATAGTAATTATATTTCGTAAATCATATCATTTTAAACGATTTCACAAAATTTCGACAGCATTTCCCCCGTGTTCCTTGTATCGTACACACTTGCGTGTACACAAGGAACGTAAAGGAAATGCCATCAAAGTTTTGTGAACCATTTAAAGTGATATGATCTACGAAATATAATTACTTTATAGCGTTTGTAACTTGTTCAATACAAGGACAAATCCGACAAATATTGTATCAGATGAATATAGATTTCCGTTTTGTAAAAGAACGAATATCCATATAACAATCATATACAACACTTGTCAGACGGGGCCAAATAATAACTAAGGGTTTAAATATTTATCTACATTAAATTTCAATATACAATTTGTAAATATTTTAACCGTTTTAGTACATATGTACAAAATTATATATTTTTGTAATTTACTTCGTGTTTGCACCAATTACATTATTTTAAATTACTTCGTATTTGTCAACATAATATAATCTTCGTGTTTGCATAAATTATATTATTAGCAAACACTATCACACACATATAACATTCACTAACTAAAATTACCTAAATAAACACAATCAAACCCTAAATCAATTTAATCCCAAACAATTTAATCATTATTGTGAAAATAACAACAATTAGTGGTTAACATGATGTAATATACACATACAAACAAGTAGAAATTAAGCAAATCATAAAGTAAACCCGAAATCAATTAATACCTAAAAATTAGGTTTTATGAAATTACCTAATTTGGATAGCAAGAAGGGTGGAGATGCGTTGGAGAAGCACGTAGAGGGCGCCCAAAGAGATTGGAGTGATGGAGGAAGCCTTGACAGCAAATTTGGAAGGGGATGAAGGGTTGGAGGAGATGATTAATTGGTGGGGTAGGATGAAATGAAGCTCTCGGTTGGCTGTAGCAGGCAATATCCCGTCTTATTCCAACGGCTTCCAACGGCCGCCAACGGTATTTTCTCTAACGGCTTCCAACGGCTAATTAAACCATTGGCGGCCGTTGGAAACAGGACGTCGGAATAAGCATCCACTCTAGTAGTGAGAATTTTTTATCGTTGTGGTATACTATTTTATGTGCATTCTAAACGAATTATTGTTCATTTTAATTTTATGTCCCAAACTGTTTCTTGGCATAATTTACTAAAATACCATCCTAGACAATGTTATAAATAACATACTTCATTGATTGTAAGTGGTTAACAGTCAATACATGAATCTTTGATGGTTTACATTTCATGCTTGGAGCATGAAGACCCAATCAAATCAAATCAAATTCCCTATACTCAAAATTTACTACCATCCTATATCCAACCAATCAAGACCACCTGAACAGGGATGAACCTAGACCTATACTCTAAAGGGATAAAAAACTGAAAGGGGTCAGCATTAACTTAGCTTTTAATATAAAAAAAATGGTTAACAGTGTACTATTTTTAGTAAAAACATAAATTAACAGTACTATTTTGGTATTTGAGAGAGATCAACTGCTCTTTCTAGACCATCAGTGGATTCACCCCTACCCCTAAATTTCATTTTTTTTGTAATTAAGCTATCCTTTTCTTTCTGACTTAATTGCAAAAAGATGAAAAAGAAGAGTCCGATTGATTGGGTATAGGGGAATAATAGATATTAGGTACAGAGAATTTGCTCTCTAATAATAAAATGATCCACTGACCTCTTAATCAAAAAACCTCCAATAGGCACAAGGCAAACAAGTCATACACAAGTCATTGAAACTCGCTGAGTAAACAATTTGATTGTAATTTGTAAATAGTCAATGGTGCACCCAAAGTTGTGTTAAAGAAAAAATTGATAAGACAACTGCATCAAGAAAAGTCATGGTAGAAAAGTACGTGCAACTAAGTTCTTTTCTAGAACAAATACTGCCTATTGGATTATATTTTACATGTTACTGGGGCGAAAATTAGTCCCACTGCATTTTCGATTCAGGATATTGTTTAATATAATGTTTTGAAGAATCGGGTTAGAGATTTTATTGCTTAATTTTATAATTATATGTATAATTGTTTTTTTTTTAATATTTTTTTTAGCTATGATTCCTTTATTGATTGTTTAAATAATTTTGAATCGTGAAATGGAGATTGAGATCTTCGCCTTGCCAAAAGGAATTAGCGTGGTTAACATGCGAAGAGAATTTGTTAGTTAACGAATTTGAATCTTTGACTATAACTCGTTCAACATATGAACGAGATTTATGAATTAAGTTTGTGGTTTTATAGTGATTAAGAGAATAAAAGTGAAGATTATATAAAATTTTACGATTGGAAGTTTTATTACAACGTGGTTTTATACTGATTAAGAGAATAAAAGCAGAGATTATATAGTATTTTACGATGGATGATGCTAAGACGACCGGGTTTACAATCTGATTTTCAACCGGCTACTGACAAAATTTCAGATGGAAAAAGAGGAATTCAGGGAAGAGCTCCAAATTTTCTCTATCTTCCAGTTGAAAAGTAAGGAAATACCATCGGTCGAACTAGCAATATCATTTTATGATTGGTATTTCTATTACCCTGTGTTTTTTTTTTTGCTGGGAAATCCAAGTCATTTAACTGTTTGTTTAAAACATAATTATTGAGGTGGCAATTCAAGTCATTTAGCGGTTTGTTCTTGTAATTTAAGTTAGACCGATGCTAGAACGACCGAAAATTTTACGGTGAAATTCACTGCATCTGAAAATATGCGGTAGGAATTGAACGCAATTTACTAGGAAGAAACAGTCAAATGGCTAATACACCTGCCGCATTTTCTAAGTCCGTAATTTTCGGTTGATTAAGCATTAGCGTTTAAGTTATTAGCATCTATTTTCTTAAAGTGACGTTACTTCAGTGTCTTTGATTTGCGTAATTCCTTGGCGCAAGCCTTCTTATTTCCTTTTCTCTCTCAGTTTATGTATGTTTGCTTGCATGTGCACGACCAAATGTGCACATTAGAAATAGTAAAGCAACAAAATATGTTTCAGTGTGGTTTAAAAAACGAGACGACCCCGAACCCCGTACTGACGGCGGCAAGGGTAATCCTTGGAACATAACACATAAACAGATAATAGCAGAACAGAAATAAACAAATACACCAGATAATGAACAATAGAATATACTAGATAAACGTAATCATCAGAGTTACACAGTATACAGGATCATACTTAGTACAAATATAGTTCAGTTATACATAAATGTCTACAGCTGAAACAAACATAATATGTATAATAGGAGTTGAACAGCATAAAAAGAGATAAATGATAGAATCCATCTTCAGCTCCAGCTATCCGGATAAAGCCAGCTAAAACCTAAATACAAAGCTGCCCGTGTAGAAAAAGGGGCACCCGAGTTTGAAAGTGAAACAAACTACGAGTGAGTCATGGGATTGGTATGAGAAATCTACTCAACACATTTGAAATATGGCTAATCACAGGACCACGCCACTTTCGTGGAACGGGTTTACTCCATTGGATCGCCGGTGCTTTAAAACAAATATTTCTTTTAAACATCGCAATGTTTTTTATAAAAATGAAGCCGTTATAAGACTAAGTTCCCATCAGACAATGCAACGCAAACCGGAGTGTAACTCCCCACACCCGCTAAGGTCACTCACTAAGGGAATGCCTTAACTTCGGTGGAGTATTTTAAGTGAATATAGAACAGAAAAATTACAACAAGACAGATATAAATAATACTTGAAATTTAAAACATCATTTCATTGCAGCAAAAGATAAACATGTTTGGTTACATATCAAAACCAACTAAAACAAGAGTCAAGTACTAAATATCCATCCTGATAAAACATAAGTACATAATCCCACTACATGTACTAATAGCCATAATAGAAAAGATAAGCTGGGCTTTACATCACGGTCCAAGCTCCAAAAGATAGATAAAGCAATCTGATCAAAGCCCACTAGTGCTAGGCCCACTCTGAGAACCTGAGGGTTGGAAAAAAAGATAAAACAACGGAGTCAGACATAAGTCTGAGTAAGCCCTATAACTTTAACAATACAATCATTAAAGTAATTAGGGTATGATATAAACCTGGTACGGTACAACTGGGGATAAATGACTACACTAAGCAGCCAACTAGACTTAGGATGAACTAAGATAACGGTAAAGACGCACCTATCCACCCAAGGATAAATACTACACTGCACCACACCAGATCTACCCACCCTAGGGTAATTCCTACACTGCACCACACCAGATCTACCCACCCAAGGGTAATTCCTAACTTGCAGATTGATCCCACTAAGTGTGCTTAATAATTTTTATAGTAGTCTCGTGTACCCCTAGCTGACTACATAGGTGCCGTCTGCCCCTATCTCCACTAGGTGTACCCACTACTCCCATTCGATCGGCTCCCTAACGTAGATACCCGTGCTGGCCCCACAGTGGGGTGTATCACTCCCCAAAGTGGCGACCCAATACAATCAACGGTGCACGACTTATACCTACACGATGCAACAACGTCTTACCTACCAGCCCGGGTCCACACACGCATATGAAACCCGTTGGACTTGCGTTGCCACCGCTAACCCGTTTTGGCCTCTTATAGTCAAGCCCAGTACGCGTGTCCCGTCCTCGACATGGGTCGAGCCCAATATGATACATATGGCTTACTGGTTGAAATGGGCCCCCACAAGCTACCCACCTAAGCTTGACCCTTCTAGTGTATCCCACTTTACCCTTTTTAATAATCATGTCCACTTACATGTTTAAAGTTTGGTTAAGTCATCTAATCATATTTTAATTGCCACTCAAGGCACCCACTATATTTCCACATGCCACCCAAGGCATTTACTTGATTTCCTCATGCCACCCAAGGCACTTACTTGATTTCCTCATGCCACCCAAGGCACTTACTTGATTTCCTCATGCCACCCAAGGCACTTACTTAACCCTTTAATCATGTTTAATTACATGTTCCACTTTGGTTAAGTATTCTAATCGTATTTTCTATTGCCACCCAAGGCACCCTACTAGATTTCCACATGCCACCCAAGGCACTTACTTGATTTCCACATACCACCCAAGGCACTTGATTTCCACATGCCACCCAAGGCACCCACTTAACCCCTCATGTCCCACTACATGCTTATCTGGTTAAGTGTTTCTTAATTGATTAAGAACGTAACCGTTGTAAAGACCTCTCACATTAGACTATCTTTTATGGCAGCTGGATTTGCCGGTCGGGTCCGGGCAGCCTTACGCCATAACCGAGTCTAACCTCGTGTCTTTACACTTGTCACGTATTAAGTTTGTGCCTAAGACCTCTCACATTGGGCCAATCATTTGTAGCCGCTGGATTTGCCGGTCGGAGCCGGGCAGTCTTATGCTACAAAAGGGTCCAACCTCATGTCTTAGTCGATTAATTACACCTAATTAATCACCCCCATAATTTGTATTAATTATCCCTAATTAATTACAAATTTAACGATGTACATAATTGACTCAATTATGTCCATCCACTTTATGGTATGCATAATCATACCAAGTTCACACCATTTCATTAAGATGAATATTAACCCCATCGTTCCCCACGTAATTCGCTAACATGACATACTTAAAAGGGAAGATTCATTACACATACAATAGGTTCAACTTGCATAACATTAGCATCAACATGGGTTTTAAAGGTGTCAACATGCATATAGCATCAAACCCAACTAGCATAAATGACCAACCCAAACTTGCATGAATCACATATGT
This sequence comes from Allium sativum, assembly GCA_030737875.1. Taxonomy (NCBI): domain Eukaryota; kingdom Viridiplantae; phylum Streptophyta; class Magnoliopsida; order Asparagales; family Amaryllidaceae; genus Allium; species Allium sativum. The sequence continues at coordinate 169,857,499 of CM060912.1, forward strand.
CATAAAGAGGGTAACTTGCATAAGCTACTTATGTCATTCAAAGGGGTAAACTTACATATGTATGTATGACATACAAAGGTGTTAACTTGCATATGTATGCATATCATCCAAAGGTGTAAACTTGCACATGTTACTTACATATAATCAAACACCAAACTTGCATAACATGTCATATATGAACTTGCATATAATCAAACACCAAACTTGCATAACATATCATATATGAACTTGCATATAATCATACACCAAACTTGCATAACATATCATATACGAACTTGCATATAATCATACACCAAACTTGCATAATCATGGCGTCATAATGGATCAATGTTTATCATAGCGATTTGCATAACTAGCATCATGAACACATGGCCTAAAACTTGCATAACTTGCATAACATCATGATCACCTAGCATATGACTTGCATAACTTGCATAACATCATGATCACATAGCATATGACTTGCATAACTTGCATAACATCATGATCATATAGCATATGACTTGCATAACTTGCATAACATCATGAACACATAGCATATAACTTGCATAACTTGCATAACATCATTAACACATAGCATATAACTTGCATAACTTGCATAACATCATGAACACATAGCATATGATAACATAACTTGCATTGATCCACATTCATAGCCATAACCTCAGTATATCCTATCATAATCATTTCAACAATTGGTCGTTAAGGCTATAGAAACTCACAACTTGTTGATTAGCACTCCTAAGAAGAAGATTAAGTTGTTAGAGTTGATTAGAAGTTGATTTGAGAAGCTATCTTCCTCTTTAATTTGATGGAGGCTCCTTCAAGTTGCATTTCGACGGCATGACGACGTTGTATCTATTTTTAGTATGAATTAGTGTAGTCTTAGGGTGTATTTATAGATTAGTTAGGTATTTTAGGCCATTAGATTAACCCTAAATCAGATTAGAGCCGTCAGATTTCGTCACTAGCCATCAAGACCCAGCCCACAAGCCAAAATGGTGCACCCAGGTCACACAGACCGACAGGGGGGGTCGACCCCTGGGTCGATCCCTAGGGAGGGGGTCGACACCCATGTCGACCCTAGGGTCGACACCCTCTGTCTGGCGGGAATTTTCCCGCCTCTTCTGAAATGTGAAATTTTTATTTTTAAATCTGTTTTGAATTTTCTGCAAACTACTTCGGGCCTTAACTGGGTCATACGGACTCCGATTTTCGAAAACTCGGACACTATTTCGCGTATTTTTCCGAGATGAACGCAATGGCATAGCCCGTTTCCCCTGATTCTGATTTTAAAATTTAATTCTGCCATGTTTTATATTATAGTAAGTTATTCAACATACGGGGTGTTACATTCTCCCCTACATAAAGGATTTCGTCCCCGAAATCTCTAAGTCAAGAAGAACGTATCCTACCATCCAAACAAACATCTACTAAGCCATCAAACACTGGCATCCATTGTCCTTAAAGTTTCTAATGCTGTATGAACAAATGCAACGAGTGTGTGTATATGTTCCCTGTCTAATGCAAAATCAGGCGGTCTACTGATTCAGTTGACCTCCTTAATGCAAACCATGATAGTGCCATGCATCCAATATGTATGCGAAAGAACCCTATCGACACATACTATCTCTACATGTGTGCACAACCATACACCAAAATGCATCATCCATTTGATAACACAACCATTATACATCCATTAATATAGCTACCTACACACAATTTTATGCAATATGCAATATGAAGTGATTGAGCCGATCTAGTGTCAAAAGTGTGTGTATATGCATCCACGAGCAACCACTAGCAACCACTTGCATCCACACGCATCCATCAATCATAACATGTCTCAAACACATGTTTCATCCATAGGTTTACCCTATCTAAAGGTCAAAGGTACCAACGAGAAGACACACTAAAGATAGGATAAGTACTAGACAAACGATAAAGGAGAAGTTAAAAGACATACCCTCAAAAGGAATGGGTACGGTGAACGCATCTTCGCTTCTGTCTCCCAAATAGCATTGCTCTCATCCTCTCCCCATTGCACTTTGACTAGTCGAACCTCTCTGTTTCTCAACTTCCTAATCACTGACCCAAGGATGCGGGTAGGAGCTCGTCGAATAGTTGCATCACGCTCTACCTCCACTTCTCTAAGCAAGCTCGGCTCTACCACCTCTGCGGTCTCATGTAGGCACTTCCTCAAATGTGACACATGGAATACGTCATGTACCCCACTAAGTCTCTCGGGTAAATCCACTCTATATACCATCCGTCCATTCATTTCCTTAATAGGAAACGGTCCTACAAATCTTGGTGCTAACTTCCCAATGGACCCAAAGCGAACAACATTCCGTAATGGAGATACTTTGACAAAGACCATGTCCCCAACATCAAATTCCAGAACCGTCCTCCTCTTATCCGCGTAATATTTCTGTCTGTCTTGCGCTGCTTTCATCCTTCTTTGAATCAAATCAATCTTTTCCGAAGTCTCTCTAACCATATCAGGCCCAAGCAAGATCTTATCCATAGATTCCCACCAACATGTAGGTGATCTACAAGGCCTTCCATAAAGAGCTTCAAAAGGAGCCATACCAATACTGGACTGAAAGCTGTTATTATACGCGAACTCTACCAATGGAAGATGCTCTTCCCATGTACCTCCAAAATCTAAGATACAAAGCCTCAAAAGGTCTTCCAGAACACGATTCACCCTCTCGGTCTGGCCGTCCGTCTGAGGATGATATGCGGTGCTCAAACACAACTGAGTCCCTACCGCCTCTTGCAAACTCTTCCAAAACTCTCTAGTGAAGATAGGATCTCGATCGCTCACTATGCTAGAAGGCACACCATTCAACCGAACTATCTCTCTAAGATAAACTGAAGCTAGCCATGGAGCAGTCCTCTTGCTCTTCACGGATATGAAATGGGCACTCTTAGTAAGTCTCTCTACCACAACCCAAATTCCCATATTACCCTTCCTCGATCTTGGTAACCCATCAATAAAATCCATAGAGACGCTATCCCACTTCCATTGCAGAACTTCCAATGGGTGAAGCAACCCCCCAGGTTTCTTTTGCTCCGCTTTCACCTGTTGGCACACCAAGCATCTAGCGACATACTCGGCCACATCTTTCTTCATACCGACCCAAATGAAAACTCGCTTCATGTCTTGGTACATCTTGTCCCCACCGGGATGAATGGTCATCCTAGAACGGTGTGTATCATCAAGAATAGCCTTCCTCAAAACCTCGTCTTGCGGTACGCAAAGTCTACCGTCTCTACGCAAGCACCCCCTATCGTCTAGGGTGTACCTACTCAAATGGCTGGACGACTCCCCCCTTATGAGCCTCTCTACCAACTCAACCAACTGTGGGTCGTCCCGCTGTGCCTCGCCAATCCGTCCCAAAATAGTAGGTCTGACCTCCAAGGATGCTAGCAAACCGGGTATATAGTCAACGGAAGGTCTGAAATCAAACATCGAGATAAATTCCAAGCTTCGTCGTTCCATGAACAATGGACTCTAGAACAACCTTTTTCTGCTCAAGGCGTCCGCCACCACGTTACCCTTGCCAGGGGTATATGCTATCTCGAAATCATAGGATGCTAAGAATTCCATCCACCTTTGTTGTCTTAAGACTATGCGCTCGAAGAGTCTCCAACACTTCCCTAGGATGTAGGGCATGCTTTTCTCCACTTCTAGAGAAAACCAGGATATTCTCCCATGCAAAAATCATCACAACTATCCATCTCTCACGCAGACCATCCTAGTCGAACTCGACATCCCCCAAGTGCAAGCCCCAAAGTCCTAAACCAATATCAGACAAACACCTAAGGGATACCTCCTTCGAATTCAGACGACCTACGTGAGATGATACTAGTAAAAATGGCTAAATAATCAAGCACTTGTCCAACTCTGGATGTCCTTGCCAGTCTCACTCCAAAACCACCGTTAATCAAATAACTGGCTTTGCTTAACCTATTAAGCACATACAAAAACTTATTTCTCTCTTAGAAAAGACCAAGATGTCATCCACAAAGACCACTACAAAGTTATTTAGGTACTCCCTGAACACCCTTACTCATCAAATCAACAAAGTATGCGGGGGCGTTCGTCAAACCAAATGGCATCACAAGCCACTCATAGAAACCATCCGGAGTCCTAAAGGCAGTCTTGTCTATGCTATCCTCAGCCACTCTCAACTGATGAAACCCTTGGCCAAGTCCAACTGCGAAAGCACTGAGGCGCCAACCAACCGATCAAAGAGATCATCAATCCTCGGCAATGGGTGCCTATTCTTCTTTGTGAGCTTGTTGAGTTCTCTATAGTCTACACAAAGTCTGAGGGACCCATCCGCCTTCGTAGCAAAAACTACTGGAGCACCCCACTCCGATATACTTCGTCTTATGAACCCCTTCTCAAGCAACTCCCCTACTTGCTTATGGAGTTCCCTCCTCTCACGAGGAGCCATGTTGCGCACTGGTAAAGATACTGGTTTAGCATTGTCCACCAGATATATTCGGAAGTATATCTCCCTCTTCGGAGGTAAGCCCTTCACCTCCTCAAACACATCCGAGTACTCCCGGACCACTCTAACAGATCGCAAACTCTCGACCGAAGCGTTAAGCGATTCTAGATAACTTAGCATAACAGAATCCATGGGATTACAAGAGATCTCGAGAGTGTTCCCCAAGCGGGTCATGAGCCTAACAACTCTCCTTTCGCAATCAAGAACGGCACCATTACTGGATAACCAGTCCATGCCCAAAATCAACCCATAGCCCGTGAAGCCCAAAACAAAAGCATCACATCTAAACTCAACGCTAAGTATAGAAATCTTCAAACCCAAACATATCATGGACAAATAAGTGGAGCCCCCAATTGGGTTTGAAACAACCAAGGGATCATCTACTAGACTGGTGTCTAGGTGCAGTGACTCAACTAACGATGATGAGATAAACGAATGTGATGCGCCAGAGTCGAATAAAGTTCGAACAGGATGATCGAGAGAACCAAATTTCAACCTAGACGGTCCTACCCCCATCAGGTATACCAGCCGTGAGGGAATACATCTACCCTCCAGAAGATCCTGTCCTTTGTCCTTACCTCTTTGGACAATCCTAATAAGGTGTCCTATTTCTCCAAAACAACTAGCCTTCCCCTTCACATTCTCCTTTCGTGACCTCCCACCACGATGAGGTTTCGTCCTTTATTTACCTAATAGCTATTTGAACCTTCCTCCCACGTCCATCTTAAAGGTACCCACAAGCCCTCCACCTCCTTGGACTAACTTCTTAGCCCGACAAACGTCTTAGTCCCTTGAAGTGGTTCTTCCGTCCTTCATACAGAAGTCCTTATATATCTTTAAAAAAAGACATCTATACGCGGAGGGGAAATTCAAAAAGAGAAAGAGGAAGAGATTCAGAACGGAGAATCGAAAGATTAAGGTATGGCTATTGGGGATTATGCTTTTCTTTCAAAAACTTTTCTCTTAAAAGACATGTTTTTGAAAATACTTCTTCCAAAAATGTTTTTAGAAAAATAGTTTTCTAAAAATTTTATCTGTTCCTTTAACCTTCAGCTCTGATACCACGTGTAACACCCCACACCCGCTAAGGTCACTCACTAAGGGAATGCCTTAACTTCGGTGGAGTATTTTAAGTGAATATAGAACAGAAAAATTACAACAAGACAGATATAAATAATACTTGAAATTTAAAACATCATTTCATTGCAGCAGAAGATAAACATGTTTGGTTACATATCAAAACCAACTAAAACAAGAGTCAAGTACTAAATATCCATCCTGATAAAACATAAGTACATAATCCCACTACATGTACTAATAGCCAAAATAGAAAAGATAAGTTGGGCTTTACATCACGGTCCAAGCTCCAAAAGATAGATAAAGCAATCTGATCAAAGCCCACTAGTGCTAGGCCCACTCTGAGAACCTGAGGGTTGGAAAAAAAGATAAAACAACGGGGTCATACATAAGTCTGAGTGAGCCCTATAACTTTAACGATACAATCATTAAAGTAATTAGGGTATGATATAAACTTGGTATGGTACAACTGGGGATAAATGGCTACACTAAGCAGCCAACTAGACTTAGGATGAACTAAGATAACGGTAAAGACGCGCCTATCCACCCAAGGATAAATACTACACTGCACCACACCAGATCTACCCACCCTAGGGTAATTCCTACACTGCACCACACCAGATCTACCCACCCAAGGGTAATTCCTAACTTGCAGATTGATCCCACTAAGTGTACTTAATAATTTTTATAGTAGTCTCGTGTACCCCTAGCTGACTACATAGGTGCCGTCTGCCCCTATCTCCACTAGGTGTACCCACTACTCCCATTCGATCGGCTCCCTAACGTAGATACCCGTACTGGCCCCACAGTGGGGTGTATCACTCCCCAAAGTGGCAACCCGATACAATCAACGGTGCACGGCTTACACCTACACGATGCAACAACGTCTTACCTACCAGCCCGGGTCCACACACGCATATGAAACCCGTTGGACTTGCGTTGCCACCGCTAACCCGTTTTGGCCTCTTATAGTCAAACCCAGTACGCGTGTCCCGTCCTCGACATGGGTCGAGCCCAATAAGATACATATGGGTTACTGGTTGAAATGGGCCCCCACAAGCTACCCACCTAAGCTTGTCCCTTCTAGTGTATCCCACTTAACCCTTTTTAATAATCATGTCCACTTACATGTTTAAAGTTTGGTTAAGTCGTCTAATCATATTTTAATTGCCACTCAAGGCACCCACTAGATTTCCACATGCCACCCAAGGCACTTACTTGATTTCCTCATGCCACCCAAGGCACTTACTTGATTTCCTCATGCCACCCAAGGCACTTACTTAACCTTTTAATCATGTTTAATTACATGTTCCACTTTGGTTAAGTATTGTAATCGTATTTTCTATTGCCACCGAAGGCACCCCACTAGATTTCCACATGCCACCCAAGGCACTTACTTGATTTCCACATGCCACCCAAGGCACTTGATTTCCACATGCCACCCAAGGCACCCACTTAACCCCTCATGCCCCACTACATGCTTATCCGGTTAAGTGTTTCTTAATTGATTAAGAACGTAACCGTTGTAAAGACCTCTCACATTAGACTATCTTTTATGGCAGCTGGATTTGCCGGTCGGTTCCGGGCAGCCTTACGCCATAACCGAGTCTAACCTCGTGTCTTTACACTTGTCACGTATTAAGTTTGTGCCTAAGACCTCTCACATTGGGCCAATCATTTGTAGCCGCTGGATTTGCCGGTCGGTTCCGGGCAGTCTTATGCTACAAAAGGGTCAACCTCGTGTCTTAGTCGATTAATTACACCTAATTAATCACCCCCATAATTTGTATTAATTATCCCTAATTAATTACAAATTTAATGATGTACATAATTGACTCAATTATGTCCATCCACTTTATGGTATGCATAATCATACCAACTTCACACCATTTCATTAACATGAATATTAACCCCATCGTTCCCCACGTAATTCGCTAACATGACATACTTAAAAGGCAAGATTCATTACACATACAATGGGTTCAATTTGCATAACATTAGCATCAACATGGGTTTTAAAGGTGTCAACATGTATATAGCATCAAACCCAACTAGCATAAATAACCAACCCAAACTTGCATGAATCACATATGTCATAAAGAGGGTAACTTGCATAAGCTACTTATGTCATTCAAAGGGGTAAAGTTGCATATGTATGTATGACATACAAAGGGGTTAACTTGCATATGTATGCATATCATCCAAAGCTGTAAACTTGCACATGTTACTTGCATATAATCAAACACCAAACTTGCATAACATGTCATATATGAACTTGCATATAATCAAACACCAAACTTGCGTAACATATCATATATGAACTTGCATATAATCATACACCAAACTTGCATAACATATCATATATGAACTTGCATATAATCATACACCAAACTTGCATAATCATGGTGTCATAATGGATCAATGTTTATCATAGCGATTTGCATAACTAGCATCATGAACACATGGCCTAAAACTTGCATAACTTGCATAACATCATGATCACCTAGCATATGACTTGCATAACTTGCATAACATCATGATCACATAGCATATGACTTGCATAACTTGCATAACATCATGATCACAGAGCATATGACTTGCATAACTTGCATAACATCATGAACACATAGCATATAACTTACATAACTTGCATAACATCATTAACACATAGCATATAACTTGCATAACTTGCATAACATCATGAACACATAGCATATGATAACATAACTTGCATTGATCCACATTCATAGCCATAACCTCATTATATCCTATCATAATCATTTCAACAATTGGTCATTAAGGCTATAGAAACTCACAACTTGTTGATTAGCACTCCTAAGAAGAAGATTAAGTTGCTAGAGTTGATTAGAAGTTGATTTGAGAAGCTATCTTCCTCTTTAATTTGATGGAGGCACCTTCAAGTTGCATTTTGACGGCATGACGACGTTGTATCTATTTTTAGTATGAATTAGTGTAGTCTTAGGGTGTATTTATAGATTAGTTAGGTGTTTTAGGCCATTAGATTAACCCAAAATCAGATTAGAGCCGTCAAATTTCGTCACTAGCCACCAAGACCCAGCCCAAAAGCCAAAATGGTGCACCCAGGTCACATAGACCGACAGGAGGGGCCGACCCCTGGGTCGACCCCTAGGGAGGGGGTCGATACCCATGTCGACCCTAGGGTCGACACCCTCTGCCTGGCGGGAATTTTCCCGCCTCTTCTGAAATGTGAAATTTTTATATTTAAATCTGTTTTGAATTTTCTGCAAACTTCTTCGGGCCTTAACTGGGTCATACGGACTCCGATTTTCGAAAACTCGGACACTATTTCGCGTATTTTTCCGAGACGAACGCAATGGCATAGCCCGTTTCCCCTGATTCAGATTTTAAAATTTAATTCTGCCCTGTTATATATTATAGTAAGTTATTCAACATACGGGGTGTTACATTCTCCCCTACTTAAAGGATTTCGTCCCCGAAATCTCTAAGTCAAGAAGAACGTATCCTACCATCCAAAAAAACATTTACTAAGCCATCAAACACTGGCATCCATTGTCCTTAAAGTTTCTAATGTTGTATGAACATATGCAACGAGTGTGTGTATATGTTCCCTGTCTAATGCAAAATCAGGCGGTCTACAGATTCAGTTGACCTCCTTAATGCAAACCATGATAGTGCCATGCATCCAATATGTATGCGGAAGAACCCTATCGACACATACTATCTCTACATGTGTGCACAACCATACACCAAAATGCATCATCCATATGATAACACAACCATTATACATCCATTAATATAGCTACCTACACACAATTTTATGCAATATGCAATATGAAGTGATTGAGCCGATCTAGTGTCTAAAGTGTGTGTATATGCATCCACGAGCAACCACTAGCAACCACTTGCATCCACACGCATCCATCAATCATAACATGTCTCAAACACATGTTTCATCCATAGGTTTACCCTATCTAAAGGTCAAAGGTACCAACGAGAGGACACACTAAAGATAGGATAAGTACTAGACAAACGATAAAGGAGAAGTTAAAAGACATACCCTAAAAAGGAATGGGTACAGTGAACGCATCTTCGCTTCTGTCTCCCAAATAGCATTGCTCTCATCCTCTCCCCATTGCACTTTGACTAGTCGAACCTCTCTGTTTCTCAACTTCCTAATCTCTGACCCAAGGATGCGGGTAGGAGCACGTCGAATAGTTGCATCACGCTCTACCTCCACTTCTCTAAGCAAGCTCGGCTCTACCACCTCTGCGGTCTCATGTAGGCACTTCCTCAAATGTGACACATGGAATACGTCATGTACCCCACTAAGTCTCTCGGGTAAATCCACTCTATATGCCATCTGTCCAATCCTTTCCTTAATAGGAAACGGTCCTACAAATCTTGGTGCTAACTTCCCAACGGACCCAAAGCGAACAACATTCTGTAATGGAGATACTTTGACAAAGACCATGTCCCCAACATCAAATTCCAGATCCGTCCTCCTCTTATCCACGTAAGATTTCTGTCTGTCTTGCGCTGCTTTCATCCTTCTTTGAATCAAATCAATCTTTTCCGAAGTCTCTCTAACCATATCAGGCCCAAGCAAGATCTTATCCGTAGATTCCCACCAACATGTAGGTGATCGACAAGGCCTTCCATAAAGAGCTTCAAAAGGAGCCATACCAATACTGGACTGAAAGCTATTATTATACGCGAACTCTACCAATGGAATATGTTCTTCCCATGTACCTCCAAAATCTAAGATACAAAGCCTCAAAAGGTCTTCCAGAACACGATTCACCCTCTCGGTCTGGCCGTCCGTCTGAGGATGATATGCGGTGCTCAAACACAACTGAGTCCCTACCGCCTCTTGCAAACTCTTCCAAAACTCGCTAGTGAAGATAGGATCTCGATCGCTCACTATGCTAGAAGGCACACCATGCAACCGAACTCTCTCTCTAAGATAAACTGAAGCTAGCCATGGAGCAGTCCTCTTGCTCTTCGCGGGTATGAAATGGGCACTCTTAGTAAGTCTGTCTACCACAACCCAAATTCCCGTATTACCCTTCCTCGATCTTGGTAACCCATCAATAAAATCCATCGAGACGCTATCCCACTTCCATTGCGGAACTTCCAATGGGTGAAGCAACCCACCAGGTTTCTTTTGCTCCGCTTTCACCTGTTGGCACACCAAGCATCTAGCGACATACTCGGCCACATCTTTCTTCATACCGGCCCAAAAGAAAACTCGCTTCATGTCTTGGTACATCTTGTCCCCACCGGGATGAATGGTCATCCTAGAACGGTGTGTATCATCAAGAATAGCCTTCCTCAAACCCTCGTCTTGCGGTACGCAAAGTCTACCGTCTCTACGCAAGCACCCCCTATCGTCTAGGGTGTACCTACTCAAATGGTTGGACGACTCCCCCCTAATGAGCCTCTCTACCAACTCAACCAACTGTGGGTCGTCCCGCTGTGCCTCGCCAATCCGTCCCAAAAGAGTAGGTCTGACCTCCAAGGATGCTAGCAAACCGGGTATATAGTCAACGGAAGGTCTGAAATCAAACATCGAGATAAATTCCAAGCTTCGTCGTTCCACGAACAATGGACTCAAGAACAACCTTTTTCTGCTCAAGGCGTCCGCCACCACGTTACCCTTGCCAGGGGTATACGCTATCTTGAAATCATAGGATGCTAAGAATTCCATCCACCTTTGTTGTCTTAAGACTATGCGCTCGAAGAGTCTCCAACACTTCCCTAGGATGTAGGGCATGCTTTTCTCCACTTCTAGAGAAAACCAGGATATTCTCCCATGCAAAAATCGTCACAACTATCCATCTCTCACGCAGACCATCCTAGTCGAACTCGACATCCCCCAAGTGCAAGCCCCAAAGGCCTAAACCAATATCAGACAAACACCCAAGGGATACCTCCTTCGAATTCAGACGACCTACGTGAGATGATACTAGTAAAAATGGCTAAATAATTAAGCACTTTTCCAACTCTGGATGTCCTTGCCAGTCTCACTCCAAAACCACCGTTGATCAAATAACTGGCTTTGCTTAACCTATTAAGCACATACGAAAACTTATTTCGCTCTTAGAAAAGACCAAGATGTCATCCACAAAGACCACTACGAAGTTATTTAGGTACTCCCTGAACACCCTTACTCATCAAATCAACAAAGTATGCGGGGGCGTTCGTCAAACCAAATGGCATCACAAGCCACTCATAGAAACCATCCGGAGTCCTAAAGGCAGTCTTGTCTATGCTATCCTCAGCCACTCTCAACTGATGAAACCCCGTGGCCAAGTCCAACTGCGAAAACACTGAGGCGCCAACCAACTGATCAAAGAGATCATCAATCCTCGGCAATGGGTGTCTATTCTTCTTTGTGAGCTTGTTGAGTTCTCTATAGTCTACACAAATTCTGAGGGACCCATCCGCCTTCGTAGCAAAAACTACTGGAGCACCCAACTCCGATATACTTCGTCTTATGAACCCCTTCTCAAGCAACTCCCCTACTTGCTTATGGAGTTCCCTCCTCTTACGAGGAGCCATGTGGCGCACTGGCAATGATACTGGTTTAGCATTGTCCACCAGATATATTCGGAAGTTTATCTCCCGCTTTGGAGGTAAGCCCTTCAACTCCTCAAACACATCCGAGTACTCCCGGACCACTCTAACAGATCGCAAACTCTCGACCGAAGCGTCAAGCGATTCTAGATAACTTAGCATAACAGAATCCATGGGATTACAAGAGATCTCGAGAGTGTTCCCCAAGCGGGTCATGAGCCTAACAACTCTCCTTTCGCAATCAAGAACGACACCATTATTGGATAACCAGTTCATGCCCAAAATCAACCCATAGCCCGTGAAGCCCAAAACAAAAGCATCACATCTAAACTCAACGCTAAGTATAGAAATCTTCAAACCCAAACATATCATGGACAAATAAGTGGAGCCCCCAATTGGGTTTGAAACAACCAAGGGATCATCTACTAGATTGGTGTCTAAGTGCAGTGACTCAACTAACGATGATGAGATAAACGAATGCGATGCGCCAGAGTCGAATAAAGTTCGAACAGGATGATCGAGAGAACCAAATTTCAACCTAGACGGTCCTACCCCCATCAGGTATACCAGCCGTGAGGGAATACAACTACCCTCCAGAAGATCCTGTCCTTTGTCCTTGCCTCTTTGGACAATCCTAATAAGGTGTCTATTTCTCCAAAACAACTAGCCATCCCCTTCACATTCTCCTTTCGTGACCTCCCACCACGATGAGGTTTCATCCTTTATTTACCTAATAGCTATTTGAACCTTCCTCCCTCGTCCATCTTAAAGGTACCCACAAGCCCTCCACCTCCTTGGACTAACTTCTTAGCGGGACAAACGTCTTAGTCCCTTGAAGTGGTTCTTCTGTCCTTCATACGGAAGTCCTTATTTATCTTAAAAAAAAGACATCTATACGCGGAGGGGAAATTCAAAAAGAGAAAGAGGAAGAGATTCAGAACGGAGAATCGAAAGATTAAGGTATGGCTATTGGGGATTATGCTTTTCTTTCAAAAACTTTTCTCTTAAAAGACATGTTTTTGAAAATACTTCTTCCAAAAATGTTTTTAGAAAAATAGTTTTCTAAAAATTTTATCTGTTCCGGTAACCTTCAGCTCTGATACCACGTGTAACACCCCACACCCGCTAAGGTCACTCACTAAGGGAATGCCTTAACTTCGGTGGAGTATTTTAAGTGAATATAGAACAGAAAAATTACAATAAGACAGATATAAATAATACTTGAAATTTAAAACATCATTTCATTGTAGCAGAAGATAAACATGTTTGGTTACATATCAAAACCAACTAAAACAAGAGTCAAGTACTAAATATCCATCCTGATAAAACATAAGTACATAATCCCACTACATGTACTAATAGCCATAATAGAAAAGATAAGCTGGGCTTTACATCACGGTCCAAGCTCCAAAAGATAGATAAAGCAATCTGATCAAAGCCCACTAGTGCTAGGCCCACTCTGAGAACCTGAGGGTTGGAAAAAAAGATAAAACAACGTGGTCAGACATAAGTCTGAGTGAGCCCTATAACTTTAACAATACAATCATTAAAGTAATTAGGGTATGATATAAACCTGGTACGGTACAACTGGGGATAAATGACTACACTAAGCAGCCAACTAGACTTAGGAGGAACTAAGATAACGGTAAAGACGCGCCTATCCACCCAAGGATAAATACTACACTGCACCACACCAGATCTACCCACCCTAGGGTAATTCCTACAATGCACCACACCAGATCTACCCACCCAAGGGTAATTCCTAACTTGCAGATTGATCCCACTAAGTGTACTTAATAATTTTTATAGTAGTCTCGTGTACCCCTAGCTGACTACATAGGTGCCGTCTGCCCCTATCTCCACTAGGTGTACCCACTACTCCCATTCGATCGGCTCCCTAACGTAGATACCCGTGCTGGCCCCACAGTGGGGTGTATCACTCCCCAAAGTGGCAACCCGATACAATCAACGGTGCACGACTTATACCTACACGATGCAACAACGTCTTACCTACCAGCCCGGGTCCACACACGCATATGAAACCCGTTGGACTTGCGTTGCCACCGCTAACCCGTTTTGGCCTCTTATAGTCAAGCCCAGTACGCGTGTCCCGTCCTCGACATGGGTCGAGCCCAATAAGATACATATGGGTTACTGGTTGAAATGGGCCCCCACAAGCTACCCACCTAAGCTTGTCCCTTCTAGTGTATCCCAATTATCCCTTTTTAATAATCATGTCCACTTACATGTTTAAAGTTTGGTTAAGTCGTCTAATCATATTTTAATTGCCACTTAAGGAACCCACTAGATTTCCACATGCCACCCAAGGCACTTACTTGATTTCCTCATGCCACCCAAGACACTTACTTAACCCTTTAATCATGTTTAATTACATGTTCCACTTTGGTTAAGTATTCTAATCGTATTTTCTATTGCCACCCAAGGCACCCCACTAGATTTCCACATGCCACCCAAGGCACTTACTTGATTTCCACATGCCACCCAAGGCACCCACTTAACCCCTCATGCCCCACTACATGCTTATCTGGTTAAGTTTTTCTTAATTGATTAAGAACGTAACCGTTGTAAAGACCTCTCACATTAGACTATCTTTTATGGCAACTGGATTTGCCGGTCGGGTCCGGGCATCCTTACGCCATAACTGAGTCTAACCTCGTGTCTTTACACTTGTCACATATTAAGTTTGTGCCTAAGACCTCTCACATTGTGCCAATCATTTGTAGTCGCTGGATTTGCCGGTCGACTCCGGGCAGTCTTATGCTACAAAAGGGTCCAACCTCGTGTCTTAGTCGATTAATTACACCTAATTAATCACCCCCATAATTTGTATTAATTATCCCTAATTAATTACAAATTTAACGATGTACATAATTGACTCAATTATGTCCATCCACTTTATAGTATGCATAATCATACCAACTTCACACCATTTCATTAACATGAATATTAACCCCATCGTTCCCCACGTAATTCGCTAACATGACATACTTAAAAGGGAAGATTCATTACACATACAATGGGTTCAACTTGCATAACATTAGCATCAACATGGGTTTTAAAGGTGTCAACATGCATATAGCATCAAACCCAACTAGCATAAATAACCAACCCAAACTTGCATGAATCACATATGTCATAAAGAGGGTAACTTGCATAAGCTACTTATGTCATTCAAAGGGGTAAACTTGCATATGTATGTACGACATACAAAGGGGTTAACTTGCATATGTATGCATATCATCCAAAGGTGTAAACATGCACATGTTACTTGCATATAATCAAACACCGAACTTGAATAACATGTCATATATGAACTTGCATATAATCAAACACCAAACTTGCATAACATATCATATATGAACTTGCATATAATCATACACCAAACTTGCATAACATATCATATATGAACTTGCGTATAATCATACACCAAACTTGCATAATCATGGTGTCATAATGGATCAATGTTTATCATAGCGATTTGCATAACTAGCATCATGAACACATGGCCTAAAACTTGCATAACTTGCGTAACATCATGATCACCTAGCATATGACTTGCATAACTTGCATAACATCATGATCACATAGCATATGATTTGCATAACTTGCATAACATCATGATCACATAGCATATGACTTGAATAACTTGCATAACATCATGAACACATAGCATATAACTTGCATAACTTGCATAACATCATTAACACATAGCATATAACTTGCATAACATCATGAAGAAAATAGCATATGATAACATAACTTGCATTGATCCACATTCATAGCCATAACCTCATTATATCCTATCATAATCATTTCAACAATTGGTCATTAAGGCTATAGAAACTCACAACTTGTTGATTAGCACTCCTAAGAAGAAGATTAAGTTGCTAGAGTTGATTAGAAGTTGATTTGACAAGCTATCTTCATCTTTAATTTGATGGAGGCTCCTTCAAGTTGCATTTTGACGGCATGACGACGTTGTATCTATTTTTAGTATGAATTAGGGTAGTCTTAGGGTGTATTTATAGATTAGTTAGGTGTTTTAGGCCATTAGATTAACCCTAAATCAGATTAGAGCCGTCATATTTCGTCACTAGCCACCAAGACCCAGCCCACAAGCCAAAATGGTGCACCCAGGTCACACAAACCGACAGAGGGGGTCGACCCCTGGGTCGACCCCTAGGGAGGGGGTCGACACCCATGTCGACCCTAGGGTCGACACCCTCTACCTGGCGGGAATTTTCCCGCCTCTTCTGAAATGTGAAATTTTTATATTTAAATCTGTTTTGAATTTTTTGCAAACTTCTTCGGGCCTTAACTGGGTCATACGGACTCCGATTTTCGAAAACTCGGACACTATTTCGCGTATTTTTCCGAGACGAACGCAATGGCATAGCCCGTTTCCCCTGATTCAGATTTTAAAATTTAATTCTGCCCTATTTTATATTATAGTAAGTTATTCAACATACGGGGTGTTACACGGAGGATAGAGTTTTACCTTATAATGGCCAAAATATGCTTGATACGAATAAAATAAAAGCATTTGATATTATCACTAGTGTTTATATGTTTCAAAAACAATTTCAATCATAACTATCAATCATAGACGGCATGGGTACCATATATCATGTCGCCATACATATATATAATCAAAACCGCACAGTCACGTATTTGGAAATTGGATTTCCGTCATGAACCAAGGCAAAAGATAGTCCTTACCGAATTCGAGACAATTTAGCCCATGTCTCAGGGCCCAGACTCAGGTGGGCCCTTGGAGCGACAGGGCCGATCCACCGACGTGGATTAAAATTCCTGAACACTACGTTTCCCCGCCCTATGGGGCGTAAATGAGCCAACGAATGACTCCATCGGTCCCATATCGACCGATATATCCGAGGCGCCTCGCTATCCATCATCCATATAAGTAAAATGTCAGACCGTGTAAAAACACTGACACAACTCCTAGCTAGAAAGAAATGCATGCCCTCCCTGAGGTCCTGCTCTCGTTTCTGGTTCATACCGGGGTGTGAGGCTCGCGAATTCACGTTATACACAAAGCTACGCCACACAGGCGGTGCTTTGATCATCAATCACAAGACTTTGCTTTTCAATAGAAGCCCTGATCACTGCATCTTAGCATGTCACACAGGCAATTCACACCATGCAACTGATGGCTATCAATCACACGGAATAAATTCCAATGTCAGACACACAATCCATTTACAAGTCCGTTCTGGGTCTGAACGAAACCGGAGGCACTATGTACCTCGCAAACCCATCGATCTCCACGTACGTCTGGACGATCACCACTCATTATCCATATTGCGGGATGCCTCCCAATCAGGACATCAGTTACCATCCAAACGAGGTGAAGATTTCCGGTCTTCAACCACCATCTTCATCTTCGATTTCTTATCGTCGATTCAGTTATTCAGAATGGGATAAACCCGGTCTTTCTAAGCAACTCGCGTATATAATAAACACGTGCTACACAAACACACATACGCATCATTTCAATTCATTAGTTGCTAACCTAAATCAGTAAGAGAACAATTTCCCAAATATTAACCCCGAAGGACGAAACCAACATCAGATCAACACCCAGGAAACCATTCGACCTAGCCAACCTTCAGTTAGTTTCTAATTTCACATCCTTATCGTTTATAATATTTTATAACGATTTATCGCTATTTTTATTTATTTTAAAATAGCCAATTTATTCAAAATGACGCTTCGGGCCATAACGCGGCCATGACGCTGTTTTTCTTCAGATTTGATTTACACATATCTGAAAATCTAACCGTTAGATCTTTACAAAATTTATATCATTAGAAAGATCTTTTCAAAATGAATCCAACGGTTCCAGTTTTGGGAAAATCCGACGGTCGGATCTCCCGGTACAATCGTTTGAAGTTTCAATTTCAAAATACGAACTGCAGCGTCGTTATTCGATTTAATATAATTATATTTTTATATATATAAATATAATCGATTCTGACGCTGTTTTTCTTCAGATTTAAATTAAACATTCCAGACAATCCAACTGTTGGATCTTTACAAAGTTGGTGCCGTTGGAAAGATATTTCCAAAGCGAACCAAACGGTTGCGGTTTCGGGAAAATCCGATGGTCGGATCTCCCGCACTAATCGTTTGAAATCATGGTTTCAAAATACGAACTGCAGCTTCGTTATTCGATATATTTCAATTCTATTTATATATATATATATATATATCGATTCTTCGATTTCAAAGCTATATTCTTTTCATACATTTGATAAAATGATATTTTTATCCAACAAACATTCACTTCAACACTTCACTATTTTTAACAACTCATGTGTACAGTAAAATGTGATTTTTTATTGTAAGACGATTTATTTCGAAACACGATTATTTTATGCAGTTCATATATATAGTTAAAATATGATTTTTATTATAAAACAATTTATTTAAAAATGAGATTATTTTATATAGTTCGTATAGGTAATAAAAATATGATTTTTATTATAAAACAATTTATTTCAAAACGAGATTATTTTATATAGTTCATATAGGTAATAAAAATATGATTTTTATTATAAAACAATTTATTTCAAAATACGAATACCATTCAACACATGAATTTCAATCATGAATTTCAATTCAACGAATGAATTTCGATTCAACACAAGAAGGTTTTCTATGGTTTATATATATAGATAAAAAGGTGATTTTTATTTTTAAAACACGAATACCATTCAACACATGAATTTCAATTCAACGAATGAATTTCGATTAAACACATGAAGGTTTTCTATAGTTTATATATATATATATAGATAAAAAGGTGATTTTTTATATTTAAAACACGAATACCATTCAACACATGAATTTCAATTCAACGAATGAATTTCGATTCAACACATGAAGGTTTTCTATGGTTTTTATATATAGATAAAAAGGTGATTTTTATATTTAAAACATGAATACCATTCAACACATGAATTTCAATTCAACGAACGAATTTCGATTCAATACATTAAGGTTTTCTATAGTTTATATATATAGATAAAAAGGTGATTTTTATATTTAAAACACGAATACCATTCAACACATGAATTTCAATTCAACGAATGAGTTTCGATTCAACACATGAAGGTTTTCTATTCAACAGACGAATATAATTTCAACACAGGAAAATTATTCTAACACATGAATATTATTCAAAATTTCGGCAGCATAACGGCAGGGTAGTTAAACCGGGACCATCCCTAGTATGGCTCCTCGCTCTACCTTAAAGCCTCGCAGCTTTTGACAATGGGGAATCATGCATCTAGTTCGCACGCAGGCGGCATGTATATTTTTTCATTTCCACAAACTAATCCTATGTGGTTTCAACCAGATATTTCTCAACCACAAACAGGTATTTTTCAACCACAATCAATCAATTTCAACCACAAAGAATTCTAATCAACCATTCATAATCAACCAATTTTCACACCAATCACAACCAATAAATATCGTCCATGGTTTGTGGACGAGGGGCGTGTATATATATATATATATAAGCATTTCACTTCTATTTCAACACATATATAATTTTTACAACGCATATATAACTTATATATCGAATGTACAACTTATACAACGCTTATACAAGAGGTGTACAATGCTTGTATAACTCATACATCGACTATATAATTTATACATCGTCGTTTTCCATATCGTTTATAAATTAGAAATCTCACATTGGGTTCCACTCCACCAAAAATAGCAGAAGGCTCAGAAAAATATGCGGTCTCTTCTAGAATGTAGAAGACATCAACACGAGTCCATTGCCTCTTGTTTTACTGAATTTCGTCAACAAACGAAAAAGATATGATTTTTACAGTGGAATTAAAAACCGTAGCGCTTAAAACTGCTATAATATAGTTTATATTAAAAACAGCTGTTACCTTCTGAAATGGTTCCAAACTAGGTTTGGATTTTTCGATCGATCCGTGTAACGGTTCCACGATCGGGTTGCGCGAGGTCGAAGGGGTAGGAGAGGCGCTGGTTCGCCAGTGGCGCGGCGGTCTTCGGTGGCCAGAGCAACTCGCGGCGGCGCCAGAAACAGTCGGACTTTCGAGCCCGATATCTACCCAAAAACTCCACGAAAAAATCTGCAGTAGGTATGGATCTGAAGCTTAGAAGAATCTCTACAAAAACCTTAACTGAAGCAGGTGATTTTATTGAGCGGATTAGAAGAAATCGAGGAGAGAAGGAAAGAAGGCCTTTCCATCGTTCGTCGTGTTTAATCGGGGAGAGAGAAATAGAGTTGACCATTGATTTTTTTTTATTTTTTTATATATTTTAAAATCTCTAAAATACCCTCTTCCACACACGAACACCAATCCAAACCCAACGACTGTCGTTCCTAGCATTTTACCCCCATTCCGAACACAATGGGATATGTTTCGAAGGCCCATTCGAATGTTTCAGTCAGTTTTCCTTCAATTTAAAATATATAACATTCAATATTCGATTTGAACGTACATTTCAATTTGCCAGGGCCACAAACTGATTCAAAAAATTCCAGAAAAATAAATCTGGCTATGCTTTGACGACACGGTCCTAACAAAACTAGTTTCGTAGAATTCTGAGACCGTTTGAAAAATGGCCCACTTCTGGTCGATCCAATTTAACTGTAATTGACCAAAACACGTTTTCCTTTGCCATGCTCACATACTAGCTTCAAAAATTATGAAATTTGAAACCTAGCAATAACTTCACATCCCGGATCCAACAAAAGTGGTTTCGTCGAATTCCGAGGTCGGTTGCAAAATGGCCAATTTCACGGGCTATATAAATTCCATAGCGACCTTTCTGAAAATTCATTTGGCCACAACTTTTTCTTTCCGCTATGAAACTTCAATTTTTCAGATTCGTTAGAAAGGTATTCACTAACAGATTTAAATATTTTTGGTTTCACTCAAATCCGTTTTGTTTTGCACCCGGTACAGTCAGTCAAAGTTTGAAATGAAAATTTGAAACTGCCGCGCCATTTCAGGCCTTGTTTATAATTAGAATTAATTATATTCCTTTTCAATTGTCGATTCAAACTCAGTTTTCGTCTTTATTATTTAAAATATTTATTTTAAATATTTAAAATCCACTATTTTAGCCAATTTAAAAATTTTAAATTGGTTCAGATTTTCCGGGTCGTTACAATCTCCCCCACTTAAAACTATTCGTCCCCGAAAAGGAACAAAGTCGGAAGTGGTTTAATTAATCAACTCTACGTTCAATCTGGCTTCCATCCTCCAACTTTTCAGTTTTTGAGAATTTTCAAATCCTTCAAAAATTTGGCTATCACCCGGAATTTTCGAAAAATTTCGCCATAACCTCCTTTGTACGAGGAGAGGTTTGGAAATTTATTGGGCCGTATTAGGTACCCAATAAATCCTATAAAGCATACACATATTTATAGTGATATAATTTGGTGTTTACAGGGGAGCGTGTATAGATAATAACTCCAGAGAATAAATTCTCGTCTCCCTGTCAAAGCCTGAGGGAGTGTGTATTTTAATTGCTCCAAAGGATAAATCCTCGTAACCTCGTCCCGTGTGGGAATTAAATAGTCCATGTGCCGTATTTGATGACTAGAGAGATGTGATTATTGTCAACTCCAGACCCGTGTGGGGTTTTTTATTAATCTGGCAATTTATCGTTACATTTTTATATGGTCATATCAGTCATCAATTCAACCTGTAAAATATAGTCATCGCCATACAAGCCTCTCGCTCATATGGTAAATCTTCCACCTCATCACACAAGCTCCAAATGCTTTTGTGGTATATGATGAAGTATGCCTATCTTCAAGAAGTATGCCATGCAATGTAGTTCAAAATTAATTGTTACTATCCTATGGCGACGTTTATTATTACACACAGAACAACTAGCACTCCGCATCCAATGGCATTCACAGGAGTTGAAATAATATTATTTCGCATCCAACTCATTAAGGTTTACCTATTTGTCGGGCACGCAAATAATTTCTTTACTCAACAGCTATCCATTTACCTGTTCAAACATACATAATGCACATGCATATATTTCTATCTATTTTTAAATCATTTCAATGTGTGAGTCAATCGAATAAATCCTACCATTCATTCTCTTATTAATTAAATTAACTATCATTCTAATAATTTAATTTATCAAATCTACTATCACACAACACAAAAGACAATCAAATTGTTTTTAACTTTTCGAAAATATACTAATCAATTTCTATACTCTCTTAAAATCATTCAGACGATAGAATTAAAAGTGCACATCCATGGAAAGAAAATAACAATAGAGTAGAGAACTAATTGGTAATGCAAAGTATGGTAAATGTACCTTGCACCGGAGTCAATCAGAGATGTCTACTCGACACTTAGGATAGGCTTTCTGAATGCTCTCCTCAGTTTCCCAAGTACAATCTCGTGGATCTCCACTCCATTGCACTTTGACTAAGTGAACCTTCTTGTTCCTCAGCTCTTTGGTTTCTTTGCCAATAATCTTTAGCGGCTCTCTTCTCAGAGCTAATTTTGGAGTAATTTCAATATCCTGTTGAGCTTCTTCTACGATCAAGTTTGGATCATGAACGTGCTTTCGAAGTTGAGATATGTGAAATACATCATGTACTCCAGGCAACCAATCAGGCAATTTAACCCTATAAGCGAGCGTACCGATCCGTTCAAGAATAGGAAACGGACCAATGAATTTGGGTGCCAACTTCCCAGTTTTACCGAATCGGATAACTCCTCTCATCGGCGATACTTTCAAATATACGTAGTCGCCAACAGCAAATGATATATCTCTTCTTCTCCTATCATCATAGCTCTTTTGTCGGCTTTGAGCGGCGAGTAATCGTTTCTTAATGAAATCGATTTTGTCGGCAGCTTCTCAGATCATATCTGGCCCCAATACAAGTCTATTACCTGGTTCGACCCAACAAGCAGGGGATCAGCACGGTCTACCATACAATGCTTTGAATGGTGACATTGTCAGGCTCACTTCGTAGCTGTTGTTATAAGAGAATTCAGCCAAATGCAGATGGTCTTCCCATGATCTACCGAAATCTAGAACACAAGCCCGTAATAGATCTTCTAAAATACGATTCACCTTCTCAGTCTGACCATCTGTCTGAGCATGATAAGCGGTGCTCAAGTTCAGCTTCATTCCCAGCTCTACTTGAAACGCCTCCCAGAATTTGCTAGTGAATATTGGATCTCTATCACTCACTATACTGATCGGCACTCCGTGTAGTCTAACAATTTCCTTGAAGTATATCTGCGCCAGACTCTGAGCAGTTCTGTTTGATCTGACAGGTATGAAATGGGTGGTCTTCGTGAAGCGATCTACGATCACCAAGATACTGTCATTTCCTTTTATGATTCTGGGCAGACCATCTGTGAAGTCCATAGAAATATGTTCCCACTTCCAACCATGAACGTCTAGCGGTTGCAATAATCCAGCCAGTTTCTGTTGGTCGCTTTTGACTAGCTGGCAAGTAGGGCATCGGCTAACATATAAAGAAATATCCCTCTTCATTGACTTCCACCAGAAAGTGCGTTTGATGTCATTATACATTTTGCTTACTCCCGGATGGATACTAAGTTTTGACTTGTGGCATTCATCCAGTACTTCCTTTCGGAGCTCAACAATGTTAGGAACACAAATTCGACCTTTCAGCTTTAGAATCCCCTCATTACCAACTTGAAAACTCGAGGGTTCGCCTTGCTAAATTATCTCTCTGATCTTCTGAATGAAGTGATCATCCTTCTGAAGAGCAGATATTTTATCTATCAATGAAGTCGTGATAATAAAACTGGCGATCATTTCATTCTTTCGGCTTAACGCATCGGCCACGACAATGGCTTTCCCTGGAGTGTATATAATCTCAAAGTCATATGTTACAAGAAACTCCAGCCAATGTTGCTGCCTCAGATTCAAGTCCTTCTGGGTGAACAGATACTTTAGCGACTGGTGATCTATAAATAGTTCAAATCTCTCACCCAGAAGACAATGTCTCCAGATTTTCAAAGCGAACACAATAGCCAATAACTCAAGATCATGAGTGACGTAGTTTTTCTCGTGCGGCTTCAGCTAACGACTAGCATAAGCGATCACTTGACCTCTTTGCATTAGTACTGCACCAAGGCCCTCTCTAGAGGCATCTGTCCAGACTTTTAAATCTTGATTGTCGTCAATAATGGTTAACACTGAAGCAGTCGTTAATCTTAACTTTAGCTCCTCAAAAGCCTCCTCACATTCTGGAGTCCATTTGAATTTAGAGTGCTTCTTTGTAAGCTTCGTTAAGTGACCAGATATCTTTGAAAAGTTTTTAACGAACTTTCGGTAATAACTAGCCAATCCAAGAAAACTGCGAACCTCTGTAGGAGTACTAGGCTATTTCCAGTTTTTAATAGCTGTGATTTTACTTGGATCCACAGCAATTCCTTATCTCGATACGACGTGGCCTAGAAATTTCACTTCATCTTGCCAGAATATACATTTGGATAGTTTGGCTTTTAATACATTCCTTCTGAGGATTTCCAGAACCTGTTCCAAATGCTTTTCATGATCGGCCTTTGATTTAGAGAAGATTAGAAAATCGTCAATAAAAACCAGAACAAATTTATTCAAAACCCCTCTGAACACTCTATTCATCAGATCGACGAAATAAGATGGAGCGTTACATAAGCCGAACGACATTACTAACCACTCGTAGAATAAGTCTGGACCTTTGAATGATGTCATTGGAACACACTCTTCGGCAATTCGAAGCTGATGGAAGCCTGTAGCTAGGTCCATGTAATAACCCGGAAAATCTGGGCCAGTTTAAAATTTTTATTTTGGCAATTTTAGCGAATTTTGAACATTTAAAATAGATTATTTTAAATAATATCGACGAGAAATTTATTTTGAATATAATTCGACGTATATATTTATACGCGTCGTCGTTAGAATATAAATATTTATATATATAAATATAAATAGAATTGAAAATGGCGCGGTAGTTCGATAATTCGATTTCAAACTGCAATTGAATATACCGGGTGCAAAACAATCCGGATTTTAGTGAAACCAAAAATAATAGGATCTAATTGATGATATCTTTCCAACGAATCCGACAAATTGAAATTTCGTGGCGGGAATCAAAAGATATGTCCAGTTGAAAATTCTGAATAGTCGCTATGGAATTTAGGCCCTTAAAAATAGACATTTTGCAAACGACCTCGGATTTCGACGAAACCACTTTTGTTGGATCCGCAGTGTCAAGTTATTGCTAGGTTTCAAATTTCATAATTTTTTGAATCAATATGTGAGCGTGGCAAAGGAAAATGCGTTTGACCATTTTCAGTTGATTTTAATCGACTGGAAATTGGCCATTTTTCAAACGGTCTCAGAATTCGACGAAATTAGTTTTGTTAGGACCGTATCGTCAATACGAAGCTAGGAAATATTTTTCGAGAATTTTTAGAGTTAGTATGTGACCCCGGTAATTCGAAATGTACGTTTAAAATTCAATAAAGTGATTTAAATGTAAATTTAACGGAAACTGATTCAAACGATCAAATCAGCTTGCGATACATATCCCATTGTGTTCGGAATGGGGGTAAAACGCTATGGGCGATAGGCGGTGGGCCTCGTTTCGAGGTCGTATGTAAAAGTCAACTTTTTGCAATTATAATAATTAAAAAAAATATATAAATAAATTAAAATATAAAGTTTTTTTTATATACATATAACCCCCCCCCCCCCGTTCATTTCGATTGCAAACAGAAAAAAGAAAAAAAAAACGTTGAACGCGAAATCGCGCTCGCCCCCCCTCCCAAGCGGCGGCGCCGCCTCGATCCGCCCTCCCCCACGCCGACGCGACCTCCTGCTGCCTCGCGCATCCCTCCTCTGCTGTGCGACGATCCCCAAACCCCTCCCCCCTCGAATCAGCACCGCACCCCGAACCTCTCCCCAGCGCGCCACTCAGACGACCGCCAAAGCCCCCCCCCCCCCCCCCCGCCGCGAACTCCTCTTCTCCAACCTTCAGGAAATTAAAACAGTAAGTTTTATTATTAATTTTAATTTTATTTATTTATTTCTTACATATATGGTTATGCAAACCTAATTTTATTTTAAAATAAAAAGGGTTAGGCCTTTCAAATGATAATGATAAATGAAAAAGAAGATTAGCGAAAAAGAAAATATAATTTTTATTATATAGAAAGTGTAAAGTTATAATTTTTATGTAGGTAGGATATTAAAAATATGATTTTTATATTTTTAAAGTATTAAAAATATAATCTTTACTATATAGAAATATTAAAAATATGATTTTTATATTTTTAAAGTATTAAAAATATAATCTTTTTAGGATAGAGAATATAAAAATATCATCTTTGTGTATGTAGCAAAATAAAAATCTGATTTTTATCTTATATACGTTGAAATGAAGTGTTTATTTTTATAAAGGCGACAACTTTATTTTTATAAAGGCGAAAACTTCATATTAGAAAAGGCGAAATCTATATTTTTGAAATGGAATTTTTATCTATATAGTAGCAATGTAGAAATAGAATTTTTATCTATATATTAGCGGTAAGGAAATATGATTTTTATATATTGAATAGCATAGTAAAAATTCGATTTTTAAATATATGAAGTGATTATAAAAATATGATTTTTAAATTGAAAACGAACAAATAAAAATGTGATTTTTATTTTAAAGACGTCAAAATATAAAAATGTGATTTTTATGTATATAGTGACTACGGGCAGCGAAGATGACGAAGACGGGATAACGAAGAAGATTTTCTACAAAAGAAGTGTCGTGAAGTTGGATAGCTATTGGTGAGAACTTCTCACTCTTCAATTTAAATTTCTAGTTATATATATATACACTAGGATGCAGACGGTGTTTAGTAGCACCCGACACAATCGTCCACAGACCATGGACTTGTTTGTTTGGCTGTTTGGTGATTGATTGCGATATTGGTTTGAATTTGGTTTGTGGTGTGAAAAATCGAATCGATAAATTGGTTAGGATTAGACGTGCGCCGTTATAAGGCGAAGGAGTAAGGCTAGGTTAGACTCTTACTCCAAATTTTGTGGTTTGCATAACGAAAGTGATTTGATTGATGTGTGAATGGCTTGGGCCTTCACTAGACCGGGGATAAGGCTAGGCCTCGTCCCGTTTCTAGTATCGTGCCGTTATGCCGCCGAAATTTTCTAAAATATGTTAGAAAAATAAAAATATCATTTTATTGAATAAATGAACTGAATAGAAATTCATGTGTTAAAATAAAATGTTTTATCGTTAAAAATATAATTTTTAACGTGAAAATGGATAAATGAATATTTATAAACAAATCGGCCGATTTGTTTATATACACTGATTTGACTGATATCGATTGGGTCGATAAATTTTACACATCGCCCAACTGCACAAATAAAATCTGTGTTTGATTGTTTGAAACCCCACACGGGTGTTGGGATGAAATTTGAAGTTCACTCATCCTGATTGATTAAATATGTCGATCGATTGATTGACAGGCTGTTATAAGCGTCAGATATCTATATTTGATGCTTATACAGTGTAGTGCACTTTGGTTGATGATTGATTATTTTTCAAAGCTATTATATACATGTGTTGTATGGAATCCATATAATTAACATTATATGGTGATTGATTGGGCCTCATTCCAATCGGGAAAATAATGAATATTATAAAAGAAAATTCATGTGTTGAATATAAAAATAGTCATGTGTTGACGATGTTCATGTGTTGAGTGAAATATTTTAAATAATAAAATTTACATCTTCATCATATTTAAAATTAGAACTACTTAGCAGTAGAAGTCTAAATAAAAAAATCAAACGATAGATACCATAGTTTTATAAAATATTTTACATAACAAAAATAGTGATGTGTCGACAGTACTCATGTGTTGAGATTAGTCGTGTGTTGAAAAAATATAGATTCATGTGTTGAATGGGATAAATATTCATTTGTTGGATAAAATAAAGAAGTGTGAAAAATATAAAGCCGTGTTGATTAGTTTTGCGCCATTTTGACGTGAACGATATTTATATCGATTTTATTCGTTGTATATTGAATTGAAAACGATTTCGAAATGAATTGAATTGAAAACGATTTCGAAATGAATTGAAAACGATTTCGAAATGAATTGAATTGAAAACGATTTCGAAATGAATTGAATTGAAAACGATTTCGAAATGAATTGAATTGAAAACGAATTCAAATTGAATTGAAAGTGAATTGAAATGAATTCAAATTGAATTAAAATTTGAATTGAATAGAAATGAATTTAAAAACGAATTTATAAAGAAGAATTCAATTTTGATTTGAATTGAAAAGAAAGTTGAAATTGCTTTTGAAACAATTTTGAAACGATTTATAAAATTCGTTTTAAATAGAAATCGACGAAATATATATTATATATATAATATAATGGCCTGAATAGAACGCGCCGCGCCGCGGTAGTTCGTGAATTTCGACCATTTATTTCAAACGGACATTGCGGGAGATCCGACCGTCGGATTCTCCTAAAACCGGAACCGTTGGGTTCGTATCGAAAAGAGCTTTCCAATGAATATTGGAAATTTGAAATCTAACGGTTGGATTTGGAATTATGTCCAAATCAAATTCGAAAAAGATCGCTGTAAGTGCAGTTCGATGGCCGTTGTTGGAAATCGACTGTACGGGCCTTGATAAAATTATCAAAAATATCTATAATTTGTGTAAAATTATAATATGTGAATTGGAAAGAATTGGGCTGGAAAATTCCACATTTGAATAGGTAAAAATGAATTTTTATCGAAATGAACTAGTTTTGAACTAGAATTAAAAATCAATTTATTTTTAAATAAATAAATTGAATTTGAAAGTGATTTTGAAAATAATCAATATTTCCAATACGTGGCTTGGACTGGAGTTGAATCGAAATTATCTTCGGGATATTTCGATGTTGGATTTCGTGACTATACAGATATTGTTATGGGAATTTGAAAGATATATTTTATATCGTTATTCCCAATACGATATATGTTGGTTTCAGAATTTGATATTGAATATAAGCCGATATATTTTCTATTCAAAGCCTTGTATTTAATATCAAATGTGATTTGGGTTTATCGTGAATCGTGTTTTAGATAACATTGGTTCTTTAACCCAGTTAAAGGCAAGATATCGATTTCTGAAAAGATTAAAACTAAGTGGAGTTTTAATGAATCTTTAATTAGATTAAAATGTGAATTGATAATTTAAATTATCAAATCTGAAAGGTGATCGAGAATGGAGTACCACCAGTTTTGCTCCAAAGCGATAGTTAAATCTTAAATTAGATTTGAACGTGAAATGGTAATTAATTTTACCGATAACACCGTGGTGTTAGATATGGAGTATCACCAGTTTTGCTCCAGGGGATATATAGGTTGGGATTGGGAAATAAAATAAATAATTACTTCGGTGTGGTTTGCTAATCCCGACTAGTTTGAGATGATATCCAAAGGAGGATTATAGGATAAATTTAGAAGAATTTATCTTTGATGAAATTAATGGGAACATTTCCCTAAGAATGTGATTTTGTGAATAAAAGAATATTCTGAATTGGAATGAGGCGTTCGTTGTGTTTGTGTAACATTTGTTTATCATATACGTGGGTTATTCAGAAAGGCCGGGTTTATACCCATTCTGAATAATCGATTCGACGAGATGTCGAAGATGAAGACGGTGGTTGAAGACCGGAAGTCTTCACATCGTTTGGGTGATTACTGATGATCTTGATTGGGCTGTACACCCAAGATGAGGGAAACAGTCGGTGATCGTCCAGACGTACTTGGAGATCGATGGATATGCGAGGAAAGTGCCTCCGGTTTCGTTCAGACCCAGAACGAACTTGTAAATGGATTGTGTGTCTGACATTGGATTTTATTCTGTGTTGATTGATCTCTATTAAATATACATCTGTTTGGCGGCGGAGAATTTATTCTATTGCTTAACGCCCTTCTCTGAGACGCACGAGCTCAGAGGTTGTATATCGATGGACATCAGTCGCATGGAGTGAATTGCCAATGTGGCATGCATAAGTGGCAATTGATCAAGGCTTCTGTTGAAAAGCAAAGTCTTGTGGTTGATGATCAAAGCACGGCCTGTGTGGCATAGCTTTGTGTATAACGTGAATTCGCGAGCCTCACACCTCGGTATGAGTCAAAAACGGGATACGGACCCAAGGAGTGCACGACGTTTCTTTCTAGCTAGGGTGGTGTCAGTGACCTACCAGCCCTGACATTTATATACTTTTCACCTGTGTGGTTGATGGATATGAGGCGCCTCGGATATAGGTCTGTAAGGACCGGGAAACGTGTGTTCAGGAATAACTAATCCTCAAAAGTAAGAGAGGACCGGCCTTGGAGGTTCCAAAGGATCAGAGTGGGGTCCTGAGGCATTGCTAGAGTGTCTCGAACGCGGAGAGGAGCTTGCCCCTTGCCTCGGCTCATGACGGAATCCAATTTCCAATACGTGTATTGCAGTTTTAATTGTAGAACCTAGTATGGCGACATAGTGGTATGGGTCATTCATGCCGCCTATGATTGATATTTATGATTGAAATTGTTTTGACACTATACACCTATACTAGTATCAAATAATGTGTTTTAAACGTATCAAGCATGCTTTGGCTGTTATAAGGTAAAAACCCTATCCTCCGGCTTGCGTTGCATTGTGTGATGGGACCCGGGTCTTATAACAGCTTCATTTTTCTTTATTTAGCATTGCGCTGTTTGTTTTATGCACTGGTATTCTTGGGAGGAAACCCGTTCCGTGTTATATGGCGTGGTCCCTTGATTTACCGAACTTTAAAATAAAGAATTATAACTGTTTTAGTTCTCACACCAGTCCCATGACTGACCTGGAGTTTATTGTTTTAACCTAAACTCTGGGTGCCCCTATTTTCCACACGGGCAGCTAGTAGTTTTGGTTTTGCAGATTTATATTCACAGGGTCCTGATTTACAGCTGGAACGATGCTCGGAAAGCTCTGTATCCGTGTATTATTTTCAGTTGTGATTTTGTATTATTTTCCGCTGCTGTGTAATTTATTGTAATCTCTGATATTTTTCGAATGTAATTTATTCATTTATACTCTGTATATTCTTGTATCTGATGGAATTGTTGTAATAACAATGAAATGTTCTTCCGTATGCATTCTATTTTGTCTTGTCCTCACAGTAATTCGTTCTTTCTCATCTCTTCGGAGACCGGGGAAGTTCGGGTCGCTTCATTTGGTATCAGAGCTTTGGTTTACAGAGCTCGAGAACAAGACACATTAGAACCATACGAAAGAATTCATCAGATATTGGATTAGCAACATCCAATTAGAATGACTCGTTAGAGATAGGATCAGTAGTATCCTAGAACGAGTGAGAAGAGTATAATTTTCAAATGAAAACAATTTTGTTTTGAAAATTTAAATCGTTTTAAACGTATTTGAACATTTATTTATTTTGAATATGGACAATCGAGTATATATAGATTTCGCGTATACGCGTCATGAACGTATATTCGAAGTTTTAATATACTGGATAGATATAGGGTTACACTCTAGTCGCCCGGAGGTGATATTGATGATAGCGATCGCATCATCAATATTTATGTTCGTGTTACGAAGGTGTGATTTTCTATATATTTCCATTAGACTGGTGTGAGAACCAAAACTTATATAGATAGATTTATTGTTGTGAATTGGCATCAAAAACATGATTTTAGTATATATATCAAAATTATGAATTTGAAACGTTAATCCACTAATTGATTGATGTTTGTGTTGTTTGCCTATTTGTTTGCTAATTTTTAACCATTTATGCCTAATATAATCAGATATTGAACTATATTGAAAATTGGTTGCATTTGTTTGCATATACATGTATATCCTTTGAACAGGTCATAGCAAGGAGGCTAGAGCAGAGAATAAAATTTGTTTGCCCGACAAATAGGTACATGTTTACTACATAATTTCCTGTTTTGTTTGGGTGATGATGATTTTGTGAGCCTATTGGCTAGCCGCTTGGCTTTTTCTTTTTCTTTTTGAGATCTGAAGGACCGGGGAAGCTATTTGAAATTCCCCGATGCTCCCGGTGCAGGGGAGGTTATGGCGAAATTTTTCGAAAATTTAGGGTGTTAGCCAAATTTTTGAAGAATTTGAAAATTCTCAGAAACTGAAAAGCTGGAAAGTGGAAGCCAGAACGAACGTAGAATTGATTGATCAAACCACTTTCGACTTTGTTCCTTTTCGGGGACGAAAAGTTTTAAGTGGGGGAGATTGTAATAACCTGGAAAATCTGGGCCAGTTTAAAATTTTTATTTTGGCAATTTTAGCGAATTTTGAACATTTAAAATAGATTATTTTAAATAATATCGACGAGAAATTTATTTTGAATATAATTCGACGTATATATTTATACGCGTCGTCGTTAGAATATAAATATTTATATATATAAATATAAATAGAATTGAAAATGGCGCGGTAGTTCGATAATTCGATTTCAAACTGCAATTGAATATACCGGGTGCAAAACAATCCGGATTTCAGTGAAACCAAAAATAATAGGATCTAATTGATGATATCTTTCCAACGAATCCGACAAATTGAAATTTCGTGGCGGGAATCAAAAGATATGTCCAGTTGAAAATTCTGAATAGTCGCTATGGAATTCAGGCCCTTAAAAATAGACATTTTGCAAACGACCTCGGATTTCGACGAAACCACTTTTGTTGGATCCGCAGTGTCAAGTTATTGCTAGGTTTCAAATTTCATAATTTTTCGAATCAATATGTGAGCGTGGCAAAGGAAAATGCGTTTGACCATTTTCAGTTGATTTTAATCGACTGGAAATTGGCCATTTTTCAAACGGTCTCAGAATTCGACGAAATTAGTTTTGTTAGGACCGTATCGTCAATACGAAGCTAGAAAATATTTTTCGAGAATTTTTAGAGTTAGTATGTGACCCCGGTAATTCGAAATGTACGTTTAAAATTCAATAAAGTGATTTAAATGTAAATTTAACGGAAACTGATTCAAACGATCAAATCAGCTTGCGATACATATCCCATTGTGTTCGGAATGGGGGTAAAACGCTATGGGCGACAGGCGGTGGGCCTCGTTTCGAGGTCGTATGTAAAAGTCAACTTTTTGCAATTATAATAATTAAAAAAATATATAAATAAATTAAAATATAAAGTTTTTTTTATATACATATAACCCCCCCCCCCGTTCATTTCGATTGCAAACAGAAAAAAAAAAAACGTTGAACGCGAAATCGCGCTCGCCCCCCCCCCCCCCCCCCCCAAGCGGCGGCGCCGCCTCGATCCGCCCTCCCCCACGCCGACGCGACCTCCTGCTGCCTCGCGCCTCCTTCCTCTGCTGTGCGACGATCCCCAAACCCCTCCCCCCTCGAATCAGCACCGCACCCCGAACCTCTCCCCAGCGCGCCACTCAGACGACCGCCAAAGCCCCCCCCCCCCCCCGCCGCAAATTCCTCTTCTACAACCTTCAGGAAATTAAAACAATAAGTTTTATTATTAATTTTAATTTTA
Source organism: Allium sativum (assembly GCA_030737875.1). Lineage (NCBI taxonomy): Eukaryota > Viridiplantae > Streptophyta > Magnoliopsida > Asparagales > Amaryllidaceae > Allium > Allium sativum. The sequence continues at coordinate 169,891,320 of CM060912.1, forward strand.
TTTATTTATTTATTACATATATGGTTATGCAAACCTAATTTTATTTTAAAATAAAAAGGGTTAGGCCTTTCAAATGATAATGATAAATGAAAAGGAAGATTAGCGAAAAAGAAAATATAATTTTTATTATATAGAAAGTGTAAAGTTATAATTTTTATGTAGGTAGGATATTAAAAATATGATTTTTATATTTTTAAAGTATTAAAAATATAATCTTTACTATATAGAAATATTAAAAATATGATTTTTATATTTTTAAAGTATTAAAAATATAATCTTTATAGGATAGAGAATATAAAAATATCATCTTTGTGTATGTAGCAAAATAAAAATCTGATTTTTATTTTATATACGTTGAAATGAAGTGTTTATATTTATAAAGGCGAAAACTTTATTTTTATAAAGGCGAAAACTTCATATTAGAAAAGGCGAAATCTATATTTTTGAAATGGAATTTTTATCTATATAGTAGCAATGTAGAAATAGAATTTTTATCTATATATTAGCGGTAAGGAAATATGATTTTTATATATTGAATAGCATAGTAAAAATTCGATTTTTAAATATATGAAGTGATTATAAAAATATGATTTTTAAATTGAAAACGAACAAATAAAAATGTGATTTTTATTTTAAAGACATCAAAATATAAAAATGTGATTTTTATGTATATAGTGACTACGGGCAGCGAAGATGACGAAGACGGGATAACGAAGAAGATTTTCTACAAAAGAAGTGTCGTGAAGTTGGATAGCTATTGGTGAGAACTTCTCACTCTTCAATTTAAATTTCTAGTTATATATATATACTAGGATGCAGACGGTGTTTAGTAGCACCCGACACAATCATCCACAGACCATGGACTTGTTTGTTTGGCTGTTTGGTGATTGATTGCGATATTGGTTTGAATGTGGTTTGTGGTGTGAAAAATCGAATCGATAAATTGGTTAGGATTAGACGTGCGCCGTTATAAGGCGAAGGAGTAAGGCTAGGTTAGACTCTTACTCCAAATTTTGTGGTTTGCATAACGAAAGTGATTTGATTGATGTGTGAATGGCGTGGGCCTTCACTAAACCGGGGATAAGGCTAGGCCTCGTCCCGTTTCTAGTATCGTGCCGTTATGCCGCCGAAATTTTCTAAAATATGTTAGAAAAATAAAAATATCATTTTATTGAATAAATGAACTGAATAGAAATTCATGTGTTAAAATAAAATGTTTTATCGTTAAAAATATAATTTTTAACGTGAAAATGGATAAATGAATATTTATAAACAAATCGGCCGATTTGTTTATATACACTGATTTGACTGATATCGATTGGGTCGATAAATTTTACACATCGCCCAACTGCACAAATAAAATCTGTGTTTGATTGTTTGAAACCCCACACGGGTGTTGGGATGAAATTTGAAGTTCACTCATCCTGATTGATTAAATATGTCGATCGATTGATTGACAGGCTGTTATAAGCGTCAGATATCTATATTTGATGCTTATACAGTGTAGTGCACTTTGGTTGATGATTGATTATTTTTCAAAGCTATTATATACATGTGTTGTATGGAATCCATATAATTAACATTATATGGTGATTGATTGGGCCTCATTCCAATCGGGAAAATAATGAATATTATAAAAGAAAATTCATGTGTTGAATATAAAAATAGTCATGTGTTGACGATGTTCATGTGTTGAGTGAAATATTTTAAATAATAAAATTTACATCTTCATCATATTTAAAATTAGAACTACTTAGCAGTAGAAGTCTAAATAAAAAAATCAAACGATAGATACCATAGTTTTATAAAATATTTTACATAACAAAAATAGTGATGTGTCGACAGTACTCATGTGTTGAGATTAGTCGTGTGTTGAAAAAATATAGATTCATGTGTTGAATGGGATAAATATTCATTTGTTGGATAAAATAAAGAAGTGTGAAAAATATAAAGCCGTGTTGATTAGTTTTGCGCCATTTTGAAGTGAACGATATTTATATCGATTTTATTCGTTGTATATTGAATTGAAAACGATTTCGAAATGAATTGAATTGAAAACGATTTCGAAATGAATTGAAAACGATTTCGAAATGAATTGAATTGAAAACGATTTCGAAATGAATTGAATTGAAAACGATTTCGAAATGAATTGAATTAAAAACGAATTCAAATTGAATTGAAAGTGAATTGAAATGAATTCAAATTGAATTAAAATTTGAATTGAATAGAAATGAATTTAAAAACGAATTTATAAAGAAGAATTCAATTTTGATTTGAATTGAAAAGAAAGTTGAAATTGCTTTTGAAACAATTTTGAAACGATTTATAAAATTCATTTTAAATAGAAATCGACGAAATATATATTATATATATAATATAATGGCCTGAATAGAACGCGCCGCGCCGCGGTAGTTCGTGAATTTCGAACATTTATTTCAAACGGACATTGCGGGAGATCCGACCGTCGGATTCTCCTAAAACCGGAACCGTTGGGTTCGTATCGAAAAGAGCTTTCCAATGAATATTGGAAATTTGAAATCTAACGGTTGGATTTGGAATTATGTCCAAATCAAATTCGAAAAAGGTCGTTGTAAGTGCAGTTCGATGGCCGTTGTTGGAAATCGACTGTACGGGCCTTGATAAAATTATCAAAAATATCTATAATTTGTGTAAAATTATAATATGTGAATTGGAAAGAATTGGGCTGGAAAATTCCACATTTGAATAGGTAAAAATGAATTTTTATCGAAATGAACTAGTTTTGAACTAGAATTAAAAATCAATTTATTTTTAAATAAATAAATTGAATTTGAAAGTGATTTTGAAAATAATCAATATTTCCAATACTTGGCTTGGACTGGAGTTGAATCGAAATTATCTTCGGGATATTTCGATGTTGGATTTCGTGACTATACAGATATTGTTATGGGAATTTGAAAGATATATTTTATATCGTTATTCCCAATACGATATATGTTGGTTTCAGAATTTGATATTGAATATAAGCCGATATATTTTCTATTCAAAGCCTTGTATTTAATATCAAATGTGATTTGGGTTTATCGTGAATCGTGTTTTAGATAACATTGGTTCTTTAACCCAGTTAAAGGCAAGATATCGATTTCTGAAAAGATTAAAACTAAGTGGAGTTTTAATGAATCTTTAATTAGATTAAAATGTGAATTGATAATTTAAATTATCAAATCTGAAAGGTGATCGAGAATGGAGTACCACCAGTTTTGCTCCAAAGCGATAGTTAAATCTTTAATTAGATTTGAACGTGAAATGGTAATTAATTTTACCGATAACACCATGGTGTTAGATATGGAGTATCACCAGTTTTGCTCCAGGGGATATATAGGTTGGGATTGGGAAATAAAATAAATAATTACTTCGGTGTGGTTCGCTAATCCCGACTAGTTTGAGATGATATCCAAAGGAGGATTATAGGATAAATTTAGAAGAATTTATCTTTGATGAAATTAATGGGAACATTTCCCTAAGAATGTGATTTTGTGAATAAAAGAATATTCTGAATTGGAATGAGGCGTTCGTTGTGTTTGTGTAACATTTGTTTATCATATACGTGGGTTATTCAGAAAGGCCGGGTTTATACCCATTCTGAATAATCGATTCGACGAGATGTCGAAGATGAAGACGGTGGTTGAAGACCGGAAGTCTTCACATCGTTTGGGTGATTACTGATGATCTTGATTGGGCTGTACACCCAAGATGAGGGAAACAGTCGGTGATCGTCCAGACGTACTTGGAGATCGATGGATATGCGAGGAAAGTGCCTCCGGTTTCGTTCAGACCCAGAACGAACTTGTAAATAGATTGTGTGTCTGACATTGGATTTTATTCTATGTTGATTGATCTCTATTAAATATACATCTGTTTGGCGGCGGAGAATTTATTCTCTTGCTTAACGCCCTTCTCTGAGACGTACGAGCTCAGAGGTTGTATATCGATGGACATCAGTCGCATGGAGTGAATTGCCAATGTGGCATGCGTAAGTGGCAATTGATCAAGGCTTCTGTTGAAAAGCAAAGTCTTGTGGTTGATGATCAAAGCACGGCCTGTGTGGCATAGCTTTGTGTATAACGTGAATTCGCGAGCCTCACACCTCGGTATGAGTCAAAAACGGGATACGGACCCAAGGAGTGCACGACGTTTCTTTCTAGCTAGGGTGGTGTCAGTGACCTACCAGCCCTGACATTTATATACTTTTCACCTGTGTGGTTGTTGGATATGAGGCGCCTCGGATATAGGTCTGTAAGGACCGGGAAACGTGTGTTCAGGAATAACTAATCCTCAAAAGTAAGAGAGGACCGGCCTTGGAGGTTCCAAAGGATTAGAGTGGGGTCCTGAGGCATTGCTAGAGTGTCTCGAACGCGGAGAGGAGCTTGCCCCTTGCCTCGGCTCATGACGGAATCCAATTTCCAATACGTGTATTGCGGTTTTAATTGTAGAACCTAGTATGGCGACATAGTGGTATGGGTCATTCATGCCGCCTATGATTGATATTTATGATTGAAATTGTTTTGACACTATACACCTATACTAGTATCAAATAATGTGTTTTAAACGTATCAAGCATGCTTTGGCTGTTATAAGGTAAAAACCCTATCCTCCGGCTTGCGTTGCATTGTGTGATGGGGCCTGGGTCTTATAACAGCTTCATTTTTCTTTATTTAGCATTGCGCTGTTTGTTTTATGCACTGGTATTCTTGGGAGGAAACCCGTTCCGTGTTATACGGCGTGGTCCCTTGATTTACCGAACTTTAAAATAAAGAATTATAACTGTTTTAGTTCTCACACCAGTCCCATGACTGACCTGGAGTTTATTGTTTTAACCTAAACTCTGGGTGCCCCTATTTTCCACACGGGCAGCTAGTAGTTTTGGTTTTGCAGATTTATATTCACAGGGTCCTGATTTACAGCTGGAACGATGCTCGGAAAGCTCTGTATCCGTGTATTATTTTCAGTTGTGATTTTGTATTATTTTCCGCTGCTGTGTAATTTATTGTAATCTCTTATATTTTTCGAATGTAATTTATTCATTTATACTCTGTATATTCTTGTATCTGATGGAATTGTTGTAATAACAATGAAATGTTCTTCCGTATGCGTTCTATTTTGTCTTGTCCTCACAGTAATTCGTTCTTTCTCATCTCTTCGGAGACCGGGGAAGTTCGGGTCGCTTCAGTCCATCCTTGAAAATACTTGTGGTCCATTCAGACGATCCAATAAATCATCGATTCGCGGCAATGGATATTTGTTCTTTATTGTCTGCTTGTTCAAATCACGATAATCCACACATAGCCGTAGAGTACCGTCAGATTTTGGGACAAACACCACTGCTGCACCCCAATTAGAGAAACTAGGCCTGATCAGACCCTTCCATACTAGCTGTCGTGTTTGATTGTCAAGTTCTTCTTTCTTTTTCAAGGACATTCTTCGAATAGCGTGAACTACCGGCCTTCCATTCGGAATCAAAGCGATCTTGAAATCAATTTCCCTCTGTGGAGGTAAGCGAACAACTTCCTCAAACACATCCGCATAATTCTTGACGACAGGAATATCTTTTACGAGGTAGGGAATATTCTCTGTGACTACAGGGATATTTTCTATTTGAGCTGGATAAACATCGAGAGCTACCCAGAAGTCTTTCCTATTTGAATTCGGGCCTTCACATGGTATGGTTATATAATTCCCTAATTGGGCCTTCTCCTTAACAACTCTCTCGGCGCATCTAACATCAGCTTCATATTTGGTTAGCCAATCTAATCCCAGAATAAGATCGAATTCAGTAAAATTCATGATGATAGAGATAATAGGGAATTTATAACAGGAAAAAGAGACAGGTACTGCACAAATCCAACTGAGATCGATGGAACCCCCAACCAGATTTTGGACTGTCATTGGTTCTTTGAGCTTCTTCAAATTCAAATCCAGTTTCTTAACTGCATTCTTCGCACTAAAGCTTCGCGACGCTCCTGTATCAAACAACACTTTAACTGGAATGTTTTTGACATTAAGCGTGCCTTCTAAAACATCAGCCCTCTCCTGAGCAGACGAAGATGTAGGCACTTCTGCCACTTCATTTATATGTACTGCCTCAGGTTTTCTGAATAGTGGGCAATTTTTCGCAATATGACCGGCCTGGTGGCACTTATGGCACCCTCTTCCCTCCTGAACCCTCTTATCAGACTTAGATCCTTCCTTTCTTTGCTTCTTTAAAGATCTGCAATTTCCTTGCAAATGCCCTTGCTTATGGCAGTTATTGCATATGACAGTCGTTGCTGGTTCTTTTTCGGATCTGGCCCTTTTTCGATTGACTTTGGGCTTCTTACTCGCCTCAGATATCACCCTGGCCTTAGGATTATCAGTTTCAGGATCACCTTTATTACTAGAACTGACCTCTTCTTCATAAGGCAACATACCTTTCTTGTCTAGATCTTCGTACTGGTAAGCCATATATATCATTTCAGAAAAAGGAAGCTTCACATTCCTCATTACACTGTATAGATATTTTCTTTGAAGCCCGTTGATAAATCTCAAATTCATCCTCTTCGGATTTTAAATTAGATGAGGGGCAAAGTGAGAAAGTTCATTGAATTTCTTATGATATTCCGGAATGGTCATATCTCCTTGTATCAAATAAGAAAATTCATCACGTAGTCGCTCAATCGCTTCAGGAGGAGTAAATCTTTCCAGGAAAATCACTTTGAATCTATCCCAGGTGATATCACCTTCTGGATTATCCTTAATAACTGAATCCCACCAGAACAAAGCTTCGTCTTTGAGTGCCTAGGACGCCAGTAATCTTTTCTAGTCATCCCTCAGCTTTAATCCTTCAAAGATTTTATCAGCCGAACGAATCCAAGCTTGTGTCTTCATAATAAATTCTTCGCCCGAGAAGGGTTTTCAACCCAGATTTCTATATTTCATGAATAGGGTTTCTATATCCGGGTCAGTATTACTTCTTCTGTTTCTGGCACTCATTTTCTAGAGCGTCTTAGCAGACAAAGTGTCAGGTCAACAGAAAAGATATTTCAAAATATAGAGACAAATACTTGAATGTAAATGTATCTATCCAGGTGTTATTTCATTCTGCTACTCATACTAGGATATTACTGATCCTACCTGTAATGAGTTACCCGTCCTAGAACACTACGGGTTCTATTTCTGACGAGTTTGTTAATATGTTATATCCCAGCACTAAGCTTAACCAAAGCTCTGATACCAAATGAGACGACCCCGAACCCCGTACTGACGGAGGCAAGGGTAATCCTTGGAACATAACACATAAATAGATAATAGCAGAACAGAAATAAACAAATACACCAGATAATGAACAATAGAATATACTGGATAAACGTAATCATCAGAGTTACACAGTATACAGGATCATACTTAGTACAAATACAGTTCAGTTATACATAAATGTCTACAGCGGAAACAAACATAATATGTACAATAGGAGCTGAACAACATAAAAAGAGATAAATGATAGAATCCTTCTTCAGCTCCAGTTATCCGGATAAAGCCAGCTAAAATCTGAATACAAGGCTGCCCGTGTAGAAAAAGGGGCACCCGAGTTTGGAAGTGAAACAAACTACGAGTGAGTCATGGGACTGGTATGAGAAATCTACTCAACACATTTGAAATATGGCTAATCACAGGACCACGCCACTTTCGTGGAACGGGTTTACTCCATTGAATCGCCAGTTCTTTAAAACAAATAATTCTTTTAAACATCGCAATGCTTTTTATAAAAATGAAGCCATTATAAGACTCAGTTCCCATCACACAATGCAACGCAAACCGGAGGATAGAGTTTTACCTTATAATGGCCAAAATATGCTTGATACGAATAAAACAAAAGCATTTGATATTATCACTAGTGTTTATATGTTTCAAAAACAATTTCAATCATAACTATCAATCATAGATGGCATGGGTACCATTATCATGTTTCCATACATATATACAATCAAAACCGCACAGTCACATATTTGGAAATTGGATTTCCGTCATGAACCAAGGCAAAAGATAGTCCTTACCGAATTCGATACAATCTAGCCCATGTCTTAGGGCCCAGACTCAGGTGGGCCCTTGGAGCGACAGTGCCGGTCCACCGATGTGGATTAAAATTCCTAAACACTATGTTTCCCCGCCCTATGGGCCGTAAATGAGCCAACAGATGACTCCATCGGTCCCGAATCGTCCGATATATCCGAGGCGCCTCACTATACATCATCCACATAAGTAAAATGTCAGGCCGTGTAAAAACACCGACACAACTCCTAGCTAGAAAGAAACGCATGCCCTCCCTGAGTTCCTTCTCCCGTTTCTGGTTCATACCGGGGTGTGAGGCTCGCGAATTCATGTTATACACAAAGCTACGCCACACAGGGGTGCTTTGATCATCAATCACAAGACTTTTCTTTTCAATGGAAGCCCTGATCACTGCATCTTAGCATGTCACACAGGCAATTCACACCATGCAACTGATGGCTATCAATCACACGGAATAAATTCCAATGTCAGACACACAATCCATTTACAAGTCCGTTCTGGGTCTGAACGAAACCGGAGGGACTATGTACCTCGCAAACCCATCGATCTCCACATACGTCTGGACGATCACCACTCATTATCCATATTTAGGGATGCCTCCTAATCAGGACATCAGTTACCATCCAAACGAGGTGAAGATTTCCGGTCTTCAACCACCGTCTTCATCTTTGATCTTATCGTCGATTCAGTTATTCAGAATGGGATAAACCCGGTCTTTCTGAGCAACTCGCGTATATAATAAACAAGTGCTACAAAAAACACACATATGCATCATTTCAATTCATTAGTTGCTTACCGTAAATCAGTAAGAGAACGATTTCCCAAATATTAACCCTGAAGGCCGAAACCAACATCATATCAACACCCAGGAAACCATTCGACTTAGCCAACCTTTAGTTAGTTTCTAATTTCACATCCATATCATTTATAATATTTTATAACGATTTATCGCTATTTTTATTTATTTTAAAATAGCCAATTTATTCAAAACGACGCTTCGGACCATAACGCGGCCGTGGCGCTGTTTTTCTTCAGATTTGATTTACACATATCTGAAAATCCAACCGTTGGATCTTCACAAAATTTATATCATTATAATGATCTTTTCAAAACGAATCCAAGGTTCCGGTTTTGGGAAAATCCGACGGTCGGATCTCCCAGTACAATCGTTTGAAGTTTCATTTTCAAAATACGAACTGCAGCGTCGTTATTCGATTTAATATAATTATATTTATATTTATATATATATAAATATATTCGATTCTGACGTTGTTTTTCATCATATTTGAATTAAACATTCCAGACAATCCAACCGTTGGATCTTTACAAAGTTGGTGTCGTTGGAAAGATATTTCCAAAGCGAACCCAACGGTTGTGGTTTCGAGAAAATCCGATGGTCGGATCTCCCGCACTTATCGTTTGAAATCACGGTTTCAAAATACGAATTGCAGCTTCATTATTCGATATATTTCAATTCTATTTATATATATATATATATCGATTCTTCGATTTCAAAGCTATATTCTTTTCATACATTTGATAAAATGATATTTTTATCTAACAAACATTCACTTCGACACTTCACTATTTTTAACAACTCATGTGTACAGTAAAATGTGATTTTTATTGTAAGACAATTTATTTCAAAATACGATTATTTTATGTAGTTCATATAGGTAGTAAAAATATAATTTTTATTATAAAACAATTTATTTCAAAACGAGATTATTTTATATAGTTCATATAGGTAATAAAAATATGATTTTTATTATAAAACAATTTATTTCAAAATATGAATACCATTCAACACATGAATTTCAATTCAACGAATGAATTTCGATTCAACACATGAAGGTTTTCTATAGTTTGTATATATAGATAAAAAGGTGATTTTTATTTTTAAAACACGAATACCATTAAATACATGAATTTCAATTCAACGAATGAATTTCGATTCAACACATGAAGGTTTTCTATAGTTTATATATATATAGATAAAAAGGTGATTTTTTATATTTAAAACACGAATACCATTCAACATATGAATTTCAATTCAACGAATGAATTTCGATTCAACAGATGAAGGTTTTCTACAGTTTATATATATAGATAAAAAGGTGATTTTTATATTTAAAACACGAATACCATTCAACACATAAATTTCAATTCAACGAATGAATTTCGATTCAACAGATGAAGGTTTTCTATAGTTTTTATATATAGATAAAAAGGTGATTTTTATATTTAAAACATGAATACCATTCAACACATGAATTTCAATTCAACGAATGAGTTTCGATTCAACACATGAAGGTTTTCTATTCAACAGACGAATATAATTTCAACACAGGAAAATATTTCTAACACATGAATATTATTCAAAATTTCGGCAGCATAACAACAGGGTAGTTAAAACCGGGACCATCCCTAGTACGGCTCCTCGCTCTAGCTTAAAGCCTCGCAGCTTTTGACAATGGGGAATCATGCATCTAGTTCGCACGTAGGCGGCATGTATATTTTTTCATTTCAACAAACTAATCCTATGTGGTTTCAACAAAATATTTCTCAACCACAAATGGGTATTTTCAACCACAATCAATCAATTTCAACCATAAACAATTCTAATCAACCATTCGTAATCAACCAATTTTCATACCAATCACAACCAATAAATATCGTCCATGGTTTGTGGACGAGGGGCGTATATATATATTTATACATAAGCATTTCACTTCTATTTCAAAACATATATAATTTTTACAATGCATATATAACTTATATATCGAATGTACAACTTATACAACGCTTATACAAGAGGTGTAAAACGCTTATATAACTCATACATCGACTATATAATTTATACATCGTCGTTTTCCATATCGTTTATAAATTAGAAATCTCACATTGGGTTCCACTCCACCAAAAATAGCAGAAGGCTCAGAAAAATATGCGGTCTCTTCTTGAATGTAGAAGACGTCCACACGAGTCCACTATCTCTTGTTTCACTGAATTTCGTCAACAAACGAAAAAGATATGATTTTTACAGTGGAATCAAATACCGTAGTGCTTAAAACTGCTATAATATAATTTATATTAAAAACAGCCGTTACCTTCTGAAATGGTTCCAAACTATGTTTGGATTTTTCGATTGATCCGTGTAACGGTTCCACGATCGGGTTGCGCGAGGTCGAAGGGGGAGGAGAGGCGCGGGTTTGCCAGTGGCGCGGATTCGCCAGTGGCACGGCGGTCTTCGGTGGCCGGAACAACTCGCGGCGCCAGAAACAGTCGGACTTTTGAGCCCGATATCTGCCCAAAAACTCCATGAAAAAATACGCAGTAGGTATGGATCTGAAGCTTAGAAGAATCTCTACAAAAACCTTAACTGAAGCAGGTATTTTATTGAGCGGATTAGAAGATATCGAGGAGAGAAGGAAAGAAGGCCTTTCCGTCGTTCGTCGTGTTTAATCGGGGAGAGAGAAATAGAGTTGAGCAATGAAATTTTATTTATTTATTTATATATTTTAAAATCTCTAAAATACCCTTTTCCACACACGAACACTAATCCAAACCCAACGACTGTCTTTCCTAGCGTTTTACCCCTATTCCGAACACAATGGGATATGTTTCGAAGGCCCATTCGAATGTTTCAGTCAGATTTCCTTCAATTTAAAATATATAACATTCAGTATTCGATTTGAACGTACATTTCAATTTTCCAGGGCCACAAACTGATTCAAAAAATTCCAGAAAAATAAATCTGGCTATGCTTTGATGACACGGTCCTAACAAAACTAGTTTCGTAGAATTCTGAGACCATTTGAAAAATGGCCCATTTCTGGTCGATCCAATTTAACCGTAATTGACCAAAACACGTTTTCCTTTGCCATGCTCACATACTAGCTTCAAAAATTATGAAACTTGAAACAACTTCACATCCCGGATCCAACAAAAGTGGTTTCGTTGAATTCCGAGGTCGTTTGCAAAATGGCCAATTTCACGGGCTATATAAATTCCATAGGAACCTTTCTGAAAATTCATTTGGCCATAACTTTTGCTTTCCGCTATGAAACTTCGATTTTTCAGATTCTATAGAAAGGTATTCACTAACAGATTTAAATATTTTTGGTTTCACACAAATCCGTTTTGTTTTGCACCCGGTACAGTCAGTCAAAGTTTGAAATGAAAATTTGAAACTACCGCGCCATTTCAGGCCTTGTTTATAATTAGAATTAATTATATTCCTTTTCAATTGTCGATTCAAACTCAGTTTTCATCTTTATTATTTAAAATATTTATTTTAAATATTTAAAATCCACTATTTTAGCCAATTAAATTTTTTAAATTGGTTCAGATTTTCCGGGTCGTTATAAAAAACATGTATGCATTAAATTTTCATGTTTTTTAAAGCGAGCAGTCTTGAAATATATTATTCTTAATCGATGTTTATAGAATGGTCCTTGATAACACAAACACATTACCTGTAAAAACCCGAAAAACAGAACCAATTAATTTTTTTGGCAATTTTAATGAATTTTGAATATTTAAAATGATTTATTTTAAATAATAACGACGAGAAATTTATTTTGAATAGAAATAGAACGTATATATTTATATAAATCGAAGTTAGAATATAACTATTTATTTTAATTATAAAAGGAAATGGAAACGGCGTGGTAGTTTGAAAATTCGATTTCAAATTTCAAATGAATGTACAGGATTCAAAATAAACCGGATTTTAGTGAAACCAAAAATATTAGAATCTATTTGAAAATATCTTTCCAAAAAATCTGGAAAAAAAAAATTTCATAGCGGGAATAAAAAGTTATGCCCGGTTGAAAATTCACAATAGTCGTTATGGAATATAGCCCTTAAAAATAGCGATTTTGCAAATGACCTCCGTTTTCGACAAGACCACTTTTGTTGGATCTTGAATGTCAAGTTATTGCTTGATTCCAATTTTCATAATTTTTTGAATCAATATGTGAGCGTGACGATTTAAATGTGCTTGGTAATTTCAGTTTGAATATAATCGACTGAAAAATGACCGTTTTTCAAATAGTCTTCAAATTCGACGAAATTAGTTTTGTTAGGACCGTATCGTCAAAACATAGCCAGATTTATTTTTTTGGAATTTTTGGAGTCCGTATGTGGCCCCAGTAAATTATTGTACGTTAAAATTCAATATATTAATTTATATTTTAATTTTAACGGAAACTGATCGAGACAGTCGAATTGGTGAACAAGGCATATCCCATTGTGTCCGAAATGGGGTTCGATTTGGAGTTGGAACGAAAAACTAACTTTTTGAAATTAAAAATTAAATTAATTATATATTGGTCTAACCCCCCTTTTCATTCTCATTCTCTCTCTCTTCCTTCACGTAAGAAAAAATCCGACGTCCTCAACCCCTCTCCCCTTCCACGCTGCCGCTCCCTCCCCCTAGCGCCGCCGTACCACCCTCCAGCACCTCCTGTTCCTCCTCTCCTCTCCCTCCTCTTTCTCTCTTCAAATTGAAAACCCTAGCCCCAAAATCCCACCACCACCGCCGCCGTGGGCCCCTCCAGCGCCACCACCACTGGCTGCACCTCCCCCTCACCCAATCAGGTCTTGCTACCGCCCCTCAGGCCACCAGCTCCGGCCGTGGGCCCCTCCTCCTCAAAAACTACATTTTTCACAAATTTCCATTTTTGCTTAAAAACCCCTGTCACTATTTCGCCAATAAACCCTCAAACGGTGCACTTCTAGCCAAAACTCCACAATACCAAAATCAAAGAGCACAATTTTCTCTTCGATTTGAGTATACGGAAGTCATATTTTGGATTGCGGAGTGTAAAGACCCGCAACTTCCCCGTAAAGGAAAGCGTCGGATAGTTCGAGGACAAGCCACAACAGAACGCATACAAAAGAACATTTCATTGTATATCACAACAATGCATCAGATTACAAGAATATACAGAGTATAAACGAATATTACACAGAAATATCAGAGATTTAAATTACATTTAAATACATAGCAGCGGAAAATAATACAATGCACAACTAGAAGAGATATATGGATACAAAGCTTTCCGGATATCATTCCAGCTGTAAACCAGGATCCTGTGAATATAAATCTGCAAAACCAAAACTACTAGCTGCCCTTGTCAAAATAGGGGCACCCAGAGTTTAGGTTAAAACAATAAACTCCAGGTCAGTCATGTGACTGGTGTGAGAACTAAAACAGTTATTAATCTTTATTTTAAAGTTAGGTAAATCAAGGGTCCACGCCGTATAACACGGAACGGGTTTCCTCCCAAGAATACCAGTGCATAAAACAAACAGCGCAATGCTAAATAAAGAAAAATGAAGCTGTTATAAGACCCAGGTCCCATCACACAATGCAATGCAAGCCGGAGGATAGGGTTTTTACCTTATAACAGCCAATGAATGCTTGATACGTTTAAAACAAATCATTTGATAATATTACAAGTGCATAGTGTATAAAACAACTTCAAATCATAAGTATCAATCATAGGCGGCATGGGTACCATATATCATGTCGCCATATATAGGTTTACAAATAAAACCGCAAAGTCGCGTATTTGGAAATTGGATTTCCATCTATGAACCGAGGCAAAAGATAGTCCTCAACCGATTCGAGACAATCTAGCCCATGTCTCAGGCAAGCGCGCAGGCAAGCCTTGGATCGTCAGGGCCGGTCCACCGATGTGGATTATTATGCCTGAACACTACGTTTCCCCACCCTTTGGGGCGTAAATGAGCCAACGAATGACTCCATCGGACCCGGATCGTCCGATCAAACCGAGGCGCCTCGCAACAGCAACAACCACATAAGTCAAACTCGTCAGGGCGTGTAAAACCACTGATGCCACTTTTTAGCTAGAAGGAAACGCATGCCCTCCCTGAGGTCCTCTCCCGTTTTTGGTTCATACCGGGTGTGAAACACGCGAGGTAAATGTTACACAAAGCTACGCCACAAAGGCCTTGCTTTGATCATCACCACAAGACTTTGCTTTTCAACAGAAGCCTCGATCAATTGCCACTTA
This sequence comes from Allium sativum, assembly GCA_030737875.1. Taxonomy (NCBI): domain Eukaryota; kingdom Viridiplantae; phylum Streptophyta; class Magnoliopsida; order Asparagales; family Amaryllidaceae; genus Allium; species Allium sativum. Next base: position 169,906,451 of record CM060912.1, read on the forward strand.
GGCATGCCACACAGGCAATTCACTCCATGCGTTTGATATCCATCAATATATAACCCCTGAGCTCGTACGTCTCAGAGAAGGGCGTTAAGAAAGAGAATAAATTCTCCGCCGCCAAACAGATATATATTTAATAGAAATCAATCACACAGACTAAAATCCAATGTCAGACACACAGTCCATTTACAAGTCCGTTCTGGGTCTGAACGAAACCGGAGGCACCTAGTACCTCGCATATCCATCGATCTCCAAGTACGTCTGCACGATCCCTAACTGTTTCCATCTTCTTGGGTGTACAGCCCAATCAAGATCATCAGTAATCACCCAAACGACATGAAGACCTCCGGTCTTCGACCGTCGTCTTCATCTTCGACACCACGTCGAGTCAGTTATTCAGAATGGGATAAACCCGGTCTTTCTGAATAACTCGCGTATATATTATAAAAGTGTTACACAAACACAACATACGCCTCATTCCAATTCAGAATATTCTTTTATTCAAATATTCCTATACTTTGGGAAAAGTTCCCATTAATTTTATCCAAGATAAATTCTTTAAATTTATTCTTTAATCACCTTTGAATATCAATTCAAACTAGTCGGGATTAGCGAACCACACCGAAGTAATCATTTATTTTATTTTCCCAATCCCAACCTATTCATCCCATGAAGTAAAACTGGTAGTACTTCATATCTAACACTACAGTGTTATCGGTAATTCGATTACCATTTCACGTCCAAATCTAATTAAAGATTTAATTATCGCCTGGAGTAAAACTGGTGATACTCCATTCTCGATCATTTCAATCTAATTAAAGATTCATTAAAACTCCATTTAGTTTTAATCTTCAACTGGGTTAAAGAATCAGTGTCATTTAAAACACGGTTCACGATAAACCCAAAATCACATTCATTAATTATCGGGTTAAAGAACGAGTGTTATTTTAAAAACACTGTCCACGATAAACCCAAAAATCAATATCAATTCAATTCCAATTAAATATTATTTAATTGGTACACTTCATTAAATCTAAATAAAAAGATTTAATCTTTTCTCAACTGGGTTCAAGAACAGTGTTAGTGAAGACACCATTGACGACAAACCCAAATCACATTCGATATTCAATACAAGGCTCTGAATGGAAAATATATCGGCTTATATTCAATATCGAATTCTACAACTAACAAATGTCGTATTGGAAATAACGATATAAATATATATCTTTCAAATTTCCCTAACAACACCTGTATAATCACGAATTCCAACATCGAAATATTCCGAAGACAATTTCGATTCAAATCCACTCCAATGCAATCATTGGAAATTTTGGTTATTTTCAAAACCATTTCAAATTCAATTTATTTATTTAAAAATAAATAGAATTTTAATTCTAGTTCAAAACTAGTTCATTTCGATAAAAATCTATTTTTATCTTTTCAAATATGGAGTTTTTCATCCCAATTCTTTCTAAATCATTTCTTATGATTTTACACAAATTATTAATATTTTTAATAATTTTATCAAGGCCCGTACAGTCGATTTCCACCAATGGCCATCGAACTGCACTTACAGCGACCTTTTTCAAATTTGATTTGGACATAATTCCAAATCCAACCGTTAGATTTCAAATTTCTAATATTCTCTAGAAAGCTCTCTTCGATACGAACCCAACGGTTCCGGTTTTAGGAGAATCCGACGGTCGGATCTCCCGTAATGTCCGTTTGAAATCAATGGTCGAAATTCGCGAACTGCCGCGGCGCGGCGCGTTCTATTCAGGCCATTATATTATATATATAATATATATAATATGTATTTCGTCGATTTCTATTTAAAACGAATTATATAAATAGTTTTAATATTCGTTTCAAAAGCAATCTCAACTTCCATTTCAATTCAAATCAAAATTGAATTCTTCTTTATAAATTCGTTTTAAAATTCATTTCTATTCAATTCAAATTTCAATTCAATTTGAATTCATTTCAATTCGCTTTCAATTCACTTTGAATTCGTTTTCAATTCAATTCATTTCGAAATCGTTTTCAATTCACTTCATTTCGAAATCGTTTTCAATTCACTTTGAATTCGTTTTCAATTCAATTCATTTCGAAATCGTTTTCAATTCACTTCATTTCGGAATCGTTTTCAATTCACTTTGAATTCGTTTTCAATTCAATTCATTTCGAAATCGTTTTCAATTCACTTTGAATTCGTTTTCAATTCAATTCATTTCGAAATCGTTTTCAATTCACTTCATTTCGAAATCGTTTTCAATTCACTTTGAATTCGTTTTCAATTCAATTCATTTCGAAATCGTTTTCAATTCACTTTGAATTCGTTTTCAATTCAATTCATTTCGAAATCATTTTCAATTCACTTCATTTCGAAATCGTTTTCAATTCACTTTGAATTCGTTTTCAATTCAATTCATTTCGAAATCGTTTTCAATTCACTTCATTTCGAAATATTCGATTTCAAAATTACTTTTTAATATTCATTTTAAAATGAATAAAATCGATATAAATATCGTTCACGTCAAAATGGCGTCAATCTAATCAACACGGCTTCATATATTGATATTTTCAAATATTCCATTTCGAATATTTCTATTTCAAATATTTCTATTTTAAAACTGGAATGAGGCCCAATCAATTACCATATAAAGTTAATTATATGGATTTTTCATACAACACATGTATAATAGCATTGAAAAATAATCAACCATCAACCAAAGTGCACTACACTGTATAAGCATCAAATATAGATATCTAACGCTTATAACAGCCTGTCAATCAATCGATCGACATATTTAATCAATCAGGATGAGTGAACTTCAAATTTCATCCCAACACCCGTGTGGGGTTTCAAACAATCAAACACAGATTTTATTTGTGCAGTTGGGCGATGTGTGAAATTTATCGACCCAATCAATATCAGTCAAATCAGTGTATATACAAACAAATCGACCGATTTGTTTATAACTATTCATTTATTCACATTCACGTTAAAAATTATATTTTTAACGATAAAACATTTTATTTCAACCTATGAATTTCTATTCAATTCATTTACACAATAAAATGATATTTTTATTTTCTAACATATTTTAGAAAATTTCGGCGGCATAACGGCACGATACTAGAAACGGGACGAGGCCTAGCCTTATCCCCGGTCTAGTGAAGGCCCACGCCATTCACACATCAATCATATCAATTTCATTTCACCAAACAATTCAAATCAACTCAAACAATCTAACTAACAACACAGCCAAACAAACAAGTCCATGGTCTGTGGACGATTATGTCGGGTGCTACTAAGCACCGTCTGCATCCTAGTATATATATATATATATATAACTAGAAAAATAAATTGGAAGGTGAGAAATTCTCACATATAGCTATCCTAGCTCCACTTCACTTCATTGATAGAAATCTTCGCCAATCTCGCCTTTTGTCGCTTTCGTTGTCCGCTTTGACTACATATGTAAAAATCGAATTTTTACTACGCTATTCGATATATAAAAATCAAATTTTTATTTCGAAGTTCAACATATAAAAATCATATTTTTAATTCGAAGTTCAACATATAAAAATCATATTTTTAATTCGAAGTTCAACATATAAAAATCATATTTTTAATTCGAAGTTCAACATATAAAAATCATATTCAAAATCAAATCTTTTTCTTTATTTTCCTAAAACATTAATTTCAGTTTTAAAATGAAAATAAGTTTTCAGTTTTTAAAAATAAAATAAAATCAGTTTTAAACCCTTTTTTAAAAATCAGTTTTCAAGTAAAATAAAAAAAACAGTTTAAAGTAAATAAAAAAACAGTTTAAAGTAAAATAAAATAAAAATAAAAACAGTAGGGAACTTACAGGGGGGCTCGTCGGCGGCTCGGAGGGGGTCTGGGCGGTGAGGGGAGGTGGCGAAACTCGTTCAGGCGGCGCTGGGGGGGGGGGGGGGGCTCGGCGCGGTCGGATATGGGTCCAGGGTTGGGTGCAGTGGCGGCACGGGGTTCGGGTAAGGGGAAATTGGGGCTCGCGAGTGAATTGAGAGGAGGGAGAAGAAGGAAGGAGGAGAGATGAAGGGGGGGTTTGGTGCCCTGTGCGGCGGTGGCCTCGCCTGGAGGAGGGCACGACGTCCATCGTCGCTCTCCCCTTTTCTTTTCTTTTTTTCTTTTTTTTATTCTTTCTGAATTGATTTAAACGGGGGGGGGGGGGCAAGGTATAGGAGAGTGTGAGGAGAGAGAAGAGCTTTTAATTATTTTATTATATTTTTTCTTCTCAAAAAGTTGACCTTTACATATGACCTCGAAACGAGGCCCACCGCCTGTCGTCCATAGCGTTTTACCCCCATTCCGAACACAATGGGATATGTATCGCAAGCTGATTTGATTGTTACAATCAGTTTCCGTTAAATTTACATTTAAATAACTATATTGAATTTTAAACGTACATTTCGAATTACCGGGGTCACATACGAACTCTATAAATCCCAGAAAAATATTTTCTAGCTTCGTATTGACGATACGGTCCTGACAAAACTAGTTTCGTCGAATTCTGAGACCGTTGGAAAAATGGCCAATTTCCAGTCGATTAAAATCAACTGAAACTGGTCAAACTCGTTTTCCTTTGCCACGCTCACATATTGATTCGAAAAATTATGAAATTTGAAACCTAACAATAACTTGACACTGCGGATCCAACAAAACTGGTTTCGTCGAAATCCGAGGTCGTTTGCAAAATGTCCATTTTTAAGGGCCTGAATTCCATATCGACTATTCAGAATTTTCAACTGGACATATCTTATCATTTATAAAGTGAAATCTCAGTTTGTTAACTTCGTTGGAAAGATATCGTCAATTAGATCCTAATGTTTTTGGTTTCACTAAAATCCGGAATGTTTTGCACCCGGTACATTCAATTGAAGTTTGAAATCGAATTATCGAACTACCGCGCCATTTTCAATTCTATTTATAATTATATATAAATATTTATATTCTAACGACGACGCGTATAAATATATACGTTCGAATTATATTCAAAATAAATTTCCGTCGATATTATTTAAAATAATTCATTTTAAATATTCAAATTCAGCTAAAATTGCCAAAATAAAAAAATTCAAACTGGCTCGCATTTTACGGGTTGTTACACGGAGTTGTTCAAAAAACGCGTCCAAAGTCTGCTGTCCAAATACTATCTTTTCGCAATTTCCGACGAAATGACACATTTTCAAAAGGAAGACCACTAGGCGAAAGTCATTCGAAATGGCGCGTTTAAGCTAGAAAAAAAGATGGCGTGAAGATTGGAGCTCGTTTGCAAATTCTGGATTCAGAACAACAAATCCGGACGATAGAAAATATGTGAGTTTTCTCTGCTTTAAAGCTTCTATGATTTTTATTTTAGACAAAGTTATGATTGTTATTTCAAACAAAGTTATGATTTTTATTTTAAACAAAGCTATGATTTTTATTTTAAATAAAGATATGATTTTTATCAAAGTAAAAGTAGGATTTTTATATATAAAGTAGCGATGTAAAGATATGATTTTTAGTATGAAGTGGTATTTTAAAAATGTGATTTTTATTTTCGAAATAGCTGTTTAAAAATATGATTTTTATCTATTTGAATGAAGTGATAAAAATATGTTTTTTATTATATGAATAACGATATAAAAATATATGATTTTTATATATGAAGTGCCATTATAAAAATGTGATTTTTAAAATAATCATATTAAAAATGCGATTTTTACTATGAACAGCAGGAAAAAATCGCATTGGAATTTTAGGCAAATCCAAACCGTTCAGAAATAGAGAATGAAGGAGTGGAAACCAAAGATAAAAACTCCTCATATAATTTTCTTTATACAGTTATTTATTTTATAACTGCATATACGAACTGTTCCCCGTCGTCCACAGACCGTGGACGAAATGTTTGTTTGGTTGTGTGGTTGATTGGATTATTTGCTTGAATTTGGTTGTTTGGGTGAAATGAATTGATTAAAATTGATATGTATATGGCGCGAGCCACAGGAGAGGGGTAATGCTAGACATTACCCGATTTCAATATCGCACCGTTATAAAGCGGAAATTTTCTGAAATAAAATGTGTTAGTTAAAAATAACATTTTTTTGATTGAATGTATGAACTGTTAAAAATAGCAAAGTGCTGAAATACATAATTTAGCGTTAAAACGTATAAATGAACGGCATGAAATTCTCCTTAAAAGAATTGAATATTCATTTACAAATCGGACGATTTGTTTATGTACACACATTTATCTAACATTGATTAGGATGATAAATTTTTACACACCGCCCAACTGCACAAATAGAATCTGTGCTTGATTGATTGAAACCCCACACGGGTATTGGGATGATATTTGACATACACTAATCCCAATTGCTTAGTAGTATGTCAATTGATTGGTTGATAGACTGTTGTAAGTGTTAATTATTTATTTTAATGCTTATGCAGTTGTGTGGTGAACTTTGGATGATGGTTGACTGTGTTTGATTATTGTCATGTACACGTGTGTATGAAATTTATATAAAATACATTATGGTGATTGACTGTGTCTGATTCTAGTATAGAAAGAATGAATATTTTAAAATAACGATTATTTTAAAATAACGAATATTTTAAAATAGTATTCAGTAAAAGATCAAAATATGATTTTGATGTCCGATTTGGGATGGACACGAATATATATAAATATATAAAGCCGTGTAGATTAGATTAACGTCATTTTGACGTGAATGATATTTATATCGATTTTATTCATTTTTATAATGAATATCGAAAAGGAATTGTGTAACACCTCACGTCTATTAATGTCACTCACAAAGGGAATGCATTAAGTTTCGTAGAGCATTATAAGTAAACAGAACGGAATAATACAAGACGGATAAAGTAGCACATGAAAAATTTATAACTTTATTGCATCGGAAAAAAAATTATGTTTGGTTACACCTTCAAAACTACAAAAACAAGTACATAATATCAGTCTTGCACAAAAGGCTTCAGAGTACAAATTTTTAAAGCCATAACCCCAATAGAAAATGCCATAAGCAGAATCAAAGCCAAGCAATACATCTTTCAACTTCAACCTGGAAGAAAGAGACATATGAACTAAGCTTGAGTATCCCCCCCCCCCCCCCGCGAACTTAGGGAGGGGTGAACGGAAGAAAAGATGCGAAACAAACTAGGTTAGACATTAGTTTGGTAAGTCCAGTAACTTTAACAATATAATCATTAAAGTAATAGGATAAGAACATAAACTGGAAAGTAAGAAATGACTGTACATAAGCATGCATGACAAGGTAGGCAAGATGAATAAGGTAAACGTTGATTGCGCTGGTAATCACTATAGGGTAATTACTACACTGCATAAATGCTAAATATATCGCACCGTTACTAGTTCCATATTGAAATTTGATCCCAACCCCGCAATTGGTAGCCCTCAGGCGTAACATCTAGTAAGAGGTATCTACCCCGTACAATACTTGATAGCCTACCTGCTCATAATAGATACTAGATGTCCCCATACGACCCCTAATCGATCGGCTCCCTAACTCGCATGTATTTATTACTTGTGTCATTCGACCCAGCTTGTTTGTAGATACCTGTGTTGATCCCACCATGGGGTGTATCAATCCCTATGATGGCAACCCGACACAATTCAAGATGCACAGTGTATGACTAATGATGCCCAGTGCCTTCTTTTTTCCACTCCGAAGCACGTGCACGCCCGTACTCCATCGGAACCTACAATGACGCACCACCCGCTGCTATTTTGACCGCTTATAATCAGCCCAGTAGTCGTGCCCCACCCTGCCTAGTTCAGGGTACCGTGATACATCTATGTGGGTTACGGCTGAAATGGGTCCCCATCACCAGGGTTTCCTAATCAACATATTATAACGGTTAAGTGTTCTCAATATAACATAACCCCATCCATCTGTTTTAATTAACATGTTGTATTGGTTAAGTGTCGCCTATTCATATGTTACTTAACCTTTCCATTGATTCACGCATGTTTATTTAACGGTTAAGTTTGTGGGCCTATATATAATAATATTACCCACCTACCCAAGATTTACTTAACCCTTCCACTTATCAAGTCCATATGTATTATTGGTTAAGCTTGCCTTAACCCTATCCACTTTGTTCATGTAATATTGGTTAAGCTGTCTTCTTACCCATGTTAACATAACCCCACCGACCTAACTCATTTAGGTATCATATTCAGCGTTAATTAGTTATTAATTCATAGACCTCTCACTTTAAGTCGATCACTTGTGTCCGCTGGATATGTCGGGCGGTTCCTGAAAGCATGCTTATCTATGCTGTCCTCAGCCGCCCTTACCTGATGAAATCCTGTAGCTAAATCCAACTGTGAGAAAACCGAAGCGCCAACCAACTGATCGAACAAGTCATCTATCCTCGGCAATGGGTGTCTGTTCTTCTTCGTGAGCTTGTTCAACTTCCTATAGTCCACGCCCAATCTAAGAGAACCATCAACCTTTGTAGCAAAAATAGCTGGAGCACTCCATTCTGATATACTTCTTCTTATAATCCCTTCCTCAAGTAGCTCCCCTACTTGCTTACTCAGTTCCCTCCTCTCTCTCCGAGCCATGTGGCGCACTTGTAATACAAATGGCTTTGCATTATCTACTAAGTATATACTGAGGTCTACCTCGCGCCTTGGGGTTAAACCTCGAACCTCATCAAAGACGTGACCATACTCACAGACTACTTGAACAGATTCCCAATCATCGATGGATGTGTCAAGGATTCTAGGTAGCTAAGCGTCACCGGACCTCTAGGGTCACAAGAAATATCAAGGGTCTTTCCACAACGAGTTAACAGTCTAACTGCCCTTTTTTCACAGTCTAGGATGACACCTTGCCTGGCTAGCCAATCCATCCCTAGAATCAAGCTATAGCCCATGAAATCAAGAACGAAGGCGTTGCATTCAAACCCAACGCCTAAGATAGACATTTTCAAATCCCGACAAACCATAGATAAATGAGCCGAACCACCAATAGTTTTTGAGACTACAATGGGATCCACAACTAGACTTGTATTTAGGTGTAATGTTTCAACTAACGAAGCAGATACAAACGAGTACGAAGCGCCAGAACCAAACAAAGTTCGAACAGGATGATCAAAAAGGAAAAATCAAACTTTCAACAGAAACGTTTCTATCTCTCTCCTGCCCTGGTGCCATGAGAGCATGAACCTGTCCTCTAGAAGTAGGTCCTGTCCTCTGCCCTTGGCCTTGTCCATGCCTTCCTAGGCAGTCCTTAATCAGATGTCCTACCTTACTACAATGAAAACAACTAGTCTTCTTCTTCTTCTTCCTACAGCCCTTAATTACATGGCCCGTTATACCTCAAATAAGGCACCTTCCTTTATCATGGGGTTAATTATTCTTTCTACTTCCTACTTTACCTTATTTGTGGATTAAAGCTATATCAACAAATTCCTCATCCTTGGGTTGTACTCCTTAGCCAAAACTCCCTTATCGACCAAGCAGGTAGCTGAACCTTCCATCGTCTATCTCAAAGATACCAAAGGAGTCCTCTACTTCCCTGAGCCAATTCTAGCTTCGACAAATATCTCAGTCCTATGAAACGGTTTTCCGCCTATCGCACGAAAATCCTTACATATCCTAGAAAAAAGCATCTATACGCGGGGAAAGAGTCTCAAGAAGGAAAAAGGAAGAGATTCGAAACAAAGAATCGAAAGAAAGATATATGGCTTTTTGGGGATTATGTTTTTCATAATGAACCTTGCTCTTGAAAACTCCTTCTTTCAAACCTGTCTTTTTTTGAAAATACTTCTTTATAAAAATGCTTTTGAAAACGGTTTTCAAAATCTTTTATATGTTCTGGTAACCTTCAGCTCTGATACCAAGCGTAACACCCCACGTCCATTAATGTCAATCACAAAGGGAATGCATTAAGTTTCGTGGAGTGTTATAAGTAAACAGAACAAAATATCACAAGACGGATAAAGAAGTACATGAAAAATTTATAACTTTATTGCAGTGGAAACAGAAATAGGTTTGATTACACCTTTAAAACAACAAAACCAAGTACATAATATCAATCTTGTACAAAAGCCTTCAGAGTACATAATTTTAAAGCCATAACCCCATACAGAAAATTCCATAAGCAGAATCAAAGCCAAGCAATACATCTTTCAACTTCAAGCTAGAAGAAAGAGACATCTGAACTAAGCTTGAGTATTTCCTCCCTGAGAAACTTGGGGGGGGGGGGGGGGACGGAAGAAAAGAGGCGAAACAAACTAGGTCAGACATTAGTCTGGTGAGTCCAGTAACTTTAGCAATATAATCATTAAAGTAACAGGATAAGAACATAAAATGGAAAGTAAGAAATGACTGTACATAAGCATGCATGACAAGGTAGGCAATATGAATAAGATAAATGTTGGTTGCGCTTCTAATCACTATAGGGTAATTACTACACTACACCAATGCTAAATATATCACACCATTATAGTTCCATACTGAAAGTTGATCCCAACCCTGCAATTGGTAGCCCTCAGACGTAACATCTAGTAAGAGATATCTACCCCATACAATCCTAGACAGCCTACTTGCCCATAATAGATACTAGATGTCCCCATACTACCCTAATCGATCGACTCCCTAACTTGCATGTATTTATTACTTGTGTCATTCGGCCCCGCTTGTTTGTAGACACCTGTGTTGCTCCCACCATGGGGTGTATAAATCCCTATAATGGCAACTTGACACAATTCCAGATGCACAATGTATGACTACTGATGCCCAGTGCCTGCTTTTTTTCCACTTCTGAGCACATGCACGCCCGTACTTCATTAGAACCTACACTAACGTACCACCCGGCGCTATTTTGACTGTTTATAATCAGCCCAGTAATCATGCCCCACCCTTCCTAGTTCAGGGTACCGTGATACATCTATGTGGGTTACTACTGAAATGGGTCCCCGTTACTATGGTTTCCTAATTAACATGTTATAACGGTTAAGTGTTCTCAATATAACCTAACAACATCCATCTGTTTTAATTAACATGTTGTATTGGTTAAGTGTCGCCTATTCATATGTTACTTTACCTTTCCATTGATTCACGCATGTTTATTTAACGGTTAAGTTTGTGGGCCTATATATACTAATATTAACCACCTACCGAGATTTACTTAACCCTTCCACTTATCGAGTCCATATGTATTATTGGTTAAGCTTTCCTTAACCCTATCCACTTTGTTAATGTAATATTGGTTAAGTTGTCTTATTACCTATGTTAACTTAACCCCACCACCTAACTCGTTTAGGTATCATATTCAGCATTAACTAGTTATTAATGCATATACCTCTCACATTAAGTCGACCACTTCTGGCCGCTGGATATGTCGGGCGGTTCCAGGCAGACTTCCACCACAAGCCAGACTTAACCTCATGTCTAAGCCTCTAATTTATGCCTATGACCTCTCACATTAGACTGTCATTTGCAGTTGCTGGATATCCCGGGTGGTTTCGGACAGTCTTATACCGCAAACCAAGTCTAACCTCGTGTCTTAGGCGTTCATCTTTAAACCAATTTACATATTTACTATTCAAGTCTAGATTTATATGTAAATTATCCATAAGTGTGGTCAATTCAAGCTATGCCACATTTGTTATGCCTAAAATTATTTAATTAAGTTATACCCAAATCCCCTTGTTTCAATCACACGTAAGTTATACCTAAATCCCCTTGTTTCAATCACACGTACTACAAGGTCCAAAAATAAAACGAAGAGGGATAGAGGAGAAACACAAGAATTGACATAAGTAACAAAATAGGCATGTAAAGGTGTACCCAACTCAAGAATCATGTTTCCAATAGACATGTTGTAAATTACCAGTAAGTATTGCTAAACTGAGCAAGTTACATCATTGACATAAAGATTTGATAGAACTGAACATAAAAGAATCACCAGTTTGGTGTACAACATGATAGGTACCGTTGTATCAATCACAACAGTCTCATAGGCATAGGTAATTCAGATTTGAAAAAAGGATAACCATGAATCAGAATTGATTATCTTGTAATTATGCATAGTTCTAGATTCGATTCATTACAAGTCATAATTCCTATTACATGTTCCAAATCTGAGAAATAACTGAACTTATCAAATTATCACAAGTTTACACCCAAACCCATTTACGTCAAGTCTCATGTTTGCTTATTATATACAATTTTTCCCAAACCATAGCCATCATCAATTTATGCCTTTTTACAAATTACATGTTATTCAACATTTCCCAAACTTTTCCCCCATCATTCAAGTGTTATACATGTGCGAATTTCGCATAATATGTTAGGCTCGAAGTTAGCCTAACTCATAAAAAAAGAAAAAGGAAGAGGGAAGAGAATCATGGTATCAAAATAGGCATATATATACAAGCACGAACATGCATGAACTGATAGAATTGATCAGAAAAACATAGGCTATGAATAAAAAAAATGACAACTTGCAAATTTGACAAGATCCATTATAGGCATAATCATATGATCACAGTTTACAACTTATCATAATTACTTTAGTTTAATTATCTTATGAAAGCTACATGAACTCACAGAGATTAAGAAAGAAGAGAAGTTCTAGATCTGATTTCTAAAGTTGATAAGCTAATCCGTTGATGTAGGCTTTGATCTTTCTCTTTTATCTTAAATTTGATTAGTTATGTTGGAGGCTAGGTTAGCTTAGAGATGGACATCATGACGGCTTCATAGAATAAGATTATGAGGTTTAGGGTTTAGGTTTGATGTGATTATATAGAAGTATAGAATTGATATGAGCCTTTAGATCAACCTAGGATCCTACCAAACCATCCAGTCCAAGAAAATGCGCCATCAGGCCAATCAGAAGTCGCCACGTAGCCCTACGACTCAGAAAATCGTCGTTGTCTAGAACAATCAGTAGAGGTCGACCCCTACAGGGAGGTCGACACCTATGTCAACACCCCTAAGGGGGGTCGACTCCCATGTCGACACCCCTGAGAGGTAGATTTCCCACTTAGCTGCTTTCCTGAATTTTGAATTTCAAATCTATTTTGATTATTTAATTATTATTTTAATTTAATTTTTGCTTACACTTGAAATCTTCTAACCTCCATAACTTCTTCATATGGAATCCGATTCACGCAAACTCGGACTTTATCTCAAGCAGAATTCCAAGACGAATGCAATGGCGTAACCCGTTTCACCTAATTCTTCTTATAAAAATTAAGTGTTCTTAAATTTGTTAATTTTAATGTTTAAAAATTTCGGGGTGTTACATTCTCCTCTCCTTAAAGGATTTCGTCCCTAAAATCTCCAAGTCAAGAAGAATGTATATCCTACCATCCAACATCCATCTACTCAACCATTCAATCACATGCATTCGTTGCCCTTAAGAAGATTTCTAATGCTTTCATGATCCATATTTGTAGTGTGTTTATATGTCCTCATCTAATGCAAAATCAGGCGGTCTACTGATTCAGTTGTCCTCCTTAATGCAAATCATGATAGTGCCGTGCGTCCATTATGTATGCAAAAGAACCCTATTGATACATATCATTTCTATATGAGTGCATAACCGTACATTCATACAAATGCAACATCCATATGATAACACATCAAGTTTCAACCCATATACAAATACATATATGCATATGCAATATGAAAGTGACTGAGCCGATCTAGTGCCTAATGTGTGTGTAAATGCATCCACGAGCAACCACTAGCAAACACTTGCATCCACTTGCATCCACCAAACATAACATGTCTCCAACACATGTTTACAACCATAGGATTTTCCTATCTAAAGATCAAGGATGTAAACGAGAGGACATACTAAACAATAGAACAAGTATAAACAAAGCGGTAAGGGAGAAGTTAAGAACATATCCTCACAAAAGGAAAGGGTATGACGCACGTATCATGTCTTTTGTCTCCTAAGTCGCGTCTCCTTGATCATATCCCAATTGGATTTTAATCGACTTGACCTCTCTGTTGCGTAACTTCTTGATCTCCGATCCAAGGATGCATGTAGGAGCTCATCTAATCGTGGCATCTTGCTCCACTTCCACTACTCTAAGCATGCTTGGCTCCACTACTTCCGCGGTATCATGTAAACACTTCCGCAAATACGACATGTGAAACACGTCATGAACACTACTAAGCTTCTCCGGCAACTTCACTCTGTACGCCATCTGTCCAATCCTCTCTATAATGGGAAAGGATCCTACAAACCTTGGTGCTAATACACTCCCCAAAGCGAACTACGTTCCTCAACGATGGCACTTTAATAAAAACCATGTCTCCAACATCGAACTCAAGATCGGTTCGTCTCTAGTCATCATTTGACTTTTGCCGGTCCTGTGTCGTCTTCATTCATCTTTGAATCAAGTCCATCTTCCCTGAAGTTTCTGTCTGATTAGCTCGGGTCCAAGCAAAATCTTATCCGTAGACTCCCACCAACAAGTTGGTGATCGACATGGTCGTTCATAAAAAACCTAATACTAGCATAATAACTATTGTTATAAGCGAACTCCACAAATGGAAGGTGCTCTTCTCATGTCCCTCCAAAATCTAGGATACATAACCTCAAAAGATCTTCAAGGAATCTATTCACCCTTTCTGTATGTTCATCCGTCTGCGGACGATACGCGATGCTCAAACATAACTACGTACTTACCGCCTTTTGCATGTCACCTTTTCCTCTTGCATCGAAAACTGCTCCAAGCCATGTCCCGCAAGCACCGGTATATACTGTGAACGGTTTGCTCTCATCTAGCAAAGTCAAAACTGGGGCTGATATCTTCGCAAAGTCCTTAATGAGCTTCCATGGTAGCCCGCCAACCCTAGAAAACTTCTTACTTCTGTTGCTTTTCTAGGAACCTTCCAATCTTGGATTGCCACCACCTTCGCAAGGTCCACTGCTATCCCTTCCTTAGAGACCACGTGTCCTAAGAACCTCACTTCTTTCCTCCAAAACTGACATTTGGAGAACTTAGCTTTGAGTTGATGCGCTCATAGGGTCTCTAAGACTTCCCTAAGATGTAGGGCATGCTCTTCTTCGCTACTAGAGAAAATCAAAATACCAACCACAAAGACTACCACAAACTTGTTTAGGAACTCCCTAAACACTCTACTCATCAGGTCTACAAAATATGCGGGTGCATTCGTCAAACCAAAAGGCATGACGAGCCATTCGGAGAAACCATCGGAGCCCAAAAAGCAGGCTTATCTATGCTGTCCTCAGCCGCACTTAGCTAATGAAATCCTGTAGCTAAATCCAACTGCGAGAAAACTGAAGCGCCAACCCACTGATCGAACAATCATCTACCCTCGGCAATGGGTGTCTGTTCTTCTTTGTGAGCTTGTTTAGCTCCCTATAGTCCATGCCCAATCTAAGCAAACCATCAACCTTCGTAGCAAAAACAACTGGAACACCCCATTCCGAAATACTTCTTCTTATGAACCCTTCCTCAAGTAGCTCCCCTACTTGCTTACTGAGTTCCCTCCTCTCTCTCTCCGAGCCATGTGGCGCACTGGTAATGCAACTGGTTTTGCATTATCTACTAAGTATATACGAAGGTCTATCTCGCGCATTGGGGTTAAACCCTAAACCTCATCAAAGACGTCACCATACTCACGGACTACTCGAATAGATTCCAAATCATCGATGGATGTGTCAAGTGATTTTAGGTAGCTAAGCGTCACCGGACCTCTAGGGTCACAAGAAACATCATGGGTCTTTCCACAACGAGTTAACAGTCTAACTATTCTTTTTTCACAGTCTAGGATGGCACCATGCCTGGCTAGCCAATCCATCCCTAAAATCAAGCCATAGCCCGTGAAACCAAAAACAAAGGCGTTGCATTTAAACCCAACGCCCAAGATAGACATTCTCAAATCCCCACAAACGATCCAAATCACCAATAGGATTTGAGACTACAATGGGATCCACGGCTAGACTTGTATTTAAGTGTAGTATTTCAACTAATGAAGCAGATACAAATGAGTACGAAGCGCCAGAATCAAACAAAGTTCGAACATGATGATCAAAAAGGAAAATTCAAACTTTCAATTAAAACGTTTCTATCTCTCTCATGTCCTGGTGCCATGAGAGCATGAACCTGTCCTCCAGAAGTAGGTCCTGTCCTCTGCCCTTACCCTTGTCCTTGCCTTCCCGGGCAGTCTTTAATCGGATGTCCTGCCTCACCGCAATGAAAACAAGTAAGCTTATTTTTCTTCCTACAGTCTTTAATTACATGGCCTGTTATACCTCAAACAAGACACCTTTTTTTGTCACAGGGTTAATTATTCTTTCTACTTCCTCTTTTAACTTCTTCGTGGATCAAAGCTATATCAACAAATGCATCATCCTTAAGTTGTGATCCTTAGCCTGAACTCCCTCATTGACCAAGCAGCTAGCTGAACCTTCCATCGTCTATCTCAAAGATACCAAACGAGTCCTCTGCTCCCTTGAGCCAATTCTAGCTTCGACAAACGTCTCAGTCCTATGAAACGGTTTTCCGCCTATCGCACGAAAGTCCATACATATCTTAGAAAAAAGCATCTACACGCGGGGAAAGAGAATCAAGAAGGAAAAAGGAAGAGATTCGAAACAAAGAATTGAAAGAAAGATATATGGCTTTTTGGGGATTATGGTTTTCATAATAAACCTTTCTCTTGAAAATTCCTTCTTTAAAACATGTCTTTTTTGAAAATACTTCTTTATAAAAATGATTTTGAAAACGGTTTTCAAAATCTTTTATTTGTTCTCGTAACCTTCAGCTCTGATACCAAGTGTAACACCCCAGGTCCGTTAATGTCACTTACAAAGGGAATGCCTTAAGTTTCGTGGAGCATTATAAGTAAACAGAACGGAATATTACAAGACGGATAAAGTAGTACATGATAAATTTATAACTTTATTGTTGCAGAAACAGAAATAGGTTTGGACACACCTTCAAAACAAGAAATCCAAGAACATAATATCAGTCTCGTACAAAAGCCTTCAGTGTACATAATTTTAAAGCCATAACCCCCAATAGAAAATGCCAAAAGTAGAATCAAAGCTAAGCAATACATCTTTCAACTTCAAGTTGGAAGAAAGAGAAATTTGAATTAAGCTTGAGTATTTCATCTCTGAGAACCTTAGGGGAGATGGAACGGAAGAAAATAAATGAAACAAACTAGGTCAGAAATTAGTCTGGTGAGTCCAGTAAATTTAACGATATAATCATTAAAGTAACAGGATAAGAACATAAACTGGAAAGTAAGAAATGACTGTACAGAAGCATGCATGACAAGGTAGGCAAGATAAATAAGATAAACGTTGATTATGCTTCTAATCACTATAGGGTAATTACTACACCACACCAATGCTAAATATATCGCACTGTTACTAGTTCCATACTGAAAGTTGATCCCAACCACGCAATTGGTAGCCCTCAGGCGTAACATCTAGTAAGAGGTATCTTCCATATACAATCCTTGACAACATACTTGCCCATGATAGATACTAGATGTCCCCATACTACCCCTAATCGATTAGCTCCCTAACTCGCATGTATTTATTACTTGTGTCATTCGGCCACGCTTGTTTGTAGATACCTGTGCTGGTCCCACCATAGGGTGTATCAATCCCTATGATGGCAACTCGACATAATTCAAGATGCACAGTGTTGACTACTGATGCCCAGTGCCTGCTTTTTTCCACTCCGGAGCATATGCATGCCCGTACTCCGTCGGAACCGACACTTACGCACCACCCGCCGCTATTTTGACCACTTATAATTGGCCCAGTAATCGTGGCCCAGCCTGCCTAGTTCAGTGTACCGTGATACATCTATGTGGGTTACAGCTGAAATGGGTTTCCATTACTAGGGTTTCCTAATCAACATGTTATAACGGTTAAGTGTTCTCAATATAATCTAACCCCATCCATTTGTTTTATTTAACATGTTGTATTGGTTAAGTGTCGCCTATTCATATGTTACTTAACCTTTTCATTGATTCACGCATGTTTATTTAACGGTTAAGTTTGTGGGCCTATATATACTAACATTACCCACCTATCCAAGATTTACTTAACCATTCCACTTATCAAGTCCATATGTATTATTGGTTAGGCTTGCCTTAACCCTATCTACTTTGTTCATGTAATATTGGTTAAGTTGTCTTCTTACCCATGTTAACTTAACCCCACCCGCCTAACTCGTTGAGGTATCATATTCAGCATTAATTAGTTATTAATGCACAGACCTCTCACATTAACTCGATCACTTGTGGCCGCTGGATATGCCGGGCGGTTACGAGGGGACTTCCACCACAAGCCAGACTTAACCTCGTGCCTAAGAATCTAATTTATGCCTTTGATCTCCTCGCATTATACTGTCGTTTGTGGTTGCTGGATATGCCGGGCAGTGCCGGACAGTCTTATACCGCAAACCAAGTCTAACCTCGTGTCTTAGGCGTTCATCTTTTAGCTAATTTACATATTTACTGTCCAAATCTTGATTTGTATGTAAATTATCCATAAGTGTGGTCAATTCAGGCTATTCCACATTTACTTGTTATGCTCAAAATTACTTAATTAAGTTATACACAATTCCCCGCGTTTCAATTGCACGTACAACAGGGTCCAAAAATAAAACGGAGAGGGATAGAGGAGAAACACAAGAATTGGCATAAGGAACAAAATAGGCATGTAAAGGTGTACCTAACTCAAGAATCATGTTTCCAATAGACATGTTGTACATTAACAATAAGTATGGCTAAACTGAGCAAGTTACATCATTGGCATAAAGATGCAATAGAATTGAACATAAAAGAATCAACAATTTGGTGTACAACATGATAGGTACCATTGTATCAATCACAACAGTCTCATAGGCATAGGTAATTCAGATTTTACAAAAGGATGAGTATGAATCAAAATTGATTATCTTACAATTAGGCATTGTTCTAGATTCGATTCATTACAAGTCATGATTCCTATTGCATGTTCCAAATCTGAGAAATAATTGAACTTACCAAATTATCACAAGTTTACACCCAAACCCATTTACATCAAGTCTCGTGTTTGCTTATTATATACAATGTTTCCCAAACCATAAGCATCATCAATTTATTCCTTTTTATGAATCACATGTTATTCAACATTTGCCAAACTTTTTCCCCATCATTCAATCGTTATATATGTGCGAATTTCACATAATATGTTAGGCTCGAAGTTAGCCTAACTCGTAAAAAAAGAAAAAGGAAGAGGGAAGAGAATCATGGTATCAAAATTGGCATAAATATACAAGCACGAACAGGCATGAACTGATAGAATTGATTAGAAAAGAATAGGCTATGAATCAAAAAAAAGGGCAACATGCAAATTTGGTAAGATCTATTATAGGCATAATCATATGATAACAATTTACAACTTATCATAATTACTTTAGTTTAATTATCTTGTGAAAGCTACATGAAGTCACAGAGATTAAGAAAGAAGAGAAGATCTGGAATATGATTTCTGAAGTTGATAAGCTAATCCGTTGATGCAGGCTTTGATCATTCTCTTTATCTTGAATTTGATTAGTTATGGTGGAGGCTACGTTAGTTCAGAGATGGACAACATGACGGCTTCATAGATTAGGGTTTTGAGGTTTAGGGTTTAGGTTTGATGTGATTATATAGAAGTATAGAATTAATATGAGCCTTTAGATCAACCTAGGATCCATCCAAACCATCCAGTCCAAGAAAATGCATCATCAGGCCAATCAAAAGTCGCCACGTAGCCCTACGACTCAGAAAATCGTCATTGTCCAGAACAGTCAGCAGGGGTCGACCCCTACAGGGGGGTCGACACCTATGTCGACACCCCTATAGGGGGGCCGACTCCCATGTCGTCACCCCTTGGGTGGTGGTCGACACCCCTATAGGGGGGTCGACTCCCATGTCGACACCCCTTGGGAGGTGGTCGACACCTTTGAGCGGGAGATTCCCCGCTCAGTTGCTTTCCTGAATTTTGAATTTCGAATCTGTATTGATTATTTAATTATTATTTTAATTTCTACTTAACCTTCATAACTTCTTCATGCAGAATCTGATTCATGCAAACTCTGACTCTATCTCAAGCAGAATTCCGAGACGAATGCAATGGCGTAACCCGTTTCACCAAATTCTTCATATAAAAATTAAGCGTTTTTAAATTTGTTAATTTTAATGTTTTAAAATTACAGGGTGTTACAAGTTGATTTCAAAATCTAATGTTTCGAAAACATTATCATTTATATATCTATGATATGGAGTATTCAATTTTGATTTGAAATTGAATATGAAGTTGAAACCGTTTTGAAAATGAATTTAAAATGATTTATAAAATACTTTTTAAATGGAAATTGACGAAATATATATTATACATAATATAATGACCTGAATAGAACGCGCCGCGCTGCGGCAGTTCATAAATTTCGACCATTGTAACGACCCGGATTTTCGGTAGATATATTTTAATATTTAGTATGGTTTTAAATATTTAATTTATAATATAAATGGTATTTTATTAGGTTACCGATTAAATAATCGAAATACGATTTATTTTGATTATCATCGTAATACGAGAATTTAAATTAATTTAATTCAAAGTTAGAATTAAATTAAAACAATTCAGATGATCAGTATTAATTTTATTTGAATATAGATGATAATAAAAATATTTTATTATTAGGAAATTTATTTGTTTTGAATTTAAATTATAACACTTCAATTTAATATGGTTATTGTATATATACGTTCGAAAATAAGTTATATAGTCTATTCTGTTAAGTTCAGAATAGTGTAATTACATTGGAACAATGGTCGGTACGCTAAAATAACGGTTTATGGTTTAAATTAATGAACCCTGATATATTTTAAATGGATAAGCTCGAAGTCGAATCGGTAATCAAATCAGAATCCATTTAAATAAAATAAAGATCTCTTTATTTCAAATCGCGATAAATTAAAATCAAATCATATGTACTTTAAGACTAAATGCTTAAGTTTTATGTACCTATAAATCGCAACCCTACTCACTCTACTTCTCTCGTTCATTACCTTCTGAACAAGTGAAAATCCGAAGCCCTTTAATCTAAAAAAAAAAAAAATCAATTCGGAGGTCATCGGTTCAAAAGCTCGAAGTCATTTTAGGGGCTCCGCGATGTCAGGATGAGGGAGCGAATCAGAAACCCCATGAAATGAATCGATTTCAACACCTATGTTCTCATATTCGCAAGAGCTTCACCCTCGTACCATCGATACAGGGCTCGATCAAATCTTCTGAAGTTCGATTTCGGGGTAACTCGATTTAGGTTGTGGGGATGCTACCGGGTTCGATGAAGGTCGACTGCTGGAGGGGTGCGAGGCAAGGAGCGTTCTACGCTCAAGAAGTAGGGTTGGGTAGTGGGTTACATTGAAGTTCGATGTACCGATCTTTGAACTGGGTTGAACGGGGGGGGGGGGGTTGAGCTATGGAGATCATATAGGGTATTGAGGGTTCAAAATTTATTGTGAAGTCGCGATGTTTATAAAAAAGGGGAAAGTGATAGGCTGTTCATCAATGATGATGAAGCTTGTGAATTTGCCGAAAATAGGGGGATGAGCGGTTACAATAATGGAAGAAGGGTTTCGACAGATGGATTGTAAGGAGTAGCAGGCTTCAGCCTTGATTTTTTGTGTTTGAGAAGATGCAAATTAAGGTTGTCTGCTAATTAGATTTGTTACCTTAGTTAATTAGATTATCTTTTTAGTTAAAAAAATTAAAATAGCCTTAACCTTTTATAGGATATCAGAATTCAAGAAAAGGAAATCAATTGCGTTGGAACCATACGGAAGTGCATGTGTGTAAAGAAGTGTATAAGCAACTAATTTAAATTTAATTAAGGTAATTTAATTAAAAATGTTGTAATTAGGAAATTAGTACAATTTAACTCGTGTAAATAAAATTGTTATATCATATTTACCTTAGGTCTGAATTGAATGCGACAATAAGCGCTGGTTCCGAATGAACGGGATGGAGTTAGCAAGAATTTTAAATTCAATCGATGGTTCAATTTATCTTGAAAGAAACATGAATGGATTGCGAATAAAATCCTGGTGAGTAAATTTAACTCACCTTTTATTTACAATTATTTTTATCCGTTAAAAATAATTGTTGTTGTTTGTTTGGATTTTTCTAGTTGCTTTAAATATATTAGTTATTTAGGATTGATTATTATATATATATATATATATATATTGGTTTGGTGATTGGATTGATTCCCGCAGTATCATTAGCGGATGCCCGCAATATCATTAGCGGATGACCCTACGCCCACGTATATAAGTGGATCCCTTTTATATCGCGATATCCTGCCTTGAAGCAGGATGGGTACTATTTCTGTTGACTAACGTCTGTGGATGCAGGAAAATAGGTTAGAGGGATCCAACTGGATTCCAAAAAAATGTATTGTCTGTTTGTTGTTTCTTTGCGCATATACTGTCGTATATGATGTGTTAGAAAATCTGTCAATTATAATTGGTTGTTCTGATTGTTTGATATACCACTGGGCCTGGATATTGATCTATAAAAATATTGTAAAAGAGATTTTGACGTTTTAGACGGGAATTTTTATTTTTCTAATAATAGAAATTGAAATTCGAATGGATTAAAAATATTGACTTGTTTTGAATAGGTAAAACAAGTACTGAACAATGTTATAAATATATATAAGAGATGGAAGTATTGAAATTTACAAATGATGTTTGTAAATTGGAAATTGCAAGGGAATTGAAATGAAATATATACAAGGTTTATAAATGTAGTGGGAAAAATTATCATTTGATAATTTGAATATTTAAATTCAAACTTGAATTTATAAAAATAGAAATGGGGAAATCGTTTTAAAGAAATAAACTATGGAATTTATTCTGATGTTCAGAATATAGATTGGATTAAAATAAATCCGTAAGGATTTATGATTTGAATTAGATTAATTAGAATTTTATTTAAATAGAAGTCAAATTGAAATTAGAATTTGAAAATATAGAATTCAAATAGAAATAGACTTTAAATATAGAATTTAAAGAGTTAAAATGGAAATTGAAAATAAGATTTCAAATAGAGTTAAAATGGAATTTGAAAATAGGATTCAGAAAGAGTTGAAATGGAATTTGAATATAGGTAATTCAACTTGATTGAAATTAGATTTTAATATAGGATTCAAATAGAAAATTCAAAGAGAATTTGAATATAGAAATTCAAATGGAATTCAAATATAGAATTTAAATATCGAAAGTAAAAATGGATTTGAATAAAAAAAGTTCAAATGAAATTTAAATATATAGAATTTGAAAATAGAAGTGAAATGGAGTTAAATATAGAAATTCAAATGAAATTCAAATATATAATTCAAATGGAATTTTAAACAAAGGGAATTCAAATTTAGAATTTGAATATAGAAATTTAAATGGAATTTGTTTATTAAAATTGAATGGAGTTTGGATATAGAAAATTCAAACATGAATTCAAATATAGAATTTGAATATAGTAATTCAAATGGAATTTGAATAGAGTATTTGAATAAAGGAAATTTAAATAAAAATTCAAATAGAATTGAAATGGGAATTTGAATATATAATTCAAATAGAGTTAAAAGGAGAATTCAAATATAGAATTTAAATAGAGTTGAAATGGAAACTGAATATGGGAAATTTAAATAGAATTGAATTGGAATTTAAATATAGAAGATTGAAGTATAAATAAATAACCGAGTAAGGGAAAATCGACAATTTTAGATAATCAGAATTTTTGTGTTGATTTGGGAAAATTGGTTTAATATATATTAAAAATATATTAGAATGGAGTTGAATTTATTATAAATGAAGTATAAACGTTTATATATATAAATATAGTTAAAACGAACTCGCTGCAGTGCGGCAGTTCGTAAATTGTCATTTCGAACTTCAATTGAGTATACAGAAGTCGATTGAAGTCGGAATTCTTTGAAACAAGAAACGTCAGGACCGATTTGATAATAGTTTTCTAATAGAGGAGAAAAATCTGAATTTCGTCGTATAAATTTTGAGTTATATCAAAATCAAATTTTCATAAAAACAACGCTATAACCATTTAAAAACCCTAACGGTTTATTTAATTTTATAAAAGGATTTTAAGCAAATAAAATCCAAATTTCTATTTAGAAAATTTCAGATTTTGAGTTATAAATTATATGTGAACTCAAGTGGAGTAATGAATTGATTTTTTGAAATAGAAATCAGATTTTTGATTATTGAATAGAATTAACTAATTCGAATAGTAATTAGTTAATGAGATTTTGAATTGATATTGGGCTTTGAATAAGTGAATTCGATTTGAAAATTTAGATTTGAAATCGAAAAGGAAACTTGAATTGAAAGTGAAAATTCATTATGAGCAAGTTAAATATTTTGTTTAAACATGTTATGTTCCAACAAAGAAGTGAAATAGGTAAAATGGCTAATTAAAGAATAAATGAGCAAAACTGAATTCACACGAATGGATTGAGTTGAATATAATTGAAAGCAGGTGAGCATGTGTTAGACAGGTATGGGATGAAGTATATGAAGATTTTAAATTATGTGCCCGACAAAAAGGTACATGTTTAAATTCATATATGAGGTTTTATGCGCCGTATCGGCAAGCCACTTGGCTTTTTCTTTTTCTTTTGGATTGGTGAGGGCCATGGGAGGCTATTTGAAATATCCCGGTGCTCCCGGTACAAAAGAGGTTATGGCGAAATTTTCCGGAAATTTAAGGAGTTAGAATATTTTTAGGAAAATTGATAGTTAAAAATCAATGTATCGATATATATAGAATTCGATAAGGAAACAAAAAAATATAGAATATTGTAAACAAAAGGGAAATCTATAAATTAGAAATAGAAAGCGAACCATATACATGTTTTAAAAATGAATAATTGAGTTTTATAGTGTGTTTATTCGAGGTAAGTGGTTTTGTCTGTTTTGAAGTTAATGATGTTTTCAATCAAGGCCTGAGAGGTAATTTTACCCCAACTTGATTGATTTCATTTTTAATTGATAAATAGCAAGATCCAATCTCGAATTGAAGTGTTGGATAATAGTTAGTTGAATAAAATATTTTGGATTGTTGTAACGATGTTTTACATGACATTCGTTTTTAACCCAAGTGATGGAATTATGGAAATTTAAAAGTAAATATTTCCTGAGTATAATTAAAATAGTCGGGAAAGAGATAAGTGATTGAAATTGTTTCATTTACAAATAGAATATATTTTCTAACTATACAAAATAAAAGAAGGCGAGATATAGAAATGTTTTCCAAAGAATGTAAGAGACCGAGATGATAATTGAAAATATTTGTTTAAAAAATATTGATAGGGAAATGAGGAAGTGAACTAATTAACGAAATATTAATTAACAGGCCCAGTGATTGATGGATGAATGTTTGTTTGTTTTTCTTCGGTAGTTAAAGAACCGACTATCGAAGTATTTGCCAATATCATTGTCAATATAGAGAGACCGGTTTGATTATTATCCGTGAACCACTCTGTATTGGCAGTAGCATTGCGAATCAGATTATAGAAGGTAATTGAAGACGGTGTAAAGTGCAAGGGCTTTTTCTATTAACAGAAATTGTGCCTTCCGTTTCGTTCATTCCCAAAACGAACATATATGGACGAATGTCTGACAAAGTATTTCCAATGATCGCATGAGTTGGTCTGTATAATTATATATGGTGGCAACGAATTTATTCCCTTAGCATAACATCCAGAATATTTGTGCAGATCAATTAGTGATTAACGGATCTGACAATCTGGCATTCAAAGTGATTGTGTCGTCAATGAAGAGAAAGTAATCGTAGCCTCAGGCCTCAACAACCGGGAAAAGACAAAAATCGGGTAGGCAGCATTGCTATGTGGGTCGCTCCCATTAGGGTGTATAATCACCTATCTAGAGATTCATTCAGTTTCTTGTTCTATTCGATGAGTCCCATTCGGGAAACGGTTGCTGATCCCAACCATTGGTGATATACATTCGATACACTCAAGCGAAATGAGTGGTCGGTCATGTGTGGACCGGGTTGCAAGATGTTCTTGTTGAACCCAGTGAATTCCTCTCTAGAAATACACTAGCGGAAGGTGGTTCCATAACTTGTCATGTTGGAAGTCCAATCTCCAATAAGCGCCCTGCGGTTTTTGATTTTATACTATGTATGTGGAGCTTGAGATGCAAGCGTTCTGCTAGATTGTTATTTATTTGATTTAGACACTATTGTAATATCACTGAATTTTTGTATCAAAGTGTTTTGGGTTATAGTAAGGTAAAAACCGTCCATGTTTATGTGTGGGTTGGTCTTACTATTATCTTTTCCTTCGAAAGGATTTTTGAAAGTTAAACAAATGGTTGGAGTTTACTCACACCAGTCCCATGAATGACCCAGAGTTTATTTTGTATGTTTTCCCTAAACTCTTGGGTGCCCAAATTTGTACGGGCAGTCAAATAGTCGGGATTTTACAGATTTATTTGGAGGAGCTGGAAGCAGGAGACTTCACCAGTAAGCTATAGATTATCATATATTCCGCTGTAAACTATGTTTGTATCTGGAAACAGGTGTCTATAACTGTTCCAGGAATAACTGTTGTGCTCTGATGATGGTGTGTATATAAAGTTACTGATTTGTATTTCAAAAGTTATGTTATATAATATATTTTATTCGTTCCGCTGTGAGATTTGTATTCTTTGTTTTCTTCTATTCTAATAGTTCTTTCTTTCTATTTCTCATCCTCTAACCTCTTTCAAATAATGATTCGTATTTCTATGCAATTTGGGTTGGACGTGTGGTGTTATTAGTCAACTCAGATAGTATGGATCTACAGGTCGTTACAGTTGGTATCAGAGCTTAGGTTGAGCGAATACCTAGGCTTTGGGATTGTGCTCATTAGAGAAAGGGTCAGTAGTACCCTAGAATGAGTTGAGTATATATACACGAGAGAGAGTATTTGTTAATTGATATAAAAAATTATTTTATATTGTGTTGGCTAGTCTGTTAAGTGGTTTATGAATTCTGGTCGAATCGCGGGATGCCACGACGTCGATAAGAGTTTGTAAATACTTGAACAGAAGATTGAACATGATATTGTTTTCGAGTGGGTAGATGAAATAATTTTACCCAAAATGCTATTTTGATATAGAAGGAATAATTTTCTGAAATTATTATAATATATGAATGTGTTGATTGTTAGAATTATAATCAAACGAGATTATAAAATTGAATTGGTTATTTATAACCAAACAAAATTTGTATGTGAATGAAATATACAAATGAGATGAATCAAAATTGAATTCAAAGCAAAATTTGGAATTTAAATCCTGGGAAGTTTAAAAATATTTTCTAAAGTATATTAGAATAATATAGCTTTGTTTGAAAGGGATTTTTGAATAAAAATCAATTTTAGATGGATTTTGAAAGTGGTAAAGCACTGAACTCACTTCAGTGGCTGGGAAATAATTCTGATGATGACTGCAGCATCATCAGTGTTCATTTTCGAGTTTCTAAGTGATGAATTGCTACCTTAGAAAAGTTCTTGGTCGAAATTTGAAAGGAATCAAGTGGTTTGAAAATTCAAATGTTTTGATTTTAAAATGGAAATAAATACATATGTATATATTTATGTGATTTCAGAAGGATTTGAAAGGAAAACCCAGGAATTTGAATTCTGAAGTTTAAATTTAACTTAAGCAAGATAAATGGATCGTGGTAAATAAATTAATGAAATTCAAATTGAATAAGATTGAATAGAATTTGAATTGGGTGTAAATCATTTAGATTAATTGTGCGAAAACCAAAAGTTTTGGTGGAATTAAATTTGTTGAAATATGAGGAGTTGAGTTTCAACATAAGTGAGGTTTTGAAAAGTAATGGATTTGTACCATTTTTCCTACCCTAGAAATTTCGAGGACGAAGTTATTTTAAGGGGGAAAGAATGTAACGACCCAGATTTTTGGTCGATTTATTTTAATATTTAGTATGGTTTTAAATATTTAATTTATAATATAAATTGTATTTTATTGGGTTATCGATTATATCATCGAAATACGATTTATTTTGATTATCATCGTAATAGAGAATTTAAATTAATTAAATTCGAAGTTAGAATTAAATTAAAACAATTCAGATGATCAGTATTAATTGTATTTGAATATAGATGATAATAAAAATATTTTATTATCAGGAAATTTATCTGTTTTGAATTTAAATTATATCACTTCAATTTAATATGGTTTTTTTATACATACGTTCGAAAATAAATTATATAGTCTATTCTGTTAAGTTCAAAATAGTGTAATTACATTGGAACGACGGTCGGTACGCTAAAATAGCGGTTCATGGTTTAAATTAATGAACCCCGATATATTTTAAACGGATAAGCTCGAAGTCGAATCGGTAATCAAATCAGAATCCATTTAAATAAAATAAAGATCTCTTTATTTCAAATCACAATAAATTAAAATCAAATCATATGTAATTTAAGCCTAAATGCTTAAGTTTTCTGTACCTATAAATCGCAACCCTACTCACTCTACTTCTGTCGTTCATTACCTTCTGAACAACTGAAAATCCGAAGCCCTTTAATCTAAAAAAATCAATTTGGAGGTCATCGGTTCAAAAGCTAGAAGTCATTTTGGGGGCTCCGCGATGTCAGGATGTGGGAGAGAATCAGAAACCCCATGAAATGAATCAATTTCAACTCCGATGTTCTCATATTCGCAAGAGCTTCACCCTCGTACAATCGATACAGGGCTCGATCAAATCTTCTGAAGTTCGATTTGGAGGTAAGTCGATTTAGGTTGTCGGGATGCTACCGGGTTCGATGAAGGTACGACTACTGGAGGGGTGAAAGGCAAGGAGCGTTCGACGTTCAAGAAGTTGGGTTGGGTAGTGGGTTACATTGAAGTTCGATGTCCCGATCTTCGAACTGGGTTGAATGGGGGGGGTTGAGCTATGGAGATCGAACAGGGTATTGAGGGTTCAAACTTTATTGTGAAGTCGCGATGTTTAAAAAAAAAGGGGACAGTGATGGGCTGTTCATCAATGATGATGAAGCTCGTGAATTTGCCGAAAATAGGGGGAAGGGTGGTTACAATAATGGAAGAAGGGTTTCGACAGATGGATTGTAAGGAGTAGCAGGATTCAGCCTTGATTTGTTGTGTTTGAGAAGATGCAAATTAAGGTAATCTGCTAAATAGATTTATTACCTTAGTTAATTAGATTATCTTTTTAGTTAAAAAAAATTAAAATAGCCTTAACCTTTTATAGGATATCAGAATTCAAGAAAAGGAAATCAATTGCGTCGGAACCATATGGAAGTGCAGTTGTAGAAGGAAGTGTATAAGCAACTAATTTAAATTTAATTAAGGTAATTTAATTAAAAATGTTGTAATTAGGAAATTAATACAATTTAACTCATGTAAATAAAAATATAATATCATATTTACCTTAGGTTTGAATTGAATGCGAGAATAAGCGCTGGTTCCGAATGAACTGGATGGAGTTAGCAAGAATTTTAAATTCAATTGATGGTTCAATTTATCTTGAAAGAAACTGGAATGGATTGCGAATAAAATCATCATGAGTAAATCTCACTCACCTTTTATTTACAGTTATTTTTATCCATTAAAAATAATTGTTGTTGCTTGTTTGGATTTTTCTGGTTACTTTAAATATATTAGTTATTTAGGATTGACCATTATATATATATATTGGTTTGGTGATTGGATTGATTCGTGCAGTATCATTAGCGGATGACCCTACGCCTACGTATATAAGTGGATCCCCTTTTATACCGCGATATCCTGCCTTGAAGCAGGATGGGTATTATTTCTGTTGACTAACATCTATGGATGCAGGAAAAACTGGTAGGAGGGATCTAACTGGATTCCTCAAAAATATATTGTCTGTTTGTTGTTTGTTTGCACATATACTGTCGTCTATGATGTGTTAGAAAACCTGTCAATTATAATTGATTGTTCTGATTGTTTGAAATACCACTGGGCTTGGATATTGATCTATAAAATATTGTAAAAGAGATTTTGAGGTTTTAAATGGGAATTTCTATTTTTCTAGTAATAGAAATTGAAATTCGAATGGATTAAAAATATTGACTTGTTTTGAATAGGTAAAACAAATACTGAACAATGTTATAAATATATATAGGAGATGGAAGTATTGAAATTTACAAACGATGTTTGTAAATTGGAAATTGCAAGGGAATTGAATTGAATTTATAAAAGTTTATAAATGTAGTGGGAAAAATTATCATTTGATAATGTGAATTTTTAAATTCAAATGTGAATTTATAAAAATAGAAATGGGGAAATCATTTCAAAGAAATAAACGATGGAATTTATTCTGATGTTCAGAATATAGATTGGATTAAAATAAATCCGTAAGGATTTATGATTTGAATTCGATTAATTCGAATTTTATTTAAATAGAAGTCAAAATGAAAGTAGAATTTAAATATATAGAATTTAAATAGAAATAGACTTTAAATATAGAATTTAAAGAGTTAAAATGGAAATTGAAAATAAGATTTCAAATAGAGTTAAAATGGAATTTGAAAATAGGATTCAAAAAGAGTTGAAATGGAATTTGAATGTAGGTAATTCAATTTGATTGAAGTTAGATTTGAATATAGGATTCAAATAGAAATTTCAAAGGGAATTTGAATATAGAAATTCAAATGGAATTCAAATATAGAATTTGAATATCAAAAGTAAAAATGGATTTGAATAAAGAAAGTTCAAATGAAATTTAAATATATAGAATTTGAAAATAGAAGTGAAATGGAGTTAAATATAGAAATTCAAATGAAATTCAAATAGAATTCAAACGGAATTTTAAACAAAGGAAATTCAAATTTAGAATTTGAATATAGAAATTTAAATGGAATTTGTTTATTGAAATTGAATGGAGTTTGGATATAGAAAATTCAAACATGAATTTAAATATAGAATTTGAATATAGTAATTCAAATGGAATTTTAATAGAGTATTTGAATAAAGGAAATTTAAATAAAAATTCAAATAGAATTGAAATGGGAATTTGAATATATAACTCAAATAGAATTAAAAGGGGAATTCGAATATAGAATTTAAATAGAGTTGAAATGGAAATTGAATATGGGAAATTTAAATAGAATTGAATTGGAATTTAGATATAGAAGATCGAAGTATAAATAAATAATCAGATTTTTTGAGTTGAATTGGGAAAATTGGTTTAATATATATTAAAAATATATTAGAATGGAGTTGAATTTATTATAAACGAAGTTTAAACGTTTTTATATATATAAATATAATTAAAACGAACTCGCCGCCGCGCGGTAGTTCGTAAATTGTCGTTTCTAACTTCAATTGAGTATACAAAACTCGATTGAAGTCGGAATTCTTTGAAACAAGAAACGTCAGGACTGATTTGATAATAGTTTTCTAATAGAGGAGAAAAATCTGAATTTCGTCATACATATTTTGAGTTATATCAAAATCAAATTTTCGGAAAAACAGCGCTATAACCATTTAAAAACCCTAACAGTTTATTTAATTTTATAAAAGGATTTTAAGTAAATAAAATCCGAATTTCTATTTAGAAAATTTCAGATTTTGAGTTATAAATTATATGTGAACTCAAGTGGAGTAATGGATTGATTTTTTGAAATAGAAATCAGATTTTTGATTATTGAATAGAATTAACTAATTCGAAAAATAACTAGTTAATGAGATTTTGAGTTGATATTGGGCTTTGAATAAGTGAATTCGATTTGAAAATTTATATTTGAAATCGAAAAGGAAACTAGAATTGAAAGTGAAAATTCAATTTGGTTATGAGCAAGTTAAATATTTTGTTTAAACATGTTATGTTCCAACAAAGAAGTGAAATAGGTAAAACAGCTAATTAAAGAATAAATGAGCAAAAATGAATTCAAACGAATGGATTGAGTTGAATTGAAAATAGGTGAGCATGTGTTAGACAGGTATGGGATGAAGTATATGAAGATTTTAAATTATGTGCCGGACAAAAAGGTACATGTTTAAATTCATATATGTGGTTTTATGCGCTGTATCGGCAAGCCGCTTGACTTTTTCTTTTTCTTTCGGATTGATGAGGGCCATGGGAGGCTATTTGAAATATCCCGATGCTCACGGTACAAAGGAGGTTATGGAGAAATTTTCCGGAAATTTAAGGAGTTAGAATATTATTAGGAAAATTGATAGTCAGAAATCAATGTATCGATATATATATAATTCGATAAGGAAACGAAAAAAATATAGAATATTGTAAACAAAAGGGAAATCTATAAATTAGAAATAGAAAGCGAACCATATACATGTTTGAAAAATGAATAATTGGGTTTTATAGTGTGTTTATTCGAGGTAAGAGGTTTTGTCTGTTTTGAAGTTAATGATGTTTTCAGTCAAGGTCTGAGAGGTAATTTTACCCCAGCTTGATTGATTTCATTTTTAATTGATAAATAGCAAGATCCAATCTCGAAGAGAAGTGTTGGATAATAGTTAGTTGAATAAAATATTTTGGGTTGTTGTAACGATGTTTTACATAACATTCGTTTTTAACCCAAGTGATGGAATTTTGGAAATATAAAAGTAAATATTTCCTGAGTATAATTAAAGTAGTCGGGAAAGAGATAAGTGATTGAAATTGTTTCATTTACAAATAGAATATATTTTCTAACTATAGAAAATAAAAGAAGGCGAGATATAGAAATGTTTTCCAAAGAATGTAAGAGACTGAGATGATAATTGAAAATATTTGTTTAACAAATATTGATAGGGAAATGAGGAAGTGAATTAATTAATGAAATATTAATTAACAGGCCCAGTGATTGATAGATGAATGTTTGTTTGTTTTTCTTTGGTAGTTAAATAACTGACTATCGAAGTATTTGCCAATATTGTTGTCAATATAGAGAGACCGGTTGGATTATTATCCGTGAACCACTCGGTATTGGCAGTAGCGTTGCGAATCAGATTATACAAAGGTAATCGAAGACGGTGTAAAGTGCGAGGGCTTTTTCTATTAATAGAAATTGTGCCTTCGGTTTCGTTCAGTCCCAGAACGAACATATATGGACGAATGTCTGACAAAGTATTTCCAATGATCGCATGAGTTGGTCTGTATAAATATATATGGTGGCAACGGATTTATTCCCTTAGTATAACATCCAGAATATTTGTGCAAATCAATAAGTGATTAACGGATCTGACAATGTGGCATTCAAAGTGATTGTGCCGTCAATGAAGAGAAAGTAATCGTAGCCTCAGGCCTCAACAAACGGGAAATGACAAAAATCAGACAGGCAGCATGGCTATGTGGGTCGCTCCCATTAGGGTGTATAATCACCTATCTAGAAATTCATTTAATTCCTTATTCTATTCGATGTTGTCCCATTCGGGAAACGGTTGCTGATCCCAACCGTTGGTGATATATATTCCATACACTCAAGCGAAATGAGTGGTCGGTCATGTGTGGGCCGGGTTGCAAGATGTTCTTGTTGAACCCAGTGTATTCCTCTCTAGAGATACACTAGCAGAAGGTGGTTCCATACCTTGTCATGTTGGAAATCCAATCTCCAATAAGCGCCCTGCTGTAACGGCTGGAAATTTCCGACTCCTCGAGAGTCGGAAATTCCGAGACGTTAGTGAAAGAATTTAGAAGGTGAGAAAAAAAAGATAGAACTAATAGAATAGAAGAAGAAGAACATCAGAATCATCAGAGTAACACGAATCTCACAGCGGAACGAATAACATATAATATATAACATAACTTTGAAGTTAACAGTTATATATATACAATAGCACTTATCAGAGTACAACACTTACAACACAGCGGAAATAACTATAGCTATAAAATCTTGCAGCCTCCTGCTCCAAGATCTCCAAGTATATCTGTAAATCCCGACTACTTGACTGCCCGTACAAATTTAGGCACCCAAGATTTTAGGGAAAACAACAAAGTAAACTCCGGGTCAGTCATGGGACTGGTATGAGTAAAATAGTTTAAAATAGGTATAGGATACCTCATAAGACCACGCCGTGAATACGGAACGGGTTTTTCCCTTATGAGTATCTAAACAACTTTGACAAGCAATATCATTGTGTAATAACCCGGAAAATATGGGCCAGTTTAAATTTTTTATTTTGGCAATTTTAGCGAATTTTGAATATTTAAAATAGATTATTTTAAATAATATCAACGAGAAAATTATTTTGAATAGAATTCGACGTATATATTTATATGCGTCGTCGTTAGAATATAAATATATATATATAATTATAAATAGAATGGAAAATGGCGCGGTAGTTCGATAATTTGATTTCAAACTTCAATTGAATGTACCGGGTGCAAAACAATCCGGATTTTAGTGAAACCAAAAATAATGGAATCTAAATGATGATATCTTTCCAACGAATCCGACAAATCAAGATTTCATATCAGGAATCAAAAGATATGTCTAGTTGAAAATTCTGAATAGTCGCTATGGAATTCAGGCCCTTAAAAATGGACATTTTGCAAACGACCTCGGATTTCGACGAAACCAGTTTTGTTGGGTCCGTGATGTTAAATTATTGCTAGGTTTCAAATTTCATAATTTTTCGAATCAATTTGTGAGCGTGGCATAGGAAAACGCGTTTGACCAGTTTCAGTTGATTTTAATCGACTGGAAAATGGCCATTTTTCCAACGACCTCAGAATTTGACAAAACTAGTTTTGTTAGGACCGTATCGTCAATACGAAGCTAGAAAATATTTTTCGGGAATTTTTCTAGTTAGTATGTGACCCCGGTAATTTGAAATGTACGTTTAAAATTCAATATAGTGATTTAAATGAAAATTCAACGGAAACTGATCGAAATGATCAGATCAGAGTGCGATACATATCCCATTGGGTTAGGAATGGGGGTGAAACGCTATGGGCGACAGGCGGTGGACCTCGTTTAGAGGTCGTATGTGAAAGTCAACTTTTTAATTAAATAAAAATATATATATATATATATTTTTCTCCCCTTAACTACCAGGCCCCCCCCCCCCGACTAAAATCATTTAAATCAGAAAGAAAAAAAAAGAAAAAAAGGGGGGCGGAGCCCCGCCCCGTCGTCGATCTCGACGCCGACCACCACGTCGAGGCGCCCCACCGCATCTCCTCCTCCAGCCTCCACCTCGCGCCCTCCGATCCACCGCAACCCCAAAACCCACCCACCGCGAGAACAACCGAATCGCCACATCCCCCTTCAGATCCAGGCGCCACCTCCTGAGCAACCCTCCTCCTCTGGCGAACCAGTCCCCCTCCCGCGCAGCTTCCAGGCCCCACAGCAGTGTTCGGAAAGGTGATTTTATTTTATTATAAAACCTAGTTTTTAAAATCAGTTTTTTTTTTATGTTAAACATAGTTTAAATCTGAGTATATTTTAAATAAAACATGTTGGAAAAATCAGTTTTAATTATGTATAACTTGAAGAAAGAATTGATTTTTAACATTTAAAAGTTAAGCTTTTTTTTCATATATATGAAAGCAAAGAAAAAAAATCAGATTTTTTTTTTTTATGAATGGCAAAAATCAAAATGTGAATTTTCTATGTATTACATTAGAAAAGCAAAATAGAATTTTTATATATTGAACTTTGAAATAAAAATTCGATTTTTATATATTGAACTTTGAAATAAAAATTCGATTTTTATATATTGAACTTTGAAATAAAAATTCGATTTTTATATATTGAACTTTGAAATAAAAATTCGATTTTTATATATTGAACTTTGAAATAAAAATTCGATTTTTATATATTGAACTTTGAAATAAAAATTCGATTTTTATATATTGAACTTTGAAATAAAAATTCGATCTTTATATATTGAACTTTGAAATAAAAATTCGATTTTTATATATTGAACTTTGAAATAAAAATTCGATTTTTATATATTGAACCTTGAAATAAAAATTCGATTTTTATATATTGAATAGCGAAGTAAAAATTCGATTTTTACATATGTAGTGAAAGCGGACAACGAAGGTGACAAAAAGGCGGGAACGACGAAGATCTCTACAATAGAAGTGCCGTGGAGCTAGGATAGCTATAAGTGAGAATTTCTCACCTTTCAATTTCTTTTCTAGTTATATATATATATACTAGGATGCAGACGGTGTTTAGTAGCACCCGACACAATCGTCCACAGACCATGGACTTGTTCGTTTGGCTGTTTGGTTATTGATTGCGATATGGGTTTGAATGTGGTTTGTGGTGTGAAAAATCGAATCGATAAATTGGTTAGGATTAGACGTGCGCCGTTATAAGGCGAAGGAGTAAGGCTAGGTTAGACTCTTACTCCAAATTTTGTGGTTTGCATAACGAAATTGATTTGATTGATGTGTGAATGGCGTGGGCCTTCACTAGACCGGGGATAAGGCTAGGCCTTGTCCCGTTTCTAGTATCGTGCCGTTATGCCGCCGAAATTTTCTAAAATAAGTTAGAAAAATAAAAATATCATTTTATTTAGAGAATGAACTGAATAGAAATTCATATGTTGGAATAAAATGTTTTATCGTTAAAAATATAATTTTTAACGTGAATGTGAATAAATAAATATTCATTTACAAACCGGACGGTTTGTTTATGTACACCTATTTGAAGGACATTGATTGAGACGATAAATTTTACACATCGCCCAACTGCACGAATAAAATATTTGTTTGATTGTTTGAAACCTCACACGGGAGTTGGGATGAAATTTGAAGTTCACTCATCCTGATTGATTAAATATGTCGATCGATTGATTGACAGGCTATTATAAGCGTTGAATATCTATATTTGATGCTTATACAGTGTAGTGCACTTTGGTTGATGGTTGATTATTTTTCAATGCTATTATATACATGTGTTGTATGGAAATCCATATAATTAATTTTATATGGTAATTGATTGGGCCTCATTCCAATTTGGAAAATAAAGAAAATTTGAAAATAGAAATTTATGAAGCCGTGTTGATTAGATTGACGCCATTTTGACGTGAACGATATTTATATCGACTTTATTCATTTAAAAATGAATATTGAAAATTGATTTCGAAATCGACGATTTCGAAATGAATTGAAAACGATTTCGAAATGAATTGAATTGAAAACGATTTCGAAATGAAGTGAATTGAAAACGATTTCGAAATGAAATGAATTGAAAACGATTTCGAAATGAAATGAATTGAAAAGGATTTCGAAATGAAATGAATTGAAAACGATTTCGAAATGAATTGAATTGAAAACGATTTCGAAATGAAGTGAATTGAAAACGATTTCGAAATGAAGTGAATTGAAAACGATTTCGAAATGAAGTGAAGTGAAAACGATTTCGAAATGAAGTGAACTGAAAACGATTTCGAAATGAAGTGAATTGAAAACGATTTCGAAATGAATTGAATTGAAAACGATTTCGAAATGAAGTGAATTGAAAACGATTTCGAAATGAAGTGAATTGAAAACGATTTGGAAATGAAGTGAATTGAAAACGATTTCGAAATGAATTGAATTGAAAACGAATTCAAAGTGAATTGAAAACGATTTCAAAGTGAATTGAAAACGATTTCGGAATGAAGTGAATTGAAAACGATTTCGAAATAAATTGAATCGAAAATGATTTCGAAATGAATTGAATTGAAATTTGAATTGAATAGAAATGAATTTTAAAACGAATCTATAAAGAAGAATTCAATTGTGATTTGAATTGAAAAAGGAAGTTGAAAATGTTTTTGAAACGAATTCAAAACTATTTATATAATTCGTTTAAATAGAAATCGACGAAGTATATATTATATATATTATATATAATATATAATGGCCTAAATAGAACGCGCCGCGCCGCGGCAGTTCGTGAATTTCGACCGTTTATTTCAAACGGACATTACGGGAGATCCGACCGTCGGATTCTCCTAAAACCGGAACCGTTGGGTTCGTATCGAAAAGAGCTTTCTAACGAATATTAGAAATTAGAAATCTAACGGTTGGAT
The DNA here is from genome assembly GCA_030737875.1 of Allium sativum. Taxonomy (NCBI): domain Eukaryota; kingdom Viridiplantae; phylum Streptophyta; class Magnoliopsida; order Asparagales; family Amaryllidaceae; genus Allium; species Allium sativum. The sequence goes on from CM060912.1 coordinate 169,944,601, forward strand.
TTGGAATTATGTCCAAATCAAATTTGAAAAAGGTCGCTATAAGTGCAGTTCGATGGCCATTGATGGAAATCGACTGTACGGGCCTTGATAAAATTATTAAAAATAGTAATAATTTGTGTAAAATCATAAGAAATGATTTGTGAAGATCTGGGATGAAAAACTCCATATTTGAAAAGATAAACATAGATTTTTATCGAAATGAACTAGTTTTGAACTAGAATTATAATTCTATTTATTTTTAAATAAATAAATTGAATTTGAAAAGGGTTTTGAAAATAACCAAAATTTCCAATGATTGCATTGGAGTGGATTTGAATCGAAATTGTCTTCGGAATATTTCGATGTTGGAATTCGTGATTATACAGATGTTGTTATGGAAATTTGAAAGATATATATTTATATCGTTATTTCTAATACGACATTTGTTAGTCGTAGAATTTGATATTGAATATAAGCCGATATATTTTCTATTCAGAGCCTTGTATTGAATATCAAATGTGATTTGGGTTTGTCGCGAATGGTGTCTTCACTAACACTGTTCTTGAACCTAGTTGTGAAAAGATTAAATCTTTTTATTTAGATTTAATGAAGTGTACCAATTAAACGATATTTAACTGGAATTGAATTGGTATTGATTTTTGGGTTTATCGTGAACAGTGTTTTAAATAACACTTGTTCTTTAACCCGATAATTAATGGAATGTGATTTTGGGTTTATCGTGAACCGTGTTTTAAATGACACTGATTCTTTAACCCGGTAAAAGATTAAAACTAAGTGGATTTTTAATGAATCTTTAATTAGATTGAGATGATCGAAAATGGAGTATCATCAGTTTTGCTCCAGGCGATGGTTAAATCTTTAATTAGATTTGAACGTGAAATGGTAATTGAATTTACCGATAACACTGTGGTGTTAGATATGAAGTATTACCAGTTTTACTTCATGGGATGAATAGGTTGGGATTGGGAAATAAAATAAATGATTACTTCGGTGTGGTTCGCTAATCCCGACTAGTTTGAATTGATATTCAAAGGAGATTAAAGAATAAATTTAAAGAATTTATCTTGGATAAAATTAATGGGAACTTTTCCCAAAGTATAGGAATATTTGAATAAAAGAATATTCTGAATTGGAATGAGGCGTATGTTGTGTTTGTGTAACACTTTTATAATATATACGCGAGTTATTCAGAAAGACCGGGTTTATCCCATTCTGAATAACTGATTCGACGTGGTGTCGAAGATGAAGACGGTGGTCGAAGACCAGAAGTCTTCACGTCGTTTGGGTGCTTACTGATGACCTTGATTGAACTGTACACCCAAGAAGATGGAAACAGTTAGTGATCGTCCAGACGTACCTGGAGATCGATGGATATGCGAGGTACTAGGTGCCTCCGGTTTCGTTCAGACCCAGAACGGACTTGTAAATGGACTGTGTGTCTGACATTGGATTTTAGTCCGTGTGATTGATCTCTATTAAATATATATCTGTTTGGCGGCGGAGAATTTATTCTCTTGCTTAACGCCCTTCTCTGAGACGTACGAGCTCAGGGGTTATATATTGATGGATATCAAACGCATGGAGTGAATTGCCTGTGTGGCATGCCTAAGTGGCAAATGATCGAGGCTTCTGTTGAAAAGCAAAGTCTTGTGGTGATGATCAAAGCACAGCCTGTGTGGCACAGCTTTGTGTAACGTGAATTCGCGAGCCCCGCACCCCGGTTGTGAACCAAAAACGGGAGAGGACGTCAGGGAGGGCATGCGTTTCTTTCTAGCTAGAAGTGGCGTCAGTGGTTTTACACGCCCTGACGAGTTTGACTTATGTGGTTGTTGCTGTTGCGAGGCGCCTCGGTTATATCGGTTTCGGGCGATGCATGCTGGTGGCTGACGGACCAGACTTACACCCCACAGGGTGGGGAGACGCATGTTCAGGGTTTAAGTTTAATCCACATCGGTGGACTGGCCCTGAGGATCCAAGGCTTGACTGAGTACTTGCCTGAGGGGCGGGCTAGAGCGTCTCGAATCGGTTGAGGACTATCTTTTGCCTCGGTTCATAGACGGAAATCCAATTTCCAAATACGTGCCATTTGCGGTTTTATTTGTAAACCTATTTATGGCGACATAGTGGCATGGGACGCTCATGTCGCCTATGATTGATACTTATGATTCGAAGTTGTTTTATACACTATGCACTTATAATAGTATCAAATGATTTGTTTTAAACGTAACAAGCATTCTTTGGCTGTTATAAGGGAAAACCCTATCCTCGGCTGCGTTGCATTGTGTGATGGGACCTGGGTCTTATAACAGCTTCATTTTTCTTTATTTAGCATTGCGCTGTTTGTTTTATGCACTGGTATTCTTGGGAGGAAACCCGTTCCGTGTTATACGGCGTGGTCCCTTGATTTACCTAACTTTAAAATAAAGATTAACTGTTTTAGTTCTCACACCAGTCCCATGACTGACCTGGAGTTTATTGTTTTAACCTAAACTCTGGGTGCCCCTATTTTGACACGGGCAGCTATTAGTTTTGGTTTTGCAGATTTATATTCACAGGATCCTGGTTTACAGCTGGAACGATATCCGGAAAGCTTTGTATCCGTATATCTTCTTCTAGTTGTGTATTGTATTATTTTCCGCTGCTATGTATTTAAAAGTAATTTAAATCTCTGATATTTCTGTGTAATATTTATTCATACTCTGTATATTCTTGTAATCTGATGCATTGTTGTAATATACAATGAAATGTTCTTCTGTATGCGTTCTGTTTTGTCGTGTTCTCAAACGATAGGGCGTTTCGGACGGCCTGGATCGGTTTAGCGACTGGTTCGGACCGAGCGAAATTCCTTGCCGTCACACATTGGTATTATAATAATGTCTAAGTACAAATAGGTATCAATCTAGCAGAAACGCTTGCATCTCACGTTCTACATACATAGTATAAAATCATAAACCGCAGGGCGCTTATCGGAGAATGGATTCCAACAAACAAGGTATGGGAGCACCTTCTGAATAGTGTACTCTAGAGGTGATACACTCAGGGTTCAACAAGAACGTCTTGCAACCCGGCCACACATGACCGCTCACTCATTTAGCTTGAGTGTCGCGAATATATTGCCACCATGGTTGTAGGCCATCAAACCGTCATCTGAAGATACATAATCAAAAAGAAGTATAAATATGAATATTCTCTAGATCGGTGACAATACACCCTGCTTGGGGATGACCCAACTAGCCATGCTGCCTAGCCCAACTTTTGTTACTTCCCGGTGTGAGGCTAGAAGCTACATCTATCTTCAGAACATCTGATCACCATTCACTTTGAATGCCACATCGTCATACCCGCCAAATCACAAATTGACTTATCCAAAAATAACACGGGTATATAGCTAAGAGAAACGAATTCCTCCGCCACCAAATGTGAATACGTTTGAACAGATCAACTTACGCGATCCATTTGATATACTCTGTCAGACCTTCTTCCATATACGTTGTCCTGGGACTGGACAAACCGAATGCACTATTCAGTATATCCATCTTAGTCACTGTTATCTAAGACTTATACAACAGCCCTTGCACTTTACTCTGTCTTCAATTTATCTTTGGCAGATATTGCTCGCAACGCTTATGCCAATATAGAGTGGTTCTTTGGATAATAATCCAACCGGTCTCTCCATATTAACAACGTTAAAATGGTAAAAACTTTGATAGTCTGTGATTCAACTATCAAATGAAAACATGTCGGTGTACAAACAACGATCTTATTTCCAAATGGAAATTCGATCGATCAATCATCATATGTTCATATTTCCTTATTTCATATATTTAGAAAATATATGTTATTAATCATTAGAAAACATTTCCATAGCTTATTCTCACATCACTATTATTTCGCAACTATCAGTCCCTAATTGTAACTAGTATGAGAACAATTCTCTAAGTATCAATCCGGAAGGTCGAAACCAACATCAGATCGTCACTTAGAAAACCGTTCAACTTACCCTCTCCAGTCAGTTTCTGAATTTGCTTAACTCTATTTCTTAAATTCTTATCATGAAAACATTTCATTTTCTATGTTTAGAAAACATATCTGACTATATTTGGAAAACGTTTCCAAAACATATTTACGGATTTCCAATGAACGTTGTATAAAACATCGTTTCGCTTAATCCATTTATCGCTTATTCCTTAACTTTATTCCTAATCAACCTTTTAGATCGAACCACAACTATTCCTTTGTCAATTCTGAAGTCAATCAAGTTGGGGTATAATTACCTCTCAGACCTTAATTGAACAACGTCCTTTACTGTGCAATAGATGAAGCTCATCACTCACTTTTTACAATCATCTGTTTACGCAAATTCTCGGATTCAGGTTACGAATCCACTTCTTATATGAAAACGTTTGATTATAACTATACCTTGATTTAAAACCCGGAAGGTAAATAGTACTTTCCCGAATTTGATATAATCGAATTCGACGTATAACTCTCTTTCGAGTAATCTCTATTCGATTAACTCTCCCTTTTTAATAACTTATATTCGATAAACTCTATTTCGATTAACTCCTATCGAATAACTAATATTCGAATAACTCTTCTTGGTTGGCTCTATTTCATTAGCTCTTATCGAATAACAAATATTCGATTTTCTTAAATGTGTCAATTCTTATCGAATAACTAACATCCGATTAACTTAAATGGATTTACTCTTATCGAATAACTTATTCGATTAACTCAACTTGATTTTCTTAACTCGATTATCTCAACTCGATTTCTTAACTCGATAAATCTTAACTCGATTACTTAACTTAACCCAAATCGATTAACTCAACTCTAATCGATTAACTTAATTTGATTTACTCCTTCGAATAACTCATTCGAATAACTTAATTGATAAATTATATTCACTTCTATCCTATCGAATAAACTATATTCGATATTTCCTCCAACACTATTCGAATGAACTATATTCGATTAACTTCTCTAACTCTATTCGAATAAATTATATTCGATTAACTCTTTTAACTTTACTCGAATAACTATATTCGATTAACACTTTCTTTCGAATAACTATATTCGATTAACTCTTCGACTAACTCCTTTGGATTAACTAACTTCGAATAACTCCTTTGGATTACTAACTTCGAATAATTCCTTTGGATTAACTGACTTCGAATAACTCCTTTGGATTAACTAACTTCGAATAACCAATATTCGATAACTACTCTTCGAATAATTAATATTCGGTAACTCTTCTCAAATGAATAACATTTGATTTCTCCACTCGAATAAACTATATTCGATTACTCTTCCCTCGAATACACTATATTCTATAACTCTACTTCGAATAAGTGATATTTGGCAACTCTACTCGATTAACTCCACTTGGATAACTCTAACTGGTCAACTCTAACTGGTCAACTCTAACTGTTTATCTTTAACTGGTAAACTTTAACTGGTTAACTCAAATGGTTTAACCTAACTGGTTAACTCAAATGGTTTAACCTAACTTGATTTACTTGTCTCGATTAACTGAACTAATCCACTTAGTTTAACTTAGTTAATTCACTTTGATTAACTCTAACCGATTTACTTAGTTTAACTCAGCTAATTCACTTTGATTAACCCAACTAATTTACTTCGATTAACCAATCAGTTTAACTTGACTAATTCACTTAGTTTGACGCAACTAATTCCCTTTGATTTACCAATTAGTTTAACTTTACTAATTCACTTCGATTAACCGCTTAGTTTATCTTAACTAATTTACTTTGGTTAACTTAACCAATTACTTTGATTAACTCGACTAACTTGCTTTGGTTAACCTAACAAATTACTTTGTTTAACTCTATTCGAATAAGTAATTCAAATCACTCTAATGTGTTTAACTCTATTCAAATATCTAATTCGAATAACTCATTTCGAATAACTAAATTCGATTAACTCCTTTTATTAACGTTTATTCATTTCAAAAGATTTCCTTTGTATAACGTTTATCCATTGATAAAGATTTACTTTTTACAACGTTATCCATTTATAAAGATTTACTTTTAGTAACGGTTCTTCACTCTATAAATGTCCTTTTAATAACGTTTCTACTTCTCTATATAAGTCCAGACTTATATATATTCCATTTATCAATGATAAATAATTTATTTAATTTATAAAACATTATTTATAAATTAATCTACTTCAATTTATCTGTTTAAAATTGATTTCCTATTTAATATCTCATTTAAATCCATATCGTGTTATACCGTGTGCGAAGCACGTGTTTAAATCTATCCTTGTATAATTCTATTTATTTTCCGAACAAGTGTTCCTTTATTTATTCCATAAATAAATATTCCCTTATTCCATTTATTTATAATCTAAATAAATGTTCCTTTATTTATTTCCTAAATAAATATTCCTTTATTCCATTTATTTATAATCTAAATAAATGTTCCTTTATTTATTTCCTAAATAAATATTCCTTTATATTCAAATTCATTTATTTTCTAATTAAATAAATGTTTTCCTTTTATAAATCCTATCGATTTTATAAATAAGATTCATTTTCAATATATACATTGAAAATCCCCTTATCAACATTTCGGTATGTTATGGTATTCAATCATATCAAATCACAATGTTCAATATCGTCCAAGCACATAAAATCGCCCACAGATTTTATATCACATTATATAACAATATATGAGAAACAATAAAATAACTGTTGAGGAATCCAGTCGGATTCCTCCAACCTGTTTCCCTGCATCACAGATGTTAGACAATATAGATAACATCACTTTCACTTCCATATGATATATTCTGTTAAACAGAATCAATATAGAAATTTAACTAACTGACTAGCAGTTCAATCAACACACAGTCAAACAGACAATTTTAACAGTTCTAACAATACAATTTGAAATTATAAACTGTTTAGAGTTAGTGAGATTTACTCACATTTGCGCGTTAATCGTTAAATAACGATTTGCGTTATTTAACTTGCGACGGACAATTTATTTCGCCATAAATTGTAACGAGCTCGGATTCACTCCCAGTCAGCTCCATTGGGTAGTGTCCGTCCATACGACCCTCTCGGATCCTGCTTTTTGTCGGATTTGGATAACGGATGCATAAGATATGATAAATTTAAGTTAGTACATTTTCTTTTTAAATTGAACTAAACCAAAACTTTTCATCTTTATTTCTAATTGGCCTCACCCATCATTAAGGCCCAAACCCTTTGTAAAACCAATGACCCGTTTCCATTTGACAAACCCACCCGGCCATTTATCACCGTCTTCCCCAAACACTTACTTCCGCACTCCAGAATTCTCCCTGCTCCATGTACTTCATCCCATAACCGATCCTCTTTTATTTCCCATGCTGATAGTTTTCACGCAACAAAAAGAAATACTCTCTCTTCTCATTAGAAATCCAACCACACACTAAACTCCTTTTTTTTTATCATTTCCATCCTCCAGCTCCCTGCTAAGCCTTGCATGCGTCAGCTCCAACAGCGAACCCATCCCTCTCAACACCATCTGCTTTCATGCCTTTACCAGTCCCGACCGCACTCCAGTTTCATGTACTTCGAACCAACATCTCACGCCCTATCCCAATTCCATCAAAACGAGAGGACCTGACCCCCTTTAAAGATCACCAGTGTAGCTTCAGGTGATCGGAACTTCACCAAATGTGCGCCCAGCTTCCCTTTATTCCCTCGTCCCTTCCCGCTTCAGAAACCTCGCAGGAAAAACCCCTACGTCGAACTCAAAAAAAAATTTATACAAGAGGGAAGCTTTTCACTCGGGATTTCGAATCTATATGTGAGAGGATTTATGAGATTTTATATGAGTTGATTGGGAATTTCTAACTTGCGTTTTTCTGAAAAGAAAGTAGAAGAGTGCCGCTCAAAAATGATTTAGGTGTTGTGTATTTATTTGGGTTTTCGTTGATTCGATTTGTGGCTGAGAGAACGTTAAGGGTGGCCTTCTTTTATGACACAAAGAATTTGTGGATAGAAAAAGAAGGGCGTGGAGCATTAAGGAACCATACATTTTGTTTTAACTTTTAGTAATATAAGATTTCATTTATGTCCAACGGCATCGAACAGAAATAAACACACCATCGTGATGAGCGAGGTGTCCCAACTCCAGAAATATAATAATACCGGTAGATGGACTCATATTTTGAAACTTCAAAATGTTGATTTCAGGGTGCGAAATATTCCACATAAAAAGTTGCTTATTTAATTAATTAAAAATTACAGTAAAATTCTAAAAATTAAATTATCACTACGTCCCAAAAGAACCTTGTCTAAATTCACGCCTGATATCTACTTATTTCAAATAAACCATTACGGTCGATAAACGATTCCATAACGACTATTTTAAAATTTGATTTGGACATACATCAAAATCTACAAGACAAAATCCTGATTTTTCTCTTCCACTACAAAGATATACTCCACCAGCTCCACACGTTTCTTGTTTCACAGAAATCCGGCTTAAAATGAATCATGTAGATTCAGTTGAAGATCAAATCGCCAAATTGCAAACTGCCGCGACGTTTCAGGTTCGTTTTATTTATAATTATAAATTATAAGTTCGAACGTTTTACTTTAAGTTATCGATATCGCCAAATCGATATATAAATAATTAAATAATTAATTATTCGACAGCTAACAAAACGCGCCATTACACCTGCGGTTTTTGATTTTATACTATGTATGTGGAGCATGAGATGCAAGCGTTCTGTTAGATTGTTATTTCTTTGATTTAGACACTATTGTAATATCACTGGATTTTTGTATCAAAGTGTTTTGGGTTATAATAAGGTAAAAACCGTCCATGTTTATGTGCGGGTTGGTCTTACTATTATCCTTTCCTTCGAAAGGATTTTTGAAAGTTAAACAAATGGTTGGAGTTTACTCACACCAGTCCCATGACTGACCTAGAGTTTATTTTGTTTGTTTTCCCTAAACTCTTAGGTGTCCAAATTTGTACGGGCAGTCAAGTAGTTGGGATTTTACAGATTTATTTGGAGGAGCTGGAAGCATGAGACTTCACCAGTTAGCTATAGACTATCATATATTCCGCTGTAAACCATGTTTGTATCTGGAAACAGGTGTTTATAACTGTTCCAGGAATAACTGTTGTGCTCTGATGATGGTATGTATATAAAGTTACTGATTTGTATTTCAAAAGTTATGTTATGTAATATATTTTATTCGTTCCGCTGTGAGATTTGTCTTCTTTGTTTTGTTCTATTCTAATAGTTCTTTCTTTCTATTTCTCATCCTCTAACTTCTTTCTAATAATGATTCGTATTTCTGTGCAATTTGGTTTGGATGTGTGGTGTTATTAGTCAACTCAGATAGTACGGATCTGTGGGTCGTTACAACCAATGACTTCGAATGGACATTACGGGAGATTCGACTATCGGATTCTCCTAAAACTGGAACCGTTGGGTTCGTATCGAGAAGAGATTTCTAACGAATATTAGAGATTTGAAATCTAACGGCTGGATTTGGAATTATGTTCAAATAAAATTTGGAAATGGTCGTCATAAGTGCAGTTCGATGGCCGTTTATGGAAATCGACCGTACGGCCTTGATAAAATTATTAAAAATATTAGTAATTAGTGTAAAATCATAAGAAATGATTTGGAAAGAATTGGGATGAAAAATTCCATTTTTGAAAAGATAAAAATAGTTTTTTTTATCAAAATGAACTAGTTATGAACTAGAATTATAATCCAATATTTTTAAATAAATAAATTGGATTTGAAATGGTTTTAAAAATAACCAGGATTTCCAATATATTAATTGGAATGGATTTTAATCGAAATTGTCTTCGGAATATTTCAATGTTGAAACTATCTTCGAAATATTTCAAATTTGGATTTCGTGATTATACAGATATTGTTATGGAAATTTGAAAGATATATTTATATCGTTATTTCCAATACGATATTTGTTGGTTGTAGTATTTGATATTGAATATAAGCCGATATATTTTCTATTCAGGGCCTTGTATTTAATATCAAATGGGGTTTTGGGTTTGTCGTGAATGGTGTCTTCAGTAACACTATTTTTGAACCCCATGTAAAGAGAATGAATCTTTTAATTAAGATTGTTAGAGTTCCAATTATATTTAATAATTGGAATAAAATGGAATATGAATTGGGTTTATCGTGAACTGTGTTTTTAATGACATTCGTTCTTAAACCCGATTTGCGGTGAAATGTGATTTGGAATTTATAAATCTTTTGTTAAGATTTCAAGGAAATTTTCCAAAGTAAAGTTTTCCAATTTAACATATTAAATTGGAATTGAATGGAACTCGATTTGGTAATAATAGAAGTGAGCTTCTGTAGAGGAAGACTGTTAATATATATGAAATTTAAAAGGCTTTGCCGTTATTTCGTTTATATTATCAGTTGGATATGGAAGTTCACATCGATTATATATATTGATCTGTATTCCATGGAGATTCCATTGTTAATGGAATGTGATTTTGGGTTTATTGTAAGATGAGTTTTAAATGACATTAGTTCTTTAACCTAGTTAAAGATAAGATTTATTTCTTAACTTTGAATAATCATTAAGTAATGATTTTTGGAAATTAAAACTGAATTATAGTTTTAAGTAATCATTAAATAGATTAAAAGGTGAATTTGATAACTAAAATTATTAAATTCGAGAACTGATCGAGAATGGAGTACCACCAGTTTTACTCCAAATGATAGTTAAATCTTTAACTAGATTTGAACGTGAAATGGTTATTGAATTTACCGATAACATTGTGGTGTTAGATATGAAGGATTACCAGTTTTGCTTCATGGGATGAATAGGTTGGGATTGGGAAATTTAACAAACGATTACTTTGGTAAGGTTCGCTAATCCCGACTAGTTTGGATAAACCTTAAATTGGTTTGAATTGATGTCCAACGGAAGATTAAAGAATAAATTTAAAGAATTTATCTTTGATAAAATTAATGGGAACCTTTCCCAAAGGATATAAATATTTAAATAAAAGAATATTCAGAATTGGAATGAGGCGTATATTGTGTTTTTTAAGCACTTATCTATTATATACGCGGGTTGTTCGAAATGACCGGGTTTATCCCATTCTGAATAACTGATTCGATGATAAGACGACTAGAAGACGGTGGTTGAAGACCGGAGGTCTTCACATCGTTTGGATGATTAATGATGTCTTGATTGGGCTGTACACCCAAGATAGGGTAATAAGTGGTGATTGTCAAGACGTACTTGGAGATCGACCAGATATCCGAGGACCTCTCTCCAGTATTGGACATATGGAACGAGGAATAAGGTGCCTCCAGTTTTGTTCAGACCCAGAACGAACTTGTAAATGGATGTGTGTATGACATCGGATTTCATTCTGTGTGATTGATAGACATTGGTTGCATAGCGTGAATTGCCTGTGTGGCATGCTAAGATGCAAATGATCAAGGCTTCTGTTGAAAAGCAGAGTCTTGTGGTTGATGACCAAAGCACGATTTTAATATAGCATAGCTTTGTGTAGTGTTGATTCGCGAGCCTCACATCCTGATGTGAACCAGAAACGAGAGAGGACATCAGGGAGGGCATGCGTTTCCTTCTAGCTAGGAGTGGTGTCAGCGTTTTGCAAGCCTCGACATTTTACTTATGTGGATGATGGATAGCGAGGCGCCTCGGTTATTTCGGTCTCTGCGGAGCCGATGGATGGTCTTTATACAGACCAGATTTATGCCCCATAGGGCGGGGAAACACAGTGTTCAGGCATTTTAATCCACTCCGTGTTGACCGACCCTGACGATCCAAGGGTCACTCGAGATCTGACCCTGAGGCTCTGGCTAAAGAGTGTCGAAGTGGTAAGGACGATCCCTTGCCTTGGTTCACAGATGGAAATCCAACTTCTAATACATGATAATTACGGTTTTGATTATTGAGCCTAGTATGGCGACATAGTGGGATGTGGCACTCATGCCGTCTATGATTGATACATTTATATTTGAAATTGTTTAACACTATACACTTATAGTAATAGTAAAATATGAAATTTCATGTACTAAGCATTTTTGGCTATTATAAGGTAAAAACTCTATCCTCCGGCTTACGTTGCATTGTGTGTTGGGACCTGAGTCTTAGGATAGCTTCATTGTTCTTTATTTAGCATTGCACTATTGTTTTTATGCACTAGTACTCTTGGGAGGAAACCCGTTCCATGTTATATGGCATGGTGCCTTGATTTGCCTTACTTTAAAACCAAGATAATAACTATTTTAGTTCTCAAACCGGTCACATGACTGACCTGGAGTTTATTGTTTTAACCTAAACTTTGGGTGCCCCTATTTTCCATACGGGCAGCTTATAGTTTTTGTTTTGTACATTTGTATTCACAGGATCCTGGTTCACAGCTGGAATGATATTCGTAAAGCTCTATATCCGTATATTCTTTTCAATTGTGTTTTGTATTATTTTCAGCTACATTGTAACTTATAAATCTCTGATATTTAGTAAATGTGTAATATTTATTCATACTCTGTATATTCTTGTATTCTGATGGAATTGTTGTAATAAGCAATGAAATGTTCTTCTGTTTGTGTTCTGGTTTGTCGTGTTCTCAAAGCAATCCGGGCTTTCCTTCATGGGGAGGTTCGGGTCGTTTCATTTTGGTATCGGAGCTTTGGTTTACAGAGCTCGAGAACAAGACACATTAGAACCGAATTAAAGAATTCATCAGAGATTTGATTAGTAATATCCAATGGCAATGACTCATTAGAGATGGGATCAGTAGTATCCTAGAATCAGTCTGAAGAGTGTAATTTTCAAAATGAAAACAAATTTCATTTTGAAAATTTAAACCTTATCATACGTATTTGAATATATTATTTTAATTTAAATTGATTTGTACAATCAAGTATATAATGATTTTGCATATATGTCCGATCCACGTGTATTCGAAGTTTTAATATACTGGATAGATATAGAATCACACTCTAGTCGCCCAAAGATGATTCTGATGATTGAAGCTTCATCATTAGAATTTATGTTTGAGTTTCGAAAGTGGGATACCTATATATTTCCACTAGACTGGTGTGAGAACCAAAACTAGACAGGGTTTATTGTTGTGATTTGGCATCAAAAACATGATTTTCTGTATATATGTCAAAATTATGAATTTGAAATGTTAATTCACTAATTGGTTGATGGTTGTGTTGTTTGATTATCGGTTGACTAATTAAATTTTGGAACCATTAGCCAAATTGATCAAATACTGAACTGAATTGAAAATTTATTGGAATTGCATGCATGTACATATATACGTGTGAACATGTCATAGCAGGAGGCTAGAGCAGAGGAATAAAATTGTATGCCTGACAAATAGGTACATTTTTACTAATTTCTTGGGTTTGGATGATTTTATGAGCCGATTGGCTAGCCGCTTGGCCTTATCGTTTTCTTTTTGAGATTGGAGGGCCTGTGTGGCGGTTTAGGGATTTTCCCGGTGCTCCCGTACAAAGGAGGTTATGGCGAAATTTTTCGAAAATTTAGGGTGTTAACCAAATTTTGGAAGAATGGGAACATTCTTAGAAACTGAAAAGCTGTAGCATGAATGCGAGACTGAAAGTTGAGTTGGTTAGTTAAACAAATTTCAGCTCCGTTCCTTTTCGAGGACGAAAAGATTTTAAGTGGGGGAGATTGTAACAACCCGGAAAATCAGAACCAATTTAAATTTTTTATTTATTTATTTTTTGGCAATTTTAATGGATTTTGAATATTTAAAATGATTTATTTTGAGCAATAACGACGAGAATTTATTTTGAATAGAATTAGAATGTATATATTTATATAAATCGAAATTAGAATATAAATATTTATTTTAATTATAAAAGGAATTGGAAATGGCGCGGTAGTTTGAAAATTCGATTTCAAATTTCAAATGAATGTACAGGATTCAAAATAAACCGGATTTTAGTGAAACCAAAAATATTAGAATCTATTTGAAAATATCTTTCCAACGAATCCGTAAAATCAAAATTTCATAGGGGGAATAAAAAGTTATGCCCAGTTAAAAATTCACAATAGTCGCTACGGAATATATCCCTTAAAAATAGCAATTTTGCAAACTACCTCCGTTTTCGACGAAACCACTTTTGTTGGATCCGGAATGTCAAGTTATTGGTTTATTCCAATTTTCATAATTTTTGGGATCCATATGTGAGCATGGCGAAATTAAACATGTTTGGTAATTTCAATTTGAATTTAATGAACTGAAAAATGACCGTTTTTCAAACGTTCTCCGAAATCGACGAAACTAGTTTTATTAGGACCGTTTCGTTAAAACATAGCCAGATTTATTTTTCTGGAATTTTTGGAGTCCGTACGTGGCCCTAGTAAATTAAAGTTTACGTTAAAATTCAATATATTAATTTATATTTTAATTTTAACGGAAACTGATCGAGACAGTCAAATTGGCGAATGGGGAATATCCCATTGTGTTTGGAATGCGGTATTTAGGTAGGGGCGCCAGTCGTGGGGTTCGATTTGGAGTTCAAACAAAAAAATAAGTTTTTAAAATTAAAAATTAAATTAATTATATATTGGTCAAACCCCCCCTTTTCTTTCTCATTCTCTCTCTCTCTACCTTCACGAAAGAAAAACCCAACATCCTCAACCCCTCTCCCCTTCCACGCTGCCGCTCCCTCCCCCTAGCGCCGCCACACCACCCTCCACCACCTCCTCTTCCTCCTCTCCTATCTCTCCTCCTCTTTCTCTCTTCAAATTGAAAACCCTAGCCCCTAAATCCCACCACCACCACCGTGGGCCCCTCTAGCGCCACCACCACTGGTTGCACCTCCCCTTCACCCAATCAGGTCCTGCCGCCGCCCCTCAGGCCACCAGCTCCGGCCGTGGGCCCCTCCTACTTAAAAAACCACATTTTTCACAAATTCCCGTAAAATTCCCTGTCACTATTTCGCAAATAACTCTCAAACGGTGCACTTCTGGCCTAAACTCCACAATACCAAAATCGAAGACCATGATTTTCTCTTTGATTTGAGTATATGGAAGATATATTTTGGACTGCGGAGTTGTTCAGAAAACGCGTCCAAATTCTGCTGTCTAAATACTGTCTTTTCGCGATTCCAGCCGAAATGACACATTTTCGGAAGGAAGACCACTAGGCGAAAGTTGTCCGGAATGACGCGTTTAAGCTAGATAAAGGGATGGCATGAAGATTGGAGCTCGTTTGCAAATTCTGGAACCAGAACATCAAATCCGGGCGATAGAAAATATGTGAGTTTTCTCCACTTTAAAGCTTCTATGATTTTTATTTTAAACAAAGTTATGATTTTTATTTTAAACAAAGTTATGATTTTTATTTTAAACAAAGCTATGATTTTTATTTTAAATAAAGATATGATTTTTATTGAAGTAAAAATAGGATTTTTATATATAAAGTAGCGGTGTAAAGATATGATTTTTAGTATGAAGTGGTATTTCAAAAAACTGATTTTTATTTTAAAAGTAGCGGTTTGAAAATATGATTTTTATCTATTTGAATGAAGCGATAAAAATATAATTTTTATTATATGAATAACGATATAAAAATATATGATTTTTATATATGAAGTGCCATTATAAAAATGTGATTTTTAAAATAAACATCATATTAAAAATGTGATTTTTACTATGAACAACGAGAAAAGATCGCATTGGAATTTTAGGCAAATCCGAACCATTCAGAAATAGAGAATGGAGGATTGGAAAACCAAGGTGAGAACTCCTCATATAATTTTCTTAATACAGTTATTTATTTTATAACTACATATATGAACTGTTCCCCGTCGTCCATAGACCATGGACGACTTGTTTGTTTGGTTGTGTGGTTGATTGGATAATTGTTTGAATTTGGTGGTTTGGGTAAAATGAATTGATTAGAATTGATATGTATATGGCACAAGCCAATATCAAGAGAAGAGTAATGCTAAACATTACCCGATTTCAATATTGCGTCGTTATAATGCCGAAATTTTCTAAAATAAAATGAGTTAGTTAAAAATAACATTTTTTATTGAATGCATGAACTGTTAAAAATAGCAAAGTGTTGAAATAAATATTTTAGCGTTAAAATATAATTTTTAACGTATAAATGAATGGCATGAAATTCTCCTGAAAAGAATTGAATATTCATTTACAAATCGGACAATTTGTTTATGTACACACATTTATCTGACATTGATTGGGACGATAAAATTTTACACATCACCCAACTGCACAAATAGAATCTGTGCTTGATTGATTGAATCCCCACACGGGTATTGGGATGATATTTGACATACACTAATCCCAATTTCTTAGTAGTATGTCGACGATTGGTTGACAGACTGTTGTAAGCGTTAATTATTTATTTTAAAGCTTATGCAATTGTGTGGTGCACTTTGGATGATGGTTGACTGTGTCTGATTATTGTCGTGTACACGTGTGTATGAAATCCATATAAATTACATTATATGGTGATTGACTGTGTCTGATTCCAGTTCAGAAAGAATGAATATTTTAAAATAATGATTATTTTAAAATAAAAATTATTTTAAAACAATATTCAGTAAAAGATCAAAATATGATTTTGATGTCTGATTTGGGATGGACACGAATATATATAAATATATAAAGCCGTGTTGATTAGATTAACGCCATTTTGACGTGAATATTATTTATATCGATTTTATTCATTTTTATAATGAATATCGAAAAGAAGTTGATTTCAAAATCTAATGTTTTGAAAATGTTATCATTTATATATTAATGATATGGAATATTCAATTTTGATTTGAAATTGAATATAAAGTCGAAACCGTTTTGAAAACGAATTTAAAACGATTTATAAAGTACGTTTATAATGGAAATCGATAAAACCTATATTATATATATAATATAATGGCCTGAATAGAACCAGCCGCACTGCGGCAGTTCGCGAATTTCGACCATTGACTTCGAATGGACATTACGGGAGATCCGACCGTCGGATTCTCCTAAAACCAGAAACTTGGGTTTGTATCGAAAAGAGCTTTCTAACGAATATTAGAGATTTGAAATCTAATGGTTGGATTTGGAATTATGTCCAAATCAAATTTGGAAAAGGTTGTTGTAAGTGCAGTTCGATGGCCGTTTATGGAAATCGACCGTAAGGGCCTTCATAAAATTATTAAAAACATCAGTAATTAGTGTAAAATCATAAGAAATGATATGGAAATAATTAGGATGAAAAATTCCATATTTGAAAAGATAAAAATAGAATTTTATCGAAATGAACTAGTTATTAATTAGAATTGTAATCCAATATGTTTAAATAAATAAATTGGATTTGAAATGGTTTTAAAAATAACTAGGATATCCAATATATAAATTTGGAATGGATTTGAATCGAAATTGACTTCGGAATATTTCAATGTTGGATTTCATGACTATATAGATATTGTTATGGAAATTTGAAAGATATATTTACATCATTATTTCCAATACGATATTTGTTGTTTGTAGTATTTGATATTGAATATAAGCCGATATATTTTCTATTCAGAGCCTTGTATTTAATATCAAATGGGATTTTGGGTTTGTCGTGAATGGTATCTTCAGTAACACTGTTCTTGAACCCCATGTAAAGAGAATAAATCTTTTAATTAAGATTGTTAGAGTTTCCAATTATATTTAATAATTGGAAAAAAATGGAATGTGAATAAGGTTTATCATGAACTGTGTTTTTAATGACATTCGTTCTTTAACCCGATTTACAGTGAAATGTGATTTGAAATTTATAAATCTTTTATTAAAATATAAAAGAAATTTTCCAAAGTAAAGTTTTCCAATTTAACATATTAAATTGGAATTGAATGGAATTCGATTTGGTAATGATCGAAGTGAACTTCTATAGAGGAAGACTGTTAATATATATGGAATTTAAAGGCTTTGCCGTTATTCCATTTATATTATCGGTTGGATATGGAAGTTCATATCGATTATATATATTGATCTTTATTCCGTGGAGATTCCGTTGTTAATGGAATGTGATTTTGGGTTTGTTGTAAGCTGTGTTTTAAATGACATTAGTTCTTTAACCCAGTTAAAGATAAGATTTTCTTAACTTTGAATAATCATTAAGTAATGATTTTTGGAAATTAAAACAGAATCAGAGTTTTAAGGAATCTTTAAATAGATTGAAAGGTGAATTTGATAACTAAAATTATCAAATTCGAGAAATGATCAAGAATGGAGTACCACTAGTTTTACTCCAAGCGATAGTTAAATATTTAATTAGATTTGATGTGAAATGGTAATTGAATTTACCGATAACAACATGGTGTTAGATATGAAGTATTACCAGTTTTGCTTCATGGGACGAATAAGTTGGGATTGAGAAATTTAAAAAATGATTACTTTGGTAAGGTTCGCTAATCCCGATTAGTTTGGATAAACCTTAATTTGGTTTGAATTGATATCCAAAGGAAGATTAAAGAATAAATTTAAAGAATTTATCTTTGATAAAATTAATGGGAACCTTTCCCAAAGGATATGAATATTTATATTAAAGAATATTCAAAATTGGAATGAGGTGTATGTTGTGTTTTTATAGCACTTGTTTATTATATACGCGAGTTATTCAGAAAGACCGAGTTTATCGACGATAAGTCGACGATGAAGACGTTGCTTGAAGACCGGAGGTCTTTACATCGTTTGGATGATTACTGATGTCTTGATTGGGCTTTACACCTAAGACAGGGTAATAAGTGGTGATCGTCCAGATGTACTTGGAGATCGACCGGATATGCGAGGACCTCTCTCCTGTATTAGACATATGGGATGAGGAATAAGGTGCCTCCGGCTTCGTTCAGACCCAGAACGAACTTGTAAATGGATGTGTGTCTGACATCGGATTTCATTCTGTGTGATTGATAGACATTGGTTGCATAGCCTGAATTGCCTATGTGGCATGCTAAGATGCAAATGATCAAGGCTTCTGTTGAAAAGCAGAGTCTTGTGGTTGATGATCAAAGCACGGCTTTAATATTGCATAGCTTTGTGTAGCGTTGATTCGCGAGCCTTACATCCCAGTGCGAACCGGAAACGGGAGAGGACATCAGGAAGGGCATGCATTTCCTTCTAGATAGGAGTGGTGTCAGCGTTTTGCAAGCCCTGACGTTTTACTTATGTGGATGATCGATAGCGAGGCGCTTCAGTTATTTCGGTCTCTGTGGAGCCGATGGATGGTCTTTATACAGACCAGATTTACGCCCCATAGGGCGGGGAAACGCAGTGTTCATGCATTTTAATCCACTCCGTGTGGACCGACCCTGACGATCCAAGGGTCACTCGAGCTCTGACCCGGAGGATCGGGCTAAAGAGTCTCAAAGCGGTAAGGACGATCTCTTGCCTTGGTTCACAGATGGAAATCCAACTTCCAATACATGACAATTGCACTTTTGATTGTAAAGCCTAGTATGGAGATATAGTGGGATGGGGCACTCATGTCGTCTATGATTGAAACATTTATATTTGAAATTGTTTGACACTATACACTTATAGTAATAGTAAAATATGAAATTTCACGTACCAAGCATTTTTGGCTATTATAAAGTAAAAACTCTATCCTCCGGCTTGCGTTGCATTGTGTGATGGGACCTATGTCTTATAATAGCTTCATTGTTCTTTATTTAGCATTGCGTGTTGTTTTTATGCACAGGTATTGTTGGGAGGAAACCCGTTTCGTGTTATACTGCATGGTCCCTTGATTTACCTTACTTTAAAACCAAGATAATAACTGTTTTAGTTCTCAAACCAGTCACATGACTGACCTGAAGTTTATTTTTTTAACCTAAACTTTGGGTGCCCCTGTTTTCCATATGAGCAGCTTGTAGTTTTGGTTTTGCAGATTTATATTCACAGGATCCTGGTTTACAGCTGGAATGATATTCGGAAAGATTTGTATTCGTATATTCTTTTCTATTATGTTTTGTATTATTTTCCACTG
Organism: Allium sativum; assembly: GCA_030737875.1. Taxonomy (NCBI): domain Eukaryota; kingdom Viridiplantae; phylum Streptophyta; class Magnoliopsida; order Asparagales; family Amaryllidaceae; genus Allium; species Allium sativum. Next base: position 169,964,634 of record CM060912.1, read on the forward strand.
CGTTGTAACTTGTAAATCTCTGATATTCAGTAATTGTGTAATATTTATTCATACTCTGTATATTCTTGTATTCTGAAGGAATTGTTGCAATAAGCAATGAAATGTTCTTCTGTTTGTGTTCTGGTTTGTCATGTTCTCAAAGCAATCCGGGCTTTCCTTCACGGGGAGGTTCGGGTCGTTTCATTACCCCATCTTCTTTGAATTAGCATATAAGTAAAAGCAAATTATATTCAGACCACCAAAACTACTGAGTTGCTCCCCTTTTCTATTTTAATATTTCGCTGGATAGATATACCCTTTTATGAATATTTATTTCTTACACGTTTTCATCAACCACGCAGTGCGGGTGTGGGGATTTTGATTCATCCATGCGGTAGGCCTACGAGGTTAGCAACATTATCCTGTAGAGTCACTATGAGGAAAGCAACATAACCTCGTAGTGACTCTATGAGTTTAAGGTATTTTGGTCATGCGAAAGTTTTTAAAAAGGTGGCAACTCAGCAGAAACAGTGATCTAAATAGACAAAGAAAAAAACATCTATCCCTACTTCTGTTCTTCTGTTGTGCATCTTTCTTCTTCTTTTCCATTACTTGATTAGACTCGTCAATCTCTATTTCCTCCAGCCTCGTCTTGTTTGCCAAATCCACCTCTTGTTATTTGCAAGAGAAAGTAGCTTCTTTATAATAAGGTATGAAAAAAATGAACATTGCTTTAAAGTTTTGAATGAAGGGCCTTATTTCATATAAATGGAAAGCTTATTATTCCGAAAAATGGAACAACAAACCTAAGATGGATAAGGAAATACTATCTACAATGTCAATTTGGATAACTACCTAGTTTAAAGTTATCATTGTGGGACAAGGAGCCATTTAGTGCAATTGCAACTATAGTCGGAATTCCTCTTAAACTAGATGAACATACTGCGAAAGAAACTAGGCTCAACTTTGCTAGAATTATAGTTGAGATCAGTGCAGAGGCAGATTTTCCTGAGGAGGCAATGATCTTAATGTATGATGGGGAAATTGTGCAACAAATAATTGAGTATGAATGGATACCTCCTAAATGTAAAAATTGCAAGTGCTTTGGCCACAATCAAAAAAACTGTGCTACCAAGAAAGCATGAACAAAAAAAAAAATAAGAAAATAGTTGCAAGGAAAAATCAACATGAAGAAAATAAAGAAACTGAGAAAATAGAAGAAATGCAACCAGAAAAAGCTAACACAAAAAAAGTTCAGAAATCAATATGCAGGAAAAAGTAGAAATCACATTTGCTGAGCCAGAAAACCCTGTTCAGATTGATGATAATGAACTCAAAAAAATCAAATGAAGATTCCATCCTTTTGAGGAAAATAAATCTTTCACTAATAAAGATAAAATGGAGCTAGAAAGAAACTTTGAAATCAAAGAAGGATCTACTCGAAATGTTATTAAAAAACAAGCATGTAATCAAATATAGAGCAAATTCTAAGTGCAGCAACTAAAAAGCTTTCTAACCCTTCCTATGTTTGTAAAACAAGGAAGAAAAGAAAGAAAAAAAGCGCAAAACTAAGGCTCTGAGAGAAATTAGCTCTGATGATGTAAAACAAATTAAAACTTGAGATTTTCAGGACAATGTTAAGGATGCAGAAGAAATCTTATTTAGAGAAAAGTATATATGCAGAAACACAAAATAGGATGATCAACTTAAAACAAAAAATAACATTGCATGCAAAAGGAAAAGCAAAAAGCTGACGGGAAGAGGTTCTACAGCAAAGCATAGTTCTTAACAGTATAAGTATATCCTTTATATAATTTTATTTTATTTTTATAATGTCAATCATTGCATGGAATGTTGGGGTTTTAAACTCCCCTAAAAGGAAATTAGACTTAGTTAATTTGTTATTTTCTCAAAAACCTAGTATAATCAGTATTATTGAACATAAATTAGATGATTCAAGTATGGTAAATTATCACAATAAGTGCCTCTTTAATTGAAATATGATTCACAATAATAACCATCACTATGCCATAGATTGCCTATTGCAACAAAATTACATGGTGTTGCTAGCTATAATATAACAATAGTTATGCTAACTTTTGTCTATTACAACACTCGCTTCAAGGTGTTGGCATAGATATCAACACGATGTTGCAGTAGCTATAGGAATATTCAAATTAAAAAATCAATAAAATTATCAATCCGTGTGAATACGATCCAACGGTCTACGTTATCAATCCATGTTAATTTGGTTCTCCTTCACCGCCTCAGCTTCTTTTCCCCAAATTTTCATTTTCCTGCTGGAACATAATTTTTGCCTTCATTTCTTTTTATCTTAGAAAAAATATAGCCAACAGAAAATTAAGGCTTCCACTCATTTTTCGATGGTTATCGAATTCTTTAAAAATTAGGGCTTCTTCCTTTTCCTCAATGAACACCTAGGATTTTATACTTCTGTCCAAATCGCAACTTCAGCTGCTATGGAAATTGCTCTATGTTGTTTTGATTACTCGACGTTCTTGGTCAAACAATTTGGCGTATGCGATTGATCGAAAATCTCCTGAATTGTTGTGAGTTCACTGAATTTGCTTATTTGATTTATTGCTTGAATTTTCGATAATTACCTATGAAGAATCAATGTCAATTTTTACAATTTTAAATCCGAAATAATCTCTGACTTTGTATATGACTTGTTTGTGATATTTGCAATATTTTTGGGCTTTATTTCTAAGGTAAGCCAATTGTATTATTGCACGATTTTGAATTGGTCCCTTGGCAATTTATGAAATTTTGATTTTTTCCAAAATAAATATATTGCGTTGATTTCTGGAATTTTGATTGAGTCTTCCTTGCTGAAATTAAAAAGATCTCATGTGTATATATATTTATTTATGATTCTGGAAATAGATACCAAACACTTGAAATATTCTGATAAGAACATTTGTCATCACTTGATCAATTATTTGCTCTTGTATATATGATCACTGTTGTTCCTTGCTTCTTGTATTGATGACTATGCCTAGTTGTCTAGTTGATCATCTATGGTGTACTCTCACTAAGTACTTGATGGGGATGTCTTACCGGCATTGATACTGCTACACTGTTTTGCATTGATCAGCAATTTTAGTGATCATGTTACTTGATGTATTGCTGAAGCATCATGCCACATTGCTGGTTTAGTTTCACTTGATCCAGTTCATTACTGAGTTGGATTGTTGCCATTTTTGGTGTGCTAGAACGTTGTGCATCAATTCTTGCTTGTCTTTGTTGTATGTTTGCTTGCTTAGAACTTGACCAAGCTGTACATGATTTCACTACTACTGTAACCATTTGAAACTTAGAGTTTCACATGAAATTGTGAGCCTTTGTTTTGCCATGCTGCCTACTTTTCACTTCACTAATTCGACTTTATTTGTTTTTATTGATCTTGACATTGCTGTAATCATTTGAAATTATGAACACATGCAATTCATGTATATTAGTCTGAGCATCTTTGATGCCATGCTCCAGTGCATCATTCATGTGAGCATCATCTGATTTGTATTGATATTCTTGGCTTTTGTACTCTTATAGCCATTCATGTCAGCTTCTTTAATTCGAGATGTTTGTATGTGCGTGAATGTGTGTATGTGTGTAATGTAATTTGATCCTTCATGATGCTTGTGCACATAGTCAACCTGTTTGCAAATTAAACTGTAAAATACAGATACTTATATTCGATCTAGTTTAAATTCATTCTAGATTGATATATTCACGTATCAGGCTTGTTTGCTATACTTGATTTTATACAATCTTGTATAGTATTGTGTCATACTTGAATATCATCAGACCAAGTCTAGAAAGACGATGAGAAACACACAAGAAATCTAAGGTAAAATAAAATTTAAAAATAAATTTTTATTTTCTCATATTTTATTTTATTTTATTTTTGTTCTAGTTTGTTTTGTGTGTGTGTGTGTTTTTCTATAATTGACAGGTGTGCTGATGGTTGTTCCATAAATCGGAGAAGATGTAAGTGTGCTACAGAAGTGAAAGTTCGAAACAAAACAATGTCGTTTCAAAGAAGGCTTGGTCTTCTGAAACTGGATGAATCGGGCGGTGCCCACCGAGACTACGAGTCCCTGGAACCCCGTCAACAATGCTCCCAGACCCGCTACTTGGCTTGCCTTCGGGTCGACACTCGGGTCGGCATATATTTTTCAGTATCAGTATAAATTGAAACTGCGTTTGTAATGAGAGAACTGAGTGATGCAGTTAGGAACATCTGTATATTTGTGAATAATCAGTGTTGCAGCAAATCATTGAGTTGTAAATAGTTAGAGTCAGAAATTTGTACCATTTCAGTTATTAAAATAAAATATTTTACTTAATAAAACACTGTTTTAATTCAAATTATGTGCAGTAGTTTTCTATTAAATAAATATTTATTCCCGTTAGAGATGAAATATCTATGTCAACATTTTTGGATGGTAAAAGTGTTACTATAGATAATGTGGGGCCCACTTTTAAGTTAAATTAGTATCTGTGGAAACACCCGGAAAATGTTGTCGTTGGATTGTAAAGGTGTTGCGTTTGACTTTAAGGCAACGCAGCAAAATGCAACATTGAAAAAAATGTTGCCTTCGATCTTTTTTAGCCTATAGCAACATTTTTTGGCACTTCCTGCATCACTTCTCTGGTGTTTAGTAGGCCAGGCAATTGCAGAAATATGATATTATGGGACTTCAACATCTGGTAGACTAGCAACCAGATTTTCAATCTTCAGTTTCTTCATTTTTTTGTATTAATAAAGGTTGTGTTCAAATTGAAATCGCCTTTATTTATGCATCTAGCTTTGAAAAAGTAAGACTGAATTTATGGAAGCAGATTGAGGCAATACATCATAACATTAATTTACCATAAATTGTATTAGGAGACTTTAATACTATAATCAATGCTTATGAAAAAGGAGGTGGTGTGCTAGTTTCTTTTAGAAAATTAGAAAATATGAATAATTTTCTTCTTGGAACTGGGCTTGTTGAAGTTGTTCTAACTGGTAATAAATTTACTTGGAAATCCGGTAAATTTAAAAATATTCATTGTAAATTAGATGGAGCACTAGTCAACCATAAATTCATTAATATGTTCATGAATACAACTGTAATTCCCCTCACCCAACTAATATTTTTTTCCAATAATGTTTATTTTTGAAAAAAAATTCAACTTTTAGATTTGTAAACGAGTGGGTATATGAAGACAACTACAAGGATCACATGAAAAATAGTCTGAAATTAAATATAAAATGAACTACCTAATTTAGATTTCAAATTTTTTTGCAAAATACAAAGAATAATCTGTAGCTTTGGAACATAAACAGAAACAAAAATGATATCAAATTCATTAGAGAGGAATGTGAGAAATTGCAAAATGATCTTGAGCCTTGACAAAGATTGCTCAAAGAGTAATATTGTAAACAATTTCTTTTTTGCTCAAAATAAGCTAGCTAAATCTTTACATGTGCAATAGTTAATCTGCAGGCAGAAAGCTAAAGTTGACTGGTTGACTAATGGTCATGAGGCTAGTGAATTTTTTTTGACAAAATGTCTAGCAAAAAAGTCGAAATAATGTCGGAAAATCGAGTAACTCTAAAAGAAACATTATGAATAGCTACTCAGCTATAAAGTAGGAAGCTTTCAAATAGGGGATTGTTAAAGGGACTCCATTTTTGGTTAAGGGAGGGACAATTTTCCAATTTTTGATGAATTGTTAAAGGGGGGACAAAATAAGTTATCCCCCTCTTAACCATATAATTAAAAATTCTAGTACTATCCCTATAATCCTCTTATACCTGCACATATACATACACATGAACTCACACCAGCATTACCCATATACATACAAATACATAACACATAAGCCCTCCAAAAAGAGAAAAACTAATGCATACCTGCAAATAACTACATAAATTTAAACACTTAAATACAAGTCAGACCATACTTGCATGAATTCAAACACTTAAGCATAAGTCAGACCATCACTTATTAACATTTCTTGGTATAATAAGATACATGAATAATTAACTCTGCAAATTGCAAAATAAATTTAGAAACAATATAACGACCTTCTATAATTCAACTTAAAAGGAAAATAAAAAGAAATAACAATCAAACGAAGATCCACCTCCTTCAACTCTCCCTGATTCAAACAAAGTTCATATAATATTAGTAATCCAGTTTAAATCATTCTTTTATCACTCATATATATAAATAAATAAATAAATAATAGAGAAAGTAAAAAATGATAATTACAGTTGCATGCACCTTATATTTGGTAATGATATAAATAGCGTAGATGGTTCTATGCAAGTATCCAAAGAAAGTCAATAACAAACATATCCAAGACTGAGCGTGGAATTATGAGAAGTAATTAACAAATTAAAATATAGTTAATCATTGCATGTCTAATTAATTGAGGTTACGAGGGGCAGTCTAGTCCATACATACTTTAAAATAAAAAAACCCTCCCTTAACATTTTTTTAAGGTGGAATCCCCTTAAAAATGTCCCCCCTTAACCAAAAGTGGGGTCCCTTTAACAATCCCCTTTAAATGTTTTTCAAATCTGTTTACGTCTTATGAAAATAATGATGACTTTCCTATTATTAATACTGAATTTTTTCTGAACAGTAATAGATAAGATATTCTTCTAGCTCCTCTTAACATGGATGAGATTAAAATATTGTCTTTAATACTAATATTGATAAAAGTCTAGGGCCTGATGGTTTTGGAGAAAATTCTTACAAAACTCAATGGGATGAAATTAAAAGTTATATTTTTGATGTTGTCTTTAAACTCTTCAGGTCTGGTAAACAAAAGATTTTAAACCATACCTTTATCACACTTGTTCCCAAAGTTGAAAATCCCAAGGGTCTATATGATGATAGGCCTATTTCATGTTGTAATTCTATTTATAAAATTATTTCTACTATCATATGTAACAGAGTGAAAATCTTTTTAAAGTTCCTTATTTCTAAAAATCAAAGCGCTTTCATCCTTGGTAGGCTCATAGCTGAAAATACAACGTTAGCTTGTGAGCTTATTAGAAACTTCAATGTGAAAAATAGAAATCTTGTATGCATCAAAATTGACTTACATAAAGCTTTTGATAAATTAAATAGGAAATTTATCATACGCATGATGCGGCAAATGGGATTTAATCCAAAATTATGCTCTCTTATTTATGAATGCATCCACAATGTTTCATACTCTATTATTATTAATGGATCCCCTAAAAGATTCATTAACAACAATAAATACATTAGAAAGGGTGATCCTCTATCACCTTATTTGTTTACTATTGTTGTGGAATTCTTTTCTTTATTAGTGGATGTGGAGGATATTAATGGTAACATTAAAGCCATTAATAGAGTCAGTCCAGCTATTACTCGCCTTTTATATGCTGATGACATGCTTCTTTTTTATAAAAATCCGATGTTCATGGTTCTATCATTATTGCTAAAATCCTTGAAAAGTTAAATAATATTCTTGCTGGATTAAAAGTAAACGAGGATAAAAGTAAATTTTACTTTAGTAGATACTGGTACTTTAAGAATGAGATACTTAGTATATTAAAATTCAAAGAGGGTAGCCTACTAGTCAAATATTTAGGACTGCCTTTATGTTATAACCAAATCACTGATAAAGATTGCACATGTCTATATGATACTATTCAAAATATGGCTTGTAGTATGGTATAGTAAAAATACTGGTAGAATTGAAGTGATTCACACCGTCATCATTATAATTATAATGTATTGGATCCAATCTCACAACATTCCATCTAATACTGTGAAAATATTAATAGAATGTGTGCCAATTCCATCTAGCAAAGAAAACATCATAAAATTGCTTTATATATAGTATCCACAACAAAGAAAGAAGGGGAGCTCGGATTTAGAAACATCAATGATCTTAATGTTGCATCAAATTTCAAGATATTTTGTAAAATTTAGTAAGGAAGATCCATACGGGCTAAATAGATGAAAGGTAGATATCTTAAAATAAAAACTTCTGGACTGCAAAAATTGAAATCATCAATCTTTCACATGGAGCAAATTACTTAGTTGTAGATCAACTGGGCCCAATATCTTGGAAACAGATATTAAAAACAAGGGCTCAACTAGTCTTTGGTTTGACCATTAGATTAAAGGAAAATCACTAATTAACATGCTTGGCTGGAATAATAAGGTTCAATGTATCATTGATAACTCTAACTGGGTAACCTCAAATCATTTGGCTGCAGACTTATTCCAATATGTTATACTGATATCCCTATAAACAATAGTATTGCTAATGGTAAATGGAGATGGGAAGTAAGCTTAAAAGGAAAAGTTTCATTTAAAAAATTATGGAAATTTATCAAAGGTAAAGAAACTGAAGTGGACTGACACAAAGTTATTTGAAATAAAATAAATTGTCCAAAAATGTACCACTGTGCTTTCTTTTCTATTATTGTTAAATTTCGAACAAGAGATAGAAGTGAAAAATGGAGAAAACGCACTGAAACTGCATGTGTTCTATGTAACAATGACAATGAAAGTATTGAACTCCTTTTCTTCGATTGTACTTTATCAAGTCTAATTTGGTTTAAAGCTAAAAATAATCCAAATTTAATCAAGTTGTGGCTACCATGAATATCAGAGAAAGTGTTCAATATATTCAGGACAACTACAAGGCTAAATAAAAATAATAATAAATATGCCTCCATAATGCTTACTGCTATTATATATAAAATATGGAAGGGAAGAAACAAATAATTCAATAAAACAAAAGATTAATCAGCAATAATCTTTGGTATTCTATTGAAAATAAGAGTAGAATTATTGCCAACAAAGCTGTTTACCCATAAAAATATGGGTTTGATATTTTATAAAAGTGATGCCTAAGTCAAGTCATTATTAGTCAAGTCGTATGGTTCATAAACACGCCATACCGAAAGAACACCAAAGTCGTTCTCAAGCCCATGACGTAGAAACTAGCTCGCTCAGCATCAAGTCGCCATGACGCCAAGTCGCCTTCTCTTGTATCAAGTCAAGCCGTCACTAGGTTGTGCCGCAAGAACCAAGCCCATTATAAGCCGCTGCTCTCCATGTCGCACTCCCATATGACACTCAAGTCGCGTAGCAGCATAAGGAAAGCAAGGCATTTCTTGATGCTCATGTCAAAACCGCTAGGCACAGTCATCTATGCCGATATGGATTCAAACCGCAGAATCCACCACGTTGCAACCGACACGAGTCAATTCGTATATGCCATGCCGTAACCAATTGCCGGTTGTTTTTAACTATGTCATGACAGCTGCCTCCAGCAGCGCCCGACATGGGTCATGTCGCACCTGCGACATGATTTCCTGCACATAATATTTCCAGCCTTCACCACTCTACAACTACTCCTATAAATACCCCATGACCTCTACATTAATGGGGACCCGATTTCCAACCTCACGAAGTGATGCCAAACTTTTCTTCAATCATTCTAAGCCAATCCAACCTTCATTAACATTCTCCAAACTAAGATTCTCCATCAAATCATCCATGGAATTCATCAAAATCACTCAAGTGTTCACACATGGAAGATAATCATCATTCAACCTTGTACTTAGAGAAATCAAGCCATTCCTTAGGAAGATTAAAGCAAATCAAAGATTAAAAGAGAAATTTGCTTGTAGAAAGAGAAAATGTATACGATTAAAGATTGTATGTACCTTGTGATCTTCATGACAATGATGAGAAATAATTCCATAGTGGATGTAGGATATTTTCAAGCTGAACCACTTTAAAATTCTTTGTACTTTGCTTTTTCTGCTTTATTCTTGTGTTTGTGGCTTCGTAATATCAAATCCTACCAGTTGGTGAAGTGTTCTAAGATCACCTTTAGTGTTTAGGTCAAATTTTAACATCAAAATTTGGCGCCCACTGTGGGGCCATGTTCGCACTCTCATTCTCTAAGTGCATTGTGGAGATAGTGTTTGAGTCCCGTTCCTACTATAGACACTTCAAATCTAATGTCCGGGCCAATTGATGAACTTTCTTCAAAGTTGAAAACCTTGTACGAGATAATGGAAAGGCCAAAGAAACCTCCAAATAAAATAGTTGGAGTAATTGATAATGTTGCCAACGAAGCTACGCCACTTACCAACCACTTTGAGGTTGGCGAATCCTCTAGAGGCGAAGTTGAGGTGACTAGAGAAGTATTGAATAAAGCTATCGCTAGATTGACAAGTCAAATGGAAATCTCAACAAATGCTATGATGAAGAAACTAGAAACTCTATTTCCAGCCGCCACAACAAAAGTCACTACTAATGCCACCCGTGCTGAAACTGCTAATTCTTCCACTATGAGTCCAAATCGAAATCAATCTGTTCATGAGATTGATGATTCGGACGAGGCCCATCGTGAAGATTCAAAACCGACTGCTTGTTACCATATTGAGAAAGCAACTTCTCACAGAGCGACAAGCTTCGCCAAAGGGGCACCCATGAGGGAGGCATCGGGCCCCAGATCTGTAACCGAGACCGTTTGCGTAAGCGCGAAAGTGACAACGTCCTCCCTGCGGATCAACACAATGAGAAGGAGCATCTCGACAATATGGTTCGCGAGATCATGAAAGAAAGTGCTGATCAAAAGGATGACGAAAGGGAGTGGGAGTTCGCTCCATCTAAGACTCCGCTCACAAAAAGGATCAAGTTTACCAAGTTCCCACGCATTTTCAACCCACCAACCATTCAAACTTATAATGGAACTAGGGATCCTACCTTTTCCTATACAAATACGACTAGCACATAGATGGGGCCAAGGGTCACGGATGAACTTAAGTGTCTCTGCTTCCCTCTGTACTTGGAGTTGGTAGCTTCGCTCTAGTTCACAAAGCACCGACCAAGATCAATAGATGACTTTTCCTCTTTGGCTAAAAAATTTAGGGAACAGTTCAGACTGCAATCTACAAAAGTCAAAGATGTGATGTCATTGAATGATATGAAGCAAAGGCCAGGTGGATCAATCAAAGCTTTCCTTGCTCGATTCGACGCGATAGCGACAAAAGTGGCAGATTCGGAACCCTGGTTTGTTCTAATGGCATTAAAAGTGCTATAATCAATAAATCGAAATTCAGGAAGTGGCTAAAAATGAAAAATCCAAAAACCATGGAGAAATTCTATGCAAAGGCCGAGGAATATATCGATATGGAAGATGACCCGTCCTATGCCATGGATATAGCTGATGGAAGCAAGGCTCCATTAAAGAAGGAGAACGATGTTCCAGACAATAAAAAGAACTCCTTAGGTCAGAAAAGGAGTAATGATGCCAATGACAATCGGAACAGCAAGAAGCTCCGCTTTTTCAAAAACTCTAAGTTGACTCCACTTACGAATACTTTGGAAAATGTGTTTCTCGCTACTAAATATACCGAAGATTATCTGCAGTCGAAGTCGCTAAAGGTTAATGATTCTAATATAAGTTCGGGAAGGTTCTGTCGATTCCATAACCAGCCAGGTCATAACACGAACGAATGTAGGCACTTAAAAAGCTTGGTTAAGGAAATAATCCCGAAAATAAACTACAACAGTATGTAATGAATCTACAAAATGCTCCAGCTGTCCAGGGGTAAAATACTCCTGAGGACCAATCTGAATCAGGAGAAAGATCCCAAGCTCCTTTCAATCCTCGTCCGATCATTAATACGATCTCGGGAGGACCACATCCAATTGGGGGAAGCTGGGGGGGGGGGTATGGAAAAATATGCTTGTGAATTGAAAAGCCCTCAAAAGAGGAGAAATGCATGGTCTTAAGCAACACATTTCTAGTGAAGATGTCAAAGACTTAGGCGAGGATGTGGTGCTTAAGGATAGGGACTCCGACGGATTGCTAACGCCAACGGTCGACCCATGGTTGTTACCATTGGTATCGGCCCGTCTATAGTGAGAAGTTTATTAATTGATAGTGGAGCCTTCGTCAATGTGCTTTTCCTTAATGCATTTATACAAATGAAGCTTTCTATGGAGGATATATGAGCTTGCCCGAATAAGATACACGGGTTCATTGGGTAACCAATTCAGCCAGTGGGCGTAATAAACATTCATGTGGAACTCGGCGAAGGAGAGAAAAAGGTTGCAATGATACAGACTTTCATGTGGAACCTCTAGTTCGAGAAGACAATAAGGTTCAATGGCTAACATATTACATTAGTAAGCGACTTACCAGGAAGAACTAAATTATCCTAAATTGGAGAAGCTTGCATATTGTTTACTCATTGCCTCAAAGAAACTTCGACCGCACTTCCATGCGCACTCTATCAGAGTCCTCACGTATCAACCTTTAAAGCAAGTTTTATTCTGTTTGAAAATTCGGGAAAATTATTAAAGTGGAATATTGAACTTAGTTAATACGATATCACTTACCATCCTCAAAGATCAATCAATGGACAAGCTTTAGCTGATTTCATCGCAAAATTCACAGATAGAGGGGAGGAGAAGGAGGAACCTTTTGAAGCAATTACCAGATGGAAGCTGATTGTTGATAGGGCTAAGAATGATTATTGTGCCGGGGTAGGGATAGTTCTAGAAATCTGAAGGCCGATCAATATGTTGTGCTATAATGTTGGAATTCCCTGCAAAGAACAACAAGGAAGAATACGAGGCACTAATCGTTGGGATGAAAATTGCAAAGGAGTTGAGCTTGAAAGCCTTGCGAATCTTCAGTGACTCGTAGCTGGTGTTATCATAAGTCCGAGAAGAGTTCCAAACCAAAGAAGGGAATCTTCCAGCTTGCTATCTAAGTCTAAGGAACTTCTCGATGACTTAGATTATTACATGATATCTCATATTCCTAAAGAAGAAAACATGAAAGAAGATTCACTTGCAGAATTAGCTAGTACAAGAGATGCTCAAATGCTGGGATTATTCCTGTTGAAGTTCATTCAAATCCCAGCACTAACGATAATGACATAGATTGGATCATGGAAATTGCTATAGAACCAGACTCATGGATGAATCTGATCAAAAGCTATCTGGTCACGGGAGAGCTCCCAGATGATTCAAAGAAACGAAAGAGATTGCTCTAAAAAGCATCTTTATATCTCATTCAGAATGGACGTCCATACAGGTGGGGTTTCTCTATGCCTTTACTTCGATGCGTGACTAAACAGGAATCTAGGGCTATCTTAGTAGAACTTCATGAGGGAGAGTGTGGAGGTCATACAGGAGGACAAACATTGGCCAAGAAGATTCTGCGATATGACTATTTCTAGCCTGATATAAACCTAGACTACGAAACTTACACCAAGAAATGTGATCGATGTCAGAGGTTTGCGAAGATTTCTAGAGCACTATCTACAGAACCGACTCAAATGGTCAGTCCATGGACATTTGCAGTATGGGGCATCGACTTAATCGGAGCACTCCATACAACAAAGTCTAATTTCAAGTATGCCATTAGAGCCATTGATTACTTCACCAAATGGGTAGAAGCAGAGCCACTGGTCACCATTGCTTCAAAATGGGTGATCAACTTCATCTTGAAGAACATCATATGCAGATTCGGTGTGTCGTAGAAGATAATCATGGACAATGGAACACAATTCGAAAGTGATGAGTTCAAAAGCTTCTTTACAAGGTACAAGATTCGTAAGAGTTTCGCAGCAGCTGCTCATTCGCAGGCCAATAGGCAAGTCGAAGCAATGAACAAAATCATAAAATCAACTATTAAGAAGCATCTTGAAAAAAACATAGGTAGTTGGGTAGACGAGCTTCCACTTGCACTATGGCTATATCACACAACTCATAAAAATGCGACAGGGCATACTCCTTTCTCGATTGCCTTTAGGTCCAAAGCTATGATTTCAGTAGAGCTAGAAGTACCTACTTACTGCAGAATTCATTTAAACCAAGCAGAGAATGAGAAGCTGCAACTCGAAACACTTGACTTACTTGAGGAAAGAAGAACTGAAGCAGAACTGAGACTCACTGCTCACCAAAGAAGGGTTGCTAGGCACTTCAATTTGAAATTCAAACAGAGAACCTTTGAAGCGGGAGATCTTGTATTGAAGAAGATAATGACTGGAACTGTGGTTTTCAGACCCAACTGGGAAGGATCCTTTGTTACAAGTTGGAAAATCTTGGACGGTACTTTCAAATTGATGGCAACAGATGGAGTAGTAATCTAAAGGGCATGGAATAACGATCATCTATGTCGCTACTACAATTAAATTTTCGTTTATGTTCCTATAGAAGTTGTAAATACTTTCCATGCTTTGTAGTTAAAACTTTTGTACGTATGAATGAAGAAATGAAGTTGCTTGACAAAATCTTATATGTGAAAACCTTTGATTAGTCATTAGAAGTTGATAAAAACGAATTTTGATTGCAGGCCATCGAACGATTACCTACTAATGACCTGAACAAAATCTGGTGACCTTTACAGCAAAAGATGATAGCGACAACTTAAGCAGTGAGTACCATAAACACCATTCACAGTGAATACGAAGGTTTAAAGCGCCATTTTGCCAATAAAAATGAAGGCCACCGAGATTCAGACAGTTAAACGGTGCAACATCAAATTTAAAGACAGAAGAATTGCAAGTTCCCCCAAAGGGCAACTCTTGAAAAGGGAGACTTACGACCCTAGACCAATACTAGATTAGCTTGTTATGATAGGCATCTGGTAATGGAATTGGCTTCCGCCCCGTGGAACTGCGCAATAACCAATCCCCTCACAATGAAGCTAATTAAAGATCTGTTCGAGGCGCCCGATCAGTTTGCTAGGGTCTGCTGATCACAAACTTGGAAATCGACGGGCTAAAAGGCCCTCTTCGGAGGCACCTGATTAGTTAGTGACTGCTAATCACAGACTCAACGATTAACAGGCCCCAAAAACCAACCGGCCCCAAAAAGACCCCTTCAAGGGCATAAGACCTATCCGAGGGCACACAGCTGATCGTCGGTACAGGGAATTACTTGGTCCGACTACGACAAGCATTGGGCTTCAAAGACCTCTTTGAAGAAAAAGACCTCTACGGGGGCGTCCGACTAGAGTAGAGTCTGATTATTGTAGACTCGTCGATCCGCGGACTCAAAAGACCTTTTCGAAAGGTGCCCAATTAATTCGAT
Organism: Allium sativum; assembly: GCA_030737875.1. NCBI lineage: Eukaryota > Viridiplantae > Streptophyta > Magnoliopsida > Asparagales > Amaryllidaceae > Allium > Allium sativum. The sequence continues at coordinate 169,979,750 of CM060912.1, forward strand.
TAGCATCTGATTCGCTCAGAACGTAACGAATGTTGGATTTTAACCAAAGACCTCCTCTTCGGAGGCACCCAATGAAATCATTGACGTTAGAATACATCATCCTAGTGAGAATCTCCTATGTATGAATTAATTAGTTGGAAAAAGATAAACATTGGGCCAAAAGTATAAGACCTCTCGAGTAGGGGCACAAAAAGAAGGAATTTCCTCCAACTAAAAAAGCATGAGACCAGTCAACTAAATTAAAATCCTTGATTACTAAGCAGATCAGGGGATTTCAAGCGTAATGGTGAAAGAAATAGACTTAGCTATTAAAGCGGGAACTTTTTATGTTTTATCCATAACCAAGGAACTCTAGCATAGTTGACCATATTCATCCTATAAAGCTTGTAACGACCTTTTGGTATGGGGCACCACCACCGCAGTAAAAAAAATCAATAATTCTCTCAAAACATACTATAAAATCGCCACAACTTGCTAAACAAGGATAACTTAAAAAAATAACTTGTGTTGTGAATGTGTAAACAAACAGGCGTGAAATGCAGATAGAGAAGTACAGCATAACTAAAGTAAAAAAGCTTAAGTACAACAAATAGAACACATAACACAGTTTTATCACATCAGCAACTACCCAAGTCAATCACAAAGTAATAAGTGCAAGAGTTTCAGACACAAATGTGCATAAAGTGATATGCGAGGATCGACACTCACATATACAACCGGTCTAAACATAGTACATGAAAGGAAATAACAAAAGGTAAAACAAGATAGTCACAGCCTCTATTTCTTCTTTTTTCCATTCTTTGAATCGCCAGATGTTAGAGATGGTTTACCAACATGAGCAGAGGGAGGAGGAGGTGTGCCAACCGGTTGCTTCCCCCCCTCAATACTCGTGCCACTGGAAGGACTCTAGGAAGATATATAAATAACTCCTCATGTCTTTTGAACGGTGCACTTTCCTCCTCTGCTCCTTAAAAGTGATGAAGACTTAGCTTTCTTTTTGTCTTGCTTGTCGACATCCTTTCTTGGACTCTCCTCTGTTTCTGTAGCCTCAGAGTCGTCACTGGGAATATATTCGGCATCATCATGCAGGTTAAAAAGTGCACCTCTTTGTGTGTCTTGTGACCCAGGAGTTTTAGCACCAAATAAGGAAGCATCACCTAAAGGAGGAATGATAACTGGGGAAGAAGTAGTCGACAACAAGGTCGAATCGTTGATGATGGATTCAGTTACTGTAGTGTTGCCTACAGTAGGAGAAGGAAGAGGTGAGATTAAACCTAGAGAAAGTGAATAATGAGCATGGAAGGCAAGAAATTCGGTTGAACTAAAAAGGGAATCTAAGAATGACACAATGTAATCGATCTCGGTTTTACCTGCAGCTCGAAGATTTTCTTGAATATCCCTATGCTCAACCTCATAATTGTCAGGGTTATTATCATCCCCCTCACCATCTCCATCATGTTCCTCAACGATGTCTTCCTCAGCAATATGCTTTTATGTGGTTGCTTCCTTCTCTTTGTTAGTAGCACAAGGTTTAATAGGAAACTCGATACGAGTTTGAGAATTAGAAGCCTCGACATTAGCAAGATTAATAAGAGCATCAATGTGTGCTATGTTTTGAACTTGCTCCCCTGAAGGTTCAACCCTATCACTTAGTAATCCTCGCCCTTTCTCAGCCGAATCTTCCCCTTAGCTAAGGCTTTGCGGGATTCTTTATCTAAAACATCTTCAATTAGATCGTCTTCATTGTGATCGCCATTGTCAATCTCAAGTACCCATTCCCAGACAAGAGCCAAAGTAATTGGAAAGTTATCCCCCAAATAATGTAAACTCCGTCGGCTCATGACACTAAAAACATAGAATCTAAATAGATCAGCATTGGCGTCATCCTTAGTCTTTTTAAGAGTTTCTTCAAAAGCTTCCTTATCCTTCTCAAGAGCTTTGACAGACGATTTCAAAGAATCGTTAGTTACGCGGAGCTGGGAAACTTCATCCTGGTATTGTTTGGAGACCTCCTGCTCCGCAGACAATATGACTTCAACGTTGTGTTTGGCAGTTTGAGCTTCTTTAACTTGCTCTGTTATCACTTTCTCTCTTTGCTTAGCGATGGCGAGTTCTTCTTTAAAGCTTCTTGTTCTCAACATCTAGCCCCCCAACTATGTATTCCTCTTTATAAGAGATGCAATGGTAGCTTCTTGGGAATCCAGAACCTCCTCCCATTTAGCTTTGTCATTTTCCAAAACAGAAATTTTAGAACGGTTAGTGTCATTGCGCTTTTGGAGATCTTCGCCAAACTTATACCATCAACTCAACTGTTTCTTAGCACGGCTCTTGACAGTACCCATTCGCATTTCAAGATGGCTTTTAGCAGTGTCAAGTTGTGCAAGCTTTTGACTTATTACGGTGTCCATCTCTTTAGCTATATCTTGACTATCATATGGATGTACATTATGGTTAAAGAGCAATCCTTTCAAGTTCCATCCTTTGAATCGTTCTGTAAGAGTAGTATTTGCTGGCTCCGGATCATAACGAGGCCTCGTAATAATCGTGTGAATTTTAGCAGGCGGCTCAACAGACGGAATTGATCGAGTAGTAATGGGAAGTTTGTCCAGTCTAGGGCGCTTGTGAGAACCATCCTTTCCCTGGTCATCCTTGTCTCGCTTCCTTCGGTGACTCTCATCATCATGAAGATCATCATATTCATCACCAAGCCAAGCACGTCAGTTCCTTTCCTCCTCATCTTCTTCATACTTTCGTTGCCTCTGGTCATTGGTCAAGTCACGCTCAGATGCTTGCTGAGGCTTATGGGACGGTTGCGGATGCTGAGAATGATAAGATTGTTGGGAATGTTGCGATTGGCGCAAGTAACGAGGTAGCAAGAGATTCTTTGGATTATATTTATTACTCTTTTCCCTAAAGACTTGCAAGATTTGATCATGCATTTTTGAATCTGAAATAAAATAAAGTAAGTTTTTAGTACTTAAAGTAGAAATTACTAGGGCAAACTACAGAGATCGTGGAGAGATACAGCAAATGCATGCATATCAAAAGTATTCTCTAAAACGCATCTGATAAAGAACCAATCATACGAGATGAATCTAGGTCAAGTCCTATGTCTGCAGCTGTCTATCTAGGTGGAGGATTTCGAGATAAAGTTGTATCAATTCCAGTTTTTGTAGCCTAGGATGCAGGATCTGAGCTCGCAATGTCACCTTGGCTAAGGTACTTAACTACCTAGACCCTTAAAAGCATCTGTAGAGCTCTCCTCTGGAAGATCTAGAACAACGGGATCCTTAGTCACTGTTTCAACATTCAAATCAACTTCCAGGGTAGTCTCACCCTCCCCAATCTGTTCATTTTCTTGCATTGGATTTGGGGTGGTGCCTTCTTTCTCAGTTTGTTTGGTAAAAGTCAGTAGGCTTTTACCCTCATGCTATTTAAAAACTCCTTCTTTGATGGAAGTCAATCTAGACTTAGGAGGCGACTTGTTACCGCTGGCAGAATCAGAACACTTTCTCAATGAAGATTTACTTGTTTGGCCTTGTGCTGCATTTTCGCCACCAAAAGTACCAATATCTGATTCCGTAGGTTTAGGTTTGGGTGTTGAGGTATTCCCTACGAAGGGAATTTCCTAGAAAAGTGAAGTAATTCGTACTTATAAAGGGACTAATCTGTTATCACATCTCTTTTCCACCTATCTAATTCACCGATAGTTAAGATAGATTCATAAAGGGGTTTATATGGAGCACGATCTTTTTCCTTGATAGGAGCTGGATTAACTAAAACATAAGGGAGTAAAAGTTCAGTAATCAAAACCTATAGGGAATTAGATAGGATTTTTTTACAAAAAAGAATATTCATCTCCTTCTGTCCAGTTTCGCGAAAGGTTTCGGGACAACGAACAAAGAAGAATTGGGTTAGGAATCCTGAAACACTATCTGGTAAATCAAGTAAAAGCTTTCAATTCCGATCTCCCTCAACATGGATAATAGAAGGGGTGTCTTTCCTCGTCTTAAAAGAACATAAATAGCGAATATCCTGAAAAGTAGGCTCCCGTCCCTCTTTGCCCATAGCAAGAATATAAATCCCTAATAAGACGATATAACCGTTACGGTGGAGTTAAAAGAGAGCGATGGCTAGGTGATTCATGATTCGCTCTAAAAAAGGGTTAAAAAGAGGAATGGCACTGCTTGCTAGCATGTGTCGATTTACAACTACGAATCTATCTGGATATCTATCTACGAATACGTCATCTTCCGGCAATATCGCATCAGTAATAGGAATTTTGTATTGGCCACACAGCTATTCAAATTGGTCTTGGTTTAAAGAAGTGGAGTGCCATTCCTGATCCGTAGCCCTAATTGGACGAAGCCCTGGGAATGGTTGAACAAGAACATGACTAGGAGCTGTAGTTGTCATGGTTTCAAGAGCGGTAGTAGAAGAAGTATCGATTTGAGTAGCAGAAGTTTTTTCAGTTTGATGGCGAGAACTTTGCCTAGTATTCATTCTACACAAGTATACTTATTCATAAACACATCATAAGTATACAAGTTGTACTCAAGCATAGCTTGAAACCCCAATCCGATTAATGCCGATTAGTTGGTTTCAAATGTTGCTTCAATCTAAACTAAAAAGTCATGTGTGTGCTCAAGCCAAAGTTTAATAAGTCATAAATTATCAAATAATATGAGCTTGCACAGACATGATAACTAGTGTAAAAGTTTAAAAAATTAGATGTCATGCGATTGTCTAAACTGCTATCGAGACGAGCAATCGGAAGTAATGTACAAGTCCAGAAACCTGCCAATGTTTGTTGTTATAAGACAGGAAGCATAATAGGAAAGTTTTCAATTTTGGGGTGCCAAGAATAGTGTTTAAAATGGGAGACACTCAAATGTAATAAGTTGCTCAAACACTTTAAGTTTTGGAACAAGGGTGTCGAAGGCCAAGATTCAAAGCATCAAGCTGATATGGGGTCTTATTGCCATAACGACATGATAATCAAGTTGTTCAACGAGATGATTTTAATGTTGAGTCTTTCAATGTGATGACTTTAATATCGTTCAAGCAACTTAGTCATCAAGTCGTGCCATCATTCTTATAGGTTCAATCTCTTGAAGACCCAAAGTAACAGCTTTAAAGTCAAGGCATGTAAGGGTTTAAAAGTCAAATCGTTCAACCAATGAAACTCAAATCCCCAGAAAACTCAATTCGCCTCTGCGGCATGGGGATTCACCTTATTTCTACCACTTGGGGCTTGGTTCATTCCTATGACTTGATGATTTAACACACTCCAACGGCTTGGGGTATCATGTCGTGTCTACGACTTGGGGTATCATGTCGGGTCTACAGCTTAGAGTTATGAGTCGCACTAGTAATGTCATTCCGATGGCTTAAAAACAGAGTTAGGTTGCCAAGTCAATTCCTAACCACCACTATAGGTATTTAATCAGGGGAATTTCGAATCATGCAGCGTCATTCATACAGGTGGTCTTATGACAAGATTACAAGTAAAAAATTGATCAAAAGCAACAACACAATATTATAATAACAAAGCATCTGATCATCATCCTATTAGAAGGAAAATCATGAGTCCAATATTGACAAACTGAAACTTGATTGAGAAATGCCTAAAAATATGAAAAAATTCATAGCATATGCAATTCAGTTCAGGCAATAACAACACACAAATTTTGAGTATTAAGCACTTCAAGAGACACCTTGAATGCATCAAATAAAAAACAGGATTCAATGGACTCGACAACGTCAAATTCAATCAAGATTGTGTTTGCGAAGATCAACTATAAATGACAAAGTATCAGAAATCAATTTTAAACTAGCTCAATCAAATTTTGAACCAATATAACCCCAATGTTCATTCAACTTAAACCCTAGTTACTCAAAATTTGTTTTAAACCGAATTTACATTATAAATCAGCTCAAATTCATGACCACCACTCCTTGATACCAAGATTAAAGACACAACCGTAAACCATCATCATCCGATTGCTAACATTCTCTAAACCCTACAATGTCGAAGGCCAAAAAATTCAAAATACAATTAAGAGAAATCAACACCAATGGGAGTTTAGAGAAGAATCTAGTGATCAGGCAATATGATGGTGGGTGATTCGGAGTCTCGATGGCGAAAGGAAGTTTTGGATTCAATAGAATTGATCGCGAGTTGAATCGAAGCAACGGTGATGGTAGATTTGAGGAAGATTGCAGCTCTGGCGATTGGTGATAATGTGGATCAGTCATATGAACTGTTTAAAGAATAAATTGTGTTTTTCTTTGAAGATTCGACTGCCATTAAAATAAGTTCCGCTGATAAAGAAGGGAAATATGAAGAGACGCACATGACTGAAGAAGTACTATGGAGAAACGAGATGTATGTAGTCCGACTCATGTATGCTAGAAGTCCATGACGAGTTAAAGGCCCTAAATGGTTTGCAAATTGTGACAGCATGAATGACCTACGACTTGGCAATATGAATGGGTTAATCATACCAAAAGGGAACAAACGACTTGGCAAAAGCATATTCCAACGATATCAAGTTCTTTATAATTTGAAGCTCGCATCATTCATAATGATATGACTTCTAGGGCCAAATGTTTACCCATAAAAATATGGGTTTGATATTTTATAAAAGTGATGCTTAAGTCAAGCGTAATTAGTCAAGTCGCATGGCGCATATACATGCCATACCGAAAGTACACTAATTCGTTCTCTAGCCTATGACGTAGAAGCTAGATTGCTCAGCATCAACTCGCCATGATGCTAAGTCGCCTTCTCTTGTATCAAGTCAAGCCGTCTCTAGGTCGTTTCGCAAGAACCAAGACCATTATAAGGCGATGCTCTCTACGTCGCACTCCCATATGACGCTCAAATAGCGTAGCAGCATAAGTAAAGCCAGGTGTTTCTTGATGCTTAAGTCAAAGCCGCAAGGCGTAGTCATCTATGTGGATATGGATTCAAACCGCATTATCTACCATGTCGCAACAAACATGAGTCAAGTCGTATATGCCATGCCGTAACCAACTGCCAGTTATTGCCATCTGTCGTCAGCTATTCCACGCCCGACACGGGTCATGTCGCACCTGCGACATGACTTCCGGCACATAATATTTCCAACCTTCACCACTCTACAACTACTCCATAAATACCCTATAATCTCTACATTAATGGGGACTTGATTTCCAACCTCACGAAGTTCTGCCAAACTGGTTCTTCAATCATTTTAAGTCAATCCAAGCTTCATTAACATTCTCCAACCTAAGATTCTCCATCAAATCATCCATGGAATTCATCAAAATCACTTAGCTGTTCAAGCATGTAAGATAATCATCATTCAACCTTGCACTTAGTTAAATCAAGCCATTCCTTTGGAAGATTAAAGCAAATCAAAGAGTAGAAGAGAAGTTTACTTGTAGAAATAGAAAATGTATATGATTAAAGAGTGCACGTACCTTGTGATCTTCATGACAATAATGAGAAGTAACTCCATAGTGGATATAGGCTATTTCTAAGCCGAACCACTCTAAAATTCTTTCTACCTTACTTTTTCTGCTTTTATCTTGTATTTGTGGCTCCATAATATCAAATCCTACCGGTTGGTTAAGTGTTCTAAGAGCACCTTTGGTATTGAGGTCAAATTTTGATGTCAACAAAAGAAGAATTTAGAAATCCAAATCAAGATAAAGTAAACATCAAAGTGAAAATATGGAAGAAAAAGTAGAAGCTTTCTTACAGTATGGAAGGCTTCCTACCAATAACTTTAATATGCATATGCCAGGTTATAACTTCCTCTCGCAGTAACAATGGAAGTAGGAGTTCGAGCATCCATGTTAGAGATGACCACTCTAGTGAATTTAATAGGGTTGCTCTCTGTAAGGGGAGAAAACATAATTTAATCTCTAAGTTTTCCAACTTTAATTGTAAAAATCCCCTTACTTATGTATTACCTATTGCAAATGTTTGGAGCTGTCGTCATGCCAACTGTAATCTGGACTACTCGACCATGCAAGGGAATACAACAATAAGTATGAATATCTCAATTCAAAGCATCGGTGACTTTCATTACAAGAGTAAGGTCGACAATAAGATTTATCACTCACCATGTGGTGCTCTAGGGAATGGAGCAGTAGAAATGTTATGATGAGCAGCGAAGACCATATGAAAGCCAAATACAATAAAGGCGCTAAGTTTTCCAAGAACACTTTGAATAAGAGGGAAGCTAAGAATTACTGCCTTAATAGTCCGAATAGCTCGGAGGAGAGAAAAGAAGTGAAGCTCAAATCGGTGGTATCTTCAAATTTGAAGCCACCGTGAAGCAGTTTGAAGAATTGGAGATCTTCTATTTTTGTCTAAGTAGTAGAGAATGTCGGCTATGGTTCAGTGTCATAAAAGGTGTATAGTTTCCCATTTTATTTTTTGTTCTCACGCTTATTTTATTCCCATCGGCCTTTTTTTACTATATTAAAAATAATCATGTTTTTGGCGATTGAAGAATGGTTAGAAAATCATATGATTTTAGTTATAATTTAGTAGTGGCCAGAAGGAGGGTTGTAAAGGGGAACAAGATACTAAGGTAGCATTATTTTTCTCGAATGGATAGGTTACATGGGCGTCTACATCGGGCATGGACCCCACTGAATTGCCCATTCAACTTAAATGCTGGAATATTATCCATTTGCATCAATGCGCCTAACGTGAATTGATTTCCAACCACCAATTCCTTTAATCCTCTGTACTCAAAATTAATACACTATAACCATACTATAAATGTGACACCCCATGTCCGTTAATGTCACTCATAAGAGAATGCATTACTTCCATGAAGTGCAATAGGTAATCATTATAGAAAATTTACAAGACAAATGTAAAATAGTAGCGAAAAAAAATTCAAACTTCTTTATTCAATATAAAGAATAGTCTCATAAAACTAGTTACATAAATCTGTCTCATAAACCAACTCATAAAACAAAATACCAGAGTACATAAAATCCTATCCCTCGCCATAAGCCATACTAAAGTAGAGAGCAAATCGAAACGGAACATCTCAAGAAATCCACGTCCAAGCTGTAAGAGAAATCCTAGTCACTGTTGAGTGCTTCCAATCTAAGGACCTGGGGAGGGAGGGGGAGAAAAAGGTAGAAAGAGGCAAAAGAAAAGGGTCAGACATAAAGTCTGGCGAGTTCCAGTGATTTACAAATATGCATAAAATAAAAGGGAACACATGTAAATAAGACTGAATGAGAAAGGTACAGTGTTGTAGAAGGTACACTAGACTAAACAGAATAGCATAATAGACAAGAATAACAGGAATAAACTTATGATCAAGTAATGCTTCACATTTATATCCTAAAATATGTATGTCTGGACCAATACTAGTATAACAAGTTCAACATGATTACACATCAGCATGATTAACATCAGAAATAAACAACAAGTATAAACAACAGGATTAGGCGTACCCTAATTACATAACCTTATTAGGTGTTAACCTAATTATACAACAACAGGAGTAGGTGTACCCTAATGGCTAACTAAGTGATCGGCTGCATTCTACATAAATACCCTATGCCAGTCCCTGCAGTAGGGTGTATCACTCCCTAACCCAACAACTGTATAACACAGACATATTTACTAGTGTTACAATGTCTTATCTTCCGTAATCGGACTCATGCACGCTCATGACTCCATTGAAACGCTCCCGTACTTACCCCCATGTGAATCTCTTACTATCCAGTTCAGTAAAGCATGCCCTAGCCCCTACCTATTGCGAGAACCCCTTTAATAAGATACCAACAGGGATACTGACTTATATGGGTTCCAAACAGTAGATTAACCCAAGCCAAACCCTCTAAGCTTGTGCCTCCAAAACTAGGATTTAAGAGTTCCAAAAAACTGATGTATCAGCAGAACGAGGGACCTCTTAGCTTATCGATATCATGTTTAACATAGCAGGCTTAGGTTTACTGATAAGCGTGGTTGTAATCTTACATGTAATTATGTGTGTAAAACCCTTTCCCAAAACACCTACCCAGATGTTTACAATTCCCACATTATTTCAAGTTATTAATCTACATCTGGTACTTACCCTATTCTTAACATGTCGTTTACTTAATGTCAGTTTTAAGCCAAATTTAGCATGTCTCATATGCATATTATTCATCAAATATGTTTCCCTAAATATATAGGTTTATGCATATTATCCATTTCTACCAATTTACAGCAAGTATATACACATTACCCCTTTTTGTCAATTTTGTAACAGCCCGCATTTTACGTATCGGAAGATCGTAAATTTTTTTTATTCCCTAAGGGTTAGATCATTCTCATCTTTTGATATGTTGCTTATGGAGATGTGAGACATGTCAAAAAAATTTACCAATTTTATTTGGGACCATTTTGCCCCTTTTAGTCTTGTACAGGGCAAAACTATTGACTCAGGTTGAATTAGAGGGTGATACTTGTGCCATTGGAAAGGAATTGATGATTGCCTTTCCGTAGAATGGTTGCATTAAAGATTTGGCTTAGCAGCTTGGGAGGAATCACTGTTTTAAGGTTTTATAGTTGGCTGCTCAGGTTTGGAGAGCCAAAATGGGCTAATTTGGGAAGGCCCATTGGTTGGCTATTGGAAGGGTATAAATAAGGGGTAAGGGAAATGGGAAATGGTTTTAGTTTTCCATTTTCTCATTTGGTGCCTTGTGCTCCTCCTTCCTCTAACAACTTTCCACCATTAAAAATCAAAATCCATGGAGGGAAATCATAGATCTACACCATTGGAGGTTGGATCTACATCAATTGAGGCAAGGATTCATTAGATCAAGGTGTTTAGTCCGAAGTTCTTGCTGTTCGAATTCATTTTCCTTTGATTTTTTGCTTGTTTGGGAGAATCGGTGAGTGATATGCATCTCTCACATGGATTCAATAAAGCATATGAGTGTTTGTTCATGTTTTTATCAATTTCAATTGTTTTTCCATAGGTCTATGCATTGGTAAGTTCATTTTCATACAAATCACCTTATGTTCTGATTTAGCAAGTTTAGATAAGTAATTTCTATGACATTTCATGTGAATGTGCAAGTTAAACCAATGATTTTTGTTTATATGTACACTTATGGTGATTTTGGCGAATTTTGCATGATTATTGATGGAATTTCCATATTGGTGTTATTGTTGACTTCACATCACCTTTGTGGTCATATTGGGTGAGTTGGTTTCGTCGAAGGAATCGTTTTGGCGAAGTTATGGTCGAGATTGGAGTTGCATTGGAGGATGCAGGTTATGGATCGAACATGGCGGGTCGGTTGAACCATGGAGAGGTTTGCTTGGAGGAAAAGAAATGGGCTGGTCGAGCAGGGTCGGTCGGGCTGGTCGAGCAGGGTCGGTCGGGCTGGTCGAGCAGGGTGGGTCTGATTTTGCCTTTGTAGCGGGTTGGTCAAGTACTAGGTCGTGCATGGAGGAGTCGGCCAGACGAGATGTTTGGTCGGTCGTGTGTCTAGTAAGGGGTCGGTCGGTCGTATACCCAAGAGTGGGTCGATCGGTCGCACATGATTATTTCTGAAAATTTATTTTCGAGTATGACTCAGATTTGAATGAAAAGGTTTAAAAAATATATTTTTCCAGTGCAACCCCGAACCCTAGCCATAGCGCAGTGATGTAATTTGGCTCGACGATAGTGTGACTTTAAAGTAATTTCAAGTAGGAAGGTTCGAAGTGTAGAATGTGTTCGTTGATTGGTGTAGAACAACGAGTGAGCTGACAACTCAAAGGTCGTGAGTTGGTGGATAAGGGTTGCTTGAGAAAGTTGCTTGACCTATGAAAATTCATCGGGTTGGAAGACTAAAGATGCGAAGGTCGAGAGATTATCGTTGTTTTAAGTTCCAGCAGGCTCAAAGCAGGGGTACTATAGGGGCACCTAAAAGACCGGTTGTAGGTCGAGTACCCTGGGTATCGTTGAAAGACCTAGTTGTCAAGGTTGGACATACATATGTATCGTTGAAAGGCGTATGAAGTTTATGCTAGAACCGGGGTTACCATTAGCCCTTGAAATATGACAAGGTTGGCTGTCATAAGATTAACGATGGTTTCAAAGAAGGATTTGCAGTGATAGCTAGAGTTAGTCATGGATAATTGTTTATTCTATTTGTACTGTCTCATGTAGGTTGTCCAAAGTCGAAGGAGATGTTCCTTGGGTGCCTATCTGATATTGGTTTAGGCCTCTTGGGCTTGTGCTTGAGGGATGTTGAATTAGATTAGGACGGTTTACATGAGATACATATAATCTGGATGTTATGAATACTTACCATGGTTGAATGGGTGTCTGATTTCCATGGATGAATGGTTGAATTGTTCATCGTAAAGGCTATCACTATCCGATGTGGGGAAGATAGGGTTGAGTTCTGCTCTGGTGTTTTGGGTAGATTAGTATGTTTACCTATCCAATCTCATATACTTTATTAATGAAGCTTGTTAGCTATTTATCGCTTACTAAGACTATTTCTGACTCAAGGTTTTATGTCTCCTCTTATTACCTTTGGCTGTTCATCCGGTTGTGGATGGGCAGACTAAGTAGCAGGTTATAAGTGATTAGTGAGGACAATGTTGCTATGCGGAGGCGAGCAGGAGGCCGACGTACCAGTTTTATTACTATCTAGTATTTCTGTTTCCGCTATTGAGTGCTTTATGAGTGTTGTAGTAAGGCTTTATGTACAAACCTTGATATTTCCTATGATGTTTGAATAATCTTTCAGGTTGTTGTGAAAGTTTCAAAAGTTTGTTATATGATAGTTCACTACTATTGCCTATTGTTTATGTTTTGTTATATTTTATCCTTGCGCTGTGAGTTTTACGACAGGTTCCGATGTTGTTTACCTACTCTGATGATCGTCCATAGCTTCCTGAAACACCTTTCAGTGCATTATTCCTCTTGTTTAGTGCAGGGGTTATAGGCGGTCGTCACAAGTTTACAGCAAGTTTAAACATGTTTATATTTATCCTTTTTTCCCAAAGTATTGTCAGTCAACCCCAATTTAATAATATGCCTAAATTCCTCTTTTTATATTATTCATTATTGCCCTAATTATACGCACACTCAAATCGGGCATAACCTAGGCTTCCAAAAGGCCTAGGCTTAGCGTAAAAATGGAAAAGAGAGGAAGAAGAATAGAACCAAATCACTCAAGCATATAGGCAAGACTGGAAATAAACATAAAACATAGAAAATGGGAAAAGGAAGACAGATACATATAACTTGTTAATTTTCCAACGTCACAAGCATATGTATAACTTGTTAGTTATCCAACATCATAGGCATATGTATAACTGATCATAACATTATAGGTGATTAACAGTGAAAACATGTATAACATTTATTTTACTAACATTGCAGATCCTAACCAGTTTCAATTAACTGTCATGTCCAAAGTCGAAGAACTCAGATCTGTAAATGACGGGAACTCACAGTGAGTCTTGGTGAAGATAATTTTATATAGCACTATGCCATAGAAAAGGTCAAGTCCAATCCAGGTTGTATGTATGCAAGTCCTGATGTTGTCTCTGTTTGATCCAATCGTTAGCAGCATTTGTTGGAGAATGGAGTTTTGATGACAACAACATTATTTCAATATTAACTAATTATAAAATATATACTAACGTCTCGATCTAGAATACACACACACACACACACATATATGCAGGATTTGTATACAGGAATTAGTACTGAAGACTTTACAATTTTAGAGTTTTAGAGATTCAAGAGATTCAGAATTCAGAAAGATTCAAGACTCATGAGTAATTAAGAAATCAAGAATTCAAGATAAATATAGTAATAGAGTCTAGTTTATATGTAAGACTCTGAATAGCACTCCAGGTTCAAATTCAAATTCTGAATTTCAAATTCAAATTTCGTTTTACAATTCTTGATTTCAAATTCTATTATTTAAATTTAATTACTATTTCTTTTTTACCTTTGAACTTTGATTTTAAACTTAAGTTTTAAAGTTTATAAGCTTATATAGTTATATACTTTTATAACTTTTTAATTTTATAAATATGTTTATATATTTTATATTTATGATTTCATATGATTTTCTACTTCATAATACTTATTTATATCACTATGTTTTAATTCAAGAATTTCCATAATTATATTTACATATATATATATATATATATATATATAGAACATTTGAAAAATATTCAAATTTTCAAATACATATGTCGACATACATATGTTGAGATGTCAACATACAACTGTCATATTTTCAGTTTTGAAAGGAAGTGTCTTTTCACCATTTGTAATGTTCCAGAAGCGTTGCAACCTTTCAAATCATATAAATAGGGGTTGATTTCAATTTTTTTAATCATTCTTCTTCTATATCTTCATCCCTTTTCATCCCTCCATTATTATTTTATATTTTTTATGATTTCTACAGTTCTACTCTACTGATTTCTATTCTAGATGCATAAATCTTCTTCTCTTCTCGCTCTCTATTCATTACTCTCTGAATTGAAGTGCTATTGAGGAGTTATAGGGTTGTTGTAAACATTTGGGGTAGTTTTGGAAATAGTGTGTTCCTTGTAGCCATGAAATCAAGAGAAGGAAATGGTGTTAACCTTATAGCCGTAAATCAAGGGTGGTGGAAATGGTGTTAACCTTTTAGCCGTGAAATCAAGGGACTGTACTGAGATTTTGATCTAGTAATAAAACTCTACGCAATTCAGCATTGCATGGGGCTGGACGTATGAGCAATCTGAACCAGTATAAAATCCGGTGTGTTCTTTCATTTTCTGCATTTTATTTCTCTTTATTTCTATGGTTGTGTTTGACTCTGTACTTGTGATTATCTCTGTGCTGTGTGATTCATATAATAGATCATATAAGTTTTTAGATTTTCTTAAATTCCTTTAAAACAGTATTCACCCCCTCTAGTGTTGGTTTTGCCTTGAGATCCATTCCGCATCCTCTAACAGCATACCCCATTATATGTTTATATTTTAAGAACATATTTACAGAGGGAGAAGGTATGAAGAAATGGTGTAAATCGAAATGGGAGAAGCCACTTATTTATAAATGCATAGAGCTAACCTCCGCCTTTAGATCCTAGGCTTTAAATCCAACCCGTACAAGTCATACTGAGTCAGCAGCGAATATAGTCCACAAAACAGTCCAAGTTCAAATTTGGTCGGATCTGTGATGGGTTGACCCACCTACCTCCAGGGGCGACCCTAGCGTCCCAACCCCTTAGGTCGACCCGAGATGAGCGTGGGTCGTCCACCAACGAGTCTGTTTCCCACTCATTTTCCCGCCTCATTTTGTTTGATTTCCTAGAATATATTTATATTTATATTTATATATATGACACTTATATGTATTGTATACAAGCTTCTAATGCCCATAACTTCTTCATATTTTATCCGTTTTATGCAAACTTGGGGTTTACCTGAACAAGAATTTCGAAATGAACACAACGGTAATGCTAGTTTCACTTAATTTCGAATATTTAATTAATTTATTCCTAATTTATTATCTAAAAATATGGTTATAGTGTATTTAATTTTAGGGTGCTACAGTAAAGACAATAAAATGAATATTATATATTCAAAAATAAGTAAAACTGACTTTATCATTGCGTTCATCTCAGAATTTTGGCTTTGATAGACCCTAAATTTGCGTAAAACGAATAATACATGAAGAAGTTATGAACCTTAGAAGTCTGTATACATAAAAGAGGATTATATATAAATATATTCAAATTAATTCAAGCCAAAAACAACGTGCAACAAAGGGCTGTTGAGGGACGACCGACCTTTACTTAGGTCGACTTATGGGTTAACCCATGCATAGGAGAGGTCGACCCATGGGTCGACCCAACAACATGTTGGGCGAATTGTTTCTACTGTACCTGGACTATTTTGTTTGCGAGAGTCGTCCGCTGACTCAGCATTACATGTGTGGTTAAAATTAGAAATCTAATATCTAATGGTAGTGGATTGTCCAAGGTAGTCAAATATAAAATCATGCAACCTCATTTGTTCTACACACAAAATCATTCTTTTTATTTCTTCATCCAGACCCTTTTCTGAGATTAATATATACATAGAGCAATTGAGGTGCTGCCTACATATAAAATAGCAAGGACAGTTCAGACTTCTCTACAACAACAAAAAAGATAAAAGTGGACTATTCTACAATGGCATATATTTAAAAAGGAGATAATCTCTTCTTCACTAAAACCCTTTTTGAATTTCATATTATTTTGAGATCTTATACCTAGAAATATATCATGACAGTAAATAAAATTGGACCTATAACATACAGTGCTTTAAGTTAATTTCTATACATGTTCTTTTATTATTATTCATCTATATCGTTGTGGGAGTAATATATGTTCTTTCAGTTGATTAATTAGTTATGCATATCTATCTTCCTTTTCACTATTATGCTGTTTAATTTATTTCCAGTCTTGCATATATGCCTATTTTATATCGTTTTATTTGGTGCTATTTTTCTCCTTCAATTTTTTCCTTTTATTTATGCTAAGCTTAGGCCATTGAAGCCTAGGCCATGTCCGATTAAAGATTGCGTATAATTAGATAATATGAAATGACAACGAAAAAGGGGAATTTGGGTATATTGTTAAACTGAGGACTGTTTGACTGTAATTCGAGGAAGGGATAATATGCATATACTTGTACTTACTGTAATTTGGGAATATAATAAAAAGGGATAATATGCATAAACTTGTACATGCTGTAAGTTGGGGATATAGTTGAAAGGAATAGTATGCACATGATAAACATGTTAAATTTGACTCAATACAGACATTAAGTAAAAGACATGTTAAAACAATGTAAGTACTAGATGTAGGTTAGGAAAACTGAATTACTACAGTAATTATATACCTGTGGGTAGGTGTTGGCTTTGGGAGAGGGTTGTATACACATAATGACATGTAATACTGCAACCACTTCTATTAATGAACTTAAACCATCTAAGTTAAACTAGATTATTAATAAGCTAAGAGGTCCCTCTCTCTACTATTGTATCAGGTTTTGGGGACTCTTAAATCCTTGTTACTTGGGGGAACAAGCTTAGGGGGTTTAGCTTTGTGTCAATCTTGTAGTGTGGAACCCATATCAGTCAGTATCCCTGTTGGTATTTTGTTAGAGGACCTCGCATTAGGTAGGGTCCAGGGCTTGCATTACTGAACTGGATAGTAAGAGGTTCAAACAAGGAAGGTGGGTATGAGAGCATTCCAGCGGAGTCATGAGCGTGCATGGATCCGATTAGGGAAAATAAGTCGTTGTAACACCAATAAATAGGTCTGTTTATGCAGGCTGCTGGGTTAGGGAGTGATACACCCTATTACCGTGGCTGACACAGTTATTTACGTAGTAGGGAGATGGTCGCATGGGTAGTAATTAGAGTAACACCTAATCCCGTTATGTAATTATGGTGACACCTAATCCTGCTATAATCATGTTGTTTCCGTTATTTAATTAGGTTAACACCTAATATTGTTCCTGTTGTGTAATTAAGTAAACTCCTAGTCCTGTTATACTAATATTGGTGTAGAGAAAACCTATTTTTAGGAATATAATGACAAGCTTTACTTGATCACTGTTTTATCCTGCTCTTCTGTTTATCCTTTTAACGGGTTTTCTTATATGCTACTATACTTTCTCATCCAGTCTTGTTTATCTATCTTGATACCACTATTTTATGCATATACTGAAAATCACTGGATCTAGCCTGGCTTTATGTATGACCTATTTTTGTTTCGCTTCTTTCTCTTCCCTTTCGCCCCCTCAGGTCCTAAGAGTGGTAGCACTCCTCAGTGATTAGGACTTTCTCTTTTATCTTCGATCTGGACTTTCTCAGATGTACTGCTTTGATTTACTTTCTACTATTTTATGGCTTGGTATAAGGGATATGGTTTTGTACTAATATTTTGCATTATGATATAGATTTGAGGTTCTTTATTTTTGATGTAACTATTTTGATGATGTTACTTGATTTGAAACAATGTTTTACTTCAAATAAAAGTTGAATTTTCCACTGCTTGCTTGTATTTGTTTTGCAAATTTCTGTTACTGCTTGCCTATTTCGCTTCACGAAACTTAATGCATTCTCTTAAGATCGACATTAACGAACGTGGGGGTGTCACATTTGGTATCAGAGCTGAAGGTTAGAGGATCGGAGGAAAGTTTCGTAATATTATTTTTAAAAAGTGAAGTTTTTTTAAATAAAAACTTGTTTTTGAAAAACATATCCCCTCAAAACATATTCAATATTATCTCAATGTCTTATTGAATGTTTTGTATCTTCTTTTTTC
This sequence comes from Allium sativum, assembly GCA_030737875.1. Taxonomy (NCBI): domain Eukaryota; kingdom Viridiplantae; phylum Streptophyta; class Magnoliopsida; order Asparagales; family Amaryllidaceae; genus Allium; species Allium sativum. The sequence continues at coordinate 169,998,095 of CM060912.1, forward strand.
AACATGTTTAGAGCATCCAATCTTCCTGAGGACATTCCATTCCTGATATGGTTCCATAGGTATCTAGAGGCTACGACACTTGCTGGAGTTCAGGGAGAAACCCTTCCCTCGGCTGCAGTCGCAGTAGCTCCACCTCCACGAGCAGATGACTTTTCTAAGGTTTGTGAGGACTTTTGCATGGGAGGAAAACCGTTCCGTGGCACCGAGATCTTTGTTGAGGCGCGAAATTGGCTTAGAGAAACGGAAAACGAGTTTGGTCTTTTTGAACTTGACGACAGAAGGAAAATACAGTTGGCCTCCTAGAAACTGAAGGACGAAGCTTCATATTGTTGGGAAGCGAGGCAGATAGGGCAACCAGTAGCTACTTGGGATGATTTTAGATGAAGATTTGAATTGAAATTTTTATCTCGGGCGGAAGAAGGACTACAGATGGAGAGATTCTTGGCTTTGAAATAAGGAGACGTGTCTGTTAAGGAGTATGTCAACAAGTTTAATCAGCTGGCGAGGTTTGGTCTGGACTTGGTTAATACACCCCATAAGACGGCTCTTAGGTTTGTGAGAGGATTGAATCAACCTCTCCAAGGACTTGCATTATCTCATATAACTTTGGGGGCAACGTTTGAGAGGCTGGTTGACATGGCTCTAATGCACAAAATGGCAATGGTGAGAAGAAAGACAGTAAGGCCGAGGAGGCAGGCTAAAGGTGAGAAAAAGAAGCGGTGGCCTAAGCAAAAAAGAAAGGAGGGAAGCCTGACAAGGATCATATCAAGAAAGATATCAATGTCATGGTTGCAGGGCCTTGGGTCATTTTGTGAAAGACCGTAGAAAGATAAAGAAAGCCTGCTTTAGTTGTGGTCAAGTGGGACACTTCACTAAGTAATGCCCTAGCAAGCAAGGACAATGGGAAGGATCTTCTAGACAAGTACGTGCTTTTGAGGCTAGTGGACTTGATCGAGATAGGAAAGTCACTGTTGAAGGTTTGATTTCTTTTTTGACTATCCTGTTAGAACCCTCTTTTATTTTGGCGCTTCTCATTCATTTATATCCAGTTCTTTAGTAGCTACTCTGCACCTTAATACTAGTATAGTCTCTGATCCTGTAGTAGTCTCAAACACCATAGGAGGTACGACTCATTTATCCATGATATGTATGAGTTTGAGAATTTCTATTTTGGGCGTAGAGTTTGAATGCGACGCGTACGTGCTGGGCTTTATGGGATATGGTTTGAATCTGGGAATGGATTGGCTAGCCACGTATGATGCCATCCTAGATTGTGAGTGGAGAGTTATGAGGCTTCTGACGTGCCAAGGGAGAACTCATGAGATTTCGTGTGACCCACGAGGTCAGTTATGCTCAGTTTCCTAGATTCTCTTGATACTTCTTTTGATGATTTGTGATCAGTACCCATAGTCAGAGATTATTTGGACATACTTGATGAGGTTAGGGGATTACCTCCAAGGCGTGAGATAGACTTTCGGATTTATTTGGTAGAGAATATGAAGCCAATTGCTTAACCGGTGTGTCGCATGGTTCCTAAAGAAAGGAGATCAGCAAGATAGTAGGGGAGCTATTCGAGGAAGGATTTTTTAGATGAAGCATAACAGAGTGGGGAGCTCCAATCGTCTTTGCAACTAAGGCAAACGACTCATTTCGTGTATGCATGGATCATAGAGTGCTGAATAATCTCACCAAGAAGAATAGTCACCCACTCCCGAGGATTAATGACTTGTTTGATCAACTAGTAGGCGCCAGTTTTCTCGTAGATGGGTTTGGCCATAGGATTTCATTAGTTAAGGGTGGCAGAGGACAATATCGATAAGACTGCATTCAGAACTCCGGACGGTTTCTTTGAGCAACTGGTTATGCCTTTGGGGCTAACTAGTGCACCTGCATATTTTGTGGACTTGATGAGTAGGATGTTTAGAGAGTTTCTACACAAGTTCGTGGTGGTCTTTGTGGATGATATTTTAATCTTCTCAAAGAATGAGGAGGAGCATGCCCTACACTAGGAGAGGTACTACGCACTCTCATATTGCATCATATCAAGGCAAAATTTTCTAGGCGTCACTTTTGGAGGAAGGAAGTAAGGTTCCTAGGGGATGTAGTCTCTAAGGACGGGATAGTAATGGACCCCGCCAAAGTCGTCACAGTTCAAGATTGGAGGGCTACAAAGAATGCGATGGAGGTGAGAAGTTTTCTTGGTTTGGCAGGCTATTACAGATAGTCTATCAAGGACTTTGCAAGGATATCGGCCCCACTCACCTGATTGACGAAGAAGAACTTGACTTTTTCATCAAGCATTTATTGCATGGGTTCCTTTTAGAGATTGAAGAGGGCTCCGACAACATCCCCGGTTCTGGCTCTCCCCGATGGAAGAAAGATCTTCATGTTCTACACAGATGCCTTTGGCACAAGACTTGGTGCCTTTTTGATGCAAGGAATGGAAGTATGCTATGGTAGTAGAAAGTTGAGAGTTCATGAGAAGAATTACCCTACCCATGATCTAGAGTTGGCAGCAGTAGTGTTTGCATTGAAGTCTTGCCGATATTATCTACTTGGAGAGAGATTTGAGCTATACACGGATCATAAGTCGCTCAAATACTTGTTCTCATAAAAAGATCTCAACCTAAAGCAACAACGATAGATGGAGTTCCTAGCGTCCTACAACTTTGATATAGCTTATACCTCGGGAAAGGGTAATGTAGTGGCGGACATGTTGAGTAGGCATATGGTGACTTTGAATTCTCTATTCGTAGAGAGGCAGGGTGTAATGTCCCGTATTTTCACGGTATTATAATTAATTTATTTATTTAAATAGTGATTAGAATTTTAAGTGGTCATTTAATTAAATAATATTGAAATTTAATTAATATAAATAATAGAGTAATATAATTATTTTTGAAATAATCGGAAATAACAGAATTCACAATATTGTGTGAATTGGACAATTCAAAATATTTAATTTAGTTTAATATTGAAATTGGATAACGAATAAAATTAAATAACGACAGTTTGAACGTAGAATTATATTATAATTAAAATCGAGCTCGAAATGGCATGGCAACTCGCTATTTGGCGATTTGAACTTCAACTAAATATACGGGGTCCATTTTAAATTGGATTTCTGTGAAACAAGAAACATTAAGAGCTGGTGAAGTATATTTTTCTAGTGGAAGTGAAAAATCGGGATTTCTTCATGTAGATTTTGAGTTATGTCCAAATCAAATTTTATAAAAGTCGCTATGGAACTCTTTTATAATTTATATCGATTTATTTATGTTTTAAATGGATTTTAAATATAAATCGAATATCGATGTAACACTGGATTTGGAATATCGAGTTATAAATCCCGATATGGAGCTATGTGATATTCTTTGTGTATATATACGATAATATTTATTTTCAAATATTAAATTTAATTGTTTTTAAATATATTTAATATTTAAAAGGGTTTATTTAGAGCTTTAAAAATAGCTAGTTTTGAATACGACCTCCGTTTTAGACGAAACTAATTTTGTTGGATCCGTAATATTAAATTATTGCTAGATTTTAATTTTCGTGATTTTTGAAGTCAGTATGTGGCCGTGGGAATTTTTAATGTGAAAAACAGTCCGTATTTTGACTGTTAAAAATACACTGTGTGAGCGAACGGAATCGGAATTCGACGAAACCAGTTTCGTTGAGTCCGTAATGTCGAACTCTAATTGTATGTCCACTTTCATGATTTTTGGATATAGTATGTGATTTTAGGAATTTTTATTCAACAATACAAATAGCGTTTGCTTAAAAATAAATTAAATAATCGAATAGAAAAATATAAAACTACCCTATAAATAAGCCTTAACACTTCTAACCCTAAATAAATTCTCCAATAGTCAAACTGAGGCGCCGTAACCCTCAGTAGAAATTATCAACAGTAAAAATCATCTTTGAGAAATTCTAGCAAATCTAAATAAAATCTATAAATTATTATATACCTATATATGAACTCGTATCAGTGCTGGCATCAATTAGTATAGTTTTTGTTGGGTTCGATGAGTGTCTTATTCATTGGAAAAGAGGCGGCGTGTTTTAGTGTTCGATTTATGGCAAGATGTAAGTAGTGATTGATGAAATTGAGTTCGTATTATGATTCAGGAGATCGAATAGCATCTGGTTGGAATTTTTGGAGGGATTCCATGATGTTTTATGTCGATCGGTTATGTAAAGGATTGGGAAATTGCAACGTCGGATTTCTTATAGTAGGGGCGAGCTTCATGAAAGTGGGATGGCGGTGTAGAGGAACCAAAGGAGAAGATCACAGTGAAGTTGGATTTTGAAATCATGTAGTGGAGGGGATGCAGTAATTGCTAGAAGTTTGGGAAATGGAGTCATTGGTTCTTAGGAGTACACGATGGGAGGAAGAAGCATCGTTTGGATTTATGGTGAAAATATAACACCTGAATCAAATCAATGACCGATTATCACTAACTCTTCTCAATTATATTTTTATAACGTATTTTTATAACTAATAAATAATGGTTGTTTGTTGTGTGTTGTCTGTTTGGTTGAACTGCTAGTTAATTGGTTGAAAATATAGATAATGATATAGATATAAATCGTTAATCAAATATTGATTATGTTTAGTAGAATATTTCATAGTGAAAAGAAATTGATGTTAATTTTATTGTTTAACATCTGTGGATGTAGGGAAACAGGTCGGAGGGACCCAACTGGGCTCCTCAACATTTATTTTACTGTTTTCATATATTGTGATATATGATGTGATATGAATTCTTTTGTTGATTTTGTATATTTGAATGATACCGATCATTGTTATATGGTACGTTAAATACCATAAGGAATACTGGAATGTAAAAAAGGAAATTTTCAATGTTATATTGAAACAGAAAAATTTATAAAATCAAAAGATTTTATAAAAAGAAGATATTTATTTAGAAAATAAACAGATTAAAAAGAACATTTATTTGTTAAAAAAAAGAATTAAAAGGAAATATTTGTAAAACACTTACAAATAGAACTGAAAAAAAATATTTGTAAAACATTTACAAATAGAATTGAAGGGAAATATTTGTAAAACATTTACAAATAGAATTGTAAATGGAAATATTTGTAAAACATTTACAAATAGATTAAAAAGAAATATTTATTTGTTAAATAGAAAGAAAAAAGGAGTATTTATTTAGAAAATAAATAAGATATCATAAAAGAGAAATACTTGAAAAGTGAATAGAATAGTATAAAAGAGAATTTTATATTTGAAAGGTTTGGACCTGTGCTTCGCACATGGGTATAACATGATATGGAATTAAAGCAAAGATTTTAAATAGAATCTATTCCAATTGGTAGATTGAGAAGATAAATTTATAAATAATATTTTATAAATTAAATGAAATGTTTATCATTGGATAAATAGAATATATAAGTCGGGACTTATATAGAGAAGTAAGAATCGAATTCAACATCGATAATCGAAACTGAATATGGACGTAGAGTGAATCAAAGGAGTTAATCAAAATGTGTTAATCAAAATGAAAGAGAGATAATCGAATATTAGTTATTCGAATAGAGTAATTGATTAGAGTTAATCAATTAGAATTAATCGATTAGAGTTAGAGTTAATCGATTAGAGTTAACCAGTTAGAGTTAATTAGATAGAGTTTACCAGTAAGAGTTAACCAGATAGAGTTAATTGAACATAGTTAATCGAATTGGGATTAATTGAATATTAGTTATTCAATTAGAGTTGATCGAATATAGTTATTTGAGATAGAGTTAGTCAAACATAGTTATTCATGATGAGTTTCCATTTCGTACGACTGCTAGCGTAATTCGTAGGGTTGTAGATAGCCTACGACGGTTGGATGTTTCCTGAGGGAATCAGGCGTAACCATTGTGATCGCCGCGTAATAGAGTCAAGCGAACGGAGTTAAATTGAATATTAGTCATTTGAAATAAAGTTAAAACAAACATAGTAATTCGAATATAAGTTAATCAAATATTAGTTATTAAATAGAAGTTATATAAGTTAAGTTCGTCAAGTTTAGTCAATCAAGTAAGTTAATCAAGTTGAGTTAATTGAGTTGAGTTAGTCAAGATGAGTTAATCAAAACGAGTTAATCTAAAGGAGTTATTCGAAATAGTTTATTTGAAGAGAATTAAGAGAGTTAATCGAATATAGTATATTCGAAAGGAGATTAATCGAATGTAAAACATTCGAAGAGAGTTAATCAAATGTGAATCATTCGAAGAGAGTTAATTGAATATAGTTATTCGGAGAGAGATTATCGAATATAGTTATTCGAAGAAAGAGTTATCGAATATAGTTTATTCGAAAAGGAGTTATCGAATAGAGATTATTCGAAAGAGAATTATACGTTGAAATCCGATTATATCAAATTCGAAAAGTACACTTTCCGTTTTTAATCAAGATTTAATGATTTCTTCATAAATTGTCTATTTAGTTATTTAGTTAAATTAAGGTATAAAAGTTATATTTTGAAGTTAGATATTTAAGAAGAAGGGATTATAACGCTATAGTTATAATCAATGTTTTAAAGGAAAGAAGTGGATTCGCAAATAGAATCCGAGAGTTATGTAAGGAAGTTTGTTAAAGATTTAAAAGATGAACTTTGTCTATTTCGAGGTTAGAAATGTTTTTCAATCAAGGTCTGAGAGGTAATTATACCCCTACTTGATTGGCTTTAGTTTTAACTAAGAAATGGGTAAGGTTCGATAGTGAAGGGTGGATAAGTGAATCAAGTTAATGAGAATTGGCTTGGTGATGTTTTATTTAAACATCTGTTTAAATCAAATGAAGGAGTTTTAAAAATGTTTTTCCAATAAAAGAATCAGAAATGTTTTCTAATTTAGAAAACAAGAAATGGGAGGTAATATAGAGATGTTTTCAAATGATTAATAAAGTATATTTTCTAAATTTAGAAAATTAGAATTTACAAATATACAGAAATGGGAAATGAATAAATTAATGATAAAATAAATTAAAAGAGATAGATGTTGATTGGTGATTAATCGATCGAATTTCTATCTGGAAATAAGATCATTGGTTGTACACCTGTTTTTCTTTGATAGTTAAATCACAGACTATCGAAATTTTTGACCATTTTTCCATCATCAATACGGAGAGACCGGGATCAGATTCATTATCGGAAAGCCACGGACGTTAGCGTTACGATCAAATATGCTGAAAATAATTAAAGACCGAGTTATGCAAGGGCCATCCTGTTTACAGAGTAGTGCCTTCGGTTTGTTCAGTCCCAGGACAACGTGAATGGACGAATGTCTGACAAAGCATATCTAACGGATTGCGTAAGTTGATCTCTTCAAACTTACTTACATTTGGTGGCGGAGGAATTCGTTTCTCTTAGCTTTATACCCATGGTATTTTTGGGGAAATCAATTTGTGATTTGGCGGGTATGACAATATGGCATTCAAAGTGAAGGGTGGTCAGGTGTTCCAAAAGATACGTAACGACCTCAAGCTTCATCAACCGGGAAATGACAGAAATCGGGCACGCAGCATGGCTAGGTGGGTCGGTCCCATTAGGGTGTATGTCAACTATCTAGAGAAAATCCATTTCAGTCTTTTATCTATTTTCGATGCCGTCCCTTTTCGGGAAACGGTGGTAGCTCCCAACCATTGGTGATATATATTCGATACACTCAAGCGAAATGGTTGGTCGGCCATGTGTGGGCCGGGTTGCAAGACGTTCTTATTGAACCCAGTGTATTCGCCTCTAGAGATACACTATCGGCAGTTGGTCCAATACCTTGTCATAGTCGGAATCCAATCTCCAACAAGCGCCCGCGGTTTTGTTTGTATACTATGTATGTGGAACGTGAGATGCAAGCGTTCTACTAGATTCTTAATTACTTGTGATTGGACATTATTATAATATCAGAAAAGTATTGATTTCCGAAACTGTTTTAGGTTATCGTAAGATAAAAACCGTCCGTGTTTATGTGTGGATCGGTCTAACGATTATCTTTTCTTTTGAATTTCTTTTAAAAAAGTTAAACCAAATGATTTGAGTTTACTCACAACAGTCCCAGGACTGACCCAGAGTTTATTTTGTTTTATTTTCCGTAAAATCTTGGGTGCCCAAATTTGTATGGGCAGTCAAGTAGTTCAGGCCTTTACAAATATACTTGGAGGAGCTTGAAGCAGGAGGCTTCAGGATTATATAGCTATTGTTATTTCCGCTCTGTGTAAGTATTTTACTCTGATAATGTTATTGTATATACATACTGTTTTATTACCAAGTTATGTTATATATATTATATTTTATTCGTTCAGCTGGGAGGTTCGTATTACTTTGATTCTGTTTGGTGGTGATCTTCTTCTCCTTCTATTCTAATTTTTCTATCTTATCTATTCTCACCCTCTAACTTCTTTCTATTAATGATCAGGTATTTCCGATGTCTGAATAGTCAACATGGTAGTATTGTGTTGATTTTCGGAGTCGAAAATCCCGGTTTGTTACAGTGGTATCAGAGCTGAAGGTTACGTGATTACCTTGGCTCTGTTGCGTGACTCAGTAGAGATGGGGTTAGTAATACCCTAGATTGAGTTGTGTGTATATATACGAGTGGACGTATTTTAGATTTTATAAAATTGTTTTGTATTGTGAAGCTTTATTGGTTGAGTGTTTATGAGTCCTGGTCGATTAGTTTGATCCACTGTATCGATAGGGGTTTCTAAACACTCAAGTACGATAAACCGACGCAGTATGTTTTAAAGAGGGTAAATTAAATAATTTTACCCGAATTATATTTTGATATAAATGAAATGTCTCTCTTGGAATTATAATCATGTATTGGATGTGTTGGTTGTTATTATAATCAAATGAGATTATAAAAATTGAAATGGTTATGTAAATAACCAATTAGAATCCGTATTAGTGAAAATTCTGAAATCAAATTGAATTAAATCTGAATTTAAATCAGAATTGAGATTAAAACTCTGGAAATTTGAATAAGTGGTTGTAAATGAATATGGATTGGATATAAGAGAATTTTAAAATCCTGGGAGAATTTAAATTGTTTTGAAGCATTGAAAATGGTATTTTGAAATGAATTTCAAAATGGAAATGTTTAAATATGGGTTTTGAAAAGTGATATAGTATTGAACTCACTTCGATCATTGGGAAATAACTCTGATGATGTTGGCTACATCATCAGTGTTCATTTTCGAGTTCTAAGTGACGGATTACTACCAAAGATTCGTGTGGGATTGTTTGAGGAAAACAAGTTGTCTGAAATCTAAAAAGGAATGTTTGGTTTTAGAAAAGCTGTGCTGTTTAAAAACTCCCAGAAAGAGACTGTTTGAATTAAAACAAATTTAAGAAAATTGGCGAAAGCAAATTGAAATTGACTAGAATTGAATTAAAACCAGTAAGGGGAAATAGAATTGAAATAGAACTATGTCGAATAAAGTTGGATTTGTGGCTTATGAATTTGTGTAAGTATATTGGACGGGTAAGTAAGAGTTGAAATTGGTAATGGAATTTGAGAATGAGAATGAGATTTGGTTTGAAAATAGGATGATTGGATTTGAGAACAGATGATTGGAGATTGATTGGGATGACTTTGGTATATGCTGAATTGGCAGCAGATGGAAATGATATAATGATATGCCCGACAAATAGGTACATATTTATTTTTAAGGATTTGGTGATTTATGGGCCGATTTGGCAAGCTGCTTGGTTGTTTAAATTTCTTTTGGATTGGAAAGGGCCTAGAGAGGCGAATTGGGGTTTGAACCATTGACCGGTACAAAGGAGGTGCTAGCGAAATTTTTGAGTGTTAGAAAATTTTCAGGATTTTTGAAAATTTTCGTTAATCGAAATTAACTAATATTTTAATTGGAATAAATTGGTCCAGTTGAAACTGAAGTTAAATAAGTAAACAAATAATTTCTAACCAGTTAATAGGGTTCAATTTCTAATTTAGCAATTTCGAGGACGAAATTATTTTAAGGCGGGAAGAATGTAATGTTCCGTATTTTCACCGTATTATAATAAATTTATTTAATTATTTAAATAGTGATTAGAGTTTTAAATGGTCGTTTAATTAAATATTATTGAGATTTAATTAATATAAATAATAGAGTAATATAATTATTTCTAAAATAATCGGAAATAACATAATTCACAATATTGTGTGAATTAGACAATTCAAAATATTTAATTCAGTTTAGAACAGAAATTGGATAACGAATAAAATTAAATAGCGACAGTTTGAATGTAGAATTATATTTTAATTAAAATCAAGCCCGAAATGGCGTGGCAGTTCGCTATTTGGCGATTTGAACTTCAACTGAATATACAGGGTCTGTTTTAAATCGAATTTATGTGGAACAAGAAACGTTAGGAGCTGGTGAAGTATATTTTTGTAGTGGAAGTGAAAAATCGGGATTTCGTCATGTAGATTTTGAGTTATGTCCAAATCAAATTTTAGAAAAGTCGCTATGGAATTCCTTTATAACTTATATCGAATTATTTATATTTTAAATGGATTTTAAATATAAATTGAATATCGACGTAACACTGGATTTGGAATATCGAGTTATAAATTCCGATATAGAGCTGTGTGATATTCTTTGTGTATATATACGATAATATTTATTTTTAAATATTAAATTTAATTGTTTTGAAATATATTTAATATTTAAAAGGGTTTATTTAGAGCTTTAAAAATAGCCAGTTTTGCATACGACCTCTGTTTCCGACGAAACTAATTTTGTTGGATCCACAATATTAAATTATTGCTTGATTTCAATTTTCGTGATTTTTGAAGTCAGTATGTGGCCGTGGGGATTTTAATTGTGAAAAACAGTTAGTATTCTGACTGTTAAAAATATGCTGTGTGAGCAAACGGAGTCGGAATTCGACGAAACCAGTTTCGTTGAGTCTGCAATGACGAACTCTAGTTGTATGTCTATTTTCATGATTTTTGGATATAGTATGTGATTTTACGAATTTTTATTCAACAATACAAATAACATTTGCTTAAAAATGAATTAAATAATTGAACAGAAAAATATAAAACTACCATATAAATAAGCCTAACATTTCTAACCCTAAATAAATTCTCCAATAGTCAAACTGAGGCGCCGTAACCCTCAGTAGAAATTATCAACAGTAAAAATCATCTTTGAGAAATTCTTGCAAATCCAAATAAAATCTATAAATTATTATATACATATATTTGAACTCGTATCAGTGTTGGCATCAATCTGGTATAGTTTTTGTTGGGTTCGATGAGTGTCTTATTCGCTGGAAAAGAGGCAGCGTGTTTTAGGGTTCGATTTATGGCGAGATGTAAGCAATGATTGATGAAACTGGGTTTGTATTATGATTCAGGAGATCAAATAGCATCTGGTTGGAATTTTTGGATGGATTCCGTGATGTTTTATGTCGATCGGGTATGTACATGATTGGGAAATTGCGACGTTGGATTTCTTATGGTAGGGGCGAGCTTCATGAAAGTAGGATGGTGGTGTAGAGGATTCAAAAAGGAAGATCATGGTGAAGTTGGATTTTGAAATAATGTAGTGGAGGGGATGTAGCAATTGCTAGAAGTTTGGGAAATGGAGTCGTTGGATCTGGGGAGTACACGATGGGAGGAATAATCATTGTGTAGCGGGTGGGCTTTGTTATGGTTGATGGGCTGGTTTAGTATAAAGGGGTAAGACCCATTGATAAATTAAATTGGTTTTGTTTTATTTTAAAACAATTTATAACTTATATAAAGTGTAACTTTATCATACATAATCAGAATTGTACGAAACAAGATCCGCTGGGATCGTATATACGGTGGCTACACATGGAACTGACTGAGAGTGAATTGGAGCTCGTTTGGATTTATGATGAAAATAAAACGCCTGAATCAAATCAATGACCGATTATCGTTATTTAGCGATAATCGTCCAAGGTGAGCAAAACTCACTAACTCTTCTCAGTTATATTTTTATAATGTATTTTTATAACTGATAAATAATGGTTGTTTGCTGTGTGTTAGCTATTTGGTTGAACTGCTAGTTAATTGGTTGAAAATATAGATAACGATATAGATATAAATCGTTAATCAAATATTGATTCTGTTTAGCATAATATTTCATAGTGAAATGAAATTGATGTTAATTTTATTTTTTAACATCTGTGGATGAAAGGAAACAGGTCGGAGGGACCCAACTGGGTTCCTCAATATTTATTTTGCTGTTTTCATATATTGTGATATATGATGTGATATGAATTCTGTTGTTGATTTTGTATGTTTGAATGATACCGATCATTGTTATATGGCACGTTAAATACCATAAGGAATACTGGAATGTAAAAAAGGAAATTTTCAATGTTATATTGAAAAAGAAATATTTATAAAATCAAAAGATTTTATAAAAATAAAATATTTATTTGGAAAATAAATATATTAAAAAGGAATATTTACTTGTTAAACGTAAAGAATTAAAAGGAAATATTTGTAAAACATTTATAAATATAATTGAAATGAAATATTTGTAAAACATTTACAAATAGAGTCGAAGGGAAATATTTGTAAAACATTTACAAATAGAATTGTAAAGGGAAATATTTGTAAAACATTTTCAAATAAATTAAAAAGAAATATTTATTTGATAAATAGAAAGATAAAAGGAATATTCATTTAGAAAATAAATAAGATATTATAAAAGAGAAATACCTGAAAAGTGAATAGAATAGTATAAAAGAGAGTTTTATATTTGAAAGGTTTAGACCTGTGCTTCGCACACGGGTATAACATGATATGGAATTAAAGCAAAGATTTTAAATAGAATCTATTCCAACCGATAGATTGAGAAGATAAATTTATAATTAATATTTTATAAATTAAATGAAATGTTTATCATTGGATAAATAGAATATATAAGTCGAGACTTATAAAGAGATGTAAGAATCGAATTCAACATCGATAATCGAAACTGTATATGGATGTATAGTTAATTAAAGGAGTTAATCAAAATGTGTTAATCAAAATGAAAGAGAGATAATCGAATATTAGTTATTCAAATAGAGTAATTGATTAGAGTTAATCAATTAGAATTAATCGATTAGAGTTAGAGTTTATCAATTAGAGTTAACCAGTTAGAGTTAATTAGATAGAGTTAACCGGATAGAGTTAATTGAACATGGTAAATCGAATTGGGATTAATTGAATATTAGTTATTCAATTAGAGTTGATCAAATATAGTTATTTGAGATAGAGTTAGTCAAACATATTTTTTCAAGATGAGTTGCCATTTCGTACGACTGCTAGCGTAATTCGTAGGGCTGCAGATAGCCTACGGTGGTCGGATGTTTCCTGAGGGAATCAGGCTTAACCATTGTGATCGCTGCGATCTAGAGTCAAGCGAATGGAGTCAAATTGAATATTAGCCATTTGAAATAAAGTTAAAACAGACTTAGTTATTTGAATTTAAGTTAATAGAATATTAGTTATTTGATAGAAGTTAAATACGTTAAGTTAGTCAAGTTTAGTTAATCAAGTAAGTTAATCAAGTTGAGTTAATCGAGTTGAGTTAGTCAAGATGAGTTAAGAAAACCGAGTTAATCTAAAGGAGTTATTCGAAATAGTTTATTCGAATAGAATTAAGGGAGTTAATCAAATATAGTTTATTCGAAAAGAGATTAATCGAATGTAAAACACTCGAAGAGAGTTAATCGAATGCGAATCATTCGAAGAGAGTTAATCGAATATAGTTATTCGGAGAGAGATTATCGAATATAGTTATTCGAAGAAAGAGTTATCGAATATAGTTTATTCGAAAAGGAGTTATCGAATAGAGATTATTCGAAAGAGAATTATATGTTGAAATCCGATTATATCAAATTCGGAAAGTACACTTTCCGTTTTTAATCAAGATTTAATGATTTCTTCATAAATTGTCTATTTAGTTATTTAGTTAAATTAAGGTATAAAAGTTATATTTTGAAGTTAGATATTTAAGAAGAAGGGATTATAACGCTATAGTTATAATCAATGTTTTAAAGGAAAGAAGTGGATTCGCAAATAGAATCCGAGAGTTATGTAAGGAAGTTTGTTAAAGATTTAAAAGATGAACTTTGTCTATTTCGAGGTTAGAAATGTTGTTCAATCAAGGTCTGAGAGGTAATTATACCCCTACTTGATTGGCTTTAGTTTTAACTAAGAAATAGGTAAGGTTCGATAGTGAAGGGTGGATAAGTGAATCTAGTTAATGAGAATTGGCTTGGTGATGTTTTATTTAAACATCTGTTTAAATCAAATGAAGGAGTTTTAAAAATGTTTTTCTAATAAAAGAATCAGAAATGTTTTCTAATTTAGAAAACAAGAAATGGGAGGTAATATAGAGATGTTTTCAAATGATTAATAAAGTATATTTTCTAAATTTAGAAAATTAGAATTTACAAATATATAGAAATGGGAAATGAATAAATTAATGATAAAATAAATTAAAAGAGATAGATGTTGATTGGTGATTAATCGATCGAATTTCTATCTGGAAATAAGATCATTGGTTGTACACCTGTTTTTCTTTGATAGTTAAATCACAGACTATCGAAATTTTTGACCATTTTTCCATCATCAATACGGAGAGACCGGGATCAGATTCATTATCTGAAAGCCACGGACGTTAGCGTTACGATCAAATATGATGAAAATAATTAAAGACCGAGTTATGCAAGGGCCATCCTGTTTACAGAGTAGTGCCTTCGGTTTGTTCAGTCCCAGGACAACGTGAATGGGCGAATGTCTGACAAAGCATATCTAACGGATTACGTAAGTTGATCTCTTCAAACTTACTTACATTTGGTGGCGGAGGAATTCGTTTCTCTTAGCTTTATACCCATGGTATTTTTGGGGAAATCAATTTGTGATTTGGCGGGTATGACAATATGGCATTCAAAGTGAAGGGTGGTCAGGTGTTCCAAAAGATACGTAACGACCTCAAGCTTCATCAACCGGGAAATGACAGAAATCGGGCACGCAGCATGGCTAGGTGGGTCGGTCCCATTAGGGTGTATGTCAACTATCTAGAGAAAATCCATTTCATTCTTTTATCTATTTTCGATGCCGTCCCTTTTCGGGAAACAGTGGTAGCTCCCAACCATTGGTGATATATATTCGATGCACTCAAGCGAAATGGGTGGTCGGTCATGTGTGGGCCGGGTTGTAAGACGTTCTTATTGAACCCAGTGTATTCGCCTCTAGAGATACACTATCGGCAGTTGGTCCAATACCTTGTCATAGTCGGAATCCAATCTCCAATAAGCGCCCGCGGTTTTGTTTGTATACTATGTATGTGGAACGTGAGATGCAAGCGTTCTACTAGATTCTTAATTACTTGTGATTGGACATTATTATAATATCAGAAAAGTATTGATTTCCGAAACTGTTTTAGGTTATCGTAAGATAAAAACCGTCCGTGTTTATGTGTGGATCGGTCTTACGATTATCTTTTCTTTTGAATTTCTTTTAAAAAAGTTAAACCAAATGATTTGAGTTTACTCACAACAGTCCAAGGACTGACCCAGAGTTTATTTTGTTTTATTTTCCGTAAAATCTTGGGTGCCCAAATTTGTATGGGCAGTCAAGTAGTTCAGGCCTTTACAAATATACTTGGAGGAGCTTGAAGCAGGAGGCTTCAGGATTATATAGCTATTGTTATTTCCGCTCTATGTAAGTATTTTACTCTGATAATGTTATTGTATATATATACTGTTTTATTACCAAGTTATGTTATATATATTATATTTTATTCGTTCCGCTGGGAGGTTCGTATTACTTTGATTCTGTTCGGTGGTGATCTTCTTCTCCTTCTATTCTAATTTTTCTATCTTATCTATTCTCACCCTCTAACTTCTTTCTATTAATGATCAGGTATTTCCGATGTCTGAATAGTCAACATGGTAGTATTGTGTTGATTTTCGGAGTCGAAAATCCCGGTTTGTTACAGTGGTATCAGAGCTGAAGGTTACGTGATTACCTTGGCTCTGTTGCGTGACTCAGTAGAGATGGGGTTAGTAATACCCTAGATTGAGTTGTGTGTATATATACGAGTGGATGTATTTTAGATTTTATAAAATTGTTTTGTATTGTGAAGCTTTATTGGTTGAGTGTTTATGAGTCCTGGTCGATTAGTTTGATCCACTGTATCGATAGGGGTTTCTAAACACTCAAGTACGATAAACCGACGCAGTAAGTTTTAAAGAGGGTAAATTAAATAATTTTACCCGAATTATATTTTGATATAAATGAAATGTCTCTCTTGGAAATATAATCATGTATTGGATGTGTTGGTTGTTATTATAATCAAATGAGATTATAAAAATTGAAATGGTTATGTAAATAACCAATTAGAATCCGTATTAGTGAAAATTCTGAAATCAAATTGAATTAAATCTGAATTTAAATCAGAATTGAAATTAAAACTCTGGAAATTTGAATAAGTGGTTGTAAATGAATATGGATTGGATATAAGAGAATTTTAAAATCCTGGGAGATTTTAAATTGTTTTGAAGCATTGAAAATGGTATTTTGAAATGAATTTCAAAATGGAAATGTTTAAATATGGGTTTTGAAAAGTGATATAGTATTGAACTCACTTCGATCATTGGGAAATAACTCTGATGATGTTGGCTACATCATCAGTGTTCATTTTCGAGTTCTAAGTGACAGATTACTACCAAAGATTCGTGTGGGATTGTTTGAGGAAAACAAGTTGTCTGAAATCTAAAAAGGAATGTTTGGTTTTAGAAAAGCTGTGCTGTTTAAAAACTCCCAGAAAGAGACTGTTTGAATTAAAACAAATTTAAGAAAATTGGCGAAAGAAAACTGAAATTGACTAGAATTGAATTAAAACCAGTAAGGGGAAATTGAATTGAAATAGAACTATGTCGAATAAAGTTGGATTTGTGGCTTATGAATTTGTGTAAGTATATTGGACGGGTAAGTAAGAGTTGAAATTGGTAATGGAATTTGAGAATGAGAATGAGATTTGGTTTGAAAATAGGATGATTGGATTTGAGAACAGATGATTGGAGATTGATTGGGATGACTTTGGTATATGCTGAATTGGCAGCAGATGGAAATGATATAATGATATGCCCGACAAAAAGGTACATATTTATTTTTAAGGATTTGGTGATTTATGGGCCGATTTGGCAAGCTGCTTGGTTGTTCAATTTTCTTTTGGATTGGAAAGGGCCTAGAGAGGCGAATTGGGGTTTGAACCATTGACCGGTACAAAGGAGGTGCTAGCGAAATTTTTGAGTGTTAGAAAATTTTCAGGATTTTCGAAATTTTTCGTTAATCGAAATTAAATAATATTTTAATTGGAATAAATTGGTCCAGTTGAAACTGAAGTTAAATAAGTAAACAAATAATTTCTAACCAGTTAATAGGGTTCAATTTCTACTTTAGCAATTTCGAGGACGAAATTATTTTAAGGCGGGAAGAATGTAATGTTCCGTATTTTCACCGTATTATAATAAATTTATTTAATTATTTAAATAGTGATTAGAGTTTTAAATGGTCGTTTAATTAAATAATATTGAGATTTAATTAATATAAATAATAGAGTAATATAATTATTTCTAAAATAATCGGAAATAACAGAATTCACAATATTGTGTGAATTAGACAATTCAAAATATTTAATTCAGTTTAGAACAGAAATTGGATAACGAATAAAATTAAATAGCGACAGTTTGAATGTAGAATTATATTTTAATTAAAATCAAGCCCGAAATGGCGTGGCAGTTCGCTATTTGGCGATTTGAACTTCAACTGAATATACAGGGTCTGTTTTAAATCGAATTTATGTAGAACAAGAAACGTTAGGAGCTGGTGAAGTATATTTTTGTAGTGGAAGTGAAAAATCGGGATTTCGTCATGTAGATTTTGAGTTATATCCAAATCAAATTTTAGAAAAGTCGCTATGGAATTCCTTTATAACTTATATCGAATTATTTATATTTTAAATGGATTTTAAATATAAATTGAATATCGACGTAACACTGGATTTGGAATATCGAGTTATAAATTCCGATATAGAGCTGTGTGATATTCTTTGTGTATATATACGATAATATTTATTTTTAAATATTAAATTTAATTGTTTTGAAATATATTTAAAATTTAAAAGGGTTTATTTAGAGCTTTAAAAATAGCCAGTTTTGCATACGACCTCTGTTTCCGACGAAACTAATTTTGTTGGATCCACAATATTAAATTATTGCTTGATTTCAATTTTCGTGATTTTTGAAGTCAGTATGTGGCCGTGGGGATTTTAATTGTGAAAAACAGTTAGTATTCTGACTGTTAAAAATATG
This sequence comes from Allium sativum, assembly GCA_030737875.1. NCBI lineage: Eukaryota > Viridiplantae > Streptophyta > Magnoliopsida > Asparagales > Amaryllidaceae > Allium > Allium sativum. The sequence goes on from CM060912.1 coordinate 170,016,469, forward strand.
CTGTGTGAGCAAACGGAGTCGGAATTCGACGAAACCAGTTTCGTTGAGTCTGCAATGACGAACTCTAGTTGTATGTCTATTTTCATGATTTTTGGATATAGTATGTGCTTTTACGAATTTTTATTCAACAATACAAATAACATTTGCTTAAAAATGAATTAAATAATTGAACAGAAAAATATAAAACTACCATATAAATAAGCCTAACACTTCTAACCCTAAACAATTCTCCAATAGTCAAACTGAGGCGCCGTAACCCTCAGTAGAAATTATCAACAGTAAAAATCATCTTTGAGAAATTCTTGCAAATCCAAATAAAATCTATAAATTATTATATACATATATTTGAACTCGTATCAGTGTTGGCATCAATCTGGTATAGTTTTTGTTGGGTTCGATGAGTGTCTTATTCGCTGGAAAAGAGGCAGCGTGTTTTAGGGTTCAATTTATGGCGAGATGTAAGCAATGATTGATGAAACTGGGTTCGTATTATGATTCAGGAGATCAAATAGCATCTGGTTGGAATTTTTGGAGGGATTCCGTGATGTTTTATGTCGATCGGGTATGTACATGATTGGGAAATTGCGACGTTGGATTTCTTATGGTAGGGGCGAGCTTCATGAAAGTAGGATGGTGGTGTAGAGGATTCAAAAAGGAAGATCATGGTGAAGTTGGATTTTGAAATAATGTAGTGGAGGGGATGTAGCAATTGCTAGAAGTTTGGGAAATGGAGTCGTTGGATCTGGGGAGTACACGATGGGAGGAATAATCATTGTGTAGCGGGTGGGCTTTGTTATGGTTGATGGGCTGGTTTAGTATAAAGGGGTAAGACCCATTGAGAAATTAAATTGGTTTTGTTTTATTTTAAAACAATTTATAACTTATATAAAGTGTAACTTTATCATACATAATCAGAATTGTACGAAACAAGATCCGCTGGGATCGTATATACGGTGGCTACACATGGAACTGACTGAGAGTGAATTGGAGCTCGTTTGGATTTATGATGAAAATAAAACGCCTGAATCAAATCAATGACCGATTATCGTTATTTAGCGATAATCTTCCAAGGTGAGCAAAACTCACTAACTCTTCTCAGTTATATTTTTATAATGTATTTTTATAACTGATAAATAATGGTTGTTTGCTATGTGTTAGCTATTTGGTTGAACTGCTAGTTAATTGGTTGAAAATATAGATAACGATATAGATATAAATCGTTAATCAAATATTGATTCTGTTTAGCATAATATTTCATAGTGAAATGAAATTGATGTTAATTTTATTTTTTAACATCTGTGGATGAAAGGAAACAGGTCGGAGGGACCCAACTGGGTTCCTCAATATTTATTTTGCTGTTTTCATATATTGTGATATATGATGTGATATGAATTCTGTTGTTGATTTTGTATGTTTGAATGATACCGATCATTGTTATATGGTACGTTAAATACCATAAGGAATACTGGAATGTAAAAAAGGAAATTTTCAATGTTATATTGAAAAAGAAATATTTATAAAATCAAAAGATTTTATAAAAATAAAATATTTATTTGGAAAATAAATATATTAAAAAGGAATATTTACTTGTTAAACGTAAAGAATTAAAAGGAAATATTTGTAAAACATTTATAAATATAATTGAAATGAAATATTTGTAAAACATTTACAAATAGAGTCGAAGGGAAATATTTGTAAAACATTTACAAATAGAATTGTAAAGGGAAATATTTGTAAAACATTTTCAAATAGATTAAAAAGAAATATTTATTTGAAAAATAGAAAGATAAAAGGAATATTTATTTAGAAAATAAATAAGATATCATAAAAGAGAAATACCTGAAAAGTGAATAGAATAGTATAAAAGAGAGTTTTATATTTGAAAGGTTTAGACCCGTGCTTCGCACACGGGTATAACATGATATGGAATTAAAGCAAAGATTTTAAATAGAATCTATTCCAACCGATAGATTGAGAAGATAAATTTATAATTAATATTTTATAAATTAAATGAAATGTTTATCATTGGATAAATAGAATATATAAGTCGAGACTTATAAAGAGATGTAAGAATCGAATTCAACATCGATAATCGAAACTGTATATGGATGTATAGTTAATTAAAGGAGTTAATCAAAATGTGTTAATCAAAATGAAAGAGAGATAATCGAATATTAGTTATTCAAATAGAGTAATTGATTAGAGTTAATCAATTAGAATTAATCGATTAGAGTTAGAGTTTATCAATTAGAGTTAACCAGTTAGAGTTAATTAGATAGAGTTAACCGGATAGAGTTAATTGAACATAGTAAATCGAATTGGGATTAATTGAATATTAGTTATTCAATTAGAGTTGATCAAATATAGTTATTTGAGATAGAGTTAGTCAAACATAGTTTTTCAGGATGAGTTGCCATTTCGTACGACTGCTAGCGTAATTCGTAGGGCTGTAGATAGCCTACGGTAGTCGGATGTTTCCTGAGGGAATCAGGCTGAACCATTGTGATCGCTGCGATCTAGAGTCAAGCGAATGGAGTCAAATTGAATATTAGCCATTTGAAATAAAGTTAAAACAGACTTAGTTATTTGAATTTAAGTTAATAGAATATTAGTTATTTGATAGAAGTTAAATACGTTAAGTTAGTCAAGTTTAGTTAATCAAGTAAGTTAATCAAGTTGAGTTAATCGAGTTGAGTTAGTCAAGATGAGTTAAGAAAACCGAGTTAATCTAAAGGAGTTATTCGAAATAGTTTATTCGAATAGAATTAAGGGAGTTAATCAAATATAGTTTATTCGAAAAGAGATTAATCGAATGTAAAACACTCGAAGAGAGTTAATCGAATGCGAATCATTCGAAGAGAGTTAATCGAATATAGTTATTCGGAGAGAGATTATTGAATATAGTTATTCGAAGAAAGAGTTATCGAATATAGTTTATTCGAAAAGGAGTTATCGAATAGAGATTATTCGAAAGAGAGTTATACGTTGAAATTCGATTATATCGAATTCGGGAAAGTACACTTTCCGTTTTTAATCAAGATTTAATGATTTCTTCATAAATTGTCTATTTAGTTATTTAGTTAAATTAAGGAATAAAAGTTCTATTTTGAAGTTAGATATTTAAGAAGAAGGGATTATAACGCTATAGTTATAATCAATGTTTAAAAAAAAAAAGTGGATTCGTAAATAGAATCTGAAAGTTACGTAAGGAAGTTTGTTAAAGATTTAAAAGATGAACTTTGTCTATTTCGAGGTTAGAAATGTTGTTCAGTTAAGGTCTGAGAGGTAATTATGCCCCAACTTGATTGGCTTCAGTTTTAACTAAGAAATGGGTAAGGTTCGATAGTGAAGGTTGGTTAACTGAATCTAGTTAATGAGTGTAATGGTTTGAATTGGCTTAGTGATGTTTTATTTAAACATCTGTTTAAATCAAATGAAGGAGTTTTAAAAATGTTTCTCCAATAAAAGAATCAGAAATGTTTTCTAATTTTAAAAACAAGAAACGGGAGGAAATATAGAGGTGTTTTCAAATGATTAATAAAGTGTATTTTCTAAATTTAGAAAATTAGAATTTACAAATATATAAAAATGGGAAATGAATAAATTAATTATAAATTAAATTAAAAGAGATAAATGTTGATTGATGATTGATCCATCGAATTTCTATCTGGAAATAAGATCATTGGTTGTACACCTATTTTTCTTTGATAGTTAAATAATAGACTATCGAAGTTTTTGACCATTTTTCTGTCGTCAATACGGAGAGACCGTGATCAGATTCATTATCTGAAAGCCACTCTGTATGGACATTAGCAGTGCGATCAAATATGATGAAAACAATTAAAGACGGAGTTATGCAAGGGCTATCCTTTTTACAGAATAGTGCCTTCGGTTTGTCCAATCCTAGGACAACGTGAATGGACGAATGTCTGACAAAGTTATCTAACGGATCGCGTAAGTTGATCTCTTCAAACGTACTTATGTTTGGTGGCGAAGGATTTCATTTCATTTAGCTTTATACCCATGGTATTTTTGGAGAAATCAATTTGTGATTTGGTAGGTATGACGATGTGGCATTCAAAGTGAAGGATGGTCAGGTGTTCCAAACGTATTGACCTCAAGCCTCATCAACCGGGTAATGACGGAAATCGGGAAGGCAACATGGCTAGGTGGGTCGCTCTCATTAGGGTGTATATCGCCTATATAGAGAAAATCCATTTCATTCTTTTATCTATTTTCGATGTTGTCCCTTTTCGGGAAACGGTGGGTACCACCCAACCGTTGGTGATATACATTCGATACACTCAAGCGAAATGAGTGGTCGGTCATGTGTGGGCCGGGTTGCAAGACGTTCTTGTTGAACCCCATGTATTCGCCTCTAGAGATGCACTATCAGCAGGTGGTTCCATACCTTATCATAGTCGGAATCCAATCTCCAATAAGCGCCTGCGGTTTTGTTTGTATAGTATGTATGTGGAATGTGAGATGCAAGCGTTCTGCTAGATTGTTAATTACTTGTAATTAGACATTATTATAATATTAGAAAAGTATTGATTTCCAAAACAGTTTTGGGTTATCATAAGGTAAAAACCATCCGTGTTTATGTGTGGATCGGTCTTACCCAGAGTTTAATTTTTTTTTTTGAAAAAGTTAAACCAAATGATTTGAGTTTACTCACACCAGTTCCATGACTGATCCAGAGTTTATTTTGTTTTGTTTTCCCTAAACTCTTGGGTGCCTAAATTTGTACGGGCAGTCAAGTAGTTCAGGCCTTTACAGATATACTTGGAGGAGCTTGAAGCAGGAGGCTTCAGGATTATATAGCTATTGTTATTTCCGTTGTGTGTAAGTAATGTACTCTGATAATGTTATTGTATATATATAATGTTTTATTACCAATTTATGCTATATATTATATTTTATTCGTTCCGCTGTGAGGTACGTATTAATCTGATTCTATTCTTTAGTGATCTTCTTCTTCTTCTATTCTAATTTTTCTATCTTATCTATTCTCACCCTCTAACTTCTTTCTATTAATGATCAGGTATTTCCAATGTCTGAATAGTAAACATGGTAGTTTTGTGTTGATTTTCGGAGTCGAAAATCCTGGTTCGTTACATAGGGCTTGGAGTATAAATCGACCTTCGATTTTAGGTAATCTACGGATTTCGCACTGGGATTATTAGCATCATTGGACGTGCGACCTACTTTCATGGAGCGTATTGGATCTATGCAGCGAGAGGACCCACAGATAGCATACATCTTGGATAGGCTTGGTAGAGGAGAGATGAAACGACCCGAAATCCCCCTTAGGGGAAATCCCGGATTGAGTCGAGGACAAGCCACAGAAGAACGCGGACGGAAGAACATTTCAATTTGTATTACAACAATTCCATCAGAATACAAGAATATACAGAATATAAATGAATCAATATTACACCGAAATATCAGAGATTTAAATTACATTTAAATACATAGCAGCGAAAAATAATACAATACACAGTTAAAGGAGATATACGGATACAAAGCTTTCCGGATATCGTTCCAGCTGTAAACCAGGATCCTGTGAATATAAATCTGCAAAACCAAAACTACTAGCTGCCCGTGTCAAAATAAGGGCACCCAGAGTTTAGGTTACAACAATAAACTCCAGGTCAGTCATGTGACTGGTGCGAGAACTAAAATAGTTATTAATCTTTATTTTTAAAGTTAGGTAAATCAAGGGACCACGCCGTATAACACGGAACGGGTTTCCTCCCAAGAATACCAGTGCATATAACAAACAACGCAATGCTAAATAAAGAAAAATGAAGCTATTATAAGACCCAGGTCCTATCACACAATGCAACACAAACCGGGGGATAGGGTTTTCCCTTATAATAGCCAAACATGCTTGGTACGTTTAAAACAAATCATTTGATACTATTATAAGTGTACAGTGTTTAAAACAATTTCAATCATAAATATCAATCATAGACGGCATGGGTACCATATATCATGTCGCCATACTAGGCTCTACAATCAAAACCCCAAATGTCACGTATTTGGAAATTGGGTTTCCATCTATGAACCGAGGCAAAAGATAGTCCTCAACCGATTCGAGACGCTCTAGCCCGCCCCTCAGGATCAGAGCTCGAGTGACCCTTGGATCCTCAGGGCCAGTCCACCGATGTGGATTAAACTTAAGCCCTAAACATGCGTTTCCCCGCCCTATGGGGCGTAAATGAGCCAACGAATGTCTCCATCGGACCCGGATCGTCCGATCAAACCGAGGCGCCTCGCAACAACAACAACCACATAAGTCAAACTCGTTAGGGCGTGTAAAACCACTGACGCCACTTCTAGCTAGAAAGAAACGCATGCCCTCCCTAACGTCCTCTCCCGTTTTGGTTCACACCGGGGTGTGAGGCTCGCGGATCAACGTTACACAAAGCTACGCCACACATGCCGTGCTTTGATCATCAACTACAAGACTTTGCTTTTCAACAGAAGCCTTGATCATTTGCCACTTAGGCATGCCACACAGGCAATTCACTCTATGCGTTTGATATCCATCAGTATATAACCCCTGAGCTCGTACGTCTCAGAGAAGGGCGTTAAGCAAGAGAATAAATTCTCCATCGCCAAACAGATATATATTTAATAGAAATCAATCACACAGACTAAAATCCAATGTCAGACACACAGTCCATTTACAAGTCCGTTCTGGGTCTGAACGAAACCGGAGGCACCTAGTACCCCGCATATCCATCGATCTCCAAGTATGTCTGGACGATCACCAACTGTTTCCATCTTCTTGGGTGTACATCCCAATCAAGATCATCAGTAATCACCTAAACGACGTGAAGACCTCCGGTCTTCGACCACCGTGTTCATCTTCGACTTATCGTCGTATCAGTTATTCAGAATGGGATAAACCCGGTCTTCTCGAATAACTCGCGTATACTTTAAATAAGTGTTACACAAACACAACATACGCCTCATTCCAATTCATCAGTCACTAACCGTGAATTAATCAAGAGAATAATCCCCCAAATATTAACCCCGAAGGCCGAAACCAACATCAGATCAATATCCAAAAAACCATTCTGCTTAGCTAACCGACAGTTAGTTTCTAAATTTCACGTTCTTAGGGAAAAGTTCCAATTAATTTTATCAAAGATAAATCCTTTAAATTTATTCTTTAATCTTCCTTTTGAATATCAATTCAAACTAGTCGGGATTAACGAACCTTACCGAAGTAATCATTTATTTTATTTCCCAATCCCAACCTATTCATCCCATGAAGTAAAACTGGTAATACTTCATATCTAACACCACAGTGTTATCGGTAAATTTAATTACCATTTCACGTTTAAATCTAATTAAAGATTTAACTATCGCCTGGAGCAAAACTAGTGATAATCCATTCTCGATCTTTTCAATCTAATTAAAGATTCATTAAAACTCCACTTAGTTTTAATCTTCAACTGGGTTAAAGAATCAGTGTCATTTAAAACATGGTTCACGATAAACCCAAAAATCAATATCAATTCAATTCCAATTAAATATCATTTAACTGGTACACTTCATTAAATCTAAATAAAAAGATTTAATATTTTCTCAACTAGGTTCAAGAACAGTGTTAATAAAGACACCATTCACGACAAACCCAAATTACATTTGATATTAAATACAAGGCTCCGAATAGAATATATACCGGCTTATATTCAATATCAAATTCTATGACCAACAAATATTGTATTGTATTGGAAATAACGATATATATATATCTTTCAAATTCCGATAACAATATCTATATCATCACGAAATCCAACATCAAAATATTCCGAAGACAATTTCGATTCAAATCCATTCCAATATAATTATTGGAAATTCTGGTTATTTTCAAATCCAATTTATTTATTTAAAAATAAATAGAATTATAATTCTAGTTCAAAACTAGTTCATTTCGATAAAAATCTATTTTTATCTTTTCAAATATGGAGTTTTTCATCCCGATTCTTCCCAAATCATTTCTTATGATTTTACACAAATTATTGATATTTTTAATAATTTTATCAAGGCCCATACAGTCGATTTCCATCAACAGCCATCGAACTGCACTTACAGCGACCTTTTCCAAATTTGATTTGGGCATAATTCCAAATCCAACCGTTAGATTTCTAATTTCTAATATCCGTTAGAAAACTCTATTCGATACGTACCCAACGGTTCCAGTTTTAGGAGAATCCGACGTTCGGATCTCCCGTAATGTCCGTTCGAAGTTAATGGTCGAAATTCGTGAACTACCGCAGCGCGGCGCGTTCTATTCAGGCCATTATATTATATATATAATACATATAATATATACTTCATCGATTTCCTTTCGAAATGAATTTTATAAATCGTTTTAAATTCGTTTTCAAAACGATTTCAACTTCTTTTTCAAATTCAAATCAAAATTGAATTTTCCCTTACAAATTCGTTTTAAATTCATTTCAAATTGATTTCAATTCAAATTGATTTCTAATTCAATTTCAGTTCGTTTTCAATTCAACTCAATTTCAATTCGAATTCATTTATATTCAATTTCAATTCGAATTCATTTATATTCAATTTCAATTCGAATTCATTTCTATTCAATTTCAATTTGAATTCATTTCTATTCAATTTCAATTCGAATTTCATTTCAAAATATTCGATTTTGAAAGCACCTTTCAATATTCATTATAAAGACGAATATAATCGATATAAATATCGCTCACGTCAAAATGGCATCAATCTAATCAACACGGCTTCATATGTTTCTATGTTCAAATATTCTATTTCAAATATTTCTATTTCAAATATCTCTATTTCAAAACTGGAATGAGGCCCAATCAATTACCATATAATGTTAATTATATGGATTTTCTACAACACATGTATACAATAACAACGATGAATAATCAACCATCATCCAAAGTGCATTCTATGCTGTATAAGCATCAAATATAAATATTCAACGCTTATATCAGTTTGTCAATCAATCGATCGACATTCAGCTAAATATTGGGACTAGTGTACGTCATATATCGTCCCAATACCCGTGTGGGGTTTCAAACAATCAAACACAGATTTTATTTGTGTAGTTGGGCGATATGTAAAATTTATCGTCCCAATCAATATCAGTCAAATATGTGTATATAAACAAATCGTCCGATCTGTTTATTTTTATTTCATTTTACACACACGTTAAAAATTCTATTTTCAACTATAAAATATTTTAACTATATAAATATTTTATTTTATTTCACATCACATTTCATTCAATCAACTACACATCAAAATCAAACAAACAAGCATACAAGCCGTCCATGGTCTTTGGATGACGGGTGTCGGGTGCTACTAAACACCGTCTGCATCCTAGTATATTTTTCAACTAGAAAAATAAATTAAAGGTGAAAAGTTCTCACAGAGGGTTCCACTCCGCCGTGCTTTGCTTTTGAACTGCTGAATGACTTTGATTTGCTCGACATTCCCAATCAACCATTTCACGTTGTTTACAATAAAAATCACATTTTTATTCTACACATTATATAAAAATCATATTTTTATTCTATACATTATATAAAAATCATATTTTTATTCTATACATTATATAAAAATCATATTTTTATTCTATCTATTCAATATATAAAAATCGAATTTTTAATATTGTTGCTATGTATATAAAAATCACATTTTTATAACTATGCTATATGGATAAAAATCACATTTTTATACCGCTACTATATAGGTAAAAATTCTATTTTTATCATGCTAACTTCATAATAAAAATTATATTTTTATACCGCTTCCACATAGGTAAATATCCCTCCTTTACAACGCTACTTCCATGATAAAAATTATATTTTTATCTTGCTAGTAATATAATAAAAATTATATTTTTATTACTCTACATGAATAAAAATCATATTTTTATTCTTCCTATGATATAAAGATCAAATTTTTATTATCTATATAATATAAAAATCATATTTTTAATATTGCTACTTCTATAAAGATCACATCTTTACTATTTCTACTATATAAAAGTCACATTTATAATTGCTCTATATAAAAGGATTGATTTTTATTCGCTAATATCGTGTATAAAACTGATTTTTCCTTTTCCTATAAAGCTAATTACCCTATATAAGTAAAATAAAGAAAAATAAAAATGAAATAAATTAAACTTACAGTGTTGTTTTTCTGTGAGAAGGGGAGGGGGTTCATGGTGGCGGTGGATGGCCTAAGGGGGGCGCAGGGGGTCGCTGAGGTGGTGGGGGAGGTTCGGGTATGGCGGATTGGGTGGTGTTGGCGATTAGGGCGTGAGGGGTTGCGGTTTGGGTCTCGTGGTCCCTGCGGAGGAGAGAGGGAGGTAGCGGCAGGGGGAGGGGGAAGAAGGAGAAGGTGGAGGCGGCGCGATGACTGGGTGGAGGCGGCAGCGCGATCGAGGGAGGGGGAAATCGATTTTTCTTTTTTTTTTCTTCTGAAATTAAACGAACGGGGAGAGAGAAAGAAGAAGGGGGGGCTATTATATAAATAAATATATATTTTATTATTAAATTTTCTAAATAGCAACTTTTATTTTCGACCTCGAAACAAGACCCACCGCTTGTCGTCCATAGCTAATTACCCTCATTCCGAACACATTGTGATATGTTCGTAAGCCAGTTCGGCTGTTTCGATCAGTTTTCATCAAAATCAACATATAACTCTATATATTGAATTTGAACGCGCATTTCAATTTACCGGGGTCACATACTAACTCGAAAATTTTTAGAAAAATATTTTCTAGCTTCGTATTGACGATACGGTCCTAACAAAACTAGTTTCATTGAATTCTGAGACTATTTGAAAAATGACCATTTTCCAGTCGATTAAAATCAACTAAAACTGGTCAAACGCGTTTTCCTTTGCCACGCTCACATATTGAATCGGAAAATTATGAAAATTGGAATCTAGCAATAATTTGACACCACATATCCAACAAAAGTGGTTTTGTCGAAATCCGACGTCGTTTGCAAAATTTCCATTTTTAAGGGTCTGAATTCCATAGCGACCATTCAGAATTTTCAACTGGACATATCTTTTGATCCCCGCTATGAAATTTCAATTTCTTGGATTCGTTGGAAATATATTCTCAATTAGATTCGAATATTTTTGGTTTCACTAAAATCCGGTTTATGTTGCACCCGGTACATTCACTTGAATTTTGAAATCGAATTATCGAACTACCGCGCCATTTTCAATTCCTTTTGATTTATATAAATAATTATTTATATTCTAACGACGATCTATATAATATATACGTTCGAATTCTATTCAAAATAAATTTCTCGTCGTTATTATTTAAAATAATTCATGTTAAATAATCAAAATTCGCTAAAATTGCCAAAATAAAAAATTTAAATTGGCCCAGATTTCCGGGTTATTACAATCTCCCCCACTTAAAACTTTTCGTCCTCGAAAAGGAACGAAGCCGAAAGTTGTTTCACAAATCAACTCAACTTCCATTATTTTGATTACGGCTTAAGTTCTTCAACTTTTCAGTTTCTAAGAACTTTTCAAATTTTTCAAAATTTGGCTAACACCCTAAATTTTCAAAAAATTTCGCCATAACCTCCCCTGCACCGGGAAAATCCCGAAATTGCCATATAGGCCCTCTGATCTCAAAAAGAAAAAGAAAAAGCCAAGCGGCTAGCCAATCGGCTCATAAAATCATCATCACCCAAACAAAACAGTAAATTATGATAAACATGTACCTATTTGTCGGGCAAACAATTTTATTCTTTTGCTCTAGCCTCCTTGCTATGACCTGTCCAATGTAAGTACATGCATATGCCTACAAATGCGACAAATTTTCAATACAATTCACTATTTGTTTCAAAGTGGCTATATGGTTCAAATTTAATCAATCCAACAATAATCAAGCAACACAACCATCAATCAATTAGTTGATTATCATTTCAAATTCATAACTTTGATATATAGTCAAAAATCACATTTTTGATGCCAAATCACAACAATAAATCCTATATAGCTTTGGTTCTCACACCAGTCCAATGGAAATATATAGATATCAGACTTTCGAAACACGAATATAAATACTGATGATGTCCGGACATCACCAGAATTATCCCCGAGCAACTAGAGTGCGAATCTATATCTATCCAGTATATTAAAACTTCGAATACACGTGGATCAGACGTATATGAAAAATCTATATATACTGGATTGTCCACTTCAATATAAATAATTAAATACGAATGATTGATTTTAAATTTTCAAAACAAAATTCGTTTCATTTTAAAAATATACTCTTCACACTCGTTCTAAGATACTACTGATCCCATCTCTAACGAGTCATTCCTGTTGGATATTACTAATCCAGTTTCTGATGAATTCTTTCGTATGGTTCTAATGTGTCTTGTTCTCTGAGCTTTGTAAACCAAAGCTCTGATACCAGCTGAAACGACCCGAAATCCCCCTTAGGGGAAATCCCGGATTGAGTCGAGGACAAGCCACAGAAGAACGCGGACGGAAGAACATTTCAATTTATATTACAACAATTCCATCAGAATACAAGAATAAACAGAGTATAAATGAATCAATATTACACCGAAATATCAGAGATTTAAATTACATTTAAATACATAGCAGCGGAAAATATTACAATACACAGCTGAAGGAGGTATACAGATACAAAGCTTTCCGGATATCGTTCCAGCTGTAAACCAGGATCCTGTGAATATAAATCTGCAAAACCAAAACTACTAGCTGCCCGTGTCAAAATAAGGGCACCCAGAGTTTAGGTTACAACAATAAACTCCAGGTCAGTCATGTGACTGGTGTGAGAACTAAAAGACTTATTAATCTTTATTTTTAAAGTTAGGTAAATCAAGGGACCACGCCGTATAACACGGAATGGGTTTCCTCCCAAGAATACCGGTGCATATAACAAACAACGCAATGCTAAATAAAGAAAAATGAAGCTATTATAAGACCCAGGTCCTATCACACAATGCAACGCAAACCGGGGGATGGGGTTTTCCCTTATAATAGCCAAACATGCTTGGTACGTTTAAAACAAATCATTTGATACTATTATAAGTGTACTGTAACACCCCGAGAATTCTATAACTGTGAAATTCAGGAATTAAAGTATAATCAAATTCAAATCAAAGAACTAAGGGAAACGGGATACGCCATTGCGTTCGTCTCGGAAAAATACGCGAAATAGAGTCCGAGTTTTTGAAAAACGGAGTCCGTATGAAGAAGATATGGCCTTCGGAAGTTTTTGAATTAAATTTAAAATTCAAGCAGAATTAAATAATTAAATATTCTGAAGTGGGGCCCATTGGGCCAGGGTGGAAGAACACCCGCCTGGGCCACCCAGGTCGACTGGGCTGTCGACCTGGGCTACCCATGTCGACAGGGCTGTCGACAGCCCTGTCGACAGGGGTATCGACCTGGTCGAGCCCAGTCAACCTGGCTGGCCAGGTCGGTGTGTGGTCGAATTTCTGTGGTCTGCTTTGTCATTAGGGCTAGGTGGCGGGTTTTTATTGGTCTCTCTTCCTAATGAATGGCTACGATCTAACCTAGCAACATCAATGGTCCTAATCAATTCCTAACCTCTATATAAACAACCCTAGACTAAACCCTAATCTATTCATTCAAATTAAGAACATAGCCGCCATGTTGCTGAGGAACGACTAAGAGTAGCCGCCGACTAGAGAGAGAATTAGAAAGAAAGTTCTAAATCTTAAAGCAATTCAAGCAACCTAAAGCCAATCAATTCAACAAAGGAATCATATCTCTTAATTAGAGAATTCGCCGCAACCATTGTAAGTAGAGTATTACTTTGGTATGAATAAACAACTGTATTGATTTGTATGCTTGAATTGGGATAATAAAGTAATTTATATTTGTGCAAAATTATGTTATTCATTATAAAGAACTACATGCGGTAGTTCTATGCAAGTATACGTTTGGAATATTGCGCAAATTATGTAATCTATGTTGAAGCTACATGTATGTAGTTGAGTGAAATTCATGCAAGTTTGGGGCTTTGTTATTATGTCGTCATGATGTATATTTTGTGCATAAATCATTTTGCAAGTAATTGAAACAAGTTTGGTTGTTATAGTTCATATGAAACTATGTTGGAATTTTGACACCATAATCCATGTATTAAGTCATGCTTTTGCAAACTTATGAATATGGCTAGGCTATGAATGATATTTGGCATAATTGAAATCCATGATTAAGTCTATCTTGTTTACAAGAATTATATGATGACATATGTGAGACATGGCTAGGTTAGACTCAAAAATCCCTTTTTGCAAGTTTAAAGCAAACACCATGTTTAGAAATATTTATGCATAAGTATATTTATACTATCGTTATGTGATTAGACTTAAACAAAAAGTTAGTTGATCTATGCTTCTGTGTTAGTAACAATGTATCCCCTTTGTAAACATGTAGAAACCTTATGAACATGACTTGTTTATGTTTATGCCATGAACAAATTTAACTTTACATATGCCATGCTTATGTTTGACATTATGCCGTGTTTATGCTAAAAGTATTTATGCCATGCTTATGTTTGACATTATGCTATGCTTATGCTAGGAATATTTATGACATGCTTATGTTTGACATTATGCCTAAATAAGAATATAGGTTCATGTTGTAGTTAAACCTATGCAAGTTCACATGCTTTGATTCATGTCACCTATGTTACCACTATGCAAGTACACCAATTTCTATTTTGTATTTCCAACGTCGTATTGCAAGTTCATGCGCTCACCTTCCCCTCTTTGTGTATACGCCATAAGCCTCCCCTTTTCGCATGGCTAAATTGGGCTTTAAAAGGCTAAGCCCAATATATATATAAACGGACGTGTAAAACGGGGGAAAATAACGTTGGGTTAAAAATTAATTAATGAATGAAAATATAAAATAGAAGGGCCCAAATTCAAGTATGGGTTGGGCCCGTGATTGGTGTAACCTTTACACCATTAACTTAATAATGGGCCGCAAATATTTACATATAAGAAATAAAGAAGAATGACAAGATATGTAAATGTAGAACATACGAGGTGTTTAACCCGAGGTTGGATTGAGTTGTGATGTAAACCTGCCCGGAACCGCCCGGCTGTCCAGTAGTCACAACAATACCTATCCAATGTGAGAGGTTAAACATGGAGCCCAGCAAGGACCCGAGGTTAGACTGAGTTGTGGCGTAAGACTGCCCGGAACCAACCGGCAACAGGCAGCCACAACAATACCTGTCTAATGTGAGAGGTCAGGGCCTTAATAAGACAATTAAGGCTGAGTCAGGATTGATAGGATTAAGTGAACTAAAGACTTAATCAAAATGGAACATGCTAAACTAAACGGACTGGTGGGGTTAGGTTAGGAAACACTTAACCAACTTAGCATGTTGGCTAGAGATAGAAAACCTAGTAACGGGGGACCCTTTTCAGCAGTAACCCTAAAAGGTGTATCATGATACCCTGAAACTAGGCAGGGTGTGGCACGATTACTGGGCTGATTGTAAGAGGTCAAAGCGACGGCGGTGGTGTAGCAGTGTAGGTTCTAACGGTGTGCGGGCGTGCACGCACTCCGGCGCAGAAAAATAAAGCACTGGGCACCAGTAGCATACCTGTGCATTCTAAGGTTGTGTCGGGCCGCTGCCATGGGACTTGATACACCCCGTGGTGGGACCAGCATAGGTAACTACAGACATCGGGGGCCGTAAGACACATGTAACTATGCGAGTAGGAGCCGATCATCATAGAATGGATCACATCACCCTGATTATGGGGTGCAAATTGGAAACTAGTTTATATGGGTTCAGAGATCAACATGGGGTACGATAGTATATTCGACCCTAGACAACTTAACCAAGTTTATAGTGCATGCTCACTACTTGTTTATACTTATCATACCCAGTTCTTTATTCATAGACAAAATAGTACTAGACTTACTCAGGCTTTATGTCTGACTCTACTTTTCTTTCGTCTTCTTTCTTCCGTTTCCCCCCCCCCCCCCAGGTCCTCAGGGAGGGAACGCAGCAGCTTGACCAACCTCAACATCCAGCTTGAAGAAGAGAAATGTATTGCTTGGACTTTCCTGTTTTGAACTATGGCTTTGGACAATCCACTATGGGGCTTTTGCAGTTTATCTATGTTTTATTTATGCTTCTTTAAATAATGTACTCAAGACAGATTATGAAAGTGTTATGTTATGTTTTTGGAAAGGATGTTGTTGTAACACGTATTTGACTTTATGAAATAAAGTTTGTTGTTCTTCCGCTGTTTACAAATATGTGTTCTTATATCTGTCTTGTATATCTTTGACTTGTACTTATAAACCTCCACCAAAATTAGGGCATTCCCTTTGAGAGTGACCCTAACGGAGGTGGGGTGTTTCACTTGGTATCAGAGCATAGGTTTACCAGATAAGATAAAAAGTTTTGAAAAATTATTTTCAAAAAGGAAATTTAAAGAAGCATTTTTAAAAGAAAAGTATTATTTTATTTTTAAAAGGCAAAGTCCACTCCCCAAAGCCGTAGGTACTATCTCTTATCCTTCGTTTTGAATCTATCCTTTTTGTTTCAGCATGTCCCAAGAACTTAACTTGCCTGAAGGGGTGCCAATACCTGGTTGGTTTAGACGGTTCTTAGAAGCAAGGGCCACTCAGCTAGGTCCTACCGTTCCTCCTCCCCCAGCTGAAGGAAATCATCCAGCTGCAGCAGCACTTTTTCCTCCACCTCCTCCTCGGGGAAACACTTTTGCTAAGATATGTAAAGATTTTAAAGCTATGGGAGGAAGGGATTTCCATGGAACTGAGTCCTTCGTAGCAGCTAGGAATTGGCTGAAAGAAACGGAGGACCTATTCATCATCTTTGAGGTAGAGGATAGACAAAAAGTACAACTGGCGGTGTGGCTATTGAAGGGCGAGGCTTCCTACTGGTGGGAAGTCACTAATGCTGAAAGACCAGTGGAGACATGGGAGGACTTTAGGGCAAGGTTTGAGACCAAATTTCTCTCAGATGCGGAAAGAAGTTTGCAGTTGGAAAAATTCTTATTTCTTAAGCAAGGAGACAAGACTGTCAGAGAGTATGTGAATCAGTTCGATGAGCTGGCTAGGTTTGGACTTGACCTAGTCAACACCCCGCACAAGAAGGCTCTCCGTTTCGTCAAAGGGTTGAATGAGCCATTACACAGTTTGGCCATGACCCATATACCCATGGGAGCCACGTATGAAAGATTGGTGCAAATGGCATTGCTGAATGAAGAGGATAAGGGCAAGAAGAAAGAGGGTTTGCAGCCCAAGAAGACAGACTTTAAGAAGGGCGGGAAAGGCAACAAAGAGAAGAGGAAGTGTAATTTCTGTGGCAAAGTGGGGCACTTAGTAAAGGACTGCCGGAAAAAGAAGGCCAAGGAGAATGGTGGGTGCTTTTCATGCGGTCAGACAGGCCACAGGGCTAAGGACTGCCCAAAGAAACGAGGACAGGGGCAGGGCGCTGGATCCACCCCAGGGGCACAGGTTCATGTGCTAGAAGCGCCACCATTGCAACAGCGAGGTATAAATACTTCTGTAGAAAGTGTAGTTTATCTTTATGATCACCCCGTTCGCACTTTATTTGATTCTGGCGCATCACACTCCTTTATCTCGTCTGCTTTAGTAGAATCTCTACACCTAGAAACTAGTATGGTAGAGGACCCCTTAATTGTTTCAAACCCAATTGGGGGCCCAGCTCATTTGTCTATGATCTGTTTGGATTTGAAAATTTCTATTCTAAGTGTTGAATTTCAATGTAGTGCCTTTGTTTTGGGCTTTTCGGGGTATGGTTTGATTTTGGGTATGGATTGGCTATCCCGTAATGGGGCCATCCTTGATTGTGAGAAAAGGGTTGTTAGGCTCCTAACCCAGCTCGGTAATACTTTGGAAATTTCTTGTAATCCCTCGTATGCGGTTATGCTTAGTTATCTTGAATCGCTAGATGCCTCTGTTGAAAACTTGCAATCAGTTAGAGTGGTCCGGGAATATCCGGATGTCTTCGAAGAGGTGAAGGGCTTGCCTCCGAAGCGGGAAATAGACTTCCGCATATATCTTGTAGATAATGCAAAGCCCGTTGCGTTGCCCGTTAGACATATGGCTCCACGAGAAAGGAAAGAGCTCAGTAAACAGATTAAAGAGCTTCTAGAAAAGGGGTTCATTAGGAGGAGCATTTCAGAATGGGGCGCTCCGGTGGTGTTCGCTACAAAGGCGGATGGTTCACTCCGTCTGTGTGTTGACTATAGGGAGCTCAACAAGCTAACGAAAAAGAATAGGCATCCTCTCCCTAGAATTGACGATTTATTTGACCAGCTTGTAGGAGCGTCTGTTTTCTCCCAACTCGATTTAGCCACCGGTTTTCATCAGCTAAGGGTGGCTGAAGATAGCATCGATAAAACGGCGTTCAGAACCCCAGACGGTTTCTTTGAATGGCTTGTCATGCCTTTCGGCTTGACAAATGCACCTGCTTACTTCGTGGACCTGATGAGTAGGGTATTTAGAGATTTCCTCAACAAATTCGTAGTGGTCTTCGTAGATGATATCCTTATCTTCTCAAAGAGTGAAGAGGAACATGCTCAACACTTAAGGGCAATCATGGAAACTTTGCGAGTCCATCAACTAAAAGAAAAATTCTCCAAATGCCACTTTTGGAGAGAAGAGGTGAGGTTCCTTGGGCACATAGTATCCAAACAAGGGTTAGCGGTGGACCCTGCTAAGGTAGTGGCGGTACAGGATTGGAAGACACCAAGGAATGCGACTGAGGTCCGAAGCTTCCTAGGACTAGCAGGTTTCTATCGAAAGTTTATAAGGGATTTTGCGAAAATCTCAGCTCCGCTCACGAAATTAACTAAGAAGAATCTAGTGTTCAATTGGGACTTGGATTGCGAGTTTGCTTTCCAACGACTGAAAAGGGCTCTTACAACAGCCCCAGTTTTGACGCTGCCGGATGGGAGCAAGATGTTCACTGTTTATACAGATGCATGTGGGACAGGGCTAGGCGCCGTCTTAATGCAAGAAGGAAGGGTAGTAGCTTATGGCGGGAGGCAATTGAAGGTGCACGAAAAGAACTACCCAACCCACGATCTTGAGTTAGCCGCCATCGTCTTTGCACTCAAGTCTTGGCGACACTATCTCCTAGGTGAGAAGTTCGAACTTTACACTGACCATAAATCGTTGAAATATCTTTTCTTGCAGAAGGGTCTTAACTTGAGGCAACAAAGATGGATGGAGTTTCTTGCCTCATACGATTTCGAAATCTCCTATACTCCGGGCAAAGGCAACGTAGTGGCAGACGCGTTGAGCCGAAAGAAATTGACCCTAAGCCCGTTGTTTGTTGAAAGACAAAGCCTAGAGTTTATAGCCAGCTTCGACTTTAGGCCTTCCTCCGATTTCGTTCCAGGCTTGCTTGCATCTCTCGAAGTGCGCCCAACATTAGTGGATTCAGTAGGGGCAGCACAACGCGAAGACCCTCAGCTTGTGGAAATAATTGATAGGTTAATTAGGGGTGAGACTTCAGGTCACCTCAACAGATACTCCATCGACGATAAGGGTTTGCTAAGGCGAGACGGAAGACTATGCGTCCCACAGACAAAAGATTTAGTAAGGAAGGTTCTCGAGGAAGCACACCACTCCAAGATGACGATACACCCAGGCGGGGATAAAATGTACAAAGACATAAAAAGGACTTTCTTTTGGAATGGCATGAAAAAGGACGTGGAAGAATTCGTTTCTAAATGTATGGTGTGCCAACAGGTTAAGGCGGAACAGAAAAAGCCTGGTGGACTACTACATCCTCTGGAGGTCCCGCAGTGGAAGTGGGATAGCATCTCAATGGACTTCATCGATGGGCTGCCTAGGTCTAGGAGAGGCAACACTAGCATTTGGGTAATAGTGGATAGGCTTACTAAAAGCGCCCACTTTTTACCTGTCAAAAGTAAAAGAACTGCCTCATCCTTAGCATCAATTTACCTTAAGGAAATCGTTCGACTCCATGGAATACCATCTAGCATTGTTATTGACCGAGACCCCATCTTCACCAGTGAGTTTTGGCGGAGTCTGCAAGAAGCAGTAGGAACGCAGTTATGCTTGAGCACAGCCTATCTTCCCCAAACCGACGGCCAAACAGAGAGAGTGAACAGAGTTTTGGAAGACCTTTTAAGGCTATGCGTCCTTGACTTCGGAGGGACATGGGAAGACCACCTTCCTTTGGTGGAATTTGCCTACAACAACAGCTATCAAGCAACCATCTGAATGGCGCCCTTCGAAGCTTTATATGGAAGACCGTGCCGATCGCCCACTTGTTGGTGGGAGTCCACGGATAAGCTCATACTTGGACCAGACATGATCCGAGAGACTTCAGAGAAAGTGGACTTAATACGAAGAAGGATGAAGACGGCCCAAGACAGACAAAAGTCCTATGCTGACAAGAGGAGGACCGACCTTGAATTCTAGGTTGGAGACAGAGTTTTTCTCAAGGTATCACCGCTAAGAAACGTTGTTCGTTTTGGAACCACAGGAAAGCTAGCACCAAGGTTCGTAGGGCCATTCCCTATTATCGAGAAAATTGGAAAAATGGCCTATAGATTAGAGCTACCCGAGAAGTTGGCTGGAGTCCACAACGTTTTTCACGTTTCACATCTCCGAAAATGTCTACATGAGTCTGCTGAAGTGGTAGAGCCAAATATCCTCGAAGAGGCCGAAGTGGAGCGCGACGCAACCATAAGAAGAGTTCCAACCCGCATCTTAGGAACGGAAGTGAAGAAGCTACGCAACCGCGAAGTTAAGCTCGTCAAAGTCCAGTGGAGCGACGCCGAGGGAGACGCGACTTGGGAAACTGAAGCTAGAATCCGCACTGCCTACCCTTTTCTGTTCGAGGGTACATCCTTGATCTTTCTTTTTCCTTAAGTTGCGCTTTTATCTTTTTAGGTATATTTCCTCGACCATATCTTTTAGGTAGAATCTTTTTGAATGAAAACATGTAATTGAAACATGTTATGGATGATGGTTGCAAGTGGTTGCAAGTGATTGCTAGTGGTTGCTCGTGGTTGCATACACACACACAATCTAGGTTTTAGATCGGCTCAGTCACTTCATATTGCATATGCATATATGTTTGCTTTCATATGTGGTTGAACTTTAATGTGTTGTCATATGGATGCTGCATTTGTGTTGAATGATTGTGCACTCATGTAATAGGAAAATTTGCATACATAATGGATTCATGGCACTTACATAATTTGCATTAAGGAGGTCAACTGAATCAGTAGACCGCCTGATTTTGCATTAGATAAGTTCATATACACACACTTTGCATATGATCATGAAACATTAGAAGTCTTTTAAGGACAATGGATGCTCGTGTTTGACGGATGATTAGATGGATGATTGGATGTTAGGATTGACATTCCTCCTAACTTGAAGATTTCGGGGACGAAATCCTTTTAAGTGGGGGAGAATGTAACACCCCGAGAATTCTATAACTGTGAAATTCAGGAATTAAAGTATAATCAAATTCAAATCAAAGAACTAAGGGAAACGGGATACGCCATTGCGTTCGTCTCGGAAAAATACGCGAAATAGAGTCTGAGTTTTCGAAAAACGGAGTCCGTATGAAGAAGATATGGCCTTCGGAAGTTTTTGAATTAAATTTAAAATTCAAGCAGAATTAAATAATTAAATATTCCGAAGTGGGGCCCATTGGGCCAGGGTGGAAGAACACCCGCCTGGGCCACCCAGGTCGACTGGGCTGTCGACCTGGGCTACCCATGTCGACAGGGCTGTCGACAGCCCTGTCGACAGGGGTATCGACCTGGTCGAGCCCAGTCAACCTGGCTGGCCAGGTCGGTGTGTGGTCGAATTTCTGTGGTCTGCTTTGTCATTAGGGCTAGGTGGCGGGTTTTTATTGGTCTCTCTTCCTAATGAATGGCTACGATCTAACCTAGCAACATCAATGGTCCTAATCAATTCCTAACCTCTATATAAACAACCCTAGACTAAACCCTAATCTATTCATTCAAATTAAGAACATAGCCGCCATGTTGCTGAGGAACGACTAAGAGTAGCCGCCGACTAGAGAGAGAATTAGAAAGAAAGTTCTAAAGCCTAAAGCAATTCAAGCAACCTAAAGCCAATCAATTCAACAAAGGAATCATATCTCTTAATTAGAGAATTCGCCGCAACCATTGTAAGTAGAGTATTACTTTGGTATGAATAAACAACTGTATTGATTTGTATGCTTGAATTGGGATAATAAAGTAATTTATATTTGTGCAAAATTATGTTATTCATTATAAAGAACTACATGCGGTAGTTCTATGCAAGTATACGTTTGGAATATTGCGCAAATTATGTAATCTATGTTGAAGCTACATGTATGTAGTTGAGTGAAATTCATGCAAGTTTGGGGCTTTGTTATTATGTCGTCATGATGTATATTTTGTGCATAAATCATTTTGCAAGTAATTGAAACAAGTTTGGTTGTTATAGTTCATATGAAACTATGTTGGAATTTTGACACCATAATCCATGTATTAAGTCATGCTTTTGCAAACTTATGAATATGGCTAGGCTATGAATGATATTTGGCATAATTGAAATCCATTATTAAGTCTATCTTGTTTACAAGAATTATATGATGACATATGTGAGACATGGCTAGGTTAGACTCAAAAATCCCTTTTTGCAAGTTTAAAGCAAACACCATGTTTAGAAATATTTATGCATAAGTATATTTATACTATCGTTATGTGATTAGACTTAAACAAAAAGTTAGTTGATCTATGCTTCTGTGTTAGTAACAAAGTATCCCCTTTGTAAACATGTAGAAACCTTATGAACATGACTTGTTTATGTTTATGCCATGAACAAATTTAACTTTACATATGCCATGCTTATGTTTGACATTATGCCTTGTTTATGCTAAAAGTATTTATGCCATGCTTATGTTTGACATTATGCTATGCTTATGCTAGGAATATTTATGACATGCTTATGTTTGACATTATGCCTAAATAAGAATATAGGTTCATGTTGTAGTTAAACCTATGCAAGTTCACATGCTTTGATTCATGTCACCTATGTTACCACTATGCAAGTACACCAATTTCAATTTTGTATTTCCAACGTCGTATTGCAAGTTCATGCGCTCACCTTCCCCTCTTTGTGTATACGCCATAAGCCTCCCCTTTTTGCATGGCTAAATTGGGCTTTAAAAGGCTAAGCCCAATATATATATAAACGGACGTGTAAAACGGGGGAAAATAACGTTGGGTTAAAAATTAATTAATGAATGAAAATATAAAATAGAAGGGCCCAAATTCAAGTATGGGTTGGGCCCGTGATTGGTGTAACCTTTACACCATTAACTTAATAATGGGCCGCAAATATTTACATATAAGAAATATAGAAGAATGACAAGATATGTAAATGTAGAACATACGAGGTGTTTAACCCGAGGTTGGATTGAGTTGTGATGTAAACCTGCCCGGAACCGCCCGGCTGTCCAGTAGTCACAACAATACCTATCCAATGTGAGAGGTTAAACATGGAGCCCAGCAAGGACCCGAGGTTAGACTGAGTTGTGGCGTAAGACTGCCCGGAACCAACCGGCAACAGGCATCCACAACAATACCTGTCTAATGTGAGAGGTCAGGGCCTTAATAAGATAATTAAGGCTGAGTCAGGATTGATAGGATTAAGTGAACTAAAGACTTAATCAAAATGGAACATGCTAAACTAAACGGACTGGTGGGGTTAGGTTAGGAAACACTTAACCAACTTAGCATGTTGGCTAGAGATAGAAAACCTAGTAACGGGGGACCCTTTTTAGCAGTAACCCTAAAAGGTGTATCATGATACCCTGAAACTAGGCAGGGTGGGGCACGATTACTGGGCTGATTGTAAGAGGTCAAAGCGACGGCAGTGGTGTAGCAGTGTAGGTTCTAACGGTGTGCGGGCGTGCACGCACTCCGGCGCAGAAAAATAAAGCACTGGGCACCAGTAGCATACCTGTGCATTCTAAGGTTGTGTCGGGCCGCTGCCATGGGACTTGATACACCCCGTGGTGGGACCAGCATAGGTAACTACAGACATCGGGGGCCGTAAGACACATGTAACTATGCGAGTAGGAGCCGATCATCATAGAATGGATCACATCACCCTGATTATGGGGTGCAAATTGGAAACTAGTTTATATGGGTTCAGAGATCAACATGGGGTACGATAGTATATTCGACCCTAGACAACTTAACCAAGTTTATAGTGCATGCCCACTTCTTGTTTATACTTATCATACCCAGTTCTTTATTCATAGACAAAATAGTACTAGACTTACTCAGGCTTTATGTCTGACTCTACTTTTCTTTCGTCTTCTTTCTTCCGTTCCCCCCCCCCCCCAGGTCCTCAGGGAGGGAACGCAGCAGCTTGACCAACCTCAACATCCAGCTTGAAGAAGAGAAATGTATTGCTTGGACTTTCCTGTTTTGAACTATGGCTTTGGACAATCCACTATGGGGCTTTTGCAGTTTATCTATGTTTTATTTATGCTTCTTTAAATAATGTACTCAAGACAGATTATGAAAGTGTTATGTTATGTTTTTGGAAAGGATGTTGTTGTAACACGTATTTGACTTTATGAAATAAAGTTTGTTGTTCTTCCGCTGTTTACAAATATGTGTTCTTATATCTGTCTTGTATATCTGTGACTTGTACTTATAAACCTCCACCAAAATTAGGGCATTCCCTTTGAGAGTGACCCTAACGGAGGTGGGGTGTTTCATGTACAGTGTTTAAAACAATTTCAATCATAAATGTCAATCATAGATGGCATGGGTACCATATATCATGTCGCCATACTAGGCTCTACAATCAAAACCGCAAATGTCACGTATTTGGAAATTGGGTTTCCATCTATGAACCGAGGCAAAAGATAGTCCTCAACCGATTCGAGACGCTCTAGCCCGCCCCTCAGGATCAGAGCTCGAGTGACCCTTGGATCCTCAGGGCCAGTCCACCGATGTGGATTAAACTTAAACCCTGAACATGCATTTCCTCGCCCTATGAGGCGTAAATAAGCCAACGAATGACTCCATCGGACCCGGATCGTCCAATCAAACCGAGGCACCTCGCAACAGCAACAACCACATAAATCAAACTCGTCAGGGCGTGTAAAACCACTGACGCAACTTCTAGCTAGAAAGAAACGCATGCCCTCCCCGACGTCCTCTCCCGTTTTGGTTCACACCGGGGTGTGATTATCGCGAATCAACGTTACACAAAGCTACGCCACACAGGCCGTGCTTTGATCATCAACTACAAGACTTTGCTTTTCAACAGAAGCCTTGATCATTTGCCACTTAGGCATGCCACACAGGAAATTCACTCTATGCGTTTGATATCCATCAGTATATAACCCCTGAGCTCGTACGTCTCAGAGAAGGGCGTTAAGCAAGAGAATAAATTCTCCGCCGCCAAACAGATATATATTTAATAGAAATCAATCACACAGACTTAAATCCAATGTCAGACACACAGTCCATTTACAAGTCCGTTCTGGGTCTGAACGAAACCGGATGCACCTAGTACACCGCTTATCCATCGATCTCCAAGTACGTCTGGACGATCACCAAATGTTTCCATCTTCTTGGGTGTACATCCCAATCAAGATCATCAGTAATCACCCAAACAACGTGAAGACCTCCGGTCTTCGACCACCATCTTCATCTTCGACTTATCGTCGTATCAGTTATTCAGAATGGGATAAACCCGGTCTTCCCGAATAACTCGCGTATACTTTAAATAAGTGTTACACAAACACAACATACGCCTCATTCCAATTCATCAGTCACTAACCGTAAATTAATCAAGAGAATAATCCCCCAAATATTAACCCCGAAGGCCGAAACCAACATCAGATCAATATCCAGAAAACCATTCGGCTTAGCTAACCGACAGTTAGTTTCTAAATTTCACGTTCTTAGGGAAAAGTTCCCATTAATTTTATCAAAGGTAAATCCTTTAAATTTATTCTTTAATCTTCCTTTTGAATATCTATTCAAACTAGTCGGGATTAACGAACCTTACCTAAGTAATCATTTATTTTATTTCCCAATCCCAACCTATTTATCCCATGAAAGTAAAACTGGTAATACTTCATATCTAACACCACGGTGTTATCGGTAAATTTAATTACCATTTCACGTTTAAATCTAATTAAAGATTTAACTATCGCCTGGAGCAAAACTGGTGATACTCCATTCTCGATCTTTTCAATCTAATTAAAGATTCATTAAAACTCCACTTAATTTTAATCTTCAACTGGGTTAAAGAATCAGTGTCATTTAAAACACGGTTCACGATAAACCAAAAAATCAATATCAATTCAATTCCAATTAAATATCATTTAATTGGTACACTTCATTAAATCTAAATAAAAAGATTTAATCTTTTCTCAACTGGGTTCAAGAACAGTGTTAATAAAGACACCATTCACGACAAACCCAAATCACATTTGATATTAAATACAAGGCTCTGAATAGAAACTATACCGGTTTATATTCAATATCAAATTCTATGACCAACAAATATCGTATTGGAAATAACGATATATATATATATATATATATCTTCCAAATTCCCATAATAATATCTGTATCATCACGAAATCCAACATCGAAATATCCTGAACACAATTTCGATTCAAATCCATTCCAATATAATTATTGGAAATTCTGGTTATTTTCAAAACCATTTCAAATCCAATTTATTTATTTAAAAATAAATAGAATTATAATTCTAGTTCAAAACTAGTTCATTTTGATAAAAATCTATTTTTAACTTTTCAAATATGGAGTTTTTCATCCCTATTCTTCCCAAATCATTTCTTATGATTTTACACAAATTATTGATATTTTTAATAATTTTATCAAGGCCCGTACAGTCGATTTCCATCAACGACCATCGAACTGCACTTACAACGACCTTTTCCAAATTTGATTTGGACATAATTCCAAATCCAACTGTTAGATTTCTAATTTCTAATATCCGTTAGAAAACTCTTTTCGATACGAACCCAATGGTTCCGGTTTTAGGAAAATCCGACGGTCGGATCTCCCGTAATGTCCCTTCGAAGTTAATGGTCGAAATTCGCGAACTGCCGCAGTGTGGCGCGTTCTATTCAGGCCATTATATTATATATATATATATAATATATAATATATACCTCATCGATTTCCTTTCTAAATGAATTTTATAAATCGTTTTAAATTCATTTTCAAAACGATTTCAACTTCTTTTTCAAATTCAAATCAAAATTGAATTTTTCCCTTACAAATTCGTTTTAAATTCATTTCAAATTGATTTCAATTCAAATTGATTTCTAATTCAATTTCAGTTCGTTTTCAATTCAATTCAATTTCAATTCGAATTCATTTATATTCAATTTCAATTTGAATTCATTTATATTCAATTTCAATTCGAATTCATTTCTGTTCAATTTCAATTTGAATTCATTTCTATTCAATTTCAATTCGAATTTCATTTCAAAATATTCGATTTTGAAAGCACCTTTCAATATTCATTATAAAGACGAATATAATTGATATAAATATCGCTCACGTCAAAATGGCGTCAATCTAATCAACACGGCTTCATATGTTTCTATGTTCAAATATTCTATTTCAAATATTTCTATTTCAAATATTTCTATTTCAAATATCTCTATTTCAAAACTGGAATGAGGCCCAATCAATTACCATATAATGTTAATTATATGGATTTTCTACAACACATGTATTCAATAACAACGATGAATAATCAACCATCATCCAAAGTGCATTCTGTGCTGTATAAGCATCAAATATAAATATTCAACGCTTAAAACAGTCTGTCAATCAATCGATCGACATTCAGCTAATTATTGGGACTAGTGTACGTCATATATCGTCCCAATACCCGTGTGGGGTTTCAAACAATCAAACACAGATTTTATTTGTGCAGTTGGGCGATGTGTAAAATTTATCGTCCCAATCAATATCAGTCAATATGTGTACATAAACAAATCGTCCGATCTGTTTATTTTTATTTCATTTTACATACGCGTTAAAAATTCTATTTTCAACTATAAAATATTTTAACTATATAAATATTTTATTTTATTTCACATCACATTTCATTCAATCAACTACACATCAAAATCAAACAAACAAGCACGACGGGTGTTAGTGCTACTAAACACTGTCTGCATCCTAGTATATATTTTAATTAGAAAAATATATTAAAGGTGAGAAGTTCTCACAGAGGGTTCCACTCCACCGTGTTTTGCTTTTGAACTACTGAATGGCTTTGATTTGCTCGACATTCCCACTCAACCATTTCACGCTGTTTACAATAAAAATCACATTTTTATTCTACACATAATATAAAAATCATATTTTTATTCTATACATTATATAAAAATCATATTTTTATTCCATACATTATATAAAAATCATATTTTTATTCTATACATTATATAAAAATCATATTTTTATTATATCTATTCAATATATAAAAATCGAATTTTTAATATTGTTGCTATGTATATAAAAATCACATTTTTATAACTATGCTATATGGATAAAAATCACATTTTTATACTGCTACTATATAGGTAAAAATTCTATTTTTATCATACTAACTTCATAATAAAAATTATATTTTTATACCGCTTCCACATACTTAAATATCACTCCTTTACAACGCTACTTCCATGATAAAAATTATATTTTTATCTTGCTAGTAATATAATAAAAATTATATTTTTATTACTCTACATGAATAAAAATCATATTTTTATTCTTCCTATGATATAAAGATCGAATTTTTATTATCTATAAAATATAAAAATCATATTTTTAATATTGCTACTTCTATAAAGATCACATCTTTACTATTTCTACTATATAAAAGTCACATTTTTAATTGCTCTATTTAAAAGGATTGATTTTTATTCGCTAATATCGTGTATAAAACTGAGTTTTTCTTTTCCTATAAAGCTAATCACCCTATATAAGTAAAATAAAGAAAAATAAAAATGAAATAAATTAAACTTATAGTGTTGTTTTTCTATGAGAAGGGGGGGTTCATGGTGGCGGTGGATGGCATGAGGGGGGCGCAGGGGGTCGCTGAGGTGGTGGGGGAGGTTCGGGTATGGCGGATTTGGGTGGTGCTGGTGATTAGGGCGTGAGGGGGTGCGGTTTGGGTCTCGTGGTCCCTGCGGAGCAGAGAGGGAGGTAGCGGTAGGGGGAGGGGGAAGAAGGAGAAGGTGGAGGCGGCGCGGCGACTGGGTGGAGGCGGCAGCGCGATCGACGGAGGGGGGAGGGGGAAATCGATTTTTCTTTTTTTTTCTTCTGAAATTAAACGAACGGGGAGAGAGAAAGAAGAAGGGGTTGGCTATTATATAAATAAATATATATTTTATTATTAAATTTTCTAAATAGCAACTTTTATTTTCGACCTCGAAACAAGACCCAACGCCTGTCGTCCATAGCTAATTACCCTCATTCCGAACATAATGAGATATGTTTCGTAAGCCAGTTCAGCTATTTCGATCAGTTTTCGTCAAAATCAACATATAACTCTATATATTGAATTTAAACGCGCATTTCAATTTACCGGGGTCACATACTAACTCGAAAAATTCTAGAAAAATATTTTCTAGCTTCTTACTGACGATACGTTCCTAACAAAACTAGTTTCGTCGAATTCTGAGACCGTTTGAAAAATGGCCTTTTTCCAGTCGATTAAAATCAACTAAAACTGGTCAAACGCGTTTTCCTTTGCCACGCTCACATATTGAATCGGAAAATTATGAAAATTGGAATCTAGCAATAATTTGACACCACGGATCTAACAAAATTGGTTTCGTCGAAATCCGAGGTTGTTTGCAAAATTTCCATTTTTAAGGGCCTGAATTCCATAGCGACCATTCAGAATTTTCAACTGGACATATCTTTTGATCCCCGCTATGAAATTTCGATTTCCCAGATTCGTTGGAAAGATATTCTCAATTAGATTCAAATATTTTTGGTTTCACTAAAATCCGGTTTATTTTGCACCCGGTACATTCACTTGAATTTTGAAATCGAATTATCGAACTACCGCGCCATTTTCAATTCCTTTTGATTTATATAAATAATTATTTATATTCTAACGACGATCTATATAATATATACGTTCGAATTCTATTCAAAATAAATTTCTCGTCGTTATTATTTAAAATAATTCATTTTAAATAATCAAAATTCGCTAAAATTGCCAAAATTAATTTTTAGATTGGCCCAGATTTCCGGGTTATTACAAGAGACTTCTACTCTCCTGGCTAGATATACTGTGGATGAGAAAGGGTGGCTTTGGCGAGATGGAAGGCAATGTGTCCCTAGAATTAGGGAATTGCTAAAGGCAATGCTTGATAAAGCTCATCATTCTCGGATAGACTGGAAGGCTTACACCATGTGTTTCACGTTTCTCATTTGAGGAAATGTCTACATGATGCGGCAGAGATAGTAGAGCCGAGAGCACTTGAAGATGTGGAAGTTGAGAAGAAATCCCTTTACAACTCCGTCTTCCATTATCTTCATCATATTTGATTCGCAACGCTAACGCCCATACGGAGTGGTTTTCAGATAATGAATTTGATCCCGGTCTCTTCGTATTGACGACGGAAATGGTAAAAAAATTTGATAGTCGGTGATTTAACTATCAAAGGAAAACATGTGTACAAACAACGGTCGTATTTCCAAATAGAAATCCTACCAAGCAAATCATCAATCAAAACTGATCCCCTTTAGTTTAATTTTCCATTCAATTATTCATTTCCCTATCTCTGCTTCCATATATTCATAAATTCTTATTTCCTAAATTTAGAAAATATACGTTATAACTCATTGGAACATTTCCATATTTCCTATATTAGAAAACATTTCCAAAACTCCTTCATTGGATTTAAATAGATGTTTTAAATAAAATATTGCTATGCCAACACGAACTATTTCACACATTAACTAAATTCACTTAACTAATATTCACTATCGAACTTTAACAATTCCTTAGTTAAAAATGAAGTCAATCAAGTTGGGGTATAAGTACCTCTCAGACCTTAACTGAACAACATTTCTAACCTCAAAATAGACAAAGTTCACCTTTTAAATCTTAAACAACTTCCTTACATAACTCTCGGATTTTATTTATGATCCACTTCCTTTTTCAAAAAATCATTGATTATGGCAATAGTGTTATAATCCCATACTTCCGATATATATATAATAACTTAAATATAACTTTTATTTATTTAATTTGGATAAATAAAAAACAACTAATTTATTAATAAATAAACCTTGATTTAAAACCCGGAAAGTAAATAGTACTTTCCTACATTCGATATAGTCGAATTTCAATGTATAATTCTCTCTCGAATAATCTCTATTTGATAACTATCTTTCGAATAAACTATATTCGATTATCTCTCTTTCGAATAAACTATATTCTACAACTCTTTTCAAATAAACTATATTCGACAACTCTTTTTGAATAAAATATATTCGACAACTCTTTTCGAATAAACTATATTCGATAACTCTTTTCGAATAAAGTATATTGGACTAACTCTAATTCAATTAATTCTAATCGATTAACTCCAATTCGATTTACTCTAATCGATTAACTAATATTCGATTAACTCTATTCGAATAACTAATATTCGATTAGCTCTCTTTGCCTAACTCTAATTCATTAACTCTAATTCCTATCTTATTCAAATTCCCATTTGAATTCCTATTTCAAAACCCAATTTTCCTTTATAAATGTTTTAATTTATAAAATATTCATTTTAATCCATTATTCATATTGAATATGAAAATATTCCTTTTATATAAACCATTATTCGTATTGAATATGAAAATATTCATTTTAATCCATTATTCGTATTTTAATTCTATTTATACTTCTTATTTTTATATTTATTTCTACAAATCCTCCTTTTAACTTCTAATAGTTAAAATCTCATTTAAATTCCCTTTTATAAATGTTGAATTCAAATTCTATTAACCTATCGGTGTTAAAATAGATTTCTACTTCTTTATATAAATTCAGATTTATATATTCAAATTATCCAATGATAAATACTTTTCTTAATTTATAAACATCGTTTATAAATTAACCTTCTCAATTTTATCTGTTAAAAACAGATTTCCATTTAATATTTATTTCCCACTTATTTTCCTTTATAAAGTCCTATTCCTTTTATACAATGCTCCCTTTTATAACTCCTATTTATTTTATGAATAAATATCCCCTTTATTATTCTATTTATAAATGATTCCAAATATTTCCTCTCCAATTCTATTTGTTTTACAAATATTTCCTTTTCAATTCTACTTGCTTTACAAATATTTCCTTTTCAATTCTATTTGCTTTACAAATATTTCCTTTTCAATTCTATTTGCTTTGCAAATATTTCCTTTTCAATTCTATTTGTTTTACAAATATTTTTATTTATAAAATCCATTGATTTTATAAAATCCTTAAATTCAATATCCACTTTGAAATTCCTTTTTCATAAAATCAATTGATTTTATATAAATGTGTTTCATTTCCAACATACACTTTGAAAATTTTGTTTATACATTTCAGTATTCCCTATGGTATTTAACATACCATATAACAATGATCAATATCATCCAAACACCCATAATCTGCAACATATCATATACCACAATATATGAAAGCAGTAAAATAAATGTTGAGGAATCCATTTTGATCCCTCTGACCTGTTTCCCTGCACCCACAGATGTTACATAATATAATTCACATCAATTTCATTTCAACATGAAATATTCTGATCAAAAGAATCAATATTTTATTAACGATATATATAGCTACATTGGTATTTTTAACTAATCAATTAGCAGTTCAACCAACCAATCAACACACAACAATCAACCAATATTTATCAGTTATAAAAATATGTTATGAAAATATAAACTGAGTAGAGTTAGTGAGATTAACTCACCTTGGTAATTTATCATTAAGTAACGATAAATTATCGTTGATTTAAATTGGACAATTTATTTTGCTATAAATTGTAATGGGCTTCAATTCACTCCCAGTCGGCTTCATTGTGTAGCTCTCGTCGATAAGATCCCAGAGGATTTTGTTTCTTCCAATTCTGATACCGTACGGGTAAGTTACAAGCGTTAGAAGTATATACATTATTTTTAAATAAATAAACTTGAATTTCAATAATAATAAGTATTTTGGGATCCACCTTTTCATAAGGCCCATCAGTCACCCCTTATAGCCCAGTACCCGCACCGCACCCTTCTTCCCCGATGGAAAACGCCTATAGCTCGTTGAACCCAAACCGCACACATTTACCAAACTTCGGAGCTCCACTGCTCCCTCCGCAATCCATTAAAATTCGAACTAAAATATCCAAATGGATCCTCCTTCAAAACCGCACCCCTCCATACCATTTTCATCCAGCTCGCGCCTCACTCCACTATTGCGTCGAACACGGAAACCCACGCACTCTAGCACAGTACCGAACTCTTTCATCACCGAATCCCCAAATTTTCACAAGCAAGTCATATTCCCAACCATAAACACAATCGTGAACTCCATTCTTTGAATCTTTGCCCAATTCGCTCACGATAACGAACCCTAACTTGCGCTGGTAAACTTCGACAACCCAAAACGTTAATCGCCCTCGACCAAACAGGTACCGGATCAAAGCTCTTGCGATGTTGAATCCAAATATACATCTCTCTCGATTTATAGGATTTTATTTGATTTGTATTCGATTTTAGAAAGTGGCAAAAAAGGGGTTTCATTTTCCCTTGAACTCGACGATCGAAATTTTGACCAGAAAAAATGAGATTGGGGTTAGAAGGGAGTGAGGATATTTATAGGTAGATTATATAATATTTTATTTGATTTTTATATTTCATTTTAAGCAGTGTTGTTTGTATATGTCTTCTAAAAATTCCTATGATCACACGTGATATCCAAAAATCACGAAAACGGACAAACAACTAGAGTTCGACATTACGGACCCAACGAAACTGGTTTCGTCGAATTCCGACATCATTTTCTCATACAGCGTATTTTTAAAGTCAAATTATCGACTGTTTTTCACATTAAAAATCCGTATGGCCACACACTGACTTCAAAAATCACGGAAATTGAAATCTAATAATAATTTGATATTACAGATCCAACAAAATTAGTTTTGTCAAAAACGGAGGTCGTTTGCCAAACTAGCTATTTTTAAAGCTCTAAATAACCCATTTAAATATATAAATATATTTAAAAATAATTAAACTAAATATTATCATATATATTCACGTAGAATATCACTCAACTCCATATTAGGATTTATAGCTCAATATTCCAAATCCAGCGTTACATCGATACTCGATTTATATTTAAAATTCCATTTAAAATATAAATAAATCGATATAAATTACACAGGAATTCCATAGTGACTTTTCTAAAATTTGATTTGGACATAAATTGAAATCTACACAATGAAATTCCGATTTTTCTCTTCCGCTAGAAAAATATACTTCACCAACTCCGAACGTTTCTTGTTTCACAGAAATTCGATTTAAAACGGATTCTGTATATTCATTTAAAGTTCGAATCAACAAATAGCGAACTGCCGCACCATTTCGAGCTCGATTATATTTAAAATATAATTATACGTTCAACTGTCGTTTATATAATATATTCGTTAATATAATTCAACTCCAAACTGAATTATATATTATAAATTGTCAAATTCACAAAATATTGTCAATTCACTATTTCCGACTATTTCGAAATTAAATATATTATTCTATTATTTATATTAATTAAATATTCAATATAATTTAATTAAACCACTATTTAAATCACTATATCACTTATTTAAATAATTGAATTAATTAATTATTATCCGTAAAAATACGGGACATCACAGTAAGCCTCATCTCCAAGTTCAACCCACCCAAACACATTCACTCAATTTTTCGTCACCATACACCAGTATTTATTCGTAAAAATCGGAACTCCAATCCTGTGTAGTTAAAGCCCGCTAAAGCTCTGCAAAAACCACGCTATATCACATAGCGTCCTTCAACCGCTACACTATTTCTATTTAACGTTGATGAACAGTAAATCCGATTTTAGCCTCGCTATTTCCCCTTACAGCTTTAATGCTTTATAACTCCCTCTTTAGCAATATTAATATTGGAAGGTTGATTTTACTAGTTCTCTTTAAAATGAATCTATAGATTTAGTCTAAAAAGATGATTTTAACACATAAATGTCTAATATATGTTTGAAATCTATTATGATAATCAATTCTAATGTGTGTAACCATGAACTTCTTTGATTTTATTACATAAGATTAATATATATCAGTTTCTTCTTCAAAAATGATGTGAAAATGATAGTTAATTAATTTTTACATACTTATTTTTATATCTAATATACCTTTTTTCACCCCCGCTGAGATGACCCGAACCTCCCCATGAAGGAAAGCCCAGATTGAGTTGAGAACAAGACTAATCGGAACAAATAGAAGAACATTTCATTGCTTATTACAACTATTTCATCAGAATTCAAGAATGTACGAAGTATGAATAAATATTACACATTTACTAAATATCAGAGATTTACAAGTTACAATGTTGCGGAAAATAATACAAAACACAACTGAAAAGAATATACGGATACAGAGCTTTCCGAATATCATTCCAGCTATAAACCAGGATCCTGTGAATATAAATCTGCAAAACCAAAACTACAAGTTGCCCATGTGCAAAATGTGGGCACCCAGAGTTTAGGTTGAAACAATAAACACCAGGTCAGTCATGTGACCGGTGTGAAAATTAAAACAGTTATTAATCTTTATTTTAAAGTTCAGTAAATCAAGGGACCACGCCGTATAACACCGAACGGGTTTCCTCCTAAGAATACCAGTGCATAAAACAAACAGCGCAATGCTAAATAAAGAACAATGAAGCTATTATAAGACTCAGGTCCCATCACACAATGCAACGCAAGTTGGAGGATAGAGTTTTAAATTATAATAGCCAAATATGCTTGGTACGTGAAATTTCATCATTTATTATTACTATAAGTGTATAGTGTCAAAACAATTTCAAATACACATATATCAATCATAGACGACATGAGTGCCCCATCCCACTATGTAACCATACTAGGCTCTATAATCAAAACCGCAAAATGTCTTATTGGAAGTCGGATTTCCATCTGTGAACCAAGGCATAGGGATCATCCTGTGCTAATTCGAGACTCTCTAGCCTGAGCCACAAGGACAACCGCAAGTGCACCTTGGATCGTCAAGCCTGGTCCACCCGAAGTGCAAAGGGTGAATTAAAATGCCTGAACATGCGTTTCCTGCTATATGGGGGGTAAGTCAGGTCTGTATAAAGACTATATCAACCATTGGCCCCGCCGTACCGATATAACCGAGGCGCCTCGCTATCAATCATCCACATAAGTAAAACGCCTGGCGTGCAAAACCCAGACACCACTCCTAGATAAAAGGAAACGCATGCCCTCCCTGATGTCCTCTCCCATTTCTGGTTCACACCGGGGTGTAAGGCTCGTGAATTAATGCTACACCAAGCTATGCTATATTAAAGCCGTGCTTTGATCATCAACCACAAGACTCTTCTTCTCAATAGAAGCCTTGATCATTTGCATCTCAGCATGCCACATAGGAAATTCACGCGATGCAACCGATGTCTATTAATCACACATAATGAAATCTGATGCCAGACACACATTCATTTACAAGTTCGTTCTAGGTATGAACGAAACCGGAGGCACCTTATTCCTCGTCCCATATTTCCAATACAGGAGAGAGGCCCTCGCATATCCGGTCGATCTCCAAGTACGTCTGGACGATCACCGCTTATTACGTTGTCTTGGGTGTACATCCCAATCAAGACATTAGTAATCATCCAAACGATGTGAAGACCTCCGATATTCAACCACGATCTTCATCGTCGACTCATCGCCGATTCAGTTATTCAGAATGGGATCAACCCGTTCTTTCTGAATAACTCGCATATATAATAAACAAGTATTATAAAAACACAACATACGCCTCATTCCAATTTAGAATATTCTTTTATTTAAATATTCATATCCTTTGGGAAAGTTTCCCCGAAATTTTATCAAAGATAATTTCTTTAAAATTTATTCTTTAATCTTCCTTTGGATATCAATTCGAACCAAATTATGGTTTATACAAACTAGTCGAGATAAGCGAATCTTACTGAAGTAATCATTTGTTTTAATTTCCCAGTCCTAGCCTATTCATCCCATGAAGTAAAACTGGTAATACTTCATATCTAACACCACAGTGTTATCGGTAAATTCAATTACCATTTCACGATCAAATCTAATTAAATATTTAACTATCGCCGGGAGTAAAACTGGTGTTACTCCATTCTCGATCATTTCTCGAATTTGATAAATTTAGTTATCAGATTCACCTTTCAATCTATTTAAAGATTCATTAAAACTCTATTTTAGTTTTAATTTCCAAAAATCAATACTTAATGATTATTCAAAGTTAAGAAATAAATCTTATCTTTAACTGGGTTAAAGAACTAATATCATTTAAAACACAGCTCACGATAAACCCAAAATCACATTCCATTAGCAATGGAATCTTCACGGAAAATGGATCAATATATATAATCGATAAGAACTTCCATATCCAACCGATACTATAAATGGAATAACGGCAAAGCCTCTTAAATTCCATATATAGCAACAGTCTTCCTCCACAGAAGTCCAATTCGTTTTACCAAATCGAATTCCATTCCATTCCAGTTTATTTTTTAAAATTGGAAAACTTCACTTTGGAAAATTTCCTTTAAATCTTAACAAAGGATTTATAAATTCCAAATCACATTTCACTGTAAATCGGGTTAAAGAACGAGCATCGTTAAAAACACAGTTCACAATAAACCCAATTCACATTCCAATTTATTCCACTTATTAAATATAATTGGAAACTCTAACAATCTTAATTAAAAGATTTATTCTCTTCACATGGGGTTCAAGAACAGTGTTGCTGAAGACACCGTTCATGACAAACCCAAAATCCCATTTGATATTAAATACAAGGCTCTGAATAGAACATATAACGGCTTATATTCAGTATCAAATACTACAACCAACAAATATCGTATTGGAAATAACAATATAAATATATCTTTCAAATTTCCATAACAATATCTATATAATCACGAAATCCAACATCAAAATATTCCAAAGACAATTTCAATTCAAACCCATTCCAATTTATATATTGGAAATCCTGGTTATTTTTAAAACCATTTCAAATCCAATTTAATTATTTAAAAATATTGGATTATAGTTCTAGCTCATAACTAGTTCATCTTGATAAATATCTATTTTTATCTTTTCACATATGGAATTTTTCATCCCAAATCTTTCCAAATCATTTCTTATGATTTTTCACTAATTATTGATATTTTTAATGATTTTATTAAGGCCCGTACAGTCGATTTCCACAAACGGCCATCTACCTGCACTTACAACGACCTTTTCCAAATTTCATTTGTGCATAATTCCAAATCCAACCATTAGATTTTAAATCTTTAATATTCTTTAGAAAGCACTTTTCGATACAAATCTGAGGTTTCGGTTTTAGGAGAATCCGATGGTTGGATCTCCCGTAATGTCCATTCGAAGTCAATGGTCGAAATTCGCTAACTGCCGCAGCACGACGTGTTCTATTTAGGCCATTATATTATATATATAATATGTATAATATATATTTTGTCGATTTCCATTTAAAACGTATTTTATATATCGTTTTAAATTTGTTTTCAAAACGATCTCAACATCATATTCAATTTCAAATCAAAATTGAATATTTTATGTCATTAATATATAAATGATATTATTTTCAAAATATTAGATTTTGAAATCAATTCCTTTTCTATATTCATTATAAAAATGAATAAAATCGATACAAACATCGTTCATGTCAAAATGGCTTTAAATTAATCAACCGGCTTTATATATTTAAATATATTCGTGTCCATCCCAAATTGGACATCAAAATCATATTTTGATTCTTTTCTGAATATTATTTCAAAATATTCCTTATTTTATTTTATTCAACACGTGAATATTATTTTAAAATATTCTTTATTTTCCACATTGGAATGAGGCCCAATCAAATACCATATAATGTTAATTATATGGATTCCATACAACACATGTATATACTTGCAACGATAAACAATCAACCATCATCGAAAGTGCATTACACAACTGTATAGGCATTAAAAATAAATAAGTAACGCTCATCACAACGTGTCAACCCATTGATTGACATACCAATAATTTTTGGGATCAGTGTATGTCAAATATCATCCCAATACCCGTGTGGGGTTTTCAAACAACAAATACTGGTTATTATTTGTGCAGTTGGGCGATGTGTAAAATTTATCGTCCCAATCAGTATTAGATTAATGAGTCTACACAAACAAATCGTCCGATTTGTTTATGAATATTTATTTCAATACATGATTATTTCACACAGTCCATGTATACAATAAAAATGATATTTTTATTGTTCAAATAATTTATTCATCAAACAATTCGTCCATGGTCTGTGGACGTTGGGGAGCAGTTCATATATGCAGTTACAAAATAAATAACTCCACAGAAATAATTTTAGTGAGAAGTTCTCACCTTTGGTTTCCACTTCGTCATTCTTTAGCAGACGATTTGGATTCCATTCTGCATCCATTCAGTCCCATTGCAATCTGTTTCACACGATTTTTTATTAAAATTCCCATTTTTAACATCGCTATGTATAATTGGAAAAATCACATTTTTATTCCAATGTTATATATATAAAAATCACATCTTCATTCTAATGTCATGAATAAAAAAATCACATTCTTATTTCGTTATTTTTTTAATAAAAATCTTATTTTTGTATTGCTACTACTTATTTAAAAATCGTAGTTTTTTTAAATTGCTACTTCATATATAAAAAACAAATTTTTATCTTCATTACTTCGTTATAAAAATCAAATTTTTATATCGCTCTCTTTATAATAAAGATTATATTTTTAACTTGCTATATTTTCTATATTTTTGAAACAAAGTTGTATATTTTTCTCTAAAAACAATGCTATATACAAATTTAAAAACAATGCTATAATTATATTAAAAAATAATTTTAAATAATGCAAAATTTATATCAAAATCTGGTTTTAAACAATGCGAAATTTATATTAAAAACCGATTTTAAACAATGTTGTATATATATAAAAAAAAATTGATTTTTCATTGTTGTATATACGTAAAAAATGATTTTTCTTCCACAGTGTATTTATAAAAAAAACTGACCTTTCTTTGTTAAATCTGGTTCCAGGTTACAAAAAATAATTCGCGTCGCCATCCTAGGGTTTCTCCTAGTTCTTCCACTGCCGCGCCAGACGTTGATCAACATGTGCCACGCCGTAGGGCTTTACACGAGCTTCCTAATGGCACCCTTCACCATCAGTTCGATCGAGCCAAGGAGGAGCAGCCTGACATCGAACGGAGTGGTTTTGGGAGACAAATTTTCTCACCTCGAGCAATGGCAAATCCTCAAACTCACACAAGATTGAAGACTAGGGAGAGCTTCCGATTTTTGTTCATTGAGTTCTT
Organism: Allium sativum; assembly: GCA_030737875.1. NCBI lineage: Eukaryota > Viridiplantae > Streptophyta > Magnoliopsida > Asparagales > Amaryllidaceae > Allium > Allium sativum. Next base: position 170,057,302 of record CM060912.1, read on the forward strand.
GGAATTAACAAACAGATTAAGTGAAAATCGAATGAAAAATATTGTACAATATCCGTCGTTCAACTGCTGTCTGGCGGCTCTATTTCTTTCTGATTGGAGAATGAGAAATTTGGGTTCAAAAATTATATACATACATACATATATATATATATATATATATATATATATATATTATTGTTTGATTCGTAAAATATCTTGTTTAATGCCACCAACTCCAAATCAAACCCAATGACTGTTGGCCATAGCTAATTACCCCTATTCCGAACACAATGGGATAAGTCCCATGAGCCGATTCGAATGTTTCGATTAGTTTTTATTAAAATTAATATATAAATTAATATAATGTTCAAAACTGATTTCAACGTACATCATAATTTACCGAGGCCACATACTGACTCCAAAAATTCCAGAAAAATAAATCTAGCTATGTTTGGACGATACGGTCCTAACAAAACTAATTTCATCGAATTTGGAGACCGTTTGAAAAATGGAAATTTTCTGGTCGATCCATATTGATTGAAACTGTCATAACACGTTTTCCTTTGCCACGCTCACATATTGATTTCAAAAATTATGAAAATTGGAATCTAGTAATAATTTGATATTTCGGATCTAATAAAATTAGTTTCGTCGAAAACGGAGGTCATTTGCAAAATGGCTATTTTTAAGGGTTATATTTCCATAGCGATTTTTCTGAATTTTCAACTGGACGTAACTTTTTATTCCCGCTATGAAATCTGGATTTTTCAGATTCCTTAGAAAGATATTTTCAATTAGATTCAAATATTTCTGGTTTGACTAAAATTCGGTTTATTTTGAATCCTGTACATTCATTTGAAATTTGAAATTGAATTTTCAAACTACCGCACCATTTCCTATTCCTTTTATAATTAAATTAAATATTTATATTCTAATGTCGATTCAAGTAAATATTTACGTTCTAATTCTATTCAGAATAATTTTCTTGTCGTTATTACTTAAATAAATCATTTTAAATATTCAAAATTCATTAAAATTGCCAAAATAATTTTTTTAAATTGGTTCTGGTTTTTCGGGTTGTTACAATCTCCCCCACTTAAAATCTTTTTGTCCACAAAAAGGAATGGAGTTTAAAGTTGTTTTACAAACCAAATCAACTTTCAGTTTGGCTTTCATTCTTCAACTTTTCAATTTCTAAGAATTTTCAAATTTTTCAAAAATTTGGCTACCACCCTACATTTTCGAAAAATTTCGCCATAACCTCCTTTGTACGGGGAGCACTAGGAAAATCACCAAACTGCCACACAGGCCCTCTCATCCCAAAAAGAAAAAGAAAAAGCCAAGCAGCTAGCCAATCGGCTCATAAAATCATCCAAACCCAATAAATTAGTAAACATGTACCTATTTGTCGGGCATACAATTTTATTCCTTTTTCTCTAGCCTCCTTGCTATGACCTGTTCAATGTATATACATGTGTATGCATGCCATCTCAAACAATTTTCCAGTCAGTTCAATATTTTAATACAATTTGGCTAAATGGTTCAAAATTTAATTAATCAACCAACAATCAAACAACACAACCAACAATCAATTAGTTGATTATCGTTTCAAATTCATAGTTTCTATATATATAAAAATTCATTTTTTATGCCAAATCACAGCAATAGACCTTATCTAGTTTTGGTTCTCACACCAGTCTAATGGAAATATATAGATGTCCCACTTTCGAAGTTCGAACATGAATACTAATGATGGTGCGTCACTTATCAGAACTATGCTCGGACGACTAGAGTTTGATTCCATATCCATCCCGTATATTCGAGGCTTCATATACACGTGGATCGGACGTATATTAAAATCTCTATATACCCGACAATCCAAATCAATTTAAAATAAATTATTCAAATACGTATAATCAGACTTTAATTTTGAAAACAAAATTCATTTTCATTTTTATTTTAAAAATAACACTCTTCTGACTCATTCTAGGATACTACCGATCCCATCTCTAACGAGTCATTCCCATTGGATATTATTAATCTAATCTCTGATGAAATCTTTCATTCGGTTCTAATGTGTCTTGTTCTCGAGCTCTGTATACCAAAGCTCTGGTACCAAATGAGACGCCTCGAACTTCCCCGCAAAGGAAAGCCCGGATTGAGTTGAGAACAAGACAAATCGGAACACAAACAGAAGAACATTTCATTGCTTATTACAACAATTTCATTAAAATTCAAGAATATACAGAATATGAATAAATATTATACATTTACTAAATATAAGAGATTTACAAGTTACAATGCAACAGAAAATAATACAAAACACAACTGAAAAGACTATACGGATACAGAGCTTCCCGAATATCATTCCAGCTGTAAACCAAGATCCTGTGAATATAAATCTACAAAAACCAAAACTACAAACTGCCCATGTGGAAATAGGGGCATCCAGAGTTTAGGTTAAAACAATAAACTCCAGGTCTGTGATGTGACTAGTGTGAGAACTAAAACAGTTATTACTCTTTATTTTAAAGTTCGGTAAATTAAGGGACCAAGCCGTATAATACGGAACGGGTTTCCTCCCCAGAATACCAGTGCATAAAACAAACAAAGCAATGCTAAATAAAGAACAATAAAGCTATTATAAGACTTAGGTCCCATCACACAATGCAACGCAAGCCGGAGGATAGAGTTTTACCTTATAATAGCCAAATATGCTTGGTACGTGAAATTTCATCTTTTATTATTACTATAAGTGTATAGTGTCAAAACAATTTCAAATATAAATGTACTAGATGTTAACCTGTGCTTCGCACATGGGAAGTGTTTAATGTCGTGGTGTAAGTTTGAAGGGTTGAAGGGTAGGCAGTAATAGGTGAGTACAAATTCTTTTATTTGTGATAATAATATTTGTTTGTAAAAGATGTTAAATGGAAGGATGAAGTAGTAATGGTGTAGCTTCATTAGTAGTAGGCGGGGTACGTTAACGGTTTATTTAGGTAATGTTTGCGGTGTAAATTTGCTATGTTACAAATGTGATGTCGTATGACGTGTTTGTTGTGTGATCGTGGTAAACCATGCTAAACAATTGTAAAATTGACTGTATTAAAAATTGAATTGGTCGAGTTTGTCGTGGCGGGTGTGTCATACCACAGTCAAATAAGTAGTTTGAAAAAGAAAAGAGAAACACGCATTCTCGATCGCCTAATGTTTTTTGCTAAAATTCGTTTTACAAATGGCCCACTAAAATACTCCATTACAGTTTTGTAGGAAACAAACATATAAACGGGGGTGAGGATTACATAGAGAAGGATTGAAATATGGTTGACATTAGGGATGTTACGGTTGGACCGTTGAACCAAGAAACTGTATTAACTGTTTATACGGTTATCGTCTGCTACGATGACGATAACGGTTGTGGATTTTGATAACCACGGTAAACCGTACTAATCGCAGTCGAATTTTTTTGCAGTATTGCAGTAAAAAAAATATGTTTTTAATAACTTAAGTTGATAAATAACATATGTATGAATTATTTGCATTTTTATTTATAGACAACATGCATATAGATGTTTTATTTCGTGGATAAACAAACTTATTTTTAAGAAAAATAAGAACTGAATTATTTATGGATAACAATGTAAATTTACAGTAGTGGTTGTGGTAACGATTAGACGGTTACGAGAATAGTTGTAAAATTTGCTAATCGTCAATAACGGTTGTGGTTACGGTTAGAGGTAGAATTAATTGTAGCTGTAACCGTGATACCCCTAGTTGACATATTGTTCATTCGTTTACGTATGCATGTCCAATGTTAATGAGATTTTCTATTTTTTCTGTGTGTGATTTGAATGCTAAATTAATATGAAACAAATCATATGTTCCAGCATTTAGCGATATAAAAAGCCATGTCAGTAAGCAGTACGTGTGCTGTTATGAGACCGTATTTCAAAACCTTATTTTTAATAATAGAAGTAGCACGTGTAGTTGAAGGAAATAGAAAGAGTATATAGTTGTTGAAACTTGATAGTAAATTGGAGTTATGTATAACGTGAGGAAAAAGCCATCTCCAGTCTAATTTATGCTATGTAAATTATGTGATGTAAACAGTGGACAACGTAATATGCATGATAGTAAGGAAACGAAGTAAACATAAACAGATTTTACTACACGGAACTGAAAATACATATATATACACGCATGCGTTGATACAACAAACTGTTAAATATAAAGGAATGAAATGCAAAACAATAAACACAAAGAACACACAAGGAAAAAAAATAGTTGCATGCTGAGGATAAAGATTACGTCAAGTCTACTTCACATCTCAGTCCTTCTCCTCCTTCCGGTCTTAGATGCGATAGTTCGGGAAGAAGCACATGCATTTTCATCTGGTCCGTTTATGGAAATTCCCTTTGTTTTTGTAATCCTTCTTGCTATTTTGCTGCATTTGGTTTTTATCTTTTTTCCTTGTTAAGTTTCATCATCAAGGACAATATTTTTTCCCTTATTTACTGCAGATATCTTGTGATCACCACTGTTAGATGGAATTTGTGTACCAGTACTTTCTTCTTTGATATGGGCAGGCTTAGCAGAGCACAAGTTGTTTGCCAGTATAATTTTTGAAGCAGTGAAGTTTCCTTTTCTGTTGGAGATGTCATATTCTGTTATATTGATATCGATCACTGTTCGTAGTCCACTCAAAGCATTGAAAATGGCATCAATCTGGATTTGCCCATTAGTCTCATTCATTAGTCCAACCATGTAATCAGCAGAGTGTTTTATCAAATTCTCGGCTTGTTTGTCAAAAGCAACAACAGTATTAGCTGTGTTGTCGAAAACATCCAATGGAAAACGAAATCGAAGCGCAGGAGTGGGAACTGTTTTCGAACATTTTGGAAAGAAAAAGTGCGCTTCATCTTCTTGAACAGTTTTTTTGCAGTCAGGGCAGGCTAGATAAAACCATTTAGACGAAGAATTTACATTCATAATTGTTGCGGTGAAAGAGTATCGTGTTCCCTGCATAAAAAAATGGTAATATGGACATGTGTAAGAATTGAGAAGGTAGTAATAGCCTGTAAGGTACCGCAGATGACGAGTTTCTGATAGCCACTAGAACTTCGGATAAAGGTTTAAGGGGTGTAGTTGATGCAAATGATGAAGGGTCACCAAGCTGAAGCACAAAACTCTGTTGTAAGCCGCCATTTTCAGTCCCAAATTACAGGAGAAAACGTTAAATTTAAGTTTTAAACATTGTATGATGATAGATTAACATGTAAGAGAAGCACAATGTGAGAAGTTGGTTGCTTCGAGGTTCATCAACATTCAAGTAAAACTTAGTTGCATTAGTTGAGTTAAAATAGAACTCACCTAGGAAAAGTTAAGATGAATTACAAATGATAGGGTTAAAAATAAAATGGAGAGAGCCGATTACTAAACCTTTATATAGTTTGATCACCGTGGTCAACGTAACCACTACTGTAACTGGTTGATCCTTTAGTTCCGTTATGGATTCATCAATTAGATTGGTTTTGTCAGACCATAGTGTTGCAATAATCAACTTTCCTTCACCAACAAAGCTATAATAATAACCGTTAGATATATTAAAGAGGAAAAGCAGTTAGGAATAAAGTGTAGTTATTCACCCTCCACTAAGTATTTGTAAATCTCTTTTGACTGTACAGAAACCTTTACTTGTAGTCAATGGAGTGATGCTGGAGATACCTCTAAGAATACCAGATATATCTGTGGTTTGACAAAATTAAAGAAGGACAATTAAAATGTAGTAAAATTGCTAAAAGTTGCCTGTAATATGTAGTTATGATACGTGTACAAACAGAACATACCAGTTAGCAGTTCCGTCTTTCGAACTCTGGATGCAAGAATGTCTTCGTTGACGATTGAGAATTTATATCGTGGAATTGCAGGATCTGGTTGATTGATTTTCGCAACAATAGTTTTGTAACATATGAAAATTGTCAACTCATTATCCACTGCTCTGTAGTTATCACTTGATCTGATGACATTGAAAGTTTCAGTTTCATACACCTCATATTCCTTGAAGACAGGTTCATATTTCTGCATCTACTGTTTTGGCACTAAAGCCAACTTTTTATTGCCCCACGTACATAATAACAAATGATAAAAACCAAATGAGTAATGGGTGGAAAAAATGTTGGAGAAGAATAGAAATAACTACAAACCATAGCGTCCAAAAGCTATAAATTTGGGCAGTATGCTTCGTTGCTTTCATGTTTGACAGAGTGCCATATACGGCCAACTCGTACTTTGATGCGTACCCAATTTGTACCGAATGTCAATTGAGACAGCGATTGATAAACCTCATCCATTAGTGTGTGATACAGTGGATAATTTGGAGTTTAGCAGGGAGAAGAATAAGGTAATGGGAATTAGTAAAGTTGGTGAGATGCCCATGTATTTGTATCTTTGTTCACCTGTGCAGTTTCGAAAATAACCGCAGGAATAAGTTAAAAAAAACTGAAATGTTAAAACAGAAATATGGGTGGAAAGGAGAAAGGGAGGCAACAGTTTTATAACTGCAGTATGAAGTTGTTTCGAAGTAGTTCAATTTAAAAGCAGTGATGGATAAGTTTAGGATGACAACCAATTGGTGATGGACACTTGTTGACAGTTGTTAGGAAATGGAGGGAACAGTTTCTATGAGTAGTAGGACAAATTTGGCTATATGTACACGTAGGGATAATGAAAAGGACAAATACTTGAGTGGGTAAAAATACATGTAAGGAGGGAAAAAATAATATGGCATAAATATTGTGCTTTAAAAAAAATGAAAAAAAAGAAGAAGAAGAAGAAGAAAAAGGGTAGGGATGGCAAACTATATATAGAAGTGAGTTAAACAAAACGACAGCATGTAGGGATTAGGTAAGCATACAAATATAGTGGACACATAATATTATATGCAAGATTGACAATAAAGAGGTGACATAAAAAAAATGAAAATCCAAACATAATAAATAATGTGAGATACTTCTAACTTTGCAGATTTATAGTATAGGGGTGAGGCCACCAAAATTTATGTCAAAGATGTAGACGAATGAACTGATAAAGTAGAGCTGTTACGGTTGGACCGTTCAACCGCCAAACCGCATTAACTGTTTATACGGTTATCGTCTGCTATGGTAACGGTGAAGGTAACAGTTGTGAATTATGGTAAACACGGTAAACTGTACCAACCACACTTGAATTTTTTTGTAGTATTTAATTAAAAATAATGTGTTTTTAATAACTTAAGCTGATAAATAACATATGTATGAATTATTTGCGTTTTTATTTATAGACAACATGCACATAGATGGTTTGTTTCATAGATAAACAAACATATGTTTTAGAAAATATAAGAACTTGAATTATTTATGGATAACAATGAAAATTTACGGTAGTGGTTTTGGTAACGGTCAGACGGTTATAGTAACGGTTGTAAAATTTGATAACGGTCAATAACGGTTATGGTTAGAGGTAAAATTCATGGTTTTCATAATAGTAACACCCATATGACAAAGTGAGAAACAGAAGTGAACCATAGTGGTACAAAATATGTTGCGTAATTTAGAAATAGATAAATGATTTTAAAAAAAGAAAGTCAACAATATTGTATATGATATCAATAAACGTGAATACATGCAGACGGAAAACATTTTAATTGAATTTGTAACCAAAAACTTGTATTAAAATTAGTGGTGGGCAAAAACCGCATCGTAATGTGAAAATCGAGCAGACCGGACAGAAAAACGATGTGGAAACCCGCACCAGGTTCTGTCAGTAACGCAAGTTGCCCAAACCGAACTGACTCGCAATGATACGATTCGGTTGGGGTTTGAAATGTTATCAAACAATATTAAACCGAACCGAACTACATAGTTACTTCGCTAATGTTACGATTAAAAATGTACAAACTCCTATTTAAGTTTTTATTTTAATGATATATATTATATTTTCAGCGTATGTTGTAGTTATATCAATTCAGGAAAAAACTATGTGTTTTAACATTTGGTTGACACAATGTTATACAACCATAAATTGATTGTTGATGGAAGTATTTCTCTAGTTCCGTGTTTAATACGTGTTCAAACCAAACTGAAAAAAAGCAGACCGTATTACGTTGAAACCGAACCGTTTGAACGTTTAGTATAACGGTTTGTATGTTTGAAATACTGCTTGATGCAGTGCGAAAGCGGTTTGAGGTCCAAACCGCACCGAAACAAACCGTGCCCACCGTATTATGTATACCAAAACGAAAAATCACAGGAGAACAAATAATTTGATTCACTCTTTTTAAAAGACAATATCAATAGAAATTTATATGTATGTTTGAAGTAGAATTATATATTTCATTCGAATCATTAATCCTAAAGCTTACAGCATGTAAAAGTAAACATATATTTGTAAGATTCAGATGCAAAAAATAGAAGTCATGCATTGTTATAGTCAGATATGTAGTCATGCCTTCATTCACGGTTAAGTGCATGTAAGTTAAAAATGTTTTAATATTTTAAACCTGGAATACATATTGATAATCCACTCGTCATCTCAGATGAATGAATGTTGGCATATGTATATAAAAAAAATTGCATAATAAGTTTTAACATGTATAAACAGAACAATGTAAAGTGCCAGAAATGTAGAAGTACAAATATTTAAGACTGGAAAGCATATGTTTGTTTAGGAATTAAGGCTCTGTTACATCATAAGTATGAACAAATGTACCAATACACATAATAATAACAGATGATATATGTTTCAATATCCTAAATTTTATTTAAACTTTGTCACCAATCATGCTTTTCAAACTGCAACTGTCAGTTCCAACAAGAAACCAAATGATGATTGTAAAGCACCTCCTTGATTCATCAACGTTAATTATAACTGCAGGGAATATAATATAGATGTAAAAAGTGAATATAAATAATATTGTAATTTCACAGTAGAAGTAATGGAAAGTATTGCGACATGATAACAAATATTGTACACATGTTCATGATTGACCAACATATAAAATTAGCAATTTAGATGAAATAGGCTGGTAGAGTGCTCCAATAGAATTTATATGACCATAGTTTTCAATAAAACACCCATACTACTTGATAGAGATGTATTTTGAGATCAACAGAACAGAAGTATGTACAAATGGCTTAAATGCCTTAATGCTATGATATGATACAACTATACGTCGCAAACAATGAATAGTTGCAAGTTACAGGCTTTGAACATGAAGGCATGAAAGATTAGTTTTTGTAAGAACAGTTAATTGTTCAATTATAGGTATATCTAGGATAGGCTGAAAAAAGAAGCACATTTCAATTTATAAGGTAAGAAAACTGGAAACAGTGTTTAACCAAAGTTTTAGCATAATCTGATATGGTAAAATCTTTGGTGTGAAAGGAAAGGTCGTAAGAAGACATTCCCTACACATATATTTGATTCCTTAATTCTTGCAATTTTAGAACTTTAGTCCGTTGGGTGCTGAAAATTCATAGGCACGCAAATTGCTGAAATTTCTAAGATAGCAGTGTTTTATGTATTTTTAACATAAATTGTAAAATGCATAGGAGAGGTGAAGTTGAGAAATAAACGATTTGAAAAGTGGTTTAAACATATAAAATGTTATAAAAATGACATTTTCTTGTTTTCGTACTTTTAGTAAAATATAAAAGGTCTTCTTCTCATTTTCTCCGTTTTTAAAAAATGAGTAGCTTTTTGTAACACCTGTTCTCCCTATGTCATTAGACGTACTGAAAATGTAAGACACAAAAGTATGTCTCAAAACAAAAGCTACAACTTAGCACATGTTGATATTTTCAAGGTTCTTTTGTACAACCAAATTGAGGAAGCGTAATACCAGCAGCTGATATTGAAAAGGAGTATGAATAAGAAACAAATATACGGAAAATAGATAACAAAAATTATAGTATATATTTATTTTTAGCAGTTATCAAATAATTATAGGTATTTGGAAAATGATATTTCAAGTCGAGTATGGTTAAGTACAAATGAAGAGTATTGAAGAAAATGTGATTCATGCTTCTAAAAGGAGTACATGTAATCATATAAAAAATATTAAAGATTATCTCTTGGTTATAGTAATATATTTAATAAATATAATCCTTGTTAGAGGTCTGGCAGACTAACCATATCAATACTATTTATTTCTGTCAACCCTTTAAGTTTCAATGTTAGCATAGGAAAATATCTTCCAAATTAATCCATCTAAATTATGATTAAAATAATGGTATTTCAGTTAGCAGTACTTATTTGTTTGAGTTTTCCCACTTAACCAATAATGCTTTCGATCTGATTTATTCTTTCACTGCCGCGTTAAAATAGGCCAGTTTTCCAAGATTTTCTAGAATCAAGATGTAATACACAGGATTTTCGCAATAAAAAAAGGTACTGGAGTACTGGCAGATGTAATTAAAAGGTAACATTGTAAGCTAGTATAGTGTTTATTTATTTATTATAATAAAATTGGAACTAATAACTTGATTAAAAATGTGTATGCACAAGTGATGGCCATCCAAATTTCTTTGATAGGTTCATATGTTGCCAATTATTAAAACATCAGCACTCGTTGTGCGTAGTAATAAAATTTACAAAAATTCTTGACTTATGCTAAAAGTTTCTTGTCTAGTAGTTTTATATTAGTAGAGATTTGTGTTAAAATATTGGAAAACATACTATGCGCTCGTTGAATTGTAATCAAAGTCTGATTTAATGACATGATAAGCTCTGTGATCAATGCCATAGTTTGCAGTAAAATTATATTACAGTTGACGATCATAAATTACGAAAATCAGGAGACAATGGTGTACAGTGTTAGCTACAGGTATTAAGTTGAACTTAATACCCAGTCTGCCTCCATTTATAGACAGTATCTTAAATCAGTATGTTGATCAGTTTATTATGATGAGGCTATGACCAGTATATTTATCCACGACTGCATGAGTGTGGTTGAAGTTATATCTATGGGTTTGCAATATACTGAGTATACATATGGATGGATATATTGCAAAAACTCTTTCTGTTAAACTCCTAAACTAATATTGGGATATTCGGATTAATATTCTAAAGGATGACATTTTCAACAGTTTAATATTTGGTAGAAGTTTGATGAAGAAAAAGATCAATAAATGGTATGAATCATATTAGATATATGTCATCATCTAAATTTAATCATTTCTTTATCGGTCTTGATATCCAAAGAAATTTTATAAATACCATAAGTTGATTAATTTTAAAAAGTAATACAATATGTTGCCCTATATTTTAACAATAAAATTTTAAGCAGACAATTTAGATACAGATGTAGGATAATAGGAAATAACGATGAATTGAACGTAATTATGTAACATGCAGTTGTTCAGTTGCCAATGTAAAGAAAGTGTCACCTTGAATGAATCTGGATGAACACCGCATTCAGTCATATCTTCAGTAATGCCAAGCAAAATGAGGTGCGATCAACTACAATTAGAACAACAAAATAGATTTTGATTATTAATTATTGTTGTAAAAAATCATAGCAGAATTTATTTCGTCCAGCAATTATCCGTTTATATCTTTTTGTTGGAATCAATGGGAAAGCAAGTTTATGGCTCATGCCTATTGGATATAGGTAAAAATGTGAATTTTATTACAACTGGGAAAATATCGGGTTGTAAGACAGTATGTTAGCCACATATTTTCAATAAACACAATAATTATAAATACATAATTCAAATAGAGTGAAGGATTCTAAATATTATTTTTACCTTTAGTCAATAACATTTCAAGATATCGTTGTAAATATTATTTTCCGTTGTACTTCTAGCAGAAAATGAGCAAGTAGAAAAGCATAAGGTATCAATCATAGATGACAATCTGCATTGACAAAAAGAAGAGTGAAGTTGAATATTAGTTTGTTAGAGTCCTCTGTACAAATTAATTGACGGCTAATAAATTGAGGTTCAATAAATTGCTGGACTATTAATGGGCATAGTATTAAAATAAGTGTTCATGTTAAAATTGAGAAAGTAGAACTTTATGGTTGGTTATTCTAACATAAATTTATGTAATACAAAATGTAGGTTGTATTGTTTTCATAGTTCTGTGGTACATTAGAATATATGTACAAATTTGCATGTAATAAGACGGGGAATATGATGTACATGCAACCTTTTTTATGTCGAAAAAAGAAGAAGAAAAAAATAGGTTGATAAAGAGACATTTAATCATACAGGGCTAAGACAAAGGCAGATGTCATCTATCAGGCAATCAAATGGAAAGAAGTTGTACTAAAAAAGGGCTATCAAAAACTTATAAGACATAATTATAATTAAATATCATAGTTGATTTATGAAGTTTTAATATCCGCTTACCAAATAGGTCGATCGGTTTCATCGACATTATTATGTTCTTTCCAGCCGAAGTTCAGAGCTACTGCAAGAACAAACGTTGTATTACAAAAAAAATATTTAAAAAAAAACTATTTTCTATAACAAATAAATTTGTGTGCACTTACGTACCTGTCAATGGTTGAAAAACTTCTTTAAACACTATATTTTGCATTCGATCACTTTCCTTGTTTGTCAGGTTCTTTATTAATATTTTCAACCCACTTCTGGAAGTTGTTCTTGAGATTGCAACATATAACTGCCCATGTGCAAATACAGGCTGGGGTAGGTACACACCAACAGTGTCCAAGGTTTGTCCCTGACTTTTGTTAATCGTCATTACAAAACAAACTTTGATGGGAAATTTTTGTCTTCGAAGAACAAATGGCCATTTAGTTTCAACAGATGTTATTACAATTCTAGGAATTATAACGGTTCTCCCACTATTGTTCCCTGTAATAATTCGAGCTTCTATAACCCGTCTACCAAGTTGTGTAACCGCCAATCGACTACCGTTACATAATCCTAATCCTTGATTGAGATTTGTTAGAAGCATAATAGGTGTACCCAATTTAAGTTCCAAATTATGATTTGGAATACCTGAAACTTGCAAGCTATTTAAGAACTTGGTTGGATATATCAAATTTTGATCATCACTTCCTTCAGTCAATGGACTTATTGAATTCGCACTGAAATATGTAACCATATTCCCTTGTATATTAGAAATAACAAAAGAATTAATTAATTCCACTGCTTCATTTGTGGGTGTTAAAATGCATCTATCACGAAGATAATTGTTCTCACTAATTCTGTTCTCTAAATCTGAGTATACATACTCGACAATACTTTTGACATCATCATCACCATGAGGGATGACAAACTGTGTAGGTACTTGTATCCATGTGTCATCGTTGCTAGTCTGTGAAGAAGTAATTTTAATGTTTCCTTCACCAACATCTAGAACCCATTTACAAAAAAAATTCAATTTCTTTGCACTCCTCCGTATTTAAGCCAATAGTTTTTAAGCGCATATTTTCCTTCAATTCAAATACAATACATCTATTCCATAAGGTAGACTGATTAATAGCTGCATGTACAATCATTTGTCTTGTTCCATATGGAATGAAAGGTAATTTTTGTCTGAAATCACCACCTAACAAAACTGTTTTACCCCCGAATATTTTAGATTCTTCATGAGTAACATCTATTGTCATTATATCTGTCATTGTTTTCTTAAACGCTTCCAATGCATTTCTATGTACCATTGGTGCCTCAACCCAAATAATCAAATTTGTTTTTCGAAGTAGATCAGCTAGACATGATTGCTTTGATATGTTACACACCGAATTATCCTCAACTGTTTTTGGTATTTTAAATTTAGAATATGCTGTTCTACCTCCTGAAGAAGTAATGATGCTATGCCAGATGAAGCAACTGCAAGAACCACTATACCCTTTGATCTTAAACTGTTTATGATAGCCTTCCATACGAAAGTTTTTCTAGTTCCTCCACTTCCATAGACGAAAAAAACCCACCAACACCAGTTTCTACTGTATGTTGTATAATATCAAATACAGTTCGTTGTTCCACATTCATTGCTGGTATCATATGCTGCAATTGATCCTCTATTTCATCAACATTGTAGTTTTGTTCCTCCTGCAAAAGGGTATTTGTGATAGACGATGGAAAGACATGAGTTGAAAATATTGAAGATGAAAATTCGGTTAGAGATCGATTGTTTCTTCTCATTATCTTCTCTATCTCTTGCAACGCTAATCTTCTCACCTCAACCTCTGCAAGTTCGATCGTTTCATCTTTCAACATACGTTTTCGTCTCCATGTTATATCATCCGACAAAATTTCCCAATGGTTATCCCAAATTTTAATTGGGTCGGCTATTTCAAAAAATAGTAACATCATCACAAATAGTTCTCGTAGGGAGGAAGCAGATGCCCATCGTCCAGCTTTAATGGTTGCATCATTCCACTCATTATCATCTTCAAGAAGACCACGTGCTAAACATGCACTTTTATATGAGTCGTAAATCACATTGTCCGCAGTTCTAATCTCTTCAAATGTACGTGGTCCTTTCACAATGTTTAGCAACAACCTAAATTAAAATCTTTCACCTGACGTAGGATGAGCATAATATATTCTCCCTATTGTTGTCCCTTTTTTTCGACGTGTCCATTTTTTTTGCTTCTTGTTCCAAACCTACTTGGTAGGAAAGTCTGCATATGTTAATTGCCGTGCTTCTACATACATCTTATTTGTCTCCATCCACTATGTGAAAATGGTCCATTCAACGTTTGGACGATTTGAAACCTCCTTTAAATTATTTTTTGGTCCAAAATATACTTAGTGCTCATCTGGCAAATGAAATTGCAATCGCTCAAATGCAGGGCTGCGGTACTGTATTTCAAACTCGAAAATTCTCCAGTAAGCTTCCGCTGCTGATATGTATCTACAATCTAAATATGTTTTCAACTCATCCACTTGTTTGACAAAATTATGATTTGTAACATTATTCTCCTCTATGACTACAGTAGTTCTGTCGTTACACTTGTTTATGTATTTGAACAAATATTTTATTGATCAGGCTCTATTGCATACTTCAACATTAATGTGTGCTTGATACTTTACGACCAAATCAACATTATGAGGTACCCCCATTCGTTATCTAGTTTTATATCACTATATATCTGAACATAATTACCTTTATTTCTTCTTCTGTACACGGGAAAACCCTTTTCATCAAATGAAGTTTCATTTACTAACCTTCTAGGTAGTGCTTTGAGCATACTCCATCATTCATACACAGACATTTGGTATTAAGCACCCCAGAAGGCCCGTGAATCATAAACTGGGTAACAGACGTATATGCTGTAGGTTCTTCCAGTTTGTTAGGAATTTCTGCACTAATAAATTCATCTACATCAGCAATAGTTTTTGGCTTATCTTCATGCTGCAGAAATATAAGCATGTGGGCATGAGGAAGACCTCGTTTTTGGAACTCAATTGTATATAGTACTGCAGAAAATAAAATGTTTGAGTTAATAAGTGTGAATAAGGTATATGATACCGAATGATTATGTAGAAAAATTAGAAGTTTTATAAGCATATGAAACCTGCTTTAGTACATCCAAAAAAACCATTTTTTATATCTTGTTGCAGCTCTAACAATTTAATATGAAACACCCATGCAACAATATCCGGTCTATCCTCAACCATCTAGCCCTCTATAAATTTCAAATATTCTTTTATTTCTTGCCATTTCGGGTTGCATGTAAAGGTCAAAAAATAGTCTGGTGATCCTGCCCAACGACATTCTTCCATAGCATCCTGATAATTTTGAACCATATATCTCGGACCACCGGTGAAGGATGACGGAAGAACCATACGTTTAACTATTGAAATTGCGGAAGTATCACCTATTATTATCGCATCTTGTAACCCTCTGTAAACTTCAGATCTAATGTGTCGTTGGTTATTTCTAATCCAAACAAGTCTATCTTCCTATATAGAAGTGTAAGCATCAACCAAAAATTGTTGAAATAATCATCCCCCCATCTATAATGTTTCTCCTTCACCATGTCGATATTGTATTATATATGCGTAATACTCGCACATAGTCACGGTTGTTCGTTTGCATGATTTAGGAACCTTTTCCAAGACATAACTAATATTAGGTCAATAACCATCTTCTGCATACGGAAAGAGAATCAGATACTACATTGCCATGAAACTTGGATGTTTCTCGTTAATTCTCCGTAGTGACCCGCTCTTTTACTCAATAACAACATCTCTGAAACCAATGCTATGTACGCTTCCACCAACTGACAAAGCTACAATCTCTGAGGTACTGGGTATGTTATATTGTCTTCCATCTCTTTGCCTTCGTTCTAAGAGCGTAACGGTAACAAGTTTATGATTACTTCCCTTAAAACGATCTCTTGCCATCCTAAAAAATTTCGCTAGCTGATTACATTTATCAAACATGGAAATCAACTTCTCAACTATTTTAGCATCCAACATTTGTTCATGATTATTCCCCTGTACAGTCATTCTGTTCTTCACCTCATTATCAGTGTCATAGATGTATAGTTGAGCAAATTTTGGATGTCCATCCACTGGAAGCAACGAACCAATTTTATGATGATTCTGTCCATTTAATCTAAAAACATAAGGTCCTCGACCATTGTTGACAGAATGATCTACATGTCCACCCATTGAAGTGAAAGAAAAAATAGAGTTATATGTCCGAATGTTATTCCTATATTTTCTGCTTTCTCTCCCACCACTATATTGCAGCAAATTATGAAGGTAATCAGGACATGGTGTATACATAAGCAATTTAACCTTCCCTGCTTGACAACATATTGAAAATTTTGGGTTTTCAGGCGTTAAAGACTTGTAATTTCTTTCTGCATACTACATGACTTCTTTGCAATCTGGACAAACATAAGTTGGTCCTCCAAAATTCCATTCATTAAATATTTTTCCTATATACCATATGCATATTGAGTAATAAACAAAGATAAACCACAGTATACCAACAACTTATTTTGCAAGAATAAACTTACTTTTAATATTGCTGCCTTCACCTTCCACGCCTAATCTTCCATATGATGTTTCATTACTGTTATTCCTGATGCATTGATGTACATCGATAATATTGCGGGCAAATGTTTCTTTCATTCCCTCCACAGTTCGATATGAAGACATATCTATTTAAAAAATTTAGTAAATCAACATACAAATATTTGTCTGTGTAATAATATACGGTGAAGCATGAAGAACTATGAAAATTGAAATAATCTTGTTAACTTACCTTTATTAACCTTCTAAATTTTTTTTGTCCTACGGCAAGAGAACGGTGCATACGAACACATCGTCTCACAACGTAAAAGAAAATGCAATAACAATTACATGCACAAATGAATAAAAAAATGTCTTATATCACGTACCCTTCTCAACCACATTTGGCAGGAGATTAGACTTATGCTTTTTACTATCATTATCCAAATTGATAGTGGAGGAAGTAGAGCCCATATTTTTCCGTTTCACATTGCCTTGCTTCCTCGCGGCTCGACGATCCATTAGGTTAATTTTTCTTTTAAGTCTTGCATATCTGTTCATATGGTTATTGTCCATGTCTGCAATAACACAATTTAACAGGAACAATAAGAGTACAGCCTGATTTTCATTTGTCTTTGAAAGAACACTGTCATTTCTCAGTAACTTTACATTTTCCCATTACATTTACACATTACAAATAGTTATCAACTTAGATTTTCACATTTACGCATTACATGTCAGTTTAACCAACAAAACAACAATCAATCACAACCATGCAACCAAAATTACACAGTTTTAGTTCATGCATAAGGCTATGTAAGTACAATGCCTTTCCACGATTGTCAATATGTAAGTGCTAATGTACAAATTGTTCAAAAGTTGCATTAGCTTGGTAGGAATGTCGTTAGGTACTTCATGTGTATAATTCAGTAAATTATACATCAAAATAGGAGAGCTGTAAAGAGAAATAACTATTTGAATATACAAAAAATGTCTACTTTACTTAACAATGAGGGTACAAAATTTAATGCAAATTTATGTTAATATGTATAAAAAATATAATAAAAGCAACCTACTTACATGTTGATAATTTATGACACATGTTATAAGTGTCTACTTCCATATTATATTACATTTCAAAGGCCAGCTAGTTGAAAAAAAATTATAAATAGAGAAAAATAGCATCTATACAAACTTTGTGTATCTTAAGTTCAAGAAAAGATTATTTATCTTAAAATATGAACAAAAGAAGATTAGTTTATATGAAAATTTTTGAAAAGATTTTGGATTTATAAAGTTAGATGAAAATTCATTATCCACTGACTGAAATATTCACACACTTGTGTGCTCGCATTTAAAGGTCACTTATATCGTTCTCGCATTCAAACACCTTGGCTCTGCTTCTTCTACATGGCGAACCTTTTTTTGTGAGTGGTGGTGTGTGGGGGGGGGGGGGGGGGCGAGGGAGGGCTTTGCTGATTTGAATTGGTTAGGGTTTCAAATAGTTTCACGATGATGAAGAGGTTTATTTAATACGTGAATGTGGGTCGGTTTATTTATCTACATACCGTTATATAAAATATGACTACGCAGCAGCATATTTGATTTCCAGTTTTATGAGTATCAAGCAGCGAATACTGGCATATTGTCCGTTTACTGTTTCAATGTTTTTTTTACTCTACATGTTAAAGAGTTAAATATTCATGAAATTTCTGATACATCAGATTGGATTTGCACTTGAGTTAATTATAACTGTAATTTGATGGAATCCTGTATATATGGCACAGTAGAATGTGTAGGTTGCTCTGATATATATTGGTTATCCCGAGGAAACTGGTGTTCATATACCTCGATAACGCTGAACTGACTATATATTTATATTATATTCCGATAAAAGATGAAGATAATGACGAATAAAATTTATACAACGTTCAAAAAAAGAGTTTTTGACGTTAAATTTTTATGTTGTAGTTTTTGTATCTACTATGAAATTTGAATAATTTAGCATAATTGATTATTAATATCCCATATTTACACGACTGCTTTGCAATCTGGACAAACATAAGTTGGTCCTCCAAAATTCCATTCATTATGTTCCTATATACCATATGCATATTGAGTAATAAACAAACATAAACCGCAGTGTACCAACAACTTATTTTGCAAGAGTAACTTACTTTTAATATTACTGCCTTCACCTTCCACGCCTAATCTGCCATATGATGTTTCATTATTGTTATTCCTGATGCATTGATGTACACCGGTAATATTGCGGGCAAATGTTTCTTTCATTCCCTCCACAGTTCGATATGAAGACGTATCTATTTAAAAAAACTAGTAAATGAACATACAAATATTTGTCAGTGTAATAATATACGGAGAAGCAAGAAGAAGTATGAAAATTGAAATAAGCTTGTTAACTTACCTTTATTAACCTTCTTGATTTTTTTTGTCCTACGGCAAGAGAATGGTGTGCACGAACACGTCGTCTCACTGCATAAAAGAAAATGCAGTAAGAATTACGTGCACAAATGAATAAAAAAATGTCTTATATCACGTACCCTTCTCAACCACATTTGGCGGGAGATTAGACCTATGATTTTTACTATCGTTATCCAAATTGGTAGTGGGGGAAGTAGAGCCCATATTTTTCCTTTTCACATTGCCTTGCTTCCTCGCGGCTCGACGATCCATTAGGTTAATTTTTCTTCTAAGTCTTGCATATCTGTTCATATGGTTATTGTCCATGCCTGCAATAACACAATTTGACATGAACAATAAGGGTACAGCCTGGTCTTCATTTGTCTATGAAAGAACACTGTCAAATAAAACCGATAACAAATAAGTATCTGTTTTCTCAGTAACTTTACATTTTCCCATTACATTTACACGTTACAAATAGTTATCAACTTAGATTTTCACATTTATGCATTACATGTCAGTTTAAGCAACAAAACAACAATCAATCACAACCTTGCAAACAAAATTACACAGTTTTGGTTCATGCATAAGGCTATGTAAGTACAATGCCTTTCTAGGATTGTCAATATGTAAGTGCTAATGTACAAATTGTTCTAAAGTTGAATTAGCTCGGTAGGAATATCATTAGGTACTTCATGTGTATAAATTAGTAAATTATACATCAAAATAGGAGAGCTGTAAAGAGAAATAACTATTTGAATATACAAAAAATGTCTAGTCTACTTAACAATGAGGGTACAAAATTTATTGCAAATTTATGTTAATATGTATAAAAAATATAATAAAAGCAACCTACTTACATGTTGATAATTTATGACACATGTTATAAGTGTCTACTTCCATATTATATTACATTTCAAAGTCCAACTAGTTGAAAAAAAATATAAATAGAGAAAAATAGCATCTATACAAACTTTGTGTATCTTAACTTCAAGAAAAGATTATTCATCTTAAAATATTAACAAAAGAAGATTAGCTTATATTAAAACTTTTGATAAGATTTTGGATTTATAAAGTTAAATGAAAATTCATTATCCACTGACTGAAATATTTCACACAGATGTGTGCTTGCATTTAAAGGTCACTTATATCGTTCTTGCATTCAAACACCTTGGCATCTGCATCTTCTACATGGCGAACCTTTTTTTTAGTGGGGGAGGGGGGGGGCGAGGGGAGGGGGCATTGCTGATTTGAATTAGTTAGGGTTTCGAATAGTTTCACAACAATGAAGAGGTTTATTTAGTAAGCGAATGTGGGTCGGGTTTATTTTTCTATATACCCTATTATAAAATATGAATGCGCAACAGCATATTTGATTTCCAGTTTATTTACTTCAAACCGCTTATTTTAAAGCTTACGTATTCGTAAGCTATATATATTTACTTCAAATTCTAACTTTAAAATGCACTGATAACTGGTATTAGTACTTTCATTAAGCAGAAGAAATTGTATTGAAAGAAATAAAATAAAAATCATACATTGCCCGAGTATAAAAAAATATGAATGAATAACCTACTTATCCAGAAACAAATAGTTAAAAAAAAATCCATGTAAGTGATGTACATGCTCACCGTATTAGCATTTAAAAAGAGTGCAATAAATGAATAGTACAAAATTCGTTGTTGCAACTCAAGGATGAAAAAATTGATTTATTATATGACAAAGAAAAGTATGATGACGTTTACTACGCTGTGAAAATTATCAACATTCTGAACTTTAAAAATCAGTTGAAAATTTATGTATTTCTTCTTTATATTTGATCTTATACCATTCATTCACTAAAATTCCTCACCCTGTAATGGTTTGGTCTGCTGGTCCATACTAATTTCGTATCAAATTACAGTACAGACTCATACGCAATAATTTTGGTTTGGCTTCAATTGCCAACAATTAAAAATGTATTTAACCCATTACGTTGCTAGCTTGCGGTTTAGAAATATAAAATTTTGGTAGTATTTATATTGTAGAAGTAGGATAGTTATATAAATAGTTTTTTCTCATGTTAAAATACTAATAACATGCCCATACGTGTTCGTAACGATCCAAGAAAACATTGTGAGTCAGGGAAAAAAATATTAAACCACTGTGGATCTTATTTACCATAGTTTTAATTATTTGTAAATCTTATTTCACAGAATATGTTGTTAGTTAGTTGACAGAAAATAATTTCTGAAATATTGAAAGCAATACATAATTAAAATTGGATGTAATATGTATAAGGTATTTTCCATTAATTTAGAGATGACCATGTATTTGTGTTGCTATAAAATTATTAATACTACTTCTTTATGCTTAATTTCCTCCTTTTTTAATTGGACATGTGCATATGTTACACTTTGATTTTTAAGTATACTACAGGTCTTCTTCCAACACACTTACACATTGCATTCTTAACGTAAAAGACCCGATATTGTTAATTACGTCAGAATATAAACAAAAAATAACAAAAAAATAAAAAAATAAGGATTCATCTTTTGTTCCTTCTATTCATATTTCAATCAATTCAAGTATTTGGTACACAGATTTTCTTGTACAGAGTTTGCTTTCTGTTGTAGTATGCAGTATCAATATTTCAATGATATGTACCAACGACAACATTAAGGTTGTCAAACTGAATGTCATATAAAAACACTTGCCAATATGTGCAGATTGAGGCGCAATATTTTTAAAATACCTTCTTTGTTGGACCAAACAATATCAGACCAACTCCATGGAAGTCTCATGCTGTGACACCTAATTGTTTGAAATACTGAGCAACTATCAGCAGTAGAAAAAACATACCTGTATTTCCATCAACGAATCTTGTATACCAACCAAGAAGTGTAAATAGTCGAAATCACATATTTTAAAGTCAATGTATATGTAACCTAAGTATATTTACTTCAAATTCCAAGCGCAGACTAATCTGATAACTGATGTTAATAGTTTGAGTAATTAGCAGAAGAATTCGTGTTGACCAGAAAAAATATAATCATACTTTAAAAGAGTGAAAAAATAAATGAAGATCATAAGTAAACAGAGAGGAATAGCGGAAAAATTCGTAAACAATTAACATGCTCATGTGTTAGCAATCGAAAAGAGTACAGTAAATAAATATCAACAAAAATTGATGTTGCGGAGGAAGGATGAAATGAGAAAATTAGGCGGAATGTCAATTAGGAATAATTATACCAGCAATACCTCTGTATACTCAATAACGACTGAACAGAAGATTAATTTCAACATTTAAAGAAGAAGACGTACTGCAATAGAGGCGGGGGAAATCAGTACCGAATGGAAAAAGGATTGCAATCGATGTTTAAAGAAGAGGACGTATTGCAATAAAGTATGCGGAAATCAGTACCGAAGGGAAGAAGAATTGCAATCGCTGGGTTGGATTTTGGGAAGGAGGAGACGGAGGGGCATACGCACGTACTGATGTCAGTTATTTAATTATTTGAATTGGGAATGTAAAAGAAAGAGGACAACTGTGTTTTTCTTTTTTCCGTATAGGTTCCCTTTTCCCAAACGAATGTGCGAACTCAAGCATTATTATTCCGCCACATTGGATTTGTAAGAAAATAGGTGTGCCATAGCATCGTTCCTTCTATTATACTTTATTATGTAGATAATAGATAGATTATAGACGGCATGAGGGCCCCATCGTACTATGTCGCCATACTAGGCCGTACAATCAAAACCGCAAAAATGCTGTATTAGAAGTTGGATTTCATCTGTGAACCAAGGAAAAGGGATCATCGTATGCTAATTCGAGACTCTCTAGCCCGAGCCTCAGGAACAGCCGCAACTGCACCTTGGATCGTCAGGGCCTGTCCACCCAAAGTGCAAAGGGTGAATTAAAATGCCTGAACAAACATTTCCCTGCCCTTTGGGCATCTGGTCTGTATAAAGACTATATCATCCATTGGCCCCGCAGTGCCGATATAACCAAGGCGCCTCGCTATCCATCATCCACATAAGTAAAACGCCTGGGCGTGCAAAACCCAGACACCACTCCTAGCTAGAAGGAAACGCATGCCTTCCCCGATGTCCTCTCCTATTTCTGGTTCACACTGGTGTGTGAGGCTCGCGAATTAATGCTACACAAAGCTATGCTATATTAAATCTATGCTTTGATCATCAGCCACAAGACTTTGCTTTTCAACAGAAGCCTTGATCATTTGTATCTCAGCATGCCACACACGCAATTCACGCTATGCAACCGATGTCTATCAATCACATAGAATGAAATCCGATGTCAGACACACATCCATTTACAAATTCGTTCTGGGTCTAAACGAAAACGGAGGAACCTTATTCCTCGTCCCATACGTCCAATACAGGAGAGAGGCCCTTGCATATCCAGTCGATCTCTAGGTACGTCTGGACGATCACCACTTATTACCTTGTCATGCGTGTTTAGACCACTCAAGACATTAGTAATCATCCAAACGATGTGAAGACCTCCGTTCTTCAACCACAGTCTTCATCGTCGACTTATCGTCGATTCAGTTATTCAGAATGGGATAAACCCGGTCTTTCCGAATAACTCGCGTATATAATAAAAAAGTGCTATAAAAACATAACATATGCCTAATTCGAATTCAGAATATTCTTTTATTTAAATATTCATATCCTTTGGGAAGGGTTCCCATTAATTTTATCAAAGATAAATTCTTTAAAATTTATTCTTTAATATTCCTTTGGATATCAATTCGAACCAAATTATGGTTTATCCAAACTAGTCGGGATTAGCGAACCTTACCAAAGCAATCAGTTGTTTTAATTTTCCAATCCCAACCTATTCATCCCATTAAGTAAAACTAGTAATACTTTATATCTAACGCCACGGTGTTATCAGTAAATCCAATTACCATTTCACGTTCAAATCTAATTAAAGATTAAACTATCATCGGGAGTAAAACTGGTGATACTCCATTCTCGATTATTTCTAGAATTTGATAATTTTAGTTATCAGATTCACCTTTCAATCTATTTAAAGATTCATTAAAACTCTATTTCAGTTTTAATTTCCAAAAATCATTACTTAATGATTACTCAAAGTTAAGAAATAAATCTTATCTTTAACTGGGTTAAAGAACTAATGTCATTTAAAACACAGCTAACGATATACCCAAAATCACATTCCATTAACAATGGAATCTTCATGGAAAACAGATCAATATATACAATCGATATGAACTTCCATATCCAAACGATACTATAAATGGAATAATGGCAAAGCCTCTTAAATTCCATATATAGTAATAGTCTTCCTCCACAGAAGTCCACTTCGATTATTGCCAAATTGAATTCCATTCCATTCCATTCCAATTTATTTTATTAAATTGGAAAACTTCACTTTGGAATATTTCTTTTAAATCTTAACAAAAGATTTATAAATTCCAAATCGTATTTCATTGTAAATCGGGTCAAAGAACGAATGTCGTTAAAATCACAGTTCACGATAAACCCAATTCACATTCCATTTTATTTTAGTTATTAAATATAATTTGAAACTCTAATAATCTTAATTCACAAGGGGTTCAAGAATTGTGTTACTGAAGACAATGTTCACCACACACCCAAAATCCCATTTGATATTAAATACAAGGCTCTGAATAGAATATATATCAGCTTATATTCAATATCAAATACTACAACCAACAAATATCGTATTGGAAATAACGATATAAATATATCTTTCAAATTTCCGCAACAATATTTTTACAATCACGAAATCCAACATCAAAATATTCCGAAGACAATTTCGATTCAAATCCATTTCAACTTATAAATTATAAATCCTGGTTATTTTTAAAACCATTTCAAATCCAATTTATTTATTTGAAAATATTGGATTATAGTTCTAGTTCATAACTAGTTCATATCAATAAATACCTATTTGTTTATCTTTTCAAATATGGAATTTTTCAACCCAATTCTTTACAAACCATTTCTTATGATTTTACACTAATTATTGCTATTTTTAATAATTTTATCAAGGCCCGTACAGTCGATTTCCATAAACGGCCATCGAACAACACTTACAACGACCTTTTCAAAATTTGATTTGGACATAATTCGAAATCCAACCGTTAGATTTCAAATCTCTAATATTTGTTGGAAATCTCTTTTGGATACAAACCCAATGGTTCTGGTTTTAGGACAATCCGACGGTCGGATCTCCCGTAATGTCCATTCGAAGTCAATGGTCGAAATTCACAAACTGCCGCAGCGCGGCGCATTCTATTCCGGCCATTATATTATATATATAATACATATTTTGTCGATTTCCATTTAAAATGTATTTTATAAATCATTTTAAATTCGTTTTTAAAACGATCACAACTTCATATTCAATTTCAAATCAAAAGTGAATATTTTATGTCATTAATATATAAATGATAATATTTTCAAAATATTAGATATTGAAATCAATTTCTTTTCAATATTCATTATAAAAATGAATTAAATCGATATAAATATCGTTCACGTCAAAATGGCGTTAAATTAATCAACACGGCTTTATATATTTAAATATATTCGTGTCCATCCTAAATCGAACATCAAAATCATATTTTGTGTGATGGTTCGCCCCGCACCAGTCGGCATTTCCTCCAAAAGTTCGCTGTACACATGCCCAATTAGCCCGGAACGGTCTCCAAAGAAAGGAAAGAAGAGAATGAACTAATCAAGAACCTGTAGAATGTCTCACAATGCAGGGAATGAAATATAATAATAACATACTTGACATAAAATAGGTGAGACAGTGCATAAGCTGAAACTAAACATCATGGCAGCGGAAAATCCAAATACAACTTATGTTCCACATCATCATTATTATAACTCTAAAACTGTCTCTAAAGCAAAAGAAAGGAAGGGTACACTACTAATGCCCAAAATAGTGACCACCAACGACACAGGGAGAATATCTATATATATCATACGTGGAAGCCTCCTGCTCATCTCCGGTACAACTACTCGTGCATCACCAGCTAAACTGTCTCTAATCTGCTCGTGAGAGCATCTAGAGTAATAAGAAGAGATATAAAACTCTGGGTCAGAAAAAAGTCTAGTATAAGCGATAAGCAGCAAAACATAACAATAACAGGTATACTAAACCATACCTGAACCTGGACCTGCAACCAAAGAGTTAGCACTACATACCATACAGTACTCTAAGGTGCCACTAACACATGGTATAAACAATACGGGGGTAGGGGTGTGCATGTCATAGTGATGGCAGACAAATCAAGCGATGCAACCATCCTCACATCTCTCACTAAGTGCGTAAAGCATACGACATCCACCACTTTGATCACTAGACTCATCAAGGTAATGACGGAGTTTGACTTGTACAACTACTGCTACCACCAAGCTTATCCTATGGGATCATGACCAAACCTTTTCAAATGACCCCACTTCATTGGTCTATAGCCCACTAGTTGTACTTAGGCCACTGTGGCCCTGAATCCGTTCACGTACCTCCCATACATAGTGATCCAAAGTCATAGACATCGACAACCGCTTAACACACGTCCCGCAACAAAGCCCAACTCATGAAGTTAACTCGTTGATTCTCAACTGGATCCTGAGTTATACTTCCCATTTGGGCTTCCTTTGCATCTCGGGTTTTGGTCGAATTGGAGTTGGTCTTCAAAAGAGTCGTCGAGTAGAAGTAGCTTAAGTCTGGTTCAGTTCGGCTATACGTCATCTTCATATTTTTCGTTCTGTTCAGTTCAGATCCTCCATCGTGGTTTGGCTCAGCTCCTTCATTCGGCTCGGTTCGGGTACCATCCTCCAACTCGGTTCGGTTCGGTGCAATGCTTCACAGTATGCTCCTGGGTGTTGTTTGGTTCGGTGGTTCTCCTCCTTCAAACGCCGGTTCGGTTCGGGTGTGCTTCCTCATGTCTCCAGATCCATTCCGGTCTTCCCCTCTTAGCTCCGGTCAGATCCCCTTTTGGTCTCTCCGATCCGATCCCCTTTTGGTCCCTCCGATCCGATCCCCTTTTTGGTCCCTCCGATCCGATCCCCTTTTGGTCTCTCTGATCCGATCTCCTGCCCAATTCCAACTCTAAGAAAATGGCCTTCCTTCTCGCCAAGCCCTTTATGCAACGTTCCAATCCAAATCAAGTTCACTTGCTCGGTTCTCCTATCCGATCCGAGCCCAATAATCCGATCCGATCCGGTTTGAAACCCTACACAATTCCGATAGCTTTCCAGCGACTGTTTTACGCCATATGACGGCATTTTAGACCATTCTAACTGTTCTAATCAATCACAAAGCATACCATATAGTCATAGCAACATAGAGAATCAACCATAAACATCAAAACAACAACCATAGCATGTAAATTGGATCAATCATAGCCAAAAATCCATATTTTCCCTTAATCATGTTTAGACATAACTAATGATATGATTAGCAAAACTTAACCAAGTTATCCAAACATTCTAACAGAGGCTTAAAACATCATTTCAAATTTTATAAATATCTTTCCAGATTTTTAACATGTATAAATTCGCTAATTATCACCAATTACTCTTAATTTACCATAATTAGTGAGGAACTATGCAAATCACTCGCCTTGGCCACAAATTAACTTTAGATTTGAAATAAATCTCTGTTATGGCAGTGTTCCCAAGGTTATACAGCTGTTCTACCTCGATTCTTGTGCTAATCCTCTTTGATTTGATGTAGATTTGGCTTAATTATTGATTAAAAGGTGATTTAGGGTGTTTTAGATGTTGGAGGCCATTACTAGGGTTCATAGAATGAAAGTGGCGGCTGTGAAAGTGAGAAAAAGGGTGTTCTCTAAACCTTAACAGCCCTTAAATACCCCAAATCCCGAAATTCCCCTTTGGGCCTAGCTGCTAATCACTCGGGAAGCCCAATTAAGTTGTTTTCACCATCTGAAACTTGTTTCAGCCATATCTCCCAATTGATGAGTCCGTTTGGCTAATGTGACCACACACGGAAAGGTAAACCATCATCCGGATCTAATGGAAGTGGTTTCAAGTCAAAACTCCTTTTCAATCAAAAGTTATGGCCGAAATAAAATCAGCTAGGTGCAAAACGGTCATTTAAAAATCGGCAAAAATCATGAACATGGGAAATGACCCCAATAGTCGTCTCCCAAAGTTACATGACCATACGACTTCGCCTGTGAAAGAAATAAATATTCTACGATCCTTCGATGCGTAGAATGCGGGTCGTTACATTTTGATTCCTTTCTGAATATTATTTTAAAATATTCCTTATTTTATTTTATTCAACACATGAATATTATTTTAAAATATTTATTTTCCACATTGGAATGAGGCCCAATCAAATACCATATAAAGTTAATTATATGGATTATATACAACACATGTATATACTTGCAACGATAAACAATCAACCATCATCCAAAATGCACTACACAACTGTATAAGCGTTAAAAATAAATAAAAAATGCTCATCACAGCCTGTCAACCCATCGATTGACATACCAATAATTATTGGGATCGGTTTTTGTTAAATATCAACCCAATAACCGTGTGGGGTTTTCAAACAACAAATACTGGTTATTATTTGTGCAGTTGGGCGATGTGTAAAATTTATCGTCCCAACCAGTATCAGATAAATGAGTGTACATAAAAAAATCATCCGATTTGTTTATGAATATTTATTTCATATGACGGCCTGCCCTGCACCAGCCGACATTTCCAATGAAAGTGCGTTGTGCCGATGTCCAACCAGCACGGGACGGTCGTCAAAGAAAGGAAAGGTAAGGAATTTGAACTAACAAGGAACCTGTAGAATGTCTCACAGTGCATGGAATAAAATATATGCATACTTGGCCTAATACAGGCGAGACAGTGCATAAGATGAAAACAAAACCATAATTATCATAGCAGCGGGAATCCAAAATACAGCTTATGATCCATAACCATTATTACAACTTCAAAATACTGTTTCTAAAGCAAAAGAAAGGAGAGGTACACTACTAATGACCAAAGCAGTGACCATCAACAACACAGGGAGAATATATGTAGATAATACGTAGGAGCCTCCTGCTCGTCTCCGAATCAGCTACTTGTGCATAACCAGCTAACCTGACTCTAGTCTTCCCGTTTAAGAGCTCCCAGAGTAATAAGAAGAGACATAAAACTCAGGGTCAGACAAAAGTCTTGAATGAGCAATAAGAAGCAAAACAGAATAATATCAGGTATACTAAACCATATCTGAACCTGGACCTGCAACCAAAGAGTTAGCACAACAGACCGCACAATACTCTAAGGTGCCACTAACATATGATGTAAAGGATACGGGGGGTGGGGTGTGCATGTCATAGTGATGGCAAACAACCAAGCATAGCAACTATCCTCACATCTCTCACTTAGTGCGTAAAGCATACGATATCTACCACTTTGATCACCCAAATCCTTGCGCTGATCACCCTGCCCCATGGGGTCACGGTGACTCCACTGCACTTATCCATAGCCACTAATCCTTTGCTATGCCTACTCTGCCCCATGGAGTCATAACAACTCCACTGCACTGGCTCATAGCCTTGCTACGATCACTCTACCCCATGAAGCCATGATGACTTCACTGCACTGATCTGTAGCCAATATCCGTCTCTCAGTGGTGAATCAAAGCTATAGACGTCGATAACCCGTTTGCACACGTCCCGTAGCAAATCCAATCATGAAGTTAACTCGTTGGTTCCCAACTAGATCTTGAGCACAAGCTTCCCATTTGGACTACCTTTGCATCTCGGGTTTGGTCTCCTCCGGATCGGTTCAGTTCTTGTTCTTCACTTCAACTCGTACTTCTAGTTCGGATCGTGATTCACGCCTCAAATCCAAGCATTTCGGTTTGGATCGGAATACTCCATACGGGTCGGGTCGTGGTGGTCATCTCTAGTTCATGGTCATCGCCTTATGGTCAATTCGTGGTGTTCGCCGGTTTGGATCATTAGCAGCCGCTGGGTTCGGGTCGGTTCTTGGCTTCTACTTCAGATCGGTTCGTGGTTCTCTCCAGAGCATTAGGTCGTGACTTCAAGCAAGCGGTTCAGATCATGACATCTTCATGCAAGCGGGTCGATTCAGAGAACTCCAGGTACAGGCGGGTCGGTTCGGTCATGATCTCCCCAGTTCCCCAGATGGGCTCGTGATACAATACTCCGACCCGATCCGGTTCGGTTCGTGCTTCCCCCTCCGTTCCGATCTGGTTCAGTTAATTTCCTGCACTTCTTTCCAGCGACTATTTTACGCCATTCGATGGCGTTTTCGACCAATCTAACTTTTCTAATCAATCACAAAGCATACCATACAGTCATAACAACATATAAAATTGGCCACTAACACCAAAACAATAATTTGATAGGTTAAAACGGATCAAACATAGCCAAAACCCCATATTTTCCCTCAAGCATGTTTAAGAAAAACTAATGATAAGATTAGTAAAACTTAACCAAATTAACCCAAATTTCTAACAGAGGCATATAATAATATTTCGAAATGTATAAATGTTTTTCCAGAATTTAATCATGTTTAAATTCGCCAATTAACACTAATTACCCTTAATTAATCATAATTAGTGAGGAACTATGCAAATCACTCACCTTAGCCATAAACAAAATACCAAATCTGAAAGTATCTTCTGTTTGGCGTAGTCCCCAAGGCTATATAGCAGTTTCGACCTTAATTTGGTGCAATTTCCCCTTGATTTGATGTTGCTAAGCTTAATCCTTGATTAAATAGTGATTAGAGATGATTCTAGATGATGGAGGCCATTATTATGGCTCCCAGAAGGTAAATGGCGGCTAGAAAACTGAAATGAAAATCTAACTCATTTCAGCCTCCCCATAACCCTAATCCCGAAATGGGTTATGGGCCCATTCACTTATCACCTCTTTTGGTCCGGTTAAGCAGTTTTTCACCTTCTAAACCTTGTTTCAGCCATATCTCCCAAACGGTGAGTCCGTTTGGCTAGTGTTACCACTCTACAGAAAGGTAAACCATCATCCGCATCTAATGGGAGTGGTTTTAGGTCAAAACTCCTTACAAGTTAAAAGTTATGGTCGAAACAAGATCAGCTAGGGACAAAATGGTCATTTAAAAATAAGCAAAAATCATGAACAAGGGAAATGACCCAAATAGTCGTCTCCCAAAGTTACATGACCATACGACTTCGCATGAGAAAGAAATAAATATTCTACGATCCTCTAATGTGTAGAATGTGGGTCGTTACATTCTCCATCCAATAAGAAATTTTGTCCCTGAAATTTCTTAACCCAAAACATACAAAGATCCCGCATGCCTACCAATCATTAACAAAACAATCAAGCATACAAAACAACACAACAAGCCTATCCTAGCATGCGGTTTACTAACAAGGGTGTACTATACCGATATAATAACCTTACCAGGCAAAAAGTTCTGGATACTTCCTCCTAATGTTCTCCTCTGTCTCCCAAGTACTGTCATTCTCATTCTTGCCCCCACTGAACTTTGACTAAGTTCACCGCTTTCCTTTGAAGTTGCTTCGTATCGTGCTCGTCACGAATCGGCTTGCGGTTCCTAACCATCTCAGGTTATACTTCGATATCGTCCAACTGATCAGGGAAATAGCCATATCGGGGTCGTGCACGAATTTCCTTATCTGGAAAACATGAAATACGTTATGAACTCCTGCCATCTTCTCTGGTAATTCAACTTTATATGCCAATTTCCCAATTTGCTCGAGAACTGGGAATGGTCCAACAAATCTTGGTGTTAACTCGCCTCTCCTGCCAAATCGTATCACGCTCTTTAATGGAGAAATCTTGACAAACACCAAGTTGCCAATGGAGAACTTTAAATCTCTTCTCCTCTTATCAGCATAACTCTTCTGTCTATCTTGAGCAACCTTCATTCGTTGTTGGATAACCTTAATCTTATTTGAAATTTCTCTTATCACATCTGGTCCAAGCACAAACTTCTCACCGGTTTCTAACCAACATGATGGTGAGTTGCACGTTATTCCGTACAAAGCTTCAAATGGTGCCATACTAATACTGGATTGATAACTATTATCATATGTGAACTCCACTAGATGTAAATGGTCATCCCATGATTCACCAAAATTCAATATGCAAGCTCTCAACAGATCTTCTAATACTCGATTCACCCTCTCTGTCTGACCGTTGGTTTGAGGATGATATGCGGTACTGAGATGTAATTCTAATGCTAACGCCTCTTGTAAGCTCTTCTAAAACCCATTAGTAAACAACCGGTCTCGGTCACTCATAATGCTTTTAGGTACTCCATGAAATCTCAATACCCATTTCATATATAGCTCAGCTAACTTAGCTGCAGTTCTATTCGACTTGACGGGTATGAATCTTACACTCTTGTCAATCGATCCACAATCACCCAAATGCTATCATGGCCCAACCTAGTCCTTGGTAACCCATCAATGAAATCTATTGAGACTTGTTCCCATTTCCATTCTGGAACTTCTAATGGTTGCAAAAAGCCACTAGGCTTCTTTTGCTCAGCTTTAACTAACTGGCAATTCATGCGTTTGGATATAAACTTCCCAACATCTCTTTTCATCCCTTCCCAGTAGTAGGTCTGCTTCATGTCTCGATATGTCTTGTTACCACCGGGGTGTATAGTCAGTTTTGAGTGATGACATTCTCTAAGCACTTCATCTCTCAATCCATTGACATTGGTTAATCTTCCATTCTTTCTAAGCCATCCATCTCGATCAAGCCCATACTCGCTCATCTCATCATCGATGCCCATCTCTAACTGGAGATGATTTTCAACAAGTTAGGATTGTCCATCTGACTGGAACCAATCCGCTTAATCAAAGTTGGTCTGACCATTAAACTTGTTAATACTTCTGGATCCACCTCGCACTTTGGTCTGACATCATACCCAGTGATGTACTCCAGTTGCTTCCACTCAAGAAACATAGCCCCTAAACTGGCATGTATTCTACTTAATGCATCAGCTACCGCATTGCCCTTTCCTGGTGTGTATGCAATATCGAAATCGAAGGAAGCCAAGAATTCTAACCATCTTTACTGTCAGAGATTTTGATCCTTCTGAGAGAAAAGAAACTTTAATGATTTATGATCGGTAAACAACTCAAATCATTCTCCCAAGAGATAATGTCTCCACATCTTCAATGCGAACACGATCGCTGCCAATTCCAAATCATAGGTAGGGTATCTTTTCTCGTGCGGTTTCAGTTGCCTACTATCATAAGCAACAACCCTACCTCCTTGCATCAATACAACACCTAGTCCGGTACTACAGGCATCTGTGTATACCATCATCTCTTCATTCCCTTTAGGAATGACTAACACTAGTGCATGTGTCAACTTTTCCTTTGGACTCTTGAATGCATTCTCGCACTTTTCATCCTAGAGGAAAGCTTGATTCTTCTTGGTCAACTGAGTCAACGGTGCTGCTATCTTGGAGAGGTCTTGGATAAACTTACGATAATATCCAGGTAATCCCAAGAAACTTCTTACGTCTGTTGCATTCTTGGGCGTAGACCAATCTTGTACCGTAGCCACCTTTGCAGGGTCCATGGCAATACCATTCTCTAAAACAACATGGCCCAAGAATCTCACCTCCCTCCTCCAGAAGTGACACTTAGAAAACTTTGCTTTCAATTGGTGTTTTCTCAACACTTCCATCACTATCCTCAAGTGTTCCTTGTGTTCTTCCTCTGTCCTCGAATAAACAAGTATATCATCCACGAATCACAAGAACAAACTTATTCAACTGATCTATGAATACCCTATTCATAAGATCCACAAAATATGCTGGTGCATTGGTCAATCCGAATGGCATGACCAACCACTCATAAAATCCAAACGGCGTTCGAAAGGCTGTTTTAGCTATACTCTCAGCTTCCACTCTAAGCTGATGAAAACCTGTCGCGAGATCCAACTGGGAGAACACTCTTGCGCCACTCAACTGATCAAACAAATCATCTATCCGCGGTAGAGGATACTTATTCTTCCTCGTCACCTTATTCATCTCGCGGAAGACCGCACACAAGTGAAGGGAACCATCTGCCTTGGTAGCAAACACAACTGGTGCTCCCCACTCAGAAACACTTCTTCTGATAAATCCCTTCTTCAAAAGATTTCTTACTTGCACCCCGAGTTCTCGCTGCTCCCTTGGCGCCATATGACGAAGTGGCATCACTATAGGTCTGGCATCTTTCACTAAATCAATACGGAACTCAATCTCTCGGTGTGGTGGAAGTCCGGTCACTTCCTCGAAGAAGTCTAGATACTAGCCAACCACGGGCACATCTGACAACTCATCATGCGGGATGTCGAGGGAATTAAGAAAACTAGCCATTACCCCATCATTAGGTAGACCACTAAACACTACCCTCCGCCCATCATCCGCTCTTACTGTCACCAAAATCCCTCACAGTCTACCACCACCCCGTACCTTTGGAGCTAACTGACTCCCAAAATAATGCCAAACCCAGTAAAGCCCAAACAATGCAATCACAAGAAAACATGCATCCATGACTCTATAAAACAAAATTTCGACAAATCATGCTATGGCTAGTTGAACCACCAATCGGGTTCGTCACCGCTAAAGGTCTATCGACTATCTCGGGTTCCAATCCCAACCAATCTTCCATGTCAATAAATATGAAGGAACGGGAAGCCCCGGTATCAAACAATACTCGAACAGGAACATCATAAACAGAAAGCATACCTTGAATGGCGACATTATTTCCTTTCTCCATGGGGAATTTGACGAAGAAGGACCAACATTGATAGCATATGCTTTCACAATCTGCTTTTCTTTAGGGGGTTGCAGACACTTGTCCTTGTGATGTCCCACTTGGCCACAGTTGAAGCACTTTCTATCCCTGGCTTGGCCCGACATTCTTTGGCATAGTGTCCCTTCTTACCACAGCTGAAGCACTCAACATCTTTCTTATTCTTTTTATTTTGGCCATCCTTGGTCTGATTCTGCATTCTCTGATTCTGAGAACCAATCTTGCCTCCACCGCTTGCTTGCGGCTTTGGCTCCTCTGCAGATGCAACCTCAGTCTTTGACTTAGGGTATAGACTCTCTGATCTCAAAGCTTTCCCCACAATCAATTCAAACGTCTCATCGACGTGGGTTATAAGCCTTTCCCCCAAGTACTGGTCTAAGCCTGTTATGAACTTTTCAATTTTCTTCTCGGAAGTATCAATAAGGGATAATCCATATTTCGATAGAGTATCGAACTCTGCAATGTACTCCGAGACTGCCCTACCATTCTTCTTAAGCTCCAAAAATTTCCTAAACAGCTCTGACTTCTGGGCAGCTGAGATGAACTTATCACTGAATCGGGCCTTAAGCTGATCCCCTGTAACTTGATCCTCTGGAGTAGCCGCCTTAATAGCTTTCCACCAATTCATCGCCCGTTCGGGCAGCTGATGGGATGCTAGCTTCCTCTTCATCGCATCCTCGATACCCAAGTCTTCGAAGATACGCTCACAGCTATCCAACCAATCATAACTTCTACATCCAATTCCGTTCCATGGAACAGCTTTCCACCAAGGCTAGTGTAATCCTTGCATATCTTGGCGAAATCGGCCCTAGGCGCCTACACCACTGCACCACCACCATTTGCAGCATTGGGAACTGCTCCTTGTACATTTCTAAGCATCTCTCTCATGAAGTCAATGAACATCGTCCTCATATCAGGAGCATTCCCATTATTAGCTCCTCTACCAGTACCCCTAGTATATCGGCTCATCATACAATCATTAAGGAGAAAACTATGAACCATCTCTTCAGTGGTGCTAGTGCAATGCGACCTCATCCTTAAATATAATAATAGTGTATATATAAAACTTTTGAAATCAAAAATATAACAAATACGCGCTCTCATATACATACTATCTCTCCCTGGTGTCTTTCCCTAGGTTAGCTACGCAACCTAGAGCTTTGATACCAAATGTGACGGCCCGCCCCGCACCAGCCGACATTTCCAATGAAAGTGCGCAGTGCCGATGCCCAACCAGCACGGGACGATTGTCAAAGAAAGGATAGGTAATGAATTTGAACTATCAAGGAACCTATAGAATGTCTCACGACGCATGGCATAAAATATAACAATAACATACTTGACATAAAACAGGAGAGACAGTGCATAAGCTGAAAACTAAACCATAATCATCCTAGTAGCGGGAATCCAAAATACAGCTTATGATCCATAACCATTATTACAACTTCAAAATACTGCCTCTAAAGCAAAAGAAAGGATAGGTACACTACTAATGCCCAAAGCAGTGACCATCAACAACACAGGGAGAATATATGTAGATAATACGTAGAAGCCTCCTGCTCGTCTTCGGATCAGCTACTCATGCATAACCAGCTAAGTTGACTCTAGTCTGCCCGTTCAAGAGAACCCAGAGTAATAAGAAGAGTCATAAAACTCTGGGTCAGACAAAAGTCTTATATGTGCGATAAGCAGCAAAACAAAATAATAACAGGTATACTAAACAATACCTGAACCTGAACCTGGACCTGCAACCAAAGAGTTAGCACAACATACCGTACAATACTCTAAGGTACCACTAACATATGATGTAAAGGATACAGGGGTGGGGGCGTGCATGTCATAGTGATGGCAAACAATCAAGCATAGCAACTATCCTCACATCTCTCACACAGTGCATAAAGCATACAATATCTACCACTTTGATCACCCAAATCCTTGCTATGATCACTCTGCCCCATGGAGTCATAGTGACTCCACTGCATTGATCCATAGCCAATAATCCTTTGCTATGTCCACTCTACCCCATGGAGTCATAACAACTCCACTGCACTGGCTCATAGTCTTGCTACGATCACTCTGCCCTATGAAGCCATGATGACTTCACTGCACTGATCCGTAGCCAATATCGGTCTCTCAGCGGTGAATCAAAGCTATAGACGTCGATAACCCCTTTGCATACGTCCCGCAGCAAAGTCCAATCATGAAGTTAACTCGTTGGTTCCCAGATGGATCCTGAGTACAAGCTTCCCATTTGGACTACCTTTGCATCTCGTATTTGGTCTCCTCCGGATCGGTTCAGTTCCTGTTCTTCATTTCAACTCGTACTTCCAGTTCGGATCGTGATTCACACCTCAAATCCAAGCATTTCGGTTCGGATCGAAATACTCCATACGGGTCGGGTCGTGGTGATCATCTCCAGTTCGTGGTTATCGCCTTCTGGTCGATTCGTGGTGTAAGCCGGTTCGGATTGTGAGCAGCCACTAGGTTCGGGTCGGTTCTTGGCTTCTACTTTGGATCAGTTCGTGGTCCTCTCCAGAGCATCAGGTCATGACTTCAAGCAAGCAATTCAGATCGTGACATCTTCACGCGAGCGGGTCAGTTCGGAGAACTCCAGGTACAGGCGTGTCGGTTCGGTCATAATCTCCCCAGTCCCACAGATGGGCTCCTGATGCAATAGATTGGGGTGAAGCGGTTCGGTTCGTGCTTCCTCCTCCGATCCAATTCGGTTCGGTTAATTTCCTACACTTCTTTCCAACGACTACTTTACGCTATTCGACGGCGTTTTCGACCAGTCTAACTTTTCTATTCAATCACAAAGCATACCATATAGTCATAACAACATATAAATTGGCCACTAACACCAAAACAATAATTTGATAGGTTAAAACTGATCAAACATATCCAAAACCACATATTTTCCCTTAAGCATGTTTAAGCAAAACTAATGATAGGATTAGTAAAACTTAACCAAATTAATCGAAATTTCTAACAGAGGCATAAAATAATATTTCAAAATTTATAAATATTTTTCCAAAATTTAATCATGTTTAAATTCGCTAATTAACACTAACTACCCTTAATTAACCATAATTAGTAAGGAACTATGCAAATCACTCACCGTAGCCACAAACAAAATACCAAATCTGAAATTATCTTCTGTTTGGCGATGTCCCCAAGTCTATACAACAGTCCCAACCTTGATTTGCTGCTATTTCCCTTTGATTTGATGTTGCTAAGCTTAATCCTTGATTAAAAGGTGATTAGAGATGATTCAAGATGTTGGAGGCCATTGTTAGTGTAACGAACTGGGATTTTCGACCCAGAAAATCAACACGAAACCCATGTTAATTATTCAAACAACGAACATTCCAGATCATTAATAGAAAGAAGCTAGAGGGTGAGAATAGATAAGATAGAAAATTAGAATAGAAGAAGAAGAAGTACACAATCAGTGTAACACCCCACGTCCATTAATGTCACTCACAAAGGGAATGCATTAACTTCTATGGAGGTTTTAGGTGAATATAGAACAGTAAAATTTCAACAAGACAGATATAAAATAGTACCTGGAAATTTAAAAACTTTATTTCAATTGCAGCAGAAGTCAAAACATGTTTGATTACATCATAACACCATAATCAAAGTCAAGTACAATATCTATCTTGATAAAAAAGTACATAATCCCATTACATAAATAGCCATTAAAAAGAAAGATAACAAGCTGGACTTTACTTCAGCAGTCCAAGCTTTCCAAGAGATAAGCAATCCAATCAGACTCCACTGGAACTTGGCCCAACCTGAGGACCTGAAGGGAGAAAAGGATGAAAAAGAAGGGGGAGGGGGGTCAGGCATAAAGTCTGGCGAGTATGATAATTCTACAATACTATTATCAAAATAACTAGACTAAGGCATAAGCTGGAAAACAAGGAAATGTCTATGAAAGAGCAGATTAAGGACATAGACAATCGCTAAAGGAAACGTTATAGGCGCTCCTAAATACTAAAGGATAAACACTATACTGCACCACACCAGTCACCCTAAAGATTGATTCCACTTAGCTTCACTTAGAAACTTTCTTAATGGCTTTACGTACTCCTAGCTGAATACATAGGTGCCGCCTGCCCCTATCTCCACTAGGTGTACCCTACTTTCCATTTTTCGATCGGCTCCCTACTCGTAGATACCCGTGCTGGCCCCACAGTGGGGGTGTATCATTCCCCTAAAGTGGCAACCCGATATAACGAAGATGCATGGCTTATACCTACACGATGCAACAATGTCTTACCTACCAGCCCGGGTCCACACACACATATGAAACCCGTTCGACTTGGGTCCCATCCTCGACTTGGGTCGAGCCCACAAAGATACGTTTTGGGATACTGGTTGAAATGGACCCCCATTATTTCCCACAAGCATTCCACCTAAGCTTGTCCCATTAGTCCATCCACTTAAACCACTTAGTCATGTTCATTTACATGTGTATTTGGTTAAGTCTAATCGTATTTCAAATGCCTCTAAAGGCAACCACTAGATTCCTCATGCCACCCAAGGCACCTACTTAACCCCCATGTCCCACCCTACATGATTATCTGGCTAAGTATTTCTTAATTCATTAAGGCCATAACCTCATAAAGACCTCTCACATTAGACTGGCATTTATGGCAGCTGGATTTGCCGGACGGGTCCGGGCAGTCTTACACCACAAAAAAGTCTAACCTCATGTCTTTACAACTGTTATGCTTTAGTTTGGGCCTAGGACCTCTCACATTGGGCCGAAATTTGTGACTACTGGATTTGCCGGGCGGGTCCGGGCAGGTTTACGTCACAAACGGGTCCAACCTCGTGTCCTAAGCATTGATTATTATTAATAATCCACTTTCCCCAATTTTAATAATTCCCTACTTGAATTATTAATTAATTCCAAATTTAACAATGTCCATAATTGACTCAATTATGGACATCTATTTAAGGCATGCAAAATCATATCAATTGCACCCCAATTTATTAATTTCCTAATATTACCCCTACCCCACGTTTGAACGTTTATTCGCAAAATGTATGCTAGACCCTATTAGTCTAACTTATAGCATAAAAGAAAATATTCACAACAACAACATATATATGTGACTAAATAAATCATAACAAGGGGTAAAACTTGCATACATTACAACTTGCATAAGGTTATACATGTCATGGATCTAAGGGTGTCAACTTATTTGATCAAATTTCATAAACTTGTATAGGACATGTGTGAATCAACATCATTAACGATATGGTTTTATATGGGTACACCTAACTCAATAGGTAAATTCCCAAAAATCAAAATTCATTTAATCATAGATTCATGTATATGGGTACACCTAACTTAATAGGCAAATTCCCATATTCAATATCCAATTAATTTGTAGATTCATGTATATGGGTACATCTAACCCAATAGGCAAATTCCCATAATCAAGATCTATTATAAAAAAAACATAA
The DNA here is from genome assembly GCA_030737875.1 of Allium sativum. Taxonomy (NCBI): domain Eukaryota; kingdom Viridiplantae; phylum Streptophyta; class Magnoliopsida; order Asparagales; family Amaryllidaceae; genus Allium; species Allium sativum. The sequence continues at coordinate 170,098,006 of CM060912.1, forward strand.
ACTTTAAACATGATCCAATTCGCATAAATACTAACATCATGATTTTACAACTTGTATGATTCAACACAACTTAACATGACATCATTATCATATAACATAAGTATTTCAACATATGTGATAATATGAGATCTACAACATATATAAGATTTACAACATAGCATAGCATGATTAATCACATATGACATAGCATAGGATTATTTACAACATAATCACTACAACATAACAACATATATATGATAACATAATAGCATAATAAGAGATCCACAACATAATTTACAAATACATAACAATTCATATCACTTTCTTGTGATCCATTCATAACTTAATCAAATTATTTTATAATAATATTGTGAGATTCATCATACTCACAATTTTAAAGAAGAGAAATAGAAAGAGAGAGAGCTTTTGATTTGATTTGAGTAGATTTAGTTTGTAGATTAGGCCTTCTTCTTCTTTAGTTTGTGACGGCTATGCTGAACTCCATGGCAACGACATGTCGGTAGCTCTCCAATTTTTCAAGTGATTTAGGGTTAGAGTCTACCCACTTATTTATAGATGTTAGGATTCATTTAGGCCATTAGATTTAACCTAGAAATAACCGCAGCCATTCAGATCAGATGGGGTTTATCTTATTGACTCAGCAATGAGTCAGAAGTGACTCAGCAAACACTCAGCAAATTAATAAACTTCTATTCATGTTTACATTAACTGCCCATATATATATAAATATATATATATACACACGCACCTATTCATGAATTCAAATTAATCCATAATTAACTTATGACCATTTCTACACATTAATTTTCCAATTAATGTCTTAATTCCATTTTTCGCCTTTTAAGGCAATTCACATATCTCAAATTTGTTATATGCCTTTTTAAGGCTATTTCGTGCAAATTCTCAATATTAATTCTTTAAATTTGTTAATATTAGTATTAAAAGAAATACGGGGTGTTACAATCAGAGTAAACATGAATCTTACAGCGGAACGAACAAAATATAGTATAAAACATAACTTTGAAATAAAACAGTATACAATAACATTATCAGAGTACAATGCTTACACGTAGCGGAAATAACAATAACTATATAATCCTGAAGCCTCCTGCTTCAAGCTCCTCTACGCATATCTGTAAAGACCTGAACTACTTGACTACACGTAAAAATTTGGGCACCCAAGAGTTTAGGGAAAACAAAACAAAACAAACTCTGGGTCAGTCATGGGACTGGTGTGAGTAAACTCAAATCATCGGTTTAACTTTACAAAATATTTTTTCAAAAGAAAAGATAATCGTAAGACCAATCCACACATAAACATGGACAGTTTTTACCTTACGATAACCCAAAACAGTTTTGGAAGTCAATACTTCTCTAATATTATAATAATGTCTAATCACAAGTAATTATCAATCTAGCAGAACGCTTGCATCTCGCATTCCACATATATAGTATACAAACAAAACCGCGGGCGCTTATTGGAGATTGAATTCCAACTATGACAAGGTATGGGACCACCTGCCGATAGTGTATCTCTAGAGGCAAATACACTGGGTTCAACAAGAACATCTTGCAACCCGACCCACACAGGACCGACCCCTCATTTCGCTTGAGTGTATCGAATGTATATCACCAACGGTTGGGAGCTACCCATCATCTTCCCGAAAAGGGACAGCATCGATAATAGTTTAAAGAATGAAATGGATTTTCTCTAGATAGGTGATATACACCCTAATGGGAGCGACCCACTTAGCCATGCTGCCTGCTCGATTTATGTCATTTCCTGGTTGATGAGGCTTGAGGTCATTAAGTATCTTTTGGAATATCTGACCACAATTCACTTTGAATGCCACATCGTCATACCCGTCAAATCACAAATTGATTTCCCCAAAAATACCATGGGTATAAAGCTAAGAGAAATGAATTCCTCCTCCACCAAACGTAAGTGAAGAAATCAACTTACGCGATCCGTTAGATATACTACGTCAGACATTCATCCAATCACGTTTGTCCTAGGACTGGACAAACCGAAGGCATTATTCTGTAAACAGGATAGCTCTTTCATAACTACGTCTTTAATATTTGATCGCAATGCTAAGGTACATATAGAGTGGTTTTCAGATAATGCATCTGATCCTGGTCTCTCCGTATTAACGAAGATAAAATGGTCAAAACTTCGATAGTCGGTGATTTAACTATCAAATAAAAACAGGTGTGCAACCAACGATATTATTTCCAGATGGAAATTCTATCAATCAATCATCAATCCACATTTATCTCTTTCTATAAAATTATCCTTAATTTATCCATTTCCCCATTTCTATATATTTGTAAATTCTTATTTTTTAAATTTAGAAAATATACATCATCAATCATTGGAAAACATTTGCATCTCTGTTTCACGTATCACTATCATTCCAGTATTCTTTCTCATTAACATTTCATTTTCTATGATTAGGAAATATCTCTGGTTATATTTGAAAAATGTTTCCAAAATTTATTCATTTGATTAAAACAGATGTTTACAAACTACTTCTATATGCGTGCACATCCATTCAACCGAATGCAGCATCTATATGATGGTACAACCATTATACATCCATTATACTAAATACATTCATTTATGCAATATGCAATATGTAGTGACTGAGCCGATCTAGTGCCTAAAGTGTGTGTATATATGCATCCACGAGCAACCGCTAGCAACCACTTGCATCCATTTTGCATCTATCATACATAACATGTCTCAAACACATGTTTCAACCATAGGATTATCCTAACTAAAGGTCAAAGATACTAATGAGAGGACATACTAAAGATAAGGTATGATAAGCTAAGCGATAAAGGAGAAATTAAAAGACATACCCTAAAAAAGAAAAGGGTATAGCGAACGCATCTTCCCTTCTGTCTCCCAAGTAGCGTTGCTCTCATCATCCCCCCATTGCACTTTAACTAGTCTGACCTCTCGATTTCTCAACTTTTTGATCTCCGACCCAAGAATGCATGTAGGAGCTCGTCTAATTGTTGCATCACGCTCTATTTCCACCTCTTTAAGCAAGCTCGGCTCTACCACCTCCGCGGTCTTGTGCAAACACTTCCTCAAATGTGATACATGGAATACGTCGTGTACTCCACTAAGTTTCTCAGGCAACTCCACCCTATACGCAATCTTCCCAATCCTGTCTTTTATAGGAAACGGCCCTACAAACCTTGGCGCTAATTTCCCAACGGACCCAAAGCGAACAACATTCCGTAACGGAGACACTTTGATAAAAACCATATCCCCAATGTCAAACTCAAGATCTTTCCTCCTCTTATCAGCATACGATTTCTGCCTATCTTGTGCTGCTTTCATCCTCCTTCGAATCAAATCAATCTTCTCCGAGGTTTCACTAACCATATCGGGCCCAAGTAGGATTTTATCGGTAGATTCCCACCAACATGTAGGCGAACGGCAAGGCCTTCCATAAAGAGCTTCGAAAGGAGCCATGCCAATACTAGACTGAAAGCTATTATTATATGCGAATTCTACCAATGGAAGGTGCTCTTCCCATGTACCCCCAAAGTCTAGGATACAAAGCCTTAAAAGATCCTCTAGAATACGATTCACCCTCTCGGTCTGGCCGTCCGTCTGAGGATGATATGCGGTGCTCAAACATAGCTGAGTCCCTACCGTCTCTTGTAAACTCTTCCAAAATTCGCTAGTGAAGATGGGATCACGGTCGCTTACTATACTAGAAGGAATACCGTGCAAACGAACTATCTCTTTAATGTATACAGAAGCCAACCACGGAGCAGTCCTCTTACTTTTCATGGGAATAAAATGGGCGCTCTTAGTAAGTTTGTCTACTATAACCCAAATCCCCGTATTACCCTTCCTTGATCTTGGTAATCCATCCACAAAATCCATTGAGACGCTTTCCCATTTCCATAGTGGAACTTCCAATGGGTGAAGCAACCCACCGGGTTTCTTTTGTTCCGCTTTTACTCGTTGGCACACCAAACATCTGGCGACGTACTCGGCCACATCCTTTTTCATACCGGCCCAAAAGAAAACCCGCTTCATATCTTTGTACATCTTGTCTCCGCCAAGATGAATGGTCATCTTTGAGCGATGAGCATCATCAAGAATGGCCTTCCTTAAGTCTTCGTCTTGAGGTACACAAAGTCTATTATCCCTTCGTAACCAACCCTTATCGTCTAGGGTATACCTACGAAGATGGCTAGACGACTCCACTCCTTTGAGCTTTTCTACTATCTCAACCAACTGGGGGTCGTCTTTCTGTGCCTCACCAACTTGTCCTAGAAGTGTAGGTCTAACCTCCAAGGATGCTAACAAACCAGGTACTAGGTCAACGGAGGGTCTAAAGTCAAACATGGAGATGAATTCTAAGCTTCGTCGTTCAACAAACAACGGACTCAAGGACAACCTTTTCCTACTTAAGGCGTCTGCTACCACGTTACCCTTGCCCGGGGTATATGCTATTTCAAAATCGTAGGAGGCTAGGAATTCCATACACCGTTGCTGCCTTAAATTCAAATCCTTCTGAGAGAATAAGTATTTTAATGATTTGTGGTCAGTGAACAGTTCGAATTTCTCACCAAGAAGATAGTGACGCCAAGACTTAAGCGCGAAAACAATTGCGGCTAACTCAAGGTCATGCGTAGGGTAATTCTTTTCATGAACCCTCAACTGCCTTCCACCATAGGCTATTACTCTTCCCTCTTGCATGAGGACCGCGCCAAGTCCCGTCCCACAAGCATCAGCATAGACGGTAAACGGTTTATTCCCGTCTGGCAGCACTAAGACTGGGGCTGAAGTTAAGGCTCTCTTTAAACGTTGGAACGCATCATCACAATCTTCGTCCCACATAAAAACCAGGTTCTTCTTCGTTAACCGTGTTAATGGAGCTGATATTTTTGCGAAGTCTTTGATAAACTTCCTATAATAGCTAGCCAACCCCAAGAAACTTCTTACTTCGGTTACATTTTTAGGGACCTTCCAATCTTGGATGGCCACCACCTTTGCGGGATCCACTGCTATCCCTTCCTTGGAAACCACATGCCCTAAGAACCGTACTTCTTTCCTCCAGAAGTGACACTTAGAAAATTTTGCCTTAAGTTTATGCGCTCGAAGGGTTTCCAACACTTCCCTAAGATGTAGGGCATGCTCTTCTTCATTTTTAGAAAAGACTAAGATGTCATCCACAAAGACTACCACGAATTTGTTAAGGTACTCCCTAAACACCCTACTCATCAAATCAACAAAATATGCGGGGGCGTTTGTCAAACCAAAGGGCATCACTAGCCATTCATAGAATCCGTCAGGAGTCCTAAAAGCAGTCTTATCTATACTATCCTCAGCCACTCTCAGTTGATGAAAGCCAGTGGCTAAGTCCAACTACGAAAACACTGAGGCGCCAACTAACTGATCAAAGAGATCGTCAATCCTCGGCAGTGGGTGTCGGTTCTTTTTAGTAAGCTTGTTTAGTTCTCTATAGTCCACACAAAGTCTAAGGGACCCATCCGCCTTTGTAGCAAATACTACTGGAGCACCCCACTCTGATATACTACGTCTTATGAACCCCTTCTCAAGCAACTCCTTCACTTGCTTATTGAGCTCCCTCCTTTCATGAGGAGCTATGTGGCGCACTGGAAAAGATATGGGTTTAGCATTATCCACAAGATAAATTCGAAAGTCTATCTCCCGCTTTGGAGGTAAGCCCTTCACCTCCTCAAACACATCCGGATATTCCCGGACCACCTCTATCGTTCGCAGATTCTCTACAGACGCATCTAGCAATTCAAGATAACTTAGCATAACGGAATTTATGGGACTACAAAAGATGTCGAGAGCATTACCAAGGCGAGTCACAAGCCTAACTACTCTCCTTTCATAATCAAGAATGGCCCCATTTCTAGATAACCAATCCATTCCTAAAATTAGCCCATAGCCCATGAAGCCCAATACATAAGCATCACATCTAAATTCAACGCTAAGTATACAGATTTTCAAATCCAAACATATCATGGTCAAATGAGCCGAACCCCTAATTGGATTTGAAACAACCAAGGGATCGTCTACTAAACTGGTGTTCAAGTGCAGTAATTCAACTAATGATGCAGAGATAAACGAATGAGATGCGCCAGAATCGAATAAGGTACGGACAGGATGATCAAACAGAAAAACTAAGCTTTCAACAGAAATTGTTCTACCTCTTTCTTGCAGCGGTGGGGCCGCAATAGCCTGAACTTTCCCCCTTGCCTGCCCTGGTGCCATAAGAGCCTGCACCTGTCCTCCCGAGGTAGACCCTGCCCTCTGCCCCTTCTTTGGGTAGTCCTTCACCAAATGTCCCGCATCTCCACAATGAAAACAACCAGTCTTCTTTTTCTTTCTACAATCTTTGCTGTGATGGCTCGGCGTCCCACAATTGAAGCATCTCTTCTTCCCTTTGCCATTATTGTTTTTACCACCCTTCTTATTTTGCTGTTGGGGTTTCTTCTGATCCCCTTTCTTTTCAACTGCCTTATCCTCATGCATAAGTGCCATTTCTACTAGCCTTTCAAAGGTGGCTCCCATAGGGATGTGGGTCATAGCCAACCCTTGCAACGGTTCATTCAAGCCTCTAATGAACCTCAAAGCTTTCTTCTCTGGCGTGTTCACCAACTCCAAGCCAAACCTTGCTAACTGATTAAATTTATTGACATACTCCTTCACTGATAAGCTCCCTTTCTTTAATGTCAGGAATTTTTCCATATTTAAATTCTCCTCTGCCCTTGAAAGAAACTTTGCCTCAAACCTTCGTCTGAAATCCGCCCATGAATCAACTGGACGTTCCCCGTTAGTGACCTCCCACCAAAACGAGGCCTCTCCCTTCATTAACCAAGCAGCTAAACGGACTTTCCTCCCATCTTCCACTTCAAAGATATTCAACAATTCCTCAGTCTCCTTAAGCCAGTCTTTGGCCTCCACAAATGTCTCAGTCTGAAACACCCCACCTCCGTTAGGGTCACTCTCCAAGGGAATGCCCTAATTTTGGTGGAGGTTTATAAGTACAAGTCACAGATATACAAGACAGATATAAGAACACATATTTGTAAAACAGCGGAAGAACAACAAACTTTATTTCGTTAAGTCAAATACGTGTTACAACAACATCCTTTCCAAAAACATAACATAACACTTTCATAATCTGTCTTGAGTACATTATTTAAAGAAGCATAAATAAAACATAGATAAACTGCAAAAGCCCCTTAGTGGATTGTCCAAAGCCATAGTTCAAAACAGGAAAGTCCAAGCAATACATTTCTCTTCTTCAAGCTGGATGTTGAGGCTGGTCAAGCTGCTGTGTTCCCTCCCTGAGGACCTGGGGGGGGGGGGAAACGGAAGAAAGAAGACGAAAGAAAAATAGAGTCAGACATAAAGCCTGAGTAAGTCTAGTACTACTTTGTCTATGAATAAAGAACTGGGTATGATAAGTAAAACAGGAAGTGGGCAAACACTATGAACTTGGTTAAGTTACCTAGGGTCGAATATATTATCGTACCCCATGTTAATCTCTGAACCCATATAAACTAGTTTCCAATTTGCACCCCATAATCAGGGTGATGTGATCCATTCTATGATGATCGGCTCCTACTCGCAAAGTTACATGTGTCTTACGGCCCCCGATGTCTGTAGTTACCTATGCTGGTCCCACCATGGGGTGTATCAAGTCCCATAGTGGCAACCCGACACAACCTTAGAGTGCAAAGGTATGCTACTGGTGTCCAGTGCTTTATTTTTCTGCGCCGGAGTGCGTGCACGCCCGCACACCGTTAGAACCTACACTGCTACACCACCGCCGTCGATTTGACCTCTTACAATCAGCCCAGTAATCGTGCCCCACCCTGCCTAGTTTCAGGGTATCCTGATACACCTTCTAGGGTTACTGCTGAAAAGGGTCCCCCGTTACTAGGTTTTCTATCTCTAGCCAACATGCTAAGTTGGTTAAGTGTTTCCTAACCTAACCCCACCAGTCCGTTTAGTTTAGCATGTTCCATTTTGATTAAGTCTTTAGTTCACTTAATCCTAACAATCCTGACTCAGCCTTAATTGTCTTATTAAGGCCCTGACCTCTCACATTAGACAGGTATTGTTGTGGCTGCCTGTTGCCGGTTGGTTCCGGGCAGTCATACGCCACAACTCAGTCTAACCTCGGGTCCTTGCTGGGCTCCATGTTTAACCTCCCACATTGGATAGGTATTGTTGTGACTACTGGACAGCCGGGCGGTTCCGGGCAGGTTTACATCACAACTCAATCCAACCTCGGGTTAAACACATCGTCTTTTCTACATTTACATATTTTGTCATTCTTCTTTATTTCTTATATGTAAATATTTGCGGCCCATTATTATGTTAATGGTGTAAAGGTTACACCAACCATGGGCCCAACCCATACTTGACTTTGGGCCCTTCTATTTCATATTTTCATTCATTAATTAATTTTTAACCCAACGTTATTTTCCCCCGTTTTACACGTCCGTTTATATATATTGGGCTTAGCCTTTTAAAGCCCAATTTAGCCATGCGAAAAGGGGAGGCTTATGGCGTATACACAAAGAGGGGAAAGTGAGCGCATGAACTTGCATATGACGTTGGAAAATACATAATAGAAATTGGTGTACTTGCATAGTGGTGACATGTATTTTGGTCATAAAACATAGGTGACATAAATCAAGGCATGTAAACTTGCATAGGTTTAACTACAACATGAACCTATATTCTTATTTAGGCATAATGTCAAACATAAGCATGGCCTAAATACTTCTAGCATAAACATGGCATATTGTCAAACATAAGCATGGCATAAAATACTTCTTGCATAGGCATGGCATATTGTCAAACATAAGCATGGCATAAAATACTTCTAGCATAGGCATGGCATATGGTCAAACATAAGCATGGCATAAATACTTCTAGCATGAACATAGCATAATTCAACTTAATCATGATTTAAGCCTAATCACATAACGATGGTATAAACATACTTATGCATAAATATTCCTAAACATGGTGTTTGCTTTAAACTTGCAAAAAAAGGGATTTTTGAGTCCAACCTAGCCATGTCATCATATAATCCTTTGAAACAAGATAGACTTAATAACGGATTTCAATTATGCCAAATATCATTCCTAGCCATATTCATAAGTTTGCAAAAGCATGACTTAATACATGGATTATGGTGTCAAAATTCCACATAGTTTCATATGAACTATAATAACCAAACTTGTTTCAATTACTTGCAAAATGATTTATGCACAAAAATATACATCATAATGGCATAATAACAAAGCCCCAAACTTGCATGAATTTCAATTAACTACATACATGTAGCTTCAATATAGATTACACAATTTGCGCAATATTCCAAACGTATACTTGCATAGAACTACCGCATGTAGTTCTTTATAATGAATAACATAATTTTGCACAAATATGAATTACTTCCATTGCCACAATTCAAGCATACACATCAACACAGTTGTTTATTAATACCAAAGTAATACTCTACTTACAATGGTTTGATGAATTCTCTAGTTTAGGGATTGAAGACGCAAATTCCTTTGTTGAATTGATTAGCTTTAGGTTGCTTGAATTGCTTTAGGCCTTAGAACTTTCTCCCTAATCCTCTCTTTAGTTGGCGGCTACTCTTTGTCGTTCCTCAGCAACATGGCGGCTATGTTCTTAATTTGAATGAATAGATTAGGGTTTAGTCTAGGGTTGTTTATATAGAGGTTAGGAATTGATTAGGACCCTTGATGTTGCTAGGTTAGATCATAGCCATTCATTAGGAAGAGAGACCAATAAAAACCCGCCACCTAGCCATAATGACAAAGCAGACCACAGAAATTCGACCAAACACAGACCTGGCCAGCCAGGTTGACTGGGCTCGACCAGGTCGACACCCCTGTCGACAGGGCTGTCGACAGCCCTGTCGACATGGGTAGCCCAGGTCGACAGCCCAGTCGACCTCGGTGGCTAGGCGGGTGTTTTATCCGCCTGGCCCATTGGGCCCCATTTCAAATTATTATTTTATTCTGTTTGAATTTTGAATTTAATTCAAAACTTCCGAAGGCCATATCTTCTTCATACGGACTCCGTTTTTTGAAAACTCGGACTCTATTTCGCGTATTTTTCCGAGACGAACGCAATGGCGTATCCCGTTTCCCTTAGTTCTTTGATTTGAATTTGATTATACTTTAATTCATGAATTTCACAGTTATAGAATTTTCGAGGTGTTACATTCTCCCCCACTTAAAAGGATTTCGTCCCCGAAATCTTCAAGTTAGGAGGAATGTATATCCTAACATCCAATCATCCATCTACTCATCCATCAAACACGAGCATCCATTGTCCTTAAAAGACTTCTAATGCTTCATGATCATATGAGAAGTGTGTGTGTATATGTACTTATCTAATGCAAAATCAGGCGGTCTACTGATTCAGTTGACCTCCTTAATGCGAATTATGTAAGTGCCATGAATCCATTATGTATGCAAATTTTCCTATTCTTGATTCTACATGAGTGCACAATCATTCAATACAAATGCAACATCCACATGACAACACATTAAAGTTCAACCATATACTAGTGCAAACATATATGCATATGCAATATGAAGTGACTGAGCCGATCTAAAACCTAGATTGTGTGTGTATATGCAACCACGAGCAACCACTAGCAATCACTTGCAACCACTTGCAACCATCATCCATAACATGTTTCAACTACATGTTTTCATACAAAAAGGTTTCTACCTAAAAGATATGGTCGAGGAGATATTCCTAAAAAGACAGATAAAAGCGCAACTTAAGGAAAAAGAAAGATCAAGGATGTACCCTAAAAAAGAAAAGGGTAGGCTGTACGTATTCTAGCTTATGTTTCCCAAGTCGCATCTCCCTCGGCGTCGCTCCACTGAACTTTGACGAGCTTGACTTCGCGGTTGCGTAGCTTCTTCACTTCCGTTCCTAAGATGCGGGTTGGAACTCTTCTTATGGTTGCTTCGCGTTCCACTTCGGCCTCTTCGAGTATATTTGGCTCTACCACTTCAGCCGACTCATGTAGACATTTTCGGAGATGTGAAACGTGAAAAACGTTGTGGACTCCAGCCAACTTCTCGGGTAGCTCTAATCTATAGGCCATTTTCCCAATCTTCTCGATAATAGGGAATGGCCCTACGAACCTTGGTGCTAGTTTTCCTGTGGTTCCAAAACGAACAACGTTCCTTAGCGGAGATACCTTGAGAAAAACTCTGTCTCCAACCTCAAATTCAAGGTCGGTCCTCCTCTTGTCGGCATAGGACTTTTGTCTGTCTTGGGCCGTCTTCATCCTTCTTCGTATTAAGTCTACTTTCTCTGAGGTCTCTCAGATCATATCTGGTCCAAGTATAGGCTTATCAGTAGACTCCCACCAACAAGTGGGCGATCGGCACGGTCTTCCATATAAAGCTTCGAAGGGCGCCATTCCTATGGTTGCTTGGTAGCTATTGTTGTAGGCAAATTCCACCAAAGGAAGGTGGTCTTCCCATGTCCCTCCGAAGTCAAGGACGCATAGTCTCAAGAGGTCTTCCAAAACTCTATTCACTCTCTCAGTTTGGCCGTCGGTTTGGGGATGATAGGCTGTGCTCAAGCATAACTGCGTTCCTACTGCTTCTTGCAGACTCCGCCAAAACTCGCTGGTGAAGATGGGGTCTCGGTCACTAACAATGCTAGATGGTATTCCATGGAGTCGAACGATTTCCTTGAGGTAAAGTGATGCTAGGGATGAGGCAGTTCGTTTACTTTTGACAGGTAAAAAGTGGGCGCTTTTAGTAAGCCTATCCACTATTACCCAAATGCTAGTGTTGCCTCTCCTAGACCTAGGCAGCCCATCGATGAAGTCCATTGAGATGCTATCCCACTTCCACTGCGGGACCTCCAGAGGATGTAGTAGTCCGCCAGGCTTTTTCTGTTCCGCCTTAACCTGTTGGCACACCATACATTTAGAAACGAACTCTGCCACGTCCTTTTTCATGCCGTTCCAAAAGAAAGTCCTTTTTATGTCTTTGTACATTTTATCTCCGCCTGGGTGTATTGTCATCTTGGAGTGATGTGCTTCCTCGAGAACCTTCTTTATTAAATCTTTTGTCTGTGGGACGCATAGTCTTCCATCTCGCCTTAGTACACCCTTATCGTCGATGGAGTATCTGTTGAGGTGACTTGAAGTCTCACCCCTAATTAGCCTATCAATTATTTCCACGAGTTGAGGGTCTTCGCGTTGTGCTGTCCCTACTGAATCCACTAAAGTTGGGCGTACTTCGAGAGATGCTAGCAAGCCCGGTACGAAATCGAAGGAAGGCCTAAAGTCGAAACTGGATATAAACTCTAGGCTTTGTTTTTCAACAAACAATGGGCTTAGGGTCAATTTCTTTCGGCTCAACGCGTCTGCCACTACGTTGCCTTTGCCCGGAGTATAGGAGATTTCGAAATCGTACAAGGCAAGAAACTCCATCCATCTTTGTTGCCTCAAGTTAAGATCCTTCTGCGAGAAAAGATATTTCAACGATTTATGGTCAGTGTAAAGTTCGAACTTCTCACCTAGGAGATAGTGTCGCCAGGACTTGAGTGCAAAGACGATGGCGGCTAACTCGAGATCGTGGGTTGGGTAGTTCTTTTCGTGCACCTTCAACTGCCTCCCGCCATAAGCTACTACCCTTCCTTCTTACATTAAGACGACGCCTAGCCCTGTCCCACATGCATCCGTATAAACAGTGAACATCTTGCTCCCATCTGGCAGCGTCAAAACTGGGGCTGTTGTAAGAGCCCTTTTCAGTCGTTGGAAAGCAAATTCGCAATCCAAATCCCAATTGAACACTAGATTCTTCTTGGTCAATTTCGTAAGCGGAGCTGAGATTTTCGCAAAATCCCTTATAAATTTTCGATAGAAACCTGCTAGTCCTAGAAAGCTTTGGACCTCAGTTGCATTCCTTGGTGTCTTCCAATCCTGTACCGCCACTACCTTCGCAGGGTCCACCGCTAACCATTGTTTGGATACTATGTGCCCAAGGAACCTCACCTCTTCTCTCCAAAAGTGGCATTTGGAGAATTTGGCTTTTAGTTGATGGACTCGCAAAGTTTCCATGATTGCCCTTAAGTGCTGAGCATGTTCCTCTTCACTCTTTGAGAAGATAAGGATATCATCTACGAAGACCACTACGAATTTGTTGAGGAAATCTCTAAATACCCTACTCATCAGGTCCACGAAGTACGCGGGTGCATTTGTCAAGCCGAAAGGCATGACAAGCCATTCAAAGAAGCCGTCTGGGGTTCTGAACGCCGTTTTATCGATGCTATCTTCAGCCACCCTTAGCTGATGAAAACCGGTTGCTAAATCGAGTTGGGAGAAAACAGACGCTCCTACAAGCTGGTCAAATAAATCGTCAATTCTAGGGAGAGGGTGCCTATTCTTTTTCGTTAGCTTGTTGAGCTCCCTATAGTCAACACATAGACGGAGTGAACCATCCGCCTTTGTAGCGAACACCACTGGAGCGCCCCATTCTGAAATGCTCCTCCTAATGAACCCCTTTTCTAGAAGCTCTTTAATCTGTTTACTTAGCTCTTTCCTTTCTCGTGGAGCCATATGTCTAACGGGCAACGCAACGGGCTTTGCATTATCTACAAGATATATGCAGAAGTCTATTTTCCGCTTCGGAGGCAAGCCCTTTACCTCTTCAAAGACATCCGGATATTCCCGGACCACTCTAACTGATTTCAGATTTTCAACAGAGGCATCTAGCGATTCAAGATAACTAAGCATAACCGCATACGAGGGATTACAAGAAATTTCCAAAGTATTACCGAGCTGGGTTAGGAGCCTAACAACCCTTTTTTCACAATCAAGGATGGCCCCATTACTGGATAGCCAATCCATACCCAAAATCAAACCATACCCCGAAAAGCCCAAAACAAAGGCACTACATTGAAATTCAACACTTAGAATAGAAATTCTCAAATCCAGACAGATCATAGACAAATGAGCTGGGCCCCCAATTGGGTTTGAAACAATTAAGGGGTCCTCTACCATACTAGTTTTTAGGTGCAGAGATTCTACTAAAGCAGACGAGATAAAGGAGTGTGATGCTCCAGAATCAAACAAAGTGCGAACGGGGTGATCATAAAGATAAACTACACTTTCTACAGAAGTATTTATACCTCGCTGTTGCAATGGTGGCGCTTCTAGCACATGAACCTGTGCCCCTGGGGTGGATCCAGCGCCCTGCCCCTGTCCTCGTTTCTTTGGGCAGTCCTTAGCCCTGTGGCCTGTCTGACCGCATGAAAAGCACCCACCATTTTCCTTGGCCTTCTTTTTCCGGCAGTCCTTTACTAAGTGCCCCACTTTGCCACAGAAATTGCACTTCCTCTTCTCTTTGTTGCCTTTCCCGCCCTTCTTAAAGTCTGTCTTATTGGGCTGCAAACCCTCTTTCTTCTTGCCCTTATCCTCTTCATTCAGCAATGCCATTTGCACCAATCTTTCATACGTGGCCCCCATGGGTATATGGGTCATGGCCAAACTGTGTAATGGCTCATTTAACCCTTTGACGAAACGGAGAGCCTTCTTGTGCGGGGTGTTGACTAGGTCAAGTCCGAACCTAGCCAGCTCATCGAACTGATTCACATACTCTCTAACAGTCTTGTCCCCTTGCTTAAGAAATAAGAATTTTTCCAACTGCAAACTCCTTTCTGCATCTGAGAGAAATTTGGTCTCAAACCTTGCCCTAAAGTCCTCCCATGTCTCCACTGGTCTTTCAGCATTAGTGACTTCCCACCAGTAGGAAGCCTCGCCCTTCAATAGCCATACCGCCAGTTGTACTTTTTGTCTATCTTCTACCTCAAAGATGATGAATAGGTCTTCAGTTTCTTTCAGCCAATTCCTAGCTGCCACGAAGGACTCAGTCCCATGGAAATCCCTTCCTCCCATAGCTTTAAAATCTTTACATATCTTAGCAAAATTGTTTCCCCGAGGAGGAGGTGGAGGAAAAGGTGCTGCTGCAGCTGGATGGTTTCCTTCCGCTGGGGGAGGAGGAATGGTAGGACCTGGCTGAGTGGCCCTTGCTTCTAAGAACCGTCTAAACCAACCAGGTATTGGCACCCCTTCAGGCAAGTTAAGATCTTGGGACATGCTGAAACAAAAAGGATAGATTCAAAACGAAGGATAAGAGATAGTTCCTATGGCTTTGGGGAGTGGACTTTGCCCTTTTTTTTTAAAATAAAATAATATTTTTCTTTTAAAAATGCTTCTTTAAATTTCCTTTTTTCAAAACCTTTTTATCTTATCTGGTAAACCTATGCTCTGATACCAAGTGAAACACCCCACCTCCGTTAGGGTCACTCTCCAAGGGAATGCCCTAATTTTGGTGGAGGTTTATAAGTACAAGTCACAGATATACAAGACAGATATAAGAACACATATTTGTAAAACAGCGGAAGAACAACAAACTTTATTTCGTTAAGTCAAATACGTGTTACAACAACATCCTTTCCAAAAACATAACATAACACTTTCATAATCTGTCTTGAGTACATTATTTAAAGAAGCATAAATAAAACATAGATAAACTGCAAAAGCCCCTTAGTGGATTGTCCAAAGCCATAGTTCAAAACAGGAAAGTCCAAGCAATACATTTCTCTTCTTCAAGATGGATGTTGAGGCTGGTCAAGCTGCTGTGTTCCCTCCCTGAGGACCTGGGGGGGGGGGGGGAAACGGAAGAAAGAAGACGAAAGAAAAATAGAGTCAGACATAAAGCCTGAGTAAGTCTAGTACTACTTTGTCTATGAATAAAGAACTGGGTATGATAAGTAAAACAGGAAGTGGGCAAACACTATGAACTTGGTTAAGTTACCTAGGGTCGAATATATTATCGTACCCCATGTTAATCTCTGAACCCATTCAAACTAGTTTCCAATTTGCACCCAATAATCAGGGTGATGTGATCCATTCTATGATGATCGGCTCCTACTCGCAAAGTTACATGTGTCTTACGGCCCCCGATGTCTGTAGTTACCTATGCTGGTCCCACCATGGGGTGTATCAAGTCCCATAGTGGCAACCCGACACAACCTTAGAGTGCAAAGGTATGCTACTGGTGTCCAGTGCTTTATTTTTCTGCGCCGGAGTGCGTGCACGCCCGCACACCGTTAGAACCTACACTGCTACACCACCGCCGTCGATTTGACCTCTTACAATCAGCCCAGTAATCGTGCCCCACCCTGCCTAGTTTCAGGGTATCCTGATACACCTTCTAGGGTTACTGCTGAAAAGGGTCCCCCGTTACTAGGTTTTCTATCTCTAGCCAACATGCTAAGTTGGTTAAGTGTTTCCTAACCTAACCCCACCAGTCCGTTTAGTTTAGCATGTTCCATTTTGATTAAGTCTTTAGTTCACTTAATCCTAACAATCCTGACTCAGCCTTAATTGTCTTATTAAGGCCCTGACCTCTCACATTAGACAGGTATTGTTGTGGCTGCCTGTTGCCGGTTGGTTCCGGGCAGTCTTACGCCACAACTCAGTCTAACCTCGGGTCCTTGCTGGGCTCCATGTTTAACCTCCCACATTGGATAGGTATTGTTGTGACTACTGGACAGCCGGGCGGTTCCGGGCAGGTTTACATCACAACTCAATCCAACCTCGGGTTAAACACATCGTCTTTTCTACATTTACATATTTTGTCATTCTTCTTTATTTCTTATATGTAAATATTTGCGGCCCATTATTATGTTAATGGTGTAAAGGTTACACCAACCATGGGCCCAACCCATACTTGACTTTGGGCCCTTCTATTTCATGTTTTCATTCATTAATTAATTTTTAACCCAACGTTATTTTCCCCCGTTTTACACGTCCGTTTATATATATTGGGCTTAGCCTTTTAAAGCCCAATTTAGCCATGCGAAAAGGGGAGGCTTATGGCGTATACACAAAGAGGGGAAAGTGAGCGCATGAACTTGCATATGACGTTGGAAAATACATAATAGAAATTGGTGTACTTGCATAGTGGTGACATGTATTTTGGTCATAAAACATAGGTGACATAAATCAAGGCATGTAAACTTGCATAGGTTTAACTACAACATGAACCTATATTCTTATTTAGGCATAATGTCAAACATAAGCATGGCCTAAATACTTCTAGCATAAACATGGCATATTGTCAAACATAAGCATGGCATAAAATACTTCTTGCATAGGCATGGCATATTGTCAAACATAAGCATGGCATAAAATACTTCTAGCATAGGCATGGCATATGGTCAAACATAAGCATGGCATAAATACTTCTAGCATGAACATAGCATAATTCAACTTAATCATGATTTAAGCCTAATCACATAACGATGGTATAAACATACTTATGCATAAATATTCCTAAACATGGTGTTTGCTTTAAACTTGCAAAAAAAGGGATTTTTGAGTCCAACCTAGCCATGTCATCATATAATCCTTTGAAACAAGATAGACTTAATAACGGATTTCAATTATGCCAAATATCATTCCTAGCCATATTCATAAGTTTGCAAAAGCATGACTTAATACATGGATTATGGTGTCAAAATTCCACATAGTTTCATATGAACTATAATAACCAAACTTGTTTCAATTACTTGCAAAATGATTTATGCACAAAAATATACATCATAATGGCATAATAACAAAGCCCCAAACTTGCATGAATTTCAATTAACTACATACATGTAGCTTCAATATAGATTACACAATTTGCGCAATATTCCAAACGTATACTTGCATAGAACTACCGCATGTAGTTCTTTATAATGAATAACATAATTTTGCACAAATATGAATTACTTCCATTGCCACAATTCAAGCATACACATCAACACAGTTGTTTATTAATACCAAAGTAATACTCTACTTACAATGGTTTGATGAATTCTCTAGTTTAGGGATTGAAGACGCAAATTCCTTTGTTGAATTGATTAGCTTTAGGTTGCTTGAATTGCTTTAGGCCTTAGAACTTTCTCCCTAATCCTCTCTTTAGTTGGCGGCTACTCTTTGTCGTTCCTCAGCAACATGGCGGCTATGTTCTTAATTTGAATGAATAGATTAGGGTTTAGTCTAGGGTTGTTTATATAGAGGTTAGGAATTGATTAGGACCCTTGATGTTGCTAGGTTAGATCATAGCCATTCATTAGGAAGAGAGACCAATAAAAACCCGCCACCTAGCCCTAATGACAAAGCAGACCACAGAAATTCGACCAAACACAGACCTGGCCAGCCAGGTTGACTGGGCTCGACCAGGTCGACACCCCTGTCGACAGGGCTGTCGACAGCCCTGTCGACATGGGTAGCCCAGGTCGACAGCCCAGTCGACCTGGGTGGCTAGGCGGGTGTTTTATCCGCCTGGCCCATTGGGCCCCATTTCAAATTATTATTTTATTCTGTTTGAATTTTAAATTTAATTCAAAACTTCCGAAGGCCATATCTTCTTCATACGGACTCCGTTTTTTGAAAACTCGGACTCTATTTCGCGTATTTTTCCGAGACGAACGCAATGGCGTATCCCGTTTCCCTTAGTTCTTTGATTTGAATTTGATTATACTTTAATTCATGAATTTCACAGTTATAGAATTTTCGGGGTGTTACACAGTCCCTTGAAAAGTTTTTCCTCCCATAGCCTTAAATTCCTTGCACGTCTTTGCAAAAGTGTCAACACGAGGAGGAGGAGGAGGAATGGGTGCAACTGGGGGTGGAGGAACATCTGCTGGGCCTGCAGTGGTGGCCCTAGCCTCCAAATATCTCCTAAACCACCCTGGAATCGTCACACCTTTTGGGAGATTAAGATCTTCAGCTATGCTGAAACGAAAAAAGAAAGATTCAAAATGGAGAATTCAAAAGATAAAGATAAGGATATGGCTATTTGGGATTATGTTTTTCATAAAAACTTTCTCTAAATAACATGTTTTTGAAAGCACTTCTTCCAAAAATACTTTAGAAAAATATTTTTCTAAAAATTTTATCTGTTCTGGTAACCTTATGCTCTGATACCACGTGTAACACACCACGTCCATTAATGTCACTCACAAAGGGAATGCATTAACTTCTATGGAGGTTTTAGGTGAATATAGAACAGTAAAATTTCAACAAGACAGATATAAAATAGTACTTGGAAATTTAAAAACTTTATTTCAATTGCAGTAGAAGTCAAAACATGTTTGATTACATCATAACACCATAATCAAAGTCAAGTACAATATCTATCTTGATAAAACAAGTACATAATCCCATTACATAAATAGCCATTAAAAAGAAAGATAACAAGTTGGACTTCTTCCAAAAATACTTTAGAAAAATATTTTTCTAAAAATTTTATCTGTTCTGGTAACCTTATGCTCTGATACCACGTGTAACACCCCACGTCCATTAATGTCACTCACAAAGGGAATGCATTAACTTATATGGAGGTTTTAGGTGAATATAGAACAGTAAAATTTCAACAAGACAGATATAAAATAGTACTTGGAAATTTAAAAACTTTATTTCAATTGCAGCAGAAGTCAAAACATGTTTGATTACATCATAACACCATAATCAAAGTCAAGTACAATATCTATCTTGATAAAACAAGTACATAATCCCATTACATAAATAGCCATTAAAAAGAAAGATAACAAGCTGGACTTTACTTCAGCAGTCCAAGCTTTCCAAGAGATAAGCAATCCAATCAGACTCCGCTGGAACTTGGCCCAACCTGAGGACCTGAAGGGAGAAAAGGATGAAAAAGAGGGGTGGGGGGGTCAGACATAAAGTCTGGCGAGTATGATAATTCTACAATACTATTATCAAAATAACTGGACTAAGGCATAAGCTGGAAAACAAGGAAATGTCTATGAAAGAGCAGATTAAGGACATAGACAATCGCTAAAGGAAACGTTATAGGCGCTCCTAAATACTAAAGGATAAACACTATACTGTACCATACCAGTCACCCTAAAGATTGATTCCACTTAGCTTCACTTAGAAACTTTCTTAATGGCTTTACGTACTCCTAGCTGACTACATAGGTGCCGCCTGCCCCTATCTCCACTAGGTATACCCACTTTCCATTTTTTGATTGGCTCCCTACTCGTAGATACCCGTGCTGGCCCCACAGTGTAACAACCCGAAAATCTGGGCCAGTTTAAATTTTTTATTTTGGCAATTTTAGCGAATTTTGATTATTTAAAATGAATTATTTTAAATAATATCGACGAGAAATTTATTTTGAATATAATTCAAACGTATATATTTATTCGAATCGACGATAGAATATAAATATTTATTTATATTTATAAATAGAATTGAAAATGGCGCGGTAGTTCAATAATTTGATTTCCAACTTCAATTGAACATACCGGGTGCAAAATAATCCGGATTTTAGTGAAACCAAAAACAATAGGATCTAATTGATAATATCTCTCCAATGAATCTGAAAAATCAAAGTTTCATAGCGGGAATCAAAAGATATGTCCAGTTGAAAATTCTGAATAGTCGCTATGGAATTCAAGCCCTTAAAAGTGGACATTTTGCAAATGACCTCGGATTTCGGCGAAACCAGTTTTGTTGGGTCCGTGATGTCGAATTATTGCTAGATTCCAAATTTCATAATTTTTCGAATCAATATGTGAGCGTGGCAAAGGAAAACGCGTTTGACCAGTTTCAGTTGAATTTAATCGACTGGAAATTGGCCATTTTTCAAACGATCTCAGAATTCGTCGAAACTAGTTTTGTTAGGACCGTATCGTCAATATGAAGCTAGAAAATATTTTTCGGGATTTTTTCTAGTTAGTATGTGGCCCGGGTATTTTGAAATGTACGTTTGAAATTCAATATAATGATTTAAATGTAAATTCAACTGAAACTGATCGAAACGATCGAATTAGCTTACGATACATATCCCATTGTGTTCGGAATGGGGGTAATTAGCTATGGACGACAGGCGGTGGGCCTCGTTTAGAGGTCGAATATAAAAGTTGCTTTTTAGTGATAAATTAAACAAAAAAAAAAAAATTATTTAATCTCCCTCCTCCCCTCACTCTATACCTGGCCCCCCCAAACATTAACTTTAGTCGATCCCCAAATCAGATTTTCCCGATAGGAAAATCGTTGCTCCTCGAATGGCCAACCGCGACGCCAGTAGCCCCACCTCCGCTTCACCGCCTCCTCCTCCATCCGCCGTAGACCCCCCTCCATCGCTCAGCCCTCCGCTTTCTTCTTCGCCCTCATCGACCCAAATCCGTTGAACGACGACCCTCGCGCCCCTCCGAATCTCCTGGAGACCGACGCCGAGATCGAGACCCCCCCTCATCTCTTCTGAAAGCCGCCAGCATACGAGGGCCCCACCGCGAGCCTGAGGCACCGCCACCGCCATCAGGTGGACTGCTTCGCCTCTCCTGCCACCTCGAGACGCTGCTGCTGCTCCCCCTCTGGCCGTGGAGCCTCCGACAACCCAAAACAGTGAGTGTACATTTTATTTTTCATTTTTATTTAATGAAATCAGTTTTTAAGTTATAAAAATTATCTTTTATACATACATAAAAATGGGTTTTTATTTGTTTGAATGGTAACGAAAAGATTAGGTTTTTGAATCAAGAAAGATTTAATTTTTAGTATAGAAAGACGAAATTTTTATCGGTAGAAAGGCGGGATCTTTATCTAATAAAGATGGAATTTTTACATTAGAAAAGATGGAATTTTTACATCAGAAAAGATAGAACTTTTATATTAGAAAAGGCAAGATTTTTATATATTGAACATCGAAGTAAAAATATGATTTTTATATATTGAACATCGAAGTAAAAATATGATTTTTATATATTGAACATCGAAGTAAAAATATGATTTTTATATATTGAACATCGAAGTAAAAATATGATTTTTATATATTGAATAGCATAGTAAAAATTCGATTTTTATATATGTAGTGGCTACGGGCGAAGAAAGTGATAAGAGACGAGAACAGCGAAGACTTCTACATTAGAAGAGTCGTGGCATTGGATTAGCAATTCAGTGAGAATTTCTCACCTTTCAATTTCATTTTCTAGTTATATATATATATATATATATATATATATATATATATATATATATATATATATATACTAGGATGCAGACGGTGCTTAGAAGCACCCGACACAATCGTCCACAGACCATGGACTTGTTTGTTTGATTGCAAAAATTAGTTAGATCATTTGATTGAAATTGAACTGTGTGGTGAAATGAATGGATTTGATTGATGTGTGAATGGCGTGGGCCTTCACTAGACCGGGGATAAGGCTAGGCCTCGTCCCATTTCTAGTATCGTGCCGTTATGCCGCCGAAATTTTCTAAAATAAGTTAGAAAAATAAAAATATCATTTTATTTAATAAATGATCCGAATAGAATATTCATAGGTTGAATAAAATAGTTTGATCGTTAAAAATATAATTTTTAAAGATTAATGTGAATAAATAAATATACATTTACAAACCGGACGGTTTGTTTATGTACACCTATTTGAAGGACATTGATTGGGACGATAAATTTTACACATTGCCCAACTGCACAAATAAAATCTGTGTTTGTTGATTTGAAACCCCACACGGGTATTGGGATGAAATTTGAAGTTCACTCATCCTGATTGATTAAATATGTCGATCGATTGATTGACAGGCTGTTATAAGCGTTAGATATCTATATTTGATGCTTATACAGTGTAGTGCACTTTGGTTGATGGTTGATTATTTTTCAATGCTATTATATGTGTGTAATGTATGAAAATCCATATAATTAACATTATATGGTGATTGATTGGGCCTCATTCCAATTTAGAAAATAAAGAATAATATAAAATAAAGGTTCATGTGTTGACAGTACTCATCCATTGAGATTGGTCATGTGTTGAACGAAATATTTTAGTAATAAAATTTACATCTTTATCAATATAAAATAAAGGTTCATGTGTTGACAGTACTCATACATTGAGATTGGTCATGTGTTGAACGAAATATTTTAGTAATAAAATTTACATCTTTATCAATATAAAATAAAGGTTCATGTGTTGACAGTACTCATACATTGAGATTAGTCATGTGTTGAACGAAATATTTTAATAATAGAAATATTTGAAATAGAAATATTTGAAATAGAAATATTTAAAAAAGAAATATTTGAAAAAGAAATATTTGAAATAGAATATTTGAAAATAGAAATATATGAAGCCGTGTTGATTAGATTGACGCCATTTTGACGTGAACGATATTTATATCGATTTTATTCATTTTAAAATGAATATTGAAAAGTGATTTCGAAATCGAATATTTTGAAATAAAATTTGAATCGAATTGAAAAGAAAATGAATTCGAATTGAATATATAAAGAAAATGAATTCGAATTGAATATATAAAGAAAATGAATTCGAATTGAATGTATAACGAATTTGATTTCAATTGAATATATAACGAATTGGATTTCAATTGAATATATAACGAATTTGATTTGATTAGAAATTGAATTTGAATTGAATAGAGAATGAATTGAATTTGAATTGAATAGGAAAACGAATTCGAATTGAATTGAATTGAAAAGAAAATGGATTCGAATCGAATTAAAATCGATTTGAATTAAAATCAAATAGAAATGAAAGAAAAAAGGATTTATAATAGAAAATTCAATTTCGATTTGAATTTGAAATAAAGGTTGAAATTGTTTTTGAAACGAATTCAAAACTATTTATAAAATTCGTTTTAAATAGAAATCGACGAAATATATATTATATATATTATATATATAATATAATGGCCTGAATAGAAAGCGCCGCGCCGCGGCAGTTCGTGAATTTCGACCATTTATTTCAAACGGACAAAACGGGAGATCCGACCGTCGGATTCTCCTAAAACCGGAACCGTTGGGTTCGTATCGAAAAGAGATTTCTAATGAATATCAGAAATTTGAAATCTAACGGTTGGATTTGGAGTTAGGTCCAAATCAAATTTGAAAAAGGTCGCTGTAAGTGTAGTTCGATGGCCATTGATAGAAATCGACTGTACGGGCCTTGATAAAATTATTAAAAATAGTAATAATTTGTGTAAAATCATAAGAAATAATTTGGGAAAAATTGGGATGAAAAACTCCATATTTGAAAAGATAAAAATAGATTTTTATCGAAATGAACTGGTTTTGAACTAGAATTATAATTCTATTTATTTTTAAATAAATAAATGGAATTTAAAAAGGGTTTTAAAAATAACCAGAATATCCAATGATTGCATTGGAGTGGATTTGAATCGAAATTGTCTTCGGAATATTTCGATGTTGGAATTCGTGATTATACAGGTGTTGTTATGGAAATTTGAAAGATATATATTTATATCGTTATTTCCAATACGACATTTGTTAGTCGTAGAATTTGATATTGAATATAAGCCGATATATTTTCTATTCAGAGCCTTGTATTGAATATCGAATGTGATTTGGGTTTGTCGTGGATGGTGTCTTCACTAACACTGTTCTTGAACCCAGTTGAGAAATGATTAAACCTTTTTATTTAGATTTAATGAAAGGTACCAATTAAATAATATTTATTTGGAATTGAATTGATATTGATTTTTGGGTTTATCGTGGACAGTGTTTTAAATAACACTCGTTCTTTAACCCGATAATTAATGAATGTGATTTTGGGTTTATCGTGAACTGTGTTTTAAATGACACTGATTCTTTAACCAAGTTAAAGGTTAAAACTATGTGGAGTTTTAATGAATCTTTAATTAGATTGAAAAGATCGAAAATGGAGTACCACCAGTTTTGCTCCAGGCGATAGTTAAATCTTTAATTAGATTTGAACGTGAAATGGTAATTGAATTTACCGATAACACCATGGTGTTAGATATGAAGTATAACCAGTTTTACTTCATGGGATGAATAGGTTGGGATTGAGAAATTAAAACAAATGATTACTTCGGTAAGGTTCGCTAATCCCGACTAGTTTGAATTGATATTCAAAAATAGATTAAAGGATAAATTCAAGAAATTTATCTTGGATAAAATTAATGGGGACCTTTCCCTATGAATGTGAAATTTAGAAACTAACTGTCGGTTAGCTAAGTAGAATGGTTTTCTGAATATTGATCTGATGTTGGTTTCGGCCTTCGGGGTTAATATTTGGGGAATTATTCTCTTGACTAATTTACGGTTAGTGACTAATGAATTGGAATGAGACGTATGTTGTGTTTATGTAACACTTATTTAAAATATACGCAAGTTATTCGGAAAGACCGGGTTTATCCCATTCTGAATAACTGATACGACGATAAGTCGAAGATGAAGACGGTGGTCGAAGACCGGAAGTCGTCATGTCGTTTGGGTGATTACTGATGATCTTGATTGGGCTGTACACCCAAGAAGATGGAAACAGTTAGTGATTGTCCAGACGTACTTGGAGATCGATGGATATGCGGGGTACTAGGTGCCTCCGGTTTCGTTCAGACCCAGAGCAAACTTGTAAATTGACTGTGTGTCTGACATTGGATTTTAGTCCGTGTGATTGATCTCTATTAAATATATATCTGTTTGGCGGCGGAGAATTTATTCTCCTGCTTAACGCCCTTCTCTGAGACGTACGAGCTCAGGGGTTATATATCGATGGATATCAAACGCATGGAGTGAATTGCCTATGTGGCATGCCTAAGTGGCAATATGATCAAGGCTTCTGTTGAAAAGCAGAGTCTTGTGGTTGATGATCAAAGCACGGCCTTTGTGGCGTAGCTTTGTGTAACGTTTACTTCGCGAGTTTCACACCCGGTATGAACCAAAAACGGGAGATGAACCTCAGGGAGGACTTGCGTTTCTTTCTAGCTAAAAGTGGCGTCAGTGGTTTTACACGCCCTGACGAGTTTGACTTATGTGGTTGTTGCTGTTGCCAGGCGCCTCAGATTGATCGGTCGTTCTCGAACCGATGGAGTCATTTGATGGCTCATTTGCACCCCAAAGGGCAGGGAAACATAGTGTTCAGGCATTTTAATCCACATCGGTGGACCGGCCCTGACGATCCAAGGGTCACTCGAGCTCTGATCCTGAGACATGGTAGGCTAGATTGTCTCGAATCGGTGAGGATCTTGCCCCTAGCCTCGGTTCATACCATAAATGATAACCCAACTTCCAATACGACGTCTTGCGGTTTTGATTGTAAACTTATATATGGCGACATATTGGTATGGGTCATTCATGCCGCCTACGATTGATACTTATGATTTGAAGTTGTTTTATACACTATGCACTTATAATAGTATCAAATGATTTGTTTTAAACGTATCAAGCATTCTTTGGTTGTTATAAGGGAAAACCCTATCCCCCGGCTTGCGTTGCATTGTGTGATAGGACCTGGATCTTATAACAGCTTCATTTTTCTTTATTTAGCATTGCGCTGTTTTTTTTATGCACTGGTATTCTTGGGAGGAAACCCGTTCCGTGTTATACGGCGTGGTCCCTTGATTTACCTAACTTTAAAAATAAAGATTAACTGTTTTAGTTCTCACACCAGTCACATGACTGACCTGGAGTTTATTGTTTTAACCTAAACTCTGGGTGCCCCTATTTTGACATGGGCAGCTAGTAGTTTTGGTTTTGCAGATTTATATTCACAGGATCCTGGTTTACAGCTGGAACGATATCCGGAAAGCTTTGTATCCGTATATCTACTTCTAGTTGTGTATTGTATTATTTTCCGCTGCTATGTATTTAAATGTAATTTAAATCTCTGATATTTCTGTGTAATATTTATTCATTTTTACTCTGTATATTCTTGTAATCTGATGCATTGTTGTAATATACAATTAAATGTTCTTCTATATATGTTCTGTTGTGGCTTGTACTCGAACTATCCGACGCTTTCCTTTACGGGGAAGTTGCAGGTTTTTACACACAGTGGGGTGTATCATTCCCCTAAAGTGGCAACCCGATATAACGGAGATGCACGGCTTATACCTACATGATGCAACAACGTCTTACCTACCAGCCCGGGTCCACACATGCATATGAAACCCGTTGGACTTGCGTTGCCACCGCTCCCTGTTTTGGCCTCTTATAGTCAAACCCAGTATGCGTGTCCCATCCTCGACTTGGGTCGAGCCCACAAAGATACGTTTTGGGATACTGGTTGAAATGGGCCCCCATTATTTCCCACAAGCATTCCACCTAAGCTTGTCCCATTAGTCCATCCACTTAACCCACTTAGTCATGTTCATTTACATGTGTATTTGGTTAAGTCTAATCGTATTTCAAATGCCTCTAATGGCAACCACTAGATTCTTCAAGCCACCCAAGGCACCTACTTTACCCTCATGTCCCACCTTACATGATTATCTGGCTAAGTATTTCTTAATTCATTAAGGCCATAACCTCATAAAGACCTCTCACATTAGACTGGCATTTATGGCAGCTGGATTTGCCGGGCGGGTCCGGGCAGTCTTACACCACAAAAGAGTCTAACCTCGTGTCTTTACAACTGTTATGCTTTAGTTTGGGCCTAGGACCTCTCACATTGGGCCGACATTTGTGTCTACTGGATTTGCCGGGCGGGTCCGGGCAGGTTTACGTCACAAACGGGTCCAACCTCGTGTCCTAAGCATTGATTATTATTAATAATCCACTTTCCCCAATTTTGATAATTCCCTACTTGAATTATTAATTAATTCCAAATTTAACAATGTCCATAATTGACTCAATTATGGACATCCATTTAAGGCATGCAAAATCATATCAATTGCACCCCAATTTATTAATTTCCTAATATTACCCCTACCCCACGTTTGAACGTTTATTCGCAAAATGTATGCTAGACCCTATTAGTCTAACTCATAGCATAAAAGAAAATATTCACAACAACAACATATATATGTGACTAAATAAATCATAACAAAGGGTAAAACTTGCATACATTACAACTTGCATAAGGTTATACATGTCATGGATCTAAGGGTGTCAACTTATTCATAATTCACATAATATGATTTTGATCAAATTTCATAAACTTGTATAGGACATGTGTGAATCAACATCATTAACGATATGGTTTTATATGGGTACACCTAACTCAATAGGCAAATTCCCAAAAATCAAAATTCATTTAATCATAGATTCATGTATATGGGTACACCTAACTTAATAGGCAAATTCCCATATTCAATATCCAATTAATTTGTAGATTCATGTATATGGGTACACCTAACCCAATAGGCAAATTCCCATAATCAAGATCTATTATAAAAAAAACATAAACTTTAAACATGATCCAATTCGCATAAATACTAACATCATGATTTTACAACTTGTATGATTCAACACAACTTAACATGACATCATTATCATATAACATAAGTATTTCAACATATGTGATAATATGAGATCTACAACATATATAAGATTTACAACATAGCACATCATAATTTGCAACATAGCATGATATGATTTACAACATAGCATAGCATGATTAATCACATATGACATAGCATAGGATTATTTACAACATAATCACTACAACATAACAACATATATATGATAACATAATAGCATAACAAGAAATCCACAACATAATTTACAAATACATAACAATTCATATCACTTTCTTGTGATCCATTCATAACTTAATCAAATTATTTTATAATAATATTGTGAGATTCATCATACTCACAATTTTAAAGAAGAGAAATAGAAAGAGAGAGAGCTTTTGATTTGATTTGAGTAGATTTAGTTTGTAGATTAGGCCTTCTTCTTCTTTAGTTTGTGACGGCTATGCTGAACTCCATGGCAACGGCATGTCGGTAGCTCTCCGATTTTTCAAGTGATTTAGGGTTAGAGTCTACCCACTTATTTATAGATGTTAGGATTCATTTAGGCCATTAGATTTAACCTAGAAATAACCGCAGCCATTCAGACCAGATGGGGTTTATCTTATTGACTCAGCAATGAGTCAGAAGTGACTCAGCAAACACTCAGCAAATTAATAAACTTCTATTCATGTTTACATTAACTGCCCATATATATATATATACACACACACGCACCTATTCATGAATTCAAATTAATCCATAATTAACTTATGACCATTTCTACACATTAATTTTCCAATTAATGTCTTAATTCCATTTTTTGCCTTTTAAGGCAATTCACATATCTCAAATTTGTTATATGCCTTTTTAAGGCTATTTCGTGCAAATTCTCAATATTAATTCTTTTAATTTGTGAATATTAGTATTAACAGAAATACGGGGTGTTACAATCAGAGTAAACATGAATCTTACAGCGGAACGAACAAAATATAGTATATAACATAACTTTGAAATAAAACAGTATACAATAACATTATCAGAGTACAATGCTTACACGTAGCGGAAATAACAATAACTATATAATCCTGAAGCCTCCTGCTTCAAGCTCCTCTACGTATATCTGTAAAGACCTGAACTACTTGACTGCGCGTAAAAATTTGGGCACCTAAGAGTTTAGGGAAAACAAAACAAAACAAACTCTGGGTCAGTCATGGGACTGGTGTGAGTAAACTCAAATCATCGGTTTAACTTTACAAAATATTTTTTCAAAAGAAAAGATAATCGTAAGACCAACCCACACATAAACATGGACAGTTTTTACCTTACGATAACCCAAAACTGTTTTGGAAGTCAATACATCTCTAGTATTATAATAATGTCTAATCACAAGTAATTATCAATCTAGCAGAACGCTTGCATCTCACGTTCCACATATATAGTATACAAACAAAACCGCGGGCGCTTATTGGAGATTGAATTCCAACTATGACAAGGTATGGGACCACCTGCCGATAGTGTATCTCTAGAGGCAAATACACTGGGTTCAACAAGAACATCTTGCAACCCGGCCCACACAGGACCGACCACTCATTTCGTTTGAGTGTATCGAATGTATATCACCAACGGTTGGGTGCTACCCACCGTCTTCCCGAAAAGGGACAGCATCGATAATAGTTTAAAGAATGAAATGGATTTTCTCTAGATAGGTGATATACACCCTAATGGGAGCGACCCATTTAGCCATGCTGCCTGCTCGATTTATGTCATTTCCTGGTTGATGAGGCTTGAGGTCATTAAGTATCTTTTGGAATATCTAACCACAATTCACTTTGAATGCCACATCGTCATACCCGTCAAATCACAAATTGATTTCCCCAAAAATACCATGGGTATAAAGCTAAGAGAAATGAATTCCTCCTCCACCAAATGTAAGTGAAGACATCAACCTACGCGATCCGTTAGATATACTATGTCAGACATTCATCCAATCACGTTTGTCCTAGGACTGGACAAACCGAAGGCATTATTCTGTAAACAGGATAGCTCTTTCATAACTACATCTTTAATATTTGATCGCAATGCTAAGGTACATATAGAGTGATTTTCAGATAATGCATCTGATCCTGGTCTCTCCGTATTGACGAAGATAAAATGGTCAAAACTTCGATAGTCGGTAATTTAACTATCAAATAAAAATAGGTGTGCAACCAACGATATTATTTCCAGATGGAAATTCTATCAATCAATCATCAATCCACATTTATCTCTTTCTATAAAATTATCCTTAATTTATCCATTTCCCCATTTCTATATATTTGTAAATTCTTATTTTCTAAATTTAGAAAATATACATCATCAATCATTGGAAAACATTTCCATCTCTGTTTCACGTATCACTATCATTCCAGTATTCTTTCTCATTAACATTTCATTTTCTATGATTAGGAAATATCTCTGGTTATATTTGAAAAATGTTTCCAAAATTTATTCATTTGATTAAACAGATGTTTACATAAAACATCACTAAGCCAATTTAAACCATTACACTCATTAACTAAATTCACTAATCAATCTTAACTATCGAACCTTACCCATCCCTTAGCTAAAACGAAGTCAATCAAGTTGGGGTATAATTACCTCTCAGACCTTAATTGAAAAACATTCCTAACCTCGAAATAGACAAAGTTTACCTTTCAATTCTTTAACAAACTTCCTTATGAAACTCTCGGATTCTATTTATGAATCCCCTTCTTTATTTTAAACCATTGATTTTAACTATAGCATTATAATTCCTTTCCTCTTGAATATCCAACTTCAAAATGTAACTTTTATCCTTAATTTAACTCAATAACTAAACCACTTATCTATTAATAAATATGTAAATCTTGATTTAACCAGAAAGCAAATATTACTTTTTCAAATTTCGATATAATCGAATTCAATGTATAATTCTCTTTTCGAATATTCTCTATTTGATAGTTTCTTTTCGAATAAACTATATTTGATAACTCTTTCTTCGAATAACTATATTCGATAATCTCTCTTCGAATGATTTACATTTGATTAACTTTCTACGAATGATTTCCATTCGATAAATCTCCTTTCGAATAAACTATATTCGATTAACTCCTTTAAATTTTATTCGAATAAGCTATTTCGAATAACTCCTTTGGATTAACTTATTTGGATTAACTCGGTTTGTTTAACTCATCTTGACTAACTCAACTTGATTAACTCAACCTAATTAACTTACTTGATTAACTAAACTTATTTAATTCCTATCGAATAACTAATATTCGATTAACTGATATTCGAATAACTATGTCTATTTTAACTTTATTTCGAATGGCTAATCTTCGATTCAACTCCATTCGCTTGACTCTAGATCGCATCGATCACAATGGTTATGCCCGATTCCCTCAGGAAACATCCGTCCGCTATAGGCTATCTGCAGCCCTGCGAATTTCGCTAGTATTCGTACGAAATGGCAACCCACCCTAAATAAGTATGTTTGACTAACTCTATCTCAAATAACTACATTAGATCAACTCTAACTGAAT
This sequence comes from Allium sativum, assembly GCA_030737875.1. Lineage (NCBI taxonomy): Eukaryota > Viridiplantae > Streptophyta > Magnoliopsida > Asparagales > Amaryllidaceae > Allium > Allium sativum. The sequence continues at coordinate 170,129,945 of CM060912.1, forward strand.
AACAAATATTCAATTAATTCTAATTTGATTAACTCTATCTAATTAACTCTATGTTTATTCAGTTTCAAATATCGATGTTGAAATCGATTCTTACTTCTCTATATAAGTCCTGACTTATATATTCTATTTATCCAATGATAAATATTTCATTTAATTTATAACATATTATTTATAAATTATTCTTCTTATTCTATAGGTCAGATTAGATTCTATTTAAAAACTTTTCTTTAAATCCATAACACGTTATACCCATGTGCGAAGTACGGGTCTAAACCTTTCAAATGTAAAATTCTCCTTTTATACAATTCTAGTCAGTTTTCCAGTATTTCCTTTTATAATCTATTTATTTACAAAATGAATCCCTTTTTGATAATTCTATTTATTCTATAAAATAATTTTCCTATTTATAAAATCTATTGATTTTATAAGTAATTCCTTTGATAATCTAACTATTTCTTTTTCTGTTTACTTTACACATATTTCCCCTTTCTATTCTATTTATTTTTCAAATAAATATTCATTCTCAATTCTATTTGTAAATAGTTACAAATATTTCCTTTTCAATTCTATTCATTTGATTAACAGATAAGTATTCCTTTTTAATTTATTTATTTTCGAAATGAAGGGTTTTCTTTTTATAAAATCTTTGATTTTATAAATATTTCTTTTCAATATAACATTTGAAAATTTCCTTATTAACATTCTAGTATTTCTTATGGTATTTAACATACCATATAACAATGATTGGTATCATTCCAACATATAAAATCAACAACAGATTTCATATCACATCCTATAACATAATATATGAAAAACAGTAAAATAAATGTTGAGGAACCCAGTTGGGTCCCTCCGACCTGTTTCCCTGCATCCACAGATGTTAAACAATAAAATTAACATCAATTTCATTTCACTATGAAATATTCTGCTAAACAGAATCAATATTTGATTAACGATTTATATCTATATCGTTATCTATATTTTCAGTCAACTGACTAGCAATTCAACCAAACAGCTAACACATAGCAAACAACCATCATTTATCATTTCTAAAAATACTTTAGAAAAATATAACAGAGAAGAGTTAGTGAGTTTACTCACCTTGGACGATCATCGTTAATAACGATAACCATCGCTTGATTTGATTCAAATGGACAATTTATTTTGCTATAAATTGTAACGAGCTCGGATTCACTCCCAGTCAGCTCCATAGGGTAGCCACCGTCCCCACGATCCCAACGGATCCAACCGTTCTAAATTTTGATCATGTATGAAATAGATATGCAATTTATAAGTAAATACACTATTTAAAATTAAATAAAACACAAACTATTTAATTTCGCGCTTCACACTTTAATTTCGCGGCCCAACATCCTATTAAAGCCCAAACCCGCACCGGTTAAAACTCTTCTTCCCAAAACCATTACCTCGCGATTTCCAGTAAACATACGTGGCCATTTCCGATCACTCTTGCATCTCCTTCTCCTCCTTCTTTCCATAAAAACCCAAACTGAAAACACCACGACACTTCTCTTCATGAACTCGTCTTCCCTGTCACCTCCATTTCGCACTCGTCGCCCCCCATCAAAACGCGTCGACAGTCCTGTTTCAGGGCAACATGAACGGACGAACTCCAAAATGCATCGCACACCCCACAACTTCGCGAAACCCATCTACTTGCCACCCTAATCTCGAATCCAACTTCCATTCTTCGAATCAAAGCTTAAACTCTCCGAATTTCCTAACCCTAGGTTTCACGGTTAACTTTCGATCCTCAGAAATGGAAGTCGAACCCCAAAATACTTACATAGAAATGAAGAGCTTTGATTCAGGAGTGCAAATATATGTGTACAAGGATTTATAGAATTTTATTTCTATTTTTCTTTGAATTTTGAAGTTGTGGTTTTGGGTTGAGAAAGAAATGGGTGGCGGCACTCTCGAGTTTGACCAGGAAGAATGTAAACTTAGGGTTTAAATGGTGGTATGATATTTATATTGAGGTTTAATAATTTTTTATTCGATTATTTTATTTTATTTTAATCAATCGCTATTTGTATACGCTGTTTAAAAATTCCTGCGACCACCCACGATACCCAAAAATCATGAAACTGAACATGCTGCTTCAGTTTGACATTACAGTCCCAACAAAACTGGTTCGTCAAATTCCGACTTCGTTTGCTCACATAGCGAATTTTTAACCATCAAAATATCGACTGTTTTTCACATTAAAATCCCGTACGGCCACACATTGACCTCAAAAATCATAGAAATTCAAATCTACCAATAATTTAATATTGCGGATCCAACAAAATTAGATTCGTCGAATTCTGAGGTCGTTTGCAAAACTGGCTATTTATAAAGATCTAAATAACCCTTTTAAATATATTAATATACTTAAAAATATTTAAATTTAATATATAAAAATAAATATTATCGTATATATTCACAACAGAATATCATACTGTTACACAGGGATTTATAACTCGATATCTCAAATCTAGTGTTACATCGATATTCGATTTATATTTAAAAATCCATTTTAAATTATATATAAATCAATATAAATTATAAAGGAATTCCATAGCGACTTTTCTAAAATTTCATTTGGACATAACTGAAAATCTATACGACGAAATCTCGATTTTTCTCTTCCATTAGAAAGATATACTTTACCAGCTCCGAATGTTTCTTGTTTCACAGAAATCCGATTTAAAATGGACCCTGTACATTCAATTGAAGTTCAAATCGCCAAATTTCGAATTGCAACGCCATTTCGAGCTCGATTTTAATTATATTATAATTTATACGTTCAACTGTCGTTTATATACTATATTCGTCATTCAAATTCAAATATAAACTGAATTAAATATCACAGATGATCCAGTTCACACCATTTGGTGAATTCCACTATTTCTGACTATTTCAAAAATTAAATATAATATTCTATTATATTATTTATTTTAATTAAATATTCACTATAATTTAATTTAATGACCATTTTAATCTCTCAATCCCTATTTATATAATTAAATAAATTAATTACTATATGATAGAAAATGCGGGTCGTTACATTCTTCCCCCCTTAAAATAATTTCGTCTTAGAAATTGCTAAGGTAGAGAACAAACACTATTGACTAGTACGAATTTATTTGTTTACTTACCAACTTTAATTTCAACTGAACCAATTTAATTTCAATTAAAATATTAATTAATTCTTATCAATGATACTTTCTAAAATCCTGAAAATTTTCTAACACCCGAAATTTCCGAAAAATTTCGCCAACACCTCCTTTGTACCGGTCAATAGTTCAAACCCCAACTCGCCTCTCTAGGCCCTTTTCAAATCCAAAAGAAAATCAAACAGCCAAGCGGCTTGCCAAATCGGCCCATAAATCACCAAATCTAGAAAAATAAACGTGTATCTTTTCGTCGGGCATACCATTAAATCCTTTTATTCTGCTGCCAATTCAGCATATACCAAAGTCATCCCAATCAATCTCTAATCAATTTATCCTCAACGCAGCTATTCGCTTAAACAAGCCAATTACCGTTTCAAACTCAATTTCATTCCCGATTCCAAATTCCTAACCCTCCAATCCAATACCATTTCAGATTCTGTCTCACAACTAAAAATCTGATTTTACTTCATATATTATATTCCAATTAAATTTCTAGTTAATTGGTTTCAGTTCAATGCATATTTTCTTTCACGAATTTCTGCTTAAATTTGTTTTTAATTCATATGATCTTTTCCTGGGAGTTATAAATAACTTTTCTTTTCACAAAAAATCAAATATTTCCCTTTCGAGATTCAAAACAACTTGTTTCCCTTAGAACAATTCAACACAAAATCTTGGTAGTAATCCGTCACTTAGGACTCGAAAATGAACACTGATGATGTGGCTAGCATCATCAGAGTTATTTTCCAGTTATCAAAGTGAGTGCAATATTATATCACTCTAAAACCCATTTTTAATCAATTTCATTTTGAAATCTTTTTCAAAATATCATTCATAATGCTTGTAAACAAATTAAAATCTCCCAGGATCTTAAAATTTCTTATATTTAACTCAAATCCATTTACGAACACTTTTTTCCCCAGTTTCAGAATTTTAGTTCCAATTCTGATTTAATTCAGATTTAATTATTCTGCTTTTGTATTACACGAACTCAAATTGGTTATTTATATAACCATTTCAATAACAATCAACCAACACATCACATATACTATAATACTTCAAATATAAATACTTTCTTTTATGTCCAGATATGATTTGTGTAAAATTATTTCATTTACCCTGTTTCAAAACATACTGTGTTGGTTCATCGAATTCAAGTGTTTAGAAACTCCTACCGATACAGTGGATCAAACTGATCGACCAGAATTTACAAACAACTCAACCAATAAATCTCCACAATATAAAACAATTTTTATAAAATCTACAAATATGTTCACTCGTATATATACACACATACTCAATCTAGGGTATTAGTAATCCCATCTCTACTGAGTCACGCCACAGAGCTAAGGTATTCACTTAACCTTCAGCTCTGACACCACTGTAACGAACTGGGATTTTCGACCCAGAAAATCAACACAAAACCCGTGTTAATTATTCAGGCATCAAACATTCTAGATCATTAATAGAAAGAAGTTAGAGGGTGAGAATAGATAAGATAGAAAATTAGAATAGTAGATGAAGAAGTACACAATCAGAGTAAACACGAATCTCACAACGGAACGAACAAAATATAATATATAACATAACTTTGAAATAAAACAGTATACAATAACATTATCAGAGTACAATGTTTACACACAGCGGAAATAATAATAGCTATATAATCCTGAAGCCTCCTGCTTCAAGCTCCTCCACGTATATCTGTAAAGACCTGAACTACTTGACTGCCCGTACAAAATTTAGCACACAAGAGTTTAGGGAAAACAAAACAAAAAAAACTCTGGGTCAGTCATGGGACGGTGTGAGTAAGCTCAAATCATCAGTTTAACTTTTCAAAATCCTTTTCAAAAGAAAAGATAATCGTAAGACCAATCCACACATAAACACGGAAGGTTTTTACCTTACGATAACCCAAAACAGTTTTTGAAATCAATACTTCTCTGGTATTATAATAATATCTAATCACAAGTAATTATCAATCTAGCAGAACGCTTGCATCTCACGTTCCACATATATAGTATACAAACAAAACGGCGGGCGCTTATTGGAGATTGGATTCCAACTATGACAAGGTATGGGACCACCTGTCGATAGTGTATCTCTAGAGGCAAATACACTGGGTTCAATAAGAACGTCTTGCAGCCCGGCCCACACATGACCGACCACTCATTTCGCTTGAGTGTATCGAATGTATATCACCAACAGTTGGGAGCTACCCACCGTCTTCCCGAAAAGGGACAACATCGATAATAGTTTAAAGAATGAAATGGATTTTCTATAGATAGGTGATATACACCCTAATGGGAGCGACCCACTTAGCCATGTTGCCTGCCCGATTTCTGTCATTTCCCGGTTGATGAGGCTTGAGGTCATTACGTATCTTTTGGAACATCTGACCACAATTCACTTTGAATGCCACATCGTCATACCCGTCAAATCACAAATTGATTTCCCTAAAAATACCACGGGTATAAAGCAAAGAGAAATGAATTCCTCCGCCACCAAACATAAGTAAGTTTGAAGAGATCAACTTACGTGATCCGTTAGATATACTCTGTCAGACATTCGTCCATTCACGTTTGTCCTAGGACTGGACAAACCGAAGGAATTATTCTATAAACAGGATAGCCCTTGCATAACTCCGTCTTCAATATTTGATCGCAACGCTAACGTCCATACAGAGTGGTTTTTAGATAATGCATCTGACTCCGGTCTCTCCATATTGACGACGATAAAATGGTCAAAACATCGATAGTCGGTGATTTAACTATCAAAGAAAAACAGGTGTTCAACCAACGATATTATTTTTGGACGGAAATTCTATCGATCAATCATCAATCCACATTTATCTTTTTCTATAAAATTATCTTTAATTTATCCATTTCCCCATTTCTATATATTTGTAAATTCTTATTTTCTAAATTTATAAAATATACATCATCAATCATTAGAAAACATTTCCATCTCTGTTTCACGAATCGCTGTCATTCCAGTATTCTTTCTCATTAACATTTCATTTTCTATGATTAGGAAATATCTCTGGTTATATTTGAAAAATGTTTCCAAAATTTATTCATTTGATTTAAACAGATGTTTACATAAAACATCACCAAGCCAATTTAAACCATTACACTCATTAACTAAATTCACTTAATCAATCTTACCTATCGAACCTTACCCATCCCTAAGCTAAAACGAAGTCAATCAAGTTGGGGTATAATTACCTCTTAGACCTTGTAACAACCCGGAAAATGCGAGCCAGTTTGAAATTTTTATTTTGGCAATTTTATCGAATTTTGATATTTAAAATGAATTATTTTAAATAATATCGACGTGAAATTTATTTTGAATAGAATTAAAACGTATATATTATTTACGTCGTCGTTAGAATATATAATAATTATATATAATTATAAAAGGAATTGAAAATGGCGCGGTAGTTCGAAAATTCGATTTCTAATTTCAAATGAATATACAGAATTCAATATAAGTCAGAATTGAACGAAACAAGAAATATTTGAATCTGTATAACTATATCTTTGTAACGAAGTTAACAAACTGAGATTTCATCTTAGGGATGATAAGATATGTCCAGTTGAAAATTCTGAATAGTCGCTATGGAATTCAGGCCCTTAAAAATGGACATTTTGCAAACGACCTCGGATTTCGACGAAACCAGTTTTGTTGGGTCCGTGATGTCAAGTTATTGCTAGGTTTCAAATTTCATAATTTTTCGAATCAATATGTGAGCGTGGCAAAGGAAAACGCGTTTGACCAGTTTCAGTTGATTTTAATCGACTGGAAATTGGCCATTTTTCAAACGGTCTCGGAATTCGACGAAACTAGTTTTGTTAGGACCGTATCGTCAATACGAAGCTAGAAAATATTTTTCTGGAATTTTTCTAGTTAGTATGTGACCCCGGTAATTTGAAATGTACGTTTAAAATTCAATATAGTGATTTAAATGTAAATTCAACGGGAACTGATTGTAACGATCGAATCAGCTTGCGGTACATATCCCATTGTGTTCGGAATGGGGGTGAAACGCTATGGGCGACAGGCGGTGGACCTCGTATAGAGGTCGTATGTGAAAGTCAACTTTTTAATAATTAAATATTAAAAAAAAAATATAAAAAGAAAATCTCCCCCCCCCCTTAAACCCGCTCAGGCCCCCCCTATTCAACAGATCGAAATCGTTCAGGAATAAAAAAAAAAAAAAAAAAAATGGCGGTCGGCGACCGACCACCACGCCTCCCTCCGCCTTCGCCTCCACCGTTCCACCCCGCACCTAGATATCGATCCCTCTCCTCCATCGCTGAACCCCTATCCCACACCATCGAACTCCATAGCTGAACCGCTCCCCCTTTCTTCCATCGCCCCCTTCCAGACTGCGCCGCCCAACCTGCTGACGCCCTCCTCCTCGTTGCGCCATCCTCCGAACCCTCGATGAAGCCACCTCCGACGGCTGCGAAGACCCCCCCCCCTCCTCTGTAAGTTTTACTTTATTTATTTATTTTATTTTATTTTAATTCTGAATTTTTAAAAACTGTTTTATGTTTAAAAAGGTTTAAAAACTGAGTATTAAAAAGAATTGAAAACCGATTTTTTTTTTTTATATAAAAGAATTGAAATACTGATTTTATGTAAGAATTAAAAACTGGTTTTTATTTTTAAAAAAATTAGAAACTGATTTGGTTTTTAAAAAAAGTAAAAAAACTAACTTTTATAATAGAAGAATAAAACCAGATTTTTTTAGAAGAATAAAACCAGATTTTTTTTAAAAAAGAATAAAAGCAGTTTTTTTTAAAAAACAATAAAAGCAGATTTTTTTTAAAAAGAATAAAAGCAGATTTTTTTTTAGAAGAATAAATAAACTGATTTTTAAAAGATATGAAAACTGATTTTTAAAACATATGAAAACTGATTTTTAAAAGATATGAAAACTGATTTTTAAAAGGTATTGAAAACTGATTTCTTTAAAAAGGTAAAAATCACATTTTTATATATTGAAAGTCAAAAGAAAAATCATATTTTTATATATTGAAAAGCAAAGTAAAAATTCGATTTTTATATATTGAACTTTGAAATAAAAATTCGATTTTTATATATTGAATAGCGATGTAAAAATTCGATTTTTACATATGTAGTGAAAGCAGCAACGAAGGTGACAAAAAGGCGAAACGATGAAGACTTCTGCAAAAGAAGAGCCGTGGAGCTTGGATAGCTATCGGTGAGAACTTCTCACTCAAAATTCTTTTTCTCGTTATATATATATACTAGGATGTAGACGGTGTTTAGTAGCACCCGACACCCGTCATCCACAGACCATGGATGGCTTGTTTGTTAAATTGTTTGGTTGTGTAGTTGGTTAGTCTATTTGGTTTAAATTGAATTGTTTGGTGAATTGGATTGATGTGTGAATGGCGTGGGCCTTCACTAGACCGGGGATAAGGCTGGGCCTTGTCCCGTTTCTAGTATCGTGCCGTTATGCCGCCGAAATTTTCTAAAATATGTTAGAAAAATAAAAATATCATTTTATTGAATAAATGAATTGAATAGAAATTCATAGATTGAAATAAAATGTTTTATCGTTAAAAATATAATTTTTAACGTGAATATGAAAATAGTGAAGTGAATAAATAAATATTCATTTACAAACCAGATGGTTTGTTTATGTACACTTATTTGAATGACATTGATTGGGACGATAAATTTTACACATCGCCCAACTGCACAACTAAAATCTGTGTTTGATTGTTTGAAACCCCACACGGGTGTTGGGATGAAATTTGAAGTTCACTCATCCTGATTGATTAAATATGTCGATCGATTGATTGACAGGCTGTTATAAGCGTTAGATATCTTTATTTGATGCTTATACAGTGTAGTGCACTTTGGTTGATGGTTGATCATTTTTCAATGCTGTTATATACATGTGTTGTGTGAAAATCCATATAATTAATTTTATGTGGTAATTGATTGGGCCTCATTCCAGTTTTAAAATAGAAATATTCGAAATAGAATATTTAAAAATAGAAATTTATGAAGCCGTGTTGATTAGATTGACGCCATTTTGACGTGAACGATATTTATATCGATTTTATTCATTTTAAAATGAATATTGAAAAGTGATTTCGAAATCGAATATTTTGAAATGAATTGAATTGAAAACGATTTCGAAATGAATTGAATTGAAAACGAATTCAAAGTGAATTGAATTGAAAGTGATTTCGAAATGAATTGAATTGAAAACGAATTCAAAGTGAATTGAATTGAAAGTGATTTCGAAATGAATTGAATTGAAAACGAATTCAAAGTGAATTGAATTGAAAACGATTTCGAAATGAATTGAATTGAAAACGAATTCAAAGTGAATTGAATTGAAAGTGATTTCGAAATGAATTGAATTGAAAACGAATTCAAAGTGAATTGAATTGAAAGTGATTTCGAAATGAATTGAATTGAAAACGAATTCAAAGTGAATTGAATTGAAAGTGATTTCGAAATGAATTGAATTGAAAACGATTTCGAAATGAATTGAATTGAAAACGATTTCGAAATGAATTGAAGTGAAAACGATTTCGAAATGAAAGGAATTGAAAACGAATTCAAATTGAATTGAAAGCCAATTGAAATGAATTCAAATTGAATTGAAATTTGAATTGAATAGAAATGAATTTTAAAACGAATTTATAAAGAAGAATTCAATTTTGATTTGAATTGAAAAGAAAGTTGAAATAGCTTTTGAAACGATTTTAAAACTATTTATATAATTCGTTTTAAATAGAAATCGACGAAGTATATATTATATATATTATATATATAATATAATGGCCTGAATAGAACGCGCCGCGCCGCGGCAGTTCGCGAATTTCGACCATTGATTTCAAATGGACGTTACGGGAGATCCGACCGTCGGATTCTCCTAAAACCGGAACCGTTGGGTTCGTATCGAAAAGAGCTTTCTAGCGAATGTTAGAAATTTGAAATCTAACGGTTGGATTTGGAATTATGTCCAAATCAAATTTGAAAAAGGTCGCTGTAAGTGCAGTTCGATGGCCGTTGATGGAAATCGACTGTATGGGCCTTGATAAAATTATTAAAAATAGTAATAATTTGTGTAAAATCATAAGAAATGATTTGTGAAGATTTGGGATGAAAAACTCCATATTTGAAAAGATAAAAATAGATTTTTATCGAAATGAACTAGTTTTGAACTAGAATTATGATTCTATTTATTTTTAAATAAATAAATTGAATTTGAAAGGGGTTTTAAAAATAACCAGAATTTCCAATGATTGCATTGGGGTGGATTTGAATCGAAATTGTCTTCGGAATATTTCGGTGTTGGAATTCGTGATTATACAGGTGTTGTCATGGAAATTTGAAAGATATATATTTATATCGTTATTTCCAATACGACATTTGTTAGTCGTAGAATTTGATATTGAATATAAGCCGATATATTTTCTATTCAGAGCCTTGTATTGAATATCGAATGTGATTTGGGTTTGTCGTGAATGGTGTCTTCACTAACACCGTTCTTGAACCCAGTTGAGAAAAGATTAAATCTTTTTATTTAGATTTAATGAAGTGTACCAATTAAATGATATTTAATTGGAATTGAATTGGTATTGATTTTTGGGTTTACCGTGAACCGTGTTTTAAATGACACTGATTCTTTAACCCAGTCGAAGATTAAAACTAAGTGGAGTTTTAATGAATCTTTAATTAGATTGAAATGATCGAAAATGGAGTATCACCAGTTTTGCTCCAGGCGATAGTTAAATCTTTAATTAGATTTGAACGTGAAATGGTAATTGAATTACCGATAACACTGTGGTGTTAGATATGAAGTACTACCAGTTTGACTTCATGGGGTGAATAGGTTGGGATTGGGAAAATAAAATAAATGATTACTTCGGTGTGGTTCGATAATCCCGACTAGTTTGAATTGATATTCAAAGAAGATTAAAGAATAAATTTAAAGAATTTATATTGGATAAAATTAATGTGAACTTTTTCCCAAAGTATAGGAATATTTGAATAAAAGAATATTCTGAATTGGAATGAGGCGTATGTTGTGTTTGTGTAACACTTTTATAATATATACGCGAGTTATTCAGAAAGACCGGGTTTATCCCATTCTGAATAACTGATTCGACGTGGTGTCGAAGATGAAGACGGTGGTCGAAGACCGGAAGTCTTCACGTCGTTTGGGTGATTACTGATGATCTTGATTGGGCTGTACACCCAAGAAGATGGAAACAGTTGGTGATCGTCCAGACGTACTTGGAGATCGATGGATATGCGGGGTACTAGGTGCCTCCGGTTTCGTTCAGACCCAGGACGGACTTGTAAATGGACTGTGTGTCTGACATCGGATTTCATTCTGTGTGACTGATATCGGTTGCATAGGATGGTTTGCCTGTGTGGCATGCTAAGATGCAAATGATCAAGGCTTCTGTTGAAAAGCAAAGTCTTGTGGTGATGATCAAAGCACGGCCTTTGTGGCGTAGCTTTTTGTAACGTTTACCTCGCGTGTTTCACACCAGGTATGAACCAAAAACGGGAGACGGACGTCAGGGGGGACATGCGTTTTCTTTCTAGCTAGAAGTGGCGTCAGTGGTTTTACACGCCCTGACGAGTTTGACTTATGTGGTTGTTGCTGTTGCGAGGCGCCTCGGATTGATCGGTCGTTCTCGAACCGATGGAGTCATTTAGTTGGCTCGCTTACGCCCCAAAGGGCGGAGAAACGTATTGTTCAGGCATTATAATTCACTTCGTGTGGACCGGCCCTGACGATCCAAGGTACGGTTGCGGCTGTGCCTGAGACTCGGGCTAGACAGTCTCGAATCGGTTGAGGACTATCTTTTGCCTCGGTTCATAAAAGGAAATCCAATTTCCAAATACGTGACATTTGCGGTTTTAGTTGTAATCCTATATATGGCGACATAGTGGGATGGGGCGCTCATGCCGCCTATGATTGATACTTATGATTTGAAGTTGTTTATGCACTATGCACTTATAATAGTATCAAATGATTTGTTTTAAACGTATCAAGCATTCTTTGGCTGTTATAAGGGAAAACCCTATCCTCGACTGCGTTGCATTGTGTGATGGGACCTGGGTCTTATAACAGCTTCATTTTTCTTTATTTAGCATTGCGCTGTTTGTTTTATGCACTGGTATTCTTGGGAGGAAACCCGTTCCGTGTTATACGGCGTGGTCCCTTGATTTGCCTAATGATTTAAAATAAAGATTAATAACTGTTTTAGTTCTCACACCAGTCACATGACTGACCTGGAGTTTATTGTTTTAACCTAAACTCTGGGTGCCCCTATTTTGACACGGGCAGCTAGTAGTTTTGGTTTTGCAGATTTATATTCACAGGATCCTGGTTTACAGCTGGAACGATATCCGGAAAGCTTTGTATCCGTATATCTACTTCTAGTTGTGTATTGTATTATTTTCCGCTGCTATGTATTTAAATGTAATTTAAATCTCTGATATTTCTGTGTAATATTCATTTATACTCTGTATATTCTTGTAATCTGATGCATTGTTGTAATATACAATGAAATGTTCTTCTGTATGCGTTCTATTTTCTCGTGTTCTCAAACGATAGGGCGTTTCGAACGGTCTGGGTCGGTTTAGCGACTGGTTCGGACCGAGCGAAATTCCTTGCCGTCACAGTTGGTATCAGAGCTTTGGTTTACAAAGCTAGAGAACAAGGCACATTAGAACCATACGAAAGAATTCATCAGATATTGGGTTAGTAAAATCCAATGGTAATGACTCGTTAGAGATGGGATCAGTAGTATCCTAGAACGAGTGTGAAGAGTATATTTTTGAAAATGAAAACAAATTTTTGTTTTGAAAATTTAAAATCAATTATTCGTATTTGATTATCTATTTATATTGATGTGGACAATCCAGTATATACAGATTTTGCGTATACGTCTGATCCGCGTGTATTCGAATTTTTAATATACTGGATAGATATAGAATCATACTCTAGTGGCCCGAAGATGATTCTGATGATTGACTAGTCGTCATTAGTATTCATGTTCGAGTAACGAAGGTGTGATATCTATATATTTCCATTAGACTGGTGTGAGAACCAAAAATTAGATAGGGCCTATTGTTGTGATTTGGCATCAAGAACCTGATTTTTTGACTATGTATCAAAGTTATCAATTTGAAACTCTAATTCACTAATTGATTGATGTTTGTGTTGTTTGTTTATTTGTTTGCTAATTTTTAGCCATTTAGCCTAATGGAACCAAATATTGAATTGTATTGAAAATTGGTCGCATTTGCTTGCATATACATATGCTTATATTGAACAGGTCATAGCAAGGAGGCTAGATGTAACGACCCAGATTTTTCGTCGATTAATTTTAAATATTCAATATAGTTTTAAATATTGATTCAAAAATAAATGGATTTTTTATGGAATTTATCAGTTTAAAAATCATTATATGATTTAATATCGGATAGAACGATAATAATAGATTTTTATCGATGAATTTAATGTTTAAAATCAAGTTATATTTTAAATCGTATTTAACATAATTCGTTAATTTAAAATAATTCGTTCTTCTATACAGTCGAAATAAAATTTCAAAACCAGATCCATTAAATTCAGAATAGCAGTATGACTTAGAGATGTCAGTCGTTAAGTAAAAATAGGGGTTCGTGGTTGAAGCAAGGACCGCAAGATATCTTAGGGTATTATATATAAAAACAAATCAAATCAAAACAGCATTTAGCCGACCTCCTTCTGTAATGAGCCACCCTGAAGTTTCAAATCACACAGCCTGTTCTTCCTCGAGTTGTAAAATTGGTCTCCCTCCTTCAATTTCTAAGAGACAACATTTTAATGCATGTCTGCTCTCGCGCCTATATAATAAACTGATAGCCTTCAAGGCTCAAAACAGACATTCGCTCCCACAAAAAACCAGTCGATCCTGCTTTCCCCTTCTATTCCTTTTCTTCAATCAAAACGCGAAATCAATTGAGCCTCTCCCTTTCATTTCCATCTCCCTGTCCATGTCAGAAATCGATCCGCGATATTCTTTTAAGACTCGTAGACGCTGCGAGGTAAATTGAAGGGTTGGCTAAGTGTTGGAAGTCGCGACAGATAGTTTCGGAGTTGCTCGAGCTCGAGCATCGCGTGTACTAGGCAGAACAGGGAGGAGCTACAGTGTTCGATAGAGGGTTTAGGCGTCTTCGAAGGAGCTTTAAGGGCTGCGATTGATACTCCTTTGGTTGAATTAGGGCACGGGATTTTCCTAGGAGTAAAATCGCGATAAGGCTCGGTGGTTGGGTACGACATTGGGATGCAGTTAAGTCAGTCAGAGGAGGGGTGCGAGATGTACAGTGGTGATCAAAATTTGCAGTGACTGATGGCGAAGTGGTTGCGATGATGGTTGTTGTTGGGATTTGAAAGGGGGTGGTCAATGTGGAGGCCTGGAGTTCGATCCTCTCTGTTTACGGTGTTCGACATTTTGGATGCTGGGAAAGTTGTTGTGAAGCTAAGTTGTTCGGTGAAATGGTGGAAGAAGGGTTCAATTAAGTTAAAGGTAATTAATTTAAAAGTCTATTTACTTATTTTTTTCTCTCATGTAAATTCAATTGGTATAATGGTTAGAACTTAACTAATATATTGGTTAAGATTAAATCAGTATACTGTTAAGAGGAAAGAAAGTGACACTTTACTGTTAGTTGAAATTTGAAATCTAGTGAGGAAGATTTCTTTAGAAAATCACTAGATAAAAATGTAAATTTGATGAGTAAACAATTTAAAATTGAAATTTGTTAGGTTGTTAAAATGAGGAAATTTTGAAAGTAAATAAAATTTAAATATTGGTATATTATTAACATAAAACCCGTCAAGAAATTTCATTAGCAAATTATTGAAATTCAGGTTTTCCTAGGCAAGGATAAAATCAAATAAAGTATTCGTGTAGAGTACGAAGCCTTGGAGATCGGCAAAGGAAATTGAAAATAGTACAAGTGCAAATAAATTTCCCGGTGAGTAAATCCCACTCACCTTTAGAATTATTTTTATTTCATTAAAAATAATTGTTTGTTGCTTGTGTGAATGTTTTCTGGTTATTTTATATATATTAGTTATTTAGGCTACATATATATATATATATATTGGGTTAATTGATTGGTTGGATTCCCGCAGTCTCATTAGCGGATGCCCGCAGTTTCATAGCGGATGATTACCCTATACGCCCCACGCTATGATTAGTGGATGACCTTCTATACCGCGATATTCTGCCACGAAGCAGAATGGGTATTATTTATGTGTTAACATCTGTGGATGCAGGAAAACAGGTTGGAGGAATCCAACTGGATTCCTCAAAAATATATTATCTGTTTGTTTATTTGTTTGCATATATATTTTTATATATGATGTGTTAGAAAAATAAATAATTCATTGCTTTGTGTGTTTAAATATCACTGGGCTTAAGTAACGATATTTAAAATATCATGGAAGGATATTTGGGGTTTAAAAGGGGAAAATTCTATTTTTAAATAGAATTTGAATTTTTAAATGGAAATAAAACATAAACTTGTTTTGAAAAAGAAAACAAGTAATTTCTTTATAAACGAAGTTTAGAAATAATTCTTTTATAACGAAGTTATAAATGAAGTGAAAAAGAATTATCATTTGAAAATTCAGAACTAGAAATACAGGTGTGAAATTTGAATTTGAAATGAAATTTCAAAATAGGATGTGAAATGGAATTTTTAAATGTATAACTCAAATGAAAGTTGAGTATAATATTTGAATTTTAAAAGGAATTTAAATATTGGAATTTTTAAAGGGGATTGAATATTAGAAATTCACTAGAAGTTCTAATAGAATTTGAATAGACGAAATTAGAATGAAAAATAGAATTTGAATTCAAGGAATTAAAATAAAATTTGAATTCAAAGGAATTCAAATGGGTTTGAATAAAGAAATTCCAATGGGATTTAAATATGAGATTTCAAATAGAAATTTAAACGAAGTTTAAATATTTAAAGTCAAATATGATTTTCAAATATAACCATTCAAAAGGGATTTGATTATAGAATTTAAAGTGGAATTTAATTCAAAGGAATAAATTAAGGTATTGGGATTCAAGAAAATTAAATGTGGAGTTTAACTAATGAATTTGAACTTAGAATTCAAATGGTATTTGTAAATGAATTCGAACTTAGAATTCAATGGTGTTTGAAAGAAAATTGGAATATTTTAATTCAAATGGAGTTGGAAATAGATTTGAACATAGGAATTCAAATGGAGTTTGAATATTTGAATTTCAAAAAGGGAATTCAAAATGGAGTTGAATATCTAAATTCAAGTATGAATTTCAAATATAGAAATTCAAAAAGGGGTTGAATTAAAGTGGGAATTCGACTAGAGGATTTGAAAATGGAATTCGAATAGAGGATTTGAAATGGAAATTAAATAATGAATTTGAAATGGAATCCGAATAAAGGATTTCAAATGGGATTTGAATACAGGATTTAAAACTATGGAATTTGAAATGTAGAGATTCAAATGGAATTCGAAATATATACGAATATATATATATATATATATATATTAGAGGGAGTTGGATTCATGTAACGAAGTTAAAAAGTTTATATATATAAATATAATTAAAACGAACTCGCCGCAGCGCTGCAGTTCGTAAATTGGCAATTCGAACTTCAATTGAATATACAGAACTAAATTGGAGTCGAAATTCTTCGAAACAAGAAACGTCAGGACCAGTTTGATAATAGCTTTCTAATGAAAGAGAAAAATCTGGATTTCGTCGTATAGATTTTGAGTTATGTCAAAATCAAATTTTCAGAAAAACAGCGCCATAACCATTATAAAACCATAACGGTTTATTTAATTAAATTAAAGGATTTTAAGCAAATAAAAATCGAAATGTCTATTTAGAAAAATCCAGATGTGAGTTATAAAATATATGTGAACTCCAGTGGAGTAATGAGTTGATTTCTGAAATAGAAATCAGATTTTTGATTTATTGAATAGAGTTAACTAATTCGAATAGAAATTAGTTAATGAGATTTCGAATGAATATTGAGCTTTAAATAAGTGAATTCGATTTGAGAATTTATATTCGAAATAGAAAAGAGAACTAGAATTGAAATTGAAATTCAATTTGGTTATGAACGAGTTAAATATTTTGTTTGAACATGTTATGTTCAATAAAGAAGTGAAATAGGCAAAAGGGCTAATTAAAGAATAATTGAGCGAAACTGAATTCAAACGATTCAAAATTGAATTCAAACGAATGGATTGAGTTGAATTGGAATTGAAACAGGTGAACAGGTGTTAAACAGATATGGGATGGAATATATGAAGATTTAAATTTATGTGCTCGACAAAAAGGTACATGTTTAATTCATATATGAGATTTATGCGCCGTATCGGCAAGCCACTTGGCTTTTCCTTTTTCTTTTTGATTGAGGAAGATACCGGGAAGCTATTTGAAATTTCCCGATGCTCCCGATACAGGGGAGGTTATGGCGAATTTTTCCGGGAATTTAAGGAGTTAGAATATTTTTAAGAAATTTGACAATTGGAAATCTATATATCGATATATATAGAATTCGATAAGGAAACGAAATCAAAAATAGCGAAAAAGAGCCAATATGGTTATTGAAATATTTGATTAACATTGATGGGGAAAAGATTTAATTAATGAAATATTAATTAAAGGGCCCAGTGATTTGTTTGATATGTTGATTGAACACTTGTTTTATTCGATAGTTAAATCACAGACTATCGAGGGTTTTGACCATCGTTGTCAATATGGAGAGACCGGTTGGATTATTATCCTAAGAACCACTCCGTATCGGCATAAGCGTTGCGAACCAAGTATGCTGAATATATTGAAGACGGAGTAAAGTGCAAGGGCTTTTCTAGAAATAGAAATAGCGCCTTCGGTGTCGTTCAATCCCAGAACGAACGTAAATGGACGGATGTCTGACAGAGTATTTCCAATGATCAAATGGGTTGGTCTGTATGGATATATATGGTTGCAACGGATTTATCCCTTAGCATAATATCCAGAATATTTGTGCAAACTCAACTAGTGATTAACGGATCTGACGATGTGGCATTCAAAGTGATTGTGTTATCGATGAATGGTAAGTATGCGTAGCCTCAGGCCTCAACAACCGGGAAATGACAAAAATCGGGCAGGCAGCATGGCTATGTGGGTCGCACCCATTAGGGTGTATAATCACCTATCTAGAGAAATTCCTTTTGTTCTAAATCTATCGATTCTGCCCATTCGGGAACGGTGGTTTGAGTCCAACCGTTGGTGATATACATTCGATACACTCAAGCGAAATGAGTGGTCGGTCATGTGTGGGCCGGGTTGCAAGATGTTCTTGTTGAACCCAGTGTATTCCTCTCTGGAGATACACAGTCGGAAGGTGGTCCCATACCTTGTCAGGTTGGAAATCCAATCTCCAATAAGCGCCATGCGGTTTGTGATTTTATACTATATATGTGGAGCGTGAGATGCAAGCGTTCTGCTATTTGGTTATTTACTTGATGTAGACATTATTATAATATCACTGGATTTTCGTATCAAAGTGATTTGGGTTATAGTAAGGTAAAAACCGTCCGTGTTTATGTGTGGGCTGGTCTTACTATTATCTTTTCTTTCGAAAAGGATTTTTAAAGTTAACAAGTGGTTGGAGTTTACTCACACCAGTCCCATGACTGACCCAGAGTTTATTTGTTTGTTTTTCCTAAACTCTTGGGTGCCCAAATGTGTACGGGCAGTCAAGTGTTTCAGGCTTTTACAGATACACTTGGAGGAGCTTGAAGCTGGAGACTTCAACGTTAGTTATTTAGAGTTACTTCCGCTGAATCAAATGTTATGTGTACTCTGATGATGGTATGTATACATGTACAAAACAGATTTGTATTTCGAAGCTTATGTTATATAATATATTTTATTCGTTCCGCTGTGAGTTGTGATCTTCGTTTTTCTTCTATTCTAATATTTCTTTCTTTCTATTTCTCATCCTCTAACTTCTTTCTAATAATGAGTCGTATTTCTGTGTTATTTGGGTTAGACGTGTGTTGTATTTAGTCAACTCAGATAGCACGGATTTGCGGGTCGTTTACAGTTGGTATCAGAGCGAGGTTGAGCGAACACCTAGGCTTGTGTGGCATGTGCTCATTAGAGATAGGGTCAGTAGTACCCTAGAATGAGTTGAGCGTATATATACGAGAGAGCGTATTTGTAATTTGATATAAAAGTTGTTTTATATTGTGTTGGCTAGTCTGTAGAGTGGTTTATGAATTCTGGTCGAATTGTGGGACGCCACGAAGTCGATAGGGATTTCTAAACACTTGAACAGAAAAAAACGACATGATATTGTTTTTAAGTGGGTAAATGAAATAATTTTACCTGAAATTTACTTTGATATAGAAAGAGTAATTTTCTAGAATTATTATTATATGGATGTGTTGGATGGTGATTTCATAATCAAATGAGATTATAAATTTAGAATGGTTATTTATAACCAGAGTAGAATTTGTATAGGAATTAAATATACAAATGAAATGAATTAGAATTTTATTCAAACCAGAATTAAGAATTCAAAATCCTGGGAAGTTGAAAATATTTTTCAAAGTATATTAAAATAATATAGATTTGTTTTAAAGAATTTGAAAGAAAATCATGGATTTAGAAATAATAAAGCACTGAACTCACTTCAGTGGCTGGGAAATAATTCTGATGATGATTGCAACATCATCAGTGTTCATTTCCGAGTTTCTAAGTGATGAATTGCTGCCTTAGAAAAAGTTTTGATGGACATTTGTTTTGAAAGAAACAAGTGATTTGAAAATCCAAATGTTTGAATTTGAAATGGAAATAAATATATATATTTAAGTGATTTCAAAGAATTTGAAAAGAAAAACCCAGGGATTTAAATTCTGAAATTTAAATTAAATGGGTCAAAGTGAATGAATTGATTAGAACCAATTTGAATAAGTTTATTGGAATATAGATTGGATATAAATGGATCGATCGTAGATCATTCGAATCAAATAAATGAAGACCAAAAGTTTTGGTTGGAGCTAATTTGTTGAAATATGAGAAGTTGAGTTTCAACATAAGTGAGATGTTGAAAAGAAATGGATTTGTACCCTTTTTCCTACTTTGGCAATTTCGAGGACGAAATTATTTTAAGGGGGGAAGAATGTAACGACCCAGATTTTTCGTCGATTAATTTTAAATATTCAATATAGTTTTAAATATTGATTCAAAAATAAATGGATTTTTTATGGAATTTATCAGTTTAAAAATCATTATATGATTTAATATCGGATAGAACGATAATAATAGATTTTTATCGATGAATTTAATGTTTAAAATCAAGTTATATTTTAAATCGTATTTAACATAATTCGTTAATTTAAAATAATTCGTTCTTCTATACAGTCGAAATAAAATTTCAAAACCAGATCCATTAAATTCAGAATAGCAGTATGACTTAGAGATGTCAGTCGTTAAGTAAAAATAGGGGTTCGTGGTTGAAGCAAGGACCGCAAGATATCTTAGGGTATTATATATAAAAACAAATCAAATCAAAACAGCATTTAGCCGACCTCCTTCTGTAATGAGCCACCCTGAAGTTTCAAATCACACAGCCTGTTCTTCCTCGAGTTGTAAAATTGGTCTCCCTCCTTCAATTTCTAAGAGACAACATTTTAATGCATGTCTGCTCTCGCGCCTATATAATAAACTGATAGCCTTCAAGGCTCAAAACAGACATTCGCTCCCACAAAAAACCAGTCGATCCTGCTTTCCCCTTCTATTCCTTTTCTTCAATCAAAACGCGAAATCAATTGAGCCTCTCCCTTTCATTTCCATCTCCCTGTCCATGTCAGAAATCGATCCGCGATATTCTTTTAAGACTCGTAGACGCTGCGAGGTAAATTGAAGGGTTGGCTAAGTGTTGGAAGTCGCGACAGATAGTTTCGGAGTTGCTCGAGCTCGAGCATCGCGTGTACTAGGCAGAACAGGGAGGAGCTACAGTGTTCGATAGAGGGTTTAGGCGTCTTCGAAGGAGCTTTAAGGGCTGCGATTGATACTCCTTTGGTTGAATTAGGGCACGGGATTTTCCTAGGAGTAAAATCGCGATAAGGCTCGGTGGTTGGGTACGACATTGGGATGCAGTTAAGTCAGTCAGAGGAGGGGTGCGAGATGTACAGTGGTGATCAAAATTTGCAGTGACTGATGGCGAAGTGGTTGCGATGATGGTTGTTGTTGGGATTTGAAAGGGGGTGGTCAATGTGGAGGCCTGGAGTTCGATCCTCTCTGTTTACGGTGTTCGACATTTTGGATGCTGGGAAAGTTGTTGTGAAGCTAAGTTGTTCGGTGAAATGGTGGAAGAAGGGTTCAATTAAGTTAAAGGTAATTAATTTAAAAGTCTATTTACTTATTTTTTTCTCTCATGTAAATTCAATTGGTATAATGGTTAGAACTTAACTAATATATTGGTTAAGATTAAATCAGTATACTGTTAAGAGGAAAGAAAGTGACACTTTACTGTTAGTTGAAATTTGAAATCTAGTGAGGAAGATTTCTTTAGAAAATCACTAGATAAAAATGTAAATTTGATGAGTAAACAATTTAAAATTGAAATTTGTTAGGTTGTTAAAATGAGGAAATTTTGAAAGTAAATAAAATTTAAATATTGGTATATTATTAACATAAAACCCGTCAAGAAATTTCATTAGCAAATTATTGAAATTCAGGTTTTCCTAGGCAAGGATAAAATCAAATAAAGTATTCGTGTAGAGTACGAAGCCTTGGAGATCGGCAAAGGAAATTGAAAATAGTACAAGTGCAAATAAATTTCCCGGTGAGTAAATCCCACTCACCTTTAGAATTATTTTTATTTCATTAAAAATAATTGTTTGTTGCTTGTGTGAATGTTTTCTGGTTATTTTATATATATTAGTTATTTAGGCTACATATATATATATATATATATATATTGGGTTAATTGATTGGTTGGATTCCCGCAGTCTCATTAGCGGATGCCCGCAGTTTCATAGCGGATGATTACCCTATACGCCCCACGCTATGATTAGTGGATGACCTTCTATACCGCGATATTCTGCCACGAAGCAGAATGGGTATTATTTATGTGTTAACATCTGTGGATGCAGGAAAACAGGTTGGAGGAATCCAACTGGATTCCTCAAAAATATATTATCTGTTTGTTTATTTGTTTGCATATATATTTTTATATATGATGTGTTAGAAAAATAAATAATTCGTTGCTTTGTGTGTTTAAATATCACTGGGCTTAAGTAACGATATTTAAAATATCATGGAAGGATATTTGGGGTTTAAAAGGGGAAAATTCTATTTTTAAATAGAATTTGAATTTTTAAATGGAAATAAAACATAAACTTGTTTTGAAAAAGAAAACAAGTAATTTCTTTATAAACGAAGTTTAGAAATAATTCTTTTATAACGAAGTTATAAATGAAGTGAAAAAGAATTATCATTTGAAAATTCAGAACTAGAAATACAGGTGTGAAATTTGAATTTGAAATGAAATTTCAAAATAGGATGTGAAATGGAATTTTTAAATGTATAACTCAAATGAAAGTTGAGTATAATATTTGAATTTTAAAAGGAATTTAAATATTGGAATTTTTAAAGGGGATTGAATATTAGAAATTCACTAGAAGTTCTAATAGAATTTGAATAGACGAAATTAGAATGAAAAATAGAATTTGAATTCAAGGAATTAAAATAAAATTTGAATTCAAAGGAATTCAAATGGGTTTGAATAAAGAAATTCCAATGGGATTTAAATATGAGATTTCAAATAGAAATTTAAACGAAGTTTAAATATTTAAAGTCAAATATGATTTTCAAATATAACCATTCAAAAGGGATTTGATTATAGAATTTAAAGTGGAATTTAATTCAAAGGAATAAATTAAGGTATTGGGATTCAAGAAAATTAAATGTGGAGTTTAACTAATGAATTTGAACTTAGAATTCAAATGGTATTTGTAAATGAATTCGAACTTAGAATTCAATGGTGTTTGAAAGAAAATTGGAATATTTTAATTCAAATGGAGTTGGAAATAGATTTGAACATAGGAATTCAAATGGAGTTTGAATATTTGAATTTCAAAAAGGGAATTCAAAATGGAGTTGAATATCTAAATTCAAGTATGAATTTCAAATATAGAAATTCAAAAAGGGGTTGAATTAAAGTGGGAATTCGACTAGAGGATTTGAAAATGGAATTCGAATAGAGGATTTGAAATGGAAATTAAATAATGAATTTGAAATGGAATCCGAATAAAGGATTTCAAATGGGATTTGAATACAGGATTTAAAACTATGGAATTTGAAATGTAGAGATTCAAATGGAATTCGAAATATATACGAATATATATATATATATATATATATATATTAGAGGGAGTTGGATTCATGTAACGAAGTTAAAAAGTTTATATATATAAATATAATTAAAACGAACTCGCCGCAGCGCTGCAGTTCGTAAATTGGCAATTCGAACTTCAATTGAATATACAGAACTAAATTGGAGTCGAAATTCTTCGAAACAAGAAACGTCAGGACCAGTTTGATAATAGCTTTCTAATGAAAGAGAAAAATCTGGATTTCGTCGTATAGATTTTGAGTTATGTCAAAATCAAATTTTCAGAAAAACAGCGCCATAACCATTATAAAACCATAACGGTTTATTTAATTAAATTAAAGGATTTTAAGCAAATAAAAATCGAAATGTCTATTTAGAAAAATCCAGATGTGAGTTATAAAATATATGTGAACTCCAGTGGAGTAATGAGTTGATTTCTGAAATAGAAATCAGATTTTTGATTTATTGAATAGAGTTAACTAATTCGAATAGAAATTAGTTAATGAGATTTCGAATGAATATTGAGCTTTAAATAAGTGAATTCGATTTGAGAATTTATATTCGAAATAGAAAAGAGAACTAGAATTGAAATTGAAATTCAATTTGGTTATGAACGAGTTAAATATTTTGTTTGAACATGTTATGTTCAATAAAGAAGTGAAATAGGCAAAAGGGCTAATTAAAGAATAATTGAGCGAAACTGAATTCAAACGATTCAAAATTGAATTCAAACGAATGGATTGAGTTGAATTGGAATTGAAACAGGTGAACAGGTGTTAAACAGATATGGGATGGAATATATGAAGATTTAAATTTATGTGCTCGACAAAAAGGTACATGTTTAATTCATATATGAGATTTATGCGCCGTATCGGCAAGCCACTTGGCTTT
Organism: Allium sativum; assembly: GCA_030737875.1. NCBI lineage: Eukaryota > Viridiplantae > Streptophyta > Magnoliopsida > Asparagales > Amaryllidaceae > Allium > Allium sativum. The sequence continues at coordinate 170,154,487 of CM060912.1, forward strand.
TCCTTTTTCTTTTTGATTGAGGAAGATACCGGGAAGCTATTTGAAATTTCCCGATGCTCCCGATACAGGGGAGGTTATGGCGAATTTTTCCGGGAATTTAAGGAGTTAGAATATTTTTAAGAAATTTGACAATTGGAAATCTATATATCGATATATATAGAATTCGATAAGGAAACGAAATCAAAAATAGCGAAAAAGAGCCAATATGGTTATTGAAATATTTGATTAACATTGATGGGGAAAAGATTTAATTAATGAAATATTAATTAAAGGGCCCAGTGATTTGTTTGATATGTTGATTGAACACTTGTTTTATTCGATAGTTAAATCACAGACTATCGAGGGTTTTGACCATCGTTGTCAATATGGAGAGACCGGTTGGATTATTATCCTAAGAACCACTCCGTATCGGCATAAGCGTTGCGAACCAAGTATGCTGAATATATTGAAGACGGAGTAAAGTGCAAGGGCTTTTCTAGAAATAGAAATAGCGCCTTCGGTGTCGTTCAATCCCAGAACGAACGTAAATGGACGGATGTCTGACAGAGTATTTCCAATGATCAAATGGGTTGGTCTGTATGGATATATATGGTTGCAACGGATTTATCCCTTAGCATAATATCCAGAATATTTGTGCAAACTCAACTAGTGATTAACGGATCTGACGATGTGGCATTCAAAGTGATTGTGTTATCGATGAATGGTAAGTATGCGTAGCCTCAGGCCTCAACAACCGGGAAATGACAAAAATCGGGCAGGCAGCATGGCTATGTGGGTCGCACCCATTAGGGTCTATAATCACCTATCTAGAGAAATTCCTTTTGTTCTAAATCTATCGATTCTGCCCATTCGGGAACGGTGGTTTGAGTCCAACCGTTGGTGATATACATTCGATACACTCAAGCGAAATGAGTGGTCGGTCATGTGTGGGCCGGGTTGCAAGATGTTCTTGTTGAACCCAGTGTATTCCTCTCTGGAGATACACAGTCGGAAGGTGGTCCCATACCTTGTCAGGTTGGAAATCCAATCTCCAATAAGCGCCATGCGGTTTGTGATTTTATACTATATATGTGGAGCGTGAGATGCAAGCGTTCTGCTATTTGGTTATTTACTTGATGTAGACATTATTATAATATCACTGGATTTTCGTATCAAAGTGATTTGGGTTATAGTAAGGTAAAAACCGTCCGTGTTTATGTGTGGGCTGGTCTTACTATTATCTTTTCTTTCGAAAAGGATTTTTAAAGTTAACAAGTGGTTGGAGTTTACTCACACCAGTCCCATGACTGACCCAGAGTTTATTTGTTTGTTTTTCCTAAACTCTTGGGTGCCCAAATGTGTACGGGCAGTCAAGTGTTTCAGGCTTTTACAGATACACTTGGAGGAGCTTGAAGCTGGAGACTTCAACGTTAGTTATTTAGAGTTACTTCCGCTGAATCAAATGTTATGTGTACTCTGATGATGGTATGTATACATGTACAAAACAGATTTGTATTTCGAAGCTTATGTTATATAATATATTTTATTCGTTCCGCTGTGAGTTGTGATCTTCGTTTTTCTTCTATTCTAATATTTCTTTCTTTCTATTTCTCATCCTCTAACTTCTTTCTAATAATGAGTCGTATTTCTGTGTTATTTGGGTTAGACGTGTGTTGTATTTAGTCAACTCAGATAGCACGGATTTGCGGGTCGTTTACACTAGAGCAGAGAATAAAATTTGTTTGCCCGACAAATAGGTACATGTTTACTACATAATTTACTGTTTTGTTTGGGTGATGATGATTTTGTGAGCCTATTGGCTAGCCGCTTGGCTTTTTCTTTTTCTTTTTGAGATCTGAAGGACCGGGGAAGCTATTTGAAATTCCCCGATGCTCCCATTGCAGGGGAGGTTATGGCGAAATTTTTCGAAAATTTAGGGTGTTAGCCAAATTTTTGAAATTTTGAAAATTCTCAGAAACTAAAGAGTTGGAGAATGGAAGCCAGATCGAGCGTAGTGTTGATTGATCAAACCACTTTCGACTTTGTTCCTTTTCGGGGACGAAAAGTTTTAAGTGGGGGAGATTGTAACAACCCGGAAAATGCGAGCCAGTTTGAAATTTTTATTTTGGCAATTTTATCGAATTTTGATATTTAAAATGAATTATTTTAAATAATATCGACGTGAAATTTATTTTGAATAGAATTAAAACGTATATATTATATACGTCGTCGTTAGAATATATAATAATTATATATAATTATAAAAGGAATTGAAAATGGCGCGGTAGTTCGAAAATTCGATTTCTAATTTCAAATGAATATACAGAATTCAATATAAGTCAGAATTGAACGAAACAAGAAATATTTGAATCTGTATAACTATATCTTTGTAACGAAGTTAACAAACTGAGATTTCATCTTAGGGATGATAAGATATGTCCAGTTGAAAATTCTGAATAGTCGCTATGGAATTCAGGCCCTTAAAAATGGACATTTTGCAAACGACCTCGGATTTCGACGAAACCAGTTTTGTTGGGTCCGTGATGTCAAGTTATTGCTAGGTTTCAAATTTCATAATTTTTCGAATCAATATGTGAGCGTGGCAAAGGAAAACGCGTTTGACCAGTTTCAGTTGATTTTAATCGACTGGAAATTGGCCATTTTTCAAACGGTCTCGGAATTCGACGAAACTAGTTTTGTTAGGACCGTATCGTCAATACGAAGCTAGAAAATATTTTTCTGGAATTTTTCTAGTTAGTATGTGACCCCGGTAATTTGAAATGTACGTTTAAAATTCAATATAGTGATTTAAATGTAAATTCAACGGGAACTGATTGTAACGATCGAATCAGCTTGCGGTACATATCCCATTGTGTTCGGAATGGGGGTGAAACGCTATGGGCGACAGGCGGTGGACCTCGTATAGAGGTCGTATGTGAAAGTCAACTTTTTAATAATTAAATATTAAAAAAAAAATATAAAAAGAAAATCTCCCCCCCCCCCCCTTAAACCCGCTCAGGCCCCCCCTATTCAACAGATCGAAATCGTTCAGGAATAAAAAATAAAAAAAAAAAAAATGGCGGTCGGCGACCGACCACCACGCCTCCCTCCGCCTTCGCCTCCACCGTTCCACCCCGCACCTAGATATCGATCCCTCTCCTCCATCGCTGAACCCCTATCCCACAACATCGAACCCCATAGCTGAACCGCTCCCCCTTTCTTCCATCGCCCCCTTCCAGACTGCGCCGCCCAACCTGCTGACGCCCTCCTCCTCGTTGCGCCATCCTCCGAACCCTCGATGAAGCCACCTCCGACGGCTGCGAAGACCCCCCCTCCTCTGTAAGTTTTACTTTATTTATTTATTTTATTTTATTTTAATTCTGAATTTTTAAAAACTGTTTTATGTTTAAAAAGGTTTAAAAACTGAGTATTAAAAAGAATTGAAAACCGATTTTTTTTTTTTATATATAAAAGAATTGAAATACTGATTTTATGTAAGAATTAAAAACTGATTTTTATTTTTAAAAAAATTAGAAACTGATTTGGTTTTTAAAAAAAGTAAAAAAACTGACTTTTATAATAGAAGAATAAAACCAGATTTTTTTAGAAGAATAAAACCAGATTTTTTTTAAAAAAGAATAAAAGCAGTTTTTTTTAAAAAACAATAAAAGCAGATTTTTTTTAAAAAGAATAAAAGCAGATTTTTTTTTAGAAGAATAAAAAAACTGATTTTTAAAAGATATGAAAACTGATTTTTAAAAGATATGAAAACTGATTTTTAAAAGATATGAAAACTGATTTTTAAAAGGTATTGAAAACTGATTTCTTTAAAAAGGTAAAAATCACATTTTTATATATTGAAAGTCAAAAGAAAAATCATATTTTTATATATTGAAAAGCAAAGTAAAAATTCGATTTTTATATATTGAACTTTGAAATAAAAATTCGATTTTTATATATTGAATAGCGATGTAAAAATTCGATTTTTACATATGTAGTGAAAGCAGCAACGAAGGTGACAAAAAGGCGAAACGATGAAGACTTCTGCAAAAGAAGAGCCGTGGAGCTTGGATAGCTATCGGTGAGAACTTCTCACTCAAAATTCTTTTTCTCGTTATATATATATACTAGGATGTAGACGGTGTTTAGTAGCACCCGACACCCGTCATCCACAGACCATGGATGGCTTGTTTGTTAAATTGTTTGGTTGTGTAGTTGGTTAGTCTATTTGGTTTAAATTGAATTGTTTGGTGAATTGGATTGATGTGTGAATGGCGTGGGCCTTCACTAGACCGGGGATAAGGCTGGGCCTTGTCCCGTTTCTAGTATCGTGCCGTTATGCCGCCGAAATTTTCTAAAATATGTTAGAAAAATAAAAATATCATTTTATTGAATAAATGAATTGAATAGAAATTCATAGATTGAAATAAAATGTTTTATCGTTAAAAATATAATTTTTAACGTGAATATGAAAATAGTGAAGTGAATAAATAAATATTCATTTACAAACCAGATGGTTTGTTTATGTACACTTATTTGAATGACATTGATTGGGACGATAAATTTTACACATCGCCCAACTGCACAACTAAAATCTGTGTTTGATTGTTTGAAACCCCACACGGGTGTTGGGATGAAATTTGAAGTTCACTCATCCTGATTGATTAAATATGTCGATCGATTGATTGACAGGCTGTTATAAGCGTTAGATATCTTTATTTGATGCTTATACAGTGTAGTGCACTTTGGTTGATGGTTGATCATTTTTCAATGCTGTTATATACATGTGTTGTGTGAAAATCCATATAATTAATTTTATGTGGTAATTGATTGGGCCTCATTCCAGTTTTAAAATAGAAATATTCGAAATAGAATATTTAAAAATAGAAATTTATGAAGCCGTGTTGATTAGATTGACGCCATTTTGACGTGAACGATATTTATATCGATTTTATTCATTTTAAAATGAATATTGAAAAGTGATTTCGAAATCGAATATTTTGAAATGAATTGAATTGAAAACGATTTCGAAATGAATTGAATTGAAAACGAATTCAAAGTGAATTGAATTGAAAGTGATTTCGAAATGAATTGAATTGAAAACGAATTCAAAGTGAATTGAATTGAAAGTGATTTCGAAATGAATTGAATTGAAAACGAATTCAAAGTGAATTGAATTGAAAACGATTTCGAAATGAATTGAATTGAAAACGAATTCAAAGTGAATTGAATTGAAAGTGATTTCGAAATGAATTGAATTGAAAACGAATTCAAAGTGAATTGAATTGAAAGTGATTTCGAAATGAATTGAATTGAAAACGAATTCAAAGTGAATTGAATTGAAAGTGATTTCGAAATGAATTGAATTGAAAACGATTTCGAAATGAATTGAATTGAAAACGATTTCGAAATGAATTGAAGTGAAAACGATTTCGAAATGAAAGGAATTGAAAACGAATTCAAATTGAATTGAAAGCCAATTGAAATGAATTCAAATTGAATTGAAATTTGAATTGAATAGAAATGAATTTTAAAACGAATTTATAAAGAAGAATTCAATTTTGATTTGAATTGAAAAGAAAGTTGAAATAGCTTTTGAAACGATTTTAAAACTATTTATATAATTCGTTTTAAATAGAAATCGACGAAGTATATATTATATATATTATATATATAATATAATGGCCTGAATAGAACGCGCCGCGCCGCGGCAGTTCGCGAATTTCGACCATTGATTTCAAATGGACGTTACGGGAGATCCGACCGTCGGATTCTCCTAAAACCGGAACCGTTGGGTTCGTATCGAAAAGAGCTTTCTAGCGAATGTTAGAAATTTGAAATCTAACGGTTGGATTTGGAATTATGTCCAAATCAAATTTGAAAAAGGTCGCTGTAATTGCAGTTCGATGGCCGTTGATGGAAATCGACTGTATGGGCCTTGATAAAATTATTAAAAATAGTAATAATTTGTGTAAAATCATAAGAAATGATTTGTGAAGATTTGGGATGAAAAACTCCATATTTGAAAAGATAAAAATAGATTTTTATCGAAATGAACTAGTTTTGAACTAGAATTATGATTCTATTTATTTTTAAATAAATAAATTGAATTTGAAAGGGGTTTTAAAAATAACCAGAATTTCCAATGATTGCATTGGGGTGGATTTGAATCGAAATTGTCTTCGGAATATTTCGGTGTTGGAATTCGTGATTATACAGGTGTTGTCATGGAAATTTGAAAGATATATATTTATATCGTTATTTCCAATACGACATTTGTTAGTCGTAGAATTTGATATTGAATATAAGCCGATATATTTTCTATTCAGAGCCTTGTATTGAATATCGAATGTGATTTGGGTTTGTCGTGAATGGTGTCTTCACTAACACCGTTCTTGAACCCAGTTGAGAAAAGATTAAATCTTTTTATTTAGATTTAATGAAGTGTACCAATTAAATGATATTTAATTGGAATTGAATTGGTATTGATTTTTGGGTTTACCGTGAACCGTGTTTTAAATGACACTGATTCTTTAACCCAGTCGAAGATTAAAACTAAGTGGAGTTTTAATGAATCTTTAATTAGATTGAAATGATCGAAAATGGAGTATCACCAGTTTTGCTCCAGGCGATAGTTAAATCTTTAATTAGATTTGAACGTGAAATGGTAATTGAATTACCGATAACACTGTGGTGTTAGATATGAAGTACTACCAGTTTGACTTCATGGGGTGAATAGGTTGGGATTGGGAAAATAAAATAAATGATTACTTCGGTGTGGTTCGATAATCCCGACTAGTTTGAATTGATATTCAAAGAAGATTAAAGAATAAATTTAAAGAATTTATATTGGATAAAATTAATGTGAACTTTTTCCCAAAGTATAGGAATATTTGAATAAAAGAATATTCTGAATTGGAATGAGGCGTATGTTGTGTTTGTGTAACACTTTTATAATATATACGCGAGTTATTCAGAAAGACCGGGTTTATCCCATTCTGAATAACTGATTCGACGTGGTGTCGAAGATGAAGACGGTGGTCGAAGACCGGAAGTCTTCACGTCGTTTGGGTGATTACTGATGATCTTGATTGGGCTGTACACCCAAGAAGATGGAAACAGTTGGTGATCGTCCAGACGTACTTGGAGATCGATGGATATGCGGGGTACTAGGTGCCTCCGGTTTCGTTCAGACCCAGGACGGACTTGTAAATGGACTGTGTGTCTGACATCGGATTTCATTCTGTGTGACTGATATCGGTTGCATAGGATGGTTTGCCTGTGTGGCATGCTAAGATGCAAATGATCAAGGCTTCTGTTGAAAAGCAAAGTCTTGTGGTGATGATCAAAGCACGGCCTTTGTGGCGTAGCTTTTTGTAACGTTTACCTCGCGTGTTTCACACCAGGTATGAACCAAAAACGGGAGACGGACGTCAGGGGGGACATGCGTTTTCTTTCTAGCTAGAAGTGGCGTCAGTGGTTTTACACGCCCTGACGAGTTTGACTTATGTGGTTGTTGCTGTTGCGAGGCGCCTCGGATTGATCGGTCGTTCTCGAACCGATGGAGTCATTTAGTTGGCTCGCTTACGCCCCAAAGGGCGGAGAAACGTATTGTTCAGGCATTATAATCCACTTCGTGTGGACCGGCCCTGACGATCCAAGGTACGGTTGCGGCTGTGCCTGAGACTCGGGCTAGACAGTCTCGAATCGGTTGAGGACTATCTTTTGCCTCGGTTCATAGAAGGAAATCCAATTTCCAAATACGTGACATTTGCGGTTTTAGTTGTAATCCTATATATGGCGACATAGTGGGATGGGGCGCTCATGCCGCCTATGATTGATACTTATGATTTGAAGTTGTTTATGCACTATGCACTTATAATAGTATCAAATGATTTGTTTTAAACGTATCAAGCATTCTTTGGCTGTTATAAGGGAAAACCCTATCCTCGACTGCGTTGCATTGTGTGATGGGACCTGGGTCTTATAACAGCTTCATTTTTCTTTATTTAGCATTGCGCTGTTTGTTTTATGCACTGGTATTCTTGGGAGGAAACCCGTTCCGTGTTATACGGCGTGGTCCCTTGATTTGCCTAATGATTTAAAATAAAGATTAATAACTGTTTTAGTTCTCACACCAGTCACATGACTGACCTGGAGTTTATTGTTTTAACCTAAACTCTGGGTGCCCCTATTTTGACACGGGCAGCTAGTAGTTTTGGTTTTGCAGATTTATATTCACAGGATCCTGGTTTACAGCTGGAACGATATCCGGAAAGCTTTGTATCCGTATATCTACTTCTAGTTGTGTATTGTATTATTTTCCGCTGCTATGTATTTAAATGTAATTTAAATCTCTGATATTTCTGTGTAATATTCATTTATACTCTGTATATTCTTGTAATCTGATGCATTGTTGTAATATACAATGAAATGTTCTTCTGTATGCGTTCTATTTTGTCGTGTTCTCAAACGATAGGGCGTTTCGAACGGTCTGGGTCGGTTTAGCGACTGGTTCGGACCGAGCGAAATTCCTTGCCGTCACAGACCTTAATTGAACAACATTCCTAACCTCGAAATAGACAAAGTTCATCTTTCAATTCTTTAACAAACTTCCTTACGAAACTCTCGGATTCTACTTATGAATCCCCTTCTTTATTTTAAACCATTGATTTTAACTATAGCAGTATAATTCCTTTCTTCTTGAATTTCCAACTTCAAAATGTAACTTTTATCCTTAATTTAACTCAATAAATAAACCACTCATCTATTAATAAATAAGTAAATCTTGATTTAACCGGAAAGTAAATATTACTTTTCAAATTTCGATATAATTGAATTCAATGTATAATTCTCTTTTCGAATAATCTCTATTCGATATCTTCTTTTCGAATAAACTATATTCGAAAACTCTTTCTTCGAATAACTATATTCGATAATCTCTCTTCGAATGATTTACATTCGATTAACTTTCTACGAATGATTTCCATTTGATAAATCTCCTTTCGAATAAACTATATTCGATTAACTCCATTAAATTTTATTCAAATAAACTATTTCGTATAAATCCTTTGGATTAACTCATTTGGATTAACTCGGTTTGGTTAACTCATCTTGACTAACTCAACTCGATTAACTCAAACTAATTAACTTACTTGATTAGCTCAGCTTATTTAATTCCTATCGAATAACTAATATTCGATTAACTGATATTCGAATAACTATGTCTATTTTAACTTTATTTCGAATGGCTAATCTTTGATTTATCTCCATTCGCTTGACTCTAGATTGCAGCGATCACAATGGTAACGCCCGACTCCCTCAGGAAACATCCGACCGCTATAGGCTATCTGCAGCCCTGCGAATTTCGCTAGTAGTCGTACGAAATGGCAACCCATCCTAAATAACTATGTTTGACTAACTCTATCTCAAATAACTACATTCAATCAACTCTAACTGAATAACTAATATTCAATTAATTCTAATTTGATTAACTCTATCTAATTAACTCTATGTTTATTCAGTTTCAAATATCGATGTTGAAATCAATTCTTACTTCTCTATATAAGTCCTGACTTATATATTCTATTTATCCAATGATAAATATTTCATTTAATATCATATTATTTATAAATTATTCTACTTAATCTATTGGTCAGAATAGATTCTATTTAAAAACTTTGCTTTAAATCCATAACACGTTATACCCATGTGCGAAGCACGGGTCTAAACCTTTCAAATGTAAAATTCTCCTTTTATACAATTCTAGTCACTGTTCCAGTATTTCCTTTTATAATCTATTTATTTACATAATGAATCCATTTTTGATAATTCTATTTATTCAATAAAATATTTTCCTATTTATAAAATCTATTAATTTTATAAGTAATTCCTTTGATAATCTAACTATTTCTTTTTCTATTTACTTTACACATATTTCCCTTTTCTATTCTATTTTCAAATAGTTACAAATATTTCCTTTTCAATTCTATTCATTTGATTAACAAATAAGTACTCCTTTTTAATTTATTTATTTTCGAAATAAAGGGTTTTCTTTTTATAAAATCTTTGATTTTATAAATATTTCTTTTCAATATAACATTTGAAAATTTCCTTTTTAACATTCCAGTATTCCTTATGGTATTTAACATACCATATAACAATGATCGGTATCATTCCAACATATAAAATCAACAACAGATTACATATCAAATCCTATAACACAATATATGAAAAACAGTATAATAAATGTTGAGGAACCCAATTGGGTCCCTCCGACCTGTTTCCTTGCATCCACAGATGTTAAACAATTAAACTAACATCAATTTTATTTCACTATGAAATATTCAGCTAAACAGAATCAATATTTGATTAACGATTTATATCTATATCGTTATTTATATTTTCAATCAACTGACTAGCAGTTCAACTAAACAACCAACACATAGCAAACAACCATCATTTATCATTTCTAAAAATACTTTAGAAAAATATAACTGAGAAGAGTTAATGAGTTTACTCACCTTGGATGATCATCGTTAATAACGATAACCATCGCTTGATTTGATTCAGATGGACAATTTATTTTGCTATAAATAGTAACGAGCTCGGATTCACTCCCAGTTAGCTCCTTGGGGTAGCCACCGTCCCCACAATCCCAACGGATCCAACCGTTCGAAATTCTGATCATGTATGAAATAGATATGCAATTTATAAGTTAATACACTATTTAAAATTAAATAAAACACTAACTATTTAATTTCGGGCCTCACACTTTAATTTCCCGGCCCAACATCCTATTAAAGCACAAACCCGCACCGGTTAAAACTCTTCTTCCCCTAACCGTTACCTCGCGATTTCCAGTAAACATACGTGGCCATTTCCGATCATTCTTGCATCTCGTTCTCCTCCTTATTTCCATAAAAACCCAAACACGACACTTCTCTTCCTGAACTCGTCTTCCCTGTCACCTCCATTTCGCACTCGTCGCCCCCCATCAAAACACGTCGACGGTCCTGTTTCACGACAACAGGAACGGACGAACTCCAAAATGCATCGCACATCCCACAACTTCGCGAAACCCATCTACTTGCCTCCCTAATCTCGAATGCAACTTCCATTCATTGAATCAAAGCTTAAACTCTCAAAATTTCCTAACCCTAGATTTCACGGTTAACTTTCGTTCCTCAGAAATGGACGTCGAACCCCAAAATGCTTACATAGAAATGAAAAGCTTTGATTCAGGAGTGCAAATATATGTGTACAAGGATTTATAGAATTTTGTTTCTATTTTTCTTTGAATTTTGAAGTGGCGGTTTTGGGTTGAGAAAAAAATGGGCGGCAGCACTCTCGAGTTTGACCCGGAAGAATGTAAATTTAGGGTTTAGATGGTGGTAGGTTATTTATAGTGAGGTTTAATAATTTTTTATTCAATTATTTTATTTTATTTTAATCAATCGCTACTTGTATACGCTGTGTAAAAATTCCTGTGACCACCCACGATACCCAAATATCATGAAACTGAACTTGCAGCTTCAATTTGACATTACGGTCCCAATGAAACAGGTTTCGTCGAATTCCGACTTCGTTTGCTCACACAGCGAATTTTTAACCGTTAGAATATCGACTGTTTTTCACATTGAAATCTTCTACGGCGACACATGGACCTCAAAAATCACGGAAACTGAAATCTAGCAATAATTTAATATTGTGGATCCAACAAAATTAATTTCGTCAAATTCTAAGGTCGTTTGCAAAACTGACTATTTTTAAAGTTCTAAATAACCCTTTTAAATATATAAATATGTAATGTCCCACTTTTTCGTATCAATTTAAGCTGACATTTTACTACCACAGTCAACCTAGATTATACAGAAAAGCAGAATGTTAAGAGAAAGAAGTTAGAGGATGAGAGAGATAATATAGAATTAATAGAATAGAAGAGTAAGAAGAACATCATAATCTCACAGTGGAACGAGTAAAGTATAATATACTAAAATTCTTTGTACAAAAAGAAACTGTAAATATACATACCAATCATCAGAGTACATCATATATTAGACACAGTGGAATATAAACTCTAGATAACTAGCGGTGAAGCCTCTTGCTTCCAGCTCTTGAAACTCCAGCAAAACCTGACCTGGAAATAGACTCGGTCTGACCCGAGCACATTTAATTTAAAACAAAATTCACCCGGATCAATCTGGAATACTTTCAGTGGTAAAGTCATAGTAAAAAGTTTTGATATATCAAGATCAAGTGATATTATAATAGTGTCCATCAATCACAAATAATTAACCAAGTAGTAGAACGCTTGCATCTCACGCTCTACATATTTTTTTTATAATCAAAAACCGCGAGCGCTTATTGGAGATTGGATTCCAACAAACAAGGTCTGGGAGCACCTTCCGATCAGTGTACTCCAGAGGGTATACACTGGGGGTTCAACAAGGACGTCTTGCAACCCGGCCTCACATGATCGACCACTCATTTGGCTTGAGTGTATCGAATATATTGCCACCACGGCTGTCGGCCGTCCAACCGTCATCCGAAGATACAGAATCGAAAAGAATAATAATAATGAGTTTTCTCCAGATCGATAACAGATATACCCTGCTTGGGAATGACCCAACTAGCCATGCTGCCTGCCCAACTTCTGTCATTTCCTGGTTGTGAGGCTAGAGGCTACGTTTATCTTCATAACATCGGATCACCATTCACTTTGAATGCCACATCGTCAAACTTGTCAAATCACTAATCGATTTCTCAAAAATATTACGGTTTTAAAAAGCAAAAAAGAAACGAATTTCTCCGCCACCAGACATAACACTTTTAAGAGATCAACCGTACATGATTCATTAGGAATACTCTGTCAGACACTCATCCATACAAGTTGTCCTGGGACTGGACAAAACGGAGCACCCTCCTAACGCATCCCATATAGGAATCACCCCAGGGATATGTGTAACAACTCGAATTTTTATAACATGTTAAAACCATAAAACAAGGCAGAATTAATTTTTAAAATAAGAATCAAGGGAAGCGGGTTGCGCCATTGCGTTCGTCTTGAAATTCTACTCGAGATAGAGTCCGAGTTTGCGTAAAATGGATAAGTGCGCCAGTACAAAAATACACTGGTGCACCTATGAAGTGCGCCCATACTGATCCAGTACAGAATTCTAGAGTGTTTTGTGATGACGTGTCTTCTTCTGAGTGGCTGGATGACCTATCTTCGAGCTGGGTGGTTCTGATGACTTCTGGACTGATCTGAAGGCTCTAAATTACCCTGTTCTCCTATTTAAACACCCCTAAACCCAGCTTTCTCTCCACACCAAACCATTGCAATGTTATGTTTCCTCCACCTTAACTAAATTAAATTAAATTAATACACGAAGATTATTCCTTGAAGGCTACGGCTAGGAATTGCATATTTGGGGGATTTGCTTCTACAATCAAATCAAGATTCAACGATTCAGCAATTCAACGACCAATTTCTAGACTTGACTTCTGCATCTAAATTTCTTAGACCACGATCTGTAAGTTCCAGTTACTTTCAGATAAAAACTATAAATCTAATATGTGCATTGTATAATTTGGAAGTGATTTATGTATGATTCATATATTCTTGGTTTCTTCTTGGATCTTGACTATTGGGAATATTGCCTATGACATTGAAACTATTGTTAATGACATAAGACTATGACTATGCCTATGACTGTGGACATAAGATTTTGCCTATGCCTATGACTATGACGGTGAACATAAGACTATGCCTATGACTATGACGGTGAACATAAGACTGCCTATGACTATGAACAATATGATTATGCCTACGACTATGACGGTGAACATAAGACTGCCTATGACTATGAACAATAAGACTATTGCTTATGATTATGACAAGGACAATTGTGGTTAATCACCTATGATTCATTGCCTAGAATTATGACTATGAAATTGGATCTAAGCTTGATTTTCTATTCATACCTATTTTCTTTATTTGTCCTTAGATCTTGATTTTGGGGATTTTTCTATTTAAGTTAAATCTATCCATGTTCTTGAATCTAGATTAGTATTCAAACCTTTTCATGTTTGTAATGTTATCAGATTTATATGCCTGTGATGTTTTAATCAATTTATTCAGTTATGCCATACCTTGAAAATAGATTTATTATGTTATTGAATGATATTGATCTATGCCTGTGGTTCTATTTTATTATCATGTTGAATTGGGAATTAATGAATAAGTCTATTCATATGTATAGGAACTTGAAGTATAACCTATTATGATAAGTTGTGTAGTCTATCATGCTATGCAAGTTTTAGGTTGTAAAATCATATCACATATGTGACCGAATGTTAGATCTACATGTTTATGTGTATATGTTAAACCTATGTCATATTTCAAGTTCACACTTATTCATATGCTCGTGATTGATTTGCAAGTTCACATATATGTAAGTTGATTTAGTCTATGCTGCAAATTCACATATATGTATGTTGATTTAGTCTACGTTGCAAGAATCACACCTATGATATTCATGTTGACTATTTTGCAAGTTCACACCTATGATGTTCATATTGACTATGCCAAAAATGCCAAGTTTACACCTATTTCATGTTTATGTTAGTGAATTGCTTTATGCCAATTTTGCGTACGTTAAATTAGGCTAAGTTTTTAGCCTATAATATATGTCAAAAATCATGCAGACGAGAAATTAGGCTAAGATTGTTAGCCTAATATTTAGACGAGGTAACGTTGGGAAAAATTGGTAATCATAGGAAGCTTGGCATGAATCTTGCCTTGAAACTTGACAAGAAATCGACAGGAAACTTGCCTTGAAAACTTGACACGAACTTGACATGAATCTTGAACATGGACATGACACTAGAATGAACTTGAAAATGGCCAACTCGAGGTTGGGTTGAGTTTGCAGTGTAATTCTGCTCAGAATCGCCCGACAAATCCAGTTACTGCAAACAATAGGATCCAATGTGGGTAGTTGGTCATATCGCTCTTGAAAACCTGAGGTCAGACTGAGTTGTGGTGTAATTCTGCCCGGAACCGCCCGTCATATCCACTGACCATGACAACAGGTCTGATGTGAGAGGTTGGGGTGCATTAATGAATTAATGCCACATGATAGGGTTAAGTCATGAACATGAAAGACAACACTTAACCAACTTGATACATGATTCGTAGGGCTAAGCCATGAACTTGAACGACAACGCTTAGCCAAATTTGACATGACACGTGAGCGGGTTAAGTCACGAACTTGAAGGACAATACTTAACCAACTTGACATGCTAGACTGATAGGGGTTAAGTCACGAATTGAAATGACAATACTTAACCTATTGGACGGAAACCCTAGTTACGCGGTCCTTTTCAGCAGTAACCCACTAGATGTATCATGGTACCCTGGGACTAGGCTGGGTGGGGCTTGATTACTGGGCTGATTGTAAGTGACCAGAACGGCGGCTGTGTTGGTGCGCCAGTGTAGGTTCAGGCGGGCTATGGTCGTACACGTGGTCCGGAGTTGAAAAAGCAGGCATTGGGCATTAGTAGGATTATCTGTGCATTCTTGATTCGTGTCGGTGGTTGGCACCATAGGCTTGATACACCCTATGGTGGACCTATCACAGGTGACTACATTCGTGATAGGGCCGTATGACACAGACACACATGACGAGCTAGAACTTGTAGGGAGCCGATCGACTAGTGGATCGTTTCGTTGGACCTAGTAATGGGTCATTTCATGATATCGGGCCAAAGGGATCATTTCATGATTAATATAAGACATGGGTTGGGATTCTAGTACAGTTGATGCAGCGAACCTTGAATACTTGATGCTATACTTGATTTATACTTGGTTTATCATGTTATCTTAGTCTATCTTGCCTATCTTGTCATCATCCGTATGTTTACTTTCAGTTTATACATGTCATGTTACCTTTATCTGTTTTTATGCTGAAAGTCACTCGGACTTACCAGTCTTTATGACTGACTCGTTTTCTTTCGCCCCTTTTTCTTTCGTTTTCCCCCCAGGTTCTCAGGGAGGAAACTCTAGCACTTAGCTTGGACTTCGCTTGCTTTTGATTCAGCTCATGTACGGTTTGATCTTGGGCTATGCTGTGGCTGCATTTTCTGCTACCTTTGGGGAATTAAGCTACTTTTGATGTTTTAAGTTTATGCTTCTTTATTTATGCAAGACAGAATTTGTTGTGATGAAAAATAATGACCTTGGTTATTTGGTGTAAAAGGTTTTTACTCTTTTTGAAAGTAATGAAATTTATCTTTTGATTCTTCCGCTGTTTTATCTATGTTCTGTCTTGTGATATTTCTGTGATTGTTTACCTTGATAACGCTCCTCCAAAACTAGTGCATTCCCTTTGTGAGTGACCCTAGAGGAGGTGGGGTGTTACAATCATTAGCGATAAGTCCTTGCAATCCGTAGATTCCAACCACGACAAAACCAAAGTATATCTCTGGGAGCTAACCAGAGATTATAAGTAGTTCTTCCGCTTTATGAAGTTCCACGGTCTTCAGTTGCTCCGTCTTCATTCCATGCAAGTTAGCTTCGTATGCAATGTTGAATCAAAGTGGTTTTGGGACCAGTTCTCATCCCGGTCTCTTCGAAACAACATGTCAAACATGTCTAGTATATTTCATTGATAGTTTGGTGTTTTAACTATCAATGTCAAAACAGTTCGGTCAAGTATATTGGCAGCTCAGATCATTTTACTCATTATAACCATATCGTTGATCCTTCACTATCATTTTATGTTCTTACTTCAAATCCCATTGTTCCCTTACGTTGATAACCATATCCTTATATAAATGTACTTACCTAATTCCACTTTATTTCTTTAATCCGAAATATCACTATTTACCGATCTCTTTCATTTTTTATATTTTGGAAACCCCTATATTCTCCATTCAAAGTATAAATAAATTACTCTTTAAACTCGAGTCAATGATTTGTTAAATCCTACATTGCTTATTTCAAATCTCCTTCCAACTTATTAACATTTACTTAATCCTATTACTAAAGTAAAACTTATTTTAAAACGACCATCTGAATTTAACTTTGTTAAAACTTCTAATCCATCCCTTGATTTTACTTCACTTAAACATTATATTTTGCTTCTCAACCCGAATATATTTCCTTTGGTTAATAGTACCATTAAGTTCTATTTCAAATCCCGATTTCTGCTTTCATTTAGAAAGTTCATTATTTTAATTACTGTTAAAAATAATAATTAACCTTATCATTAGTTTACTTCATTTCTTATTATAAACAGATAAGTTAATCACGTACTTAATGATAGCTAATCGTATTAACGATTATTAATTTTCTAATCATTTTAAACTTTGTAAAGACAAATGATATTTACGAAATATCATTAAAACAAATATTAACTGTCGACCGATTAATCTAATTACCAATTCTAATCCAACGGTTGATATAGTCAACTTAAATATAATTACTTATTGAATTGACTTCCATAAAGATTGCCTTATAAACATTGGCTTATTTTTACACTCCTATTAATATAATTTAAAATCTTACTTTAGTTATAAAAATAATTTTATAACTTAAACACGTCGATTCGCCTAACGATAAATTGACGTTTTAAAAATATGGTTAGACCATTTGCTGCCAATTGCTCAATCAATACCGTTCAATATTCAGTTAATATCATTAATTGGGGCAAGCAGTTCTATATTTAAATAATATACATAACATACAGTGTATTTGAGGAATCCGGTCGGATTCCTCCAACCTGTTCATCCCTGTATAACAGATAATAATATAAGCAATATTTAACTCACAATCATCTAATACTACAAACAAAATTTGTCGACAACCATCAACCAAACAATCAACAAGCAAGGCATGCAATCATCTAATTATTATCATCAACGATGGGTTATACTTTTATATGAATTTAACACTATATAGAATTTCAGAAAAATGTGAGAGTTAACTCACATTTATTTTGACTGACGGTTCGCTTTTTGTTTACTCCGTTCCAGCTTGACGGCACGACCTTCAGCTCCATGATCCCAATGACATTTGTTTCGTTTAAAACTGTCCACGTATAACCACTATATATATTTTTATTTGTATTTCATAAGATTGCACATATATTATATATATCAAAATATTATAAATTATAAATCTTTATTTGTTTACCTTAATGTGGTTAGCTTCGATCTTATGGAATTGGTCATATTGATTATCGGCGCAACCCGTCACCAAACAGACCTTCCAAACTTCTTTCATTGGGTGACTGCAAATTTCCCCCCTCCTTACATACTGTTTCCACATCCACCACACAATATTGCACCAACTCCCACTCATATGATCCACATGTCGTGCCTACTTTTATGTATGAACCCAACTACTCGTCTCCCAAAAGTGAAACCAACGTGCCCCAGTTCCTTTCAGTACACGAAATTCCACAATGCCCTGCATCCCCTCTTGTAACACATACCTAATGTAAACGCCAGAACTCCCTTGCCATGCAATTTGGTTAGTCCGTCTACATGCGCGCGCTTCACTAACATTATCCATGTTCTTGCTTCAAACATTGAACACTGCGAGCCATTTCCGAACCTCCTCCCACTATTACTTCATTTTCTTTCATGGCCGCTGTTTCACGTGGATCGCCGAACACCATTTTTCCGCGTCCCCATGCTACCTGTGATCTCTTCCATGCGTGTAAACACACCATGCAAATTCTTTACATTGAAAACTAGCACATGCCTTAGCTTATGCACATGCTCTTGGTGCAAAGAAATACACAGCTCCTTACAAATGTTTCTTCCCCAGTGCAGAAGCCGTTAATTACTCCATCAATGCTAATAGCAGCTTCGCACTATACATATATACTTCCTTAGCTTCTTGTATGTCTTTCCATGAGTCACACGTACCCCTCACGAATGCCCAGAAAACAGGCTATCCTTCCACCCTTCAAACACATGCCTGTACCATGCACAATTTTCCGCAACACCTTACTACTATCACCCCCTAACCTCCAGTATGTTCCCCCTTCCTTTTCTACCGTGCACCGCTATACTTTCATCTATTCCATTCACGTACTGCTCCACTTATAAACAATTCTTCACCGGGACTAAACTTCTTCCGACAATCTTAACAAATTAGAACCCTTTCCAATTGTATTGGCAACTTCGAACGCAAGTATTGATGCTTTACTTCCATTTACAGCTACCGCTCCAGTTTAAAGAAAACAACACTCACCACAATTCGTACCTGCGGATCCTCCATACTGTGTTCACCAAACCATTACAGCCTTCTTCCCTATTCAGCATATATTCTCCACGCCCACGTCTTCAGTACCACTTCCACTGCTCTTCATCATGCTTTCCACGTTAACACTACTCCTTACCTCTTTATTATATCTGAATGCTCCTCATATTCGTGACCACAAACCACTGTGATAAACTCACATGAACTAACCCAACCACCAGAAAACCCATGCAAGCCACGCTTCAGTCCAATGCACTCACCCCCTCCTCACATCTTCAATTTGAAAGCACCGCAGTAACTCACCAATTGACGTTCTTTGTCCTCCACGTTCAACTCAACCTCCCGTTCTGACCTCAGCTGTCATCACCGTTTGTATCGCCTTGTGCAGCTCCCTCGCCTAGCACCTTCCAATCGAGCTTGGTCTCCTTGGTTCGCGAGAACCGCACTCGTTTTGGACAAAAGATCGACCCCCTCCTTTTTTTATATATATGATTTATTTTACCATTTGAAGAATCATATTTACATTTTGTTTCTGTGTTGGATTGTGAAGGAAACAAAGAGGAGCTGAGTCTCCTTTTTGTATTTGCTGCTTTCCAATAAGATAAGCATGAGGTACATGTCACCGTATAGCCTAGGGTTTGAATAAAATTGGGTAGGAGAATGGTATTTATATTTTTATTATATAGACAATGACTCGTTCATAGAAAATTAGGCGCAAATAAGGGATGATATTTTCTCAACCTTGGTTCATGCGTTATCTTAGTGGCTGTAGGGAAATGGGTTATTAGATTTTTAATTTAGGTAGGTGACAGGAATTTGACATAGGGTATGGTAGCATTAATCTTGAGAAGAAATGGCTATATAAATTGATATGGACTTCCGCAAAAAGACAAGGAAGTGCCATACTCAGGGGACGCATTACATAATATCATGTACGTTATAGGCGTTTAGGATAGGATATGGTGAGATTATTGATTAGGGTATGGGGCGTTAGATTTTTAGTATATTTTGATTTAGAGTTTTGTTTTACTTGGTTAGATTTTTATGTTTATAGCACTATATAAAATATACCATTCAGGAACTTCTATCGACCGAAATAAAAATACGGTTATAATGACCAACACCCCACGATCCTAAAAATATAATAATACCGGTAGATCTACTTGTATTGTGAAACCCTAAAATACTGATACAAGGTGCAAAATACTCCAATTAAAAAGTTGCGTATTTAATTAATTAAAAATTACAGTAGGATTCTAAAAATTAAATTATCACTATGTCTCAAAAGAATCTTGTCTAAATTCAAATCTGATATCTAGTTATACCAAATAAACCGTTATGGTCGATATACGATTTCACAGCAACTTTCTGAATATTTGATTTGGATATAACTTGCAATTTATACGACGAAATCTTCATTTTCCACTTCCATTAGAAAAATACAGTTTAAAGATTCCAGCGTTTCTTGTTTCGAAGAAATCCGGTTTATAATGGATCCTGTACACTTAGTTAAAATTCAGAACGTAAAATTACGAACTGTCGCGATATTACGAGCTCGTTTTAATTTATTTATAAATATATAAATTCGAACTCCATTTTCTGATTCATATATTCAATATATAATTCATTAATATCGCCAAGTCAATATTAAAAACTGATTTAAATATTTGTAATTACCGTTCAAAAATCCGGGACATTGCAAAATATATTTAAAAACATTTAAATTTAATATATAAAAATAAATATTATCGTATATATTCACAACAGAATATCATACTATTACACTGGGATTTATAACTCGATATTTCAAATCCAGTGTTACATCGATATTCGATTTATATTTAAAAATCCATTTTAAAATATAAATAAATCGATATAAATTACAAAGGAATTTATGTAGCGACTTTTCTAAAATTTGATTTGGACATAAATAAAAATCTATACGACGAAATCTTGATTTTTCTCTTCCATTCGAAAGATATACTTTACCAGCTCCGAACGTTTCTTGTTTCACAGAAATCCGATTTAAAATGGACCCTGCACATTCAATTGAAGTTCAAATCGCAAAATTTCGAATTGCAGCGCCATTTCAAGCTCAATTTTAATTATATTATAATTTATATGTTCAACTGTCGTTTATATAATATATTCGTCATTCAAATTGAAATCTAACTGAATTAAATATCACAGATGATCTAGTTCACACTATTTTGTGAATTCCACTATTTCTGACTATTTCAGAAATTAAATATATTATTCTATTATATTATTTATTTTAATTAAATATTCACTATAATTTAATTCAACGACCATTTTAATCTCTCAATCCCTATTTATATAATTAAATAAATTAATTACTATATGGTAGAAAATGTGGGTCGTTACAGTCAGGGTTCCTGGGAGGTAAATGGCAGCTAGAAAACTGAAATGAAATGAAAACCTAACTCATTTCAGCCTCCCCATAACCCTAATCCTAAAATGGGTTATGGGCCCATTCACTAATCACCTCATTTGGCCCGGTTAAGCAGTTTTTCACCTTCTAAACCTTGTTTCAGCCATATCTCCCAAACGGTGAGTCCGTTTTGCTAATGTGACCACTCTACGGAAAGGTAAACCATTTTCTGAATCTAATGGGAGTAGTTTCAAGTCAAAACTCCTTACCAATCAAAAGTTATGGTCGAAGCAAGATCAGATAAGGGCAAAATTATCATTTAAAAATCGGTAAAAATCATGAACATGGGAAATGACCCCAATAGTCATCTCCCAAAGTTACATGACCATACGACTTTTCATGAGAAAGAAATAAATATTCTACAATCCTCTGATACGTAGAATGTGAGTTATTACATTTCAATACATGACTATTTCACACAGTCCATATATACAATAAAAATGATATATTTATTGTTCAAATAATTTATTCATCACATGAATATTTTATTTAGTCCATTTCACAACATAATCAATTTTTCACACAGAATGCAATCAAACAAGTCGTCCATGGTCTGTGGACGATGGGGAGCAGTTCATATATGCAGTTACAAAATAAATAACTCTACAGAAATAATTTTAGCGAGAAGTTCTCACCTTTGGTTTCCACTCAGTCATTCTTTGGCAGACGATTTGGATTCCGTTCTGGTTCCAGTCAGTCCCATTCCAATCTGTTTCACACGGTTTTTATATTAAAAATCCCATTTTTAACACCGCTATGTACAATTGAAAACAAATCACATTTTTGTTCCAACGCTATATATATATATATATATATATATATATATATATATCACATCTTCATTCTAATGTCAGGAATAAAAAAATCACATTCTTATTTCGTTATTATATTTATAAAAATCATATTTTTATATTGCTACTTCTTATATAAAAATTGTATTTTTTTATATTGTTACTTCTTATATAAAAACCAAATTTTTATCTTCACTCTTCATTATAAAAATCAAAATTTTATACCTCTCTCTTCATAATAAAGAGTATATTTTTAACTTGCTATGTTTTCTATATTTTTGAAACAAAGTTGTATATTTTTCTCTAAAAATAATGCTATATACAAATTTAAAAATAATGCTATATTTATATTAAAAACTGATTTTAAACAATACAAAATTTATATCAAAATCTGATTTTAAACAATGCGAAATTTATATCAAAAACTGATTTAGTTGTATATATATAATAAAAATTGATTTTTCAATGTTGTATATGCATAAAAAAACTGATTTTTCTTCCACAATAATATTTATAAAAAAAATCCGACATTTCTCTGTTAAATCTGGTTCCGGGTTAGAAAAAAAATCGCTCGCCATCCTAGGTTTCTCCTAGTTCTTCCACCGCCGTATCGGGCGTTCATCAGCATGTACCACGCCATAGGTCTTTACACGAGCTTCCTAATGGCACCCTTCACCATCAGTTCGATCGCGCCAAGAAGGAGCAGCCTTACATCAAACGGAGCGGTTTTGGGGGACAATTTCTCTCACCTCGAGCAATGGTAAATCCTCTAACTCGCACGAGAATGAATACTAGGTAGAGCTCTCCGATTTTTGTTCATTGAGTTCTTGGAATTAACAAACGGATTAAGCGAAAATCAAAAGAAAAATATTGAACAATATCCATCGTTCAACTGTTGTCTGGTGGCTCGATTTCTTTCTGATTGGAGAATGAGAAATTAGGGTTCAAAAATTATATATATATATATATATATATATATATATATATTATTTAGTTCATAAAATATCTTGTTTAATGCCACCAACTCCAAATCAAATCCAATGACTGTCGCTCCTAGCTAACTAACTCATTTCGAACACAATGGGATATGTCCCGCGAGCCGATTCGACTATTTAGATTATTTTTTATCAAAATTAAAATATAAATTATTATAACATTCAAAATTGATTTCAACGTACATCTTAATTTACCGAGGCCACAAACTGACTCCAAAAATTTCAGAAAAATAAATCTAGCTATGTTTTGATGATACGGTCCTAACAAAACTAATTTCGTCGAATTTGGAGACAGCTTGAAAAATGGCCATTTTCTGGTCGATCCAAATTGACTGAAACTGTCAAAACACGTTTTCCTTTGCCACGCTCACATATTGATTTCAAAAATTATGAAAACTGGAATCTAGCAATAATTTGACATTCTGGATCCAACAAAACAAGTTTCGTCGAAAACGGAGATCGTTTGCAAAATGACTATTTTTAAGGGTTATATTTCCATAGCGACTATACCGAATTTTCAACTGGACATAACTTTTTATTCCTGCTTTGAAATCTAGATTTTTCAGATTCGCAGGAAAGATATTTCAATTAGATTCAAATATTTCTGATTTCACTAAAACCCGGTTTATTTTGAATCCTGTACATTTATTTGAAATTTGAAATCTAATTTTCAAACTACCGCGCCATTTCCAATTCCTTTTATAGTTAAAATAAATATTTATATTCTAACGTCGATTCAAATAAATATATACATTCTAATTCTACTCAAAATAATTTTGTTTTCATTATTATTTAAAATAAATCGTTTTAAATATTCAAAATTCATTAAAATTGCCAAAATAAAAATTTTAAATTGGTTCTGATTTTCCGGGTTGTTACACCCGCTATAACCCCGGTATTTCCCTACTTTATCCCAACTACACCTTTTTGAACCTCCACGGCTATAGAACTACTAAGCGCTTTAACTGGATACCTTTAATCGCCTTCAGTCACTCACCAAAACAAATAAGTTCTGAGAAACTCACATCGCAAGCACTGTATACACAATAATCCTTCAAATCCAAATCCATAGTTGCCACCCAACCCCTAAAGTAACCGGCTAATTCAATTCACATCCACGCAGAACATCCAAAGCATCGACCTGAAACGGAAAACCCTCAAAAATCATTAACCCCAAAATCACAACCCAGTCCCGAACACTTGGAATGACCATCTGAAACCGATTTGTAATTCCCTTAGATCACCCTTTTCCCTCTTGATTTCCTTTTTTCTTTTCTCCTTTCCGATTTCTTTTATTATTAGTCAGTTTTGATTTAACAGAGAAGAAGCTTTTAGGGGCAAGTTGTATTATTATTTTCTAGTTTTATTGGGTATTGGGCCGTGTGAAGTGGTTTGTTGGGCTTTTGAGCTCCTTATAGTGTTTAGTTTAAATAATTTTGTTTTCCTTTTTTCCTTGCTTTGTTTGAACTAATTTTTTTTGTGAAGTTTGTTTTCTTGTTTGGACTTCTCTTAATAAAAAAAAAGTGTTTTGATTTTTCTTGGGCTTTTGTTTTTAATATATCATTTTTTAAAGGAAAAATCATTATTACGGGTTGCCCAAGAAAAAAATTGCTCACGAGTAATTTCTTTACTTTGCTCAAATCCACTTGCTTGCTTGCAAAAAAATCATTGCCAAAAAACACTGCTCAAAATAAATTGGTAATAATTTGCATGCTCCGGTATCGTGTTTTAACTTCTTTATTTAACGCACTGTTAATTGCTTGCATTTGCATCAAAAGAATCCAAAAACAAAATAAAAATTCATTTGAGTTGCATTATTGATACACGTTAGATTTCTGTTTTGCATTCATCTCATATTATTTTCTTTTCTTAAGGGCACACCAAAATTCACATAAGGTAGGGAGTTCATTACCCTTCCTTAGCCCGGAAAATTGCATTTCATCATAGAATTTGATTAATAATAATGGTTAGATGTTGGACTTAAGGGAGTCACGGGCTCATCTAGGGCTTAATTATATTTTGATAGTTGGTTTATTTTGAATGAATTATTTCTCGATGCCTAGACTACAACTGAGAAATAACCATTTATAAATATTATAGTGAATCGTTAATATTATATCGGTTGTTCCTCTAAAGGTACTTAAACCTCCGGCTGCATTTTTAGGGTGATTCCTGCTGCACCGATAACTCCTGTACATTAACTAGCTGAGCAATTTTTTTAATTTGTCAAACGTGTCACTATATAATTTTGGGTTAGGAGCCACTAAGGAAAAAAAATTGTAGTTAATCCTTACATTCATTTAGTTGCATTAAGTTTATGCATATTTAAATAAACAAAAAAAATTAGAAAATACAAAATCATCTTCAACTGTAAAATAAATCCGTTTCCACTTATCCAAAAATTACCCAAAACCAAAAAAAAGCATTTCATTTAAACATCTTTTTTAGGAAAGCCTTAACTTCTTTTTCTTTTTTTATAAAAAAACGCTTTTAAACTTTTCTTCTTTTCGAAAAAAAATTCCTTTTATAAAAATCTAACTTTCCTTTCACTTTAAAAGAAAAAAAATAAAAAAAGAAAATACTTTTGTGAAAAAAAAATTAATTCCTCTTTCCTTTTTGTTAAAAAAATCCAAAAAAATTAGAGGATTTCAATATGATTCTCGTTTTAAAAAAATCTTTTCTCAACTATGTTCTTTCTCGTCTTCCCTTATTCTTCGTGTTAGCACATGAGCATTTTGGCTCACGACACTTTTACGAATCTTTGGACGCGTGAACCTTCCACTAATTGTTTAGTTCGAACAAATGCTCCTTCAACCTTGGCAGACGAAAATCCCCTTCGAACTCTTATGGACAGAATCTTCCCTAATTGAGTTTATATTCCTTCTTGCATCATATTTCCTACCCCAATGGGTAATCACTTTGAAATTTGTTTTAATCACATAAATACTCCTCCAAAATTCGGTAATTTTGAACATGACAACCCTTACATTTTCTTAACCAAATTTGAACAAGTTTGTGCAACCACGAAATTTCAACAATTAAGTGACGATGGAATCAAACTTAGGTTGATTCGATTTGCACTTATAGGTTACGCCAAAACATAGTTATACAGCTTGCCTTTAAATTCGATTGGAACATGGGAGATTTTCATCAAGGGGTGAATCCTTTTCAAAATATTTCGAGAGATTTAAAGAACTGTTAATCAAATATCCACACCACAATATCGAAAAACGGACTCTTTGCCAAATTTTATATAATGGACTTGAAAACAACTCTCGTACTATGCTCGAATTGATGTGCCAAGGAAACTTTTTAGCCCAAAATCATGATACCACTTGGCAATTTCTCGAAAAATTGGCCAAAAAATCGTCTCAATGGGAACGATCTAACAAGAAATCGATTTATTCCCGATTAAACGCTCATTTGGTAGGATCCTCTTTATCCCCAGAAGCGAAAATCAACGCAATGGTAACCAAATTTGATAACGTTCTTTCAATAAATCAAATGAACCAAGCTTCTCAAGTCGCATGTTACAAGTGTAACGATCCTAATCATATCGCTGACCAATGCCCATATTCGTTAGAATAACTCAATGCTTTCAGTAAAGTTAGTAATGACCCATCCTCTCCAATATACAATCCTGGTTGAAGAAATCATCCAAATTTCTCTTGGACCCAAAATAATTCAAATTCGAATTTGGTTGTAACGACCCGGATTTTTTCAGCTATTTGAATTCGAATATTTAAATTGGTTTTAAATATTATATTAGAATTAGTAATGGATTTAGTGTTGAATTCTTTTATTGAACGACAATTGAACGATTAAATTTATATATGGTGTAAAAAAGACTCGAAACGGTGCAACAGTTCGTAATATTGAGCTTTGAACTTCAAATGAATATACAGAATCCGTTTTAAGTCGGAATTCCGTGAAACAAGAAGCGATAAAATCGAATTGATTATAAGTTTCTAACGAAAGAGAAAAATCAAGATTTTGGTTTATAAATTGTTAGCTATATCCAAATCAAATTTTAAAATAGTCGCTATGAAAATCGTTAATAAACGATAACGTTATTAAATAAATTATAACATTTATTTAATATAATTATTAGGAATTTTATAGGATTTGAAGATCATTTAACGTGAAAATATTAATATTTTGTTATAATTTCATAGTGATTTATACTTAGAACTGTATATTATTTTATTTGAATATAGTTGACATTTATTTCTTATTATTTTTATTTGATTATTTTGGAATTTGCGGACTACGATGTGTATATGTAAGATTAAACGCAAATAACGATATAGTGAAGCAACCATATGAAGACAAAACAATAGTAAATCAATTTATTTAAAATAGCACTCGAGCTACCCTAGGATTCACGCATATGCTTGTACATCTGGTTTTTTTCTTTCCTCCCAGCTACCTCCTAGTGAGCACGCACCTATGTACAGATCATACAGACCATGAAACCAGAGTGGACTGAAAATGAAAACACAATGACATGCCTATTCTACCTATTTCCTGAGCTATCTATAACATGCAACTACTCTATGAACTTTCAATTTCTGAATTGGCCACAGCTGTTTCTCTGCAAGCCTACCGGTCATCGTCAAATAAATAGTGCACATGGGTAAGGGGCATGCAAGAACAGACTACCAAAAATCAAATCACATTAGACTACTCTACAGTTATTTAAACCTAGGCACATGCAAGAATTGCACCTTCCTTGTATCATTTTGACGCGACCGGGTACAAACATCCCTTTCAACGTCGAGTTCATGTACAATCCTACCCCTTTCACTCTGCAAACCATCCCACGGCTAAGCTATGGAAGGAAGAAAGTCTGCACACCTATCTCCAGCTACTCTACCCACCCTACATATAAATTCCTTTACCACCAAGCTATTGAACCTTGCGTTCTCGCCAAACCTTCATAACCGTGATGGCCAAGAACCTGGCATTATAAATAATGGCTTCATGTTTTGTCTCCATTAGTTTTTACAGTAAGTTAAAAGAAAAGATCTTCAAAAAAAAATTATACATCTCACTATTTTAATTTGTTTACAAACGCAAAAAATGAAACCACACAATTCATTTTACATCCCTACCTCTTCATCGATCCGGTAGCGGCGAACTTAGAGTGGAGCACTGCTGCAGGCGAGTCGGAAGGAAGAGCAAGTACTGGTGGCAGGCGCGGTAGTGCTCAGAAAGTCGGAAGAATGTGCGGTGGATGGGGTGCTGAGGTGATGGCAGCGAAACAGTCGGGTGTTGGTTGTTTGCGGTTGGGAAAGTTGCATTCTTGGAAGACATGAGAAGGATGACGCATGCGGTACGGGTACAGGTGGTGTTTCCCTTTTGCAAGAAAAAAAAACTGTGTGGGGAAATAAAATCCGTGGGTTAGTTTGCACGTGGGGGGGGGGGGGTGGTGGAGTATGTGAGAATAAGGGGGACGGGCGGGAGTATAGTGAAGTTTGTGGCGATGGAGAATTGTTTTAAAGAAAATGAAAACGTAGAAAGAAGCAGTGGAATGGAGCTACAGGCATACAACGATGGGAAGGAGGGGTTCTGTGGCTTTGTTGTTTGGGGTGCTTATTATTTTGATCATGGGTTTGAAATTGGGCCTTGGGCCATTGGAGTATAAAGAAGAAGAAGAAGATAACGCGTTGCAGACTTGTGTGGGGTGGGTGGAGGAAGCTTTGGAACGTGAGGAAGTGGAAGATGAGAGTTCCGAAGGGGAGTAGCGAAGGAATGGAAGACAGCAGGTATAAAAAGTGAGTATGCCTAATCATCATTTTAAAATTGCCTAATAATTATTTTAGCGTGGTCATAATTATAAAATGAACGATTTTAAATAAATGTACTTGAGGATTTATCCAACCATATTCAAAACCTGACGTAATAATATGGGTACAGTACTAACTGGTTTCAAATAAAATGTATCACCATTTGTTACCATTACGTATTAACATATATTATAAAACTAATATACGATAAGCCAAAGTGAGTTATGTTACGAACAACACCTTATAATATAACCAGTGATCGGCTAATCTTATTACAATATTTATATTGTCGTACTCAGTCTCTACGTATGGTTCAACTACTATTTAACGCAATATATTTTGATCTTACTATAAGTCGATACTCTATATTATAAGTGATTTATTTTACATATACACAGTCCAGATTTGTTATTCTTGCCTAATCAAAAGGGTTAACATTCCTAACTCCGAAATTTGATGGACGATTATTTTTAAAACGTAATTAACCTTAAATATTATATTTAGTTAATTCAAATTAAAATCGTGATTGTATAATTTGTATAACTCACTCATTTATTGGTCGGATTTGGACCAACCAGTTGGAATCTCTTGACTAGCCCTTCGTTCTGGGACAGATTTGAATGCGCTTGGATGCAGCTGGAGTTTTCGGTTAAAATAAATGCATATTTAATTTAATTGAAATCAGTTGTTATCTTGACAAACGGAAATCAAGGTGAGTTAAACTGACTTTGTTTCCTTATTTATAATTATTACAAGTTGGGTTTATTGTTTTGTGCTATGTTTGCTTAATATTGATTGATTTGATGATTGTTTGGATGCTAGTTAAATATTTTATATCTGTTATTTGAATTAAACGTTGTTTGATTTAAATGAAACAACATCATTATTTTCAACGATTATTTCCAATAAAGGTAACTTACCTTATTGGTTACGTTTATAACGTATTCAAATTAAATTGGATGCTGAATTATTATTATTGGTTGACCACTATCAGTTGAATTGAGTATTTATCTACATATGATCATTATATGAACTGTTTAACTCATGTGATTGGATTACTGATTGTTGAATCCAACATTGTTTTGATATTAACCAATGGGTAGTATTGGTTGAAGAATAAATAGCAAATGGCCAAATATACACTGTTTTATAAAGGTTGACTTGTCGTCAAGTGAAGCGGTAGAAAGGAAGTGATGAAATTTATTTTATAACTGAATATAGATTTTTAAACATATTATTTTTTAATAAAGTTGATAAAAAGGGAAATAGACCAACCACATATATTTATTGTTCGTTTAACCGCCAATCACCATTTTTACCATAATCTGTCGTGTGCGAAGCACGTGTCTAATCTTAATTATTAAATGATTTGTAAAGTAAACTCTTATATTAATAAATTCGATATGCAAGTAAGCAGCGATTAATTTGTCGACTAGTAACTAAGATAAATTGTTCTATGAAACAATAAAAAGGAGATTATATTGAATTGATTATTATTTTAATAATCAAATGGGATTATTTAAGTTAATTGAATTTAAATAGGAAGATAAATCGAGATTTGATTAACGAGTTAATTATATTTAACGTGGACCAAGTCAACTGTATTAACAATTGATTTATTAAATTTATTTATTAAGCTAACATTTTTAAATGTTGATATTTAGTTATCATTTATTTAATAATCAAAGAGGAGATCTTGGGATTTAAAAGGAAGAATGGAAGTTCATGAAACGATAAGGCCTATTTATAATAAAATGATATTCTAAAGCAAATTATATTAATGATAATATGAGTTAGGTTTAAATTGTAGTTTTAAAGTGAGTTTTTATTCGAAATTCTATTTAATTGGATTTTTATTAAATCCAAGTTGGACGGAGTTATACAACCCATGTTTATCTTAATATATTATTGAAACATGGTTATTAGAAATGACATTTGAATGAAATATATAAGCCAGGATAAAATTAAAGAATTGGAACTTAATTGAAGATCAGTTGAGATTATTGATTTTCTAAATGTTGATCCGATGTTGGTTTCGGCCTTCGGGGTTGATATTTAGAGAATTATTTTCTTATTGATATACAATTAGGAACTAATGGAGGTTTAAATGGAAGGAAATCGAGAACAAAAACCCAAGTTTGAAAAAGTGGTTAGACGAGTTGGATTACAAAGATGCGATATAAATTCGCTATATTAGTAAGAGATGTGATTTCACCAAGATAAGTAAAATGGGATTTATTTTGATATGGGAAATGAATATTAGTTTTTGGGTATAACAATTGATATTTATCTTAAGATAAGAACGTTGTTGGTCAAGGTCTGAGAGGTAAATAAAATATACCCCAACTTGAATGACTTCGGGATTATCGGAGAATGATATTAATTGTAATGGTGATAATGTTAGAGTAATTTATTTGGGGAAATAATAATGTAACGTTATTTGAAGAACGTGGTAATATATATGATGGGATTCCATTCTAAAAGGGATTTAGAAAGGGGCTTGAGATGATAAAGTGATATGTTCGTAATAAAAGAAATAAAAGGTGGGTTTGTGAAAATATAATGATATTTTCAAAGTAAGAAGACGAGATTGCGAATGAGTTTATTCTGAAAAGGAAAGTGATGATTTTGGTGTTAAAGTAACGGAACCAAAAAAAATATCGTAATGATTGTTTACAATGATAAGTTGAATCGATTTTCCAAGAGATGGATAATATATAGCAAATGTTTTGAATGATATTTAAAGTTAGAATCTTATGATATTTTTCTGTTATACAAATAAAATGATTTGAGAATATTAGTATATTAAAACTGATATATTATTTTTAATGGCCAAGTGATGCTGTATACTAAACCAATGGATTTATTTTATTTTTATGATTGTTTATTTTGATAGTTAAATAACCGACTATCAAAAGCGTACGCAATGCGTTGTTTGTATGGAAAGATCGGGATCGAATTTATATTCGGAAACCATTCCGACCAGCTAATACGTAAACAAAAAAGATATCTGATGATGATCGATATGGAGCAATTGAAGATCGTAATTCTTTATTACCGGGGGAACTATTGTTGAATTTCACTGGCTGACCCTTAGAGATATATATTTGACAACGATTCTATTGTAATTGAAATCTTCGGATTGCAAGGACTACTCGATACTGATCCATGGGTTGGTTCCGATATTGGATATAGTAGGAGGGTAACTTCGGTTTTATCCTGTTCCTGGATAACTTGTATGGACGAATGTCTGACATAATATTTCCTGAAAACCATGTACGTTGATTTTTACAAATATACCAAGTGGTGGCAAAGAGGGGCACTTCTTTTATACCCATAGCTTATTTATGGACGTCAATTAGTGATTTGACGGATCTGACGATGTGGCATTCAAAGTGAACGGTGGCCAAATGTTTCAAAAGTCAATTATAACTTGAAGCCTCATCAACTAGGAAATGACAAAAATCGGGCAGGCAGCATGGCTATGTGGGTCGCACCCATTAGGTTGTATAATCACCTATCTAGATAAATTCTTTTTTCTTCTTTAATATATCGATGTTGTCCTTTTTTGGGAAATGGTGGGTAGCTCCCAACCGTTGGTAATATACATTCGATACACTCAAGCGAAATGAGTGGTCGGTTATGTGTGGGTCAGGTTGCAAGACGTTCTTGTTGAACCTAGTGTATTCGTCTCTAGAGTTACACTATTGGTAGGTGGTTCTATACCTTGTCATAGTCGGAATCCAATCTCCAATAAGCGCCCGCGGTTTTGTTTGTATACTATACATGTAGAGCGTGAGATGCAAGCATTCTGTTAGATTATATTATTTTTATTTAGACATTATTATAATATCAGACAAGTATTGATTTTCAAAATGTTTTGGGTTATCGTAAGGTAAAAGCCATCCGTATTTATGTGTGAATTTGGTCTTACAATTATCCTTTCTTTCGAACAGATTTTACCTCTAAAATCAAGTTGGATGTTACCCATAAACTACGCGAGTTTTTCTCACTCTGGTTCACCAGACTAACCCGGTATTTGTAATGCTCGGGTTAGAACGGGATATACAGGTTCAAGTTATCAGATGTTTTGAAGTCCAATGACGAACTGAAGCTATTTAGGAATATGATATTATCTTGTAGTATTCCGTCGTGTGATGTATACGAGGACATATTATTATAACTGTCCCAATGTATTGATGTACTCTGAAAATTGTAAGTTTTATTTCAAAGCTCTATATAAAGTTTATTTATATATCATATTTTGTTCCGCTACGATGTGAGACTCTGTGTTGTGTTTTGTTGGTTCTTCTTCTTCTTTTATTCTAATATTTCTTTCTTTCTTATCTCAGCCTCTAACTTCTTTCAAATAATGTTCCGGTGTTTTGAATGTTGAAATATTCGAGAGGTTGTTTTGATGTCGATTTTTGGGATCAAAAATCCCTGTTCGTTACAGTGGTATCAGAGCAATGGTTTAGGAATAACCTTGGCTCTGTGGTGTGACTCGATAGGGATTGGGTTAGTAATACCCTAGATCGAGACTGAGTGTATATGAGAGCGTATTTGTAAATTTTATATACAAAAGTTTTGTGTTGTGTTGTTTGGTTGGTTTATATTGAACTGGCAAATTGATACAATATTATTTTGTAAAGAGGGTAAATGAAATAATTTTACCCAAATTTTTTTTATATTAAGGAATAATTTTATCAAATTATTAATATTTTGTTGTGTTTGATTAATTTGAATGGGATTTCGAATCGGATAATAAAATTTGAATAGTTAATATTACCAAAAGAGAAATTTCACATGTAGCATTGTGAATAAGAATTTCAATATGGAATTAAATAAATCTGAACTCTACTGAAGATAAGTAAATAGTTGGATTGTGTTGATTGTGCCTTGTTTGTTTATTGGATGGTAAGTTAGTTGGATTATAAATCTCATCTCCAAGCGAATGAACTAAAAACTAAGAGAATATATTTCAGTATAACAAACTTGATAATTGAATCGAATATGAATTAAAACTGAAATGGTTTAACCCGGTAACTATTATTGGTGTTATGTGATGAGTTAGTACAGGATGGATGTCGAAGAGTAGCTAATTACCGTGCTTCGTGATTAGAGTTTGGTTGCTCGACAAATAGGTAAACTTTAATATAATTGATTGGGTGATTGATTCTATGCCGCTGACTTGGGTAGCCGCGCTTTTTGATCGATGAGAGGCCCAGAGAGGCGAGTTGTAGTTATTTCGATCGAATAATATAGAGGAGGTGCTGGCAAATTTTTGGTAAATTTTTAAAGGTTATAAATTATTTTGATAATATTTTATATAATTATTATTTTGGAAATAATTGGGTTTGGGGCATTCTTCTTAACTTAGCAATTTCGAGGACGAAATTTATTTAAGGGGGGAGAATGTAGTGACCCAGATTTTTTCAGCTATTTGAATTCGAATATTTAAATTGGTTTTAAATATTATATTAGAATTAGTAATGGATTTAATATTGAATTCGTTTATTAAACGACAATTAAACGATTAAATTTATATATGGAAAAAAGGGACTCGAAATGGGGCGGCAGTTCGTAATATTGAGCTTTGAACTTCAAATGAATATATAGAATCTGTTTTAAGTTGGAATTCTGTGGAACAAGAAATGATAAAATCGAATTGATTATAAGTTTCTAATGAAAGAGAAAAATCAAGATTTTGGTTTATAAATTGTAAGCTATGTCCAAATCAAATTTTAAAATAGTCGCTATGAAAATCGTTAATAAACGATAACGTTATTAAATAAATTATAACGTTTATTTAATATAATTATTAGGAATTTTATAGGATTTGAAGATCTTTTAACATAAAAATATTAACATTTTGTTATAATTTCATAGTGATTTATACCTAGAACTGTATATTACTTTGTTTGAATATATTTGACATTTATTTATTATTATTATTTTTATTTAATTATTTTGGAATTTGCGGACGACGGGGTGTATATGTAAGATTCAACGCAAATAACAGTATAGTGAAGCAACCATATAAAAATAAAATAGTATTAAATCAATTTATTTAAAATAGCACTCCAGCTACCCTAGGATTCACGCATATGCTTATACATCCCCTTTTTTCTTTCTTCCCAGCTACCTCCCATTGAGCATGTACCTATTATAGATCATACAGACCCATGAAACCAGAGTGGACTAAAAATGAAAACACAATGACATGCCTATTCTATCTATTGCTTGAGCTATCTATAACATGCAGCTACTCTATGAACTTTCAATTTCTGAATTAGCCATAGCTGTTTCTTTGTAAGCCTACCAGTCATCGTCAAATAAATAGTGCACATGGGTAAGGAGCATGCAAGAACAGATTACCAAAAATCAAATCACAAGTAGACTACTCTACATATTATTTAAACCCAGGCACATGCAAGAATTGCACCTTCCTTGTATCATTTTAACGCGACCGGGTACAAACATCCCTTTCAACGTCGACTTCATGTACAAGCCTACCCTTTCCATCTGCAAACCATCCTACGGCTAAGCTATGAAAGGAAGAAAGTCTGCACACCTATCTCCAGCTAATCTACCCACCCTACATATAAATTCCTTCACCACCAAGCATTGAACCTTGCGTGCATGCCAAACCTTCATAACCGTGATGGCCAAGGCCTTGGCATTATAAATACTGGCTTCATGTTTGGTCTCCATTAGTTTTTACAGTAAGTTAAAATAAAAGAACTTCTTCAAAAATTATATATACATCTCACTGTTTTTGTAACAACATGGATTTCGCTCGGACCTAATCGATCGCTAAATTGACCAAGACCGTTCGAATTCCGCATACGCTGATCTAGGCATACAACACATCAAAACAAATAACAGAAGACTTTTATAAACATCATAATAATGTTACATCAGAGTACAGAATATCAGAGTATATCGAAATATAATACAGCGGATGATGATTTTACAATAAATGTAATACAATGCACTGTGGAAATATAAAATAACACAGCGGAAGACGATCAACGCCTGGACACAGCTTAAAGCTTCAATCCAAAATCCTGCTCAATATATCTGCAAAATAAAACTACTTGACTGCCCGTGTGGAAAATAGGGGCACCCGAGTTCGCAAGAGAAAAGCAAACTACAAGTCAGTCATGGGACTGGTATGAGAAACTCTAAACATTTATAAACTTATATAAATGATAAGACAATTCACAGGACCATGCCCTAACGCGGAACGGGTTTACCCCCACGAATGCCAGTGTATAACAACAATCAATACAGATATTTGGATCTACTATGCTTCAATCAACATGCAATATCCCAATGTACCCTCTTAGATTAATCACTACACTTAGATTTTCCAAATCCAATTCAATTTATAGAAATTATTCCTTTGGATTTTATTTCCCGATTTCTATTTCAAATCATTTGAAATACATATCTAACTTTTATATCAAAGTAGATCTCACTTCGGGATCTCAAATCAAATCATTTGGAAATATGAATTCCAAATCATAACAATGCATACAAACAAGTATGCAACAAAATATCGTGCTACCCATCGACAAGGCAAAGGGTACGCACCTAGCAACTCGATATATATAAATATTCACCTACCCCACATAGGAGCAGGCTACACCGATGATGCATCTCCCACACATGGAGAACATACATCGCTCTCTCACCCATACTTTTAGTCTTAGGGTTACCCGAATCTTTAGCCACACGCTAAACCATTTCATATCCCAAAGTAGGGAAAGTCATTTCACAACATAATAATCACAAGTACTTTCAAAATACAGTACTTCACATCAGTAATTCACTCATATGATCAGTCACTATCAATCACATAACCTTTGAGCTCGTACGTCTCAAAAAGGATGTTAAGCGAGAGAATAAATTCTCCGACACCAAACAGATACATCATTAATAGCAACTAATCGAATAAGCAATGAACCACAATGTAAAACCATAACACATTTCTAAATCATTTTAGAAATCATCGGGTTTGGGGCCTCGAAATCCTTTCTGTTTCATAAAACATTTTTATAAAACATTCCCTATTCAAAATCGGGAATACATTTCTTTTCACTTAAGAAAAATATATCATTTCACAATCATTCATTAAATTTGAAATGAACACAACATCGCTAAACACCTTATCGTCAAATCGTGAAGTGTTTCACAAGGTGTTAGCACACAGATATCTTTACCCAACCCAATGCTAAATGTAAAAGCATATTCTGCTCATAAACTGGTCGAGCACCATCCAAACAATCAATCAACCACAATCAATATCAAAAACTAAGTAAATTTGGTTTAATCACATCACGTGTTTTGGTAAATTTAATCACCATTCATTCATCCAAATCTAATTAAAGATTTATTCAAACCCCAATTGGTTTCATCTCTAAAATCCTTTCATATTGATTGTTCTACGTTTTGGAAATTAATCCTGCTTTTACGCGGGTTAAAGAACTAATGTCATTTAAACACAGTTCACGATGAACCTGGAATCCAATTTGATATTAAATACAAGGCTCTGAATAGAAAATATATCGGCTTATATTCAATATCAAATTCTGAAATCAACAAATATCGTATTGGAATAACGATATATATATATCTTCCAAATTCCTCCACAATATCCGTAAAATCACGGAATCCAATATCGAAATATTCCGAAGATAATTTCGATTCAAATCCATTCCAATTCTTATATTGGAAATTCTGGTTATTTTTAAAACCATTTCAAATCCAATTTATTTATTCTAAAAATAAATAAATTATTATTCTAGTTCAAAACTAGTTCATTTCGATAAAAATCTATTTTTATCTTTTCAGAAATGGAAATTTTCATCCCAATTATTCACAAATCATTTCTTATGATTTTACACTAATTATTGATATTTTTAATAATTTTATCAAGGCTCGTACAGTCGGTTTCCAATAACGGCCACCGAACTGCACTTACAGCGACCTTTTCCTATTTTGATTTGGATATAATTCCAAATCCAACTGTTAGATTTCGAATTTCTAATATTCATTGGAAAGCTCTTTTCGATACGAACCCAACGGTTCCGGTTTTAGGAGAATTCGACGGTCGGATCTCCCGTAATGTCCATTCGAAGTCAATGGTCGAAATTCGCGAACTACCGCATCACATTCTATTCAGGCCATTATATTATATATAATATATATTTCGTCGATTTCCTTTTTAAAACATATTTTATAAATCATTTTAAATTCGTTTTCAAAATGATTTCAACTTCATATTCAATTTCTAA
Organism: Allium sativum; assembly: GCA_030737875.1. NCBI lineage: Eukaryota > Viridiplantae > Streptophyta > Magnoliopsida > Asparagales > Amaryllidaceae > Allium > Allium sativum. The sequence goes on from CM060912.1 coordinate 170,193,071, forward strand.
TCAAAATTGAATATTCCATATACACGACAATTTTATACAGTGTATGTATGTATTTTAAAAATTATATTTTTAACAATCAAATCATTTTCACATTTCATATATATATATATATAAATATATATCGTTTTCATTTCATATATACATCGTTTTCACATTTTATATATATATCGTTTTCATTTCATATATATATATATATATATATATATATATATATATATATATATATATATCGTTTTCACATTTCATATATATATCGTTTTCATTTCATATATATATATATATATTATTTCCACCTTTCATATATATAATATTTCCACTTTTCATATATATAATATTTTCACTTTTCATATATACGATATTTTCACTTTTCAATATATACGATATTTTCACTTTTCATATATATATATATATATATATATATATATATATATATATATATATATATATATATATATAGACACACATCGCATGTATTTTTTCATTTACATTTCTCCTCACAATCACAGCACAATCAAACAAGTCGTCCATGGTCTATGGACGACGGGGAACAGTTCATATATGCAGTTATAAAATAAATTACTGTACAGAAAATATTTTAGTGAGAAATTCTCACCTTTGGTTTCCACTCCATCAGTCTAATTTCTGATTTTCTATACTGTTTTGAATTTAAATTCACTTCAAATTCTGATGTGCTTCGTTTCCTTTCTGATATGTTCTGTGCTATAGTATTATTCCTCATAGTTCCAACCAACCTGAAATCATCGAATTCAGTTTTAATTTGAACGAGATACGGCCATTTATAGATTTAATCATTAATAAACATCATTAATTAATAATCAATATAATTTAAACCGTAAATTATCCCCCCTCGTGCTTTCTTCTTCGTCCTTCAGTATACTCCAGTTCATGAAAACCCAAAACCAACTTCTTAGGGCTCAAAATCGCAGCCCCTATGAAGCACTTGAACTCGATCGGTGATGACCACCTCGACGGCCGAGCCTTGCTCCTCCACGGCCCCATAACCCACGCAGCTCGGTGGTCCCATATCCATGAAAATCGAACCCAAACAGCGGTTCTTTGAGGGCGAATATTGAGCCCAATACTTCATGTAATTCAATCAAATTCGTATGAAATCAAAGATCGTGCGAAGCTCTCTGATTTTGCCTGTAGAAGCTTCTGAAATCATTGAAAGAATTTTGAATTATTGGAGGAGGAAGTTTCAATCAACAACCGCCCTTGAATGGTGGAGGCGCGATATACTTCGGGTTGACCACGATTTTGTTTTAGACTTAGGGTTTGACCGATTTTGTGTTATATATAAATATTATATTATTATTTTAATCCCAATAATACTTGTTTATTGTCACGATCTCCAAACCAAACCCAATGACCGTCGCCCCTAGCCAAATACCCCCATTCCGAACACAATGGGATATATTTCGTAAGCCAATTCTATCGTTTTGATTAGTTTTTCTTTAAATTAAAATATAAATCATTATATATTCAATTTAAACGTACATTTCAATTTACCGGGGCCACATACTGACTCTAAAAATTCTAGAAAAATTATTTCTAGCTTCATATTGAAGATACGGTCCTAACAAAACTAGTTTCGTCGAATTTGAAGACCGTTTGAAAAATGGCCCTTTTCTGGTCGATCCTATTTAACTGAAATTAACCAAACACATTTTCCTACGCCACACTCACATATTAACTTCAAAAATTATGAAATTTGAAATCTAGCAATAATTTGACATCCCGGATCCAACAAAAGTGGTTTCGTCGAATTCTGAAGTCGTTTGCAAAATGTCTATTTTCAAGGGCTATATATACTCTATAGCGACCTTTCTAAAAATCCATTTGGCCATAACTTTTGATTCCCGCTATGAAACTTCGATTTTTCAGATTCGTTAGAAAGATATTCATGAACAGATTTAAATATTCTTGGTTTCACTAAAATCCGTTTTATTTTGCACCCAGTACAGTCAGTCAAAGTTTGAATTCAAAATTTGAAACGGCCGCGCCATTTCAGGCCTTGTTTATAATTAAAAATAATTATATTTATTTTCAACCATCGATTCAAATATACTTTTGACCTTTCTTATTTAAAATAATCCATTTTAGATGTACAAAATTCATTAAAATTGCCAAAATGAAAATTTTAAATTGGCTCAGAATTTCTGGGTTATTACAATCTCCCCCACTTAAAACTTTTCGCCCCCGAAAAGAAACAAAGCCGAAAGTTTTTTAACTAATCAACTCAACTTTCATTATTTTCTTTACGGCTTAAGTTTTTCAACCTTTCAGTTTCTAAGAACTTTTCAAATTTTTCAAAAATTTGGCTAACACCCTAAATTTTCGAAAAATTTCGCCATAACCTCCCCTGCACCGGGGACTTCGGGATATTTCAAATAGCCTCCCATGGCCCTCATCAATCCAAAAAGAAAAAGAAACAGCCAAGCGGCTAGCCAATCGGCTCATAAAATCATCCCAATCCAAAGAAATACAATAAACATGTACCTATTTGTCGGGCAAACAATTTTATTCTTCTTCTCCAGCCTCCTTGCTATGACCTGTTCAATGTATATACATGTATATGCACGCAATTGTAATCATTTTTCAATACAGTTCAATATTCGGTTCAATTAGGCTAAAGGTTCAACATTTAATTAATCAAACAATAATCAACCAACACAACCAGCAATCAATTAGTTGATTAGCTTTTCAAATATATAACTTCATAATACTCAAAAATTCTATTTTTAAAACCAGATTATATATATAACCACAAATACGTTATTTATAAACATATGACTCTCAACTCATTCTGGGGCATTTCTAACCCTATCTCTAACGAGTCACTCATTCTAGAATGCTACTGATTCTATCTCTAATGAGGATTCTTCAATAGGATATTACTAATCCTACCTCTGATGAGTCTTTTATTCAGTTCTAACGAGTTGTACCCTAAAGATTTGAGTTAACTAAAGCTCCGATACCAGCTGTGACGATACGGATTTCGCTCGGACCTAATCGATCGCTAAATCGACCAAGACCATTCGAATTCCGCATACGCTAACTCTAGGCATACAACACATAAGAACAAATAACAGAAGACTTTTATAAACATCATAATAATGTTACATCAGAGTACAGAATATCATAGTATATCGAAATATAATTCAGCGGAAGATGATTTTACAATAAATGTAATACAATGCACGGCGGAAATATAAAATAACACAGCGGAAGATGATCAATGCCTGGACACAGCTTAAAGCTTCAATCCAAAATCCTTCTCAATATATCTGCAAAATAAAACTACTCGACTGCCCTTGTCGAAAATAGTTGCACCCGAGTTCGCAAGAGAAAAGTAAATTGCAGGTCAGTCATGGGACTGGTGTGAGAAACTCTAAATAGTTATAAACTTGTATAAATGATAAGACAAATCACAGGACCACGCCACTAACGCGAAACGGGTTTACCCACATGAATGCATGTGTATAAACAACAATCAATATAGATATATGGATCTACTATGCATCAATCAACATGCAATATCCCAATCTACCCACTTAGATTAATCACTACACTTAGATTTTCCAAATCCAATTCAATTTACAGAAATTATTCCTTTGGATTTTATTTCCCGATTTCTATTTCAAATCATTTGAAATACATATCTAACTTTTATATCAAAGTAGATTTCACTTCGGGATCTCAAATCAAATCAATTGGAAATATGAATTCCAAATCATAACAATGCATACAAACAAGTATGCAACCAAATATCGTGCTCCCCATTGACAAGGCAAAGGGTACGCACCTAGCAACTCGATATATATAAATGTGCACCTACCCCACATCGGAGCAAGCTACACCGATGATGCACCTCCCACACATGGAGAGCAAACACCGCCCTCTCACCCATACTTTTATTCTTAGGGTTACCCGAATCTTTAGCCACACGCTAAACCATTTCATATCCCGAAGTAGGGAAAATCATTTCACAACATCATAATCACAAGTACTTTCAAAATATAGTACTTCACATCAGTAATTCACACATATGATCAGTCACTATTAATCACATAACCTTTGAGCTTGTACGTCTCAAAAAGGGTGTTAAGCGAGAGAATAAATTCTCAGCCACCAAACAGATACATCATTAATAGCAACTAATCGAATACACGATGAACCACAATGTAAAACCATAATACATTTCTAAATCATTTTAGAAATCATCAGGATTTGGGCCTCGAAATCCTTTCTGTTTTATAAAACATTTTTATAAAACATTCCCTGTCCAAAATCGGGAATACATTTCTTTTCACTTAAGTAAAATATATCATTTCACAATCATTCATTAAATTTGAAATGAACACAACATCGCTAAACACCTTATCATCAAATCGTGAAGTGTTTCACAAGGTGTTAGCACACACATATATCTTTACCCAACCCAATGCTAAATGTAAAAGCATATTCTGCTCATAAACTGGTCGAGCGCCATCCAAACAATCAATCAACCACAATCAATATCAATAACTAAGTAAATTTGGTTTAATCACACCACGTGTTTTGGTAAATTTAACCACCATTCATTCGTCCAAATCTAATTAAAGATTTATTCAAACCCCAATTGGTTTCATCTCTAAAATCCTTTCATATTGATTGTTCTACTTTTTGAAAATTAATCCTGTTTTTACGTGGGTTAAAGAACTAATGTCATTTAAACACAGTTCAAGACGAACCTCAAATCCAATTTGATATTAAATACAAGGCTCTGAATAGAAAATATATTGGCTTATATTCAATATCAAATTCTGAAATCAACAAATATCGTATTGGAATAACGATATATATACCTTCCAAATTCCTCCACAATATCCGTATAATCACGGAATCCAATATCGAAATATTCCGAAGATAATTTCGATTCAAATCCATTCCAATTCTTATATTGGAAATTCTGGTTATTTTTAAAACCATTTCAAATCCAATTTATTTATTTTAAAAATAAATAAATTATTATTCTAGTTCAAAACTAGTTCATTTCGATAAAAATCTATTTTTATCTTTTCAAATACGGAAATTTTCATCCCAATTCTTCACAAATCATTTCTTATGACTTTACATGAATTATTGATATTTTTAATAATTTTATCAAGGCCCGTACAGTCGGTTTCCAATAACGGCCACCGAACTGCACTTGCAACGACCTTTTCCTATTTTGATTTGATATAATTCCAAATCCAACCATTAGATTTCAAATTTCTAATATTCATTGGAAAGCTCTTTTCGATACGAACCCAAAGGTTCCAGTTTTAGGAGAATTCAACGGTTGGATCTCCCGTAATGTCCATTCGAAGTCAATGGTCGAAATTCGCGAACTGCCGCGTTGCGGCGTGTTCTATTCAGGCCATTATATTATATGCATAATATATATTTCGTCGATTTCCTTTCTAAAACGTATTTTATAAATTGTTTTAAATTCGTTTTCAAATTGATTTCAACTTTGTATTCAATTTCTAGTCAAAATTGAATATTCCATATACACGACAATTTTATATAGTGTATGTATATATGTTAAAAATTATATTTTTAACAATCAAATCATTTTCACATTTCATATATATGTATATATATCGTTTTCATTTCATATATACATCGTTTTCACATTTCATATATATATCGTTTTCATTTCATATATATATATCGTTTTCACATTTCATATATATATCGTTTTCATTTCGTATATATTGTTTTCATTTCATATACATATATATATATATATATATTATTTCCACCTTTCATATATATAATATTTCCACTTTTCATATATATAATATTTTAACTTTTCATATATACGATATTTTCACTTTTCAATATATACGATATTTTCACTTTTCATATATACGATATTTTCACTTTTCAATATATACGATATTTTCACTTTTCAATATATACGATATTTTCACTTTATATATATATATATATATATATATATATATATATATATATTTGCATCGTATGTATTTTTTTCATTTACATTTGTCCTCACAATCACAACACAATACAACACAATCAAACAAGTCGTCCATAGTCTGTGGACGATGGGGAACAGTTCATATATGCAGTTATAAAATAAATTACTATACAGAAAATATTTTAGTGAGAAATTCTCACATTTGGTTTCCACTCCATCAGTCTAATTTCTGAATTTCTATACTATTTTGAATTTAAATTCACTTCAAATTCAGATTTGCTTCGTTTCCTTTCTGATATGTTCGGTGCTATAGTATTTTTCCTCATAGTTCCAACGAAACTGAAATAATCGAATTCCGTTTTGATTTGAATGAGATACGACCATTTATAGATTTAATCATTAATAAACATCAATACTTAATAATTAATATAATTTAAACCTTAAAATAATCCCCCCTCGTGCTTTCTTCTTCGTCCTTTAGTACACTCCAGTTCATGAAAACCCAAAACCAACTTCCTAGGGCTCAAAATCGCAGCCCCTATGAAGCAGTTGAACTCAATCGGTGATGACCACCTCGATGGACGAGCCTTGCTCCTCCACGACCCCAAAACCCACGCAGCTTGGAGGTTCGATGTCCATGAAAATCGAACCCAAACAGCGGTTCTTTGAGAGCGAATATTGAGCCCAATACTTCATGTAATTCAATCAAATTCGTATGAAATCGAAGATCGTGCGAAGCTCTCTGATTTTGCCTATAGAAGCTTCTGAAATCATTGAAAGATTTTTGAATTATTGGAGGAGGACATTTCAATCAACAGCCGCCCTTGAATCGGTGGAGGCGCGATATACTTCAGGTTAACCACGATTTTGTTTTAGACTTAGGGTTTGACCGATTTTGTGTTATATATAAATATTATATTATTATTTTAATCCCAATAATACTTGTTTATTGTCACGATCTCCAAACCAAACCCAACGACCGTCGCCTCTTGCCAAATACCCCCATTCCGAACACAATGGGATATGTTTCGTAAGCCAATTCTATCGTTTCGATCAGTTTTTCTTTAAATTAAAATATAAATCATTATATATTCAATTTAAACGTACATTTCAATTTACCGGGGCCACATACTAACTCTAAAAATTCTAGATAAATTATTTCTAGCTTCGTATTGATGATACGGTCCTAACAAAACTAATTTCATCGAATTTGAAGACCGTTTGAAAAATGGCCCTTTTCTGGTCGATCCGATTTAACTGAAATTAACCAAACACATTTTCCTTCGCCACGCTCACAAATCAACTTCAAAAATTATGGAATTTGAAATCTAGCAATAATATGACATCCCGAATCCAACAAAAGTGGTTTCGTCAAATTCTGAAGTCGTTTGCAAAATGTCTATTTTCAAGGGCTATATATACTCTATAGCGACCTTTCTGAAAATCCATTTGGCCATAACTTTTGATTCCCGCTATTAAACTTCGATTTTTCAAATTCGTTAGAAATATATTCATGAACGGATTTAAATATTCTTGGTTTCACTAAAATTCGTTTTATTTTGCACCCAGTACAGTCAGTCAAAGTTTGAATTCAAATTTTGAAACTGCCGCGCCATTTCAGGCCTTGTTTATAATTAAAAATAATTATATTTATTTTCAACCATCGATTCAAATATACTTTTGACCTTTCTTATTTGAAATAATTCATTTTAAATATACAAAATTCATTAAAATCGCCAAAATAGAAAATTTAAATTGGCTTAGAATTTCTGGGTTATTACAATTCTAATTTGTTTGCAAACGCAATAAACTGAAACCGCACGCCTTGTTATTTTCAACAATTATTTCCAATTGAGGTAACTTACCTTACCGGTTACGTTTATAACAATATAAACGTATTTAAATTAAATTTGATGCTGAATTATTGTTATTGGTTGACCACTATCAGTTGAATTGAGTATTTATCTACATATGATCATTATATGAACTGTTTAACTCACACGATTGGGTTACTGATTGTTGGATCCAACATTGTTTTGATATTAACAAATGGGTAGTAACGGTTGAAGAATAAATAGGAGATGGCCAAATATACACTGTTTTATAAAGGTTGATTTGCCGTCAAGTGAATCGGTAGAAATGAAGTTATGAAATTTATTTTATAACTGAATATAGATTTTTAAACATATTATTTTTAATAAAGTTGATAAAAAGAGAAATAACCCAACCACATATATTTATTGTTCGTTTAACCGCCAATCACCATTTTTACCATAATCTGCCATGTGCGAAGCACGTGTCTAATTTTAATTATTAAATGATTTGTAAAGTAAACTCTTATATTAATAAATTTGATACGCAAGTAAGCAGCGATTAATTTGATGACCAGTAAATGAGATAAATTGTTTTATGAGACAATAAAAAGGATATTATATTGAATTGATTATTATTTTAATAATCAAATGGGATTATTTAAATTAATTGAATTTAAATAGGAAGATGAATCGAGATTTGATTAACGAGTTAATTTTTTTTAACGTGGACCAAGTCAACTGTATTAACAATGGATTTATTAAATTTATTGATTAAGCTAACATTTTTAAATGTTGATATTTAATTATCATTTATTTAATAATCAAAGTGGAGATCTTGGGATTTAAAAGGAAGAATGGAAGTTCATGAAAAGATGAGGCCTATTTATAATGAAATGATATTCCAAAGAAAATTATATTAATTATAATATGAGTTAGGTTTAAATTGTAGTTTCAAAGTGAGTTCTTATTGGAAATTCTATTTAATTGGATTTTTACTAAATCCAAGTTGGATGGATTTATAAAACCCAAGTTTATCTTAATATATTATAGAAACATGATTATTAGAAATGGCATATGAATGAAATATATAAGCCAAGAGAAAAATAAAGAATTAGAACTTAATTGGAGATCAATTGAGATTAATGATTTTCTAAATGTTGATCTGATGTTGGTTTCGGCCTTCGGGGTTGATATTTAGAGAATTATTTTCTTACTGATATATAGTTAGGAACTAGTGGAGGTTTAAATGGAAATCGAGAATGAAAACCCAAGTTTAAATTAAAGTGGTTAGAAGAGTTGGATTACAAAGATGCGATATAAATTCTCTATATTAGTAAGAGATGAGATTTCATCAAGATAATTAAAACGGGATTTGTTTTGATATAGGGAATGAATATTAGTTTTTGGTTATTACAATTGATATTTATCTTAAGATAAGAATGTTGTTGGTCAAGGTCTGAGGGGTAATTAAAATACCCCAACTTGAATGACTTCGGGATTATCGGAGGATGATATTAATTGTAATGGTGATGATGTTAGAGTAATTTGTCGGGCGAAATAATAATGTAACGTTAATTGAAGAACGTGGTAATATATATGATGCGATTCTATTATAAAAGGGATTTAAAAAGGGGCTTGAGATGATAAAGTGATATGTTCATAATAAAAGAAATAAAAGGGGGGTTTGTGAAAAGATAACAATATTTTCAAAGTAAGAAGATGAGATTGGAAATGAGTTTTTCTGAAAAGGAATGTGATGATTTTGGTGTTAAAGTAACGGAACCAAAAAAGATATTGTAATGATTGTTTATGATGATAAGTTGAATCGATTTTCCAAGTGATGGATAATCAATAGCAAATGTTTTGAATGATATTTAAAGCTAGAATCTTAATATATTTATCCAATTATACAAATAAAATGATTTGAGAATATTAGTATATTAAAATGATATATTATTGTTAATGGCCAAGTGACGTTGTGTACTAAACCAATGGATTTATTTTAATTTTTATGATTATTTATTTTGATAGTTAAATGACCGTCTATCAAAAGCTTACCCAATGCGTTGTTGGTATGGAAAGACCGGGATCGAATTTATATTCGAAGACCATTCCAACCAAAAAATACGTAAACAAAAAATATATCGGATGATGATCGAGATGGAGCAATTGAAGACCGTAAATCTTCATTAGCAGGGGAACTATTGTCAAATTTATGTGGCTGATCCCTAGAGATATATATTTGACAATGATTCTATCATAACTGAAATCTACGGATTGCAAAGACTACTCACTGCTGATCCATGAGGTGGTTCCTATATTGGATACAGTAGGAGGGTACCTTCGGTTTATCATGTTCTTGGATAACTTGTATGGACGAATGTCTGACAGAATATTTCCTGAAAACCATGTACATTGATTTTTACAAATATACCAAGTGGTGGCAAAGAGGGGCACTTATTTTATACCCAGAGTTTATTTGTGGACATCAATTAGTGAGTTGACGATCTGACGATGTGGCATTCAAAGTGAACGGTGGACAAATGTTCCAAAAGTCGATTATAACCTCAAGCCTCATCAACCAGGAAATGAAACAAATCGGGCAGGCAGCATGGCTATGTGGGTCGCACCCATTAGGGTGTATAATCACCTATATAGAGAAATTCCTTCTGCTTCTTTAATCTATCGATGATGTCCCTTTTCGGGAAACGGTGGGTAGCTCCCAACCGTTGGTGATATACGTTCGATATACTCAAGCGAAATGCGTGGTCGGTCATGTGTGGGCCGGGTTGTAAGACGTTCTTGTTGAACCCAGTCTATTCGCCTCTAGAGACACTACCGGTAGGTGGTTCCATACCTCGTCATAGTCGGAATCCAATCTCCAATAGGCGCCCGCGGTTTTGTTTGTATACTATATATATGGAGTGTGAGATGCAAGCGTTTTGCTAGATTCTATTTATTTGTATTTAGACATTATTATAATATCAGACAAGTATTGATTTTCAAAATGTTTTGGGTTATCGCAATGAAACGACCAGGAATATCGCTCGATCTGAATCGATCGCTAAACCAACCAAGACCGTTCGAAACCCCTGATTGTTTTGAGAACACGACAAATCGGAACGCAAACAGAAGAACATTCCACTGTATATTACAACAATTTCATCAGATTACAAGAATATACAGAGTATGAATGAATAAAATACATTCGATAAATATCATAGATTACAATACATTATAGCAGCGGAAAATAATACAAAACACAACTGAAAGAGATATACAGATACAGAGCTTTCCAAATATCATTCCAGCTGTAAACTAGGTTCCTGTGAATATAAATCTGCAAAACCAAAATTACAAGCTGCCTGTGCGGGAATAGGGGCACCCAGAGTTTAGGTTAAAATAATAAACTCCAGGTCAGTCATGTGACTGGTGTGAGAACTAAAATAGTAATTTAAAACTTTACTTTAAATCAGATATATCAAGGGACCACGCCGTAACACGGAACGAGTTTCCTCCCAAGAATACCAATGCATATATCAAAAACAGCGCAATGCTTTTTGGAAAAATGAAGCTATTATCAGACCAGGTCCTATCACACAATGCAATGCAAGCCGGGGATAGGGTTTTCCCTTATAATAGCCAAACATGCTTCGTATGTTAAAACAAATCATTTGATACTTGTTAGATCAAAATTTGGACCTAACACCCAAATTGTTCTGAAGCTTATAGAGTTTCAACTGAAGAATGAGGAAAAAGGAAATAACACACAGAATTTATAGTGGTTCGGCATTAACGAGCCTACGTCCACTTTATATATTATTGATTATACTTTGAAAGCTAATACAATCAAGAATTTCTCTTAATACTCTAATATTTTGACAACAATGGCGGATTCAGTACTCAATATTGCCAAAAAGATCCCAAAAAATGCCAAGCTCCGGGCTATTTATAGCGGATTTTGTCAGGCGGGTCGTGGTAACACGTGGCACGAATCCCGAGAACATCGGATCGCATCGCCACCGTTGAGGAAATAGTCAAATTAGCCGTTGTGGACAGGTGTCGCGATCTGCTTGAAAATCGGATCGTGCAGATGGGGAGAATCGGTCCAAATGACGGTTAGGGACACGTGTCGCTAGATCCGTGTGACTCGGATCGCTGAAGACTAGCTCACGCTTGAATGGGTCAGAGGGTTCGCCATGCATCAGAGGATCGGATCGATCAATACTGGGCAACAACATATGCATGGATCGGATCGCATAAAGGTGTCGTTTCACTAATGAAATGGGGGCGATCCGTCGAGACGTGATCCAATGGTGGGCGAGTCGATAGTGTGCGATCCGTCATCGGGCGAGTCGATGATGCGATCCATTCCTTCATATTCTTAGAGAACGTGGTTTCATGCTTTCTTCTTATGAATGATCCTAGGTGGCTTGGTCAAAAAGCGAGCCAACATTTTTCCCCCTCGAAGTATGTTTTATCGATGATGGAACATGCTTTGAAGCTGTAGAATTGTCTTTTCTCAACGAGCCGCGGATCAGAGAACGATTCTCTTTCTGGGATTTTTCAGAGTCCTCATTCCTGAATTTATCGATTCGGATCGCGGGCTCGAGTCGCGATCCGTTAGCGAGACACTTGTTCCGTTCTTGGGTGTGCACTTGGGCCTCGGAACGAAACGGGCTCCTCCTCGAGTTGTGGTGGGCTTTTGGTTCGTGGCCCGCCGGTTTTTCATGGATCGAATAGGACAAAGAAGGGGAGACGAACGGTCGCCCTTTTTGCCTATATAAGCCGACTCCCTCCTCTACACTTTCCTTCTTCTTTTTTCTGCCGTATCGTTTCGCCTGTACTGTTGAAGAACGAACCCTAGTATTTCAAACCTTCAAAAATCCGATCACTTTCCCAATTTTTTAGAAAGGTAATTCCACCGAAAGCATTCTTATTCGTAAACGCTGTTGTTTCACGAACTTTTTCGAATAATTTGAGGGAGAAAAGAGGGAAATTTGCGATTTTCTGGGGAATCCATCAAGACGCCATGGCTGATGGGCGTAGAGGTCGGAGTTCAAGGATGGGAATGAGAGGAGGAAGATGAAGGAGGAAGGAGAAGAGGGAAGGCTGGTTCGGATCGTGGGCGAGGAGAGGAATGGAAGAAGATGAAGGCGAGTGGCGAGACGGAGGGTCGTGTTGACAGCAAAGGCGCGTATCGTGGGGGCTGTAACGATTCGTGAAAGAGCGATCCCTTTGCCCTGCGATTCGAAGGGGGGGCGATCCCTCTGCCTTGCGATTTGAAAGGGAGCGATCCCTCTGCCTTGCGATCCGACTCATAGTTGACGATGCGAAGAAATTTCAAACTTTAATCGATGCCTTGTCAACATAAAATTCTGAACAGTTAGGCTAGGGCCTTGACGTTGAACTTTCTGGACTAAATGACCACATAATTTGACTGCATATGACGCCTAATATTTTGATGATCTTGATTGCTATCACGCTTTATCTTTAATGCACACACAAGCACACACACCGGCACTTGCACACACGGGGGACGGGTAGTATTAATCTCATTGTTCATGTTTTCTCGTCCTAGCAGTAATGTCGAATAATCACTCTTCTTCAAGATCCGCAACAGAAGCGGAATCCGAGGTTCCTGAGAAATACAACCATGAGATTCCTCCAATTAATCCGGGAGGTGAAGATTCTGGATCTGAGTACGAGGCCACGGAATCAGATCCGTCCGAAAGTACTTCATCTAGCGACGATTCTGAGATAGATGGGCGAGCTCCCAACGAGATTCCTGGGGCGCTCGGGATAGATAAATTTTCTGATTCTTTAGCATCTAAGCTCGATGACATAAAGCTTAAAAAATCTGCTTGAGACACGGGATTCCTTGGGGTGATGTCTTGACACCTGGAAGTGAAGATAGACCCCACCTAGCTCCGGAAGGATATATGGCGATTAGCCGAACCATGTGTTTGGTAGGAGCTATTCCTCCATTCCCTCCGATCGCCATCGAAACTTTAAGACGACTGGGAATTGCTCCGATGCAACTTCATCCGAACGCTTACGCATCACTATACACCCTATATATTGCATACGCGGAGATCTTGCATGCCGAACTTAAATTCAGAGATTTGACATTATTCTTTCATTTCAAGCACCGTTCTTCGGCAACTCCAAATTTCTCTTTCTTTGAATCAGTGGCGAATAGGAAGGTTCTGTACGATGGATATAGCAATATAGGGGATCCTAAGTCTGATTGGTTTTATATAAGGAAATATGCCGGATGCTCACGAAGATGGCTCAAATCAAGTAAACTTTTAAGTTTCTAATCGAATATCTTGTTCAAGAAGTCTAGGCGTTAACATTCTCCCCCCCCCTTTTCTTTGTCTTAAACAGATCATGTCTTCCTGAAAACGGAGGGTCCACTATACAACAATCGATTATCCATTCTTTTACAAAGCAGATCCGACTTTCTAAGGATCAAAAAATGCATTACTGATGACAATCTTCATAAGCATCGTCTTCTGGATAGAAAATTTGGACTTGGCACTGGCGGCAAACCTTATAAGAACGTGCCCCCAACGGAGGGAGAGGGAACTTCGCAAGCGGTAGAAACAACTAAACTTCGCAAGAGTCCTTCTCCGATAGTCATCCAAGATGATGAGGACCTGAACATATACAGAGGGGATGAGGTCCGTGGTGACGTGTCCAAGGAAATCCCGATTTCTACTCCAATCGAAACCGCTGCCCCCGATGATTTGACGGAAGAGCAGTTATTTGATGAGCTGAATAAAATTCCTCTACCCGATGATGTATATATGGAGAAAGACTTTGAAGGGGGGCCTTTCTTTTCTGCTTCTGAAGAGACCGTCGCTCCAACTAGAGGACAAGAAACTGGTCAGATGAGCCTATCTTCAGGCCTGGGTCTGTTAGGGGGAATTATATGGGATGCACACATCACACACACTATCTGACCCTGCACTCTTATATCGTGGGTATTCAAAGTTTTAATATGCTCTTTTCTTTTTTGCAGGAACGATGTCCCGCAGGAAATCTTACTCGTATCGTTCTCTTCGTGAGGGCACACCCAGCCTTCATCCGGGTGCTGAGCGTTCTCGCTGCCCTTCTCACAAGCCGACTTCCTCGCAACCTCGGTCTCCACCAAAGTCGACCTCTACCAGGCCTTCCACTCATCCGGCAGTTCCTACAGGGGGAAAGAAACTTCCTAAAGAGTTAACTCCTCCAAAGAGTGCACCTTCCCACAGCCGGTCGTCCAAAAGGCATCACGAATCTAAAGATAGGGACAAGGATTCATCCAAAGAGACTGAAAAGGAGAGAAGTGACATTGTCCCTTCCAGCCAGCCAGAGTTGGCTGCCCCCGGGTCACGGGATTACATGCATGGTCCCGAGATTCAAGGTAGGCTGGAAAAACTGTGGGAACAGTTCCCAGACATATTCTTTGACCGGATGACATTTGTTCCAGCCTTGGAACCGGTCCCCAAGAACTGGGATAGCGAAGTTGTCGGACATATCCGCCATGTTGCCAGGCAATATGAGATGATGAAAAAACATGCTGTTAACCTTTCTGAAGTCATCCGATCACTTGAGATAGAAGCACACAGATCCAAGGCGAAACTTGAAATCAACGAAAGGGCCAGGACCAAGATGGAGAAGGACCTGGAAGATGCTCAATCCCAGCTTGCTTTAGCACGGAGGGACGCTGAAAATTATAAGACTGAATTAGAAAATGCTAAACAGCGCTTCCATTCGGAACTTGACTCCAATAGCCAAGAGAAAATGGACTTAAAGAAGGTGGTTGAAGAACTCAAAATGGCCAACATCGAGTTGATAACAGCACAGGGCCATTTTGAAGCGGAGAGAGCTGCTTGGGAGGCAGAAAAGGCAAATTTAAAAGAAAGTTTGGCCTTGGCTAAAGCAGAAAAGGTGATTTTAAATGACCAGGTCTCGGAGGCGGAGAGACGGGCAGCTCTCGCCGAAAAGAACGTTGAAAGTGCCATCGAATTGGCCACTGCTTCTAACAATAAGCTCCTCGAAAGAGAGAAGGAGATCGAGGGGTTTGAAGAGATGATTTTCGATTTCCTTGGCCAGGTTCTCAAAACTCGCAACATCTCGTGGATCCCGGACTACCATGTTACTTTAGCTAATTTATGGGATGCCATTGTTGAGGGTGAAAAGCATAGATTGGGGGTCGAAGAAATCAATGAGGATGAATTGATGAAAAGCATCTTAAGGGATAATGAGCCTAAGGACCTAGCAGAGGGTCGTCGTCTGATTTTAGCGGAGATGGAAAAGGAGAAGGCCTTGGCTAAAGGTAAAAGCAAAATTGACGAAGGTTCAAGTTCTGCCGTGGAGCCCAAAACCTCCGGAGTTGAGGAGTACCATTCTGATGATCCGCTAATCCCTTTGGGCCTAACTCCCGTAGTTGTTGGAGCTCCTGCAACTATTCAAGAAGGAGGGTCTACGGAAGGTATCTCCCTTCTTTCTCCACAATTTGTCAAAGCAATTGTGAATTGTCGTCGTTTGGTAGAACAACCAATTGAGTTAGTAACGTGTGATCCCCGTAATACAGGTGGCGAGCCCGTCGACAAGGGTGCTGAAAAAGAAAAAGAAGTGGAAAAGGAGGCTGTCTCGCCAGGTGCTGGTGTTGATGTATCAAAGCAGGCCGAGATCACAACAGCAGAAAGAAGCATCCCGGCACCTAGCACTAACGTTCCCAAAGATGCTGAGACCATCGAAGCTTTGAAAGACATGGATGGGCGCCATGTAGATGATGAAGAAGACATTATCGGCGCAAAAAAGGCCGACGATGATGACGACGAAACCTTGGCCAGCCGAAAAGCCAGGCAGGAGAAAGAGTTGGCTTCGAAGAAGGTGGGAGATGAGGCTTTGAACGTAGTCCCCCATGCAGAATTCGATCCCAAAACTGGGATGATTGTGAAAATCTAGCCCAAATCCATCAGCCGACAGCTTCATTTTGCAAATCCCGATGACTTCCCGGCTTCCCTTTCTGATAGAAGGAAGAGAAAAGAGGTGGTAGAGGAATCTTCAGAAGAATCGGATGTTCCTCTTATTGACAAAAGGAAGAGGAAGAAAGGGGATCCGTCTGATGCCGACAAGTCGAAGCTGGAGAGACAGAGGCAAGAGAAGAGGCCAAAGCGTAAATAGGATATTGTTACTTGTTGATATTTTGTCCTTAGGCTTTCCACTGGCCAGGAAGTGTAATTGTGAGACTGGCCCTCACTTTCTTTTCTAGGCTGTTTTTCACTTTGTTGGTTTGCAGTATATAAATGAAAGTTTATCTCTTTTTGCATCCTTATGTACCTGTATTCAAATAAACTTTCCATGTTTAGTCATAGGCCATTTAATTACAAATCAGTCAAACAACAGAAAGAAAAAATTTCATGCTGCGTTGTTGTATTAATGTTCAGTATATGTATATGAGTATACGTGCCCCCAGTCAGTTGTTATCATAGCACCTGACTAGGGTTTACTAAGGATTGGTTAGTTTTGTCAGCAGGTTGCCCCCTATTTCTGAATATGGGGGACTTAGAAGATTTCATGGGATGACTGTTCTTGTGGTACCGAATTTCTGGCACCTTTCCCGGTGCTTAATTATAGACTTCTTTATACTCTCCTGACGGTTGCCAAGGTTAGAGTTTGAATTCAGTAGTTCAGTTGGTCCCCGATCCTTTAGCAGGGAAGAAGTTCTTTCTCAGCGCTCAATCGGAGACGCTTTTATACTCTCTCTTTCTCTGGAGAGTTAGAGTTCGAGCTCAGCGATTCATTCGCTCCCCGATCCTTCAGCGGGGAAGGAGCTCTTTCTCAGCGCTCAATCGGAGACGCTTTTATACTCTCTCTCTCTCTCTCTCTCTCTGGAGAGTTAAAGTTCGAGCTCAGCGATTCATTCACTCCCCGATCCTTCAGCGGGGAAGGAGCTCGTTCTCAGCGCCAAATCATGGACGCTTTTATACTCTCTCTCTCTCCGGAGAGTTAGAGTTGGGCTCAGCGATTCATTCACTCCCCGATCCTTCAGCGGGGAAGGAGCTCGTTCTCAGTGCCAAATCATGGACGCTTTTATACTCTCTCTCTCTCCGGAGAGTTAGAGTTGGGACTCAGCCATTCCATCGCTCCCCGATCCTTCAGCGGGGTAAGAGTCCTTTCTCAGCGCCAAATCATGGACGCTTTTATATTCTCCTGGCGGTCGCCAATGTTAGACTTTTGCTCAGGCGGCTCCCATCATGGTACACCGCCATGCCTTGTGGATGTCATCTTCGCATCCTTTATACTCTTTCTTTGCTCTGGAGAGTTAGAGTCTCGGATCAAACGGTCTGCAATTATGCACGCTCATCAAACTCGTTCTAGGTCTTCATTTTAATCCAAGCTCCGAGGATTGAAATCAGTCGGACAAGCAGTTGGGGCTTTTGCCAAGGCTTTGAGTTCCTCCGAACATTCTACGGGAGGAACGGTTGGCAACAGACTTCGGGTACCTGCATTATTCTTTTGGTTTCCATAAAAATAAACAGGCAGATAAATAAGGATGCAATAAAGGTAAATGACACACAATATTTTTATAGTGGTTCGGTCGAATCATGACCTACATCCACTTTATAATTTTTTGCTTCAAGGAATCAAACTATTCTAGGCTAGTCGTGCCTTATACATGGTTTTTAACAAAGCAAAGGAATAGATTTGAAACTTTTATGCTAAGTATGGCCGTAAATGTTGGGCATTCCACGCTCTGGGGATTTCCCTTCCATCTACGGTTGCCAGCTTGAAGGTTCCATTATCAAGCTTGCTCAGAATAGAGTACGGTCCTTCCCACTTCGCTCCCATATGAGTTGGGGGTGGAAAGACACATTTCAAAACCAAGTCTCCGGGTTCCCAGGTTCGGGCTCGAACCTTTTTGTTGTAATATCGAGCGATCTGTTGCTTGCATCTCAAGGCGCGCAGGTCCGCCTCATCCCTCTTTTCTTCGATCATATCTAGGGACTCAAGGAGCAATTCATTATTGGTCATCAGATCATAATAAGTCACCCGGTGAGAAATTACCTTTATCTCAACCGGGATGACTGCTTCCGTTCCAAAAGCAAGGGAAAACGGGGTATGTCCTGTTGCCGATTTATATGTTGTCCTGTAGGCCCATAGTGCCAAGGGCAATTCATCAGCCCACATGGCTCTAGCCCGCTTCAGTCTTCTTTTCAGAATAGACTTAATCACTTTATTCGCCGCTTCGATTTGTCCGTTCGATTGCGGGTGCGCCACAGAGGTGTATCGATTCTCAATGTGGTATTTTTGGCAGAAATTTCTGAATTCTGCGCTATCGAACTAAGTTCCATTATCCGCTATCATAATCTTCGGAATCCCAAATCGGCAAATGATGTTTCTTACGATAAAGTTGATCACTCGTTTGGTTGTAATCGTAGTTAGTGGCTTAGCCTCGACCCACTTAGTGAAATAATCCACGGCCAGAATAGCGAACTTTGCTCCGCCGCTTGCTATGGGGAGACTTCCAATGATATCAATTCCCCACATAGCGAAAGGCCATGGGCTCATCATTGTTTTTAACTGATTAGGAGGTGCTCTAGGTATCTTCGAAAATCTCTGACACGCATCACACCGTCGTGCATATCTTGTTGCATCCTTGTTTAGGGTAGGCCAGAAATAACCATGCCGCAACACCTTTTTTGCCAAAGTTTGTCCTCCAGTATGGTCGCCACATTCGCCTTCGTGGACCTCTTGCAGCACACGTTTGACGTCATCGTGGGCTATACAACGGAGGAGGGGCATCGAAAACCCTTGTCTGTATAGAACTCCGCCTTGCAGAACGTATCTGTAACACCCCGTGTATTCTATAACTGTGGAATTAACAAATTAAAGTATAATTAATTTGAAATCAAAGAACTAAGGGAAACGGGATACGCCGTTGCGTTCGTCTCGGAAAAATACGCGAAATAGAGTCCGAGTTTTCGAAAAACGGAGTCCGTATGAAGAAGATATAGCCTCCGGAAGTTTCTGAATTAAGTTTAAAATTCGAACAGAATAAAACAGTTTAAAATTAAAAACCGGGCCCAATTGGCCAGGGCGGGAAAAATCCCGCCTGATGCACCCAGGTCAACTGGGTTGTCGACCTGGTCTAGCCAGGTCGACAGGGCTGTCGACAGGCATGTCGACCTGGTCCAGAGCCAGGTCGAACCCAGTCCAACCTGGCTGGCCTATTCTATGTTGACCGATTTTCTGTAGTCTGCTTTGTCATTAGGGCTAGGTGGCAGGCTCTAATTGGTCTCTCTTTCGAATGAATGGCTACGATCAATCCAAGCAACATCGATGGTCCTAATCAGTTCATAAACTCTATAAAATGACCCTAGACTCTACCTAGGTTTCTTACACAATTCTCTAGCCTCCATTGCTCTCTTCTTCTAATTAAAAATAAAAATGGCGTCTCTGCTCTGCTGGAATTAAAACTAGAAGATAATCAACATCAGCCTAAGCAACTCAATTCAAACTAGAGATTAAAGTTTCTGCAAAGATTCTACAACAAGTTAAAGTTCTTTCTTTAATCCAATCAAGGCAAGTACAGTTATTCTCCGCTATAAACGTTAATTATAATTTTGATATGCATTTAAAACTGAGTTTGAGGTTGTATATATATTCTCTTCTGTTGGATTTGTTTTCTGTGACTGTTCTGTATTCCTTTCTTCTTTTCTGTTTCTATAGCCAGGCTACCACGAGCCTGTGCCCAATCTCATAAAGAGATTAACGTATGAACGCAAAATTTGGGACAATTAATGAATGATGCGAAATTTGACAAGACTGAATTGAACGTATGACTTTAGATCTGAAGCATAAAATATATTGGACATGTGACTTGGGATTGGATGCATAAATTTGGCTATGAACATGTAATTTATATATTGCATGCATAGAGTATGTTGTAATTTAGATTTGTAACTAATTAGAGAAATGAACATATGTTATTTAGATCTGTAATTAATTAGAAAAATAAGCATATGTTATAAACTAGTTTTAGACCTATGCATATTCTGTGATAAAAGAAGAAGAGGAACCACTGTAAGATTACATATGATTTGAGACTTTGGACAAAATGCATATAAAAGTCAAGATTTGATTTTTAGAAGTTATGATTTAAAGATTTAGATTGTTGGGTATAGTTTGCATAATGATTCATGACTTAAAAAGAAGAAGATAAGGAAGCTTAGATTTGCATTAATTAGGATATCTATTATTGTGATTACACCTAAATAGGGATTTTTGGATATATGGAATGCATTGGAATTAATGGTTATATTTGGTATAATTTATATGTGAATCTGCTGTAAAATGCTAGTTTAACAAAAATTGGAACATATGTTATAGGGTAAATTATGTCCATATTCTGCGCTATGTAAATGTATGCAAACATGGAAGTATATGATCATATTGTGAATCATGACATTATTTAGGCATATGAACTTAGGCCTAATTTATGTTTAGGCAAGGCATGTAAATAGAACCTTTAGAAATATTAAATTTGCTAAATCTGCTAATTTGCCAAGTTGCCTAAACTGCTAGTTTTGTTATATTGCCTAGACTGCTAATTAGATTGAAATGCCTAATCTGTTAAATTTGTCGGTTGAAATGCCTAACCTGTTATATGCCAAAATCTGCTAAGTTGCTAAATCTGTTAAATCCGTTAAGTCATATAAAATCTATTATCTGCTATGTTGATATAATCATCCTGTATTGATATAATTTGAATTTGCATATATATTGGGCGTGCGCATAAACGGTAAATTATTAATTAATTGGCTGCAAAGATAAACATGGCTAACTCGAGGTTAGAATGAGTTTGCGGCGTAAATCTGCCCGGAACCGCCCGGCACATCCAGTGGCCGCAAACAATAGGTTCTAATGTGAGAAGTTAGTCATAACATGCGTAAGACACGAGGTTAGGTCTGGCTTGTGGCAGAAGTCTGCCCGGAACCGCCCGGCATATCCAGGGGCCACAAGCTACCGACCTAATGTGAGAGCTCTGTGCATTAATAATTAATTAATGCAAAATCTAAGATAAGAATGACGTCTAAAACGTATTGGGGAAAATAGGGTTAAACCAAAGGGATTAATAGATGTAGTAAAACCCGTCCATGAATCTGTAGGCCCAATACAAAGTTAGACAAATCTGAAAAATCTGTACATCTGACCTGTTAGTCTGAAAACTTGTTAACTTAATTTGTGAATTAGTAAACCTGAATTCTGTATGTCTGAACTTGTAAACAAGTTAATCTGAAATCTGTTAGTCTGGGGACACAAGGTTAGGAGGGGAATTACTTGTGTCATCTATTGTTTGGGACCCATATTAGTCAGTAACCCTTTCTGGTATCAAAACTTTGACCCAACAGTAGGTAGGGTCCGGGCACGCTTACTGAACTAATTATAAGTGGTTCATTCTGATAATGGCGAGGGGTGTTGATGGTGCGTTCCAACCGGGTCATGTGCGTGCATGGATCCCGGTCTGCCTCTGAGGATGTAAGACGCCGTGACATCTGTAAATAAGTCTGTGCCAATTGGTTGTCACTTTAGGGAGTGATACACCCTACTGTGAGGCCGACACAGGATATTTATGTATTAGGGAGCCGATCGCTTGGTGTAGGGTTTTAGGGTACGCTTAGTTCTGTCTGTTTCTGTTGGTACCGTCTGTTTCTGTTGGGTGGTAACACCTGTCTGTTTCTGTGTGGTACCGTCTGTTCGGGTGGTAAAGGCCCATTACTAGTGTACACCTAATTCCACATTCTGTCTCCATAGGGATAAATCTGTTTCTTCTTCTGTCTGTTTCTGATCGGTTAGTAAAGGCCCATTATTAGCATTCTGTTTCTGTTAAAGTATTCTGTACCCGTTCGTGCTTCAATTTAGACATTAGGGTGACACCTAATTCTGCTATACTAGTATTAGTGCAGAGAAGTGTAAAACAATAGTTTATATCATTCTGTTTTTCTGTTATATCTGCTACACCTGTTATAGTTATCTCACATCCAATTTTATGTTCATATCATATTATTATTATCTGTTCATATGCTGAAAGTCACTGGACTTGCCAGACTTTTTGTCTGACCCTTGTTGTTTCGCCTCCTTTCTTCCGTTTTCCCCCCCAGGTTATCCAAGGAGGGAAATACTTTAGCTTGATCCGGATTTCTCTTTGCTTGAAGTGCTTAAAGTATGGCTTGGCTCTGTATAGATTCCGTTCCATGGGGATTATGATTTTAAACTATGCATTTTGAAGGTTTTTGTACAAGACTGATATTTTGTACTTGAATTCTGAAATTGAAAGGATGTAACCATATTAATTTCTGTTTCCGCTGTAATAAAGCTAAAATTTTTCAAGTACTGTTTTATCTGTCTTGTAAGTTTCTGTTCTATTTACTAAAATGCTCCACCAAAGTTAAGGCATTCCCTTTGTGAGTGACCTTAATGGAGGTGGGGTGTTACACTTGGTATCAGAGCTGAAGGTTACCAGATTGGGTAAAGTTTTTGAAAACTGTTTTCAAAAAGGTTTTGAAAGGAAGTATTTTCAAAAATAAAGCTTATTTTGAAAAATATGATCCCCAAGAGCCATATATCTTTCTTTCAGTCCTTTTTGTATTGAACCTTTCCTTTTTCGTTCCAGCATGTCTGAAGCATCTGAGATACCAGAGGGTGTTCATGTACCCGGTTGGTTTCGTCAATATCTTGAGGCTAGGACCGCCGCTGCAGGTCCAGCAAATGGTCCCCCTCCTCCACCCCCTCCTCGTGCAATTGCTTTCTCAAAGATCTGTAGAGATTTTAGGGCCATGGGTGGGAAGGATTTCAAAGGAACTGAATCATTCGTAGAAGCAAGGAATTGGCTCAAAGAAACTGAGGATCTATTCGTTATCTTCGAGGTGGACGATAGGCAGAAGGTACAGTTGGCAGTATGGCTGCTCAAATACGAAGCTTCCTACTGGTGGGAAGTCACTAACGCCGAGAGGCCGGTTGAGACATGGGTGGATTTCAGAACAAGGTTTGAGACAAAATTCCTCTCGCAAGCTGAACGAAGTTTACAATTGGAAAAGTTCTTGTCTCTTAAGCAAGGAAGTATGACGGTCAAGGAATACGTCAACCAGTTCAACCAACTAGCAAGATTCGGATTGGATTTAGTCAACACTCAGCATAAAAAGGCTCTCCGCTTTGTTAAAGGATTGAATGAGCCTCTGCACAGCCTAGCCATGACCCATGTACCCATGGGAGCAACTTACGAGAGATTGGTGGATATGGCACTACTGCACGAGGAAGACAAGGGCCCGAAAGAGACAAAGAAGGAAGAACCACAGAATAAGAAAGCGGGGCCCAAAAAGGAAACACAAAAGAAGGATGAGAAGTCTGAAGATAAGAAGGGGAAAAAGTGCTTTACTTGTGGGAGGTCGACTCATCTGAACAAGGATTGCAGAAAAAGGAAGGGCGCTTGCTTCAACTGTGGGGAGATGGGACACTTCACTAGGGACTGCCCGAAGAGACGAGGACAAGGAGGGCAGGCGAACACTCTTGAGGCTAGTGGCTAGGATAGAAATAGGAAAATTTCTATAGTAGGTTTAATTTCTTTATCTGATTGTGACTTTTTTCTGATTTTGGTATTTTGATTTTGTAATAGATACTCTGCCCTTTAATGCTAGTATTATTTCTGAATTCCGCTATAGACTCAGACCCATAAGGGTTATGGATCATCTGTTTGAGACTGGGGTTTGAGGGATATCTGTGTTAGGCGTCAAGTATGACGCATACATTCTGAGTTTTCGTGGGGTATCAATTTAATGTTGGTTTCGGTCTTTGGGGCCGATACTTAGGACCCATGTCTAATGGGAACCAAAATTTCGTTCTATCTGTACTCGCTTCCATCATTCGACTGTATCCTATCGATCGAATATTTGAACTTTAGGTAGAAACTAATGGGTGTAAACATGTGTTTGAGACATGTTATGTTTGATGGTTGCAAGTGGATGCAAGTGGTTGCTAGTGGTTGCCCGTGGATGCATATACACACACAAGGCACTAGATCGGCTCGAAAACACTCTCATACTGCATATGGATGGGTGAGCATTTTTCAATTCTTGTGGATGCAAAATGGTTGATTCAGCACATGGATGTTGCATTTGAGTGAATGGTTGTGCACTCATATAGAAATAATATATATCATCATAATTCTATTGCATACATGTTGGACTCATGACACTGACATAATTCGCATTAAGGAGGTCAACTGAATCAGTAGACCGCCTGATCTTTGCATTAGATAAGGAACATATACACACACTTTTGCATATGTTCATACAACATTAGAAGTTTTCTAAGGACAATGGATGCTTGTGGATGATGGTTGAGTAGATGGGTGACTCGATGGTAGGACACATTCTTCTTAACTTGAAGATTTCGGGGACGAAATCCTTTTAAGTGGGGGGAGAATGTAACACCCCGTGTATTCTATAACTGTGGAATTAACAAATTAAAGTATAATTAATTTGAAATCAAAGAACTAAGGGAAACGGGATACGCCATTGCGTTCGTCTCGGAAAAATACGCGAAATAGAGTCCGAGTTTTCAAAAAACGGAGTCCGTATGAAGAAGATATAGCCTCCGGAAGTTTCTGAATTAAGTTTAAAATTCGAACAGAATAAAACAGTTTAAAATTAAAAACCGGGCCCAATTGGCCAGGGCGGGAAAAATCCTGCCTGATGCACCCAGGTCGACTGGGCTGTCGACCTGGTCTAGCCAGGTCGACAGGGCTGTCGACAGGCATGTCGACCTGGTCCAGAGCCAGGTCGAACCCAGTCCAACCTGGCTGGCCTATTCTATGTTGACCGATTTTCTGTAGTCTGCTTTGTCATTAGGGCTAGGTGGCAGGCTCTAATTGGTCTCTCTTTCGAATGAATGGCTACGATTAATCCAAGCAACATCGATGGTCCTAATCAGTTCATAAACTCTATAAAATGACCCTAGACTCTACCTAGGTTTCTTACACAATTCTCTAGCCTCCGTTGCTCTCTTCTTCTAATTAAAAATAAAAATGGCGTCTCTGCTCTGCTGGAATTAAAACTAGAAGATAATCAACATCAGCCTAAGCAACTCAATTCAAACTAGAGATTAAAGTTTCTGCAAAGATTCTACAACAAGTTAAAGTTCTTTCTTTAATCCAATCAAGGCAAGTACAGTTATTCTCCGCTATAAACGTTAATTATAATTTTGATATGCATTTAAAACTGAGTTTGAGGTTGTATATATATTCTCTTCTGTTGGATCTGTTTTCTGTGACTGTTCTGTATTCCTTTCTTCTTTTCTGTTTCTATAGCCAGGCTACCACGAGCCTGTGCCCAATCTCATAAAGAGATAAACGTATGAACGCAAAATTTGGGACAATTAATGAATGATGCGAAATTTGACAAGACTGAATTGAACGTATGACTTTAGATCTGAAGCATAAAATATATTGGACATGTGACTTGGGATTGGATGCATAAATTTGGCTATGAACATGTAATTTATATATTGCATGCATAGAGTATGTTGTAATTTAGATTTGTAACTAATTAGAGAAATGAACATATGTTATTTAGATCTGTAATTAATTAGAAAAATAAGCATATGTTATAAACTAGTTTTAGACCTATGCATATTCTGTGATAAAAGAAGAAGAGGAACCACTGTAAGATTACATATGATTTGAGACTTTGGACAAAATGCATATAAAAGTCAAGATTTGATTTTTAGAAGATATGATTTAAAGATTTAGATTGTTGGGTATAGTTTGCATAATGATTCATGACTTAAAAAGAAGAAGATATGGAAGCATAGATTTGCATTAATTAGGATATCTATTATTGTGATTACACCTAAATAGGGATTTTTGGATATATGGCATGCATTGGAATTAATGGTTATATTTGGTATAATTTATATGTGAATCTGCTGTAAAATGCTAGTTTAACAAAAAATGGAACATATGTTATAGGGTAAATTATGTCCATATTCTGCGCTATGTAAATGTATGCAAACATGGAAGTATATGATCATATTGTGAATCATGACATTATTTAGGCATATGAACTTAGGCCTAATTTATGTTTAGGCAAGGCATGTAAATAGAACCTTTAGAAATATTAAATTTGCTAAATCTGCTAATTTGCCAAGTTGCCTAAACTGCTAGTTTTGTTATATTGCCTAGACTGCTAATTAGATTGAAATGCCTAATCTGTTAAATTTGTCGGTTGAAATGCCTAACCTGTTATATGCCAAAATCTGCTAAGTTGCTAAATCTGTTAAATCCGTTAAGTCATATAAAATCTGTTATCTGCTATGTTGATATAATCATCCTGTATTGATATAATTTGAATTGGCATATATATTGGGCGTGCGCATAAACGGTAAATTATTAATTAATTGGCCGCAAAGATAAACATGGCTAACTCGAGGTTAGAATGAGTTTGCGGCGTAAATCTGCCCGGAACCGCCCGGCACATCCAGTGGCCGCAAACAATAGGTTCTAATGTGAGAAGTTAGTCATAACATGCGTAAGACACGAGGTTAGGTCTGGCTTGTGGCAGAAGTCTGCCCGGAACCGCCCGGCATATCCAGCGGCCACAAGCTACCGACCTAATGTGAGAGCTCTGTGCATTAATAATTAATTAATGCAAAATCTAAGATAAGAATGACGTCTAAAACGTATTGGGGAAAATAGGGTTAAACCAAAGGGATTAATAGATGTAGTAAAACCCGTCCATGAATCTGTAGGCCCAATACAAAGTTAGACAAATCTGAAAAATCTGTACATCTGACCTGTTAGTCTGAAAACTTGTTAACTTAATTTGTGAATTAGTAAACCTGAATTCTGTATGTCTGAACTTGTAAACAAGTTAATCTGAAATCTGTTAGTCTGGGGACACAAGGTTAGGAGGGGAATTACTTGTGTCATCTGTTGTTTTGGACCCATATTAGTCAGTAACCCTTTCTGGTATCAAAACTTTGACCCAACAGTAGGTAGGGTCCGGGCACGCTTACTGAACTAATTATAAGTGGTTCATTCTGATAATGGCGAGGGGTGTTGATGGTGCGTTCCAACCGGGTCATGTGCGTGCATGGATCCCGGTCTGCCTCTGAGGATGTAAGACGCCGTGACATCTGTAAATAAGTCTGTGCCAATTGGTTGTCACTTTAGGGAGTGATACACCCTACTGTGGGGTCGACACAGGATATTTATGTATTAGGGAGCCGATCGCTTGGGGTAGGGTTTTAGGGTACGCTTAGTTCTGTCTGTTTCTGTTGGTACCGTCTGTTTCTGTTGGGTGGTAACACCTGTCTGTTTCTGTGTGGTACCGTCTGTTCGGGTGGTAAAGGCCCATTACTAGTGTACACCTAATTCCACATTCTGTCTCCATAGGGATAAATCTGTTTCTTCTTCTGTCTGTTTCTGATCGGGTAGTAAAGGCCCATTATTAGCATTCTGTTTCTGTTAAAGTATTCTGTACCCGTTCATGCTTCAATTTAGACATTAGGGTGACACCTAATTCTGCTATACTAGTATTAGTGCAGAGAAGTGTAAAACAATAGTTTATATCATTCTGTTTTTCTGTTATATCTGCTACACCTGTTATAGTTATCTCACATCCAGTTTTATGTTCATATCATATTATTATTATCTGTTCATATGCTGAAAGTCACTGGACTTGCCAGACTTTTTGTCTGACCCTTGTTGTTTTGCCTCCTTTCTTCCGTTTTCCCCCTAGGTTATCCAAGGAGGGAAATACTTTAGCTTGATCCGGATTTCTCTTTGCTTGAAGTGCTTAAAGTATGGCTTGGCTCTGTATAGCTTCCGTTCCATGGGGATTATGATTTTAAACTATGCATTTTGAAGGTTTTTGTACAAGACGGATATTTTGTACTTGAATTCTGAAATTGAAAGGATGTAACCATATTAATTTCTGTTTCCGCTGTAATAAAGCTAAAAATTTTCAAGTACTGTTTTATCTGTCTTGTAAGTTTCTGTTCTGTTTACTAAAATGCTCAACCAAAGTTAAGGCATTCCCTTTGTGAGTGACCTTAACGGAGGTGGGGTGTTACAGTATCGGGCGGCTTTACGAATCACTTTGCGTCTCTCGCTTTTCTCTGTCGGAAGCGCTCCGTTCATCAGAAAATTCTTTAGAGGGGTCATCCAGGACTCCCTTTCTGGTTCCGCCTCTAGCACTGGGTCAATTTCCATCTGATCTATGCTAGGGGACCGAAGTACTTCAACGGGGGCTAGCCCGGTCACTTCAGGATCGTCGGAACTAGCCATCTTTGCCAACTTATCTGCCTGCTGATTCTCCGAACGCGGAATATGAGATATGCTGTAGTGATCAAAATCGTTCAGCAACTCTTTTACTTTCTTTAAGTATAGAATCAATCTTGCACTTTTAGCTTGGAATTTTCCAGTAACTTGGTTCACAACTAACTTGGAGTCGCAGAAGATGTTCAGCTTTGTAACTTCTAATTCCTTTGCGATCCTTAATCCGGCTATCAGAGCTTCATATTCGGAATCGTTGTTAGTGGCATGAAACTCCATCCGGATAGCATAGGATATCAATCGTTTCTCTGGAGTTTCAAGCACTATTCCAGCACCGGATCTTTAGTCATTCTTTGCGCCATCAGTATACAATCCCCAGGCATTGGGATCGAGAAGTAACTTTGAAGGATCAACTTCTTCGTTTGCTATATCTTCCTCAGGGACAGTGAATTCTGCTATGAAGTCGGCTATCACTTGGCCCCAAATTGATCGTCTGGGCTGAAAGTTCAAATCAAATTGACTTAACTCTATATTCCATTTGAGTAACCTTCCAGATGCCTCTGGTCTCTGTAGGACTTGCTTAAGTGGGTGATCGGTGTATACGGTAATGGGATGTGCCTGAAAATAATGTCGAAGCTTTCTAGAGGTGATCAGTAAACTATACGCCAACTTTTCTGTCCTGGGATAATTACGCTCTGCTGCCGTTAATTTCTTGCTCACGTAATACACAGGTCTTTGGATCTTATCCTCTTCTCTTACCAATGCTGAGCTGATCGCATGGGATGACACTGCCAGATACACGAATAAGTCCTCGTGATCCATTGTCTTAGATAATATCGGGGGTTTCTCCAGATGCCTGAGTAAATTCTGAAATGCTTCTACGCAGTCGGGCGTCCATTTGAAGTGGCGTTTCCCCCGCTTTATTAGTTCGAAGAATGGGATGCACTTATCCGTAGCCCTGGAGATAAATCTGCTTAGTGCGGCCACTTTTTCGGCAAGGCTTTGCACATACCTAATTTGCCTAGGTTCCTGAATGTCTCTGATTGCCGCGATCTGGTCTGGATTAATCTCAATACCATGGGAACTGACGATGAATCCCAAGAATTTTCCATAGGCAACACCGAACGAACATTTGGTTGGGTTGAGTTTCATCCCGTACTTTCGAAGAATGCCGAACATCTCTGCCAAGTCAGTAGTGTGTTGAGAAGATTGCTTGGACTTAACCAACATATCGTCGACGTATACTTCCATTGTTTTCCCGATCTGGTTATAAAACATTCTGTTGACTAAACGTTGATAAGCAGCGCCCGCATTCTCCAAGCCAAAGGGAATCACCACATAACAATATAATCCCAGATCCGTGATAAAACTAGTGTGTTCTTGATCCGGAACATGCATCGGAATCTGGTTATATCCTGAATAAGCATCCATAAATGAAAGAAGCTCATGACCCACTGTCGAGTCTACCAACTGATCAATTCGTGGCAATGGGAAACTATCTTTTGGACGGGCTTTGTTCAAATCCGAGAAGTCGATACACGTTCGCCACTTCCCGTTGGCCTTCTTTACCAGGACTGGGTTCGAAATCCAGTCTGGGTAGGTCGAGTCTCTGATAAATCCATTACTCTTTAGCTTTCCAACTTCTTCTTTCAAGGCAGCGGACCTCTCTGGGCCCAACACTCGCCTTTTTTGCTTTACCAGAGGATGTTTAGGGTCGATGCTTAAGGAATGGCTCATGATTGATGGGGATATCCCACACATGTCCGCGTGGGTCCAAGCAAATACATCCAAGTTGTTTTTTAAGAAATCCGTTAATTCTTTAGCGAGATTCGGATTTAATTGGGATCCAATCTTAAGGACCTTCTCCGGGTCACTGTCATCGATCGGTACATCCACAATCGTCTCGTTGGGAGTCGCCATTCTGCCCCCGGGTTCTTGATCCTCTCTGGGATCTATATCCTAGGGCATCTCTCTGGGTGACTCTCCAACGACTATCCTCTTTGGTTGCTATAAGGTCTCCACCCCCGTAGGGGGAGAAGAGCCTTTAGTTTCAATATCCCCTCCATTGCGAAGTAACTTTAGTTCGGCAACATAACACGCTCGCGCAGCAACCTGATCCCCTCTGACGATACCAATGCCAGCTTCTGTGGTGAATTTCAATAACAAGCACTAGGGGGCTATACAGGCTCTAAACCTTGCGAGGGCCGGTCGGCCCAAGTAGGCATTGTAGGGCGATTCAACATCCAAAACCACGAAGGGAAGGATTCTCACTCTCTGGCGTTCTCCTTCCCCAAGTATAACTGGTAACTTACATAACCCATTGGAGCGGTAGATGCTCCATTGAATCCACGGATCCATCCTTGGCAGGGCTTCAAGTCTTTTATTTCGAGGTTCATCTGGTCAAATGTCCTTTTGAAAAGAATGTTGACAGAACTCCCGTTGTCCACTAAAACCTTATGGACAGTGGCTGGACCAATAGGTACTGTAATTACAAATGGATCTTCTGTCGGAGCATGGACTCCAATGCTTTCTCGTTCTCGGAAAACGACATCATCGGTCATCATCTTTTGCTGCTTCACCGGGATACTGTCCTCGGGGTTGCTACACTCCCCTACCTCGAGGTGTTGTTTGGCTGCATTGACGTATTGATCTAATGCCTTGGAACTATGCCCGGCGAGATAAAGTCCTCCGATTACGGTATTGATAACAATGTTCTTTCCCTTTCGCTGGGCAGTCGGCCTGGCAGCAAGTTGATTCTGGTTCTGATTTGGGGCCTGCACTGCTTGCCCCCTGTCTCTGGGCGTTACTCTGTATTCATCTAACTTTCCTTCTCGAAGCAGCCTTTCGACTACATCTCTTAGGTGACGGCATTCATTTGTCGAATGGCCGTGAATCTAATGAAAGAGACAAAACTTCCCCGTTTCACGTTCTTTCTCCGTCGACTCTCTGGGAGGTGGCCTCTTACTCTGGAGGACTTCATATGCATCCATGAAGATATTTTCCAGAGTATCATTTATTAGTGTATAACTTTCAAAGGCCCTGGGACGAGTCCTTCTCTGGGAGTCGTTCCCTCGGTTCCTCTTCCGGTTGTTGCCGTTACCATTATTATTGTTGTTACCTGTCTGACGACCACCCTGATTTCGATTTCCGACATTAACCTCGACTTTCCCCGAGCTGTCTCCTGTCTGCTTTATAGCGACATTGCTCTGGATTTCCTCCTTATCGGCCGTTTTTGCCTTTCGGTTAACATACACTTCTTCCCGGCGCAAGTGTACGTTGGCTTTTTCATAAAATAACTCTCTAGTATGGGGTTGTTTGCCTGCCAGGTACCTCCTGAATTCAGTGTCTTTATCTACTCCGTCAATCAGTGCTGCGACAACGGTCGATTCATGGGGATCTTTAACCTCAGTAGCGGCCAAATTGAAACGATCCAGGTACACTCTCAAACTCTCGCCTGGTCGCTGCTTGACAAGGAACAAATCAATCACACTTTTTGTCTTTTGTGCGTAGATACGGAATTGTTCTACGAACTTCTCACTCAACTCCCTGAAGCTAGAAATTGATCTTGCTGGCAAGCGAGTAAACCATAACAATGCTACATCCTCCAAGAATATGGGAAACGCTTTACACTTGACCGCGTCAGAGGCTGCAGCAGCAGTCATTGACCAAGAATATCTCATTAGATGCTAGACGGGATCAGACCTGCCCGCGTATCGGTTCATCTGTGGCATGTTGAAACCCCTTGGGAAAGTCGCATCCAAAATATCATCAGTGAAAGGGGTGTGACCACGGTCGATTCCCCAATCTTCATTCCGTTGTCCACGGCTATCTGCCAGAATCTGGTGGATCATGGCTGCAACATTTGCACTGGTCAACGAAGGTTCAGGGTCAGTGCCTCTGGCTCGGCGGGGTTCTCTAATCTCTCTTCCGGGAGCAGTCACGAAATCCAGGGCTCGGATAGGGCTTCGTTGCCTCCTGTTATCATGAGTATGTGTGCGGCGACGGGGCTGAGGTAGTCTGTTACGTACGAGACTATCCACATCTCGAGCCCTGGGAGCTGCGGCTTGATCGTTCACATTACGGTTTGAGGGCCCCGCCCCCAGCGCTTCTTCTTCCTGTGATGGCAGGGTTCCGAACCGAAGCTGCTTTATTTTTCGGCTCTCTCATACGGTCGTCGCGGAGGTCTCGGTGATTCCTCAAACGAAGAAGAATATCCCGGAGTGAGTGGACGAACCGGCGGTGTTCTTTGCCTTGCAAGCTCATCAAGTCTTCTATTCATACCAGTCAAATTTTGTCGTAGGACGGAGCTTTCCTGCCTTTGGGCAGCCAATTCATCAAACAGCCTCTTCTACATTTCGGAAAAGCGAGAGAGATCCCCCTCAGTAACGGGAGCAGCAGGATCATATTGATCATCATCACTTTCTCTTTTGCGCAAAGAGCTTGAGCCAGGTCGAGCGGAGGGGCCAGGACGGTAAGAGCGAGCCATAGGCTCCTTTCCAGGTCGAGTTGTAGTCTGATCATCAATTCGGATCTCTGTGGTTCGAGGATGGCGGCTCGCAACGCCCCCCGAGATCGATTCGCGGTCGCGGTGTGTGGGGGATTCGAGACGTTGCCTCGGGATCGAGTAACAACCCCTTCAGCAGTCCGGATCGCCTCGTTCTCGTCGACTCGTAGCGTGGTGTCTTCATCGGATCGGTTCGCCCCCTGCGCTCCGCGATCCAGAGTCCCCTCATTGCCTAGCTCGTTCATACTTTCTTCAATCGTTTCATTGGTTTGCGAAGCTCGTGCTTCCTTAGATCATTTTCCAGCCATGATATCCGAATCGCTGGAACCTTCAAAGAACCGAATAGTTAAACTTTAGGATTGTCTTCTCAGTGAAAGCACCAAAATGTTAGATCAAAATTTGGACCTAACACCCAAATTGTTCTGAAGCTTATAGAGTTTCAACTGAAGAATGAGGAAAAAGGAAATAACACACAGAATTTATAGTGGTTCGGCGTTAACGAGCCTACATCCACTTTATATATTATTGATTATACTTTGAAAGCTAATACAATCAAGAATTTCTCTTAATACTCTAATATTTTGACAACAATGGCGGATTCAGTACTCAATATTGCCAAAAAGATCCCAAAAAATGCCAAGCTCCAGGCTATTTATAGCGGATTTTGTCAGGCAGGTCGTGGTAACATGTGGCACGAATCCCGAGAACATCGGATCGCATCGCCACCGTTGAGGAAATAGTCAAATTAGCCGTTGTTGACAGGTGTCGCGATCTGCTTGAAAATCGGATCGTGCAGATGGGGAGAATCGGTCCAAATGACGGTTAGGGACATGTGTCGCTAGATCCGTGCGACTCGGATCGCTGAAGACTAGCTCACGCTTGAATGGGTCAGAGGGTTCGCCACGCATCAGGGGATCAGATCGATCAATACTGGACAACAACATATGCATGGATCGGATCGCATAGAGGTGTCATTTCGCTGACGAAATGGGGGCGATCCGTCGAGACGCGATCCAATGGTGGGTGAGTCGATAGTGTGCGATCCGTCATCGGGCGAGTCGATGATGCGATCCATTCCTTCATATTCTTAGAGAACGTGGTTTCATGCTTTCTTCTTATGAATGATCCTGGGTGGCTTGGTCAAAAAGCGAGCCAACAATACTATTATAAGTGCATAGTGTATAAAACAACTTCAAATATAAATGTATCAATCCAGGATGGCATGGGTACCATATATCATGTCGCCAATACTAGGTTCTACAATCAAAACCGCAATTGTCATGTATTGGTAGCTGGATTTCCATCTGTGAACCAAGGCAAGGGATCATCCTCAATCGATTCGAGATAATCTAGCCCATGTCTCAGGAAAGCACGCAGACAAGCCTTGGATCGTCAGGGTCGGTCCACCGATGTGGATTGTTATGCCTGAACACTGCATTTCCCCGCCTTTGGGGCGCAAATGAGCCAAATGACTCCATCGGCTCCACATAGTCACCGATATATCTGAGGTGCCTCGCAAATCCAACAACCACACAGGTGAAAATAATATAAATGTCAGGGCTGGTAGGTCACTAACACCACCATAGCTAGAATGTAACACCCCACCTTCGCTAGGGTCACTCACAAAGGGAATGCACTAGTTTTGGAGGAGCGTTATTGAGGTAAACAAACACAGAAATATTAAAAGACAGAACATAAATAAAACAGCGGAAGAATCAAAAGCTAAATTTCATTACTTTCAAAAAGAGTCAAAACCTTTTACATCCAAAGTACCAGCTATCATTTTCCGTTACAACAAGTTCTGCCTTGAATAAATAAAGAAGCATAAAACTTAAAACAACAAAAGTAGCTTAATTCCCCAAAGGTAGCAGAAATGCAGCCATAGCATAGCTTAAGATCAAACCGTACATGAGCTGAACCGAAAGCGAGCGAAATCCAAGCTAAGTGCCAGAGTTTCCTCCCTGAGAACCTGGGGGGGAAACGAAAGAAAAAGAGGCGAAAGAAAACAGGTCAGTCATAAAGACTGGTAAGTCCTAGTGACTTTCAGCATAAAAACAGGTAAAGGTAACATGACATGTATAAACTGAAAGTAAACATAAGGATGCCGTCAAGATGGGCAAGATAGACTAAGATAACATGACAAATCAATTATAAATCAAGTATAGCATCGCATGTTCAAGATTCGCTGCACCAACTGTACTATTATCCCAAACCCATGTCATATATTAATCATTAAATGATCCCTTGGCCCAATATCATGACATGACCCATTTCAGGGTCCTACGGAATGATCCATTAATCGATCGACTCCCTACAAGTTCTAGCTCGTCGTGTCTCTGTGTCATATGACCCTATCACGAATGTAGTCACCTGTGCTAGGTCCACCATAGGGTGTATCAAGCCCTAGGGTGCAAACCACCGACACGAATCAAGCATGCACAGTGTAAACCTACTGATGCCCAATGCTTGCTTTTTCAACTCCGGACTACATGCACGACCATAGTCCGCCTGAACCTACACTGGCACACCAAACTCAGCCATCGTTCTGGTCGCTTACAATCAGCCCAGTAATCGTGCCCCACCCTTCCTAGTTCCAGGGTACCATGATACATCTAAGTGGGTTACTGCTGAAATGGACCGCATAACTAGGGTTTCCGTCCAATAGGTTAAGTGTTGTCATTTAAATTCGTGACTTAACCCTTATCAGTCTAGCATGTCAAGTTGGTTAAGTGTTGTCTTTCAATTTCATGACTTAACCCCACTAATCATGTGTCAAGTTGGTTAATTGTTGTCTTTCATGTTCATGACTTAACCCTATCATATGGCACTAATTCATTAATGCACCCCAACCTCTCACATCACACCTGTTGTTGTGGTCGCTGGAGATGCCGGGCGGTTCCGGACGGATTTACACCACAACTCAGTCTGACCTCGGGTTTCAAGCGCAATATGACCAACTACCCACATTGGATCATATTGTTTGCAGTCACTGGATTTGCCGGGCGGTTTTGGGCAAAATTACACTGCAAACTCAACCCAACCTCGAGTTGGCCATTTTCAAGTTCATTCTAGTGTCTTGTCCATGTTCAAATTTCATGTCAAGTTCATGTCAAGTTTCATGGCGAGTTTCATGTTTCAATTTATGCCTATTATCAAGTTCATGATTCATGTTCATAACCAATTCATGTTTTGCCTAATATACCCAAATCGTATTCCCATCGCATGTAAACGTGAATCGATCTAAATTACAAGTGAATCCAAATCCAGAAATAAGGGGAATAGCTTCAAAACTATGATAGGCAAAAAGGACGAGCATAAAATGATAAAAGGGATTACAAGACTAGCATGATATAACTTGAGATAATTGGTTACAACATCATTGGCATATAGAAAATAAAAGGATTTCAAATCTAGCATAATAAAGTGATAGTCATGGCATAAGGTGATAGTCCTGAACTTGTATATAATAGACTGATTCAACATCAAAGGCATGATAATGTTATGGACATTAAAGAGTTTGATTCACAATATGAATAGGTCCAAGCTGATTTCATAGGAATATCCCCAAATGTCAAGATCCAAGATTGAAACTAGAATAGATGTGAATCGATTATCGTACTTAACTCCCGTTTAACTTTATCTCATGTCCAAATTACAATTATAAAGTTTAAATCTCAAAGTAACTAGAACTTACAGATCGTGGACTAAGAAATTGAGATGTAGAAGTTGAATCTAGAAACTAGTCGTCGAATTGTTGAATCGTTGAATCTCGATTTGATTGTAGAAGAAAATCCCCAATATGCAATTCCTAGCCATAGTCTTCAAGAAATAGTCTTCGTGTTTTATTTTAATTTAATTTTAATTTAATTTTGAAGAAGAAGAAGAAGCCATGTCCATCAAGAATTTGTGCACCATAAGGTTAGAGAAGAATGGTGTACAGAGAATCGAGTTCGGGGGCTATTTATACAGGATTAGGCGAACGAATCTAGACTGAAAACGAGACCAAAAACATCAGAATGAACACAGGCTCAAAACTGGGTTTTGGCACTAGGTCGACCCCTAGGTCGACCATAGGGTCGACCTAGCCCCTGGGAGGTCGACCATAGTGTCGACCCCCAGGTCGACCTTGTCCTGGGCGGGAAAATTACCACCCAGTCTGTGCTGGGGTTTGAATTCGAATTTCGAATTTGAATTTCAAGCTGTTTTCAATTATGAAAATTCCTGAAACTTCGGAGGGTTATATCTCCCTCACACGGAATCCGTTTTTCGGAAACTTGGACTCTTTTCCAAGAAGAATTTCGAGACGAACGCAATGGCGCAACCCATTCCCCTTGATTCTTAATTTAAAATTTAATTCTGCCTTGATTTAAGCTTTTAACATGTTATTAAAATACGGGTTGTTACATTCTACCCTCCTTAAAGGATTTCATCCTCGAAATCTTCAAGTTAAGAAGAATGCATCCTATCATCCAATCATCCATCTACTCAACCATCATCCACAAGCAACCATTGTCCTTAAAAGATTTCTAATGCTGTATGGACTTATGCAAGAGTGTGTGTATATGTACTTATCTAATGCAAAAGATCAGGCGGTTACTGATTCAATAAACCTCCTTAATGCAAAGTATGCTAGTGCGATGAGTCCAACATGTATGCAAATTCCTATTACATTTCACAATTTCTGCATGAGTGCCCAAAAATTCATTCATATGCAACATCCAAATGATAACATATCAAATTTCCATCCATATACAAGTATAAGCACCCATGCATATGCAATATGAAATATGTGACTGAGCCGATCTAGTGCCTAATGTGTGTTATGCAACCACGAGCAACCACTTGCAATCATCAACCATAACATATTTCAATTACATATTTACATCCAAAAGGGTTCTACCTAAGGTTTTCAAGATAGGATCGAGAAGATAAGCAAGATAAAAACAAAGCCTCTAGGAGAAGAAGTTAAAGATGTACCCCAGAAGGTCCTGCTTATGGGCGTTGCCCTTGCTTCTTAGGGCAGTTCTTGCTGATATGTCCAGTATCACCGCACTGAAAGCATGCTCCCATCTTCATCTTCTTTTTTCTACAATCCTGTACTATATGCCCATCAATACCACAGAAGTTGCATTTTCTTTTCTCATGTGACTTGTTGTCATTATTGTTGTTGTTGTTCTTGCCTCCTTTCTCGGAGTCTACCTTCTTGTTTTGAGACTCATTCGCCTTGACCTCCTTCTTGCCATTCTTGTCTTCTTCATTTAAGAGTGCCATGTCCACAAACTTTTCGTAAGTAGCCTCCATAGGTATGTGGGCCATAGCCAAGCTGTGAAGTGGCTCACTCAATCCCTTGACAAAACGGAGAGCCTTCTTATGAAGAGTATTCACTAAGTCCGGTCCAAACTGGACCAGCTGATTGAATTGATTGACGTACTCCTTGACTGTCATACTTCTTTGCTAAAGAGATAAGAACTTTTCCAGCTGTAGACTTCGTTCAGCTTGCGAGAGGAAGTTCATCTCAAACCTTATCCTGAAATCCATCCATGTGTCAACAGGTCTTTCAGCGTTAGTGACTTCCCACCAATAGGAAGCTTCGTCTTTGAGCAACCATACTGCCAACTGTACCTTCTGCCTATCGTCCACCTCGAAGATAACGAACAGATCCTCAGTTTCTTTGAGCCAGTTCCTCGCTTCTATGAATGATTCAGTTCCCTTGAAATCCTTTCCACCCATGGCCTTAAAATCTCTACAGATCTTTGAGAAAGCATTTGCACGAGGAGGAGGAGGAGGAACCGCTGCAGCTGGAGGAGGAATATCTGCTGGGCCTGCATCGTTGGCCCTAGCCTCTAAGTACCTCCTGAACCAGCCAGGTATTGGCACACCCTCTGGAAGGTTAAGATTCCCAGACATGCTGAAATGAAAAAGAAGAGATTCAAACGAGGAAACAAAGGATAGTGCTGCTAATGGCTTTTGGGGAATAGCCTTTAAATAAAACAAGACTTTTCTTTTAAAAATGCTTCTTTGTAAACGGTTTTGAAAATAGTTTTAGAAGGTTTTTAAAAACTTTTGCCCAGTTTGGTAACCTTCTGCTCTGATACCAAGTGTAACACCCCACCTCCGCTAGGGTCACTCACAAAGGGAATGCACTTGTTTTCGAGGAGCGTTATCAAGGAAAACAAACACAGAATTATTACAAGACAGAACATAAATAAAACAGCGGAAGAATCAAAAGCTAAATTCCATTACTTTCAAAAAGAGTCAAAACCTTTTACATCCAAAGTACCAACTATCATTTTCCATTACAACAAGTTCTGCCTTGAATAAATAAAGAAGCATAAAACTTAAAACATCAAAAGTAGCTTAATACCCCAAAGGTAGCAGAAATGCAGCCATAGCATAGCTCAAGATCAAACCGTACATGAGTTGAACCGAAAGCAAGCGAAATCCAAGCTAAGTGCTAGAGTTTCCTCCCTGAGAACCTGGGGGGCGAAAGAAAAAGAGGCGAAAAAAAACAGGTCAGTCATAAAGACTTACCAGTCCTAGTGACTTTCAGCATAAAAACAAGTAAATGTAACATGACATGTATAAACTGAAAGTAAACATAAGAATTCTGTCAAGATGGGTAAGATAGACTAAGATAACATGATAAATCAAGTATAGCATCGCATGTTCAAGATTCGCTGCACCAACTGTACTAGTGTCCCAAACCCGTTTCATATATTAACCATGAAATGATCCCTTGGCCCAATATCATGAAATGACCCATTTCGAGGTCCTATGGAACGATCCATTAATCGATCTGCTCCCTAAAAGTTCTAGCTCGTCGCGTGTCTGTGTCATACGGCCCTATAATGAATGTAGTCACTTGTGCTAGGTCCACCATAGGGTGTATCAAGCCCTAGGGTGCCAACCACCGATAAGAATCAAGCATGCACAGTGTAAA
Source organism: Allium sativum (assembly GCA_030737875.1). Lineage (NCBI taxonomy): Eukaryota > Viridiplantae > Streptophyta > Magnoliopsida > Asparagales > Amaryllidaceae > Allium > Allium sativum. Next base: position 170,233,649 of record CM060912.1, read on the forward strand.
CCTACTGATGCCCAGTGCCTCCTATTTGAACTCCAGTCTACGTGCACGACCATAGTCCGCCTGAACCAACACTGGTGCACCAACTTAGCCGTCGTTCTGATTGCTTACAACCAGCCCAGTAATTGTGCCCCACCCTGCCTAGTTCCAGGGTACCATGATACATCTAAGTGGGTTACTGCTGAAATGGACTGCATAACTAGGGTTTCCGTCCAATAGGTTAAGAGTTGTCATTTAAATTCGTGACTTAACTTATCAGTCTAGCATGTCAAGTTGGTTAAGTGTTGTCCTTCAATTTCATGACTTAACCCCACTAATCACGTGTCAAGTTGGTTAAGTGTTGTCTTTCATGTTCATGACTTAACCCTATCATGTGGCACTAATTCATTAATTCACCCCAACCTCTCACATCAGACCTGTTGTTGTGGTCATTGGATATGTCGGGTGGTTCCGGGCAGATTTGAACCATAAATCAGTCTGACCTCGGATTTCAAGCGCAATAAGACCAACTACCCACATTGGATCCTACTATTTGCAGTCACTGGATTAGCCAGGCGGTTCCGGGCAGAATTACACGGAAAACTCAACCCAAACTCGAGTTGGCCATTTTCAAGTTCATTCTAGTGTCATGTCCATGTTCAAATTTCATGTTAAGTTCGTGTCAAGTTTCATGGCGAGTTTCATGTCAAGTTTCATGTTTCAACTTATGCCTATTATCAAGTTCATGATTCATTTTCATAACCAATTCATGTTTTGCCTAATCTACCCAAATCATATTCCCATCGCATGTAAATGTGAATCAATCTAAATTACAAGTGAATCCAAATCCAAAAATAAGGGTAATAACATCAAAACTATGATAGGAAAAAAGGACAAGCATAAAATGATAAAAGGGATTACAAGACTAGCATGATATAACTTGAGATAATTAGTTAAAACCTCACTGACATATCGAAAATAATAGGATTTCAAATCTAGTATAATAAGGTGATAGTCATGGCATAAGGTGATAGTCCCAAACTTGTAAATAATAGACTGATTCAACATCATAGGCATGATAATGATATGGACATGAAAGAGTTTGATTCACAACATGAATAGGTCCAAACTGATTTCTTAGCAATATCCCCAAATGTCAAGATCCAAGATGGAAACTAGAATAGATGTGAATTGATTATCATACTTAAGTCCAATTTCACTTTATCTTATGTCCAAATTACAGTTAACAAGTTTAAATCTCAAAGTAACTAGAACTTACAGATCGTGGACTAAGAAATTGAGATGCAGAAGTTGAATCTAGAAACTAGTCGTCGAATTGTTGAATCGTTGAATCTCGATTTGATTGTAGAAGAAAATCCCCAATATGCAATTCCTAGCCGTATTCTTCAAGAAATAGTCTTCTTGTTTTATTTTAACTTAATTTTAATTTAATTTTGAAGAAGAAGAAGAAGCCATGTCCATCTAGAATTTGTGCAGCATAAGGTTAGAGAAGAATGGTGTAAAGAGAATGGGGTTAGGGGGCTGTTTATATAGGATTATGCGAACGAATCTAGTGAAAACGAGACAAAAAACATCAGAATGAACCCAGGCTCAAAACTAGATTTTGGCACCAAGTCGACCCCCAGGTCGACCATAGGGTTGACCTGGCCCCTGGGAGGTCGACCATAGTGTCGACCCCCAGGTCGACCTGGTCCTAGGCGGGAAAATTTCCACCCAGTCTATGATGGTGTATGAATTCGAATTTCGAAATTTCGAGCTGTTTTCGATTTTGAAAATTCCTAAAACTTCACAGGGTCATATCTCCCTCATGCGAAATCCGTTTTTCGAAAAGTCAGACTTGTTTCAAAGCAGAATTTCAAGACGAATGCAATGTCACAACCCATTCCCCTTGATTCTTATTTTAAAATTTAATTCTGCCTTGATTTAATCTTTTAACATGTAATTAAAATACGGGTTCACAACCGAGGTGTGAACAAAACCGTTTCTGGTTTGGAGGTTTACTTTGTCCTGAAATCAATTCAATATGTAACACCCCACCTCCGCTAGGGTCACTCACAAATGGAGTACACTAGTTTTGGAGGAGCGTTATCAAGGTAAACAAACACAGAAATATTACAAGACAGAACATAAATAAAACAGCAGAAGAATCAAAAGCTAAATTTCATTACTTTCAAAAAGAGTCAAACCTTTTACATCCAAAGTACCAACTATCATTTTCCATTATGACAAGTTCTGCCTTGAATAAATAAAGAAGCATAAAACTTAAAACAACAAAAGTAGCTTAATTCCCCAAAGGTAGCAGAAATGCAGCCATAGCATAACTCAAGATCAAACCGCAGATGAGCTGAACTGAAAGCAAGCGGAATCCAAGCTAAGTGCTAGAGTTTCCTCCCTGAAAACGTGGGGGGGGGGGGGGGGGGAACGAAAGAAAACGAGGCAGAAGAAAACGCGTCAGTCATAAAGACTGGCAAGTCCTAGTGACTTTCAGCATAAAAACAGGTAAAGGTTACATGACATGTATAAACTGAAAGTAAACATAAGGATGCTGTCAAGATGGGCAAGATAGACTAAGGTAGCATGATAATTCAAGTCTAAATCAAGTATAGCATCACATGTCCAAGATTCACTGCACCAACTGTACTAGTATCCCAAACCCACGTCATATGTTAACCATGAAATGATCCTTTGGCCCAATATCATGAAATGACCCATTTCGGGGTCCTGCGGAACAATCCATTAATCGATCGGCTCCCTACAAGTTCTAGCTCATCGTGTGTCTGTGTCATATGGCCCTATCACGAACGCAGTCACCTGTGCTAGGTCCTCCATAGGGTGTATCAAGCAGCAGGGTGCCAACCACCGACACGAATAAAGCATGCACAGTGTAAACCTACTGATGCCCAATGCCTGCTTTTTCAACTTCGGACTACGTGCACGACCATAGTCCGCCTAAACCTACACTGGCGCACCAACTCAGCCATCGTTCTGGTCACTTACAATCAGCCCAGTAATCGTGCCCCACCCTGCCCAGTTCCAGGGTTCCATGATACATCTTAGTGGGTTACTGCTGAAATGGACCGCGTAGTTAGGGTTTCCATCCAATAGGTTAAGTGCTGTCATTTAAATTCGTGACTTAACCCTTATCAGTCTAGCATGTCAAGTTGGTTAAGTGTTGTCTTTCAATTTCATGACTTAACCCCACTAATCATGTGTCAAGTTGGTTAAGTGTTGTCTTTCAATTTCATGACTTAACCCCACTAATCATGTGTCAAGTTGGTTAAGTGTTGTCTTTCATGTTCATGACTTAACCCTATCATGTGGCATTAATTCATTAATGCACCCCAACCTCTCACATCAGACCTGTTGTTGTGGTCACTGGATGTGCCGGGCGGTTGCGTGAAGATTTACACCACAACTCAGTCTGACCTCGGGTTTCAAGCGTGATATGACCAACTACCCACATTGGATCCTATTGTTTGCAGTCACTGGATTTGCCGGGCGGTACCGGGCAGAATTACACTGCAAACTCAACCCAACTTCGAGTTGGTCATTTTCAAGTTCATTCTAGTGTCATGTCCATGTTCAAATTTCATGTCAAGTTCGTGTCAAGTTTCATGGCAAGTTTCATGTCAAGTTTCTTATCAAGTTTCAACTTATGCCTATTCTCAAGTTCATGATTCATGTTCATAACCAATTCATGTTTTGCTTAATCTACCCAAATCGTATTCCCATCGCACTTAAACGTGAATCGATCTAAATTACAAGTAAATCCAAATCTAGAAATAAGGGGAATAACATCAAACTATGATAGGCAAAAAAGACGAGCATAAAGTGATAAAAGGGATTACAAGACTAGCATGATATAACTTGAGATAATTGGTTACAACATCACTGGCATATAGAAAATAATAGGATTTAAAATCTAGCATAATAAGGTGATAGTCATGGCATAAGGTGATAGTCCCAACTTGTAAATAATAGACTGATTCAACATCACAGGCATAATAATGTTATGGACATGAAAGAGTTTGATTTACAACATGAATAGGTCCAAACTGAATTCGTAACAATATTCCCAAATATCAAGATCCAAGATGGAAACTAGAATAGATGTGAATCGATTATCATACTTAAGTCCAATTTCACTTTATCTCATGTCCAAATTATAGTTAACAAGTTTAAATCTCAAAGTAACTAGAACTTACAGATCGTGGACTAAGAAATAGAGATGCAGAAGTTGAATCTAGAAACTAGTTGTTGAATCGTTGAATCTCGATTTGACTGTAGAAGAAAATCCCCAATATATAACTCCTGGCCGTAGTCTTCAAGAAATAGTCTTCATGCTTTATTTTAATTTATTTTTAATTTAATTTTGAAGAAGAAGAAGAAACCATGTCCATCAAGAATTTGTACAGCATAAGGTTAGAGAAGAATGGTGTAAAGAGAATAGGGTTAGGGGTCTGTTTATATAGGATTAAGTGAACGAATCTAGACTGAAAAGTAGACCAAAATCATCTGAATGAACCCAGGCTCAAAACTGGGTTTTGGCACCAGGTCGACCCCCAGGTCGCCCATAGGGTCGACCTGGCCCCTGGGAGGTCGACCATAGTGTCGACCCCCAGGTCAACCTGGTCTTGGGCAGGAAATTTCTCACCCAGCCTGCGCTAGGGTTTGAATTCGTATTTCGAATTTGAATTTCGAGCAGTTTTCGATTCTGAAAATTCCTGAAACTTCGGAGGGTCATATCTCCCTCATACGGAAGCTGTTTTTCGAAAACTTGGACATGTTTCCAAGCAGAATTTCGAGATGAACGCAATGGCGCAACCCATTTCCCCTGATTATTATTTTAAAATTTAATTCTACCTCGATTTATGGTTTTAACATGTTATTAAAATACGGGTTATTACATCCTCCCTTCCTTAAATGATTTCGTCCCCGAAATCTTCAAGTTAAGAGGAATGCATCCTATCATCCAGTCATCCATCTACTCAACCATCATCCACAAGCAACCATTGTCCTTAAAAGATTTCTAATGCTGTATGAACTTATGCAAGAGTGTGCGTATATGTACTTATCTAATGCAAAAGATCAGGCGGTTACTGATTCAGTAAACCGCCTTAATGCAAAATATGCTAGTGCAATGAATCCAATATGTACGCAATGAAACCGGGTGTGAATACAACCCATAGAAATAAGTTCTAGCATGTCCTCCCTGTGGTCCTCTCCCGTTTCTGGTTCACAACCGGGGTGTGAGGCTCGCGAATTAATGTTACACAAAGCTATGCCACACAGGCGATGCTTTGATCATCAACCACAAGACTTTGCTTTTCAACAAAAGCCTTGATCATTTGCCACTTAGGCATGATACACAGGCAATTCACACCATGCGACTGATGTCTATCGATATACAACCTCTGATCCCGTACGTCTCAGAGAAGGGTGAAGTAAGAGAATGAATTCCCCTTCACCAGGCAGATGTATATTTAATAGAGATCAATCAACACAGAGAAAAATCCAATGTCAGACACACAGTCCATACAAGTTCGTTCTGGGTCTGAACGAAACTGGAGGCACCTTGTATCTCGCATATCCATCGATCTCCAAGTACGTCTGGACGATCACCAACTGATTCCCTCCTCTTGGGTGTACAGCCCAATCAAGATCATCAGTAATTATCCAAACGATGTGAAGACCTCCGGTCTTCGACCACCGTCTTCATCTTCGACACATCGTCGGTTCAGTTATTCAGAATGGGATAAACCCGGTCTTTCTGAATAACTCGCGTATATAATAAACAAGTGTTACACAAACACAACATACGCCTCATTCCATTTCAGAATATTCTTTTATTCAAATATTTTTATACTTTGGGAATGGTTCCCATTAATTTTATCAAAGATAAATTCTTTAAATTTATTCTTTAATCTTCTTTTGAATATCAATTCAAACCAAATTATGGTTTATCCAAACTAGTCGGGATTAGCGAACAGAAGTAATCACTTGTTAAATTTCCCAACCCCAACTTATTCATCCCATGAAGTAAAACTGGTCATACTTTATATCTAACACCACGGTGTTATCGGTAAATACAATTACCATTTCACGTTCAAATCTAATTAAAGATTTAACTATCGCCTGGAGCAAAACTGGTGATACTCCATTCTCGATCATTTCAATTTAATTAAAGATTCATTAAAACACCACTTGGTTTTAATCTTCCCAATAATCAATATCAATGATTATTTAACTTGGGAAATAATATCCCGTCTTTAACTGGGTTAAAGAACCAATGTCATTTAAAACACGATTCATGATAAACCCAAAATCACATTCTGTTTACAATGGAATCTTCATGGAAAACAAATCGATATATATATATATATAATGGATATAAACTTCCATGTCCGACTAATAATATAAATGGAATAACGACAAAGCCTTTTAAATTCCAAATATATTAGTTGTCTTCCTCCACAGAAATTCACTTCGATTATTACAAAATCGAATTCCATTTCAATTTATTTTATTAAATTGGAAAACTTTACTTTAGAGAATCTCCTTTAAATCTTATCAAAAAGATTTATAAATTCCAAATCACATTTCACTGTAAATCGGGTTAAAGAACGAATGTCATTAAAACACAGTTCACAACAAACCCAATTCACATCCCATTAATTATCGGGATAAAGAACAAATGTTATTTAAAACACCATTCACGATAAACCCAAAAAAAAATCAATTCCAATTAAATATCATTTAATTGGTACACTTCATTATATCTAAATAAAAAGATTTAATCTTTTTCTCAACTGGGTTTAAGAACAGTTTTAATGAAGACACCATTCACGACAAACACAAATCCCATTTGATATTAAATGCAAGGCTCTGAATAGAAAATATATCGGCTCATATTCAAATCCTACGACCAATAAATATTGTATTGGAAATAACGATATAAATATATCTTTCAAATTTCCATAACAATATCTTTATAATCACGAAATCCAACATCAAAATATTCCAAAGACAATTTCGATTCAAATCCATTCTAATTCAATTATAGAAATTCTGGTTATTTTTAAAACCCTTTCAAATCCAATTTATTTATTTTTAAAAATAAATGGATTATAATTCTAGTTCAAAACTAGCTCATTTCGATAAAAATCTATTTTTATCTTTTCAAATATGGAAATTTTCATCCCAATTCTTTCCAAACCATTTCTTATGATTCTACACAAATTATTACTATTTTTAATAATTTTATCAAGGCCCGTACGGTCGATTTCCATCAACGGCCGTCGAACTGCACTTACAACGACCTTTTCCAAATTTGATTTGGACATAATTCCAAATTCAACCATTAGATTTCAAATCTCTAATATTTGTTAGAAAGCTCTTTTCGATACGAACCCAATGTATCTGGTTTTAGGAGAATCCGACGGTCGGATCTCCCGTAATGTCCATTCGAAGTCAGTGTCGAAATTCGCAAACTGCCGCGGCGCGGCGCATTCTATTCAGGCCATTATATTATATATATAATATATAATATATATTTCATCGATTTCCTTTTAAAACGTATTTTATAAATAGTTTTAAATTCGTTTTCAAAACGATTTCAGCTTCCTATTCAATTTCTAATCAAAATTGAATATTCCATATCATCGATATACATATATATATAAATGATAATATTTTCAAAACATTATATTTTTAAATTACTTCCTTTTCTATATTCATTATAAAAACAAATATAATCGATATAAATATCGTTCGCGTCAAAATGGCGCAAATCTAACCAACACGACTTTATATCTTTCAGTAACTTTGTTATTCTATTCAACAAATGAATAATTTTTTCAATACATGAATTTTCTTTTATTCAACACATGAATATGTACTTTATTCAAAACATGAATTTTCTTTTATTCAACACATGAATATATATTTTATTCAGCACATGAATTTTCTTTTATTCAACACATGAATATATATTTTATTCAACACATGAATTTTCTTTTATTTTCCAAATTGGAATGAGGCCCAATCAGTTACCATATAATGTTAATTATATGGATTATATACAACACATGTATATAATAGCAACGATAAATAATCAACCATCATCCAGAGTGCACCACACAACTGCATAAGCATTAAATATAAATAATTAATGGTTACACAGTCTGTCAACCCACTGATCGACATACAACTAAATAATTGGGATTTAGTGTACGCCAAATATCATCCCAACACCCGTGTGGGGTTTCAACTCAACAAACACAAAATAGTATTTGTGAACTTGGCCAATATGTAAAATTTATTGTCCCAATCAATCTCAGTCAAATGTGTGTACATAAACAAATCGTTCGATTTGTTTATGAATATTTATTTTATATACACGTTAAAAATTATATCTTTAACTATAAAATATTTATTCTATTCCACATCACACAATTAATTTTCACTACACGATCAATCAATCAAACAAGCCATCCATGGTCTGTGGACGACGGGTATCGGGTGTTGCTAAGCACCGTCTGCATCCTAGTATATATTTTAACTAGAAAACAAATTAAAAGTGAGGAGTTCTCATATTTGGGTTCCATTCCATCATTCTTTATTTCTGAATTTCAGAACGGCGTTGACTTGCCTGAAATCCCAATGCAATCTTCATCATGTTGTTCATAGTAAAAATCACATCTTTATTTCAATTCTAAAAATTATATTTTTACGTCGCTAAAAATTATATTTTTACTTCGCTAAAAACTATATTTTTACTTCGCTAAAAATTATATTTTTTTGCTTCGCTAAAAATTATATTTTTATGCCGTTCTTTTCATAACAAAGATCATATTTTTATTCTTTCTATTATATAAAAATTATATTTTTATTCTTTCTATTATATAAAAATTATATTTTTATTCTTTCTATAATATAAAAAAAATCATATTTTTATTATCATTCATATATAAAAATTATATTTTTATAATGTTGCTTTCTATATAAAGATTATATTTATATGATTTAAAAATCAACTCTTTAACGTCATAAAAATCTAATCTTTAACATCATAGACATCTAATTTTTATTCATATGAATACCCCAGAAAAATTGCATCTTTTTCCAATAAAGATCAAATCTTTTTATTTTGTAGTTTATATAAATAAAAATCGTATTCTGAAACAAGGTTGTTCCACTTAAAAATCCTATTTTTAATTACCTTAAATAAATAAAACAAAATAAAAATAAAAACAAAATGAACTAAAACTTACAACGACCTGAAGGGGGAAATGGCTGCGTTGGGTGGTCGTTGCGGAGGGCAGCGTGCAGGCACGGCGAAGCTCCAGCCTATGGGGGTGGCGGCTACCTCAAGGGTGTAGGCTGGGTGCGGATTTGGTCACTTTGGGGAGCGGTTTAATCGAAGGAGGGAGGAGAGAGCAGCAGAGGCCGACGACTGGAGTGTGGAGGGAAGAAGAAGAAGCGGCGGCGTTTGGATGCTCCGGCGACGGGGTCGATGAAGAGATCGGGGTAGAGGCTCAACGCATATTTTTTTTTCTTTTATTTCGATCTGAACTGAATAGGAGAATAAAGGAGGGGGTAAGGTTTTTATATTTTTAATTAATTATTTATTTAATTTAGTTTTGAATCATATAAAGTACCCTTTTCATTCGAACTCGAAATCGAACCCACCAACTGTCGTCCCTAGCTAATTACCCCCATTCCGAACGCGATGGGATATGTTTCGTAACCCATTTCAGCAGTTACGATCAGTTTTTATCAAATTCAAAATATATACTAATATAATGAATTTGAGCACACATTTCAATTTACCGGGGCCACATACGGACCCTAAAAATTCCAAAAAAAAATATTTCTAGCTTCATACTAACGAAATGGTCCAAACAAAACTAGTTTCATCAAATTCTAAGACCATTTGAAAAATGGCCATTTTCTGGTTGATTTAAATTGACTGAAATTGTTAAAACACGTTTTCCTTTGCCACGCTCACATATTGATTCGAAAAATTATGAATTTTGGAATCTAGCAATAACTAGACATCCCGGATACAACAAAAGTTGTTTCGTCGAAAACCTAGGTCGTTTGCAAAATTTCCATTTTTAAGGGCCAAAATTCCATAGCGATTATTTTGAATTTTCAACCGGGTATAACTTTTGATTCCCGCTATGAAATTTTGATTTTTCGGGTTCGTCAGAAATAATTTTCAAATAGATTCAAATATTTTTGGTTTCGCTAAAATCCAGATTATTTTGAATCTTGCACATTCATTTGAAATTCGAAATCGAATTTTCAAACTACCGCGCCATTTTCAATTCCTTTTATAATTTAAAATAAATATTTATATTCTAACGATGATTTAAATAAATATATACGTTCTAATTCTATTCAAAATAAATTTCTCGTCGTTATTATTTAAAATAATACATTTTATATATTCAAAATTCATCAAAATTGCCAAAATAAAAATTTTAAATTAGCTTGGATTTTCCGGGTTATTACACGTAAGGTAAAAACCATCTGTATTTATGTATGAATTTGGTGTTACAATTATCCTTTCTTTCAAAAAGATTTTAACTCTAAAATCAAGTTGGTGTTACTCATAAACTATGCGAATTTTTCTCACTCTGGTTCACCAGACTGACTTGGTGTTTGTAATGCCCGGGTTAGATCGAGATGTACAGGTTCAGGTTATCAGATGCTTTGAAGTCCAATGACGAGTTGAACCTATTCAGGCATATGATATTATCTAGTATTATTCCGCCGTGTGATGTATATGCGGACAAATTATTATAACTGTCCCAGTGTATTGGCGTACTCTGAAAATTGTAAGTTTTATTTCAAAGCTCTATATAAAGTTTATTTATATATCATATTTTGTTCCGCTACGATGTGAGACTCTGTGTTATGTTGTGTTGGTTCTTCTTTTTCTTCTTCTATTCTAATATTTCTTTCTTTCTTGTCTCAGCCTCTAACTTCTTTCTAATAACGTTCCGGCGTTTTCGATGTTGAAATATTCGACAAGTTGTTTTGATGTCGATTTTCGGGATCGAAAATCCTTGTTCGTTACATTGATTTGACCCTCTTTTCATCCATTTTCAAATAATCCTTCGAATGCTCTTTTTCAATAAAATCAATTTCAAAATCTTTCGATACCCTGTCAGAACCAAATGCAAAAATCATTCATTCTCCAAGATGACAAATGAATGACTTCTCTTGAAAACAGTTTGGAAACTCTTACTAAGGAGATCACTCAAAATCTTCAATTGAACAATAATTTGCAAAATCTTTTAACCTCATATATGCGAAATATGAGTTAATCAGTCACAAAACTCGAATTGCAAATGAGTCAATAAGCAACCTCAATGAGTGAAAAGGAGAGAGGGTCATTCCCGAGTCAAACTATTCCAAAGCCCAAGAACTAAAATCCAAATCCAAACCAAGCTCATGTCATTCAAGGCAGAAATCTAACTCAATTGAATGCTATCGCGACTTTACGATCCGGTAAGTAAACCGATAATCAAGTTGAAAATCCAAATAATGCACGGGATGTTCCTCTCGACAATTATAAAACCACGAATAATCATGATCCAAATTCTGAGTCTAATTCTTCTCCAACTCAAGTAGACCAACCTACTGAGTTTCATATTCCATTTTCATATCGTCTTCAATCGAACAAACATTCTGACCAAATGGAAAAGATGTTAGATATTTTTAAACAATTGAAAGTTAACATCCCGCTTTTTGACATCATTCAACAAGTCCCAACATACGATATATTTATCAAAAACTTATGTACCCAAAAAAGACACACTCGTGTACCCAAGAAAGTCTTCTTAGCTGCCGGACATAGCGTAGTCTTGACCCAAACCACCCCCGTCAAATACCAAAATACTGGATGTCCTACGATCTCGTGCACGATAGGTGATAAGACAATTAAAAATTCCTAGTTGATATAGATGCGAGTGTCAATTTGTTTCCATATTAAGTTTACCAACAACTTTGCTTGGGTGAACTTAAATCGATGGAAGTAATTCTTCAATTTGATGATCGTTCAATTAAGAAACTCGTTTGAGAAGTCAAGGACGTACTTATTAAAGTTGGTCAATTCGTATTTCCTGTCGACTTCATTGTTTTGGAGACTCAGCCCGTAAATAATCCAATGAGTCAAATTTCAATGATTTTAGGTCGACCCTTTTTGTCTACTTCAGATGCTTTAATAAACCATCGCAACGGCTCAATGAAAATCTCTTTTGTAAATATGACTTTAGATCTTAATATTTTCAATCTTGAAAGTCATGTGATTGAATTATGCGACCAAATGTTGGAAGTTAGTGACATTCATGAAATTTTCAAGAATGAATCGATTGACCCTAATGATGAACGTGAAGCCAAGTACGAAAAATTGTTCTAAGGTTCTCCTAATGAAATCGAATACACACTTCCATTTGAATCACTTTCAGTTGAGTCCGAATCTCAATCAAGTTCTTTGATCGAGCAACCACTGGAGTTGGATCTTAAACCTCTTCCCAATCACCTCAAGTACATATACTTGGGTGATAACGAAACTTGTCCTATCATAGTTTCTTCAACTTTAACTAGTGATCAAGAAAATTCTCTTCTTTCTGCTCTTTCTAAAACAAACACGTTGTTGCTTGGTCCATTTCTGACATTATGGGAATTAGCCCTGCAATCATTTATTATCATATTCACTTAATCAACGAAGCCAAACTCACTCATGAGGCGCAACGTTGGATTAACCCTAAGATAAAAGAAGTAGTTTAAGAAGAAATTCTTAAACTTCTTGACAATGGTATCATTTATCCCATTTCCGATAGCTTGTGGGTCAGCCCCATTCACGTTGTTCCTAAGAGGTCCGGACTTACCGTTATCGCTAATGAACAAAGCGAACTAATTCTTACTCGTACTCAAAGGGTTGGCATGTTTGCATCGATTATCGCAAATTAAATGCTGCAACATGAAAAGATCACTTCCCTCTTCCCTTCATCGGTAAAATGCTTGAACGATTAGCTAGTCATGAATTCTATTGCTTTCTTGATGGTTACTCCGGTTATTACCAAATTCCAGTCGCTCCTGAAGATCAATAGAAAATGACTTTGACATGTTCATTTGGTACCTTTGCTTATTGACATATACCTTTCGGACTTTGTAACGCTCCTGCGACTTTCCAATGATGTATGGTTGACATCTTTTCCAATATGATCGAGTACTTTTAAATAGTTTTTATGGACAATTTTTCGATCTTTGGCGATTCTTTTTCCTTTTGCTTGATTCATCTTGAACTTGTTTCAAATCGATGTAAAGAAAAACACTTAACGTTGGATTGAGTAAAATGCCAGTTTATGGTTAAACAAGGGATTGTCCTTGGACATGTAATAAAAAATAATGGTATTGAGGTAGATAAAGCAAAAGTTGATGTTATTTCAAAAATACTCATTCCAAAATGCGTTAAGGATATTCGTTCATTTCTTGGGCATACTGGCTTTTACTGACGCGTTGGGAAAGATTTTAGCAAAATCGCTCGTCCCTTCTTTTGGAAATGGATGTCCCATTCGACTTTAACTCTGATTGTGTTATTTCTTCTGAAGGTCTTAAAAACGATCTCATTTCATTCCCGTTAATCCGCTTTCCCAACCGGGAACTTCCTTTTGAAATCATGTGTGATGCATCGAACTTTGCGGTTAGTGCTGTCTTAGGACAACGTGTCAACAAAATCGTTAACGTAATTTACTACGTGAGTACGACCTTGAACAACGCTCAACTCAATTATACTACCACCAAAAAATAACTTTTTGCCATCATATTTGCACTTAAGAAGTTTCGATCTTACTTGATTGGTTCCTACATCGCGGCCTACACTGACCATTCCACTCTTCGACAACTTTTTGCTAAAAAGTTTGCTAAATCAGGCTTAATTCAAAGGATCTTTTTTACTTCAAGAATGCGATCTTACGATTAAAGATAAAAAAGAATTTGATAATGTCACAGCTGTTCACTTGTCTCGTCTTATGAATGCACCATCTTTTTTGCCAATTAATGAAATTTTCCTGATGGAAAACTTCTTTCTGTTTCAATCGACCCTTGATTCGTTGACGTAGTAAACTATCTAGTCACTAAGGAAACTCCTTGTTTCTGGTCCAAACAAGATAAATAAAATTTCTTTTCCAAGTGAAATACTTTTATTTTGACAACCATACTTATTTAAGTATTCTCCAGTCAATTGTCAATGTGTTCCTGATAGCAAAATTAGGAGTGTTCTTTCATTTTTCCATGATCATGCATGGGGTGGACATTTTGGTCCTAGGAAAAACGCTGAAAAGGTGCTTCAGTGTGGTTTTTATTAGCCAACACTTTTTAAAGACTAGTTCGAATTCTTTAAAACTTGTAATCATTGCCAAATGCTAGGAAAGATTTCTTGACGAAATATGATGCCTTTGAACCCCATCCTTACGACTGAAATCCCTAACGTATGGGGTATTGACTTTATGGGATCATTCCTAAACTCTTTCGGAAACTTTTATATACTTCTTGCCATCAACTACGTTTTAAAATAGGTCGAAGCCATTCCATGTAAAACCAACGATCATTAAATTGTTGTGAAATTTCTAAAAGAAAACATCTTTTCTAGGTTCGATACACCTCGCATGATAATAGGCGATAATGGAATGCATTTCAATAATTGGTCTTTTAAATCCTTAACAAAAAAATACTGATAACCCAAAAGTTATCCACTCCTTATCATCCACAAACTTGTGGTCAATTCAAAGATTTGAATCATCAAATAAACCAGATTTTGGAGAAAAATGTAAAAAAAAAAATCGAAAAGATTGGTCACAGAAATTAACCGATGAGCTTTGGGCTTACCGTACTGCTTTTAGAAATAATCTTGGAATGTCCCATTTCTAATTGGTTTATGGTAAAACCTGTCATTTACCATTGAATTTTAATTAAAGCTCTTTAGGTACAAAAGACTTAAACTTTGATCTTGATCAAGCTAGTCTAAAGCGAAAATTGCAAGTCAATGAATTAGAAGAAATTTGAAATGACGCATACAAAAATGTGAAAATTTACAAGGGAAAAACCAAAGTTTTTCATGATAAGTCAATCCTAAGAAAAATATTTTTGCCAAACCAAAAAGTTTTATTATATGACTCACGACTTCGTTTATTCCCTGGAAAGTTAGAGTCGAGATGGACCGGACCTTATGTAGTTCGAACTGTTTTTCCACACGGTGCCATCGAAATAGAGAAAACCCTAGGGACGGATCAATTTTCAAAGTCAATGGTCAATGTCTAAAACAATTCTTGTAATTGTCCACTGATCGAGAGGAGGAGCTCATGATTCTTCATGAGCCATGCTACGTCGAGAAAGAAATTTTAACCCTCCTTTGTAAATATGTAATTATTCCTCTTATGTTCACTCATTGCGTCTTGCATTGACAGTGGGAACACTTTCGAAATCAAGTGTGTGGGGGAGGAGGGAGTCTCATTTTCATTTTGTTTTTGCATAATTTAATTTTCATTATTTATTTTCTTTTGATAAATATAGTTTCACTTTCCTTAAAAAAAAATCAAAACCCAAAGAAAATAAAATGATTTTCATCTTGATTTACTTTTAAATAAGGCACAAGCGAGTAAGCAAATGATTTTGATCACTAAATTGAAATGTTTGAAAAATTACTTCTCTTAACAAGTAATGAAAGGAAAGTTTGAATTATGAGAAACATTAGTTTGACTAGTATATATGAGATTCATACGTGATGAGTATGATGTGTTTTCTAAATTATAAACTTCGATTAAAAGAGTAGTTGATTTAGAGTGCTTGCGATAACATTTTGGATATTTTAAGTTAAGTTGTGCAAAGATATTCTTTCTTAGCACTCTCTCTTTTCAAAAACAAAAAAAAGAGGAAAAAGTTAATAAAAACCACGTAAATTGCAAATTGCACATATGTGTATGCATCGCCAGCCTTTGTACTTTTCTCACGTCAGTCCGAAATGCAGTGCATGGATTGTATAACTGGGCTCGGTTTACCCGAGTTAGATGTTTGTAAATAATAATAATGTGAATATTTTTCAAAATAAAGAGAGAGTAAGAAATTGAAATCAAAGCAACATCTTCACTTATTTGACCTAACTTGTTTACCAAAAGGAAATAAATATGCCATTTTGCTATTATTGATAATCGATTGTAGAATTCATCTCATAATTTCACTATGCTTTCAACCAAAACAACTGTCCAAGCTAGAGGAGATTGTAATGATAACCTAACTTTTGTTTGAAGTTTTGATTAGCAATGCACTTAAATTTCATAGTGACGACCCAAAATTGTATCTAACTCACTCGTGTCAAACTTAAAAGTAAATTTCCCATTTGTAAATATTCTTTCAAAAACATGCATTCATTCCTTTGTAAATAATTGCAAATGTCATTTGCATTTAGAAATTTGCATCTAGCATTTGGATTTTGTGTGCAATATTCGTTGAAAACCTCGCGAGACAACACTCAACCTACTGGGGACACTCAGAGGTTTAATGTCTTATTGCATATGCTCAATGTAATCGTGCTCTTATGAAAGTGGATTTATCTTTCTTTTTTACCATCATTTGAGGACGAATAAAAACATAAGTGTGGGGGTATTTGATGTGCACGTAAATGTACACATTTTACTCATATATTTAATCTTGTTTTAGTCAAATAAATGAACATTTTTTGAGTATTTTATATCATCAACCCATGATTTAAATATTTTCAAAATCATCACTCATTTGAGGGGTAAAATAGTCATGTGTGCATGTTCGAATTTGTTTAGCATTTACTTATTCCTTGTAGTTGTTTCTTTTAGGAATTTAGGAGCAAAAATGAAGTATACGCATGAAGATATGAAGAAAGGCATGCACATACACAAAGGGAATAAATAATTCATCCTATGGAAAGTGGAGGACCCCACTACTCAACTAACCTACTTACTCTTAAGGCTTCATATTAGAGGCTAATGAACAATTGTATGAGACAAAAAAGGCTTCATGCATTTTACATGAATTATTAGTAGATAAAGACGAAATTAAAGGCTTTATGAAGTGGACATTTTGGATAATTCCCATGAAGAGTGACTAGGGTTTTAGGGTTTTAGATCATGTATATATATCCCCATGTTTCATGCAATTTTCATCTTTTTTATCTCATGAAAGTGTAAGTTGATCAAGTGAATAAAAATGGCTTCCAAGCCTCTTTCTTTTATGTCATTCTTATGCTTACTTTAATGTTCATTTCTATGTCTTTCTATTGTTGTTTATAGATTAGATTTACATATTGCAATTAATATAGTTTAAATTTCATGAAAGTAGATAAGTTTACCTTATTCTTGTTATTTACTTCTCTCACTCTTTTTGTTTTTGCTTTATGTTGCAATTTACTCTTGTTGATATGATAACAAACGTAAGAGGCTAATCCCTTTGATTTAGGGGCAATAAAGCTCTCTTGATTTTGAAGATGCAACATATTTTGAGTTTTGTGCTCTCTTTCTATGCTTAATGGAATGGTTGAAGTAGTAGTTACATTATTATTTGAGTTTTGGTTTTGATTGTCTATGTTATTGACAACAAAATAGGTTATGCTTAGTCAACATAAACAAAAGATTGCCTCTTCATCTAGATATGAATATAGTAATTAAAGTGATTAAAATTAAAATTTGATACTCTATGTTACTAATTAAATAGTAAATAGAGTATACTTAAAGTAAATTTTAGTTTCAACTTTTGTTTTTTTTAGAGTAGGATGGGTGTGTAGCGTGAAACTGCACAACCAATTAGCATGCATGTGTGTGTGTGTCATTATATATATTAAACATTCTGGTTGACAGGCCCTACCAGTAGCAAAAAGAAGAAGTCTAGGACTGAGGTAGTCCATAAAGTCACCCTAAAGCACAAGTAGCATATAATACATAGCCTAATAATATAAACAACATGTAGTATAGAAACATTGATTACGCAAAAAAAAGAAGGCTTGAAGCTACTGGGCCTATTCATGCCAAGCCGTGGAGCTTCTTTCTTGATTTCCACGTGAGGGTGGGGTAGGAAGAGTGTGCCTGAAGTGAGCTCGGTGAGAAGATCCTTTCCAGAGATCAAACAAATATTGGATAAAACTACAAACTCCAGTGAAGTGCCTCTTCAGTTTATTAAAAATGTGTTCATTGCGTTCTTTCTATGTACACTAGTTGAAAATGGCTATAAACGAATTAAGTTTGTGATCTAGTGGATGATGTTACCTATATTCGAAGAAGGAAAGGATAGAAGGGATGAAGCCCATAAGATAGGAGCTTGAAGCTTCCCAAACCGAATAAGAGAAGTCACAATCCAAGAAGAGGTTGTTGATCAATTCTTCTTGCAAAGAATAAAGGATGCACATCGGATCCAATTCGATGTTCATTCTACGAAGTCTATCTTTGGTATTGATGCATGCTCGAATCATACACCATTGAAAGAAGATGATGCGAGGTGGGAGACGGCATTTCCAGATGCAAGCAAAGGCGAACTACGACCTGGATGGGAGATGAATCTATACCAAGAAGAAACCGAAAAACCTGTTGTTGGGCTTAAAGCCGAGACATAACGACTTGGTTTCTTGAATAAACGAGTGGATTGTAGAATATTACTTAATCAAGAAAGGTCACTAAAAACTTCAAGACCAAATAGCGTAGAAGGGAAAAGGCCAATTGGGCCGAGGCCCAAGGAGTTGGAAACAAATAAAGTAGGTGACGAACAACAAGAAAAAAAAATGTGCGTGAGATAGAGAAAAGGGAACCTGACCATTCCAAATTTCTAACAAAAAAGGAAATTATTGTTGTTGCCAAGCTCGATGTGGAAGAGGGATTTAATGCAGAGAAGAGTGGATAACATGCCTGCCCAGAACGAAGAGGGACAAAAATTTGGGGAAAAGTATAGCGCGAGGTTAGGGATAATGTTGTAGTGAAGGAGGAGCATCCATTCTTTCCAAATGAAAGCACCTGGTGCCATAAGGCGCCAGATCCACTTTGCAAGTGAGGCCATGTTAAAGGAAGACAAATTGATGATTCCAATACCACCATGTTCTCAAGGTAAACAGGCAGTTTGCCAATTAGTTAGCCACTTCACTTTACCTCCATTCCAAATGAAGGAGCTTTTAATAACATCAAATTTTCTAATTACCTAATCATAAAGTTTGTGGAAGGACATCAAATAGAAGGGGATGGCTGAGAGGGCCAAATTGACAAGGATGAGATGACCAGTAATGGACAATGAATTCTCTTTCCAATGAGCCAGGCTTGGCTCAGTTTGGTTGATGAGGAGGAGCCAATCAGATCCGAGTAGCTTCGTAGGGCGGAGGGAGATGCCAAGATAAGTGATGGAAAAGCGTCAATCTTACAGTATAAACATAAGGAGATAGAGAGACCCAGGTCATAAGAATTTCCAAGAATGATGATAGAACTTTTGCTAAGGTTCATGGAAAGACCAGAGATAAGTTCAGAAGAATAGAGGAGGACTTTTAGAAAATGGATGTGTGTCGGATTGGGGGAGACAACCAGAATGGTATCATCGCCAAATTGAAGATTGGAGATAGACAAGTTAGAATTCAGAAGATTGATGCCAACAAGGATGTTGTTCGACGTTGCCGCATTGACCATTTTACTGAAAAAGTCAGCAATGAGAATGAAAGTGGGTGGTGAAAGCGGGTCACCTTGCCTCAAACCCCTTTTAGATTTAATTGCCCGCCCAATTCACCATTAATGGGGATGGAAGAAAAACTAGTGTTCAGGATACATTTGATCCAATTGCACCATTTAGGAGAAAATCTACGATGCACCATCAAATCCAAGATAAATCTCCAATTAATAGAGTCGAGGCATCATCGAAGTCGAGTTTGAGTAAAACGCTCAGTTTCTCTATAACATGGCAAAAGGATATGATTTCTTGGTTGACTAAAACACAGTCAATAATGTTGTGACCAAGAATAAAGGCTGATTATTTAGAACCTATTAAGGATGTAATGACATATTGAAATCTGTTTGCTAGAACTTCGATGATGATCTTGAAGGTTATGTTGGGAAGGATAATGGGGCAGAAGGACATGAGTGTGTTAGCACTAGGGGTTTTGAGAAGGAGAATGATGTTGTCATAATCGGGTTTGGCAATGGATAAAGGTTGGCTTGAAACTAGGCACACATTTCCAAAATATCGAATTTAATAGTGGACCAAAAGTGTATGAAGAAGAGAGGGCCAAATCCATCAGGACCAGGTGCCTTGTCATCTACCATACCTTTAAGGGCTAACCAGATTTCCTTCGCGGTGAAAGGGCGATCAATGTGAATAGGGAGGGGGAAGGATAGAGGAGATTTCGTTCAACGTTAGGGAGAAGGGAACTTTTGCCAAGGATATTACAGTATAAGTCGATGAAAATACAATGACGGTCAAAAGGATCAGCGAAAGTTGTGTCATTATGGATGATTTCTGAGATGGAAGTGGCACGATAGCGACCATTCGCTAGCCGGTGTAAGTAGGTCATGTTTTTGCCTCTTTCATCAATCCATTTAGCTTTGTTTCCATCCGATCTCTTCTTGCTTGATGAGTCTATTCAGTTCCAGTTCAAGTTCCTTATGGTTAGCTACTTCCCCCTCATTTAGTTGGCGAGATTCTTCAAGAATATTAAGGTTTAGAATTGCTTCTTGAGTAGTAGAGATGCGATGTTTGAGTGAGCCCCAGACATTTTTGGCTCAAGGATGGATAGTTTTACGCAATGATCGGAGTTTGGACACCACTCTGGCAGTGAATAATTTGACGAAGTCATCAAAGTAGGGTTCCAAAAGTCATAGTTTCTCAAATCTAGAGGGACATTTCTGGTTATTTATATATCCCATGTCCAGTAATAATGGGCAATGATCAGAGATGATTGTGGCGAGGCCATTGACCAATGAACATGAATGAAAAACTTTCCATGCTAAGTTAAATAAGAAGCGATCGAGTTTAGCTAGATAGGGGTCAAGTCCGCAGCTTAACCAAGTAAATAGCTGATTATTGATGGTTGGTTCAAGAAGTGCACATAATTTATGGAGGAATTGAAAGCGACAGAATCGTGGGAAAAATTGCCTGAGTTTCGTTCAATAGTGAAACTAGTGGTGTTAAAATTTACTCCAATGAGCCATGGGCCACTGTTTTATGGTGCTAAATTTAGACAACAATTTAAAAGATTTTCTCTTTCATTTGGATCATATGGGCCATAGAAATTTGTAAGAAAAATGATTAAATCAGATTGAAGATGACGAAGGGCTATGCATAAGGAAGATGAGTATGTGATGATCTAATGGAGGGACCACAAAGTTTCATTCCAGGCTGTAATTAATCCACCATGAGTTTCCACAGCATCACGTGGGCCTAACCAGAAAGGAAAGGCCCAAAATACGTCTATAATAGATGGGAATGGATGTGAGAGTTTTGATTCTTGTATAAATAAAATATCACTGTTATGCGGGGAGAGAATAAGGTTGGCCACATGACACTTAGAGGGGTCCCCAAACCCACGAACATTCCGTGAAACAAGCTTCATTAGGATTGGGAAATGCACTCCAATTCAATTGCATGCATGGTAGTGTAGTGTTCATCATGCAAACTCACACCCATGCTACATGGCATTTTTTTTATTTAACTCCTTATTTGAAGATGAAAAAACAACAGTTTCATAAAAACTACCAGATTCGCCTAGGAATGATTTGGCCTGATTAAATTTGGAGCTTCTACGAACAAAAGCTGGTGAGAGATGCGGTATGGTGCAGTCTTGTTGTTCCAGCTCTGGTTGAGGAAGAATTTGTTGATATAGCGGGATGGAGGGGTCTAAGTCTGCCAGTTTATCCCATCTAGGAACAAGGGTGCTGAATCTGGCATCTGGGTTCTGCATAGCAAAAAAGGCATCACATTTATAGCACAGAGGAGTTGAATCGTGCATTTCCATTTGCATGTCAAGGGGGGAGAGGCATTCATCGCCGCTTCGTGTAGCATGGCATCATATTGATCTTCTGTTTCAGCTACTACTTGAGGACTTTGTTCTTGAAAGATGTAACTGCCATGTTCGTAGTATATCCCCATGAGCAGTGTTTCTGGTCATCTACATGGATGAGAGTGCATCCAATGATTGATGGTAAGCTTCACATATTGATTGTATTGTCCGACCATATACTGACAAGCAGTGGAAGTCCCCCCATAAAATTGCATTTTAACATATAGAAAACGATGATCCATGTAAGCCCAGTAACAGGTGTCCTTTGCAATGAATCTGCCTATGGGTTTCAGAGCTTCTTAGATCACATTTCTTCTTTCATATAAGAACTCTGGAAAACCTTTGACTTTGGACCAAGTTTCTAGCTCAAGAGTAAGTGGTAGAGAGTGTTCATGGTAGACCATGGTTGAATAAGGACAGAGCCCCCAGATTTGGACATAACATTAAGGTATAAGGCGTGGTTTCTGATGGTGGAGTTTGGGCAATTGAAAAAGAAACTATTGTCGGAAAAAATCCAAATGGGCCACTCGTTGTGTTATAGATTGGCTAATAAGGTGTGGGAGAGAGAATCTATCGTCCAAAAGCCATCTACTATGGTGGTAGTAAGGTAGAGAAAGGAGTTAGCCGTGGTAAATGGAAGTGGAGGTTTTTTTTTACTGGGGAATGGGGTAAAGACGAGGCAGATGAAGAAGAGGGATTATGAAAAAGTGGATTAATTTTTGAATTTACGGTGAGATTTAAATTTTGATTTACGATGCAAAATATGGGCCCTCTCATTCTGAGCATTCTGAACCCCTGCTACATGATGGTTTGGAATACAAGCTGGACGTTTATGCGTATTAGAAAAATGCCTTACACCATAATTTCTCTCTTTTCTCAAAACACGGTTCCTTTTAGGGCAACATGTGCATGAATGGCCAAAAAGACTGCAATAATAGCATATGGTGCAATCCCAACATAGTTTAGCCACGTGTCCTTTACCCGCACATCATAAATGTAACGACCCGCATTCTACGCATCATAGGATCGTAGAATATTTATTTCTGTCACATACGAAGTCGTATCGTCATGTAACTTTGGGAGACGACTATTAGGGTCATTTTCCATGTCCATGATTTTTCCCGATTTTTAAATGACCATTTTACCCCTAGTTAGCACTGTTTTGGCCATAACTTTTGACTGGAAAGGGATTTTGACCTAAAACCACTTTCATTGGCTCCGGATGATGGTTTCTCTTTCCGTAGAGTGGTCACATTAGCCAAACGGACTCACCGTTTGGGAGATATGGCTGAAACAATTTTCAGATAGTGAAAAACAGCTTAATTGGGCTTAACCGGGTGATTAACAGCTAGGCCCAAAGGGGAATTTCTGGTTTAGGGGTATATAGGGGCTGATTAGGGTTAGAAAACATTTCTTTAGACATTTTCCAGCCGCCACTTTCATCCTTAGACACTCTAACAATGGCCTCCTACATCTAAAACACCCCAATCACTTTCTAATTGAAGATTAGGTTTAGCAACATCAAATTAAGAAGAAAAAGCACCAAAGCAAGGTTAGAGCTGCTGTTGGACATCAGTATTCACCCCAAATCAGAGGAGTTTCAGTTCTGAGAATTTTATTTGTGGCCAAGGTGAGTGATTTGCATAGTTTTTGCACTAATTACGGTAATTAAGGGTAATTAGTGAAGATTAGCGAATTGGTACACTAATAAATTCTGGAAAAATGTTTATAAATTCTTAAATAATATTTCATGCCTCTATTAGAAAGTTTAGACGATTTGATTAAGTTTTACTAAGTATGTGCTTAAACATGATTAAGAAGGATTATAGGAAAATGTGAGGTTTTAGCCATTTTTGATCTATTTTGATTCATTTGGATTGTTGTTTGGTGTTTTTGGTTGCTCTTACATATTGCTATGACTCTATGGTATGTTTTATGATTGATTAGAATAGTTAAATTGGTCGAAAACGTCGTCGAATGGCGGAGAAAGCTCGCTGGAAAGTTGCAGAAATGTGCAGGTTCCTAACCGATTCGGATCGGATGAGGCTCGGATCGGATATGTGAACTGGGCAAGAAAACCGACCCGAACCGGAGTTTGGCACATAGGAGACTTGGCGAGAAGGAAGGTCGTTTACTTAGAGTTGGAGTGGACAAAAGGGATCGGATCGGAAGAATAATGGAGACCAGATCGGATCGGCTCAAGAATGGAAGGCTACGATTGGAGCAAGGTGAAGGGAGCGGATCAGATCAGGGCAGATGAAGAACGGGAGCGGATCGGATCAGAGTGGATGGAAAACGAGGGAGCTGATCGGAGGAAATTGGAAGGAAGGCAGTGACCCGACCCGACCCGGAGGAGGACACCGACCCGACCCGAAGTGGACTACCGACCCGAACCGATGAAGGTGATGACTACCGACCCGAACCGATGAAGGTGACGACTACCGAACCGAACCAAATTCTAGGACTGTTAATACGCGACAACTCTTCCGAAGACCCACTCCAATTCGACCAAACCCGAGATGCAAAGGAAGTCCAAATGAGAAGTTAGAGCTTAAGATTCAGATGGGAATCAACAAGTTCGCTTCATGGTTGGGCTTTGCTGCGGGACGCGTGCCAAGGAGTTATCGACGTCTATAGCTTTGGACCACTATGGTAGGAGGTACGAAGGCGGATCCAGGGCCATTATGGCATCGGTAGGACCAAGGGCTACAACCAATGAAGTGGGTCATTGAAATGTTTGGTCATGACTCCATATGTTTAGCTTGGTCATAGCAGGGTTTCTAGAAGTCGGGATTCGTCGTTGCCTCAGTTTGTCTAGTTTTCCAAAGTGGTAGATATCGTATGCTTTACGCACTAAGTGAGAGATGTGAGGATGGTTGTTATGGTTGATTTGTTTGCTATCATTATGACATGCACACCCCACCCCCGTATTCTTACACTTTTTATTATGGCACCTTGGAGTATTGTACGGTATGTGGTACTAACTCTTTGGTTGCAGGTCCAGGTTCAGGTATGGTTTAGTATACCTGTTATTATTCTGTTTAGATGCTTATCGCTCATACCAGGCTTTACGTCTGACCCAGAGTTTTATGTCTCCTCTTATTACTCTGGGTGCTCACACGAGCAGACTAGAGACAGGTTAGCTGGTGATGCACGGGTAGATGATCCGGAGACGAGCAGGAGGCTTCCACGTAATATATATATAGTATTCTCCCTGTGTTGTTGAAGATCACTGCTTGGGCATTGGTGGTCTATCTTCCATTTTAGCTTTTTTTGCTTTGAGACAGTTTGAAAGTTGTAATAAGCTGTATTCTGGATTTTCTACTGCTATGATGTTTAGTTCTGATTTTCAGCTTATGCACTGTCTCTCCTGTTTTATGTCAAGTATGTTATTATTATATTTTGTTCGATGCGCTGTGAGACATTCTACAGGTTCCTTGATTAGTTCATTCTCTTCTTTCCTTTCTCCTGACGACCGTCCCATGCTAGTCGGGCATGTGTACAGCGCACTTTTGGAGGAAATGCAGGCTGGTGCGGGGCGGGCCGTCACATTTGGTATCAGAGCTCTAGGTTGCGTAGTTAATCTAGGGAAGTTATCAGGGAGAGATAATATACGTATACGAGAGAGCGTATTTGTGATTATTTTGGTTTTCAAAAGCTATATATATATACTATTAGTAGTATAAGAATGAAGTCGTACTGCACTAGCACCACTATGGAGTCGTTAATCGTTTCCTTTTTCAGATTGACGATGAGCCGATATGTTAGAGGTACCAGTAGAGGGGCCAATAATGGGAATGCTGCTGACATGAGGACGATGTTTACTGACCTCATGAGAGAGATTCTTAGAGATGTACAGAGGGCAGCTCCCAATGGTGGAAATGGTGGTGGTCCAATAGTGCAGGCGCCGAGGGTCGACTTCGCCAAGCTAAACAAGGATTATACTAGCCTTGGTGGGAAGCCGTTTCACGGAACGGAGTCGGCCACGGATGTTCAAGATTGGTTGGATAGTTGCGAACGTATCTTCGAGGATTTGGGTATCGAGGATGCGATGAAGAGAAAGCTAGCGTCCCGTCAGCTACAAGGGCGGGCAATGAATTGGTGGAATGCTATAAAGGCAGCTACTCCCGAAGATCAGATTACTTGGGAGCAGTTTAAGGCTCGCTTTAGCGAGAAGTTCATTCCAGCTGCTCAGAAGTCAGTGCTGTTTAAGAAATTCTTGGATCTCAAACAGAATGGTAGGGCTGTCTCGGAGTATATTGCTGAATTCGACACTTTGTCAAAGTATGGGCTATCTCTTATTGATACTGCCGAGAAGAAGAATGAGAAATTCATAACTGGTTTGGATCAGTACTTGGGGGAAAAGCTTATTAACCACATCGATGAGACGTTTGAGTCGATTGTGGGAAAAGCATTGATGTCGGAGAGTCTCTACCCTAGGCTGAAGACTGAGGTTGCATCCGCAGATGAGCCAAAGCCACAAGCAAGTGGTGGAGGCAAGGGTGGTTCCCAGAATAAGAGAAAGCAGAACCAAGCTAAGGATGGCCAGAAGAAAAAGAATAAGCAAGATGTTGAGTGCTTCAGCTGTGGTAAGAAGGGCCATTATGCTAGTAATTGTCGGGCCAAGCCAGCGGATAGGAAGTGCTTCAATTGTGGCCAAATGGGACATCACAAGGACAAGTGTCCGCAACCCCCTAAAGAAAAGCAAATGGTGAAAGCATACGCCCTTAATGCTATTCCTTCTTCGTCGAATGCCCCAACTGCGGCGGAGAAAGGAAAGAATGTCGTCATTCAAGGTATGCTTTCTGTTTATGATGTTCCTGTTAGAGTTTTGTTTGATACCGGAGCTTCCAGTTCTTTCATATCTAGTGACCTGGTAGATAGGTTGGGATTGGAGCCCGAGATTGTCGATAAACCTTTAGTAGTGACGAACCCGATTGGTGGTTCGACTAGCCTTAGCATGATTTGTCGTAATGTGGTCTTATCGAGTCATGGGTGCATGTTTGTTTGTGATTGCTTTGTTTTGGGCTTTACTGGGTTTGGCATTATTTTGGGAGTAGATTGGCTCCAAAGATACGGGGTGGTGGTAGACTGTGAGGGCTTTTTGGTGACAGCTAGAGCGGATGATGGGCGGAGGATAGTGTTTGGTGGTATACCCAGTGAGGGGGTATTGGCTAGTTTTCTAAACTCCCTTGACATTCCGCATAGTGAGTTGTCAGGTTTGCCCGTGGTTGGCCAGTATCCGGATGTTTTCGAAGAAGTGACCGGACTTCCACCACACCGAGAGATTGAGTTCCGTATTGATTTGGTAAAAGATGCCAGGCCTATAGTGATGCCACTTCGTCGTATGGCACCAAGGGAGCAGCGAGAGCTCGAGGTGCAAGTCAGCGATCTTTTAAAGAAGAGATTTATCAGAAGGAGTGTTTCTGAATGGGGAGCACCAGTTGTGTTTGCTACCAAGGCGGATGGTTCCCTTCGTTTGTGTGTAGACTACCGCGAGTTGAATAAAGTGACGAGGAAGAACAAGTATCCTCTACCGCGGATAGATGATTTGTTTGATCAGTTGAGTGGCGAGAGAGTATTTTCTCAGTTAGATCTCACGACAGGTTTTCATCAGCTTAGAGTGGAAGCTGAGAGTATAGCTAAAACGGCATTTTGGACGCCGTCTGGGTTTTATGAGTGGTTGGTCATGCCATTCGGGCTGACCAATGCCCCAGCATATTTTGTGGATCTTATGAATATGGTATTCAGAGATCAGTTGAATAAGTCTGTCCTTGTGTTCGTTGATGATATTTTGGTCTATTCGAGGACAGAGGAAGAACACAAGGAACATTTAAGAGTAGCGATGGAGGTGTTGAGAAAACACCAATTGAAAGCAAAGTTTTCTAAGTGTCACTTCTGGAAGAGGGAAGTGAGGTTCTTGGGCCATGTTGTATCAGAGAATGGTATTGCCGTGGACCCGGCGAAGGTGGCTACGGTACAGGATTGGCCTACGCCCAAGAACGCAACAGATGTAAGAAGTTTCTTGGGATTAGCCGGATATTATCGTAAGTTTATCCAATGTTTCTCCAATATAGCAGCACCATTGACCCAGTTGACCAAGAAGAATCAAACTTTTGTCTGGGATGAAAGGTGCGAAAATGCATTCAAATGTCTAAAGGACAAGTTGACAAGCGCACCAGTGTTAGTCATTCCTAAGGGGGATGAAGTGATGACGGTATACACGGATGCCTGTGGTACCGGACTGGGTGCTGTATTGATGCAAGGCGGTAGGGTTGTAGCTTACGCAAGTCGGCAATTGAAACCGCACGAGAGAAGATACCCTACCCATGATTTAGAATTGGCAGCGATCGTGTTCGCGTTAAAGATGTGGAGACACTATCTCTTGGGGGAAAGATTTGAGCTATTTACGGATCATAAGTCGTTAAAGTATCTCTTCTCTCAGAATGATCTGAATCTCCGTCAGCAGAGATGGTTAGAGTTCTTAGCTTCCTATGATTTTGACATCGCATATACACCGGGAAAGGGCAATGCGGTGGCTGATGCATTGAGTAGGAGACATGCCAGCTTAGGGGCTATGTTTCTAGAATGGAAGCAACTGGAGTATATCGCGGGGTTTGATTTCAGACCAAAGTGCGAATTGGATCCAGAAATGTTAGCAAGTTTGACGATCAGACCCACTTTAATTGAGCGGATCGGCTCTAGTCAGAGGGACGATCCTAACCTATTGGAAGTCATCTCCAAGTTAGAGATGGGTATCGATGAGGAGATGAACAAGTATGGGCTTGATCGAGATGGATGGCTTAGAAAGAATGGAAAGCTTGTTGTACCCAATGTCAATGGATTGAGAGATGAAGTGCTGAGAGAATGTCATCACTCAAAACTGACTATACACCCCGGTGGTAACAAGATGTATCGGGATATGAAGCAGACTTACTACTGGGAAGGGATGAAAAGAGACGTTGGGAAGTTTATATCCAAGTGCATGAATTGCCAGCTAGTTAAAGCCGAGCAAAAGAAGCCTAGTGGGTTGTTACAGCCATTAGAAATTCCCGAATGGAAATAGGAGCAAGTCTCGATGGATTTCATCGATGGTTTACCAAGGACTAGATCGGGACATGATAGCATTTGGGTGATTGTGGACCGATTGACTAAAAGTGCAAGATTTATACCAGTCAGATCGACCAGAACGGCAGCTAAGTTAGCAGAATTGTATATGAAGTGGGTAGTGAGATTCCATGGAGTACCTAAAGGCATTGTGAGCGACCGAGACCCGTTGTTCACTAGTGGGTTTTGGAAGAGCTTACAAGAGGCTCTAGGGTCAGAGTTACATCTCAGTACCGCATATCATCCTCAGACCGACGGTCAGACGGAGAGGGTGAATCGTATTTTGGAAGATCTCTTGAGAGCATGTATATTGGATTTTGGTGGATCATGGGATGACCATTTGCATCTAGTAGAGTTTGCATATAATAATAGCTACCAATCCAGTATCGGTATGGCTCCGTTTGAAGCTTTGTACGGAAGACCGTGTAACTCACCATCATGTTGGATAGAGACTGGCGAGAAGTTTATGCTTGGACCAGATGTGGTGAGGGAAACTTCAGGTAAGATCAAGATCATTCAACAACGAATGAAGGCAGCCCAAGATAGGCAGAAGAGTTATGCTGATAAGAGAAGAAGAGACCTAAAATTCTCCGTTGGCGACTTGGTGTTTGTCAAGATTTCTCCGTTGAAGAGCGTAATACGATTTGGCAGGAGAGGCAAGTTGGCACCAAGATTTGTTGGCCCATTCCCTGTTCTTGAACTAGTCGGGAATTTGGCATACAGAATTGACTTACCGGAGAAGATGGCGGGAGTTCACGACGTATTTCATGTTTCCCAACTAAGGAAGTTCGTTCACGACTCAGATATGACTATTTCACCTGATCAGTTAGAGGACTTCGAAGTAGAACCCGAGGCGGTTGGGAACCGCAAGCCGGCCTGTATTGTCGAGTACGACATGAAGCAACTTCGAAGGAAGGCGGTGAGGCTAGTCAAGGTTCAGTGGGGCGAGGACGAGGATGATTGTACTTGGGAGACAGAGGAGAACATTAGGAAGACACACCCAGAACTCTTTGCCTGGTAAGATTTTGACTTCGATTTAGTTTTCTGCATGCTAGGATAGGCTTGGTTGCTTGTTTTGCATGTTTGATTGTTGTATGTGGTTGTTAGGCATGCGAGATCCTTTGTATGTTTTAGGTTAAGGAATTTCGGGGACGAAATTTCTTAAGGGGGAAAGAGTGTAACGACCCGCATTCTACGCATCATAGGATCGTAGAATATTTATTTCTGTCACATACGAAGTCGTATCGTCATGTAACTTTGGGAGACGACTATTAGGGTCATTTTCCATGTCCATGATTTTTCCCGATTTTTAAATGACCATTTTACCCCTAGTTAGCACTGTTTTGGCCATAACTTTTGACTGGAAAGGGATTTTGACCTAAAACCACTTACATTGGCTCCAGATGATGGTTTCTCTTTCCGTAGAGTGGTCATAATAGCCAAACTGACTCACCGTTTGGGAGATATGGCTGAAACAAGTTTCAGATAGTGAAAAACAGCTTAATTGGGCTTAACCGGGTGATTAACAGCTAGGCCCAAAGGGGAATTTCGGGTTTAGGGGTATATAGGGGCTGATTAGGGTTAGAAAACATTTCTTTAGACATTTTCCAGCCGCCACTTTCATCCTTAGACACTCTAACAATGGCCTCCTACATCTTAAACACCCCAAATCACTTTCTAATTGAAGATTAGGCTTAGCAACATCAAATTAAGAAGAAAAAGCACCAAAGCAAGGTTAGAGCTGCTGTTGGACATCAGTATTCGCCCCAAATCAGAGGAGTTTCAGTTCTGAGAATTTTATTTGTGGCCAAGGTGAGTGATTTGCATAGTTTTTGCACTAATTACGGTAATTAAGGGTAATTAGTGAAGATTAGCGAATTGGTACACTAATAAATTCTGGAAAAATGTTTAGAAATTCTTAAATAATATTTCATGCCTCTGTTAGAAAGTTTAGACGATTTGATTAAGTTTTACTAAGTATGTGCTTAAACATGATTAAGAAGGATTATAGGAAAATGTGAGGTTTTAGCCATTTTTGATCTATTTTGATTCATTTGGATTGTTGTTTGGTGTTTGTGGTTGCTCTTACATATTGCTATGACTCTATGGTATGTTTTATGATTGATTAGAATAGTTAAATTGGTCGAAAACGTCGTCGAATGGCAGAGAAAGCTCGCTGGAAAGTTGCAGAAATGTGCAGGTTCCTAACCGATTCGGATCAGACGAGGCTCGGATCGGATATGTGAACTGGGCAAGAAAACCGACCCGAACCGGAGTTTGGCACATAGGAGACTTGGCGAGAAGGAAGGCCGTTTACTTAGAGTTGGAGTGGACAAAAGGGATCGGATCGGAAGAATAATGGAGACCAGATCGGATCGGCTCAATAATGCAAGGCTACGACTGGAGCAAGGTGAAGGGAGCGGATCGGATCAGGGCAGATGAAGAATGGGAGCGGATCGGATCAGAGTGGATGGAAAACGAGGGAGCTGATCGGAGGAAACTGGAAGGAAGGCAGTGACCCGACCCGACCCGGAGGAGGACACCGACCCGACCCGAAGTGGACTACCGACCCGAACCGATGAAGGTGATGACTACCGACCCGAACCGATGAAGGTGACGACTACCGAACCGAACCAAATTCTAGGACTGTTAATACGCGACAACTCTTCCGAAGACCCACTCCAATTCGACCAAACCCGAGATGCAAAGGAAGTCCAAATGAGAAGTTAGAGCTTAAGATTCAGATGGGAATCAACAAGTTCGCTTCATGGTTGGGCTTTGCTGCGGGACGCGTGCCAAGGAGTTATCGACGTCTATAGCTTTGGACCACTATGGTAGGAGGTACGAAGGTGGATCCAGGGCCATTATGGCATCGGTAGGACCAAGGGCTACAACCAATGAAGTGGGTCATTGAAATGTTTGGTCATGACTCCATATGTTTAGCTTGGTCATAGCAGGGTTTCTACAAGTCGGGATTCGTCGTTGCCTCAGTTTGTCTAGTGTTCCAAAGTGGTAGATATCGTATGCTTTACGCACTAAGTGAGAGATGTGAGGATGGTTGTTATGGTTGATTTGTTTGCTATCATTTTGACATGCACACCCCACCCCCCTATTCTTACACTTTTTATTATGGCACCTTGGAGTATTGTACGGTATGTGGTACTAACTCTTTGGTTGCAGGTCCAGGTTCAGGTATGGTTTAGTATACATGTTATTCTGTTTAGATGCTTATCGCTCATACCAGGCTTTACGTCTGACCCAGAGTTTTATGTCTCCTCTTATTACTCTGGGTGCTCACACGAGCAGACTAGAGACAGGTTAGCTGGTGATGCACAGGTAGATGATCCGGAGACGAGCAGGAGGCTTCCACGTAATATATATATAGTATTCTCCCTGTGTTGTTGAAGATCAATGCTTGGGCATTGGTGGTCTATCTTCCATTTTAGCTTTCTTTTGCTTTGAGACAGTTTGAAAGTTGTAATAAGCTGTATTCTGGATTTTCCGCTGCTATGATGTTTAGTTCTGATTTTCAGCTTATGCACTGTCTCTCCTGTTTTATGTCAAGTATGTTATTATTATATTTTGTTCGATGCGCTGTGAGACATTCTACAGGTTCCTTGATTAGTTCATTCTCTTCTTTCGTTTCTCATGACGACCGTCCCATGCTAGTCGGGCATGTGTACAGCGCACTTTTGGAGGAAATGCAGGCTGGTGCGGGGCGGGCCGTCACAATAAACAACGTCCCTCCGACTTCAGGAAAGTTATCGTGGTGTGAATTGAACTAAAGTCCAGTAACAAGCGTCTACGCTTAGCCAATGGTGGTATGGAGATGAGAGGTGGGTGAAGAGGTGGTGAAGCCTCCAACTGAGCATAGGTCTTGGGAAAGCATGAATTAGCCGATGAAGAGAGAATCGAGCTCAATGACACTTTCGGTGGGTGTAACGATGGCTGGGCTGGGCGTTTTGATGAAGCAATGGGCCTGGGAAGGATTGAGGGCATAAGGGTTTTATATTTGCATGGGACGAAGTTAATGGGAGGAGGAGGAGGTGATGAGGATCTAGTCGCCATTAAAGGGTGCAGCTCAATCTTTCTTATATATTATTGATACTTTTGTTGTCATTTCATAAAAGTTTAAATGTGGATTAGAGAGTGTATTCAATTTTGATGGTTTAAGTGTGTTAACTAATAACACAATTAGGTTGTGCTTATGATAAATACACTAACTAATCACACAAAAGATCAAAAGAAAGATCATGAAATCATTACATGTTGATTTACGTGGTCATGAGGGCGAAATTGCTTCTAAATAGCTCTCATTTCATTTGTTAACTTTCAACTTGTTATTTTTTGTTAGTTTTATAATTTTTAGTCAACCAAAATCTCAAGTGGTATAATTCAATTGAGTAGATTAAAAAGTTATTTCTTTTTCCATGGATCAACCTTTAACGACCCAGGATTTTCGACCTTAAAAATCAACACTACACACCACGTTGACTATTTAAGCACCGGAAATACCAGACCATTAATAGAAAGAAGTTAGAAGGTGAGAACTAGAAAGAAAGAAAGTTAGAACAGAAGAAGAATAAAATCACAACAGAACAGAATCAGGGTAAACATGAATCTCACAGCAGAACAAATTTATAACAACTTTTGAAATACAAAACTATAATTGTATACACATACCAGTATAACACATAACTTGTCAGTGGAAACATACTTTATATATAACTAATAATGAAGCCTCCTTCTCTAAGATCCTCCCAGTATATCTGAAAAATCCCGACTATTTGATTGCCCGTACAAATTTGGGCACCCAAGATTTAGGGTAAAACAAAACAAAATAAACTCTGGGTCAGTCACGGGACTGGTGTGAGTAAACTCCAATCATTTGGTTTAGCTTTACAAAATTCGTTTCAAAAGAAAAGATAACTGCAAGACTGATCCACACATAAACAAGGATAGTTTTTATTTATGATAATCCAAAATGCTTCTTAAAATGAATACTTTTCATACATTATAATAGTGTCCAACACAAGTAAATATCAATCAATCAGAACGCTTTCATCTCACGTTCTCCATTTATAATATACAATCAAAAACCATGGGCTCTTATTGGGTAATGATTCCCAACTATAACAAGGTATGGAACCACCTTCCGATCAGTGTACTCTAGAGGAGATACACTGGAGTTCAACAAGAATAGCCACACACGACCGACCATTCATTTCACTTGAATGTTGCGAATATGTTGTCACCTTAAAGTTGATATCCCAATATAACCTTTCCCAGGAGATTATGAATTTAAAGAAGGAACAAATATGAATATTCTCTAGATGGTGACAATATACCCTAATTGGGACCGACTGTAACACCTCGTATTTTCGGTGGACATGAAAGTAACAAATCAAAGTATAAATAATTTATAAAGGAAGAATTAAGGGAAACGGGTTGCTCCATTGCGTTCGTCTCGGTATTCTGCTTGAGATAGAGTCCGAGTTTGCGTAAATCGGACTGCGTATGAAGAAGTTATGGCCTTCAGAAGTTTCAGAATATATAAAACAGCTCGAAACTGAGTTCAAGAATTCAAAACAGAACCCAGAAGCGGGATGGCGAGAAATTTCCCACCTAGGAAACAGATCGACCTGGGGGTCGACCTTAGTGTCGACCTCTCCCCATAGGTCGACCTAGGGGTCGACCCCCAGGTTGACCTGGGCCTGTTTTGCCAGATCTGGACTGCAGCGATTATAACCTATTCTGGACGGACCGGATGGCTTCTAGGGCAATCTAATGGCTCTAAAACACTCTCTACACCTATAAAAGAGTGCCTAGACTTAAGGTTTCTCCACACAAATTCTTTGAGGCGTCTTCAAGTTGTTTCTCTCTATTCTGGCCTCCACTATCAAAATAAATCTTATTCTCTACTAAAACAAGTTAAAGCTTCAAGAAGGGAATCAAAGGCTAATTCAACGGCTTCAAGCAACGTCACACGAATCATAGAAAATCGCCACAACGTTATCTTATTATACTTTTCTAAACCGATCACTGTAAGTTCGGTTATTCTTTGGATTTGAACGTGTAATTGGAATCGTGAATGTAATAAATCAAAATATAGAACTATACCTATTTGCAAGTTAATTATCTTTGATTCATGCTTATGTCAAATCTAAAGTTATCTATGCCTTTGGATCTGATTCACGACTATGACTATGAGACTTTTACCTAAGACTATTACTATGAAACTATTGTGTATGACTATGACTATGACTATGACACTTTTGCCTAAGACTATGATCATGAGACTGTTGCCTATGAAATTATTGCCTATGACTATGACTCGTGACTATGAAACTGTTGCCCACGACTATGATTCATAACTATGAGACTATTTCCTATGACATTGATTAAGAAATTACTGTGATTAGTCTCCCATGTCTACTATGGTTAATTGCCTATAACTATTGCAGTTAGTTGCTTATACCTATTCTCATTGTTACAATTAACCAATCATGTTGTACCTTGAACTGGCATTATGTTGGACCAAATCACCTATGCTTATTCCCTTAATTATGTTGGATCTCATATTTAGTGTGTAACTTGGCTAGTTTATTCCTATTCACTAGTATGTACATTGAACCTGTTGGAGCCAATATTTTTGCATGCCTATTCTTTTATATCAATTCTTGTGCTTATCCCCAATTCCTTTTGTTAGTGCCATTTCATGAGTACTTAGAAAACTTGTGAAATCATGTTATATGTACGATTATGATGCGGGGATTGGGCGTAGCTTAATTAAGTTAATTTGGAATAATAAATATGTTGGCATAATCTAAATTGGCTATAATAGTGAATAATTTACATGAATATTAGACTTGGGTATAAATTGATAAATTATAATTGGCCGCAAAGTATGTAATTGGCATGTAAACCAAGTTTTGGACATAAACGGTAAACTAGAATATTAAATCTAGTTTTGACATGAGCTGTAAATTGGAATATTAATCTAGATTGGGAATGAACTGTAAAAGGGGAATATTAAATCTAAATTGGTATAAACTGCAAGTTGGGCTAATTGATAGGTAAATCACGTTTTGGGCATAGAATATAAGTATGTTAATTGTCATGACAAATGAATATGATCTGGGCTAAATTGATTTATGGAAAATTTACATAAATAGTAAATATGTAAATTAGAGAAGAGGAAAATGCCTAACCTGAGGTTAGATTGAGTTATGATGTAAAAACGCCCGGAACCGCCCGACACATCCAGTAACTACAACAATACCTGTCTAATGTGAGAGGTTAGTGCATCAAGCCCAGAAAGGCCCGAGGTTAGACTGAGTTGTGGTGTAAAACTGCCCGGAACCGACCTGCATATCCAATAACCACAACAATACCTGTCTAATGTGAGTGGTTGGTGATTTAATTAATTAATTAAAGCTCATGAACAATCAAGCTAAAAATGGTGAGGTTAAGTAATTAAGGAAACACTTAACCAACTTAACATGTTAACAAGACAAGAAGGGTGGGGTTAAGTAATTGAGAAAACACTTAGCCAATTCAACATGTTAACTAGACAAGATTGATAGGGATTAAGTTAATTTGGACACTTAACCAACTTAACATTTTAACAAGACAGGATTTGTGGGGGTTAAGTAACTAAGGAAACACTTAACCATTATAACATGTTAACTAAACAAGTGGGTGAGGTTAAGTAAATGTTTAATATGCTAACTAGACTAGATGGTGGGGTTATGTAAACTTAGAACACTTAGCTGTTATAGCATGATGAATAAACAGGGTTAAGTTAATGATACACACTTAACCAGTATAAGCTGATAAACGAGTAAGGTTAAGAACACTTAGCCAATTTAACATGATATATGGGTAGGTCAAGTCAATGTGAACTACTGGATAACACTTAACCAATTTAACATGACAAGTGAATGGGTTAAGCTAACTTGAATTGATTAATGACACTTAACCAATCCAACTTGACGAGAAAGAGAACAAAGTAGTAAACCTTAGTTAAGAGAACTAAGTAATAAACCTTAGTCAAGAAAGCCACGTGGAACACGAGAAGGAGCGAACGTCCGTCTGATCATGAAGAAGTCTCCAACGAACTAGGGTACGAAGCACGCGGCTTCGAGGGGACGTAACGGTACTCTTGGTATCCCTCTATAAGTTTGCAGATGATCCTCCTGGGATCACAGTGGTTAAGATCTGCGTTAGAAGAGCCAAGGGTATGCCTTGGTTGCAATAATAAGGCAACCTAAAGACTAGGATGGACCAGCGTGATTCGGCAAGACCAGTTTTTGCCCTGTGATAGCAACTCGTCGTCTGCCTACCATCTTGAGTCAGTCGAGATACGTGAAGCGGAAAGGTGGAGAACTCCAACAGACCATATACTTGCTATCTAGTTATGGGTAGGCTTTTAAATCTCCCCGAGACCGCCGCGATGAAAAATCCGAGATATTAGCCAAAATCCGAGATTTGGCAGCTAGTTTAGTTATAAGTGTTTCAAATATCGCCGGAGATAGCCGAGATATTTTTCTAAGATATTGGCCAAAATCCAAGATTTAAAACCTTTGTTATGGGTGAGGTTGGCCCATAGGTTTGTGGGGGCATAGAGGGGCCTGTGTACAGTTCTCATTCTTGATTTTCTTGGGTGCCTTTGATTTGTTAGTTGAGGGAGGGGTATATTGGGACCATAGCCACTGTAAAAGCAGACCTTAGCATATGCAATCGGCAGATATCTGAAAGCTCCCGACCGAGTTCCGTGTTTCTTGACTAGCCCTGCCACGGGACTCGGGTCGCACATATAGAGGACATGTGCATCTAGAGATCGATAACGATTCACGACACATACGTGGGGAAAGTCTACGAATATATACCGCTCTGGGTAGTGTGTCCTAGCCTAGGGGGTACCGTTCGATTGGTAGCATAATCCCTAGTTGGACGTAAGTCGCATAAACCCTGAATCCGAGAAGCGTTCAATAGGTAGCATAAACCCCAGTGGCCCTGGGTAGCGTAAACCCTGGTTGAATCTAGGAAGCACTCGATAGTATACCCTAGATTAGATCTAGGTAATAAATGGAATCACCATAATAGATGTACACCTGAAGGCAACCACAATTACGGGGATTGGGATCACGTTATCATATGATCATTTTATATAGATTACTAGTTTGGACTCTAGTTAGGTAGTGCATAGATATAGAAATCAGTATACCACGGTAGTCGCGAAGCAGAGAAGGAGTAGAAGTATATTCAGTTTATCAGTATATTCAGTTTATCAGTATATCCAGTTTATCAGTACATTCAGTTTATTCTTGCCATATCATATCCCATGCTTATCCCGTGTTATCTTGTTACTATGGTTTAGTCTTATACTTAGTTTATTCATGTCATGACCCTTTTTCCTCGTTTAAATGCTAAGAATCACTGAGCTTACCAGGCTTTATGTCTGACCTAGTTTGCTTTCGCCTCTTTTCTTCCGTTCCGCCCCACCACCGCCCCAGGTAGCCAGGGAGGGAATAAATTAGCTCATTTTGGGCCGTTACTCTTTCCGAGCATGAAGATTCTTTGACGCGTTGCTTTGAACTCCATTTTCTACTGCTATGGCTGGCTCATGCTTTATTGGGGAATATCATTGTCAGTTTATGCTTCTTTATTTTAAACAAGACAGATGCTTTGTTGCAATAAGTATTGGTGTTGTAGAACAATCTTTGTTCAAGCTGTTTTTAGTCAATAAAGGTTATTTATTTTCCGCTGCTTTATTTATCTGTCTTGTAATTTTTCTGCATCATGTATCAAAAATGCTCCGCCAAAGTTAAGGTATTCCCTTTGTGAGTGACCTTAACGGAGGTGGGGTGTTACACCGACCCACTTAGCCATGCTGCCTGCACCGTTTCTGTCATTTATCGGTTGATAAGGCTTGAGGTCATAACCTATACCTTGATAGATCACACCATTGTCTACTTTGAATGCCACATCGTCATATCTGCCAAATCACAAATTGATTTCTCCAAAAATACCATGGGTATAAAGCTAAGAGAAACGAATTCCTCCACCACCAATGTAAATACATTTGAAGCGATCGACTTACACGATCTATTAGATATACTCTGTCAGACATCCGTCCATATAAGTTGCTTGGGATTGGATAAACCGAAGGCATATTCTATAAATCCATATTAGGAAATTTCTACCTAAGATTTCCAGAATAACCCTTGCATAAACTCCGTCTTCAATTTTCTTCATCATATTTGATTCGCAACGCTAATTCCCATACGGAGTGGTTTTCAGATAATAAATCTGATCCCGATCTCTCCGTATTGACAACTAAAAAATGGTCGAAATCTTTGATAGTCGATTATTTAATTATCGAAGGAAAACATCCATACACACAATGATCTTATTTCCAAATGGAAATTATATCAATTAACCATCAATAAACTTTTAGCCCCTTTAAATTTATTTAACCATAATTTATTCGTTTCCCAATTCCCCTTTCCCCAATATTCTTAAAAACTATTTAGCCATTCACAATTCTCGGAAAAACATTTCCATATATATCTACGACTTCTTATTTTCTATATTTCTAGAAAATATGCTCTGTTAATATTGGAAAACAATTCCATTTTCCATTTGCGTATTACTATTCTTCCATCTCCATCAGTCCTTAGCTGTAAACTAGTAAGAGAACTGTCTCCTAAGTATCAACCCCAAAGCCCGAAACCAACATCAGATCAATACTCAGAACGCCATTCAACTTAACTAGTCTCCAGTCAGTTTTTAATTTCCTTCACTGCATTCTTAACTTCTTGTTTACACAAATCATTTCCTTTTATAACCATTTTAATCCTGCAAATCGTTTGCTCTAAAATCATTATTCACTCTAGAACGTGAAAATTATTCTTCTATAGAAATCTGGACTTAGTTCATTAAATCAAATCTTGATTTAAATAAATATTATCATTACAGTTTATAATCTCAACTATCAAGTTCTTTTATAAATTCATATTCGTATTCCACTCCATAAATTCCATTCTCAGGTCAACACTTTGTTAATTATATATTAGGCTTATAACTAAATTTCAATTACGTTTTTAATTATAAACTATTGGTTTTAAAATCAAATATCATTCCTCGTCTCAAATTCTGAATTTATGTAATATGTAATTTCTATAAATAAATTATTTTAATAACAATCGACAAAGTTGAATTATAATTACAAAGTCTAGATTTCGAACATCAAAATAAATTACATCGTTTTCTTTTGAAAAACAATTTCCCATTTCCCTTTCTAATATTCCTTCTAAAATTTACATTTCCAAATTATATTATAATAATTATTTCATCTCATTCTAAACATCGTTTATAATCCAAACTTCTCGTTTTAATATAATTAAAACAAGTTATTATAATTTAGTCCATCCGAAATTCAATTTCTATTTAAAAATAGATTATTCTTTTTAAAACCCCAATTACTATTCCAATATATTCGAATACATTTTTTGTATTTAAATACTAGTTACTTCAGGTCAATGTTATTCAACTTCCCAAAGCACACAATAATCAACATCAGATTATTTATCACATCATATAAAGTAATATATCAAAATCAACAATAAAATTGTTGAGGAATCCAGTTGGATTCCTCTAATCTGTTTTCTTACATTCACACATGTTAATCACAATAATAACACAAATTTCATATTCATATGAAATATCTAAATTAAATAGAATCAATATTCAATCAATGTTTTATATATATGACAGTATCTATACTTTTAACCAGTTAATAACAAAATCATCCAATTGACCATCACACACAACATTCAATCATTTTTATCAATATTAAATAATGTTTATAAATATATAAAACTGGACAGAGTTAGTGAGATTACTCACCTTGGTCATCAATCGTTAAATAACGGTTAACGTTGGTTGATTTGAATCCACCATTTTATTTTGCCAAAAATTCTAACGAGCTCCAAATTGCTCTAGACCAGTTCCTTTGGGTAGCCTGCGATCATATGATCCCAACGGATCCAGTTTTGTTGAATTCTGACATCGTATACGTTATGAGATTAACAAGTTAATACATTATTAATTTAGATTTAGACTTAATAATATATAAAATAAAATGGGCCTCACATTGTAACCCGACCTACGTGCACCATATTCGATTGGTAATGTACAGCTTCTTCCCCGAAGGAAAATAAAAACACGTCCTTCGGTACACATTGGAGCAGCCATTTCCAGAAATTTAATCGCAATGTTCTCCTTCATCAATGCATTAAATAACACACCGTAAAGTTCTTTCGATACCTCCCCGCAATATCTTCCTTTCGGCATCACTTCATCAACATCAAACACCCCCCGGAGATTTGCATTTCACGGCTCAGCTACGAAAAAGTAGCGATGTTAAATCTCATGAAATCCAACCGAAAACCTAATTCGTGTTTCTCGATGCCACTGTCCTGATTTCAACATCCAAGACTTCGAACAATGTTTATAAGTTGGAGCTTTGCAGACCTAGTTTGTTTCTCATGCCCTGAAGTCCCTGCTCTCTTCTTGTGCCATTTCCTGTTTTCCAAAGCCGCACCAAAAATATTCACTCTACTGTACTCAACCGAAAACCTAACATTCGTGCTTCTCGATGCCACTGTCCCGATTTCAACATCCAAGACTTCGAACACTGTCTATAAGTTGGAGCTTTACAGACCTGGTTTGTTGCTCATGCCCCCGAAGTCCCCTCTCTCTTCTTGTGCCATTTCCTGTTTTCCAAAGACGCACCAAAAATATTCACTCTTCTATACTCCCTTTAGTGTTTTTAAATCTCCAGCAAACCATTCACTATTTTCAAAAAACCTGCCTGCTTCGTTCATCATCCTGCAAGCTCACTCCAACCTCATTTGTTCCCACACCATGCTTCCTTTTTTGTCCTTTTTTTTAAAATACATAGGCCTTATTTATTTTACTCATCTCATTCACCCATTATAATCCACATCCACTGTCAAAACCGAAACCGTGCTGTCACACATACCCATTTCTCCCCATCCCTGTGCAGAATTCAACGCTGGAGCCTCCCTTCACCATCCCTGCATACACGCGTGCTACTCAGAAGTCTTGAAACCACATGCACAGCCTTCCATCCATCCTTACTCCCTCCCATGTTCACAAATCCCACTACCAGTATAAACCGCTACTCCTCTTATATACTCTAATATCATAAACCCTCGGCCTCTCCTATGAAAGTCGCACGTGAGCGCCTCCCAGGCGATTTCCTGAAGCTTCATTTAACCATTGTGCCGAACCTTAGGCTGCCGTATGAAATCAATATAAGCTTAAAGATCTTGCTTCACAGTTTCAAACATATAGATATATATTGTGTAAATTTTAAAAGAGTATTTTTGTTACGGTTATAAAAGCTCGAGTCATATACTGAAATGATTTAAACAATGGTGCCTGAGTTCTCTTATTTTTTTCCATTTCAAGAAGAAGAAAACAAGATAAGATTTTGTGTATATTTATATCGTACGAACTTTAGCGAGCAAGTATTAGGCGTCGGATGACTGTAAATTTAGGGTAGGGTGGCTTTTATTGTCTATAGTGTTTTGATAAGAGGGTGTACGAGACTTTGCTGTTAAGTAATGTAAAAATATTTATTTATTTATATCTTAAAAATATTGCCACGGTTTGACATAATGGCTTACAAGTATATATAGCCCATACAGTAAATAAACTCAATAGTGTATCTGGTTATGTCAAATTTAGTTTACTTACGCCTGTTATCGATAAAACTAAAAATATGGTTGTGTCATCTAGTGTGTCCCAATCCCAAAAATAAAATAAAATAGACAAGTTAGCTTATTCTGTGAAATCCCAAAATGCAGATCTAGGGTGTAAAATACTTCAAACAAAAAGCTGCTTATTTTCCTGTAATGAAAAGGAATTTCGCTCGATCCGAATCGATCGCCAAACCGACCAAGACCATTCGAAACCCCTGATTGTTTTGAGAACACTATAAATTGGAATGCAAACAGAAGAACATTTCATTGTATATTACAACAATTTCCTCAGATTACAAGAATATACAGAGTATGAATGAATAGAATACATTCGATAAATATCAGAGATTACAATAAATTACATAGCAGCGGAAAAATAATACATAACACAACTGAAAGTAATACACGGATACAGAGCTTTTTGAGTAACGTTCCAGCTGTAAACCAAGTTCCTGTGAATATAAATCTGTAAAACCAAAACTACTAGCTTCCCGTGTCAAAATAAGGGCACCCTGAGTTTAGGTTAAAACAATAAACTCCAGGTCAGTCATGTGACTGGTATGAGAACTAAAACAGTTATTAATCTTTATTTTAAAGTTAGAAAATCAAGGTACCACGCCGTATAACACGGAATGGGTTTCCTCCCAAGGATACCAGTGCATAAAACAACAACGC
Organism: Allium sativum; assembly: GCA_030737875.1. Taxonomy (NCBI): domain Eukaryota; kingdom Viridiplantae; phylum Streptophyta; class Magnoliopsida; order Asparagales; family Amaryllidaceae; genus Allium; species Allium sativum. The sequence goes on from CM060912.1 coordinate 170,277,284, forward strand.
AATGCTAAATAAAGAACAATGAAGCTATTATAAGACCCAGGTCCCAACACACAATGCAACACAAGACGGAGGATAAGGTTTTACCTTATAATAGCCAAAGCATGCTTGATACATTTAAAAAAAGATTATTTTGATAGTACTATAAGTGTATAGTGTCAAAAAAAAATCAATCATAAGTGTCAATCATAGACGACATGAATGCCCCATACCACTATGCCGCCAAATATAGGTTCTACAATCAAAACCGTAAAGTCACGTATTGGAAGTTGGATTTCCATCTGTGAAACAAGGCAAGGGATCGTCCTTATCGAATTCGAGATGCTCTAGCCCGCCACTCAGGAACAGAATGCATCGTCCCTTGGATCGTCAGGGCCGGTCCACCGATGTGGATTAAGATGCCTGAACACTGCGTTTCCCCACACTATGGGGTGTCAATGAGTCCAATGACTCCATCAGCTACACATAGTCACCGATATATCCAAGGCGCCTCGCAACCCAACAACCACATAAGTCAAACTCGTCAGGGCGTGTCAAACCACTGATGCCACTTCTAGCTAGAAGGAAACGCATGCCCTCCTAAATGTCCTCTCCCATTTCTGGTTCACAACCGGGGTGTGAGGCTCACGAATCAATGCTACACAAAGCTATGCCACATAGGCCTTGCTTTGATCATCAACCACAAGACTCTGGTTTTCAACAGAAGCCTTGATCATTTGCATCTTAGCATGCCATACAGGTAAACCACTCCATGCAACCGATATCCATCAATCACACAGAATGATATCCAATGTCAGACACACAGTCCATTTGCAAGTCCGTTCTGGGTCTGAAAGAAACCAGAGGCACCTTGTACCTCGCATATCCATCGATCTCCAAGTACGTCTGGAAGATCACTAACTGATTCCCTCCTCTTGGGTGTATAGCCCAATCAAGATCATCAGCAATTATCCAAACGACGTGAAGACCTCCGGTCTTCGACCACCGTCTTCATCCTCGACACATCGTCGAATTAGTTGTTCAGAATGGGATAAACCCGGTCTTTCTGAATAACTCGCGTATATAATAAACAAGTGTTACACAAACACAACATACGCCTCATTCCAATTCAGAATATTCTTTTATTCCAATATTCTTACACTTTGGGAAAAGTTCCCACTAATTTTATCAAAGATAAATTCTTTAAATTTATTCTTTAATCTTCCTTTGAATATCAATTCAAATTAGTCGGGTTTAGCGAACCATACCGAAATAATCGTTTATTTTATTACCCAATCCCAACCTATTCATCCCATGAAGTAAAACTGGTAATACTTCATATCTAACACCACAGTGTTATCGGTGAATTCAATTACCATTTCACGTTCAAATCTAATTAAAGATTTAACTATTTCCTGGAGCAAAACTGGTGATACTCCATTCTTGATCATTTCAATCTAAGTTAAGATTAATTAAAACTCCACTTGGTTTTAATCTTCCCAAAAATCAATATTAATGATTATTTAACTTGGGAAACCATAATCTATCTTTAACTGGGTTGAAGAACCAATGTCATTTAAAAACACGATTCACGATAAACCCAAAATCGCATTCCATTCCATTCTGATTTATTTTATTAAATTAGAAAACTTTACTTTGGAAAACCTCCTTTAAATCTTAATAAAAGATTTATAAATTCCAAATCACATTTCACTGTAAATCGGGTTAAAGAACAAATGTCGTTAAAACACAGTTCACAATAAACCCAATTCCCATTTGATATTAAATATAAGGCTCTGAATAGAAAATATATCGACTTATATTCAATAGCAAATTCTATGATCAACAAATATCGTATTGGAAAAAAAGATATAAATATATCTTTCAAATTTCCATAACAATATTTGTATAATCACGAAATCCAACATCGAAATATTCCAAAAACAATTTCGATCAAATCCATTCCAATTCAATTATTGGAAATTCTGGTTACTTTCAAAACCCTTTCAAATCCAATTTATTTATTTAAAAATAAATAAATTATTATTCTAGTTCAAAACTAGTTCATTTCGATAAAAATTTATTTTTATCTTTTCAAATTTGGAATTTTTAATCTCAATTCTTCAAAAATCATTTCTTATGATTTTACACAAATTATTACTATTTTTTATAATTTTATCAAGGCCCGTACAGTCGAATTCCATCAACGGCCATCGAACTGCACTTACAGCGACGCTTTTCAAATTTGATTTGGACATAATTCCCAATCCAACCGTTAGATTTCAAATCTCTAATATTCGTTAGAAAGTTCTTTTCGATACGAACCCAATGGTTCCGCTTTTAGGAGAATCCGACGGTCGGATCTCCCGTAATATTCATTCAAAGTCAATGGTCAAAATTCGCGAACTACCGCGGCGCGACGCGTTCTATTCAGGCCATTTAATATATATGATATATATATATTATATATATACTTCAATGATTTTAATTCTAAATGTATTTTATAAACCGTTTTAAATTCGTTTTAAAAAAGATTTCAACTTCATATTCAATTTCGAATCAAAATTGAATGTTCCATATCATTACATATAAATGATAATATTTCAAAACTTTATATTTTGAAATCACTTCCTTTTCTATATTCATTTTAAAAACGAATATAATCGATATAAATATCGTTTGCGTCAAAATGGCGCATATCTAACCAACACGGCTTTATACATTTCAATAACTTCGTTATTCTATTCAACAAACGAATATTTTCTTCAACACATGAATATATATTTTTATTCAACACATGAATATTTATTTTATTCAACACATGAATTTTTATTCTATCCAACACATGAATTTTCTTTCTATTCAACACATGAATTTTCTTTCTATTCAACACATGAATTTTCTTTTATAATATTCCTTATTTTCCAAATTGGAATGAGGCCCAATCAATTACCATATAATGTTAATAATATGGATTCCATACAACATATATATATAATAGCAATGATAAATAATCAACCATCATCCAGAGTGCACCACACAACTGCATAAGCATCAAATATAAATAATTAATGCTTACACAGTCTGTCAACCCCCCGATTGACATACAACTAAACAATCGGGATTAGTGTACGTCAAATATCATCCCAATACCCATGTGGGGTTTCAAATCAACAAACATAGATTTTTATTTGTGCAGTTGGGCGATGTGTAAAATTTATCGTCCCAATCAATATCAACCAAATCGGTGTACATAAACAAATCATTCGATTTGTAAATGAATATTTATTTTACTTCAACACATGAATATATATTTTATTCCAACACAAGAATATATATTTTATTCCAACACATGAATACATATTTTATTTCAACACATGAATATATATTTTATTTCAACACATGAATATATGTTTTATTTCAACACATGAATATATATTTTTATCCAACACATGAATATTTATTTTATTTCAACACATGAATATATATTTTATTTCAACACATGAATATAGATTTTATTTCAACATCACAATCAATTTCCGCAACACAACAAAATCAAACAAGTCGTCCATTGTCTGTGGACGACGGGTGTCGGGTGCTACTAAGCACCGTCTGCATCCTAGTATATATTTCAACTAGAAAATAAATTAAAAGTGAGGAGTTCTCACCAATTCTTTTTCCAGTTAAAAATCAATCCTTTCTTCTATAAAAATCAATTCTTTTTAAATATAAATCAAATATTTTCATGTTAACAAAAATCGGTTCTCTTCACTTATAAAAATCAATTCTTTCTACCATATAAAAAATATATGTAAATATCGTATTTTTATCATGCGTTATTATATATAAAAATTCCATTTTTATACTATGATAATATATAAAAAAAAATTGTATAATGCCATATATGTAATAAAAATTATATATTTATTAACTCTACATATATTTAAAACTGAAATATAAATAAATATTGTAAAATCTCACCTTTCATGCTTGCAAAAATTCGGTTTTTGAATTGGGGGAGGACCCTTGGTGGCGCTGACGTGGCAAAGGGGGTTCAGGGGAGCTAGGGTGGTCGGCGTCGGCAAGGTGGTAGCGTGGTAGGGCCTGTCGCGGCTTATTGGGGCTAGGGTTGGGAGTGATTTCGAGATTGGAAAGGGGGAAGGAGTGAGAAGCTGGGGAGGCAGTGGCCCATGCAGGAATTAGCGCGACAAGGGGGTAGCGTGGCGGTCGAAGTCCCCCCCGGCGGTGGCGGCATGAATCGAGATTCGCCCCGCTTTTTTCCTAATCGGTTTACTGTAAGAGGATAAGGAAAACGAGGGGGGTTAAGTGAATAAGGGTTGACTTCATTTTTTTATTTAATTATTTAATTCCATAATGTTACCTTTAAATTCAAACTCCAATTCGAACCCACTGACTGATGTTCGTAGCTAATTATCCCTATTCCGAACACAATGGGTTATGTATCGTAGGCTGATTCGATCATTTCGATCAGTTTTCGTTTAAATTAAAATTTAAATCTATATATTGAATTTGAACGCACATTTCAATTCACTGGGGTCACATACTAACTCAAAAAATACCCGAAAAATATTTTCTAGCTTTGTATTGACGATACGGTCCTAACAAAACTAGTTTCCTCAAATTATGAGATAGTTTGAAAAGTGTCAATTTTCAAGTCGATCGAAATTGACTAAAACCGCTCAAACACGTTTTACTTCGCCACGCTCACCTATTGATTCGAAAAATAAGAATTTTGAAACCTAGCAATAACTTGACATCACGGATCCAACAAAAGTGGTTTCGTCGAAAACCGAGGTCGTTTGCAAAATTTCCATTTTTAAGGGCCAGAATTCCATAGCAACTATTCTGAAATTTCAACTGGGCATAACTTTTTATCCCCGCTATGAAATTTCAATTTTTCGGATTCGTTGGAAAGATATTCTCTAACAGATTATAATATTTTTGGTTTCGCCAAAATCCGGTTTTGTAACGACCCATCTTTTTGCCCTAAAATACGTCAGAAAATTATATGTTTATTTTCAAAAATAAAAATTGCAGTAAAATTTTATAAAATATTTTAAGACTACGTGAACTGAAATTGAACAAAAATTTGCGATGAATATTTAATTATAATTTAATTTCAAATCATAATCGCCTTTCGCGACTGAATTACAAATAAATTTTGAAAATTCAATTAACGACGAAACATTTTCTCCAAACAAAAATTGTTATAACAAATTTCACAATAAAATTAAACTTTCAGTCTGTTAAAATACTATTATTGCCTTAAAATTTGATTCAACAATAATTTAAACCTTTTAAACTTTATTAAAAATTCATATTAAATTCAAATTTGATTTTTCAAAAAATCTTAGATCGTTACATTCTCCCCGACTTAAGGCTTTTCGTCCTCGAAAAGGAGAGCTCATGAAATTATACATAAGCAAAATAAATCTTACATATAAATTTTATAAACTTATAAATTCTTATATTAAGTCTAAATTTATCAACGCAACTTACAAGAAAATTTTCATATGATTAAATTTGCCAAAACCTTTATATGAAAGCTTATTAAACAAAAATCAAATCGTTATTTTAGGAAGGTATAAATTTGGAAGGGTTAATTAAAGAAGTTCAAGTTTATATTCTGATTACAAGTCGTCGTTTGCAACGCATTTTGAAAATCTCAAAATGATTTCTCCGACTTAGAATCCATTTTTAACAAAAACCATTGAAATATTATATATTTCTTCCACATACATAAGTTACTTCGGGGTTTTCAGAACCAAATTTGCTTTCAAAGTTTCAACATACCCTAATCAAATCTATATGTTATTTGTTCGAGAGATTCATCCTCATGACAGGGCTACTGAGTATCACCCATCATACCAAATCCAATCCTTCATCACAACCCAGTTTTAGTCACAGTTACTCGAACAAACCAAATCATTTCATATCCTGAAGTTGTAAATCATTTCGCGACCATAATTTACAAATACTTGTAATTTTCAAAACATTTCAAAATATCGGGATTCCAGTCGTCAAAATCTCTTTTATAAATTATTCATCATATCTAAACTAGTTGGAAACCAAATTTGGCCAATTGAAAATAAAATTTTCAACTTTCAAGTATGCAATTTATGTTTCATATTTCGAAATCAACGATCGTATTTAAACCATTCGAACCTTTCAAATCTAATTTCATACGAATTCAAGCCTTTTTAGTTTCTAAGTTTTTGAAAACCGTTTACACTTCCTTCATTTCAAATATCTCCGTATATCAAAAGATAGAATATTTCAAGAGCCATAAGTCGAAATCTCAGAAATCTCTTTACGATTCAAATAGTTGCACCCTTTTTTTCTTCAAACATAACTCATTTTAACCATACTATAGGGCTTTATTCATTCTTATTCAAATATATCATCACGTTTTCGCTGCGCACTCTAATTTAGTACGTGTATGTTTCAAACCATCATTATTCAAACATTAGGAATAAGTTTTAATATTTGGAACCAAATCCTTACAGTTCATCTTTCAAAATCCATTTTCCTCGCATAATTAAATTATATATTTCAAACACTTCCAAATTTCTATGCAAAACTTATTTGTTTAAGTTCCGTTAACATAATGTCTTGGATAAATCAAAGTTATTTAGTTGAACTCGATCTTGGTTTCATTCGAAAACCGACACAAAAGGGTATACGTACATGGATCAAGTCAAATTCCACGTATTCAAAACAAAAGTTTAATATCAAATAAGCATAAAAAGGTATAATGACCTAAATCAAAACACGCCTAAATCAAAAGATGAACTACTCAAGATCAAATAAGTTTTGTCCTAATTCTCAAACAAGATCAAGACAAGAAAGTCTAGTGCACCTACGGACATGCGTATAGGCAGTTCAAAAGTACAATGATTCGAGTCAAGATATTCGGCCAAGCTTAAGTAAAGGAAAATGAACAACGCTACTCAACAGTTCGAATTTAAACGATGGAACTAGCCTAAGCCTAGATAGGAAAGTCAAGCGCTCCTAAGGATGCAATCATAAGTAGTTTATTCTTGGGATACTCTTCTTTATATATATATATATATATATATATAACATTTGTAATTCACAATTCATACTAGGTATATATGCGAATCGATTGCTTATATTTGTTGAGATGGCCAAAATGATATCTTACTAGATCTTCATATTCAAATCTTGTCACGGTTTGATCTACTACCATTGTCATTCAAAAAGATGCAGTGATACTTCAACATGTCTTAAACATAATGTCTTATATATTATTTTACGTACGTGCACTTCCAAAATGTATATTTCCAGTTGTCGACAAAATGGTTTGATCTTCGCTTATACTTATTATCCACCTTATGTTGAATTTATTTAACATACATAACATTTGTCAAAATAGTATTCCCCGACGTCCTAACCAAAATCATATAGTCATCCCACTTCGAAACTCAAAAATAACTACTGATGGTGCCATGGTCATCAGTAGAATCATCCTCGAGCAACTAGAGTGTGATTCTATATCCATCTAGTATATATTGGACTTCGTATATACGTTGATCAGACGTATATTCAAAAATCCCTACATACTCCATAGTCCAATCGCGACATCGAATAAAATACTTGAAAATTCTTATTAAAAGTATTTTTTTCAACATGATTTTCAAATGAATAATTTAATTTCAAAATACGCTCTCTCAACGAAATATTCCAAAATCTCATTCTAGGGTATTCCTGACCCTATCTTTAACAAGATAATATAACTCTGATGAGTCCCATTCTTTGTTCAAAATATGTCGTACCCCGTAGCTTTGTATGAACCAAAGCTCTGATACCAACTGTAACGACCCATCTTTTTGCCCTAAAATACGTCAGAAAATTATATGTTTATTTTCAAAAATAAAAATTGCAGTAAAATTTTATAAAATATTTTAAGACTACGTGAACTGAAATTGAACAAAAATTTGCGATGAATATTTAATGATAATTTAATTTCAAATCATAATCGCCTTTCGCGACTGAACTACAACTAAATTTTGAAAATTCAATTAACGACGAAACATTTTCTCCAAACAAAAATTGTTATAACAAATTTCACAATAAAATTAATCTTTCAGTCTGTTAAAATACTATTATTGCCTTAAAATTTGATTCAACAATAATTTAAACCTTTTAAACTTTATTAAAAATTCATATTAAATTCAAATTTGATTTTTCAAAAAATCTTAGATCGTTACAGGTTTATTTTGAATCCTGCACACTCATTTGAACTTTGAAATACGAATTTTCAAACTACCGCGCCATTTTCAATTCCTTTTATAATTATAAATAAATATTTATATTCTAACGTCGATCTATATAAATATATACGTTCTAATTCTATTCAAAATAAATTTCTCATCGTAATTATTTAAAATATATTATTTTAAATATTCAAAATTCGCTAAAATTGCTAAAATAAATTTTTTTAAATTGGCTCAGATTTCCGTGTTATTACATTTCCAAAAAAAATACAGAAAAATTATATAAATTAAATTAAGTATACGTCTCAAAAATCTTATCCAAATTCAAAACCAATAGTTAGTTATATTGAATAACCCGTTATGGCTTATAAACGATTCCATAGCGACAATTTGAGAATTTTATTTGGATATAGCTTACAATCTATATGACGAAATCTCGATTTTTCACTTCCATTCGAAAAATACGGTTTAATAGATTTGAATGTTTCTTGTTTCATAGAATTCTGACTTAAAACAGATTCTATATATTCAATTGAAGTTGAAAATTAAATATTACAAACTATGATGACGTTATGAGTTCGTTTATAATTATAATATAATTAATATTTTCAACCATTGTTTAAAAAAATATTCGTTATATAACTCAAGTATAAACCTGATTAAATAACTTGAATTATCTGATTCACACAATATTACCAGTCCAGCTGTTTCTAACTGTTTCGAAAATTAAATTTATTTTTCCACTATTTATGATAATTAAATATTTCAATTCAATTCATTTTAAATTACTAAACCACTACATAAATAATTAAATAAATTAATTATTCAATCACTAAAAATGTGGGATGTTACACGACCCGTGTTCACCACGTACTACAAGTGTATGCCGTGCGCTTACGGTTTAATACACTTCATGACAAATTTCTAATTGATAGAATATTCGTTGTTAAATAAATGATTTGTTGTAGTGGCTTGAGGTTCATGACGGAGGACACTGACGTTGAGGCGTACATTGTGGCAGCGGTGGATGATTGGCTGGTGGCTTGAGTGGATGTGCGGTGGCGGATTTTGTTCTTCGTGCATAGGTTGAGGAGTTTGAACGAAGCAGGAACGAACAGGATGGAAGAAAAACGTTGGTCGGAATATCATTACATAAATATAATTAGGGTTAAACTAATTATAATTAAGAATTAAGTTATTAATTAAACTATTAATATATATTATTGTATATCTTGTGCATATGCTAACATAATTGGGTAAAACAAGTTGCATTGGAAATGTATCGAAGATCAAAACATTATGGAACTGATTTTGATAGAGATGGAAGCATTTGAGATTTTTAATTATATTAAGCGCATGTTTAATTCAATTAAATCAAACCATTTTAACCCGACACTTCTAGCTTTGTAACGACCCGTAGTCTACGCATCATAGGATCGTAGAATATTTATTTCTTTCACATACGGAGTCGTATGGTCATGTAACTTTAGGGGACGACTATTGGGGTCATTTCCCATGTTCACAATTTTTCCCGATTTTTAAATGACCATTTTACCCCTAGTTGGCACTGTTTTGGCTATAACTTTTGACTGGAAAGGAATTTTGACCTGAAACCACTTCCATTGGCTTCGGATGATGGTTTCTCTTTCCGTAGAGTGATCACATTAGCCAAATGGACTTACCGTTTGGGAGATATGGCTGAAACAAGTTTCAGATGGTGAAAAACAGCTTAATTGGGCTTAAACGGGTGATTAGCAGCTAGGCCCAAGGGGAATTTCGAGTTTAGGGAGATATAGGTGCTGACTAGGGTTAGAAAACATTTCTTTAGACATTTTCCAGCCGCCATTTTCATTCCTCTTAACCTAGCCATGGCCTCCACTCTCTAAATCTCTCTAAATCACCCGAAATCACTTCCTAATCAAGGATTAAGGCTTAGAGGCATCAAATCAAGGGGGATTAGCACAAGGACTGAGGTAGGGCTGCTGTTATATATTGGAATTCGTGCAAATCAGAGGTTCACTTCAGATTTGGAAGTTTTATTGTGGCAAAGGTGAGTGTTAGCATCATTTTGACACTAATTACAGTTAATTAAGGGTAATTAGTGAAGATTAGCGAATTTATACCCTAATAAATTCTGGAAAAATGTTTAGAAATTCTTAAATAAGGTTTTATGCCTCTAGTTGAAATTTGGCTCGATTTGATTAAGTTTTGCTAACCCTATGATCAGTTTTACTTAAACATGCTTAAGGGAAAATAAGGAGCTTTGGCCACTTTTGATCCATTTTGATTCATTTGAGTGATTGTTTGCTGTTGTGGTTGCTATTACATGTTGCTATGACTCTAGGGTGTGTTTTGTGATTACTTAGAAGTGTTAGTTTGGTCAAAAACGCCGTCGAATGGCGAGAAACTGTCGCTGGAACGAAGTGCAGGAATTTATCCGGATCGGATCGCCCCCATGCCCACGAACCGACCCGCCTTCTCGAACCGCGCCACATGTCAGAGCTCGGAGCCATGAAGGGAGGACCGCGAACCGATCCGATGGCGCGACCCGCTCTGCTGGTGGCTGAAGACCCTGATCCGATGATCCGATCCGATTCGTCTCTCGTGAGAATGAGCTACTCCGACCCGAACCGATCCACTTAAGAAGCTCACGATCCGAACCGATGTTCCTCCACGACTGAAGGGAAGCGCCATGATCCAGATGGGTAGCTCGACCCGAATCAGTGGATTGCCACGAACTGATAAGCCCGAACCGACCCGACAAGGCGCCACGAGCTGACGAGGTGCGATCCATATGGTGCGACACGATCCGACGCTGGCGAACCGAACCAAGAAGGCTTCCACGATCCGACCCGAGCGTGAAGGATGATCCGAACCGATCCGACGGTGATGACTACGAACTGAATGAAGACCGATCTGGAAGTGAAGACCAAACCCGAGATGCAAAGGAAGTCCAAATGAGAAGTTAGAGCTCAAGATTCAGATGGGAATCAACGAGTTCGCTTCATGGTTGGGCTTTGCTGCGGGACGCGTGCAAAGGAGTTATCGACGTCTATAGCTTTGGACCACTATGGTAGGAGGTACGAAGGCGGATTCAGGGCCATTATGGCATCGGTAGAACCAAGGGCTACGACCAATGAAGTGGGTCATTGAAATGTTTGGTCATGACTCCAAGTGTTTGGCTTGGTCATAGCAGGTTTTCTACAAGTCTGGATTCGTCGTTGCCTCAGTTTTGTCTACTGTTCCAAAGTGGTAGATATCGTATGCTTTACGCACTGAGTGAGAGATGTGAAGATGGTTGCTATTGATGATTTGTTTGCTATCATTGTGACACGCACACCCCACCCCCGTATTCTTACACTATTTATTATGGCACCTTGGAGTATTGTACGGTATGTGGTATTAACTCTTTGGTTGCAGGTCCAGGTTCAGGTATGGTTTAGTATACCTGTTATTATTCTGTTTAGATGCTTATCGCTCATACCAGGCTTTATGTCTGACCCAGAGTTTTATGTCTCCTCTTATTACTCTGGGTGCTCACACGAGCAGACTAGAGACATGTTAGCTGGTGATGCACGGGTAGATGATCCGGAGACGAGCAGGAGGCTTCCACGTACTATATACATAATATTCTCCCTGTGTGGTTGAAGATCACTGCTTGGGCATTGTTAGTGTATCTTCTACTTTAGTTTTCTTTTGCTTAGAGACAGTAAATTTGGAAGATTGTAATAAGCTGTATTTGGATTTCCGCTGCTTTGATGATTGATGTTGATTTTAGTTACCAGCTTATGCACTGTCTCGCCTGTTTTATGTCAAGTATGTTACTATTATATTTTATCCCATGCGCTGTGAGACATTCTACAGGTTTCTTGATTAGTTCATTCCCTTCTTTCCTTTCTTATGACGACCGTCTTGTGCTAGTCGGGCATGTGTACAGCGCACTTTTGGAGGGAATGCAGGCTGGTGCAGGGCGGGCCGTCACACTTGGTATCAGAGCTCTAGGTTGCGTAGTTAACCTAGGGAAGTTATCAGGGAGAGATAATATACGTATACGAGAGAGCGTATTTGTGATTAATTTGGTTTTCAAAAGTTATGTATATATATATATATTATTAGTAGTATAAGGATGAAGTTGTACTGCACTAGCACCACTATGGAGTCGTTAATCATTTCCTTTTCCAGATTGACGATGAGCCGATATGTTAGAGGTACCGGTAGGGGAGCCAATAATGGGAATGCTGCTGACATGAGGACGATGTTTACTGACCTCATGAGAGAGATGCTTAGAGATGTTCAGAGGGTAGCTCCCAATGGTGGAAATGGTGGTGATCCAATAGTGCAGGCGCCAAGAGTCGACTTCGCCAAGCTAAACAAGGATTATACTAGCCTTGGTGGGAAGCCGTTTCACGGAACGGAGTCGGCCACGGATGTCCAGGATTGGTTGGATAGTTGCGAACGTATCTTCGAGGATTTGGGTATCGAGGATGCGATGAAGAGGAAGCTAGCGTCCCGTCAGCTGCAAGGGCGGGCTATGAATTGGTGGAATGCTATAAAGGCAGCTACTCCCGAAGATCAGATTACTTGGGAGCAGTTTAAAGCTCGCTTCAGTGAGAAGTTCATTCCAGCTGCTCAGAAGTCAATGCTGTTTAAGAAATTCTTGGAGCTCAAGCAGAATGGCAGGGCTGTCTCGGAGTATATTGCTGAATTTGACACTTTGTCCAAATATGGGTTATCTCTTATAGATACTGCCGAGAAAAAGAATGAGAAATTCATAACTGGTTTGGATCAGTACTTGGGGGAAAAACTTATTAACCACATCGATGAGACATTTGAATCGATTGTGGGGAAAGCATTAAGATCAGAAAGTCTCTACCCTAAGTCGAAGACTGAGGTTGCACCCGCAGATGAGCCAAAGCCACAAGCTAGTGGTGGAGGAAAAGGTGGTTCCCAGAATAAGAGAAAGCAGAATCAGGCTAAGGATGGTCAGAAGAAAAAGAATAAACAAGATGTGGAGTGCTTCAGCTGTGGTAAGAAGGGCCATTATGCTAGTAATTGTCGGGCCAAGCCAGCGGATAGGAAGTGCTTCAACTGTGGCCAAATGGGACATCACAAGGACAAGTGTCCACAGCCCCCCTAAGGAAAAGCAAATGGTGAAAGCCTACGCTCTTAATGCTATTCCTTCTTCGTCGAATGCCCCAACTGCGGCGGAGAAAGGAAAGAATGTCGTCATTCAAGGTATGCTTTCTGTTTATGATGTTCCTGTTAGAGTTTTGTTTGATACCGGAGCTTCCAGTTCTTTCATATCTAGTGACCTGGTAGATAGGTTGGGATTGGAGCCCGAGATTGTCGATAGACCTTTAGTAGTGACGAACCCGATTGGTGGTTCAACTAGCCTTAGCATGATTTGTCGTAATGTGGTCTTATCGAGTCATGGATGCATGTTTGTTTGTGATTGCTTTGTTTTGGGCTTTACTGGGTTTGGCATTATTTTGGGAGTAGATTGGCTCCAAAGATACGGGGTGATGGTAGACTGTGAGGGCTTGTTGGTGACAGCTAGAGTGGATGACGGGCGGAGGATAGTGTTTGGTGGTCTACCCAGTAAGGGGGTATTGGCTAGTTTTCTAAACTCCCTAGACATTCCGCATAGTGAGTTGTCAGGTTTGCCCGTGGTTGGCCAGTATCCGGATGTTTTCGAAGAAGTGACCGGACTTCCACCACACCGAGAGATTGAGTTCCGTATTGATTTTGTAAAAGATGCCAGGCGTATAGTGATGCCACTTCGTCGTATGGCACCAAGAGAGCAGCGAGAGCTCGAGGTGCAAGTCAGCGATCTTTTGAAGAAGGGATTTATCAGGAGGAGTGTTTCTGAATGGGGAGCACCAGTTGTGTTTGCTACCAAGGCGGATGGTTCCCTTCGTTTGTGTGTAGACTACCGCGAGTTGAATAAAGTGACGAGGAAGAACAAGTATCCTCTACCGCGGATAGATGATTTGTTTGATCAGTTGAGTGGCGCGAGAGTATTTTCTCAGTTGGATCTCGCGACAGGTTTTCATCAGCTTAGAGTATAGCTAAAACGACATTTCGGACGCCGTCTGGGTTTTATGAGTGGTTGGTCATGCCATTCAGGCTGACCAATGCCTCAGCATATTTTGTGGATCTTATGAATAGGGTATTCAGAGATCAGTTGAATAAGTTTGTCCTTGTGTTCGTTGATGATATTTTGGTCTATTCGAAGACAGAGGAAGAACACAAGGAACATTTAAGGGTAGCAATGGAGGTGTTGAGAAAACACCAATTGAAAGCCAAGTTTTCTAAGTGTCACTTCTGGAAGAGGGAAGTGAGGTTCTTGGGCCATGTTGTATCAGAGAATGGTATTGCCGTGGACCCGGCAAAGGTGGCTACGGTACAGGATTGGCCTACGCCCGAGAATGCAACAGATGTAAGAAGTTTCTTGGGGTTAGCGGGATATTATCGTAAGTTTATCCAAGGTTTCTCCAAGATAGCGGCACCATTGACCCAGTTGACCAAGAAGAATCAAGCTTTTGTCTGGGATGAAAGGTGCGAGAATGCATTCAAAAGTCTAAAGGACAAGCTGACAAGCGCACCAGTGTTAGTCATTCCTAACGGGGATGAAGAGATGACGGTATACACGGATGCCTGTGGTACCGGACTGGGTGCTGTATTGATGCAAGGTGGTAGGGTTGTAGCTTACGCAAGTCGGCAATTGAAACCGCACGAGAGAAGATACCCTACCCATGATTTAGAATTGGCAGCGATCGTGTTCGCGTTAAAGATGTGGAGACACTATCTCTTGGGAGAAATATTTGAGCTGTTTACAGATCATAAGTCGTTAAAGTATCTCTTCTCTCAGAAAGATCTGAATCTCCGTCAGCAGAGATGGTTAGAGTTCTTAGCTTCCTATGATTTTGACATCGCATACACACCAGGAAAGGGCAATGCGGTGGCTGATGCATTGAGTAGAAGACATGCCAGCTTAGGGGCTATGTTCCTTGAATGGAAGCAACTGGAGTTTATCGCGGGGTTTGATTTCAGACCAAAGTGCGAATTGGATCCAGAAATGTTAGCAAGTTTGACGATCAGACCCACTTTAATTGAGCGGATCGGCTCTAGTCAGAGGGACGATCCTAATCTATTGGAAATCATCTCCAAATTAGAGATGGGTATCGATGAGGAGATGAACAAGT
Organism: Allium sativum; assembly: GCA_030737875.1. Classification (NCBI taxonomy): domain Eukaryota; kingdom Viridiplantae; phylum Streptophyta; class Magnoliopsida; order Asparagales; family Amaryllidaceae; genus Allium; species Allium sativum. The sequence goes on from CM060912.1 coordinate 170,292,723, forward strand.
ATGGGCTTGATCGAGATAGATGGCTTAGAAAGAATGGAAAGCTTGTTGTACCCAGTGTCAATGGATTGAGGGATGAAGTGCTTAGAGAATGTCATCACTCAAAACTGACTATACACCCCGGTGGTAATAAGATGTATCGAGATATGAAGCAGACTTACTACTGGGAAGGGATGAAAAGAGACGTTGGGAAGTTTATATCCAAGTGCATGAATTGCCAGCTAGTTAAAGCCGAGCAAAAGAAGCCTAGTGGGTTGTTGCAACCATTAGAAATTCCCGAATGGAAATGGGAGCAAGTCTCGATGGATTTCATCGATGGATTACCAAGGACTAGATCGGGATATGACAGCATTTGGGTAATTGTAGACCGACTGACTAAAAGTGCAAGGTTTATACCAGTCAAATCGACCAGAACGGCAGCTAAGTTAGCAGAATTATATATGAAGTGGGTAGTGAGATTCCATGGAGTACCTAAAATCATTGTGAGCGACCGAGACCCGTTGTTCACTAGTGGGTTTTGGAAGAGCTTACAAGAGGCTCTAGGGTCAGAGTTACATCTCAGTACCGCATATCATCCTCAGACCGACGGTCAGACGGAGAGGGTGAACCGTATTCTGGAAGATCTCTTGAGAGCATGTATATTGGACTTTGGTGGATCGTGGGATGACCATTTGCATCTAGTAGAGTTTGCATATAATAATAGCTACCAATCCAGTATCGGTATGGCTCCGTTTGAAGCTTTGTACGGGAGACCGTGTAACTCACCATCATGTTGGATAGAGACTGGCGAGAAGTTTATGCTTGGACCAGATGTGGTGAGGGAAACTTCAGATAAGATTAAGATCATTCAACAACGAATGAAGGCTGCCCAAGATAGGCAGAAGAGTTATGCCGATAAAAGGAGAAGAGACTTAAAATTCTCCGTTGGCGACTTGGTGTTTGTCAAGATTTCTCCGTTGAAGAGCGTAATACGATTTGGCAGGAGAGGCAAGCTGGCACCAAGATTTGTTGGCCCATTCCCTGTTCTTGGACTAGTCGGGAATTTGGCATACAGAATTGACTTACCAGAGAAGATGGCGGGAGTTCATAACGTATTTCATGTTTCCCAACTAAGGAAGTTCGTTCACGACTCAAATATGACTATTTCACCTGATCAGTTAGAGGACTTCGAAGTAGAACCCGAGGCGGTTGGGAACCGTAAGCCGGCCCGTATTGTCGAGTACGACATGAAGCAACTTCGAAGGAAGGCGGTGAAGCTAGTCAAGGTACAGTGGAGCGAGGACGAGAATGATTGTACTTGGGAAACAGAGGAGGACATAAGGAAGAAGTATCCAGAACTCTTTGCCTGGTAAGATTTTGACTTCGATTTAGTTTTCTGCATGCTAGGATAGGCTTGTTTGCTTGTTTTGCATATTTGAATGTTGTATATGGTTGTTAGGCATGCGGGATCCCTTGTATGTTTTGGGTTAAGGAATTTCGGGGGCGAAATTTCTTAAGGGGGGGAGAGTGTAACGACCCGTAGTCTTCGCATCATAGGATCGTAGAATATTTATTTCTTTCACATACGAAGTCGTATGGTCATGTAACTTTGGGGGACGACTATTGGGGTCATTTCCCATGTTCACAATTTTTCCCGATTTTTAAATGACCATTTTACCCCTAGTTGGCACTGTTTTGGCTATAACTTTTGACTGGAAAGGAATTTTGACCTGAAACCACTTCCATTGGCTTCGGATGATGGTTTCTCTTTCCGTAGAGTGGTCACATTAGCCAAACGGACTTACCGTTTGGGAGATATGGCTGAAACAAGTTTCAGATGGTGAAAAACAGCTTAATTGGGCTTAAACGGGTGATTAGCAGCTAGGCCCAAGGGGAATTTCGAGTTTAGGGAGATATAGGTGCTGATTAGGGTTAGAAAACATTTCTTTAGACATTTTCCAGCCGCCATTTTCATTCCTCTTAACCTAGCCATGGCCTCCGCTCTCTAAATCTCTCTAAATCACCCAAAATCACTTCCTAATCAAGGATTAAGGCTTAGAGGCATCAAATCAAGGGGGATTAGCACAAGGACTGAGGTAGGGCTGCTGTTATATATTGGAATTCGTGCAAATCAGAGGTTCACTTCAGATTTGGAAGTTTTATTGTGGCAAAGGTGAGTGTTAGCATCATTTTGACACTAATTACAGTTAATTAAGGGTAATTAGTGAAGATTAGCGAATTTATACCCTAATAAATTCTGGAAAAATGTTTAGAAATTCTTAAATAAGGTTTTATGCCTCTGGTTGAAATTTGGCTCGATTTGATTAAGTTTTGCTAACCCTATGATCAGTTTTACTTAAACATGCTTAAGGGAAAATAAGGAGCTTTGGCCACTTTTGATCCATTTTGATTCATTTGAGTGATTGTTTGCTGTTGTGGTTGCTATTACATGTTGCTATGACTCTAGGGTGTGTTTTGTGATTACTTAGAAGTGTTAGTTTGGTCAAAAACGCCGTCGAATGGCGAGAAACTGTCGCTGGAACGAAGTGCAGGAATTTATCCGGATCGGATCGCCCCCATGCCCACGAACCGACCCGCCTTCTCGAACCGCGCCACATGTCAGAGCTCGGAGCCATGAAGGGAGGACCGCGAACCGATCCGATGGCGCGACCCGCTCCGCTGGTGGCTGAAGACCCTGATCCGATGATCCGATCCGATTCGTCTCTCGTGAGAATGAGCTACTCCGACCCGAACCGATCCACTTAAGAAGCTCACGATCCGAACCGATGTTCCTCCACGACTGAAGGGAAGCGCCATGATCCAGATGGGTAGCTCGACCCGAATCAGTGGATTGCCACGAACTGATAAGCCCGAACCGACCCGACAAGGCGCCACGAGCTGACGAGGTGCGATCCATATGGTGCGACACGATCCGACGCTGGCGAACCGAACCAAGAAGGCTTCCACGATCCGACCCGAGCGTGAAGGATGATCCGAACCGATCCGACGGTGATGACTACGAACTGAATGAAGACCGATCTGGAAGTGAAGACCAAACCCGAGATGCAAAGGAAGTCCAAATGAGAAGTTAGAGCTCAAGATTCAGATGGGAATCAACGAGTTCGCTTCATGGTTGGGCTTTGCTGCGGGACGCGTGCAAAGGAGTTATCGACGTCTATAGCTTTGGACTACTATGGTAGGAGGTACGAAGGCGGATTCAGGGCCATTATGGCATCGGTAGAACCAAGGGCTACGACCAATGAAGTGGGTCATTGAAATGTTTGGTCATGACTCCAAGTGTTTGGCTTGGTCATAGCAGGGTTTCTACAAGTCGGGATTCGTCGTTGCCTCAGTTTTGTCTAGTGTTCCAAAGTGGTAGATATCGTATGCTTTACGCACTGAGTGAGAGATGTGAAGATGGTTGCTATTGATGATTTGTTTGCTATCATTGTGACACGCACACCCCACCCCCGTATTCTTACACTATTTATTATGGCACCTTGGAGTATTGTACGGTATGTGGTATTAACTCTTTGGTTGCAGGTCCAGGTTCAGGTATGGTTAAGTATACCTGTTATTATTCTGTTTAGATGCTTATCGCTCATACCAGGCTTTATGTCTGACCCAGAGTTTTATGTCTCCTCTTATTACTCTGGGTGCTCACACGAGCAGACTAGAGACAGGTTAGCTGGTGATGCACGGGTAGATGATCCGGAGACGAGCAGGAGGCTTCCACGTACTATATACATAATATTCTCCCTGTGTGGTTGAAGATCACTGCTTGGGCATTGTTAGTGTATCTTCTACTTTAGTTTTCTTTTGCTTAGAGACAGTAAATTTGGAAGATTGTAATAAGCTGTATTTGGATTTCCGCTGCTTTGATGATTGATGTTGATTTTAGTTACCAGCTTATGCACTGTCTCGCCTGTTTTATGTCAAGTATGTTACTATTATATTTTATCCCATGCGCTGTGAGACATTCTACAGGTTTCTTGATTAGTTCATTCCCTTCTTTCCTTTCTTATGACGACCGTCTTGTGCTAGTCGGGCATGTGTACAGCGCACTTTTGGAGGGAATGCAGGCTGGTGCAGGGCGGGCCGTCACAAGCTTAGTTGGTTAGAGGCAGGTGAATTGGGATGAGACATAGGTCTCAGGTTCGAGGGCCACCTCTGCTAATTTCTAGGATGACTATCTTGGTGGTGCAAAGACGTTGAAAATCAGGGTATACCCAATCCGTGGGGTTTACTAGGACCGACAAGCTATGTCTTGAGTGAAGTCATGGGTTCAAAACGAAAATAAAAAAAATCAAAACAATTTAATGGAGAGTCAAATCAAAGTGAGTATAACTCACTCAGTTTTGACCCAATTATATATTATACAAGTCAGGATTTTATTCATGCGCTATTTTTGATAATTATTTGTTGTGTGTTAAATATATTTATATATATTAGATGAATTGGTTGATTTAAACTTTCGTTTAATTTAAATGAAATCTAATCGTTATTCTAACGATTATTTCCAAATGAGGTAACTTACCTTGTTGGTCACATTTATAATAATATAAACATATTAGTTTTAAAAATGGATGTTTGAATTACTGTTATTTGTTGTTGTTAAAAATTATTAGTTGAATTTACTTATTTTTTCTATCGTAATGAATAATAATAAATATATTATTGTATTGAATTGAATGATTTTATTTGAGGTAAACTATTTGGATGCAGGAATTAACAAGTTGGAGGGATCTAACTGGATTCCTCACTAATATTGGTAACGTTTATCAGTATGATTGGGTTTGTGTGATTTGATGTTAAATTGGTTAATATTCAACGGGTTGGTACTTTAGTATACATTTGCCTCTTTAGTACCATTGATAAAATAAAAGATTTTTAGAATCAATGTTTTATCAATTCTAAACATTTTCAAAGTAATATATATATATAATATGTTTTTTTTAAATAAACGACAAAGTTTTATTTAAAATTGTATTAATTAAAACTTTAACGATCCAGATTTTTCGGTTATTTAATTCGAATATTATTGGATTTTAATATTGAATTCGTTTATTAAAATGAAGTTTGAATATATAAATTCATATATAATTTAAACCGAGCTAGAAATGGCGCGATAGTTCATAATATTGAGTTTTTAACTTCAATTGAATATATAGTATCTGATTTAAGTCGGATTTATGTGAAAAAAGGAACATTTTAATCTAGTTGATTATAATTTTCATATGAAAGAGAAAAATCCAGATTTCATGTTATATATTGTTGTTTATCCAATTCAAAATTTCAAATAGTCGCTATGGAAATCGTTAATATACAATTATGTTTATTTAATATATTTAATAAGGATTTTATATATTTTGGATAATGTTTAACTCGAAATGTTAAATTTTAAGTTCTATAATCCATTTTTGTTTATATTTGAAGTTGTAAATAATTTTATTTGGATATTTCAATAATAAAAAATTATTATTATTTCATTAAATTGTTTTGGAATTTAATTAATATTTTATTGATGTTAATATAAGCCTTAAGAATGTCCATTTTGCAAACAACCTCGGTTTTCGATGTGATTAGTTTCATTGGAACCGTGACGTTAAATTATTGTAAGATATTAAATTTCGTGGCAAACCGATGTCGTATGTGACTTCGGTAGCAAAAAAAAATCTTAGGTTTTAATTTAATCGTTTTGTCGATTTAATTCAATATTTAAGAATAATTGATTATCTAATGAACTCCGTTTTCATATAAATTAATTTTTTTAAATCCTTAATGATGTATTGTTATAGTATTTCAATTTTCAAGTTATTTGGATTTATTCTGCGATCGTACACAATTTAAATGCGTGTCGATTCATATATATGAGTTATAAAGGAATTTTCATAAACGACATCCGAATTCAACGAAACCTTTTCCGTCATGTCCGGAATATTTAAATATGCAAGGTTGTCAGTTTTCGGTTCAAATGGAGGTCATACGAGATGGTTTTTAAGCGACACTTATGGCGTAACTTTCATGAACATTAAAATATCAATAATTATCCCCTTTATATACCCATACACTTTCCCTAAAACCTTGTCAACCCGTATGTGTGGTCGAAACACTCTGAAGCCGCCATCTTTTGCTTGAACGACTGTAAATTTTGTTAATTCCTCCAAAAATTCAAAATCGTGAATCGATTTAAGAATTGTTCAACAACCAAACTCTTCAGCTCCTAGAGATCCACAATCTAAATGGCTATGATTTGAATTGGATGATCATAGGTGCCGAAATCATGCTAATAAGCGACTGCGATTTGTGGAGTTTTGTCGTCGGAGGGAGACACAGGACGGTTTGTGATTTATGGCAAAGGAGGAGGTTGCATAGGCGCTCGAATTGGAGAAATTTGACTGGGGATTTGGTGATTTGGAACCCTTGCAGCGGCGTGTTGATTTTGAGAGCCTGCGTGATGCCTTCATGAGGAGGGAAGAATATACGAAGCATGAAAACAGAAATTCAACTGGCCTTATTTCACTAAACAGAAGAAATTAATGTCCAAGATTATAATTAGTAATAATTAAATTAGTTAATGTAATCATATTCATAATAATTAAGTCAAAGAAGATGTCGGTTCCTATTTTGTTTTTTTTCCATCCAAAAGTAAATCAACCTATTTTATTAGTGCAGGCCAAAGTTATGTTTTGCCAGCCTATTACTGTTAAAACGTTAGAGAGTAATTATGTTATAATGAGAAAATGGATAAGTTAATTAGTTTAAATAAAATTGGGTAAAGGAACACTAGGAAGAAATATAAGTCAGGTGTAGGAAGAATAATAGGGGTCGGCCTATTAATTGACAAAGTTGACATGATATTGGAAGTAACTAGGAGTCTATATAATTTAATTAAGTGTTTATGTATTATTTATACAATTAGTTAATTATTTATATGTGGCTAGTGAAATTAAAACTTAATTAAGGAATCCAGTTGTCATTTCTAAACAAATTGGACCGGTATTTGAAAGTAAATCAGGAACGGCCGTTAAAAAGAAAATATAAATGTAATTAATTTGATTAATTATAGAAATAAGGAATTTAATAATATTAACTTTGGATATTTATAACTTGCCCGTATATTATCAGAATTGGACGATTCAAGAGACGTTGGAATCATCTTGACAATATCTACGCCGTAGAATAGAGTTGGACGCAATTGGAATCTATTGGGTTTTTTAGTTAAATTAAACACTTGTTTAATTTGACTAAAACAAGCTGTTTAAACAACAATTTAGATCAAGGTGAGTTAAACTCACTCAGTTCTTCCCTCTTATATTTTGTATATGTTGGGTTTTATAATTGTGTGCTATCGTTTCTAATGGTTGATTGTTTGTTAATAATATATATTCATATATTGATTGAATCGATGAAATTAAACATTGTTTGATTTCAGTGAAAACCAATTCATTATTTTAGCGATTGGAACTAATTGAGGTAACTTACATTGTTGGTCACATTTATAAAATAAGCATGTTTGATTTAATGAATTGTTTGAATTGTTATTATTGTTTTAAATTATTATTGACTATAATAGAAATTGTTAGTTTAAAGTTTGAATTATTCTTATTGAGTGATTTTATTTGAGGTAACCTATTTAATGCATGGAATACAGGTTCGAGGGATACAACTGGATTCCTCACCAGTAGTTGTTAAATTTTAATTTATTATCATATACGTTGAAATATGAAATTGTGATGCAGGTATTGATAGGTTGGGAAAAATCCATCATGATTTTTGTTATGTTCTTTTGAATGTGAAATTAGTTTACATTTCACGGTTTGGTACTTTAGCAGATATTTGCCTCTTTAGTACCATTGATATAAGTAAAGATTTTGAAATCAATACTAAATTGATTGTGAACGTTTTCAAAGTATAATTTATATATTTGAAATACAATGTTTATTTTAAAAATAAACGTCAAAGATTTTTTTATTTTTTTATAACTATTTAAGTTATAAATAAATGGGAATTCCAAGATATAAATGAATAAATAAACAAATGGTATAGATTAAATGGCAATGTTAAAATGATTACGAAGAAGGAATTTTGCGGCGTAAATGGAATTTTAATAGATTTTAAGATATTGAAATGGACTGGTGGAATTGGTAATATACGGGAATTGGTTTAGAAGAGTTGAAAGGTGAATTTTCATAATTAATGAATGTTTTTCTATAAACGTTGTTTTAAATATATGAAATGTGATTAAATTAAATTTGGTAAATGGGACTAGCGAATAATTGAAATTGGAATATTGACTAGAAGGATAACCAGATTTGAGACCAATAATTAACAGTTAAGTTTCAAGTCAAAATTTGTCGATAAGGACTTATAAATGGAAATAGATATAAACAGAGTTATATAGGAAATATTTTTATATAATAAAAGAATTTTTTAAAAATGATTCAAAGGATACACGAAGTAAAGAATATTTGTAATTAGAAAGATATTTGTAAATAAATGGTTAAATGTTATATAATTGGTTGTACTAATAAATTTAAGAATAATGATTGCGTTAAAGACATTAAGATGTTGTAAAATGGAAATTTATAAGATTTTAAAGTGTGGGATGATTTAATGGAATGTGATTATAGACGCGAGATTCTAAATGTGAAACCAGTACTCAATATTGGATATAAAGGCTAGTAACTTAAATAAAAGAGTAAATAGATTTTGAGTAGAATTCAAATTTACATCATTGGCTTTTAAATGTTAATAGAAATTACTATGGAAAACCAGAAAGGAAATTAGAGTAGTAATTTGGAAATGGATAATGAATGGTTAAGATATTTATAATGGAAGGTTAAGGGAATTATAAATGCAAAGTTAGTGGTTAAACGAAAAGTGAACTGTTTTTAAAATGGAATTTATAATATTTTTCATAGTAGTTAAGCTAAATTATTTAATTTAATTTTATGAAATGATATTTAAATAAAATCTGGAAATGGTTTGTGAGAATATAAAGGAGCATAATCAGTTTAATAATGTTAAAAGGGAATATAATGTGATTTATGAGAAATTGGGACCTGTTGTATGTTGGTTAAGTTGAGTAATTTTCGAGGTGTCAATCTGATGTTGGTTTCGGCCTTTGGGGTTGATGCTGAAATATTTATTCACTTAACAATTTACAATGAGGAGAAAATGAGTAGAAGTGCAACAATAATTAAATATTCTTATATTAAATAAGAAAGGGAAATGTTTTCTATAACACAACTAATTTTTAATGACATTAAGGAGGATAAATTAAAGAATACTTAATTTAATATTAAGAATTAAAGGAAAGGATTATGTCATTGCGTTCATCTCTAAATTCTGGTCAAGATTGACACCTGGTTTGTGTAAATCGGATAACATATGAAGAAGTTATGAACGATAGAAGTTTGACGATCAAAATAGGGATAACTGGCACACTTATCAAGTGCGCCAAGGAAATTGTACATTGGCACATATGCCAAGTTCCCCGTGTATGTTTTTGGGCTTCCAGATCTTTTATTTTTCAAGTGGGTGGCGACTCGTGACCTGATTCACTCTAGGGCTGAGGTGGCATTCGAATTCTGGACATTAGCATCTATAAATATAACCCAATTCTCTTGTTTTCTTCACAAAGAATCAATGGCGATCAAACTCTGCAGGTGTGTGAATTGAACTGGATCCCTTATCTTCTTCTATCAACTAAGGCAAATCAAATCCAGAAATTCAAGATCCAATCTCTTCTAGTTCTATCTTCTAATCCAAACTTGGTGAGTATAGTTACTTTTAGAATCAAATATTTAAAAGTGAACATGCCACGACTATGATTTGGATATGTTCATATGCCTAAGTTATATAAGATCCTTTGTAAATTATGAACATATGACTTTCTATATCGATTAGGATTTTGATCTAGATTTTTTTATCTTATCAGATCTATTGTAACTTCTATGACAGTCTATGACGTAGATCTAAATCTTTATTCGTGTTAGATCTAATTTTATCTATTAGATCTAAATCATGCAGACATTCAATATAGATCTAAATCTTTATTTGTGTTAGATCTAATTTTATCTATTAGATATGAATCATGCGGACATTCTATGTAGATCTAAATCTTTATTTGTGTTAGATCTAATTTTATCTATTAGATCTTAATCATGTGGACATTCTGTGTAGATCTTAATCTTCATTTGTGTTAGATTTACTTTTTCCCATTAGATCTGAATTTTGTGGACACCTAAATTATTAATCAGATCTAGTTTATTATTTGGATCCCTTTGTGCTTATCATATTAGATCTGAACCTATTGGGCATCTAAATTAATATTTAGATCTTGTCATGTTATCTTAGTGGATCTTTACCTTTATACAAGTTGTGGTTAATTTGTCCTGCCACCTTTTTGGATATGAACCTTTATTTAGGATTGTGGCTAGCTTGGAATTATCAATAATTGGATAGTTAAATCTTTGCCAAGATCTAGATCATTATGTTGTGATTAATTAAGATCTGTCATTTTGGACATATGAATTCTTATTTGGATCTGTTCACCCTAATTATGTTAGATCTAGTTTGATCATTATCCTTTTTACTAGATCTGTTTTTATGTCCACATTATTATGCCTATTACTTGTCTATGCCAATATATATGTTTATGTCACATTTAGAATGATCACTATGTCATTTTTCCCATCACCTTTCCCTTTTATTGTTCATGATTAGGCTATTTTCTAGCCTAGATGCAGCCAAATTTATGCGAATACGTTAGTTAGGGAACGGGGGGGGGGGGGGGGGGATGTCAGAATTGGCATAGTTTGAATAATGTTTATATGAATTGGACATATAATTAAAAAGGGGTAAGTGGGGACATAATTACCTATAAAGACATAGATAAGAATTGGATGAAAATGGAATGTTTAATAATTACAATTAGAAATTGTAATTGCACTTATGACACGAGGTTACGTTGCATTAGTGGTGGATGTTTGCCCTGATCCGATCGGCATATCCAGTAGCCACTAATGTTGAACCTAATGTGAGAGGTATAAGTGCGTGAATATAAATCGGGCTAAGACACTATATTAGGCCCAACTTGTGGAATAAGACTGCCCGGACCCGACCTGCATATCCAGCATCCAAAATTTGTAGGCTAATGTGGGAGGTCTAGCACATTATAAACCATAAATGCACATGGTAATAAATTGGACTACTTAACCTAATCTAATCCATAAGGGATTGTATGAATATGAACTAAAGCTATGATTAAGTAAAATTGATTGGACAATGGGAGTGTTAAGTAAATCTTGATATAGGCCCACAAACTTAACCGTTAAATAAACATGCTTGAAACAGTGGGAGTGTTAAGTAAATCTAGGGTAGGTGGGTAATATTAGTATATATAGGCCCATAAACTTAATCGTTAGATAAACATGCTTGGATCAGTGGGAGGGTTAAGTAAATCTTGGTTAGGTGGGTAATATTTACATATAGACCCACAAATTTAACCCGATAAGGGTATGTAATTAAAGACACCTAGTGGTATACATAAATGGAGGAAAATATAAAAAGGTTATGTAATTAAAGACACCTAGTGGTATACATAATTGGAGGAAAATATAAAAAGTTATGCAATTAAAGATACCTTTTAGGGTAATTGTAACAACCCGGAAAATGTGAGCCAATTTTAAAAAATTATTTTGGCGATTTTAGTGAATTTTGAACATTTAAAATGAATAATTTTAAATAATATCGACGAGAAATTTATTTTTAATAGTATTCGGACGTATATATTTATATACGTCGTCGTTAGAATATAATATTTATTTTAAATTATAAAAGTAATTGAAAATGGCGCGGTAGTTCTATAATTCGATTTCAAACTTCAATTGAACATACCGGGTGCAGAATAAACTGGATTTTAGCGAAACCAAAAATATTTGAATCTAATTGAGAATATCTTTCCAACGAATCCGAAAAATTGAAATTTCATAGCGGGAATCAAAAGATATGTCCAGTTGAAAATTCTGAATAGTCGCTATGGAATTCATGCCCTTAAAAATGGGAATTTTGCAAACGACCTTGGATTTCGACGAAACCACTTTTGTTGGATCCGCGATGTCAAATTATTACTAGGTTTCAAATTTCATAATTTTTCGAATCAATATGTGAGCGTGGCAAAGGAAAACGCATTTGACCATTTTCAGTTGATTTTAATCGACTGGAAAATGGACGTTTTTCAAACGGTCTCAGAATTTGACGAAATTAGTTTTGTTAGGACTGTATCGTCAATACGAAGCTAGAAATAATTTTTCAGGAATTTTTCTAGTTAGTATGTGGCCCCAGTAAATTGAAATGTGCATTCAAATTCAATATATAGAGTTATATTTTGATTTTGACGAAAACTGATCGAAACGATCGAATCAACGTACGATACATATCCCATTGTGTTCGGAATGGGGGTAATTAGCTATGGACGACAGGCGGTGGGTCTCGTTTCGAGTTTGAATGAAAAAGTTACTTTTTGAAATTATAATAAAATATAAATTATTGTATAAAAACCTTGGCCCCCCTCTTTCTCTTCCATTCAGTCAACGAATAAATGAAAAAAAAAAGAGAAAATGGAGGGGGGATCGCGATCTCGTCCCCCCCCCCTCCCGGTTGAACGTCGCCGCCGCCCCAGGTGGGGCGCCACCACCGCACGACTCCCCCTCTTCTCTCCACTCCTCCCTCCACATCTTCCAAACCCCACGCGCAGACCAGGCCGCCGCTACCCATCGCTTCCGAAGAGCCTCCCCTCCGCCGTGACCCCCTGCCAACCTCCCTAGCCTCGTCAGCACCTGGCGCCACCCATGCAGCCACCGGGGAACTCAGCCCCTCCCCATTCGACCAAGCCACACGTGAAACACCCCCTCCTCCCTGATTTTCCACTGTAAGTTTTATTTTTTTATTTATTTCTATTTTTATTTATTTTAGTAACTAAAGATAGGATTTTTAGATGAGATAAAATGGTTTTGAAAATAAGTTTTCCTTTTTAAAGGAAGTATTGAATTTTATTTTCAGATTTTAAAATTCACAGTAGATTAAAAATATAATTTTTATATGTATAACATCGCGAAAAAGATTTGATCTTTATATATATAACCGAATGATAAAAAGGTGATTTTTATTTTAATAGTAGTAAATTAAAAATGGGATCTTTATTGTTTGAGTAGCTAAGGAAAAATATAATTTTTATATGGTAGGAATGTTAAAAATATAATTTTTATACTAGTGGCACAATAAAAATATAATTTTTATAAAGTAGAAGTATTGAAAATATGATTTTTATTATATTTGAAAAGTGAAATCTTTATATAGAAAGTAGCATGATAAAAATATAATCTTTAATATATGAACATCAATGTAAAAATAGAATTTTTATCTATATAGTAGCGGTGTAAAAATAGAATTTTTATCTATATAGTAGCGGTGTAAAAATAGAATTTTTATCCATATGGAGTGATTATAAAAATATGATTTTTATATACATAGCAACAATATAAAAATGTGATTTTTATATATGTAGTGGCTACGGGCAAAGAAAGTGACAAAAGGCGAGAACAGCGATGACTTCTACATAAGAAGAGTCGTAGAGTTTGGATTAGCTAGTCGGTGAGAACTTCTCACCTTTTAATTTCCTTTTCTAGTTAAAAATATATACTAGGATGCAGACGGTGTTTAGTAGCACCCGACACCCGTCGTCCACAGACAATGGACGGCTTGTTTGTTTAGTTGATTGTTTGGTGATTGATTTAATTGTTTGGTTGATAAATATGATTGAATTGATTGTGTGATGGGAAATAAAATATTTAAATAGTTAAAAATATTTTATCGTTAAAAATATAATTTTTAACGTGAATATGAATAGAGTGAATGTGAATAAATAAATATTTATTTACAAACCGGACGGTTTGTTTATGTACAACTATTTGAAGGATATTGATTGGGACGATAAATTTTACACATCGCCCAACTGCACAAATAAAATCGTTGTTTGATTGTTTGAAACCCCACACGGGTATTGGGATGATATTTGGCGTACACCAATCCCAATTATTTAGTTTATGTCGATCGATTGGTCGACAGACTGTGTTAGCGTTAATTATGTATATTTAATGCTTATGCAGTTGGGTGGTGCACTTTGGATGATGGTTGGTTGTTTATCGTTGCTATTATATACATGTGTTGTATGGAATCCATATAATTAACATTATATGGTAATTGATTGGGCCTCATTCCAATTGGAAAAATAAAGAATATTATAAAATAAAGGTTCATGTGTTGACAGTACTCATCCATTGAGATTAGTCATGTGTTGAACGAAATATATTAACAATAAAATTTACATCTTTATCATATATAAAATTAGAAACTAACTGGAAAATAGATAAGATGAGTGGTCTCCTGGATATTGATCTGGTGTTTGTTTCGGCCTTCGGGGTTAATATTTAGGGAATCGTTCTCTTACTAATTAAGGTTGGAGTCTGATTTGAAATCAAACGATAGATACCATAATTTTTATAAAATATATTAAATAACAAAAATAGTCGCGTGTTGACAGTACTCATCCGTTGAGATTAGTCATGTATTGAAAGAAATATAGATTCATTTGTTGAATAGAATAATGAATTTATTGAAATATATAAAGCCGTGTTGATTAGAATTGCGCCATTTTGACGAGAACGATATTTATATCGATTTTATTCGTTTTTAAAATGAATATAGAAAAGAAAGGGATTTCAAAATATAACGTTTTGAAAATATTATCGTTTATATAGTAAAGATTTCATATTCAATTTTGATTCGAAATTTAATATAGAGTTGAAATAGTTTTGAAAACGAATTTAAAACGATTTATAAAATACGTTTTAAAAGGAAATCGACGAAATATATACAATATATATTATATATATAATGGCCTGAATAGAACGCGCCGCGCTGCGGCAGTTCGTGAATTTCAACCATCGACTTCGAATTGACGTTGCGGGAGATCCGACCATCGGATTCTCCTAAAACCGGAACTGTTGGGTTCGTATCGAAAAGAGCTTTCTAACAAATATTTGAATTTAGAAATCTAACAGTTGAATTTGGAATTATGTCCAAATCAAATTTGGAAAAGGTCGCTATAAGTGCAGTTCGATAGTCGTTGATGGAAATCGACTGTACGGGCCTTGATAAAATTATTAAAAATATCTATAATTTGTGTAAAATCATAAGAAATGGTTTGTGAAGAACTAGGATGAAAAATTCCACATTTGAAAAGATAAAAATAGATTTTTATCAAAATGAACTAGTTTTGAACTAGAAAAAAAAATCAATTTATTTTTGGAATAAATAAATTGAATTTGAAGTGGTTTTAAAAATAATCAGAATTTCCAATACATGAATTGGAATGGATTTGAATCGAATTTATCTTTGGAATATTTCGATGTTGGATTTCGTGATTATACAGGTATGGTTGTGGGAATTTGAAAGATATATTTATATCGTTATTCCCAATATGATATTTGTTGGTTTCAGAATTTGATATTGAATATAAGCCGATATATTTTCTATTCAGAGCCTTGTATTTAATATCAAACGTGATTTGGGTTTGTCGTGAATGGTGTCTTCATTAACACTGTTCTTAAGCCCAGTTGAGAAAAAGATTAAATCTTTCTATTTTAGATTTAATGAAGTGTACCAATTAAATAGTATTAATTGGAATTGAATTTAAATTGGTTCTTGGGTTTATTATGAATGGTGTTATGAATAACACATGTTCTTTAACCCGATTAACAATAGAATATGATTTTGGGTTTATCGTGAATCGTGTTTTAGATGACATTGGTTCTTTAACCTAGTTAAAGACAGGATATTGATTTTTGAGAAGACTAAAACTAAGTGGAGTTTTAATGAATCTTTAATTAGATTGAAAAGTGAATTGATAATTTAAATTATCAAATCTGAAAAGTGATCGAGAATGGAGTATCACCAGTTTTTCTCCAAAGCGATAGTTAAATCTTTAATTAGATTTGAACATGAAATGGTAATTAATTTTACCGATAACACTGTGGTATTAGATATGGAGTATTACCAATTTTGCTTCATGGGATGAATAGGTTGGGATTTTGAAATAAAATAAATAATTACTTCGGTGTGGTTCGCTAATCCCGACTAGTTTGGAAAACTTTAACATGGTTTGAAATGATATTCAAAGGAAGATTAAAGAATAAATTTAGAAAAATACATCTTTGATAAAATTAATGGGAACCTTTCCCTAAGAATGTGAAATTTAGGAACTAACTAGGGATCAGTTAAGTAGAATGGTTTGCTGGATATTGATCTGATGTTGGTTTCGGCCTTCGGGGTTAATCTTTGGGGAATTGTTCTCTTGCTAATTTACGGTTAGTGACTGATGAACTGGAATGATGCGTATGTTGTGTTTGTGTAACATTTGTTTATTATATACGCGGGTCATTCAGAAAGGTCGGGTTTATACCCATTCTGAATAACCGATTCGGCGATATGTCGAAGATGAGGACGGTGGTTGAAGATCGGAAGTCTTCACATCGTTTGGGTGATTACTGATGATCTTGATTGGGCTGTACACCCAAGATGAGGGAATCAGTTAGTGGTCCTCCAGATGTACTTGGAGATCGATGGACATGCGAGGAAAGTGCCTTCGGTTTTGTTCAGACCCAGAACGGACTTGTAAATGGACTGTGTGTCTGACATTGGATTTTATTCTGTGCTGATCGATCTCTATTAAATATACATTTGTTTGGCGGGGGAGAATTTATTCTCTTGCTTAACGCTCTTCTCTGAGACATACTAGCTCAGAGGTTGTATATCGATGGACATCAATCGCATGGAGTGAATTGCCTGTGTGGCACGCCTAAGTGGCAATTGATCAAGGCTTCTGTTGAAAAGCAAAGTCTTGTGGTTGATGATCAAAGCACGGCCTATGTGGCGCAGCTTTGTGTATAGCGTGAATTCGCGAGCCTCACATCTCGGTATGAGTCAAAAACGGGATAAGGACTGCAGGGAGAGCACGACGTTTCTTTCTAGCTATGGGTGGTGTCAGTGCTTAAACTGGCTGACATTTATATATATTTTTACCTATGTGGTTGTTTGAATGAGGCGCCTCGATTTTAGGTCTGTTAGGACCAGGAAACGTGTGTTCAGGAATAATTAATCCTCAAACGTAAGGGAGGACCGGCCCTGAAGCATCCAAGGGTTACCCAGAGTGTGTAGTCTTGAGACATTTGCTAGAGTGTCTCGAATCGGAGAGGAGCTTGCCCCTTGCCTCGACTCATGACGAAAATCCAATTTCCAATACGTGATATTGCGGTTTTATTTGTAGAGCCTAGTATGGCGACATGATATATGGTACCCATGCCGTCTATGATTGATATTTATGATTGAAATTGTTTTGACACTATACACTTATAATAGTCCCAAATGATTTGTTTTAAGTGTACCAAGCATGTTTGGCTATTAAAGGGGAAAACCCTATCCTCCGGCTTGTGCTGCATTGTGTGATGGGACCTATGTCTTATAATAGCTTCATTTTTTGAAAAAGCATTGCGTTGTTTATTCTATGCACTGGTGTTCTTGGGAGGAAACTCGTTCCGTGTTATACGACGTGGTCCCTTGATTTACTCTCTTTTAAAGTAAAGTTTTAAATAACTGTTTTTAGTTCTCACACCAGTCACATGACTGACCTGGGGTTTATTGTTTTAAGCTAAACTCTGGGTGCCCTTATTTTCGACACGTGCAGCTAGTAGTTTTGGTTTTGCAGATTTATATTCACAGGATCCTGGTTTACAGCTGGAACGATACTCGGAAAGCTCTGTATCCGTGTATTACTTCAAGTTGTGTTTTGTATTATTTTCCGCTGTGATGTATTTAAATGTAATTTATTGTAATCTCTGATATTTATCGAATGTGTAATATTAATTAATACTCTGTATATTCCTGTATTCTGGTGGAATTGTTGTAATAAACAATGAAATGTTCTTCTGTCTGCGTTCCAATTTGTCTTGTTCTCAAGATAATCCGGGCTTTGCTTACCGGGGAAGGTACAGGCTATCACAGTGGTATCAGAGCTTTGGTTTACAGAGCTCGAGAACAAGACACATTAGAACCGAACGAAAGAATTCATCAGATATTGGATTAGTAATATCCAATTAGAATAACTCGTTAGAGATGGGATCGGTAGTATCCTAGAACGAGTGTGGAGTATATTTTTCAAATGAAAACAATTTTTTTTGAAAATTTAAACCCTTTTATACATATTTGAATATTTATTTATATTGAATTTGTACAATCTAGTATATAAAGGTTTTGCATATACGCGTCATGAACGTATATTCAAAGTTTTAATATATTGGATAGATATAGAATCACACTCTAGTCGCCCTGAGATGATGTTGATAATGACCATGGCATCATCAATATTTATGTTCGAGCTTCGAAGGTGAGATATCTATATATTTCCATTAGACTGGTGTGAGAACCGAAACTATATAGATTATTTGTTGTGATTTGGCATCAAAAACATGATTTTCTGTATATATATCAAAATATGAATTTGAAACGTTAAATCAACCAATTGATTGATGATTGTGTTGTTTGTTTATTTGTTTGAAATTTTGAACCCTTATGCCAAATTGAATCAAATATTGAACTGTATTGAAAATTGGTCGCATTTGCATGCATATACATGTACTTACATTGAACAGGTCATAGCAAGGAGGCTAGAGCAGAAGAATAAAATTGTTTGCTCGACAAATAGGTACATGTTTACCATAATTTACTATTTTGTTTGGGTGATGATGATTTTATGAGCTGATTGGCTAGCCGCTTGGCTTTTTCTTTTTCTTTTGAGTTGAAGAAGGCCATGGGAGGCTATTTGAAATATCCCGAAGTCCCCGGTGTAGGGGAGGTTATGGCGAAATTTTTCGAAAATTTAGGGTGTTAGCCAAATTTTTGAAAATTTTGAAAAGTTCTTAGACCTGAAAAGTTGAAGAACTTAGGTCATAAAGAAAATATTGGAAGTTGAGTTGATTTGTGAAACAACTTTCGGCTTCGTTCCTTTTCGGGGACGAAAAGATTTAAGTGGGGGAGATTGTAACAACCTGGAAAATGCGAGCCAATTTAAAAATTTTATTTTGGCGATTTTAGTGAATTTTGAACATTTAAAATGAATTATTATAAATAATATCGACGAGAAATTTATTATGAATAGTATTCAGACGTATATATTTATATACGTCGTCGTTAGAATATAATATTTATTTTAAATTATAAAAGGAATTGAAAATGGCGCGGTAGTTCGATAATTCGATTTCAAACTTCAATCGAACATACCGGGTGCAGAATAAACCGGATTTTAGCGAAACCAAAAACATTTGAATCTAATTGAGAATATCTTTCCAATGAATCCTAAAAATTGAAATTTCATAGCGGGAATCAAAAGATATGTCCAGTTGAAAATTCTGAATAGTCGCTATGGAATTCAGGCCCTTAAAAATGGGAATTTTGCAAACGACCTCGGATTTCGATGAAACCACTTTTGTTGGATCCGCGATGTCAAATTATTGCTAGGTTTCAAATTTCATAATTTTTCGAATCAATATGTGAGCATGGAAAAGGAAAACGCGTTTGACCATTTTCAGTTGATTTTAATCGACTGGAAAATGGCCGTTTTTCAAGCTGTCTCAGAATTTGACGAAATTAGTTTTGTTAGGACCGTATCGTCAATACGAAGCTAGAAATAATTTTTCGGGAATTTTTCTAGTTAGTATGTGGCCCCAGTAAATTGAAATGTGCATTCAAATTCAATATATAGAGTTATATTTTGATTTTGACGAAAACTGATCGAAACGATCGAATCAACGTACGATACATATCCCATTGTGTTCGGAATGGGGGTAATTAGCTATGGACGATAGGCGGTGGGTCTCGTTTCGAGTTCGAATGAAAAAGTTACTTTTTGAAATTAAAATAAAGTATAAATTATTATATAAAAACCTTGGCCCCCTCTTTCTCTTCCATTCAGTCAACGAATAAATGAAAAAAAGAGAAAATAGAGGGGGGATCGCGATCTCGTCGCCCCCCTCCCCCGGTTGAACATCGCCGCCGCCCCAGGTGGGGCGCCACCACCGCACGACTCCCCCTCTTCTCTCCGCTCCTCCCTCCACATCTTCCAAACCCCACGCGCAGACCAGGCCGCCGCTACCCATCGCTTCCGAAGAGCCTCCCCTCCGCCGTGACCCCCTGCCGACCTCCCTAGCCTCATCAGCACCTGGCGCCACCCATGCAGCCTCTGGCGAACTCAGCCACTCCCCATTCGACCAAGCCCAACGTGAAACACCCCCTCCTCCCTGATTTTCCACTGTAAGTTTTATTTTTGTATTTATTTCTATTTTTATTTATTTTAGTAACTAAAGATAGGATTTTTAGATGAGATAAAATGGTTTTGAAAATCAGTTTTCCTTTTTAAAGGAAGTATTGAATTTTATTTTCAGATTATAAAATTCACAGCAAAATAAAAATATAATTTTTATATGTATAACATCGCCAAAAATATATAAAACCGACTGATAAAAAGGTGATTTTTATTTTAATAGTAGTAAATTAAAAATGGGATCTTTATTGTTTGAGTAGCTAAGGAAAAATATAATTTTTATATGGTAGGAATGTTAAAAATATAATTTTTATACTAGTGGCATAATAAAAATATAATTTTTATAAAGTAGAAGTATTGAAAATATGATTTTTATTATATTTGAAAAGGCAAAATCTTTATATAGAGAATAGCATGATAAAAATATAATCTTTATTATATGAACATCGATGTAAAAATAGAATTTTTATCTATATAGTAGCGGTGTAAAAATAGAATTTTTATCTATATAGTAGCAGTGTAAAAATAGAATTTTTATCCATATGGAGTGATTATAAAAATATGATTTTTATATACATAGCAACAATATAAAAATGTGATTTTTATATATGTAGTGGCTACGGGCAACGAAAGTGACAAAAGGCGAGAACAACGATGACTTCTACATAAGAAGAGTCGTGGAGTTTGGATGAGCTAGTCGGTGATAACTTCTCACCTTTTAATTTCCTTTTCTAGTTAAAAATATATACTAGGATGCAGACGGTGTTTAGTAGCACCCGACACCCATCGTCCACAGACCATGGACGGCTTGTTTGTTTAGTTAATTGTTTGGTGATTGATTTAATTGTTTGGTTGATAAATATGATTGAATTGATTGGGTGATGGGAAATAAAATATTTAAATAGTTAAAAATATTTAAATAGTTAAAAATATTTTATCGTTAAAAATATAATTTTTAACGTGAATATGAATAGAGTGAATGTGAATAAATAAATATTCATTTACAAACCGGATGGTTTGTTTATGTACACCTATTTGAAGGATATTGATTGGGACGATAAATTTTACACATCACCCAACTACACAAATAAAATCTGTGTTTGATTGTTTGAAACCCCACACAGGTATTGGGATGATATTTGGCGTACACTAATCCCAATTATTTAGTTGTATGTCAATCGATTGGTCGACAGACTGTGTGAGCGTTAATTATTTATATTCAATGCTTATGCAGTTGTGTGGTGCACTTTGGATGATGGTTGGTTGTTTATCGTTGCTTTTATATACATGTGTTGTATGGAATCCATATAATTAACATTATATGGTAATTGATTGGGCCTCATTCCAATTGGAAAAATAAAGAATATTATAAAATAAAGGTTCATATGTTGACAGTACTCATCCATTTAGATTAGTCATGTGTTGAACGAAATATTTTAACAATAAAATTTACATCTGTATCATATATAAAATTAGAAACTAACCGGAAAATAGATAAGATGAGTGGTCTCCTGGATATTGATCTGATGTTGGTTTCGGCCTTCGGGGTTAATATTTAGGGAATCGTTCTCTTACTAATTTACGGTTGGAGTCTGATTTGAAATCAAACGATAGATACCATAATTTTTATAAAATATATTAAATAACAAAAATAGTCGTGTGTTGACAATACTCATCCGTTGAGATTATTCATGTATTAAATGAAATATAGATTCATTTGTTGAATAGAATAATGAATTTATTGAAATATATAAAGTCGTGTTGATTAGAGTTGCGTCATTTTGACGTGAACGATATTATATCGATTATATTCGTTTTTAAAATGAATATTGAAAAGAAAGTGATTTCAAAATATAACGTTTTGAAAATATTTTCGTTTATATAGTAATGATATGAAATATTCAATTTTGATTCAAAATTGAATATAGAGTTGAATTGGTTTTGAAAACGAATTTAAAACGATTTATAAAATATGTTTTAAAAGGAAAGCAACGAAATATACATAATATATATATATTATATATATAATGGCCTGAATAGGACGCTCCGCACTGCGGCAGTTCGTGAATTTCGACCATTGACTTCGAATTGATGTTGCGGGAGATCAAACCGTCGGATTCTCTTGAAACCGAAACCGTTGGGTTCGTATCGAAAAGAGCTTTCTAACGAATATTTGAAATTAGAAATCTAACGGTCGGATTTGAAATTATGTCCAAATCAAATTTGTAAAAGGTCGCTGTAAGTGCGGTTCGATGGCCTTTGATGGAAATCGACTGTACGGGCCTTGATAAAATTATTAAAAATATCTATAATTTGTGTAAAATCATAAGAAATGGTTTGTGAAGAACTGGGATGAAAAATTCCACATTTGAAAAGATAAAAATTGATTTTTATCAAAATGAACTAGTTTTGAACTAGAAATAAAATCAATTTATTTTTGGAATAAACAAATTGAATTTGAAGTGGTTTTAAAAATAATCAGAATTTCCAATACATGAATTGGAATGGATTTGAATCGAATTTATCTTTGGAATATTTCGATGCTGGATTTCGTGATTATACAGGTATGGTTGTGGGAATTTGAAAGATATATTTATATCGTTATTCCCAATACGATATTTGTTGGTTTCAGAATTTGATATTGAACATAAGCCGATATATTTTCTATTCAGAGCCTTGTATTTAATATCAAACGTGATTTGGGTTTGTCATGAATGGTGTCTTCATTAACACTGTTCTTAAGCCCAGTTGAGAAAATATTAAATCTTTCTATTTTAGATTTAGTGAAGTGTACCAATTAAATAGTATTAATTGGAATTGAATTTAAATTGGTTCTTAGGTTTATCGTGAGCGGTGTTTTGAATAACACCTGTTCTTTAACCCGATTAACAATAGAATGTGATTTTGGGTTTATCGTGAATTGTGTTTTGGATGACATTGGTTCCTTAACCCAATTAAAGACAGGATATTGATTTTTGAGAAGATTAAAACTACGTGGAGTTTTAATGAATCTTTAATTAGATTGAAAAGTGAATTGATAATTTAAATTATCAAATCTGAAAAGTGATCGAGAATGGAGTATCACCAGTTTTGCTCCAAAGCGATAGTTAAATCTTTAATTAGATTTGAACGTGAAATGGTAATTAATTTAACCGATAACACCATGGTGTTAGATATGGAGTATTACCAGTTTTTCTTCATGGGATGAATAGGTTGGGATTTGGAAATAAAATAAATAATTACTTCGGTGTGGTTCGCTAATCCCGACTAGTTTGGAAAACCTTAACATGGTTTGAAATGATATTCAAAGGAAGATTAAAGAACAAATTTAGAAGAATTTATCTTTGATAAAATTAATGGGAACCTTTCCCTAAGAATGTGAAATTTAGGAACTAACTGGGGATCCGTTAAGTAGAATGGTTTCCTGGATATTGATCTGATGTTGGTTTCGGCCTTCGGGGTTAATATTTGGGGAATTGTTCTCTTGCTAATTTACGGTTAGTGACTGATGAATTGGAATGAGCCGTATGTTGTGTTTGTGTAACATTTGTTTATTATATACGCGGGTCATTCAGAAAGGCTGGGTTTATACCCATTCTGAATAACCGATTCGACGATATGTCGAAGATGAGGATGGTGGTTGAAGACCGGAAGTCTTCACATCGTCTGGGTGATTACTGATGATCTTGATTGGGCTGTACACCCAAGATGAGGGAATCAGTTAGTGGTCGTCCAGACGTACTTAGAGATCGACGGATATGCGAGGAAAGTGCCTTCGGTTTCGTTCAGACCTGGAACGGACTTGTAAATGGACTGTGTGTCTGACATTGGATTTTATTCTGTGCTGATCGATCTCTATTAAATATACATCTGTTTGGCGGCGGAGAATTTATTCTCTTTCTCAACGCCCTTCTCTGAGACGTATGAGCTCAGAGGTTGTATATCGATAGACATCAATCACATTGAGTGAATTGCCTGTGTGGCACGCTTAAGTGGCAATTGATCAAGGCTTCTATTGAAAAGCAAAGTCTTGTGGTTGATGATCAAAGCACAGCCTATGTGGCACAACTTTGTGTATAGCGTGAATTCGCGAGCCTCACACCTCGGTATGAGTCAAAAACGGGATAAGGACTGCAGGGAGAGCACGACGTTTCTTTCTAGCTATGGGTGGTGTCAGTGTTTAAACTGGCTGACATTTATATATATTTTTACCTATGTGGTTGTTGGAATGAGGCGCCTCGATTTTAGGTCTGTTAGGACCGGGAAACGTGTGTTCAGGAATAATTAATCCTCAAACGTAAGGGAGGACCGACCCTGAAGCATCCAAGGGTTACCCAGAGTGTGCAGTCCTGAGACATTTGCTAGAGTGTCTCGAATCAGAGAGGAGCTTGCCCCTTGCCTTGACTCATGACGGAAATCCAATTTCCAATACGTGATATTGCGGTTTTATTTGTAGAGCCTAGTATGGCGACATGATATATGGTACCCATGTCGTATGTGATTGATATTTATGATTGAAATTGTTTTGACACTATACACTTATAATAGTATCAAATGATTTGTTTTAAACGTACCAAGCATGTTTGGCTATTATAAGGGAAAACCCTATCCTCCGGCTTGCGCTACATTGTGTGATGGGACCTGGGTCTTATAATAGCTTCATTTTTCGAAAAAACATTGCGTTGTTTATTCTATGCACTGGTGTTCTTGGGAGGAAACCCGTTTCGTGTTATACGACGTGGTCCCTTGAATTACTCTGTTTTAAAGTAAAGTTTTAAATAACTGTTTTTAGTTCTCACACCAGTCACATGACTGACCTAGGATTTATTTTTTTAACCTAAACTCTGGGTGCCCTTATTTTCGACACGGGTAGCTAGTAGTTTTGGTTTTGTAGAATTATATTCACATGATCCTAGTTTACAGCTGGAACGATACTCGGAAAGCTCTGTATCCGTGTATTACTTCTAGTTGTGTTTTGTATTATTTTCCGCTGCGATGTACTTAAATGTAATTTATTGTAATATCTGATATTTATCGAATGTGTAATATTTTTTCATACTCTGTATATTCTTGTATTCTGGTGGAATTGTTGTAATAAACAATGAAATGTTCTTCTGTCTGCGTTCCTATTTGTCTTGTTCTCAAGATAATCCAGGCTTTCCTTACCGGGGAAGGTACGGGCTATCACAGTAATGATAACTAGGGGAAATAAATAGGTCTATGTAATTAAAGACACCCAGTGGTATAAATAGTCAATGAAAACCTAGTGGGGGATACAAGACAAAGGGGAGAGCTTGTATCATATTGTGTGGGACCCATTTCAGTCAGTAACCCGGAGTAGGTATCA
Source organism: Allium sativum (assembly GCA_030737875.1). NCBI lineage: Eukaryota > Viridiplantae > Streptophyta > Magnoliopsida > Asparagales > Amaryllidaceae > Allium > Allium sativum. The sequence goes on from CM060912.1 coordinate 170,318,486, forward strand.
AACAAAGTACTTCGTACTAGGCGAAGAAGGGGCACTCTTACTGACTGATTGTAAGAGATCCAAACGTGATGGACGGTGTGGGCAGCGCAAACCGACTGGGCCTTGTGCGTGCATGGGCCGAGCAGAAGGGGATAAGACGACGTGACACCAGTAGATATGGTTGCACATATTGGGAAATGAAGGTTGCCACTTTAAGAAGTGATACCTCCTACTGTGGGGCCAGCATAGGGTATCTATGGAGTTGGGAGCTTATTGATTAGGGTAGAAGTTAGGATACAATTAGACATATGCCTAAGTCAACCATCTTATTGTGGAAGGGATCATTTCATTCTAGTTATACGAATAATAGTGCAGAGGAATCATTAGAGAAGCGTACACACCTTATCCTATTTACCTTATCACACCTACCTCTTATGTAACTATCTCTCTCTTATCCACTTTATATGCCTGTCTTGCTACTTTTATTTTTTTTCTTGCTAAAAGTCACTAGACTCGCCAGACTTTATGTCTGACCCTTTTTGTTTTCTCCTCTTTCTTCTGTTTCCCCCCAGATACTCAAGGGAGGGAATTCTCCTGCTTAGTCAGGATTCTCATATCGTCTTGCTTGGAGCTTCTAGATGTATTGCTCAAGCTTCTATCTTTCTACTATGGCTTATGATTTGGGGATTATGCTTTCGTTATTGTTGTACTCTGATATTTAAAGTACAAGACATAAGTTTTAATGATGTACCGAGTTTATGTATTTTCAGACGTATGGCGTAACCATGCTTTATGATTAATAATTTTTTTAATTCCGCTGCTATTTTATATCTATCTTGTAATGTTTCTGTTTTGTTTACCTATAATGCTTCACGAAACTTAATGCATTCCCTTAGTGAGTGACATTAACGGAAGTGGGTTGCACACTTGGTATTAGAGCTGAAGGTTACTAGATTGGACAAAGTTTTTGAAAACTATTTTGAACAAGGTTTTAAAAGAAAGCATTTTCAAAAAGAAAAGTATATTTTGAAAAACATATTCCCCAAAGCCATGTGTAACATTTCTCGATTCTCCGCTTGATTCCTTTATCCTTTTTATCTAGGAACCGATTCTTCCTGAATGGTGTCCCCATTCTGGCAAAATGTCATAGGCATGTTTAAGCTTCGGCACATGTCGAAGGGAAATGAAGTACCTAATCTCCATCTGTAGCCGCAGTAATTTCACCTGTGGCTAACTTTCTCGAGCTTCGTAAGGATTTCCATGCGATGGAGGCAACTTTCGAGAGACTAGTTAGCTTGTTACACAAATATGGTAAAAAGGAGAACAAGGGAGTTAGGGCTAAGGAGCATAGCCCAAGGATGAGAAAAATGATGGCCCGGGAAGGGAACATAGATAAAGTTCAAATAAAGGTGAAAAGGAAGAAGTTAAGGTTGAGGAAACACAAAATAAAAAGGTGTGGCCCTAGAAAGGACGACAACAATAACAGAAGAAGGGAAGAAAGAATGGCAAGGCTAAGTGTAAGAGGAAGTGCCATAGTTGCGGGCGAGAGGGTCACTTGGCCCAGGACTGCAGGAAAGGGAAGAATGCTTGCTTCGTTTGTGAAGAGGTTGGACACTATTCTAGGGAGTTCCAAAGGAAGCAAGGGCAAGGTCAAAGGGCAGGAACCTCTGGAGGGCAAGCAAATGCTTTCGTGGCAAGTGCACCAGATAGAGGTAGGAAAGTTTCCATGGAAGGTTTTGATTTCTCTTTCCAATCTTCCTATAAGAACTCTTTTTGATTCTAGTGCTTCGCATTCGTTTATATCTATTTTTGTAGTTGTATCTCTGCACTTAATTACTAGTATGGTAGTGGATCCTGTAGTTGTCTCAAACACCATTGGTGGTTCAGCTTATTCATCTATGATTTGTCGGGGTTTGAGAATTGAGAATATCTGTGTTAGGCATCAAGTTTGAGTGCGATGCACATCCTGTTTCATGGGCTATGGTTTGATTCTAGGGATAGGCTGGCTAGTCATGTATGGTGCCATTATAAATTGTAAGAGGAGGATCGTTAGACTGTTGAATTGCCAAGGGAGGACCCTCGAGATTTTTTGTGACCCCAAGGGGTCTGTTATGTTGAGATTCGTAGAGTCACTTGACGCATCTGTCAATGATCTAATATATGTTCCAGTAGTCTGTGAGTATCCTGATGTCTTTGATGAAGTTCGGGGTTTACCCCCAAGGCGCAAGATCGATTTCCACATATATTTTGTGGACAATGCAAAGCCAGTTGCATAACCCATGCGCCATATGCCTCCGAGAGAAAGAAGGGAGCTCAGCAAACAAGTAGGGGAGCTACTTGAGAAAGGGTTTTCTTTTGGGATGGGATGAAGAAAGATGTAGCAAACTTGTTTCTCAATGTTTAGTTTGCCAGCAAGTCAAAGCTTAACAAAAGAAGCCCGGTGGTTTACTTCATCCGTTAGAGGTTCCGCAGTGGAAATAGGAGAGCGTCTCTATGGATTTCATAGATGGTTTGCCTAGATCGAAGAAAGGCAACACCAGTATCTGGGTTGTGGTGGATAGACTCACTAAGAGCGCTCACTTTATTCCAATTAGGAGTAAGAGGACGACATCATGGTTGGCAGCAATTTATCTGCGTGAGATAGTTTGTCTTCTTAGAGTACCTTCCAGCATTATGAGAGATCGTGGCCCCATCTTTACCAGAGAATTTTGGAGGAGCTTGCAAGAAGCATTAGGTACACAGTTGTGTTTGAGCACCAATTATCATCCTCAGACCGATGGACAAACAGAGAGGATGAACATGATTCTTAAAGATCTTTTGAGGCTGTGTGAAACACCCCATCTCCATTAAGGTCACTCACAAAGGGAATGCCTTAACTTCGGTGGAGGTTTATAAGTAAAAAAACACAAGATAGATATAAAACATATGTATAAGCAGCGGAAAACAAACAGACTTTCATTTCATAAATACGTGTTCATACAAAACATTTCCATAATTGTCTCATAATAACTTCCAAAACATTACATCATCATTTCTGCCTTGATTATTAAATAAAGAAGCATAAAACATAATACAAGCTGCATAAATCCCCATAGAACGTGTCCAAAAGCCATAGCCACGGAAAAAGAGTCCAAACCATACATCTACTATCTTGAAGCTTGCAAAGAGTCTGACTAAGATGGGTTGTTTCCTCCCTGTGGACCTAGTGAGAGGGGAACGGAAGAAAAGAAGACGAAAGAAAAATAGAGTCAGACATAAAGCCTGGTAAGTCTAGTGACTCTTCGGTATGAGAATAAGAAAAAGGGCATGATAGGTATAAACTGGAAATAGGAAAGTATCATAAACTAAAATAAAGCAGTTTGAACCGAATATACTATCGCACCCCACACTATATCTCTGCACATACTTGCATTGTCTCAACTGGCACCCCATGATCAGGGTGAAGTGATCCCCTTTCTAAAGATCGGCTCCTACTCGCAAAATCATATATGTCATACGGCCCGCAATGATTGTAGATACCTATGCTGGTCCCACCATAGGGTGTATCAAGTCCCATGGTGGCGGCCCGACACAATCCTAGAATGCATAAGTTATACTACTGGTGCCCAGTGCCCTGTTTGTCTGCTCTGAAGTGTGTGCACGCCCGCACTCCATTAGAACCCACACTGCTGCACCAACCACCGTGGCTTTTGACCGCTTACAATCAGCCCTGTAATCGTGCCCCAGCCTGCCTACTTTCAGGGTACCATGATACCTAATTGGGTTACTGATGAAATGTGTCCCCGTTACTAGGGCTTTCTAGTCAAACATGTTAAGTGGTTAAGTGTCTGTACTTACCTAACCCCACCCATCAGTTTAATTAACATGTTGAATTGGTTAAGTGTTTTAGTTAACTTAACCCTACCATTCCGACTGGTCTGTCCTTAGCTTTTTAAAGCACCGACCACTCACATTTTACAGGTACTGTTACGGTTACTGGATATGCCAGTCGGTTCCGGGCAGGTTTACACCGTAACTTAGTCTAACCTCGGGTCCTTATTGGGCTTAATGCTTAACCTCTCACATTGGATAGGTATTGTTGTGATTACTGGACAGCCGGGCGGGTCCGGGCAGGTTTACATCACAACTCAATCCAACCTCGGGTTAAGCATACTCGTATTTTCTAAATTTACATATTTGTCTCTATTACTTGTTATATGTAAATTTGTTAACAATTAATTGTTGTGGCCCACTTTCCAAGTTCATCATTTTTGGTACAAGAATTTTATACCATTTAAGTGCCACCAATTATTGGCATGTGCCAAACATGCCAATACACATATTTTTCACCAATTTATGTCAAGTTTCCTATAATTACCAATTTTTCCTAACGTTACCCCGTCTAAATATTAGGCTAACAATCTTAGACTAATTTTTTGTCCGCATGATTTTTAAAATATAATATTAGGCTAAAACTTAGCCTAATTTAGCGTACACAAAATTGGCATAAAGAAATTCATTAACATAAACATGACATAGGAGTAAACTTGGCATTTTCGGCATAGTCAATATGAACATCATAGGTGTGAACTTGCAAAATCGTCAACATGAATATCATAGGTGTGAACTTGCAACGTCGACTAAATCAACGTACATATATGTGAATTTGCAACATAGGCTAAATCAACTTACATATATGTGAACTTGCATTGAAATAGGGATCTAACTAAATACATGTCACATGAATTAGCATATGATTTAGACAATATAAGCCTAAACATGTTTAGATCTAGGCATAACATCGAAGATCACTAGCATATGACATGTCCATAAAGTATGTATAATTTTATACATGTGTGAACTAGATCCAATCATATTTACTACTATAACATGAAACTTGTAGTAAAATGGATCTTGGCATGGATCCAATTATGAACTTGTAAATTTTATATAAACATATGAGCATGTATATGAACTTAATCATTTAGGCATGGAGGTTTTAGCATAAAGTATATACATGAGATATTAACTTGGACATAACACATACAACCTATATTAAACATATAAACATATAGGTGTAAATTCTAACATTAACCATATACTTGTATGTGATGTTGCTTTCATTCTAAATGTAGAATAGGATCAACATCAAATAAATTATACCACAAACATCCCAACCATTCACAATACAATCATTGCAATACACAGACATGAATTAGGATCGTCATTATACAATAGTAAAATTTTATTTCCATTTTACATCGAATCAAGTCTCAATTTTATTCCCATCGGAAAAATCACTATACTTACAACAAACTATGAACTTGAATTTTGGTTTCTGAGTTCTGAATTTGCAATGTTTTCCTTTGGGTAGATAAACGTTGTTTGAATCTTGTTTTTACTTTAGTTTTGCTCGTCTCTAAGCTTTCTTCAAGTGGAGGCTACTCTTGGCTTCCTTCCAGCAGCATGATGGCTCTATCTATATTTTTTTGTGTGAATTTAGGTTGGAGACTAAGGTTGTTTATATAGAATTTCAAACTAATTAGAGCCGTTGATGAAGCTAGAGTTAAATCAAGGTCATCCGTCTCAAGAGAAGCCAACCAGAAAGTGACAAATCAGCCCTAGTGACACAGCCGAGCCCCAGAAACCGAGCCAGGACCAGACCAAGCAGGTCAGGTCGACCAAGCAGGTCGACCTCCAGGTCGACTACATGGTCGACCTGGGTACCCAGGTCGACCCCCTTGTCGACCTGGATCCTGGGCAGGAAAATTCCCGCCCAGCCCAGTTCTGGTCCAGTTTTGAATTTTGAACTTGTTTTCGGGCTGTTTGAATTTTAAATCGAATTCTGAAACTTCTGGAGGTCATAACTCCTTCATACGGTGTCCGATTTATGCTAACTCGGACTCTATCTCAAGCAGAATTCCGAGACGAACGTAATGGATTAACCCGTTTCCCTTAATTCTAACATTTAGAATTAATTATACTTTAATTTTTTAATTTACTGTTAATAGAAAATTCGGGGTGTTACATTCTCCCCTCCTTAAAGGATTTCGTCCCCGGAATCTTCAAGTCTAGAAGAACGTATATCCTAACATCCAATCTTCCATCTACTCAACCAACAAACACATGCATCCATTGTCCTTAAAAGACTTCTAATGCTTCATGATCGTATGCATAGTGTGTGTATATGTCCTTATCCAATGCAAAAATTAGGCGGTCTACTGATTCAGTTGACCTCCTTAATGCGAATCATGTAAGTGTCATGAATCCATTATGTATGCAAATTTTCCCTACTCATAATTCTACATTAGTGCGCAATCATTCATACAAATGCGACATCCATATGAAAACATATCAAGTTTCAACCACATACAAATATGAATACATATATGCATATGCAATATGAAGTGAACGAGCCGATCTAAAACCTAGGTTGTGTGTATATGCATCCACGAGCAACCACTAGCAACCACTTGCAGCCATCAATCATAACATGTTTCAATTACATATTTACATCCAAAGGGGTTTCTACCTAAGGATAAAGGATAATATCGAGGAGATATACCTAAAAAGATAGATACAAGTACAACTTAAGGAAAAAGAGAAATCAAAGATGTACCCTAAAAAAGAAAAGCGTAGGCCGTGCGTATTCTGTCCTCAGTATCCCAAGTTGCGTCTTCCTCGACGTCGCTCCACTAAACTTTGACAAGCTTGACTTCACGGTTGCGTAGATTTTTCACTTCAGTTCCTAGGATGCGGGTTGGAACTCTCCTTACAGTTGCTTCGTGTTCCACTTCGGCTTCTTCTAGAATGCTTGGCTCCACCACTTCCGCAGATTCATGTATACATTTTCGAAGATGAGAAACGTGAAAACCATTGTGAATTCCATCCAAGCTTTTGGGCATCTTTACTCTATGAGCCATCTTCCCAATCTTCTCAATGATAGGGAATGGTCCTACAAATCTTGGTGCTAGCTTTCCTGTGAATCCAAAGCGAACGATGTTCCTTAAGGGAGATACCTTAAGGAAAACCCTGTCTCCAACCTCAAACTCAAGGTAGGTCCTTCTTTTTGTCTGCGTAGGATTTCTGTCTATCTTGCGCCGTCTTCATTCTCCTTTGTATCAAGTCCACTTTTTCTGAAGTCTCTCTAATCATGTCTAGCCCAAGTATAAGCTTGTCTGTAGACTCCCACCAACAAGTTGGTGATCAGCACGGTCTTCCATACAAAGCTTCGAAGGGCGCCATGCCGATGGTGGCTTGGTAGCTGTTGTTGTAGGGAACTCCACTAAAGGAATATGATCCTCCCATGTTCCTCCAAAGTAAAAAACATAGTCTCAGAAGATCTTCTAATACTATGTTCACCCTTTCCGTCTGACCATCAGTTTGGGGGTGATAGGTCGTGCTCAAGCATAACTGTATGCCTACAGCTTCTTGTAGACTCCGCCAAAATTCGCTTGTAAAGATAGGATCTCGGTCACTCACTATGCTGGAGGGTATTCCATGGAGTCGAACTATTTCCTTGAGATAAAGAGAAGCTAGAGACGAGGCAATCCTTCTACTCTTGATAGGTATAGAGTGGGCGCTTTTTGTGAGCCTGTCCACTATTAGCCAAACGAGTGTTGCCCCTTTCTGACCTAGGCAACCCATCAATGATGTCCATTGAAATGCTATCACACTTCCATTGCGGGACTTCTAGAGGATGAAGCAGTCCTCCAGGCTTATTTTGTTCCGCCTTAACCTGTTGGCATATCACGCACATAGAAACGAAATATTCCACATCCTTTTTCATGCCACTCCAAAAGAAAACTCTCTTTACGTCCTTGTACATCTTGTCTCCACCTGGGTGTATTGTCATCTTGGAATGGTGAGCTTCCTTGAGAACCATTTTTACTAAATCCCTTGCTTGTGGGACACATAGTCTTCCATCTCGCCTCAGCCAACCCTTATCATCGATGGAGTACTATTGAGGTGACTGGAAGTTTCACCCACAATTAGTTTATCAATCACATCCAAAAGCTAAGGGTCTTTACGTTGTGTGGCCCCTATTGAGTCTAAAAGAGTGGGCCGTACTTTTAGTGATGCCAACAAACTAGGTACAAAATCAGAGGAGGGCCTAAAGTCAAAACTGGCTATATACTCCAAGCTTTGCCTTTCTACAAAGATAGGGCTTAAGGTCAGCTTCTTTCTACTCAAGGCGTCTGCTACTACGTTGCCCTTGCCAGGAGTATAAGAAATCTAAAACTCATACGAGGCAAGGAACTCCATCCACCTTTGCTGCCTCAAGTTAAGATCTTTCTACGAGAAAAGATACTTCAACGATTTATGGTCAGTATACAATTCGAACTTCTCACCTAGAAGATAATGGCGCCAAGACTTAAGCGTAAAGACGATGGCAGCCAACTCAAGATCTTGGTTTGGGTAGTTCTTTTCAAGAATTTTCAATTGTCCTCCACCATAAGCTATTACCTTCCCTTCTTGCATCAGAACATCGCCTAGTCCCGTACCACAAGCATCCGTGTATACTGTGAACATCTTGCTTCCATCAGGTAAAGTCAGAACTGGGGCTGTTGTAAGAGCCCTTTTTAAGCGTTGGTAAGCAATATCACAATCCAAATCCCAAGCGAATGCTAGATTCTTCTTTGTCAGCCTGGTGAGTGGAGCTGAGATTTTCGCAAAATCTCTAATGAATATTCGGTAAAAACCGGCTAGCCCAAGAAAGCTTCGGACTTCGGTTGCATTTCTTGGTGTCTTCCAATCTTTCACTGCCACCACTTTCGCGGGGTCCACAGCTAACCCCTCTTTGGACACTACATGTCCAAGAAACCTTACCTCTTCTCTTCAGAAGTGGCACTTGGAGAATTTTGCTTTTAGTTGATGTGCACGGAGAGTATCCATGATTTCCTTCAGATGCTGAGCATGTTCTTCCTCATTCTTTGAGAAGATCAAAATATTGTCTACGAAGACCACCATGAACTTATTGAGGAATTCTCTGAACACCCTGCTCATTAGGTCTACGAAATAAGAGGGTGCGTTTGTCAAGCCGAAAGGCATGACAAGCTACTCAAAGAAACCGTCTAGGGTTCTGAACGTCTTCTTATCAATGCTATCCTCAACTATCCTTAGCTGATGGAACCCAGTAGCCAGATCAAGTTGGGAGAAGACCGACACACCTACAAGCTGATCAAACAAATCGCCTATTCTGGGAAGCGTGTGCCTATTCTTCTTAGTCAGCTTGTTTAGCTCCCTATAGTCCACACAAAGACGTAGTGAGCCATCTTCTTTAGTGGTGAACACCACTGGAGCACCCCATTCCGAGATACTCCGCCTTATAAACCCCTTCTCGAGAAGCTCCTTAACTTTCTTACTGAGCTCCTTTCTATCCTTTGGAGCCATGTGTCTGACAGGTAAAGCTACAGGCTTTGGATTATCAACAAGATATATGCGGAAGTCTATTTCCTGCCTCGTAGGTAAGCCCTTCACCTCTTTAAAGACATCCGAATATTCACGGACTACTCTAACCGACTGCAAGTTCTCAACAGAAGCATCAAGCGACTCTAGATAACTAAGCATAACAGCATTCAAGGGATTACAAGAAATTTCTAGAGTGTTACCGAGACGAGTCAAGAGTCTAACCACTCTTTTCTCACAATCAAGAATGGCACCATTACTGGATAACCAGTCCATGCCTAAGATCAGTCCATATCCCGAGAAGCCCAAAGCAAAGGCACTACATCTAAACTCAACACTTAGAATAGAGATTTTCAAATCCAAACAAACCATTGACAAATAAGCTGAGCCCCCAATTGGATTTGAAACAACCAAGGGATCTTCTATCATACTAGTGTCTAGGTGCAGAGATTCTACTAAAGTAGATGAAATAAAGGAGTGTGATGCACCAGAATCAAAAAGAGTGTGAACTGGATGATCATAGAGGTAAGCTAAGCTTTCTACAGAAATATTTCTACCTTGTTCCTACGGAGGTGCCACCAGTGCGTGAACCTGTCCCCCTAAAGTGGATCCAGTTCTCTATCCCTTCCTCCGCTTCTTTGGGAAGTCCTTAGCCATATGTCCAGTCTCGCCGCAATGGAAACAGCAACCATTCATCTTCGCCTTCTTCTTTCTGCAGTCTTTCACTATATGTCTAACAATGCCACAGAAATTACACTTTCTTTTTTCGTGGGGTTTGTTGTTCTTCCCGCCTTTCTTTGAATCAACCTTCTTGTTTTGTGACCCTTCCCCCTTCTTGTCTTGAGGCACTTCTGCTTTTGCCTCTTGCCTTTATCTTCCTCGTGTAATAGCGCCATGTCCACCAAGCTTTCATAAGTCACTCCCATGGGTATATGGGTCATAGCAAGGCTGTGTAAAGGCTCATTCAGACCTTTGATGAAGCAAAGGTCCTTCTTGTGTTGGGTGTTTACTAAATCCAGCCCAAATCTGGCTAGCTGATTAAACTGATTGACGTACTCCATGATCGTCATACTCCCTTGTTTAAGAGTAAGGAGCTTCTACATCTGCAGGCTTCTTTCAGCTTGGGAGAGGAATTTCATCTCAAACCTCATCCTGAAATCTTCCCAAGTTTCCACTGGCCTCTCAGCATGGGTAACTTCACACCAATAGGGAGCTTCAACTTTAAGCAACCACACTGCTAGCTGTATCTTTTGCCTGTCGTCAACTTCGAAGATGACGAACAAATCTTCGGTCTCCTTCAACCAGTTCCTTGCTACCACAAAGGAATCAGTTCCATAAAAGTCCTTTCCACCCATAGCCTTGAAGTCTCTACATGTCTTAGCGAAAGTATTTCCACGAGAAGGAGGAGGATCCGCTGCCACTGTGGGAGGAGGAATGTCTGCTGGGCCCACACCATTGGCCCTAGCCTCTAGGTACCTTCGGAACCAGCCAGGTATCGATACTCCTTCTGGAAGGTTAAGATCTTCAGATATGCTAGAACAAAAAAGGAAAGTATTCAAGATAAAAGGATAGAGAGGTAGTGCATATGGATTTGGGGAACTATGCCTTTTAAAAACAATGCTTTTCCTTGAAAAAATATGCTTCTTTAAACTTCTCATTTGAAAATAGTTTCAAAAACCTTTATCTAATCTGGTAAATCTGTGCTCTGATACCAAGTGAAACACCCCACCTCCATTAAGGTTACTCACAAAGGGAATGCCTTAACTTCGGTGGAGGTTTATAAGTAAAAGTCAAAGATAAAACACAAGACAGATATAAACACATATGTATAAGCAGCGGAAAACAAACAGACTTTCATTTCATAATTATGTGTTCATTCAAAACATTTCCATAATTGTCTCATAATAACTTCCAAAACATTACATCATCATTTCTATCTTGATTATTAAATAAAGAAGCATAAAACATAATAAAAGCTGCATAAATCCCCATAGAACGTGTCCAAAATCCATAGCCAAGGAAAGAGAGTCCAAACCATACATCTACGATCTTGAAGCTTGCAAAGATTCTGACTAAGCTGGGTTGCTTCCTCCCTGTGGACCTTGGGGGGGGGAGGGGACGGAAGAAAAGAAGACGAAAGAAAAATAGAATCAGACATAAAGCCTGGTAAGTCTAGTGACTCTTCAGTATGAGAATAAGAAAAAGGGCATGATAGGTATAAACTGGAAATAGGAAAGTATCAGAAACTAAGATAAAGCAGTTTGAACCGAATATACTATCGCACCCCACACTATATCTCTGCACCTACTTGCATTGTCTCAACTGAAACCCCATGATCGGGGTGAAGTGATCCCCTTTCTAAAGATCAGCTCCTACTCGCAAAATCATTTGTGTCATACGGCCCCCAATGATTGTAGATACCTATGCTGATCCACCATGGGGTGTATCAAGTCCTATGGTGGCGGCCCTACACAATCCTAGAATGCATAGGTTATACTACTTGTGCCCAGTGCCCTGTTTGTCTTCTCCGAAGTGTGTGCATGCCCGCAATCCGTTAGAACCCACACTGCTGCACCAACTGCTGTCACTTTTGACCGCTTACAATCAGCCCAGTAATCGTGCCCCACCCTGCCTAGTTTCAGGCTACCATGATACCTAATTGGGTTACTGCTGAAATGGGTCCCCGTTACTAGGGTTTTCTTGTCAAACATGTTAAGTGGTTAAGTGTCTGTATTACCCTAACCCCACCCATTAGTTTAATTAACATGTTGAATTGGTTAAGTGTTTTAGTTAACTTAACCCTACCATCCTGACTGGTCTGTCCTTAGCTTTTTAAAGCACAAATCACTCACATTAGACAGGTATTGTTACGGTTACTGGATGTGTCGGTCAGTTCCGGGCAGGTTTACACCATAACTCAGTCTAACCTCGGGTCCTTATTGGGCTCAATGCTTAACCTCTCACATTGGATAGGTATTGTTGTGATTACTGGACAGCCGGGCGGGTTCGGGCAGGTTTACATCACAACTCAATCCGACCTCGGGTTAAGCATACTCGTATTTTCTAAATTTACATATTTGTCTCTATTACTTGTTATATGTAAATTTGTTAACAATTAAGTGTTGTGGCCCACATTCCAAGTTCATCATTTTTGGTATAAGAATTTTATACCATTTAAGTGCCACCAATTATTGGCATGTGCGAAACATGCCAATACATATATTTTTCACCAATTTATGTCAAGCTTCCTATAATTACCAATTTTTCTCAACGTTACCCCGTCTAAATATTAGGCTAACAATCTTAGCCTAATTTTTCGTCCGCATGATTTTTAACATATAATATTAGGCTAAAAACATAGCTTAATTTAGTGTACACAAAATTGGCATAAAGAAATTCATTAACATAAACATGACATAGATGTAAACTTAGCATTTTCGGCATAGTCAATATGAACATCATAGGTGTGAACATGCAAAATAGTCAACATGAATATCCTAGGTGTGAACTTGCAACGGTGACTAAATCAGCGTACATATATGTGAATTTGCAACATAGACTAAATCAACTTACATATATGTGAACTTGCATTGAAATAGGGATTTAACTAAATAGGTGTCACATGAATTATGATTTAGACAACATAAGCCTAAACATGTTTAGAACTACGCATAACATCGAACATCACTAGCATATGACATGTCCATAATGTATGTATAATTTTATCACTTGTGCGAACTAGATCCAATCATGCTTACTACTATAACTTGAAACTTGTATTAAAATGGATCTTGGCATGGATCCAATTATGAACCTGCAACTTTCATATAAACATATGAGCATGTATATGAACTTAATCATTTAGGCATGGAAGTTTTAGCATAAAGTATATACATGAGATCTTAACTTGGACATAACACATACAACCTATATTAAACATATAGGTGTAAATTCTAACATTAACCATATACTTGTATGTAATGTTGCTTCCATTCTAAATGTACAATAGGATCAACATCAAATAAATTATACCACCATTCCAACCATTCACAATACAATCATTGCAATACACAGATATGAATTATCATCGTCGTTATACAATAGTAAAATTCCATTTCCATTTTACATCGAATCAGGTCTCAATTTTATTCCCATCGGAAAAATCACTATACTTACAACAAACAACGAACTTGAATTCTGGATTCTGAGTTCTGAATTTGCAATGCTTTCCTTTGGGTAGATAAATATTGTTTGAATCTTGTTTTTACTTTAGTTTTGCTCGTCTCTAAGCTTTCTTCAAGTGGAGGCTACTCTTGGATTCCTTCCAGCAGCATGACGGCTCTATCTCTATTTTATTTGTGTGAATTTAGGTTGGAGACTAAGGTTGTTTATATAGAATTTCAAACTAATTAGAGCTGTCGATGAAGCTAGAGTTAAATCAAGGCCATCCATCTCAAGAGAAGCCAATCAAAAAATAACAAATCAGCCCTAGTGACACAGCCAAGCCCCAGAAACCGAGCCAGGACCAGACCAAGCAGGTAAGGTCGACCAGGCAGGTCGACCTCCAGGTCGACTACATGGTCGACCTGGGTACCCAGGTCAACTCCCAGGTCGACCCCTGGTCGACCTAGGTCCTAGACGGGAAAATTCCCGCCCAGCCCAGTTTTGGTCTAGTTTTGAATTTTGAACTTGTTTTCGGGCTGTTTGAATTTTAAATCGAATTCTGAAACTTCCGGAGATGATAACTCCTTCATACAGAGTCCAATTTATGCAAACTCGGACTCTATCTCAAGCAGAATTCTGAGACAAACGCAATGGCGTAACCCGTTTCCCTTAATTCTATCATTTAGAATTAATTATACTTTAATTTGCTAATTTACTGTTAACAGAAAATTCGGGGTGTTATACTATGTATCTTAGACTTCGGAGGGACTGGGGAAGAGCTTCTTCCTTTAGTAGTGTTTGCCTATAATAATAGGTATCAAGCTAGAATAGGCAAGGTACCCTTCGAAGCATTATATGGATGACCCTGTATATCACCAACTTATTGGTGGGAGTCTATAGAAAGATTATTACTTGGACCATATATGGTTAGAGAAACTGTAACACCCCATGTCCGTTAATGTCACTCACAAAGGGAATGCATTAAGTTTCGTGGAGCGTTATAAGTAAGCAGAAAAAATATTACAAGACAGATACATAAAATAGTACATGAAAATTTTATAACTTTATTGCAACGTAAACAGAAATAAGTTTGGTTACATCTTCTCACCCATCACACCAAAACCAAGTACATAATATCAGTCTTGTACAAAAGTCATCAGATGACTGCAAAATCTTATCCATAGACTCCCACAAACAAGTTGGTGATCGGCACAGTCATCCATAAAAACAGTCAAAACGTGCCATGCCAATACTAGCTTAATAACTGTTGTTATAAGCAAACTTCACAAATGGAAGGTGCTCTTCTTATGTCCCTCCAAAGTTTAGGATGCATAATCTCAAAAGATCTTCAAGGATTCTATTCACCCTTTCTGTCTGTCCATCCGTCTGAGTGCGATAAGCGATGCTCAAACATAACTGCGTACATATCGCCTCTTGCATATCACCCTTTCCTCTTGCATCGAAAACTGCTCCAAGCCCTAGCCCGCAAGCATTGGTATATATGGTGAACGGTTTGCTCATATTGGCTTGATATCTTCGCAAAGTCCTTAATGAACTTCCTATAATAGTCCGCCTAACCAAGAAAGCTTCCGTTGTATTCTTAGGAATCTTCCAATCTTGGATTGCTACCACCTTCGTGGGATCCAGTGCTATCCCTTCCTTATAACCTCACTTCCTTCCTCCAAAAATGACATTTGGAGAACTTTGAGTTGATGTGCTCGAAGGGTCTCCAAGACTTCCCTAAGACGTAGGGCATGTTCTTCCTTGCTTCTAGAGAAGATCAGGATAGCATCTACAAAGACTACTACAAACTTGTTTAGATACTCCCTAAACACCCTACTCGTTAAGTCCACTAAATAGGCGGGTGCATTCATCAAGCCAAAAGGCATGACAAGCCACTCAAAGAAACTATATGGAGTTCTAAATGCAGTCTTATCTATACTATCCTCAGCTACCCTCAACTGATGAAAACCTATAGCTAAGTCCAACTCTGAGAAAACCGAAGCACCAACCAACTGATCGAACAAATCACCTATTTTTGGAAATGGGTGCCTATTCTTCTTCGTGAGCTTATTCAACTCCCTATAGTCCACGACAATCTAAGCGAACCATCATCCTTCGTAGCGAAAACAACTGGAGCACCCCATTCTAAAATACTTCTTCTTATGAACCCTTTCTCAAGTAGCTCCCCTACTTGTTTACTTAGTTCCTTCCTCTCTCTCGGATCCATATGGCGCACTAACAATGCAACTGGCTTAGTATTATCTACTAAGTATATTCGAAAGTCTATCTCGCACCTCAGGGGTAAACCCCGAACCTCATCAAAGACGTTATCATGCTCATGGACTACTCGAACAGATTGCAAATCATCGATGGATGCGTAAAGTGATTCTAGGTAGCTAACCATCACTGAACCCCTAGGGTCATAAGAGATATCAAGGTTCCTTCCACACCGAGTCAACAACGTAACTACCCTCCTTCCACAGTTTAGGACGACACCATACCTGGCTAGCCAATCCATCTCTAGAATCAGACCATTGCCCATGAAACCAAGTACGTAGGCGTTGCATTCAAACACAACACCCAAGATAGACACTCTAAAATATTGACAAATCATAGATAAATGAGCTGAACCACAAATAGGATTTGAGACTACAATGGGATCCATAACTAAACTAGTATTAAGGTGTAGAGTTTCAACTAGCGAAGCAGATATAAACGAAAGTGAAGCGCCAGAATCAAACAAGCTTCTAACAGGATGATCAAAAAGGAAAACCAAACTTTCTACCTCTATCAGGTATGCCAGCCGTGAGAGCACGCATCTGTCTTCCGGAAGATCCTGTACTTTGTCCCTGCCCTTGATCTTGCCTCTTTGGATAATCCCTGATAAAATGTCCTGTCTCTCCGAAATGATAACAACCAATCTTCTTCTTCTTCTTCCTATGGTCTTTGGATATATATGACCCACCATTTCTCAGTAATGACACTTCCTCTTTTCTCGGGGTCTATAGTTCTTTCCACCCTTCTTAGGTTCCATTTCCTTATTTTGTGATCCTTCAACCTTGACCTCCTTCTTTTCTCCTTTATCTTCTTTGTGCATCAAGGCTATATCCATGGGTTTCTCATCCTTGGGTTGTGCTCCTTAGCCCAAACTCCCTCATTTTCATTCTCAATCTCATCCTTGTGAAACATGTTAACAAGTTTCTCCAAAATTGCCTCCATCGCGCGGAAAACCCTACAAAGCTAGAAAGAAAATTAGCCGCAGATGAAAGTACTGTGGCTATAGATGGAAATTTGGCACTTCTTTGCCATTCGACAGGCGCCGTAGTCTCATCATGCCTACGGAACCATGCCGCGTTGAGGTTACCTCCGAGAAAGCCAGAAGCCTTGGAGACTAAAAAAATAAGTAAACAAGGATTGAAACAGAAAAATCAAGAGATGGTGCATATGGCTTTAGGGAGTATGTCTTTTAAAACAAACTTTTCATTTGAAAATACTTCTTTTAAAACAGCTTTCAAATTTTTTTATCCGATCTGGCAACCTTCAACTCTGATACCACGTGTAACACCCCATGTCTGTCAATGTCACTCACAAAGGGAATGCATTAAGTTTCGTGGAGAGTTATAAGTAAATAGAATAAAATATTACAAGGCAAATGCATAAAATAGTACTTGAAAAATTTATAACTTTATTGCAATGGAAACAGAAATAAGTTTGGTTACAGCTTCTCACCTATCACACCAAAATTAAGTACATAATATCAGTCTTGTACAAAAGTCATCAGAGGACATAATTTTTAAAAACATAATCCCTAATCCAAAGTGCCATATGAAAGAGAAACAAAGTTGAGCATTACTTTCAATACTTCCAAGCGCTTCAAGAAGAAAGGAATCCAAGTCAAGCATCACCAATCCCACCCTGAGGACCTAGGGGGGAAAGAAAGAAAAAGGCGAACAAAAAGGGGTCAGACATAAGTCTGGCGAGTCTAATGACTTTAACAATATAATCAGTAAAGTAACAGGACAAGAACATAAACTGGATATAAGAGATGACTACAACATAAGCAGATATGACAAGGTAACAAGACAAATAGGATGTAACGTTGACTGCGCTTCTAACCACTATAAGGTATTCTCTGTACCGCACCAATACTAGTTTCATACTATAAGGTGATCCCTCTTCGCTAAATAGAATGATGATAGTTTCGTGTACTTCTAGCTGCCATCATAGGTAACCTTTGTGCACCTATCACCACAAGATATACCCATTATCCTCCTTGTTCGATTATGTACTCCTAGCTGCTCTCGTAGGTTTCCCACTTGCTCCAACCACCACTAGTTGTACTCTACTTACTAATCATAGTAATGGTAGCTTCATGTACTCCTAGCTGCTCTCGTAGGTGCCTCACTTTCTCCTACCACCACTAGTTGTACCCACTACCCTCCCCATTTGATCGGCTCCCTAACCTCGTAGATACCTGTGCTGGTCCCATAATAGGGTGTATCACTCCCTAAGGTGGCAACCCCAATACTACTGAAACGCACATCTTATACCTACACGATGCAACAACGTCTTACCTACCAGCCCGAACCCACGCACACACATGACTCCGTTGGACTTTCACTGCCATCGCTAACTCTTTATTGTCATCTTACAATCAACTCCAGTAAGTGTGTCCCTTTCCTCAACCTAGTTCGAGCTCATATAGATACTGAAATGGGTTACTGGTTTAAAAGAGTCCATACACTTGACACAAGCTTCCATCCTAAGCTTGGTCCCCACTGGGAATTCCCACTTAACCCCTTTTTATCCCCATGTCTTGTCACATGTCTCAATTTTGTTAAGTTCTTTTATTATGTTTCACATGTTGTCCATGTCACCTACTTAACCCCTTTACTATTCCCATGTCTTATCTTGGTTAAGTGTTAATTATTTACATTATACGTGCTACCCATGTAATACGTGCTACCCATGTCACCCACTTAACCCTTTTACTGTTCCCATGTCTTCCAACATGTCTTATCTTGGTTAAGAGTTTTTAATTGTGTTTCACATGCTATCTATGTCACCCACTTAACCCCTTTACTATTCCCATGTCTTACCGCATGTCTCAGCTTGGTTAAGTGCTTTAATTATGTTTCACATGCTACCCATGTTACCCACTTAACCCTTCATTATTTCCATTTCTTACTACATGCCTCAGCTTGGTTAAGTGCTTTAATTATGTTTCACATGCTACCCATGTTACCCACTTAACCCTTTATTATTCCCATGTCTTACTACATGTCTCATCTTAGTTAAGTGCTTCAATTATGTTTCACATTCTACCCATTTTACCCACTTAACCCTTTAGTACCCCCATGTCTAATCACATGTCTTATCGTAGTTAAGTGTTCATTAATTCATTATAACCTTAATCTTGCAAGACCTCCCACATTAGATTATCATTTTGCGGTTGCTGGATATGCCGGGCAGTTCCGGTATGCTTATACCGCAATCCGAATCTAACCTCGTGTCTTTGCATTAACATGCATCTAATATCTACCCTTGACCTCTTGCATTAGATTACCAAATTGTGGTTTCTGGATATGTAGGGCAGTTCCAGGCAGGCTTATACCGCAATCCGAATCTAACCTCGTGTCTTAGGCGTTCATTATCACTTTCTTGATTCAAGTCCTAATTTACCCATAATTTCCGATCTAAATTATGTTTATACTCTCATGTGCCAAATTATGCACAAACCCATCTTCATAGTTATTAATTTTTTTTGCCAATTCTCATGTATACAAGTCATACTCAATTATCCCCAAAACATTTTTCCATATTCATCAACAACTTATGCCAAATTACATATTATTCAATATTTCCCAAACTTTTCCCACAATGTTCCCACGTCATTCGTACGTATGATTCAACGTGATATAATTAGGCTTGAAGTTAGCCTAATCTCAAAAATAAAAAGGAAAAGAAGAGAAGAAGGGAAGTGAACCATGACATCAAAACTGGCATAAAAATAGGCGTATGAAATATGAATTGGCATAGATATATAAAATAGATCCAATAGGCATATGGAATATGAACTGGCATAGAACAATAAAATAGATCCAATAGGCATATGATAAAAAAAATTGGGTATGAATATGAAAGATAAGAATTTACAAAACTTTATATGATTCATCATACAGGCATATTCATAAAATCCAATTTACAATCTTATCCCAATCACTTTTAGTTTAATTATATGTGAAAGTAACATAGACTCACAGTGATAGTATTCTTAGAAATGAGAATTAATCGTTGTTGTTGCAATTCTGATCTTGAATAATCTTCTAATTTGATTGTTGAAGAAGAACTATCTCTAAATCTCTACTTTGATTTTGGTTGGAGAAGAAAGGCTAGGCTAATTTAGATTAGAGCAGCATGGAGGCACCATGAATTAGTTTAATTAAATTAGGGTTAGGTTTAGGTACTTATTTATAGGTGCATAGGGTGAACTGGGACCTTTAGATTAGATTAGGAGCCGTCAGAACAATACAAATAAAAAAACACGTCATCTGGAAGCTACCCAGAAATTTCCGTCTGGATCTGAAAAGGGGCCGACACCCCCCATGGGTATCGACACCCATGTTGACACCCCACCATGGGGGTCGACACCCCTAGGTGGGATTTTTCCCGCTCTCTTTTTCTAGGTTTTGAATTTCTAATTATTTTTTTTAATTCTGCTTATCTTTTAAACCTTCCGAGCCTCATAACTTTTTCATACGGTGTCCGATTTATGCAAACTCGAACTCTATCCCTAGCAGAATTCCGAGACGAATGCAATGGCGCAACCCATTTTACTTAATTCTTCTTCTGAAAATTAAGTGTTCTTAATTTTTTTAATTTTAATGTTTTAAAATTATAGGGTGTTACAGAAACATCTGGAAAGACTGACCTTATTCGAAGGCGGATGAAGACAGCTCAAGATAGGCAGAAATCCTATGCAAACAAGGGAAGAACTATCATCAAATTCGAAGTAGGAGACTTGGTTTTTATCAAAGTTTCACCTCTAAGGAATGTGGTTCGCTTCGGATTAGTAGGGAAGTTGGCACCTAGGTTTGTTGGACCAATTCCCATAGCCAAGAGGATTGACCAAATGGCCTATAGAGTAAAACTCACAGACAATTTATCCAGCATTCATGACGTTTTCCAAGTTTCCCATCTGCGGAAGTTCCTACATAACACCGCAGAATCGTTGAGCCGAGTGTGTTGGAAGCAGTTGAAGTGAAACGGGAGGCGACAATCAGGCGAGTTCCTACCTGTATTCTGGGATTAGAAGTTAAGAAGCTACACAATAAAGAGATCAAGTTGCTAAAGGTTCAATGGGGAGATAACCCAGAGGATGCGACTTGGGAGACCGAAGACAAGATTCGTGCTTCATACCATTTTCTTTTCGACGGTATGATCTTAACTCCTTTTTCCAAAGCTTTATCGGTACTTGTTTCTATCATTTGAGTATTTCCTATCAATATTATTTTCGACCTTTAGATAGGAATCCTATGGATGTGAACATGTGTTTGAGACATGTTATTATTGATGGATGCAAGTGGATGCAAGTGTTTGCTAGTGGTTTCCTGTGGATGCATATACACACACATTAGGCACTAGATCGACTCAATCACTCTCATACTGCATATGGATGTGTGTGCATTTTCTTTTCTTTCATGAATGGAAATGGATGAATTAGCATATGGATGTTGCATTTGGACGAATGAGTGTGCGCACATATAGAGCTTACATGTTATAATAGACTTATTTGCAAACATATTGGATTCATGGCACTAATATATATTGCATTAAGGAGGTCAACTGAATCAGTAGACCGCCTGATCTTCGCATTAGTATTGGGGCATATATACACACCTTTGCATATACTCATATAAGCATTAGAATTCTTTAAGGACAATGGATGCCAGTGATTGGTGGATGAATAGATGGATGATGGATGGTAGGATACATTCTTTTCAACTTAGAGATTTTGGGGACAAAATCCTTTGAGTAGGGGAGAATGTAACACCCCGAATTTTTAACGACACAAAAGAGGATAAATTAAAGAATAATTAATTTAATATTAAGAATTAAACTAAATGGATTATGTCATTGTGTTCATCTCAAAATTCTATTCAAGTTTGACACCTGATTTGCATAAATCGGGTAATGTATGAAGAAGTTATGAACGATAGAAGTTTGACGATCAAAACAGGGATAACTGGCGCACTTGTCAAGTGAACCAATGCAATTTTACATTGCTGCATCTACCAAGTGTGCTCATGTATGTTTTTGGGCTTCCGGACCTTTTCTTTTTCAAGTGGGTGGTGACCTGTAACCTGATTCACTCTAGGCCTGACGTAGCATTCGAATTCTGGATATTAGCAGCTATAAATATACCTCAATTCTCTTGTTTTCTTCACAAAGGATCAGTGGCGGCCAAACTCCACCAGTGTGTGAATTGAACTGAATCCCTTATCTTCTTCTATTAACTAAGGCAAATCAAATCCAGAAATTCAAGATCCAATCTCTTCTAGTTCTATCTTCTAACCCAAACTTGGTGAGTATAGTTACTTTTAGAATCAAAATTTAAAAGTAAACATGTCACGACAATGATTTAGATATATTCATATGCCTAAGTTATATATGATCCTTTGTAAATTATGAACATATGACTTTCTGTATCGATAAGGATTTGGATCTAGATTTTTTTATCTTATCAAGTATATTATAACTTCTATGACATGCTATGATATAGATCTAAATCTTTATATGTGTTAGATCTAATTTTATCTATTAGATCTGAATCAAAATCTTTATATGTGTTAGCTCTAAGTTTATCTGTTAGATCTGAATCATGCAGACATTTTATCTAGATCTAAATATTTATTTGTGTTAGTTCTAATTTTATCTATTAGATCTGAATCATGCAGACATTCTATGTAGATCTAAATCTTTGTTTGTTTTAGATCTACTTTTATCTATTAGATCTGAATCATGCAGACATTCGGTGTAGATCTTGATCTTTATTTGTGTTAGATTTACCTTTTCCCATTAGATCGGAATTGTGTGAACACCTAAATTATTGATCAGGTCTAGTTTATTTTTTGGATCCCTTTCTGTTTATCATATTAGATCTAAACCTATTAGATATCTAAGTTAATATTTAGATCCTGTCATGTTATCTTTGTGAATCTTGATCTTCATCCAAGTTGTGGTTAATTTGTCCTATCATCTTTTTGGATATGAACCTTTATATAGGATTGTGGCTAGCTTGGAATTATCATTAATTGAATAGTTAAATCTTTGCCTAGATCTAGATCATCATGTTGTTATTAATTAAGATCTGCCATTTTGGACATATGAATTCTTATTTAGATATGTTCATCCTAATTATGTTAGATCTAGTTTTATCATTACCCTTTTTACTAGATCTATTTTTCTGTCCATCCTATTATGCGTATTACTTGTCTATGCCAATATATATGTTTATGTCACCTTTAGAATGTCACTATTGTCATTTTTCCCATCACCTTTCCCTTTTATTGTTCATGATTAGGCTATTTTCTAGCCTAGGTGCAGCCAAATTTATGCAAATATGTTGGTTAGGAAAGGGGGAAAAATGTTAGAATTGGCATAATTTGAACAAAGTTTATATGAATTGGACATACAATTAAAAAAGGGGGAAGTGGGGACATAATTACCTATAAAGACATAGGTAAGAATTGGATAAAAATGGAATGTTTAATAATTACAATTATAAATTGAAATTGCATTTATGACACGAGGTTAGGTTGCATTAGTGGTGGAAGTCTGCCCAGATCCGAACGGCATATCCAGCAGCCACTAATGTTGAACCTAATGTGAGAGGTCTAAGTGCGTGAATACAAATCGGGCTAAGACACGAGATTAGGCCCATCTTGTGGAATAAGACTGCCTGGACCCGATCGGCATATCCAGCATCCACAAGTTGAAGGCCTAATGTGGGAGATCTAGCCCATTATAAACCATAAATGTACATGGTAATAAATTGGACTACTTAACCTAATCTAATCTATAAGCATTGTATGAATATGAAATAAAGCTAGGGACAAGTAAAATTGATTGGACAGTTGTAGGGTTAAGTAAATCTTAGTTAGGTGGGTAATATTAGTATATATAGGCCCACAAACTTAACCGTTAAATAAACATGCTTGAATCAGTGGGAGGGTTAAGTAAATCTTGGGTAGGTGTGTAATATTAATATATATAGGCCCACAAACTTAACCATTAGATAATCATGCTTGGATCGGTGGGAGGGTTAAGTAAATCTTGGGTAGGTAGGTAATATTTACATATAGACCCACAAACTTAAACTGATAAGGCTATGTAATTAAAGACACTTGGTGGTACACATAACCGGAGGAAAATATAAAAGGTTATGTAATTAAAGACACCTAGTGGTATACATAATCGGAGGAAAATAAAAAAGTTATGTAATTAAAGTCACCTTTTAGGGTAAGCATAAATAGTGGAAATGAATAGGGCTATGTAATTGAAGACACCTAGTGGTATACATAGTCAGTGAAAACCTAGTGGGGGATACAAGACAAAGGGGAGAGCTTGTATCATATTGTGTGGGAATCATTTCAATCAGTAACCTGGAGTAGGTATCAAAACAAAGTACTTCGTACTAGGCGGAGAAAGGGCACACTTACTAACTGATTATAAGAGAGCCAAACGTGACAGATGGTGTGGGCGGCGCAAATAGGCCGGGCCTTGTGCGTGCATGGGCTGGGCAGAAGGGGATAAGACGACCGTGACACCAGCAGATATGGTTTTGCACATCTTTAGGAAATGAAAGGTTGCCACTTTAGGAAGTGATACCTCCTACTGTGGGGCCAGCATAGGGTATCTACGGAGTAGGGATCTGATCGATTAGGGTAGAAGTTAGGATACAATTGAACGTATGCCTAAGTCTACCATTTTATAGTGGAAGGGATCATTTCATTCAAGTTATACTAGTAATAATGCAGAGGAATCATTAGAGAAGTGTGTACACCTTATCCTGTCTACCTTATCACACCTACCTCTTGTGTAACTATCTCTCTCTTATCCACTTTATATGCCTTTCTTGCTACTTTTATTTATTTACTTGCTAAAAGTCACTAGACTCACCAGACTTTATGTCTGACCCATTTTGTTTCCTCTTCTTTCTTCCGTTTCCCCCCAGGTTCTCTAAGGAGGGAATTCTCATGCTTAGTTAGGATTCTGCTATTGTCTTGCTTGGAGGTTCTAGATGTATTGCTCAAGCTTCTATCTTTGCTACTATGACTTATGATTTGGGGATTATGCTTTCTTTGTTGTTGTGCTCTGATATTTAAAGTACAAGACAAAAGTTTTAAAAATGTACTGAGTTTATGTATTTTCAAACATATGGTGTAACTATGCTTTATGATTAATAAAAGATTATAATTCCGCTGCTATTTTATATATGTCTTGTAATGTTTCTGTTCTGTTTACCTATAACGCTTCACGAAACTTAATGCATTCCCTTAGTGAGTGACATTAACGGATGTGGGGTGTCACATTTTCTAAATTAATAGTTTTGAATATTTAATTAAAAACTTGTTAATTAAAGGGGATAAACGATGTTGGGTACTAAATCAGTAAATTTATTTTATTTTATGGACGAATGGTTGTTTATTTTATAGTTAAACATCCGACTATCAAATCTGGCCAATACGATTGTTGGTATGAAAAAACCGGGACCAAATTTATGTTCGAGAACCATTACGACCAACAAGTACGTGGACGATTGAACATGTTGATTATAGATGAGCATTTAAGACCGTGGATCTTCTTGAGCGGAAAAACTACTTGTTGAATTTCTTTAGTTAGCTCCTAGAGATATTTCGGCAATGATTCCGTCGTAATTGAAATCTTCCGATTTGCAAGGAATACTCGCTACTAATCCATAGGGTGATACCTAGGATGTGGTAGGAGGGTGCCTTCGGTTAATCATGTTCCTAGATGACTTGTATGTACGGATATCGATATAGTATTTCCAAAGCGATCACGTACAATGATTCCTTCTAATGTACCAAAGTTGTGGGGGAGTCTCTTTGCTAAACAACTAGAGTATTTTTGGGACATTAGTTAGTGATTTTCTGGTGGATTTGACGATGTGGCATTCAAAGTGATGCGGCGCATTCGCATCCCTACATTTTTAGGAGGTTTTCTTTGGATGTTTCTATGTCACCTAAATTAGAAGGAGAGGTCGCCTCCTCTCCTGATGTTGTTTCCCCCTTCTTAATAGGTTGAGATAGCGATTTTCAATGATCGTCTAGCTCACCTTACTAAGAATTCATATCCATTGCAAAATAGTGTTTTGCTATCAGACATTTCTCCCATTGTCCAAGTTATTTTTGTGCATCGTAGAATGAGAGAGTCTCCGTGCACTCCCCGCACCAATCGTACACGCTCTATAGCGGCATCCAAGTAGATCGTTAGATCCACTTGATATACACTTTATCTTATCTGAGGTGTGGTTGGTGATTCCTAGCGGGTTCGTTTTCCTGTTACTTCTGCTCGTTTTTTTTTCCCGATGGAGAACTTCTTGTTTTGGAATGTTCGTGGTATGGTAACGAAGCGTCGTTGGCTAGGCTTAAGCATATTGCGAGGAAACAATCAGTGTGTATTGCAGCACTTCTTGAGCCTTTTATTGGTCCAGTAGAGGCCACTAGTGTTGTTTTGCCTCCTGGTTTGGTGCTTTAGCTAATATGTCTGAGAAGATTTGGATCCTTTTGTCCAAAGATGTTGTGGTTATCAACTTCTGTCGGTAGCTTGTTTGATACCTTACCCTCTAGTTTTCTTTTTTCGGTTGTTTACGCCATGTGCGATCGGATTGAGAGAGTGACCCTTTAGTCTGACATCCTTTTTCCTTCGGACTTGGGATTTGGAGTTTCAGTTTTTGGAGGAGACTTCAATGTAGTCGCCTTTCAAGCTGAGAAATGTGGAGGCATTGTCGTTAACCGTACGATGGTGGAGGATTTGAATGCTTTCATCATTGGCTCGGGCCTGTTTGAGGTTTCTTTCATTGGATCGGCAATATTTAGTGTAACAACCAAGAAGGGCCGAACCAGATTCTCTCTAGACTTGATAGAGTATTCGGATCAGAAGGTGGGTTCATCCTTCTCTTCTTCTTCTTTGTTTCTCATTTACATCGGATGTTCTCTGGCCATGCTCCTATGCTTCTCAAATACACTCAACATACGCATTCTGGCCCCTCCTCCTTTAGGTTCTAGAGTATGTGGAGATCACATCACACGTTCCATCAGGTTGTGGAAGACTCATGGATCACCTTGGCAGTTGGCTCGCCCGCTGCTATGTTTTCTTGTAAGCTTAAGTGTCACACGGCTTGCCTCAAGTCTTGGAATGTGCAGGTGTTTAGGAATATTTTCAACTGTGTCAGAGAGGCCGAAGAGATTCTAGTTCTAGCTGAAGCTTTCTTTGATGAAGATCCTTCTTCTGCTAATAAGGAGGCATGGGCTCTAACCTAGTTAGTCTATTTGTCGGAGTTCTGTGTCAAGAATGACTATCTCCACCAGAAGGCGAGGATCAAGTGGGTTTTCAATGGGGACTTGAACTCCAAGTTCTTCCAATCTACCATTTGTAAGACGAATAAACTTTTTATGCGCAACATTCCTTCACGCCAAGTACTGCAGACTTCAATCAGTAAATTTTTTCAGTATCCCATTCTATAATAGTGAGATGTGGAAACGGATGCAATCCATGAAGGCCTTTTCAGATTCACATGGAGGTGGATCCAGATGGGACGGTGGTCCCTTTTCTCTTAGAGCAGCGTGGAGCTCAGCGAAGATGCCAGGTCCGTGTCTCCTTCACTTCTCTTTCATTTGGATGTATATATTCCCCGGAGGTTTCTCTGTTTATGTGGAGGACCCTATATGGTGGGCCCTACATGGTGGGCTATCGATAGACGAGAACCTCTAGGGAATTGGAATCCCGATTGCGTCCTGTCGCAGGTGATGTGGGACTGGTGACACTGAAACCATAGCTCACTTGTTTTTCTTTGGTTTTCTTCTAATGCTGTGTGGAATTACTTCGAGAATTTGGTTAGTCTTTGAGGTAATGTATCTACTCTGACTGATTTACTAAGTTTGTTGTGGGTCTGAAACATAGGTAAGTCTCTTCGCTCAATTCTTTTTCGGTTAATCCCTTGTCTTATTTGTTGGCATATATGGTGCTTAAGGAATAAGGCAATTTTGAGGAGGTTCCAATGAACCCTCCTTCTATCATCCGAAAGTTAAGGAATGATGTGTTACTTGCGTTTCTTAGTGGACCTTTTAGAAGCTTTATTGGTTCTTGACCGAGTTGGCTGGTTGGAACTTTTGATGTTACATCGATTCCAACTACCCCTTGGGAGGGGATTGGTTGAAAAGTTTTTTTTGGTTAGCAGGGTCCATCTCACTATCCTTTAATCACCTCCCCTTTTAGATTTGACTTGGTTCGCTAGTACTGTTGGGCCTGGATATACAAATTAATTATATCGCTGGTCTTTGGATCTTCTAGTTCTGGAGTAAGTTTCTTATTTTGGAGCTTCCAAACAGTCTAGGCGCTTGCATCATCTTTTCTTAGAGTTGATCGACCTTTTCTAGGATCCTTGCCTTTTCTTGTTTGGGTGGCTTACTTGATTTGCTAGTTGCTATCCCTTTTCTTAGTAGTTTTAGCCTTGCTGATTGTGTGCTTCCTTTTGGTCATTGTTTTTATTTATGTATCTTTTGTGTTTGTCATACTATTTAGGCTATTTTGTATGTTATTCTATTTGGTATTTGTTGTGTGCACAGATCCTATAGCATTTTCTATAGATATGTTTTTGTGAGCCATTGGAGAATGGCTTGTTTCTCCTTTTTGTTATATATTTATATATCTTAAAAAAATAGAAGGGAAAATGGATGATTTTTGAAATAAAATCAGAACTTGGATTATGGAATGAAAGTGAAATAATATAAGATCAATTATTTAATTGAGTATGAAATGAAACTTAAGTAAATAAGTGGGTAAAATTTGAATTTATTTATTAGATAGTAGAATGGTTGAATAAATATTTGATCAACAGTTAAATGAATTAAAAACAAAATAAACGAATTTAAGTTTAAAAAATGCGAATAGAATCGCTTACGAAATAAAACTAAATGATTATCCCTGTATTTGTTACTTGCATTATAAATTGAGTTAAGAGCAGGCTGGAAGAAGAAAGAGCTTTTAGTTGCTTTACTTTGTAACTGGAGTTTGGTTGCCCGACAAATAGGTAAACCATAATAATGTTGATATTTGGGTGACTGATTTTATACCTCTGAGTTGGATTGTCGTTTGGATTTTGTTTTCTTTTGATCGATGTGAGGCCTAGAGTGGAGATTGTAGTTGTTCCAATCGAGCTATGCAGAGGACGTGCTGACGATTTTGTCATAAAATTTTAAAACTTATAATATTTTCTACGATAATTCTAAAATAATTATTTTAAAAATAATTGAGTTTCGAGCACTCTACTTGCATAGTAATTTCAGGCACGAAATTCCTTTTAGGGGGGAAGAATGTAATGATCCTAATTTTTCGGTCATTTAAATTTGAATATTTAAATTTGTTTTAAATATTATATTAGAAATATTAATGGATTTTTAGTATAGAATTTGTTTATAAAACATAGTTTAAACTATAAATTTATATTTAATTTAAAATGATCTCCAATTTTCGATGAAATTAGTTTCATTGGATTCGTAACATTAAATTATTGTACAAAACTGAATTTCGTGGTAATCTGATGTCCTATGTGACAATGGTATATAAACGCTGAGTCGTTTTGTATAGCATGTAATTGAATTATTTAATTTAGATATAAAATATTTGCTCATTCGACCAAATGATCGAAATAAGCAACGAGATTAGTTTCATTGAATTCGTATCGAAGTTGAGAGTCAGGATAGGTAGGTAGTTTGTTATTTTTGGAGATCGAGTAATTTGGTGTCCAGAATAGCGTCATTTTGCATATAAAATATCATTATGGGGAAACAGTCTCGGAATGCGACGAAACTTTTCCATTGGAACCGTATTAGTAAGTTACTGAAGGATTCCGAATGGCGTATCAATTGGACTTACCGTTTGATCATACGAATGGTAAACGCGTAAATTTTATTTTATCTTTTTATCGATTTAATATGAAATTATAGAATAACTTATTTTCTAACTAACTCTAATTTCAATGAAACAAATTTTATTAAATCCGTAGCGATAATTATTTTAAGATTTCAAATTTCAAGTTAATTAGGTTTATTTTTCGATCGTGCGCAATTTAAATGCATGTCGATTCGCGTTATGAATTATACAGGAATTTTTACAAACGATCTCGGAATTCCACAAAACATGTTTCATCTTGTTCGGAATATTTTTTTATGCCAGGATTTCAATTTTCCTCCAAATTAGAGGTCGTGTTAAGGTATTTTTATGTATTACTTCAACCCAAAGTTTCATATATTAATATTATATTTATATGGTACCTTATAAATACCCAATACCCCTAGCCAACCCTAAAATTTGAAGTAAAGGACAAATCACATAGTCAACATTATGTCTACCGCTTCGACGATGAACGAACAACAGTGGTGATCCAACCTTCTTCCTCTTATAAATCCAAATCCATGAACCTATACGAAAAACTTCCTACTACAACATTGACGAGCTTGGAGAGGACTTCCAACTGGACAGCAATGGGTTATCGTGAGCTCTGATGACTAGAAATGGGTCTCAAGGAGGCAGCATATGAAGTTATTTTGGTGGCAACTGGGTTGTTCAAGCGGCTCAAGGTTCGTGGCGGACGACATTGGCGTTGATGCGTGCGATGTGGCAACGGTGGATGATCGGCCGGTGTTATATTTTGTTCTTCGTGCATGGGTTAAGTAGTTCGAACGAAGCAGGAACAAACGGGATGGAAGAAAAACATTTGGCCTGGATATCCTTAAATAAATTTAGTTAGGGTTAAACTAATTATAATTAAGAATTAAGTTATTAATTTAAACGTGAATATTTATAATTGTATATCTTGTGCATATGTTAATAGAATTGGGTAAAACAAGTTACACTAGAACCGTATTGAAGAACCGTATGTTCTAGAACTGGTTTGAACGGAGACGGAAGCAGCTGAGATTTTTAATTAAATTAAATTCAAGTTTTGTTCAATTAAATCAAACCATTTTAACGAAGAATCAAATCAAAGTAAGTATAATCACTGAGTTTTGACCCACTTATACACTATATAAGTCGGGATTTTATTTGTGTGCTATGTATAATAATTGTTTGTTGTGTTATATATATATATATATATATATATATATATATATATATATGCATGTATATATTGGATGAACTGGTTGATTTAAATGTTCATTTAATGTAAATGAAATCTAATCATTATTATACCGATCATTTCCAAATGAGGTAACTTGCCTTATTGGTTACATTTATAATAATATAAACTTATTAAATTTAAAAATGGATGCTTGAATTGTTGTTATTAGTTGTAGCTGTTAAAAATTATTAGTTGAATTGACTATTTCGATCTATTGTAATGAATAATAGTAAATATACTGCTGTATTAAATTAAATGATTTTATTTGGTGTAACCTATTTGGATGCAGGAAATAAGTAATAACAGGTTGGAGGGATCCAACTAAATTCCTTACTAATATTGATAACATTTATCAGTATGATTGGGTGTGTGTGATTTGATGTGAAATTGGTTAATATTTCACGGGTTCGGTCTTTAGTGGACATTTGCCTCTTTAGTACCATGATACAATAAAAGATTTTTGGAATCGATGTTAAATTGATTCAAAATGTTTTCAAAGTTATACATATATATATATATTTAAAATACGATTTTTGTTTTAAAAATAAATGTTGAAGTTTTATTTACAATCACATAAATTATAACGAATGTAAATTCCAAGATATTATTAAATAAATGGTTAAAAGTATATCTTGGCATGTTAGTAAATTGGAATGTTAAAAATGGTGTGTAAAGACCTCTAGTGTTGAAATGAAATTTTAAAAGATTTTAAAATGTTGAAATGGATTAAAAGGAATCGTAGTGTATGTGAAATGATTAGAGAATTGAAAAGTGATATTCCGTAACCAATGAACATTTTTGCAAACGTTGTTTATAAATATACAAATGTTATTAAATGGAGATTTTCGTGAATAAGATTAGCAAATAATTGAACATGTAATTGGGATTTGAGAGAAATAATTAATAAATTGGATTTCAAGTTAAGATTTTTCAATTACAGCAATAAATGGGATTGCATATGAAAACCAAGTTATACAATAAAAGAGTTGTAAAAGGAATTTTCTATAATAAAGGAATTTATCAAGTAAGAGTTGAATATGGAGAATTGATTAAAAAGCGCGTGAATTAAGAATTTCGGTTATTTTACAAATACAAAGAATTTGATAAAACAAAAGAATTTAGGGTTTTGGAAATGAAATCTCTCAAAATTCCATTTACATCTGCAGGCCTTTCTTCAAAACCATTTTAACGTTTTCGCTCAATTTATACCATTTAGCCATTTGTTTCACTAATATCTTGGAATTTCCATAAATTTATAATTTAAATAATTTTATAAACATAATTAAATTTTTAACATTTATTTTCATAATAAACATTGTATTTCAAATATATAAATTTAACTTTGAAATGTTCACAATCAATGAAATATCGGTTTCAAAAATATTTCCTTTTCGACGGTGCTAAAGAGGTAAATATTTGCTAAAGTACCAAAACGTGAAATATAAACCAATTTCACGTCCAAATAAACAAAACAAATCATATTGATAAACAATATCAATATTATTCAGAAATCCTGTTGGATTTCTCCAACCTTTCAATCCCTGCATCACAATTTCATATTATTCAATATATATTATATAATAAAAATTACCAACTCTTGTGAGGAATCCAGTTGGATCCCTCCAACATGTTTTTTCCTTGCATCCAAATACGTTACCCAACCAAATCATTCAGTACGAATTATCCAATTTAAACAAATAAATTTAAAACAGTAAATAATGATTATTTAACAAAGCATTTCAAACAATTAAATCAAACATGTTTATATCATAAACATGACCAATAAGGTAAGTTACCTCAATTGGTTCCAATTGTTAGAATAATGATCTGGTGTTTCACTAAAATTAAACACGTTTCATTTCATTGGTTCAATCAATATCTAAACACATATTTAATAAACAATCAATAATTAGTAACCATAGCACATAATTATAAAAGTGAATATTAGGCACACATCCCTAAAACGAAACTTAATTAGGCTCACCCCCGGTCATAAACTTATTGTAAATTTAGTCCCTATTTTTTGAAAATTCATCAAAAAAATACAAAAGAAATATTAAAAAACCATGTAAATTCGTATTTAATTAAAACAATTAAACGTGAAAAAAATCAGATCAAAAAAACATTAAAAACAACGTCAAAATCATGAAATACAGAAAATCAACGAAATGCAGTAAATTGCATCAAAACATGCATATAAATCGATTAGTTGCATATATGTATGCATTTATTTCAAATCTGCGTCAAAACTGCAGTATAAATGCATACATGTATGCACATATTGTTAAAACATGCATCTGCTGATGCATTTATTTAAAAACTGCATACCTACGTGCAACTTATTCACGTTTGCATATATTTTGACATATATGCACACATGTATGCAGTTATATAGAAAAACTGCATACATGTATGCAATTTTTCAAACAGGGGTGCATAAATATATGCATGTGTATTCGAATAGTTGCATAAATGTATGCAACTATTCATAAAAGTTGCATACATTTATGCAACTTTTTTTTTTAATTTCTGTGGACTTCCGAGAATATTTATAGATTTTAGAATTTTTTTTAAGTGATAGCGCCTGAAAATTTGGACAGAAAACGAAAGAGGCGGAGGTATGGAAAGTGGCAGGCGGAAGATTCCAGGCGGTAGCTAAAATAGGGGGCGGGTTTACAGAGAAAACATTACTGGGATGTGGTGTGAATTTAAAACTATATTAGGGATGTGAGCCAAAAGTACCCATTATAAAACCCAACTTATATAAAATATAAGTGGGAAGAACTGAATGAGTTTAACTCACCTTGATTTGATTTGTTGTTTAAATGACTCATTTTTATTTGATTTGTTGTTTAAACAGCTCATTTCAGTTAAGATAAACAAGTGTTTAATCTGACTGAAAAATCCAGTTGACTCGAATCATGCCTAATTCTGTTCCATGACATCATACTCAGCAAGGTAATTCCAACGGTATATGGTTTGTCCGATTCTGTTAAGATATGCAAAAGATATAGAAATTATAAGCATTCACTTTAATTTGATAAATACAAATCATTTTAATTATAATTTACTTCCTAATTACTTAATTTAGAATTTAATTATGAAATTAACTTTTAATTAATTATCATAAAACTAATTATGTTTTATTTAATTTGGCCGATCCTTTTAACTTCTCGCAGGCAGACGTTCTTCTTTGTTTCAACCATAAACCAATGACGTTTTAAAATACTAATTATTTTATCATTAATGGAAATTAAGTAACTTAATTAAAACTATTTATTGTTTACTTTAGTCAAATTCTAGCCAGCCCTGTTTCCTTCTTTCTTTCGTTGTCTTCTTCACGAGATAATCGTTCCCAGTTCCTCGTTTGAATCTGTCAGCCCTTCGCCCGATATATTTTAAAAAAAATGGTTAGTTTATACCTTAGTTAGCAATTAATTAAAATTAACTACTTAGTTTACAAGGTTAACTACTATTTAAATTAGGTTGAATACCGCCCTAGTTCATCGTAATCACATTCCTTGTTCAGCATACAAGTTGCCTTCAACATCATCGTACTCCACGCCACTGCAACTTTCCTCTGTTCATTGGAGTTGAATCAAACCACGCCGGAGAACACGCCATCCCCACGTCGTCGCTCGAATCTATTCCCAGCTCCCCCTTGTCCTCATGAAACTGACCTCGAAATGCAGGAGCTATGGAATCAATTTTCGGCCACACCAGATTGAGTTCTTTGATCATCACCGTTCAATTCAGAGCCATTGATGAGCTAGTCAACTTCGTGGTTGGGAATACTTCGAATGAATTAATGGATGGAGAGAAATTTGATGAAGAAAATGGAGTTGTTTTAGCCACTAATTTCTAAGGTGGAGGTGGTTGACAAATTTGACCGCATGATTAGGGTTATTGCAGGAACTATAATGAGATGGTATATATAGTGAGGGTTTGTAAATGTAATATTATATATTAAACTTCATTGCGAAGTAACGCACAAAAACCACTAAAAGCAACATCCGAACGAGATGGAAATTTACATGCTATCATAAAATGACATTCCGGACACGATGGGACAGGTTTCGTCAAATTCTGAGATCATTTGTGAGAATTCCTTTGTAATTGCCCAACTTTAATCTATACGCGTTTAAATTGTATAAGATCACAAACTAAATCAAAAAAAACTTGAAAATTAAAATCTAACAATTACAAGTAATAAAATTAATTTCACCAAAAACGAAGTTCGTTAGATAATTAGTTATTTTAAATTCCCAATTTAAATCGTCAAAACGAATAAATAAAAATCTATATGTTTTTTGCTATCGAAGTCACATATGACATCGAAATGCCACGAAATTTGATATCGTACGTGAATTTAACATAACGGTTCCAATGAAACTAATTCATTGAAAATCGAGGTCGTTTGCAAAATCGCTATTTTAAAGCTTATATACTATTAATAAAATATTAATTAAATTACAAAACAATTCCAACTAAATAATAAAAAATTATTATTATCCAACAAGAAATATCATATAGCATCAAATATAAACAATACGGATTTATAACTCAACATCATCAATTTTGAGTTAAAATGGTACCCAAATTATATTAAAAACCCTTTTAAATTAATTAAATAAACGTTATATTTTAATAACGATTTCATAGCGACTATTTGAAATTTTGGTTTGGACATAACTAACAATCTATAAACTGAAATCTCGATTTTTCTCTTGCATTAAAAAATTATAATCAACAAAATTCAAATGTTTCTTTTTTCCACAAAAACTCGACTTATATCGGATCCTATATATTCAATCGAAATTCAAATCGTAAATTACGAACAACTGCGCCATTTCGAGATCGTTTAAATTATATTTAAATTTAATGTTCAAACTTCATTTAATATACCTAATATAATATTTTAAATAATGAAATAAATTAAATATTTGATAATCCAAAAATACGGGACATTACTCTTTTCTTTCAAAAGAAGTTTTCAAGACTAAAATCAAGTTGGATGATGCCTATAAACTTATGATTTTTCTCACACTGGTTCACCAGACTAATCCATGGCGTCTACAATGCTCGGGTCAGACCGAGTTTTACAGGTTCAGGTTTCCGGGTGTTTTGAAGTCCAAAGATGCGCTGGGGAAGCTCAAACATATTAGTATTTATTTCCGCTTTGCGTTGCATATGAGGACAGGTTATTATGACCATCCAGATTTCATTGTCTATTGTACTCTGATGATTTTAAGTATTTTTCAAGCTCTCAATAAAGATTTATTTCTATGTTGTATTTTGTTCCACTACGATGTAAGACTCTATTTATTGTTGGTTATTTGGTTCTTCTTCTTTTCTTTTGTTCTAATATTTCTTTCTTATCATTTTCTCATCCTCTAAATTCTTTCTTTTAACTATCTGGTGTTTACGATACTGAGGATTTGGCAAGTAGTATGGGTTTATGTATTACTCTTGAAAATCGAATGTCGAATTCCATCGGGTCGTTACAATGACTATTGGTTAAATATTGATTCCGTTCTTTTTCAATTTTCACGTGTATTGAATCCGATTAGGCATCCTAATTATACTATTGAATATGCTAAAGTTTTTGGTATTGGTTTATAGCTAGAAAATTCTACTACACAACTTACAAAGCCTGCTTGGGTAGATTAACTATGAAAGATATAGTATTGTCTTGGGGGATTTCAACTACAATATCATGTGTTCTATGTAATCAAGATGAAAAAAATCCATGGACATCTATTTTTTACTTGTTCTATAGATCCTCGCTGCTGAATCGTCTCCCATCACGACTTGGTCCTCAATAGAGTAACCGCCCTCTTTTGCATGCTCAAATCCAAGATTTTTCAAAGTTTTACGATCTTAAATTGATTTATTACAACCTCATCTATGTTGGAATCTCAACTATTGTTCATAATATTTAGAGCAAAAACATTCGACGCGTGTTTGGAGGGAAAAATTTGGAAGAGAGGATTCGACGGAAGTTAAATTATGCTGATTTGCATTTCCAATTTTTTATCCAATTTTTCTTTGGAAGGGAAGAAGATGGATTATTTCAAATGTTGATTCAAGTTGACCTAGGTTGGTATGTTGACCTGAGTATGGGCTATTTTATTCTTTGTATTGGGCTAGGTAGGTCAATTTATTGTTTGATATTGTTGTATAATTTGTCTAGGTGTGTTTGTTAATATAGTCAGAAAATGTATAAGTGTCGCTGCGCTTTTTTATCTTACTACCCTGATAATTTTTTTCAAAGAGGCAGGACTCTTAATGTTCTTTTCGTTAATAATAAAGAACCCATTATCATATATATATATATATATATATATATATATATATATATACACACACACATACATACACACACACATACACACTCTTCTGAACTTGTTTTAGGGATCTCTCTTATATGGACTTGGATTTTGAGAAGTTATACATGAAAATGATCCACAAAAATCATAACGGACACAACGAAAAAAGCCTCATAGACAAATTAGGTAATTTGAAAAGTAAAATTCTTTTTAACTTCTTTTTTTCATTAATTTCAGGATTATACTTATAACTTGTTTCTTCTATAACTTCTTCATATTAGCTCTGATTTTTACAAACTTATATCTATATATATATTGATCATAAAAATCACTGCAAACACAATAATTCTATTCCTTATATATTATTATAATTTTATAAACTTTTTCAACAATTTAATTAATTCTATAATTAGCTTTTAATGTTACATGAAACACTACATATCCTTTAAAATTACCAAAACTAGGGTCCCGCTAAAGAATATGAAGATTTGTAGGTATAAAGACATAGAGAACATTACGGAGACTAAGATTCACAAGATACAAAATAATTAGAATGCAACGGAAGAAGAAGACAATACAAAATAGCAACATTGCATTTTATTTTAGGAACTAGTTACCATGTCTCGTGGAAAGAAAATACCATAGTGCATAAATAGTATCCCTCTAGTAGTCATAGATACAACCAAAGCATGGAAAAGAAATAACAAAGATGAGTACCTCTACTGCAAAGAAAATCTATCAAGATAGAATCTGCTAATCAGTTAGAACTACGCACTTACACCCTACGAGCTAGGGGGAAGTAAAAAGGAAGGAAAACAGGTTAAACATAAAATCTGGTGAGCTATTATGATTACTAGCGTGATTGATAAGCAAAAGAAATAGATAAAATAATAGTTCTAATGTCAAATAAGGCAAGGGACTACGTCCACCTAAAGTGAACAAATAGGATGGCGTTAAAGCTTACATACAGGGTTAACTTTTATTATTCCTTAGGACTTTGACTTTTTGCAATTCTACAAATTTTGAAACAAAATATAATTAGGAACATTTTCCCTACTAATACTCATCGATCGGCTATTAGTACCATAGAGTGATAATCTATGCCCACTATGGATCTTAGATTTATCATGCTCGACCCATCAGTAAAAATACATGTATAGCATAACCTTAGGCGTTACAGTGTCTTATCTTCCATAGTCGTTTCGATGCATGCACATCGAATCATAGGAATGCACCCGTCCTACATCAATTTGGACCGTCTCACTACCTAGCACAACATGGTTTGTGCCCTTGCCTCACAGTGTGAGACCGTATATGATAAAAAAGTACGTTGTCTGGTATAGGTCACCGACAAATAATAATTAGTCCAATCCCCCTTGATTAAGACCCCCATAGAAACCATTGCCATATATAACCATAGAATTTGGCTTAATTTTAACTTAATGTTGTTTTATGTTCAATATTAGTAGCCTAACTATCCATTCATTTACCATAGAAACCATAGCCATAGAATTGCCTAGTCACAAGGCCACCATAGGATTGTCTAATCACTAGACCAACATAGAACTGCTAATCATAAGGCCACCATAGAATAAAATTGCATAATCACAAGGCCCACGTAGAATTTTCTAACAATGAAACCCCCTATAGAATTGCCTAATCATAAGGCCACCATAGAATAAATTGCCTAATAAAAGACCACTATAGAATTGTCTGATCACAAGACCACCATAGAATTGCCTAATGACAAGTTAACATTGAACCATAGAATTTCCTAGTCACAAGACCACCACAGAGTAACCATAAAAAATTAGGCTTGTAACTCAACATCATTTTAAGCCAATATTTCATATTAAGTCTGGATATTTCTTTTATAGTTTTATGTGATATTCATATTTTCAAATAAACCATGTTTGTTTACTATAATTCCTCAATTTACCGTATAGGCCATTTTTCTGTCATAATTTGTACTATAGCCCTTTTACAAATTTTCTCAAATTTGCCTATTTTCAGTCCAATGTCCCCTTTAATTACAGTTTAATAATATACATTAAATTATTCCTAAATTACCTACCGACTTCCATTATTCCAATTTAATCAAGTTTCCCAAACGTGTGCAGAATTAAGGGATAACAATCTGTCGTAGGTAATTAGGCATATAAATCTATGCATATACAAGTCGTATACATATGTCTTTTAGGCATATTTAGGCATAAACACAATAAACTATAAAAAAGATAGGATGAAGAAAGGGAACGAGGATTGAGAACGTAACTTACGGTAATTTGAATTAATTAAGCAAAACTATAAGAAAAGGCAGAAAAATTATAGAAAATACTCGTAGAAAGAAATTATAGGTAAACAAGAATAAATTAGAACTATAACTAAACTGTAAGTAAAAGAGCTGTAAATAAAAATACAGCTACAATAACTATTATTCCTATTTACCTAAACTTAATCAAAAATACGATAATCATAAAACTCACAAGAAAGCTTCCCCCGTGGCCCAAACAGACCCTCCAAAAGAAATCAAGAGAGAAAATATTTTGGTTAATATTAATCCCCTAAAATTAAATTTAGGTTGGCCCCATCTCTTGCAAAGTAGACTAGCCTAGGCAGGGAAGAGATGCGTTTTGAAAAAATGGTAAGGGTTGGAGGTTTATTTATAGGTGGAGCAAAAGATCTTAAACCATTAAATTTAGGGTTTAAATCTAAACCGACCATATTCTTGGATCAATCCAGAGTGGCCACATCAGCCATTCCGAAACAAACATGTCGGCTGGAGAATCTCGCACAAAACCTTGTTC
Source organism: Allium sativum (assembly GCA_030737875.1). NCBI lineage: Eukaryota > Viridiplantae > Streptophyta > Magnoliopsida > Asparagales > Amaryllidaceae > Allium > Allium sativum. The sequence goes on from CM060912.1 coordinate 170,358,580, forward strand.
ATTCCTTCAAATACGTGTCTGAAAAGTAGACGTGCCAAGCACGTTTGGGTAGACCCAGACCTTCATTGGATCGACCCACATACAACCTGGGTCGACCCATAGGATGACCGATTGGTGCTCAGTCGCCCCCATGCAATGGTTGTATTTTTTATTATATTATTTTGATTTGAATTTCAAACTTTGAATCATCCGACTCCTTCATTTTATGACACGACCCGAACTTCCCCGTAAAGGAAAGCCCGGATTGCTTTGAGGACAAGACGAATCAGAACACAAACATAAGAACATTTCACTGCTTATTACAATAATTTATATCAGAGTACAAGAATATACAGAGTACGGACAAATAATATACATTTGACAAATATCAGAGATTTACAAATTACAATGCAATGGAAAATAATACAAAAACACAACTGAAAAAGATAAACGAATACAGAGCTTTCCGAATATCATTCCAGCTGTAAACCAGGATCCTGTAAATATTAATCTGCAAAACCAATATTACTAGCTGCCCATTTGGAAAATAGGGGCACCTAGAGTTTAGGTTAAAAAAATAAACTCCAGGTCAGTCATGTGACTGGTGTGAGAACTAAAACAGTTATTAAATCTTTACTTTTAGAAATAAAGTAAATCAAAGGACCACGCCGTATACCACAGAACGGGTTTCCTCCCAAGAATACCAGTGCATAAACAGTTAAAAACAATGTAATGCTTTTTTGAAAAATGAAGCTATTATAAGACTCAGGTCCCATCACACAATGCAACGCAAGCCGGAGGATAGAGTTTTACCTTATAATAGCCAAACATGCTTGGTACGTTTAAAACAAATCATTTTGATACTATTATAGTTTAAAGTGTATGAAAACAACTTCAAATATAAATGTATCAATCATAGACGGCATAGTTCCCCATCCCACTATGTCTCCATACTTAGCTCTACAAATAAAACCGAATGTCACGTATTGGAAATTGGATTTCCGTCATGAGTCGAGGCAAGGGATGTACTCCAAACCGCTTCGAGACACTCTAGCAAGTGCCTCAGGACTACACACTCTAGGCAACCCTTGATCCTGCAGTGTCGGTCCACACTTATGTTAGTGGATTAGTTATTCCTGAACACAAGTTTCGCGGTCCTATGGGACCTATCCATCAGCTCCGTAGAGACCGATATATCTGAGGCGCCTCGCAATCCAACAACCAGACAGGTAAAAATATAACAATGTCAGGGCGTGCAAAACCCTAACACCACCCATAGCTAGAATGAAACGTCATGTTCTCACTGCATTCCCTTATCCCGTTTTTGACTCATACCGAGGTGTGAGGCTCGTGAATTAAAGCTATACACCAAGCTATGCTATATTAAAGTCGTGCTTTGATTATTAACCACAAGGCTCTGCTTTTCAACAGAAGCCTTAATCATTTGCATCTCATCATGCCACACAGGCAATTCATGCCATGCAACCGATATCTGTCGATATATAACCTTTGAGCTCGTACGTCTCAGAGAAGGGCATTAAGAAAGAGAATAAATTCCCCACCGCCAAACAGATATATATTTAATAGAAATCAATCAACACAGAATAAAATCCAATGTCAGACACACATCCATTAACAAGTTCGTTCTAGGTCTGAATGAAACCGGAGGCACCTTATTCCTCGTCCCATATGTCCAATACAGGAGAGCGGTCCTCGCATATCCGGTCGATATCCAAGTCCCTCTGGACGATCACCACTTATTACCTCGTCTTGGGTATACAGCCCAATCAAGACATCAGTAATCATCCAAACGATGTGAAGACCTACGGTCTTCAACCACCGTCTTCATCGTTGACTTATCGCCGAATCAGTTATTTAGAATGGGGTAAACCCGGTCTTTCTGAATAACTCGCATATATAACAAATAAGTGCTATAAAAACACAACATACGCCTCATTCCAATCTAGAATATTCTTTTATTCAAATATCCTTATACTTTGAGAAAGGTTTCCATTAATTTTATCAAAGATAAATTCTTTAAATTTATTCTTTAATCTTCCTTTGGATATCAATTCAAACCAAATTAAGGTTTTCCAAACTACTCGGGATTAACGCACCTTACCGAAGAAATCATTTGTTTAATTTCCCAATCCCAAACTATTCATCCCATTGAGTAAAACTGGTATTACCCCATAACTAACACCATAGTGTTATTGGTTAAATTAATTACCATTTCCCGTTCAAATCTAATTAAAGATTTAACTATCCTTTGGAGCAAAACTGGTGATACTCCATCCTCGATCATTTCCCAAATTTGATAATTTAAGTTATCAATTCACATTTCAATCTAATTAAAGATTCATTAAAACTTCTCTTGTTTTTAATCTTCCCAAAAATCAATATTAATGATTATTTAACTTTGGAATCACAAACATGCCACATCGACAATCTACACCATACTATTGATTTCTGCCGATATATAACCTCTAAGCTTGTACGTCTTAGAGAAGGGTGTTAAGAAAAAGAATAAATTATTTGCCACCAAACAGATATATGTTTAGAAAAGATCAACCATATAGTTCGAAATACAATGTTAGACATGTAATCATATCTTTAACTGGGTTAAAGAATCAACGTCATTTAAAACACGGTTCACAATAAACCGAAATCCACTTCCATAAAAATGGAATCTTCACGAAAAACAGATCAATATATAATCGATATCAATTTCCTTATCCGACTAATAATATAAATGGAATAACGAGTAAGCCTTTTAAATTCCATATTTATTAACTTTCTTCCTCCACAGAAGCTCATTTCGATTATTATCCAATTGAATTCCATTCAATTCCAATTTAACATGTTAAATTGGAAAACTTTACTTTGGAAAATTTCCATTAAATCTTAATAAAAAGATTTATAAATTCCAAATCATAATTCACTGTACATCGGGTTAAGGAACGAATGTCGTTAAACACAGTTCACGATAAACCCAATTCACTTTCCATTTTCAATTGCAATTAAATATAAATTAATTGGTAATTATTATTTAAATCTTAATTAAAAGATTTATTCTTTTAACATGGTGTTTAAGAATAGTATTACTGAAGACCCCATCACATCAGTCTCTAACTATAAATTAGTAAGAGGACAATTCCCTAAGTATTAATCCCAAAGGCCGAAACCAACATCAGATCAACACCCCGGAAACCACTCAACTTAGCTAATCTCAAGTTAGTTTCTAATTTTGTTAAATCCGTTGGGTTTAAGAACAGTACTAGTAAACACACCATTCACGACAAAACCAAAATCTCATTCCATTGTTAGTAGGTTAAATAACAAGTATTATTTAAAACACCGTTCACGATAAACCCAAAAACCAATTTCAATTTAATTCCAATTAAATGTTAATTAATTGGAAAACTTCATTAAATCTTAATAAAAAGATTTATATTTTTTAAACAGGGTTTAAGAATAGTGTTACTGAAGACACTGTTCCCGACAATCCCACAATCCAATTTAATATTAAATACAAAACTCTGAATAGAAGATATCGACTTATATTCAATATCAAATTCTGAAACCAATAAATATCGTACTGGAAAAACGATATATATATCTTCCAAATTCCTCCACAATATCCGTATAATCATGGAATCCAATATTGAACTATCAGTATCAAAATATTTTGAAGATAATTTCGACTCAAATCCATTCCAATTCATATATTGGAAATTCCGGTTATTTTTAAAACCATTTCAAGTCCAATTTATTTATTTATAAATAATTGGACTATAATTCCAGTTAATAACTAGTTCATTTCGATAAAAATATATTTTTATCTTTACAAATATGGAATTTTTCATTCCAATTCTTTCAAATCATTTATTATGATTTCACACAAATTATTAATATTTTTAATAATTTTATCAAGGCCTGTACAGTCGATTTCCATAAACGGTCATCGAACTGCACTTACACCGACCTTTTCCAAATTTGATTTGGACATAACTCCAAATCCAACCATTAGATTTCAAATATCTCATATTCATTGGAAAGCTCTTTTCCATACGAACCAAATAGTTCCGGTTTTAGGAGATTCCGACGGTTAGATCTCCCGTAATGTCAATTCGAAGTCAATGGTCGAAATTCGCAAATGGTCGCGACATGGTGTGTTCTATTCAGGCCATTAAATATATGTAATATATATATATATATATATATATATTATATTTCATCGATTTCCATTTAAAACGTATTTTACAATTCGTTTTAAATTCGTTTTCAAAACGATTTCAACTTCATATTCAATTTCAAATCAAAATTGAATATTCCATATCATTAATATATAAATGATAATATTTTCAAAACATTAGATTTTGAAATCACTTCCTTTTCGATATTCGTTATAAAAATGAATAAAACCGATATAAATATAGTTCATGTCAAAATGGCGTTAATCTAATCAACACGGCTTCATATATTTAAATATTTCCGTGTCCATCCCAAATCGGACATCAAAATCATATTTTGATCCATTACTGAATATTATTTTAAAATATTCATTATTTTAAAATATTCGTTATTTTAAAATATTCATTCTTTCTGGAATCAGACACAATCAATTACCATATAATGTTATTTAAATGGACTTCATACAACACATGTACACAACAACAATGAAACTCAGTCAACCATCATCCAGAGTGCATTATACAACTGCGTAAGCGTTAAATATAAATAATCAACGCTTACAACATCTTGTCAACCAATCGATCAACGTACTACTAAATAATTGGGATTAGTGTATGTTAAATATCATCCCAATACCCGTGTGGGATTTTCAAACAACAAACACAGATTTATTTGTGTAGTTGGGCAATGTGTAAAATATATCGTCCCAATCAATATATGTCAAATGTGTGTACATAAACAAATCGTCTGATTTGTTTATGAATATTTATTTTATTCATATACATGTTAAAAATTATATTTTTAACTATAAAATATTTATTTCAACACATGAATATTTTATTCTCCTTTCACATCACAATCACAATCAATATCCACAACACAATAAAATCATACAAGTCGTCCATGATCTGCGGACGACGGGTGTCGGGTGCTACTAAGCGTCGTCTGCATCCTAGTATATATTACTAACTAGAAAATAAAATTAAAGTGAGAAGTTCTTACCTTTGGGATCCACTCCGCCGTGCTTTCAAAGTGAAGAAAATGAATATCACGCTGACTACCAACTTAAGCGTACACGATATCCTACAAGATTGATTTTTTTATTAATAACATATATAAGTTAAAAATCATATTTTTTTATATTCTCTACATACATTAAAATCATATTTTTATATTCTCTACGTACATAAAAATCATATTTTTATATTCTTTACATACATAAAAATCATATTTTTATATTCTCTACATACATAAAAATCATATTTTTATACTCTTTACATACATAAAAATCATATTTTTATATTCTCTACATACATAAAAATCATATTTTTATTCTAAAACTATATACATAAAGATCAAATTTTTACTTCGCTATATACATAACAAAAATCTAATTTTTGCTTCATTATATACATAAGAAATATCTAATTTTTACTTCGCTATATACGTAAGAAAAATCTAATTTTTACTTCTCTTTATACATAAGAAAAATCTAATTTTTACTTCGCTATATACATAAGAAAAATCTAATTTTTATATGATTGAAAATCATACTTTTATATAAAAATTATAACTTTATATTAGTAAAAATCTCACCTTTCCCTTAGTAAAAATTATATCTTTATATGTATAAAAATCCTATATCTATCATGTTATACATAGAATAAAAATCCTATTTTTTTATTATTAAAAACCATGAAAACTTACAATTTTCAGTTGAAGGAGGTTCCATAGTCTGAGTTGGTGGCATAGGGGCAGCATGGGGCCTATAGCAGAGGCAAGGGGATTGCGGCCTGGTTGTGGGGCCTAAGGCGTTGGCGGCAAGGGTTTCCACCGATTTTGGGGGTTGGAGCTTTTAATTGGGAGAGAGGAGAGAGGAGAAAGAGGGGGAGGCAACGGAGGGGGCGCCTGAGGTGATGGAGGTCGGCGGTGGCGCAACTGGAGCGCCGGCGGGTCCAAAAAAGGGGGCGACGGGTTTCTCATAGGAGAGGAGCATGCGGTTTTTTTTGTTCTGAGAGAAAGGGGTGGGATGAGGGAGTTTATATATATATATATTTATTTATTTATTTATATTTAATTTTATAAATTTTCCATAAAAAGTAACCTTATCATTCAAGCTCCAGATCGAACCCAACAACTATCGTTTATAGCTAATTACCCCCATTTCGAGCTCAATGGAGTATGTCCTGTTAGCCAATTCCATCGTTTCGATCAGTTTTCGTCAAAATCAAAATATAAATCTATATATTGAATTTGAACGCACATTTCAAATATCGGGGCCACATAGAGACCCCAAAAATTCCAAAAAAATAAATCTGGCTATATTTTGATGATACGGTCCTAACAAAACTAATTTCGTCGAATTTGGAGACCGTTTGAAAAATGGTCATTTTCCAGTCGATTAAATCCAAATTGAAATTACCAAACACGTTTAAATTCGCTACGCTCACATATTGATTCCAAAAATTATGAAAATTGGAATCAAGTAATAATTTGACATTCCGGATCTAACATAAGTGGCCTTGTCGAAAACGGAGGACGTTTGTAAAATTACTATTTTTATGGGCTATAATCACATAGGGGCTATTCTGAATTTTCAACTGGACATAACTTTTTATTCCCGCTATGAAATTTGGATTTTTCAGGTTCGTTGGAAAGATATTTTCAAATAGATTCTAATATTTTTGGTTTTGCTAAAATCCGGTTTATTTTGAATCTTATACAATCATTGAAATTTGAAATCGAATTTTCAAACTACCGCGCCTTTACTTGTTCCTTTTATAGTTAAAATAAATATTTATATTCTCCCTTCGATTCAAATAAATATATGCGTTATAATTCTATTCAAAATAAATTTCTACTCGTTATTATTTAAAATAATCATTTTAAATATCCAAAATTAATTAAAATTGCCTAAATAAAAATTTTAAATTGGTTCTGATTTTCCGGGTTGTTACAATCTCCCCCACTTAAAATCTTTTCGTCCTTGAAAAGGAATGGATATGAAAGTTGTTTAATTAAACAAGTCCACTTTCATTCTTGCTTTCATTCTTCAACGTTTCAGTTTCTAAGAATTTCTAATTTTTCAAAAATTTGGATAACACCCTAAATTTTCGAAAAATTTCTCCATAACCTACTTTGTACAGGAAGCACCGGGAATATCCCCAAACCGCCACACAGGCCCTCTCATCTAAAAAATAAAAAGCTAAGTGGCTAGCCAATTGGCTAGCCAATTGGCTAATAAAATCATCCAAACCCAATAAATTAGTAAACATGTACCTATTTGTTGGGCATACAATTTTATTCCTCTTCTCTAGCCTCCTTGCTATGACCTGTTCAATGTGTATACGTGTGCAATCTCAAACAATTTTCAAGTCAGTTCAATATTATTGTTCAATTTGGCTAAATTAACTTTCCTTCACATGTTGGTTTAAATGAATAAACACATAACATAATCAACAATCAATTAGTTGATTATCGTTTCAAACACATACCTTTAATATATATACTAAAAATCCATTTTTGATGCCAAATCCCAACAATAAACCCTATCTAGTTTTGGTTCTCACACCAGTCAATTGGAAATATATATATCCCACCTTCGAAACTCGAACATCAACTCTGATGATGACTAGTCAATCATCAGAATCATCTCCGGGCGACTAGAGTGTAATTCTATATCTATCCAGTATATTAAAACTTTGAATATAAGTTTGCAAGGCGTATATGCAAAGTCTTTATATATTGGATTGTCCAAATTCAATACAAATAAATATTCAAATACATATGAAATGGTTTAAATTTTCAAATAATATTTTTTTCCATGTTTATTTTCAAAACACTACTCTTCACTCTCGTTCTAGGATACTACTGATCCTATCTCTAATGAGTCATTCCTTATTGGATATTACTAATCCAATCTATGATGAATTCTTTCATTCGGTTCTAATGTGCCTTGTTGTAATACCCCACCTCTGCTAGGGTCATTCACAAAGGGAATGCACTAGTTTTGGTGGAGTATTATCTAGGTAAACATACACAAATATATCACAAGGCAGAACATAAATAAAGCAGTGGTAGAAATTAAAACCAAATTTTTATTACTTTCAAGAAAAGAGTCAAAACCCCATATATCCAAGGTACAAATTATTCCATTACATCAAGTTCCAAATAAAGAAGCATAAACTGAAGATAACAAAAGTAAATTATTCCCCATTAATAGCAGAAGCAGCCATACCATATCTCAAGAAAAAACCGTACATGAGCTGTCAGAAAGCAAGCTAAATCCAAGCTAAGAGCTAGTGTTTCCTCCCTGAGAAACTGGGAGGGAAACGAAAGAAAAAGAGGCGAAAGAAAAAGGGTCATCCATAAGACTGGTAAGCCCTAGTGGCTTTCAATATAAAAACTAGTAAAGTAACATGACATGCGAAAACTGGAATTAGACATAAGCTGATAACAGGACTGATATGATAAACAAGATAAGTCAAGTCTAGCATCGCATATTCAGGATTCGTTGGACCAACTGTACTAGTGTTCTAACCCATGTCAAGTATTAATCATGAAATGATCCCTTGGCCCAGTATCATGAAGTGACCCATTATGGGGTCCTACGGTACGATCTACTAATCGATTGCCTCCCTACAAGTTCTAGCTCGTCATGTGTCTTTGTCATACGGCCCTATCCTGAAATGTAGTTGCCTGTGCTAGGTCCACCATAGGGTGTATCAAGCCCTATGGTGCCAACCACCGACACGAATCAAGCACGCACAGTGTAAACCTACGAGTGCACAATGCTTGCTTTTTCAACTCCGGACTACGTGCACGACCATAGTCCGCTTGAACCTATAATGGCGCACCTACTCAGCCATCATTCTGGTCGCTTACAATCAGCCCAGTAATCGTGCCCCCCTGCCTAGTCCCAGGGTATCGTGATACATCTAAGTGGGTTACTACTGAAAAGGACCGCATAACTAGGGTTTCTAATGGGTTAAGTGTTGTCATTCAAATTCGTGACTTAACCCCGTCCAAATCATGTATCAAGTTGGTTAAGTGTGTTCAAGCAGTTCATGTCTTAACCCTATCAAATCATCGTGTCAAATTGGTTAAGTATATTCAAGTGGTTCATTACTTAACCCTATCATGTGGCATTAATTCATTAATGCACCCCAACCTCTCACATTAGACTAATTATTGTGGTCACTGGATTTGTCGGGCGGTTCCGGGCAGATTTACACCACAACATAATATAACCTCGGGTTTTATGTGCGTTATGACCAACTACCCACATTGGATCCTACTGTTTGCAGTTACTGGATTTTCCAGGCGGTTCCGGGTAGGTTTACACTACGGACTCAACCCAACCTCGAGTTGGCCATTTTCAAGTTTATCTAAGTGTCATGTCCATGTTCAAGTTTTCATGTCAAAATTCATGTCGAGTTTCATGTCAGGTTTCATGTAAACTTCATGTCAAGTTCTTGTCCATATACAGATTCAAGTTATAATAACATTCATATTCAAGTTCAAAGCCAATTCATGTTTTACCTAATCTACCCAAATCGTATTCCCATCGCACGTAAACTCGAAACGATACAAATAAATCTAATTAGGGAATAATATAAAAAGGGAAGGGTATAAGGTGGCAAAAGTGATTACTAGCATAACATGGTATAACTTGAGATAAATGATTATAACATTTCTGGCATATGGAATATCGGTCTCAAACATAAAGATTCCAAATCTAGCAAAATAAGGTACTCGTCAAGATAACAGTTGACATAAGGTTATAGTCATGGTAACGGTTGACATAAGGTGATAGTCATAAACTTGTGACTAATAGCAGATTCAACATTGCAGGCATGATAATATGAGGAGTTTTTCTTTTTTATTTACAACATGAATAGGAACCAAATCAGTGTCATAGTAATATACCAAAAAGTCAAGATCCAAGATGAACAAGAATGGATGTAAAACAGTCATCATACACAGGTCCAATTTCAATTTACAACATATTCATATTACATTTACAGTTTAAATCAAAAAGTAATTGGGGCTTACAGATCATGGTTCGAGAATTAGAAAAAGAAAGTCGATGTTAAATCTTTATATGCTCAGTCAAGTCCTAACAGAAATTCCCAAATCAGTAATTCTCTTAACGTAGTTTCCACGTAGAAGAAGTAGTCCCCTTTTCTAACTTTTTAACCAGAATTAGAGAAGCTTACGGTCAGAGAGAATTTTGTGTAGAGAGACTAGTGTTAGGGGCTGTTTATATACTGTCAGGCCAACAAATGTAGACAGAAACGAGGCCAAAAACATCAAAGTGAATCCAGCTTCAAAAGTGGGCTCGGCCACCAGGTCGACCCCCAGGTCGACACTATAGTCGACCTGGTCCTGGGCAGGTCGACTCAATGGTCGACCCCTAGGTCGAACTTGTCCTGGACGGGAAATTTCCCGCCCAGTCTGTTCTGTGGTTTGAATTCGAAATTCGAATTCGAATTCTGAGCTGTTTTGAACTTGAAATTTTCTGAAAACTTCGAAGGGTCATAGCTTGGTCATACGGAATCCGATTTTCGAAAACTCGGACTCGTTTCCAAGCAGAATTTCAAGACGAACACAATGGCGTAACCTGCTTCCCTTGTTTCTCATTTTAAAAATTAATTTTGCCTTGATTTATAGTTATACCACGTTATCAAAAATACAGGTTGTTACATTCTCCCCTCCTTAAAGGATTTCGTCCCCGAAATCTCTAAGTTAGCGAGGATGTGTCCTATCATCCATCATCCATCTACTCAAAACATCATCCACAAGCAACCATTGTCCTTAAAAGGTTTCTGGTGTTGTATGAAGTTATGTAGAAAGTGTGTGTATATGTACTTATCTAATGCATAAGATCAGGTGGTTACTGATTCTGTAAACCTCCTTAATGCAAAATATGTTAGTGTAATGAATCCAACATGTATGCAGGTTCCTAACATAATTTATAATCTCTACATGAGTGCACATAACAATCATTCATATGCAACATCAAAGTGATAGCATAACAAGTTCCATCCATGTACAAGTATAAGCACTCATGCATATGCAACATGAAAATGTGACTGAGCCGATCTAGTGCCTAATGTGTGTCATGCATCCACTAGCAACCACTTGCAAACACTTGCAATCATTTGCAAACATCAACCATAACATGTTTCAATCACATGTTTACATCCATATGGTTCTACCTAAGGTTCTCAAGATAAGATCGATAAGATAACAAGACAAACGTAGGTAGTAGAAGCATGATACGAAAAGGTTTTCAAGTTTATAGGAAAAAGAGATCGAGAATGTACCCACAAAAAGAAATGGGTAAAGCGCGCGTATCTTCTCATCGGTTTCCCAAGTTGCATCTTCTTGGGCTACACTCCACTGCACTTTAACTAGCTTGACTTCTCGATTCCTTAGCTTCTTAATCTCCGTTCCAAAGATACAAATCAGAACTCGCCTCAATGTTGCTTCTTTTTCCACTTCTACATCTTCAAGGATGCTTGGCTCAAACACTTCGGTCGACTCATGCATGCACTTTCGGAGATGCGAGACGTGGAAGACATTGTGTACTCCAGTCAGCTTCTCGGGTAAGTCTACCTTATAGGCCATCCGTCCAATCCTCTCAGTGATAGGGAACGGTCCTACGATCCTTGGTGCTAGCTTTCCAACTGCTCCAAAACGAACTACATTGCGTAACACAGAAACTTTTGTAAAGACCATATCTCCGACTTTGAACTCTAGGTCTGTCCTTCTCTTGTCCGCATAAGATTTCTGTCTATCTTGGGCCGTTTTCATCCGTCTTCATATCAACTCAACCTTCTCAGAAGTGTCATTTATCATGTCGGGCCCAAGTATAAGCATATCTGTCATTTCCCGCCAACAAGTTGGTGACCTGCACGGTCTTCCATACAAGGCTTCGAACGGTGCCATCCCGATGCTAGCTTGATAACTGTTATTATAAGAAAACTCCATGAGAGGAAGATGGTCTTCCCAAGTACCACCAAAGTCAAGAACGCATAGCTCAGGAGATCTTCTAGTACCCTATTTACCCTTTCGGTTTGTCCATCCGTCTGTGGGTGATAGGCCATGCTTAAACTCAGTCGTGTATCCATTGCTTCTTGTAGACTATTCCAAAACTGGCTAGTGAAAATCGGGTCACGATCACTAACTATACTAGAAGGAACCCCGTGCAACCATACTACCTCTCGAAGGTAAATAGACGCTAGCCATGATGCGGTCCTCTTGCTTTTCACCGGAATGAAGTGAGCACTTTTCGTGATTCTATCAACTATGACCCATATGCTAGTATTTCCCTTCCTTGAACTAGGCAGTCCATCCACGAAATCCATCGAGATACTCTCCCACTTCCATTGCGGAGCCTCCAAAGGATGTAATAGCCCACCGGTTTTCTTCGACTCGGCATTTACTTGTTGGCACACCATGCACTTCGAAACGAACACTGCCACGTCCTTTTTCATTCCAGTCCAAAAGAAAATGCGTTTCATATCTCTATACATCTTATCCCCTCCAGGATGTGTGGTCATCTTCGAGTGATGCGCCTCTTCGAGGACTTTCCTTACTAGGTCTCCCACTTGTGGGACACATAGCCTTCCATCACGCCTTAGCCATCCCTTGTCATCTATGGCATACCTACCGAGGTGACTTGACGTCTCACCACTAATCAGCTTGCCCATGATTTCGACTATCCGTGGGTCTTCCTTCTGTGAAGTCCCCACTTGATCTAGAAGTGTAGGCCTTAACTCAAGAGATGCTAACGTAGCAGTCAATGACTCAACAGCAGGTGTAAAATCGAAGGTTGCTATAAACTCAAGGCTTTTCCTTTCAACAAACAAGGGGCTCAAAGTCAACCTTTTTCTACTTATCGCGTTCACCACTACGTTACCCTTGCCAGGGGTATAAGCTATATCGAAGTCGTATGACGCCAAGAATTCCATCCACCTCTGTTGTCTCAGATTCAAATCTTTCTGTGAGAAGAGGTACTTAAGCGATTTGTGGTCGGTATACAGCTCGAACCTCTCCCCTAGAAGATAATGGCGCCAAGCTTTAAGTGCAAAAACAATCGCGGCCAACTCCAAGTCATGCGTGGGATAGTTTTTCTCATGAACTTTAAGTTGTCTGCCCCCGTAGCATGTTACTCTTCCATCTTGCATTAGGACAGCGCCTAATCCCGTGCCGCACACATTTGTGTACACCGTAAACACCTTGCCTCCGTCAGGTAATGCCAAAACTGGAGCTGTGGTGAGGTCTCTCTTGAGTCTCTGAAAAGCAACGTCACACTCTATGTCCCATGCAAAAGCTAGTTTCTTCTTTTTTAACTTAGCAAGAGGGGCTGAAATCTTAGCGAAGTCCTTGATGAACTTCCTGTAGTAGCCCGCCAAACCGAGAAAGCTCCTCACCTCCATTGCATTCTTAGGAATTTTCCAGTCTTGTACCACAACTACCTTTGCGGGGTCCATGGCTATGCCTTGCTTAGAAACTACATGTCCAAGGAACCGAACTTCCCCCCTCCAAAAATGGCATTTGGAGAACTTAGCCTTTAACTAGTGTGCTCTAAGTGTTTCCATGACTTCCTTGAGATGTCTAGCATGCTCTTCTTCATCTTTTGAGAAGATCAAAATATCATCCATGAAAACTACCAAAAACTTGTTAAGGAACTCCCGAAACACCCTACTCATCAAATCTACAAAGTACGCAGGTGCATTCGTTAACCCAAACGGCATGACGAGCCATTCGAAAAACCCATCTGGAGTCCTAAACACAGTTTTGTCAATGCTATCCTCAGCCACTCTAAGCTGATGGAATCCTGTGGCTAGATCGAGTTGAGAGAAAACAGATGCTCCGACAAGCTGGTCAAACAAATCGTCGATTCTTGGTAGTGGGTGCCTATTTTTCTTAGTTAGCTTGTTTAACTCACGATAATCTACACACAGACGAAGCGATACATCCGCCTTAGTAGCGAATACCACTTGGAGCACCCCATTCAGAAATGCTTCATCTTATGAAATTTTTTCAAGCAACTCGTTAACTTGTTTACTGAGCTCTCTTCTTTCTCGCGGCGCCATGTTCCTAACGGGCAATGAAACAGGCTTGGCATTATTAAAAAGATAAATTCGGAAGTCTATCTTGCGTTTAGGAGGTAACCCCCTCACCTCGTCAAAGACATCTGGATATTCTCGGACCACTCTTACATATTGCAAATTATCGACGGACGAGTCAAGAGATTCAAGATAACACAACATGACCGGACCCTTAGGGTTACAAGAAATTTCAAGGGTATTACCAAGGCGAGTCATGAGCCTCACTACTCTTTGTTCACAATCAAGAATGGCTCCATAATCGGACAACCAATCCATACCTAGGATAAAACCGTATCCCATAAATCCGAGAACATAAGCATTACACGTGAATTCTACGCTTAAGATAGAGATCCTCAAATCCACACACATCATAGATAATTGGGCGGAGCCCCCAATTGGATTTGAAACTATAACGGGATTCTCAACCAGACTAGTACTTAGGTGCAGATTTTCAACAATATCAGAAGAAATAAAAGTATGCGATGCGCTAGAGTCAAATAAGGCTCGAACAGGAAAGTCAGAAATGTAAACAAGGCTATCTACGGAAATATTACTACCTCGGTCAAGAGCTGGAGTGGTGTTGAGAGCATGCAACTGCCCTCCAGAAGGTCCTGCTCGCTGGGTCTGCCCTTGCCCCTGTCCTTGCTTCTTAGGGAAATCCTTGCTGATGTGTCCAGTATCTCCACAATGAAAGCATTCACCCAACTTCCTCTTCTTCTTTCTACAGTCTTTAGCTAGATGTCCCGTAATACCACAAAAGTTGCACTTCCTCATCTCACGTGGTTTGTTGTTGCTCTTGTTATTCTTGTTGCCCCCCTTCTTGAAGTCAACTTTCTTATTCTGAGTCTCATTAGGCTTAACCTCCTTCTTGCTATTCTTGTCTTCCTCATGAAGTAGAGCCAAATCCACCAAGCTTTCAAAGGTCGCCCCCATGGGTATATGAGTTATGGCCAAACTGTGTAGTGGCTCGTTCAATCCTCGAGCAAAGCGTACATCCTTTTTCTGGGCTGTGTTGACCAAATCCAAACCGAACCGAGCAAGCTGATTAAACTTATTCACGTACTCTAACAGACATGTCCCCTTGCTTGAGTGCTAGGAACCTCTCCATCTGAAGGTTCTCTTCTGCTGACGATAAGAATTTAAGCCCAAACCTCTCTCTAAAGTCTGCCAAAGTCTCAACTGGCCTGGTAGCGTTGGTGATTTCCTACCAAAATGCAGCTTCCTCTTTCAACAACCATGCTGCCAACTGAACTTTCCTATGGTCCTCTACATCAAAGATAATGAACAAGTCTTCAGTCTCCTTTCGCCATTTTCGTGCCTCAACAAAGGTTTTAGTTCCAACGAAGTTCTTGCCGCCCATTGCTTTAAAGTCTTTCCATATTTTGGCAAAGGCGGTACCAGAAGGAGGAGGAACCGCGACCACTGGGGGAGGAGGAGGAGGGATGTCTGTCGGGCCCGCGCCGTTGGCCCTAGCTTCTAAGTACCTTCGGAACCATCCAGGAACGAGTATTCCCTCAGGAAGGTTAAGATCAGACATGCTGAAAAACGAAAAGAAAAAGATTCAAACGAGGAAACAAAGGAAGGTGCTAATGGCCTTTGGGGAATAGCCTATCTAAACATAAAACTTTTCTTGAAAAATGATTCTTTATAAATGGTTTTGAAAATAGTTTCAGAAGGTTTTTAAAACTTTTGCCCAGCCTGGTATACTTCTGCTCTGATACCAAATGTAATACCCCACCTCTGCTAGGGTCACTCACAAAGGGAAAGCACTAGTTTTGGTGGAGTATTATCTAGGTAAACATACACAGAGATATCACAAGGCAGAACATAAATAAAGCAGCGGTAGAAATTAAAAACCAAATTTTTATTACTTTCAAGAAAAGAGTCAAAACCCCATATATCCAAGGTACAAATTATTCCATTACATCAAGTTCCAAATAAAGAAACATAAACTTAAGATAACAAAAGTAAATTATTCCCCATAAATAGCAGAAGCAGCCAAAGCATAGCACAAGACCAAACCGTACATGAGCTGTAAGAAAGCAAGCTAAATCCAAGCTAAGAGCTAGTGTTTCCTCCCTGAGAACCTGGGGGGTGACGAAAGAAAACGAGGCAAAAGAAAAAGGGTCAGTCATAAGACTGGTAAGCCCTAGTGGCTTTCAGTATAAAAACTAGTAAAGGTAAGATGACATCCGAAAACTGGAATTAGACATAAGGGTGATAACAGGACTGATATGATAAACAAGATAAGTCAAGTCTAGCATCGCATATTCAGGATTCGCTGCACCAACTGTACTAGTGTTCTAACCCATGTCAAGTATTAATCATGAAATGATCCCTTGGCCCAGTATCATGAAGTGACCCATTACGAGGTCCTACGGTACGATCTACTAATCGATCAGTTCCCTACAAGTTCTAGCTTGTCATGTGTCTGTGTCATGCGGCCCTATCCTTAAATGTAGTTACCTGTGCCAGGTCAACCATAGGGTGTATCAAGCCCTATGGTGCCAACCACCGACACGAATCAAGCACGCACATTGTAAACCTACGGGTGCCCATTGCTTGCTTTTTCAACTCCGGACTACGTGCACGACCATAGTCCGCTTGAACCTACAATGGCGCACCTACTCAGCTGTCGTTCTGGTCGCTTACAATCAGCCCAATAATCGTGCCCTACTCTGCCTAGTCCCTGGGTATCGAGATACATCTAAGTGGGTTACTACTGAAAAGGACCACGTAACTAGGGTTTCTAATGGGTTAAGTGTTGTCATTCTAATTTGTGACTTAACCCCGTCCAAATCATGTATCAAGTTGTTTAAGTGTGTTCAAGAGGTTCATGACTTTACCCTATCAAATCATCGTGTCAAATTGGTTAATTATATTCATGTGGTTCATGACTTAATCCTATCATATGGCATTAATTCATTAATGCACCCCAACCTCTCACATTAGACTAATTATTGTGGTCACTGGATTTGCCGGGCGATTCCAGGCAGATTTACACTACAACATAGTCCAACCTCGGGTTTTACATGCGTTATGACCAACTACCCACATTGGATCCTATTGCTTGCAGTTACTGGATTTTCCGGGCGGTTCCAGGCAGGTTTACACTACAGACTCAACCCAACCTCGAGTTGGCCATTTTCAAGTTTATCTAAGTGTCATGTCCATGTTCAAGTTTTCATGTCAAAATTCATGTCGAGTTTCATGTCAGGTTTCATGTAAACTTCATGTCAAGTTCTTGTCCATATACAGGTTCAAGTTATAATAACGTTCATATTCAAGTTCAAAGCTAATTCATGTTTTAGCTAATCTACCCAAATCGTATTCCCATCGCACGTAAACTCGAATCTATAGAAATAAATCTAATTAGGGAATAATATAAAAAGGGACGGGTATTAGGTGGCAAAAGTGATTACTAGCATAACATGGTATAACTTGAGATAAATAATTATAACATTACTGGCATATGGAATATCGGCCTCAAACATAAAGATTCCAAATCTAGCCAAATAAGGTACTAGTCAAGATAACAGTTGCCATAAGGTGATAGTCATGGTAATGGTTGACATAAGGTGATAGTCATAAACTTGTGACTAATAGCTGATTCAACATTGCAGGCATGATAATATGAGGAGTTTTTCTTTTTGATTTACAACATGAATAGGCCCCAAATCAATGTCATAGTAATATACCCAAAAGTCAAGATCCAAGATGAACAAGAATGGATGTAAAACAGTCATCATACACAGGTCCAATTTCAATTTACAACATATTCATATTGCATTTATAGTTTAAATCTAAAAGAAACTGGGGCTTACAGATCGTGGTTCGAGGATTAGAAAAAGAAAGTCGATGTTGAATCTTTATATGCTTAGTCAAGTCCTAACAGAAATTCCCAAATCAGCAATTCTCTTAACGTAGTTTCGACGTAGAAGAAGTAGTCCCCTTCTCTAACTTTTTAACCAGAATTAGTGCAGCATAAGGTCAGAGAGAATTTTGTGTAGAGAGACTAGTGTTAGGGGATGTTTATATAGGGTCACGCCAACTAATGTAGACAGAAACGAGGCCAGAAACATCAAAGTGAATCCAGCTTCAAAAGTGGGCTCGGCCACCAGGTCGACCCCCAGGTCGACCCCCAGGTCGACACCCAGGTCGACCTAGTCCTAGGCAGGTCGACTCTATGGTCGACCCCCAGGTGGACCTGGTCCTGGGCGGGAAATTTCCCGCCCAGTCTGTTTTGTGATTTGAATTCGAATTCGAATTCTGGGCTGTTTTGAACTTGAAATTTTCTGAAAACTTCGAACGGTCATAACTTGGTCATACGGACTCCGATTTTCGAAAACTCGGACTCGTTTCCAAGCAGAATTTCAAGACGAACGCAATGGCGTAAAACGTTTCCCTTGATTCTCATTTTAAAAATTAATTCTGCCTTAATTTATAGTTATAACACGTTATCAAAAATACGGGTTGTTACACTTGTTCTCAGCTCTGTAAAGCAAAGCTCTAATACCAAACTGGCACGACCCGAACTTCCCCGTAAAGGAAAGCATGGATTGCTTTGAGGACAAGATGAATCAGAAGACAAACAGAAGAACATTTCATTGCTTATTACAACAATTTACATTAGAGTACAAGAATATACAGAGTATAAACCAATAATATACATTTGATAAATATCAGAGATCTACAAATTACAATGCAGCAGAAAATAATACAAAAACACAACTGAAAAAGATAAACGGATACAGAGCTTTCCAAATATCATTCCAGCTGTAAACCAGGATCCTGTAAATCTAAATCTGCAAAACCAAAACTACTAGCTGCCCGTGTGGAAAACAGGGGAACCCAGAGTTTAGGTTAAAACAATAAACTCCAGGTCAGTCATGTGATTGGTGTGAGAACTAAAACAGTTATTAAATCTTTACTTTTAAAAAACAAAGTAAATTAAGGGACCACGTCGTTTAACACGGAACATGCTTCGTCCTAAGAATACCAGTGCATAAACAGTTAAAGACAATGTAATGCTTTTTGAAAAATGAACCTATAATAAGACTAAGGTCCCATCACACAATGCAGCGCAAGCTGGAGGATAGAGTTTTACTTATAATAGCCAAACATGCTTGGTACATTTAAAACAAATCATTTTGATACTATTATAGTGTAAAGTGTATCAAAAAAACTTCAAATATAAATGTATCAACCATAGATGGCATAGCGTCCTATCCCACTATGTCGCCATATTAGGCTCTACAAATAAAACCAAATATCACGTATTGGAAATTGGATTTCCGCCATGAGTCGAGGCAAGGGATGTACTCCTAACTGCTTCAAGACACTCTAGCAATTGCCTCAGGACTACACACTCTGGGCGACCCTGGATCCTGTAGTGTCGGTCCACACTTACATTAGTGGATTAGTTATTCCTGAACACACGTTTCCCGGTCCTATAGGACCTATCCATTGGCTCCGTAGAGACCGATATATCCGAGGTGCCTCTCAATACAACAACCACATAGGTAAAAATATAACAACGTCAAGGCATGCAAAACCCTAACACTACCAATAGCTAGAAAGAAACGTCATGTTCTCACTGCATTCCATTATCCCGTTTTTGACTCATATCGAGGTGTCAGGCTCGCGAATTAACGCTATACACAAAGCTATGCTATATTAAAGCTGTTCTTTGATTATCAACCACAAGACTCTGCTTTTCAATAGAAGCCTCGATCATTTTCATCTCAACATGCCTCACAGGAAATTCATGCCATGCGACTAATATCTATCGATATATAACCTCTGAGCTTGTACGTATCAGAGAAGGGCGTTAAGAAAGAGAATAAATTCTCCACCTCCAAACAGATATATATTTAATAGAAATCAATCAACACAGAATAAAATCCAATGTTAGACACACATCCATTTACAAGTTCATTATGGGTCTGAACGAAACTAGATGACCTTATTCCTTGTCCCGTATGTCCAATACAGGAGAGAGGTCCTCGCATATCTGATCAAGCTCCAAGTACGTCTGGACGATCACCACTTATTACCTCGTCTTGCGTATACAGCCCAATCAAGACATTAGTAATCATCCAAATGATGTGAAGACCTCCGGTCTTCAACTACCATCTTCATCGTCGACTTATCCTCGAATCAGTTATTTAGAATGGGGTAAACCTGGTCTTTCTGAATAACTCGCGTATATAATAAACAAGTGCTATAAAAACACAACATACGCCTCATTCCAGTCTAGAATATTCCTTTATTTAAATATCCTTATACTTTGGGAAAGGTTCCCATTAATTTTATCAAAGATAAATTCTTTAAATTTATTCTTTAATCTTCTTTCGGATATCAATTCAAACCAAATTAAGGTTTTCCAAACTAGTCGGGATTAACACACCTTACCAAAGTAATCATTTGTTTAATTTCCAATCCCAACCTATTCATCCCACAGAGCAAAACTGGTGTTACCCCATAACTAACACCATAGTGTTATTGGTAAAATTAATTACCATTTCCCGTTCAAATCTAATTAAAGATTTAACTATCGCTTGGAGAAAAACTGGTGATACTCCATTCTCGATCATTTCCCAAATTAGATAATTTAAATTATCAATTCACATTTCAATCTAATTAAAGATTCATTAAAACTCCTCTTGGTTTTAATCTTCCCAAAAACCAATATTAACGATTATTTAACTTTGGAAACACAAACATGTTGCATTGACAATCTACACCGTACTATTGATTTCTACGGATATATAACCTCTAAGCTTGTACGTCTTAGAGAAGGGTGTTAAGCAAGAGAATAAATTCTCTGCCACCAAACTGATATATATTTAGTAGAGATCAACCATACAGTTTGAAATACAATGTTAGACATGTAATCCTGACTTTAACTGGGTTAAAGAACCAATGTTATTTAAAACACGGTTCACAATAAACCCAAATGCTCTTCCGTAAAAATGGAATCTTCATGGAAAACAGATCAATATATAATCAATATCAATTTCCTTATCCGACTAATAATATGAATGGAATAATGACTAAGCCTTTTAAATTCCATATATATTAACAGTCTTCCTCCACAAAAACTCATTTCAATTATTATCAAATCGAATTCCATTCAATTCCAATTTAACATATTAAAATTGAAAACTTTACCTTGGAAAATTTCCGTTAAATCTTAATAAAAAGATTTATAAATTCCAAATCACATTTCACTGTAAATCGGGTTAAAGAACAAATGTCATTAAAACATAATTCACGATAAACCCAATTCACATTCCATTTTCAATTCCAATTAAATGTCAATTAATTGGTAATTCTTCTTTAAATCTTAATTAAAAGATTTATTCTTTTAACACGGGGTTTAAGAATAGTGTTACTGAGGACCCCATCATATCAATCTCTAACCGTAAATTAGTAAGAGATCTATTCCCTAGGTATTAATCCCGAAGGCCGAAACCAACATCAGATCAATGCCCAGGAAACCACTCAACTTAGCTAATCTCCAGTTAGTTTCTAATTTTCTTAAATCCATTGGGTTTAAGAATAGTATTAGTAAAGATACCATTCACGACAAACCAAAATTCTCATTCCATTGTTAATCGGGTTAAAGAACAGGTGTTATTTAAAACACCGTTCACGATAAACCCAAAAACAAATTTCAATTTAGTTCCAATTAAATGTTAATTAATAGGTAAACTTCATTAAATCTTAATAAAAAGATATATATATTTTTTTCAACTGGGTTTAAGAACAGTGTAACTGAAGACACTGTTCACGACAAACCCACAATCCAATTTGACATTAAATATAAGGCTCTGAATAGAAAATATATTAGCTTATTTTAAATATCAAATTCGAAAACCAACAAATATCATATTGGAATAAAGATATATATATATATATATATATCTTCCAAATTCCTCCACAATATCTGTATAATCACGGAATCTAATGTCAAAATATTCCGAGGATAATTTTGATTCAAATCCATTCCAATTCATATATTAGAGATTCCGGTTATTTTTAAAACTATTTCAAATCCAATTTATTTATTTATAAATAATTGGACTATAATTCTGGCCAATAATTAGTTCATTTCGATTAAAATATATTAATATCTTTTCAAATATGGAATTTTTCATCCCAATTCTTTCCAAATCATTTAATATGATTTTACACAAATTATTAACATTTTTAATAATTTTATCAAGGCCCGTATAGTCGATTTGCATAAACGGTCATCGAACTGCACTTACAGCAAAATTTTCCAAATTTGATTTGGACATAATTCCAAATCCAACCATTTGATTTCAAATCTCTGATATTAGTTGGAAAGCTCTTTTTGATACGAACCCAATGGTTCTGGTTTTAGGAGAATCCGACGGTCGGATCTCCGGTAACATCAATTCAAAGTCAATGGTCGAAATTCGCGAACGGTCGCGGCACGACGCGTTCTATTCAGGCCATTAAATAAATATATATATATATATTATTTAATCGATTTCCATTTAAAATATATTTTATAAATTGTTTTAAATTCGTTTTCATAATGATTTCAACTTCATATTCAATTTCAAATCAAAATTGAATATTCCATATCATTAATATAAAAATGATAATATTTTCAAAGCGTTAGATTTTGAAATAACTTCCTTTTCGATATTCATTGTAAAAGTGAATAAAATCGATATAAATATCATTCACGTCAAAATGGCATTAATATAATCAACATGGCTTCATATATTTAAATATTTCCGTGTCCATCCCAAATCGGACATCAAAATCATATTTTGATCCATTACTGAATTTTATTTTAAAATATTCATTATTTTAAAATATTCATTCTTTCTGAACTGGAATCAGACACAGTCAATTACCATATAATGTTATTTGTATGGATTTCATACAACACATGTACACAACAACAATCAAACTCAGCAACCATCATCCAGAGTGCATTACACAACTGCATAAGCATTAAATATAAATAATCAGTGCTTACAACAGCTTGTCGACCAATCGATCGACATACTACTAAATAATTGAGATTAGGGTACGTCAAATATCATCCCAATACCCGTGTGGGGTTTTCAAACAAAAAAAAAATTAATTGTGCAGTTGGGCGATGTGTAAAATATATCATCCTAATCAATATCCGTCAAATGTGTGTACATAAACAAATCGTCCGATTTGTTTATGAATATTTATTTTATTCATATACACGTTAAAAATTATATTTTTAACTATAAAATATTTATTTCAACACATGAATATTTTATTATCCTTTCACATCACAATCACAATCAGTATCCATAACACAACAAAATCATACAAGTCGTCCATGGTCTGTGGACGACGGGTGTTGGGTGCTGCTAAGCACCGTCTACATCCTAGTATATATTACTAACTAGAAAATAAAATTAAAGTGAGGAGTTCTTACCTTTGGGATCCACTCCGTTGTACTCTCAAAGTAAAGAAAACTAATATTACGCTGACTACCAACTTAAGCACACACGATATCCTACATGATTGATTTTTTTATTAATAACATACATAAGTTAAAAATCACATATTTTTTATATTCTCTACATACATAGAAATCATATTTTTATATTTTCTACATACATGAAAATCATATTTTTATATTCTCTACATACATAAAAATCATATTTTTATGTTCTTTACATACATAAAAATCATATTTTTATTCCAATACAATATACATAAAGATAAAATATTTGCTTCACTATATACATAAGAAAATTCTAATTTTTACTTCGTTATATACATGAGAAATATCAAATTTTTACTTCGCTATATACATAATAAAAAACTAATTTTTACTTTGCTATATACATAAGAAAAATCTAATTTTTTACTTCACCGTATACATAAGAAAAATCAAATTTTTATATGATTAAAAATCATACTTCTATATAAAAATTATAACTTTATATTAGTAAAAATCTCACCTTTCCCTTAGTAAAAATTGAATCTTTATATGTAAAAAAATCCTATATCTATCATGTTATACATAGAATAAAAATCCTATTTTTTTTATTAATTAAAATCATGAAAACTTACAATTTTCAGTCGAAGGAGGTTCCATAGTCTGAGTTGGTGGCATAGGGGGCGGCGTGGGGCCTGTAGAAGCGACAAGGGGATTGGGCCTGGTGGTGGGGCCTAAGGCATTGGCGGCTAGGGTTTCCACCGATTTTGGGGGTTCGAGCTTTTAATTGGGCGAGAGGAGAGAGGGGAGAGAGGGGGAGGCAATGGAGGGGGGTGCCTCAGGTGATGGAGGCAGGCAGTGGCGCAATTGGAGCGATGGCGGCTCCAGAAAAGGGGGCGACGGGTTTCTCACGGGGGAGGAGCTTGCGGTTTTTTTGTTCTGAGAGAAAGGGGAGGGATGAGGGAGTTTAATTATATATGTATATGTATATATATATATATATTTAATTTTGTAAATTTTCCATAAAAAGTAACCTTTTCATTTGAGCTCCAAATCGAACCCAATGACTGTCGTCCTTAGCTAATTACCCCTATTCCGAACTCAATGGGATATGTCCCGTTAGCCAATTCCATCGTTTCGATTAGTTTTTGTCAAAATCAAAATATAAATCTATATATTGAATTTGAACGCACATTTCAATTTACCGGGGCCACATAAGGACCCCAATAATTCCAAAAAAATAAATCTGGCATTATTTTGATGATACAGTCCTAACAAAACTAATTTCGTCGAATATGGAGACCGTTTAAAAAACGGTCATTTTCCAGTCGATTAAATTCAAACTGAAATTACCAAACACGTTTAAATTCGCTACGATCACATATTGATTCCAAAAATTAAGAAAATTGGAATCAAGCAAAAATTTGACATTCTGAATCTAACAAAAGTGGCCTCGTCGAAAACGGAGGTCGTTTGCAAAATTGCTATTTTTAAGGGCTATAATTCCATAGGGACTATTCTGAATTTTCAACCTGATATAATTTTTTATTCCCGCTATGAAATTTGGATTTTTCAGATTCGTTGGAAAGATATTTTCAAGTAGATTCTAATATTTCTGGTTTCGCTAAAATCTTGTTTATTTTGAATCCTGTACAGTCATTTGAAATTTGAAATCGAATTTTCAAACTACCGCGCCTTTTCCAATTCCTTTTATAATTAAAATAAACACTTATATTCTCACTTCGATTCAAATAAATATATATGTTCTAATTCTATTCAAAATAAATTTCTAGTCATTATTATTTAAAGTAATCATTTTAAATTTCCAAAATTCATTAAAATTGCAAAAACAAAATTCTAAAATTGGTTTTGATTTTCCAGGTTGTTACATTTTAAGTCTATTTTTTGCAAATCATATGTGTGTCCAAACTGTAAAATCGTAACGGACAAAATGGAGCAATCCTCGTTGTTAAAATCTGATAATCTTATAAGTTTTTATTCAGTATGTTAATTATCAATTATATATTAAAATTTAGGTTTTTATATTCTCCCACCCTTAAAGGAGTTTATCCGTTGGCTCCCGCAAACAAAAGGAAGATCTATAAAACCGTCCATATAAAGTCTCGAAAGGTGCCATGCCGATGCTAGTTTGGAAACTGTTATTACAAGAAAACTTCAAGGGTAAATGCTCATCCCATGTCCTTTCAAAATCCAAGATACACAGCCTTAGTAGATCCTCAAAAACC
Source organism: Allium sativum (assembly GCA_030737875.1). Lineage (NCBI taxonomy): Eukaryota > Viridiplantae > Streptophyta > Magnoliopsida > Asparagales > Amaryllidaceae > Allium > Allium sativum. Next base: position 170,384,589 of record CM060912.1, read on the forward strand.
CTGTTCACCCTCTAAGTATGTCCGTTGGTCTGACGGTGATAAGCTATGCTAAATCTGAGCTGTGTACCTAAAGCATCCTGCAGACTCCTCTAAAACCCACTAGTGAAAGTCTTTATCGCTCACAATACTCGTGGGAACACCGTGAATTCAGAATATCTCTGGTACATACACAAAAGCTAACCACGCTGCTATAGTCTTACTCTTAACTAGGATGAAATGAGTGCTCTTCATCAACCAGTCTACAATAACCCTAATACTCGTGTTGTCTTTCCTCGATCTCGGCAACGCATCAATAAAGTCCATAGATACGCTCTTCCATTTCCAAAGCAGTAGAACCGAATGTTGGAGCAATCTACTAGTTTTCTTTTGCTCCGTTTCTTTTGCTCCGCCTTTACTCTCTGACATGTCATACATCTAACCATAAACTCGGCCATATCCTTCTTCATACCAGGTCGGTAAAAGACCAATTTTATATCATAATACATATTATCATCATGTAGATGGATAGTCATCCGAGAGTGATATGCCTCGGCCAACACCGCACTCGTCAAGTCACCCATGCAGGGAACACAAAGTTTGTCGTCACGTCGTAACTAACCCCTACAATCAATAAATATCTGAGAAGGTTTTAAAAACCTCTCCTTTACTAAGCCTATGTAAGATATCTACTAGCACGAGATTTGTAATGATCTAGAATTTTTAACCAATATAAATTTGGAATATTATTACTTAATTTGAATTTAAAATTGAATTTGACATAAATATATATGGTTTAGAATATTTAATAATTTTGATAAGTTATATGATAGATTTTACTTGAATTATAAATGAGAACGATTATTAATAAGTTTGGATTTATTGATACTGTTTGTCGTTTGATCGGATTTGTCAAACCATAACATGAATTAGTAGCGTTAGAACTAAGTGTTGTCCTTAGTTTTCATAGCATTTTAAAGGAAATGCTACCAAAAGATCACTTTCCCTCCTTAAGACAAGTGGAAGGACACTTGTATTTTTGCATACCTCCTTTAATGCATGTTTTACAATTGTCCCCTTATGTGCCATTACCTCCTTAACCCTCCATTCCTATATAAGGAGGCCTTTCCTCCATTTTTTAACCATTCCGCTCCATTTTCTTCTTTTCATCTTCTTCTTAAAGCTTATGGCCATGGTATCCATGGCATAAGTCTTCCTCTTTTCCACTACCACCTTGCCAAAGTTTGTCATTCTCCTCCTCCTCCTCTTATGATAGCGAGGGAGGTAGAGAGAGAGATTAGTGTATATATTTTGGCGAAGAAGACATTGCGCCGAAATATTGTCCAACGGTTTGTTCAGCTAGGATCGCCTACCAGGAAATTGGAAATCTGTTTGGTGAGAACTCTTTAACCAAGGTTTATATATTTAATTAGTGGTTATACTAAGTTAAATATAGTGATGATTATAAGTGGTTAATGATGATTGATGCTTGTTGTGATGGATGATGGATGCATAGTTTAGACCACATACACTATTAAGCTTACTGTCATAACGCTTGTGCACAATTATGATTTATTTAATTAGTTTGATGATGGTTGCTTGCATGTTTGAATGGTTGTTAATGTTGTTTTGTACACACTATGACACAACAATTATGGTATCACATGGGTGATCAACAAACCTCCTTCGTAATTAGAAGCAATATCATTATCTAATTTGAAGGTTAATAATTTGGAAAGACCATATGTATGAATTCATATATATCGATAAAGTACTTTAAATGAATAAATAAATACAGGAGCATTCTAGGATGATAGAGAGGATAGTATCTAGGCTAGGGTTTGGAAATAAAGTTTCCTACTCCCCCTGGATATCCCTAACTGATCCGACGAATGGTATGGTTAATTTGAAGTTATTTGAATTTAGAAATGGATTGGAATTTGATTTATTAAGTAAAAAAAAAGTTGAATTTTATATCCAAAATAATTTGGAAAGTAAATTTAAATGAATTTAAAAGTGTTATATAAGGATATAATGATTTTCTAAGATATTTTGAAGTACTGTAGAATAATGATTATTATGGTCAAAATAGAGCTTGTCGCATAACGGAAATTTACGTATTTTAGATGCAAACTTTAAACGCTTATAACTTTTACAATCTAAATCGGATTTCCATAAAATGAAAAATGTTTGATTTCCATTAAAAAGAACTTTCAAATGATTGAAAGCAAATTTTGAATTTGAGTTATAATTTTCAAGTTATGTTTGAAACCGTTTTGGAAAAGATCGATGTAAGAACAATTGTTGATCATAACTATAAACAGCTATTTTCAAACATTTTAAAAAATATGGAAAAAATTTGTAAAATCATTAAAAACTATGAAAAGGTGTTTTGAATTGTAAAGATTAAGTTTTGGCTAAGATAAACAATATTTTGATCAAAATTGTTAAGATAACTGTTTTGTAACGCTTTTGTAACACTTTTGAAATGCTATTGTAACTCTTCCTTCGAAAACAATCTATTTTGAAGTTTTAAACCATAAACTATTTTCCAAACGATAAGTAATGATTTGTGGAATGTTTTCAAAGGTTTAAATGTAGTAGAAATATTTTATATGGAATTTAAAAGGTAGTTCACCATTATTCGGCTAACAGTGTGAGTTGGATACGGAGATTAATATTGAGGATAAGTTGATGGTACTTTTATCCAGATCTAATGTCAAAGAGTTGGATAAATCTTTTAATTAAGATATGAGTTTCCCAATTTGATTGGGATAAGTTGGATAAAAAATAATCTTCGGATATTTGATATGAAATTCTTTAGTGTAAACGTACAATATTTGAAGAATTAGGAAGATATTATTATTATATTGTTATTCCACTTATATTATTCGTTGATTATGAGAATTGATATCGAATAAAAGTAAATACAATTTCTGTGTAACTTATGTTCAATATCGGTTGATTTGGGTTTTGTCATGAATCATATCTTCAACAATATCATTCTTGAAGCCCAATGAGATTGAGTTATGAAAATTCATATCGTAAATTGGGATTTAATCAAATCTTTGATTTGAGAAAATTAAAAATAAGAAATTGGGAACCAAGTATAATCTTTTAGTCAAGATTAAAGAATTGAATGTTGGAAAATCAATTTAATTGGAAATTACCGATGAAATATGGATTAAATGATTTTCAAAGGAAACTGGGTTTTGAAAACGAGTTATCAGACGAAAATTTAATTAAGGCTTTGGGGCTAGATTACATTTGATTTAAGGGATGTGTTTTAAAGAAGAAGGGTTAAAATATGGATTTTTTTAAGGATAATTTGAGAACGGGTTTAAAGAAATTTAATTTAAAAAATATCTAAGATGGAAGGTGTAACGACCCGAACTTCCCTGTAAAGGAAAGCCCGGATTGTATTGAGGACAAGACGAATCAGAACACAAACAAAAGAACATTTCATTGCTCATTACAACAATTTCATCAGAATACAGGAATATACAGAGTATGAATAAATATTACACATTTGATAAACATCAGAGATTTAAATACATTACTACAACGGAAAAATAATACAAAACACAACTGAAAGGAATATACGGATGCAGCTTTCCGAATATCATTCCAGCTGTATACCGGGATCCTGTGAATACAAATATGAAAAACCTAAACTACTAGCTGCCCGTGTGGAAAATAGGGGCACCTAGAGTTTAGGTTAAAACAAAAAACTCTAGGTCAGTCATGTAACTGGTGCGAGAACTGAAATAGTTATTTAAAACTTTACTTTAAATCAGATATATTAAGGGACCACGCCATATAACACGGAACGGGTTTCCTCCCAAGAATACCAGTGCATATTTCAAAACAGCGCAATGCTTTTTGGAAAAATGAAGCTATTATAAGACCCAGATCCTATCACACAATGCAACGCAAGCCGAGGGGTAGGGTTTTCCCTTATAATAACCAAACATGCTTGGTACATTAAAACAAATCATTTGATACTATTATAAGTACATAGTGTATAAAACAACTTCAAATATAAATGTATCAATCCTAAACGGCATGGATACCATATATCATGTCACCAATACTAGGCTCTACAATCAATACCGCGATTGTCACGTATTGGAAGTTGGATTTTCATCTGTGAACTAAGGCAAAGGATCGCCCTTACCGCTTCGAGACTCTCTAGCCCGAGCCTCAGAAACAGCCGCAACTGCACCTTGGATCGTCAGGGATGGCCCATCAAAGTGCAGTGTGGATTAAAAAACCTTTAACAATACGATTCCCCGCCCTATAGGGCGTAAATGAGCCAAATGACTCCATTAGCCCCGGATCGACTGATATAACAGAGGCGCCTCACAATCCACCATCCACATAAGTGAAATGCCAGGGCTAGTAAAACGCTGACACCACTCCTAGCTAGAAGGAAACGCATGCTCTCCCTGATGTCCTCTCCCATTTCTGGTTAACACCGGTGTGTGAGGCTCGCGAATTAATGCTACACAAAGCTACGCTATATCAAAGCCGTGCTTTGATCATCAACCACAAGACTGTGCTTTTCAACAGAAGCCTTGATCATTTGCATCTCAGCATGCCACATAGGCAATTCACGCTTTGCAACCGATGTCTATCAATCACAGAGAATGAAATCCGATGTTAGACACATATCCATTTACAAATTCGTTCGGGGTCTGAATGAAACCGGGGGCACCTTATTCCTCCCCCATATGTCCAATACAGGGGAGAGGTCCTTGCATATCTGGTCGATCTCCAAGTACGTCTGGACGATCACCACTTATTACCTTTTCTAGGGTGTACAACCTAATCAAGACATCAGTAATCATCCAAACGATGTGAAGACCTCCGGTCTTCAACCACCATCTTCATCCTCAATATATCGTCGAATCAGTTATTCAGAATGGGATAAACCCGATCTTTCTGAATAACTCGTGTATATAATAAACAGGTGTTATAAAAACACAACATACGCCTCATTCCAATCCAGAATATTCTTTATTCAAATATTCACATTCTTTGGTAAAGGTTCCCATTAATTTTATCAAAGATAAATTCTTTAAATTTATTCATTTATCTACCTTTGGATATAATTTCAATCTAATTAAAGATGCATTAAAACTCCACTTGGTTTTTATCTTCCCAAAAATCAATATTAATGATTGTTTAACTTGGGAAATCATATTTTGTCTTTAACTGGGATAAAGAACCAATGTCATTTAAAACACGGTTCACGATAAACCCAAAATCACATTCCATTCCATCGGCCTTTAACCGTAAATTAGCAAGTGAACAATTCCCTAAGAATTAACCCTGAAGGCCGAAACCAACATCAGATCAATACCCAGGAAACCAATCAATTTAACTAATCTCCAGTTAGTTTCTGATTTGCTTAAATCCATTGGGTCTAAGAACAGTATTACTAAAGATACCATTCACGACAACCCAAAATCTTATTCCTGTCTTTAACTGGGTTAAAGAACCAATGTCCTTTAAAACACGGTTCACGATAAACCCAAAATCACATTCCATTCCATCAGCCTTTAGCCGTAAATTAGCAAGTGAACAATTCCCTAAGTATTAACCCCGATGGCCGAAACCAACATCAGATCAATACCCAGGAACCATTCAACTTAACTAATCTCCAGTTAGTTTCTTATTTTCTTAACTCCATTGGGTCTAAGAATAGTATTATTAAAGATACCATTCACGACAACCCAAAATCTTATTCCATTGTTAATCGGGTTAAAGAACAAGTGTTATTTAAAACACCGTTCACGATAAACCCAAAGACCAATTTCAATTAAATTCCAATTAAATATCAATTAATTGATATACTTCATTAAATCTAAATAAAAAGATGTAATCTTTTCTCAACTGGGTTTAAGAATAGTGTTAATGAAGACATCTTTCACGACAAACCCAAAATCACATTTAATATTAAATACAAGGCTCTTAATAGAAAATATATCGTCCTATATTCAATATCAAATTCTGGAGTCAACAAATACCATATTGCAATAACGATATATATATATCTTCCAAATTCCTCCATAATATTCGTATAACCATGGAATCCAATATCGAAATATTCCGAAGATAATTTCGATTCAAATCCATTCCAATTCATATATTGGAAAATCCAGTTCTTTTTAAAACCATTTTAAATTCAATTTATTTATTTAAAAATATTGGATTTCATAATTCTTGTTCATGACTAGTTCATTTCGATAAAAATATATTTTTATCTTTTCACATATGGAATTTTTCATCCCAATTCTTTCCAAATCATTTATTATGATTTTACCCAAATTATTGATATTTTTAATAATTTTATCAAAGCCCGTACAATCGATTTCCACAAACGGCTATCGAACTGCACTTACAATGACCTTTTCCAAATTTGATTTGGAAATAATTCCAAATCCAACAGTTAGATTTCAAATCTCTAATATTCGTTAGAAATCTCCTTTTGATACGAACCCAACGGTTCTGGTTTTAGGAGAATCCGACGGTCGGATCTCCCGTAATGTCCTTTCGAAGTCAATGGCCGAAATTCACGAACTACCGTAGCGCGGCGCGTTCTATTCAGGCCATTATATTATATATATAATATATATATTTCATTGATTTCCAATTAAAATGTGTTTCATAAATCATTTTAAACTCGTTTTCAAAACGATTTCAACTTCATATTAAATTTCAAATCAAAATTGAAAATTCCATATCATCGATATATATATATATATATATATATATATATATATATATATATATATATATATATATATATATATATATATATATATGAGATAATATTTTCAAAACATTATATTTTGAAATCAATTCCTTTTCGATATTCATTATAAAAATGAATAAAATTGATATAAATATCGTTCACGTCCAAATGGCGTCAAATTTATCAACACGGCTTTATATATTTAAATATATTCATGCCTATCCCAAATCGGACATCAAAATCATATTTTAATCTTTTACTGAATATTAATTAAAAATATTCGTTATTTTAAAATAATCGTTGTTTTAAAATATTCATTCTTTCTAAACTGGAATCAGACACAATCAAGTACCATATAATGTTATTTATATGGATTTCATACATACATGTACACGACATCAATCATACACCGTCAACCATCATCCAAAGTGCATTCTACACTGCATAAGCATCAAATATAAATATTTAATGCTTATAACAGCCTGTCAATTAATCGATCGACATACAGCTAATTATTGGGACTAGTGTATGTCATATATCATCCCAATACCCTTGTGGGGTTTCAATCAACAAATAATGAATTTTAATTGTACAGTTGGGCGATGTGTAAAATTTATCGTCCCAATCAATATCAGTCAAATGGGTGTACATATACAAATCGCCCGATTTGTTTATAAATATTTATTTTATTTATATACACGTTAAAAATTATATTTTTAACTATAAAATATTTTATTTCATTCCACATCACACAATCAACTTTCACAACATAATCAAACAAACAAACAAGTCGTCCATGGTCTGTGGACCACGGGTGTCGGGTGCTGCTAAGCACCATATGCAACCTAGTATATATTTTAACTAGAAAATAAAATTCAAAGTGAGAAGTTCTCACATTTGTGATCCACTCCGCCGTGCTTTTTTCTGAACGGCTTGGATTTTGTTTTGATTTCAGTCTGTTCCATTGCACTCCTTTTCACACTGTTCATAGTAAAAATCATATTTGTTATTTCAACGCTATATGTATAAAAATCACATTTTTATTCCGCTACTATTTATATAAAAATTCTATTTCTACTTCCCTATTCCATATGTAAAAATTCTATTTTTAATGCCCTACTCATATAAAATAATATTTTCATATTCTCTATAATATAAAAATCCTATCTTTACTTCTTTTAAAAATTCTATTTTTCCTACTATAAAAATTCTCTCTTTTCTACTATAAAAATTCTATCATTTCTACTATAAAAATTCTATCTTTTCTACTATAAAAAATTCTATCTTTTCTATTATAAAATTCTATCTTTCTATTATAAAATTCTATCTTTTCTACTATAAAAATTCTATCTTAACCTAAGCAAAAATCATATATTTATCACTTAAAAAACATCGTATCTTTTCTAAGATAAAAATCACTTCATTTCTATCATAAAAATCTCAACTTTATACATTAAAGAAAATCCTAACTTTATTCATTAGAGAGAATCAGATTTTTGAAATTAATCTAACTAAATAAAATCTAATACAAACTCACTTATTTTGATCGGGGAAGGGGTTCTGAGCTTGTAGCGAACAGGAGAGAGAGAAGGGCGGTTTTCTGCGGTGGTCGACATGGGAATACGGTGGCAGCGGTGGCAGCTTGCTCCTGATTTCAGGGATTTCTTCAGTCGATCTTCAATCCCCTGGGGGGTGCTGATGCGAGGAGGAGGAGTGAAGAAGGAGGGGGCGTTGTGCGGTGGTGCGGCGCTGGAGGGTGGGTGGCGCGGTGGGCGGGAGCAGCTACGAGGGGCTAGGGTTGAGTGGGTTTGTTTTCTTTTTTTTATTTTGCTTTGTTGAAAATAACGAAGGGAGGGAGGAAAGATAAAGGGGTTTGACCAGTTGTTTTATATAATTATTTAATTATTTAACTGAATTTCAAAAAGTAACTTTTTTGTTTGAACGCTAAATCAAACCTGACGATTATCGCCCCTAGCTAATTAACCCCTTTCCAAACGTAATGGGATATGTCCCGTACGCTGATTCGACTATTTCAATCAGTTTCCGTTTAAATTAAAATTTAAATCATTATATTGAATTTTAAACGTACATTTCAATTTACTGGGGCCACATACAGACTCTAAAAATTCCAAAAAAAATATTTCTCGCTTCGTATTGATGATACGGTCCTAACAAAACTAATTTCGTCCAATTTGGAGGCAGTTCAAAAAATGGCCAATTTCTGGTCGATCCAAATTGACTGAAATTGTTAAAACACGTTTTCCTTTGCCATGCTCCCACATTAATCCCAAAAATTATGAATTTTTGAATGTATCAATAACTTGACACTAATGATCCAACAAAAGTGGTTTCGTCGAAAACAGGGGTCGTTTGCAAAATTTCCATTTTTAAGGATTAAAATTCCATAGCGAATATTCTAAATTTTCAATAGGACATAACTTTTTATTCCCGCTATGAAATTTAAAATTTTCGGATTCATTGGAAAGATATTCTCAAATATATTCTAATATTTTTGGTTTCACTAAAATCCGCTTTATTTGAATCCTATACATTCATTTGAAATTTGAAATCCAATTTTCGAACTACCGCGCCATTTCTAATTCCTTATATAATTAAAAAGAAATATTTATATTCTAACGTCGATTCAAATAAATATATATGTTCTAATTCTATTCAAAATAAATTTCTTATCGTTATTATTTAAAATGATTCATTTTAAATATTCAAAATTCATTAAAATTGCTAAAATAAAAATTTTAAATTGGCTCAGATTTTCCAGGTTGTTACATTCTCCCCCACTTAAAATCTTTTTGTACCCGAAAAAGAACGGTGTCGAAAGTTGTTTAACTAATCAACTCAACTTTCATTATTTTAATTATGGCTTAAGTTCTTCAACTTTTCAGTTTCTAAGAACTTTTCGAATTATTCAAAAATTTAGCTAACACCCTATATTTTCAAAAAAATTCGCCATAACCTCCATTATACGGGAGCACCGGGAAAATCCCCAAACCGCCACATAGGCCTCTCCAATCAGAAAGAAGTAGAAACTGCTAAGCGGCTAGCCAATCGGCTCATAAAATCATTAAAAACCCCAAGAAATACAATAAACATGTACCTATTTGTCGGGCAAACAATTTTATTCCTCTGCTTAGCTTCCCTTCTATTTCCTGTTCAATGTATATACATGTATATGCATGCAATTTCAAACAACTTTCAATACAGTTCAATATTTGGTTCAATTTGGTTATATGTACCGTTCTTTCACATAATTGTTTTAATAGATAACAAATAATCATACAACCCAACCAGCAATCAATTTGTGAATTAACTTTTCAAATTCATAATTTTGACATATATGCAGAAAATCATGTTTTGATGCCAATTCACAACAATAAGACCTATCTAGTTTTGGTTCTCACACTAGTCAATTGGAAATATATAGATATCCAACTTTCGAAACTCGAACACAAATGTTGATGATGCCCGGGCATCATCAGAATTATCCCCAGGAGACTAGAGTGTGATTCTATATCTATCCAGTATATTAAGACTTCGTATACACATGGATCAGACGTATATGCAAAATCTTTATATACTTGGTTGTTCAAATCAATATAAAAATAATATTCAAATATGTTTAACAGATTTTTAAAATTTCAAAACAAAAATTGTTTTCATCTTTATCTAAAAACAACTCTCTTCCGACTCATTCTAGGATACTATTGATCCCATCTCTAACGAGTCATTCTCATTGGATATTATTAATCCAATCTCTGAGGAACTCTTTCATTTGGTTCTAACGTGCCTTGTTCTCGAGCTCCGTAAACCAAAGCTCTGAGACCAAATATAACGACCCGAACTGTAACATCCCGTATTTTCTGAGAATATTAAAATAACAAATTAAAGAATAATTAATTATAAAAAGAAGAAATATGTGAAACGGGTTGCGCCATTGCATTCATCTCAGAATTCTGCTTGAGATAGAGTCCGTGTTTGCGTAAATCGGACTCCGTATGAAGAAGATATCTTTAAATTAAATATTTCAGCAAAACACGAAAAAAGAAGAATGAGAAAAGAATAATGTTTAGCATTGTTCTAAGGTTTGTAAGAAAAAGACTTAGTAGCTCATTTGGTTAGAACATGAGACTTGCATACAAGAGGTACAAAGTTCGATCCCCGCCAGCGCCATATTTTTGCTCTAGTGGAATGGCTAAAAGTGGCTTAGTGTAAACGCAGTTCAAAAAGTGGTTTAGTGTGAAAATGGTTAATTGGGAAGATAGTTAAAAAGAAAAAATATATATATATATATATATATATATAGAAAATATATATATACATATATATATATGATGTGTACGCATCATTTGGTGCACGTGGCGCATTTTTTGCTGGTCAAGGATTGTCTTTTTTACGTGGCCTTCTCTGATTGGCTTTGTGACAAATTCTGAGGTATTAAGGCTTATGTGTTATGCTATGATTGGCTGAGTGACACATTGCTATAGTTGGATGGCTCTAATTGCTCCTAAAACGATCTAACGGCTCACATAAGAATTAACTTCTATAAAAGCAACACTAGTCCTCAAACCCTAAATCACACAAATTCATTCCAAGGAGCCACCATGCCGTCCATGATCGTTCTAGTTTAGCCACCATTCCTTCTTCAACTTGGAAGCAAGAATAAAGTTAGAAATAAAAACTAACTTAGAGAATTGATAGTCTTCTTCAAGGGATTGCTTTCCAATTTCAGAAAATAGATCCTAGAAAACAAGACTTTCTTTTCTTTGTAAGTCCTGTTATTATTTAGATGTGAACGATTAAATGCTGTGATTTGTAATAAAATGAAAACTAGAATAATTCCTAGTTTTAAGATAATGACGATGCTGATTTATGCCTATTCTTGTAATGATTCTATCGTATATGCTTGTGAGATTATTGTGGTTATATGTTGATGCTAAACCAATCGTATATTATGTAAATTTGGTCACTTTTTCATGTTATGTAACATCCAAGTTGTTTAGATCTACATTTAGATCTATGTTTATTGAATCATGCAAGTTGTTTAGATCTACATTTAGATCTATGTTTATTGAATCATGCAAGTTGTTTAATCTACATTTAGATCTATGTTTATTAAATAATGCAAGTTATTAGGCTAAGACATGTATTATGTTTAGATCTACATTTAGATCTATGTTTATTAAATCATGCAAGTTATTAGGCTAAGACATGTATTATGTTTAGATCTATCTTTATTAAATCATGCAAGTTATTAGGCTAAGACATGTATTATGTTTAGATCTATGTTTATTGAATCATGCAAGTTGTTAGGCTAAGACATGTATTATGTTTAGATTCACATTTAGATCTATGAAACGTGGAACCAAAATTAAAGCTCATATTTACATGCCTTGTTAAACCTGTGTAATTCCGTATGTTTAAGATTCATGATTATTGGACCCAAAATAAAAGTTTACATTTGCATGCCTAGTTGGATTTGGGTAATCTCATATGCTTAAAGACTCATGTTAGTTGGATCCAAAAATGCACCTTCATTATATTATGCCACGTTTACATGACACATGTTTAGTTAGTTCCTTATTATTTTATGTTGTGTGAATGGTACATGCTCCCTTCTTTCCCCTTTTGTATATAAGTTAGGCTAAGCTACGAGCCTAACATTCTATGTGAATTGTGCAAACGTATGACGGGGTACCGTTGGGAAAACCTTAAATTCATATTAATGGCATAATTTGGCCCATAAATATATGAATGATTAGTGGCATAAAATTGGCATAATCTACATACCTAAAATTATGAATATGATTTAGGGAGGAATTGGGCATGACTTGAATGACAATAATTTACATATAAACACAAAATGTAAATATGTAAATTTAGAAAAAGACAAATATGCCTAACCCGAGGTTAGATTGAGTTACGGTGTAAGACTGCCTAGAACCGCCTGGCACATCTAGCAACCATAACAATATATATCTAATGTGAGAGGTTAGTGCATCAAGGCCAAAAGAACCCAAGGTTAGACTGAGTTGCAGTGTAAAACTGCGCGGAACAGCCCGACACATCCAGTAACCGCAACAATACCTGTCTAATGTGAGTGGTTGGTGCTTTAATGAATAAATTAAAACTAAGATAGGAATGGTAGGGTTAAGTTAATTAAGGTAACACTTAACCAATATAACAAGATGAATGACTAGGGTTAAGTTAATAGGAAACACTTAACCAGTATAGCATGATGAATGGGTAAGGTTAAGTAATAAGAAACACTTAACCAATATAACTTGATTTGTGGTAGGATTAAGTTAAAACAAGAGGGCAACACTTAACCGATATAACTTGATTTGTGGTAAAGTTAAGTTAAAACAAGAGGATAACACTTAACCAATATAACTTGATCTGTGGTAGGGTTAAGTTAACAAAAGAAGGCAACACTTAACCAAAGTAATATGACAAGTAGGTGGGTTAAGTTAACAAAAGAAGGCAACACTTAACCAAAGTAATATGACAAGTAGGTGGGTTAAGTTAACTTGAATTGATTGATGACACTTAACCAATACAACATGATGAACACGTGGGGTTGAGTTAACAAGCAACACTTGACCAATATAACTTGATGGACGAAATGGGTTAAGTTAATAGGAAACACTTAAGCAATTCAACATAATAAGTGAGGAGTGTTAAGTTAATTAGAAACACTTAAACAACATGACATGATTAATGGGTAGGTTAAGTTAACATGAACGGGCGACACTTAACCAATATGGCATAATGTGCGGGAAGGTTAAGTACATATCATGTTGGTAGGTAATATTAGTAAGTATAGGCCCACAAACTTAACCGTTAAATAAACATGCTTGAATCGATGGGAGGGTTAAGTACATCTTGTGTTGGTGGGTAATATTTGTAAATATAGGCCCATAAACTTAACTGTTAAATAAACATACTTGAATCAATGGAAGGGTTAAGTACATTTCATGTAGGTGGGTAATATTAGTACATATAGGCCCACAAACTTAACCGTGAAGTAAACATGCTAGAACTGGTGGGAGGGTTAAGTACATTTCGTGTAGTTGGGTAATATTTGTATATATAGGCCCACAAACTTAACCAATAAGGAAACCCTAGTAACGGGGACCCATTTCAGCAGTAACCCACATAGATGTATCAAGGTACCCTGAACTAGGCAGGGTGGGGAACGATTACTGGGCTGATTGTAAGCGGTCAAAGCAGCGACAGGGGGTATGTCAGTGTAGGTTCCGATGGTTTACGTGCATGCACGTACTCCAGAGTAGGAATGTAATGGCGGGATTTTCGACCCAGAAAATCAACATAAAACACACTGTTGACTATTCAAGCATCGAAAACACCAGGACATTAATAGAAGAATTTAGAGGGTGAGAAAGAAAAGATAGAACTAATAGAATAGAAGAAGAAGAAGATCACAACTGAACAGAATCAGAGTAACACGAAACTCGCAGCGGAACAAAATAAGATGTATTATATAACATAACTTTGAATACAAAACTGTATTGTATATACATACCATTATCAGAGTACAATACATCATATCACAGCGGAAATAACTCTACATAACTAATGGTGAAGCTTCCTGCTTTTGAGCTCCTCCAAGTGAATCTGCAAAGCCTGAAACACTTGACTGCCCGTACAAATTTGGGCACCCAAGAGTTTAGGGAAAACAAACAAAATAAACTCTGGGTCAGTCATGGGACTGGTGTGAGTAAATTCCAACCATACTGTTTTACTTTGAAAATCCTTTTCAAAACAAGAAGATAATAGTAAGACCAGCCCACACATAAACATGGACGGTTTTTACCTTACTATAACCCAACATATTTTTATATCAAACTTCAGTGATATTATAATAATGTCTACTCAATTAAATCATCAAGTAGCAGAACGCTTGCATCTCACGCTCCACATATATATAGTATAAAATCATAAACCGCAGGGCACTTATTGGAGATTGAATTTCAACAAACAAGGTATGGGAGCACCTTCTGAATAGTGTACTCTAGAGGGGATACACTCAGGGTTCAACAAGAACGTCTTGCAACCCGGCCACACATGACCGCTCACTCATTTAGCTTGAGTGTCGCGAATATATTGCCACCACGGTTGTAGGCCATCCAACCGTCAATCCGAAGATACAGAATCGAAAAGAAGTATAAATATGAATTTTCTCTAGATCGGTGACAATACACCCTGCTTGGGGATGACCCAACTAGCCATGCTGCCTAGCCCAACTTCTGTCATTCCTGGTTGTGAGGCTAGAGGCTACGTCTATCTTTAGAACATCTGATCACCATTCACTTTGAAATGTCACATCGTCAAATCCGTAATCACACATCGATTACACAAATGCACACTGGGTGTAGAATAAAGAGAAGTTATCTTCTCCCCACCAACTTGGTATATTCGTAAAATCAACGGCATGACCGTTGGAAATACTCTGTCAGACACTCGTCCATACAAGTTGTCCTGGGACTGGACAAACAAAAATACACCATTCTATAACTGGACGATCCTTGCATTTAACTCCGCCTTCAATTATCTTCAGCATATCTAATTCGCAGCGCTTATGCCTATACGGAGTGGTTTCCGGATAATATCCAACCGGTCTCTCCGTATTGACAACGATGGTCAAAACACTTCTATAGTCGGTTATTTAACCATCGAAGTAAAAATAACATTCATTCCATGTACACTAACATCACACAATCACGGGCACTTTTTATTTAACGTTCGACTTTATTATTCGAATTCCCATATCTTACCAGATATTTCTCAAATCCCATTTTAGCCTTTTCATACTTCTTAGAAAACATTTCCAGTTATTATAAACTCTTATTCTTTCATGTTCCAGAAACATACGTTATTAACGTTCGAAACATTTTCATTCTTTTCACATTCCTTGGTTTCTACACTTGGATCGTATACCCTATCTTCATTGGAAAATATTTCCAATTTCATTATAAATATTTTAATCGGCCAACCGTTTACTTTTAAAACATAATTCACTTAAAAATGTGAATACCATTCCTGTTATAGAAATCTGAATACCTTTATCAATTAACTCTTTATTCAAGTAATACTTATCTCGTTTACCGAAACCTCACTCATACTTTATATTCCCAATCCACTTTATAAACTCTGTTTTCTAAGACAACTTCTTATCAAATCGATATCAAGTTTATAACTAAATACTGACTCCTATCCTATTAACATTTATTTGTTTAAAACTAAATGTTAATTATTCTATCAGATTATAATCCCTAAAAATAGTTTACTTTTAATACATTCGACATCGTCGAATTCTAGTTCCAAATCCTAATGGTTTAATTCTAATCACATTTCGACCATCGAAATGTTGTCATCAGTTTCTAATACAATTCCCCAATTTTTTTTCTAAACTCTTTCTTATATTTCTTTGAACAAACATCGTTACTTACTACTCTAGAATAAGTGGATTTCCAACCAAACTGTTACATTTCCTAGGAAGTGCTGTTATATATAAAAGTCATGCTTAAGTCTAATCAACAGCAGTTAATTTGTCGCTATAGTTCTAAACTTGTCATACGCTGTAATATTCTCCTTATAACTAATTACAGTCACACTTACCTTATCAACAACGTTATTTTATTGCTATAGTTCAACTTATCATACGCTGTAATATTCTTTGTTATAACCAATCATGACATAACAGTCACACTTATCTTATCAACAGCGTTATTTTATTGCTATAGTTCAACTTGTCATACGCTGTAATATTCTTTGTTATAACTAATCTTGACATAACAGTCACACTTATCTTATCAACAGCGTTATTTTATCGCTATAATTCTAAGACTTGCATACGCTGCCATATTCCTTTTATACAAAAATCTTGTCATCTCTTTCCGTTACAAAAATCCTGACATCTCTTTCTGTTACAAAAATCTTGACATCTCTTTCTGTTACCGAAAATCTTGACATCTCTTTCCGTTACAAACTGATATCGTTCCTCGGTAATAGCGAAGCCGTTCAAGTTGGGGTATTCTATTTACCTCTCAGACCTTGATCGACAACGTTCTTACCTTAGAACCGATACAAGTCTGCACTCTAATCCCTTATTACTTATAATATCTATCCGATCGTACTTTCATGTTTATTTTTAAGTATGGTTTTATAACACCATATCGTTACTTTGAAATCTCTGGTGTTTGATTATTTATATTAAACATTTACTCTTCGCTTTCTCCATTCCACAGTTCTATTTATAACTTCTTAACCAAAAGGTAATTAAATCTTATTACTTTGGATTAATTTATTTCTAAACTGTTTCATTAGATTAATTGAAGACTAATTAATCTAATAATCATTTTCCTGAATAACAGTTGATCAAAATCAACTTCATTTCATCAGTAAACTCGTTAACTGAATTTGATTACTCCTCAACATTAGATTAATATAATTAACCTAATAATATTTCTAAATTGTTTATCTTAAATATAATTATCCAAATATTAAATCGTCGGATAATTCCTGCTTTAAAACTTATTTAAATATCAACAATCATTTTTATTTATTTTATAAAAACGAACTCTAAAATACTGGTTTATAATAGAACTTCTATTATAAAATTAAAACTTTACTTTAATTATAAAAATATAATTTTTATAATTAACTTCGTTGATTTGCCTGACGGCCAATTAACTCCTTAACAAAACGATGGTTTTACGGTCGACTGTTATCACTTTCTAAATTGATATCGTTTATTGATTTATCGAAACAGATGTTGAATTTCCCGTTTAAAATCAATATTCACATGGGGTTTTAAATATAATTCGGGTTCATACAAAACAAACAGTACATATAATTATCAAGGAATCCGGTCGGATTCCTCCAACCGGTTTCCGCATCCACAGATGTCAGTCAATACAATTTACACTAACTCTATACTAGGGGATATTCTAATCGATGGAATCAGTGTCCAAACGATGATGTGTACATATGTAACGGTATATAATATTCAACCAATTTACATATAATCTACTTAATCGACCATCACACAACATTCAAACAACATTAAAATATAATTAAAATATTTTAAAAAGATCAGAGTGAGTGAATTTACTCACCTTCGCACGTTAACCGTTGAATAACGATTTGCGTCGGTACCCCGGATCAGATGTTATAATTTCCAACGAGCTCCTAGTGGTTACGAACCAGTTCCAATATACTCGGTTGTCCTTATCCCTTCACGGTTTCAGATCCACGCTCGGTCCATCACATTACTTCAGATCCGCTCTATTTTGAACGGTGTCTTCTCCTTCCATATAACGTTTGAACCATTCCGGTATATTGCTCCGTTATTTTTCTTCACTGTTTCTCTCCCTTTATCTCCATCGTTCGCCGAACGGAGACCACCCATGACTCCCCCTTCGCAGGCTTCTCCGCCACTCGCATTACTGCTGGAAATCCGACTTCCTCACAACACAGTTGCTTCATATAATATCCTCCAGTCACCTTCTGAAGTGCGATGACCCATCTCTTCCACTGTCTTACCTTGTATCCGTTCTTTAATACATGTCTTACGAACAAAATACGCTACCAACTACTGAACGCTTTGCACCTCCTTTTAACTGTCGAACTCCCTGCTTACGACCATTTATCTCCCCCCGTTCCTTCTTTAATATCCAAGCAAACCCCTTCCAGAAGTCTTCCAACGCATGTGCGATAACAAGCAGTGCAACCGCCTTGGGTTTCCACGCATGTACACCAGGAAAATATGATTCTGGACCCCTGACTACAACCATGCACCCGTAAGGAAACAACACCTACCTCTCTCCATGCAATATTATAACAGCACAGTCCGTTTGATCGCAACGCCTACTTCCCCCATTTTGAATGTCCATTCCCACTTCAGTCAAAACACACTTTCCATTGAAAAACACACACCCCAATGAAACGCTTTAGCGGACACCTTTCCGCGCTGCTACAGTGCTAGCATCGCCTCTTTCCAAAGCTAAAACCGACGTGCAGTTTGCACCCCCACTAAAGTACTTCAAGACCGTGATTTATTCCGCACCACATAATACAGCAAATTCTTCTATAATGAAACAACTAACCCCTTGGCAATACGGCGCCTGCAACTGCAACTGGTAACTCATCTCCAATCTGAAGCCTCGACATCGACACCCATTTGCCTCGTCTACTGCGTAGCTAACACCCGTGCTCGGCTTTCCTTCTCATGGGAAAAGTCACGCCCAGGCACCTTTTCTCCATGCAGCACTCCTATATAATATGGACAGCTCACCCAACACACTGCATGAAGTACAACTCGCCATTTCCAAAACTGAAATACCCCCTTCACGTTGCATGCTTTCACTCCCCATCTCAAAGACCTTCAGCTCCCCACTTCCCAACTCTCACACCTTACCTTTTCTACACGTTCTTTCCCTTTCATTTGTATGTCCCTGTATACCTCCTCTCTTTTACTTCGCATGCGGTATGCTTCTGAAAGCTTCCCACGTTCCATGCATTTTCCAGTGGAAGTTTTGCTTTGTTTTTGGTTCCATCGAGGAGAAGACGACTGTGTGTTTATATAATATGTAGAAAAGAATATACTTGTTTATTATTATAGGTTAAGGCAGTAAGGCTATCCACATTAGGCCATCGGACTTTTTCTCTCAAACCATGCTTCCAGTAAATGCGCGACATGAGATGAATTGACTGCAGAAGTGTGTTGGCAGAGATGACATGCTCCTACGTTGCCTAGGTATACCACTTGAAAGTGACGTGCATGTGCTATATTTCTTACGGATTTAGTTTTAGGGGTAGGTTATTGGTTTTTATTTAATTCTCATGTGTTATCTGCGTCTTTTCATACATAGGGTATGGTTGCCACATAGGGTATGGTTGCCTAAATTTGAATGTATGGTCTGTGTGTCTACTATCTTCTTAGAGAATAGGTCAGGCCTCGGTTTTGTAGTTTATGTTTTCCTTAGTTTGTAAGTCTTCAAATCTTAGGGTAGCACGATGTATCTAGATTGCATTACGTAAATTATATTCATATCTGAGCCGCTATGGACAGAAATAAGAATACGGCCGTGTCCAGCGAGGTGTCCCGATCCCAAAAATATATTAATACCGGTAGTTGAACTTATTCTGTGAAACCCCGAAATACCGATACAGGGTGCACAATACCCCAAATAAAAAGTTTCTCATTTAATTTATTAAAAATTACAGTAAAATTCTAAAAATTAAATTATTGTTGCGCCTCAAAAGAACCTTGTCCCGATTTGCACCCGATATCAAGTTATATTCAAATAAACCATTACGGTCGATATACGATTTCATAGCGACTTTTTGAATATTTAATTTGGACATATCTTGCCATCTAAACGACGAAATCTCCATTTTCCACTTCCGTTGGAAAGATACAGTTCAACGGATTCCAACGTTTCTCGTTTTGAAGAAATCCGATTCAAAACGAGTCCCGTATACTCAGTTGAAGTTCAGGACGTTAAATTACGAACTGCAGGGTCGTTCTGAGCTGAATTATAATTAATATATATTTATATACGTTCAACTTCTTTTTAATTAATATATAAATCCACTTATATTACAAATTCAATATTTAAACTGATTTAAATATTCAAATACCAACCGACAAAAATGCGAGACGTTACAGACCTTCCCCCTTAAAATAATTTCGTCCTCGAAATTGCTAAGATAGGGAAAATGCTACAATCTCTGTTATAACATGGTTAAAAATCTTTTTGGTTTACTTCATAATTCCAGTTTCCACTGAACTGATTATTTCCAATTAAAATATTAATTCCTTCTTATTACCGAATATTTTCAAAATTTCTGAAAATTTCCTAACAGCTTAAATTTTCAGAGAATCTCGCCAGCATCTACTCTGCACGGCTCACTCGGTACTACAACAATACGCCACTCTGGGCCTTCTCCAATCCAAAAGAAAATCGAACAGCCAAACGGATTGCCCAAACTGACTCATAAAAAATCTCATACTCGTATATAAACGTGTACCTTCTCTGTTAGGCATTCAACTCTATCTCTGCCATCTGCTATCAAACCAGCATATCCAAGCATCCTTGGTTGATCTCCCATCAATCCGTTCTCAAACCAGTCTTTCGCTTTTACTAAGCCAAATTTCTATTTCAACTCCGATTTCACTCTCAGTTCTTAACCTTGTTAAGTTTTATTACGACATTCCATTTACTGATTTATCTCTCAAATCAGTTATCTCCATCTCTAATTCAAAATTCGATTCTTATTCTCCAAGAATCAATTCATTTTTAATAACTCGAATCTCCAATATTTTTCTTTTATAAATTTTCATTCTGGATCTTTCCAAATTCAGTCCAGTTTTGTTATCTTTGTTTAAATTCCACTTTTACCATTTTAACTCCATAAGTTAAATTTTTTTTATTTCAGAGTTCAAATTCCTAGGATTTATTTCAAATCAGTTTGAAATCATATATAATTCAAAACATTTGAATTTCTGATAACTTGTTTCTCAAACAATACAAAACAAAATCTTTGGTAGTAATCCGTCACTTACCATCTCGAAAATGAACACCGATAATGTCGCGATCATCATCGGAATTTGTTTTCTAACCATCGAAGTGAGTTCAATACTATATTGCTTTAAAAACTCATTAATAATCACTCTATTTTTGAAATTACTTCAAAATATCTTTCATAGCACTTGGAAAACAAATTTTCAAATCTCCCAGGATTTTAAAATTCCCTTATATTTAATTCAAATTCAATTTCAATTCTTTTCCAAGTTTCTAGAGTTTTATTTCAATTCTGGTTTTTAATTCAGATTCAGCTCATCTGATTTTGCATATCATACTTATATAATATTTCGATTGGTAGTTTATATAACCAACTCAATTATAATCCTGCTCGATCATAATAATGATCACATATCCAATATATTATATTAATATCAAGATATACACTTCTTTTTATATCAAAATATACTTTGGGTAAAATTATTTCATTTACCCTCTTTTCAAAACATACTGTGTCGAATTACTCTGTTCAAGAGTTTAGAAACACCTATCAACTCAGTTTGCATTACTGTTTCGACCAGAATTCATTAACCACTCGACTGACCAGTCAACACAATATAAAATAGTTTTTATATTAATCACAAATACGCGCTCATATATATACACTCAACTCAATCTAGAGTATTACTAACTCCATCTCTATTGAGTTAAGCCACAGAGCCAAGGTAATCACTTAACCTTCAGCTCTGATACCATCTGTAATGGCGGGATTTTCGACCCAGAAAATCAACATAAAAACACACTGTTGACTATTCAAGCATCGAAAACACCAGGACATTAATAGAAGAATTTAGAGGGTGAGAAAGAAAAGATAGAACTAATAGAATAGAAGAAGAAGAAGATCACAACTGAACAGAATCACGAGTAACACGAAACTCGCAGCGGAACAAAATAAGATGTATTATATAACATAACTTTGAATACAAAACTGTATTGTATATACATACCATTATCAGAGTACAATACATCATATCACAGCGGAAATAACTCTACATAACTAATGGTGAAGCTTCCTGCTTTTGAGCTCCTCCAAGTGAATCTGCAAAGCCTGAAACACTTGACTGCCCGTACAAATTTGGGCACCCAAGAGTTTAGGGAAAACAAACAAAATAAACTCTGGGTCAGTCATGGGACTGGTGTGAGTAAATTCCAACCATACTGTTTTACTTTGAAAATCCTTTTCAAAACAAGAAGATAATAGTAAGACCAGCCCACACATAAACATGGACGGTTTTTACCTTACTATAACCCAACATATTTTTATATCAAACTTCAGTGATATTATAATAATGTCTACTCAATTAAATCATCAAGTAGCAGAACGCTTGCATCTCACGCTCCACATATATATAGTATAAAATCATAAACCGCAGGGCACTTATTGGAGATTGAATTTCAACAAACAAGGTATGGGAGCACCTTCTGAATAGTGTACTCTAGAGGGGATACACTCAGGGTTCAACAAGAACGTCTTGCAACCCGGCCACACATGACCGCTCACTCATTTAGCTTGAGTGTCGCGAATATATTGCCACCACGGTTGTAGGCCATCCAACCGTCAATCCGAAGATACAGAATCGAAAAGAAGTATAAATATGAATTTTCTCTAGATCGGTGACAATACACCCTGCTTGGGGATGACCCAACTAGCCATGCTGCCTAGCCCAACTTCTGTCATTCCTGGTTGTGAGGCTAGAGGCTACGTCTATCTTTAGAACATCTGATCACCATTCACTTTGAAATGTCACATCGTCAAATCCGTAATCACACATCGATTACACAAATGCACACTGGGTGTAGAATAAAGAGAAGTTATCTTCTCCCCACCAACTTGGTATATTCGTAAAATCAACGGCATGACCGTTGGAAATACTCTGTCAGACACTCGTCCATACAAGTTGTCCTGGGACTGGACAAACAAAAACACACCATTCTATAACTGGACGATCCTTGCATTTAACTCCGCCTTCAATTATCTTCAGCATATCTAATTCGCAGCGCTTATGCCTATACGGAGTGGTTTCCGGATAATATCCAACCGGTCTCTCCGTATTGACAACGATGGTCAAAACACTTCTATAGTCGGTTATTTAACCATCGAAGTAAAAATAACATTCATTCCATGTACACTAACATCACACAATCACGGGCACTTTTTATTTAACGTTCGACTTTATTATTCGAATTCCCATATCTTACCAGATATTTCTCAAATCCCATTTTAGCCTTTTCATACTTCTTAGAAAACATTTCCAGTTATTATAAACTCTTATTCTTTCATGTTCCAGAAACATACGTTATTAACGTTCGAAACATTTTCATTCTTTTCACATTCCTTGGTTTCTACACTTGGATCGTATACCCTATCTTCATTGGAAAATATTTCCAATTTCATTATAAATATTTTAATCGGCCAACCGTTTACTTTTAAAACATAATTCACTTAAAAATGTGAATACCATTCCTGTTATAGAAATCTGAATACCTTTATCAATTAAATCTTTATTCAAGTAATACTTATCTCGTTTACCGAAACCTCTCTCATACTTTATATTCCCAATCCACTTTATAAACTCTGTTTTCTAAGACAACTTCTTATAAAATCGATATCAAGTTTATAACTAAATACTGACTCCTATCCTATTAACATTTATTTGTTTAAAACTAAATGTTAATTATTCTATCAGATTATAATCCCTAAAAATAGTTTACTTTTAATACATTCGACATCGTCGAATTCTAGTTCCAAATCCTAATGGTTTAATTCTAATCACATTTTGACCATCGAAATGCTGTCATCAGTTTCTAATACAATTCCCCAGTTCTTTTTCTAAACTCTTTCTTATATTTCTTTGAACAAACGTCGTTACTTACTACCCTAGAATAAGTGGATTTCCAACCAAACTGTTACATTTCCTAGGAAGTGCTGTTATATATAAAAGTCATGCTTAAGTCTAATCAACAGCAATTAATTTGTCGCTATAGTTCTAAACTTGTCATACGCTGTAATATTCTCCTTATAACTAATTACAGTCACACTTACCTTGTCAACAGCGTTATTTTATTGCTATAGTTCAACTTATCATACGTTGTAATATTCTTTGTTATAACCAATCTTGACATAACAGTCACACTTATCTTATCAACAGCGTTATTTTATTGCTATAGTTCAACTTGTCATACGCTGTAATATTCTTTGTTATAATTAATCTTGACATAACAGTCACACTTATCTTATCAACAACGTTATTTTATCGCTATAATTCTAAGACTTGCATACGCTGCCATATTCCTTTTATACAAAAATCTTGTCATCTCTTTCCGTTACAAAAATCTTGACATCTCTTTCTGTTACAAAAATCTTGACATCTCTTTCTGTTACCGAAAATCTTGACATCTCTTTCCGTTACAAACTGATATCGTTCCTCGGTAATAGCGAAGCCGTTCAAGTTGGGGTATTCTATTTACCTCTCAGACCTTGATCGACAACGTTCTTACCTTAGAACCGATACAAGTCTGCACTCTAATCCCTTATTACTTATAATATCTATCCGATCGTACTTTCATGTTTATTTTTAAGTATGGTTTTATAACACCATATCGTTACTTTGAAATCTCTGGTGTTTGATTATTTATATTAAACATTTACTCTTCGCTTTCTCCATTCCACAGTTCTATTTATAACTTCTTAACCAAAAGGTAATTAAATCTTATTACTTTGGATTAATTTATTTCTAAACTGTTTCATTAGATTAATTGAAGACTAATTAATCTAATAATCATTTTCCTGAATAACAGTTGATCAAAATCAACTTCATTTCATCAGTAAACTCGTTAACTGATTTTGATTACTCCTCAACATTAGATTAATATAATTAACCTAATAATATTTCTAAATTGTTTATCTTAAATATAATTATCCAAATATTAAATCGTCGGATAATTCCTGCTTTAAAACTTATTTAAATATCAACAATCATTTTTATTTATTTTATAAAAACGAACTCTAAAATACTGGTTTATAATAGAACTTCTATTATAAAATTAAAACTTTACTTTAATTATAAAAATATAATTTTTATAATTAACTTCGTTGATTTGCCTGACGGCCAATTAACTCCTTAACAAAACGATGGTTTTACGGTCGACTGTTATCACTTTCTAAATTGATATCGTTTATTGATTTATCGAAACAGATGTTGAATTTCCCGTTTAACATCAATATTCACATGGGGTTTTAAATATAATTCGGGTTCATACAAAACAAACAGTACATATAATTATCAAGGAATCCGGTCGGATTCCTCCAACCGGTTTCCGCATCCACAGATGTCAGTCAACACAATTTACACTAACTTTATACTAGGGGATATTCTAATCGATGGAATCAGTGTCCAAACGATGATGTGTACATATGTAACGGTATATAATATTCAACCAATTTACTTATAATCTACCTAATCGACCATCACACAACATTCAAACAACATTAAAATATATTTAAAATATTTTAAAAAGATCAGAGTGAGTGAATTTACTCACCTTCGCACGTTAACCGTTGAATAACGATTTGCGACGGTACCCCGGATCAGATGTTATAATTTCCAACGAGCTCCTAGTGGTTACGAACCAGTTCCAATATACTCGGTTGTCCTTATCCCTTCACGGTTTCAGATCCACGCTCGGTCCATCACATTACTTCAGATCCGCTCTATTTTGAACGGTGTCTTCTCCTTCCATATAACGTTCGAACCATTCCGGTATATTGCTCCGTTATTTTTCTTCACTGTTTCTCTCCCTTTATCTCCATCGTTCGCCGAACGGAGACCACCCATGACTCCCCCTTCGCAGGCTTCTCCGCCACTCGCATTACTGCTGGAAATCCGACTTCCTCACAACACAGTTGCTTCATATAATTTCCTCCAGTCACCTTCTGAAGTGCGATGACCCATCTCTTCCACTGTCTTACCTTGTATCCGTTCTTTAATACATGTCTTACGAACAAAATACGCTACCAACTACTTAACGCTTTGCACCTCCTTTTAACTGTCGAACTCCCTGCTTACGACCATTTATCTCCCCCCGTTCCTTCTTTAATATCCAAGCAAACCCCTTCCAGAAGTCTTCCAACGCATGTGCGATAACAAGCAGTGCAACCGCCTTGGGTTTCCACGCATGTACACCAGGAAAATATGATTCTGGACCCCTGCCTACAACCATGCACCCGTAAGGAAACAACACCTACCTCTCTCCATGCAATATTATAACAGCACAGTCCGTTTGATCGCAACGCCTACTTCCCCCATTTTGAATGTCCATTCCCACTTCAGTCAAAACACACTTTCCATTGAAAAACACACACCCCAATGAAACGCTTTAGCGGACACCTTTCCGCGCTGCTACAGTGCTAGCATCGCCTCTTTCCAAAGCTAAAACCGACGTGCAATTTGCACCCCCACTAAAGTACTTCAAGACCGTGATTTATTCCGCACCACATAATACAGCAAATTCTTCTATAATGAAACAACTAACCCCTTGGCAATACGGCGCCTGCAACTGCAACTGGTAACTCATCTCCAATCTGAAGCCTCGACATCGACACCCATTTGCCTCGTCTACTGCGTAGCTAACACCCGTGCTCGGCTTTCCTTCTCATGGGAAAAGTCACGCCTAGGCACCTTTTCTCCATGCAGCACTCCTATATAATATGGACAGCTCACCCAACACACTGCATGAAGTACAACTCGCCATTTCCAAAACTGAAATACCCCCTTCACGTTGCATGCTTTCACTCCCCATCTCAAAGACCTTCAGCTCCCCACTTCCCAACTCTCACACCTTACCTTTTCTACACGTTCTTTCCCTTTCATTTGTATGTCCCTGTATACCTCCTCCCTTTTACTTCGCATGCGGTATGCTTCTGAAAGCTTCCCACGTTCCATGCATTTTCCAGTGGAAGTTTTGCTTTGTTTTTGGTTCCATCGAGGAGAAGACGACTGTGTGTTTATATAATATGTAGAAAAGAGTATACTTGTTTATTATTATAGGTTAAGGAAGTAAGGCTATCCACATTAGGCCATCGGACTTTTTCTCTCAAACCATGCTTCCAGTAAATGCGCGACATGAGATGAATTGACTGCAGAAGTGTGTTGGCAGAGATGACATGCTCCTACGTTGCCTAGGTATACCACTTGAAAGTGACGTGCATGTGCTATATTTCTTACGGATTTAGTTTTAGGGGTAGGTTATAGGTTTTTATTTAATTCTCATGTGTTGTCTGCGTCTTTTCATACATAGGGTATGGTTGCCACATAGGGTATGGTTGCCTAAATTTGAATGTATGGTATGTGTGTCTACTATCTTCTTAGAGAATAGGTCAGGCCTCGGTTTTGTAGTTTATGTTTTCCTTAGTTTGTAAGTCTTCAAATCTTAGGGTAGCACGATATATCTAGATTGCATTACGTAAATTATATTCATATCTGAGCCGCTTTGGACAGAAATAAGAATACGGCCGTGTCCAGCGAGGTGTCCCGATCCCAAAAATATATTAATACCGGTAGTTGAACTCATTCTGTGAAACCCCGAAATACCGATACAGGGTGCACAATACCCCAAATAAAAAGTTGCTCATTTAATTTATTAAAAATTACAGTAAAATTCTAAAAATTAAATTATTGTTGCGCCTCAAAAGAACCTTGTCCCGATTTGCACCCGATATCAAGTTATATTCAAATAAACCATTACGGTCGATATACGATTTCATAGCGACTTTTTGAATATTTAATTTGGACATATCTTGCAATCTAAACGACGAAATCTCCATTTTCCACTTCCGTTGGAAAGATACAGTTCAACGGATTCCAACGTTTCTCGTTTTGAAGAAATCCGATTCAAAACGAGTCCCGTATACTCAGTTGAAGTTCAGGACGTTAAATTACGAACTGCAGGGTCGTTCTGAGCTGAATTATAATTAATATATATTTATATACGTTCAACTTCTTTTTAATTAATATATAAATCCACTTATATTACAAATTCAATATTTAAACTGATTTAAATATTCAAAGACCAACCGACAAAAATGCGAGACGTTACAAGGAAAAATTAGGCATTGGGTACCAGTAGTTATACACTGTGCATCTTGAATCGTGTCGGGTTTCTATCATAAAGATTGATACACCTTATGGTGAGACCAGCACAGGGTATCTATACACAAGAGAGGGCCGATTAACATAGAAACAAGGAAAATTAATACGAGTAAGGAGCCGATCGATAGGGTAGTAAGGGTACATCTAACATGTTCATGACAATTAGGCAGATTGAGGTGGAATCCTCACGATAGATGTACACATGAAGGCTACCACAATTGCAGGGATTGGGATCACATTACAATATGATCATTTTATATAGATTATTAGTTGGGACACTAGTTAGGTGGTGTAGAGAAGTGAAATAAGAGTGATAGCATATTCAGCCTTATTATCTAATTTCTAGTGTATTGACCTAGATTCAGTTTATTCCTGTCATAACCCTTTTCTTGTTTACATGCTAAATAGTCACTGGACTTACCAGACTCATGTCTGGCCCATTTTCTTTCATCTTCTTTTCTTCCGTCCCCCCCCCCCCCCCCCAGGTCCGCAGGGAGGGAATACTACGGCTTAGATCGGATCATTTCCAGCTTGAAGAGAGTAGATGTATTGCTTGGAATCTTTTTCCTTGGGCTATGGATTTGGATACTCTCTCATTGGGGATTCATGCTGCCTTACTGTTGTTTTAATGCTTCTTTATATTTTAATTCAAGACATAGATTTTGTTGTAATAATTTGAAAGTTGGTTTGAGACAATTGTTGCAAGGTTTTAACTGAATCACGTACTTATGAAATAAATTTATTTTTCGGCTGTTTATTTGTCTGTCTTGTATTTTATCTGCATCTTTTACCTAAAATGCTCCACTGAAGTTAAGGCATTCCCTTTGTGAGTGACCTTAACGGAGGTGGGGTGTTTCACTTGGTATAAGAGCTGAAGGTTACCAGATCAGTTAAAAGATTTGAAAAATTATTTTCAAAACGGTTTTAAAAAAAGCATTTTCTAAAGAAAAGTTTTGTTTTTAAAGCATATTCCCCAAAGCCGTATGCATTATTTTTTGATCCTCTATTTGAATCCTTGTCTCCTTCTTTCCTGAATCTCCGGGGCTCCTGGCTTTCCGGGAGGTAACCTCATCGCGGCATGGTTCTGTAGGCTCAACGAGACTACGACACTTGTCAAAGGTCGAAGAGGTGCCCAACTTCCATCTATAGCTATAGTAGTTTCTCCTGCGGCTAATTTTCTTTCGAGCTTTGTAGGATTCTCCGGGCGGTGGAGGCAGCTTTCAAGAGACTTGTCAACAAGTTACACAAGGATGGCAAAGATGAGAATGAGGGAGTTTGGCTAAGGAGCACAATCCAAGGATGAAGAACTCCTGGATATAGAATTGGTTCACAAAGGAGGGGAGGAAAGAATAGTAAAACCTAAAACAAGAGGAAGTATCTTTATTATGGTATAACGAGTCATATAATTAAGGGCAATGGCAATAACAAATGACAGGATTTTCAGGAAGGAAAATGCATGCTCTCACTGCCAGCGTACCCGAGAAAGAGGTAGTAAGGTTTTTGTTGAAAAAGTTTAGTTTTTCTTCTTGATCATCCTGTTAGTACTCCTTTTGATTTTAGCGCTTCACATTCATTTATATCTACTTCCATAGCTAAGTCTCTACACCTTAGTACTTTTATAGTAGAAGATCCCATTATTGTCTCAAATCCAATTTGTGGTTCGGCTCATTTATCTTTGGTTTGTAAGGATTTGAGTTACTCATGTTTTAGGTTTTATGGGCTATGGGTTGATTCTTGGCACGGATTGGTTAGCTAGTAATTGTGAAAGGAGGGTAGTTAGACTTTCGACTTGCCTCGGGAATACCCTTGAAATTTCGTGCGATCCTAAGAGATCACTTTGTCTTAGCTACCTAGAATCGATTTATGTATTTATCGATGATTTTCGATCCGTTGGAGTAGTCCATGAGTACGCAGATGTTTTTGATTAGGTTAGGGGGTTTCCCCCAAAAACACGAGATAGACTTCCGCATATATCTAGTCAACAATGCAAAGCCATTATGCGATCAACGATAGTGTTGGAACAAGATTGGCGAGGATAGCCAAAGTCGGTTAAGTGCTCAATTGTTTGGTTGTTTTTCTAGTATCATCTCACGTAAATCGTCCAAATTCGGAGGAGGTATTCCTTGGGTGCTTGTCTGATATTGGTTTAGGCCTTTGGGGCTTGTACTTGAGGGATGTCAAGTTTGACTAGGATGGTTAGCGTGAGAGATATTGACCCTCATATTTATGACGTGATGGATAAGCTAAGTAGAAGAGAGACCTCTAATCATCTTAGTATATACACTTGGTTTCATGGTTAATATTTGTTTATCTTGGAAAGATAGTTCGACTACATTGGATACCCTCTAGCATAGTAAGTGATCGAGGTCCTATATTTACTAGTGAGTTTTGGAAATGGAGGTCAAGAAGCTTGGCAAATGTGAAGTTAAATTAGTTAAGGTACTATGGAGTGAAGCTCATGAAGATGCGACGAGGGAGACTGAAGATAAGACTCGTGCATCATACCCTTTTTCTTGAGGGTATATCCTTGATTTTTTTTTTAGAAATTCTATGCATGTTTGTTTCTATCTTTTTAGGAATATCCTCTAGGTCATATCTTCAACCATAAGGTAGAAGCTAGTGGATGTAAACATGTGTTTGAAACATGTTATGATTGATGGTTGCAAGTGGTTGCTAGTGGTTGCTCGTGGATGATTATACACACATTAGGCACTAGATCGGCTCAGTCACTTTCATATTGCATATGCATGAATGAATTTTTATATATATGAACTGAAACTTGATGTGTTATCATATGGATAATGCATTTGTATGAGTGATTGTGAACTCATGTAGAAGTTATAAAGTACGATTAGGAATAATTGCATAAATGATGGACTCATGGAACTGACATAATTCACATTGAGGAGGTCAACTGAATCAGTAGACCGCCTGATTTTGCATTAGATAAGGACATGTACACACACTATGCATATTATCATGAAGGCAATAGAAATCTTTTTAAGGACAATGGATGCCCATGTTTGATGGTTGAGTAGATGGATGATTGGATGGTAGGATATGCATTCTTCTTAACTTGAAGATTTCGGGGACGAAATCCTTTAAGGAGGGGAGAATGTAACACCCTGTATTTTCTGAGAATATTAAAATAACAAATTAAAGAATAATTAATTTTAAAAAGAAGAAATATGTGAAATGGGTTGTGCCATTGTGTTCATCTCGGAATTTTGCTTGAGATAGAGTCCGAATTTGCGTAAATCGGACTCCGTATGAAGAAGATATCTTTAAATTAAATATTGCAGCAAAACATGAAAAAAGAAGAATGAGAAAAGAATAATGTTTAGCATTGTTCAAAGGTTTATAAGCAAAAGACTTAGTAGCTCATTTGGTTAGAACATGTGACTAGCATACAAGAGGTACAGAGTTCGATCCTCGTCAGCGCCATATTTTTTGTTTTAGGGGAATGGCTAAAAGTGGCTTAGTGTGAACGCAGTTCAAAAAGTGGTTTAGTGTGAAAATGGCTAATTGGGAAGATAGATAAAAAGAAAAAAAAATATAGAATATATATATATATATATACATACATACATACATATATATATATATATATATATATATATATATATATATGACATGTACGCATCATGTGGCGCACGTGGCGCATTTTTTGTTGGTCAAGGATTGTCTTTTTACGTGGCCTTCTCTGATAGGCTTTGTGAAAAATTTTGAGGTGTTAAGGCTTATGTGTCATGCTATGATTGGCTGAGTGACACATTGCTTTAGTTGGATGGCTCTGATTGCTGCTAAAACGATCTAACGGCTCACATAAGATTTAACTTCTATAAAAGCAACCCTAGTCCTCAAACCCTAAATCACACAAATTCATTCTAAAGAGCCACCATGCTGTCCATGATTGTTCTAGTTTAACCACCATTCCTCCTTCAACTTGAAAGCAAGGTTAAAGCTAGGAATCAAAACTAACTTAGAGAATTGATAGTCTTCTTCAAGGGAATGCTTTCCAATTTCAGAAAACAGATCCCAGAAAACAAGAATTTCTTTTCTTTGTAAGTCCTGTTATTATCTAGATGTGAACGATTAAAAGTTGTGATTTATAATAAAATGAAAACTAGAATAATTCCTAGTTGTAAGATAATGACGATGCTGATTTATGCCTATTCTTGTAATAATTCTATCGTATATGCTTGTGAGATTATTGTGGTTATATGTTGATGTTAAACCAATCGTATATTATGTAAATTTGGTGACTTTTCCATGTTACATAACATGCAAGTTGTTTAGATCTACATTTAGATCTATGTTTATTGAATCATGCAAGTTATTTAGATCTACATTTAGATCTATGTTTATTGAATCATGTAAGTTGTTTAGATCTACATTTTGATCTATGTTTATTAAATCATGCAAGTTATTAGGCTAAGACATGTATTTTGTTTAGATCTACATTTAGATATATGTTTATTAAATCATGCAAGTTATTAAGCTAAGACATGTACTATGTTTAGATCTACTGTAACGACGCGGATCTCGCTCGGACCTAATCGATCGCTAAACCGACCAAGACTGTTTGAATCCCGTATGGCATACAACACATCAGGACAAACAACAGAGGACTTCTATATATATCATAATAATGTTACATCAGAGTACAGAATATATCAGAGTATAACGAAATATAATACAGTGGAAGATTAATTTACATCAAATGTAATACAATGCACAGTGGAAAATAAATAAAGTAACACATTGGAAGACTATCAATGCTCTGGACACAGCTTTAAGCTTCAATCCAGAATCCTGCTCATATATCTGCAACATAAACTACACGACTTCCCATGTGGAAAATAGGGGCACCCGAGTTTGCAAGGGAAAAGCAAACTACAGGTCAGTCATGGGACTAGTGTGAGAAACTCTACAGTTAAAATTAACTTATCAAAATGATAAGGCAAATCACAGCACCACGCCGCTAATGCGGAACGGGTTTACCCCCATGAATTCCAGTGTATAAACAACAATCAATAGTTATGGATCTACTATGCATCAATCAACATGCAATATCCCGATCTACCCATTTAGATTAATCACTACACTTTGATTTTCCAAAACCAATTCAATTCACAGAAATTATTCCTTTGGACTTTATTTCCCGATTTCCTATTTCAAATCATTTGAAATACATATCTAACTTTCTATATCAAAGTAGATTTCACTCAAAGTAGATTTCACTTCGGGATCTCAAATCAAACCGTTTGGAAATATGAATTCCAAAAAATAACAATGCATACAAACAAGTATGCAACCAAATATTGGGCTCCCCCTAGACAAGGCAAAGGGCATGCACCTAAGCAACTCGATATATATATGTGCACCTCCCACTATGGAGTAGGCAACACCAACGATGCACCTCCTACACATGGAAGCATACACCGCCCATCTCACCCATACTTTTAGTCGTCCGAGTTACCCAAATCTCTAGCCACATACCAAATCATCTCATATCCCGGAGTAGGGTAAATCATTTCACAACATAATAATCTCAAGTACTTTCAAAATATAGTACTTCACATCAGTAATTCACACATATGATTAGTCACTATTAATCACATAACCTTTGAGCTCGTACGTCTCAAAGAAGGGTGTTAAGCAAGAGAACAAACTCTCCGCCACCAAACAGATACTTCATTAATAGCAACTAATCGAATATGTGATGAACTACAATGTAAAACCATAATACATTTCCAAATCATTTCGAAATCATCGGGTTTTAGCCCTCGCAATCCTTTCTGTTTCATAAAACATTTTTATAAAACATTCCCTGTCCAAAATCGGGAATATATTTATTTTCACTTAAGAAAAATATCATTTCAAAATCATTCATTAAATTTGAAATGAACTCAACAATTTCGCTAACACCTCCTAGTCAAATCATGAAGTGTTTCACAAGGCGTTAGCATACCAGTATTTCTACCCAACCCAATGTTAAATATAAAAGCATACTCTACTCATAAACTGGTCGAGCACCATCCAAACAATCAATCAGTCACAATCAATATAAACAACCACGTATATTTGGTTTACACCACATCTCATATTTTGGTAAATTTAATTACCATTCATTCATTCAAATCTAATTAAAGATTTATTCAAACTCCAATTGGTTTCATCTCTAAAATCATTTCATATTGATTGTTCTACTTTTTGGGAATTAATCCTGCTTTTACTCGGGTTAAAGAACTAAAGTCATCTAAACACAATTCACGACAAACCCCAAATCCAATTTGATATTCAATACAAGGCTCTGAATAGAAAATATATCGGCTTTTATTCAACATCAAATTCTGCAATCAACAAATATCATATTGGAATAACGATATATATGTCTTCCAAATTCCTCCACAATGTCCGTATAATCACGGAATCCAGTATCGTAATATTCCGAAGATAATTTCGAATCAAATCCATTCCAATTCATATATTGGAAATTCTGGTTATTTTTAAAACCAATTCAAACCTAATTTATTTATTCAAAAATATTGGATTAATTTTTCTAGTTCAAAACTAGTTCATTTCGATAAAAATCTATTTTTATCTTTTCAAATATGGATTTTTTCATCCCAATTCTTTCCAAATCATTTCTTATGATTTTACACTAATTATTGATATTTTTAATAATTTTATCAAGGCATGTACAGTCGATTTCCATCAACGGCCATAGAACTGCACTTACAACGACCTTTTCCAAATTTGATTTGGAC
Organism: Allium sativum; assembly: GCA_030737875.1. Classification (NCBI taxonomy): domain Eukaryota; kingdom Viridiplantae; phylum Streptophyta; class Magnoliopsida; order Asparagales; family Amaryllidaceae; genus Allium; species Allium sativum. Next base: position 170,419,873 of record CM060912.1, read on the forward strand.
ATAATTCCAAATCCAACCGCTAGATTTCAAATCTCTAATATTCGTTAGAAAGCTGTTTTCGATACGAACCCAACGGTCCCGGTTTTAGGAGAATCCGACGGTTGGATCTCCCGTAACGTCAATTCAAAGTCAATGGTCGAAATTTGCGAACTGCCCCTGCGCGACGCGTTCTATTCTGGCCATTATATATATATAATATATTATATATATTTCTCGATTTCCTCTTGAAACGTATTTTATAAATCGTTTTAGAATGATTTCAATTTCTATTCTGGCTCAAGTTCTTTAAATTTTCAGTTTCTAAGAACTTTTCAAATTCTTCAAAAATTTGGCTAACACTCTAAATTATCGAAAAATTTCTCCATAACCTCCCCTGTACGGGAACACCGAGAAAATCCCAAAATTGCCATACAGGCCTTTCCAATCCAAAAAGAAAAAGAAATAGCCAATCGGCTCATAAAATCATCATACCCAAACAAAACAGTAAATATGTACCTGTTTGTCTGGCATACAAATTTATTCCTCTTCTCTAGCCTCCTTGCTATGACCTGTTCAATATATCGTATATGTATGTTTTCACACAATGTCTATATGTATATATTTTCATACGACGCTTTTATATATTCATTCAACGCATATATAATTTCACACAATGCATATATAAGCTAAAAATAATATTATTTGCGAACTAATAATATTTCCGTCGTATGACAATTTTATATATTTCGTATATACACTAAAAATGATAATTTTAGCGAAATAGGATTTATTTCAAGGTATGACTATTGTTAATAGCTCGTATACATGTTAAAAATATAACTTTTAACAAACTAGAATTTATCTCAACATATGACTATTTTTAATACTTCACGTACATGATAAAAATGTTGTTTTTATCGTTCAAAGAATTTATTTTAAACAAGAATATTTCATATACTTCATACGTACAATAAAAATGTTATTTTTATCATTCAAACAATTTATTCAACATATGAATGTTCAATTTACTTCATATATACGATAAAATGTGAATTTTATTGTTCAAACAATTTATTCAACATATGAATATTTTATTTACTTCATATACACGATAAAATGTGAATTTTATCGTTCAAACAATTTATTCAACATATGAATATTTTATTTACTTCATATATACGATAAAATGTGAATTTTATCATTCAAACAATTTATTCAAATATGAATATTTTATTTACTTCATATATACGATAAAATGTGAATTTTATCATTCAAACAATTTATTTAACATATGAATATTTTATTTACTTCATATATACGATAAAATGTGAATTTTATCGTTCAAACAATTTATTCAACATATGAATATTTTATACAGTGTATATATATGTTAAAACTTATATTTTTAACAATCAAATCATTTTCAGTTTTCATATATATTGATTTCATATTTCATATATATATATATATTCATTTCGTATATATATATATATTGATTTCACATTGTATACATTTCATTCACATCGCATTTATATATAATTTCACATCGTGCATATATATATAATTTCACATCGTACATATATATAATTTCACATTTCATATATATATATATATATACATATTCATTTCGTATACATATATTGATTTCACATCGTATATACATTTCATTCACATCTCATGTATATATAATTTAACATCGTATATACATTTCATCCACATCGCATTTATATATAATTTCACATCGTACATATATATATATATATATATATAATTTCACATCGTACATATATATATATATATATATATATATAATTTCACGTCGTACATATATATATATAATTTCACATCATACATATATATTTCATTTCACAACACAGTACAATCAAACAAGTCGTCCATGGTCTGTGGACGACGAAGAGCAGTTCATATATGCAGTTATACAATAAGTAACTGTATAAAGAAAATTTATAGTGAGAGAATTCTCACCTAGGGATCCACTCCACCATTTTATTTCTGAATTTCTGTTCGGAATCGAAATTGCTTGAAAATCCAACGTGCTTTGTTTTGGTTCTGGTCATTTTCATGGTGTAGAGCTCTACAAGACGGATCTAACGCACCCAACCACGTTCGATTCTATGTCCATATGCAAACGATATGATAATTCAAACTTTAATCACATTATAAAATTAATTAATATAGTTAATTACACATTAATTACACCTTCCATTAAACCCTTTCTTCACCTATGCTTCAGACAAAATAACGTGCCTGAACCCATAACCATATTCCTAGGGTTTCATATTTCCGCAATCAGGAGCTACGGACCATCGATCGGCCATCACATCACGAAAGCCGCCTATGCCACCATCCAACGCCTGGAATGGCGTTGATCTCACGCCACCCTGGCCTCTGAAATCGAGCATGAAATGTGGCAATTCGAGCCCCAAAATCTCTCAAATCTTTGAACAAAATTCGATCTTAACCGTTCATGTAGAAGATCTCATGTCTCCCTTCAATTTCGTGTTGGAGATTCTGAATTTTGTAGAGGGAATTGAAAGATTTCATGGATTTAATTTAAGATGATATCGGGTGTTGATTTTTGAGGGTGGAGGCACGCTTTGACAGGGGATTGAATGGGCTTGAGGTTTTGACTAGTGGGAGGGGGTATTTATATTAAATAATAATATATTTTTTCATATAAATGTGCTTTTTCATTTTAACTCCAAATCAAACCCAAAGACTATCACCCCTAGCTAATTACCCCCATTCTGAACACGATGCGATATGTTTCGTAACCCTATTCGGATGTTACGATCAGTGTTTATCAAAATTAATATATAAATCACTATATATTTAATTTAAACGTACATTTTAATTTACCGGGGCCACATACGGACTTTAAAAATTCCCGAATAATATTGTTTTGCTTTGTATCGACGATACGGTCCTAACAAAATTAATTTCATCGAATTTGAAGACCGTTTGAAAAATGGCCATTTTCTGGTCGATCTAAATTGAATGAAACTGCCAAAACACGTTTTACTTTGCCAAACTCACATACTGATTCAGAAAATTACGAATTTTGGAATCTAGCAATAACTTGACATTCCGGATCCAACAAAAGTGGTTTCGTCGAATTCTGAGGTCGCTTTCAAAATGTTTATTTTCAAGGGCTATATAAACTCTGTAGCGACCTTTCTGAAAATTCATTTGGCCATAACTTTTGATTCCCACTATGAAATTTCGATTTTTCAGGTTCGTTAGAAAGATATTCATAAACAGATTTAAATATTTTTGGTTTCACTAAAATCCGTTTTATTTTGCACCCGGTAAAGTCCGTCGAAGTTTGAATTCAAATTTTGAAACTGCCGCGCCATTTCAGGCTCGTTATATGATTAAAATAAATTTATTCGTTTTAACTTCGTCGAAAATAAATTTTTTGTCGTTATTATTTAAAATAGTTCATTTTACATATTCAAAATTTATTAAAATCGCCAAAATAAAAATTTTAAATTGGCTCAGATTTCCGGGTTATTACAATCTCCCGCACTTAAAACTTTTCATCCCCGAAAAGGAACGAAGTTGAAAGTTGTTTTACAAACCAACTCAACTTTCATTATTTTCATTACGGCTTAAACTCTAGGGCATTTCTAACCCCATTACTAATGAGTCACTCATTCTAGAATGCTACTGATTCTATCTCTAATGAGGATTCTTCTATAGGATATTACTAATCCTACCTCTGATTAGACTTTTATTATGTTCTAAATAGTTGCATCCCAAAGATTTTAGCTAACCAAAGCTCTAATACCAGGTGTAAACGACACGGATTTCGCTCGGACCTTATTGATCGCTAAACCGAGCAAGACCGTTCGAATCCCGTATACGCTGACTCTGGGCATACAACACATTAGAACAAACAACAGAAGACTTCTATAAACATCTTAATAATGTTACATCAGAGTACAAAAAATATCAGAGTATATCGAAATATAATACAGCAAAAGATTAATTTACATCAACTGTAATACAATGCACAACGGAAAATAAATAAAGTGACACAGCGGAAGACTATCAATGCTCTGGACACAGCTTTAAGCTTCAATCAAGAACCCTGCTCATATATCGTAACATAAACTACTCGACTGGCCGTATGGAAAATAGGGGCACCCGAGTTTGCAAGGGAAAAGCAAACTACAGGTCAGTCATGGGACTGGTGTGAGAAACTCTACAGTTAAAATTAACTTATCAAAATGGTAAGGCAAATCACAGGACCATACGGCTAACGCGGAATGGGTTTACCCCCATGAATGCCAGTGTATAAACTGAATATTTAATAATAAAATATTTGATGAAAAATGAAAGTTTGATTTTGACATCCGATTTTGGATGGACATGAATATATTAAAATATCGATGAATTTTTGTAACTAAACCAAATTATTTTGAATTAATTTTCATTCGGTTTTGGCATGTCGAAGATTTTGACTTGAAAAGAGTAGTAACTTTTAAAAGTGAAGTTAAGTTAGGATATTTAGCAAATGTTTGAAAAGAAGTTTCTTTTCAAAAATTTCTTGTTTATTTTTATTACGAATGGCAGGGAAGTTTGAATTTAAAATAACACGTTTTGGAAAAATAATATTATTTTAATAATTATAGTAACATTAAAAATGACTAATTGTTGAAATGGGACTTGTCACGCAGCGACAGTTCACGAATGTCAACCCGTAACTTCAAATTGACATACTGGAATATCATAACTAATGAGTTGAAAAGTTGCTAAGGATGTAGTTCGGTTGCCGGAGTTGGACACAAACTATATAGGCCTTAAAAAAATTATTAAAAATATAAATAAATTATGTTAAATCATAACTAATGATTTGAAAAGATTTTAGAAGGAATATTCCAAGTTTGTAAAAACAAAAGATAATTTTATCTAAATGAGCTAGTTAACAACTAGAATAAAGAATAAAAATGTATATGCGATGATTCCTAAGAGTACAGTCCAGTATCACTTGTGAGATCTAATTGGAAATTATTCCATTAAGCGAGGGGTGGTAAGAACCGAAAGGACATTCAGATATTCGACTAAGATCAGATGAAGCCTTTTAAAGATACAATGGTTTTAAATTAACATATTGGATTGTAATGGTTTTGATATAACTAGAGATTTCCAACATATGAATTGCACTGGATTTGAATGGAAATCATCTTCAAACATTCCAGTATTGTATTCCGTAATTATATGGATGTCATTAAGGAATTTGGAAGATATAGATATTACTATTCCAAAATGACATCTGTTGGTTTCATAAGTTGATATTGAATACAAGTTGATATGATTTCTATTCAAAGCCTTGTATTTAATACCAAATTAGATTTTGGGTTTGTTGTGAATGGCATCTTTAATAACATTGTTCTTAAACCTAGGTGAAATTGGAATTTATGGAATGTGTCTTTTAATTAAGATTTAATGGAATTTTCCAACGAAAAGTTTGCAAATTTAATAAGTTAAATTGGAATTAAATGGAAGATTGGTTTTGGGTTTATCGCGGAAGATGTTTTAAATGACATTTGTTCTTTAACCTGGCTAAAGATAGGATTAATTTCCCAAAGTTGAATAATCATCAAGTAATGATTTTTAGATTAAAACTGCAATAGAGTTTTAATGAATCTTTATTTAGATTGGAAATGTAATGTAAAAATCGTAATTAAGTTTACCGTAACGCGATGGGTGTTAGACATGGAGTATTACCAATTGTGCTCTATGGGATGAATAGGTTGGGATAAGATGAATAGGTAAAAAATATTATCATTCATGTAAGACTCGTTTATCCCAGCAAGGTTTATTAATCTTGAAGTGTGAAAAGATATTATAAAATCATTTGAAATGATTTCCCAAGAAGGATTTTAACTATAAGTTTAAATGATATAAATCTTTATAAGATTTATGGGGTTAATTCCCATGTAATGAATATTTGAATAAAAGAATATTCTGGATTGGAATGAGATCATTGGTATGTTCGTATATCACATGATTTTAAAGATGCTTGAGTTATTCTATAAGACCGGGTTTAACCCATTCTAAATATTGTTACAACGATTAAAAGTAGAAGATATGAAGACGATGGTTGAAGACCAGAGATCTTCACATCGTTTGGATTATTACTGATGTCTCGATTGGGCCATATACATATGATGAGGTAATAAGTGGAGATCGTCCAGATGTACTTGGAGATCGACCGGATATGCGAGGGCTTCTCTTCTGTATTGGACATATGGGATAAGGAATAAGGTGCCTTCGGTTTCGTTCAGACCTAAAACGGACTTGCAAATGGATTGTGGGTCTGACATTGTGTTTCATGCTGTATTAATTAATCTCTACTGAATATATATATGTTTGGTGGTAGATTATTTATTCTATTAGCTTAACACTCTTTTCTAAGAAGTACGAGCTTAGAAGTTATATGTTGGTAGACATTAGTTGTATGGTATAAATTAACAATGTGGCATGCTGAGATGCATGGATCAAAGCTTTCGTTTAAAATCAAAGCTTTGTGGATGATGATCAAAGCATAGCCTATGTATCATAGCTTTGTGTATGGCGTTAATTCGCGAGATTCATTCCCCGGTATGAGCTAAAGGCGGGATGAGGGACAGTAGGGAGGACATGTGTTTCTTTCTAGCTTGAAGTGTTGCCATGATATGCATCCCATGAAATTTTACTTATGTGGATGTTGGAATCGAGGCGCCTTGGATATTGCTACACAAGGCCAAGATGGTCTACTACTAACCAAGAGGTCCGATAGGACTGGAAATCGTATGGATCAGGAGATGCCAATCAGCGGAGTACAGCTGAACGACCCTGCCGCTTCAAAGGGATACTTTTTCCCTGTGGCATTTTGCTAGAGATGTTGCGAAGTTCATAAGAGGAAGGATCCATTTCCTTGGCTCATGTTACAAATCCAAATTCCAATACATGATTTTACGGTTTTATGCTACACCTAAGGCGTCATAATATGATGGGGTATTATGCTGTCTAAGATTGATACATCTATATTCGAAATTGGTTTCCGCACTGTGTATCATGCACTTTTGACTATTATAAGGTAAAAACTATACCGTCCGTATTGTGCTTGCATCGTGTGATGGGACCTAAGTCTTATAATAGCTTCAATTTTCAAAAAGCATAGCGCTATTTTCGTTTTAAAACTGGTATTCATGAGCAGAAACCCATTCTGTGTTATACGGTGTGGTCCCATGATTTACCAACCTTTAAAATAAAGTTTAATAGTTGGTTTTAGTTCTCATACCAGTCCCATGATTGGCCTGGAGTTTATTGTTTTTCATCTGAACTCTGGGTGCCCATATTTTCCACACGGGGAACCACTAGTTTTGGTTTTTGCAGATATTTATTCAGCAGAATCCTGGATTATGGCTGGAACTATACTCTGGACTATTTTGCGTCTTCCGCCAATTGTAATTATGTATTTATGTTTTCTCTAGATTGTAAATTTTTATAATTCTGATATTTTCTGCTGTGATCTATTATGTACTCTGATATATTCTATACTCTGATGTAAAATTATTGTTATAGCAATGAAATGTTCTCTTGTTATGTGTTCCGATATGCTGTAATCTCAAACGATACGCCTTGTTGATCGGTTTAAGCCAGTTTGACGATAAATTTGAATCGACGGGTCGGGGGAGCGGGGTTCGTTACAGGTGGTATTAGAGCTTTGGCTTACAAAGCTTTGAGAACAAGACTCATGAGGACAAGATGAGAGAATTCACCAGAGAAAGGATTTGTAATATCCTATAAGGACCCATTGGAGATGGGTTAGTAATGCCCTAGAATGAGTTTGAAGAGTATTATTTACAAAAATGAATTATTATTGAAAAATTATATCTTATAATAAGTATTTGTGTGTTTTGTTTGATTTTGAGTTTGGACTATTGAGTATAAGAGGATTTTGCATATATGCGCCATGAACGTATATTCGAAGTTTCAAATATACTGGATAGATATAGAATCATACTCTAGTCACCCAAGAATGATTCTTATGATGATTCGAAACATCATCAGTGCTTATTTTCGAGTTTTGAAAGAGGGATGTCTATATATTTCCAGTTGACTTGTATGTGGACCAATAACTTATTTATAGTTTATTGTTTGTGATTTGGTTTTGAAAATATACTTTGAGTATGTAAAAGATATATGTTTTTACAACATATAAATTTGAAAATTAATTTATCAATTGATTGTTGGTTGTGATGTGTGATTATTGGTTTAACTAATAAAAATATTGGAATAATAAAACTAATATGGGAATGAAAGTTAAATTGAACCAAATCAAATCTAATGTTGAAATGAATTGGGAACTATCTGGGTTTTGACATATATATATATATATATATATATATATATATATATATATATATATATATATATATATATATGTTGTACAGGTATTGCATGGAGATTGATAAGAGGAATAAAATCAAATGCTCGACAAAAAGGTACATATTTAGTATATTGATTGGGTATGATGATTTTATTAGCCGATTGGCAAACCACTTGACTTTTTGATTTTCTTTTGATTAATAAGGGCCTAGAGAGGCAAGTTGCAGTTGTACCAATTGACCCGTACAAAGGAGGTTATGGAGAAATTTTCCGAAATTATAAGGTGTTAGCCAAATTTCGAGAAATTGGAAAGCTCGTAGGAACTGGAAAGTTGAAGAACTTGAGCTAATTAGAATGAAAAGTAAGTTGGATAAATAAACAACCTTCAGTTTCGTCTTCCTTTTCAGGGACGAAATGTTTTGATGTAACAACCCGAATTCCGACAAACTGATTTTTTTCTAAATTCCAAACTATCGAAACTTGGATTGGTTTGCTCAGGTATCCTACAAAATGACGGAGACAGAAAATATATCAGAGGTCAGAAAACATCTCACAGCAGAATGGATAAAATATAATATAATCAAAGTATAGCCTTGCCGTATTAATAATACTTCCTAACCAGTATCCAAAGCTATCACGTCTCTTCCACAAATCTAACCTACGAGTATGTTATAAGGAGGGGGTCAGAACAAAATTCATGGTGACTGGATTTAAATTACACACTTTGGATAATCCTACATACACTGTTCAATCATATTTTCTTATTTATTAGGTTACTTGGGTTAACAACACTCAAGGCATACATACACATCATACCCATTTACTTCCCAGTGGATCAATCTAATATAGTATATATGTAGCTACCCCTCAATACTGGGGTACACCTTTAAGAAACAAGAAACACGGAACTCGGTCGGGAACTTTTTCTTATCTGTACAGGTCCATCTTTAAGAGCCTCTATATACAGATATTCCTAGGGTCTGTTTTCACATTGGCTATGGCCCCACCTCGGCCCCTCCCTCAACTAGTAAAGACTACAAGAGCTAAATGACTGCCCCTAAAAAAACAATTTGAACCTCCATTTGGCATCTTCCCTCAACCATCGTACCCCGATAGTGAAAGGTGAATGGTATATTGGTTTTAGCTTTAGCCTTTCCGCATCCCACTAGCTGCCGATGACGGGTATCTGACGATCTACTATACTTGTTGGTCATGACCCTTCGCCTCCCCGTTGAGGCGACTGCCCTCATACCTTAAAGCACCACGATGATCTACCTTGTTGGGTTATTCACCCTCAAACATGCGGACTGGTCAAAGCGCCTCACTTTAATATGCTGTTAGACCCTATGTCTAAACATTCTTTTACGCGCTTGCCTTACCTCATCAGGTTTCCATTTAAATTGGTTATTCTCATTCATATTGAATTCTTAATCAAGTTACCAAGTTCATCTTGCTTATTAATTTCAGTTATATAACTTAACCCATTTAAGTTCATTAATAAGCCCACAACATGTTATTCTCTAGATTGTGGCCCAAGGTCTGTAATCCACAATCTCTTTTATATTCTTGCTTGATTTCATCATTAAAATAACATGTTCTATGTAATTAAGTATATTTCAATTCACATATTTTCTGGTTAACATGTCAGTCATCATTATGATTGAATATAACTTATTTCGTTTCATAAGTTTGCCTTACTCTTTCCTATTGAATCATAATTTTATCTTAAACTGTCTTTACAACTCATCATTGTTTACGTATTAACTTAGTTCTCTTAACTAAGGTTTACTAATAAGCCTCCTTTCCATAGATATAACATTTGTTACAATCCCGCACTTGTCCCTAGGACAAGCCTTAACATATTGTTCTTATCAGCGCATTACATATTTTCAAGTTCTCAAATTACTTAATTTACATAATTAAGTACCATTTCTCGCATTACACAAGTTATCTCATTTTCTAACTAGTCTTTACAACCTAAGTTTTAATATTCACTTGTTCCTAGGACAAGTCTACCTATTATACAACATTCTCATTAATGTAATTTATTTATAGTAGGCTATTAGCATTCCTCTTTATTCCCATTTACCTTTTACTGCTGTGTCCTTCATTTAACTCCATTTATTTCCATTAATTTCAATTAATGTCGTATATCAGTCCTTCCATTTACATATATTTATATATTTGTGTACTAGACCTCTTACATTATGCCTACACTTGTGGATGCTGAATTTGCTGGGCGGGTCCGGGCAGTTTCTACCACAAGTTGAGTTAACCTCATGTCTTAGCACCATTATATGTTTTGTTTATGCACTTAGACCCCTCACATAGATTTACCACTTGTGGATGTCAGGTATGCCGGGTGGGTCCGTGCAGGCTTCTACCATAAGTGTAATCAAACTTCGTGTCTAAACACGCCACAGTTTCAAATTACCACGAATTTAGGCATGTTCATATTTTAATATTTTTCCTATTTAATTATAGGTTTTCATGCCCCTTTCCCAAGTCTTTTTATTATGTACCATATGCCCAAATTAAGGTCTTTAATCATAATTTGATTTATTCCCCAAATCAATATTCACGTATTCAATTCTAATTTGACATGTAAACATTTAATCGGGTAATTGTTCAGATCTAGGAGGTTAGCATGCCATTCACTCTATAATATGCCATAAGTGAATCATGAAATTATAGCAACAGTAGTCATTACCCATATTCTAACAAGTTTGTTTTTCAACATGTGATCATTCAACACTTTGACTGATATGTGAATTGTTCATATTAACATTTCAGCTTGTTATAACAGTAAATCTTATCTATTCAGGTGAATTCACATATAATAGCGGGGAATGTTGTACGATAATGTACTATTATCTAAAATATTATAGCTTAAACCCACTCACCTCGTACGCTTTCCCAATTCTGGATCTGATCCAGCATTTACATCCATGGTTTTACACTTAATCGGATTCAAAATCTAATGACTATGGGTTGATTATTTTCAATAAAAGAGTAGGGAAAGAAAGAGGAAGAATTTGAATAGATTGGATCTAGAAGTTTACCTTACTCTTTATGTGATTCTGAACACCTTTTATTATCGTCACTTCCCTTTCTTCATATCTTGACTTAAAATTTTACCTAACTCATAACCTAAATTTTTCTGAATAAATCTTAGAAAGAAAAAATTTGGCAGAGCTTCAGCATAGCCTCAAAAATATGAGGTTTAGGGTTAGCTCTAGGGTCTTCTTTATAGGTGTATCAGAGAAGCCAGGACCCTCAGATTTGAATTAAAAAAAATCCAAACCAACCACATCAGGAAGAACTTCAGATCCGCGGTGGGGTCGACACCGACGTCAACCCCCCTTGGGGTGGGTCAGCCCCCAACGGGTCATTTTCCCTCCATATTTCCCACTTGTGAAAATTTTGATTTTTGAAGTTATTTTGGAATTTTTAAGATAAACATTATTTGATATATATACATATAAGCTCTTTATATGTATATAAACTTCTAATGCTCATAACTTCTTCATACGGTGTCCGTTTTATACAAACCAAGTATCCATCTTGACCAGAATTTCGAGACAGACGCAATCGCGCAGTCCGTTTTACTCAATTCTGAATATTTAGTTAAGTTGTTCTTATTTTATTATCTTAAAAATACGGGGTATTACATTTTAAGTGGGGGAGATTATAATAACCCACGTTTTTAGCCAAATTAAAATATGAAGTTTTAATTAATTCATTGGATTTTAGATATCTAAAACGAATTATTTTGAGAAATAACGACTTAGGAATTATTTTAAAATGAAGTTTGAACGTTTGAGTTTATGTTAATTATAAACCGAATGAGTAACGTCGCGATAGTTAAAAACATTAGTTTTGAACTTCAAATTAATATAATGAATTCGATATAAGTCCGATTTTTGTAAAACAAGAAATGTTAGGATCTATTTGATAATACCTTTCTAATAAATGTGAAAATTTGAGATTTTGAGTTATCAATCGTACGTTATGTCCAATTTTTTTCTTCAAAAAGTCACTATGGAATCGTTTATAAAATATAACAATTGAATAAATTAAAATAAAACGATTTTCATATAAAATGAATTCCATTTGAATAGAAAATTGTAGTATCAAGTTATAATCTTTAATGTGTTTATTTTACAGCTATATGGTATTTCATTTGGATATATATGCGATAATAAAAATAGTTTATTATTAATTTGAATAATTTTGAAATTAAATAATATGATTACAGTATTAAATAGGCCTTAAAAATTACCATTTTTCAAATGACCTCCATTTTCAATGAAAATATTTTTTTTGATCTGGAATGTTTGTTAGGTTTAAAATTTCAAGTCTGTAACGTCCCGCATTTTCGTCGGTATGTATTTGAATATTTAAATCAGTTTAAATATTGGATTTGTAATATAAGTGGATTTATATAAACGAAGTTGAACATATAAAAATATATATTAAATATAATCGAGCCCGTAATATCGTTGTAGTTCGTAATTTAACGTTCTGAACTTCAACTGATTGTACCGGACTCGTTTTGAATCGGATTTCTTCAAAACGAGAAACATTGGAATCTGTTGAACTGTATCTTTCCAACGGTAGTGGAAAATGGAGATTTCGTCGTACAGACTAAAAAATATGTCCAAATCAAGTATTCAGAAAGTCGCTATGAAATCGTATATCGACCATAACGGTTTATTTGAAATAACTAGATATCGAGTACGAATTTGGACAAGGTTCTTTTGAGACATAGTGATAATTTAATTTTTAGAATTTTACTGTAATTTTTAAATAATTAAATGCATAACTTTTTATTTGGAATATTTTTCACCTTGTATCGATATTTTGGGGTTTCACAGAATAAGTTAATCTACCGATATTATTATATTTCTGGGATCGTGGCACCTCACTGGACACGACTGTGTTCTTATTTCTGTCCCTAGCGGCTCGAACATGAATATTATATTACGTAGCGCGGTACCCAAAAGTTTTAAAAATAAAATATATATGACGTATTGTTTGGCATATATCAGCCATGCCAATCCATTTTAAAACGTAGCCCACTCACTAGTTACTTCAGAACATATCGTTTGCTTTCCCTTTTCACTATTTTCAGGTAATGCTTTCACGTACAAGCCAATATGAAGCAAACCCTTTTCGTCAAAGCCTACCACAGCCTAAACTTTGGAAATATGATCTACTTAAAATCTAATATAAGTCACCTTACCATCTGCAGCATAGCCAACCATGCTGGAACGGGCAAAACGTGCACATCACGAAAGCTACCCTAGTTCTACAAGTTGCCTATCCTAATTCGAAGACAAGCTTGGGGAGAAAAAACATAGAATAACTCTACATACACCAAATAAGGGATATGATAAGTTTAATAAACAATTCTCCTACGTTGAATAATGCAACCTACCCTACAGCTAAAAAAACACGGAAAAGATAATACCTAAAACAATTAAACAATACTACCTATGGCTAAACATACTCCTTACATCTATGCTAAACCTATACGTTTAGAATAGCACGACCTGTTCCTTAGCAAGGAAGGATGCGAGATTATAAATACACAGCTATCATTCCCATTCTTTCAAAAACCCAAGACATTAGAGAAAACCGAGCTTTATAAACAAATTAAAAATTGGAATCTTGATGGAGTGGGATGCTGTCGAGGCAAAAGTGACGATGCTGCGTTCGTTCCCGGTTGCGAATAGACAAGTGGCAGAGCTTGCGGGAGGATGAAACTATGGTGTTTCCGATGCAGTGGATCATGGTTGCTAATGGAAGAAGTGGACAAACTGGGGAAGTTTGGTCGAAGGGATGATCTAATGAGCGACGGTTGATGGCAACGACCCAGGCCGACAGAGGAGGGATGCGCGGGTTCTTCGCCAAGGGTAAACAGTGGGTTGACTTTGTTTCAAATGGTGCAAGTCACACATACGTGAGTGGGATGTATAGGCAAAATCTGTGTATTAGAGAAGGAGAAAAGGTGTAGGAAAGTGTGGTGTATGTGTTGATGATGGAAGTGTATATACGTGAGGATGAGAGGGCTATGCATGCTTAGTGGGTATAGTTTACTATAGTGAAACGTAGTGGCCATGTTTTCAAAAAGGAGAGGAAGTGAGGCGTTGGTTCACTGGAGTGGAATTATTAATGGGTGCTGCGTTCTGTCGAAATGGCAAGGAGATGTGGCATGTGTCCTTTCTGGTTAGTGGAGGGCGCATGCATGTGTGGAAGAAGTTACGTGAGAAGGTACTGTATGAAGCTTTTCCGTGAATACAAAGAAGAACGAGGGGAGAAGCATTTCGAATGACACCATCTTTGTAGGAGGCGATGTGGTGCGTGTATTTCTTTTTGGAGTAGTTGAGTATGGCAGTACTAAGCGTGTGAAGTGGTGGGATGTGATGTGTGATGGATGCATGGTTGGCACGTATAAGCAAGGGAGAAGGGGAATGCTCGACGCAAATACTGAAGTGGGGGTTAAAACAATTGTACAGGAGCACTCTCGGGTAGGTTTATCTAATGGGTTTGGCGCATGAAATAGAGAAAAAGGGATTAGTAGAGAATAAGACTTGGATCTAAAGTTTTTAGTGGTGAATCCTTAACCAATACATGGGCGATGAAGCACAAATACGAAGAAGAGTACAGTGTAGTGTGTGAACTGTTTATACTAGAGGATGAGAGACAGTGTACTGCGTGGTGGGGGGTTTAAAGCATGGTGACGGGTGACGTAACGGTAGTAAGGCCGACTAGGTGTACATGGTGATGGCCAGTGATTGGGTGAGGTTCCAACAGCTCCTGCTGGTGGTGGTGGAAGGAAGAAACGCTGGGTTCTATGTACTGGCAAAAGGGTGCGTTCGAAATACGTGAGGCATAGGGGGTCTGTGTCTGACCAGAAATGATAAGACGGTGGAAATAGTACCGTGCATGGACGGATCAAGGAAATTTGACGTCGTCAGATACGTTGGGACCCTATGAACGCACACTATGAAATAAAAATTGTTATGAAGTCGGTTTGAAGCAATTTGAAGCACGTCAGAATTTATGGCAGCGTAGATGTGACGGCAGGGGATTTCGCTCGGTCCGAACCAGCCGCTAAACCGATCCAGGCCATTCGAAACGCCCTATCGTTTGAGAACAGGACAAATCAGAACACATACAGAAGAGCATTTCATTGTATATTACAACAATGCATCAGATTACAAGAATATACAGAGTATAAATGAATATTACACAGAAATATCAGAGATTTAAATTACATAGCAGCGGAAAATAATACAATACACAACTAGAATGAGATATACGGATACAAAGCTTTCCGGATATCGTTCCAGCTGTAAACCAGGATCCTGTGAATATAAATCTGCAAAACCAAAACTACTAGCTGCCCGTGTCGAAAATAGGGGCACCCAGAGTTTAGGTTAAAACAATAAACTCCAGGTCAGTCATGTGACTGGTGTGAGTACTAAAACAGTTAATCTTTATTTTTAAAGTTAGGTAAATCAAGGGACCACGCCGTATAACACGGAACGGGTTTCCTCCAAAGAATACCAGTGCATAAAACAAACAGCGCAATGCTAAATAAAGAAAAATGAAGCTGTTATAAGACCCAGGTCCCATCACACAATGCAACGCAGCCGAGGATAGGGTTTTCCCTTATAACAGCCAAAGAATGCTTGATACGGTTAAAACAAATCGTTTGATACTATTATAAGTGCATAGTGTATAAAACAACTTCAAATCATAAGTATCAATCATAGGCGGCATGAGCGTCCCATGCCACTATGTCGCCATATATAGGTTTACAAATAAAACCGCAAAGTCGCGTATTTGGAAATTGGATTTCCGTCTATGAACCGAGGCAAAAGATAGTCCTCAACCGATTCGAGACAATCTAGCCTACCATGTCTCAGGAACAGCCGCAACTGCCCCCTGGATCGTCAGGGCCGGTCCACCGATGTGGATTATTATGCCTGAACAATACGTCTCCCCGCCCTTTGGGCGCAAACGAGCCAACGAATGACTCCATCGGACCCGGATCGTCCGATCAAACCGAGGCGCCTCGCAACAGCAACAACCACATAAGTCAAACTCGTCAGGGCGTGTAAAACCACTGACGCCACTTTTAGCTAGAAAGAAACGCATGCCCTCTCTGACGTCCGTCTCCCGTTTTTGGTTCATACCGAGTGTGAAACTCGCGAAGCAAACGTTACACAAAGCTACGCCACAAAGGCCTTGCTTTGATCATCACCACAAGACTTTGCTTTTCAACAGAAGCCTCGATCAATTTCCACTTAGGCATGCCACACAGGCAATTCACTCCATGCGTTTGATATCCATCAATATATAACCTCTGAGCTCGTACGTCCCAGAGAAGGGCGTTAAGCAAGAGAATAAATTCTCCGCCGCCAAACAGATATATATTTAATAGAGATCAATCACACGGACTAAAATCCAATGTCAGACACACAGTCCATTTACAAGTCCGTTCTGGGTCTGAACGAAACCGGAGGCACCTAGTACCCCGCATATCCATCGATCTCCAAGTACATCTGGACAATCACTAACTGTTTCCATCTTCTTGGGTGTACAGCCCAATCAAGATCATCAGTAACTGCCCAAACGACGTGAAGACCTCCGGTCTTCGACCATCGTCTTCATCTTCGACTTATCGTCGTATCAGTTATTCAGAATGGGATAAACCCGGTCTTTCCGAATAACTCGCATATATTTTAAATAAGTGTTACACAAATACAACATACGCCTCATTCCAATTCATCAGTCACTAACCGTAAATTAATCAAGAGAATAATTCCCCAAATATTAACCCCGAAGGCTGAAACCAACATCAGATCAATATCCAGAAAACCATTCTGCTTGGCTAACCGACAGTTAGTTTCTAAATTTCACATTCATAGGGAAAGGTTCCCATTAATTTTATCCAGGATAAATTCCTTGAATTTATTCTTTATTCTAATTTTTGAATCACAATTCAAACTAGTCGGGATTAACGAATCTTACCGAAGTAATCATTGGTTTTAATTTCCCAATCCCAACCTATTCATCCCATGAAGTAAAACTGGTAGTACTTCATATCTAACACCACGGTGTTATCGGTAAATTCAATTACCATTTCACGTTCAAATCTAATTAAAGATTTAACTATCGCCTGGAGCAAAACTGGTGATACTACATTTTCGATCATTTCAATCTAATTAAAGATTCATTAAAACTCCACTTAGTTTTAATCTTCGACTGGGTTAAAGAATCCGTGTCATTTAAAACACGGTTCACGATAAACCCAAAATCACATTCCATTAATTATCGGGTTAAAGAACAAGTGTTATTTAAAACACTGTTCACGATAAACCCAAAAATCAATACCAATTCAATTCCAATTAAATATCATTTAATTGGTACATTTCATTAAATCTAAATAAAAGATTTAATCTTTTCTTAACTGGGTTCAAGAACAGTGTTAGTGAAGACACCATTCACGACAAACCCAAATCACATTTGATATTCAATATAAGGCTCTGAATAGAAAATATATCGGCTTATATTCAATATCAAATTCTACGATTAACAAATGTTGTAATGGAAATAACGATATAAATATATATCTTTCAAATTTCCATAATAACATCTGTATAATCACGAATTCCAACATCGAAATATTCCGAAGACAATTTCGATTCAAATCCACTCCAATGCAATCATTGGAAATTCTAGTTATTTTTAAAACCCTTTTTCAAATTCAATTTATTTATTTAAAAATAAATAGAATTATATGTCTAGTTCAAAACTAGTTCATTTCAATAAAAATCTATTTTTATCTTTTCAAATATGGAGTTTTTCATCCCAATTTTTCCCAAATCATTTCTTATGATTTTACACAAATTATTACTATTTTTAATAATTTTATCAAGGCCTGTACAGTCGATTTCCATCAATGGCCATCGAACTGCACTTACAGCGACCTTTTTCAAATTTGATTTGTACATAATTCCAAATCCAACCGTTAGATTTCAAATTTCTAATATTCATTAGAAAGCTCTTTTCGATACGAACCCAACGGTTCTCGTTTTAGGAGAATTCGACGGTCGGATCTCCCGTAATGTCCGTTTGAAATAAATGGTCGAAATTCACGAACTGCCGCGGCGCGGCGCGTTCTATTCAGGCCATTATATTATATATATATAATATATATAATATATATATCGTCGATTTCTATTTAAAACGAATTTTATAAATAGTTTTAAACTCGTTTTAAAATTCATTTCTATTCAATTCAAATTTCAATTCAATTTGAATTCATTTCAATTCACTTTCAGTTCAATTTGAATTCGTTTTCGATTCAATTCATTTCGAAATCGTTTTCAATTCAATTCATTTCGAAATCGTTTTCAATTCAATTCATTTCGAAATCGTTTTCAATTCAATTCATTTCGAAATCGTTTTCAATTCAATTCATTTCGAAATCGTTTTCAATTCAATTCATTTCGAAATCGTTTTCAATTCAATTCATTTTGAAATCGTTTTCAATTCAATTCATTTCGAAATCGTTTTCAATTCAATTCATTTCGAAATCGTTTTCAATTCAATTCATTTCAAAATCGTTTTAATCGATATAAATGTCGATTCACGTCAAAATGGCGTCAATCTAATCAACACGGCTTCATAAATTTCTATTTTCAAATATTCTACTTCAAAATAGTTGTTATTATCAAAATATTTCGTTCAACACATGACCAATCTCACTGGATGAGTACTGTCAACACATGAACCTTTATTTTATAATATTCTTTATTTTTCAAATTGGAATGAGGCCCAATCAATTACCATATAAAGTTAATTATATGGATTTTCATACAACACATGTATATAATAGCATGGAAAAATAACCAACCATCAACCAAAGTGCACTACACTGTATAAGCATCAAATATAGATATCTAACGCTTAAAACAACCTGTCAATCAACCGATCGACATATTTAATAAATCAGGATGAGTGAACTTCAAATTTCATCCCAACACCCGTGTGGGGTTTCAAACAATCAAACACATATTTTATTTGTGCTGTTGGGCGATGTGTAAAATTTATCGTCCCAATCAATGTCCTTTAAATAGGTGTACATAAACAAACCGTCTGGTTTGTAAATGAATATTTATTTTACTCACTTCACGTTAAAAATTATATTTTTAACGATAAAAACATTTTATTCCAACATATGAATTTCTATTCAGTTCATTATTTAAATAAAATGATATTTTTATTTTTCTAACATATTTTAGAAAATTTCGGCGGAATAACGGCACGATACTAGAAACGGGATGAGGCCTAGCCTTATCCCCGGTCTAGTGAAGGCCCACGCCATTCACACATCAATCAACATCACCAAACAACCAAATTCAAATCAAATCATATAACAAATCTATGCAACCAAACAAACAAGTCCATGGTCTGTGGACGATTGTGTCGGGTGCTACTAAGCACCGTCTGCATCCTAGTATATATATAACTAGAAAAGAAATTAAAAGGTGAGAAATTCTCACAGATAGCTATCCAGCTCCACGACACTTCATTGATATAAATCTTCTTTTGCAGAATTCTTCGTCGACCTCGCCTTTTTGTCGCTTTCGCCCGTATTCTCTACATATGTAAAAATCGAATTTTTACGATGCTATTCAATATATAAAAAATATGATTTTTACTTCGCCTTTCAATATATAAAAATCGAATTTTTACTTCGATGTCATATAGATAAAAATTCCATTTCAAAAATAAAGTTTTCGCCTTTATAAAAATAAAGATTTCGCCTTTATAAAAATAAAGTTCTCGCCTTTATAAAAATAAAGTTTTCGCCTTTATAAAAATAAAGATTTCGCCTTTATAAAAATAAAGATTTCATCATTATAAAAATCATCACTTTACTTCAACGTATATAAAATAAAAATCAGATTTTTATTTTGCTACATATACAAAGATGATATTTTTATATTCTCTATCCTATAAAGATTATATTTTTAATACTTCAAAAATATAAAAATCATATTTTTAATATTTCTATATAGTAAAGATTATATTTTTAATACTTCTATATAGTAAAGATTATATTTTTAATACTTTAAAAATATAAAGATCGTATTTTTATTATTTTAAAAATATAAAAATCATATTTTTACTACCTTACATAAATCAAAATCTCTTTTCTAATTTATGTCATGTAATTAAAATTCAGTTCTTTACTTGTATGTTTTTCTATAAATTTCAAACTCATTTAAATACTTTAAAAGCTAATTTTCGATAATCATTAAAACTGTTTTGTAATAAAAGTAATGACTGATCCCACTAAAACTGAAATTAAACACACAAAAAAACTGATTTAATTAAATAAAATTACCCTTTCTTTGAGGTGGGGAGGATTTACTGTCGAGATGGCATCGGAGGCAGGTCCGTTCAGGTGGGAAATGGAGCGTCGGAGGCAGTCGAGGTCGGAGGCATCATGGCAGGTGGTGGAGGGTTCCTATACGGCGGCACCGGGTTTGATTTGAGGGTGGGTTACAGGTTCGTATGGGGAGAGAGGAGAGAAGGGTAGAGGAGCGACGAAGGGGGGTCTCGCCTGAGGTAGAGCGGCGGCAGAAGGGGGGGTCGACTCGGCGGCGTGGACTCCGGTGTGGGCGACGCGATTAGCTGATAGGGTTTCCTTTTTTTTTTCTTCTTATTTTGAAATAAAAATGAACGGGGGGGGGGGGGGGGGGGGCAGGAAGAAAGATAAAGGAGGGAAAAAATTTTTTTTATTTAATTTTGCAAAAAGTTGACTTTACATACGACCTCGAAACGAGGCCCACCGCCTGTCGTCCCTAGCGTTTTACCCCCATTCCGATCACAATGGGATATGTATCGCAAGCTGATTCGATAGTTACAATCAGTTTCCATTGAACTTACATTTAAATCTATATATTGAATTTTAAACGTACATTTCAAATTACCGGGGTCACATACTAACTAGAAAAATTCCAGAAAAATATTTTCTAGCTTCGTATTGACGATACGGTCCTAACAAAACAAATTTCGTCGAATTCTGAGACCGTTGGAAAAATGGCCATTTTCCAGTCGATTAAAATCAACTGAAACTGGTCAAACGCGTTTTCCTTTACCACGCTCACATATTGATTCGAAAAATTATGAAATTTGAAACCTAGCAATAATTTGACATCACGGACCCAACAAAAGTGGTTTCGTCGAAATCCGAGGTCGTTTGCAAAATGTCTATTTTTAAGGGCCTGAATTCCATAGCGACTATTCAGAATTTTCAACTAGACATATCTTTTGATTCCCGCTACAAAATTTCGATTATTCGGATCCGTTGGAAAGATATCATCAATTAGATCCTAATGTTTTTGGTTTCGCTAAAATCCGGATTGTTTTGCACCCAGTACATTCAATTGAAGTTTGAAATCGAATTATCGAACTACCGCGCCATTTTCAATTCTATTTATAATTATAAATAATTATTTATTTTCTAACTACGGCGTATATAATATATACGTTCTATTTATATTCAAAATAAATTTTCCGTCGATATTATTTAAAATAATCTATTTTAAATATTCAAAATTCGCTGAAATTGCCAAAATAAAAAAAAATTAAACTGGCCCAGATTTTCGGGTTGTTACAATCTCCCCCACTTAAAACTTTTCGTCCCCGAAAAGGAACAAAGTCGAAAGTGGTTTGATTAATCAACTCTACGTTCGATTCGGCTTCCATTCTCCAACTTTTCAGTTTCTGAGAATTTTCAAAATTTCAAAAATTTGGCTAACACCCTAAATTTTCGAAAAATTTCGCCATAACCTCCCCTGCACCGCGAGCATCGGGGAATTTCAAATAGCTTCCCCGGTCCTTCAGATCTCAAAAAGAAAAAGCCAAGCGGCTAGCCAATAGGCTCATAAAATCATCATCACCCAAACAAACAGTAAATTATGTAGTAAACATGTACCTATTTGTCGGGCAAACAAATTTTATTCTTCGGCTCTAGCCTCCTTGCTACGACCTGTTCAAAATAAGTATATGTATATGCAAGCAAATGCGACCAATTTCAATACAATTCATTATTCGATCAAATTAGGCATAATGGTTCAAAATTAGCAAACAAATGAACAAACAACACAAACATCAATCAATTAGTGAATTAGAGTTTCAAATTCATAATTTTGACACATATACAAAAATCAGATTTTTGGTGCCAAATCACAACAATAGATCCTATATAGTTTTTGGTTCTCACACCAGTCAATAGGAAATATATAGATATCACACCTTCGACACTCGAATATAAATGCTGATGATGATGCACCATCATCAATATCATCTTCGGGCGACTAGAGTGTGATGCTATATCTATCCAATATATTAAAATTTCAAATACACGTGGATCAGACGTATACGCAAAATATTTATATACTGGACTGTCCATATCAATATAAATAAATAATCAAATACGGATAATTGATTTAAATTTTCAAAACAAAATTTGTTTTCATTTGAAAATATACTCTTCACACTCGTTCTAGGATACTACTGATCCTATCTCTAACGAGTCATTCTAATTGGATATTACTAATCCAATATCTGATGAATTCTTTCGTATGGTTCTAATGTGTCTTGTTCTCTGAGCTTGGTAAACCAAAGCTCTGATACCAACTGTGACGGCAGGGGATTTCGCTCGGTCCGAACCAGCCGCTAAACCGATCCAGGCCGTTCGAAACGCCCTATCGTTTGAGAACAGGACAAATCAGAACACATACAGAAGAGCATTTCATTGTATATTACAACAATGCATCATATTACAAGAATATACAGAGTATAAATGAATATTACACAGAAATATCAGAGATTTAAATTACATAGTAGCGGAAAATAATACAATACACAACTAGAATGAGATATACAGATACAAAGCTTTCCGGATATCGTTCCAGCTGTAAACCAGGATCCTGTGAATATAAATCTGCAAAACCAAAACTACTAGCTTCCCGTGTCGAAAATAGGGGCACCCAGAGTTTAGGTTAAAACAATAAACTCCAGGTCAGTCATGTGACTGGTGTGAGAACTAAAACAGTTAATCTTTATTTTTAAAGTTAGGTAAATCAAGGGACCACGCCGTATAACACGGAACGGGTTTCCTCCCAAGAATACCAGTGCATAAAACAAACAGCGCAATGCTAAATAAAGAAAAATGAAGCTGTTATAAGACCCAAGTCCCATCACACAATGCAACGCAGCCGAGGATAGGGTTTTCCCTTATAACAGCCAAAGAATGCTTAATACGGTTAAAACAAATCGTTTGATACTATTATAAGTGCATAGTGTATAAAACAACTTCAAATCATAAGTATCAATCATAGGCGGCATGAGCGTCCCATGCCACTATGTCGCCATATATAGGTTTACAAATAAAACCGCAAAGTCGCGTATTTGGAAATTGGATTTCCGTCTATGAACCGAGGCAAAAGATAGTCCTCAACCGATTCGAGACAATCTAGCCTACCATGTCTCAGGAACAGCCGCAACTGCCCCCTGGATCGTCAGGTCCGGTCCACCGATGTGGATTATTATGCCTGAACAATACATCTCCCCGCCCTTTGGGGCGCAAACGAGCCAACGAATGACTCCATCGGACCCGGATCATCCGATCAAACCGAGGCGCCTCGCAACAGCAACAACCACATAAGTCAAACTCGTCAAGGCGTGTAAAACCACTGACGCCACTTTTAGCTAGAAAGAAACGCATGCCCTCCCTGACGTCCGTCTCCCGTTTTTGGTTCATACCGAGTGTGAAACTCGCGAAGCAAACGTTACACAAAGCTACGCCACAAAGGCCTTGCTTTGATCATCACCACAAGACTTTGCTTTTCAACAGAAGCCTCGATCAATTGCCACTTAGGCATGCCACACAGGCAATTCACTCCATGCGTTTGATATCCATCAATATATAACCTCTGAGCTCGTACGTCCCAGAGAAGGGCGTTAAGCAAGAGAATAAATTCTCCGCCGCCAAACAGATATATATTTAATAGAGATCAATCACACGGACTAAAATCCAATGTCAGACACACAGTCCATTTACAAGTCCGTTCTGGGTCTGAACGAAACCAGAGCCACCTAGTACCCCGCATATCCATCGATCTCCAAGTACATCTGGACGATCACCAACTGTTTCCATCTTCTTGGGTGTACAGCCCAATCAAGATCATCAGTAATTGCCCAAACGACGTGAAGACCTCCGGTCTTCGACCATCATCTTCATCTTCGACTTATCGTCGTATCAGTTATTCAGAATGGGATAAACCCGGTCTTTCCGAATAACTCGCGTATATTTTAAATAAGTGTTACACAAATACAACATACGCCTCATTCCAATTCATCAGTCACTAACCGTAAATTAATCAAGAGAATAATTCCCCAAATATTAACCCCGAAGGCCGAAACCAACATCAGATCAATATCCAGAAAACCATTCTGCTTGGCTAACCGACAGTTAGTTTCTAAATTTCACATTCATAGGGAAAGGTTCCCATTAATTTTATCCAGGATAAATTCCTTGAATTTATTCTTTATTCTATTTTTGAATCACAATTCAAACTAGTCGGGATTAACGAATTTTACCGAAGTAATCATTGGTTTTAATTTCCCAATCCCAACCTATTCATCCCATGAAATAAAACTGGTAGTACTTCATATCTAACACCACGGTGTTATCGGTAAATTCAATTACCATTTCACGTTCAAATCTAATTAAAGATTTAACTATCGCCTGGAGCAAAACTGGTGATACTCCATTTTCGATCATTTCAATCTAATTAAAGATTCATTAAAACTCCACTTAGTTTTAATCTTCGACTGGGTTAAAGAATCAGTGTCATTTAAAACACGGTTCACGATAAACCCAAAATCACATTCCATTAATTATCGGGTTAAAGAACAAGTGTTATTTAAAACACTGTTCACGATAAACCCAAAAATCAATACCAATTCAATTCCAATTAAATATCATTTAATTGGTACATTTCATTAAATCTAAATAAAAGATTTAATCTTTTCTTAACTGGGTTCAAGAACAGTGTTAGTGAAGACACCATTCACGACAAACCCAAATCACATTTGATATTCAATATAAGGCTCTGAATAGAAAATATATCGGCTTATATTCAATATCAAATTCTACGATTAACAAATGTTGTATTGGAAATAACGATATAAATATATATCTTTCAAATTTCCATAACAACATCTGTATAATCACGAATTCCAACATCGAAATATTCCGAAGACAATTTCGATTCAAATCCACTCCAATGCAATCATTGGAAATTCTGGTTATTTTTAAAACCCTTTTTCAAATTCAATTTATTTATTTAAAAATAAATAGAATTATATTTCTAGTTCAAAACTAGTTCATTTCGATAAAAATCTATTTTTATCTTTTCAAATATGGAGTTTTTCATCCCAATTTTTCCCAAATCATTTCTTATGATTTTACACAAATTATTACTATTTTTAATAATTTTATCAAGGCCCGTACAGTCGATTTCCATCAATGGCCATCGAAATGCACTTACAGCGACCTTTTTAAAATTTGATTTGGACATAATTCCAAATCCAACCGTTAGATTTCAAATTTCTAATATTCATTAGAAAGCTCTTTTCGATACGAACCCAACGGTTCTCGTTTTAGGAGAATTCGACGGTCGGATCTCCCGTAATGTCCGTTTGAAATAAATGGTCGAAATTCACGAACTGCCGCGGCGCGGCGCGTTCTATTCAGGCCATTATATTATATATATATAATATATATAATATATATATCGTCGATTTCTATTTAAAACGAATTTTATAAATAGTTTTAAACTCGTTTTAAAATTCATTTCTATTCAATTCAAATTTCAATTCAATTTGAATTCATTTCAATTCACTTTCAGTTCAATTTGAAATCGTTTTCGATTCAATTCATTTCGAAATCGTTTTCAATTCAATTCATTTCGAAATCGTTTTCAATTCAATTCATTTCGAAATCGTTTTCAATTCAATTCATTTCGAAATCGTTTTCAATTCAATTCATTTCGAAATCGTTTTCAATTCAATTCATTTCGAAATCGTTTTCAATTCAATTCATTTTGAAATCGTTTTCAATTCGATTCATTTCGAAATCGTTTTCAATTCAATTCATTTCGAAATCGTTTTCAATTCAATTCATTTCAAAATCGTTTTAATCGATATAAATGTCGATTCACGTCAAAATGGCGTCAATCTAATCAACACGGCTTCATAAATTTCTATTTTCAAATATTCTACTTCAAAATAGTTGTTATTATCAAAATATTTCGTTCAACACATGACCAATCTCACTGGATGAGTACTGTCAACACATGAACCTTTATTTTATAATATTCTTTATTTTTCAAATTGGAATGAGGCCCAATCAATTACCATATAAAGTTAATTATATGGATTTTCATACAACACATGTATATAATAGCATGGAAAAATAACCAACCATCAACCAAAGTGCACTACACTGTATAAGCATCAAATATAGATATCTAACGCTTAAAACAGCCTGTCAATCAATCGATCGACATATTTAATAAATCAGGATGAGTGAACTTCAAATTTCATCCCAACACCCGTGTGGGGTTTCAAACAATCAAACACATATTTTATTTGTGCTGTTGGGCGATGTGTAAAATTTATCGTCCCAATCAATGTCCTTCAAATAGGTGTACATAAACAAACCGTCTGGTTTGTAAATGAATATTTATTTTACTCACTTCACGTTAAAAATTATATTTTTAACGATAAAAACATTTTATTCCAACATATGAATTTCTATTCAGTTCATTCTTTAAATAAAATGATATTTTTATTTTTCTAACATATTTTAGAAAATTTCGGCGGCATAACGGCACGATACTAGAAACGGGACGAGGCCTAGCCTTATCCCCGGTCTAGTGAAGGCCCACGCCATTCACACATCAATCAACATCAGCAAACAACCAAATTCAAATCAAATCATATAACTAATCTATGCAACCAAACAAACAAGTCCATGGTCTGTGGACGATTGTGTCGGGTGCTACTAAGCACCGTCT
Source organism: Allium sativum (assembly GCA_030737875.1). Classification (NCBI taxonomy): domain Eukaryota; kingdom Viridiplantae; phylum Streptophyta; class Magnoliopsida; order Asparagales; family Amaryllidaceae; genus Allium; species Allium sativum. The sequence goes on from CM060912.1 coordinate 170,447,433, forward strand.
GCATCCTAGTATATATATAACTAGAAAAGAAATTGAAAGGTGAGAAATTCTCACAGATAGCTATCCAGCTCCACGACACTTCATTGATATAAATCTTCTTTTGCAGAATTCTTCGTCGACCTCGCCTTTTTGTCGCTTTCGCCCGTATTCTCTACATACGTAAAAATCGAATTTTTACGATGCTATTCAATATATAAAAAATATGATTTTTACTTCGCCTTTCAATATATAAAAATCAAATTTTTACTTCGATGTCATATAGATAAAAATTCCATTTCAAAAATAAAGTTTTCGCCTTTATAAAAATAAAGATTTCGCCTTTATAAAAATAAAGTTTTCGCCTTTATAAAAATAAAGATTTCGCCTTTATAAAAATAAATATTTCATCATTATAAAAATCATCACTTTACTTCAACGTATATAAAATAAAAATCAGATTTTTATTTCGCTACATATACAAAGATGATATTTTTATATTCTCTATCCTATAAAGATTATATTTTTAATACTTTAAAAATATAAAAATCATATTTTTAATATTTCTATATAGTAAAGATTATATTTTTAATACTTCTATATAGTAAAGATTATATTTTTAATGCTTTAAAAATATAAAGATCGTATTTTTATTATTTTAAAAATATAAAAATCATATTTTTACTACCTTACATAAATCAAAATCTCTTTTCTAATTTATGTCATGTAATTAAAATTCGGTTCTTTACTTGTATGTTTTTCTATAAATTTCAAACTCATTTAAATACTTTAAAAGCTAATTTTCTATAATCATTAAAACTGTTTTGTAATAAAAGTAATGACTGATCCCACTAAAACTGAAATCAAACACAAAAAAAAAAAAACTGATTTAATTAAATAAAATTACCCTTTCTTTGAGGTGGGGAGGATTTACTGTCGAGATGGCATCGGAGGCAGGTCCGTTCAGGTGGGAAATGGAGCGTCGGAGGCAGTCGAGGTCGGAGGCATCATGGCAGGTGGTGGAGGGTTCCTATACGGCGGCACCAGGTTTGATTTGAGGGTGGGTTACAGGTTCGTATGGGGAGAGAGGAGAGAAGGGTAGAGGAGCGACGAAGGGGGGTCTCGCCTGAGATAGAGCGGCGGCAGAAGGGGGGGTCGACTCGGCGGCGTGGACTCCGGCGTGGGCCGCGCGATTAGCTGATAGGGTTTCCTTTTTTTTCTTCTTATTTTGAAATAAAAATGAACGGGGGGGGGGGGGGGGCAGGAAGAAAGATAAAGGAGGGAAAATATTTTTTTTTTAATTTAATTTTGCAAAAAGTTGACTTTTACATACGACCTCGAAACGAGGCCCACCGCCTGTCGTCCCTAGCGTTTTACCCCCATTCCAAACACAATGGGATATGTATCGCAAGCTGATTCGATAGTTACAATCAGTTTCCATTGAACATACATTTAAATCTATATATTGAATTTTAAACGTACATTTCAAATTACCGGGGTCACATACTAACTAGAAAAATTCCAGAAAAATATTTTCTAGCTTCGTATTGACGATACGGTCCTAACAAAACAAATTTCGTCGAATTCTGAGACCGTTGGAAAAATGGCCATTTTCCAGTCGATTAAAATCAACTAAAACTGGTCAAACGCGTTTTCCTTTACCACGCTCACATATTGATTCGAAAAATTATGAAATTTGAAACCTAGCAATAATTTGACATCACGGACCCAACAAAAGTGGTTTCGTCGAAATCCGAGGTCGTTTGCAAAATGTCTATTTTTAAGGGCCTGAATTCCATAGCGACTATTCAGAATTTTCAACTGGACATATCTTTTGATTCCCGCTACGAAATTTCGATTATTCGGATCTGTTGGAAAGATATCATCAATTAGATCCTAATGTTTTTGGTTTCACTAAAATCCGGATTGTTTTGCACCCGGTACATTCAATTGAAGTTTGAAATCGAATTATCGAACTACCGCGCCATTTTCAATTCTATTTATAATTATAAATAATTATTTATATTCTAACGACGGCGTATATAATATATACGTTCTATTTATATTCAAAATAAATTTTCCGTCGATATTATTTAAAATAATCTATTTTAAATATTCAAAATTCGCTGAAATTGCCAAAATAAAAAAAATTTAAACTGGCCCAGATTTTCGGGTTGTTACAGTAGAACGCCTGGTTAATCGACTGACACAAATCGTTATTTAACGGTTAACGCGCAAAGGTGAGTAAAATCACTAACTCTGATCTATTTTTATAATTATATTTTAATGTTGTTTGAATGTTGTGTGATGGTCGATTAGTTAGATTACAAGTAATTTGGTTAAATATTATATACCGTTACATATGTACACACCATTGGTTGGACACTGTTTCCATCAATTAGAACACCCCCTGGTATAGAGTTATTGTAAATTGTGTTGACTGACATCTGTGGATGCGGAAACCGGTTGGAGGAATCCGACCGGATTCCTTGACAATTAAATGTAATGTTTGTTTTGTATGAACCCGAATTATATTTAAAACCCCATGTGAATATTGATGTCGAACGGAAATTCAACATCTATTTCGATAAACAAATAAACATATCGATTTAGAAAGTTGTGACAGTCAACCGTAAACCCATCGTTTTGTTAAGGAGTTAATTGGCCGTCAGGCAAATCAACTAAGATAATTATAAAAATTATATTTTTATAATTAAAAAGAAGATTTAAATTTATGACAGAAGTTCTATTATAAACCAGTATTCTAGAGTTTGTTTTTATAAAATAAATAAAAACGATTGTCGATATGTAAATAAGTTTATAAAGCAGAAATTATCCAATGATTAAATATTTGGATAATTATATTTAAGATAAACAATTTACAAATATTATTAGATTAATTATATTAATCTAATGTTAAGAAGTAATTCAAATCAGTTAAAGAATTTACTGATGGAATGAAGTTGATTTAATCAACTGTTATTTGGGAAAATGATTATCAGATTAATTGGATTTTAGTTAATCTAACGAAAACAGTTTGGAAATAAATTAATCAAGATTAATGAGATTAGTTACCCGTTTAATTTAAGAAGTTATAAATAGAACGATGGAATGAAATGAAAGCGAAGAGTAAATGTTTAAAAATAAATAACAACGAAGATTTCAAAGGATGAATATGATGTTATAGAACCGTATTCCAAAGTAAAACAAGGAAATACGATTTGATGAATATTATAAGTAATAAAGGATTAGAGTACAGACTTATATCTGTTCTAAGGTAAGAACATTGTCGATTAAGGTCTGAGAGGTAAATAGAACACCCCAACTTGAACGGCTTCACTATTTATCGAGGAATGATATCAGTTTGTGACGGAGATAAATGTTAAGAATAGTAGAAAAGGAATATGGCAGCATATGCAAGTTTAGAACTATAGCGATAAAATAAACGCTGTTGATTAGGCTTAAGCGTAACTGTTATGTCGAGACTAGTTATAACATAGAATATTACAGCGTATGACAAGTTTGAACTATAGCGATAAAATAACGTTGTTGATAAGGTAAGGGTGACTGTAATGTTGAGATTAGTTATAAAGGGAATATTACAGCGTATGACAAGTTTAGAACTATAGCAACAAATTAACTGTTGTTGATTAGACTTAAGCGTGACTTTTATATATAGCAGCACTTCCTAGGAAATGAAGCAGTTTAGTTGAAATCCACTTATTCGAAAGTGAGAAATAACGATGTCGTAAGAAAATATGAGAATCAGTTTTAGAAAGAGAAATTGGAGAATCGTGTTAGAAAACAATGACAGCATTTCGATGTTCGAAATGTGATTAGAATTTAAACCGTTAGGATTTGGAACTAGAATTCGACGATGTCGAAAGTATTAAAAATAAACTATTTTTAGGGATTATAATCTGATAGAATAATGAACATTTAGTTTAAACAAATAAATGTTGATAGGATAGAAATCAGTATTTAGTTATAAACTTGATATCGATTTGATAAGAAGTTGACTTAGAGGCAGAGTTTATAAAGTGGAATAGGAGTGAAAAGTATGAAAGAGATTTCGGTAAACAAGATAAGGGAGATTATTACGTGAATAAAGATTTATATGATCAAGGTGTTTAGATTTCTATAAGAAGGGATAGTATTCCCATTTCAAAGGGAATAATGTTTCAAAAGTGAACATGGGGCCGATTAAAAGGTTAAAAGGAAATTGGAAATATTTTCCAATATAAATAGGGTAGATTATCCAAGTATAGAAATAAAAAATGTGAAAATAATTGATCGAACGTTGATAATGTATATTTTCTGGAATATGAAAGAATAAGGATTTTATAATAACTGGAAATGTTTTCCAAGAGTGTAAAAGGGTAAATCGGGAGTATAGTAATATCCGGTAAGATATGGGAATTCGAATAATAAAAGTGAATGTCGAATAAAAAGTTCCCGTGGTTGTGTGATGTTAGTTATACATTAGAATGGATGTTGATTTTTCTTCGATAGTTAAATAATTGACTATCGAAGTGTTTGACCATCGTTGTCAATACGGAGAGACCGGTTGGATTTATTTTCCGGAAACCACTCCGTATAGGCATAAGCGCTACGAATTAGACATGCTGAAGATAATTGAAGACAGTGTTAAATGCAAGGATCATCCAGTTATAGAATGGTGTGTTTTTGTTTGTCCAGTCCCAGGACAACTTGTATGGACGAGTGTCTGACAGAGTATTTCCAACTGTCATGCCGTTGATTTTACGAATATACCAAGTTGGTGGGGAGAAGATAACTTCTCTTTATTCTACACCCAGTGTGCATTTGTGTAATCAATGTGTGATTACGGATTTGACGATGTGACATTCAAAGTGAATGGTGATCAGATGTTCTAAAGATAGACGTAGCCTCTAGCCTCACAACCGAGAATGACAGAAGTTGGGCTAGGCAGCATGGCTAGTTGGGTCATCCCCAAGCAGGGTGTATTGTCACCGATCTAGAGAAAATTCATATTTATACTTCTTTTCGATTCTGTATCTTCAGATGACGGTTGGATGGTCTACAACCATGGTGGCAATATATTCGATACACTCAAGCTAAATGAGTGGTCGGTCATGTGTGGCCGGGTTGCAAGACGTTCTTGTTGAACCCTGAGTGTACCCCCTATAGAGTACACTATTCAGAAGGTGCTCCCATACCTTGTCTGTTGGTAACCATTCTCCAATAAGCGCCCTGCGGTTTATGATTTTATAACATATATATGTGGAACGTGAGATGCAAGCGTTCTGCTTCTTGTATATTTATGTGCTTAGACATTATCATAATATCACTGGTTTTGATATCAAAGTATTTTGGATTATAGTAAGATAAAAACCGTCCATGTTTATTTGTGGGCTGGTCTTACTATTATCTTCTTGTTTGAAAAGAATTTTCAAAGTTAAATAGTATGGTTGGAATTTACTCACACCAGTCCAATGACTGACCCATAGTTTATTTGTTTGTGTTTCCCCTAAACTCTTGGGTGCCCAAATTTGTACGGGCAGTCAAGTGTTTCAGGATTTTGCAAATTTACTTGGAGGAGCTAAAAGCAGGATGCTCCACTATTAGTTATTGAGAGATTATTTCCGCTGTGATGTAAACCATGTATTATACTCTGATATGGTATGTATATATACAAACTCAGATTTGTATTTCAAACTTGTTATATAATAAAGATTATTATTCCGTTGTGAGATTCGTGTTTTCTCTGATTTTGTTCAGTTGTGATCTTCTTCTTCTTCTATTCTATTAGTTCTATCTTTTCTATCTCATCCTCTAAATTCTTCTATTAATGTTCCGGTATTTTCGATGCTCGAGAAATTGACAGTGTATTTATGTTGATTTTTTGGGTCCAAAATTCCGCGCCATTACAGTTGGTATCAGAGCTGAAGGTTAAGTGATTACCTTGGCTCTATGGCGTAACTCAATAGAGATAGAGTTAGTAATACTCTAGATTGAGTTGAGTGTATATGTATATGAGCGCGTATTTGTAAATTAATATAAAAACTATTTTATATTGTGTCGACTGGTCAGTCGAGTGGTTTAAAATTCTGGTCGAAATAGTAATGCAAACTGCGTCGATAGGTGTTTCTAAACTCTTGAACAGAGTAATTCGACACAGTATGTTTTGAAAAGGGGTAAATAAAAATATTTTACCCGAAAAATATGTTTTGATATAAAAGAAATATATATCTTGAGATTATCATAGTTTTGATCGTTGTTATGATCAAATAAGATATATAATTGAGTTGGTTATATAAATAACCGATCGAAATATTATATTAGTATAATATGAAAAATCAGATGAACTGAATATGAAGTAAAAACCAGAATTGAAATAAAACTCTAAAAATTTGGAAAAGTGTTGGAAATAATATTTGGATTAAATATATGGAAATTTTAAGATCCTGAGTGAATTTAGAAATGTTTTCTAAACGTTGTATATTTTGTAGGGATTTCAAAATGAAAATGTTTGAAATTGTTTTCCAAGTGCTGTGAAAGATATTTTGAAGTCAAATTCAAAATGAAAGTGTTGTAAAAATGAATTTTGAAAGTGATATAGTATTGAACTCATTCGACCACTGGAAAATAATTCTGATGATGCTGGCCACATCATCGGTGTCATTTACGAGTTGCAGAGTGACGGATTACTACTAAAGATTTTGTTTGAATTATTGTGAGGAAACAAGTTGCTAGAAATTCAAATGTTTAAAATTACCATTATTATATGCAAATATATGATTTCGAACTGATTTGAAAAATCCCAGGAATTTGAACTCTGAAATAAAGGATTTAACTTATGGAGTTAAAATGGTAAAAGTGGAACTTAAAACTAAGTTAAATAAATTTTGAATTGAATTGAAGACAGTTAAGTAAAAATCGTGTTGGAGTAGAAATTAATTTGATGAAGGAATTGAATTTGTGAAATAAGAGTTTGAATAGAACTTAACTTGGTTGAAGAATTGGACTCAGATAGAAAAAAGTTTGAAACCAAGAATGAAACGGGAGTCTGAAATGGTGTCGGCTTGGATATAAGTGAATTGGATTTGAAGATAAATTGATTGAAGATCAGTTGGAAATGTTTGGATATATGCTAGTTTAATAGCAGATGGCAGAGATAGAGTTGAATGCCCAATAGAGAAGGTACACGTCTATATACGAGTATGAGATTTTTATGAGTCAGTTTGGGCAAGCCGTTTGGCTGTTTGATTTTCTTTTGGATTGGAGAAGGCCCGGAGTGGCAAGTTGTTGTAGTACCGAGTGAGCCGTGCAGAGGAGATGCTAGCGAGATTCTCTGAAAATTTAAGCTGTTAGGAAATTTTCAGAAATTTTGAAAATATTCGAAATAATAAGGAATTAATATTTTAATTGGAATTAATCAGTTCAGTGGAAACTGGAATTATGAAGTAAACCAAAAAGATTTTTAACCATGTTATAACAGAGATTGTAGCATTTTCCCTATCTTAGCAATTTCGAGGATGAAATTATTTAAGGGGAAAGGACTGTAACGTCCCGCATTTTCGTCAGTATGTATTTGAATATTTAAATCAGTTTAAATATTGGATTTGTAATATAAGTGGATTTATATAAACGAAGTTGAACGTATAAAAATATATATTAAATATAATCGAGCCCGTAATATCGCTGTAGTTCGTAATTTAACGTTCTGAACTTCAACTGATTGTACCGGACTCGTTTTGAATCGGATTTCTTCGAAACGAGAAACATTGGAATCTGTTGAACTGTATCTTTCCAACGGTAGTGGAAAATGGAGATTTCGTCGTACAGACTAAAAAATATGTCCAAATCAAGTATTCAGAAAGTCGCTATGAAATCGTATATCGACCATAACGGTTTATTTGAAATAACTAGGTATCGAGTACGAATTTGGACAAGGTTCTTTTGAGACATAGTGATAATTTAATTTTTAGAATTTTACTGTAATTTTTAAATAATTAAATGCATAACTTTTTATTTGGAATATTTTTCACCTTGTATCGATATTTTGGGGTTTCACAGAATAAGTTGATCTATCGATATTATTATATTTCTGGGATCGTGGCACCTCGCTGGACACGACTGTGTTCTTATTTCTGTCCCTAGCGGCTCGACATGAATATTATATTACGTAGCGCAGTACCCAAAAGTTTTAAAAATAAAATATATATGACGTGTTGTTTGGCATATATCAGCCATGCCAATCCATTTTAAAACGTAGCCCACTCCCTAGTTACTTCAGAACATATCGTTTGCTTTCCCTTTTCACTATTTTCAGGTAATGCTTTCACGTACAAGCCAATATGAAGCAAACCCTTTTCGTCAAAGCCTACCACAGCCTAAACTTTGGAAATATGATCTACTTAAAATCTAATATAAGTCACCCTACCATCTGCAGCATAGCCAACCATGCTGGAACGGGCAAAACGTGCACATCACGAAAGCTACCCTAGTTCTACAAGTTCCTATCCTAATTCGAAGACAAGCTTGGGGAGAAAAAACATAGAATAACTCTACATACACCAAATAAGGGATATGATAAGTTTAATAAACCATTCTCCTACGTTGAATAATGCAACCTACCCTACAGCTAAACACGGAAAAGACTATACCTAAAACAATTAAACAATACTACCTACGGCTAAACATACTCCTCACATCTATGCTAAACCTATACGTTTAGAATAGCACGACCTGTTCCTTAGCAAGGAAGGATGCGAGATTATAAATACACAGCTATCATTCCCATTCTTTCAAAAACCCAAGACATTAGAGAAAACCGAGCTTTATAAACAGATTAAAAATCGGAATCTTGATGGAGTGGGATGCTGTCGAGGCAAAAGTGACGATGTTGCATTCGTTCCCGGTTGCGAATGGACAAGTGGCAGAACTTGCGGGAGGATGAAACTATGGTGTTTCCGATGCAGTGGATCATGGCTGCTAATGGAAGAAGGGGACAAACTGGCGAATTTTGGTCGAAGGGATGATCTGATGATCGACGATTGATGGCAATGACCCAGGCCGACGGAGGAGGGATGCGCGGGTTCTTCGCCAAGGGTAAACAGTGGGTTGACTTTGTTTCAAATGGTGCAAGTCACACATACGTGAGTGGGATGTATAGGCAAAAGCTGTGTATTAGAGAAGGAGAAAAGGTGTAGGAAAGTGTGGTGTATGTGTTGAAGATGGAAGTGTATATACGTGAGGATGAGAGGGCTATGCATGCTTAGTGGGTGTAGTTTACTGTAGTGAAACGTAGTGGCCATGTTTTCAAAAAGGAGAGGAAGTGAGGCGTTGGTTCACTGGAGTGGAATTATTAATGGGTGTTGCGTTCTGTCGAAATGGCAAGGAGATGTGCCGTGTGTCCTTTCTGGTTGGTGGAGGGCGCATGCATGTGAGGAAGAAGTTACGTGAGAAGGTACTCTATGAAGCTTTTCCGTGAAGTACAAAGAAGAACGAGGGGAGAAGCATTTCGAATGACACCATCTTTGTAGGAGGCGATGTTGTGCGTGTATTTCTTTTTGGAGTAGTTGAGTATGGCAGTACTAAGCGTGTGAAGTGGTGGGATGTGGTGTGTGATGGATGCATGGTTGGCACGTATAAGCAAGGGAGAAGGGGAATGCTCGACGCAAATACTGAAGTGGGGGTTAAAACAATTGTACAGGAGCATTCACGGGTAGGTTTATCTAATGGGTTTGGCGCATGAAACAGAGAAAAAGGGATTAGCAGAGAATAAGACTTGGATCTAAAGTTTTTAGTGGTGAATCCTTAACCAATACATGGGCGATGAAGCACAAATACGAAGAAGAGTACAGTGTAGTGTGTGAACTGTTTATACTAGAGGATGAGAGACAGTGTACTGCGTGGTGGGGGGTTTAAAGCATGGTGATGGGTGACGTAACGGTAGTAAGGCCAACTAGGTGTACATGGTGATGGCCAGTGATTGGGTGAGGTTCCAACAGCTCCTGCTGGTGGTGGTGGAAGGAAGAAACGCTGGGTTCTATGTACTGGCAAAAGGGTGCATTCGAAATACGTGAGGCATAGGAGGTCTGTGTCTGACCAGAAATGATAAGACGGTGGAAATAGCACTGTGCATGGATGGATCAAGGAAATTTGACGTCGTTAGATACGTTGGGACCCTATGAACGCACACTATGAAATAAAAATTGTTATGAAGTCAGTTTGAAGCAATTTGAAGCACGTCAGAATTTATGGCAGAGTAGAACGTCTGGTTAATCGACTGACGCAAATCGTTATTTAACGGTTAACGCGCAAAGGTGAGTAAAATCACTAACTTTGATCTATTTTTATAATTATATTTTAATGTTGTTTGAATGCTGTGTGATGGTCGCTTTGGTAGATTACAAGTAATTTGGTTGAATATTATATACCGTTACATGTGTACACACCATTGGTTGGACACTGTTTCCATCAATTAGAACACCCCCTAGTATAGAGTTAGTGTAAATTGTGTTGACTGACATTTGTGGATGCGGAAACCGGTTGGAGGAATCCGACCGGATTCCTTGACAATTAAATGTACTGTTTGTTTTGTATGAACCCGAATTATATTTAAAACCCCATGTGAATATTGATGTTGAACGGAAATTCAACATCTATTTCGATAAATAAATAAACGATATCGATTTAGAAAGTGGTGACAGTCGACCGTAAACCCATCGTTTTGTTAAGGAGTTGATTAGCCGTCAGGCAAATCAACTAAGATAATTATAAAAATTATATTTTTATAATTAAAAAAGATTTAAATTTATGATTTAAGTTCTATTATAAACCAGTATTCTAGAGTTTGCTTTTATAAAATAAATAAAAACGATTGTTGATATGTAAATAAGTTTATAAAGCGAAAATTATCCAATGATTAAATATTTGGATAATTATATTTAAGATAAACAATTTAGAAATATTATTAGATTAATTATATTAATCTAATGTTAAGAAGTAATTCAAATCAATTAAAGAATTTACTGATGGAATGAAGTTGATTTAATCAACTGTTATTTGGGAAAATGATTATCAGATTAATTGGATTTTAGTTAATCTAACGAAAACAGTTTGGAAATAAATTAATCAAGATTAATGAGATTAGTTACCCGTTTAATTTAAGAAGTTATAAATAGAACGATGGAATGAAATGAAAGCGAAGAGTAAATGTTTAAAAATAAATAACAACGAAGATTTCAAAGGATGAATATGATGTTATAGAACCGTATTCCAAAGTAAAACAAGGAAATACGATTTGATGAATATTATAAGTAATAAAGGATTAGAGTACAGACTTATATCTATTCTAAGGTAAGAACATTGTCGATCAAGGTCTGAGAGGTAAATAGAACACCCCAACTTGAACGGCTTCACTATTTATCGAGGAATGATATTAGTTTGTGACGGAGATAAATGTTAAGAATAGCAGAAAAGGAATATGGCAGCATATGCAAGTTTAGAACTATAGCGATAAAATAAACGCTGTTGATTAGGCTTAAGCGTAACTGTTATGTCGAGACTAGTTATAACATAGAATATTACAGCGTATGACAAGTTTGAACTATAGCGATAAAATAACGTTGTTGATAAGGTAAGGGTGACTGTAATGTTGAGATTAGTTATAAAGGGAATATTACAGCGTATGACAAGTTTAGAACTATAGCAACAAATTAACTGTTGTTGATTAGACTTAAGCGTGACTTTTATATATAGCAGCACTTCCTAGGAAATGAAGCAGTTTAGTTGAAATCCACTTATTCGAAAGTGAGAAATAACGATGTCGTAAGAAAATATGAGAATCAATTTTAGAAAGGGAAATTGGAGAATCGTGTTAGAAAACAATGACAGCATTTCGATGTTCGAAATGTGATTAGAATTTAAACCGTTAGGATTTGGAACTAGAATTCGACGATGTCGAAAGTATTAAAAATAAACTATTTTTAGGGATTATAATCTGATAGAATAATGAACATTTAGTTTAAACAAATAAATGTTGATAGGATAGAAATCAGTATTTAGTTATATACTTGATATCGATTTGATAAGAAGTTGACTTAGAGGCAGAGTTTATAAAGTGGAATAGGAGTGAAAAGTATGAAAGAGATTTCGGTAAACAAGATAAGGGAGATTATTACGTGAATAAAGATTTATATGATCAAGGTGTTTATATTTCTATAAGAAGGGATAGTATTCCCATTTCAAAGGGAATAATGTTTCAAAAGTGAACATGGGGCCGATTAAAAGGTTAAAAGGAAATTGGAAATATTTTCCAATATAAATAGGGTAGATTATCCAAGTATAGAAATAAAAAATGTGAAAATAATGGATCGAACGTTGATAATGTATATTTTCTGGAATATGAAAGAATAAGGATTTCATAATAACTGGAAATGTTTTCCAAGAGTGTAAAAGGGTAAATCGGGAGTATAGTAATATCCGGTAAGATATGGGAATTCGAATAATAAAAGTGAATGTCGAATAAAAAGTGCCCGTGGTTGTGTGACATTAGTTATACATTAGAATGGATGTTGTTTTTACTTCGATAGTTAAATAACCGACTATCGAAGTGTTTGACCATCGTTGTCAATACGGAGGACCGGTTGGATTTATTATCCGGAAACCACTCCGTATAGGCATAAGCGCTACGAATTAGATATGCTGAAGATAATTGAAGGCAGTGTTATATGCAAGGATCGTCCAGTTATAGAATGGTGTGTTTTTGTTTGTCCAGTCCCAGGACAACTTGTATGGACGAGTGTCTGACAGAGTATTTCCAACTGTCATGCCGTTGATTTTACGAATATACCAAGTTGGTGGGGAGAAGATAACTTCTCTTTATTCTACACCCAGTGTGCATTTGTGTAATCAATGTGTGATTACGGATTTGACGATGTGACATTCAAAGTGAATGGTGATCAGATGTTCTAAAGATAGACATAGCCTTTAGCCTCACAACCGAGAATGACAGAAGTTGGGCTAGGCAGCATGGCTAGTTGGGTCATCCCCAAGCAGGGTGTATTGTCACCGATCTAGCGAAAATTCATATTTATACTTCTTTTCAATTCTGTATCTTCGGATGACGGTTGGATGGCCTACAACCATGGTGGCAATATATTCGATACACTCAAGCTAAATGAGTGGTCGGTCATGTGTGGCTGGGTTGCAAGACGTTCTTGTTGAACCCTGAGTGTGTCCCCTCTAGAGTACACTATTCAGAAGGTGCTCCCATACCTTATCTGTTGGAATCCATTCTCCAATAAGCGCCCTGCAGTTTATGATTTTATAACATATATATGTGGAACGTGAGATGCAAGCGTTCTGCTACTTGGATATTTATGTGCTTAGACATTATCATAATATCACTGGTTTTGATATCAAAGTATTTTGGATTATAGTAAGATAAAAACCGTCCATGTTTATTTGTGGGCTGGTCTTACTATTATCTTCTTGTTTGAAAAGAATTTTCAAAGTTAAACAGTATGGTTGGAATTTACTCACACCAGTCCAATGACTGACCCAGAGTTTATTTGTTTGTGTTTCCCCTAAACTCTTGGGTGCCCAAATTTGTACGGGCAGTCAAGTGTTTCAGGATTTTGCAGATTTACTTGGAGGAGCTAAAAGCAGGATGCTCCACTATTAGTTATTGAGAGATTATTTCCGTTGTGATTTATACCATGTATTATACTCTGATATGGTATGTATATATACAAACTCAGATTTGTATTTCAAACTTGTTATATAATAAAGATTATTATTCCGTTGTGAGATTCGTGTTTTCTCTGATTTTGTTCAGTTGTGATCTTCTTCTTCTTCTATTCTATTAGTTTTGTCTTTTCTATCTCATCCTCTAAATTCTTCTATTAATGTTCCGGTATTTTCGATGCTCGAGAAATTGACAGTGTATTTATGTTGATTTTCTGGGTCAAAAATTCCGCGCCATTACAAAGTCAATTGGAATTCACATGTAAGCGTGGTAAATTTGAACATGTGTTGAAATTCCGTAAGAATTCAACAAGCTAGTTACAAGGACATTTTTCAAACCATCTACAAATTCGATGTAACCAGGTTCATTCGAACCTTATTTTCTAAACTTAACTAGATTTCAAATTTCATAGTTTTTGAGGTCATTATGTGGTCGTGGTGGAGTAAAATGTACGTTGAAATTTAATATTTAACGTTATATTGATGGATATTTTAATTTAAAAAAAAACTGACTGAAATGATAGAATTAGCTTACCAAACATATTCCATTATGTCCAAAATAGGGGTTTTTGGCTAGGAACATCAGTCGTTGGGGTTCGTTTGGAGTTCGGACGCTAAAAATTCATCACTAAGGGATATTGGAATTAAATAATATTAAATAAATAATATAATGAAAATTAGTCTTGCATCCGTAAAAAATTTGGAAATTCAATCGGCATCCTCTCCATGTTTCATTTTTAAAGCGGGTCCCTAGAACGAGAGTTATGTGTTTTTCAAAAAAAAATGTGTTGTACAATAAGAAAAAAAATATCATAAATATTCCTAGAAGCATTCGTAAAAAATAAAATAAAAAGAGTTGCACACATCAATACAACTATTACCAATAGTAGCATACATGTATGTATATATTCATCCAGTGTTTTCTATTGAAAATATGGACCAATATATGCATATATTTGTAATGGTTGCGCACATGTATGCATACAAAGTTGAACTGAGATGCATGTCTTAAGAATAGTTGCATACATGAGTGCAACTATTCCGTATTTATGCATATATGTATGCAACGAATTTAAAAGGGATGAAGGCTTCTGAATATGTGCATGAATATATGCATGTATTTTGTATAAGTGCATGAATGAATGCAACAATGTCTAAAAAGTGTGAATGCTTGAAAAACAGGCCAGATTTGAATATATGCATAAAAAGACGCATATATTGTTGTTTAACTGCATACATGTATGCACTTATATTGCAGTTTGATGCAACATTGAAATATAAGCATGACTGTATGCAACTAATTACAAATTAGTGCATCATTTGATGCATAAACATGTTGTTTCGCTGTATTTTTGTATTTTAGGGTTTTGATGTGGTTTTTGATTGTTTTAAAACCTGAATTTTTTTGTGTTTACATGTTTTATTTAATAATGAATTTACATGTTTTTTA
The DNA here is from genome assembly GCA_030737875.1 of Allium sativum. Taxonomy (NCBI): domain Eukaryota; kingdom Viridiplantae; phylum Streptophyta; class Magnoliopsida; order Asparagales; family Amaryllidaceae; genus Allium; species Allium sativum. The sequence continues at coordinate 170,462,596 of CM060912.1, forward strand.
TATATAAGTTTATTTTTTTAACGAATTTTTGAAAAATAGGGACCTAATTTATAATAAGTTTAGGATCGGATGTGACGTGAATTTTGAAACCTGTAAGGGACCTAAGACAAACACACCCTATAATATATATACCCTAAAATATCTCCAAACCCTGGCCCCTAAATAATAGTTGTCTTGTAAGAACCCGTAACTTCCCCGTGAAGGAAAGTGCGGATACTTTGAGAACAACAAACAAAAGGACGCAGATGGAAGAACATTTCATTGTTATTACAACAATTCCATCAGATACAAGAATATACAGAGTATAAACGAATAAATTACATTCAACAAATATCAGAGATTACAATAAATTACATTTAAATACATCGCAGCGGAAAATAATACAAAAGCACAACTAGAAGTAATACACGGATACAGAGCTTTCCGAGCATCGTTCCAGCTGTAAGTCAAGACCATGTGAATATAAATCTGCAAAACCAAAACTACTAGCTGCCCGTGTGGAAAATAGGGGCACCTAGAGTTTAGGTTAAAACAATAAACTCCAGGTCAGTCATGTGACTGGTGTGAGAACTAAAACAGTTATTAATCTTTATTTTTAAAGATAGGTAAATCAAGGGACCACGCCGTATAACACGGAACGGGTTTCCTCCCAAGATTAACAGTGCATAGAACAAACAGCGCAATGCTAAATAAAGAAAAATGAAGCTGTTATAAGTCCCAGGTCCCATCACACAATGCAACGCAAGCCGGAGGATAAGGTTTTTACCTTATAACAGCCAAAGCATGCTTGATACGTTTAAAACACATTATTTGATACTATTATAGGTGTATAGTGTCAAAATAATTTCAATCATAAATATCAATCATAGGCGGCATGAATGACCCATACCACTATGTCGCCATACTAGGTTCTACAAATAAAACCGCACTATCATGTATTGGAAATTGGATTTCCGTCATGAGTCGAGGCAAGGGGCAAGCTCCTCTCCGCGTTCGAGACATTCTAGCAAATGTCCCAGGACCCCATTATGATCCTTTGGAATCTCCAAGGCCGGTCCTCTCTTACTTTTGAGGATTGGCAATTCCTAAACACACGTTTCCCGGTCCTTACAGACCTATATCCGAGGTGCCTCGTATCCAACAACCACACAGGTGAAAAGTATATAAATGTCAGGGCTGGTAGGTCACTGACACCACCCGAGCTAGAATGAAACGTCAACCACAAGACTTTGCTTTTCAACAGAAGCCTTGATCAATTGCCACTTACACGTGCCACACTTGCAATTCACTCCATGCGACTGATGTCCATCGATATACAACCTCTGAGCTCGTACATCTCAGAGAAGGGCGTTAAGCAAGAGAATAAATTCTTCGCCACCAAACAGATGTATATTTAATAGAGATCAATCAACACAGAATAAAATCCAATGTCAGACACACAATCCCTTTACAAGTTCGCTCTGGGTCTAAACGAAACCGGAGGCACTTTCCTCGCATATCCATCCATCTCCAAGTACGTCTGGACGATCACCAACTGTTTCCCTCATCTTGGGTGTACAGCCCAATCAAGATCATCAGTAATCACCCAAAACGATGTGAAGACTTCCGGTCTTCAACCATCGTCTTCATCTTCGACATCTCGTCGAATCGGTTATTCAGAATGGGCATAAACCCGGCCTTTCTGAATAACCCATGTATATGATAAACAAATGTTACACAAACACAACAAACGCCTCATTCCAATTCAGAATATTATTTTATTCACAAAATCACATTCTTAGGGAAATGTTCCCATTAATTTTATCCAAGATAAATTCTTCCAAATTTATTCTTTAATCTACCTTTGGATATCATTTCAAACTAGTCGGGATTAGCGAACCACACCGAAGTAATTATTTATTTTATTTCCCAATCCCAACCTATTCATCCCATGGAGCAAAACTGGTAATACCCCATATTTAACACCACGGTGTTATCGGTAAAATTAATTACCATTTCACATTCAAATCTAATTAAAGATTTAACTATCGCATTGGAGCAAACCTGGTGTTACTCCATTCTCGATCACCTTTCAGATTTGATAATTTAAATTATCAATTCACATTTCAATCTAATTAAAGATTCATTCAAACTCCACTTAGTTTTAATCTTTTCAAAAATCAATATCCTGCATTTAACTGGGCTGAAGAACCAATGTCATCTAAAATACTGTTCACGACAAACCCAAATCACATTTGATATTAAATACAAGGCTCTGAATAGAAAATATACCGGCTTATATTCAATATCAAATTCTGAAACCAACATATATCCTATTGGAGATAACGATATAAAATATATCTTTCAAATCCCCATAACAATATTTGTATAGTCACGAAATCCAACATCGAAATATTCTGAAGATAATTTCGATTCAACTCCAGTCCAATTCACGTATTGGAAATATTGATTATTTTTAAAATCACTTTCAAATTCAATTTATTTATTTCAAAAATAAATTGATTTTAATTCTAGTTCAAAACTAGTTCATTTCGATAAAAATCTATTTTTATCTTTTCAAATATGGAATTTTTCAGCCTAATTTTCCCCAAATCATTTCTTATGATTTTACAAAAATTATAGATATTTTTAATAATTTTATCAAGGCCCGTACATTCGATTTCCATCAACGGCCATCGAACTGCACTTACAGCGACCTTTTCAAATTTGATTTGGACATAATTCCAAATCCAACCGTTAGATTTCAAATTTCTAATATTCTTTGGAAAGCTCTTTTCGATACGAACCCAACGTTTCCGGTTTTAGGAGAATCCGACGGTCGGATCTCCCGTAATGTCAATTCGAAGTCAATGGTCGAAATTCACGAACTGTCGCGGCGCGGCGCGTTCTATTCAGGCCATTATATATATAATATATATATTTTATATATTTCATCGATTTCCTTTTTAAAACGAATTTTATAAATAGTTCTAAATTCGTTTCAAAAACAATTTCAACTTCATCTTCAATTTCAAATCGATTTGATTTCAATTCAATTCGAATTCATTTCAATTTTATTTAATTCAAATTCAAATTCGTTTCAATTCAATTCAAATTCTAATTCGTTTCAATTCAATTTCTAATTCATTTCAATTCAATTCAATTTGATTTTACCTTCTATTTAATTCAATTCGAATTCATTTCAAACTGATTTCAATTCAATTTCAGTTCGTTTTAAATTTCATTTAAAACGACGTCAATTCGTTTTTAATTCAATTTCAGTTTGAATTCATTTCTATTCAATTCCAATTCAAATTCACTTTCTATTCAATTCGAATCGAATTCATTTTCTATTCAATTCAAATCGAATTCATTTTCTATTCGATTCGAATTCATTTCAAATTGATTCAATAAAATTTCAATTTGAATTTTAATCTAATTTAATTTGAATTTCATTTCAAAATACTAAATTTTGAAATCACTTTTCAATATTCATTATAAAACGAATAAAATCGATATAAATATCGTTCGCTTCAAAATAACGCATCTCTAATCCACACAGCTTTATATTTTTCAAAAACTTCTTTATTTTATTCAACAAATGAATATTTATTCTATTCAACACATGAATCTATATTTCTTTCAACACACGACTTATCTCAACACATGAGTACTGTCAACACATGAATCTTATTTTATAATATTCATTATTTTCCCGATTGGAATGAGGCCCAAACAATCACCATATAACATTAATTATATGGATTCCATACAACACATGTATATAACAGCAACGATAAACAATCAACCATCATCCAAAGTGCACCACACAACTGCAGAAGCATCAAATATAAATAATTAACGCTTACACAGCCTGTCGACCAATCGATCGACATACAATTAAATAATTGGGATTAGTGTACGCCAAATTTCATCCCAACACCCGTGTGGGGTTTCAAATCAACAACACAGATTTTTATTTGTGCAGTTGGGCGATGTGTAAAATTTATCATCCCAATCAATATCAGTCAAATCAGTGTATATAAACAAATCGGTCGATTTGTTTATAAATAGTTATTTATTCACATTCACGTTAAAAAATATATTTTTAACGATAATTAATTTATTTCAACCATCTACAATTTATTATCGATTTCACATCAACATCACAAGCAATTTTCACAACACATCAAACAAACAAACAAGCCATCCATGGTCTGTGGATGACGGGTGTCGGGTGCTACTAAGCACCGTCTGCATCCTAGTATATATATATAACTAGAAAAAGAAATTTAGAGTGAGAAGTTCTCACCAATAGCTATCCCAACTCCACGACACTTCATTTATAGAAATCTTTGTCGTTCTCGCCTTTTTGTCACTTTGGTTGCCCGTAGCCACTACATATATAAAAATCACATTTTTATATTGTTGCTATGTATATAAAAATCATATTTTTGTTATCACTCCATATGGATAAAAATTCCATTTTTACATTGTTACCAGATAGATAAAAATTCTATTTTTACATCGCTACAAAAATCACATTTTATCTCAACATATATATAAATAAAAATCAGATTTTTATTTCGCTACATATATAAAGGTAATATTTTTATACTCTTTATAATATAAAAATCATATTTTTATTACTTCTACTTTATAAAAATCATATTTTTATTACTTCTACATAATAAAGATCGAATTTTTATTATCTATATTATATAAAAAAATTATTTTCAACACACTACATATATAAAAATAGTATTTTTATATCTTCTACTATATAAAGGTCATATTTTTATTATACTACACAAGTAAGAATCATATTTTTATTCTCCTTTTAACCATAGAAAAATCCTATTTTTGATCTTCTTATCAATCAAAGAAAAATCCTATTTTTATATCACTTGTATATATATAAAAACTCTATTTTTATTTTCAAAGCAAATCTATTTCAGTTTTTATAACTTAATAAAATCGATTTTCATAACTAAATAAAATCAGTATTTTATTTCCGTTCTAATCTAAATCAGTTTTTAAATGAATTTAACAAACCAAAAATAAAATTAAAATTAAAGGAAACTTACTGCGAATGGGAGGGGGCTCGTGTCGATTCGGAAGGGAAAGGAGGAGAGGAAGGTGCGAAGGTGGGGGAGGCGGAAGAAGAAGCGGCGGAGGCGGCGGCAGCAGGAGGAGGAAGGAAGAAGAGGGGAGGGGCGGTGCGGGTTGGTTCGACGAGGAGGAGAAGAAGAGGCGGCGTGGTAGGGGGTTCGGGGATGGAGGGTGGTGGCCCGCCCTGAGCGGCGTTGGCGCTCGATCGGAGGAGCGACAGCTCCTCCGTCTTCGTTCTTTTTTTTTTTTGATCTGTTACGAATCGAACGGAAGGGGGGGCAACGGTTTTGAAGGGGAGGGAGAGAGATTTTTATTTATTTAATTAATTATTTAATTTACAAAAAGTTGACTTTTTCATACGACCTCTAAACGAGGCCCACCGCCTGTCGTCCATAACTAATTACCCCCATTCCGAACACAATGGGATATGTATCATAAGATGATTCGATCGTTACAATCAGTTTTCGTCAAAATCAACATATAACTCTATATATTGAATTTGAACGCGCATTTCACTTCACTGGGGTCACATACTAACTCTATAAATCCCAGAAAATTATTTCTAGCTTCGTATTGACGATACGGTCCTAAAAAAACTAGTTTCGTCGAATTTTGAGACCGTTAGAAAATTGGCCAATTTCTAGTCGATTAAAATCAACTGAAACTGGTCAAACGCGTTTTCCTTTGCCACGCTCATATATCGATTCGAAAAATTATGAAATTTAGAATCTAGCAATAACTTGACATCACGGACCCAACAAAAGTGGTTTCGTCGAAATCCGAGGTCGTTTGCAAAATTCCCATTTTTAAGGGCCTGAATTCCATAGCGACTATTCGGAATTTTCAACTGGACATATCATTTGATTCCCGCTATGAAATCTCGATTTTTCGGATTCGTTGGAAAGATATTCCCAATTAGATTCCATTATTTTTGGTTTCACTAAAATCCGGTTTGTTTTGCACCCGGTACATTCATTTGAAGTTTGAAATCGAATTATCGAACTATCGCGCCATTTTCAATTCTACTTATGATTATATATAATTATTTATATTCTAATGACGACGTATATAATATATACGTTCTATTCTATTCAAAATAAATATTCTCGTTGATATTATTTAAAATAATTCATTTTAAATGTTAAAATTCGATAAAATTGCCAAAATAAAAATTTTAAACTGGCCCAGATTTTCGGGTTGTTACAATCTCCCCCACTTAAAACTTTTCGTCCCCGAAAAGGAACAAAGTCGAAAGTGGTTTGATTAATCAACTCTACGTTCGATCTGGCTTCCATTCTCCAACTTTTCAGTTTCTGAGAATTTTCAAATTTTTCAAAAATTTGGCTAACACCCGGAATTTTCGTAAAATTTCGCCATAACCTCCTTTGTATGGGGAGAGGTTTGGAAATTTATTGGGCCGTATTAGGTACCCAATAAATTCTAATAAGCATACACATATTTATAGTGATATATTCTGGTGTTTACAGGGGAGCGTGTATTGATAATAACTCCAGAGAATAAATTCTCGTAACCCTGTCAAAGCCTGAGGGAGTGTGTATTTTAAATGCTCCAGAGGATAAATCCTTGTCACCTCGTCCCGTATGGGAAATAAATAGTCCATGTGCCGTATCTAATAACTAGAGAGACGTGATTATTGTCAACTCTAGACCCGTGTGGGTTTTTTTTATTAATCTGGCAATTTTATCGTAACAATTTTATATAGTCCATATCAGTCATCAGTTCAACCTGTAAAATATAGTCATCGCCATACAAGCCTCTCGCTCGTATGGTAAATCTTCCATCTCGTCACACAAGCTCCAAATGCTTATGTGGTATATGTTGAAGTATGCCTATCTTCCGGAAGTATGCTATGTAATGTAGTTCAAAATTAATTGTTGCTATCCTATGGCGAGGTTAATTATTTACACACAGAATAACCAGCACTCCGCATCCAATGGCACTCACAGGAGTTGATATTATAATAAAAGTGCGCATCCAACTCATTAAGGTTTACCTATTTGTCGGGCACGCAAATAAAATCTTTACTCAACAGCTATCCAATTTCCTGTTCAAACATATATAATGCACAAGTATATATTTCTAACTATCTTCTAATCAGTTCAATGTGTGATTTAATTGAATGAATTTGTTCTGCTTTTTATGGATGATATTCTAATCTTCTCTAAATCAAAGGCCGAAAAGGAACGAAGCCAAAAGTTGTTTAACAAATCAACTCAACTTCCATTATTTTGACTACGGCTTAAGTTCTTCAACTTTTCAGTTTCTAAGAACTTTTCAAATTTTCAAAAATTTGGCTAACACCCTAAATTTTCGAAAAATTTCGCCATAACCACCCCTGCACCGGGAGCCACGGGAAAATCCCGAAATTGCCATATAGGCCTTCTGATCTCAAAAAGAAAAAGAAAAAGCCAAGCGGCTCATAAAATCATCATCACCCAAACAAAACAGTAAATTATAGTAAATATGAACCTATTTGTCAGGCAAACAAATTTTATTCTCTGCTCTAACCTCCTTGCTATGACCTGTTCAATGAAAGTACATGTATATGCAAGCAAATGCGACCAATTTTCAATACAATTCACTATTTGGTACAATTAGGCTAAATGGTTCAAAATTAGCAAACAAATAACAAACAACACAAACATCAATCAATTAGTGGATTAACGTTTCAAATTCATAATTTTGATACATATACAGAAAATCATGTTTTTGATGCCAATTCACAACAATAAATCTATCTATATTAGTTTTGGTTCTCACACCAGTCGATGGAAATATATAGAAATCACACCTTCGTCACTCGAAAATAAATACTAATAACGCTGCAGCATTATCAGAACCATCCCTGGGCAACTAGAGTGTGATCCTATATCTATCTAGTATATTAAAACTTCGAATATACGTTCATGACGCGTATACGCGAAATCTTTATATACTCGATTGTCCATATTCAAAATAAATAAATATTCAAATACGTTTAAAACGAATTGAATTTTAAAAAATAAATTGTTTTCATTTGAAAAATATACTCTTCACACTCGGTCTAGGATACTACAGATCCTATCTCTAACGAGTCATTCTAATTGGATATTACTAATCCAATATCTGATGAATTCTTTCGTATGGTTATAATGTGTCTTGTTCTCGAGCACTGTAAACCAAAGCTCTGATACCAACTGTAAGAACCCGTAATTTCCCCGTGAAGGAAAGAGCGGATACTTTGAGAACAACACACAAAAGGACGCAGACGGAAGAACATTTCATTGTTATTACAACAATTCCATCAGATACAAGAATATACAGAGTATAAACGAATAAATTACATTCAACAAATATCAGAGATTACAATAAATTACATTTAAATACATCGCAGCGGAAAATAATACAAAAGCACAACTAGAAGTAATACACGAATACAGAGCTTTCCGAGCATCGTTCCAGCTGTAAGTCAGGACCCTGTGAATATAAATCTGCAAAACCAAAACTACTAGCTGCCCATGTGGAAAATAGGGGCACCCAGAGTTTAGGTTAAAACAATAAACTCCAGGTCAGTCATGTGACTGGTGTGAAAACTAAAATAGTTATTAATCTTTATTTTTAAAGTTAGGTAAATCAAGGGACCACGCCGTATAACACAGAACGGGTTTCTTCCCAAGAATACCAGTGCATAGAACAAACAGAGCAATGCTAAATAAAGAAAAATGAAGCTGTTATAAGTCCTAGGTCCCATCACACAATGCAACGCAAGCCGTAGGATAGGGTTTTTACCTTATAACAGCCAAAGCATGCTTGATACGTTTAAAACACATTATTTGATACTATTATAGGTGTATAGTGTCAAAATAATTTCAATCATAAATATCAATCATAGGCGGCATGAATGACCCATACCACTATGTCGCCATACTAGGTTCTACAAATAAAACCGCACTATCACGTATTGGAAATTGGATTTCCGTCATAAGTCGGGGCAAGGGGCAAGCTCCTCTCCGCGTTCGAGACACTCTAGCAAATGTCCCAGGACCCCACTATGATCCTTTGGAACCTCCAAGGCCGGTCCTCTCTTACTTTTGAGGATTGGCAATTCCTGAACACACGTTTCCCAGTCCTTACAGACCTATATCTGAGGCGCCTCATATCCAACAACCACACAGGTGAAAAGTATATAAATGTCAGGGCTGGTAGGTCAATGACACCACCCTAGCTAGAAAGAAACGTCGTGCACTCCTTGGGTCCGTCACCCTTTTTGACTCATACCGAGGTGTGAGGCTCGCGAATTCACGCTATACACAAAGCTACACCACACAGGCCGTGCTTTGATCATCAACCACAATACTTTGCTTTTCAAAAGAAGCCTTGATCAATTGCCACTTACGCATGCCACACTAGCAATTCACATTATGCGACTGATGTCCATCGATATACAACCTCTGAGCTCGTACGTCTCAGAGAAGGGCATTAAGCAAGAGAATAAATTCTCCGTCGCCAAACAGATGTACATTTAATAGAGATCAATCTACACAGAATAAAATACAATGTCAGACATACAATCCCTTTACAAGTTCGCTCTGGGTTTGAACGAAACCGGAGGCACTTTCCTTGCATATCCATCCATCTCCAAGTACGTCTGGACGATCACCAACTGTTTCCCTCATCTTGGGTGTACAGCCCAATCAAGATCATCAGTAATCACCCAAAACGATGTAAAGACTTCCGGTCTTCAACCATCGTCTTCATCTTCGACATCTCGTCGAATCGGTTATTCAGAATGGGTATAAACCCGGCCTTTCTGAATAACCCACGTATATGATAAACAAATGTTACACAAACACAACAAACGCCTCATTCCAATTCAGAATATTCTTTTATTCACAAAATCACATTCTTAGGGAAATGTTCCCATTAATTTTATCCAAGATAAATTCTTCCAAATTTATTATTTAATCTTCCTTTGGATATCATTTCAAACTAGTCGGGATTAGCGAACCACACCGAAGTAATTATTTATTTTATTTCCCAATCCCAACCAATTCATCCCATGGAGCAAAACTGGTAATACCCCATATCTAACACCACGGTGTTATCGGCAAAATTAATTACCATTTCACGTTCAAATCTAATTAAAGATTTAACTATCACATTGGAGCAAACCTGGTGGTACTCCATTCTCGATCACCTTTCAGATTTGATAATTTAAATTATCAATTAACATTTCAATCTAATTGAAGATTCATTCAAACTCCACTTAGTTTTAATCTTTTCAAAAATCAATATCCTGCATTTAACTGGGCTAAAGAACCAATGTCATCTAAAACACGGTTCACGACAAACCCAAATCACATTTTATATTAAATACAAGGCTCTGAATAGAAAATATACCGGCTTATATTCAATATCAAATTCTGAAACCAACATATATCGTATTGGAAATAACGATATAAAATATATCTTTCAAATCCCCATAACAATATTTGTATAGTCACAAAATCCAACATCGAAATATTCCGAAGATAATTTCGATTCAACTCCAGTCCAATTCACGTATTGGAAATATTGATTATTTTTAAAATCACTTTAAAATTCTAGTTCAAAACTAGTTCATTTCAATAAAAATCTATTTTTATCTTTTCAAATATGGAAATTTTCTGCCCAATTTTTCCCAAATCATTTCTTATGATTTTACACAAATAATAGACATTTTTAATAATTTTATCAAGGCCCGTACAGTTGATTTCCATCAACGGCCATCGAACTGCACTTACAACGACCTTTTTCAAATTTGATTTGGACATAATTCCAAATCCAACCGCTAGATTACAAATTTCTAATATTCATTGGAAAGCTCTTTTCGATACGAACTCAACGGTTCTGGTTTTAGGAGAATCCGACGGTCGGATCTCCCGTAATATCAATTAGAAGTCAATGGTCGAAATTCACGAACTACCGCGGCGCAGCGCGTTCTATTCAGGCCAATATATATATATATAATACATATTATATATATTTCATCGATTTCCTTTTTAAAACGAATTTTATAAATAGTTCTAAATTCGTTTCAAAAACAATTTCAACTTCATCGTCAATTTCAAATCGATTTGATTTCAATTCAATTCGAATTCATTTCAATTTTATTTAATTCGAATTCAAATTCGTTACAATTCAATTCAAATTCTAATTCATTTCAATTCATTTCAATTCAATTCAATTTCTAATTCATTTCAATTCAATTCAATTTGAATTTACCTTCTATTTAATTCAATTCGAATTCATTGCAAATTGATTTCAATTCAATTTCAGTTCGTTTTGAATTTCATTCAAAACGACTTCAATTCGTTTTTAATTCAATTTCAATTTGAATTCATTTCTATTCAATTCCAATTCAAATTCACTTTCTATTCAATTCGAATCGAATTCATTTTCTATTCACGAATTCATTTTCTATTCGATTCGAATTCATTTCAAATTGATTCAATAAAATTTCAATTTGAATTTTAATCTAATTTAATTTGGATTTCATTTCAAAATATTAAATTTTGAAATCACTTTTCAATATTCATTATAAAACGATTAAAATCGATATAAATATCGTTCGCGTCAAAATAACGCATCTCTAATCCACACGGCTTTATATTTTTCAAAAACTTCTTTATTCTATTCAACAAATGAATATTTATTCTATTCAACACATGAATCTATATTTCTTTCAACACACGACTAATCTCAACACATGAGTACTGTCAACACATGAATCTTATTTTATAATATTCATTATTTTCCCGATTGGAATGAGGCCCAAACAATCACCATATAACGTTAATTATATGGATTCCATACAACACATGTATATAATAGCAACGATAAACAATCAACCATCATCCAAAGTGCACCACACAACTGCATAAGCATCAAATATAAATAATTAACGCTTACACAGCCTGTCGACCAATCGATCGACATACAATTAAATAATTGGGATTAGTGTATGCCAAATTTCATCCCAACACCTGCGTGGGGTTTCAAATCAACAACACAGATTTTTATTTGTGCAGTTGGGCGACGTGTAAAATTTATCATTCCAATCAATATCAGTCGAATCAGTGTATATAAACAAATCAGTCGATTTGTTTATTCACATTCACGTTAAGAATTATATTTTTAACGATAATTAATTTATTTCAACCATCTACAATTTATTATCGATTTCACATCAACATCACAAGCAATTTTCACAACACATCAAATAAACAAACAAGCCATCCATGGTCTGTGGATGACGGGTGTCGGGTGCTACTAAGCACCGTCTGCATCCTAGTATATATATATATATATATAACTAGAAAAAGAAATTTAGAGTGAGAAGTTCTCACCAATAGCTATCCCAACTCAACGACACTTCATTTATAGAAATCTTCGTCGTTCTCGCCTTTTTGTCACTTTCGTTGCCCGTAGCCACTACATATATAAAAATCACATTTTTATATTGTTGATATGTATATAAAAATCATATTTTTATTATCACTCCATATGGATAAAAATTCCATTTTTACATCGTTACCATATAGATAAAAATTCTATTTTTACATCGCTACAAAAATCACATTTTTTCTCAACATATATATAAATAAAAATCAGAATTTTATTTCGCTACATATATAAAGGTAATATTTTTATATTCTTTATTATATAAAAATCATATTTTTATTAATTCTACTTTATAAAAATCATATTTTTATTACTTCTACATAATAAAGATCGAATTTTTATTATCTATATTATATGAAAAAATTTATTTTCAACACACTACATATATAAAAATAGTATTTTTATATCTTCTACTATATAAAGGTCATATTTTTATTATACTACACAAGTAAGAATCATAATTTTATTCTCCTTTTAACCATAGAAAAATCCTATTTTTGATCTTCTTTTCAATCAAAGAAAAATCCTATTTTTATGTCACTTGTATATATATAAAAACTCTATTTTTATTTTCAAAGCAAATCTATTTCAGTTTTTATAACTTAATACAATCGATTTTAATAACTAAATAAAATCAGTATTTTATTTCCATTCTAATCTAAATCAGTTTTTAAATGAATTTAACAAGCCGAAAATAAAATTAAAATTAAAGGAAACTTACTGCGAATGGGAGGGGGCTCGTGTGAAATCGGAAGGGAATGGAGGAGAGGAAGGTGCGAAGGAGGGGGAGGCGGAAGAAGAAGCAGCGGAGGCGGCGGCAGCAGGAGGAGGAAGGAAGAAGAGGGGGGCGGTGCGGGTTGGTTCGACGAGGAGGAGAAGAAGAGGCGGCGTGGTAGGGGGGTTCGGGGATGGAGGGCAGTGGCCCCGCCCTGAGCGGCGGTGGCGCTCGATCGGAGGAGCGACAGCTCCTCCGTCTTCGTTCTTTTTTTTTTTTGATCAGTTATGAATCGAACGGAAGGGGGAGCAGCGGTTTTGGAGGGGAGGGAGAGAGAATTTATTTAATTATTTAATTTACAAAAAGTTGACTTTTTCATACGACCTCTAAACGAGGCCCACCGCTTGTCGTCCATAGCTAATTACCCCCATTCCGAACACAATGGGATATGTATCATAAGCTGATTCGATCTTTACAATCAGTTTTCGTCAAAATCAACATATAACTCTATATATTGAATTTGAACGCGCATTTCACTTCACTGGGGTCACATACTAACTCTATAAATCCCAGAAAAATATTTTCTAGCTTCGTATTGACGATACGGCCCTAACAAAACTAGTTTCGTCAAATTCTGAAATTGTTAGAAAAATGGCCAATTTCCAGTCGATTAAAATCAACTGAAACTGGTCAAACGCGTTTTCCTTTGCCACGCTCACATATCGATTCGAAAAATTACGAAATTTGGAATCTAGCAATAACTTGACATCACGGACCCAACAAAAGTGGTTTCGTTGAAATCCGAGGTCGTTTGCAAAATTCCCATCTTTAAGGGCCTGAATTCCATAGCGACTATTCGGAATTTTCAATTGGACATATCTTTTGATTCCCGCTATGAAATCTCGATTTTTCGGATTCGTTGGAAAGATATTCTCAATTAGATTCCATTATTTTTGGTTTCACTAAAATCCGGTTTGTTTTGCACCCGGTACATTCATTTGAAGTTTGAAATCGAATTATCGAACTACCGCGCCATTTTCAATTCTATTTATAATTATATATAATTATTTATATTCTAACGACGACGTATATAATATATACGTTCTATTCTATTCAAAATTAATTTTCTCGTTGATATTATTTAAAATAATTCATTTTAAATGTTCAAAATTCGCTAAAATTGCCAAAATAAAAATTTTAAACTGGCCCAGATTTTCGGGTTGTTACATGCCTCCATTCATTTCTAAGGCCAGGAACGCTCCGATTGATCCCCTAATATTTTCCAATCCACTTAGAATTAAACTCCAACTTCAAAACAAATATTGCAAAGATTTTTATGAGCTTCAGATCTATACGGATAAGATCATTTTAATGGAGTGTTTTGCGTGATTTTCGTGCTCAAAGGACGCATGTTTGCACACCGTTCCATCGTGTTAGGGGAGGTCGAGCTCTACCTTGCTCACGGTGGTGGAGGCGCAGTCGAAGCCCTTTGACGTGGCGACATCTGATCTTGCTCCAGTCAAGCATAGAAGCTTGCGATTTTAGAAATGGGGCACGATTTTTGGGTTTGGCAGTTCGAACCTGGGAACGACGAGGAGAAATAATTAAGAAAAGGAATAATTTTTAGTTGGTAATTAGGGTAAGAATTAGCTAATTGTTTATGCTGATGACCATATTTAATTCAATTAAGTTTAAACATTTATAACTTTTGCATACGAAAACAGAATTTGACGATTTCAGATGCGTTAGAAAGATGAATGCTTCGCAACGAAACCAATTTGGACAAGATTAGAAGGAATGTAATGATTTGGAATTTTAATGATTTAATAATTTATTTATTTTAATATAGTGGTTTTATAATTTAAATGGTTTGGATTCAAATATTTTTAATATTTAAATTAATATTAATAATGGAATAATAAAATTTAATTTCGAAATTGTCAGAATTTGCTGAATTGGAAATATTGCGAGAAATGGAATTATTGCGAGAATTGGGCAATTTAATGGATTTAATTAAGTTTAGGATTGAATTTTTATAATGAATATATTATTTAAAATGATAGTTGAACGTATTAAATTATAATATAATTATAATCGAGCTCGTAACATCGCTGTAGTTCGTAATTTAACATTTTGAACTTCAAATGAATATACAAGATTTGTTATAAGTCGGATTTGTTTGAACAAGAAACGTTCGAATTTGTTGAGCTATATTTTTCTAATGGAAGTGAAAAATCGAGATTTCATCTTATAGATTGTAAGTTATGTCCAAATCAAAATTTCAAATTGTTGTTATGGAATGGTTTATAACGATTTATTTAATATAATTAAATACTGTTTTGAATTTGGACATGATTTTTGAGACGTATACTTAATTTCATTTATAGAATTTTTCTGTGATTTTTATTTTGGAAAATAAGCTACTTTTTGTTTAATGTATTTTGCACTCAAAATCATCTCCTTTGGGGTTTCACAGAATAAGTTAACTAGTCTATGTTATTATATTTTTGGGATCGTGGCATATCCCTCGACATGTTTGTATTTTTATTTTTATCCATAGCAGTCTGTGTGTGAATGGAAATTTTCATAGCAAGGTATGTTAAACTTTTGACTTAAAATAAAAGTATATATTCCTACTACTTTGTTTCCAAGTTTCGTACTCCGTCCTTCTAAACGCAAGCCTGGGGTTTGATATTTTCTTTTTACCCACTTAACCTACTAACCCACATGGCTAAATTTCTCCACACCGCCATATCCTTTCAAATCTGATGCCTACAAAAATCAATCTGCCGTGAGTTTTCAATTTCTGAAGCCTACCCTAAAACTTCAGATCGAAGAAAATTGCATGTCTAAGAATATAGGATGCAACCTACATTACCTATTCCTTCTTAACTAAGGAATTAAAGTCTATAAATACGAACATGCGCAAGCAGTTCTTTTTCTTTCCAGAAATGATAACTCCAAAAATTCATGGCTTCAAATATATATAAGTATCAAAACCTAATCACATACTTTTATTAAAATCCAAAAATAATATGTCTAAAAAAGTAACGCATGTTACTGCGCTGGGTGGTGAGAAAACCAAAGACGCTCGTAGTAGTGAACATCAAGGTGAACATGATAGCATGGGTGGGTATGAATTTCACGACATTGGGTGGTGGAAAAATGGCGAGGATGTTGATGAGTTTGTTGGGATGCTAATGAATTTTTGTGTACAAATGGAGCACGCGAGTGGGAAGGACATCTAGTCATGCCTGCGCATGTTTTAGAAGAGGGGCACGGCTGTTAATGTGAATCGGGAGGAATGATGCAAAGTTTCATGGGTGCATCATGTTGCAGAGGGAAAGAGGGGAGGACGGTTGCTTGTTTCATGGAGTAATGGGATAGTAGTGTGAGCATGAAGTCGTCCATGGTGACGGAGAATTATGGGAGTTAGCATACTGTTTTAAATAGGCGGGTTATGCACGCATTGGGGGAAGGTCAGACACGAAGTTCATGGTAGAAAAATGGGGAAACGGGATTGAAAATAGTGGGTATGGCTGTGAAGAACATGAGCAACAATTATTTTCAGAATTGAGAAGTTGGAAATTGGTTTCAAAAGTTGTACTGGAAGTGATATTATAATTTTGTTAATACGGGGAAGAAGCTTGCTATAGGGATTGAATGGGCGGATTAGTTTCCATGGTGGGCCGAGGGAAAATATGGTGAGGCACACTAATACAAATAAAAATGTTGTTTGAGTTTAAATCTAATTAATGTATTATTTTGTAAATATAATATCTTGTTCATAAAGTGTTCGATTGACGAACGATCTGTCATGTTGGAACCATATGAAAGAATACTACACGTTGGAATTGGGTTGAAGAGACTCGGAGCACGTTAAAATTTTAAGAAAATTAAAACGTTGGATATAATCAACAGAACGTTAATTGTTATTTAATGATTAGTGGCCAATGTGAGTAAATTCACTAAATCTGTCCAGTTTTATAATTTTATAAACGTTATTTAATATTGATTAATAATGGTTGAATGTTTGTGTGATGCTTGTTTGGCTGGTTTGCTAATTAATTGGTTAAATAATATATATCATTATATATATATATATATATATATATATATAAGTCATTGGTTGAATAATGATTCTTTTTTAATATTTCATGTTGATTTAAAAGTTGTGTTATTTATGTTATTAAGGTCTATGGATGCAGGAAAATAGGTTAGAGGGATCCAACTGGATTCCTCAACAATTATATTGTTTTTTTATATATTGCATTATATTATGGGACGAATAAATCTATGGTTGATTATTGTGTGGTTGGGATGTTTGAACAAAATTGACCTGAAATAATTGGTATTAAAATACCGTATAATATATTCGAATACATTGGAAAGAAATCAGGGTTTTAAAAAGGGAATTTCTATTTTTAAAATAGATTTTGAATTTTGATTGGCTAGAATATAACAGCTTTCTTTTAATTATATTAAAACAAGTGATTTGTTTTATAAATGATATTTATAAATGATATGAAATAATTATAATTAAATAAATTGGAAATATAAATTCAAAAACGAGCAAAAATGGGGAAATGGAAATCGTTTTCAAAGGAAAGTGATGGGATTTATTTCGAAGTTCGAAATGTGAATAGGACTAAATAAAAATGACAAGAATTTGTAATTGTAATTCGACGATGTCGAATGTTATTAAAATAATTTATTTTTAGAAATAATATATTATATAATTTGGAATTTGACAAGATAATTAAAGTTTTGTTTGGAACCAGTAAATTTTAATAGAATTTGAAGTCGAGACTTAATTATAAACTTGATTTATAATTAAAGAGAAATTTACATGTAAATAGAGGTTGTGAAGTGGAATACATATATGAACTTATCAAATAACTCGATAATTGGAATTATAACCTGCAATGATATTTATAAATAAAAATCAAGAATCAGATTGATATATCGAGTCCATATTTCTACAGAGAAATAGTATTCATGTTTTAAAAGTAAATAATGATTTTTAAAGAAAATCCTTTGCAGATTGATATGGATAGAAAAGGAAATTGATAAATTTTTTTGGAACTGAAATTCAAAAATGAATTTAGAAATTGAGTTGACCTGAAATACTGAATTTATCCTGATGTCCAGAACATTGTTAAATATTGATTATTCGAAAGAGAATTTTATACTGAAATTTGATTATATTGAAATCAGGAAGGTATTAGTTACTTTATGTTTTTAATTAATATTTATTTAATTAAATATTATTTATTTTAAATAAAGAATCAAAATTATATTTAAATATTTTAGGAAACAGGTATTATAACGCTATCGTTTAATCAATGTTTTACACAACGTTAGTTCAAATCCATATAAATTGATTTTGGAACTGTTTTCCAAATATAACCAGAGATGTTTTCTAAGTTAGAAAATGAAATGATTTTGAAGTTAAGAATGGAGTTAAGGAAATTAGAAATTGACTGGAGATTTGTTATGTTGCATGGCTTTCCAAGTTTCGATTTAATGTTGGTTTCGGCCTTCGGGGTTGACATTTAGGGAGTTGTTCTCTCACTAGTCTATGGCTAGGGGCTGATGGATGTGGAAGAATAGTGATGCGTGAATAAAATATGAAAATGTTTTCCAATGTTAATAAAGTTTATTTTCGAAATATGGGAAATAAATAGTTGCGAATATATGGAAACGTTTTCCAAGAAATTGTGAGAGGCTAAACGAGTTGGAAAATATCTGAGTAAAGATATTTAAGGGAAATTGGGAAATGAAATGATTTTTTGAGAAATCTATTTAAAGGAGCTCATTGTTGATTGAGGATTGATCGGTAAGATTTCCATTTGGAAATACGACCATTGTTTGTTTGTATGTTTTCCTTTAATAGTTAAATAACCGACTATCAAAGTTTTTGACCATTTTTCCATTGTCAATACGGAGAGATCGGGATTGGGTTTATTATCTGAAAACCGTATGGGATTAGTGTTGCGAATCAATTATGATTAAAGATGGAGAATATGCAAGGGCTGTTCTGGGAATCATAGATAGAAATTTCTTAAGATGGATTTATTGAATAGTGCCTTCGGTTTTTCCAGACCCAGGACAACATGTATGGATGAGTGGCTGATGTAACACCCCACCTCTGCTAGGGTCACTCACAAAGGGAATGCACTAGCTTTGGTGGAGGATTATCTAGGTAAACATACACAGAAATATTACAAGACAGAACATATAAAACATCGGAAGAAGAACCAAATTTCATTGCTTTAAAATCTAGAAAGGTCTAAAGCCTTTTACATCAAAATGCCATTAAATCCATTACATCGAAATCTGTCTTGCAATAGTAAAGAAGCATAAAACCATAGTCATAAATCATTCCCCAAGTAAAACAGTAAAGCAGCCATAGCCAAGAAACGTCCAAGCCGTATAAGATGATCTTGAAGCAGAAAGAAGTCCAAACTAAGTAGTAGTGTTTCCTCTCTGAGAACCTGCGGGGAAAACGGAAGAAAAAGAGGCGAAAGAAAATGGGTCAGTCATAAAGACTGGTAGTCCAAGTGACTTTCAGCATAAAAACAGGTAAAGGTAACATGACATGTATAAACTGAAAGTAAACATAAGTATGATGTCAAGATGGATAAGATAGACTAAGATAACATGATGAATCAAGTATAGGTCAAGTATAGCATCGCATGTTCAAGGTTCGCTGCACCAACTGTACTAGCAGCCCAACCAATGTCAATTGTTAATCATGAAATGGTCCCTCGGCCCAATATCATGAAATGACCCATTTCTAGGTCCAACGAAACGATCCACTAGTCGATCGGCTCCCTACAAGTTCTAGCTCGTCATGTGTGTCTGTGTCATATGGCCCTATCCCTACAAGTTCAAGCTAAATTTCATTACTTTTAAAAAGAGTCAAAACCTTTTACATCAAATAGCCAAGATCATTATCTTCCATTATAACAAATTTTGTCTTGTAATAATTCTGTGATTGTTTACCTCGATAACGCTCCTCCAAAACTAGTGCATTCCCTTTGTGAGTGACCCTAGCGGAGGTGGGGTGTTACAGCTGACAGAGCATATCTAATAGATTGTATAAGTTGATCGCTATAAACGTATTTACGTTGGTGGCAAAGGAATTCGTTTCTCTTTTCTTTATACCCATGATATCTTTTGGGAAATCAATTTGTGATTTGGCGGGTATGACAATGTGGTATTCAAAGTAAATAAAGGTGTGATCTGTCAAGCTACGTTATGACCTCAAGCCTCATCAACTAGGAAATGACAAAAATCGGGCAAACAGCATGGCTAACTTGGTCGCACCCAAGTAGGGTATATTATCACCATGTAGAGAATATTCATTTTTTTACTTCTTTCATTCTTGTATCACTTAGGAACAATTATGTTGGTATATCAACCATAAGGTGATAATATATTCAGAACATTCAAGCGAAATAAATGGTCGGTCATGTGTGGCTGAGTTGCAAGATGTTCTGGTTGAACTCCAGTGTATCCCTCTAGAGTACACTGATCGAAAGATGGTTCCATACAGTGTAATAGTTGGAATTCCATTACCCAATAAGAGCCCGTGGTTTTGATTGTATGCTATATATGTAGGGCATGAGATGCAAGTGTTATGCTAAATTGTTATTTACTTGATTTAGACATTATTATAATATCAGATAAGTACTGATTTTAAGAAATGTTTTGGATCATCGTAAGGTAAAACCATTTGTGTCTAAGTGTGGATCGGTCTTGCAATTATCCTTTCTTTTGAAAAGGATTTTGTAAAGGTAACCAAAATGGTTGGAGTTTACTCACACCAGTCCCATGACTAACACATAGTTTATTTTGTTTTGTTTTACCCAAAACTCTTGGATGCCCAAATTTGTAAGGGAAGTTGAGTTGTTGGGTTTTTTTCAGATATACCTGAAAGAGGTTGGAGTAGGAGGCTTCAACATTTTATATATAGATTTTATTTCCATTGTGATGTGTTGTGTTATTCTATGATAGTGGTATGCATATACCGTTACAAGTTTGTATTTCAAAGATATGTTATATAATATATTTTATTCGTTCTATCATGAATTCATGTTTACTCTATTCTATTGTGTCTTCTTCTTCTATTATAACTTTCTTTCTTCCTATTTTTCACCCTCTAACTTTTTTCTATTAATGATCTGGTATTTCCAATGTATGAATTGTCGGCATTGTATTTTAAGTCGATTTTCGGGGTCGAAAAGTCTTTGGTCATTACAGTGGTATCAGAGCAAGGTGAAGTGATTATCTTGTCTCTATGACATGGCTAAATAGATATGGGGTTAGTAATACCTTAGATTGAGTGTATATATATGAGTGAACATATTTGTAGATTTTATAAAAAAATGGTTTTATATTGTGGAGATTTATTGGTTAAGTGGCTTATGAATTTTAGTCGATGGTGGGGCACTACAATCTCAATAGGAGTTTCTAAACCCTTGAATACGATGACTCGACACAGTATGCTTTGAAAAGAGGGTAAATAAAATAATTTACCCAAAATTATTTTGATATTAAAAGAAGTATATATATTGGAATCATTATAATATATATTGGATGTATTGATTTGTTAATATAATCGAATAAAATTTTAATCGAGATGGTTATAAATAACCAATCACAATCCGTCTAAGTATAATATATATTATATCAGATGAACTAAATCTGGAATTACATAATAATTTTGAATTAAAATCTCGAAAACTGGGAAAGGTGCTTAAAATTAAATTTTGAATTATACATGGAAATTTTAAGATCCTGGGTGATTTGAAAATATTTTTCAAATGTTGTAAAAGGTATTTTGAATTGATTTCAAAATGGAAGTATTAAGAATATGTTTTGAAAGTGAAATAGTATTGAACTCACTTCATTCACTGGAAAATAATTCTGATGATGACAACCACATCACTAGTATTCATTTTTGAGTTTCCAAGTGACGGATTACTACCAAAGATGTTGTTTTTGAATTGAATTGAGGAAATAGGTTGTTCAGAAATTCAAATGTTTTGGATTGCTATTAATATATATATATATATATATAATTCCAAACCGGTTTGAAATAAATCGCTGGAATTTGAATTCTGAAAATTTAAGTAATGAAGTTAAATAGGTTGAAATGGTAAGAGTGAATGAATAAACTGAAATATGATTTAAACTAAGTTGAATAAAATTGGATTGGATAGAGATAATATGGAATGGAATTGGGTTGTTGAACAAGAATTTGAAATTGGAATTGGAATTGGAACTGTAATTCGTCTTGGGTACAAGAGAATAATTGCGTTGAGGATGAGCTGATTGGAATGACATTGGTTTACGCTGAATTGATAATAGATGGGAGTGATAGAGTTGAATGCCTAACAAAAAGGTATAAGTTTATATTTTATTTGAGTATGAGATTTATGACCCTATTTCACAAGCCGCTTGGCTGTTTGATTTTCATTGGATTGGAAAAGGCCTAGAGAGGCAAGTTGTAGTTGTACCGAGTGAGCCGTGCAAAGGAGATGCTAGCAAAAAAATTCATAAAATTAAGATGTTAGGAAATTTTCAGAATGTTCGGTAGTAGGAATGGATTAATATTTTAATTAAAATTAATTGATTCAGTTGAAACTGAAGTTAAGAAGTAAAACAAAAGCTTTTAACCCAGTTAAAAGGGTTTATAACCTTTTTCTTATCTTAGTAATTTTGGGGATGAAATTTTTTTTAGGGGGAAGGAATGTAACATCCCGAAATTTTAACGATTTGACAATTAATTTAATATAGTGGTGTGACAATTTAAAAGGTTTGGATTCAAATATTTTGAATATTTAAATTAATATTAATAATGGAATAATAAAATTTTGTTTCGAAATAGCCAGAATTAGCTAAATTGGCAATATTGTGAGAATTATGCAATTTAATAGATTTAATTTAGTTTAGGATTGAATTTTTATAACGAATATATTATTTAAATGACAGCTGAATGTATTAAATTATAATATAATTATAATCGAGCTCGTAACGTTGCGGTAGTTCGTAATTTAACGTTTTGAACTTCAACTGAGTATAAAGGATTCGTTATAAGTCTAATTTATTTGAAATAAGAAACATTCAAATATATTGAACATATTTTTCTAAGGAAGAGAAAAATTGAGATTTTTTCTTATAGATTGTATTTTATGTCCAAATCAAAATTTTAATTAGTCTTTATGGAATGGTTTGTAAACCATAATGATTTATTTAACATAATTAAATATTGGTTTCGAATTTGGACAATATTTTTGAGATGTATACTTAATTTATTTTACAGAATTTTTCCATAATTTATATTTTGGAAAATAAGCTACTTTTTGTTTAACGCGTTTTGCACCATGAATCAGCTCTTTTGGGGTTTGACAGAATAAGTTAATTAGTCTATGTTATTATATTTTGGGATCGTGGCACATCACTCGACACGTTCGTATTTTTATTTTAGTCCATAGCAGTCTGTGTGTGAACGGATATTGTTGTAGCAAGGTACGCTAAACTTTTAAATTAAAATAAAAGTATATATATTCCTATTACTTTGTTTCTTAGTTTCGTACTCTGTCCTTCCAAATGCAAGCCTAGGACATGATATTTTCTTTTACCAACCTAACCTACTAAATCACATGGCTAAATTTCTCCACACTGTCATATCCTTTCAAATCTGATGCCCACAAAAATCAACCTGCCATGAGTTTTCAATTTCTGAAGCCTACCCTAAAACTTAAGATCGAAGAAAACTGCAAATCTAAGAATATAGATATGCAACCTACATCCCTTATTCCTTCTTAACCAAGGAATTAAAATCTATAAATACGGACATGTGCAAGCAGTACTTTTTCGTTCGTGAAATGATAACTCTAAAAATTCAGGGCTACAAATATACATAAGTATCAAAAACCCAATCACACACTCCTGTTAAAATCCAAAAATAAAAAATATATACATATATAAGTAATGCATGTTACCGGGTTGGTGGTGAGCAAACCAAAGACACGCGCAGCAGTGAGCATTAAGGTGAACGTGATAGCAGGGTAGGTTCGAGTTTCATGACATTGGGTGGTGGAAAAATGGTGAGGAAGATGATGAGTTTGTTAGGAGGCTGATGAATTTTCATGTACAAACGGAGCATGCAATGTCCTAGAAATTTCGACAACTAGAATGTCGATTTAATTAAAGATTTTACTATAAACGATCAATTTTATAATGATATTTGGGTTGAAATTAAAAATTAAATATATGGTTTTGTGTATAAATTGAATTCAATGTTTAAATTATTATGTCCATTTAAGAATTAAATATTTACTATTGAATATTGGATTGAATTTGGTTAAATATTCGAATTGGATTTGGCATTTGATTGGAAAATATAAATAATTGAATTTAAAAATAAACGTAGTAATATTAAATAAATTGGAAATTATATTGTTGAAATATATCGAAATTTGGCTATTATATATGCATATTCATGTGTATAAAGAGATTGAGTTTAACATTTCAAAAATTTGAATCGAACAGAGCTATTGATGGACCAACGAGATAAAATCAGTGAACCGATAAATAATTCAAAAATAAAATATCGTGGTATACAAGCGGAGTCATATCACAATTAAATTAAGTTTATTGAATTCAGAACGTTGAAACGAAGGGGGACATATATTTTTTGTTGCATTTGGAAATTGTGATTAGCGGTACAAAATTAGAGTGGTACATGGTTATTTGGGGCAAAATAAAATTTAAATTAAGCCAAAATCTATCTACCTCAGATGCAAACATGCAGACCTATATCATACCTAACCTATTCCTGTTCGATGGAACATTGTTCCTATCTACACAGTTTTCTATTATAAAAATACTCTACCATCCATTTGTTCACCACAAAATACAACACCTCTTCTTATTCTTCTTCCACCAACCAATTGCTTCTTGCCCCCAAACATCCAGTAGTGGACGAAACCCTAATGTGAAGTCATTTAACCTCCTAAAATCGGAATCAACCCTTCCCAAAATCTATTCTTTTTCCCCAAATCGAGAAAAGAAATGGCCTTTCTCCTTTAAAATCAAAGCACCGTCCCTCAAGCTGCCACCAATTCAGCTTTGACGCCGCCTCTTTTTGTACCTTTGAGGACCACCACCGCCTGCAAATAGAGCTTCAAAGTCCACTTGTCAGTTGCTATTCGTTGCTACGCCTTCTTCACTTGCCACTGCAATTTAAGGTGTAATGGCCCAGATTTTTAATCGCTTTATTTAATATTTAAAAACGGTTTTAAATGTTGTATTAAATTATAAATGGAAATTTAAAAGGAAATTATTTATTTAAAATGACGTTTGAACATATAATTTATAATTAAATTTATAACGAGCTATAACATCACGGTTGTTCGCAATATTATGTTTGAACTTTAAATGGATGTACAGGATCCAAAGTAAGTTGTATATCTTCGAAACAAGAAATATCTGAATCTATTAAATAATATTTTTCTAATGGAAGAGAAAAATCAAGTTTTCATCTTGCAGATTTTATTTTATGTCCAAAACAAATCTTCAAAAGGGCGCTATAAAATTTATTTATAAATTTTAACGATTTATTATATTAAGTTTAAGGATTTTTAATATATTGAGTATAGATCTAACTTCAATTTTGATATGTTTTGTTTAGAATCTAAATTGGTTTATTTTGGAACTGGATAGAATTCTATTTATATATTATAATGATGATTTATTTATCAATTAATTTACTTACTTTGAAGTCGGGTCTAATCTTTGATTTATAAATTAATATATTTTTCATACGTCCAAATTAAATCTTGGAACTTGTTTCTATTTTCAAATTAACAAAAAAACTAAAATCGTCAGTTTTGAGTGGAATCGAAAACTGTGAGATATTTTATAAAATAAGAATTACTGTCTGAGCACCATTCCAAATTCCCTATCTGGCGTATCTAATAAAATCTGCAATCTCAACAAGTTAAAAATATCAGCATAAGTCGTTTTCATGTCCTATCAGATTTCAGCATATCTTTACAAAATCCTTATCCTCTGCAAAAACTTGTGAACTCTTTTGACAA
This sequence comes from Allium sativum, assembly GCA_030737875.1. Lineage (NCBI taxonomy): Eukaryota > Viridiplantae > Streptophyta > Magnoliopsida > Asparagales > Amaryllidaceae > Allium > Allium sativum. Next base: position 170,488,960 of record CM060912.1, read on the forward strand.
AACAAAACCGCATATGGCAAGCAAATGTGGTCAAACATTTTGGCAAACCAATCAAAATCCCTGCAACCTTGTTAACGCTTAGGCTAGGAGGTAAATCATGAAAAAGGGAAGTTGTCCATCCTTTAAACCGACATTTTTGAAAACAACAATTACTTTGGTTCTTTATTTATATGCACATGCAAATGAAACTCAATCCAACAGCCCCTTTTTCACTAAAAAAAGCTTCATAAAACCATATGCCACCTTCTTTTTCTATCCATCCGAACTATATGCACATATATATAAAATCAACGAAGATGATATAAAATACAAATTTAAATCCCTTAAGCTCGCGTGATGCTGCTCCTCAGCATATACATAATTTTGAATTGGATGATTATCATGTTCATCAAAGGCGAGACAGCAAAGGCAATGAGCTGTTCAGGCGACTGATGCTGCAGGAACCCGGTGGTGTGTATAGCCATCGGACGACGGAGGTTTGGAGTATTGAGGTAGTATTTTGGTGTTGCTTTCAAGGTTTGGGTTCGCCGGGAACTGCTAAACAGGGTTAAAGACATGGAGGCGTGCGTGGGGTTGGCAGGAGGAGAGACGGTCGTTGGTGAGGCTCGCCAATGGTCTGACATCAGAAGAAGAAATAACGAAAAATAAGGAGGAGAAATCGAGGAAGCCTAGAGGATGAAAGCATGTTTAAGTGATGCAAAGTTAGAGCAACATTTTCTTTAAACATGGAGGAGAAAGGAGCGGTCGAAGTTTTGGATGATACTAGTTTTCCTAAAGTGGTTTTTGATGCTAGGTCGCTATGGAAACTTAGGAGTCAAGGGTGCTGCAGTGGTGATGATAAGACCATAACCAACCATCCGTTATGTTCAGTTATTCTCTCTCATGTTCTGAAACTGGTCCAACGAGCCGAGCACCCAGAAGGGGAGAACCAGCCACGGACTGGTTGGGGAGTGGGGATACAACGGCAAAGATATTGCCGTTATAAATATTACAACGGCAAAGTATTTGCCGTTGTAATATTATAACGGCAAACACTTTGCCGTTATAACATTATAACGGCAAAGTGTTTGCCGTTATAATGTTACCCCCCCAAAACCCTCGCCGCCACCCCTCCTCTGCTCCATTTCTCTTTCTCCTTCTTCAAACCCGAAAACCCATTTTCCTCCCCCATTTTTCACCCAATTTTCTCCACCAATTCACCAATCCGTCAGTTTTTAACCAAATTAACTAGCTTGTGTGAGATATTAGTTCGAAAATATGGCTAGATTACTAAAAAATTTCGCCAAAAAATTCATGCACGGCGACGATCGTGGCGCCGGCGGGAGTGGTGAAGGTAGTAGTGGCCAACAGCCAGTGCTCGGAATAGAAGACTTACTTGTAGCCGCCGAAAACATGGAGAACGAAGAAGCAGTTGTGCAACAGGGAGGCGGTCATCGGGGACGTGGCGGACGTAGTGGCGGACGAGCAGGCAGGGCACGTAGGGGTGTTGGATCAGTTGCTGCTAGAGAGGGCCAACTCGATGGCTATGTGGATATGAACCTCAGCGCCGCGAAGCTTCCTGCGCTATCCAACTTTTGCATTCTTCCAGATGACGAAGTACACGTTAGCACGCAGTCGAGTTCGGCTGTAAGTATTTTTAGTATTATTTACATAGTATTCTTTGAGTGTTATATATTGGGTAGATGGTATAACATTTTGTTGAACAGTTAACAGTCGTGGAATATACGTCCACGTGGTTCGTTAGCGACCACACTTAGATATTATCATGCACACTTGGCGGGTAAGGAGGGGGTCGCAGGACTGTTACATGCTCTTGGATTTCAATTTTTTCTAGGTAATATTATAGACCTTTTAATGAAATAAGTGGATAATTTAGTAGTCATATTTTATCTTATTGTGCGATTTGCTATTTTAGGAATAAACCATGTTATAAATGCCGATGTCCAATTGTGTGCGGCCATTGCTCTACGGTGGTACAAAACCACCCACACATTTCACTTTCCTTGTGGTGAGTTAGGACTTACACCGCTTGATTTCTCCATGCTTACTGGTATTAGCATTGGAGTAAGTGCTTATCCCCAACTGCCTTATGACGATGGTCGATGGCGTGATCGTGCACTTGTTCATGATCTACTGCCTCATTTGGATGTTTCTGCTACGTCGTATCAGGCAGAAGGCGCTATTAGAGTGAGCGCGATCCGTGCGGCTATGGACAGGATACTCGAGCACTACTCTGTTGATGACGACTTGGAGCTTGCTCGATTATTTGTGTTATACCTTATGGGTAACCTTTTCTTTAGTTCTTCGAGCAGTAGCGTTCCTGTGGGGTTTTTTGCGGTCACGGCTGAGATAAATGCCGATGGGGCGATTTTATATGATTGGGGCACACCTATCCTTGCATACCTATACAGATGTCTCGACATGCAGTGCACCATCACTGATTCTCAGGTTTCTTTATTTGGATTCTGGGAGTTGTTACAGTATTGGTACTTTGAGTACTCTAGGAACTTTCATTTTATCACCTGTATTGCTGACCCATCGACCTTTTTCCCCCGTATATGCTTTTGGACTGCGGACAACCGGGGGCCCAGAGATAATGAGTCACGCCATGTGTTTCCCGTTGCCCATAACCAGATTGAGCTGAGGATGTATAGGGATAAGATTCTATGGCATCCATTTGAGCAGAGTACATCCATCGATCTTGAGATCATACAGATTGCTAGGATGCTTGCCGGACGGAGATTTCCACTTATATATTCTCCCGTGGCGCTAGGTGCTTATTGGTATCTTGCTGAGAGGTGCTGGAGACAGTTATATGACTTCGATGCTATTCTGGATGATCCACACCCACATACTTATCGGTGTATGATTTACCCGACGGAGCAGCTAGATATAGCCAGGACAGTAGGCTGGTGGACGGCTGAGAGCTTTGTTATTATCGGGGAGTGTTACCTTACCTTCTGGCGTAGATTTTTCACCGGGTCCTCAGATACGATTACGCATGCAGCATCGATTGATTTAGTAGGGCCATCTACTATACGACACGGCATACGTCCACTTGTTGTCGAGGATGTTACCCAGTCCAGTCAGAGTTTTCATGCAGCTGATCATGTGGCGGCCGCCAGTCATTTTCGATGGACCATGGCAGTGCCCACCATTGGACCGGATCGTTACGTTGACGTGTTTCATCCTCCGGCCCATCACGATTACCCGGATCCTACACAGGTATCATATCATGATCTGTATGATATGCAGATGGGGATTAGGCATACGGGCTATATAGAGCATAGGCGTAGCCTAGATTACTATGATGGTGAGCTACGTCGTGTTGCAGAGGAGGCACGACAGCAGCAGGCGCATTTAGAGGCCCAGCTTGAGGCAGAGCGCAAGAGACTTCAGGACTTGCAGATGTATTACCACCATAGGTCTAGTGCTGGGTACCAGTGTTATGTACTTTTGTTGTATTACCACTATTATGTACTTTTGTTGTTCTACGTATTCCTAGTTGATAGTTGTCTATTCTTGTTGTTTGAGTAGACGTTCTGTATTTGTTCACTACCATGATTATGTACTTTCGATGTTTTACGTTTTCGCAGTTGTCAGTTGTATGTTCCTATTGTTTGAGTATACGTTCTGTATTTGTTGACTACCGCTATTATGTGCTTTCGATGTATTTTGTGTACGTTTTGATTATGTTTCTGTGTAGAGACTACATTTGGTTATGTGTAGACACTGTATTTATGTGTAGAGAATGTTTTTGTGTAGAGCCGGTATCTTCTGTTGTTCTAGTTCCTGTAAGTGTTATTTGGAATGTAATAACGTTTGAATTTGATGTTGAACAAGGTTTCCCTCTTCTCGTGTAGAAATGCAAAATTCTTAAACAGCACGCCAACATAACAAGGTTTACATATAACTCCATATTCTACGCACAAACAGCAAAGTAAATAGACAGTAAAACAACAATAAAATCACAATACCATAAGCCTACTCAGTTCCATAGCGGGTCAACCAACTGTAGCGTAGTTTATACGCTTCGTAACCAACGAACTCCTCACCATACTCGAAAAGGTAACGAGAATCATATGTTGCTTGATTTGTTTTAAATATGTTCTCGTCTTCAACAATTTCGATAATCTTTGTGTACCGATCACAAGCGTCTGCAAAATGACGATTAGCCATTTGGATTTCAACCGATGTTCGTGTAGTGGGCCGGGAACGATGGTTGTTGTATAGCCTCGTGATCATTGCCCATCTTTCTTCATATGTTAAACCCCCTCCACTTTGCATTAGCAACTCATCTCTCTTTTCAACCTCAATATAGGATTTTACGAGGGCCAGCAAATCCTTAGACGAAAAATCTGGAGTAGGAGAATTATTACAAGCACTATTACTAGGTCGTTGATTTACTGGAGAAGGACGCGGAGCTGTAACCGCTCGATGCTGAATCGCGACGGGCACCTCTTCAACTTGTGTATCATGAACTAAACCCTTTTCGTTATTGTTCACTAAGTTTCGTTCGTACTCATCAAAAATCCTTCCCATTTCTTCATCACTTATTTTTGAATTGTCCATGTAACCTGTGCATCAGTAGAATTAGTAGAGTAACTAGAAGTACGAATTTTGTTGATAATAAACGTTACCTTTAAGAAAACAAGAAAATAAATTTTCTCCCTTTACTCTACAACGGTGCTGCTTGAAGCTGTAGAAGGTATGAGATGGATTATCAGATATGGAGTACTTATAAGGGCAGTGTACGACCAACATTTTCAATTCAACATACTTTAATACGGTTTACAGGGTTCTCGTGTTATTATGGTTGATTCTGTACAATGTCCGGTCACATCATTGCAGCACCAAAAATGGTGCCATCACATGAAATGTTGGCATTTACTATTAATCTCATGATATTACGTTAGATTCCCTACAGTGTCCGGTCACATCATTGCAGCACGATAAATGGTGCCATCACAAGAAATGTTGGCATGTACTATTAACCTCGTGATATTATGTTAGATTCTCTACATTGTCCAGTCACATCATTGCAGAAGGAAAAATGGTGCCATTACTATTAATTTCGTATACTGTTGTCATTTAATTCGGAAGAGACTACCAGCACCAAAAAAAGGGTCGTCCACCAGTGCTTTAACCATTTCAATTCACGAAATGGTTACGAAAAATGGGCCGTTCCCAGGTGCCTTATTTCTGCTTGCGACATAATGAAAACAACTATAATATAATGACAACTAGTAGAACTATTGACAAACCATAATCATACAAACTTCAACAACTAGTACAACTATTAAGCAATTAAAACAACTGGAACAATGACAAGTAGTAGAATAGAAGGAAATGCCAAACCATAATCATACAAACTACAACAACTGAGCACACCAGCATCAAATTCAAACACGTACACCTACCATGGTTTAGGGAAAGGACCATCTCTTGTCTTACCGGCATTAATCTTGCTCAAGCGTCTTATTTCTGCTTGTGCTTCGAGTGCATACTGACGTCCACGTTCGCAAATGGGAGGGTCAATCCACTCCTTAAAGCAACAACAATCAATGGCATCAGGATAATTCATGTGGTCGTTGAAGGCTTCACAACCGAAAAATCGACGACCGGCATTTGTTTTGGTCTCGTCAACAACAACGACCGACACTTGTCCACAATAGCAAACAGGGTTGGATCCAATCGTCCCTAGTGGCTCGGAAACCTTCCCTTCGTGTACAATTTCTTTTCCAGCTCTTTGATAAACGGAATGAGCATCGTCATTTGAATACTGTAAAATGCATTTTAATGAGCAGTTGCGATTGAACATCAGGCGACGCCCGTAAGACTAAACGTAAAATGCATTTTAATAAAGTTACTAATTCCTACTCCATGCTTTGATTGAGCTAGTTCGCATTTACTATCGTCAGTTGAAGTTTGAATTCCATAGCGACTGTTAAGAATTTTCAATTGGACATATCTTTTGATTCCCGCTATGAAATCTTGATTTTTCGGATTCGTTGGAAAGATATTCTCGATTAGATCCTAATGTTTTTGGTTTCACTAAAATCTAGATTGTTTTGCACCCGGTACATTCAATTGAAGTTTGAAATCGAATTATCGAACTACCGCGCCATTTTCAATTCTATTTATAATTATATATAATTATTTATATTCTAACGACGACGTATATAATATATAGGTTCGAATTATATTCAAAATAAATTTCTCGTCGATATTATTCAAAATATTCTATTTTAAATGTCCAAAATTCACATCACAACAACTGGGCGAATTGACTACTCAATGACAGAGCCATTATTGGCAACCAATTAGTGCCAACCTTTCACATCACAACAACAGTCCGAATTGAGTACTCAATGACAGAACCATTATTTCCAACCATTTAGTGCCAACCTTTCACATCACAACAACTATCCGAATTGACTACTCAATGACAGAACCATCATGTTGGAACCATTATTGCCACCCATTATTGCCTACATGTACTCTATGTCAGAGATATTTAGTTTACCATCCCTGCTTATATATATCTCTCATTCGGATACGCTTAGAGATAACAACGAAACTCAACTTATAAAAAAGCAAGCAATGGATCCAAATCTATACTACCATTACTACAAAAACAAGAAGAATCAAACTGATAATTCTGAACTAGAAGTGGAGCAAGAGACGGAGGAGGAGCTGGAACAGCACGCAATGGTTGCGTATTCCAATTATTTCGCTGAAGGCTCAACTAGCAACCATCGGGGTAGCATGCATGGCCGGATTGACCGACGGTATAAGAGAGACTACAAGGATGGACATGAAAGACTAATGAGGGATTACTTCATCGACAATCCAACCTTTGATATAACTTTGTTCCGCCGTCGTTACCGTATGAGTCCGGCTATTTTCTCAAAAATATATCTTAAACTTCACCAGTCAAATCCATATTTCACTTATAGACTGAACGGAGCACAAGAAATCGGCCATTCACCACACATCAAAATCACCTCGGCGTTGAGGATGTTAAGAAATGGAACATCTGGCGATCAAATGGATGAATATTTCAGAATCGCAGCATCAACAGCAATAGAGTGTCTGAAAGAATTCTGTAAAACAGTTGTTGCAGAGTTTGGGAAGGAGTATCTACGGACGCCTGGACCTAACGATATAACCAGGATACTACGCAGGGCAGAAGCCAGGGGATTTCCAGGTATGATTGGAAGTTTAGATTGCATGCATTGGGCTTGGAAAAACTGCCCAACGGGATGGAAAGGAATGTTCACCGGACATAAGAAAGTGCCATCAATGATCCTTGAAGCAGTAGCAACAGACGATTTATGGGTTTGGCATGCTTTTTTTGGAGTCCCAGGTTCATTGAATGATATAAATGTTTTAAAACAATCATATCTTTTCACAGAACTTGCTAACGGATTGTCAATAGATGTTTCATATAAACTTGGTAATATCGAACACAAAACTGGGTACTACCTAGTCGATGGAATATACCCAAAGTGGAGAACTTTGATGCAAGGGTACAAAGTTCCATCAAATGATAAAGAAAGGTATTTCACTGAAAAATTAGCTAGCTACAGAAAGGACATCGAACGTGCGTTTGGTGTTTTACAAGCCCGATTTCATATTTTACGAAATCCTACTCGTTTTCATGATGCAAGAGTGCTTTCAGAAATCATGTATGCTTGTATAATAATACATAACATGATTGTGGAGTCTGAAAGAGGCGGATATAAGAATCAAAAGTCTAATTATCCTGACATGTTTACGGGCTCAAATGCAAAACCCCATAAAGATGTAAACTCAATGGAAGAATATGTTGATATGGTTCAACACATTGAAGATCAAGCTGCACACTTCCAATTGCATGACCAGTTGGTGGAACATTTGTGGGCGCATAAAGGAAGGAATAGTCGGAATCAGTAGTTGGTACTAGAACTATGTATCAGTGTGTAGTCGTGTACTATGTATCATTTGAACTATCTATCAGTGCGTACTTAAGTCAATAAATGTGGTTTCCAATCATATTGTAGATTGTATCATTATTTCAACTCAACCCAACATATACAGCTCGTACATAAACAACAACTACTACATTAATACTAGAAACAGGTCACAATCATATTAAAACTCACCCCAACATATATAGCTAGTACATAAACACCCACCAGCACATAAATACTACAAACAGTTCACAATCATATTACAACTTAACCCAACATACATAGCTAGTCCATATATGAGCCACTAACGCTTCCGCTTCTGCTTCCTTTGTTTTTTCTATACTCTCCAATCTGCTCGGCTACTAGTTCTTGCTGTTGAGGGGTAAGCTTACTAAAATCACATGTAATCATTTTAACATAATTATTCTCTCGCGCCAAAGCTTTCTGCTCCTCCAGCTTCTTTTCTTCCATGGCTTGTTTCTCCGCATGTTCTTGTCTGCGGAGCTCTCGATCATCCCTAACTGCCTTTTGGAAATCTTCGTCGCTACGGTTTCTTTCCACCGAAAATCGAGCTCTATGCTCTTTTATTGCCTTACATGAACTCTCCATTGTTTCCATAAATCTAGCAAACTCTGCACCTCGTTGCTCCAGCTGAATTGCCTTGGATCTGCCGACAGGTCGTCCATCACTACTTCCAAATAAAGGGTTTCTTTCTTGCGAACTCGGGCCACTTCCTGGACTAGAATCAGAGTAGTTCATCCTTCTAGCTTTGTTCTGCTGCTCAAACATGAAGTTGCTGGGGTTCTTCCACTTCGGCAACCTAGATAGAAGCTCATAACAGTCTTGGAATTTAAATGGATGACCATACTTTTCCTGGTAGGCCTTTCGTGACTCTTCAATCTGTAACACAAAGTGGATATTGTATGAGCGTATGTCATTTCTAACTAATCGATCATAGTATAGTAAGTTATTTTTCAAAGTAATCTACGGTACTTACAACGTCATAAGGTGCAGCACCGCTTTGCTGTCTGTTCTCCAAGGCTGTCAGTATTGCAAGATAGTTCTGACACGCGGCGTTCATAACTCTATAACCGCCTCTAAGTGATGCCCATGTTCTATTCCTCGCTTCCAACGAATTGTAGAACTCTGCTACTCTTTCCCAAAATTTCTCACCTTTCATATTATTTCCAACAATGCTATCTTGTGAAATGCGTATCCATGATTTAGCAAGTGAAACGTACTGCTCGGAAGTAAACTTACATTGTTTTCTTCTTCCATCCACTGGTATATCTTCCCCTTCAGCATTATCATCCTCAATATCTTCTATTCCGTGATTCGGCTCCGATTCAACTTCGGTTTGATGTCGTTTACTGAAAATGCTCCTTAAAGACTTCACCTTCTTCTTCTTCTTTTGGTTATATTCGGGACTGATAGGTGCAACGTATTCTTCATTCAATTCTTCAGAATTTGTAACATTTACTTCCTCATTTGCATCTTCCTCCTCCTCCTCCGTAGAAGTCCCAACATTTTCTTCGGTAGTAGGAGAGACATACCCATACGAAAACTGTCTTTGCAGATTTTGCATCGCTTCGCGGTCACGAACCTCGGTCTGTTGCGGAGTTAGGTGAGGTTGTTGACTTTGCTCGGTCTGCATCATCATTGACATATACGACGAATGATCGTCGTACACGCCTACCCCGGGCGGTCGTTGGTAAAACTGTGGCGGGACGGACGATTGGATGGGAGGAAAATTAGGAGGACCGAGTGGTTGGTACGGTGGACGGTATGGATAATTTGAATACGGCGAGTAGCCATATTCGTGAGATGGCTGCAACGGTTGCTGTTGTTGGATTGACCGTTGCATCGCATACGATGACGAGTGCGGTTGGGACATGAGTTTCTTGTTTATGGTTTTTTTCCCGCTTCGCTTGGGTGCAGACGAAGACATTTTGTTGATGAAGAAGTTGGGAAGGTGGAGTGGTTGTGTGGAGGAGGAAGAAGAAGGAGATAGGGTGGTTTATAGGGAGGAAGTGAACTAGCCGTTGGTGTTGCAACGGCTAGTTCTTATAACGGCAAACTGTTTGCCGTTATAAGATTATAACGGCAAACACTTTGCCGTTATAATATTATAACGGCAAAGTGTTTGCCGTTATAATCTTATAACGGAAAACAGTTTGCCGTTATAAGAACCAGTCTCTGTTGGGTGAACCAGCCACGGAGGAGCTCAAAACTAGCCACAGACCAGCCACGGGTGAGTGAACAAGCCACACCTGGTTGCTCCGTGGCTTGTTTAGTAACTGAACAAGCCATTGTTGGTTGTGCTCTAAGAAAGGGGTATCACGCTGAGTTAATTGGGAATGTCAGTACCCTGGAGTGTGGCATGTACGGATGCATTACTTTTTGTATATATTTTCAGTACAAGAAAAAGCATAGGATAAGAAATTGTGGCAGTAGTTATTCGCGCATGGAAGTGGAGCAAGAAGTTTAGAAGTGGAGTCTGCATGAAAAAAAAAAGCTAGAGTTCGGTTGGGAAAGAAGCAACTGGAGGAGAAGAACGGTGAAGGCCGGCTAAGGTAGATGCGTGAATACATGTTGAAGGAACATTAAGTGGAATATTAGAAGTAGCAGGTGCTAGAAGTAGTCACGCATGCGGGAAGGTTCACTTGAAATAATGGGCAAAGTTCGGAAGAGCATGCAGAAGCTATTTCGTTGGGTACGTGAATTGTTTGAGAGGAGAAAAGAAGAAAAAGAGTTCAGCGGTAGGTGGGATGAGATTTAAGCGGGCTTAGGCCATTGCGTGTATTATAATAAAATGAGAGGAGATGAAGTTGTACCTAGTTGCATGGTGAACGTCAGGGGAAGCATTGTAAATGGAGCTTTCATGTTTGAGTCACAAAATCAAAGTGGGGAAGAAAGCTATCCGAAGTCAACAACGATTTATGTGTAAATAAGATGTCAATGATGTGGACAAGGTATAATATAAGGATAACTAGAATTTTTAATTAACTAAAGAATTATAGTCATTTAATTTATTTAATATATAACTGGTATAACTTCTACATACGTTTATTGGATTGAACAACATAAAAACCGATGGGATCATATTGACGAGGGCAACGCGATGGAGCTGATTCAGAGAAATTCGAAGGTCGTTGGAATTTCATGTAATTTTAAACGCATGTTTAAAATTATATGAAACAGCATTAGTCGTCAATCGTCAATAAATTATGAGTTAACTCTTACACATTCTGAAATATTATGATGTGCTAAATTCATATAAATTTAATTTATCTTTATTACAATAAACTGGATGCCTTAGATGCCTGTTGTTTGTTTAATGGTTGTGCACATTTACATTAACCTCTTATTGGATGATTGGTTGAATATTATCCAATATATTATTATTAACTGTTATAATCTGTAGTGCAGGGAAGGACAGATTGGAGGTTTCCAACCGAATACCTCAAATTTATTGTATATTATCTATTTTTCATGTTATTTATATATGAATTGTTTACCCCAAATTATGTTATAGTCAATTTGGATTTTGGTTTTTGAACGGATGTTGATAGTTGAATATAGATTCAACGATCGTTGTGTTTTTTATCAATAAGCAGTATTGATTAAGTGTTTAGCAGTAAATGGCCTAAATCTATATTCTTTTGACGTAGATTTGCCCTTAGGCAAATTAATGATGTTTTAAGTTATAATTTTATTTTTTATAACTGGATTGAAGTTTCAAGTTTATATTATATACATTATTTAAAATAGATATTTTTATAAATACATCTATATTTATGATCGTATTTTATAAGAAATTATTAAATGATTTATGTTATTATATATAAGGAAAACAAGAATTTATTAAAAGGTTGATAATCTAATATGGTTGTTCAAAGGAAACAATTGAGCTAGTTTATATTAAATAAACAAATTATATTCCTAAATTATTTAATGCGAAGAGTGGGAAGCAACCAATTAGTAGTTGACGGTATTGTTAAGTTGACTTAGTCAACTGTTTCAGTGGAAATGTTATTAAAAGTATTATTTAATGAGAAATAGTTTTATTGACTAGTTTTAACTTAACGTGTGTTCTTAATATTTAATTAATTGTGTTTTGAAGGGATTATTAGATGATTTAAGAATAATTAATCGTTCTATCTTAGTTATTAATAAAAGAAACTACACTTGTTTTGTAGAATTTTTTTTTGATAATAATGAAGACGATAACTTTTGAAGATATTTTAAGAAGTAACTGAATGTAGTAAGATCTGATTAAATTGGTAAAAAGTTTCTTTAAGGAAATTATATCCAATTTACAAAGAAGATTTGTAAATTGGAATTTTAACACGAATGCAGTGAATTTAAAAGAAGTTTTACTTAATGAATAAGTTTTCTAAACATAAAGTATGGTTTATATAACCATATGGTAAGCCAATAGAATTAAGATGGTATTAATGTTATTGGGTTTGAGTTTTAAAATTCAATCTATTTAGAGATAAGAATGTTTTCGATCAAGGTTTGAGATGTAATTAGAATGCCGCAAATTGGACGGTTTCACTATTATCGCGAGATAATATTAATTTGTAACGGTAATAGAAGTAAAAGAAATTTTGTGATTTGTTTCCGGATTAAAGGAAATATAAAAAGAGATTTAAAAGAATATCTTAAATGTAAGAAATATAAATGGATTGAGATAACGATATTTGCAAAGTGATATAAAAAGGATTATTTAAATACGCCAATAATGGAAAATTGCAGTTTTGTTTTAAATAATCTAATTTTACAAACGAGCATAAAGGATGTATGGGTTTTTTTATGGGATATAGTTATGATTTGAATAAAGAAAATGACGAGGTGAGTTTTGAAAATGTTTATGCCACAAGAAAGTAAACATTGTATTTGTTTCAAGTAACGAAACAAAAAGAGATGCATTGAAATAAATTATACAATCGATTTTAAATCGATAGAAATGTTTTGAATAAATGGTTTTGATTAAAAAGGAACAGAGCTGCTGTAGCACCCCACGTCCATTAATGTCACTCACAAAGGGAATGCATTAACTTCTATGGAGGTTTTAGGTGAATATAGAACAGTAAAATTTCAACAAGACAGATATAAAATAGTACTTGGAAATTTAAAAACTTTATTTCAATTGCAGCAGAAGTCAGAACATGTTTGATTACATCATAACACCATAATCAAAGTCAAGTTCAATATCTATCTTGATAAAACAAGTACATAATCCCATTACATAAATACCATTAAAAAGAAAGATAACAAGCTGGACTTTACTTCAACAGTTCAAGCTTTCCAAGAGATAAGCAATCCAATCAGACTCCACTGGAACTTGGCCCAACCTGAGGACCTGAAGGGAGAAAAGGATGAAAAAGAGAGGGGGTCAGACATAAAGTCTGGCGAGTATGATAATTCTACAATACTATTATCAAAATAACTGGACTAAGGCATAAGCTGGAAAACAAGGAAATGTCTATGAAAGAGCAGATTAAGGACATAGACAATCGCTAAAGGAAACGTTATAGGCGCTCCTAAATACTAAAGGATAAACACTATACTGCACCACACCAGCCACCCTAAAGATTGATTCCACTTAGCTTCACTTAGAAACTTTCTTAATGGCTTTACGTACTCCTAGCTGACTACATAGGTGCCGCCTGCCCCCATCTCCACTAAGTGTACCCCAATTTCCATTTTTCGATCGGCTCCCTACTCTTAGATACCCGTGTTGGCCCCACAGTGGGGTGTATCATTCCGCTAAAGTGGCAACCCGATATAACGGAGATGCACGGCTTATACCTACACGATGCAACAACGTCTTACCTACCATCCCGGGTCCACACACGCATATGAAACCCGTTGGACTTGCGTTGCCACCGCTCCCTGTTTTGGCCTCTTATAGTCAAACCAAGTATGCGTGTCCCGTCTTCGACTTGGGTCGAGCCCACAAAGATACGTTTTGGGATACTGGTTGAAATGGGCCCCCATTATTTCCAACAAGCATTCCACCTAAGCTTGTCCCATTAGTCCATCCACTTAACCCACTTAGTCATGTTCATTTACATGTGTATTTGGTTAAGTCTAATCGTATTTCAAATGCCTCTAAAGGCCACCACTAGATTCCTCATGCCACCCAAGGCACCTACTTAACCCCCATGTCCCACCTTGCATGATTATCTGGCTAAGTATTTCTTAATTCATTAAGGCCATAACCTCATAAAGACCTCTCACATTAGACTGGCATTTATGGCAGCTGGATTTGCCGGGCGGGTCCGGGCAGTCTTACACCATAAAAGAGTCTAACCTCGTGTCTTTACAACTGTTATGCTTTAGTTTGGGCCTAGGACCTCTCACATTGGGCCGACATTTGTGACTACTGGATTTGCCGGGCGGGTCCGGGCAGGTTTACGTCACAAACGGGTCCAACCTCGTGTCCTAAGCATTGATTATTATTAATAATCCACTTTCCCCAATTTTAATAATTCCCTACTTGAATTATTAATTAATTCCAAATTTAACAATGTCCATAATTGACTCAATTATGGACATCCATTTAAGGCATGCAAAATCATATCAATTGCACCCCAATTTATTAATTTCCTAATATTACCCCTACCCCACGTTTGAACGTTTATTCGCAAAATGTATGCTAGACCCGATTTGTCTAACTCATAGCATAAAAGAAAATATTCACAGCAACAACATATATATGTGACTAAATAAATCGTAACAAGGGGTAAAACTTGCATACATTACAACTTACATAAGGTTATACATGTCATGGATCTAAGGGTGTCAACTTATTCATAATTCACATAATATGATTTTGATCAAATTTCATAAACTTGTATAGGACATGTGTGAATCAACATCATTAACAATATGGTTTTATATGGGTACACATAACTCAATAGGCAAATTCCCAAAAATCAAAATTCATTTAATCATAGTGTGATAACCCCAAACCTCCGTAGAACGAAAGCTGAGATGATCATTGGAATATCACATAAATATAGCAACACATAACACAGATAACAACATAAATATAAGAATCTATTAAACAACAACATCAACATAGCCGCGGAATATGGATGTTATCATAACACATAATCCCAGTCACAGATTCCTACTTATTACATCAAAATCCCAACAAAAGGAAAACAAGTACATAATGTCAAAAGTACAGTTTGAAATGAAATGGAATACGATCAAAATGTCTCAAAGTCTAAGCAGAAACAAAGATAAAGATGAGGGTCTGCATAGTCCAGCAAAGCACCTCGATAAGCAGCAACACCAAAGAAAATAAGCAAGCCCCAAGATCAGCAACTCCAAGGAAGCAAACTAACAACCTGTCAATTGGCTGCCCGTGTGGAAAGAGGGCACCCGAATTTGCAAAGTGAAACAAAATTCGAGTCAGTCGTGGGACTGGTATGAGAATTCTTTCTATACTACTAATCATATGGCGAATCACAGGACCATGCCGCTAAGGCGGAACGGGTTTACTCCATTGGATTGCCAGTGCATAATTAAGTAAGTCGTTTAAATAACGCTATGCATTTAAAAAAAAATGAGATCATTATAAGACCCAAGTCCCATCACACAATGCAACGCACACCAGAAGAAAGGGTTTTTCCTTATAACGATCAAAAGATGATAAATACGTCAAACGTATTACTAATAGTGTGCATATGTTTTCATAAATCATTTCAATATAAATGTATTAATCCTAGACGACATAGGTACCATATATTATGCCGCCGTATATAAGTATACAACTAAAATCGTAATGTCGTATTGGAGGATTGGTTTCCATCATGAGTCGAGGCTAGGGGCAAGCTCCTCTCCGATTCGAGACACTCTAGCAAATGCCTCAGGATTCCCCGCAGTGAACCCTTGGATCTTCAGGGCCGGTCCACACATATGTGTATGGATTAGTTATGCCTGAACACACGCTTCCCGGTTCCTTTGAACCTATAATGTGACCACCAACGGCCTATAAACAATGAGGTACCTCAAATTCCATCATCCACATAAGTAAGATGTCAGCGCTGGTAGGTCCCTGACATCACTCTACCTAGAAAGAAACGTGTGCACTCCCTGCAGTCCGTATCCCGTTTTGACTCATACCGGGGTGTGAGGCTCGTGAGGTTACGCTATACACAAAGCTACGCCTAAACAGGCCGTGCTTTGATCATCTTCCACAAGGCCTGCTTTTCAACAAAACCTTGATCATTCGCATCTTAACGTGCCACATTGACAACTCGCGTCATGCTATCAATAACCACTAACATATACCAGGGTGTTAAGCAGAGAATAAATTCTCTAACACCAAACAAGCATACATTAATAAAAATTGATTTAATTACACGAAACGAGTTCCAACGTCAGACGCGCGTCCATACAAGTCCGTTCTGGGTTTGAACGGAACCGGAGATACCAGAGAGGTTCTCGCTTATCCGGACAATCAACACATACGACTGGCCAACAACTACATCAACCCCTTTCTGGGAGCAAATCAGTCCAAGGTCTCAATAATCGTTGTCCGTTCGACGTGAAGATCGCCGGTCTTCAACATCGTCTTCTATTTTTTTCGATTTAAAATATCGTTTGATTATTTGAAATGAGTTAAACTCGGCCTTTTCAAATAATCATCGCATAATTATCGTTTAAAACATTTCACGTCGTTTATATTTATTTATAGCGATTTATTTCTATTTTTATTTATTTAAAGATAGTGCGGGTTAATTTAAACGACGCTTCGAGTCGATAGGCGACCCTGGCGCTGCTTTTATTAAAATTTGTTTTAAACACATCTTAAAATCTAACCGTTAGATTTTGGTAAATTTTATGTCGTTGGAAAGCTCTTTCCAAGACGGTCCTAACAGATCCAATTTTGGGAAAATTTAACGGTCGGATCTTTTTGTACGACCGTTTAAAGTTATGATTTCAAAACGCGAACTACCGCGCGTGTTTCGCTTAGTTTTAGTTTATATTGTATATATATATATATATAAATATATATATCGACCATGTAGCGATCCCTACGATTTTAATTTATTCTTTTAAATCCCTACATTTATATTTTTGTCCACCAATCCTAATGTGACAAAATAGAATGTTTTCAACTATGTATATTTTTTTCATTTATGTAAATTACAATTTCCCTTTTTCTTTTATTTACATATATACTGTAAATGTCTTTTATTCTTTTCTCTTTACACTAAAAATGTAAATTCTCTTTTTATTTTTCATTTGCATAGAAAATGTAAATGTTTCTTTTTATTTTACATTTACATAAAAATGTAAATGTTTTTCTTTATTCTCTTTTTTTTACATAAGAAAATGTACATATTGCTTTTATTTCCTTTACATTAGAAAATAATGTTACTTTTCTTATTTCCTATACATTAGGAATAATGTTTCTTTTTCTTATTTTCTTTGCTTTAGAAAATAATGTAACTTTTCTTATTTACATTAGAAAATAATGTAACTTTTTCTTATTAACAAAGAAAATGTTAATGTCTTTTTCTTTTTAACAAAGAAAATGTTTATGTCTTTTTCTTTTTAACAAAGAAAATGTTTATGTCTTTCTCTTTTTAACAAAGAAAATGTTAGAAAAGTCAATCTATATTTCTATGTAATATTTGCATTGTAAAATGCAAATAAAAAGGGGAATTTTATTTCTAATATAGACGTCTTTTCTAGTGCAAACATTTCTAATCTGAATATAATTTCTAATGCACATGTTTGATTCATTTCAACTATATAATATGACACTAGTATTGGGTGTCACTACAACCATATTAACACAACCATATAGATTAACGCTACAGTGAAATTTTTGGGTGTCACTATAATCATATTAACCCAACTAGATAAATTAACATAACAGTGGAATTTTGGGGGGTCACTACACCCATATAAACACAACGATGAAATATGTGATACAATACTCAAATTATCACTACAGTGGTTTTTGGTGTCATAATATCCAAATTAACACGACGGTGTAAATTGCGTCATCACACTATTTTAACACAAGTACAATTGGGTGTAGTTCTGATGTGTCACAATAAAGGTCCCAACTTCACTTTTATTTGTAAATGAAAATGAATATTTAAACTCACATTTTATATTATACATAAAAGTAAAGGTTAAACTTGCATTCCATTATGTTCACTAAAACCAAAATAAAAATTAGTATTTTGATTTGTGCATAAAGATAAACATTTGCTTTTATTTTAGTAAGCAAAATAAAGATAAAAAATGTCCTTTAATTTATGACCATAAAAATTGTTCTTTTTATCTTGTTGACAAAACCAACATAAAAATTGGTCTTTTTATTATGTTAACCAAAATAAACATAAACATTGGTCTTAACAGAAGCAACATAAAAATTAGTCATTTTATTTTGTTAACACAAGAAACATAAGATTTAGTCTTTTTATTTTGTTAACAAAAGAAACATAAATTTTAGTCTTTTTATTTTGTTAACAAAAGAAACATAAAATTTTAGTCTTTTTATTTTGTCAACAAAAACTATGTTAAAATTGTCCTTTTTATTTTAACAACAAAATTAAATGTTAAACTTGAAAACAAAATAAACAAACAAGATTGTATGTCTTAATTTTATTTAAGAAAATAGAATGAAAATAAAAACCAAAATTAAAGTAAAACTTTGTCATTTATGTTTTGTAAATAAAATTTTAGCCTCAAATAGAACGGAGCAAAGATGGGAATTTTATTATGACCACATCAAGATTTTATAGGTCTGACTAACATAGTTATTCCATAGTATCACCACACATTCCAATGACCACACGAACATCACATACAAATATCACCATAACACAGATCAAGAACAATAGTATACAAATCAGAATCTCACGATTAACATTAACATATAATTATTTAATTTAGATCAGAGTTCTCACCGTTTTGCAATTTGTCAAATTTTCAAATGGTTCAGAAAGGTCTCGTTTCAGTCCAGAATTGTAGATCAGATCCCTACGATCACACGGCTTCTGAAATTGTAACACCCCGAATTTCGGTTAATGCTAAAATTCACTAATTACAGAATAAATAATCTCAGATGTGGGAATTGGGAGAAATGGGCTGCGTCATTGCGTTCGTCTCGGAAAAATACGCGAAATAGAGTCCGAGTTTTCGAGAATCGGAGTCCGTATGGCCCAGTTATGGCCCAAAGAAGTTTTCAGAAAATTCAAGGTTAAAAACAGATTTAAAATTCAGTTCTAAAACAAGTTTGGAGCCAAAAGCGGAAAGGGTGGGAAAGTTCCCGCCTACCCCGTGTCGACAGGCATGTCGACAGGGGTGTCGACAGGCATGTCGACAGGGGTGTCGACAGCCCTATCGACAGGGGTGTCGACACAGGGTGTCGGCCCTGTTGATCTGGGTGCACCAGATCTGGTTTTTGGTTGAGTCTTGGGCTGTGTTCTAGAGGTTTCCTAAATCTGACGGTCCTAACCTAATCTAGGGTTAATCTAAGGACCTAAAACACTACCTAATCCTATAAATAAGACCCCAACCCTACCCTAATTCATTCATAATTAGATCTTGTAACTAAACTATGGCAAAATGAAACTTGATCATGGCCTCCACAAATCAATGAAGAGAGTTGCAAGCTAATCAACCTCTAATCAACATCTTCTTCAACTAGAGCAACTAATTCCACTTCATAAGTTTGCTAATCTAGGTTTTGTTGAGTTTCTATCACTTTGATGATCAATTGCTAAATTAAGTAGATGAGATATGATGAGATCTATGGTTTTGCATGAGGATTAATGGGTTTTCAAGTCATATGATACGATGGGAATATGCTAATCTTTGTTAATATTAATCCTATGTTTATGCATGTTGAATATGTGAGTTTATGCATGTTGAATATGTGAGTTTATGCAAGTTGGATATGTGGGTTTATGCAAGTTAAGTGGTGGGTTTATGCATAATAAGTAATTGATTTTATGCATGCTAAGTAGGTGGTTTTATGCATGCTAAGTGTTTGGTATTATGCATAAATCATGACATGCAAGTTTACCCTTTTAAATGTGATGCATACATATGCAAGATGGCACCTTTATATGCTATGAATATATACATATGCATGTTTACCCTCCTTTAAGATGCAAGTCATATATGCAAGTTCAACATGTTATGCAAGTTATGTGTATGCTTATATGCAAGTTCAACATGTTATGCAAGTTATGTGTATGCTTATATGCAAGCTCAACATGTTATGCAAGTTTATGTGTATGATGTTATGTAAGTTATGTGCATGTTGTTATGCAAGTTCATATGCAAGTTATGTGTATGATGATTATGCAAGTTATGTGCATGATGTTATGCAAGTTATGTGTATGTTGATATGCAAGTTATGTTTATAATATTATGCAAGTTATGTGTATGATGTTATGCAATTTAACATGTAACATGTTGTGCAAGTTCACACCTTTAAGACACATGCAAGTTCACCTTTGTATAACCTATGAACACTTATGCAAGTCGCCTTTATACATGACATATGTATGTTCATGCAAGTTGGGTTATTTAGTAATGCTAGTTGGGTTAATGTCATGATGTAAGTGGACACCTTTTAACCCATGTTAATGCTAATGTATGCTAAGTGAAACCCATGTTAAATATGAAAGAATCTTCTCTTGGAAATATGTCGTGTTGGCATAAGTACGTGGGAAAAACGATGGGGTTAATAGACATGTTAATGAATGGTGTGAAATGGTTATGATTAAGCATACCATAAAATGAATAAGCATAAGTGGGAATTTACCTATTGAGTTAGGTCTACCCCATGGGAATTTACCTATTGAGTTAGGTCTACCCATGTTATGGAATTGGGAATTTACCTATTGAGTTAGGTCTACCCATATTCTTGTAAATGTGAATATTAATTAGGGATAATTAATAAATATGGGGGTGATTACTTAGGTGTAATTAATCGACTAAGACACGAGGTTGGACTCATTTGTAGTGTAAAACTGCCCGGACCCAACCGGCTTAACCAGTTGCTACAAATGTTAGCCCAATGTGAGAGGTCTTAGGCACAAACTAAATACGTGATTAATGTAAAGACACGAGGTTAGACTCGGTTATGACATAAGGCTGCCCGGACCCAACCGGCTTAACCAGCGGTCATAAAAGATAGTCTAATGTGAGAGGTCTTTATGAGGATCACGGTCTTAATTAATTAAGAAACACTTAACCAAATTAGCATGTAGTGGGACATGAGGGTTAAGTGGGTGCCTTGGGTGGCATGTAGTAACTAGTGGGGGTGCCTCGGGTGGCATGAGGAAACTAGTGGGTTGCCTTGGGTGGCAATAGAAAATACGATTAGAATACTTAACCAAAGTGGAACATGTAATTAAAACATGGGTGAAGGGTTAAGTAAGTGCTTTGGGTGGCATGTGGAAATCTAGTGGGTGCCCTAAGTGGCAATTGAAATATGATTGATGACTTAACCAAATCTTAACATGTAAGTGGGCATGACTATATAAGGGGTTAAGTGGGATGCACTAGATAAAAGTAGCTAGCTTAAGTAGTAGCTTGTGGGGGCCCATTTCAACCAATATCCCAAACGTATCTTTGTGGGCTCGACTCTAGTCGGGTGACGGGACACGCATATTGGGCTTGACTATAAGAGGCCAAAACGGGTTAGCGGTGGCAACGCAAGTCCAACGGGTTTCATATGCGTGTGTGGGCCCGGGCTGGTAGATAAGCCGTTGTTGCATCGTGTAGATATAAAGCCGTGCACCGTTGATATTATCAGGTGGCCACTTTGGGGAATGATACACCCCATTGTGGGACCAGCACGGGTATCTACGGTAGGGAGCCGATCGCTGGGAAGTAGTGGGTACACCTAATTAAAGATAGGGGCGGACGGCACCTATGTAGGGGTACACGAAGCTACTGGGTAAAATTACTAAGTACACCTAGTGGAGATAGGGGCAGACAGCACCTATGTAGTGGGCTAGGGGTACACGAAACTACTGGGGAAAGTTTCTAAGTCCTTGGGAGGGATCAACCTTTAAGTAGGAATGACTGGTGTGGTGCAGTTAGTAATTATCCTTGGGTGGGTAGATGCGTCTTTACGGTTATCCTAAGTCTGCCAAGCTGCTTAGTGTAGCCATTCATCCCCAGACGTTACCGTATATCAAGCTTATGTCTTCTCTGGTTACTTTAATGATTGTATTGTTAAAGTTATAGGACTCGCTCAGACTTATGTCTGACCCCGTTGTTTTTATCTTTTTTTTCCCAACCCTCAGGTTATCAGAGTGGGCCCAGTATGGGTAGGCTTTGATCAGGCTGCTTTATTCTCTTTTGGAGCTTGGACCATAGGTGTAGAGCTCAGCTTACCCTTTCTTCTATGGCTATCAGTTCATGTATTGGGATTATGTACTTTTATTTATCATGATGGATATTTTGTACTTGACTCTTATTATGGTTTTGTGATGTAACCAAGCATGTTTTACTTTCCGCTGTAATGAAATGATGTTTTGAAATTTTCAAGTATTACTTATATCTGTCTTGTTGTAATTTTTCTGTTCTATATTCACTTAAAATACTCCACCGATGTTATGGCATTCCCTTAGAGAGTGACCATAGCGGGTGTGGGGTGTTACACGTGGTATCAGAGCTTAAGGTTACCAGAACAGATAAAATTTTTAGAAAAACTATTTTCTAGGAATATTTTTGAAAGGAGTATTTTCAAAAACATGTCTTTTAAGAGAAAAGTTTTTGAAAGAAAAGCATAATCCCCAATAGCCATATCTATATCTTTCGAATTCTCCATTTTGAATCTCTTCCTTTCTCTCATTTTGAGTTTCCCCTCCGCGTATAGATGATCTTTCTAAGATAGATAAGAATGGAAAACCACTTCAAGGGACTTAGACATTAGTCGGATTAGAAGTTGGTTCAAGAAGGAGGAGGACTTATAGGTACTTATTGGATGGACGATGGGAGGAAGGCTCAAATAGTTGTTTGGTTAATGAAGGACGAAACCTCATTGATGGGAGGTTACGAGTGGAGAATGGGAAGAAGAAGGCTAGTAGTTATCCTTTTGGGAGGAATAGGACACCTGATTAGGATTGTCCAAAGAAGCAAGGGCAAGGTATGGAATCTTCTGGAGGGTAGTTGTATTCCCTCACGACTAGGGTACCAAATGGGGATAGACCGTCTAGGTTGGAATTTGGATTTCTATATTATCCGGTTCAAACTTTATTTGATTATGATGCATCGAGTTCATTTATCTCATCATTGTTAGTTGAGTCACTGCACTTAGACACCAGTTTGGTAGATGATCCCTTAGTTGTTTCAAACCCAATTGGGCTCCATGATGTGTTTGGGTTTGAAAGTTTCTATACTTAGCGTTGAGTTTAGGTGTGATGCTTGTTGGGCTTCACGGGCTATGGGTTAGTTTTGGGCATGGACTGGTGATCCAGTAGGGGTGCCGTTCTTGATTTTGAAGGGAGAGTTGTTAGGCTTATGACCCGCTTGGGTAACACTCTCGAGATCTCTTGTAATCCCATAGAATTTGTTATGCTAAGTTATCTAGAATCGCTTGACACGTCGGTCTAGAGTTTGCGATCTGTTAGAGCGGTCCGGGAATACTCGGATGTGTGTGAGGAGGTGAAGGGCTTACCTCCGAAGCGGGAGATTGACTTATGAATATATCTGGTGGATAATGCTAAACCAGTATCTTGGCCAGTGTGCCACATGGCTCCTCGTGAGAGGAGGGAACTCCATAAGTAAGTAGGCGATTTGCTTGAGAAGGGGTTCATAAGACGAAATATATCAGAGTGGGGTGCTCCAGTAGTTTTTGTCAGGAAGGCGGATGGGTCCCTCAGACTTTGTGTAGGCTGAAGAGAACAAAATAAACTCACAAAGAAGAATAGACACCCATTGCCGAGGATTGATGATCTCTTTGATCAGTTGGCTGGCGCCTCAGTATTTTTGTAGTAGGACTTAGCCACGGGATTTCATCAGTTGAGAGTGGCTGAGGATAGTATAGAGAAGACTGCCTTTAGGACTCCGGATGATTTTTTTTATGAGTGGCTGGTGATGCCATTTGGTTTGACGAACGCCCCCGCATACTTTGTTGATTTGATGAGAAGGGTGTTCAGGGAGTACCTAAATAAGTTCGTGATGGTCTTTGTGGATGACATCTTGGTCTTTTCTAGGAGTAAAATAAGTTTTCGTATGTGCTCAATGGCGTGAGCAAAGCCAGTTATGGGAAAAACGGTAGTTTTGGAGCGAGACTGGCGAGGACATCCAGGGTTGGACAAGGGGCTTAATTATTTAGCCGTTTTTACTAGTATCATCTCACGTAGGTCGTCTGAATTCGAAGGAGGTATCCCTTGGGTGTTTGTCTGATATTGGTTTAGGCCTTTGGGGCTTGCATTTGGGGGATGCCGAGTTCGACTAGGGTGGTCTGCGTGAGAGATGAACAGTTGTGATGATTTTGGATGATATCCTGGTGGAGAAGAGCATGCCCTACATCTTAGGGAAGTGTTGGAGACTCTTCGAGCGCATAGTCTTAGGACAGTAAAAGTGGATGGGATTCTTAGCATCCTATGAGTTTGAGATAGCGTATACCCATGGCAAGGGTAACGTGGTGGTGGACGCCTTAAGTAGAAAAAGGTTGTCCTTGAGTTCATTGTTCGTTGAACGACGGAGCTTAGAGTTTATTTCGATGTTGACTTTAGACCTTCCGTTGACTTTGTACCCGGTTTGCTAGCCTCCTTGGAGGTTAGGCCTACTCTTTTGGGGCGTATTGGCGGAGCACAGCGGGACGACCCACAATTGGTTGAGTTAGTAAAGAAGCTCATGAGGGGGGGGGAGTCGTCCAGCCATTTGAGTAAGTACACCCTAGATGGTAAGGGGTGGTTGCGTAGAGACGGTAGACTTTGTGTACCGCAAGACGAGGGTTTGAGGAAGGCTATACTTGATGATGCACATCGGTCGAAGATGACCATTCATCCCGGTGGGGACAAGATGTACCAAGACGTGAAGCAAGTTTTCTTTTGGGCCGGTATGAAGAAAGACGCGGCCGAGTATGTCGCTAGATGCTTGGTGTGCCAACAAGTAAAAGCGGAGCAGAAGAAACCCGGTGGGTTGCTTCACCCATTGGAAGTTCCGCTATGGAAGTGGGATAGGGTCTCGATGGGTTTTGTCGATGGATTACCGAGATCGAGGGAGGGTAATACGGGAATTTGGGGTGTGGTAGACAGACTTACTAAGAATACCCATTTTATACCCGTGAAGAGTAAGAGGACTGCTGCATAGCTAGCTTCAGTTTACATTCGGGAGATTATAAGATTGCATGGTGTACCTTCCAGTATAGTGAGCGATCGAGATCCTATCTTCACTAGAGAGTTTTGGAAGAGTTTGCAAGAGGCGGTAGGGACTCAATTGTGTTTGAGTACCACATATCATCCTCAGACGGATGGCCAGACCGAGAGGGTGAATCGTATTTTGAGGCTATGTATCTTGGACTTTGGAGGTACAGGGAAAGAGTATCTTCCATTGGTGGAGTTCGCGTATAATAACAGCTTTCAGTCTAGTACTGGCATGGCACCTTTCGAAGCTCTTTATGGAAGGCCTTGTCGATCACCTACACGTTGGTGGGAATCTACGGATGAGATCTTGCTTGGGCCGATAAGGTTAGAAAGACTTCGGAAAAAGATTGATTTGATTCGAAGAAGGATGAAAGCGGCGCAAGATAAACAGAAATCTTATGCGGACAAGAGGAGAACAGAGCTTGAGTTTGATATTAGGACATGCTTTTTATCAAGGTATCTCCGTTACGGAATGTGGTTCACTTTGGATCTGTTGGGAAGTGAGTACCAAGGTTTGTTGGGCCGTTTCCTATTAAGGAAAGGATTGGACAGATGACATATAGAGTGGAGTTGCCGACAGGCTTAGTGGTGTACATGATATATTCCATGTGTCACATTTGAGGAAATTCCTACATGAGACCGCTGAGGTGGTAGAGCCGAGCTGGCTTAAAGAAGTAGAGATAGAGCGTGATGAGACGATTCGACGAGCTCCTACTCGCATCCTTGGGTCAGAGACTAGGAAGTTGAGGAGTCGAGAGGCTCAACTAGTCAAAGTGCAATGGGGAGAAGATGAGAGCAACGCTACCTTAGAGACGGAAGAGAAGATGCGTTCATTATACCTATTCCTTTTTAGGATATGTCTTTTAATTTCTCCTTTATCGTTTGACTAGTACTTATCTTATCTGTAGTATGTCCTCTCATTAGTACCTTTGACCTTTAGATAGGGTAAACCTATGGTTGAAACATGTGTTTGAGACATGTTATGTTTGATGGATGCATGTGGATGCAAGTGGTTGCTAGTGGTTGCTCGTGGATGCATATACACACACTCTAGGCACTAGATCGGCTCAGTCACTTCATATTGCATATAATTGTGTGTAGGTAGCTATATTTATGGATGTATAATGATTGTGTTATCATATGGATGATGCATTTTGGTGAATGATTGTGCACTCATATAGATACTGTATGTGTCGATAGGGTTATCTCGCATACATATTGGATGCATGGCACTATCATGGTTTGCATATGTTCGTACATTTGATAAAGAACATATACACACACTTTTCGCATATGCACATACATCATTAGAAATTGTTTTAAGGACAATGGATGCCCGTGTTTGATTGATTGAGTAGATGATTGTTTGGATGGTAGGATACGCATTCTCCTTAGCTTAGAGATTTCGGGGACGAAATCCTTTAAGGAGGGGAGAATGTAACACCCCGAATTTCGGTTAATGCTAAAATTCACTAATTATAGAATAAATAATCTCAGATGTGGGAATTGGGGGAAACGGGCTGCGTCATTGCGTTCGTCTCGGAAAAATACACGAAATAGAGTCCGAGTTTTCGAGAATCGGAGTCCGTATGGCCCAGTTATGGCCCAAAGAAGTTTTCAGAAAATTCAAGGTTAAAAACAGATTTAAAATTCAGTTCTAAAACAAGTTTGGAGCCAAAAGCGGAAAGGGTGGGAAAGTTCCCGCCTACCCCGTGTCGACAGGCATGTCGACAGGGGTGTCGACAGGGGTGTCGACAGGCATGTCGACAGCCCTGTCGACAGGGGTGTCGACACAGGGTGTCGGCCCTGTTGATCTGGGTGCACCAGATCTGGTTTTTGGTTAAGTCTTGGGCTGTGTTCTAGAGGTTTCCTAAATCTGACGGTCCTAACCTAATCTAGGGTTAATCTAAGGACCTAAAACACTACCTAATCCTATAAATAAGACCCCAACCCTACCCTAATTCATTCATAATTAGATCTTATAACTAAACTATGGCAAAATGAAACTTGATCATGGCCTCCACAAATCAATGAAGAGAGTTGCAAGCTAATCAACCTCTAATCAACATCTTCTTCAACTAGAGCAACTAATTCCACTTCATAAGTTTGCTAATCTAGGTTTTGGTGAGTTTCTATCACTTTGATGATCAATTGCTAAATTAAGTAGATGAGATATGATGAGATCTATGGTTTTGCATGAGGATTAATGGGTTTTCAAGTCATATGATATGATGGGAATATGCTAATCTATGTTAATATTAATCCTATGTTTATGCATGTTGAATATGTGAGTTTATGCATGTTGAATATGTGAGTTTATGCAAGTTGGATATGTGGGTTTATGCAAGTTAAGTGGTGGGTTTATGCATAATAAGTAATTGATTTTATGCATGCTAAGTAGGTAGTTTTATGCATGCTAAGTGTTTGGTATTATGCATAAATCATGACATGCAATTTTGCCCTTTTAAATGTGATGCATACATATGCAAGATGGCTCCTTTATATGCTATGAATATATACATATGCATGTTTACCCTCCTTTAAGATGCAAGTCATATATGCAAGTTCAACATGTTATGCAAGTTATGTGTATGCTTATATGCAAGTTCAACATGTTATGCAAGTTATGTGTATGCTTATATGCAAGCTCAACATGTTATACAAGTTTATGTGTATGATGTTATGTAAGTTATGTGCATGTTGTTATGCAAGTTCATATGCAAGTTATGTGTATGATGATTATGCAAGTTATGTGCATGATGTTATGCAAGTTATGTGTATGTTGATATGCAAGTTATGTTTATAATATTATGCAAGTTATGTGTATGATGTTATGCAAGTTAACATGTAACATGTTGTGCAAGTTCACACCTTTAAGACACATGCAAGTTCACCTTTGTATAACCTATGAACACTTATGCAAGTCGCCTTTATACATGACATATGTATGTTCATGCAAGTTGGGTTATTTAGTAATGCTAGTTGGGTTAATGTCATGATGTAAGTGGACACCTTTTAACCCATGTTAATGCTAATGTATGCTAAGTGAAACCCATGTTAAATATGAAAGAATCTTCTCTTGGAAATATGTCGTGTTGGCATAAGTACGTGGGAAAAACGATGGGGTTAATAGACATGTTAATGAATGGTGTGAAATGGTTATGATTAAGCATACCATAAAATGAATAAGCATAAGTGGGAATTTACCTATTGAGTTAGGTCTACCCCATGGGAATTTACCTATTGAGTTAGGTCTACCCCATGGGAATTTACCTATTGAGTTAGGTCTACCCATGTTATGGAATTGGGAATTTACCTATTGAGTTAGGTCTACCCATATTCTTGTAAATGTGAATATTAATTAGGGATAATTAATAAATATGGGGGTGATTACTTAGGTGTAATTAATCGACTAAGACACGAGGTTGGACTCATTTGTAGTGTAAAACTGCCCGGACCCAACCGGCTTAACCAGTTGCTACAAATGTTAGCCCAATGTGAGAGGTCTTAGGCACAAACTAAATACGTGATTAATGTAAAGACACGAGGTTAGACTCGGTTATGACATAAGGCTGCCCGGACCCAACCGGCTTAACCAGCGGTCATAAAAGATAGTCTAATGTGAGAGGTCTTTATGAGAATCACGGTCTTAATTAATTAAGAAACACTTAACCAAATTAGCATGTAGTGGGACATGAGGGTTAAGTGGGTGCCTTGGGTGGCATGTAGTAACTAGTGGGGGTGCCTCGGGTGGCATGAGGAAACTAGTGGGTTGCCTTGGGTGGCAATAGAAAATACGATTAGAATACTTAACCAAAGTGGAACATGTAATTAAAACATCGGTGAAGGGTTAAGTAAGTGCTTTGGGTGGCATGTGGAAATCTAGTGGGTGCCCTAAGTGGCAATTGAAATATGATTGATGACTTAACCAAATCTTAACATGTAAGTGGGCATGACTATATAAGGGGTTAAGTGGGATGCACTAGATAAAAGTAGCAAGCTTAAGTAGTAGCTTGTGGGGGCCCATTTCAACCAATATCCCAAACGTATCTTTGTGGGCTCGACTCTAGTCGGGTGACGGGACACGCATATTGGGCTTGACTATAAGAGGCCAAAACGGGTTAGCGGTGGCAACGCAAGTCCAACGGGTTTCATATGCGTGTGTGGGCCCAGGCTGGTAGATAAGCCGTTGTTGCATCGTGTAGATATAAAGCCGTGCACCGTTGATATTATCAGGTGGCCACTTTGGGGAATGATACACCCCATTGTGGGACCAGCACGGGTATCTACGGTAGGGAGCCGATCGCTGGGAAGTAGTGGGTACACCTAATTAAAGATAAGGGCGGACGGCACCTATGTAGGGGTACACGAAGCTACTGGGTAAAATTACTAAGTACACCTAGTGGAGATAGGGGCAGACGGCACCTATGTAGTGGGCTAGGGGTACACGAAACTACTGGGGAAAGTTTCTAAGTCCTTGGGAGGGATCAACCTTTAAGTAGGAATGACTGGTGTGGTGCAGTTAGTAATTATCCTTGGGTGGGTAGATGCGTCTTTACGGTTATCCTAAGTCTGCCAAGCTGCTTAGTGTAGCCATTCATCCCCAGACGTTACCGTATATCAAGCTTATGTCTTCTCTGGTTACTTTAATGATTGTATTGTTAAAGTTATAGGACTCGCTCAGACTTATGTCTGACCCCGTTGTTTTTATCTTTTTTTTCCCAACCCTCAGGTTATCAGAGTGGGCCCAGTACGGGTAGGCTTTGATCAGGCTGCTTTATTCTCTTTTGGAGCTTGGACCATAGGTGTAGAGCTCAGCTTACCCTTTCTTCTATGGCTATCAGTTCATGTATTGGGATTATGTACTTTTATTTATCAGGATGGATAATTTGTACTTGACTCTTATTATGGTTTTGTGATGTAACCAAGCATGTTTTACTTTCCGCTGTAATGAAATGATGTTTTGAAATTTTCAAGTATTACTTATATCTGTCTTGTTGTAATTTTTCTGTTCTATATTCACTTAAAATACTCCACCGATGTTATGGCATTCCCTTAGAGAGTGACCATAGCGAGTGTGGGGTGTTACAGAAATCGTCCAATTTCATGTTCATATGAGTTAGTTATGGTCATTCAAAGATTTAAAACAATTTTATTTAAATTAATTAAATAATAAATTAGGAATTTGACCTTCTTCCTCTTGTCTGAATCTCGGCCGTGACCTTCTACAATTGCTCGAAACTAGGTCACGAAATTTCAGCCTCCTCGTCGGGCTTCGGGACAGTCAAAGGCCACCACGCCGTAGAGCTACCAGAGGCGCACCTGCTGGAGGAGCCACGGCCAACTCGAGCGCCTGGGTGGGCCTGGGCGGACGTCGCAAGGTGGCGGGTTTGAGGGGTTTGTCCTCGCTCTACGGGTCACGAGGCCAGCAGTGGTTTGTACCAATGGAAAGAGGGGAGAAAGTTCTTTGGAGTGGTGTTTGGGTTCGGGTCTAATTCGCGAGGAGGCGTGAGAAAAAGAAGGAGAAAGTTTCGAACAAGAAGAAGAGTGTGACGGCGGCTGTTGTAGACGATGAACAGTGGAATGTGTTTTAGGGTTTTGATTTTCTTGTTTTTATAATACTTAGTGTGTAATTTTACAATTAAATCCTAAACTTTCAAACTAAGCCAAATTCAGTCCAAACAAAGTTGACCCTAGCTAATAGCCTATGTTCCGGACCCAACGGACCAGGTCCCGTCAGCCCAAACGGTTGTTTGTGGCCTGTACATTTAAATTAATATTTAAATCCTTTATAATTTAAATTCTGTCGTACAAATAAATTCACCGAGGCCACATACGGACTCAGAAAAATCCAGAAAAAATATATTTGGCTTCGTTATGACGATACGGTCCTAACAAAATTAATTTCGTCTAATTCTGAGACCGTCTGAAAAATGGCTATTTTTCAGTCGATTAAATTTGACTGAAATGAACAAAACACATTTTCCTTTTCCATGCTCACATATAAATTCGGAAAATTCTAAAATTTGAAACCTAGCAATAATATGATATTCCGGTTCTAATGAAATTGGTTTCGTCGAAAACAGAGATCGTTTGAAAATTGACTATTTTCACTGGCTTTTTAATATTATTTAAAGATGGAATTTTTTATTTCTGCCACATTTATCCCCCCAATAATTTAAAACAAAAATTTTAAATTGGTTCGGATTTTCCGGGTCGTTACAATCTCCCCCACTTAAAAGCTTTTCGTCCTCGAAAAGAAAATAAAAGTAGGAAACGATGGAAATGTAAATTGTGGTAAATGTACCTTAACACAAGAATCATTTGGAAATGTCCTCTCTGCAGTGGGGGTAAGCCCTTTTGAAGCTATCCACTGTCTCCCACGTACAGTCCCTAGGATCCCCACTCCACTGCACCTTGACTAGGTGTATCTTCTTATTCCTCAGAACCCGGGTTTCTTTGCCAATGATCTTCATCGGATCCTTCCTCACTGTCAAGTTTGGAGTAATATCCAAGACCTGTTGATTCAATTCATCCTCAATCAAATCAGGGTCATGCACATGCTTGCGGAGTTGAGACACATGGAAGACATCATGCACCCCAGGCAACCAGTCAGGAAACTGCACTCGATAAGCAAGCGTACCAATCCTTTCGAGGATAGGAAATGGACCAATGAACCTTGGCACCACTTTCCCAGTCTTCCCAAAACGAATCACGCCCCTCAATGGAGAAACCTTCAGATATACTCGATCACCAACAGAGAATTCTAAGTGTCTTCTTCGCTGATCTACATAACTCTTCTGTCAGCTCTGAGCAGCCAACAGGCTCTTCTTAATCAAATCAACCTTGTCCGATGCTTCACGAACCATGTCGGGACCCAAGACTAATCGATTGCCTGGCTCCACCCAACATGTCGGGGACCTGCATGGTCTGCCATATAGTAACTCAAACGGTGACATTCCCAAACTGGCTTGGTAGCTATTATTGTAAGAGAACTCCACCAAGTATAAATGGTCCTCCCATGAACCACCATAGTCAAGAATGCACGCTCGCAACAAGTCTTCTAAAATGCGTTTCACCCTCTCAGTCTGGCCATCTGTCTGAGGGTGATAAGCTGTGCTCAGATTCAACTTAGTACCGAGTTCCTCTTGGAAGGCTTCCCAGAACTTGCTCATAAATATTGGGTCCCGATCACTGACAATGCTTCTTGGGATCCCATGCAGTCTGACAATCTCTTTAAGATAAAGCTGCGCCAAACTCCGAGTTGTTCTGTTGGTCTTGACAGGGATAAAATGGGCAGACTTTGTTAAGCGGTCAACAATTACTCATATACTATCGTTCCCTTTTCTGGTACGGGGCAAACCATCAATAAAGTCCATAGAAATTTCCTCCTACTTCCATCCTGGAACTCCTAGCGGTTGCAATAGACCTGCTAGCTTCTGCTGATCACTTTTGACTTGCTGACAAGTGGGACATCTAGAAACATAAATAGAAATATCTCTCTTCATGGATCTCCACCAGAATGTGCGCTTGAGGTCCAGATACATCTTGCTCACCCCTGGATGAATACTAAGCTTAGATTTGTGGCACACATCCATAACTTCCCTTCTGAGCTCAGGAATGTACGGAACACAAATTCGACCAGAAAGCCTCAGAACCCCTCTGTCGTCAATTTGGAAGATAGTGGATTCGCCATCCTGGATTCTTTT
This sequence comes from Allium sativum, assembly GCA_030737875.1. Lineage (NCBI taxonomy): Eukaryota > Viridiplantae > Streptophyta > Magnoliopsida > Asparagales > Amaryllidaceae > Allium > Allium sativum. The sequence goes on from CM060912.1 coordinate 170,522,008, forward strand.
GATAATCCTCTGAATAAATTTATCATTCTTCTGGAGAGCAGAGATTTTATCAATCAAAGTAGAAGTTATAATGAGGTTGGCGAGAAGGAGTTTGTCGCCCTTGGCATTCTTTCTACTGAGCGTATCAGCTACAACGTTGGCTTTCCCTGGAGTATATAGGATAACAAAATCATATGATGCAAGAAATTCAACCCAGCTTTGCTGCCTCATATTCAAATCTCTTTGGGTAAAAAGGTGCTTCAAGGATTTGTGATCCGTGTATACTTCGAACTTCTCACCCAAGAGATAGTGCCTCCATATTTTAAGAGCAAATACAATGGCCATTAGCTCAAGATCATGAGTGGCGTAATTCTTTTCATGCGGTTTCAATTGGCGGCTAGCATATGCGACCACCTTGCCTTGCTGCATCAACACCGCACCAATACCTTGAATGGATAAAGGAATAATATGTTAAAATGAGATTTGACATTAAAAGGAAATGTTATCTCAGACATGTTGATTTATATATAAAGAAACAACCTTGCCTAGAAGCGTCAGTCCAGACTGTCAAATCCTTATTGCCATCTATAATGGTCAACACATGAGCATTGGTCAACCTCTCTTTTAAATCTTGGAAAGCTTTCCTGCGTTCGGGCGTCCAAATAAATTTTGTATGCTTCTTGGTCAGGTTTGTCAATGGACAAGCTATCTTCGAAAAATCTTTGACAAATTTCTGATAATAGCCAGCCAGCCCTAAGAAACTTCTGACCTCTATGGGAGTTCGAGGCTGCTTCCAGTCTTGGATGGCTGAGATTTTTCCTGGATCAACTGAAATGCCTTCTTTTGATACGACATGTCCGAGGAATTTCACCTCTTCTTGCCAGAATATGCATTTGGAGAATTTTGCTTTCAGCACATTTCTACGCAAAATCTCCAAGACTTCCCTCAGATGTTGTTCGTGCTCAGCAGTGGATTTAGAAAAGATGAGGATGTCATCGATGAACACGAGCACAAATTTATTTATAACATCTCTGAAAACCCTATTCATCAGATCAACAAAATATGCTGGAGCATTACATAGACCGAAAGGCATTACCAGCCATTCATAAAAGATATCCGGCCCTCTGAAAGCAGTTAGAGGCACACATTCTTCTGCGATGCGAAGTTGATGGAAGCCTGTAGCTAGGTCCATTCTAGAGAAAACCCGCACCGCATGCAAGCGGTCGAGCAAGTCGTCAATACGAGGCAGTGGGTATTTGTTCTTCAGAGTTTGTTTGTTGAGATCACGGTAGTCCACACATAACCTGAGGGTACCGTCTGATTTTGGAACGAACACCATGGCTGCGCCACATTCTGAGAAGCTAGGCCTGATCAAACCCTTAAACAAAAGTTGGTTGGTTTGATTTCTCAGCTCTTCTTTTTCTTTGGGTAACATTCTCCGAATAGGATGTATGACATGCCTTGCATTCGGAGCCAAGTCAATTCTGAAGTTGATTTCTCTGCGTGGGGGTAAGCCTTCAACTTCCTTGAACACATCAGCATAATCTCTGACAATAGGAATTTCTTCAATAGAAGTAGGAGTGACTTCTAGAGAGGACCAGAATTCTTTTCTGTCAGTGGCTGAGCCGTGGCAGGGTATGGTGATATTGCCAAGCTTAGTTTTGACTTTGATAATCCTCTTAGCACATACCAACTCAGCCTCAAATTTGGTTAGCCAATCCATCCCCAATATAATGTCATAACCAGAGAAATTCATGACAATCAGATTAAAGGGGAACTGATAACAAGAATAGGAGATCGGCACTCTACAGTATTGATCTAGAACAAGGGAACCTCCTATCGGACTATGAGCTCTAATAAATTCCTTAAGTTTCCTTGGACTTAATTTTAGCTTTTTAATGGTGTCAGAAGAAATAAAACTACGTACTGCACCGGTGTCAAATAGGACGGTAATAGGGATATTTTTAATGTTAAGAGTACCACTTAAAACATCAGGTGTACCTGGACCCTCGGTAGGAGCTGGTGTAGTCGTACCCTCATATACATGTGCCACCTGAGCATTCTTCAGCAATGGGCAATTTGGCTTGATATGCCCCTTCTGATGGCAGTTGTAGCACTCCAGGTTGCGGTGAGGATTCTGGCCACTATTCTGAGAATTCTGACCCTGATTCTGAGAGCTCTGACCACGGTTCTGACTGGGGCCTGAATCATTTCTCTTGACTCTTTTAGGCGCTTTACACTCGTAATCAAAGTGCCCGGTCTTGCCACAATTAAAGCATGTCAACTTGCTCCGGTCTCTCTTTTTCCCCTGTGGCTTTGCAGCTGAAGAATTTCCTGTCTCTGATTTCTTGCTAGTCTGCTCTTTCTGGCTATTATTCTGATTCTTTGCTCTCTCTTGTTGGGCAGACTCATCATTTTCTTCGTAGCGGCTGGCAAAGGTGATAACTTCATGGAAGGGAAGATCGATATGAGCTGTAACCCCATTCAGATACTTTGTAGCGAGGCCCTTAATGAATTTCTTGTTCTTCTCAGTTGGGTCTTGAATTAGGTTAGGGGCATAACGGGAAAGCTCATCAAATTTCATCGCATATTCAGCAACTGTCATATTTCCTTGTTTCAGATTGACAAATTGTTCACGAAGGCGTTCACTTGCTTGTGGAGGAATGTATTTCTCATTGAAAAGTTCTTTGAATTTTGCCCAGGACATGTTGGCTACATCATTTCCAATCTTAACGGTGTCCCATCAGTGCTCAGCTTGATCTTTGAGTTGCCATGCTGCCAGGAAACGCTTTCTCTGATCCTCAAGTTCCATCCCTTCTAAGATCTTCTCACAATTCTTGAGCCATGACTCTGCTTCAACAGCAGACTCTCTACCAGTGAAAGGAACTCCGCCCAAGTTTTTGAATTTCTTTGACATCCGTTCTAGGTCGAATGGCTGTGCGACTATAGGGTCGGGCTGCTCATGAATGGGCTCTCCTTCGGGTGGCCCTCTAGCTCCACCTCTCCCACTTCCACGTGTTCTAGCTCTAGTACTCATAATGAATTAGTCTGTAACATCAAGGGGAGAGTCAGACCAACAGAAATGAAATTTTTTCAAAGGAATGGCTAAGAGGTGAAAATGATGTAACGACTGATAAATATGTGCTATTATGTTATGCTCACTCTAGGACTTTAGTCCTATCTCTAATGAGACGTATTGTTATAAATATGTTATATCCCCAAAACTAAGGTTAAACCAAAGCTCTGATACCAACTGTGATAACCCCAAACCTCCGTAGAACGAAAGCTGAGATGATCATTGGAATATAACATAAATATAGCAACACATAACACAGATAACAACATAAATATAAGAATCTATTAAACAACAACATCAACATAGCCACAGAATATGGATGTTATCATAACAAAGGATCCCAGTCACAGAATCCTACTTATTACATCAAAATCCCAACAAAAGGAAAACAAGTACATAATGTCAAAAGTACAGTTTGAAATGAAATGGAATACGATCAGAATGTCTCAAAGTCTAAGCAAAAACAAAGATAAAGATGAGGGTCTGCATAGTCCAGCAAAGCACCTCGATAAGCAGCAACACCAAAGCAAATAAGCAAGCCCCAAGATCAGCAACTCCAAGGAAGCTAACAAACAACCTGTCAATTGGCTGCCCGTGTGGAAAGAGGGCACCCGAATTTGCAAAGTGAAACAAAATTCGAGTCAGTCGTGGGACTGGTATGAGAATTCTTTCTATACTACTAATCATATGGCGAATCACAGGACCACACCGCTAAGGCGGAACGGGTTTACTCCATTGGATTGCCAGTGCATAATTAAGTAAGTCGTTTAAATAACGCTATGCATTTAAAGAAAAATGATGTCGTTATAAGACCCAAGTCCCATCACACAATGCAACGCACACCAGAGGAAAGGGTTTTTCCTTATAACGATCAAAAGATGATAAATACGTCAAACGTATCACTACTAGTGTGCATATGTTTTCATAAATCATTTCAATATAAATGTATTAATCCTAGACGACATAGGTACCATATATTATGCCGCCGTATATAAGTATACAACTAAAATCGTAATGTCGTATTGGAGGATTGGTTTCCATCATGAGTCGAGGCTAGGGGCAAGCTCCTCTCCGATTCGAGACACTCTAGCAAATGCCTCAGGATTCCCCGTAGTGAACCCTTGGATCTTCAGGGCCGGTCCACACATATGTGTATGGATTAGTTATGCCTGAACACACGCTTCCCGGTTCCTTTGAACCTATAATGTGACCACCAACGGCCTATAAACAACGAGGTACCTCAAATTCCATCATCCACATAAGTAAGATGCCAGCGCTGGTAGGTCCCTGACATCACTCTAGCTAGAAAGAAACGTGTGCACTCCCTGCAGTCCGTATCCCATTTTGACTCATACCGGGGTGTGAGGCTCGTGAGGTTACGCTATACACAAAGCTACGCCTAAACAGGCCATGCTTTGATCATCTTCCACAAGGCCTGCTTTTCAACAAAACCTTGATCATTCGCATCTTAACGTGCCACATTGACAACTCGCGTCATGCTATCAATAACTACTAACATATACCAGGGTGTTAAGCAGAGAATAAATTCTCTACCACCAAACAAGCATACATTAATAAAAATTGATTTAATTACACGAAACGAGTTCCAACGTCAGACGCGCGTCCATACAAGTCCGTTTTGGGTTTGAACGAAACCGGAGATACCAGAGAGGTTCTCGCTTATCCAGACAATCAACACATACGACCGGCCAACTACTACATCAACCCCTTTGTGGGAGCAAATCAGTCCAAGGTCTCAATAATCGTTGTCCATTCGACGTGAAGATCGCCGGTCTTCAACATCGTCTTCTATTTTTTTTTTGATTTAAAATATCGTTTGATTATTTGAAATGAGTTAAACTCGGCCTTTTCAAATAATCATCGCATAATTATCATTTAAAACATTTCACGTCGTTTATATTTATTTATAGCGATTTATTTCTATTTTTATTTATTTAAAGATAGTGCGAGTTAATTTAAACGACGCTTCGAGTCGATAGGCGACCCTGGCGCTGCTTTTATTAAAATTTGTTTTAAACATATCTTAAAATCTAACCGTCAGATTTTGGTAAATTTTATGTCGTTGGAAAGCTCTTTCCAAGACGGTCCTAACGGATCCAGTTTTGGGAAAATTTAACGGTCGGATCTTTTTGTACGACCGTTTAAAGTTATTATTTCAAAACGCGAACTACCGCGCGTGTTTCGCTTAGTTTTAGTTTATATTGTATATATATATATATATATATATATATATATATATATATATATATATCGACCATGTAGCGATCCCTACGATTTTAATTTATTCTTTTAAATCCCTACATTTATATTTTTGTCCACCAATCCTAATGCGACAAAATAGAATGTTTTCAACTATGTATATTTTTTTCATTTATGTAAATTACAATTTCCCTTTTTCTTTTATTTACATGTATACTGTAAATGTCTTTTATTCTTTTCTCTTTACACTAAAAATGTAAATTCTCTTTTTATTTTTCATTTGCATAGAAAATGTAAATGTTTCTTTTTATTTTACATTTACATAAAAATGTAAATGTTTTTCTTTATTCTCTTTTTTTTACATAAGAAAATGTACATATTGCTTTTATTTCCTTTACATTAGAAAATAATGTTACTTTTCTTATTTCCTATACATTAGGAATAATGTTTCTTTTTCTTATTTTCTTTACATTAGAAAATAATGTAACTTTTCTTATTTACATTAGAAAATAATGTAACTTTTTCTTATTAACAAAGAAAATGTTAATGTCTTTTTCTTTTTAACAAAGAAAATGTTTATGTCTTTTTCTTTTTAACAAAGAAAATGTTTATGTCTTTTTCTTTTTAACAAAGAAAATGTTTGAAAAGTCAATCTATATTTCTATGTAATATTTGCATTGTAAAATGCAAATAAAAAGGGGAATTTTATTTCTAATATAGACGTCTTTTCTAGTGCAAACATTTCTAATCTGAATATAATTTCTAATGCACATGTTTGATTCATTTCAACTATATAATATGACACTAGTATTGGGTGTCACTACAACCATATTAACACAACCATATAGATTAACGCCACAGTGAAATTTTTGGGTGTCGCTATAATCATATTAACCCAACTAGATAAATTAACATAATAGTGGAATTTTGGGGGGTCACTACACCCATATAAACACAACGATGAAATATGTGATACAATACTCAAATTATCACTACGGTGGTTTTTGGTGTCATAATATCCAAATTAACACGACGGTGTAAATTGCGTCATCACACAATTTTAACACAAGTACAATTGGGTGTAGTTCTGATGAGTCACAATAAAGGTCCCAACTTCACTTTTATTTGTAAATGAAAATGAATATTTAAACTCACATTTTATATTATACATAAAAGTAAAGGTTAAACTTGCATTCCATTATGTTCACCAAAACCAAAATAAAAATTAGTATTTTGATTTGTGCATAAAGATAAACATTTGCTTTTATTTTAGTAAGCAAAATAAAGATAAAAATTGTCCTTTAATTTATGACCATAAAAATTGTTCTTTTTATCTTGTTGACAAAACCAACATAAAAATTGGTCTTTTTATTATGTTAATCAAAATAAACATAAACATTGGTCTTAACAGAAGCAACATAAAAATTGGTCATTTTATTTTGTTAACACAAGAAACATAAGATTTAGTCTTTTTATTTTGTTAACAAAAGAAACATAAAATTTAGTCTTTTTATTTTGTTAACAAAAGAAACATAAAATTTTAGTCTTTTTATTTTGTCAACAAAAACTATGTTAAAATTGTCCTTTTTATTTTAACAACAAAATTAAATGTTAAACTTGAAAACAAAATAAACAAACAAGATTGTATGTCTTAATTTTATTTAAGAAAATAGAATGAAAATAAAAACCAAAATTAAAGTAGTGTCATTTATGTTTTGTAAATAAAATTTTAGCCTCAAATAGAACGGAGCAAAGATGGGAATTTTATTATGACCACATCAAGATTTTACAGGTCTGACTAACATAGTTATTCCATAGTATCACCACACATTCCAATGACCACACGAACATCGCATACAAATATCACCATAACACAGATCAAGAACAATAGTATACAAATTAGAATCTCACGATTAACATTAACATATAATTATTTAATTTAAATCAGAGTTCTCACCGTTTTGCAATTTGTCAAATTTTCAAATGGTTCAGAAAGGTCTCGTTTCAGTCCAGAATTGTAGATCAGATCCCTACGATCACACAGATCTGAAATCGTCCAATTTCATGTTCATATGAGTTACTTATGGTCATTTAAAGATTTAAAACAATTTTATTTAAATTAATTAAATAATAAATTAGGAATTTGACCTTCTTCCTCTTGTCTGAATCTCGGCCGTGACCTTCTACAATTGCTCGAAACTAGGTCACGAAATTTCAGCCTCCTCGTCGGGCTTCGGGACAGTCAAAGGCCACCACGCCGTAGAGCTACCAGAGGCGCACCTGCTGGAGGAGCCACGGCCAACTCGAGCGCCTGGGTGGGCCTGGGCGGACGTCGCAAGGTGGCGGGTTTGAGGGGTTTGTCCTCGCTCTACGGGTCACGAGGCCAGCAGTGGTTGGTACCAATGGAAAGAGGGGAGAAAGTTCTTTGGAGGGGTGTTTGGGTTCGGGTCTAATTCGCGAGGAGGCATGAGAAAAAGAAGGAGAAAGTTTCGAACAAGAAGAAGAGGGTGGCGGCGGCTGTTGTAGACGATGAACAGTGGAATGTGTTTTAGGGTTTTGATTTTCTTGTTTTTATAATATTTAGTGTGTAATTTTACAATTAAATCCTAAACTTTCAAACTAAGCAAAATTCAGTCCAAACAAAGTTGACCCTAGCTAATAGCCTATGTTCCGAACCCAACGGACCAGGTCCCGTCAGCCTAAACGGCTGTTTGTGCCCTGTATCATTTAAATTAATATTTAAATCCTTTATAATTTAAATTCTGTCGTACAAATAAATTTACCGAGGCCACATACGGACTCAGAAAAATCCAGAAAAAATATATTTGGCTTCGTTATGACGATACGGTCCTAACAAAATTAATTTCGTCTAATTCTGAGACCGTCTGAAAAATGGCTATTTTTCAGTCGATTAAATTTGACTGAAATGAACAAAACACATTTTCCTTTTCCATGCTCACATATAAATTCGGAAAATTCTAAAATTTGAAACCTAGCAATAATATGATATTCCGGTTCTAATGAAATTGGTTTCGTCGAAAACAGAGATCGTTTGAAAATTGACTATTTTCACTGGCTTTTTAATATTATTTAAAGATGGAATTTTTCATTTCTGCCACAATTTTCCCCCCAATAATTTAAAACAAAAATTTTAAATTGGTTCGGATTTTCCGGGTCGTTACACATAGATTCATGTATATGGGTACACCTAACTTAATAGGCAAATTCCCATATTCAAGATCCAATTAATTTGTAGATTCATGTATATAGGTACACCTAACCCAATAGGCAAATTCCCATAATCAAGATCTATTATAAAAAAAACATAAACTTTAAACATGATCTAATTCGCATAAATACTAACATCATGATTTTACAACTTGTATGATTCAACACAACTTAACATGACATCATTATCATATAACATAAGTATTTCAACATATGTGATAATATGAGATCTACAACATATATAAGATTTACAACATAGCATATCATAATTTGCAACATAGCATGATATGATTTACAACATAGCATAGCATGATTAATCACATATGACATAGCATAGGATTATTTACAACATAATCACTACAACATAACAACATATATATGATAACATAATAGCATAACAAGAGATCCACAACATAATTTACAAATACATAACAATTCATATCACTTTCTTGTGATCCATTCATAACTTAATGAAATTATTTTATAATAATATTGTGAGATTCATCATACTCACAATTTTAAAGAAGAGAAATAGAAAGAGAGAGAGCTTTTGATTTGATTTGAGTAGATTTAGTTTGTAGATTAGGCCTTCTTCTTCTTTAGTTTGTGACGGCTATGTTGAACTCCATGGCAACGACATGTCGGTAGCTCTCCAATTTTTCAAGTGATTTAGGGTTAGAGTCTACCCACTTATTTATAGATGTTAGGATTCATTTAGGCCATTAGATTTAACCTAGAAATAACCGCAGCCATTCAGACCAGATGGGGTTTATCTTATTGACTCAGCAATGAGTCAGAAGTGACTCAGCAAACACTCAGCAAATTAATAAACTTCTATTCATGTTTACATTAACTGCCCATATATATATATAAATATATATATACACACGCACCTATTCATGAATTCAAATTAATCCATAATTAACTTATGACCATTTCTACACATTAATTTTCCAATTAATGTCTTAATTCCATTTTTCGCCTTTTAAGGCAATTCACATATCTCAAATTTGTTATATGCCTTTTTAAGGCTATTTCGTGCAAATTCTCAATATTAATTCTTTTAATTTGTGAATATTAGTATTAATAGAAATACGGGGTGTTACATTCTCCCCTCCTTAAGGGATTTCGACCCCGAAATCTTCAGGTTTATATCCTATCATCAACCATCTACTCAATCAACAAACACTGGCATCCATTGTCTTTATAGATTTCTAATGCTTTCATGTTTAAATGCACAGTTTGTGTCTATGTCCGTATTCAATGCAAAATCAGGCGGTCCACTGATTCAGTTGACCTCCTTGATGCAATTCATGATAGTGCCATGCATTCATTATGTATGCAAAAGATCCTAATTGCTTACAAACTACTTCTATATGCGTGCACATCCATTCAACCGAATGTAGCTTCTATATGATGGTACAACCATTATACATCCATTATACTAAATACATTCATTTATGCAATATGCAATATGTAGTGACTGAGCCGATCTAGTGCCTAAAGTGTGTGTATATATGCATCCACGAGCAACCACTAGCAACCACTTGCATCCATTTTGCATCCATCATACATAACATGTCTCAAACACATGTTTCAACCATAGGATTATCCTAACTAAAGGTCAAAGATACTAATGAGAGGACATACTAAAGATAAGATAAGATAAGCTAAGCGATAAAGGAGAAATTAAAGGACATACCCTCAAAAAGAAAAGGGTATAGCGAACGCATCTTCCCTTCTGTCTCCCAAGTAGCGTTGCTCTCATCATCTCCCCATTGCACTTTAACTAGTCTGACCTCTCGATTTCTCAACTTTTTGATCTCCGACCCAAGAATACATGTAGGAGCTCATCTAATTGTTGCATCACGCTCTATTTTCACCTCTTTAAGCAAGCTCGGCTCTACCACCTCCGCGGTCTTGTGCAAACACTTCCTCAAATGTGATACATGGAATACGTCGTGTACTCCACTAAGTTTCTCAGGCAACTCCACCCTATACGCCATTTTCCCAATCCTGTCTTTTATAGGAAACGGCCCTACAAACCTTGGCGCTAATTTCCCAACGGACCCAAAGCGAACAACATTCCATAACGGAGACACTTTGATAAAAACCATGTCCCCAATGTCAAACTCAAGATCTGTCCTCCTCTTATCAGCATACGATTTCTGTCTATCTTGTGCTGCTTTCATCCTCCTTCGAATCAAATCAATCTTCTCTGAGGTTTCCCTAACCATATCGGGCCCAAGTAGGATTTTATCGGTAGATTCCCACCAACATGTAGGGGAACGGCAAGGCCTTCCATAAAGAGCTTCGAAAGGTACCATGCCAATACTAGACTGAAAGCTATTATTATATGTGAATTCTACCAACGGAAAGTGCTCTTCCCATGTACCCCCAAAGTCTAGGATACAAAGCCTTAAAAGATCCTCTAGAATACGATTCACCTTCTCGGTCTGGCCGTCTATCTGAGGATGATATGCGGTGCTCAAACATAGCTGAGTCCCTACCGCCTCTTGTAAACTCTTCCAAAATTCGCTAGTGAAGATGGGATCACGGTCGCTTACTATACTAGAAGGAATACCGTGCAAACGAACTATCTCTTTAATGTATACAGAAGCCAACCACGGAGCAGTCCTCTTACTTTTCACGGGAATAAAATGGGCGCTCTTAGTAAGTCTATCTACTATAACCCAAATCCCCGTATTACCCTTCCTTGATCTTGGTAATCCATCCACAAAATCCATTGAGACGCTTTCCCATTTCCATAGTGGAACTTCCAATGGGTGAAGCAACCCACCGGGTTTCTTTTGTTCCGCTTTTACTCGTTGGCACACCAAGCATCTAGCGACGTACTCGGCCACATCCTTTTTCATACCGGCCCAAAAGAAAACCCGCTTCATATCTTTGTACATCTTGTCTCCACCGGGATGAATGGTCATCTTTGAGCGATGAGCATCATCAAGAATGGCTTTCCTTAAGTCTTCGTCTTGTGGTACACAAAGTCTATTATCCCTTCGTAACCAACCCTTATCGTCTAGGGTATGCCTACGAAGATGGCTAGACGACTCCCCTCCTTTGAGCTTTTCTACTATCTCAACCAACTGGGGGTCGTCTTGTTGTGCCTCACCAACTCGTCCTAGAAGTGTAGGTCTAACCTCCAAGGATGCTAACAAACCAGGTACTAGGTCAACGGAGGGTCTAAAGTCAAACATGGAGATGAATTCTAAGCTTCGTCGTTCAACAAACAACGGACTCAAGGACAACCTTTTCCTACTTAAGGCGTCTGCTACCACGTTACCTTTGCCCGGAGTATATGCTATTTCAAAATCGTAGGAGGCTAGGAATTCCATCCACCGTTGCTGCCTTAAATTCAAATCCTTCTGAGAGAATAAGTATTTTAATGATTTGTGGTTAGTGAACAGTTCGAATTTCTCACCAAGAAGATAGTGACGCCAAGACTTAAGCACGAAAACAATTGCGGCTAACTCAAGGTCATGCGTAGGGTAATTCTTTTCATGAACCCTCAACTGCCTTCCACCATAGGCTATTACTCTTCCCTCTTGCATGAGGACCGCGCCAAGTCCCGTCCCTCAAGCATCAGTATAGACGGTAAACGGTTTATTCCCGTCTGGCAGCACTAAGACTGGGGCTGAATTTAAGGCTCTCTTTAAACGTTGGAACGCATCATCACAATCTTCGTCCCACGTACAAACCAGGTTCTTCTTCGTTAACCGTGTTAATGGAGCTGATATTTTTGCGAAGTCTTTGATAAACTTCCTATAATAGCCAGCCAACCACAAGAAACTTCTTACTTCGGTTACATTTTTAGGGACCTTCCAATCTTGGATGGCCACCACCTTTGCGGGATCCACTGCTATCCCTTCCTTGGAAACCACGTGCCCTAAGAACCGTACTTCTTTCCTCCAGAAGTGACACTTAGAAATTTTGCCTTAAGGTTATGCGCTCGAAGGGTTTCCAACACTTCCCTAAGATGTAGGGCATGCTCTTCTTCATTCTTAGAAAAGACTAAGATGTCATCCACAAAGACTACCACAAATTTGTTAAGGTACTCCCTAAACACCCTACTCATCAAATCAACAAAATATGCGGGGGCGTTTGTCAAACCAAAGGGCATCACTAGCCATTCATAGAATCCGTCAGGAGTCCTAAAAGCAGTCTTATCTATACTATCCTCAGCCACTCTCAGTTGATGAAAGCCAGTGGCTAAGTCCAACTGCGAAAACACCGAGGCGCCAACTAACTAATCAAAGAGATCGTCAATCCTCGGCAGTGGGTGTCGGTTCTTTTTAGTAAGCTTGTTTAGTTCTCTATAGTCCACACAAAGTCTAGGGGACCCATCCGCCTTTGCATCAAATACTACTGGAGCACCCCACTCTGATATACTACGTCTTATGAACCCCTTCTCAAGCAACTCCTTCACTTGCTTATTGAGTTCCCTCCTTTCACAAGGAGCCATGTGGCGCACTGGCAAAGATACGGGTTTAGCATTATCCACAAGATAAATTTGAAAGTTTATCTCCCGCTTTGGAGGTAAGCCCTTCACCTCCTCAAACACATCCGGATATTCCCGGACCACCTCTACCGTTCGCAGATTCTCTACAGACGCGTCAAGCGATTCAAGATAACTTAGCATAACGGAATTTATGGGATTACAAAAGATGTCGAGAGCATTACCAAGGCGAGTCACAAGCCTAGCTACTCTCCTTTCACAATCAAGAATGGCCCCATTTCTAGATAACCAATCCATTCCTAAAATTAGCCCATAGCCCGTGAAGCCCAATACATAAGCATCACATCTAAATTCAATGCTAAGTATAGAGATTTTCAAATCCAAACATATCATGGTCAAATGAGCCGAACCCCCAATTGGATTGGAAACAACCGAGGGATCCTCTACTAAACTGGTGTTCAAGTGCAGTAATTCAACTAATGATGCAGAGATAAATGAATGAGACGCACCAGAATCGAATAAGGTATGGATAGGATGATCAAACAGAAAAACTAAGCTTTCAACAGAAATTGTTCTACCTCTTTCTTGCAGCGGTGGGGCCGTAATAGCCTGAGCTTGCCCCCTTGCCTGCCCTGGTGCCATTAGAGCCTGCACCTGTCCTCCCGAGGTAGACCCTGCCCTCTGCCCCTTCTTTGGGCAGTCCTTCACCAAATGTCCCGCATCTCCACAATGAAAACAACCAGTCTTCTTTTTCTTTCTACAATCTTTGCTGAGATGGCCAGGCGTCCCACAATTGAAGCATCTCTTCTTCCCTTTGCCATTATTGTTTTTACCACCCTTCTTATTTTGCTGTTGGGGTTTCTTCTGATCCCCTTTCTTTTCAACTGCCTTATCCTCATGCATAAGTGCCATTTCTACTAGCCTTTCAAAGGTGGCTCCCATAGGGATGTGGGTCATAGCCAACCCTTGCAATGGTTCATTCAAGCCTCTAACGAACCTCAAAGCTTTATTCTCTGGCGTGTTCACCAACTCCAAGCCAAACCTTGCTAACTGATTAAATTTATTGACATACTCCTTCACTGGTAAGCTCCCTTGCTTTAATGTCAGGATTTTTTCCATATTTAAATTCTCCTTTGCCCTTGAAAGAAACTTTGCCTCAAACCTTCGTCTGAAATCCGCCCATGAATCAATTGGATGTTCCCCGTTACTGACCTCCCACCAAAACGCGGTCTCTCCCTTCATTAACCAAGCAGCTAAACGGACTTTCCTCCCATCTTTCACTTCAAAGATATCCAACAATTCCTCAGTCTCCTTAAGCCAGTCTCTGGCCTCCACAAACGTCTCAGTCCCTTGAAAAGTTTTTCCTCCCATAGCCTTAAATTCCTTGCACGTCTTTGGAAAAGTGTCAACACGAGGAGGAGAAGGAGGAGGAGGAATGGGTGCAACTGGGGGTGGAGGAACATCTGCTGGGCCTGCAGTGGTGGCCCTAGCCTCCAAATATCTCCTAAACCACCCTGGAATCGTCACACCTTCTGGGAGATTAAGATCTTCAGCCATGCTGAAACGAAAAAGGAAAGATTCAAAATGGAGAATTCGAAAGATAAAGATAAGGATATGGATATTTGGGATTATGTTTTTCATAAAAACTTTCTCTAAATAACATGTTTTTGAAAGCACTTCTTCCAAAAATACTTTAGAAAAATATTTTTCTAAAAATTTTATCTGTTCTGGTAACCTTATGCTCTGATACCACGTGTAACACCCCACGTCCATTAATGTCACTCACAAAGGGAATGCATTAACTTCTATGGAGGTTTTAGGTGAATATAGAACAGTAAAATTTCAACAAGACAGATATAAAATAGTACTTGGAAATTTAAAAACTTTATTTCAATTGCAGCAGAAGTCAAAACATGTTTGATTACATCATAACACCATAATCAAAGTCAAGTTCAATATCTATCTTGATAAAACAAGTACATAATCCCATTACATAAATAGCCATTAAAAAGAAAGATAACAAGCTGGACTTTACTTCAGCAGTCCAAGCTTTCCAAGAGATAAGCAATCCAATCAGACTCCACTGGAACTTGGCCCAACCTGAGGACCTGAAGGGAGAAAAGGATGAAAAAGAAGGGGGGGTCAGACATAAAGTCTGGCGAGTATGATAATTCTACAATACTATTATCAAAATAACTGGACTAAGGCATAAGCTGGAAAACAAGGAAATGTCTATGAAAGAGCAGATTAAGGACATAGACAATCGCTAAAGGAAACGTTATAGGCTCTCCTAAATACTAAAGGATAAACACTATACTGCACCACACCAGTCACCCTAAAGATTGATTCCACTTAGCTTCACTTAGAAACTTTCTTAATGGCTTTACGTACTCCTAGCTGACTACATAGGTGCCGCCTGCCCCTATCTCCACTAGGTGTACCCCACTTTCCATTTTTCGATCGGCTCCCTAGTCGTAGATACCCGTGCTGGCCCCACAGTGGGGTGTATCATTCCCCTAAAGTGGAAACCCGTTATAACGGAGATGCACGGCTTATACCTACACGATGCAACAACGTCTTACCTACCAGCCTGGGTCCACACACGCATATGAAACCCGTTGGACTTGCGTTGCCACCGCTCCCTAGTTTGGCCTCTTATAGTCAAACCCAGTATGCGTGTCCCGTCCTCGACTTGGGTCGAGCCCACAAAGATACGTTTTGGGATACTGGTTGAAATGGGCCCCCATTATTTCCCACAAGCATTCCACCTAAGCTTGTCCCATTAGTCCATCCACTTAACCCACTTAGTCATGTTCATTTACATGTGTATTTGGTTAAGTCTAATCGTATTTCAAATGCCTCTAAAGGCAACCACTAGATTCCTCATGCCACCCAAGGAACCTACTTATCCCCCATGTCCCACCTTACATGATTATCTGGCTAAGTATTTCTTAATTCATTAAGGCCATAACCTCATAAAGACCTCTCACATTAGACTGGCATTTATGGCAGCTGGATTTGCCGGGCGGGTCCGGGCAGTCTTACACCATAAAAGAGTCTAACCTCGTGTCTTTACAACTGTTATGCTTTAGTTTGGGCCTAGGACCTCTCACATTGGGCCGACATTTGTGACTACTGGATTTGCCGGGTGGGTCCGGGCAGGTTTACGTCACAAACGGGTCCAACCTCGTGTCCTAAGCATTGATTATTATTAATAATCCACTTTCCCCAATTTTAATAATTCCCTACTTGAATTATTAATTAATTCCAAATTTAACAATGTCCATAATTGACTCAATTATGGACATCCATTTAAGGCATGCAAAATCATATCAATTGCACCGCAATTTATTAATTTCCTAATATTACACCTACCCCACGTTTGAACGTTTATTCGCAAAATGTATGCTAGACCCGATTAGTCTAACTCATAGCATAAAAGAAAATATTCACAACAACAACATATATATGTGATAAATAAATCATAACAAGGGGTAAAACTTGCATACATTACAACTTGCATAAGGTTATACATGTCATGGATCTAAGGGTGTCAACTTATTCATAATTCACATAATATGATTTTGATCAAATTTCATAAACTTGTATAGGACATGTGTGAATCAACATCATTAACAATATGGTTTTATATGGGTACACCTAACTCAATAGGCAAATTCCCAAAAATCAAAATTCATTTAATCATAGATTCATGTATATGGGTACACCTAACTTAATAGGCAAATTCCCATATTCAAGATCCAATTAATTTGTAGATTCATGTATATGGGTTCACCTAACCCAATAGGCAAATTCCCATAATCAAGATCTATTATAAAAAAAACATAAACTTTAAACATGATCCAATTCGCATAAATACTAACATCATGATTTTACAACTTGTATGATTCAACACAACTTAACATGATATCATTATCATATAACATAAGTATTTCAACATATGTGATAATATGAGATCTACAACATATATAAGATTTACAACATAGCATATCATAATTTGCAACATAGCATGATATGATTTACAACATAGCATAGCATGATTAACCACATATGACATAGCATAGGATTATTTACAACATAATCACTACAACATAACAACATATATATGATAACATAATAGCATAACAAGAGATCCACAACATAATTTACAAATACATAACAATTCATATAACTTTCTTGTGATCCATTCATAACTTAATCAAATTATTTTATAATAATATTATGAGATTCATCATACTCACAATTTTAAATAAGAGAAATAGAAAGAGAGAGAGCTTTTGATTTGATTTGAGTAGATTTAGTTTGTAGATTAGGCCTTCTTCTTCTTTAGTTTGTGACGGCTATGCTGAACTCCATGGCAACGGCATGTCGGTAGCTCTCCAATTTTTCAAGTGATTTAGGGTTAGAGTCTACCCACTTATTTATAGATGTTAGGATTCATTTAGGCCATTAGATTTAACCTAGAAATAACCGCAGCCATTCAGACCAGATGGGGTTTATCTTATTGACTCAGCAATGAGTCAGAAGTGACTCAGCAAACACTCAGCAAATTAATAAACTTCTATTAATGTTTACATTAACTGCCCATATATATATAAATATATATATATATACACACGCACCTATTCATGAATTCAAATTAATCCATAATTAACTTATGACCATTTCTACACATTAATTTTCCAATTAATGTCTTAATTCCATTTTTCGCCTTTTAAGGCAATTCATATATCTCAAATTTGTTATATGCCTTTTTAAGGCTATTTCGTGCAAATTCTCAATATTAATTCTTTTAATTTGTGAATATTAGTATTAACAGAAATACGGGGTGTTACAGCTGCCAATAAACTTAGCTTTACTATTGGACCTGATAGGTAAATAATCGACTATCAAATGAATTTTTCTTATTGGACTTTTTGACGAGTTAATTCGAAGAGACCGGGATGGGAACTAGACCCAAAACCACTTCCAACCAACTGTGCGCTCGCGATTAACATGCAGGTGTTTAAAGATGGAGCATTGAAGACCGTTGATCTTCATAAGCAGAAGAACTACTCGTTGGATATCTCTAGTTTGCTTCCTGAGATATTTTGACTTGTGATTCTGTCGTAATAGAAATCATCGGATTGCAAGGAATTCTCGTTACCGATCCTTGGGTTAATTCTTAAATAGGATGAGGTAGGAGGGTGTCGTCGATTCATCATGTTCCTGGATGACTTGCGTGGATGAATGTCTAACAGGGTTTTTCTTGAGGGTCTCATACGTTGATCTTTACAAATATACCAAGTTTGGTGGCGGAGAAATTCTCTTTCTTAACGCCGAGAGTATATTCGTAGACGTTAATTAGTGTTTTGATGGATCTGACGATGTGACATTCAAGGATGTGAGATGTTCTCTAAAAGATAAGACGTGACCTCAAGCGTCACAACCGGGAAATGACAAAAATTGGGCAGGCAACATGGCTAGGTGGGTTATACCCATGCAGGGTGTATTGTGACCAATCCAGATAAAATCCTTATTTGTTTTTCTTTAGATTATGTATCTCCACAGAAGGACGGTGGGCCCTTAAAACGATTGGATGATAATACATTTGCTACACTCAAGCTAAATGAGTGGGCAGTCATGTGTGGCTGGGTTGCAAGATGTTCTTGTTGAACCTCGGTGTATCCCCCTTAGACTACACTGATCGAAAGGTGGTCCCGTACCTTGTCATCGTCGAAATCCATTCTGCAATAAGTGCCATGCATTTTTGATTTTATAATAAATATGTAGAGCGTAGGATGCAAGCGTTCTGCTAGATGATTATTTATTTGTGATTTGATATACATTATTATTATATCACCCGATTTTGATATACCAAAAATGTTTTAGGTTATAGTATGGTAAAAATCTTCTGTGTTTATGTGTGGGCTGGTCTTACTACTACCATTTTCTTTCAAAATGGATTTCTAAAGTTAAGCAAGTTGTTTGTCTTGTGAATTTATCATTGAAATTATTCCAGACTGATTCGGGTGAATTTCGCTTTGCTTCAAATGTGCTCGGGTCAGACTGAGTATTTTATCAGGTTAGGTTTCCGCTTGGAGCTTCAAAAGAGGAGCTGGAGGCAAGACGTATGTTTACATTTTCTAGTAGTAAGTTATTCTGTTGTGTGTTGTATTGAAATGTACGTATTCTCTGATGTTGTAATATACCGTTCTTTTTGTATAAAGCATTTGATATTATATTTCATCCATTACGTTATGAGACTTTGATCTTCTTATTCTTCTATTCTAATGTGACAACCCACGTCTGTATTGTCATTCTTTATCAGAATGCATTAAGTTTCGTGAAGCATTATAGTTCAACAGAAACATTACAAGACATATATAAAATGACAGCAGAATTAAAATTTTATTTAATAGAAAAGCTTCATTGTTCAAACCCTGTTACATAATAAGTCTGGAATACTGAAAACATAAAACTTCTACATTGTACAAAAATCATCATCATAGTACAATGGTATAAAAATAGCATAATCCCCAGAATATAGCCATAGAAGAGAAGATACGAAATCAAGCATTACATCTAAGCAGCTCCAAGAAGAATCCTAATCAAGCCTGAGTATTCCCACCCTGGGAACCTAGGGGAGGGGAGGGGGAGAAACAGAATTGAGAGAAGAGGAAACAAAATGGGTCAGATATAAAGTCTGGCGAGTCCAGTTACTTTTAGCATATAAATAAGTAAAAACATCACGAAAGGCATATAAATTGGAGAGAGATAACAATGTCATATGGCAGGTATAACATGGTGAACAGGATAAACAAAATAGAACATATTGCGCTTCTCTAATTCATTTCTCTCTGCACCAATACTAGTATCACAAGAACAAGATGATCCCAACAAGTACAAGATGATAGAGTTAGGCGTATTTCTAGTGAGAAATTTTACCCCATACAATAATAGGTAGCCTAAATAGAATGGATAGGTGTTAACCCCTGATGAAAATAACGGGCTCCTAAAAAAGCAAGACTAGATGTTCCATAATTACTACCCCCGATCGATCGGTTCCCTAACTCGTAGATACCCTGTGTTGTCCCCACAGGTGGATGTATCACTTACTAAAGTGGCAACCCTTTGTCTATAAGATATGCACAAACCATATCCGCAGGTGTCACAGCGACTTAACCTCCCTGGAATGGACCCATGCTTACACATGACCCCAATGGAATGTGCCGCCCAAACTGTACCTTAGATGGACCTCTAACAACCAACTCAGTAAGCGTGCCCTGCCCTGACCTAGTTCGGCGTTCTTAGTTTGATACCGATATAGTTTATTGACTGATGTGGGTCCCACACTCCGGATGATACAAGCTTCCCCCATGCTTACATCCCCATACTCGGATTTCAACAGGTTATGCCTACTGGTTTAACAAGATTGCATAACCCCATAGGTTAAGTTTGTTGGGTTCATACGCATAACCCGTCCCCGCATATTTAACAAGATTAACTTAACCCTCCCACCGACCTCTACTCAATGTTTTAAATCTCCTCGAGATGAGCCAAGATGAAAATTCGAGATATCAGCCAAAATCCGATATTTTGTACCTCGTTTAGTTACAAGTGTTTCAAATATTGCCCGAGATGGCCGAGATATTTTCCTGAGATATAGGCCAAAATCTAAGATTTCAAACGTTGCCCCTACTCAAGTTAATAGGTTCATGTAATCCTTATGGATTCAAATAGGTTAAGTGTTACTAGTTCATCACCATTCATTCATTTATGGTCATAATGTGCTAGGCCTCCCATATTAAGTCCACAACTTGTGGATGCTAGATATGCCAGTTGGTTCTGTGCAGAATTCTTCCATAAGTCGGACTTAACCTCTTGTCTTAGCACGTTACATGTTTATGCAATTAGACATCTCACATTAGATTTACCACTTGTGGAAGCTGGATATGCCGATTGGTTCCGAGCAGGCTTCTACCACAAGTGTAATCTAACCTTGTGTCTAAGCACGGTTATAGTTTCAATTTATTGTAAATCTAGGCATTTTCATTTTTAACCAATTACCATGTTTATTATGCCCCAAATCCCCGTCCAATCTACGATACAAGTTATGCCCCCATATTAAGGTTTTAGATCAAGATATAGACTACGCACCTAAATCCCATGTTTTGGTTCAAGGTAAAAATTATGCCCGAAATTCCTAATCATGTTTTACAATATGAATTATCCCCCAAATTAAACATTCCCAATCGTTCCCAATTTCGTGCGTTCGCGTATTTCAGCGATAGGCCTAGGCTCGAAGGTATCCTGACTATAAAATAAAAAGGGATGGAGGGAGAGAAGAGAAAAAGAATAAGCATAATGAATAAAAATGGCATAAGATGATAGAACTGGTCATAATGACAAAATAAGCATATAGTGACATGATTAGGCGAACTAACATAATAGGCATATGGTGACATGATTAGGCAAACTAACATAATAGGAATATGGTGATATGATTAGGCAAACTAACAGGACAGGGATATCATGAGCAGACATATGAGATCTACACAGTAAATTAGATATACAGGTAATGGAAGATCTGTTGTGATTCAGATTACTAACAGGCATAGGCTTAGATCCAAACTTATAAACATGTCAAGATTACATTTTAGGTGTTTGTATATAAAAGTAACATAAACTCACTGGGATTGGATCTAAAGAACATAGAATTGATCGTAGATGTTGTAGCACAGATCCTTGAATACGTATAACTTGTTTTTAAAGAAGAATAGGGCAGATCAAACATAGTTGGGCAGCACCTCATTGTCTCCATTGTTTTTGGTGAATAAAAAAAATGATAATGAGGTCTTATTTATAGCCTAAGGTCAACGAATCTCGCTCAGAACCATATCCAGGTGCATAGCAGGAATCTGCCCAAATCTCGGGAGGGTGGGATCAACATGGGTGTTGACACCCCTGTTATAGGGTCCACACCCCTAGGGGCGAGGTCGACCCCTAATGGGACGGTTTCCCTCCATTTTTCTCGCTTCTGTTTTTGATTTCAGGATATTATTTATGTGTATATAAATGGCTTATATGTATATAAACTTTAGACCTTAATAACTTCTTCATACGATGTCCGTTTTACCCAACCTTGGTCTCTATTTTAAGTAGAATTCCGAGATGAACGCAATGGTGCAGCCCATTTTACTTAATTCCTGATATTTAATTAAATATTCCTTAGTTTATTATTACAGTGTTGTAGGAATTACGAGGTGTTACATTCTCCCCAACTTGAAGGATTTCGTCCTCGAAATCTCTAAGTTAAGAAGAGTGCATATCCTAACATCCATCATCCACCAATCATAGACATCCATAGTCCTTAAAATATTTCTAATGCTTATATAACATATGAAAAGGTGTGTGTATATGTCCCTATACTAATGCAAAAGATCAGGAAATCCACTGATTCAGTTGATCTCCTTAATGAAATGTATGTTAGTACCATGAATCCAACATGTGTGCAAATAATCCTAACATATCATGTAAATGTTATATGTTGTGCAATCATCCGTCCAAATGCAACATCCAAATGATGATACACTCACTTTCATCGATTAAAAGAAGAAAAATGTGCACACATTCATATGCAATATGGGAGTGATTGTGCAGATCTAGTGCCTAATGTGTATGCATCCACAGGAAACCACTAGAAAACACTTACATCAATCAAACATAACATATCTCAAACACAAGTTTACATCCATGGGTTCCCTACCTAAAGGTTGAAGATTCGATCAATAGGATATACTTAAACGATAGAAACAAGCATGAATAAAAGTTTTGGAAAGGAAGTTAAGAACATACCCTTGAAAAGAAAAGGGTACGAAGTGCGAAAATTGTCTTCACTCTCCCAAGTTGCATCCTCTTGGTTGTCTCCCCACTGAACATTAATCAACTTGACTTCCTAGTTGTGTAGCTACTTAACTTCTGATCCAAGAATACGGGTAGGAACTCGTCTAATTGTCGCATCCCATTCCACCTCTACTTCCTCAAGCATACTTGACTCAACTATTACTGCGGTATCATGCAAGCTCTTCCTTAAATGAGAAATGTGGAAAACATCATGAACACCAGACAGTCTCTTTGGTTGCTTTAATCTATAGGTCATTTGGCCAATCCTTTCTATTATGGGAAATGGCTCTACAAATCTCGGTGCTAATTTCCCTACAGATCCAAAAAGAACCACATTCCTCAAAGGGGATACCTTGGTGAAAACCATGCCTCCTACTTCAAACTCTATGTCAGTCCTTCTCCTATCTGTGTAGGACTTCTGTCTATCTTGAGCTGTCTTCATGTGCCTATAGATAAGATCAATCTTTTTTGAAGTTTCTCTAACCGTCTCAGGTCCAAGTAGAAGCCTTTCTGTAGCCAACAAGTCGGTGATCTACAGGGTCATCCATACAATGCTTCAAAGGGTGTCATTCTAATACTGGCCTGGTAACTATTGTTGTAAGCGAACTCTACCAAAGGAAGATGCTATTCCCGAGTCACTCCGACATCTAGGATACACATCTTAAAAGATCCTCAAGAACTTTATTTACCCTTTCCGTCTGGCCATCGTCTGTGGGTGATAAGAGGTGCTCAAACACAACTGTGCACCTAATGCCTCTTGCAAGCTCCTCCAAAATTCACTGGTGAACATGGGGTCACGATCACTCACAATACTAGAAGGTACTCCATGCAGACGGACTATCTCACGAAGATAAACTACTGCCAACTATGTTGTCGTCTCTTACTCTAAATAGGGATGAAATGAGTGCTCTTTGTAAGCTTGTCCGCTATAACGCAAGTATTGGTGTTGCCTTTCCTTTATCTAGGCAAACAATCAATGAAATCTATAGAGACGCTCTCCCACTTCCACTGTGGGACTTCCAAAGGATGAAGTAAACCACCCGGCTTCCTTTTCTCAGTTTTGACTTGCTAACAAATCAAACATCGAGAAACAAACTCCACCACATCTTTCTTAATCCCAGCCCAAAAGAAAACCCTCTTCATATCTGTATACATCTTATCACCATTTGGATGAATAGTCATCTTAGAATGATGGCTTCCTCAAGGACTGTCTTCACCAAACTCCCAACTCGGGGAACACAAAACCATCCATCTCATCGCAACCACCCACTATCATTCATGGAATATCTACTGAGGTGATTAGAAGTCTCCCCTCTACTGAGCCAATCAAAGATGTCTGCTAGATGTGGGTCCACTCACTGCGAAGCCCCTATCTGGTCTAACAGAGTAGGTCGCACCTCTAATGATGCCAATAAACCAGGTATAAACTCGGTGGAGGGTCTAAAATCAAAAGCCAATATAAACTCTAAGCTTTTCCTCTCTGTAAACAGAGGAATCAAAGTCTTCCTCTTCCTACTCAATGCGTTTGCCACCATATTACCCTTGACAGGGTTATAAGCAATCTCAAAATCATAGGACGCTCGGAACTCCGTCCATCTTTGTTGCCTTAAATTAAGATCCTTCAGCAAGAACAAGTACTTGAGAGATTTATGATCGGTGTAGAACTCGAACTTCTCTCCAAACAGATAATTGCACCAAGTATTAAATGCTAATACATTGGCAGTTACCTCTAAGTCATGGGTAGGATAGTTCTTTTCATGAATTCCTAGTTGTCTACCTATATAACATACTCCCTTCCTTCTAGCATCAGAACCGCACCAAGCCCTGTACTATATGCATCAGTGTATACTGTGAACACTTTGTTCCCATCGGGCAAGGTCAAGACTGGGGATGTTTTCCGAGCCCTTTTCAATCGCTGAAAAGCATCGTCACAATCTACATCTCAAGAAATGTTAGATTCTTCTTCGTCGGTCTGATGAGTGGGGTTGATATCTTTGTGAAGTCCTTAATGAACTTTCTATAATAGCCTGTTAAACCAAGAAAACTCTTCACCTCCGTTGCATTCCTTGGGACCTGCCAATTTTGACCTGCAAGTACCTTCACGGGGTCTACTGCTATCCCATCTCTAGAGGCCGCATGCCCTAGAAATCTCACTTTTTTCTCCAAAAATGACATTTGGAGAAATTTTCTTTTAGCTGATGCATCGGAGAGTTTTAAAAATGTCCCTTAAATGTCGGGTATGCTCTTCCTCACTCTTCGAGAATATCAAGATGTCGTCAATAAAGACCACAATGAACTTATTTAGAAACTTCCGAAACACCCTACTCATCACATCAACAAAATAGGCAGGTACATTCGTTAAACCAAAAGGCATAACGAGCTACTCGAAGAAACCATTTGGAATTCTAAAAGCGGACTTGTTTGTACTGTCCTCGGCCTCTCTCAACTGATGAAACCCCGTGGCCAAGTCTAACGGAGAGAAAACAGATTCACCAACAAGTTGGTCAAACAGATCATCTACCCTCAGAAGTGAGTGCTTGTTCTTCTTTGTGAGTTCATTCAACTCTCTATAGTCCACATATAAGCGAAGTGAACCATCCGCCTTAGTGGCAAATACTACTAGAGCACCCTTTTCAGATATGCTTTGCCTAATAAACCATTCTCAAGCAGCTCCCCTACTTGCTTGCTGAGCTCCCTCCTTTATCTTGGAGCCATATGGCGCACAGACAATGCAACTGGCTTTGCATTGCCTACCAAGTATATACGGAAATCAATCTCGCGCCTTGGAGGTAAGCCCCAAACCTATCCAAAAACATCTGGATACTTACAGACTACTGGTATTTATCGTAAATCATCGATAGATGCATCAAGCGACTCTAGGAAACTGAGAAGGACAGACACTTTTGGGTCATAAGAAATCTCGAAGCTCCTCCCATGGCAAGTCAAAAGTCTAACGACCCTCCTCTCACAATCCAGAATGGAACTATACATGGCTAGCCAATCCATCTCTAGAATCAAACCATAGCCCATGAAACCAAGCACATATGCGTCGCATTCAAACTCGATACCTAACACATGTATTCTCAAACCCCGACAAATCATAGATTAGCCATACCTCTAATGTGGTTTGTGTAATGACCCGAAAATCCGGTCCAATTTGAGCTGACCAAAAACACAAGTCCAACCCCAAATTAAACTGAAAATCAGGAAATTAATAGAAAGAAAACAGAGGGCGAGGAAAGATAAGATAGAAACTTAGAATAGAAGAAGAAGAAAACCACAATATCAGAGTAACACGAATCTCACAGCGGAACGAATAAATATATTTCATAACATAACTTTGAAATACAATTCTGTACTTGAATATACATATCATTATCAAAGTACAACACTTACAATATAGTGGAAATAACTATAGCTATATGATCCTGAAGCCTCCTGCTCCAAGCTCTTCCAGTGTATCTGTAAATCCCGACTACTTGACTGCCCGTACAAATTTAGGTACCCAAGAGTTTAGGGAAAACAACAAAATAAACTCCGGGCCAGTCATGGGACTGGTGTGAGTAAAACAGTTTAAAACAGTTCAAGCAGGTAATCGATATCTCATAAGACCACGCCGTATAACGGAACGGGTTTTTCCCTTATGAGAATCCAAATATCTTTATATAAAAAACCTTTTGATATTATAATAATGTCTATCAACACAATATAATAATCATCTAGCAGAAACACTTTCATCTCACGTTCTACATGTATAGTATACAATCAAAACCGCAAGCACGTATTGGGTAATGGATTTCCAACTATGACAAGGTATGGAACCACCTTTCGCTAGTGTACCTCTAGAAAGGAATACACTGGGTTCAACAAGAACATCTTGCAACCCGGCCACACATGACCGACCACTTATTTTGCTTGAGTGTATCGAATGTATATCACCAACGGTTCTGATCAGTAACCGTTTCCCGAATGGGAAAGCATCAACAATAGATTTTTTGAAATAAATGAAAACTCTAGATCAGGTGATTATACACCCTACTTCGGTGCGACCGACTTAGCCATGTTGCCTGCCCGATTTCTGTCATTTATCGACTGATGAGGCTTGAGGTTACGCTTCATCATCACATCAGATTCACTTCGAATGTCACATCGTCAAATCCATTAAATCACCGATTGACGTCCTCAACCATACATTATGTGTTAGCTAAAAGAAGTTTCCTTCTCCGCTTCC
This sequence comes from Allium sativum, assembly GCA_030737875.1. Classification (NCBI taxonomy): domain Eukaryota; kingdom Viridiplantae; phylum Streptophyta; class Magnoliopsida; order Asparagales; family Amaryllidaceae; genus Allium; species Allium sativum. The sequence continues at coordinate 170,549,122 of CM060912.1, forward strand.
ACTCTTGGTACGGTTGGAGAAATCAATATATGTGATCGTCTGGAAATACTCTGTCAGACATCCATCCATACAAGTCACCCAGGAACAGGATGAACCGAAGGCACTATTCAGTACATCCATCTTAGGCACCGTTATCTAAGACTTATACAATAGCCCTTGCACTTTAATCCGTCTTCAATTTTCTTTGGCATATACGATTCGCAACGCTTATGCCAATACAGAGTGATTCTTTGGATAATAATCCAACCGGTCTCTCCATATTAACAACGTTAAAATGGTCAAAACTTCGATAGTCTGTGATTTAACTATCGAAGAAAACAAGTGTGCAAACAACAATATTATTTCCAGATGGAAATTATATCGAACAAACATCATTGAACCTTTATCTCTTTATTTAACTTATTCATTTTTCCATCTCCTGTTTCCATATATTCAATATTTCTTATTTTCTAAATTTGGAAAATATACGTTATTAACAATGGAAAACATTTCCATTTCTTGTTTTCTTTATTAGGAAACATTTCTAGTTTCTTATTTGGAAAACATTTCCAAAGCTTCTTCATTGGACTTAGACAGATGTTTTAAACAAACCATCGCGATGCTAACTCAAACCATTACGCTTATTAAATAAATTCCTTTAACCCACCTTCACTATCGAACCTTAATCATTCCTTAGTTAAAAATGAATCAATCAAGTTGGGGTAATACTACCTCTCAGACCTTAACAGAACAACGTTTCCAACCTTGAAATAGACAAAGTTCACCCTTTTAATTCTTTAACACTTCCTTACGTAACTCTCCTTCGAATCATCTCTTATTCGATAATTCTTTCCTTCGAATAAGGTATATTCGATAACTCTATTCAATTTACTCTATTCGATTAACCCTTATCAATTAACTCTATTGGACTAATGCTATTGGATTAACTCTATCAGACTAATGCTATTTATTTACTTGTTTCCCTTAACTCCTTTCGAATAAAACTATATTCGATAACTCCTTTTAATTTCTATTCGAATAAACTATATTCGATTAACTCATTTGCTTTAACTCTAATCGATTAAACTAACATCGATTAACTCCTTTCGATTAAGCTAACATCGATTAACTCCTTACGATTAAACTAACAACGATTAACTCCTTTTAACTCGATTAAACTAACATCGATTAACTCCTTTTAACTCAATTAAACTAACATCGATTAACTCCTTTCGATTAAAATAACATCGATTAACTCCTTTTAACTCGATTAAACTACAATCGATTAAGTCATTTTAACTCGATTAAACTAATATCGATTAACTCCTTTTAACTCGATTAAACTAACATCGATTAACTCCTTTTAACTCGATTAAACTAACATCGATTAACTCCTTTCGATTAAACTAACATCGATTAACTCCTTTTAACTCGATTAAACTAACATCGATAAACTCCTTTTAACTCGATTAAACTAACATCGATTAACTCCTTTCGATTAAACTAACATCGATTAACTCCTTTTAACTCGATTAAACTAACATCGATTACCTCCTTTTAACTCGACTAAACTAACATCGATTAACTCCTTTCGATTAAACTAACATCGATTAACTCCTTTTAACTCGATTAAACTATTCATTGATAAAGATTTACTTTTAGTAACGGTTCTTCACTTTACAAATGATTTCCCTTTTTTTTTAATTCTATTTGTAAATGGTTTTACAAATATCCCCTATTCAATCTCATTTGTAAATGGTTTACAAACGTTTCTCTTTCTGATTGATTTGTAAATGGTTTTCAAACCCTTTCTCGTTCTAATCTATTTGCTAATGGTTTTACACTATTTCCTTTTCAATCCTATTTGTAAATGGTTTACAAATATTTCCTTGTATATCTTTATTTATACTACTCTGGTTATTTCCTTTTTTCTATTCTATTCGTTTTATCAACATTTTTCCCTTTTATAAAACTCTATTCGTTTTAAAAACATTTTCCCTTTTATTTACTTTCGAAATATTTCCTTTTATAAAACCTATTGATTTTATAAAATCCCTTTATTTCAATATACATTGAAATAATTCTTTTTACATCCCAGGGTCTTTTATGATATTTAAAATATCGAATAACAATGATCAACATCATTCTAACACACATAATCCATAACAGATATACATCACATTATATATCACAATATATGAAAATAGTAAATAAATGTTGAGGAATCCAGTCGGATTCCTCCAACCTGTTTCCCTGCATCACATATGTTAAAAAATATAGATAACATCACTTCCAGTTCCATATGATATATTCTGTTAAACAGAATCAATATAGAAATTCAACTAACTGACTAGCAGTTCAATCAAAAAGTCAACACATAGTCAATCAGCCAATATTTAACAGTTCTAAAAATACAACATGAAATTATAAACTGTTCAGCGTTGGTGAGATTTAGTCACATTTGCAGTTCACACTTATTATAGTATCAAATGATTTGTTTTAAACGTAGCAAGCATGTTTGGCTATTATAATGGGAAAACCCTATCCTCCGGCTTGCGTTGCATTGTGTGATGGGACCTGGGTCTTATAATAGCTTCATTTTTAGAAAAAGCATTGCGCTGTTTATTTCTATGCACTGGTATTCTTGGGAGGAAACTCGTTCCGTGTTATACGGCGTGGTCCCTTGAATTACTCTCTTTTAAAATAAAGTTTTAATAACTGTTTTAGTTCTCACACCAGTCACATGACAGACCTGGAGTTTATTGTTTTAACCTAAACTCTGGGTGCCCCTATTTTCGACACGGGCAGCTAGTAGTTTTGATTTTGCAGATTTATATTCACAGGATCCTGATTTACAGCTGGAACGATGCTCGGAAAGCTCTGTATCCGTGTATTACTTTCAGATGTGTTTTATATTGTTTTTCCGCTGCTATGTAATTTGTTGTAATCTCTGATAGTTATTGAATGTAATTTATTCAATTTTACTTTGTATATTCTTGTATTCTGATGGAATTGTTGTAATAGCAATGAAATGTTATTTCGTCTGCATTCTATTTTGTCCTGTTCTCAAAACGATCAGGGGTGTCGAACAGTCTAGATCGGTTTAACGACTGATTCGGATCGAGCGAAATTCTTGGCCGTCACATTTGGTATCAGAGCTTTGGTTTACAGAGCTCGAGAACAAGACACATTAGAACCATACGAAAGAATTCATCAGATGTTGGATTAGTAATATCCAATTAGAATGACTCGTTAGAGATGGGACCAGTAGTATCCTAGAACGAGTGTGAAGAGTATATTTTTCAAATGAAAACAATTTTGTTCTGAAAATTTAAACCATTTTATACGTATTTGAATATTTTATTTATATTGATTTGGACAATCCAATATATAAAGATTTTGCATATACACGTCATGAACATATATTCGAAGTTTTAATATACTGGATAGATATAGAATCACACTCTAGTCGCCCGGACATGATTCTGATGATGGCGCGCCATCACCAGTATTTATTTTCATGTTTCGAAGGTGTGATTTTCTATATATTTCCATTAGACTGGTGTGAGGACCAAAACTTATATAGATAAATTTATTGTTGTGATTTGGCATCAAAAACATGATTTCTGTATATATATCAAAATTATGAATTTGAAACTCTAATTCACTAATTGATTGATGGTTGTGTTGCTTGTTTAGTTGTTTGATAAATTTTGAACCATTATGCCTAATTGCATTTAATATTGAATTGTATTGAAAATTAGTTGCATTTGCTTGCATATACATGTACTTACATTGAACATGTCATAGCAAGGAGGCTAGAGCAGAGAATAAAATTTGTTTGCCCGACAAATAGGTACATGTTTATCATAATTTACTGTTTTGTTTGGGTGATGATGATTATATGAGCCTATTGGCTAGCCGCTTGGCTTTTTCTTTTTCTTTTTGAGATCAGGAGGCCTGTATGGCAATTTCGGGATTTTCCCGTGGCTCCCGGTGCAGGTGAGGTTATGGCAAAAAATTTCGAAAATTTAGGGTGTTAGCCAATTTTTTGAAAATTTGAAAATTCTCAAAAACTGAAAAGTTGTAGAATGGAAGCCAGATCGAACGTAGAGCTGATTAATCAAACCACTTTCAGCTTCGCTCCTTTTCGGGGATGAAAAGTTTTAAGTGGGGGAGATTGTAATAACCCGGAAATGCGAGCCAATTTAAAATTTTTATTTTGGCAATTTTAGCGAATTTTGAATATTTAAAATAGATTATTTTAAATAATATCGACGAAAATTTATTTTGAATAGATTAGAATGTATATATTTATATACGTCGTCGTTAGAAAATATAATAATTATATATAATTATAAAAGGAATTGAAAATGGCGCGGTAGTTCGATAATTCGATTTCAAACTTCAATTGAATGTACCGGGTGCAAAACAATCCGGATTTTAGTGAAACCAAAAATAATAGAATCTAATTGAGAATATCTTTCCAACGAATCTAAAAAATTGAAATTTCATAGCGGGAATCAAAAGATACGCCCAGTTGAAAATTCTGAATAGTCGCTATGGAATTCAGGCCCTTAAAAATGGGAATTTTGCAAACGACCTCGGATTTCGACGAAACCACTTTTGTTGGGTCCGTGATGTCAAATTATTGCTAGATTCCAAATTTCATAATTTTTCGAATCAATATGTGAGCGTGGAAAAGGAAAACGCGTTTGACCAGTTTTAGTTGATTTTAATCGGCTGGAAAATGGCCATTTTTCCAATGGTCTCAGAATTCGACGAAATTAGTTTTGTTAGGACCGTATCGTCAATACAAAGCTAGAAAATATTTTTCTGGGATTTATAGAGTTCGTATGTGACCCCGGTAAATTGAAATGCGCGTTCAAATTCAATATATAGAGTTATATGTTGATTTTAACGGAAACTGATTGTAACGATCGAATCAGCCTACGATACATATCCCATTGGGTTTGGAATATGGGTAATTAGCTTGGGGCGACAGTCGTTGGGCCTAATTTCGAGTTCGAACGAAAAGTCAACCCTTGTGGAAAGAATAAAATTAAATTATTAAAATATAAATACATATATATTTAACTACCCTCCCCCTCTCCAATTTCCCTCTCATATCTGAAATAGATTTCGAAAAAAAGGAAAAAAAACCATAATCGGAGGCGATCGACGTCGCCACTGCGCCCCACCGCCCCCCACACCATCGCAGCTCCCTCTGCCTCCGTCCATCGCTTCTCCCCCCTCGATGCTCGCTCTCCTTCCCCTGTCTCCAGCTCGCGAAACCCCCAAGGGCGCCCCACTTGCTCACCGACTCCGACCCCCTGCCAACGCAACTCCGACTCCCTCCACCCAGGCCTCGCGCGAAGTAAACCCTCCGGTCCCCCTCCCTCTTCAACAGTAAAGTAAGTTTTTAATTAATTATTTTAAGTTATTTTAAATACTCAGTTTTATTGTAAATGAATTTTCAGAGATTTTTATTGGTAGAAAGACAGGATTTTATTGGTAGAAAGGCGGGACTTTTATAGAGTGTTCATGAAGAAAAGATTTGATTTTTAGATATGTAAAAATACGATTTTTATATATGTAACAGAGTTATAGAAGTTAAAAATATGATTTTTATATATTGAATAGCAAAGTAAAAATTCGATTTTTATATATTGAATAGCAAAGTAAAAATTCGATTTTTATATATTGAATAGCAAAGTAAAAATTCGATTTTTATATATTGAATAGCGAAGTAAAAATTCGATTTTTATATATTGTAAGAACCCGTAACTTCCCCGTGAAGGAAAGCACAGATACTTTAAGAACAATACACAAAATAGAACTCAGACGGAAGAACATTTCATTGTTATTACAACAATTCCATCAGATACAAGAATATACAGAGTATAAATGAATAAATTACATTCGACAAATATCAGAGATTACAATAAATCACATAGCAGCGGAAAAATATACAAAATACAACTGAAAGTGATACACGGATACAGAGCTTTCCGAGCACCGTTCCAGCTGTAAATCAGGACCCTGTGAATATAAATCTGCAAAACCAAAACTACTAGCTGCCCGTGTGGAAAATAGGGGCACCTAGAGTTTAGGTTAAAACAATAAACTCCAGGTCAGTCATGGGACTGGTGTGAGAACTAAAACAGTTATAATTCTTTATTTTAAAGTTCGGTAAATCAAGGGACCACGCCATATAAGACGGAACGGGTTTCCTCCCAAGAATACCAGTGCATAGATTCAACAGCGCAATGCTAAATAAAGAAAAATGAAGCTGTTATAAGACCCAGGTCCCATCACACAATGCAACGCAAGCCGGAGGATAGGGTTTTTACCTTATAACAGCCAAAGCATGCTTGATACGTTTAAAACACATTATTTGATACTATTATAGGTGTATAGTGTCAAAACAATTTCAATCATAAATATCAATCATAGGCGGCATGAATGGCCCATACCACTATGTCGCCATACTAGGTTCTACAAATGAAACCGCACTATCACGTATTGGAAATTGGATTTCCGTCATGAGCCGAGGCAAGGGGCAAGCTCCTCTCCGCGTTCGAGACACTCTAGCAAATGCCTCAGGACCCCACTATGATCCTTTGGAACCTCCAAGGCCGGTCCTCTCTTACTTTTGAGGATTAGTTATTCCTGAACACACGTTTCCCGATCCTTACAGACCTATATCCGAGGCGCCTCGTATCCAACAACCACACATGTGAAAAGTATATAAATGTCAGGGCTGGTAGGTCACTGACACCACCCTAGCTAGAAAGAAACGTCGTGCACTCCTTGGGTCCGTATCACGTTTTTGACTCATACCGAGGTGTGAGGCTCGCGAATTCACGTTATACACAAAGCTATGCCACACAGGCCGTGCTTTGATCATCAACCACAAGACTTTGCTTTTCAACAGAAGCCTTGATCAATTGCCACTTATGCGTGCCACACAGGCAATTCATTCCATGCAACTGATGTCCATCGATATACAACCTCTGAGTTCGTATGTCTCAGAGAAGGGCGTTAAGCAAGAGAATAAATTCTCCGCCGCCAAACAGATGTATATTTAATAGAGATCAATCAACACAGAATAAAATCCAATGTCAGACACACAATCCATTTACAAGTTCGTTCTGGGTCTGAACGAAACCGGAGGCACTTTTCTCGCATATCCATCCATCTCCAAGTACGTCTGGACGATCACCAACTGTTTCCCTCATCCTGGGTGTACAGCCCAATAAAGATCATCAGTAATCACCCAAACGATGTGAAGACTTTCGGTCTTCAACCACCGTCTTCATCTTCGACATCTCGTCGAATCGGTTATTCAGAATGGGTATAAACCCGGCCTTTCTGAATAACCCACGTATATAATAAACGAATGTTACACAAACACAACAAACGCCTCATTCCAATTCAGAATATTCTTTTATTCACAAAATCACATTCTTAGGGAAAGGTTCCCATTAATTTTAACCAAGATAAATTCTTCCAAATTTATCCTATAATCTTCCTTTGGATATCATTTCAAACTAGTCGGGATTAACGAACCACACCGAAGTAATTATTTGTTTTATTTCCCAATCTCAACCTATATATCCCATGGAGCAAAACTGGTGATACTCCATATCTAACACCACGATGTTATCGGTAAAATTAATTACCATTTCACGTTCAAATCTAATTAAAGATTTAACTATCGCTTTGGAGCCAAACTGGTGATACTCCACTCTCGATCACTTTTCAGATTTGATAATCTAAATTATCAATTCACATTTCAATCTAATTAAAGATTCATTAAAACTCCACTTAGTTTTAATCTTTTCAAAAATCAACATCTTGCCTTTAACTGGGTTAAAGAACCAATGTCATCTAAAACACGATTCACGATAAACCCAAATCACATTCTATTGTTAATTGGGTTAAAGAACAGGTGTTGTTCAAAACACCGCTCACGATAAACCTAAAAACCAATTCAATTTCAATTTCAATTAAATATTATTTAATTGATACACTTCATTAAATCTAAATAGAAAGATTTAATCTTTTTTCCCTATTGGGCTTAAGAACAGTGTTAATGAAGACACCATTCACGACAAACCCAAATCACATTTGATATTAAATACAAGGCTCTGAATAGAAAATATACCGGCTTATATTCAATATCAAATTCTGAAACCAACAAATATTGTATTGGAAATAATGATATAAAATATATCTTTCAAATTCCCATAACAATATCTGTACAGTCACGAAATCCAACATCGAAATATTCCGAAGATAATTTCGATTCAACTCCAGTCCAATTCACATATTGGGAATATTGATTATTTTTAATAATTTTATCAAGGCCCGTACAGTCGATTTCCATCAACGGCCATCGAACTGCACTTACAACGACCTTTTTCGAATTTGATTTGGACATAATTCCAAATCCAACCATTAGATTTCAAATTTCTAATATTCATTGGAAAGCTCTTTTCGATACGAACCCAACGGTTCCGGTTTTAGGAGAATCCGACGGTCGGATCTCCCGCAACGTCAATTCGAAGTCAATGGTCGAAATTCACGAACTGTCGCGGCGCGGCGCGGCGCGTTCTATTCAAGCCATTATATATATAATATATATATATTATATATATTTCGTCAATTTCCTTTTAAAACGTATTTTATAAATCGTTTTAACTTCGTTTCAAAACCATTTCAACACTATTTCAATTTCTAATCAAAACTGAATATTTTATATCATTACTATATAAATGATAATATTTTCAAAACGTTATATTTTGAAATCACTTCTTTTCTATATTCATTATAAAAACGAATATAATCGATATAAATATCGTTCACGTCAAAATAGCGCAACTCTAATCAGCACGGCTTCATATATTTCAATAAATCCGTTATTCTATTCAACAAATGAATATTTATTCTATTCAACACATGAATCTATATTTCTTCCAACACCTGACTAATCTCAACACATGAGTACTGTCAACACATCACTATTTTTGTTATGTAAAATATTTTATAAAACTATGGTATCTATCGTTTGATTTTCAATTAGACTTCTACTGAGAAGTAGTTCTAATTTTAAATATGATAAAGATGTAAATTTCATTGTATAAAATATTTCACTCAACACATGAACATCGTCAACACATGACTATTTTTATATTCAACACATGAATTTTCTTTTATAATATTCATTATTTTCTTCGATTGGAATGAGGCCCAATCAATCACCATATAACGTTAATTATATGGATTCCATACAACACATGTATATAATAGCATTGAAAAATAATCAACCATCAACCAAAGTGCACTACACTGTATAAGCATCAAATATAGATATCTTACGCTTATAACAGCCTGTCAATCAATCGATCGACATATTTAAGCAATCAGGATGAGTGAACTTCCAAATTTCATCCCAACACCCGTGTGGGGTTTCAAACAATCAAACACATATTTTATTTGTGCAGCTGGGTGATGTGTAAAATTTATCGTCCCAATCAACGTCCTTCAAATAGGTGTACATAAACAAACCATCCGGTTTGTAAATGAATATTTTATTTTATTCACTTCCACGTTAAAAATTATATTTTTAACGATAAAATATTCTATTTCAACACATGAATTTCTATTCAGTTCATTTACACAATAAAAATAATATTTTTATTTTTCTAACATATTTTGGGAAATTTCGGCGGCATAACGGCACGATACTAGAAACGGGACGAGGCCTAGCCTTATCCTCGGTCTAGTGAAGGCCCACGCCATTCACACATCAATCAAATCCATTCCATTTCACCAAACAATTCAATTCAAACCAAATAATCTAACCAACTACACAACCAAACAATTTAACAAGCAAGTCATCCATGGTCTATGGATGACGGGTGTCGGGTGCTACTAAACACCGTCTACATCCTAGTATATATATATAACTAGAAAAAGAGAATTTAGAGTGATAAGTTCTCACCGACTAGCTAATCCAATCATCTCGACTCTTCTTATGTAGAAAATCCTGTCGTTCTCGCCTTTTGTCACTTTCGTTGCCCGTAGCCGCTACATGTATAAAAATCACATTTTTATTATCTACATTATATAAAAATCTCATCTTTATATCTTCTATAAGCTAAAAATCGGATATTTATCCTCTCTATAATATAAAGATCATATTTTTATTTATTTCATATGTCAAAACTGTAGAAGCTTTAAAACGGAGAAAACTCACTTTTTTTCTAACGCCCAGATTCGCTGTTTGGGTCCTAGAATTTGCAAACGAGCTTCAATCTTCACAACATCCTTTTTTCTAGCACAAGCACGCCATTCTGAACAACTTTTGCCTAGTGGTCTTCTTGCCGAAAATGTGCCATTTCGCCGGAAATCGCGAAAAGATAGCATTTTGACAGTGTTTGATCAGCAGACTTCGGACGCGTTTTCCCGACAACTCCGCAATGCAAAATAGGACTTATCATATACCAAATCGAAGAGAATTTCGTGCTCTACAACTTTGGTCTTGAGGAACTTTGGCTAGAAACGCACGGTTTGGGAGTTATTCGCGAAATACTGTCAGGGACTTATTTGCAAAACGGGCGATTTTGGTGAAAATGGGTTTTTGGGTGTAGCGGGGCCCACGGCCGGAATTGAGGGGGCTGGAGGGGTGGGGCGCGGACCTGATGGACGTGGGGGAGGGTGTGGGTGGCGGTGGTGGGGCACGTGGTGGCCGCGGTGGTGGTGTTTGGGTGTAGGGGCTTAGGGTTTGCAAATGGAGAGAGGAGGAGGAGGAGGGGAGGAGGAAGAGGGGGTGCGGCGGCTCGCCGGAGGCTTGTGGTGGGCGGTGGAGGAGGGGCAGCGGCGTGGAGGTGGGTGAGCTCGCCATTAAAGGGAAAAGAGGAAGAAAGAAGAGGAAGAGGAAAGTGAGTAAGAAAATGAAGTAAAAGTGATTATATGCTAGTTTCTCGCGTATCGTCCGAACACAAACGATCTCCGATGGCCGCGGATTTCGGACATGAGATAGTAGACGTGAAGACGATTCCAACGAAACAAGTTTCGTCGAATTCCGAGTTCGTTTGACCGTCCGTTAAAAATCACAAAAATGCTCAGATAAGCTCTAAAAATGCGATTTTGGCGCACCTTTTCTTCTCGCACGCTCACATGCTAACTCAAAAAATCAAGCCCTCTTGGATTTAACCATTATTAGACGATACGAATCCATAAAAAAAAGTAGAATTGAATTCCGAGGTCGTATCAATAATGTTCCTTTGTAAAATGACTGCTCGTTTTACCCCAAACTGTTTCAGCTCGCACGGCCACATACTAACTCCGTTCGACGCGCCCTTTGGAACTCAACAATGATTTATCATTGTGAATCCATAAAAATTTACCTCGTCGAATTCTGAGCTCGTATGCAAAATTTCACTTTTTAAGGGCTATGTATTGTTAACCGAAAAGCTCCTGTCAATTGCCACTATTCCGGATATCGGAATATATCGAAGCTTATACTTTTCGGAGTTCTAAACGGCATTTTGAACTCAATGGAAGTGGTTTCGAGTCCAAATTCATCCGTATGCAAAATATGACTTTTTGGCCATGTATAATTTACATAGCGACTATTCTGAATTTTCAACTGGGCATAACTTTTGATTCCCGTTATGAAATTTCGATTTGTCGGATTCGTTGGAAAGATATTCACGAATAGATTCTAATGTTTTTGGTTTCACTAAAATCTGGATTGTTTTGCACCCGGTACATTCAATTGAAGTTTGAAATCGAATTACGAACTACCGCGCCATTTTCAATTCTATTTATAATTATATATAATTATTTATATTCTAACGACGACGCGTATAATATATACGTCGAATTCAATTCAAAATAAATTTCTCGTCGATATTATTTAAAATAATTCATTTTAAATGATCAAAATTTGCTAAAATTGCCAAAATAAAAAATTTAAACTGGCCCAGATTTTCGGGTTATTACAATCTCCCCCACTTAAAACTTTTCGTCCCCGAAAAGGAACAAAGTCGAAAGTGGTTTGATCAATCAACTCTACGTTCGATCTGGCTTCCATTTTCCAACTTTTCAGTTTTTGAAAATTTTCAAATTTTCAAAAATTTGGCTAACACCCTAAATTTTCGAAAAATTTCGCCATAACCTCCCCTGCACCGGGAGCCACGGGAAAATCCCGAAATTGCCATACAGGCCTTCTGATCTCAAAAAGAAAAAGAAAAAGCCAAGCGGCTAGCCAATAGGCTCATAAAATCATCATCACCCAAACAAAACAGTAAATTATAGTAAATATGTACCTATTTGTCGGGCAAACAAATTTTATTCTCCGGCTCTAGCCTCCTTGCTATGACCTGTCCAATGTAAGTACAAGTATATGCATGCATAGGCGACCAATTTTCAATACAATTCAATATTCGGTACAATTAGGCTAAATGGTTCAAAATTATCAAACAAATGAACAAACAACACAAACATCAATCAATTAGTGAATTAGAGTTTCAAATTCATAATTTTTGATACATATACAAAAAATCATGTTTTTGATGCCAATTCACAACAATGTGTTCTAACTATATTAGTTTTGGTTCTCACACCAGTCTAATGGAAATATATAGAAATCACACCTTCAAAACACGAATATAAATACTGATGATGTGGCCACATCACCAGAATTATCCCCGGGTGTCTAGAATGTGACTCTATATCTATCCAATATATTAAAACTTCGAATATACGTTCATGACGCGTATATGCAAAATCTTTATATACTCGATTGTCCATATTGAAAATAAATAAATATTCAAATACGTATAAAACGATTTAAATTTTCAAAACAAAATTGTTTTCATTTGAAAAAAATATACTCTTCACACTCGTTCTAGGATACTACTGATCCAATCTCTAACGAGTCATTCTAATTGGATATTACTAATCCAATATCTAATGAATTCTTTCGTATGGTTCTAATGTGTCTTGTTCTCGAGCTCTGTAAACCAAAGCTCTGATACCACTGTAAGAACCCGTAACTTCCCCGTGAAGGAAAGCACAGATACTTTAAGAACAATACACAAAATAGAACTCAGACGGAAGAACATTTCATTGTTATTACAACAATTCCATCAGATACAAGAATATACAGAGTATAAATGAATAAATTACATTCGACAAATATCAGAGATTACAATAAATCACATAGCAGCGGAAAAATATACAAAATACAACTGAAAGTGATACACGGATACAGAGCTTTCCGGGCACCGTTCCAGCTATAAATCAGGACCCTGTGAATATAAATCTGCAAAACCAAAACTACTAGCTGCCCATGTGGAAAATAGGGGCACCCAGAGTTTAGGTTAAAACAATAAACTCCAGGTCAGTCATGGGACTGGTGTGAGAACTAAAACAGTTATAATTCTTTATTTTAAAGTTCGGTAAATCAAGGGACCACGCCGTATAAGACGGAACGGGTTTCCTCCCAAGAATACCAGTGCATAGAACCAACAGCGCAATGCTAAATAAAGAAAAATGAAGCTGTTATAAGACCCAGGTCCCATCACACAATGCAACGCAAGCCGGAGGATAGGGTTTTTACCTTATAACAGCCAAAGCATGCTTGATACGTTTAAAACACATTATTTGATACTATTATAGGTGTATAGTGTCAAAACAATTTCAATCATAAATATCAATCATAGGCGGCATGAATGGCCCATACCACTATGTCGCCATACTAGGTTCTACAAATGAAACCGCACTATCACGTATTGGAAATTGGATTTCCGTCATGAGCCGAGGCAAGGGGCAAGCTCCTCTCCGCGTTCGAGACACTCTAGCAAATGCCTCAGGACCCCACTATGATCCTTTGGAACCTCCAAGGCCGGTCCTCTCTTACTTTTGAGGATTAGTTATTCCTGAACACACGTTTCCTGATCCTTACAGACCTATATCCGAGGCGCCTCGTATCCAATAACCACACAGGTGAAAAGTATATAAATGTCAGGGCTGGTAGGTCACTGACACCACCCTAGCTAGAAAGAAACGTCGTGCACTCCTTGGGTCCGTATCCCGTTTTTGACTCATACCGAGGTGTGAGGCTCGCGAATTCACGTTATACACAAAGCTATGCCACACAGGCCGTGCTTTGATCATCAACCACAAGACTTTGCTTTTCAACAGAAGCCTTGATCAGTTGCCACTTATGCGTGCCATACAGGCAATTCATTCCATGCGACTGATGTCCATCGATATACAACCTCTGAGTTCGTATGTCTCAGAGAAGGGCGTTAAGCAAGAGAATAAATTCTCCGCCGCCAAACAGATGTATATTTAATAGAGATCAATCAACACAGAATAAAATCCAATGTCAGACACACAATCCATTTACAAGTTCGTTCTGGGTCTGAACGAAACCGGAGGCACTTTCCTCGCATATCCATCCATCTCCAAGTACGTCTGGACGATCACCAACTGTTTCCCTCATCCTGGGTGTACAGCCCAATAAAGATCATCAGTAATCACCCAAACGATGTGAAGACTTCCGGTCTTCAACCACCGTCTTCATCTTCGACATCTCGTCGAATCGGTTATTCAGAATGGGTATAAACCCGGCCTTTCTGAATAACCCACGTATATAATAAACGAATGTTACACAAACACAACAAACGCCTCATTCCAATTCAGAATATTCTTTTATTCACAAAATCACATTCTTAGGGAAAGGTTCCCATTAATTTTAACCAAGATAAATTCTTCCAAATTTATCCTATAATCTTCCTTCGGATATCATTTCAAACTAGTCGGGATTAACGAACCACACCGAAGTAATTATTTGTTTTATTTCCCAATCCCAACCTATATATCCCATGGAGCAAAACTGGTGATACTCCATATCTAACACCACGGTGTTATCGGTAAAATTAATTACCATTTCACGTTCAAATCTAATTAAAGATTTAACTATCGCTTTGGAGCCAAACTGGTGATACTCCACTCTCGATCACTTTTCAGATTTGATAATCTAAATTATCAATTCACATTTCAATCTAATTAAAGATTCATTAAAACTCCACTTAGTTTTAATCTTTTCAAAAATCAACATCTTGCCTTTAACTGGGTTAAAGAACCAATGTCATCTAAAACACGATTTACGATAAACCCAAATCACATTCTATTGTTAATTGGGTTAAAGAACAGGTGTTGTTCAAAACACCGCTCACGATAAACCTAAAAACCAATTCAAATTCAATTTCAATTAAATATTATTTAATTGATACACTTCATTAAATCTAAATAGAAAGATTTAATCTTTTTTCCCTATTGGGCTTAAGAACAGTGTTAATGAAGACACCATTCACGACAAACCCAAATCACATTTGATATTAAATACAAGGCTCTGAATAGAAAATATACCGGCTTATATTCAATATCAAATTCTGAAACCAACAAATATTGTATTGGAAATAACGATATAAAATATATCTTTCAAATTCCCATAACAATATCTGTACAGTCACGAAATCCAACATCGAAATATTCCGAAGATAATTTCGATTCAACTCCAGTCCAATTCACATATTGGGAATATTGATTATTTTTAATAATTTTATCAAGGCCCGTACAGTCGATTTCCATCAACGGCCATCGAACTGCACTTACAATGACCTTTTTCGAATTTGATTTGGACATAATTCCAAATCCAACCATTAGATTTCAAATTTCTAATATTCATTGGAAAGCTCTTTTCGATACGAACCCAACGGTTCCGGTTTTAGGAGAATCCGACGGTCGGATCTCCCGCAACGTCAATTCGAAGTCAATGGTCGAAATTCACGAACTGCCGCGGCGCGGCGCGTTCTATTCAAGCCATTATATATATAATATATATATTATATATATTTCGTCAATTTCCTTTTAAAACGTATTTTATAAATCGTTTTAACTTCGTTTCAAAACCATTTCAACACTATTTCAATTTCTAATCAAAACTGAATATTTTATATCATTACTATATAAATGATAATATTTTCAAAACGTTATATTTTGAAATCACTTCTTTTCTATATTCATTATAAAAACGAATATAATCGATATAAATATCGTTCACGTCAAAATAGCGCAACTCTAATCAACACGGCTTCATATATTTCAATAAATCCGTTATTCTATTCAACAAATGAATATTTATTCTATTCAACACATGAATCTATATTTCTTCCAACACCTGACTAATCTCAACACATGAGTACTGTCAACATATCACTATTTTTGTTATGTAAAATATTTTATAAAACTATGGTATCTATCGTTTGATTTTCAATTAGACTTCTACTGAGAAGTAGTTCTAATTTTAAATATGATAAAGATGTAAATTTCATTGTATAAAATATTTCACTCAACACATGAACATCGTCAACACATGACTATTTTTATATTCAACACATGAATTTTCTTTTATAATATTCATTATTTTCTCCGATTGGAATGAGGCCCAATCAATCACCATATAACGTTAATTATATGGATTCCATACAACACATGTATATAATAGCATTGAAAAATAATCAACCATCAACCAAAGTGCACTACACTGTATAAGCATCAAATATAGATATCTTACGCTTATAACAGCCTGTCAATCAATCGATCGACATATTTAAGCAATCAGGATGAGTGAACTTCCAAATTTCATCCCAACACCCGTGTGGGGTTTCAAACAATCAAACACATATTTTATTTGTGCAGCTGGGCGATGTGTAAAATTTATCGTCCCAATCAACGTCCTTCAAATAGGTGTACATAAACAAACCGTCCGGTTTGTAAATGAATATTTTATTTTATTCACTTCCACGTTAAAAATTATATTTTTAACGATAAAATATTCTATTTCAACACATGAATTTCTATTCAGTTCATTTACACAATAAAAATGATATTTTTATTTTTCTAACATATTTTGGGAAATTTCGGCGGCATAACGGCACGATACTAGAAATGGGACGAGGCCTAGCCTTATCCTCGGTCTAGTGAAGGCCCACGCCATTCACACATCAATCAAATCCATTCCATTTCACCAAACAATTCAATTCAAACCAAATAATCTAACCAACTACACAACCAAACAATTTAACAAGCAAGCCATCCATGGTCTGTGGATGACGGGTGTCGGGTGCTACTAAACACCGTCTACATCCTAGTATATATATATAACTAGAAAAAGAGAATTTAGAGTGAGAAGTTCTCACCGACTAGCTAATCCAATCATCTTGACTCTTCTTATGTAGAAAATCCTGTCGTTCTCGCATTTTGTCACTTTCGTTGCCCGTAGCCGCTACATGTATAAAAATCACATTTTTATTATCTACATTATATAAAAATCTCATCTTTATATCTTCTATAAGCTAAAAATCGGATTTTTATCCTCTCTATAATATAAAGATCATATTTTTATTTATTTCATATGTCAAAACTGTAGAAGCTTTAGAACGGAGAAAACTCACTTTTTTTCTAACGCCCAGATTCGCTGTTTGGGTCCTAGAATTTGCAAACGAGCTTCAATCTTCACACCAACTTTTTTTCTAGCACAAGCACGCCATTCTGAACAACTTTTGCCTAGTGGTCTTCTTGCCGAAAATGTGCCATTTCACCGGAAATCGCGAAAAGACAGCATTTTGACAGTGTTTGATCAGCAGACTTCGGACGCGTTTTCCCGACAACTCCGCAATGCAAAATAGGACTTATCATATACCAAATCGAAGAGAATTTCGTGCTCTACAACTTTGGTCTTGAGGAACTTTGGCTAGAAACGCACGGTTTGGGAGTTATTCGCGAAATACGATCAGGGACTTATTTGCAAAACGGGCGATTTTGGTGAAAATGGGTTTTTGGGTGTAGCGGGGCCCACGGCCGGAATTGAGGGGGCTAGAGGGGGGCGCGGACCTGATGGACGTGGGGGAGGGTGTGGGTGGCGGTGGTGGGGCACGTGGTGGCCGCGGTGGTGGTGTTTGGGTGTAGGGGCTTAGGGTTTGCAAATGGAGAGAGGAGGAAGAGGAGGAGGAGGGGAGGAAGAGGGGGTGCGGCGGCTCGTCGGAGGCTTGTGGTGGGCGGTGGAGGAGGGGCAGCGGCGTGGAGGTGGGTGAGCTCGCCATTAAAGGGAAAAGAGGAAGAAAGAAGAGGAAGAGGAAAGTGAGTAAGAAAATGAAGTAAAAGTGATTATATGCTAGTTTCTCGCGTATCGTCCGAACACAAACGATCTCCGATGGCCGCGGATTTCGGACACGAGATAGTAGACGTGAAGACGAGTCCAACGAAACAAGTTTTGTCGAATTCCGAGTTCGTTTGACCGTCCGTTAAAAATCACAAAAATGCTCAGATAAGCTCTAAAAATTCGATTTTGGCGCACCTTTTCTTCTCGCACGCTCACATGCTAACTCAAAAAATCAAGCCCTCTTGGATTTAACCATTATTAGACGATACGAATCCATAAAATAAGTAGAATTGAATTCCGAGGTCGTATCAATAATGTTCCTTTGTAAAATGACTGCTCGTTTTACCCCGAACTGTTTCAGCTCGCACGGCCACATACTAACTCCGTTCGACGCGCCCTTTGGAACTCAACAATGATTTATCATTGTGAATCCATAAAAATTTACCTCGTCGAATTCTGAGCTCGTATGCAAAATTTCACTTTTTAAGGGCTATGTGTTGTTAACCGAAAAGCTCCTGTCAATTGCCACTATTCCGGATATCGGAATATATCGAAGATTATACTTTTCGGAGTTCTAAATGGCATTTTGAACTCAATGGAAGTGGTTTCGAGTCCAAATTCATCCGTATGCAAAATATGACTTTTTGGCCATGTATAATTTACATAGCGACTATTCTGAATTTTCAACTGGGCATAACTTTTGATTCCCGTTATGAAATTTCGATTTGTCGGATTCGTTGGAAAGATATTCACGAATAGATTCTAATATTTTTAGTTTCACTAAAATCCGGATTGTTTTGCACCCGGTACATTCAATTGAAGTTTGAAATCGAATTATCGAACTACCGCGCCATTTTCAATTCTATTTATAATTATATATAATTATTTATATTCTAACGACGACGCGTATAATATATACGTCGAATTCAATTCAAAATAAATTTCTCGTCGATATTATTTAAAATAATTCATTTTAAATGATCAAAATTCGCTAAAATTGCCAAAATAAAAATTTTAAACTGGCCTAGATTTTCGGGTTATTACATATATTGAATGGCGAAGTAAAAATTTGATTTTTATATATGTAGTGGCTACGGGCGACGAAAGTGACAAAAGGCGAGAACAGTGAAGATTTCCTACATTAGAAGTGTCGTGGCGTTTGGATTAGCTTTGGTGAGAACTTCTCACCTTTTAAAATTCCTTTTTCTAGTTATATTATAATATATGCTAGGATGCAGACGGTGTTTAGTAGCACCCGACACCCGTCATCCACAGACCATGGATGGCTTGTTTGTTTGATTGATGTGTTGTGAAAATTGTTTGTGATGTTGATGAGAAATTGATAATAAAATATATTCATAGGTTGAACAAAATAAAAAGGAAATAAAATATTTATATAGTTAAAAATATTTTATCGTTAAAAATATAATTTTTAACGTGAATGTGAATAAATAAATATTCATTTACAAACCGGACGGTTTGTTTATGTACACCTATTTGAAGGACATTGACTGGGACGATAAATTTTACACATCGCCCAACTGCACAAATAAAAATCTGTGTTTGTTGATTTGAAACCCCACACGGGTATTGGGATAAAATACGACATACACTAATCCCAATAATTAGTTGTTTGTTGATCGATTGATTGACAGGCTGTTATAAGCGTTAGATATCTATATTTGATGCTTATACAGTGTAGTGCACTCTGGATGATGGTTGATTATTTATCATTGCTATTATATACATGTGTTGTATGGAATCCATATAATTAACTTTGTATGGTAATTGATTGGGCCTCATTCCAATTTAGAAAATAAAGAATATTATAAAATAAAGGTTCATGTGTTGACAGTACTCATCCGTTGAGATTAGTCATCTGTTGAACGAAATATTTTAACAATAAAATTTACATCTTTGTATTATAAAATAAAGGTTCATGTGTTGACAATACTCATCCGTTGAGATTAGTCATGTGTTGAACGAAATATTTTAACAATAAAATTTACATCTTTGTATTATAAAATAAAGGTTCATGTGTTGACAGTACTCATCCGCTGAGATTAGTCATGTGTTGAACGAAATATTTTAACAATAAAATTTACATCTTTGTATTATAAAATAAAGGTTCATGTGTTGACAGTACTCATCCGTTGAGATTAGTCATGTGTTGAACGAAATATTTTAACAATAAAATTTACATAAGGAATATTATAAAATAAAGGTTCATGTGTTGACAGTACTCATCCGTTGAGATTAGTCATGTGTTGAACGAAATATTTTAACAATAAAATTTACATCTTTATCATATATGAAATTAGAAATTAACTGGAAAATAGATGAGATGAGTGGTCTCTTGGATATTGATCAGATGTTGGTTTCGGCCGTCGGGGTTAATATTCAGGGAATCGTTCTCTTACTAATTTACGGTTGGAGTCTGATTTGAAATCAAACGATAGATACCATAATTTTTATAAAATATATTAAATAACAAAAATAGTCACACGTGGACAGTACTCATTCGTTAAGATTATTCATGTGTTGACAAAAATATAGATTCATTTGTTGAATAGAATAATGGAATTATTGAAAAATATAAAGCCGTATTGATTATAGATGGGTTATTTTGACGCGAACGATATTTATATCGATTATATTCGTTTTTATTGAATTGAATTGAATATATAACGAATTCGAATTGAATTGAATTTTAAAACGAATTTAATTTGAATTGAATGGAAAACGAATTGAAATAGAATAAAAATCGATTTGAAATGAATTCAAATTGAATCGAAATTTGAATTGAATTGAAATGAATTTTAAAACGAATTTAATTTGAATTGAATGGAAAACGAATTGAAATAGAATAAAAATCGATTTGAAACGAATTCAAATTGAATCGAAATTTGAATTGAATTGAAATGAACTTTAAAACGAATTTAATTTGAATTGAATGGAAAACGAATTGAAATAGAATAAAAATCGATTTGAAATGAATTCAAATTGAATCGAAATTTGAATTGAATTGAAATGAATTTTAAAACGAATTTAATTTGAATTGAATGGAAAACGAATTGAAATAGAATAAAAATCGATTTGAAATGAATTCAAATTGAATTCAAATTGAATCGAAATTTGAATTGAATTGAAATGAATTTTAAAACGAATTTATAAGGAAAAAATCAATTTTGATTTAAATTGGAAATGGAAGTTGAAATGTTTATGAAACGAATTTAAAACTATTTATAAAATTCATTTTGAATAGAAATCGACGAAATATATATTATATATATAATATAATGGCCTGAATAGAACGCGCCGCGCCACGGCAGTTCGCGAATTTCGACCATTGACTTCGAACGGACATTACGGGAGATCCGACCGTCGAATTCTCCTAAAACTTGAACCGTTGGGTTCGAATCGAAAAGAGCTTTCTAACAAATATTAGAAATTTGAAATCTAATGGTTGGATTTGGAGATACGTCCAAATCAAATTTGGAAAAGGTCGTTGTAAGTGCAGTTCGATGGCCGTTGTTGGAAATCGACTGTACGGGCCTTGATAAAATTATTAAAAATAGTAATAATTTGTGTAAAATCATAAGAAATGATTTGGGAAAAATTGGGATGAAAAAGTCCATATTTGAAAAGATAAAAATAGATTTTTATTGAAATGAACTAGTTTTAAACTAATATTAAAACCCATTTATTTTTAAATAAATAAATTGGATTTGAAATGGGTTTTAAATAGAATTGATTCGTGGGTTTATCGTGAAGGGTGTTTTAAATAACACTTGTTCTTTGACCCGATAATAATTAAAATGTGATTTGGGTTTATCGTGAACTGTGTTTCAAATGACATTAGTTCTTTAACCCAGAAACGGGAGTGTTAATGAATCTGCAATCAGATTGAAATGTGAATTGATAATTTAAATTATCAAATCTGGCAAATGAGCGAGAATGGAGTATCACCAGTTTTGCTCCAAACGATAGTCAAATCTTTAATTAGATTTGAACGTGAAATGGTAATCAATTTTACCGATAACACCGTGGTGTTAGATATGGAGTATTACCAGTTTTGCTTCAGGGGATGAATAGGTTGGGATTGGGAAATAAAATAAATAATTACTTCGGTGTGGTTCGCTAATCCCGACTAGTTTGGAAAACCATAATTTGGTTTGAAATGACATCCAGAGGAAGATTAAAGAATAAATTTAAAGAGTTTATCTTGGATAAAATTAATGGGAACTTTCCCCTAAAAATGTGAAATTTAGAAACTAGCTGTAGGTTAGTTAAGAAGAATGGTTTCCTGGGTATTGATCTGATGTTGGTTTTGGCCTTCGGGGTTAATATTTGGGGAATTGCTCTCTTACTGATTTACGGTTAGTGACTGATGAATTGGAATGAGGCGTATGTTGTGTTTGTGTAACATTTGTTTTTAATATATGCGGCTTGTTCGGAAAGGCCGGGTTTATACCCATTCTAAATAACCGATTCGATGATAAGTCGAAGATGAAGACGGTGGTCGAAGACCGGAAGTCTTCACATCGTTTGGATAATTACCGATGATCCTGATTGGGCTGTACACCCAAGAGGATGGAAATAGTTGGTGGTCGTCCAAACGTACTTGGAGATCGATGGATACGCGAGGAAAGTGCCTCCGGTTTCGTTCAGACCCAGAACGAACTTGTAAACGGATTGTGTATCTGACATTGGACTTTATTCTATGTTGATTGATCTCTATTAAATATACATCTGTTTGGCGGCGGCGAATTTCTTCTCTTGCTTAACGCCCTTCTCTGAGACGTACGAGCTCAGAGGTTGTATATCGATGGACATTAGTCGCATGGCATGAATTGCCTGTGTGGCATGCTGAGTTGCATGGATCAAGGCTTCTGTTGAAAAGCAAAGTCTTGTGGTTGATAATCAAAGCACGTCCTACGTGGCAGCTTTGTGTATAGCGTGGATTCACGAGCCTCACACCTCGGTATGAGTTAAAAAGGGGATAAGGACTGCAGGGAGAGCACGACGTTTCTTTCTAGCTTTGGTGGTGTCAGTGACTTACCAGCCCTGACATTTATATGCTTTTCACCTATGTGGTTGTTGGAAAAGGCGCCTCGATTTTAGGTCTGTAAGGACCGGGAAACGTGTGTTCAGGAATAACTAATCCTCAAACGTAAGAGAGGACCGGCCCTGAAGCATCCAGGGGTTACCCAGAGTGTGTAGTCCCGAGGCATTTGCTAGAGTGTCTCGAAGCGGAGAGGAGCTTGCCCCTTGCCTCGACTCATGACGGAAATCCAATTTCCAATACGTGTATTTCGGTTTTATTTGTAGAGCCTAGTATGGTGACATGATAGATGGTACACATGCCGCCTAGGATTGATATTTATGATTGAAAATGTTTTGACACTATAAACTTATTATAGTAACAAATGATTTGTTTTAAACGTATCAAGCATGTTTGGCTATTATAAGGGAAAACCCTATCCTCCGGCTTGCGTTGCATTGTGTGATGGGACCTGGGTCTTATAATAGCTTCATTTTTAGAAAAAGCATTGCACTGTTTATTTCTATGCACTGGTATTCTTGGGAGGAAACCCGTTCCGTGTTATACGGCGTGGTCCCTTGAATTACTTTCTTTTAAAATAAAGTTTTAATAGCTGTTTTAGTTCTCACACCAGTCACATGACTGACCTGGAGTTTATTGTTTTAACCTAAACTCCGGGTGCCCCTATTTTCGACACGGGCAGCTAGTAGTTTTGGTTTTGCAGATTTATATTCACAGGATCCTGATTTACAGCTGGAACGATGCTCGGAAAGCTCTGTATCCGTGTATTACTTTCAGTTGTGTTTTATATTGTTTTTCCGCTGCTATGTAATTTGTTGTAATCTCTGATAGTTATCGAATGTAATTTATTCAATTATACTCTGTATATTCTTGTATTCTGATGGAATTGTTGTAATAGCAATGAAATGTTCTTCCGTCTGCGTTCTATTTTGTCCTGTTCCCAAAACGATCAGGGGTTTCGAACGATCTAGATCGGTTTAACGACTGATTCAGATCGAGCGAAATTCCTGGCCGTCACAGGGATCCAACTAGATTCCTCAAAAATTATTTTTGTTTGTTTTAATATATATTATCATATATTATGTGTTATATATGATTGATAATTGGGTTTTTTGGATGTTTGAATATCACTGGCCCTAAATTTTGATATATAAAAATATTGTGAAAAGTAATTTTGAGACTTAAAATGAAAAATCTATTTTTCTAAAATAGAATTTGAATCTTGAATGGGCTAGGAAATATTAACTTGTTTCCAATAATAAAAATAAGCAGTTCATTTACAAATGAAGTGAACTAAATTATCATTGGATAATTTGGGAAATATAAATTCAAATATGAATTTAAAAGGGGGAATTAAAATTAGTTTCAAAAAAAGAAACGATGAAATCTATTCCGATGTTCGGACTGAAATTTAAATAAAAATAAATCCATATTGATTTATGATTGGAATTCGACTATGTCGAATTTATAAGTTATTCCCAGAAAGATTATTTAAATTGTATTAGATAGAAAATGAAATTAATTATGAAAATAGATTCTAAATTATATATATAAGTTATAAAAAATAAAATATTCCAGAATAAGAATTGGGTTTCAAATAGATTTTGAAATAGAACTTGTTTTAGTATATTAAACAAGGACTAAATTTATAAACGATGTTTATAAATAAAGTGAGATAATTATCATGGGATAATTTGGGAAGATAAATTCAAGTATGAATTTGAAACTGAATCATAAATCGTTTCAAAAAGGAAACGAAGAATTTTATTTCGAAATTCGGAACAAAAACTGAATTGAGACAATTCCAAGGATTTATAACTGAAATTTGATTATATAGAATTAAATAAAATAATTAATTTTATTTCCAAAGAATTGGAATCTAATATAAAAGATTTAGTTGTAAATAAATTATAACCGAGTTATTAAATAATAGATGATTTGGGATAATTGGAAATATTAAGTTAGATTTGGGAAAAACTAGTTTGATTTGTATTAAAAATATGGAAGAATGCAGTGGAAATTTATTAGTAAATGAAGTTTAAATGTTTATATTTGGAATAAAATAAAATGAGCTCGCCGTGGCGCGGTAGTTCGTAATTTGACATTTCGAACTTTAATTGATTATATAAAACTCAATTTAAGTTGGAATTGTTTGAAACAAGAACCTTTAGGACAGATTGAATAATAGTTTTCTAATTGAAGAAAAAATTCTGGTTTTCGCCTTATAGATTTTGAGTTATGTCAAAATTAAATTCCTAGAAAAACAGCGTTATAATCTTTATTAAACCATAACAGTTCATTTAAATTAAAAAAAGGATTTTAAGCAAATAAAACTTAGATTTCCATTAGGAAAAAAACCCCAGGCCTGAGTTATAAAATAAATATGAATCCAAGTGGAGTTAATGAATTGATTTTGGAAACAACATTACATTTCTAGTTATGGAATAGATCAACTAATTAGAAGAACAATTATTTTGTGGAGTTTTGGATCGAAATTGGACTTTGGATAAGTGAATGGAAGTTGTGAATTTATATTCGAAATCAAATATGAAATTTGAGTTGAAAATGGATTGCAATTGGTTTATAAGAAAATTAAAATATATATGAACATGAATTGTTCAAATGAAAAGTGAAATAGGAAAAAGAGCTAATTAAAGAATAAATTAGTGAATTGAGTTATAAATGATTTGATTGAGTTGGAATAAATTGGAAATGGACGTATATATGTTAAACAGATATGGAATGATGAGAATGAAGATTTAAAATTTGAGTGCTCGACAAAAAGTTTCATGTTTAAATTCCATATGAGATTACATGAGGCTATTGGGCAAGCCGCTTTGCTTCTTAATTTTCTTTTTGAATGGAAAGGGCCTAGAGAGGCGATTTGTAGTTGTACCGAGTGACCCATACAAAGGAGACGCTGGGGGAAAATTCAAAAATTTAAGGAGTTAAAATATTTTTAAGACAAATTGATAACTAGTGTGATGACCCCAAAACCCCGTACGACAGTGGCAAGGTTAATCTTTGGAATATAACACATTAACAAAAAATAGCAGAGCAGAATTAAATAAGTACACCAGATAATGTA
This sequence comes from Allium sativum, assembly GCA_030737875.1. NCBI lineage: Eukaryota > Viridiplantae > Streptophyta > Magnoliopsida > Asparagales > Amaryllidaceae > Allium > Allium sativum. Next base: position 170,575,501 of record CM060912.1, read on the forward strand.
CAAAAAATACACTGGATAAACATAATCATCAGAGTTACACAGTATACAGGATCATACTTAGTACAAATACAGTTCAGCTATACATAAATGTCTACAGCGGAAAACAAACATAATACTTACAATAGGAGCTGAATAGCATAAAAAGAGATAAATGATAGAATCCATCTTCAGCTCCAACTATCAAGAAAGAGCCTGCTAAAACCTGAATACAAGGCTGCCCGTGTAGAAAAAGGGGCACCCGAGTTTGCAAGTGAAACAAACTACGAGTCAGTCATGGGACTAGTATGAGAAATCGACTTAACACATTTTATAACATGGCTAATCACAGGACCACGCCACTTTCGCAGAACGGGTTTACTCCATTAGATTGCTAGTGCTTTAAAACAAGTAAATCTTTTAAACATCGCAATGCTTTTTTATAAAAATGAAGCCATTATAAGACTCAGTTCCCATCACATAATGCAACACAAACCGGAGGATAGAGTTTTACCTTATCATGGCCAAAATATGCTTGATACGAATAAAACAAATCATTTGATATTATTGCTAGTGTATATATGTTTCAAAAACAATTTCAATCATAAATATCAATCATAGACGACACGGGTACCATATATCATGTCGCCATATATAGGTATACAACCAAAACCGCAAAGTCACGTAATTGGAAACTGGATTTCCGTCATGAACCGAGGCAAGGGATCGTCCTCACTGAATTCGAGAAGCTCTAGCCCGTGTCTCAGGACCCAGACTCAGGTGGGCCCTTGAAGTGACATGGTCGGTCCACCGATGTGGATTAAAATTCCCGAACACTACGTTTCCCCACACTTTGGTGCATCAATGAGCCAAATGACTCCATCAACTCCACATAGTCACCGATATATCAGAGGCGCCTCGCAATAGCAAAAACCACACAGGTGAAAATAATATAAATGTCAGCCATTTTAAGCACTGACACCACCTCTAGCTAGAAAGAAACGCATGTCCTCCCTGAGGTCCTCTCCCATTTCTGGCTCATACCGGAGTGTGAGGCTCGCGAATCAACGTTATACACAAAGCTATGCCACAGAGGCCGTGCTTTGATCATCAACCGCAAGACTTTGCTTTTCAACAGAAGCCTTGATCATTTGCCACTTAGGCGTGCCACACAGGAAGTTCACTCCATGCGACTGATTTCTATCGATATATAACCTTTGAGCTCGTACGTCTCGGAGAAGGCATTAAGCAAGAGAATAAATTCTCCGCCGCCAAACAGATATATATTTAATAGAGATCAATCAGCACGGAACAAAATCCAATGTCAGACACAGTCCATTTACACGTTCGTTCTGGGTCTGAACGAAACCGGAGGCACTATATACCTCGCATACCCATCGATCTCCATGTACGTCTCGACGATCACCACTTATTATCTATATTTCGGGATGCCTCCCAATCAAGACATCAGTTATCATCCAACCGAGGTGAAGATCTCCGGTCTTCAACCACCGTCTTCATCATCGACTTCTTATCGCCGATCAATTATTTGAAATGAGATTTAACTCGGCCTTTTCAAATAATTCACGTATATTTAGAATTTCAAATCAATTTATTTCAATGGTTAAATTATTCGACATCAATAATTAAATTCATTAATGTAACTTTCACGCCAAACACATTCAACCATCAAATATCACATAAACCGAGCAGATTCAGTTTATTTCCATTCCATGTCGTTTATAATATTTTATCACGATTTATCGCTATTTTTATTTATTTAAAAATAGCCATTTCATTCAAACGACGCTTCAGGCCATAACGCGGCCGTGGCGCTGTTTTTCTTTAGATTTGATTTACACGTATCTGAAAATCTAACCTTTGGATCTTCACAAATTTTATATCATTAGAAAGATCTTTTCAAAACGAATCCAACGGTTTCAGTTTTGGGAAAATCTGACGGTCAGATCTCCCGATACACTCGTTTGAAATTTCAATTTCGAAATACAAACTGCAGCGTTGTTATTCAATATACTTTAATTATATTTATATATATATATATATAAATATAATCGATTCTGGCGCTGTTTTTCTTCAGATTTGAACTGAACATTCCAGACAATCTAACCGTTGGATCTTCACAAAGTGGGTGTTGTTGGAAAGATATTTCTAAGGCAAACCCAATGGTTTCGGTTTCGGGAAAATCCGATGGTCGTATTTCCCGCACTAATCGTTTGAAATCACGGTTTCAAAACACGAACTACAGTTTCGTTATTCGATATTTTTTAAATATATTTATATATATATAAATATAATCGATTCTTCGACTTCAAAACCATTTTTCACTTCATATATTTGATAAAAAAGATATTTTTATCCAACAGATATTTATTTCAACACATGAATTTTGTTTATTATATTTCTACATAGGAATTTCTATTCAACACATGAATTTCTATTCAACACATGAATTTTATTTATTTTATTTCCACACAGGAATTTCAATTCAACACATGAATTTCTACTCAACACATGAATTTTATTTCAACATTCAACACAAGAATATTTTCTATAGTTTATATATATATAATAAAAATGTGATTTTTATTGCAAACCAATTTATTTCAAACACGATTATTTTATATATTTTATATATAAGGTAATAATGTTATTTTTTGGTGTTAAAACAATTTATTTAAACCACTAATATTTTATATAGTCTATATATATGATAAAAATGTTATTTTTATCTTTCAAAGAATTTATTCAATACACGAACTCCATTCAACACATGAATTTATTTCAACACATGAATTTTGTTTCAACATTCAACACATGACTTTAATTTCAACATTCAACACATGAATATAAATCAAACATAGAAATATTTCAGAAAATTTCGGTAGCATAACGGCAGGGTAGTTAAAACCGGGACCGTCCCTAGTACGGCTCCTCGCTCTACCTTAAAGCCTCGCAGCTTTTGACAATGGGGATTTTCAATATCTAATTCGTACGCAGACAAATTGTAACAACCCACGTCCATTAATGTCACTCACAAAGGGAATGCATTAACTTCCATGGAGGTTTTAAGTGAATATAGAACAGAAAAATTACAACAAGACAGATAATAAGTAGTACTTGGAAATCTAAAACTTTATTTCATTGCAGCGGAAATTAAACATGTTTGTTACATCATAAAACCATAAATCAGAGTCAAGTACAATATCCATCTTGATAAAATAAATACATAATCCCATTACATAAATAGCCATTAAAGAAGATGACAAGCTGGACTTTACTTCAACGGTCCAAGCTTTCCAAAAGAGAGATAAAGTAATCAAGCTCCACTAGAGCTGGGCCCACCCTGAGGACCTGGAGGGGGAAAAAGGATAGAAATAGAGGGGGTCAGACATAAAGTCTGGCGAGTATGATAATTCTAACAATACTATTATCAAAATAACTAGACTAAGGCATAAGCTGGAAAACAAGGAAATGTCTATGAACTATTGGGTATGGAAGAGCAGATAAAGATAACGTTAAAGGCACACCTAATTACTAACGAATAATTACTACACTGCACCACACCAGTCACCCTAAAAGTTGATCCCACTTGCTTCACTTAGAAATTTTATAAATAGCCTTGCATACCCCTAGCTGACTACATAGGTGTCGTCTGCCCCTATCTCCGCTAGGTGTACCCCCACTACCCACTTGCGATCGGCTCCCTACTCGTAGATACCCGTGCTGGTCCCACAGTGGGGTGTTTCACTCCCCTAAAGTGGCAACTCAATATAGCTAAAGAATGCACGGCTTATACCTACACGATGCAACAACGTCTTACCTACCAGCCCGGGTCCACACACGCATATGAAACCCGTTGCACTTGCGTTACCACTGCTACCCCGTTTGGCCTCTTATAGTCAAGCCCAGTATGCGTGTCCCGTCCTCGACTTGGGTCGAGCCCACAAAGATACGTTTGGGTTACTGGTTGAAATGGGCCCCCATAAGCTATCCACCTAAGCTTGTCCCCACTAGTATATCCCACTTAACCCTCTTCTTAGTCATGGTCATTTACATGTGTGTTTGGTTATGTCTTACTAATCGTATTTCAAATGCCAGTAAAGGCAACCACTAGACTCCTCATGCCACCCAAGGCACCTACTTAACCCCCATATCCCACTTTACATGTTTATCTGGTTAAGTATTTCTTAATTCATTCAGGCCATAACCTCATAAAGACCTCTCACATTAGACTGGCATTTATGGCAGCTGGATTTGCCGGGCGGGTCTGGGCAGTCTTACACCATAAAAGAGTCTAACCTCGTGTCTTTACAACTATTATGCTTTAATTTGGGCCTAGGACCTCTCACATTGGGCTGACATTTGTGACTACTGGATTTGCCGGGCGGGTCCGGGCAGGTTTACGTCACAAACGAGTCCAACCTCGTGTCCTAAGCATTGATTATCACTTATAATCTTTTACCCCGGTTTTAAATATATCCCTATTCAAATTATTAATTAATTCCAATTTTAATGATGTCCATAATTGACTCAATTATGGCCATCCACTTATGGTATGCAAAATCATATCAACTGCATCCAATTTTCTCAATATTAAATCCTTAATATTACCCCTACCCCACGTTATACGTTCGCTTATTCAACGCAAAATATACGTTAGACTCGAATAGTCTAACTCATAGCACAAAGATAAATTATCACAACATATAGACAAATAAAATAGCTCTAATCATAATAGGGGTGAAACTTGCATAAAACTACACATGTCATGGATCTAAAGGTGTTAACTTGTTTTGTTAAATGTCACAACTTACATAATATGATCATAATCCCAATTCATGTATAAACTGGCATATGTGGTTTATGCAACATAATGATGGTGTAAAATAGCATCTAATCCATAGAACTCACCCATGTCATAGCATAATTCTAGACCTAAATAGATGTCATGGCATATGTTCATAATCTTTACTAATCAATCTAAACTTGCATACATGATTTGTCATATAAATCAACATAGCCCAAATAATATCAACATTATGATTTGATTAACATGATCTAATTAGCATAGATAATAACATCATGACTTTATAACATGTATGATTTATCACAACTTTGCATAGAAAATTACAACATACATAATATCATCATAGCATGATTTACAACATATAGGATGTCATCATCACATAACATAGGATTTACAACATACATGATAGCATAAGGTTTACAACAACATATATGACAATCCACATCATTCACTTATAATCCATTCATAACTTAATCTAATTAGTTTAATAATAATCTTGTTAAGATCATCATACTCACAATTAGAGAAGAAAGAGAGTCTTGATTTTCTTTAGAGTTGAGTAGAATTAGGGTTTTGATTAGCTGTCTTCCTTCTTAGTTGGCGGCGGCTACATTGAGTTCCATGGCGGCGGTATGACAGTGGCTATTCTATTTTTCATGTGAGTTTAGAGTGAGAGACTACCTAGGTATTTATAGAGTTTAGGATTTATTTAGACCGTCAGATCAACTCAGAACTAAACTGAACCGTTAAATTTGCCAACTCAGCCCTAAAGACACATCAGCAGCTCAAGTTTGGGCTCAGCCAAACCCTAGCCGACCTGACCAGGTCGACACCCAGGTCGACTGCGCAGTCGACCTGGTCCCTGGGGTGTCGACTGCCCAGTCGACTCCCCAGTCGACCTGGGGTGCTGGGCGGGAAATTTCCCGCCTAGCCTGTTTGACTCCGAATTTTGAATTTTAAATTTTCTGAAATATGTTTTGAATTTTCTGAAACTTTCGATAGCCATATCTCCTTTATACGAAGTCCAAATCACGCAAACTCGGACTCTATTTCAACCAGAATTCCGAGACGAACACAATGGCGCAACCCGTTTCCCACAATTCTCACGTCTAAGATTAATTATTCTTTAATTTGTGAATATTAATATTAACCGAATTTCGAGGTGTTACATTCTCCCCTCCTTAAAGGATTTCGACCCTGAAATCTTCAAGTCAAGAAGAATGTATATCCTAACATCCAATCGTCCATCTACTCAACCATCAAACACAGGCATCCATTATCCTTATAGACTACTAATGCTTTCATGTTTAAATGCACAGTGTGTGTATATGTCCATATCTAATGCAAAATCAGGCGGTCCACTGATTCAGTTGACCTCCTTAATGCAAATCATGATAGTGCCATGCGTCCATTATGTATGCAAAAGTTCCTTAATGCTACATATTATCTCTATATGCGTGCACAATCATCATCTGAATGCAGCATCCATATGATAATTCAATCATCATACATCCATTTTACTAAATACATCCATTTATATGCAATATGCAATATGAAGTGATTGAACCGATCTAGTGCCTAATAGTGTGTGTGTGTATATGCATCCACGAGCAACCACTAGCAAACACTTGCATCCACTTTGCATCCATCATACATAACATATCTCAAACACATGTTTCAACCATAGGATTATCCTAACTAGAGGTCAAGGATACTAGCGAGAGGATACTCTAAAGGTAAGATAAGTACAAGATAAACGATAAAGGAGAAATTAAAGGACATACCCTCAAAAAGAAAAGGGTGCAACGAACGCATCTTCACTTCTATCTCCCAAGTAGCGTTGCTCTCATCATCTCCCCATTGCACTTTGACTAGTCTGACCTCTCGATTCCTCAACTTCTTGATCTCCGACCCAAGAATGCGCGTAGGAGCTTGTCGAATCGTCGCATCACGCTCTATCTCCACCTCTCTAAGCAAGTTCGGCTCTACCACCTCCGCGGTCTAGTGTAGGCACTTCCTCAAATGTGATACATGGAATACGTCGTGTACACCACTAAGTCTCTCAGGCAACTCCACTCTATACGCCATCTGCCCAATCTTCTCCTTAATAGGAAATGGCCCTACGAACCTTGGTGCTAATTTCCCAACGGACCCAAAGCGAACAACGTTCTGTAATGGAGACACTTTGATAAAGACCATGTCCCCAACATCAAACTCAAGATCTGTCCTCCTCTTATCCGCATAAGATTTCTGCCTATCTTGCACTGTCTTCATCCTCCTTCGAATCAAGTCAATCTTCTCCGAAGTCTCCCTAATCATATCGGGCCCAAGTAAGATCTTATCCGTAGATTCCCACCAACATGTAGGTGAATGACAAGGTCGTCCATAAAGAGCTTCGAAAGGTGCCATGCCAATGCTCGACAAAAAGCTGTTATTATATGCGAACTCTACCAACGGAAGATGCTCTTCCCATGTACCCCCAAAGTCTAGGATACATAGCCTCAAAAGATCCTCTAGAATACTATTCACCCTCTCGGTCTGGCCGTCCGTCTGAGGATGATATGCGGTGCTCAAACATAACTGAGTCCCTACTGCTTCTTGTAAGCTCTTCCAAAATTCGTTAGTGAAGATAGGATCGCGGTCGCTTACTATGCGAGAAGGAACACCATGCAAACGAACTATCTCTCGAACGTATACAGAAGCTAACCATGGAGCAGTCCTCTTACTCTTCACGGGAATAAAATGGGCGTTTAGTAAGTCTATCTACTATAACCCAAATCCCCGTATTACCCTTCCTTGATCTTGGTAATCCATCCACAAAGTCCATCAAGACACTTTCCCATTTCCATAGTGGAACCTCCAATGGGTGAAGCAACCCACCGGGTTTCTTTTGCTCCGCTTTTACTTGTTGGCACACCAAGCATTTAGCGACATACTCGGCCATATCCCTCTTCATACCGGCCCAAAAGAAAACTCGCTTCATGTGTTTGTACATCTTGTCCCCGCCGGGATGAATGGTCATCTTCGAATGATGTGCTTCGTCAAGAATAGCCTTCCTCAAACCTTCGTCTCGAGGTACACAAAGTCTACTATCCCTACGTAACCAACCCTTAACATCTAGGGTATACCTACGGAGATGGCTTGATGACTCCCCTCTTTTGAGATTTTCTACTAACTCAACCAACTGTGGGTCGTCTCGCTGTGCCTCGCCAATCCATCCCAAAAGCGTAGGTCTAACCTCTAAGGATGCTAGCAAACCGGGTACAAAGTCAATGGAAGGTCTAAAATCAAACATCGAAATGAATTCTAAGCTTCGCCGCTCAACAAACAACGGACTCAAGGACAACCTTTTCCTACTTAGAGCATCCGCCACCATGTTACCCTTGCCAGGGGTATATGCTATTTCGAAATCGTAGGACGCTAAAGAACTCCATCCACCTTTGCTGCCTTAAGTTCAAGTCCTTCTGAGAGAATAAGCATTTTAAAGATTTGTGGTCAGTGAACAATTCGAATTTCTCGCCAAGAAGATAATGACGCCAAGACTTAAGCGCGAAAACAATAGCGGCCAACTCTAGGTCATGCGTAGGGTAATTTTTCTCATGCACCCTTAACTGCCTTCCACCATAGGCTATTACCTTTCCCTCTTGCATTAAGACTGCGCCTAGTCCTGTCCCACAAGCATCGGTATAAACAGAAAACGGCTTACTCCCGTCTGGCAGCACTAAGACTGGAGCTGAGATCAAAGCTCTCTTTAAACGTTGGAACGCATCATCACAATCTACGTCCCACGCGAAGACTAGGTTCTTCTTCGTCAACCGTGTTAATGGAGCTGATATCTTTGCGAAGTCTTTGATAAACTTCCTATAGTAGCCAGCCAACCCCAAGAAACTTCTTACTTCGGTAGCATTTTTAGGGACCTTCCAATCTTGGATGGCCACCACCTTCGCGGGATCCACAACTATCCCTTCTTTGGAAACCACGTGCCCTAAGAATGGTACTTCCTTACTCCAGAAGTGACACTTAGAAAATTTAGCTTTAAGGTTATGCGCTCGTAGGGTCTCCAACACTTCCCTAAGATGTAGGGCATGCTCTTCTTCATCCTTAGAAAAGATCAAGATGTCATCTACAAAGACTACCACGAATTTATTAAGGTACTCCCTAAACACCCTACTCATCAAGTCAACAAAGTACGCGGGGGCGTTTGTCAAACCGAAGGGCATCACTAGCCATTCATAGAAACCATCCGGAGTCCTAAAGGCAGTCTTGTATATGCTATCCTCAGCCACTCTCAACTGATGGAATCCAGTGGCTAAGTCCAACTGCGAAAACACTGAGGCGCCAACTAACTGATCGAAGAGATCGTCAATCCTCGGCAGTGGGTGTCTGTTCTTCTTAGTAAGCTTATTAAGTTCTCTATAGTCCACACAAAGTCTAAGGGACCCATCCGCCTTCGTGGCAAATACTACTGGAGCACCCCACTCCGATATACTTCGTCATATGAACCCCTTCTCAAGCAACTCCTTCACTTGCTTATCGAGTTCCCTCCTTTCACGAGGAGCCATGTGGCGTACTGGCAACGATACTAGTTTTGCATTATCCACAAGATATATTCGAAAATCTATCTCCCGCTTCGGAGGCAAGCCCTTCACCTCCTCAAACACATACGAGTATTCTCGGACCACTCTAACAGATCGTAGAGTCTCCACATACGCGTCAAGCGATTCTAGATAACTTAGCAAACGGAATTTATGGGATTACAAAAGATTTCGAGAGCGTTACCAAGGCGAGTCATGAGCCTAACTACTCTCCTTTCACAATCAAGAACGGCCCATTTCTGGATAACCAATCCATTCCTAAAATTAGCCCATAGCCCGTGAAGCCCAAAACATAAGCATCACATCTAAACTCAACGCTAAGTATAGAAATTTTCAAATCCAAACACATCATGGACAAATAAGCTGAGCCCCCAATTGGATTCGAAACAACTAAGGGATCCTCTACTAAACTGGTGTTTAAGTGCAGTGATTCAACTAACGATGTAGTGATAAACGAATGCGATGCGCCCGAATCGAATAAGGTACGGACAGGATGATCAAACAGAAAAACTAAGCTTTCAACAGAAATGGTTCTACCTCGTTCTTGCAGCGGTGGGACCGCGAGAGCCTGAACTTGTCCCCTTGCCTGCCCTGGTGCCATAAGAGCCTGCACCTGTCCTCCCGAGGTAGACCCTGCCCTCTGCCCCTTCTTTGGACAGTCCTTCACTAGATGTCCCGCTTCACCACAGTGAAAACAGCCGGTCTTCTTTTTCTTTCGGCAATCCTTGCTGAGATGGCCTGGTGTCCCATAGTTAAAGCATTTCTTCTTTCCCTTGACATTATTGTCTTTACCACCCTTCTTGTTTTGCCGTTGTGGTTTCTTCTGATCCCCTTTCTTCTCAGGTGCCTTATTAGCATTAGCGCCTTTCTCCTCGTGCATGAGCGCCATTTCTACTAGGTTCTCAAAGGTGGCCCACATAGGGATGTGGGTCATAGCCAACCCTTGCAATGGCTCTATCAAACCATTAACGAACCTCAGAGCCTTCTTCTCCGGCGTGTTCACTAAGTCCAAGCCAAACCTTGCTAACTGATAAAATTTGTTGACATATTCTTTCACTGATTAGCTTCCTTGCTTTAATGTCAAGAACCTTTCCATATATAGCTTTTCTTCCGCCCGTGAGAGAAACTTTGCCTCAAACCTACACCTGAAATCCGCCCAAGAGTCAACAGGACGCTCCCCATTAGTGACCTCCCACCAAAACGAGGCCTCTCCCTTCATTAACCAAGCTGCTAATTTGACTTTCCTCCCTTCTTCTACTTCAAAGATTTCTAGCAATTCTTCCACCTGCTTAAGCCAGTCTCTAGCTTCCACAAACGTTTCTGACCCTTGAAAAGGTTTTCCACCCATAGCCTTAAATTCCTTGCATGTTTTTGCAAAAAGTATCAGCGCGAGGAGGAGGAGCGGGTGCAACTGGTGGTGGAGGAACATTGGCTGGACCTGCAGCGGCCCTAGCCTCTAATAACCTCCTACACCATCCTGGTATCGTTACACCGTCCGGAAGGTTAAGATCTTCAGCCATGCTGAAACGAAAAAGGAAAGATTCAAAATGGAGAATTCGAAAGATAAAGATATATGGCTATTGGGGATTATGTTTTTCATAAAAACTTTCCTCTTTAAATTACTCATCAAGACATGTTTTTGAAAATACTTCTTCCAAAAATACTTTAGAAAAATAGTTTTTCTAAAAAATTTATCTGTTCTGGTAACCTTAAGCTCTGATACCACGTGTAACACCCCACGTCCATTAATGTCACTCACAAAGGGAATGCATTAACTTCCAAGGAGGTTTTAAGTGAATATAGAACAGAAAAATTACAACAAGACAGATAATAAGTAGTACTTGGAAATCTAAAACTTTATTTCATTGCAGCGGAAATTAAACATGTTTGTTACATCATAAAACCATAAATCAGAGTCAAGTACAATATCCATCTTGATAAAACAAAATACATAATCGCATTACATAAATAGCCATTAAAGAAGATGACAAGCTGGACTTTACTTCAACGGTCCAAGCTTTCCAAAAGAGAGATAAAGCAATCCAATCAAGCTCCACTAGAGCTAGGCCCACCCTGAGGACCTGGAGGGGGAAAAAGGATAGAAATAGAGGGGTTCAGACATAAAGTCTGGCGAGTAACAATACTATTATCAAAATAACTAGACTAAGGCATAAGCTGGAAAACAAGGAAATGTCTATGAACTATTGGGTACGGAAGAGCAGATAAAGATAACGTTAAAGGCACACCTAATTACTAACGAATAATTACTACACTGCACCACACCAGTCACCCTAAAAGTTGATCCCACTTGCTTCACTTAGAAATTATATAAATAGCCTTGCGTACCCCTAGCTGACTACATAGGTGTCGTATGCCCCTATCTCCGCTAGGTGTACCCCACTACCCACTTGCGATCGACTCCTTACTTGTAGATACCCGTGCTGGTCCCACAGTGGGGTGTATAACTCCCCTAAAGTGGCAACCCGATACAGCTAAAGAATGCACGGCTTATACCTGCACGATGCAACAACATCTTACCTACCAGCCCGGGTCCACACACGCATATGAAACCCGTTGGACTTGCGTTGCCACCGCTACCCCGTTTGGCCTCTTATAGTCAAGCCCAATATGTGTGTCCCGTCCTCGACTTGGGTCGAGCCCACAAAGATACGTTTGGGTTACTGGTTGAAATGGAACCCCACAAGCTATCCACCTAAGCTTGTACCCACTAGTATATCCCACTTAACCCTCTTCTTAGTCATGTTCATTTACATGTGTGTTTGGTTAAGTCTTACTAATCGTATTTCAAATGCCATTAAAGGCAACCACTAGACTCCTCATGCCACCCAAGGCACCTACTTAACCCCCATGTCCCACTTTACATGTTTATCTGGTTAAGTATTTCTTAATTCATTCAGGCCATAACCTCATAAAGACCTCTCACATTAGACTGGCATTTATGGCAGCTGGATTTGTCGGGCGGGTCAGGGCAGTCTTACACCATAAAAGAGTCTAACCTCGTGTCTTTACAACTGTTATGCTTTAATTTGGGCCTAGGACCTCTCACATTGGGCTGACATTTGTGACTACTGGATTTGTCGGGCGGGTCCGGGCAGGTTTGCATCACAAACGAGTCCAACCTCGTGTCCTAAGCATTTATTATCACTTATAATCTTTTACCCCAGTTTTAAATATATCCCTATTCAAATTATTAATTAATTCCAATTTTAATGATGTCCATAATTGACTCAATTATGGCCATCCACTTATGGTATGCAAAATCATATCAATTGCATCTAATTTTCTCAATATTAAATCCTTAATATTACCCCTACCCCACGTTATACGTTCGCTTATTCAATGCAAAATATACGTTAGACTCGAATAGTCTAACTCATATCACAAAGATAAATTATCACAGCATATTGACAAATAAAATAGCTCTTATCATAATAGGGGTGAAACTTGCATAAAACTACACATGTCATGGATCTAAAGGTGTCAACTTGTTTGGTTAAATGTCACAACTTACATAATATGATCATAATTCCAATTCATGTATAAACTGGCATATGTGGTTTATGCAACATAATGATGGTGTAAACTAGCATCTAATCCATAGAACTCACCCATGTCATAGCATAATTCTAGACCTAAATAGATGTCATGGCATATGTTCATAATCTTTACTAATCAATCTAAACTTGCATACATGATTTGTCATATAAATCAACATAGCCCAAATAATATCAACATTATGATTTGATTAACATGAACTAATTAGCATAGATAATAACATCATGACTTTATAACATGTATGATTTATCACAACTTAGCATAGAAAATTACAACATACATAATATCATCATAGCATGATTTACAACATATAGGATGTCATCATCACATAACATAGGATTTACAACATACATGATAGCATAAGGTTTACAACAACATATATGACAATCCACATCATTCACTTATAATCCATTCATAACTTAATCTAATTAGTTTAATAATAATCTTGTTAAGATCATCATACTCACAATTAGAGAAGAAAGAGAGTCTTGATTTGCTTTAGAGTTGAGTAGAATTAGGGTTTTGATAAGCTTTCTTCCTTCTTAGTTGGCGGCGGCTACACTGAGTTCCATGGTGGCGGTATGACGGTGGCCATTCTATTTTTCATGTGAGTTTAGAGTGAGAGACTACCTAGGTATTTATAGAGTTTAGGATTTATTTAGACCGTCAGATCAACTCAGAACTAAACTGAACCGTTAAATTTGCCAACTCAGCCCTAAAGACACATCAGCAGCTCAAGATTGGGCTCAGCCAAACCCTAGCCGACCTGACCAGGTCGACACCCAGGTCGACTGCGCAGTCGACCTGGTCCCTTGGGTGTCGATTGCCCAGTCGACTCCCCAGTCGACCTGGGGTGCTGGGCGGGAAATTTCCCGCCTAGCCTGTTTGACTCCGAATTTTGAATTTTAAATTTTCTGAAATCTGTTTTGAATTTTCTGAAACTTTCGATGGCCATATCTCCTTCGTACGAAGTCCAAATCATGCAAACTCGGACTCTGTTTCAACCAGAATTCCGAGACGAACACAATGGCGCAACCCATTTCCAACAATTCTCATGTCTGAGATTAGTTATTCTTTAATTTGTGAATATTAATATTAACAGAATTATGGGGTGTTACACAAATTTTCCCATATACTAATCCTATTGGGATTTCAACCACAATCATTTATATCAAATCAACCATTCATGATATTCACCAAATTTTCACATTAACCAGCAATCTGAACAATATCACAACCAATATGTATATCGTCCATGGTCCGTGGACGAGGGGAGTGTGTGTATATATATATATATGTATATAACTATATTTCGTTTTCATTTCAATATCACTTCAATTTATTTCAACGCATATATCATTTTTACAATGCATATATAACTTATACATCGAACATACAACTTATACAACGCTTATACATGTGGTGTACAACGCTTATATAATTCATACTTTGACTATATAATTTATACATCGTTGATTCCATATCGTTTATAATTCAAAAATCTCACATTGGGTTCCACTCCTCCAAAAATAGCAGAAGGCTCGGAAAAATATGCGGTCTCTTCTAGAATGTAGAAGACGTCCACACGAGTCCACTGTCTCTTGTTTCATTGAATTTCATCAACAAACGAGAAAGATATGATTTTTATAGTGAAATCAAAAACCGTAGCGCTTTAAAGTGCTATAAACTATTTTAAATAATATAAACCGTACCTCTCTGAAGTTGTTTAAAACTAGGTTTTCGATTTGTGACCAAACCGTGCAGCGATTCGTCGATCCGTCTTCACCATGAGGAAGAGGGAGGAGAGGCGCACGTGCATAGGGGGGAGATGGCCACTTCGATCACCTTCGGCGGCGGTGGCGGCGGGTTGAAGTTCGAAACCTCCAGGCGACGAATCTCTCAAATTACTCAATGAAAAAAAATCCAAACTTGTTATGGATTTGAAGATCTTGACGAGCTCTAAAAATCCCCAACAGGATGGAGGTCTAATTTTGAGCGGATTGAGAGGAATCGAGGAGAGAAGGGGGGATTGATTTCCACCGTGCGCGATTAACGATCGGGGAGAGAATCTTGAATGGGCCAATAGGGTTTTTCCTTTTATTTATATATTTTTAAAAATCCAAAAATACCCCTTATCTCGTACGAACTCCAATCCAAACCGAACGACTGTCGTCCTTAGCTAAATATCCCCATTCCGAACACAATGGGATATGTTTCAAAGGCCCATTCGACTGTTTCAGTCAGTTTTTTTTGAAATTAAAATATAAAACATTCAATATTCGATCTGAACGTACATTTCAATTTGTCGGGGCCACATACTGATTCTAAAAATTCCAGAAAAATAAATCTTGCTATGTTTTGACGATACGGTCCCAACAAAACTAGTTTCGTCGAATTCTAAGACCGTTTGAAAAATGGCTATTTTCTGGTCGACCCATTTTAACTGTAATTGACCAAACACATTTTTCTTCGCCACGCTCACATATTAACTTCAAAAATTATGACATTTGAAACCTAGCAATAATTTTACATCCCGGATCCAACAAAAGTGGTTTCGTCGAATTCTGATGTCGTTTGCAAAATAGCCATTTTCATGGGCTATATAAATTCTATAGCGACCTTTCTGAAAATTCATTTGGCCATAACTTTTGACTCCCGCTATGAAACTTCGATTTTTCAAATTCGTTAGAAAGATATTCACTAATAGATTTAAATATTTTTGTTTCACTAAAATCCGTTTTATTTTGCACCCGGTACAGTCAGTCAAAGTTTGAATTGAAATTTTGAAACTACCGCGCCATTTCAGGCCTTGTTTATAATTAAAGATAATTATTTTTATTTTCAAACGTCAATTGAAACATACTTTTCATCGTTATTATTTAAAATAATTTATTTTAAATATCTAAAATTCAATAAATTAGCCAAATTAAAAAAAATTAACTGGCTCAGATTTTCCGAGTTGTTACAATCTCCCCCACTTAAAACTTTTCGTCCTCGAAAAGGAACAAAGTCGAAAGTGGTTTAATTAACCAACTCTACTTTCAATTTGGCTTCCATTCTCCAACTTTTCAGTTTCTGAGAATTTTCAAATTCTTCAAAAATTTGGCTAAAACCCTAAATTTTCGAAAAATTTCGCCATAACCTCCTTTGTACGGGGAGGGGTTTGGAAATTTATTGGACCGTATTAGGTACCCAATAAATCCTAATAAGCATGCACATATTTATAGTGATATATTCCGGTGTCCACAGGGGAGTGTGTATAGATCATAACTCCAGAGAATAAATTCTCGTCACCCTATAAATGGTTTTTGTGCCTTAATAACCAGAGAGACGTGTTTATTATCATCTCCAGACCCGTGTGGGGTTTTTATTATTCTTGCAATTTACCATTACATTTTATATGGTCCATATCAGTAATCAGTTCAACCTATAATATATTGTCATCGCCATACAAGCCTCTCGCTCGTATGGTAAATCTTCAACCTCGTCACACAAGCCCCAAATGCTTATGTTGTATATGATGAAGTATGCCCATCTTCAAGATGTATGCCTTGTAGTGTAGTTCAAAATTAATTGTTACTATCCTATGGCAACATTTATTATTACACACAGAACAACCAGCACTCCGCATCCAATGACATTCACAGGAGTTGATATAATAATAAAATTGCACATCCAACTCATTAAGGTTTACCTATTTGTCGGGCACGCAAATAAATTCTTTACTCAACAGCTAATCCATTTAACTGTTCACACATATATATTGCACATGTATATATTTCTATCTATTTTTAAATCAGTTCAATACGCGATTTAATTGCATAGATTTACCCTTCATTCATTGACTAAATTAACTATCTTTCTAATAATTTAATTAATCAAATCCTCTATCACATAACACAAACAACAGTCAATTTGTTTTTAAATTTTCAAATATATCTTTTATATATTCAAAAATCATATTTCTAAAACCAGACTATATATATAATCACAAATACGTTATTTATAAACATATAACTCTTAACTCATTCTGGGGCATTTCCGACCCCATCTCTAACGAGTTATTCTGGTTCTGCTATACCCATACTAGGATATTGCTGACACTATCTGTAATGAGTTACCCGTCCTAGAACTCTATTGATTCTATTTCTGACGAGTTCGTTAATATGTTATATTCCAGAACTAAGCTTAACCAAAGCTCTGATACCACGTTGTGACGACCTCAAAACCCCGTACGACGGTGGCAAGGATAATCTTTGGAATACAACACATAAACAAAAAATAGCAGAGTAGAATTAAATAAATACACCAGATAATGTACAAATAATATACTGGATCAACATAATCATCAGAGTTACACAGTATACATGATCATACTTAGTACAAATACAGTTCAACTATACATAAATATCTACAGCGGAAAACAAACATAATATGTACAATAGGAGCTGAACAACATAAAAAGAGATAAATGATAGAATCCATCTTCAGCTCCAGCTATCCAGAAAGAGCCTGCTAAAACCTGGATACAAGGCTACCCGTGTAGAAAAAGGGGCACCCGAGTTTGCAAGTGAAACAAACTACGAGTCAGTCATGGGACTGGTATGAGAAATCTACATAACACATTTTATAATATGGCTAATCACAGGACCACTCCACTTTCGCGGAACGGGTTTACTCCATTGGATTGCCAGTGCTTTAAAACAAGTAAATCTTTTAAACATCGCAATGCTTTTTATTAAAGTGAAGCCATTATAAGACTCAGTTCCCATCACACAATGCAACGCAAACCGGAGGATAGAGTTTTACCTTAGCATGGCCAAAATATGCTTGATACGAATAAAACAAATCATTTGATATTATTGCTAGTGTATATTTGTTTCAAAAACAATTTCAATTAGAAATATCAATCATAGGCAGCATGGGTACCATATATCATGTCGCCATATATAGGTATACAATCAAAACCGCAAAGTCACGTAATTGGAAATTGGATTTCCGTTATGAACCGAGGCAAGGGAACGTCCTCACTGAATTCGAGACGCTCTAGCCCGTGTCTCAGGACCTAGACTCAGGTGGGCCCTTGGAGCGACAAGGATGGTCCACCGATGTGGATTAAAATGCCTGAACGATACATTTCCCCGCCCTTTGGGGCGTCAATGAGCCAAATGACGCCATCGGCTCCACATAGTGACCGATATATCCGAGGCGCCTCGCTACAGCAACAACAACCACACAGGTGAAAATAATATAAATGTCAACCAGTTTAAGCACTAACACCACCTCTAGCTAGAAAGAAACGCATGTCCTCCCTGAGGTCCTCTCCCGTTCCTGGCTCATACCGGGGTGTGAGGCTTGGGAATCAACGTTATATACAAAGCTATGCCACACAGGCCGTGCTTTGATCATCAACCGCAAAACTTTTCTTTTCAACAGAAGTCTTGATCATTTGCCACTCAGGCGTGCCACACAGGCAGTTCACTCCATGCGACTTATTTCTATCGATATATAACCTCTGAGCTCATACGTCTCAGAGAAGGGCGTTAAGCAAGAGAATAAATTCTCCGCCGCCAAACAGACATATATTTAATAGAGATCAATCAGCATGGAACAAAATCCAATGTCAGACACACAGTCCATTTACACGTTCGTTCTGGGTCTGAACGAAATCGGAGACACTATATACCTCACATACCCATCGATCTCCATGTACATTTGGATGATCACCACTTATTATCTATATTTCGAGATGCCTCGCAACCAAGACATCAGTTATCATCCAACCGAGGTGAAGATCTACGGTCTTCAACCACCGTCTTCATCATCAACTTCTTATCGCCGATCAATTATTTGAAATGAGATTTAACTCGGCCTTTTCAAATAATTCACGTATATTTAGAAGTTCAAATCAATTTATTTCAATGGTTAAATTATTCGACATCAATAATTAAATTCATTAATGTAACTTTCACGCCAAACACATTCAACCATCAAATATCACACAATCCGGGAAAATTCAATTTATTTCCATTCCATATCGTTTATAATATTTTATCACGATTTATCGCTATTTTTATTTATTTAAAAACAGCCATTTCATTCAAACGACGCTTCAGGCCAAAACGCGGTCGTGGCGCTGTTTTTCTTCAGATTTGATTTACACATATCTAAAAATGTAATCGTTGGATCTTCACAAATTTTGTATAATTAGAAAGATCCTTTCAAAACGAATCCAATGGTTTCATTTTTGGGAAAATCCGACAGTCTGATCTCCCGATACACTCGTTTGAAGTTTCGATTTCGAAATACGAACTACAGCGTCGTTATTCGATATATTTTAATTATATTTATATATATATAATCGATTATGGCGCTGTTTTTATTCAGATTTGAATTGAACATTCTAGACAATCCAACCGTTGGATCTTCACAAAGTGGGTGTCGTTGGAAAGATATTTCCAAGGTGAACCCAACGGTTTTGGTTTCGGGAAAATCCGTAGGACTGATCTACCGCACTAATCGTTTGAAATCACGGTTTCAAAACATGAACTACAGCTTCGTTATTTGATATATTTTAATTATATTTACATATACATACATACATAGATATATATATATATATAATCGATTCTTCGACTTCAAAACCATTTTTCACTTCATATATTTGATAAAAACGATATTTTTATCCAACAGATATTTATTTCAACACATGAATTTTGTTTATTTTATTTCCACACAGGAATTTCTATTCAACACATGAATTTCTATTCAATACATGAATTTTATTTATTTTATTTCCACACAGGAATTTCTATTCAACACATGAATTTCTATTCAGTACATGAATTTTATTTCAACATTCAACACATGAATATTTTCTATAGTTTATATATATATCATAAAAATGTGATTTTTATTGCAAAACAATTTATTTCAAAACACGATTATTATATATATTTTATATATATTATATATAAGGTAAAAATGTTATTTTTGGTATTAAAACAATTTATTTAAACCACTAATATTTTATATAGTCTATATATATGATAAAAATGTTATTTATATCTTTCAAAGAATTTATTCAATACACGAACTCCATTCAACACATGAATTTTGTTTCAACATTCAACACATGACTTTAATTTCAACATTCAACAGATGAATATAAATCAAACACAGAAATATTTCAGAAAATTTCGGCAGCATACGGCAGCGTAGTTAAAACCGGGACCGTCCCTAGTACGGCTCCTCGCTCTAACTTAAAGCCTCGCAGCTTTTGACAATGGGAATTTTCAATATCTAGTTCGTACGCAGACGAATTTTCCCATATACTAATCCTATTGGGATTTCAACCACAATCATTTATTTCAAATCAACCATTCATGATATTCACCAAATTTTCATATCAACCAACAATTCGAACAATATCACAACCAATATATACATCGTCCATGGTCTGTGGACGAGGGGAGTATATATATATATACACACGTATATAACTATATTTCGTTTTCATTTCAATATCACTTCAATTTATTTCAATGCATATATCATTATTACAACGCATATATAACTTATACATCGAACATACAACTTATACAACGCTTATACATGTGGTGTACAATGCTTATATAACTCATACTTCGACTATATAATTTATACATCGTTGATTCCATATCGTTTATAATTCAGAAATCTCACATTGGGTTCCACTCCTCCAAAAGTAGCAGAAGGCTCGGAAAAATATGTGGTCTCTTCTAGAATGTAGAAGACGTCCACACGAGTCCACTGTCTCTTGTTTCACTGAATTTCGTCAACAAACGAGAAAGATATGATTGTTACAGTGAAATCAAAAACCGTTGTGCTTTAAAGTGCTATAAACTATTTTAAACAATATAAACCGTACCTCTTTGAAGTTGTTCAAAACCAGGTTTTCGATTTGCGACCAAACCGTGCAGCGGTTTGTCGATCGGTCTTCACCACGAGGAAGAGGGAGGAGAGGCGCACGTGCGCATGGGGGAGATGGCCAGTTCGATCGCCTGTGGCGGCGGTGGCGGCGGGTTGAAGTTCGAAACTTCCAGGCGACAAATCTCTCAAATTACTCAATGAAAAAATCCAAACTTGCAATGGATTTGAAGATCTTGATGAGGTCTACAAAATCCCCAATAGGATGGAGGTCTAATTTTGTGCGGATTGAGAGGAATCGAGGAGAGAAGGGGGACTGATTTCCGCTGTGCGCGATTAACGATCGGGGAGAGAGAATCTGGAATGGGCCAATAGGGTTTTTCCTTTTATTTATATATTTTTAAAAATCCAAAAATACCCCTTATCCTGTACGAACTCCAATCCAAACCCAACGACTGTTGTCCCTAGCTATATACCCCCATTTCGAACACAATGTGATATGTTTCGAAGGCCCATTCGACTGTTTCAGTCAGTTTTTCTTCAAATTAAAACATAAAACATTCAATATTCGATCTGAACATACATTTCAATTTGCTGGGGCCACATATTGATTCTAAAAATTCCAAAAAAAATAAATTTAGCTATGTTTTGACGATACGGTCCCAACAAAATTAGTTTCGTCGAATTCTAAGACCGTTTGAAAAATGGCCATTTCTAGTCGATCCATTTTAACTGTAATTGACCAAACACATTTTTCTTCGCCACGCTCACATATTAACTTCAAAAATTATGAAATTTAAAAACTAGCAATAATTTGACATCCCGGATCCAACAAAAGTGGTTTCTTCGAATTCTGATGTCGTTTGCAAAATGGCGAAATTCTATAGCGACCTTTCTGAAAATTCATTTGGTCGTAACTTTTGACTCCCACTATGAAACTTCGATTTTTCAGATTCGTTAGAAAGATATGCACTAACCAATTTAAATATTTTTGGTTTCACTAAAATCCGTTTTGTTTTGCACCCAGTACAGTCATTCAAAGTTTGAATTGAAATTTTGAAACTACCGTGCCATTTCCGGCCTTGTTTATAATTAAAGATAATTATTTTTATTTTCAAACGTCAATTCAAACATACTTTTCGTCGTTATTATTTAAAATAATTTATTTAAATATCTAAAATTCACTAAGTTAGCCAAATTAAAAAATTAATATTGGCTCAGATTTTCCGGGTTGTTACAACTAGAAATCAATATATCAATACATATATATATATATATATATATACATATATATATATATAATTCGATTGGGAAACAAACTTAAAATAGAAAATTATAAACAAAAAGAAATCTATAAATTAAAATCTGTAAATAATAGGAAGAGAACATATACACGTTTTAAAAAAAGGGATAATTGGTTGTATATGGCATTGATTATTCGAGATAAATGGTCTTGCCTGTTTTGAAGTTAAAGATGTTATTCAATCAAGGTCTGAGAGGTAATTATACCCCAACTTGATTGATTTCATTATTAACTGATAAATAGGAAGATTCAGTCTCGAAGATCAATGTTTAAAGAGATTTAGTTGAATGCTATATTTTGGGTTGTTGTAACAATGTTTTACACGACAGTCGTTTTAACGCATGTAAGTGAAATTTTGGAAATATAAATAGAAAATATTTTCTTAGTATAGAAATGAATGATCACGAAAGGGGGAAGTAATTGGAATGTTTTCCAATTATAAATAGAAGATATTTTCTAAGTACAGAAAATAAAAGAAGGCAATATATGAAAATGTTTTCCAAATAATGTAAGAGGCTAAGATGATTGTTGAAATATTGGGTTAACAAATATTGATAAGGAAATGGAGAAGTGATTTAATTAATGAATTATTAATTAAGAGGACCAGTGATTGTTTGATGATTTGGATGAATGTTGTTTTCCTTTGATAGTTAAATCATCGACTATCGAAGTATTGGCCAATATTGTTGTCAATATGGAGAGACCGGTAAGATTATTATCTGAGAACCCCTCTGTATTAGTAGTAGCGTTGCGATTCAAATTATATGAAGACAATCGAAGACGGAGTAAAGTACAATGGCTTTTTCTGTTAATCCTAGGTAGAAATTGCCTAAGATGGATTAATGGAAATTGTGCCTTCGGTTTCGTTCAGTCCCAAAACGAACATGTATGGACGAATGTCTGGCAGAGTATTTCCAAAGATAGCGTATGTCGGTCTATACAAATATACATCGGGTGGCAGAACATTTATTCTCTTAGCATAATATCCATAATATCTTTGTGCAAATAAATTAGTGATTTAACGGATCTGACAATGTGGCATTCAAAGTGATTGTGCTATCAATAAAAGGTAATTAATCGTAACCTCAAGCCTCACAACTAGGAAAATGGTATAAAATTGGGTAAGTCGCAAGGCTAAGTGGTTCACACCCACTTAGGGTGTATTGTCACATGATCTAGAGAAAACCCTTTTACTTCTTTGTCTTATCGTTGTTGTTGCTTCGGAACGGTTGTTGATCCCAACCATTGGTGACAATACATTAGGTACTCTCAAGTGAAGTGAGGGGTCAGTCATGTTTAGCCTGGGTTGCAAGATGTTCTTGCAGTGTATTCCTCTCTAGAGATACACTGTGGAAGGTGGTCCCATACCTTACTAGTTTGAATCCATTATCCAATAAAAGTCCGCGGTTTTAATTGTATACTATGTATATAGAGCGTAAGATGCAAGTGTTCTACTAGATTGATATTTATTTGTTTTAGACACTATTACAATATCAGAATAATATTGATTTCAAAGAAAGTTTTGGGTTATCGTAAGGTAAAAACCATCCGTGTTTATGTGTGGATCAATCTTATGATTATCATTTCTTTTAAAAAGGATTATTAAAAGTTAGACCAAGTGGTTGGAGTTTACTCACACCAGTCCCATGACTGACCCAGAGTTTATTTTGTTTTGTTTTACCCTAATCTCTTGGGTGCCCAAATTTGTACGGGCAGTCAAGTACTTCATGTATTTACAAATACCTTGGAGGAGCTTGGAGCAGGAGGCTTCAATGTTAGTTATCTGGTGTTATTTTCTGCTGTGTTGCATATGTAATGTACTTTGATAATGGTATGTACATACTGTTAAAATCTTGTACTCCAAAAATTGTGTTATATATATATATATTATATTTTATTCCGTTGCGATGTGAGATTCTGTATGTTATTTCTATTCTTCTTCTATCTTTTTCTTCTTTTTTCATAATGATTTGTATTTCTATGTGATTTGGGTTGGACGTGTGGTGTATTTACTCAACTCAAATGGTATGGAAATTCGGGCCATTATAGTTGGTATCAGAGCTTAGGTTGAGCGAACACCTAGGCTTTGGTGGGGGTTTACTCATTAGAGATAAGGTCAGCAGTGCCCTAGAATGAGTTGAGTGTGTATATATGACAGCGTGTATTTGTTAGTTGATGTAAAAGTTGTTTTATATTGTGTTGATTTATTGGTTGAGTGAGTTATGAATTCTAATCGATTTGTGGGACACCAAGATATCGATAGGAATTTCTAAACACTTGAACATGATAAACTGATATAGTATATTTTTGGAAATGGGTAAATGAATTAATTTTACCCAAAACTATATTTTGGTATATAAGTAATAATTTTATGAAATTATTATATTATACGGATGTGTTGGTTGTTATTATTTTAATCAAATGAGAATATAAGAAATGAAATGGTTACATATAACCAAATAAAGTTTGTATAAGAATGATATATACAAATGAGATGAATTAAAGTTGAAATCAAACCAGAATTCGTCCTGAGAAGTTGCAAAATATTTTTTTGAAGTATATTAAAGTAATGATAACATAGCTTTGTTTTGGAAGGATTTGAATAAAAATCATTTTTGAATGGATTTTGAAAATGATAAAGCACTGATCTCACTTCATAGCTGGAGAATAATTCTGATGATGACTGCAACATCGTTAGTGTTCATTTTCGAATTTCCAAGTGATGGATTGCTACCTTAGAAAAAAATTTAATTGAAATTTGTTTAAAATAAAACAAGTTATTTTGAAAAAATTCAAATGTTTTGAATTTGAGATGGTTATAAATATATGTATATATTTACGTGATTTCAAAAGGATTTGAAATCAAAACCCAGGAATTTAAAATCTATAATTTAAATTTAACTTAAGGAAGTTGAATGAATTGAAGTAAATAAATTGATTAGAATCAATTTGAATGAATTTAAATGCATCTGAATGGAATATGAATTGCATGTGAATATATTGATTGTAAATCATTCAGACTAAACGAATGTAAGCATATGTGGTATGCATTATGAATGAAAAAAAAAGTTTTGGTGAAACTAAAATTTTAGAAGTATGAAATGTTGAATTTCAACATGAGCAGGTTTTTGAAAAGTTAACGGGTATGTAGCATTTTTCTACCTTTGTAATTTCGGGGACGAAATTCTTTTAAGGGGGGAAAATGTAACAACCCAGATTTTTAGGCAGTTAATTTTAAATATTTAATATTGATTTAAATGGTAAGTTGATAATAAATGTATTTTTACATGGAGTTTAACGAATTAATAATGGAATAAGATTTAATTTCGAGTATATCGAATAATCATAATACTAAAAACAACCAGTAATTTAATTCGGAGTTAAAACTGAATCGAAACGATTCAGATGATCAACATAAAATTCTATTTGAATTAGAACAATACTAACAGTTTATTATCGAGAAGTTAATTGTTTTGATTTTAAATTATATTTTTATCGATTTAAATTGATATTCTTCATACAATCGGTTGAGACTTCGGAACCTATACCGATGTGTTCAGAATAGTGGTGTAACCCTAGGAATGTCATTTTTTTGCGCTCAAATAGGAGTTCGGAACCGCAAAATATTATGATATTAAAATAAATTGGATAAGATCAAAATCAAATCAATTTAATAAACATCATCTCGAGCCATCCTAATTTTTGTACTTCAGCGGCGTACCTTGTACCCGCGTGCAGGCCTACTCCTTCTACCCGAAGTTTTCTTATGCCTATTTAAAATGCGGCTATCCTTTCTAATTCGTCTTCACGAGACCAGAAGTAAATCGATTGAAGCTTTAGGCGTGATAAAATGGCCTTTACCTTCTTCTGAAAACCAAACAAAAACGAAGTGCCTTTATTCCTCACATTTTATTTTATTTCTTCCTGTTGAATTAAGTTCAAAGCCTAATCCCGAATAAAATTCTTCAAAGTCAGCTCCACTTCTTCATTTCATTTACAACAAAAGAAACCAAAAGCTTCAAAATAAATATCAATGGTTGCGTACCTCTTTAAAATCAAAATTGGTCACGTGCAAAAATAAGAAGAGAAATCGAGTCAAATTCAGATATCGCAATTGGAGAACCGTAAGATCTTGAAGCTTGACTTGAGGCATGTTCGCAAATAAGGGTATGGGTGAGACTCGAATGGATTCAGTCATAGATTTTGAGATGGCATTTGTTGTTGTTTGGAAGGATATTGGAGGCGCTGCATTTTCAAAGGAGATTGAGATGTGGACGTTGAAACTGGTCACATCTGGATAGAGGGGATCGAATGATTTGGTAACAAACTTGGCATTGCACTATTCGATGTATAGACTACGAACTAGGTGGTTCATTTTTTTTCATGACGAACTGGTAGTAGTAGTTGATTGTTGAGGGAAAGTTTGATTTTTTTTATGTGAATTGCTGTGGAGATTCTGATTATTGATTTCGAGTGGTGCTCATTGTCTGATGTTGAACTAGAGTTTGGAAATGAGATGTTTGGGTGTGGGGTGTGTGGAGAAGGTTAATTCGTGGGGTTTGAATACTATAGCAGTAGTTTGGTTAGTGATATTGTATTAGGTGATAGTGACAGTTAGTGGAGAGTTGGGTGGGAATTTGTTGCAGTTTCAGGTTGAGGTAGTGAGGCAAGTGAGCGGTGGTGTTATTGAACCGAGTTAGGGAAAGAAATGGAAGATCTTATGTGCAAGACTGCAATTACTTAGGAATTATAGTTTCAGTCGTAAAAGCAAGTGCGGAAAGCAATAAATAACACAAGAAATTTATAGTGGTTCGGCCTCGTGAGAGACCTACGTCCACTTTGGAAGAGTCATTGCAATATAATTAATAACCAAGTGTTACAAGGCAGAGAACATCTCATGACATCTCTTTACATACATCCCTCAGTTATATGATGTCATAGTTATCATATATTAATATTTTGGAAATAGACACTTTCCCCTTCTTCTTCCTCAAAGTGGGGATGCCATTAAAGAGGCTATTTGGAGCACTTTAAAGACGTCAAGTCATCAAATTCCAATCCCTTTGAAATGTGAGGTCAAGGGTATTTATAGTGGAGTGGTTAGGTGGGAGTAGGTAGGAGTAGGCAGAAGTAGAGGACCACATCAGGAATTTCGTATCCCTTGAAGCTAGCCATCGAAATTCTACCCCTCCACGCTCATGCCCAGAAACTTCAAAATAAATATCAATGGTTGCGTACCTAATGGGGTACGAAGAAGTGTTGAATAGGCTTAGGGGGATCGAGGTCGATACTTGAGGCCTAATGGGGTTCGAGGTACTGGTTTGGCAATGTTCAGAGGAACGGTGAGGTTCTTGCTGGCATGATCCCTTCTCGACTTGGTTATTTCTCTCCTTGGTAACACACTCGGCTTTAGTCCCACACGATGCTTTGATTCAAGCATGCCTTGCATGCTTTTGGGAACCAGACCAAAAGGCTGGATAGCATTTGCCCCCCAAAGTATGTCTTGTCTTGGCATGATGTGCTTTTTGTTGGTGGAATTAGTTGTCAAGTCGTCAACTTTTCTAGTAAACTTGAGAAAAATAGATATTAGTTGCAGAGCTCGCTTACTGCAGGATCGTAAACGAGTTGTGTGGGGCGCGACAGTGTATTTATGTCGCTAGGAATTTGTGATGTTTCGCGCGTGCGCGCTTGTAGCTATTTGTATACGCATGCATGGAATATTTACATGCGGGTATATCGCCATTACTTTTCATAGCCATTCATCATCATTTTTTTTGGGCGCACCCTAGTATGGGTACGAAATTTCCTATCCCTAGTTCGGGTATGAGATTCTATACCCCTGGTGGGTACAAAATTTCATACCCTAGGGGTACGAAATGTTGAGAATTCAAAGGGACACTTCCCTTTTCCGTATAAATAGCCTCCCTCCTCATTTCTTTTTCTTTACTGATTTCTCTCGGCCGCCATTGATTTTGAGCTCCACCGGTTTAAACTTAGAAAAAAATTGAAAAGGTAGAACTTGGAGGCTCACGCCCAAGAGCTGAGGAGAAGAGGAAGGGGAGAAGAGCGCCTTTTTGGCGGTTGAAAGCAAGGAGGCTTTGGAGGAGCTCGTACCTCGATCAGGTACGAAACCCATACCCAGCAGTACGAATTCCTATACTCCTGCCATGGTACGAAGACTTCATGCTTCTTCGGGAGCCCCGATCCGTGTCGTCGCGTAGCGTGCATCCTCTGGAATCCTAAATTATTGACTGCTTGCTTTTGGGTGCACGTCTCTTTTGTTTCACTTGGGAGATTTCACTAATGCATATACTAATGATCACACCAACAATAACTTGAGTTTTCGTATAGGATAGCGCATAAACTTGGACTGTGACCGGACTGTTTGAACTTCTTTTGCATATTTCGATTTTGCATAACACTGTACACACATGTTAGTTTACACCAACACGAGGGGTATAGACTATTCAAATGCAATGTCTAACGCTAGTTTGTTAAAGTATAGCTAGCGATGCATACAAGATCAATGATCGGAAAGACTTCGGAAGCCAAGACTTCCTTGTCGTCATCGTATACTTCTGACTCTACTAGCACTGCTAACTCGACGGGCAGCAAGCTTGAGACTACTGAAAGGTCCACCCCTTCCCATACGATAAGTTTACCTGGAGCGTCAGAGCACGGAGAGCAGACTGAAAGACAACACTCTCCAGTTGTATATGAAGAGGTAGAACATGTGGACATCGTCGAAGGGAAAGCACCGGTGGCCCCGCATATGTTGCCCGATGCAGTGATTCTTGAAAATCCGATAGATTTGGTGCCATCGCACATGGATGCTATGACTGTTAGGAAAATGGATTTTCGATTCAATATTCTTGTGGATCATGTCCATGCACCATGCGAAGGAGCTAGGGCTCATGTACCGTCCGAGGGTCTCACTACTTGGAATAAACAAGCTTGTGTTTCTAGGTGCGTACCCTCAACCATTGACTTCATTTGAGAAATATTGTTCTACTTCCATATTGCGTCATCGCAGTTGCACCCAAACACATATGCTTCACTCTTGGGCACATAAATTCTCTATCAAGAGTATTTGCATTTGGAACCTACCGGAGAGGACATTCGGTACTTTTTTGAACTCAAGAGAAAGGCCAATATATCGCCTTCCCGGTGGTTCCTAGAAGCATCGCCTACCACTAAATTCTTTGTCGGGACATGGCCCAAGTCGTCAGTGTTCAAAAATGAATGGTTCTTCGTGCGCTGTCCTCCTGGGTTTGCGAGGAGATGGTTGTAAGGAAGTAAGCTTTCTTGAACTCCGCCTTTTATTATAAAGTTTGCGGATTTGATGTCTTATATTCGATTATGTTTTAATCGATAGGGAATCCTGAGGCGCCCACTAGCACTGAATACCAACAACGTCTCGAGACTTTACGAGTGATTCCGGCTGAGGCGTGTTCCACTGATATAGTAACAAGTCAAGATCTCCATTGGCGTGCGGGGCTTCTACCTGACGATTGAGCTATAATTAGGCATGCGATCTCAAGTAGTGGGCCAAAAGAGAAAGTGGCGATAGATGAAGCGGCTCATATTCGGAAGAGAAAGATGCCCTCTACTGGGCCTAAATCGCGAAAGGCTGCTAATTCTTGTGGAGGATGAGGCTCGTAGTGAGGAGACGGTTGCTGGAGATGACGGTCTATTAGGCGTCGTTGTTCCACTTCCAATAGGATAGGCGGGGGTAGAGGCGTCGGAAATACAACAGTTTCCTGTGACTCCTTAATTCTGAGACCGATGTTTCACTCGAAGAAGAGGACCAGTTTGATGGCCTCAATAAACTGGGCCTAGACTTGACTCTGTGGCCAGGTATGGCAAACATGGAAGAGCTAGCTCTAGCTGTGGAGGGGTTGACTCCTTTGAGCGGGCCATAATCTGGTCTGTTTAGAGAACACTTAGGGCATACACTCATAGACACTACATAGCATAGAGATTGCCCGTATGTGCAAGGTATCTGATTTTGGATTGCTTCTTTGACAGGCGATATGGCGAGAGGACACGGAGGACGAGGCTATGGGCATGAAAGCCGTCGATATCCCTAGAATCCCTTTTTCGAAGGCTTTAAGAAAAGGGTTTAAGGAGGCTCAAGGCACTCGTCTTCGACAGCTCCTTCTCACAGCACCTTTGGCCCATGTTCAAACCACTAAGGGGAAGGAGTCGACGCTCAGCCATTCAAGACCAGCGGGAGCGACGGCAGTGAGGAGGAAAGATCCAGTAGAGCCTGAGAGGCGAGAGCTTTCCGTGGATGAAAGGAAAGCGTTGTTGAAGATGAACTTCCCTGAGCTTTAATTCGATGAGCTGATATTCCTACCTGATCTCGATCAGCCCCCACCCCCTAGGGATACTGAGGAGGTTTGGATGCATGTGAGGGTCACGTACCATTAGGCTGACTTGCTCACTAAATATTCCTACCATCTTTTGGAACTGAATCGAAGGAAAAATTTGGAGCTCATAAATCAGAGGCTGACTATTGATGGCGAGTGGACCACCACTATTAATCTGGAGAAAGAAATAGGTAAGTTTTCCCCTTGCATCGTAAACACTTCCTCATTCGTTTTTGTACTTTTCAATATTAATCTCTTATCATTGTCGCTGCAAAGGGGAAGAAGCATGCTTGTGAGATTCTAAAGAAGGAGACGGAGCACACAAGCACCAATTTTAAGGATACTGCAGCCTCTCTAACTAATATGAACATGGCCTTGAAAAGAGACAAGGCCGAGCTAGAGAAAACTTGTGCCGATCTAGAAAGGGATAATGCGAGAGTAATCCAGCTCCAGAATGATAATGACGCTTTGAGAGCAGAGAATGAGAGGCTATAGGCAGGGAATCCAAAAGTTGTTGAGCTAAGGAAGCAGCTTGAGGCAAAGAGGAAAGCGAAAGAAGATGCTGAATCTAGCAATAGAGATGTATTGAGCATGGTTGATGGACTGAAGGCCGAGCACCTGACGTGGAACAGCTACAAGAGGAGATCGAGGCTACGGAATCTCGGGTTGAGGAGTCCTTGGTGGAGCATGTCCGGGATATGTTTGTCAAAAATTCTGAAGTTCCGCTGATTTCTGTGGGTCGAGGACTATTCCCTAGAGTTAGCTCGGACCTGGGAGAGGTTGGTGCCTTACAAAGCTTATTTGCACCAGGTAGATGTGGGGACTTTGGATGAACACCAGTTGATGATTGACCTTTTGAATGATGAGGAGGGTGAGAAGCTAGAAGAAGGGAGGAGGCTATTGCAGGTGGATGTTGCAAATGAGAGACTAGCTAGGCTCACCGTAGAGAAAGGGAAGTCTATTGTTAGTGAGAGTGTGGTTGTAGCGCAGTCCTTTGCAGGAGGAAGCTCTTATCAGCTAGTGGTGCCTGAATCCGTCATGACAAGTGACCCGGCAACCTTGGCTCGGGCATCGACTGAGTATAATCCTGAATATCCGAGACTGGGAGAAACTGGATTCGCATTATTGGCGACGACGAGCATACTTCCCATCATTCCTACACCATCCCTGACAGGAGGAAAATTCCCGTTACCGTGTATTCCCGAAGATGATGTAATTACCGAATTTGCAAACTAAAAGGTTGTGCTTTTAACTGTGCATCCCTTCC
The DNA here is from genome assembly GCA_030737875.1 of Allium sativum. Classification (NCBI taxonomy): domain Eukaryota; kingdom Viridiplantae; phylum Streptophyta; class Magnoliopsida; order Asparagales; family Amaryllidaceae; genus Allium; species Allium sativum. Next base: position 170,607,326 of record CM060912.1, read on the forward strand.
TGAATTCACCATGACACCGAGCTTTTCCCCCGTGATTCCACAAATGACTGAATCTCGGCCAGGACCTGCAGGAATGCAATTTGGATAAGGCTGCGGTCAGTTGGACACTTACTCAGATATCAGGCTTGGGTCCAGCATTTATGAAGGCCTTATTGAGAAGGGAGAGGTAGTTGATTGCAATGACCCAAACTCCCACATAAAGGAAAGCCCGAATTAAGTTGAGAACATGACAAATCAGAACACAAACAGAAGAACATTTCATTGCTTGTTACAACGATTTACACCAGAGTTCAAGAATATAACAGAGTATGAATAAATAATATACAACAGAAACATATCAGAGATTTAAATAACATTTAAATAGCAGCGGAAAAATAATATGAAATACAACTGAAAGAAATACACGAATACAGAGCTTTCTTAATATTGCTTCAATTGTAAACCAGGATCCTGTGAATATAATATCTAGAAAACCAAAACTACTAGTTGCCCGTGTGGAAAATATGGGCATGCAGAGTTTAGGTTAAAACAATAAACTCCAGGTCAGTCATGGGACTGGTGTGAGAACTAAACAGTTATTAAATTTTTATTTAGAAGTTTGTAAATCATGGGACCATTCCGTGTAACACGGAACGGGTTTACTCCACATGAATCTTAGTTTAAAATAAAACAACGCAATGCTTTTTGGAAAAATGAAGCTGTTATAAGACTCAGGTCCCATCACATAATGCAACGCAAGCCAGAGGATAGAGTTTTCCCTTGTAATAGCTAAACATGCTTGGTACATTTAAAACAAATTATTTTTATACTACTATAAGTGCATAGTGTTTAAAAACAACTTCAAATATAAATGTATCAATCATAGATGACATGGGTACCATATAACATGTCGTCATACTAGTTCTATAATCAAAACCGCACAATGTCATATTGGAAGTTGGATTTCCATCTATGAACCAAGGCAAGGGATCTTCCTTACCGAATTCGAGACTCTCTATCCCGAGCCTCTGGATCAGTCGCAACTGCACCTTGATCTTCAGGGCCGGTCCATAAATACTTTAGTGAATTAGTAATGCCTGAACAATATGTTACCCTTCCCTATGGGGCACAAAATCTGAGCCACTAGGGACTCAATATCCGAGGTGCCTCATTCCATCATCCACATAAGTAAAATGTCTGGGCTCCATACCATGATACCACCCCTAGCTAGAAAGAAATTTCTCCCTGTAGTCCTCGCATGTTTCTGGTTCATACCGAGGTGTGAGGCTCGCGAAGTATCGCTATACACAAAGCTATGCTAACTAAAGTTTTGTTTTGATCATCATCCACAAGGCTCTGCTTTTCAACAAAAGCCTTGATCATTTGCATCTTGGCATGCCATACTGACAATTCACGTCATGTAACTATTGACTGTCAATATATAACCTCTGAGCTCGTACGTCTCAGAGAAAGGTGTTAAACAAGAGAATAAATTCTCTGCCACCAAACAGATATATATTTAATAGAAATCAGTTAGTATAGAATGAAATCCAATGTCATACACACATCCATTTACAAGTCTGTTCTAGGTCTGAGTGAAATCGGAGGCACCTTATTCCTCGTCCCATATGTCCAATACAGGATAGAGGTCCTCACATATCCGTCGATCTCCAAGTACATTTGAACGATCACCACTTATTACCTTATCTTGGGTGTACAGTCCAATCAAGACACCAGTAATCATCCAAACGATGTGAGGAACTCTGGTCTTCAACCACCGTCTTCATCTTCTACTTTTAGTTTTCGTAGTAATTATTTAGAATGGGTTAAATCCGGTCTTTCCGTACAACTCACGTATTTTATAATCAATAATCAAGTGCTATTAAAACACATTATACAACTCATTCCAATTCAGAATATTCTTTTAAATAAAACATTCACATTATTAGGGAAAGGTTCCTATTAATTTTATCAAAGATAAATTCATTTAAATTTATTCTTTAATCTTCCTTTTAATATCAATTCAAAAGAATTTATTAACTAGTCGGGATTATCGAACCTTACCGCAGTAATCATTTATTTATTAATCCCAATCCCAACCTATTATTCCCATGGGGAAAAACTAGTAGCACTCGATATCTAACACCCATAGTGTTATTGGTAAATTTAATTACCATTTCACATTCAAATCTAATTAAAGATTTAACTATCGCCTATAGTAAAACTGGTGGTATTCCACTCTCGATTATTTGAAGAGTTCAATAAATTTAATTATCTCGTTCCCATTTCAATCTAATTATAAATTCATTAAAACTCTAGTTCGATTTTAATCTCAAAATTCATTACTTAATGATTATCCAAATTTTTAGGAAATAAATCCTGTCTTTAATTGGTTTAAAGAACTTATGTCATTTAAAACATAGTTCATGACAAACCCAAAATCATCATCCATTAAATATGGAATCTTCACAGAAATCAGTTCAATATATAATCGATATAAATTTCCGTATTAGATTAATATTATAAATGGAATAACGGCAATGCCCTCTAAATTCCATATATAGTAACGGACTCCATTCACAAAAGCTCATCTCAATTATTACCGAATCGAAATCCATTCAATTCCAATTTATACATCTAAATTGGAAAAATTTACTTTGAAAAATTTTCATTTAAATCTTAATAAAAGATTTATAAATTCCAAATTATATTTTTCACTGTTAACTGGGTTAAAGAACAAATGTCATTTAAAACACAGTTCACAATAAACACAATTCACATTTCATTTTTGTAATAACCCGAAATTATGAGCCAGTTTAAAATTTTTATTTTGGCAATTTTAATGAATTTTGAATTTTAAAAATGGATTATTTTAAATAATATCGACGAAAATTTATTTTGAATATAATTCGAATGTATATATTTATACGCGTCGTCGTTAGAATATAAATAATTATATATAATTATAAAGGAATTGAAAATGGCGCAGTAGTTCGATAATTCGATTTCAAACTTCAATTGAATGTACCGGGTGCAAAACAATCCGGATTTTAGTGAAACCAAAAACATTAGGATCTAATTGAGAATATCTTTCCAACGAATCCGAAAAATCGAAATTTCATAGTGGGAATCAAAAGATATGTCCAGTTGAAAATTCTGAATAGTCGCTATGGAATTCAGGCCCTTAAAAATGGGAATTTTGCAAACGATCTCGGATTTCGACGAAACCATTTTTGTTGGATCCGTGATGTCAAATTATTGCTAGGTTTCAAATTTCATAATTTTTCGAATCAATATGTGAGCGTGGCAAAGGAAAACGCATTTGACCAGTTTTAGTTGATTTTAATCGACTGGAAATTGGCCATTTTTCCAACGGTCTCAGAATTCGACGAAACTAGTTTTGTTAGGACCGTATCGTAAATACGAAGCTAGAAAATATTTTTCTGGGATTTATAGAGTTCGTATGTGACCCCGGTAAATTGAAATGCGCGTTCAAATTCAATATATAGAAGTGTATGTTGATTTTGATGAAAACTGATAGTAACGACCGAATCAGCCTACGATACATATCCCATTGTGTTCGGAATGGGTGTAATTAGCTATGGACGATAGGCGGTGGGCCTTGTTTAGAGGTCGAAAATAAAAGTTGCTTTTTGGGAGATAATTAAATTAAATAATTAAAATTAAAACCCCTCTCTCTCTCCTCTCCTTTATTTCCTTTTCCCCCTCCCCCGTCAGTTCATTTTTCAATCAGAAAAAAAAAGGCGCAGCCGCAGACCCCCCTCGACGGCGGTCGATGCCGCACCACCACCCCCCCTGTTCTGATCCCCCGCGCCTGCTCCTCCTCCCTCTCCATCTTCCCCCTTTTCACTTCGATTACCACGACGCCCCCCCCCCCCTTGCTACTCCCTCCGCCGCCCTCCTTGAATCGTGCGCCACCCCCTCCCCCCTCTCCTTTCCCCGACCACCCTCCGCGCAGCTCCACTGGCCGACGCCCTCCGATGAACCACAAACCCCCTCTTCCGATCAGAAATGTGAGTTTTATTTATTAACATTTATTTTCAGTTTTATTTTGTAATAGTTTCTTTAAAAATCTGAAATTTTATATTGTAGGAGGATAAAAATATAATCTTTTGTATTGTAGAGAGTTCAAAATATAATTTTTATCGTATGTAAAGGTAGAAAATATAATTTTCATATGATATAGATGATAAAAATGTGATCTTTATATGGTAGGATATAGAAAAGATTAGATTTTTAAAATAGAAAAGATTAGATTTTTAAAATAGAAAAGATTAGATTTTTAAAAATAGAAAAGATTAGATTTTTAAAATAGAAAAGATTAGATTTTTAAAATCGAAAAGATTAGATTTTTAAAATAGAAAAGATTAGATTTTTAAAATAGAAATGGAAGTAAAAATTCGATTTTTATATATTGAATAGGGAAGTAAAAATTCGATTTTTATATATTGAATAGCGAAGTAAAAATTCGATTTTTATATATTGAATAGCAAAGTAAAAATTCGATTTTTATATATTGAATAGCGAAGTAAAAATTCAATTTTTATATATTGAATGGCGAAGTAAAAGTTCGGTTTTTATATATTGTATAACGAAGTAAAAAATTTGATTTTTATTTATGTAGTGGCTATGGGCAACGAAAGTGACAAAAGGCGAGAACGACGAAGATTTCTATAAATGAAGTGTCGTGGAGTTGGAATAGCTATTGGTGATAACTTCTCACTCTTCAATTTCTTTTTCTAGTTATATATATATATACTAGGATGCAGACGGTGTTTAGTAGCACCCGACACAATCGTCCACAGACCATGGACTTGTTTGTTTGGCTGTGTAGTTAGTTAGATTATTTGGGTTGAATTGAATTGTTTGGTGAAATGAAATTGATTTGATTGATGTGTGAATGGCGTGGGCCATCACTAGACCGGGGATAAGGCTAGGCCTTGTCCCGTTTCTAGTATCGTGCCGTTATGCCGCCGAAATTTTCTAAAATAAGTTAGAAAAATAAAAATATCATTTTATTTAATAAATGAACCAAATAGAATATTTTATCGTTAAAAATATAATTTTTAACGTGAATATGGATATAGTGAATATGAATAAATAAATATTCATTTACAAACCGGACGGTTTGTTTATGTACAGCTATTTGAAGGACATTGAATGGGATGATAAATTTTACACATCGCCCAACTACACAAATAAAAATCTGTGTTTGTTGATTTGAAACCCCACACGGGTATTGGGATAAAATACGGCATACGCTAATCCCAATAATTAGTTGTATGTCGATCGATGGATCGACAGGCTGTTATAAGCGTTAGATATCTATATTTGATGCTTATACAGTGTAGTGCACTTTGAATGATGGTTGATTATTTATCGTTGCTATTATATACATGTGTTGTATGGAATCCATATAATTAACTTTATATGGTTATTGATTGGGCCTCATTCCAATTTAGAAGATAAAGACCATTATAAAATAAAGGTTCATGTGTTGACAGTACTCATCCGTTGAGATTAGTCATGTGTTGAACGAAATATTTTAACAATAAAATTTACATCTTTATCATTATAAAATAAAGGTTCATGTGTTGACCGTACTCATCCATTGAGATTGGTCATGTGTTGAACGAAATATTTTAACAATAAAATTTACATCTTTATCATATATAACATTAGAAACTAATTGGAAAATAGATAAGATGAGTGGTCTCCTGGGTATTGATCTGATGTTGGTTTCGGCCTTCAGGGTTAATATTCAGGGAATCGTTCTCTTACTAATTTACGGTTGGAGTCTGATTTGAAATCAAACGATTGATACCATAATTTTTATAAAATATATTAAATAACAAAAATAGTCACACGTGGACAGTACTCATTCGTTGAGATTAGTCGTGTGTTGACAAAGATATAGAGTCGTGTATTGAAAGAAATATAGATCCATTTGTTGAATATAAAGCCGTGTTGATTAGAGATGCGTTATTTTGACGCGAACGATATTTATATCGATTATATTCGAATCGAATTTGATTTCAATAGAAAACGAATTGAATTTGATTTGAATAGAAAACGAATTTGATTTGAATTGAATAGAAAACGAATTTGATTTGAATTGGATAGAAAGCGAATTTGATTTGAATTGGATAGGAAAACGAATTTGATTTGAATTGAATAGAAAACGAATTCGAATTGAATTGAATTGAAAAGAAAATGAATTCGAATCGAATTAAAATCGATTTGAATTGAAATCAAATAGGAATGAAAGTAAAAAGGATTTATAATAGAAAATTCAATTTTGATTTGAATTTGAAATAAAGGTTGAAATTGTTTTTGAAACGAATCCAAAATTATTTATAAAATTTGTTTTAAATAGTAATCGACGAAATATATATTATATATATAATATAATGGCCTGAATAGAACGCGCCGCGCCGCGGCAGTTCGCGAATTTCGACCATTGAATTCGAACGGACATTACGGGAGATCCGACCGTCGGATTCTCCTAAAACTGGAACCGTTGGGTTCGTATCGAAAAGAGCTTTCTAACGAACATTAGAAATTTGAAATCTAACGGTTGGATTTGGAGATATGTCCAAATCAAAATTGAAAAAGGTCGCTGTAAGTGCAGTTCGATGGCCGTTGATGGAAATCGATTGGACGGGCCTTGATAAAATTATTAAAAATAGTAATAATTTGTGTAAAATCATAAGAAATGATTTTGGAAAAATTGGGATGAAAAACTCCATATTTGAAAAGATAAAAATAGATTTTTATCGAAATGAACTAGTTTTGAACTAAAATTAAACCCGTTTATTTTTAAATAAATAAATTGGATTTGAAACGAGTTTTAATAGAATTGATTTGTGGGTTTATCGTGAATGGTGTTTTAAATAACACTAGTTCTTTAACCCGATAATAAATAGAATGTGATTTGGGTTTATCGTGAACTGTGTTTTAAATGACATTAGTTCTTTAACCCAGTAAAAGGAGTTTTAATGAATCTGCAATTACATTGAAATGGGGAATTGATAATTTAAATTATCAAATTTAGAAATTGAGCGAGAATGGAGTATCACCAGTTTTGCTCCAAAGCGATAGTTAAATCTTTAATTAGATTTGAACGTGAAATGGTAATTAATTTTACCGATAATACCATAGTATTAGATATGGAGTATTACCAGTTTTGCTTCATAGGATGAATAGGTTGGGATTGGGAAATAAAATAAATAATTACTTCGGTGTGGTTCGCTAATCTCGACTAGCTTGGAAAACCATAATTTGGTTTGAAATGACATCCAAAGGAAGATTAAAGGATAAATTTTAAAGAATTTATCTTGGATAAAATTAATGGGAACCTTTCCCTAAGAATATGAAATTTAGAAACTAGCTGTAGGTTAGTTAAGAAGAATGGTTTCCTGGGTATTGATTTGATGTTAGTTTCGGCCTTCGGGGTTAATATTTAGGGAATTGTTCTCTTGCTACTTTACGGTTAGTGACTGATGAATTGGAATGAGGCGTATGTTGTGTTTGTGTAACATTTGTTTTTAATATACGCAGGTTGTTCAGAAAGGCCGGGTTTATACCCATTCTGAATAACCGATTCGATGATAAGTCGAAGACGAAGACGGTGGTTGAAGACCGGAAATCTTCCCATCGTTTGGGTGATTACTGATGATCTTGATTGGGCTGTACACCCAAGATGAGGGAATCAGTTGGTGGTCGTCCAGACGTACTTGGAAATCGATGGATATGCGAGGAAATTGCCTCCGGTTTCGTTCAGACCCAGAACGAACTTGCAAATGGATTGTGTGTCTGACATTGGATTTTATTCTGTGTTGATTGATTTCTGTTAAATATATATCTGCTTGGCGGCGGAGAATTTATTCTTGTAATGACCCGGACTCTTAGGGGTGAATTTTTAAAATATTTAATATGGTTTTAAATATTGAGTTAAGTAAATAAATCAATTTTTATAGTGAGTTATCGATTTAAAAATCAATTTCAATTTAATATTGAAAATATTAAATTATCAGAATAAGAAAATGGATTTAGTTGAATTCAAATTTTTTTTTGAATTGAAAACAGTTCAAATAATTAATATGAAATTTTAACGGTAATAATATTTGAATATTATCGAGGAGAATAAATAGTTTGAAATTTAATTAATTGTTTTGAATTAAATTAATATCTCCCACAGACGATCAAATCAGACTTCGTGGCCTATCCCAGTGTGTTCAGAGCAGTTGTATAACGCTAGAAATGTCAGTTATTGGGTTCGGTAAGGAGTTCGTAATCAAGGGGATTTTAGTTAAAGGATACCGGCTTTAATTTAAAATAAAAATAAGTGGATCTCCTTCTTCCAACTAACCCAAAGCCGTGTACTGCTTTAATCCCACAAACTAAACCAAAATCGTGGCCTCTCTTCTTCCTGTCGTTCACCCATAAAAGCAAAATCAAAGGCCATACCTTCTTGGTTCATTTCAAAAACAAACCGAAAGCTTCTGTTCAATTAAAATCTAATGGCCGCCACTTTTCACTGTTATTCCTCAAATAAAAACCACAACTGAAGCTTTAGAAATAGGAACCGCGATTGAACCTTGAGACACTGAAGCTTGTCACCGGATTACAGGCGCTTGCGAGTTGCCTGTACTGTGAGGCGACGGAATTGGGAAGCTGAAGCCGACGTGGTACTCGTGCCATCGCGGATCTGAGGAAGTCAGGGTATCACGATTCGAACTGGGAAAGTCCTGGGGATCGACATCAGCACTTGCGGTTTTAGGAATTGGGTACAGGCAAGGCAGTGAAGGTCATTTGGTTTAGGGGCGACGTTGGGTGCTTTGCAGAGTTTACTGAGAGGATTTCGACGCAGTGGAGATCGATGTTGATTTCGTGGAGATGGTTGGTGAGGTTCGAAGGTTCGATGCAAGTATTCGCACTCTAAAGTAATTAAGGTATACTTATCTTCTATACTATTTAATCCATTTAAAATTGTAACATGAATATATATATGTATATATATAGTTAAAACTGAAATTTTACAGTTAAAAGGAAATGAGATAAGGGTAATTCCAGTTAAATACCTTGATTAGTTTATGTTTAACAATACATAGGTTTGGTTAAGTATATTGGTTAAGTTAGAAGTGATTTAGTAACCATTAGAAGAAGAAAAATATAAAGGAAAGTTATTTATTTATTTAAATGATTAATTTAAATAAATAAATGTTTAATTGGTAAATTTGAATAAAATCATCGCAGGTGTGAATTTATTCGAGGAAATACATATCCGAGATGAAATGGAAATTTATTGGTTGTTCGGTAATTTAAATTCCAGTGAGTAAACCTCACTCACCATTTATTTAGAAATTATTTTTATATAGTTAAAAATAATTGTCTGTGCTTGTTTGAATGTTGTTTGATTGTTTTAAAATATATATTAGTTATTTAGGATATATATATATATATATATATTGGGTTGATGATTGGTTGGATTCCCGCAGTTTCATTAGCGGATGCCCGCGGTATCATTAGCGGATGATTACCCTATATGCCCCATGCTATGATTAGTGGATGACCTTCATACCGCGATATCCTGCCTCGAAGCAGGATGGGTATTACTATGTTGACTAACATCATTGGATGCAGGAAAACAGGTTGGAGGAATCCAACTGGATTCTTCAAAAATATATTATCTGTTGTTGTTTGTTCGATTTCATATATATTCATATATGATGTGATAAAAATCAAATGATTGAAAATTGGTTGATTGATTGTTTAAAATATCCCTGGGGCTTGAATATTGATTCATAAAAATATCGGAAAGGGTATTTGATATTTAAAAAGGAAATTCTATTTTTATAAATAGAATTTGAATTTTAAATAAAACTATAGAAAATATTAACTTGTTTTGAAGGTATATAAAACAAGTAATCGAATTTATAAACTTTGTTTATAAATGAAAATATGGGATTTGAATCGAATTTATAAACTTTGTTTATAAATGGAAGATGGGATTTGAATCGAATTTATAAACTTTATTTATAAATGAAAATATGGGATTTGAATCGAATTTATAAACTTTGTTTATAAATGGAAGATGGGATTTGAATCGAATTTATAAACTTTTTTTATAAATGAAAATATGGGATTGAATTGAATTTTAAACGTTGTTTATAAATGGAAAGGTGGGATTTGAATTGAAGTTATAAACGTTGTTTATAAATAATGCAGAGAATTCAAATAGACTTTAAACTATAGAATTTGAATATAGAATTCAAATGGATTTTAAACTATAGAATTTGAAAATAGAATTCAAATGAAGTTTAAATAAAGAGAATTCAAATAGAATTGAATTGGAATTTGAATAGAGAAGTCGATAAGGAAACGAGAGTATGAGTATAATTAGAATTTGTTAATATGCAGTTAAAATATATTTGAACATGTCATGTTCAAATATGAAGGTGAAATAGACTGAAAAGTTAAGTAACAGATTTAATTAACAAATTGAGTTAAAACGATAGGTATAGTTAAAATAGATTGGACAAGCATAAATATACAGGAGACAGGTATGGAATAAAGTATAGAAGTGAAATAAATAGAATGCCCGACAAAAAGGTACGTATTTAATTCATATATGAGATTTTATGCGCCATATCGGCAAGCCGCTTGGCTTTTTCTTTTTCTTTTTGAGATGAGAAGGACCGGGAAAGCTATTTGAAATTTCCCAATGCTCCCGGTACAAAGGAGGTTATGGCGAATTTTTCCGGGAATTCAAGGAGATAGAATATTTTTAAGATAATTTGATAGTTAGAAATCAACATATCAAATTATATAGAAGTCGATAAGGAACGAACTTAGAAATAGAATAGTATAATTAAAAAGGGAAGTATAAGAATAAAATATCGTAGAAATAGAAAGAGAAAATGTTTATGTGTTTAAAGGTGAATAATCAGTTGTACGGTATTGATTATTCGAGTAAGTAGTCTTGTCTGTTTTGACGTTAAATGTTATTCAGTCAAGGTCTGAGAGGTAATTATACCCCAACTTGGTTGATTTCATGATATACCGATAAGTAGCAAGATTCAGGCTCAAAGATCAATGTGGAATAAGAATTAGTTAAATACTGTATTTGGGTTGTCGTAACGATGTTTTACACAACATCTGTTTTAACCCAAATATGTGCAAAGCTTGGAAATAGAATAATGAATATTTCCTAGTATAGAAAATAAAGGAAGGCGATATATGGAAATGTTTTCCAAAGAACGTATAAGGCCAATATGGTTATTGAAAATATTTGGTTAACAAATATTGATAAAGAAATAGAGAAGAAATTTAATTAATGGAATATTAATTAAAGGCTTAGTGATTGTTGGATGTTTGGATGAACACCTGTTTTATTCGATAGTTAAATCATCGACTATCGAAACACTTGTTTTTATTCGATAGTTAAATCACAGACTATCGGAGTTTTGACCGTCGTTGTCAATATGGAGAGACCGGTTGGATTATTATCCGAAGAACCACTCCGTATTGGCAGTAGCGTGCGAATCAGATTATATAAAGATAATCGAAGACGGAGTAGAGTGCAAGGACTTTTTCTATTAATAGAAATCGTGCCTTCGGTTCATCCTGTTCCTGGGTGACCTGTATGGATGAATGTCTGACAGAGTATGTCCAGAAAGGTCTCGTACATTGATTCCTTCAACCGTACCAAGAGTAGAAGCGGAGAAGGAAACTTCTTTTAGCTGGAACGTAATGTACTGTTGTAGACATCAATTAGTGATTTTCGATGGATCTGACGATGTGACATTCGAAGTGAATCTGGTGTGATGATAAAGCGTAGCTTCTAGCCTCATCAACCTGTAAATGACAGAAATCGGGCAAGCAGCATGGCTATGTAGGTCGCACCTATTAGGGTGTATAATCACCTGATCTAGAGTTTCATTTACTTCTAAAAATCTATTGTCGATGCTGTCCCATTCGGGAAACGGTTGCTGATCCCAATCGTTGGTGATATACATTCGATACACTCAAGCGAAATGAGTGGTCGGTCATGTGTGGCTGAGTTGCAAGATGTTCTTGTTGAACTCGGTGTATTCTCCTCTAGAGATACACCAGCGGAAGGTGGTTCCATACCTTGTCATAGTTGGAAATCAATTACCCAATACGTGCTTGCGGTTTATGATTGTAATTATATATGTGGAACGTGAGATGCAAACGTTTCACTAGATTGTTATCTACTTGATTTAGACATTATTATAATAACAAAGGAGTTTTGATATAAAGCTATCGTTCCTTTCAAAAGGATTTTGAAAGTTAAATCAAGTGTTTGGATTCTCATAAGGGAAAAACCCGTTCCGTGTTATACGGCGTGGTCTTATGAGATATCATTTAGTTTTCTGAAACTGTTTACTCATACCAGTCCCATGACTGACCCGGAGTTTATTTGTTTTGTTCTACCTAAACTCTTGGGTGCCTAAATTTGTATGGGCAGTCAAGTAGTTCAGGATTTTTCAGATATATCTAAAGGAGCTTGGAGCAGGAGGCTTCAGCGTTATCTAGTTATAGTGGTTCCGTTGTGTTGTAAGTGTTGTACTCTGATAAGTGTATGTTATACAGTGAAGATTTTGTATTTCAAAGATATGATATATTATATTTTGTTCCGCTGCGATGTGAGATTCTGTGTTGTTATTTCTGTTCTTCTTCTATCTCTTTCTACTAAAAAAAAATGTTTCGTATTTTCGTGATATTTGGGTTGGACGTATGATGTATATAGTCAACTCTGATGTTACGGAAATCTGGGTCATTACAATTCTCTTGCTTAACGCCCTTCTCTGAGACGTACGAGCTTAGAGGTTATATATCAATAGATATCAATCGAATGGCATGAATTGCCTGTGTGGCACGCTGAGTTGCATGGATCAAGGCTTCTTTTGAAAAGCAAAGTCTTGTGGTTGATGATCCAAGCACGGCCTACGTGGTAGCTTTGTGTATAACGTGAATTCGCGAGCCTCACACCTCGATATGAGTTAAAAACGGGATACGAACCGTTGGGAGAACACGACGTTTCTTTCTAGCTTTGGTGGTGTCAGTGACTTACCAGCCCTGACATTTATATACTTTTCACCTTTGTGGTTGTTGGAATGAGGCGCCTCGATTATAGGTCTGTAAGGACCGGGAAACGTGTGTTTAGGAATAACTAATCCTCAAACATAAGAAAGGACCGGCCCAGCCGAATCCAAGGGTTGCCCAGAGTGTGTAGTCTTGGGACATTTGCTAGAGTGTCTCGAAGCGGAGAGGATCTTTCCCCTTGCCTCGACTCATGACGGAAATCCAATTTCCAATACGTGTATTTCAGTTTTATTTGTAGAGCCTAGTATAGCGACATGATAGATGGTACCCATGCCGCCTAGGATTGATATTTATGATTGAAAATATTTTGACACTATACACTTATAATAGTATCAAATGATTTGATTTAAACGTACCAAGCATGTTTGCCTATTATAAGGGAAAACCCTATCCTTCGGCTTGCGTTGCATTGTGTGATGGGACCTGGGTCTTATAATAGCTTCATTTTTCGAAAAAGCATTGCGTTGTTTATTCTATGCACTAGTATTCTTGGGAGGAAACCCGTTCCGTGTTATACGGCGTGGTCCCTTGAATTACTCTCTTTTAAAGTAAAGCTTTAAATAACTGTTTTAGTTCTCACACCAGTCACATGACTGACCTGGAGTTTATTGTTTTAACCTAAACTCTGGGTGCCTCTATTTTCCACAAGGGCAGCTAGTAGTTTCGGTTTTGCAGATTTATATTCACAGGATCCTGATTTACAGCTGGAACGATGCTCGAAAAGCTCTGTATCCGTGTATCACTTTCAGTTGTGCTTTGTATTATTTTCCGCTGCTATGTAATTTATTGTAATCTCTAATATTTATCGAATGTAATTTATTCAATTATACTCTGTATATTCTTGTATCTGATGGAATTGTTGTAATAGCAATGAAATGTACTTCCGTCTGCGTTTTGATTTGTCTTGTCCTCACAGTAATTCGTTCTTTCTCATCTGTTCGGAGACCGGGGAAGTTCGGGTCGCTTCATTTGGTATCAGAGCTTTGGTTTACAGATCTCGAGAACAAGACACATTAGAACCATATGAAAGAATTCATCTGATATTGGGTTAGTAATATCCAATTAGAATGACTCGTTAGAGATAGGATCAGTAGTATCCTAGAACGAGTGTGAAGAGTATATTTTTCAAATGAAAACAATTTTGTTTTGAAATTTAAATCGTTTTACACGTATTTGAATATTTATTTATTTTGAATTTGGACAATCCGCTATATAAAGATTTTGCATATACGCGTCATGAACATATATTCAAAGTTTTAATATACCGGATAGATATAGAACCGTACTCTAGTAGCCCGGAGATGTTCTGATGGTGGTTCGAAACATCATCAGCATTTATTTTCGAGTGTCGAAGGTGTGATATCCATATATTTCCATTAGACTGGTGTGAGAACCAAAACTTATATAGCTAGATTTATTTGTTGTGATTTGGCATCAAAAACATGATTTTCTGTATATGTATCAAATTATGAATTTGAAACGTTAATTCACTAATTGATTGATGTTTGTGTTGTTTGTTTAGTTGTTTGATAATTTTGAACCATTTAGCCTAATTGAATCAAATATTGAACTATATTGAAAATTAGTCGCATTTGCTTGCATATACATATACTTACATTGAACAGGTCATAGCAAGGAGGCTAGAGCAGAGAATAAAATTTGTTTGCCCGACAAATAGGTACATGTTTACTATATAATTTACTGTTTTGTTTGGGTGATGATGATTTTATGAGCCGATTAGCTAGCCGCTTGGCCTTTTCTTTTTCATTTTGAGACCAGAACGCCTATATGGCAATTTCGGGATTTTCCCGTGGCTCCCGGTGTAGGGGAGGTTATGGCGAATTTTTTCGAAAATTTAGGGTGTTAGCCAAATTTTTGAAAATTCTCAGAAACTGAAAAATTGGAGAATGGAAGCCAGATCGAACGTAGAGCTGATTAATCAAACCACTTTCGACTTTGTTCCTTTTCGGGACTGAAATTTTTTAAGTGGGGGAGATTGTAATAACCCGAAATTCTGAGCCAGTTTAAAATTTTTATTTTGGCAATTTTAATGAATTTTGAATGTTTAAAATGGATTATTTTAAATAATATCGAAGAAAATTTATTTTGAATATAATTCGAACGTATATATTTATACGCGTCGTCGTTAGAATATAAATAATTATATATAATTATAAAGGAATTGAAAATGGCGCGGTAGTTTGATAATTCGATTTCAAACTTCAATTGAGTGTACCGGGTGCAAAACAATCCGGATTTTAGTGAAACCAAAAACATTAGGATCTAATTGAGAATATCTTTCCAACGAATCCGAAAAATCGAAATTTCATAGCGAGAATCAAAAGATATGTCCAGTTGAAAATTCTGAATAGTCGTTATGGAATTCAGGCCCTTTAAAATGGGAATTTTGCAAACGACCTCGGATTTCGACGAAACCACTTTTGTTGGATCCGTGATGTCAAATTATTGCTAGGTTTCAAATTTCATAATTTTTCGAATCAATATGTGAGCGTGGCAAAGGAAAACGCGTTTGACCAGTTTTAGTTGATTTTAATCGACTGGAAATTGGCCATTTTTCCAACGGTCTCAGAATTCGACGAAACTAGTTTTGTTAGGACCGTATCGTAAATACGAAGCTAGAAAATATTTTTCTGGGATTTATAGAGGTCATATGTGACCCCAGTAAATTGAAATGCGCGTTCAAATTCAATATATAGAAGTATATGTTGATTTTGACGAAAACTAATTGTAACGACCGAATCGGCCTACGATACATATCCCATTGTGTTTGGAATGGGGGTAATTAGCTATGGACGACAGGCGGTGGGCCTCGTTTAGAGGTCGAAAATAAAAGTTGCTTTTTGGGAGATAATTAAAACCCCTCTCTCTCTCCTCTCCTTTATTTCCTTTGCCCCCCTTCCCCCGTCAGTTCATTTTTCGATCAGAAAAAAAAAAAGGCGCAGCCGCAGCCCCCCCTCGACGGCGGTCGATGCCGCACCACACCCCCCCTGTTCTGACCCCCCGCGCCTGCTCCTCCTCCCTCTCCATCTTGCCCCTTTTCACTTCGATAAACGCGACGCCCCCCCTTGCCACTCCCTCCGCCGCCCTCCTTGAATCGCGCGCCACCCCCTCCTTTCCCTGACCACCCTCCGCGCAGCTCCACTGGCCAACGCCATCCGATGAACCACAAACCCCCTCTTCCGATCAGAAATGTGTGTTTTATTTATTAACATTTATTTTCAGTTTTATTTTATAATAGTTTCTTTAAAAATCTGAAATTTAATATTGAAGGAGGATAAAAATATAATCTTCTATATTGCAGAGAGTTCAAAATATAATTTTATCGTATGTAAAGGTAGAAAATATAATTTTCATATGATATAGATGATAAAAATGTGATCTTTATATGGTAGGATATAGAAAAGATTAGATTTTTAAAATAGAAAAGATTAGATTTTTAAAAATAGAAAAGATTAGATTTTTAAAATAGAAAAGATTAGATTTTTAAAATAGAAAAGATTAGATTTTTAAAATAGAAAAGATTAGATTTTTAAAATAGAAAAGATTAGATTTTTAAAATAGAAATGGAAATAAAAATTCGATTTTTATATATTGAATAGGGAAGTAAAAATTCGATTTTTATATATTGAATAGCGAAGTGAAAAATTTGATTTTTATATATTGAATAGCGAAGTAAAAATTCGATTTTTATATATTGAATGGCGAAGTAAAAATTCGATTTTTATATATTGTATAGCGAAGTAAAAATTCGATTTTTATTTATGTAGTGGCTACGGGCAACGAAAGTGACAAAAGGCGAGAACGATGAAGATTTCTATAAATGAAGTGTCGTGGAGTTGGAATAGCTATTGGTGAGAACTTCTCACTCTTCAATTTCTTTTTCTAGTTATATATATATACTAGGATGCAGACGGTGTTTAGTAGCACCCGACACAATCGTCCACAGACCATGGACTTGTTTGTTTGGCTGTGTAGTTAGTTAGATTATTTGGGTTGAATTGAATTGTTTGGTGAAATGAAATTGATTTGATTGATGTGTGAATGGCGTGGGCCATCACTAGACCGGGGATAAGGCTAGGCCTTGTCCCGTTTCTAGTATCATGTCGTTATGCCGCCGAAATTTTCTAAAATAAGTTAGAAAAATAAAGATATCATTTTATTTAATAAATGAACCGAATAGAATATTTTATCGTTAAAAATATAATTTTTAACGTGAATATGAATATAGTGAACATGAATAAATAAATATTCATTTACAAACCGGACGGTTTGTTTATGTACACCTATTTGAAGGACATTGAATGGGACGATAAATTTTACACATCGCCCAACTACACAAATAAAAATCTGTGTTTGTTGATTTGAAACCCCACGCAGGTATTGGGATAAAATACGGCATACACTAATCCCAATAATTAGTTGTATGTCGATCGATGGATCGACAGGCTGTTATAAGCGTTAGATATCTATATTTGATGCTTATACAGTGTAGTGCACTTTGGATGATGGTTGATTATTTATCGTTGCTATTATATACATGTGTTGTATGGAATCCATATAATTAACTTTATATGGTAATTGATTGGGCCTCATTCCAATTTAGAAGATAAATACCATTATAAAATAAAGGTTCATGTGTTGACAGTACTCATCCGTTGAGATTAGTCATGTGTTGAACGAAATATTTTAACAATAAAATTTACATCTTTATCATTATAAAATAAAGGTTCATGTGTTGACCGTACTCATCCGTTGAGATTGGTCATGTGTTGAACGAAATATTTTAACAATAAAATTTACATCTTTATCATATATAAGATTAGAAACTAATTGGAAAATAGATAAGATGAGTGGTCTCCTGGATATTGATCTGATGATGGTTTCGGCCTTCGGGGTTAATATTCAGGGAATCGTTCTCTTACTAATTTACGGTTGGAGTCTGATTTGAAATCAAACGATAGATACCATAATTTTTATAAAATATATTAAATAACAAAAATAATCACACGTGGACAGTACTCATTCGTTGAGATTAGTCGTGTGTTGACAAAGATATAGAGTCGTGTATTGAAAGAAATATAGATACATTTGTTGAATATAAAGTCGTGTTGATTAGAGATGCGCTATTTTGACGCGAACGATATTTATATCGATTATATTCGAATCAAATTTGATTTGAATAGAAAACGAATTGAATTTGATTTGAATAGAAAACGAATTTGATTTGAATTGAATAAAAAACGAATTTGATTTGAATTGGATAGAAAGCGAATTTGATTTGAATTGGATAGGAAAACGAATTTGATTAGAATTGAATAGAAAACGAATTCGAATTGAATTGAATTGAAAAGAAAATGAATTAGAATCGAATTAAAATCGATTTGAATTGAAATCAAATAGGAATGAAAGTAAAAAGGATTTATAATAGAAAATCCGATTTTGATTTGAATTTGAAATAAAGGTTGAAATTGTTTTCGAAACGAATTCAAAACTATTTATAAAATTCGTTTTAAATAGTAATCGACGAAATATATATTATATATATATTATATATATAATATAATGGCCTGAATAGAACGCGCCCCACCGCGGCAGTTCGCGAATTTCGACCATTGACTTCGAACGGACATTACGGGAAACCCGACCGTCGGATTCTCCTAAAACTAGAACCGTTGGGTTCGTATCGAAAAGAGCTTTCTAACGAACATTAGAAATTTGAAATCTAACAGTTGGATTTGGAGATACGTCCAAATCAAATTTGAAAAAGGTCGTTGTAAGTGCAGTTCGATGGCCGTTGATGGAAATCGACTGTACAGGCCTTGATAAAATTATTAAAAATTGTAACAATTTGTGTCAAATCATAAGAAATGATTTGGGAAAAATTGGGATGAAAAACTCCATATTTGAAAAGATAAAGATAGATTTTTATCGAAATGAACTAGTTTTGAACTAAAATTAAACCCGTTTATTTTTAAATAAATAAATTGGATTTGAAACGAGTTTTAATAGAATTGATTTGTGGGTTTATCGTGAATGGTGTTTTAAATAACACTAGTTCTTTAACCCGATAATAAATAGAATGTGATTTGGGTTTATCGTGAACTGTGTTTTAAATGACATTAGTTCTTTAACCCAGTAAAAGGAGTTTTAATGAATCTGCAATTAGACTGAAATGGGGAATTGATAATTTAAATTATCAAATTTAGAAATTGAACGAGAATGGAGTATCACCAGTTTTGCTCCAAAGCGATAGTTAAATCTTAATTAGATTTGAACGTGAAATGGTAATTAATTTTACCGATAACACCATAGTATTAGATATGGAGTATTACCAGTTTTGCTTCATGGGATGAATAGGTTGGGATTGAGAAATAAAATAAATAATTACTTCGGTGTGGTTCGCTAATCTCGACTAGCTTGGAAAACCATAATTTGGTTTGAAATTACATCCAAAGGGAGATTAAAGGATAAATTTTAAAGAATTTGTCTTGGATAAAATTAATGGGAACCTTTCCCTAAGAATATGAAATTTAGAAACTAGCTGTAGGTTAGTTAAGAAGAATGGTTTCCTGGGTATTGATCTGATGTTGGTTTCGGCCTTCGGGGTTAATATTTAGGGAATTGTTCTCTTGCTAATTTACGGTTAGTGACTGATGAATTGGAATGAGGCATATGTTGTGTTTGTGTAACATTTGTTTTTAATATACGCGGGTTGTTCGGAAAGGCCGGGTTTATACCCATTCTGAATAACCGATTCGACGATAAGTCGAAGATGAAGACGGTGGTTGAAGACCGGAAATCTTCACATCGTTTGGGTGATTACTGATGATCTTGATTGGGCTGTACACCCAAGATGAGGGAATCAGTTGGTGGTCGTCCAGACGTACTTGGAGATCGATGGATATGCAAGGAAAGTGCCTCCGGTTTCGTTCAGACCCAGAACGAACTTGTAAATGGATTGTGTGTCTGACATTGGATTTTATTCTGTGTTGATTGATTTCTGTTAAATATATATCTGCTTGACAGCGGAGAATTTATTCTCTTGCTTAACGCCCTTCTCTGAGACGTACGAGCTTAGAGGTTATATATTGATAGATATCAATCGCATGGCATGAATTGCCTGTGTGGCACGCTGAGTTGCTTGGATCAAGGCTTCTGTTGAAAAGCAAAGTCTTGTGGTTGATGATCAAAGCACGGCCTATGTGGTAGCTTTGTGTATAACGTGAATTAGCGAGCCTCACACCTCAGTATGAGTTAAAAACGGGATACGGACCGTTGGGAGAACACGACGTTTCTTTCTAGCTTTGGTGGTGTCAGTGACTTACCAGCCCTGACATTTATATACTTTTCACCTTTGTGGTTGTTGGAATGAGGCGCCTCGATTATAGGTCTGTAAGGACCGGGAAACGTGTGTTCAGGAATAACTAATCCTCAAACGTAAGAGAGGACCGGCCCAGCCGAATCCAAGGGTTGCCCAGAGTGTGTAGTCATGGGACAATTGCTAGAGTGTCTCGAAGCAGAGAGGATCTTGCCCCTTGCCTCGACTCATGACGGAAATCCAATTTCCAATACGTGTATTTCAGTTTTATTTGTAGAGCCTAGTATGGCGACATGATAGATGGTACCCATGCCGCCTAGGATTGATATTTATGATTGAAAATGTTTTGACACTATACACTTATAATAGTATCAAATGATTTGTTTTAAACGTACCAAGCATGTTTGGCTATTATAAGGGAAAACCCTATCCTCCGGCTTGCGTTGCATTGTGTGATGGGACCTGGGTCTTATAATAGCTTCATTTTTCGAAAAAGCATTGCGTTGTTTATTCTATGCACTAGTATTCTTGGGAGGAAACCCGTTCCGTGTTATACGGCGTGGTCCCTTGAATTACTCTCTTTTAAAGTAAAGCTTTAAATAACTGTTTTAGTTCTCACACCAGTCACATGACTGACCTGGAGTTTATTGTTCTAACCTAAACTCTGGGTGCCCCTATTTTCCACACGGGCAGCTAGTAGTTTCGGTTTTGCAGATTTATATTCATAGGATCCTGATTTACAGCTGGAACGATGCTCGGAAAGCTCTGTATCCGTGTATCACTTTCAGTTGTGCTTTGTATTATTTTCCGCTGCTATATAATTTATTGTAATCTCTCATATTTATCGAATGTAATTTATTCAATTATACTCTGTATATTCTTGTATCTGATGGAATTGTTGTAATAGCAATGAAATGTTCTTCCGTCTACGTTTTGATTTGTCTTGTCCTCACAGTAATTCGTTCTTTCTCATCTCTTTGGAGACCGGGGAAGTTCGGGTCGCTTCAATTTTATTCCATTTACTAAATATAATTTGAAACTCTAATAATCTTAATTAAAAGATTTATTCTTTTCACACGGGGTTCAAGAACAATGTTATTTAAGACACCATTCATGACAAAACTAAAATTCAATTTAATATAAAACACAAGATTCTGAATAGGAATTATATCGGCTTATATTCAATATCGAATTCTGAAATCAACAGATATCGTATTGGAAATAACGATATATATATCTTCCAGATTCCTCAACAATATCCATATAATCACGAAACCCAATATTGAAATATTCCGAAGATTATTTCAATTCAAATCCATTCCAATTCATGCATTGGAAAATTCTGATTATGTTAAAACCGTTTAAAAATCCAGTTTATTTACTTAGGACATTGGATTATTATTCTAGTTAATAACTAGTTCATTTCGATAAAAATATATTTTAATCTTTTCAAACTTAGAAATTTTCACCCAAAATCTTTCCAAATCATTTACTATGATTTTACATAATTTTTCCATACTTCTAATAATTTTATTAAGGCCCTTACAGTCGGTTTCCAATAACGGTCACCGAACTGCATTTATAGTGGCCTTTTCTAAAATTGATTTGGGCATATTTCCAAATCCAACCATTAGATTTCAAATCTCTTATATTCATTGGAAAGCTCTTTTCAATACGAACCCAACAGTTCTGATTTTAGAAGAACTCGATGGTCGGGTCTCCCGTTACATCAAATTGAAGTTAATGGTCGAAATTCGCGAACAGTCGCTGCGCGGCGTGTTCTATTCAGGCCATTATATATATACACTTTGTCAATTTCCTTATAAAACGTATTTTATAAATCTTTCATATATTTGTTTTAAAATGATTCCAATTTTACTTTCAATTTTAAATCAAAATCGAATATTCTATATCTTTATCATATTAAAATGATAATATTTTCAAAATATTAAAATTTGAAATTACTTCTTTTCGATATTTATTATAAAATGAATAAAACCGATATAAAAATCCGTTCGAGTAAACAATGGCGTTTGCTACTTAACTCGGCTTCATATTTTTATATTTTTGTGCCCATCCAAAATCGGACATCAAAATCATCATTTTATTCTTCACTAACTAATAACTACTCCATAGCATGTAAATTTTATTCATTCCATAAATACGTTAAAAAAATTATTTTTAATGAACAAATATTTATTTCATTTCATGTAAATTTTGTACACTTCATATTTATGTTAAAAATAACATTTTTAATGAGCAAACATTTTTAGTGAACAAACATATATTTCATTTCATGTAAATTTTAATGGTTCTTGCATATGCATGTTGAAAGTGATATTTTTAATGAACAAAAATATTTTAAATACATGTAAATTTTATTCACTTCACAAACATGTTAAAAATAATATTTTTAACTAACAAAAATGAATTTTAACATATACTTCTTTTTATTCTTAATTAACATGTTAAAGATGACATTTTTTATTTTATCTAACAAAAATGTATTTTAACACATGATTCTTTATTAACATGTTAAAGATGAAATTCTCTTTTTGTCTAACAAAAATGTATTTTAACACATGATTCTTTATTAACATGTTAAAGATGACATTTTATCTTTATCTAACAAAAATGTATTTTAACACATGATTCTTTTATTAACATGTTAAAGATGACATTTTCTTTTTTTCTAACAAAAATGTATTTTTATGGTTAAAACATTTTATTTTAAAATTATTCTTTATTTTAAAATGTCCTTTACTTTAAAAGATTCTTTATTTCTGAATCGGAATGCGACTCAATCAATTACCATATAATTTCAGTTACATGGGTTTCATAAATCGCATGTATGCAACAATAATGATAAATGATCATAAATCAGTCCAAACACATCCAGAGTGAAATTTACAATTGTGTGAGCATTAAAATAAATAAATAACTCTCATCATAGACAGTCAATCCATCGATTGACATGCAACTAAATAATGGGACTAGTGTATGCCAAATATCATCCCAATACCCGTGTGGGGTTTTCAAACAACAATAGTGAAATTAAATAAATTATTGGTTAACAAATTTAAGCAATTATAATTCAGATTGAATTATTTTTAAACTTAAACCAATTTTCACTATTTTAAATTATAGATATTTATAATTTAATTTCAACAACTTCATAAATGTTAACATTATCTTAATGTGTTAATCATCACAACATCACAAATAAAAGAAAATACAATCAATTAAATAGTCCATGGCCTATGGACGAGGGAGGTGTGGTAACAGGCACTATATACAGTTTATAATGATTAAAACTGATATAAATCTACATCGGCAATTCCATATATTTTTATAGATGAATATAATAACATGATGAATTATAATTTTGAGTGAGAAGGAGTTATCACCTTGGGTTTCCACTCTGTCATTTTTTTATGCAAAGGAATGTGACCTTTTCAGCTCCCTGTTCCACATACAACATCCAAATCACTTCAAATCAGTTTTATTGCGAAGCTCTCATTGATACAGTTCCAATGCATCTTGTTTCGCTGAATTCCGAGCAAGTATGAAAAAGTTATGCTTTTTTCAATTTTCTTGTACATATATGTAATTAACATAAATAATTAATTAATTAATTAATTACCTTAATCCTTACTAATTACATCCTCTAATCTCTTTCTTCCTCCCCAAAACTCGCGTATAACACAACCCCTCCTATGTCCCTCTTCATGCAACCTTCATGACATCCATTTTCGCTTATTTCTCAATGAAATCACAAACTGTAAACACCATTCTCCATCTCTTCTTCTCCTCTTCAATTTCAACACCATGAATCTAAAAATCAAGCTCTGAAATTTTTGGCCGATTTCTTACAGCAAAACTCATGGCTAATGCAAACATCCCGACACTTTTGTGTCACAAATCCATCCAAACTTTGCATACAACCTTCATTTCTTGCCGCGAATCCATAAACAATAACTAAAATGTGTATCGTTGCTTCATACTCTCACAAATCTCAACCCTAGCTCGCATAAACTCAAGAAACGCACGCACTGTAAAATTTGGGGTGCACAAAATCTTCTCCAGACTCAACCAAATTGATATATGTGGAAGCTTACACTCATACGAGTTCAAAGATCTAAGCTTTGCAATTTGTAGAATTTTCTTTGATTTATTATGTATTTTAGAAGTTGCATTTAGGTTTAGGAGATGTGGAGAAAAGGGGCTACAGTGAATGAATGATTAGGATTAGGTTTTAGAAGTGTTTAGGATATTATATAATAGTGCAAATTATTTTTACATTAACTTTATTCTTTTTTTACACTCAAATTATGCCTATTTTCATTGTTTAAAAATCCGCGTGACCACCTATGGATCCCGTTTTTGCTGAAAATTGACAGGCCACTACGCTCTAACATTACGGACCCAACGAAACTGGTTTAGTCGAATTCTAAGTCCGTATGCACAAACAGCGAATTTTTAAAGCCAAAATATTGTCTATTTTTCACTCTAAAAATCACGCCCAGTCACACATTGATTTTAAAAATCATGGAATTTGGAATCTTAACATTATTCGAATCTACGGATTCAATAAAAAAAATTCGTCAAACTACGAGGTTGTCTTAATAATGTTCGATTGTAAACTGCTCAAATTAGCTTCAAAAATGCGATTTTAGCATACCTTTTCTTCTCGTACGCCCAAACGCTAACTCCAAAAATTATTCCCTTTTGTATTTGTAACAACCCGTAAAATCTGGGCCAGTTTAAAATTTTTATTTTGGCAATTTTAGCGAATTTTGATTATTTAAAATGAATTATTTTAAATAATATCGACGAGAAATTTGTTTTGAATATAATTCGAACGTTTATATTATATACGTCGTCGTTGGAATATAAATAATTATATATAATTATAAATAGAATTGAAAATGGCGCGGTAGTTCGATAATTCGATTTCAAATTTCAAATGAATATACAGAATTCAATATAAGTCAGAATTGAACGAAACAAGAAATATTTGAATCTGTATAACTATATCTTTGTAACGAAGTTAACAAACTGAGTTTTCATTTTAGAAATGATAAGATATGTCCAGTTTAAAATTAGAAATAGTCGCTGTGGAATTTATATATATTTTTATATATATAAGGCCCTTAAAAATAGCAATTTTGCAAACGACCTCGGATTTCGACGAAATCAGTTTTGTTGGGTCCGTGATGTCAAGTTATTGCTAGATTCCAAATTTCATAATTTTTCGAATCAATATGTGAGCGTGGCAAAGGAAAACGCGTTTGACCAGTTTCAGTTGATTTTAATCAACTGGAAATTGGCCATTTTTCAAACGGTCTCAGAATTTGACGAAACTAGTTTTGTTAGGACCGTATCGTCAATACGAAGCTAGAAAATATTTTTATGGAATTTTTCTAGTTAGTATGTGACCCCGGTAATTTGAAATGTACGTTTAAAATTCAATATAGTGATTTAAGTGTAAATTCAACGGAAACTGATTCAAACGATTGAATCAGCTTACGATACTTATTCCATTGTGTTCGAAATAGGGGTAAAACGCTATGGACGACAGGCGGTGGGCCTCGATTAGAGGTCGTATGTAAAAGTCAACTTTTTGAATTTTAAAATAAAAAAAAAAACAATTTCTCTCTCTTCTATATTTCTGCCCCCCCCCCCTTTAACGTTTCATTTCGATTCAATAAAAAAAAAAAAAAAGAGGGCGGAGCCCTAAAGGGCTCGACGGAGGACCGTTCGCCCATCGCCAGTGGTCCTGGCGCCGCCACCAAGAGGCCGACCTCCCCCTCTCCCACTTCGACGCGACGAAGACTCCCCTCCCTCTCCTCCACTTGCTCCGTCCTCTCGCCGAATTCGCGGAAAACCCTTGAACCCCGTCGACACCCCCCCCCAAGGTCGAAGCACCATTCGAACGCCCCTCCCCTGCTGCGACAACCACCCCGCCTCTGACGCGACCCCCACCGCCGACGATCGCTGCTTTTCCTCTCCCCTCCGGCGTGAGTTAACAGGAAAAAAAGAAGAAGGTAATTTAGTTAATTTATTAATGGATGTTGATTAAAAATTGATGTTGATATAAAACTGATTTTAGGAATTTTATAAAACTGATTTTAGGAATTTTATAAAACTGATTTTAGGAATTTTAAAAAACTGATTTTATGTTAATTTTAAAAACTGATTTTATGTTAATTTTAAAACTGATTTGAAAAAGGTTAAAACTTTAAATAGAAAAAGGTTAAAACTTTAAATAGAAAGTATAAATTTGAAATGATTTTTAAATATAAAAATTAGCATTGTTGAAAATATATCTATATCGCAAGGTTTTGAAAATATATGGGAATGTTTTAAAAATATATATCAAATGATTTTTATATATTGAATAGCGAAGTCAAAATATGATTTTTATATATTGAATAGCGAAGTCAAAATTCGATTTTTATATATTGAATAGCGAAGTCAAAATATGATTTTTATATATTGGATAGCGAAGTAAAAATTCGATTTTTACATAGGTAGTGGCTACGGGCAAAGAAGAGGACGAAGATGCGAGAACAGTGAAGATTTTCCTGCATTAGAAGTGCCGTGGAGCTAGGATAGCTAATCTGTGAGAACTCCTCACCTTTCAATTTAATTTTTCTAGTTATATATATACTAGGATGCAGACGGTGCTTAGTAGCACCCGACACCCGTCATCCACAGACCATGGATGGCTTGTTTGTTAAATTGTTTGGTTGTGTAGTTAGTTATATGATTTGATTTGAATGTGGTTTGTGGTGTGAAAAATCGAATCGATAAATTGGTTAGGATTAGACGTGCGCCGTTATAAGGCGAAGGAGTAAGGCTAGGTTAGACTCTTACTCCCAAATTTTGTGGTTTGCATAATGAAATTGATTTGATTGATGTGTGAATGGCGTGGGCCTTCACTAGACCGGGGATAAGGCCAGGCCTCGTCCCGTTTCTAGTATCGTGCCGTTATGCCGCCGAAATTTTCTAAAATAAGTTAGAAAATAAAAATATCATTTTATTGTGTAAATGAATAATAGAAATTCATATGTTGGAATAAAATGTTTTATCGTTAAAAATATAATTTTTAACGTGAGAATGAATATAGTGAAAGTGAATAAAATAAAATATTCATTTACAAACCAGACGGTTTGTTTATGTACACCTATTTGAAGGACATTGATTGGGTCGATAAATTTTACACATCGCCCAACAGCACAAATAAAATATGTGTTTGATTGTTTGAAACCCCACACGGGTGTTGGGATGAAATTTGAAGTTCACTCATCCTGATTGATTAAATATGTCGATCGATTGATTGACAGGCTGTTATAAGCGTTGAATATCTATATTTGATGCTTATACAGTGTAGTGCACTTTGGTTGATGGTAGATTATTTTCAATGCTATTATATACATGTGTTGTATGAAAATCCATATAATTAATTTTATATGGTAATTGATTGGGTCTCATTCCAGTTTTGAAAAAAAGAAATATTTGAAAAAGAAATATTTGAAAAAGAAATATTTGAAATAGAATATTTGAAAATAAAGGAATATATGAAGCCGTGTTGATTAGATTGACGCCATTTTGACGTGAACGATATTTATATCGATTTTAAGAGTGATTTCGAAATGAATTGAATTGAAAGTGATTTCGAAATGAATTGAATTGAAAGTGATTTCATGAATTGAATTGAAAGTGATTTCATGAATTGAATTGAAAGTGATTTCGAAATAAATTGAATTGAAAACGAATTCAAAGTGAATTGAATTGAAAGTGATTTCGAAATGAATTGAATTGAAAGCGATTTCGAAATGAATTGAATTGAAAACGAATTCAAATTGAATTGAAAGTGGATTGAAATGAATTCAAATTGAATTGAAATTTGAATTGAATAGAAATGAACTTTGAAACGAATTTACAAAGAAGAATTCAATTTTGCTTTGAATAAAAATGGAAGTGGAAATAGATTTTGAAACGAATTTTAAAACTATTTATATAATTCGTTTTGAATAGAAAATCGACGAAGTATATATTATATATATAATATAATGGCCTGAATAGAACGCGCCGCGCCGCGGCAGTTCGCGAATTTCGACCATTGATTTCAAATGGACGTTACGGGAGATCCGACCGTCGGATTCCCCTAAAACCGGAACCGTTGGGTTCGTATCGAAAAGAGCTTTCTAGCGAATGTTAGAAATTTGAAATCTAACGGTTGGATTTGGAATTATATCCAAATCAAATTTGAAAAAGGTCGCTGTAAGTGCAGTTCGATGGCCATTGATGGAAATCGACTGTACAGGCCTTGATAAAATTATTAAAAATAGTAATAATTTGTGTAAAATCATAAGGAATGATTTGGTGAAGATTTGGGATGAAAAACTGCATGTTTGAAAAGATAAATATAGATTTTTATCGAAATGAGCTAGTTTTGAACTAGAATTATAATTCTATTTATTTTTAAATAAATAAATTGAATTTGAAAAAGGGTTTTGAAAATAACCAAAATTTCCAATGAGTGCATTGGAGTGGATTTGAATCGAAATTGTCTTCGGAATATTTCGATGTTGGAATTCGTGATTATACAGGTGTTGTCATGGAAATTTGAAAGATATATATTTATATCGTTATTTCCAATACGACATTTGTTAGTCGTAGAATTTGATATTGAATATAAGTCGATATATTTTCTATTCAGAGCCTTGTATTGAATATCGAATGTGATTTGGGTTTGTCGTGAATGGTGTCTTCACTAACACTGTTCTTGAACCCAGTTGAGAAAAGATTAAATCTTTTTTAGTTAGATTTAATGAAGTGTACCAATTGAATGATATTAAATTGGAATGGAAGTGATATTAATTCTTGGGTTTATCGTGAACCGTGTTTTAAATAACACTCGTTCTTTAACCCGATAATTAATGGAATGTGATTGTGGGTTTATCGTGAACCGTGTTTTAAATGACACTGATTCTTTAACCCAGTTAAAGATTAAAACTAAGTGGAGTTTTAATGAATCTTTAAATAGATTGAAAAGATCGAGAATGGAGTATCACCAGTTTTACTCCAAGCGATAGTTAAATCTTTAATTAGATTTGAACGTGAAATGGTAATTGAGTTACCGATAACACTGTGGTGTTAGATATGAAGTACTAACAGTTTTACTTCATGGGATGAATAGGTTGGGATTGGGAAATAAAATAAATGATTACTTCGGTGTGGTTCGCTAATCCCGACTAGTTTGAATTGATATTCAAAGGAGATTAAAGAATAAATTTAAAGAATTTATCTTGGATAAAATTAATGGGAACTTTTCCCAAAGTATAGGAATATTTGAATAAAAGAATATTCTGAA
This sequence comes from Allium sativum, assembly GCA_030737875.1. Lineage (NCBI taxonomy): Eukaryota > Viridiplantae > Streptophyta > Magnoliopsida > Asparagales > Amaryllidaceae > Allium > Allium sativum. Next base: position 170,637,178 of record CM060912.1, read on the forward strand.
TTGGAATGAGGCGTATGTTGTGTTTGTGTAACACTTTTATAATATATACGCGAGTTATTCAGAAAGACCGGGTTTATCCCATTCTGAATAACTGATTCGACGTGGTGTCGAAGGTGAAGACGGTGGTCGAAGACCGGAAGTCTTCACGTCGTTTGGGTGATAACTGATGATCTTGATTGGGCTGTACACCCAAGAAGATGGAAACAGTTGGTGATCGTCCAGACGTACTTGGAGATCGATGGATATGCGGGGTACTAGGTGCCTCCGGTTTCGTTCAGCCCCAGAACGGACTTATAAATGGACTGTGTGTCTGACATTGGATTTTAGTCTGTGCGATTGATTTCTATTAAATATATATCTGTTTGGCGGCGGAGAATTTATTCTCTTGCTTAACGCCCTTCTCTGAGACGTACGAGCTCAGGGGTTATATATTGATGGATATCAAACACATGGAGTGAATTGCCTGTGTGGCATGCCTAAGTGGCAAATGATCGAGGCTTCTGTTGAAAAGCAAAGTCTTGTGGTGATGATCAAAGCACAGCCTGTGTGGCACAGCTTTGTGTAACGTGAACTCGCGAGCCTCGCACCCCGGTTGTGAACCAAAAACGGGAGACGGACCTCAGGGAGGGCATGCGTTTCTTTCTAGTTAGAAGTGGCGTCAGTGGTTTTACACGCCCTGACGAGTTTGACTTAAGTGGTTGTTGCTGTTGCGAGGCGCCTCGGTTATATCGGTTTCGGCCGATGCATTCTGGTCGGCAGACGGACCAGACTTACACCCCATAGGGTGGGGAGACGTAGTGTTCAGGGTTTAAGTTTAATCCACATCGGTGGACCGGCCCTAACGATCCAAGGGTCACTCGAGCTCTGATCCTGAGACTCGGGCTAGGCAGTCTCGAATCGGTTGAGGACTATCTTTTGCCTCGGTTCATAGATGGAAATCCAATTTCCAAATACGTGACATCTGCGGTTTTAATTGTAGAACTAGTATGGCGACATGATATATGGTACCCATGCCGCCTATGATTGATACTTATGATTTGAAGTTGTTTTATACACTATGCACTTATTATAGTATTAAATGATTTGTTTTAAACGTATCAAGCATTCTTTGGCTGTTATAAGGGAAAACCCTATCCCCCGGCTTGCGTTGCATTGTGTGATAGGACCTGGGTCTTATAACAGCTTCATCTTTCTTTATTTAGCATTACGCTGTTTGTTTTATGCACTGGTATTCTCGGGAGGAAACCCGTTCCGTGTTATACGGCGTGGTCCCTTGATTTACCTAACTTTAAAATAAAGATTAACTGTTTTAGTTCTCACACCAGTCCCATGACTGACCTGGAGTTTATTGTTTTAACCTAAACTCTGGGTGCCCCTATTTTCGACACGGGCAGCTAGTAGTTTTGGTTTGCAGATTTAATTCACAGGATCCTGGTTTACAGCTGGAACGATATCCGGAAAGCTTTGTATCCGTATATCTCTTCTAGTTGTGTATTGTATTATTTTCCGCTGCTATGTATTTAAATGTAATTTAAATCTCTGATATTTCTGTGTAATATTTATTCATTTATACTCTGTATATTCTTGTAATCTGATGCATTGTTGTTATATACAATGAAACGTTCTTTCGTATGCGTTCTGTTTTGTCGTGTTCTCAACGATAGGGCATTTCGAACGGCCTGAATCGGTTTAGCGACTGGTTCGGACCGAGCGAAATTCCTTCTCGTCACAGTTGGTATCAGAGCTTTGGTTTACAAAGCAGAGAACAAGACACATTAGAACCATACGAAAGAATTCATCAGATATTGGATTAGTAATATCCAATGAGAATGACTCGTTAGAGATGGGATCAGTAGTATCCTAGAACGAGTGTGAAGAGTATATTTTTCAAAGTGAAAACAAATTTTGTTTTGAAAATTTAAATCAATTATTCGTATTTGATTATTTATTTATATAGATGTGGACAATCCAGTATATATAGATTTTGCGTATACGTCTGATCCGCGTGTATTCGAAATTTTAATATACTGGGTAGATATAGAATCACACTCTAGTCGCCCGGGGATGATGCTGATAATTGTGATCACATTATCAGTATTTATATTCGAGTGACGAAAGTGAGATTTCTATATACTTCCTATTGACTGGTGTGAGAACCAAAATTAGATAGGACACATTGTTGTGAATTGGCATCAAAAACATGATTTTTGTATATGTATCAAATTATGAATTTGAAACTCTAATTCACTAATTGATTGATGTTTGTGTTGCTTGTTTAATTGTTTGATAATTTTGAACCATTATGCCTAATTGCATCAAATATTGAACTGTATTGAAATTTGGTTGCGTTTGCTTGCATATACATATATATCATTGAACAGGTCATAGCAAGGAGGCTAGAGCCAGAGAATAAAATTTGTTGCCCGACAAATAGGTACATGTTTACTACATAATTTCCTGTTTTGTTTGGGTGATGATGATTTTGTGAGCCTATTGGCTAGCCGCTTGGCTTTTTCTTTTTCTTTTTGAGATCTGAAGGACCGGGGAAGCTATTTGAAATTCCCCGATGCTCCCGGTGCAGGGGAGGTTATGGCGAAATTTTTCGAAAATTTAGGGTGTTAGCCAAATTTTTGAAATTTTGAAAATTCTCAGAAACTAAAAAGTTAGAGAATAGAAGCCAAATCGAACGTACAGTTGATTAATCAAACCACTTTCGACTTTGTTCCTTTTCGGGGACGAAAAGTTTTAAGTGGGGGAGATTGTAACAACCCATAAAATCTGGGCCAGTTTAAAATTTTTATTTTGGCAATTTTAGCGAATTTTGATTATTTAAAATGAATTATTTTAAATAATATCGACGAGAAATTTGTTTTGAATATAATTCGAACGTTTATATTATATACGTCGTCGTTGGAATATAAATAATTATATATAATTATAAATAGAATTGAAAATGGCGCGGTAGTTCGATAATTCGATTTCAAATTTCAAATGAATATACAGAATTCAATATAAGTCAGAATTGAACGAAACAAGAAATATTTGAATCTGTATAACTATATCTTTGTAACGAAGTTAACAAACTGAGTTTTCATTTTAGAAATGATAAGATATGTCCAGTTTAAAATTAGAAATAGTCGCTGTGGAATTTATATATATTTTTATATATATAAGGCCCTTAAAAATAGCAATTTTGCAAACGACCTCGGATTTCGACGAAATCAGTTTTGTTGGGTCCGTGATGTCAAGTTATTGCTAGATTCCAAATTTCATAATTTTTCGAATCAATATGTGAGCGTGGCAAAGGAAAACGCGTTTGACCAGTTTCAGTTGATTTTAATCAACTGGAAATTGGCCATTTTTCAAACGGTCTCAGAATTTGACGAAACTAGTTTTGTTAGGACCGTATCGTCAATACGAAGCTAGAAAATATTTTTATGGAATTTTTCTAGTTAGTATGTGACCCCGGTAATTTGAAATGTACGTTTAAAATTCAATATAGTGATTTAAGTGTAAATTCAACGGAAACTGATTCAAACGATTGAATCAGCTTACGATACATATTCCATTGTGTTCGAAATAGGGGTAAAACGCTATGGACGACAGGCGGTGGGCCTCGATTAGAGGTCGTATGTAAAAGTCAACTTTTTGAATTTTAAAATAAAAAAAAAACAATTTCTCTCTCTTCTATATTTCTGGCCCCCCCCTTTAACGTTTCATTTCGATTCAATAAAAAAAAAAAAAAAAAAGAGGGCGGAGCCCTAAAGGGCTCGACGGAGGACCGTTCGCCCATCGCCAGTGGTCCTGGCGCCGCCACCAGGAGGCCGACCTCCCCCTCTCCCACTTCGACGCGACGAAGACTCCCCTCCCTCTCCTCCACTTGCTCCGTCCTCTCGCCGAATTCGCGGAAAACCCTTGAACCCCGTCGACACCCCCCCCCCCCCAAGGTCGAAGCACCATTCGAACGCCCCTCCCCTGCTGCGACAACCACCCCGCCTCTGACGCGACCCCCACCGCCGACGATCGCTGCTTTTCCTCTCCCCTCCGGCGTGAGTTAACAGGAAAAAAAAGAAGGTAATTTAGTTAATTTATTAATGGATGTCGATTAAAAATTGATGTTGATATAAAACTGATTTTAGGAATTTTATAAAACTGATTTTAGGAATTTTATAAAACTGATTTTAGGAATTTTATAAAACTGATTTTAGGAATTTTAAAAAACTGATTTTATGTTAATTTTAAAAACTGATTTTATGTTAATTTTAAAACTGATTTGAAAAAGGTTAAAACTTTAAATAGAAAAAGGTTAAAACTTTAAATAGAAAGTATAAATTTGAAATGATTTTTAAATATAAAAATTAGCATTGTTGAAAATATATCTATATCGCAAGGTTTTGAAAATATATGGGAATGTTTTAAAAATATATATCAAATGATTTTTATATATTGAATAGCGAAGTCAAAATATGATTTTTATATATTGAATAGCGAAGTCAAAATTCGATTTTTATATATTGAATAGCGAAGTCAAAATATGATTTTTATATATTGGATAGCGAAGTAAAAATTCGATTTTTACATAGGTAGTGGCTACGGGCAAAGAAGAGGACGAAGATGCGAGAACAGTGAAGATTTTCCTGCATTAGAAGTGCCGTGGAGCTAGGATAGCTAATCTGTGAGAACTCCTCACCTTTCAATTTAATTTTTCTAGTTATATATATACTAGGATGCAGACGGTGCTTAGTAGCACCCGACACCCGTCATCCACAGACCATGGATGGCTTGTTTGTTAAATTGTTTGGTTGTGTAGTTAGTTATATGATTTGATTTGAATGTGGTTTGTGGTGTGAAAAATCGAATCGATAAATTGGTTAGGATTAGACGTGCGTCGTTATAAGGCGAAGGAGTAAGGCTAGGTTAGACTCTTACTCCCAAATTTTGTGGTTTGCATAATGAAATTGATTTGATTGATGTGTGAATGGCGTGGGCCTTCACTAGACCGGGGATAAGGCTAGGCCTCGTCCCGTTTCTAGTATCGTGCCGTTATGCCGCCGAAATTTTCTAAAATAAGTTAGAAAATAAAAATATCATTTTATTGTGTAAATGAATAATAGAAATTCATATGTTGGAATAAAATGTTTTATCGTTAAAAATATAATTTTTAACGTGAGAATGAATATAGTGAAAGTGAATAAAATAAAATATTCATTTACAAACCAGACGGTTTGTTTATGTACACCTATTTGAAGGACATTGATTGGGTCGATAAATTTTACACATCGCCCAACAGCACAAATAAAATATGTGTTTGATTGTTTGAAACCCCACACGGGTGTTGGGATGAAATTTGAAGTTCACTCATCCTGATTGATTAAATATGTCGATCGATTGATTGACAGGCTGTTATAAGCGTTGAATATCTATATTTGATGCTTATACAGTGTAGTGCACTTTGGTTGATGGTTGATTATTTTCAATGCTATTATATACATGTGTTGTATGAAAATCCATATAATTAATTTTATATGGTAATTGATTGGGTCTCATTCCAGTTTTGAAAAAAAGAAATATTTGAAAAAGAAATATTTGAAAAAGAAATATTTGAAATAGAATATTTGAAAATAAAGGAATATATGAAGCCGTGTTGATTAGATTGACGCCATTTTGACGTGAACGATATTTATATCGATTTTAAGAGTGATTTCGAAATGAATTGAATTGAAAGTGATTTCGAAATGAATTGAATTGAAAGTGATTTCATGAATTGAATTGAAAGTGATTTCATGAATTGAATTGAAAGTGATTTCGAAATAAATTGAATTGAAAACGAATTCAAAGTGAATTGAATTGAAAGTGATTTCGAAATGAATTGAATTGAAAGTGATTTCGAAATGAATTGAATTGAAAGCGATTTCGAAATAAATTGAATTGAAAACGAATTCAAATTGAATTGAAAGTGGATTGAAATGAATTCAAATTGAATTGAAATTTGAATTGAATAGAAATGAACTTTGAAGCGAATTTATAAAGAAGAATTCAATTTTGCTTTGAATTGAAATGGAAGTGGAAATAGATTTTGAAACGAATTTTAAAACTATTTATATAATTCGTTTTGAATAGAAAATCGACGAAGTATATATTATATATATTATATATATAATATAATGGCCTGAATAGAACGCGCCGCGCCGCGGCAGTTCGCGAATTTCGACCATTGATTTCAAATGGACGTTACGGGAGATCCGACCGTCGGATTCTCCTAAAACCGGAACCGTTGGGTTCGTATCGAAAAGAGCTTTCTAGCGAATGTTAGAAATTTGAAATCTAACGGTTGGATTTGGAATTATGTCCAAATCAAATTTGAAAAAGGTCGCTGTAAGTGCAGTTCGATGGCCATTGATGGAAATCGACTGTACAGGCCTTGATAAAATTATTAAAAATAGTAATAATTTGTGTAAAATCATAAGGAATGATTTGGTGAAGATTTGGGATGAAAAACTGCATGTTTGAAAAGATAAATATAGATTTTTATCGAAATGAGCTAGTTTTGAACTAGAATTATAATTCTATTTATTTTTAAATAAATAAATTGAATTTGAAAAAGGGTTTTGAAAATAACCAAAATTTCCAATGAGTGCATTGGAGTGGATTTGAATCGAAATTGTCTTCGGAATATTTCGATGTTGGAATTCGTGATTATACAGGTGTTGTCATGGAAATTTGAAAGATATATATTTATATCGTTATTTCCAATACGACATTTGTTAGTCGTAGAATTTGATATTGAATATAAGCCGATATATTTTCTATTCAGAGCCTTGTATTGAATATCGAATGTGATTTGGGTTTGTCGTGAATGGTGTCTTCACTAACACTGTTCTTGAACCCAGTTGAGAAAAGATTAAATCTTTTTTAGTTAGATTTAATGAAGTGTACCAATTGAATGATATTAAATTGGAATGGAAGTGATATTGATTCTTGGGTTTATCGTGAACCGTGTTTTAAATAATACTCGTTCTTTAACCCGATAATTAATGGAATGTGATTGTGGGTTTATCGTGAACCGTGTTTTAAATGACACTGATTCTTTAACCCAGTTAAAGATTAAAACTAAGTGGAGTTTTAATGAATCTTTAAATAGATTGAAAAGATCGAGAATGGAGTATCACCAGTTTTACTCCAAGCGATAGTTAAATCTTTAATTAGATTTGAACGTGAAATGGTAATTGAGTTACCGATAACACTGTGGTGTTAGATATGAAGTACTACCAGTTTTACTTCATGGGATGAATAGGTTGGGATTGGGAAATAAAATAAATGATTACTTCGGTGTGGTTCGCTAATCCCGACTAGTTTGAATTGATATTCAAAGGAGATTAAAGAATAAATTTAAAGAATTTATCTTGGATAAAATTAATGGGAACTTTTCCCAAAGTATAGGAATATTTGAATAAAAGAATATTCTGAATTGGAATGAGGCGTATGTTGTGTTTGTGTAACACTTTTATAATATATACGCGAGTTATTCAGAAAGACCGGGTTTATCCCATTCTGAATAACTGATTCGACGTGGTGTCGAAGGTGAAGACGGTGGTCGAAGACCGGAAGTCTTCACGTCGTTTGGGTGATAACTGATGATCTTGATTGGGCTGTACACCCAAGAAGATGGAAACAGTTGGTGATCGTCCAGACGTACTTGGAGATCGATGGATATGCGGGGTACTAGGTGCCTCCGGTTTCGTTCAGCCCCAGAACGGACTTATAAATGGACTGTGTGTCTGACATTGGATTTTAGTCTGTGCGATTGATTTCTATTAAATATATATCTGTTTGGCGGCGGAGAATTTATTCTCTTGCTTAACGCCCTTCTCTGAGACGTACGAGCTCAGGGGTTATATATTGATGGATATCAAACACATGGAGTGAATTGCCTGTGTGGCATGCCTAAGTGGCAAATGATCGAGGCTTCTGTTGAAAAGCAAAGTCTTGTGGTGATGATCAAAGCACAGCCTGTGTGGCACAGCTTTGTGTAACGTGAATTCGCGAGCCTCGCACCCCGGTTGTGAACCAAAAACGGGAGACGGACCTCAGGGAGGGCATGCGTTTCTTTCTAGTTAGAAGTGGCGTCAGTGGTTTTACACGCCCTGACGAGTTTGACTTAAGTGGTTGTTGCTGTTGCGAGGCGCCTCGGTTATATCGGTTTCGGCCGATGCATTCTGGTCGGCAGACGGACCAGACTTACACCCCATAGGGTGGGGAGACGTAGTGTTCAGGGTTTAAGTTTAATCCACATCGGTGGACCGGCCCTGACGATCCAAGGGTCACTCGAGCTCTGATCCTGAGACTCGGGCTAGGCAGTCTCGAATCGGTTGAGGACTATCTTTTGCCTCGGTTCATAGATGGAAATCCAATTTCCAAATACGTGACATCTGCGGTTTTAATTGTAGAACTAGTATGGCGACATGATATATGGTACCCATGCCGCCTATGATTGATACTTATGATTTGAAGTTGTTTTATACACTATGCACTTATTATAGTATTAAATGATTTGTTTTAAACGTATCAAGCATTCTTTGGCTGTTATAAGGGAAAACCTTATCCCCCGGCTTGCGTTGCATTGTGTGATAGGACCTGGGTCTTATAACAGCTTCATCTTTCTTTATTTAGCATTGCGCTGTTTGTTTTATGCACTGGTATTCTCGGGAGGAAACCCGTTCCGTGTTATACGGCGTGGTCCCTTGATTTACCTAACTTTAAAATAAAGATTAACTGTTTTAGTTCTCACACCAGTCCCATGACTGACCTGGAGTTTATTGTTTTAACCTAAACTCTGGGTGCCCCTATTTTCGACACGGGCAGCTAGTAGTTTTGGTTTGCAGATTTATATTCACAGGATCCTGGTTTACAGCTGGAACGATATCCGGAAAGCTTTGTATCCGTATATCTCTTCTAGTTGTGTATTGTATTATTTTCCGCTGCTATGTATTTAAATGTAATTTAAATCTCTGATATTTCTGTGTAATATTTATTCATTTATACTCTGTATATTCTTGTAATCTGATGCATTGTTGTTATATACAATGAAACGTTCTTTCGTATGCGTTCTGTTTTGTCGTGTTCTCAACGATAGGGCATTTCGAACGGCCTGAATCGGTTTAGCGACTGGTTCGGACCGAGCGAAATTCCTTCTCGTCACAGTATTTAACCATTATTTGACGATACGAATCTAGAAAAAAATTGGAATCGAATTCCGAGTCTCAACAATGTTCCTTTGTAAATTGATTGCCTGTTTTTGAACAAATGGTTTTGCTTCTCACGGCCACATACTGACTCAGTTCGACGCGCATTTTGGAACGCAACAATGATTTGTCACTATGAATCCAAAAAAAAATTATTTCGTCGAATTCTGAGTTTCCTAGTAAAATTTCCCTTTTTAAGGGCTATGCGATGATTTTGAAAACCAAATTTTCAAAATTTTCAAAATAAAGCTTTTAAATCAATTTAATAATTTTACTAGGTTTATTTTAAGTCAAATAAAAAGTAAAAATTAATTTTAAAATTATTCTCAAATTTTTTTTAGTAAAAATAACCAATTTACATTCACATATTCCTTAAAATAGCTTAAATCAAAATTTTTAACTGGTTCTGGAAATACGGGTTGTTATATTGATGGCCAAAGTGCCCATGCCAGGGGTCCGATGGACACCAATGTGCCTTCGATGTCAGCTATGGTAGAGGCCCCAAAAGCCCAAATGGTGGCTAAGTGCGAAGAGATAGAAGAGAAAGGTAGGCAGGGCGAGGCTGCCAGGCAGGAGGCCCTAATGAAAGTCAGGCAGGAGGCTGAGGAGAGGGCTACTGCCATAATTGAGAAGAGGAAGGCCGATGATGAGGCGAAGAAGAAGAGAGCTACAATGAGGCCCAAAAGAACAAGAAGCATGACGAAGCCCAGTAGAAGGCCACCGAAACCCTTAGGAAGCTTGAAGCTGATGATGCCTCGAAGCTTAAGTCCCAGAAGCTGGTTGATCGACGGGCTACCAAGGAGGCGAAGGAGAAAGCGGAGCAGGAAGCCAAGGAGATGCCTGGAAAGAGTGATGTTGTGGTGGACCTTGCTGTGGGGAATGCACCCAAGCCATTGCCGCACACTAATCCAACTTACATCATGGAGATTTCGAGCGGTGATGGTAAAGGCGAGAGATGCCTCACGATTTCTCATGAGTCGGTGATCCCTCAAAAAGGAAGAGGAGAAAAGAGCGGGTCAGGAAAGAAGAGGCCTAACACTGGAGAAGAGCCATCCAGTGCAGAATTTGCAAAAAAGAAGAAGCACAAGAAAAAGAGGCATGATTAGCGTTTGTACCTGTAGTAGATCTTGTTGCTATTTTGGTAGTGTAGGCCGATAGTATGCACGAGTACGGCCCTCGCTTTTGGTTTTCAAAGGCAAGGCGTGGTTCTAATGTACACCCTACTAATACAAAAGAAAATGTTAGACACAGAGTCTGTTCAGTGTGTGTGTGTGTGTGTAAAAATAAAATATGAATCAGTAAAAAAATCGCAAGTTATGTCGAGTGTTCGAATGTTCTTATGTTTTCCAGCGTCATGTACTTGCATAAGCATACTTATCGTTACACTTAACAGAAATACGATCAGAAATCATGCCCTGGGTCATTTCAAGATCTGTGAGATTGAGCGCTGGTTGAAGTAAGTTTCCCTCAGCTCGGGAAACTCGTATTTGCGAAACTAGGCCAGTCGCCTTCTGCCTTAAGCTGCCCGGAGTTGGTCCCAAGTAGAGCGAAGGCGTAGGAAATCGAAATTCGTCTGGTGGGGGGCTCTCCCATCGTTCATTCGAGTTATGAGCGCATGCATCGTTTATTCATCGAAGGAAGCCCGGATCATCAGCCCGTAGGGTCCGATCACGACCATGGGTTGCACCTAAGCCTCGAGGGCTTTGGGGAGAAAACGATTTAAGGTCGGTCTCGGTGTTGTGCCGAGATTTGATTGGCAGCCGTAGCCAGCTGAGAAGTTTGCATCACACTAGATTGGTTGTTGGGTGGTCCCAAGTCCTGGGACATGAGTGCGGAACGATTTATCCTCGGTCTCGGTGCGAGGCCGAGATTCAAGTTAGTGGTTATTTGTACTCGGTCGCATCGATGGGCCAAGGACGCGAGAAGCGTTGCCGACTCTCGTGCTCGGGGCGCCGATCGTAGCTAGTGTCGTTTGCCCTCGAGGTTCGGATGGCAGCACCAGCTCCCTTGTTTGGGGTGCCGATACGGCGCTCGAATGTTCGTACGCACGCTAGTCGTCAGGGTTAATCAAACATATCATGCATGGAGTAAACATGGAAGGAAAACAAGAAATTGAACATCATTTCTACTGATAACTTTGGCAGTAATAGCCTTTACAATGCCTTGAATTGCGAGAAGACAAAACATCATTGGAAAGCATAAACAACTATACGCTAAGTTATGTAAAATAGCGAATGGAGATATTCACTGTTCCATGCCCTTGGAAGTTTGGCTCCGTCCACGGCTGCGAATTTGAAAGTTCCATCGTTGAGCGTCCGTTGTATGGAGTACGGGCCTTCCCAACGAGGAGCGAAGCGTGCTAGTGGAGGAAAGACCCGTTTCAAGACGAGGTCGTCGGTGATGAGGTCATTATGGAGGACTTTGGAGTTGAAGTATCAGGCTACTCGTTATCGTTGGGTGGCAGCCCTGAGGTCGACTTCGGATCCATAAGCAAGGGCGAAGGGAGAGTGTCCGGTTTCTGACTTGTGAGCAGTTCGATAGGCCCAGAGGGCTAGTGTAAGTTCGTACACCCACATACCACCAGCCTTTTCCAAACGCTTCTTGATTATGGATTTAATGACTTTGTTAACATCCTCGACTTGCCTATTGGCTTGAGGATGAGCCACCGCTGAGAATCTATTTTCGATTTGGTGCCATGATAGAAGGCTATGAATTCAGCGCTCTCGAACTGTGTGTCGTTGTCGGAAATGATAGCTTGAGGGAACCCATAGCAGTGACGATGTTATGGACGATGAAGTTGATCATTTTCTTGGTGATTATTATGGCAAGAGCTTCGGCCTTTTCCCATTTGGTGAAGTAATCAACTGCGGTGACAGCATAGCGTGCGCCACCTCCGGCCATTGGAAGAGTTCCAATAATGTCGATTCCCCACATGACGAGTGGCCAAGGGCTGACCATCTGCATCAATTCAGTAAGTATGGTTCTTGGAATTTTCGAGAAGCGTTGGCACTTATCGTACATTCGTACATAGTCTACGGCGTCTTGATCGATTGTGGGCCATTAATAGCCATGCATGATGATCTTCCTTGCTATGGTCTGCCCCCCAGTGTGGTCGTCGCACTCACCTCCGTGCACGTCTGTGAGTACACGGTCGTCGGTGTCGTCGAGGGATACACATCGCAGTAGTGGGACGAAGAAGCCTCTACGCTAAAGTATTCCATCCATGAGAATGTATAGAATTGATTGGCGAGTGAGCACTCGTCTTTCTTTGTGACATCCCGAGAGGGTCCCATGTTGTAGATAATTCTTTATTGGAATCATCCAGGATGCGGGTTCAGTTTCGGTGCCCATGACGGTATCCGCCTTTGTCTGGCCAATACTTGGTGAGTCGAGTAGCTCGACAGGGGCGAGCCCCATAAGTTGTGCTTCTTCGGAGCTTGCCAATTTAGCCCACGAATCTGCTTTTTGATTTTGTTCTCCGGGGATGAGTGTTATGTAACAGCCCGGAAAAATTCGATGCTCGAAATTTTAATAATAATACATAATCTCATATCACTTTCCAAAAATTCCAATATCGAACCCCGACTGTTAATAGAAAGAAGTTAGAATGTGAGAGAAGAAAGAAATGATAGAATAGAAAAAAAGAAGCACAACACATTAGATCTAATAGAGGAATGAATAAATATAATATATCAAATTTCTTTAAAAAAGAGTATATATATATATACCAATCATCAGAGTACATCATATATCAGACACGGTGGAAATAACTTTAAATAACTAACGGTGAAGCTTCCTGCTCCTAAAATTCCAAGAGAAACCTAGCCTGGACATATGTTCGGTCTGACCCGAGCACATTTGAAGCAAAGCAAAATTCACCTGGATTAATCTGGAATACTTTCAGTGATAAATTCACAGCATAAACAACTTGTTTAACTTTAGAAATCCTTTTGAAATAAAAGGATAATAGTAAGACCAGTCCGCACATAAACACAGACGGTTTTTACCTTACTATAACCGAAAACATTTTTGAAATCATATCTTATTCTGATATTATAATAATGTCTATCAAACCACAAATAAATAATAATCTAGCATAACACTTGCATCTCACGCTCTACATATATAGTATACAATCAAAACCACGGGCGCTTATTGGATATTGGATTTCGACTATGACAAGGTATGGAACCACCTACCGATAGTGTATCTCTAGAGGGGAATACATTGGGTTCAACAAGAACGTCTTGCAACCAGGCCCAGACATGACCGACCACTCATTTCGCTTGATCGTATTGAATGCATATCACCAGCGATTGGGATCAACAACCGTTTCCCGAAAAGGGGACAACATCAAAATAGATTAAAGAACGAAATTAAATTTCTCTAGATAGGTGATTATACACCCTAATGGGAGCAACCCACATAGCCATGTTGCCTGCCCGATTTTTGTCATTTCCCGGTTGATGAGGATTTAGGCAAGGATTTCCTACCTTTTTAGATCAACACATCACTTTGAATGCCACATCGTCAGATCCATCAAATCACTGATTGACGTCCTCGAAAATACACTAGGCACGTTTGAACAAATCAATGTACATGACCGTCTGGAAATACTCTATCAGACACTCATCCATACAAGTCATCCAGGCACAGGATGAACCAAAGTCACCTTCCTACCGCATCCTATATAGGAATCACCCCATGGATCAGTAGCGAGAAGTCCTTAACCATAGATTTCAACCATGATAGAACCCCAATATAGCTCTGCGTCGACTCAGAGATTGTAAGTGGTTCTTCCATTTACGAAGATCTATGGTCTTCAATGCCCCATCTTTATCGCCTGCAAGTTAGTCGCAAACGCACAGTTGATTCCAAATGGTTTTGGGTCTAGTCCCCATCCCGGTCTCTTCGAAACAACACGCCAAAAGGTCTAACGGAATAATTTAATTGATAGCCAGTTACATAACTATCAAATTGTAATAGTAATGATAAGTATGTTGGCAGCTCAGGTCATTTATATTAAAACACTTCATTAAACCATTTCATCAATTCATATAAACGATTTCATAAATTTTATCTTAACCAAACTCTTCAGATTCATTATTCTGAAGATATAAATCAATACTCACTTTCGAATAACGTATTTATCAAACTTTATTTCCTTTGTTCAGAAATATTCTTATATATTTTAATAAAAACATCTTTATTTCTCTTTATCTTAAAAACATCGTTTCTATTCATAAACCCTTTCTGTATTCTCTTGTCTTTAAAAAAAATATCGCTATAGCTTCATAAACACCTTTACATTTCTATTACCATTTGGAATATCGCAATATATACTTTTTGTATTTGATATAAGTTCTGCTACCAATCTAATGTAGTTAAAATAATCGTCAAGTGACATATTTCTTATAACATAACCTCAAACGGGTTTATTAACTTTACAACAATCGCGCTTTTAGGAATTATAGTTTTATTTCCAATATACGATTACATTTCAAAACCAATGTCATTCTTTATTTCCCATTTTCCATGTAAAATCAAAATTATCAACTTATTTCTTTGAATACACGTGCTTGCCCAAAACATTCCATTTCGTTACTTCAGTAATGGTGCTACCTGTTTAATTACGTTATATAAGTAAAATCATATTTTGTTTTTAACCCAAATAATACACTGTTTATTTTAAATCTAATGGTTTTATTATATTTCTAAATCCTTACAAATTAATATTAGCAATATTTCCTTAATAAATTATTTCGACATATTCTACCCTTACAAACCAATATCATCTTTTGATAATAGTGAAGTCGCCCTAGTTTGGGTATTTTAATTACCTCTCAGACCTTGACCGACAGCGTTCTAATCTCTAGGCAATAAAAGTTTACAACTCAAAATCCTGATATTCCATTCCCACTTCCACTTATGGTTTTACAAACCATTCCCTTTTATTTGAACACCCACTTTGCACATTGATCCCCATTCCTTAATTAAGTAAACTTCCTCGAAACAAAATCTTATTTACCATTAGATTCAAATATGGTTTTATAACCCATTTCTTCATTGGTAACCTCCTTAGAATCTCTTTACTTAATTTATTAAGTAAATATTTACCAACCCCTTTTAAGTATTATTTTTAACCATAATCACCTTACTTAATTAAATAAACTCTTATTGGAACTCTCGCATTAGCTTGCAAGTTACTTTTACAAACTCTGTTTGTAAACCCGGGTTATAACCCTCTTATAGAACTCATACTAAATCGTAATCAACTTATTTCCATTTGATCACTCTTAATTTATAATTAAAAAGAAATCACTTTAATTATTGTTATTTAATATAATAATTTACTTCAACAGCACTACATTACGAGTAGTTAATTTCACTATTAACTAGAAATAAAATAATTAACCATTTTTTAAAAAAGATTATTAAATCATAATTAACCTCATTAACAATAATTAACTTGATAATCATTTTTAAAATATAGTTAATCAAAGATTAACTAACTTTGAACAACCTTCATTAAGTTTAACGAATATTCGGAAACTATTAATTTGATTAATTAAAATCAAATCATCTAAATCATCAACTTTAATTAAAACAGTTTCCTTTGTCAACCGTCAACATCAGTTAATTATTAACTAACATTCATTCATCATTCCCTTTTTAAATTAATTAATAACTTAATTAATATAAAAGTATCATTCAATTGTTTTATGAAAATAGTTATTCAATTTTACCAATATGTGTATTAGTTTCTGCCCTTTCTGATCATTAGTGACATAATAATTCATTTTATAAAACGTTTAATAAATTCTTATATAAAAACATGATTATAAACGTAAATATATTTATAAAACTTTAGCTTTAATTAACTGGTATAAAAGAACTTAAAGTTTCATTTTAGTTATAAAATAAATTTATAACTAAAATCTTTGTCAGTTCGCCTAGCGGCAAACCAATGTCGTAAATAACAGATTTTAGGCCATCACTGCCAACCACTTAATCAATACCGTCGACTAATTAAAATCACAACAACGGTTAACATCCATTCAATCCGAACAGGTTTTGATATCATTTTGGGGTGATCAATTCATATATAAGAATAATATGATCAATAAATAACATACAATTTATTTGAGGAATCCGATTGGATTCCTCCAACTGTTCTTCCCTACATCACATATCACATTAATATTTGATAATAATATATGAAATGATTTAATGCATTTAAACGATGAAATATAAATAACATCAATCAACAAAATAATAAACAACCAATAGCATCCATGGTACTTAATCAACCAATTTATACTATTAATGGTGTGTTATAGTCATATTAATTTATCACATCACAGCATTCCAGAAAAGTCTGAGGGTTAACTCAGCATTTAATTTCCGATTCAACAGTTTGCGGTTGACATTCGTAATTTCAAACTCTTCAAACTAGCATTTGAAATTACGTAAAAATTGAGCAAGCTCCAAACCCGATCAATCCACTTCGTCAACGTAGTACTCGAACGCACGATTTCAATGGATCTGATTTCACCGAAATCTGTTCACATTCGGATAAGTTACTCTAGTATAAATTTTAAACACATTTAAATACATTAACTATTATTAACTAAATTTGTATATTCAATAATTACCTTGGCTCGTGTTTTAAATGAAACGGTGTCTTCATCTAATTCCCCAACTAATTACTCTCCAACCGTTCAAACTCCTGTAAAGCCCAAAGTTCATCATGGTTATTTTTATAAATAATTATCACTAATTTATAACATAGGTTTATTTAACTTAACCGTGTTTTAATTACCTTAATTATTGTCTAAGGTTCCACGTCGGATAGTTTTCCAAGCGGTTTCTTCCACCAGACTCTTTGAAACCCATCTCCCCTCCCTTTAAACTTGTTCTTCCACCTAGTACTCCATCTTATTTTCTGAAACAGTAATTTATTTTCAACACTTTCTCTTCCCATATGCCACGAAAATCCCCATTCTCGCACCTGACACCGCATGTCCATCCTTCCCATGCAACTGACCCACACTCCACCGTGGTTTCTCTCTTCCACTATTCTTCATTTTGGTCTACCGCATAACAGTTTCGGAAGCATTTTCTCTTCCATTAGAGAAATATTATCCAATGGATTCAGACGTTTCTTGTTTCGAAGAAATCCGACTTATATTCAATCCTGTATGACCATTTAAAGTTCAAAACTCCGTATTACGAACTACCACACCACTACAGCTTGTTTTATAATTAAATTATACGTTAAATTGTCATTAAATAAACGAATAAGTTAATATATTTTCAATATAAACAATATTAAACCCTTTTATTTTGCCAATACACATTATATAGCAAATTCAACGTTTTTCCATATATTCTGGAATTAAACTTATATTAATAAAATATTCAAAATTATTAAGTTTAGTTATTTAAATTCGAATCAACATTTTTAAACAATAAAAATAATTTAAGTAATTGACAAGAAAATACGGTATGTTACATGTTATGACGAAGTGGTCGAAGTTGGTGAGCAATTCCCGGACCTGGGAGAGATATGGTGCGAGTCGTGCCCCTTGGCTTGGAATTCTCCCTGTACCTGGCGCACGATGAGCTAAAAGTCAGAAAAGACCTGGATGGCTTTTACATTAAGTTCGATTGCGAGTCTGAGTCCGGCTATTAAGGCTTTGTAATCTACATCCTTGTTTGTAGCAAGGAAGTTTAGCTTCAAAGCGTAGCTTATTGGGCGCTCGTCTGTAGTGATGAGCACTATTCCGGCTCTGGAGGATTTACAATTGGAAGATCCATCTATAAATAGTTTTCATTAGAGATTCGGGGCTTCATATACAGCGGGGGGCGTCTCCTTCGGAGCAGTGAACTCCACTATGAAATCGGTGAGGGCCTGCCCAAGGATGGCACGACGGGGGATGAAAGTTATCTCAAACTGACTCAACTCTATGTTCCACTTCAATAGTCGCATTGATGCTTCAGGTCGTTGCAAGATTGGTCGCAATGGCTGGTCAGTGAAGACTTTTATGGGGTGAGACTGGAAGTAAGGCCGTAATTTCCAGAAAGAGATCAGTAGATAGTAGGCCACTTTTTCAAGCTTTGGATAATTCTTTTCTTCCCCCGTCAATCATTTGCTGATGTAATAGACGGGTTGCTGAACACAATCTTCAATGCGTACCTGTGTGGAGCTGATTGCCTGCACAGCCAAATAAACATATAAGTCCTCATGGTCCACCGGTTTGGACATGATAGGTGGTCGCTCTAAGTGATTCAGAAGGTCCTCGAATGCAGAAAAGCATTCTGGGGTCCATTTGAAGTTGCACTTCCCCTTCGAAGTAAGTCGAAGAAAGGAATGCATTTGTCGGTATCCTTGGAGATGAACCGACCTAAATCGGCGACCTTCCCATTTAAACTTTGGACATCTTTGATGTTCTGGGGGACTTGAACATCCTGAATAGCTTTGTCGGGTTTGGCTTCGATGCCTCGGGAGTTGATGATGAAACCCAAGAATTTTTCTGAGGCAGCTCCGAAGGAGCACTTCCTGGGATTGAGTTTCATGCCATATTGGAGAAGGACATTAAACATTTCGGAGAGGTCGTGGACGTCATCGCTTGATATTTTAGATTTCACCAGCATATTATCCATGTATACGTCCATGGATTTTCCAATTTGGTTTCTAAAGAGGCGATTAACCAATTGCTGATAAGTGGATCCGACATTCTTGAGACCGAAAGGCATTACGATTGCAGTAGAGTCCAAGGTCGATTATGATAGAGGTATGATCTTGGTTGTGAAGACACAATGGAATCTAATTGTATCCCGAATAGGCGTCCATGAAAGATAATAGCAGGTATCCGACGGTTGAATCAACAAGTCGGTCGATCTTTGGAAGCGAGAAGTTGTCCTTTGGGACATGCCTTATATAAGTCGGAGAAGTTGATACAAGTTCACCATTCACCGTTGGCTTTTTTGACCAGAACTAGGTTGAAACCCATTCGAGGTAGTCGGCATCGCAGTTGAAGTTATTGTTGAGTAGACGATCTAACTCTTCCTCAAGTTCCTTGGACCTTTCGAGTCCCAAGAAGTGGCATTTTTGCTTGACAGGAGGCATTGTAGGATCAAGACTCAAATAATGGCAAGCAACTGTAGGGTCGATGCCCCTCATGTCAGAGAGGGTCCATCCGAACACATCTAGGTTAGCTTTTAAGAAATTCACAAGATCTTATCTTATTTCGGGGTGGATTGCGGTCCAATTTTTAGTACCCTTGATGGATCAACGGGGTTAATTGGAACGTCCACTATAGGTTCAACTAGAGTATCCCTTTCGTACTCAGGCTTTTCTTACTTCCTTGGATCAAAGTCATCGGAAAGACGGCAGTGGCGCCTGAGGCAAGACCCAGACGCTGCTGATTGCTACGCGGAGACTGTCTTAGCGTAAGAAGGCGTGGGCACAGCCATGCACCTGTCCTTGTTGCGCGTATTATTCCACTCTATTGCGTAACATTCTCTGGCATTTGCTTAGCCACCTCTAACCGTTCCGATCCCGTTCTCCATTGGGAACTTCATTAGGAGGGACCATGGTGACATGCAGATCCAAAATTCTGTGAGGAAGTGACATCCAAAGAAGGCATTTTAAAGGGAGACAATATCGATAACCACGAAGATGAGGACCTAGACCTAGCTTCGTTCCCCGTCACCGAGCTCAAAAGGTAGGTCGATCATTCCTACTGGATGTCTGGAAGCTCCATTAAAGTCATGGATCGTGGCTCGCCACGATTTTAAGTCCTTTGTTGCTAACTTCATTTGATCGCAGGCAGCTTTGAAAATGATGTTGACCGAGCTTCCTGAATCAATCAATACTCTTTGGACAGAAGTGGCACCGATTTGAGTTGTGATAACGAGAGGATCTGTAGTTGGGGTCTCAATCCCCGTGGATTCTCTTTCGCGAAAGACTATGTCGTCCCGCATAGATTTCTGAAGCTTGGCTGGGACGGATTCGTCTGGGGAGGAGCAGGCCTCATAGGTGGCATGCTATATAGAACTCACATATTCTTCCATTTTCCGAAAGCTGTCGTGCATGGGAATGGCCCGCCACAAATAGTATTGATCACAATCTCCTGCCTTGGGTTAGATGAAACAGGAGCCACTTTGGCGGGTGCTGGATTTGCTAGCGCTGGAGGTTTTGCGTTTGCCTCGAGAGGAAGGGGTTCTTGGACATATTGCCCGAGGCGCTTCTCAAGGATAAGATTTTCAATTTCTTCCTTGAGCTGGCGACATTCGTTGATATTATGACCATACATGTCGTGGTACCGACAGTACTTGCTGATGTTTTCTCGAAGTCAGTGGATTCCCTAGTGTGTGGCTTCTTGTACGGAAGCGTGTTACATGTCCCCAAATAAATTGTCTTTAAGTCTTCATCCAGCAGGGCGTAGGTCATGAAAGCACGGTAAGGGTCGGGTTTTCTTGGCTCCGTCGGGACCCAGATGTTGCTTTGGCCACCCTACCTACCATTATTCAGCCTTTGTTTATAGGAACCTTCCATCTTGTCCTTATTAAAGGGCTCTCCGACTTGATTCCTTTTGATGCTATTGTTCATGGTATCCTTATGCAGATTGTTGGGGTGATCGGTTCCAGAGAGTCGGTTCTGTATCGCTTCTTCCTGGCACAAGTATTGCCCTGCCTTTTCATAGAAAGAGTCGAGGCTTTTGGGTTACTTCCGATCGATCCACGCCCCGAACTCGAAAATAGGGAGGACACCTATTGCTAACTGAAAAAGTATGGTGCGAGGATCCTGGTCTTCGACCTCAGCGAGGGCAGTGTTGAACCGGTAAATGTAGCCCTTAAGTGACTCGACGGGTCCTTGACAGAGGTTAGAGAGAGTGAGGGAATTATTTGGAGTCATGAAGTGTATTCTGAATTGCTTGAACAATCCCATTTCTAGTTGGTCAAAGTTGTTAATGGAATCAAGTGGGAGATGAGAGAACAAGAGTAAAGTTGTCTGTGACAAGAAGTGTAACAACCCGTATTTTTCGATAACGTGTTAAGACGAGAATCAAGGCAGAATTTAATTTTAAATTCCGAATCAAGTAAAACGGGCTATTCCATTGCGTTCGTCTCAGAAAAATACGCGAAATAGAGTCTGAGTTTTCGAGAATCGGAGTCCGTATGACCAAGATATGGCCTCGCGAAGTTTCACGAAAAATTCCCAAATTAAAGTATACTTAATTAAGTGAAATGGGTTGCGTAGAGAAATATATATATATATATAATTGAGAATTAAATAAATATGCAAAAATGTTCAAAACAGCGAATTGGGAGAGGGGAATAACCGAACCGGCCGATTTTTGAGGTCGACCCGAGCTCGCTGGGTCGACTAGGGGTTAATCCAGGGTGTTTGGCTGGCAACCTGTGGGCCGATTCGCTCAAATGCAGATTTTGCATTTGGATGGTTCTCATGGTTCATCTTTAATCTAAAGGCCCTAGATGGTTCCTACACTTGACTTCTTCCCCAAGACATGCTTTGATGGCTTGGATTGAATCTAGGTTTAATCCTATGGCCTAAAACACTTGCCTAATCTATAAATAAGACCCTAACCTATCCTAAATCCTCATTATTCATTCATGCAACTAAACTATGGCAAAATTTTACCTCTCATGGCCTCCACTCTCTTCATAAAATTTCTAAATGGTTTCTATGAGAGATTTTCCATGCATACAAGTGTTTTCAAGCTTGTATGAGTGTCATTAGCTTGCATTCAAGTCAAGTTTCTATCTTTGCATCATAAAGCAAGGATTTTGATCATTTTGGCTCAAGGGTTTTTATGTTAGAGCTTGCATTTTGGGTCTATTTGATTGCATAAGGGCTTTGTCATATCTTTTGTGCCTTCATAGCAATGTAAGCCCTTTCCCTACTCTTAGATATTAACTATGAAGTTAAATGTTCATGTTGCAAGTTTGAGTTTGATCATTGAGTATGATACATGCTATCATGTCATGCAAGTTTATGAAGTCATTATCTTGATCTTGTTAGCTAAAAGCTACAACCTTTATGTTGAAATGTTGCATTAGGCAACATGAGAACCCTCATAACCTTTATGTCAACTTGCATATGAAGTCATAACCCTTATATGATGATATATGCGAGTTACTAGTCATCATTCCATATCTTTTGTCACCATGATTCGCTTATGTGCCAAGTTTGGGTTTATGCATGTTTTGAGGCTTAAGAATGTAACATGCAAGTTAATGAACACATTTGTGCCTCATTTGCCACCATGATTAACTTGTGGCTTAATATCCATTTTTGTCATGCCTTTGCCATGTCTCTTCTTTTAATCCATTACGTTGTCGCGAACGTATATGCGAGTTTAAAAGCGTTGGGTTATGTTATGGGTAATTTCTAATGACATGAAAATACAACTTGAAAACATGACTTGAAATATAACATGGAAGTTGACATGTAAGTATGCATAAAAACATAAGCTTAGGAATTTACCTATTAAGTTAGGTCTACCCTTTGGGAATTTACCTATTAAGTTAGGTCTACCCAAATGCTTGAAAACTTGTAACATGTTTTGGGAAACATGATGGTCATGACACTTAGATAATATAAGTGTGGCCAACTCGAGGTTGGGTTGAGTTTGCAACGTAAAACTACCCAGAACCGACCGACCTAACTAGTAGTTGCAAACAATAGGACCCAATGTGAGAAGTTGGTCATGTTGTGCTTGAACCCGAGGTTAGACCAAGTTGTGGTGTAAAGCTACCCGGAACCGACCGGCTTAACTAGTAACCACAACAAAGTCTAATGTGAGAGGTGAAGGTGCATTAAGTAATTAATGCCACATGATAGGGTTAAGTTAATTTGATTAATGACTCTTAACCAAATATGACATGGACAAATGGGTTAAGTAATTTGATTAGGCTAATGATACTTAACAAAACATGACAAGGTTGGGTAGGTTAAGTAACTTGATTTGCCTAATGACACTTAACCATTTTTATATGACTAGTGGATGGGGTTGAGTTAACCAACACTTAATCAATCCAACGCGATAACTTGGTAAGGTTAAGTAAGTTTTCTTAATGACGCTTAACCGAAAAATACGGTTAACGAATGGGGTTAAGATTAGACTCAACTAGTCTAAACATGGAAATCGGATGGGGTTAAGTTAGCCTAGACTTAATTAATCCCACTTGGTAGTTTAATGGGGTTAAGTTAAACACTTAACTAATCTAAACATGATGAATTGATGTGGTTAAGTGACCTATACTTAACCAATCTAACTCGTGAATTTATTGAGGTTAAGTTAACCTATACTTAACCGATCTAACGTGAAAACATGATAAGGCTAAGTCACGAATCGCTTGAATACACTTGACCGATTTGACTGAGTAAATTGATAGGGTCAAGTTAATATATACTTAACCAATCTAGAATGATAATTGGACGAGGTTAAGTCGTGAATTGCTTAATACATACTTAACCAACGTGAGCATGGTTTGTAGGGTTAAGTCTTGGACTTGGATACTTAGCCAATTTTGACATGATTTGAAGACGGGTTAAGTCTTGGACTTGGATATTTAGCCAATTTTGACATGATTGGTAGACGGGTTAAGTCATGAACTTAAGTGACACTTAATCCATTATGTAACCCTAGTTCTGAGGATAGGGGATAACCGTAGTTAACAAGGATAACGGGAATAAGGCTAAGTGGTAAACCTTAGTTGAGGAATAACTAAGTAATGATTCTTAGTCAAGGAAATTTAAACCAGTTCATAGATAGATGAGTAACCTGATACGGTAGGTCATCGTTTAAGTATACGAGTAGGAGCAAGTATCTGATTTAGATAAAGGCTCCAGCGAACTGGGTAACGAAGCAGCGGCTTCGGGGAACGTGAGGGTATTCTTGGTATCCCTCTATGAGCTGCCATGTGATTATACTAGGCTCATGAGAGGTTAAGGTCTGCGTTAGAAGAACCAAGAGTATGCCTTGGTTGCTATGCGAGCGACCTAAAGACGGGGATGGATAGGGGATAGTCGACGATACACGGTCGTACCCTAGATAGCATTTCGTCAGACTACCTACCATCTTTGGTCAAGCGTGTACGTACGGAAAGGCAGAGAACACCCAATAGACCATAATTGCTATCTAATTATGGTTGCGGTAAGGCTAGGATTGTGGGTTGGCCAGTAGTGTGTTCTCATACAGGATTTATCCTGTCTTGTCTTTCACTAGTTGAGGGAGGGGTCGCGTGGGACCATAGCCACGTATAGAAAAACAGACCTTAGCATCTGCATCGGCAGATAAATCGAAAGCTCCCGACCGAGTCCTGTATTTCTCGATCTGCCCTGTGACAGGACTCGGATGGCACGATGTGATACATGTGTATACAGTCATGGAAAACGATTCACGATGAATGCGTGGGAAAAAGGGCGCGGTTGACGGTTAGCGTAAATCCCAGTGGCCCTGGGTGGTTGAACCAAAACCGAGATACGAAAACGTGCAATAGGTAAGCGTAATCCCTAGTGGCCCTAGGTAGCATAAGTCCTAGTTGTACAAACGATAATTCATGTTGGAAGACCCTAGCTAGGTTTAGGGTAACAGTCCAAACCGATCTTAAGGATCATGGAACTATGTTAAAGTAATGTAGAATCTCATGGGAAAGCCCGTATGGTCTACGGCAAGGGACTGAACATTTACATGGAATAAAACATACAAGTTGAGTAACCTATATATGCGATATATTAGGTTGACATGGACCATTACACGACTTTTGAGTGAGGGTCATTCTTGGTTAACACATGATACGGTGGGGATACTAGTACGGTAGGTGCAGAGCTAAAATGCAGGATAGATATCATGGGACGTTATACGTGATAGATATCTTGGGGATATTATACTTGATAGAAACCTGACGATGTGATACCTTGTTTTATCTTGACATCGTAATTTATCATGACACCTTAGTTTATCTGAGTTCAGTAGTTCATCCTGTTATTTTGATTTAGCTTATCTATCTTGTCATCATGCTTATGTTCATCTCAGTTTCTCATGTCAGTTAACTTTACTAGTTTTTATGCTAATAGTAGATAGGGCTTACTCAGTCTTTTTGACTGACCCGTTTTGTTTCGCCTCTTTTCTTCCGTTCCCCCCCCCCCCCCAGGTTACAGGGAGGAAATACTGTTGTTTAGTTCGGACTTCTTCTGCTTAAAGGTCATCATGGATGGCTTGGACTTTTCTTGGCTAATGGCTACTTTACTGTTTTTACTTGGGGAATAATTTATGAAAATGTCTTTATGCTTCTTTACTATTGCAAGACAGGTTTTGATGTACTCTGATGTAAAAGGCTTTAGACCTTATTTATTCATGTTATGAAAGTTTGATTTTACTTCCGCTATTTTTATATGTTCTGTCTTGTGATATTTCTGTGCATGTTTACCAATAATGCCCCTCTAAAGCTAGTGCATTCCTTTGCGAGTGACCCTAGCGGAGGCGGGGTGTTACAAGAAGACTGGGAAGCACTTGCGTTTGACTGGGTCGTTGCCCCGACAAGAGTCCATTTTCCACTCGTTTCGATTCAGGAAGGCATAGGGATTGGTCGTACTGTAATAGTGTGGAATGTGCAGCATGTTGAAGCATCGCAACCATTCAGCTTCGTTCACCCTTCTTGTGAATGGGTTACACCTAATATGATCTTCCCATGAGTCATTTATGTTCCCTCGCATTTTCCTCATAATCCTTCGGACCATGTCAGGAAGATAAGTTGGATGGGGATCTCCCATCGGAATCCATGGATTTTGGCGAGGTTCATGAGTTCAGTTGCAAGGGAGTTTCCTATGATGAATGTCCGAGTCATCTTCTTCCATATTATCAATATCTATGATCGAGTTTTGGTATGGGCAACGAGGCTGAGTGAGTTGATGTGCATCTTGTTCTAAAAGAGCGCGAGCCACTGAGAGAGTAAGCCCAACATCCTAGGCGGCGACAGTTGGGTTTTGTCGAGTAGGGGTTGGTTGTTTGGACCCCATCCATCATTGATAATTAATGGGGAGTGACCTCAGTGTGCCCCTCACTGTAAGTGACTGTAGTTCGGTCGTTGTTTCCATTGCCATTGGCATAGCCATCGTCGTCGTTGCCTTTGTCCAGGGCGTTGGTGCAGATGGCGACATTGTTGATGAGACTAAACCTCCTTTGATGTTTGCCCCTCGACTCGGAAGAGGAAGTTTCCGAGATAGTAGGTCGAGGTTAATCGTTGTTCTGAGCGAGCTGGAGTCGAGCGATGACGCACTGACTTTCCTAAAGTTGTCACATAAAGTCGATGTTATTTCTTAACGCTTGATTAAGATCAACATCTGTGTTCTCATATTTTTCACTAAGTGCACGGATCTGCGGTTGTGTTGCGGGAGCTACGGGGTCCACAGCAGGAGGGACGGTTTCAGTAGTGGCTGGGATATCCGCCGATTGAGCCCATTGGGATGTTCCGACTTCAGTTGCGGTTGAAGAGCCGATCATTGCGATCTTTGGTTGCTTTACCATCGTAAGTAGACTCGGCGACAGGTTTAACAAATGAACCTAAGGCTCATCGAAGTCGAGAAGATAAGGTGCGACAAAGATGCAAATCCGAGTTTTCTCAGTGAAAGCACCAAAATATTGACAGCAAAAAATGTTGTAAACACCCAAGATTCCAATTGCTTAGGAATTATAGTTTCGGTCGTAAAAGTAAGTGCAGAAAGCAATAAACAACGCAAGAAATTTATAGGGGTTCGGCCTCGTGAGAGGCCTACGTCCACTTTGGAAGAGTCGTTGGAATATTATTAATAACCAAGAGTTACAAGGTAGAGAACATCTTATGACATCTCTATGCCTACATCCCTAAGTTACATGATGTCATAATTATCATATATTAATATTTGAAAAAAGACACTTTTTCCCTTCTTTTTCCTCAAAGTGGAGATGTCATTAAAGAGGCTATTTGGAGCTCTCTAGAGATGTCAAGTCACCAAATTCCAACCCCTTTGAAGTTTAAGGTCAAGGGGTATTTATCGTGGAGTGGTTAGGTGGGAGTAGGTAGAAGTAGGGGACCACACCAGGAATTTTGTATCCCCTGAAGCCGGCCACCAAAATTTGTACCCCACCATGCTTGTGCCCAGAAACTTCGTACCCCTCCCTGGGGTATGAATTTAGTACCCAGTAGGGTGCGAAATTCGTACGCCAAGGGGTACGAAGAAGTGTTGAACTAGGCTTAGGGGATCAAGGTCAATACTTTAAGCCTTCCGGGGTTCGAGGTACCGGTTTGGCAATGTTTAGAGAAGTGGTGAGGTTCTTGCGGGCGTGATCCCTTCTCCGCTTGGTTCCTTCTCTCCTTGGTGATACTCTCGGCTTTGGTCCTACGCGATGCATTGAGTCAAGCGTACCTTGCGTGCTTTTGAAAACCGGAACAAATGGCAAGTTAATAGATTTATTTATGTTGAAATTTTCCACAAGGGCTTCTTAACACGTTTTAATTTTTTACAGGACACCGCTTTGAACCGATTATTTTTAAGAACAAAAACGTCACTCCTCTCTTTCTTCTAATAACCAGCCGAAAATCCTTCATCCCAAATCGACGGCCTCCACTTCAATCCCTCTCCAAATCGCCCCTCCCCAATTTGGTTCCTACTTCAACCCAGAACCAAATCACCACCTACCTTCTGAAGTCCGTTGCTATATTCACAATTTCATAAATCGATCTGTATCAAGTATGTGACTTTCACGAATCAAATAAAATAGGTGATTTTCTACGTCAAAAACATCCCGTGCTTCAAATGATTGGCAATTTTCAGTTCGTTATTGCCAGACGATTTCAGTTTCTTCATCAAATAGGCGATTTTCATGAATCGAATAAACAGGTTATTTTCTATTGTCGTGTATCAGGTAATGCCTTTAGATATGTTTTTACAGTAGTGTTATATCATATTTTTTTGCTCTTAATGTCATATACAGTAACTGGTTTTTTTGTTGATGTTAATATAAATTTAGTGTGCCAGTATGATTTAGATCATTATTGTACTTTCTTTTTTAAAGAAGATAAAAGTTTTTAACTTTGTCTGAAAAAGATAAAAATATATACATGATAGATTTAAAGTGAGGATACACTTCGTGTAACTGCATGTCTTGATGGTATTCGGGTTAGGCTTATGATGCAAATGACTAATCGAAGAGAAGAGGCAGCTAAGTGGACCAGTGTGCTTTGTCCAAAAATGGAAGCTTGTTTGTTGAAATTGAAGGAGAAAGGGTTTAGGTGGAGTGTTTGGAAATCATCTAGGTATGTATTTGTTCTTTTTAGATTATTATGCAAACAGTTATCAAAGTTTTCCTTTATGATACAACTGTTTCTGAAAAAGATAAATGCAATTTTTTTCAAGTTTGTTATATGATCAGTATGTTATGTTTATTATTACATGTTGTTTTAAGTTTATGAAAAAGTTGAATGAGAAATATGCGCCTATAGGATAATTTTTATTTTAGTTCACTATGTACACTAAACTTGAGGATTTATGCCTTTGTAGTGTTATATTCAACATGATGAATAAACATCATGTTGTCAAAGTAAACATTATGATGTTTATATATTCACAAAGCAAGGTATATATAGGAAGAACAATGTCATACTTGAAAGAAAAGCTGATTAAAGAGATATCAGTATATTAAAGAGATTATATATGGTGAGTAACACTAATAAAAAGATAAATGCTTGTATCTTTTCTCGTTATTTGGTATATACTACTGTCAGTTTTGTGAAAAAGATAAATGCATGTATCTTTTTTCAGTATTTGTTATACACTGATGTCAGTTTTGTGTAAAAGATAAATGCAATTAAATTTGTTGCTGCAGTTTGTGTCAGGGGATTATAAAATTACCATGAAATTATGTAATAATTTTATTGTTTATACTTTATGTGCTTCTAATAAAGCAGAAAAAATATAAATACATTTTTTTAAATAACTTATTTTCTCATACAAAAATAAGTAGACCAAAAGATAAGCACTTCTATCTTTTTAATAACTTATGTGAGACGACCCGAAATCCCCCTTACGGGAAAGCCCGAATTGCTTTGAGAACATGACCTGTCAGAACACAAACAATAGAACATTTCATTACTATTACAACAATTTACATTAGAGTACAAGAATATTCCAGAGTACGAATAAATATTACATATTGGAAATAATATCAGAGTTTAAAATACAAAGCAGCAGAAAATAATATACATGAATATAATGTACAGCGGAAAATACATCACTAGCACAACTAAAAGAAATACGTGGATACAAAGCCTTCTGAATATAGCTCCAGTTGTAAATCCAGGATCCGATGAAAAGAAATCTGCAAAACCAAAACTACTAACTGCCCGTGTGGAAAATATGAGCACCCAGAGTTCAGGTTAAAACAATAAACTCCGAGTCAGTCATGGGATTAGTGTGAGAACTAAAACAGTTATTAGCTTGATTTTACGGTTAAGTAATCACGGGACTACGCTCTATAACATGGAATGAGTTTATCCCCCATGAATACCAGTGCTTGAAAATAACAGAGCAATGCAAAAGAGAAAAATGAAGCTATTATAAGACTCAGGTCCCATCACACAATGAACGCAGTCAAGGATAAAGTTTTCCCTTATAATTGCCAAATATGCTTGATACGCGAAATTTCATATTTTATTATTACTATAAGTGAAGAAATCAACTTCAAATATAAATGTATCAATCATAGGTGGCGCATGTACCATTATATTATGTCACAGTATAGGTTTACAACTAAAACCGTAAAATTGCATATTGGAAATTGGATTTCCATCTATGAACCGAGGCAAGGGATCATCCTCACCGATTTCGAGACATTCTAGCAAATGCCTCAGGATCACATCTACGGGTAACAATTGGATCTTCATGGCCGGTCATTCGTCGATGATTAGTTATGCATAAACTATATGTTAGTCGGTTCTATCGAACCTCCAAAATGGGTCAGTAAGTCGACCACTCAAGAGCCACCAGGGACTCACTATCAGAGAGCCTTTCAATTTCCCCAATAATCGAGGTACCTCACTTTCCATCAATAAAGTTTTCCAGCATCCACATAAGTAAACAGTATAGGCTCCATACCATGATCTTACTCATAGCTAGAACTAACATATGTCCATTTCCATGCAGTCACGATCCCCTTCTGGGTTCATACCTGGGTGTGAAGCTCATGAAATAACGCTACACAAAGCTATGCTAATTAAAGATATGCTTTTACCATCTACCACAAGACTCTGCTTTTCAACAAAATCCTTGATCCATGCAACTCAACATGACACACTGTCAATTCATACAGTACCGTTGATTTCCACTAATATATAACCTCTAAAATCGTATGTCTCAGAGAAAGGGGTTAAGTAAGAGAATAAATTCTCCGCCACAAAACTGATATATATTAAGCAGAGATCAACGCATACAGTATAAAGGAATACAATGTCAGACAAACTATCCATTTGCAAGTCCATTCTGGGTCTGAACGAAACCAAAGGCACCATATTCCTTGTCTCATATGCCCAATACAGGAGAGAGGCCCCCGCATATCCAATCGATCCCCAAGTACGTCTGGACGATCACCATTTATTACCTTGTCTTCGGTGTGCATCCCAATCAAGACATCAGTAATCATCCAAACGATGTAAAGATCTCCGGTCTTCAACAACCATCTTCATATCGTTGACATTTAGTCATCGTATCCGTTATTTAGAATGGGTTAAACCCGGTCTTTTTAAATAACTCGCGTATCTTATAATTAAGTGCTATAAAAACACATCATTCGCCTCATTCCAATCCCAAATATTATTTTATTTAAACATTCATATCTTTGGAAAAAGGTTCCCACTAATTTTATCAAAGATAAATTCTTTTAACTTATTCTTTAATCTTCCTTTCAATATCATTTTCAAAAGATTTTATTTTATCTTTTCACCACTTAAACCAAATTAAGGTTTATTAACTAGTCGGGATTATCGAGCCATACCAAAGTAATCATTTATTTATTAATCCCAATCATAACCTATTCATACCATGGGGAAAGACTGGTAGTACCCCATATCTAACGCCCATGGTGTTATCGGTAAATTTAATTACCATTTCACGTTCAATTCTAATTAAAGATTTAACTATCGCCTTGAGTAAAACTGGTGGTACTCCATTCTTGATCATTTCATGAATTTGATAAATTTAATTATCCCGTTCTCATTCCAATCTAATTAAAGATTCATTAAAACTCTAATTCAATTTTAATCTCAAAAATCATTACTTAATGATTATTCAAATTTAAGAAGTTAATCTTTTCTTTAACTGGGTTGAAGAACTAATGTCATTTAAAACATAGTTCACAATAAACCCAAATCGGCTTCCATCAACTATGGAATCTTCACGGAAAATAGATCAATATATAATCAATATAAATTTCCATATCCAACCAATACTATAAATGGAATAATGGCAAAGCCTTTTAAATTCCATATATAGTAAGGGTCTTCCCTCACAGAAGCTCATCTCGCTTATTACCAAATTAAATTCCATCCAATTACGATTTAATATATTAAATTGGAAAACTTTACTTTGGAAAATTTCCATTAAACCTTAATAAAAAGATTTATAAATTCCAAACCATATCCTTACTGTTAATTGGGTTAAAGAACAAAATTTATTTAAAAAACCGTTCACGACAAACCCGAAATCCATTTTCCATTCAGTTCCAATTAAATTAATTAATTGGTAAATTTCATTAATCTTAATTTAAAGATTTATTCTTTTCTAAACTGGGTTTAAGAACAGTGTTATTAAAGACACCATTCACAAAAAACCAAAAATCCAATTCGTTATTAAATACAAGGCTCTAAATAGAAATTATATTGGCTTACATTCAATTTCAAATTCTGAAACTAACGATCATCGTATTGGGAATAACAATATCTGTATCTTCCAAATTCCTAAACAATATCCGTATAATCATGGAATCCAATACCGAAATATTCCCAAGATTATTTTCATTCAAAACCATTCCAATTCATATGTTGGAAAAACTCTGGTCATTTTAAAACCCATTTACAAATCCAATTTACTTATTTAAAAATCATTTGGATTATTATTCTAGTTACTAACTATTTCATTTTGATAAAAATATCATTTATCTTTTCAAATATGGAATTTTTCACCCAAAATTTTTCCAAATCATTTATTATGATTTTACACAATTTTTCCATATTATTAGTATTTTTATTAAGGCCTTTACTGTCGGTTTCCAATAACGGCCACTGAACTGCATCCATAGCGACCTTTTCTGAAATTGATTTGGATATATTTACAAATCCAACTATTAGATTCCAAATCTCTTATATTGGAAAGCTCTTTTCGGTACAAACCCAATAGTTCTGAGTTTTGGAGAATCCGACAGTCGGATCTCCCGTTACGTCCATTTGAAGTTAATGGTCGAAATTCGCGAACGGTCGCGGTGCGGCACGTTCTATTCAGGCCATTAAATATATATATATATATATATATATATATATATATTGTCGATTCCTATTTAAAACTTATTTTATAAATCGTTTATAAATTCATTTTAAAACGATTTTAACTTCATTTTCAATTTTAAATCAAAATAGAATATTCTATATCATTATGAAATTAAAATGATAATATTTTCCAAAATATCATATTTTTGATATTATCTTAAAATGAATAAAATCGATTGATAAACCCATTCGGGTTAAAATGGCATTTTTATACTTAACCCGGCTTCGTATTTTTATATATTTTCGTACCATCCAAAATCGGACATCAAAAACATATTTTGATTATTCACTAAATTTAAAATATTCGTTATTTTAAAATATTCTTTATTTCTAAATTAAAATGCGACTCTATTAATTACCATATAATTTCAGTTATATGGATTTCATACATCGCATGTATTCAACAATAATGATAAATAATCATTAACCATTCAAACATCATCTGGAGTGCAATTTACGACTATATAAGTGTTAAAATAAATAAATAACGTTTATCACAGCCTGTCAACCAATCGATTGACATACAACTGAATATTGGGATTATTGTATGTCAAATATTATCCCAATACCTGTGTGGGTTTTCAAATAACAAATACTGATTATTATTTGTGTAGTTGGGCAACACGTAAAATTTATCGTCCCAATCAATATCAAATAAATAGGTGTACATAAACAAGCCATCAGACTTGTAAATGAATATTTATTCCAATTTCTTTTTATGAAAATTATATATATTTTTTATATAAATAATTTATATATTTCAGTTTCAGAAAAATTCGGCATTATAATGGTGCGATATTAGAACCGGAATAATGTCTAGCATTATCCCTCTCCTGATACTGGCTCGCGCCATACACAATAATCAATCAATCCAGTACTTCCACAATACAACCAATTTTCCCACAACACAACCATATCACACAAATCATCCAAGGTTTGTACACAAAATAGTGTCACGAGCTACTAAGCCCCGTCCACAACCTAGAATATAATGACGTAACAAAAATGATTTGAGCGAGAGAGTTCTCACCTTTGTTTTCCACTCCATCGGTCTTAATTGACGGTTTTGGTACCGTTTGGGTTTGTATTTTCACCAAATTCAAACAAGCTCCAAATTGGACGCAATCAATTTCGGTTGTGAAGCTCCCAACTCCACGATCGTAGTTGATCCAGTTTCATGCAAATCAGAGTTCGTATGGACAGGTTATTAACGTTTAAAATTTAAACACATTATTAAATAATAATTAAATTAATTAAAAAACTTAATTACTCTTCAATCTCATTTAACGTTGTTTCCCCCTTCCTAGATGATCGTTGCCACCGCCAGAGGCCACATGGACGTCGATAGGCACCGCTGGCCTCTCCCCCCTTGCACCACGTGCCGCCGCCAAAAGTGGCGGGCCTTAGTTCGCCGCTAACGATCAGAATTTGACAAAAGTCACAAATCGCCATCGATGAAGATTCATGCGCCACCGCTGCCAACCACAGTCACGGACCCAAACAGTTCGACGCGCCGTGCCACCCTCTTCCTCCTACCTTCACACACCTCCGACCCTTGAAGCCTCCAACGCCACCTACGAGGCGATTTCCATTTCTAGCTTTCAACATTTCGTTATCGATGTTCATGCTCAAATTTTGGTCACCACGATCCGATTCACACCAATCACCTAAAACAAACTTGTCCTTTTGTCTCCCCTCTACCAATTCCTCTTGGGTGCCATCATCAAACACGCAACGGTTTGCTCGCAATTCCCAAAATTTTGAAACTATTTCTCAGTCATTGACCGTCAATGTCTCCCAATCCGTGCAACGGTAAGTCTTGGAATTTTTGTGGTAGGTAGAGACCATCACGATCTACAATACCCAGAAACCGTTTGGGATAATTGCTTATGGATTGAGAGACATAAATTGTTTTTGTGTTCGGTGGATTTTGTTGCAACATTATGAGAGAGAGAGAGAGAGAGGGTTGGCTGCATTTTTGAAAAGAGGAAGAAGAATGGGGTTTGGAAAGTAGAAAAGATGTTATATAGTGGGGGTTATTATTTTTTAGTTCACGCTCTCTCCAATCGACATTTATCGATGACACGGTCACCTACGAACTTCATTGGCGATGAAAATTGACATGCTGCTATGTGTTGACGATGAGGTCCCAGCAAAACTGGTTTCATCAAATTCTGATTCTGGTTGCTCAAAAAGCCCTATTTCTGGCTTAAATGGCTTATCGATTCACAATTTATTGTGTACGGCCACATAGTAGCTCCAAAAATTACGAAATTTGGAATTCATTCTATGTTATTCAAATACAGTTTCAACAAAACTAATTTCATCAAATTTGAAGACCGTTTGAAAAATGGCATTTTTAACTGGTCTATTTAATTTAAACAGAAATTGAAAACACGTTTAAATTTACTATGCTTACATATTAAGTCCAAAAATTACGAAAATTGGAATCTAGCAATAATTTGACATTCTGGATCCAACAAAAGTGGTTTCATCGAAAACGAAGGTCATTTGCAAAATGGCTATTTTTAATGGTTATATATTATATTAAAATATATATAAATTGCATAGCGATTATTTCCAATTTTAAACTGGACATAACTTTCAATTTATAAAGTGAAATCTCAGTTTCTTACATTCGTTAGAAAGATGTAGTTAAATGGATTCTAACGTTTCTTGTTTTACTAAAATCCGATTTATTTTAAATTCTTTACATTCATTTGAAATTTAAAATCGAATTTTCAAGCTACCACACCATTTCAGGCTCGTTTTATAATTAAACTAAATATATATTTTCTAAATTCGATTTAAATAAATTTTTAGTCGTTATTATTTAAAATAAACATTTTAAATATTCAAAATCCATTAAAATAGCTAAAATAAAAATTTTAAATTGGTTCAGAAATTCCATGTTGTTACATTATGTTTTATCATAAAATCGATATTAAAGATAAATATAATTTTTTGGAATCAAATACAAATATAGTAGTGGAAATATTTTCATTATCGTCAATATTAGATCATACAAAAAGATAAATACTTTTAGCTTTTTAATAACTGTCAATATTTGATATACAAAAAGATACACAATTAATATAAAAAAAGATATATACAAAAAGATATACAAAAAGATACATAAAAAGATATACAAAAAGATATAGAATCAAAAATTGTCAATCATTATAGGGGCTCATATATACAAATCAAAAGGTTATAAAATCAAAAACTATCAAAAACCATATTGCATATACAAAAAGATATACAAATCAAAAAGGTATATAAAAAGATATACAAAAGGATATACAATCAAAAACTGTCAATCATTACAGGGGCTGAGATATACAAATCAAAAAGATATAAAATCAAAAACTATCAAAAACCGTATTGTATATACAAAAAGATATACAAAATGATACACAATTCATAACTCTCAATATTTGAGCATACAAAAAGATATACAAAAAGATATATATTATCATTAAAAAATTAATACGAACATTAGTTTTTATTAAAACATATAACTTATTTAACAAGATAATTGTGTTTATCTTATTAAAATAGTATAAACATTAAAATGATATGATCATCTAACCATCTTTATTTCAGCATACGATTAATTCTCTTACTCATGATAATATGAAAACATATGATAAAGATATAATAGGTACATTATCTTGTGTAAAAAAATATAAATTGTTCAAAAAGATAAATTTGTTTATCTTTTTAAAATAATACAAATATTAAAATCATATGATCATCTGAACTTCTTTGTTTCAACATACGATAAAATTATTTTACTTATGATAATATGAAAACATGTGATAAAGATATAATAGGTATATTATCTTGTGTGATAATATGTATATTATCTTGTGTGAAAAGATAAATACTTTTAGCTTTGAAAATGTTTTATCATACAAAAAGATATACAAATTAGCTTTCTTTTTTCTGAAAAGATAAATTAACTTATGTTTTAACAGTATTAATTTTTGTATTAGGAAATAAATAGACAAAAATATAAATATATTCATCTTTTTAAATAATTAATTTTTCTTTCGTATAAAACATATACATATTAGTGTTCCAGTTAATTTTGTAATATTATTATGCATTTATCATTATATTATACTTGCTTTAGTTTGTATATCATTTTAAATACAGTAAAAACATAGAAAATAATATACAAATTAGTTTTATAAAAGAAGATATAAAAGAAAAATAGTTTTATCTTTTTCGATTGTTTCATACAAAAAGATATATGTGTCTGTATATAGCATTTTATAGCAGTTGTTATTACAGAATTGCAGTTGATATTTCTGTCATTTGTTCAAAGTTTGACATTCAAAATTAATTTTAATGCTACCATATTCGTAGTAAAGACTGTTCCCTGATTCTAAATTACAGGGTGTATGGTTGTCCTTGATGCCAAGCACTATTTACAAGAAGTTGGAGCTTAATAAGGAAAGGATGATTGACTATCTTCTTCTTCACACAATCGGAACGTTTGCTTGTTGGTCGCAAAAAGGGTCAGCCTCTAAAAATGCTATTATACGTTATGCTGTACTTATTTTTGAAGTTTTTATTCAACCAATTATATATTGCGAGTCTTGATATTTTGGTCATTTCAATTAAATTTTCAATTATATTAGAATTCTATGTATTTGCAAATGACAAATGATACCATTGGAGTTGAATTTGTTTTATGTTAGTTAAAGGAAGTTGATGTACTTGTATTGTTGTTTTTTTTGTTGCTGTTATGATTTTCTATGACGTATGTTAAGCGTTAAAGGCATAACTGCCGGCATCTAGATGTAATAGGATTCAATATGGTGCAAGTTGCACTTGTGTTTTTAACCCTTAATAAATTTGGTAATTAAAGAAAAAGGGGATTTGTGTTTGATCTTATCATACATTATTTACAGTATGGATAAGCCATGTTAGTTCATTTAATTATGTCCTAACATTCTAAGGTGAATATGGTTGGACTGCAGTACTAGCAATGGAAGTGCTCTAACTTTGGCTAGGTTGTGATCTTAAGTTTTGAATATGGACAATTAAGGATGTTCCTTTATTTCGTTGATAATTTTGCTCTGTAGCATTATTGTAAACTGGTTGCTATTTAGTCATACCTGATATGTAGGCGGCGTGAAGCATCAGAACGTACAATTTTTCATGTGCCAACATCAGTTCAAGAATGCCCTGTGTTCTTAAAATTATGAGATGAAATGCTATTTAACGAGTAATGCAGAACATGCCTTAAAAAGGATTTGTGCAAAAAGTAAAAGGGAAAATGCCATGATCTAAAAATTTTGAACTCATATGGTAATAAGATAATAACTAAAGGAAAAAAACACAAGATAATCGTTCAATCCTATATCTGTAGTAAATAGTAACAAACAATTTTATGCTGCGTATGCGTAAAAGCATGTCATAAAAATAGCCCAGGTTAACTAGAACACTTGAAAAAGATAAAACTATTTATCTTTTAAATATTTTTTTATAAAACTAATTTGTATATTTTTTTCTACGTTTTACTATATATAAAATGATATATAAACTAAAGCAAGTATAATATAATGATAAATGCATAATAGTATTATAAACTTAACTAGAACACTAATATGTATTTGTTTTTATACGAAAGAAAAATTAATTATTTAAAAGATAAATATATTTATCTTCTTGTCTATTTATTTCCTAATTTAAAAATTAATACTGTTAAAACATAATTTTTTTTATAAATTACCTTATACAAGGGAGTACGGGTTGCTTTAAGTGATTTAACTGTGAACTGCTTGCTCATGCATATATTTTTGATATAATGGAATACTAGCTTTAAGTGTCTATCATGTATATATTTTTATCTTTTTCATATAAAGATAAATACTTTTATCCTTTTTAGGAAAGGAAGAACAACTTGTAATAATGATCTAAATCATACTGGTATACTTGAACCTTTTTTGTATATTGTGTACTACAATACAGGCAATAGTTTGAACAATGCAGAAGCCGTAGCAAAAGTGCTCATGAATATATTATCTTTCTTATCTTTTTAATAAAAGATAATTGGTTTTATCATTTTTTTTCCAAAAGACAAGCATAATTTTTTTATTAATCAACATGAGAATTACAATAAGTGCAACAACACGAATATATACATTACAACAAACCCAAGCTAAAGATTAACACACTCTCTAAACAACTCAATTAACAGTAAAAACAAAATGCACTAAAATGATAAAATTTTCACAGCAGCATAAATTCCCTGTAGCAATATCTCCATTAATCGGCTAAATGCCCAAAACCAAA
Organism: Allium sativum; assembly: GCA_030737875.1. Lineage (NCBI taxonomy): Eukaryota > Viridiplantae > Streptophyta > Magnoliopsida > Asparagales > Amaryllidaceae > Allium > Allium sativum. The sequence goes on from CM060912.1 coordinate 170,676,336, forward strand.
TCTATAAATAACAATATGTCATCTACATGTATTAGTCAAAGCACTTCATTGAAAAACCGAATCGCTGGCTTCAGAAACCCAAATAGATTGTCTGTGTATTGATATTCAGGTTTAGGTGAGACAATTTGATTTCTTCAACAAATAATCAAAATCGGCTACACGATTTGACATGAATTTGATTATGTAGACAAATCGGCTATAAAAAAACCTAATTTTGGTTTTCGTTTGAAGCTTTGAATGTGAGTAGTGATAGTGATTTTTCGGCCGATAATGATTCGTGAAATTTTGGCCTGGAAAATAATTATTTGGGACATGTGTCCTTAAAATTGATTAGCTGAGGGAAATAAACCCTTATTTTAAAATGCCCCTTTATTTATATTAATAAAAGGATTTTAAGCAAATAAAGCTTAGATTTCCATTAGGAAAAACCTAGACTTAAGTTATAAAATAAATATGAATCCAAGTGGAGTTAATGAATTGATTTTGGAAACAACAATCAGATTTCTAATTATGAAATAGAGCCAACTAATTAGAAGAATAATTATTTAGTGGATTTTTGGATCGAAATTGGACTTTAGATAAGTGAATGGAAGTTGTGATTTATATAGGAAATCAAATATGAAATCAATCGGTTTATAAGCAAATTAAAATATATATGAACATGAACTGTTCCTATAAAAAGTGAAATAGGCAAAAGAGCTAATTAAAGAATAAATTAGAGAATTGAGTTAAAAATGATTTGAGACGACCCGAACTTCCCCGTGAAGGAAAGCACGGATAGAATTGAGGATAAGACAAAATAGAACGTAGACGGAAGAACATTTCATTGTTATTACAACAATTCAATCAGATACAAGAATATACAGAGTATAAATGAATAAATTACGTTCAACAAATATCAGAGATTGCAATAAATTACATTTAAATACATTGCAGCGGAAAATAATACAAAAACACAACTAGAAGTAATGCACGGATACAGAACTTTCCAAGCATCGTTCCAGCTGTACATCAGGACCCTGCGGATATAAATCTGCAAAACCAAAACTACTAGCTGCCCGTGTGGAAAATAGGGGCACCCAGAGTTTAGGTTAAAACAATAAACTCCAGGTCAGTCATGTGACTGGTGTGAGAACTAAAACAGTTATTTAAAACTTTACTTTAAAAGAGAGTAATCCAAGGGACCACGCCGTATAACACGGAACGGGTTTCCTCCCAAGAATACTAGTGCATATACAAACAAGCGCAATGCTTTTTGGAAAAATGAAGCTATTATAAGACCCAGGTCCCATCACACAATGCAACGCAAGCCGTAGGATAGGGTTTTCCCTTATGATAGCCAAACATGCTTGGTACGTTTAAAACAAATCATTTGATACTATTATAAGTGTATAGTGTCAAAAAATTTCAATCATAAATATCAATCATAGGCGGCATGGGTACCATCTATCATGTCGCCATACTAGTTCTACAATTAAAACTGCAATATCACGTATTGGAAATTGGATTCCATCATGAGCCGAGGCAAGGGGCAAGCTCCTCTCCGCGTTCGAGACACTCTAGCAATGCCTCAGGACCCCACTCTGATCCTTTGGAACCTCCAAGGCCGGTCCTCTCTTACTTTTGAGGATTAATTATTCCTGAACACACGTTTCCCGGTCCTTACAGACCTATATCCGAGGCGCCTCGTATCCAACAACCACACAGGTGAAAAGTATAAATGTCAGGGCTGGTAGGTAACTGACACCACCCTAGCTAGAAAGAAACGTCGTGCACTCCTTGGGTCCGTATCCCGTTTTTGACTCTTACCGAGGTGTGAGGCTCGCGAATTCACGTTATACACAAAGCTATGCCACACAGACCATGCTTTGATCATCAACCACAAGACTTTGCTTTTCAAAAGAAGCCTTGACCAATTGCCACTTACGCGTGCCACACTGGAAATTCACTCCATGCGACTGATGTCCATCGATATACAACCTCTGAGCTCGTACGTCTCAGAGAAGGGCGTTAAGCAAAAGAATAAATTCTCCGCCGCCAAACAGATGTATATTTAATAGAGATCAATCAACACAGAATAAAATCCAATGTCAGACACACAATCCATTTACAAGTTCGTTCTGGGTCTGAACGAAACCGGAGGCACTTTCCTCGCATATCCATCCATCTCCAAGTACGTCTGGACGATCACCAACTGTTTCCCTCATCTTGGGTGTACAGCCCAATCGAGATCATCAGTAATCACCCAAACGATGTGAAGACTTACGGTCTTCAACCACCGTCTTCATCTTCGACATCTCGTCGAATCGGTTATTCAGAATGGGTATAACCCAGCCTTTCTGAATAACCCACATATATAATAAACAAGTGTTACACAAACACAACGAACGCCTCATTCCAATTCAGAATATTCTTTTATTCACAAAATCACATTCTTAGGGAAAGGTTCCCATTAATTTTATCCAAGATAAATTCATCTAAATTTATTCTTTAATCCTCCTTTGGATATCATTTCTAACTAGTCGGGATTAACGAACCACACCGAAGTAATTATTTATTTTATTTCCCAATCCCAACCTATATATCCCATGGAGAAAACTGGTAATACTCCACATCTAACACCACGGTGTTATCGGTAAAATTAATTACCATTTCACGTTCAAATCTAATTAAAGATTTAACTATCGCTTTGGAGCAAAACTGGTGGTACTCCATTCTCGATCACCTTTCAGATTTGATAATTTAAATAATCAATTCACTTTTTCAATTTAATTAAAGATTCATTGAAACTCCACTTAGTTTTAATCTTTTCAAAAATCAACATCCCGTCTTTAACTGGGTTAAAGAACCAATGTCATCTAAAACACTATTCACGATAAACCCAAATCATATTTGATATTAAATCCAAGGCTCTGAATAGAAAATATATCGGCTTATATTCAATATCAAATTCTGAAACCAACAAATATCGTATTGGAAATAACGATATAAAATATATCTTTCTAATCCACATAACAATATTTGTATAGTCACGAAATCCAACATCGAAATATTTCGAAGATAATTTCGATTCAACTACCGTCCAATCCACGTATTGTGAATATTGATTATTTAAAATCACTTTCAAATTCAATTTATTTATTTCAAAAATAAATTAATTTTAATTCTAGTTCAGAACTAGTTCATTTTGACAAAAATCTATTTTTATCTTTTCAAATGTGGAATTCTTCAGCCCAATTTTTCCCAAATCATTTCTTATGATTTTACACAAATTATAGATATTTTTAATAATTTTATCAAGGCCCGTACAATCGATTTCCATCAACGGCCATCGAACTGCACTTACAGCGACCTTTTCCAAATTTTATTTGGACATAATTCCAAATCCAACCGTTAGATTTCAAATTTCTAATATTCAATGGAAAGCTCTTTTCGATACGAACCCAACGGTTCCGGTTTTAGGAGAATCCGACGGTCGGATCTCCCGCAACGTCAATTCGAAGTCAATGGTCGAAATTCACGAACTGCCGCGGCGCGGCGCGTTCTATTCAGGCCATTATATATATAATATATATATATTATATATATTTCGTCGATTTCCTTTTGAAAACGTATTTTATAAATTGTTTTAAATTCGTTTTCAAAACCATTTCAACACTATATTCAATTTCAAATCGATTTGATTTCAATTCAATTCGAATTCATTTCAATTTTATTTAATTCGAATTCAAATTCGTTTCAATTCAATTCTAATTCGTTTCAATTCAATTCTAATTCGTTTCAATTCAATTTTAATTTACCTTCTATTTGATTCAATTCGAATTCGTTTCAAATTGATTTCAATTCAATTTTAGTTCGTTTTAAATTTCATTCAAAACGATTTCAATTCGTTTTTAATTCAATTTAATTCAATTTGAATTCATTTCTATTTTATTCGAATTCAAATTCACTTTCTATTCGATTCAAATTCTAATTCGTTTTCTATTCAATTCGAATCGAATTCATTTCAATTCGAATTGAATTCATTTTCTATTCAATTCGAATTCTTTTCAAATTGATTCAATAAAATTTCAATTTGAATTTTTATCTAATTCAATTTGAATTTCATTTCAAAATATTAGATTTTGAAATCACTTTTCAATATTCATTGTAAAACGAATAAAATCGATATAAATATCGTTCACGTAAAAATAGCGCATCTCTAATCCACACGGCTTTATAATTTTCAAAAACTTCTTTATTCTATTCAACAAATGAAAATTTATTCTATTCAACACATGAATCTATATTTCTTCCAACACACGACTATTTTTGTTATGTAAAATATTTTATAAAACTATGGTATCTATCGTTTGATTTTAATTAGACTCCATCGTAAAGTAGTTCTAATTTTAAATATGATAAAGATGTGAATTTTATTATTAAAATATTTTACTCAACACATAAATATTTTCAACTCAGGAACATCGTCAACACATGACTATTTTTATATTCAACACATGAATCTTCTTTTATAATATTCATTATTTTCCCGATTGGAATGAGGCCCAATCAATCACCATATAATGTTAATTATATGGATTCCATACAACACACGTATATAATAGCATTGAAAAATAATCAACCATCAACCAAAGTGCACTGCACTGTATAAGCATCAAATATAGATATCTAACGCTTATAACAGCCTGTTAATCAATCGATCGACGTATTTAATCAATCAGGATGAGTGAACTTCAAATTTCATCCCAACACCCGTATGGGGTTTCAAACAATCAAACACGGATTTTATTTGTGCAGTTGGGCGATGTGTAAAATTTATTGTCCCAATCAATGTCCTTCAAATAGGTGTACATAAACAAACCGTCCGGTTTGTAAATGAATATTTTATTTTATTCACTTCCACGTTAAAAATTATATTTTTAACGATAAAATATTTTGTTTCAACACATGAATTTCTATTCAGTTCATTTACTCAACAAAAATGATATTTTTATTTTTCTAACATATTTTAGAAAATTTCGGCGGCATAACGGCACGATACTAGAAACGGGATGAGGCCTAGCCTTATCCCCGGTCTAGTGAAGGCCCACGCCATTCACACATCAATCAAATTAATTTCATTTCACACAACAATTCAATTCAAACCAAATAAACTAACCAACTACTCAACCAAACAATTTAACAAACAAGCCATCCATGGTCTGTGGATGACGGGTGTCGGGTGCTACTAAACACCGTTTGCATCCTAGTATATATATATATAACTAGAAAAAGAGAATTTAGAGTGAGAAGTTCTCACCAATAGCTATCCCAATTCCACTACTTCATTAATAGAAATCTTCATCATTCTTGCCTTTTTGTCAACTTCGTTGCCCGTATTCACTACATATGTAAAAGTTGAATTTTTACTTTGCTATCCAGTATATAAAAATCGAATTTTTACTATGCTATTCAATATATAAAAATCGAATTTTTACTTTGTTATTCAATATATAAAAATCGAATTTTTACTTTGCTACTCAATATATAAAAATCGAATTTTTACTTTGCTATTCAATATATAAAAATCACCACTTTACTATGCTATTCAATATATAAAAATCGTATTTTTCTATTATAAAGATTTCACCTTTCCAAATATAAATATTATATTTCTAATATTCCTATCATGTAAAAGTTATATATTTTTTTATTCTCTACATAAACAAAATTATATTTTTACATCCTCTACATAGTAAAGATTATATTTATAATACTTTTAAAAATATAAAAATCATATTTTTAATTCTTTAAAAATATAAAAATCATATTTTTAACTGAATAAAATCTTTTCTTCACCAACATCATAGGTAAAAACTGGTTTTAACAATTCTTTTTAAATTAAACCAAACGAATTTTATAAAACAAATTAAATAATATATATAAAAAAACTTACAGCTGGAATCATGTAGAGGGGGGGTTGCTGCGTACCGAGGTGGCGGCGATGGTGGAGCTCCGGCGTCAGGTTCAGGCAGTGGAGGCGGCGGCTTTTGGGTGATGGGGTGCTACGCCGGCCATTGTCGAAGCAGGGGGGCTCGGACGGAGGTAGAAGAGGAGGAAGTGCGGCTAGGGTTGGGCGCGGTTTTGGGCGTCACGGCTCCAGGTTGGAGGTGGAGGAGGAAGAGGCGCGGAAGAGGGAGAATCGGGAGAGGGGAACGAGGAGGAGGGTCTGGGAAGGAGGGGGAAGGCGGCGCCTGGCCTGCGCTGGTGCCAGGAGGCTGGGCGGCGGCCTCCTTCGTCTGCCCTTTTTCTTTTCTTTTTCATTTCGTTTTGAATCGATCTGAAGGGGGGGCCAACGGGTTTAAAGGGGAGGGAGAGAGAATTTTTAATTTTTAATTTATTTAATTATTTTATTTTCACCTAAAAATTGACTTTTTATTTTCGACCTCTAAACGAGGCCCACCGCCTGTCGTCCATAGCGTTTTACACCCATTTCGAACACAATGGAATATGTATCGCTAGCTGATTCGATCGTTTAAATCTGTTTTCGTCAAAATCAACACATAACTCTATATATTGATTTTGAACGCGCATTTCAATTTACTGGGGTCACATACGAATTCTAAAAATTCCAGAAAAATATTTTCTGGCTTCGTATTCACGATACGGTCCTAACAAAACTAGTTTCGTCGAATTCTGAGACCGTTAGACAAATGGCCATTTTCCAGTCGATTAAAATCAACTAAAACTGGTCAACGCGTTTTCCTTTTCCACGCTCATATATTGATTCGAAAAATTATGAAATTTGGAATCTAACAATAATTTGACATCATGGACCCAACAAAAGTGGTTTCGTCGAAATCCGAGGTCGTTTGCAAAATGTCTATTTTTAAAGGCTTGAATTCCATAGCGACTATTCAGAATTTTCAACTGGACATATCTTTTTATCCCCGCTATGAAATTTTGATTTTTCGGATTCGTTGGAAAGATATCATCAATTAGATCCTAATGTTTTTGGTTTCACTAAAATCCGGATTGTTTTGCATCCGGTACATTCAATTGAAGTTTGAAATCGAATTATCGAACTACCGCGCCATTTTCAATTCCTTTTATAATTATATATAATTATTTATATTCTAACGACGACGTATATAATATATACGTTCGAATTCTATTCAAAATAAATTTCTCGTCGTTTCTATTTAAAATAATTCATTTTAAATGTTCAAAATTCGCTAAAATGGCGAAAATAAAAATTTTAAACTGGCCCAGATTTTCGGGTTGTTACAATCTCCCCCACTTAAAACTTTTCATCCCCGAAAAGGAACAAAGTCGAAAGTGGTTTGATTAATCAACTCTACGTTTGATCTGGCTTCTATTCTCCAACTTTTCAGTTTCTGAGAATTTTCAAATTTTCAAAAATTTGGCTAACACCATAAATTTTCGAAAAATTTCGCCATAACCTCCCCTGCACCGGGAGCCACGGGAAAATCCCGAAATTGCCATACAGGCCTTCTGATCTCAAAAAGAAAAAGAAAAAGCCAAGCGGCTAGCCAATAGGCTCATAAAATCATCATCACCCAAATAAAACAGTAAATTATATATTAAACATGTACCTATTTGTCGGGCAAACAAATTTTATTCTTCGGCTCTAGCCTCCTTGCTATGACCTGTTCAATGTAAGTACATGTATATGCAAGCAAATGCGACCAATTTTCAATATAATTCAATATTTGATTCAATTAGGCTAAATGGCTAAAAATTAGCAAACAAATAACCAAACAGCACAAACATCAATCAATTAGTGGATTAGCGTTTCAAATTTATAATTTTGATACATATACAAAAATCATGTTTTTGATGCCAAATCACAACAAATAATCCTAAGCAAATTTTGGTTCTCACACCAGTCTAATGGAAATATATAGAAACCACACCTTCGAAACACGAACATAAATACTGATGATGTGGCCACATCATCAGAATTACCCCCGGGTGTCTAGAATGTGACTCTATATCTATCCAGTATATTAAAACTTCGAATATACGTTCATGACGCGTATATGCAAAACCTTTATATACTGGATTGTCCAAATTCAAAATAAATAAATAATCAAATATGTATAAAGCGGTTTAAATTTTCAAAACAAAATTGTTTTCATTTGAAAAATATACTCTTCACACTCGTTCTAGGATACTACTGATCCTATCTCTAACTAGTCATTCTAATTGGATATTACTAATCCAATATCTGATGAACTCTTTCGTACGGTTCTAATGTGTCTTGTTCTCGAGCTCTGTAAACCAAAGCTCCGATACCAAACTGAGACGACCCGAACTTCCCCGTGAAGGAAAGCACGGATAGAATTGAGGACAAGATAAAATAGAACGCAGATGGAAGAACATTTCATTGTTATTACAACAATTCCATCAAATACAAGAATATACAGAGTATAAATGAATAAATTACATTCAACAAATATCAGAGATTACAATAAATTACATTTAAATACATTGCAGCGGAAAATAATACAAAAACACAACTTGAAGTAATGCACGGATACAGAGCTTTCCGAGCATCGTTCCAGCTGTACATCAGGACCCTGATAAAATGACCATGTATTTATACATAAATATGTAACAACTAGTATCATACTTGCAGTATGTAACATTGTAATGGCTAATACTTGTTGATTATAACATTGTAACAGCTAGTATAATACTTGCCATATATAACATTGTAAAGGCTAATACTTGCTGATTATAACATTGTAACGGCTAGTATAATACTTGCTGTATATAAAGTTGTAACGGCTAATACTTGCTGATTATAACAACAGTCAAGCCCCAGCCTGTAAATGAACCCAATACGATGTATATGAGAACTTATTCAAAATGAATGGCTGTGACGAATGATGACAACATCTTTATATTTTGTTACAAGGGTCACTTAAACTAAAGGAAGTTGATTTGTCTTTCCAGGGAATTCATGAATATGAAGAGAAGGGACTAAAAATGGCATTCTTACACATGATGGAAAATAATAAAGGCAAGCATGATCCTACAATCCAATAAGTGGACTATTAACCTATTTTATATCAAGCTGACTCCAACCATTTCAATTGAAAGGCAATGCAATAAAAATGATTTTTCTTAATATTAAGAAGACAAATTCAATTGAAACCAAAGGGAATAATATTTGGGAAGAAAATCGAGAGTGACTTCGAGGAACTTGCTATGAAATGGAAGAATTCTTTGGATCAATTTTGTAAGCCTTTCAACTTTATGAAAAAAAGCTAGTAGCGATAAGCTCAATGCTACAAGTGTTTGTCAGAGAAAACTTCTTTTAAAATATCTCGATCTTCAAAGGAAAAATTCGTAACGACTTCTTATGAGAATATCTATCTTCTAATCAAGGAAAACCTTAATAATTGGCCTTCAAAGAAGAAGCTCTCAAAGAATGAAAGAAATCATGGAGGATCTTACTACTATTACCATCTGGTAAATGAACATAACAATAGTCAGTGACGAGCCCTTGAAGGCATTGTCTCAACTATTTCATAACACAAGTAGAAATAAAGAAATTTGTTAAAAGAGAATAAGCTATAAAAAGAAAATTCTTTGATTGATTCCGTTAATTATCAGTTAAAAGGAATAGGTTTCATCCAAAGTCCCCAATACCTATAGGGAAAGTCTCAGGGAAAGAAGGTCATTAGAACATATAAAGAATCTAGTCCTTAACCCAACCAAGGAACATCCTAGAGGGAAGAAAAGCATTTGACATGCTTCAAATCCTTAAGCTTTTAGTGTTGTCACACGACTCATTAAAGCACCTTTAGAGGGGGGAAGCCTTTGACCTATTTCAAGCAAAGTCCCAATACATCCAGGCACTACTTAGAAGAAGGCTTTAGCACATCCAACAGACAATTTTTAGCGTCGCCCAATAGCCTCACTGAAGCACCTATTAGAGGAAGGAGGCCCTTGACCTATTTCAAGTCATTAAACCTTTGGTGTCGCTCATAAGACCTTACTAAAGCACCTCATAGAGGAAGGAAGCCTATTTGAATTAAGCCTTCGGTGTCTGCTTCTAACACCTCTCTAAAGCACCACCTAAAGGGAGTCAATCATTGCCAAATAATTTTTTTTATTCATTGATCATTTAATCATTGCCAAATAAAAGTTTTTGGTCATTGATCATTCAATCATTGCCAATCATTCGATAATTGCAAGATGGAAATTTTTAGTCATTAGACATTTTATAATTACAAGACAAAGGTTTCCATCCATTGGTCATTTACTATCAGATAAAGTTTTTTAATTCAATGTTTTCATGACCAAGGATGATATTCTAGACTTAAATTCTAATTGGTAAATAAGGACTTCTGGCCTTTAAAACATCTATATAGTATTTTGATGTCTTTTGGCTTATATCACGATCATTGGATGATTTCTTAACTACTTTATAGTTAGATGCATTCCCACAATCCTTTTACATATTTTAAGGGAGTTTACCAAATTCAAATCAATACTAGGATAAAGTCCTTAAATTAAGTAGCCAAGAACGTCAACTTTCAAAGTAGAGTAAAATACATAATAGAGCATCAAAAAGTAAAATTAACATCCATACAAAATGTACATTACAATACCATATGCCTAGGTATGTCTCACTACACATTGCATTTTATCTACCAAATATCGGGTAACCCACATGGAATGGGCCTAAATCCCGACCCATAAAAGAACCTTTGGAAGTTAGTGCCACTCTAAATAGATCACTGGTTTCTATAAAAAATAAATTTCACAAAACCAACTATAATGAATCAGAACTCATAATGGAATGGACAAAGTATAATAGTAAATAAGATGTGTGATTTCATAAACCGTAAAGATGTCTAGATACATCATAACCACGAAGTCGTAAATGTTGAGTCACGAATAAAGGTACATCATAGATATCATGTTAGTGTCATGCATAATGATAATAATAAAACAATGATAACTGCCATCATTTAGCATATCCTCCATCATCAAGCTTGAACTTCAAGGCCACCCTACCTAACTTGTGTTGTTAAGAGAAGAGGGTCAGAACAACAAGTTATGGTGAATAAATTCTCGAAGTTTAAATCCTTTTACTTACACTTAGGCAGTAACAAAACTATTAAGGGTATATTTAGGTGATATCACATACATATACAAATATTTTTCTACAACTATATATTGGAAAAACGCGAGCCCTCAAGTCATTTAATACCAGATAAAATAAGGACAGACTCTAACGATCACTTAATACCCTAGGGTGGATTCCTACAACCACTTAAGACCCATTGGCAGACCCAACCACTTAAGACCTCATTCCTTGTAAGCACAACAAATATATAATTTCTCTTATAACATGGTGAGACAAAGTATGCAACCACTTAATATCACGAAGGCTTTTAGTACCTTACCAATTGCGAGCCCACCATAACTATCTACCTATCACTGAAGCCGAACTCCTAGCCACTTAGTACTTCCTGTAGATAGGAGGCTCTTTACCGTGGCGGTGCTTAGCTAACCTATCCCTATGTATACCCTCACTATAGTCACCTATAGGAAGAACACCACAACCGAATAAACACTTAACTTGATTTGAGACCATTTAATACCTCGATTGCAAATAGTCGGAGAAAGGAAGACCCGTCAATCACTTAATACCTAATAAGGGTGGACCCTATAACTACGACTTATACTCCTAAGGATAAACCCATTTCGAAAGGGGCGACTCTAACCACTTAATACTCCTAAAAACATATCAACCACTTAAAGCCTAACCCAAGGCAGGCCTATCATAATGTTAAATGGCCCATGGTTGTAGACGTCTCAGATTCATTCACCTTTTTGTAGCTGCTGGTAGGTGGGTTGTGCGGGTAAAGTTCTGTTACAAGAAGGGGTTAACCTCACAACCACATGTCACTAAATACAAAGTAAAGCTCATTCACACACATACATAAGCACACAAATTCCTAGTGGGGATGTTCATATATTGTAATTTAGAAATGATAAATATGTATTTAAGATACATTGATTACGCTATAATAAATATTAATAATAATGCATTAAAAAGGCGTGCATGGAAAAAAGCACTAATCATGCAAAATGTGAATCTACACGTAAAATTTTAAATTACAAGTTATTTTCCTTACAATTCATCTCATGACCTGAAAGTTCCAAAAATATGATTTACAGACTAAGTAAGGCAACAAGAACAACATATACCACAAATAGACTTGTTAACTTAGGTCTGAGATTACTTCAGTAAATCAAAGAGACTTATTTATAAATGGAACATGTATATTTTTATTCTAGTCCTATTTCACTTTCTTTCATTTTCTGTAATTTTTATAGAAATTAAGAATTCAGGTCATATGTAGTTTATATCACTCAAATCTACCATTTTCTAAATAAAATATGGATTTAAATTGCATATATTTTATTTTCCTTTAATTAATTTTGTCTGAGTCTACATTCATACTAGATTTGTCTGAGTTTCAAAAATAAGAATACAAAAATCCCTTTAGTTTACATTCATAACCTGAAATCCATATATGCAACACAGACTGACACTTCCATTTTATTTAGAGATTTGAGATGGTTTTATTTTGGGTTATGCAATCCTCAATTCTCTTAGGCATACATAATCCAGATTTCTTAACTAAACAAGCGTAGATAGAAATAAAACTGCAAACATCCCACTCACATCCTTTGGAGAAGAAAGCTACATTCATCCCTAACTGGAATTCTTCTTTGGGTTGTTGTCACACAAATCAAATCCAAATCTTCTCTCTTTGTATATGCATATGTAAAATCAAGGAAGACTCATATACATATATAAAAGTTACATCCAGAACTAATAAAATAAAAATCGAAGAAGGAAGAGGGAAGAAAGAGAATTCTAACCTTTACTAAATGTAGATCTAAAAAGAGATAGAAACGAAGGAACGTATTCACCTGAGTGTGTGATTTGTTAGTGGAGGTCCATAGTCATATTTATAGATGCTAGAGTGAATAGGAACCGTTTTATTTAAATCATAAAAATTGAATCATTCGTAGCATCAAAAGCTAAAAGTAAAAACTTAGAAAACCCTAGCCGTCACCCATTTATCTCCACGAAGCGGTTGACCTTCCCTATATAGGGCAGTCAACCTGGGGTTAACCTATATAAGGGTAGGGTGGTCGACGTTCTCTTCATTCTTGGAACATAATGAATTTATATTCATGTGTTTTTATTTATTATTAGTTAACACTATTATTTAGTGGTTAATGTCTTTTAACATTATCTCCTTCTTATACACACATAAGTCCGAATTTCAAATCCGGAATATGCTTTCCTGCTTATCCATTATTTCAAATTCAAATTCAAATTTCAAACTTTTTTATTTTAAATACCAAAACTTGATTTATTTGTCTCTTTTCAACAACCTATATATGAAAACTGATCAGAATTTCTCCACGAACGCAATGATATAACTTTTAAGGCAAAATTCCTTAAGTATTAAATATCATATTTTGAACTATTATTATTACTTAAAATATTTTCAAATGGGTAAACAACACAACCCACACTAACAAACATGTTATGCAACCAAGTGACTAATTTGTACATCCATTAAACGACCAATTTTTAATGTTATCATGTGCTGCAGACATACTAAGATGAGCTCGGTCCTAACATGTAAGCGTAATCTGTGATGCTATATGTATGACACCTAGTAGTGCATAAAATTTCTGTATGAGTGTACGACGGTGGTGCATTAATGTTGCAATCAATTCCTATCATCCAATCTAACAACCATAATGCATTCATAAAATTAAAAATTTGGAGAAAATAATTACATATGAAAAGCTCGAGATGAGACCTTTTCATCCTTTCTTTTTTTTCCATGGGCTTTCCGCAAGGTTATCTCCCCATTGAACTCGGACCAGATTAATGATTTTATTGCAAAAAATTTAGTTCCATGATCCACAACGTATGCGGTGACACAGGGCACCCTAAACTCCGTCTATATGTTCTCTAAGTCCCTAATCTGATCTATCTCAAGTCTAACAATAGAACCAAGAAGGCACTTCCTGAAGTGAGAAGCATGGAAAATGTTATGGACCCTTAGAAATTTCTCAGGGAGTTCCACACAATAATTTAGCTTCTTGATCCATTCTTAAATCTTGAATGGTCCAATAAACCTTAGGAGCTAATTTTCCAGTTTTTCCAATCATAACAACTTTTTGTGAGAGGAGAAACTTTGACAAAGGCCAAATCATCAATACTAAACCCACTTTCCTTTTTCTCTTATCAGTGTATGATTTTTGCTAGTCCTTGGATGCCTTCGTTCTTTGCCTAATCAGAAGAATTTTCTCTATGGAATCACAGATCAGATCTAGTACGAGTAAAATATTTGTTGGTATCTTCTTGTCAACAACTCGGCGATTTGCATGGTGCACATTAAGTGCTTCAAAGCTGGCTATACCAATCGTCACTTGAAAACTATTGTTGTATGAAAATACAACTAAAGACAAATGTTGCTACCATGATCTTGCAAAGTCCTTAATGCAAGCTCTCAAAAAATCAAGAATCTCATTAACTCTTTCAGTATATCTGTTAGTCTAAGGTTGTTAGGTGTTGCTCAAAATGAGAGATGTCCCCAAAGCTGTCTGTTGGCTCCCCCATAATTCATTCTTAACAGAGGGCCTCGGTATGTCACTATACTTGTTGGTATCCATGAAGTCAAACTATTTCCTTGATGTATAAGTAGGATAATGAAGTTGTGATTATGTTCTTCTTGATCGGAAGGAAGTGAGCACTGTTTGTTAATTAGTCTACTATAAGTAGACCTACTCATTTCCTTCCCAACTTCTAGATAGACCATCTATGAAATCCATTGAAATATGCTCCTATTTCCAAGTGGGAATTTCTAGAGATACTAGCAACCCTCCAGGACCACCCTGGCCAGCTTTATCCTTTTGTCATGTTAAGCACTTCGCTATGAATTCCATTAGATTCTTTTTCATCACAATCCAAAATAAAGTTCTTTTCACATCTTGGACATTTTATTTTCTTTGAAATGTGTGGTCATCTTGGAATGTTGGCTTTCCTTGAGGACTTCAATCCTCATATTTTCAGTCTTACGGGAACAAATACACTTATTCCTTCTTAAGTTTCCCTCACCATCTCTGGAGTACATATTGGAATGAGGAAAGCGCTTTCCATTCTTTATTTTCCCTATCACTTCTCTTAACTTCTGATCTTTACTTTACTCAAACTTAATATGATCCATAAGGGCTTGTCTCACTTCCAAAATAGCAAGAAATCCTTGAGAAGGTCCTGATGGTGGTTAAAGGTTAAAATTAGAAAGTAACTCTAACTGATTCCACTCAACTATCACACTTAAGGTAGCTTGCCTCCTACTTAGAGCATCCATGATAACTTTACCTTTTTCTGGAGTATACATAATATCAAAGTCGAATGATGCCATATACTCCATCCACCTTTATTGCCTAAGGTTAAGATCTCTTTGGAAAAATTAATACTTAATAGACTTATGGCTCGTGAAAATCCCAAACTTTCCCCCAAGAGATAGTGCCTCCATATTTGTAGGGCGAACACTATAATTGCCAATTCCAAGTCATGCATGACATATCTTAACTCATGACATTTTAGTTGTTTACCTGCGTAGGCAACTATTCTCTCTTCTTACATTAAGGGCTCCTTATACCATATCGCAAGCATTCGTAAAAACAGTGAACAACTTAGCTTTGTTGAGAATAGTGAGTACTGGTGCAGTCATAAGATATTCCTTTAGCTTCTCAAAAGCATTATTATAGCTATCACTCTAAATATATTTAAGATTCTGCTTGTTAAACAGCTAGACTAGCTGCAATCCTTGCAAAGTATTTTATAAATTTCCTATAATATCCCGCTAATGCTAAAAGGCTTCTAACTTCGATTGCCCTTCTTAGAACTCTCCACTCTAGAATAACTCCCACTTTTGCAAGGTTCTTCTGCTAATGCTTTCCTCGAGACTACTTGTCCAAAAAAATTGACTTACACATTCCAAAAGTGACACTTGGAGCATTTCACTTTGAGCTAGCATTTCCTTAAAGTTCCTAAGACTTCCCATTAGTGATTCTCATGATCCTTTTAGTCCGTTAAGAAAACAAGAATATCATCCATAAATATCACAATTATCTTATTGATATTGCCCCTAAACACTCTACTTATCAAGCATATAAAGAATGTGGTGGCACTAGTCAAACCAAATGGTATTAGTTTAAACTCAAACAATCCATCTAATGTCCTAAAATCCGTCTTGCTCTTATTTTCCTCAAAGATCCTCAACTAATGAAATCCGGTCACTAAGTCTAATTGAGAATAGACTCTAGCATCTCGAAGATGATCGAATAGATCATCAATCCTAGAAAAGGATACCTATTCTTCCTAGTAAGCTTATTGAGTTCCCTATAGTCCATTCAGAGTCTCAATGTTCCATCCGCTTTAGTAACAAAAGCTATAGGTGCTCCCCACTCAAAAGTATTTCTAATGAACCATTTCTATAGAAATTTGGAAATCTTCTTTTCTTACTGTCTTCTTTCCTTAAGGGATTTATGCTATAAGGAAAAACAACTGATCTAGCCTCCTTCTTAAGATCAATCCTACATGAAATTTCTCTTTGGGGCGGGAGACCCGACACTTCCACAAAGGCATTTAGAAAACTGCAAACAATGGGCACTGAAGATGGTCCATTGCAATCTGAGGACAATGATTGTAATATAGTTGCATCCCTCATATTTTTAACTTTACATGGGGTTTCAAGATTATGGCCTCTATAACTCCTTAAAATTGAGGATGGCTCCATAGTAAGATAACCAATCCATACCTAAAATAAGTCCATATCTCTTAAAGCCAAGGATATACGCATTACATAAGAAATCAACATCGCTGATATCTAACACTAAGTCTTTACATATTAAAGAAAGTTGCCTCGAACCTCCGATAGGGTTAAACACCACTATTGAACCTTTGACCAACGAAGTAGGTGCTTTAAGAAATTTATCGCATTCCTTTGAAATAATGGGATACCCCATAATCAAATAGGGTGCTAATGAATAATCCTAAAGTAAGAACAATTCCTATAAGAGTACCTTTTCCTTGATATCTCAACAACTGACACTGAAGAGGAGGAGATTCCAAAGCATAGTTTTAACCACTTGGCCCACTCCTAGCAAGTTTTGGGCACTACTTTATATGATGTCCTTGCTCTTGGCTTTTGTAACACTTCCTTTTGAAACCTTCTTTTATTGGGCTAACTCCGCAATCCTTTTCCTCATGGCATTTCCTGTGAAATCTTCTACACGCTCTGGCTTCCCTCTTGAACTTGCCTTTCATATCTTCTTCTTAGACCAAAAGTTTCATTTCTTACTTTTCCCTTGCTTTGTTGTATTATCACCTATTTCTTCCTTAACTTCTTTTCTTTCTTCTTCCATATTGTAAAGAATGGAAGTTTTAACCAAAACCTTGAACATTGCCTCGAAGGGTGCCGACAAAGTCTCTCTTCGAGAAGAATTCATTCCTTTCACAAATCTTAATGTCTTATTCATAGGCGTATCCATCTGTTCTTTCCAAACTTAGCTAACTTTATATACTTAGCGATATATTCTCTCATGGTAGAATCCCCTTGCAACAAATTTATAAAATTTTCCATTTAGACTAACCTCAATATTAGTTTGAAATTTGATCTCAAATCATGCCTTGAACTCGTCTCGTGAAAATATCCTCCTCGCATTTTCATTGGAAACCATGTTATACCACTCCAGTGTTTCTCCATTCAGATCCCATGCTAATATCCTCCTTTTCAACTGGTTTTCCCATTCAACAGCCTCAAAGATACAATCACACTCACAACCATTACTTTGATCCCGAAAATCCTTCTATTCCATATAAAGCTTTACCTTCCAGATTTGTGAATTCTTTGCATAAGAGAGATAAGTTGTGGGCTACTTCAACGAGTAGGGTTACGAGTTCTACTGGGATAACAGAAAGAACAAGGACATGTTCCACTTTCCTAATATAATGTTCGAATTGGTCGGGTACACCTTGAAGCCTCCACAGATCAAGGTTCCCTTGACCTCGTTGATTATCAATAATCTCTACTATTTTGTAAGTGGATTTTTTTTAGGGAATTCCCAAGATAGCATTTACGGCAAAAGAAAAAGGAAGAAATATTTCCTAGCGTAAAAGCATGCGTCTTAAGGGTATAGGTATATATATTTGAAAACCTTTCTAAAATAACAAACACATATCTTATATGTAAGTTTTACCCCGTAATCGGATAACCTAGGCTCTGATATCGAATGTAACAACCAATCTGAAATGGGCCTAAATCCAGAACTAAAAAAATGCGCATCGGAACTTAGAGCTGGCTCTAAATGGGTCATTAGTTTCTATAAGAAATAAATTTCGTAGAGCCAAACTATAACGAATCAGAACTAGCATCGGAATGGAAAAAGTATAATATCAAATAAGATGTGCCATTTCATAAAACCATAAAGGAATCGGGTTACATCATAGCCATAAAGTCACAAATGCAGAGTCATAAAGATAGTTACTGTAATGGCCCGAATTTCCATACTATTCGAGTTGACTAAATACACCACACGTCCAACCCAAATTGCACAGAAATAAGAATCACTATGAAAAAGAAGAAAAGATAAAAGAACATAAACAACATCGCAGAATCTCACAACACAGCGGAATAAAATATAATATATATATATAACATCTTTTGGAATACAAAATTTTAATAGTACATACATACCATTATCAAAGTTCATTACATATGCAACACAACAGAAAATAACACTAGATATCAAAGTTCATTACATATGCAACTAACGCTGAAGCCTCCTGCTCCAAACTCCTCCAAGGGTTTCTGTAAATACACGAACTACCTGACTGCCCATACAAATTTGGGCACCCTAGAGTTTAGGTAAAACAAAACAAAATAAACTCTAGTCAGTCATGGGACTGGTGTGAGTAAATTCCAACCACTTGGTTTTAACTTTTAAAAATCCTTTTTAAAATAAAGGATAATCATAAGACTGTTCCATACATAAACACAGATGGTTTTTCACCTTACGGTAACCCAAAACATTCTTTGAAATCAGTATTATTCTGATATTATAATAGTGTCTAAAACAAATAAATATCCATTTAGCAGAACGCTTGCATCTCATACTCTACATACATAGTATACAATTAAAACAGAGGGCTCTTATTGGATAATGTATTCGAACTGGCAAGGTATGGGACCACCTTCCGATAGTGTATCTCTAGAGAGGAATACATCCGGTTTAACAAGAACATCTTGCAACCCGGGCTAAACACGGCCGACCTCTCACTTCACTTGAGAGCACCGAATGTATTATTACCAATGGCTAGGATCAACAACCGTTTTGAAGCAATAACAATGATAAGATAAAGAACAAAAGGATTTTCTCTAGATCAGGTGAAACTATATCCTAATTGGGTGTGACCCACTTAGCCATGCTACCTACCTGATTTTATACCATTTCCCGGATGTGAGGCTTGAGGTTACGATTACTTACCTTTTATTGATATCACAATCACTTTGAATGTTACATTGTCAGATCCATTAAATCACTAATTAATTTTCACAAAGATATTCTAGATATTATGCTAAGAGAATAAATGCTCCGCTACCATATGTACATTTGTACAGACTAATATATGTAATCATTGGAAACACTCTGTCAGACATTCGCCCATACATATTCGTTTTGGGACTGAACGAAACCGAAGGCACAATTTCCATTAATCCATCTTAGGCAATTTCTACCTAGGATCAGCAAAAAAACCCTTGCACTTTACTCGTCTTCAATTGTGTTCATATAATCTGATTCACAACGCTACTGCCAATATGGAGTGGTTCTCGGATAATAATCCAACCGGTCTCTCTATATTGACAACGATATTAGCTAATACTTCGATAGTCGGTTATCTAACCATCGAAGAAAAATAAACGTTCTTCTAAAGCATCAAACAATCACGTGTCCCCTTAATTAATGTTTCATTAATTAAATCACTTCTCCATTTCCTTATCAATATTTGTTAACCCAATATTTCAACAATCATCTTGGCCTTTTGCACTATTTGGAAAACATTTTCATATATCGCCTTCTTTTATTTTATGTACTTAGAAAATATCTTCTATTTATAATTGGAAAACATTCCAATCACTTCCCCCTTTCTTCATTTCTATACTTAGAAAATATATTTTCTATTTATATTTCCCAAATTCCACGTACATGCGTTAAAACAACTGTCATGTAAAACATCATTACAACAAAACAAAATATTGCATTCAACTAATTCTCTTTAAACATTGATATTCAAGACAGAATCTCCCTATTTATCGGTTAATAATGAAATCAATCAAGTTGGGAAATAATTACCTCTCAGATCTTGATTGAATAACATCTTTAACTTCAAAACAGACAAGACCCCTTATCTCGAATAATCAACACCATATATAACCAATTATCTCTTTTTTCTAAAACGTGTATATGTTCTCTTTCTATTCTTTGAAGATTTTAATTTATAGATTTTTTTGTTTATAATGTTCTATTTTAAGTTCACTTCCTTATCAAATTCTATATGTATTAATATATTGATTTCAAGTTATCATTTTTTCTTAAAAATATTCTAACTCCTTAATTTCTGATTTTTTTTGCTGGTGTCTCCTTTGTATGGGTTATTTGGTAAAACTACAAATCGCTTCTCTAGGCCCTTTCTATTCAAAAAGAAAATCAAAAAGCTAAGCGTCTTGCCCAATAGGCTCATAAAACTCATATGGAATTAAAACATGTTTCTTTCTGTCAGGCACTCAAAGTTTAAATCCTCATTCTCTTCATTCTATATCTGTTTAACATATGTACATCCATTCCCAATTTATTCCAACTTAATAAAATCATGTTACAACCCAAAAATCTGGGCCAGTTTAAAAATTTTATTTTCGCCATTTTAGCGAATTTTGAACATTTAAAATGAATTATTTTAAATAGAAACGATGAGAAATTTATTTTGAATAGAATTCGAATGTATATATTATATACGTCGTCGTTAGAATATAAATAATTATATATAATTATAAAAGGAATTGAAAATGGCGCGGTAGTTCGATAATTCGATTTCAAACTTCAATTGAATGTACCGGGTGCAAAACAATCCGGATTTTAGTGAAACCAAAAACATTAGGATCTAATTGATGATACCTTTCCAACGAATCCGAAAAACCAAAATTTCATAGCGGGGATAAAAAGATATGTCCAGTTGAAAATTCTGAATAGTCGCTATGGAATTCAGGCCTTTAAAAATAGACATTTTGCAAACGACCTCGGATTTCGACGAAACCACTTTTGTTGGGTCCGTGATGTCAAATTATTGTTAGATTCCAAATTTCATAATTTTTCGAATCAATATGTGAGCGTGGCAAAGGAAAACGCGTTGACCAGTTTTAGTTGATTTTAATCGACTGGAAAATGACCATTTTTCTAACGGTCTCAGAATTCGATGAAACTAGTTTTGTTAGGACCGTATCGTGAATACGAAGCCAGAAAATATTTTTCTGGAATTTTTAGAATTCGTATGTGACCCCAGTAAATTGAAATGCGCGTTCAAAATCAATATATAGAGTTATATGTTGATTTTGACGAAAACAGATTTAAACTATCGAATCAGCTAGCGATACATATTCCATTGTGTTCGGAATGGGGGTAAAACGCTATGGACGACAGGCGGTGGGCCTCGTTTAGAGGTCGAAAATAAAAAGTCAACTTTTAGGTGAAAATAAAATAATTAAATAAATTAAAAATTAAATATTCTCTCTCCCTCCCCTTTAAACCCGTTGGCCCCCCCTTCAGATCGATTCAAAACGAAATGAAATAAAAAAAAAAGAAAAAAAAAAGAAAAAGGGCAGACGGAGGAGGCCGTCGCCCAGCCTCCTGGCGCCGCCGCAGGCCAGGCGCCGCCTTCCCCCTCCTTCCCAGACCCTCCTCCTCGTTCCCCTCTCCCGATTCTCCCTCTTCCGCGCCTCTTCCTCCTCCACCTCCAACCTGGAGCCATGACGCCCAAAACAGCGCCCAACCCTAGCCGCACCTCCTCCTCTTCTACCTCCGTCCGAGCCCCCCTGCTTCGACAATGGCCGGCGCAGCACCCCATCACCCAAAAGCCGCCGCCTCCACTGCCTGAACCCGACGCCGGAGCTCCACCAGCGCCGCCACCTCGGTACGCAGCAACCCCCCCCCCCCCCTCCACATGATTCCAGCTGTATGTTTTTATATATATATTATTTAATTTGTTTTATAAAATTCGTTTGGTTTAATTTAAAAAGAATTGTTAAAACCTGTTTTTACCTATGATGTTGGTGAAGAAAAGATTTTATTCAGTTAAAAATATGATTTTTATATTTTTAAAGAATTAAAAATATGATTTTTATATTTTTAAAAGTATTAAAAATATAATCTTTACTATGTAGAGGATGTAAAAATATAATTTTGTTTATGTAGAGAATAAAAAAATATATAACTTTTACATGATAGGAATATTAGAAATATAATCTTTATATTTGAAAAGGCGAAATCTTTATAATAGAAAAATACGATTTTTATATATTGAATAGCATAGTAAAGTGGTGATTTTTATATATTGAATAGCATAGTAAAAATTTGATTTTTATATATTGAGTAGCAAAGTAAAAATTCGATTTTTATATATTGAATAGCAAAGTAAAAATTCGATTTTTATATATTGAATAGCATAGTAAAAATTCGATCTTTATATACTGGATAGCAAAGTAAAAATTCAATTTTTACATATGTAGTGAATACGGGCAACGAAGATGACAAAAAGGCAAGAACGATGAAGATTTCTATTAATGAAGTAGTGGAATTGGGATAGCTATTGGTGAGAACTTCTCACTCTAAATTCTCTTTTTCTAGTTATATATATATATATATACTAGGATGCAGACGGTGTTTAGTAGCACCCGACACCCGTCATCCACAGACCATGGATGGCTTGTTTGTTAAATTGTTTGGTTGAGTAGTTGGTTAGTTTATTTGGTTTGAATTGAATTGTTGTGTGAAATGAAATTAATTTGATTGATGTGTGAATGGCGTGGGCCTTCACTAGACCGGGGATAAGGCTAGGCCTCGTCCCGTTTCTAGTATCGTGCCGTTATGCCGCCGAAATTTTCTAAAATATGTTAGAAAAATAAAAATATCATTTTTGTTGAGTAAATGAACTGAATAGAAATTCATGTGTTGAAATAAAATATTTTATCGTTAAAAATATAATTTTTAACGTGGAAGTGAATAAAATAAAATATTCATTTACAAACCGGACGGTTTGTTTATGTACACCTATTTGAAGGACATTGATTGGAACGATAAATTTTACACATCGCCCAACTGCACAAATAAAATCTGTGTTTGATTGTTTGAAACCCCACACGGGTGTTGGGATGAAATTTGAAGTTCACTCATCCTGATTGATTAAATATGTTGATCGATTGATTGACAGGCTGTTATAAGCGTTAGATATCTATATTTGATGCTTATACAGTGCAGTGCACTTTGGTTGATGGTTGATTATTTTTCAGTGCTATTATATATGTGTGTTGTATGGAATCCATATAATTAACATTATATGGTGATTGATTGGGCCTCATTCCAATCGGGAAAATAATGAATATTATAAAAGAAGATTCATGTGTTGAATATAAAAATAGTCATGTGTTGACAATGTTCCTGAGTTGAAAATATTTTTGTGTTGAGTAAAATATTTTAATAATAAAATTCACATCTTTATCATATTTAAAATTAGAACTACTTTACGATGAAGTCTAATTAAAATCAAATGATAGATACCATAGTTTTATAAAATATTTTACATAACAAAAATAGTCGTGTGTTGGAAGAAATATAGGTTCAAGTGTTGAATAGAATAAATATTCATTTGTTGAATAGAATAAAGAAGTTTTTGAAAAATATAAAGCCATGTGGATTAGAGATGCGCTATTTTGACGTGAACGATATTTATATCGATTTTATTCGTTTTACAATGAATATTGAAAAGTGATTTCAAAATCTAATATTTTGAAATGAAATTCAAATTGAATTAGATAAAAATTCAAATTGAAATTTTATTGAATCAATTTGAAAAGAATTCGAATTGAATAGAAAATGAATTCGATTCGAATTGAAATGAATTCGATTCGAATTGAAATGAATTCGATTCGAATTGAATAGAAAACGAATTAGAATTTGAATCGAATAGAAAGTGAATTTGAATTCGAATAAAATAGAAATGAATTCAAATTGAATTAAATTGAAATTGAATTAAAAACGAATTGAAATCGTTTTGAATGAAATTTAAAATGAACTGAAATTGAATTGAAATCAATTTGAAACGAATTCGAATTGAATCAAATAGAAGGTAAATTAAAATTGAATTGAAACGAATTAGAATTTGAATTTGAATTGAATTGAAACGAATTTGAATTCGAATTAAATAAAATTGAAATGAATTCGAATTGAATTGAAATCAAATCGATTTGAAATTGAATATAGTGTTGAAATGGTTTTGAAAACGAATTTAAAACAATTTATAAAATACGTTTTCAAAAGGAAATCGACGAAATATATATAATATATATATATTATATATATAATGGCCAGAATAGAACGCGCCGCGCCGCGGCAGTTCGTGAATTTCGACCATTGACTTCGAATTGACGTTGCGGGAGATCCGACCGTCGGATTCTCCTAAAACCGGAACCGTTGGGTTCGTATCGAAAAGAGCTTTCCATTGAATATTAGAAATTTGAAATCTAACGGTTGGATTTGGAATTATGTCCAAATCAAATTTGGAAAAGGTCGCTGTAAGTGCAGTTCGATGGCCGTTGATGGAAATCGACTGTACGGGCCTTGATAAAATTATCAAAAATATCTATAATTTGTGTAAAATCATAAGAAATGATTTGGGAAAAATTGGGCTGAAGAATTCCACATTTGAAAAGATAAAAATAGATTTTTGTCGAAATGAACTAGTTTTGAACTTGAATTAAAATTAATTTATTTTGGAAATAAATAAATTGAATTTGAAAGTGATTTTAAAATAATCAATATTCACAATACGTGGATTGGACGGGAGTTGAATCGAAATTATCTTCGAAATATTTCGATGTTGGATTTCGTGACTATACAAATATTGTTATGGGGATTTGAAAGATATATTTTATATCGTTATTTCCAATACGATATTTGTTGGTTTCAGAATTTGATATTGAATATAAGCCGATATATTTTCTATTCAGAGCCTTGGATTTAATATCAAATATGATTTGGGTTTATCGTGAATAGTGTTTTAGATGACATTGGTTCTTTAACCAAGTTAAAGACGGGATGTTGATTTTTGAAAAGATTAAAACTAAGTGGAGTTTTAATGAATCTTTAATTAAATTGAAAAAGTGAATTGATTATTTAAATTATCAAATCTGAAAGGTGATCGAGAATGGAGTACCACCAGTTTTGCTCCAAAGCGATAGTTAAATCTTTAATTAGATTTGAACGTGAAATGGTAATTAATTTTACCGATAACACCGTGGTGTTAGATGTGGAGTATTACCAGTTTTCTCCATGGGATATATAGGTTGGGATTGGGTAATAAAATAAATAATTACTTCGGTGTGGTTCGTTAATCCCGACTAGTTAGAAATGATATCCAAAGGAGGATTAAAGAATAAATTTAGAAGAATTTATCTTGGATAAAATTAATGGGAACCTTTCCCTAAGAATGTGATTTTGTGAATAAAAGAATATTCTGAATTGGAATGAGGCGTTCGTTGTGTTTGTGTAACACTTGTTTATTATATACGTGGGTTATTCAGAAAGGCCGGGTTATACCCATTCTGAATAACCGATTCGACGAGATGTTGAAGATGAAGACGGTGGTTGAAGACCGGAAGTCTTCACATTGTTTGGGTGATTACTGATGATCTCGATTGGGCTGTACACCCAAGAGGAGGGAAACAGTTGGTGATCGTCCATACGTACTTGGAGATGGATGGATATGCGAGGAAAGTGCCTCCGGTTTCGTTCAGACCCAGAACGAACTTGTAAATGGATTGTGTGTCTGACATTGGATTTTATTCTGTGTTGATTGATCTCTATTAAATATACATCTGTTTGGCGGCGGAGAATTTTTCTTTTGCTTAACGCCCTTCTCTAAGACGTACGAGCTCAGAGGTTGTATATCGATGGACATCAGTCGCATGGAGTGAATTGCCAGTGTGGCACGCGTAAGTGGCAATTGATCAAGGCTTCTGTTGAAAAGAAAAGTCTTGTGGTTGATGATCAAAGCATGGTCTGTGTGGCGTAGCTTTGTGTATAACGTGAATTCGCGTGCCTCACACCTCGGAATGAGTCAAAAACGGGATACGGACCCAAGGATTGCACGACGTTTCTTTCTAGCTAGGGTGGTGTCAGTGACCTACCAGCCCTGACATTTATATACTTTTCACCTGTGTGGTTGTTGGATACGAGGCGCCTCGGATATAGGTCTGTAAGGACCGGGAAACGTGTGTTTAGGAATAATTAATCCTCAAAAGTAAGAGAGGACTGGCCTTGGAGGTTCCAAAGGATCAGAGTGGGGTCCTGAGGTATTGCTAGAGTGTCTCGAACGCGGAGAGGAGCTTGCCCCTTGCCTCGGCTCATGACGGAATCCAATTTCCAATACGTGATATTGCGGTTTTAATTGTAGAACTAGTATGGCGACATAATAGATGGTACCCATGCCGCCTATGATTGATATTTATGATTGAATTTTTTTGACACTATACACTTATAATAGTATCAAATGATTTGTTTTAAACGTACCAAGCATGTTTGGCTATTATAAGGGAAAACCCTATCCTCCGGCTTGCGTTGCATTGTGTGATGGGACCTGGGTCTTATAATAGCTTCATTTTTCCAAAAAGCATTGCGATGTTTTGTATATGCACTAGTATTCTTGGGAGGAAACCCGTTCCGTGTTATACGGCGTGGTCCCTTGGATTACTCTCTTTTAAAGTAAAGTTTTAAATAACTGTTTTAGTTCTCACACCAGTCACATGACTGACCTGGAGTTTATTGTTTTAACCTAAACTCTGGGTGCCCCTATTTTCCACACGGGCAGCTAGTAGTTTTTGTAACACCCCGAATTTTCTATTAACACTAAAGTTGCTAAAATATTAATAAGTGTGTAAGAGAGGGGATGTATCTAATATGAATATAAAAATATTAATAAGTGTGTAAGAGAGGGGATGTATCTAATATGAATATAAAAATATTAATAAGTGTGTAATAGAGGGGATGTATCTAATATGAATATAAAAATATTAATAAAGTGTGTAAGAGAGGGGATGTATCTAATATGAATATAAAAATATTAATAAGTGTGTGAGAGAGGGGATGTATCTAATATGTATATAAAAACAATAATAAGTAAAGGGGGATGTATCTAATATGTACATTGTAGAAAATATATATATATATATATATATATATATATGACATGAATAGAAGTTTATTAATATGCTGAGTGTTTGCTGAGTCACTTCTGACTCATTGCTGAGTCAACAAGATAAACCCCATCTTGTCTGAACGGCTGCGGTTATTTCTAGGTTAAATCTAATGGCCTAAATGAATTCTAAAATCTATAAATAAGTGGGTAGACCCTAGACCTAAATCACTTGTAAAATTAGAGAAGCTACCGTCATGCTGCTGCCATGGAGTTCAGCATAGCCGTCACAAACTAAGAAGAGGAAGCCTAATCATCTACAACTAAATCTACACAAATCAAATCAAAAGATCTCTCTTTCTCTAATTCTTTTCTTTTGTTGGTGAGTATGATGATTCTCACAAGACTATTACAAACTAATTTGACTCAGTTATGAATGGATCACAAGAAAGTGATGTGATTTGTAATTGTAAATTCTATATATTGTGGATCTCTTATTATGTTATTATGTTGTCGTATGATGTAAATTATATATGTTATGTCATGCTATGTTGTAAATTCTCTTATGCTATGTCGTGCTATGTTGAGAATCATGTCAAGCTATGTTATACTATCATACTATGCCATGTTATAAATCATGCTATATTATGTTGAAAAATCATGCTGCTGGATCATGCTTAAAGTTATGTTTTTTTTTCTTAATTTAAATGGATCTTGTTTATGGGAATTTGCCTATTAGGTTAGGTGTACCCATAAACTTGAAACTATAATTAAATAAAACTTGATTATGGGAATTTTCCTATTGAGTTAGGTGTACCCATATAAAACCATGTTGTTAAAAAATTAGATGATGTTGATTCACACATGTTCATATGTAAGTTTATGAAAATTGATTGAGATTATATTAGGTGAATTTTGAACAAGTTGACACCTTTAGGTCCATGACATGTATAATCTATGCAAGTTGGACATATGCAAGTTTCACCCCTTATTATGATTCATTTGGTCACATATACATGTTGTTATTATGATAATCTCTTTTATGCTATGAGTTAGGCTATTCGAGTATAACATATATTTTGCGAATAAACGTTCAAACGTGGGGTAGGGGTAATATTAGGAATTAATAAATTGGGTGCAATTTTGTAAGATTTTGCATACCATGAATGGATGTCCATAATTGAGTCAATTATGGACATTGTTAAAAATTGGAAGTAATTAATAATTCAAGTAGGGAATTATTAAAATTGGGGGAAAGTGGATTATTATTAATAATCAATGCTTAGGACACGAGGTTGGACCCGTTTGTGATGTAAACCTGCCCGGACCCGCCCGGCAAATCCAGTAGTCACAAATGTCGGCCCAATGTGAGAGGTCCTAGGCCCAAACTAAAGCATAACAGTTGTAAAGACACGAGGTTAGACTCTTTTATGGTGTAAGACTGCCCGGACCCGCCCGGCAAATCCAGCTGCCATAAATGCCAGTCTAATGTGAGAGGTCTTTATGAGGTTATGGCCTTAATGAACTAAGAAATACTTAACCAGATAATCATGTAAGGTGGGACATGGGGGTTAAGTAGGTGCCTTGGGTGGCATGAGGAATCTGGTGGTTGCCTTTAGAGGCATTTGAAATACGATTAGACTTAACCAAACACACATGTAAATGAACATGACTAAGTGGGTTAAGTGGGATGGACTAATGGGGACAAGCTTAGGTGGAATGCTTGTGGTAAATAGTGGGGGCCCATTTCAACCAGTATCCCAAAACGTATCTTTGTGGGCTCGACCCAAGTCGAGGACGGGACACGCATACTGGGTTTGACTATAAGAGGCCAAAACAGGGAGCGGTGGCAACGCAAGTCCAACGGGTTTCATATGCATGTGTGGACTCGGGCTGGTAGGTAAGACGTTGTTGCATCGTGTAGGTATAAGCCGTGCATGTCCGTTGTATCAGGTTGCCACTTTAGGGGAGTGATACACCCCACTGTGGGGCCAGCACGGGTATCTACGAGTTAGGGAGCCGATCAAATAATGGGAAGTAGGGTACACCTAGTGGAGATAGGGGCATGCGGCACCTATGTAGTCAGCTAGGGGTACGTAAAGCCATTGGGAAAGTTTCTAAGTGAAGCTAAGTGGGATGAATCTTTAGGGTGACTGGTGTGGTGCAGTATAGTGTTTATCCTTTAGTATTTAGGAGCGCCTATAACGTTGCCTTTAGCGATTGTCTATGTCCTTAATCTGCTCTTCATAGACATTTTCTTGTTTTCCAGCTTATGCCTTAGTCCAGTTATTTTGGTAATAGTATTGTAGAATTATCATATTCACCAGACTTTATGTCTGACCCCCTCTTTTCCATCCTTTTTCTCCCTTCAGGTCCGCAGGTTGGGCCAAGTTCTAGTGGAGTCTAGTTGGATCGCTTATCTTCTGGAAAGCTTGGACTGCTGAAGTAAAGTCCAGCTTGTTATCTTTCTTTTTAATGGCTATTCATGTAATGGGATTATGTACTTGTTTTATCAAGATAGATATTGTACTTGACATTGAATGTGGTGTTATGATGTAATCAAACATGTTTTGACTTCTGCTACAATGAAATAAAGTTTTTGAATTTCCAAGTACTATTTTATATCTGTCTTGTTGTAATTTTACTGTTCTATATTCACTTAAAACCTCCATGGAAGTTAATGCATTCCCTTTGTGAGTGACATTAATGGACGTGGTGTGTTACAGTTTTGGTTTTGCAGATTTATATCCACAGGGTCCTGATGTACAGCTGGAACGATGCTCGGAAAGCTCTGTATCAATCTTATCAATCTTATCAATCAGTTTTGGTTTTGCAAGTATGATACTAGTTGTTACATATTTATGTATAAATACATGGTCATTTTATCAATCTTATCAATCAATAAAATTATAATAAAATTCTCTGTTTAATTTTCTCTAATTCTCTTTATGGAGCTCTAATTTGCCGAAAGTCATCATTCTTCCTGTGCCAACTTGATACTGCCACGCCATGGCCAGTGATAATGAAGCTACTTCCGCTCGGTCTGGCAGCAATGCCGATGGCTTATCTCCAAGCCTCATGAACCTAATTAAGCCAAAAAGTAAAGTTATTACAACCTCATTGGATGAAGATAACTATATTCTGTGGAAATATCAAATATAAATTGCTCTCAAAGGCTATGGTCTGCAAGACTAAACATTAGTTACTCCAATGGTAATGATTACTGATGAAGAAGGAAAAATAGTATCAAATCTTGAATACATCAAATTTCAGAAGCATGATAGCTTACTATCATCATGGCTCTTCTCTTTTATCAGTTGAAATCTATTATCACAAATTGTTGGATGCAACTCATCATATGAAATATGGACCACTATAGAGCAAATTTTCAGCTCTCAATCTACAGCAAGGATCACGCAATACAGAAGGGAACTTCAAAATTGCAGAAAGGAAGATACAAGCATGAAAGATTGCTTGGGAAAAAATAAAAATGTATGCGATAAATTAAATGCTATTGGACATAAAATCAGTGGTAATGAACAAATACTTTTTACTACCCGAGTACTTGATGAAGAATATGAGTCTTTAGCAACTGTTCTTACTACTCAACAAACGTTAACTGATCTACAGTTCGTCCGATCTGCACTCCTCGCTCATGAAGGAAGGATCGATCAAAGGAAAACGACATAGGGTGAATTTTCTGCTAATTACGCTGTAACTAAAAACAAGCAATCATAGGCAAGCAACAATAATATCAATGCAAACAGACAAGACAATCAGTATTGAAGAGTATTCCAGTCACAAAGAGGACGAGGACGTGGCAGATGAAACAACAACAACAACAACCGGGTAAAGTGCCAAATGTGTCAAAAGTTTGGTCATATGGAAAACATATGCTATTTCAGGTACAATTCCGATAATGAGTAGCAGTATAATCAAAGCAATTCGATTCAGAAGGCACCGCAAGCCAACATGGCTATGATGAACTCAAATAGAAGCAGTAATGATGCAAATAATAGTAAGAATACAAGTAATGATGATGGAAGTAAGAATGAAGATAGCGGTTTGGAAGAATGGTACCCATATTCAGGTGCCACTCATCACATAACAAATAATCTCCAAAATCTTAACATTGGGAGCAGAAACTACTCAGGTATGAAAAATTTACATATGGGTGATGGTAAAACTGAATGTATAACACACACTGGCAAGGGTTCCATCGTAGGAAAAAGGAAACTTAAATCAAACAAAATGCTTAGAGTACCTTCTATTAATAAAAATTTGTTAAGTGTGTCAAAATTTGCCAATGAAAATCGCGTATTTTTTTAATTTCCCCCTAAATTATGTGTAGTTAAGGATTTACCAAATCCCGAAATATTACTACAAGGTAATCTACATGATGGGCTTTACAAGTTTAACACCTTGAAGACTGGAAACTCTAGTGGAAAACTCCAGTGTAATAATGTAGAAACTAGTAGTAATGATTTTATTAAGGAAACTAATGTTAGCCGTAACAATGGATATGATGGAAATATTGAATTATGGCATATGAGACTAGGGCATTCTAGCATTGAAAATGTTAAAACTTTTTTAAGCAATAATAATATTTCTTTTAATGAAAGCATGCCTATTAAGCACACATGCACATGCTACCAACTTGGAAAAATCATAAGCTTCCTTTTAGAGATTCTGAAACAAAGTACAGTAAACCCCTCAAGTTGATAGCTGCTGATTTGTGAGAACCAGCACCACTGAACTCATATCAAGGACACAGGTACTATCTTTCCTTTGTGGATGCCTATTTGAGATATACTTGGATATACATGCTAAAGAATAAATCAGAAACATGTAATACTATGATACAATTCATAACTCATGTTGAAAACAAACCAATTGTAGTGTCAAAACTATCCAAACAGATGGTGGGGGAGAGTTTAAGCCATTAACTAATTATTTTATTAAAAGAGGAATCAAATATAGGCTGACTTGTCCTCATACATCTGAACAAAATGGTTTGGTTGAAAGAAAACATAAGCACATTGTTGAGACTGGTCTAACATTAATATCTCAAGGCTCAGTACCAATGAAATATTGGAATGAAACTTTCTACACTTCAGTTTTTCTTATCAACAAATTACCAACTAAAGTTTTATATAATAAAACTCCACATGAAATGATATATAATGTTAGACCAGACTACAGATTTTTAAAAATTTATGGTTGTTTGTGTTTTCCATGCTTAAGAGACTACAATAGGAACAAACTAAGCATGAGATCAAGCCCATGCAATTTCATTGGTATGCTCAGAATCAAAAAGGATATAAATGCTTAGACAAAAATGGAAGAATTTATATTTCTAGATATATAGTTTTTGATGAAAACACTTTTCACCTTGTAGGATGTAATAACCCGGAAATTCGAGCCAATTTAAAAATTTTATTTTGGCGATTTTAGTGAATTTTGAATATTTAAAATGAATTATTTAAAATAATAACGACGAGAAATTTATTTTGAATAGAATTAGAACGTATATATTTATTTGAATCGTCGTTAGAATATAAATATTTATTTTTAATTATAAAAGGAATTGAAAATGGCGCGGTAGTTTGAAATTTCGATTTCAAATTTCAAATGAATGTGTAGGATTCAAAATAAACCAGATTTTGGTGAAACCAAAAATATTTGAATCTATTTGAGAATACCTTTCCAACGAATCCGAAATATCAAAATTTCATAGCGGGAATCAAAAGTTACGTCCAGTTGAAAATTCAGAATAGTCGCTATGGAATTCTGGCCCTTAAAAATGGAAATTTTGCAAACGATCTCAGAATTTGACGAAATTAGTCTTGATAGGATCATCAATACGAAGCTAGAAATAATTTTTCTGTAATTTTTAGAGTCCGTATGTGGCCCCGATAAATTGAAATGTGCGATAAAATTCAATATATAGATTTATATTTTAATTTGAATGGAAACTGATTGAAACAACCGAACTGGCTTACGATACATATCCCATTGTGTTCGGAATAGGGGTAATTAGCTAGGGGCGACAGTCATTGGAATTCGATTGGAGTTTGTGGTGATAAACAATTAAATGATGAAATAAAATATTATTTAATTATAAAATATAATAAAACCCCTCCTTTTCCCTTCTCCTAAGTCAACCCCCCCCCCCCCCCAATTAGAAATCGTTCAAATTGATTTTTAAAGGAAAAGAAAAAAACGAGCAGGAGCTCGTGGCGCCGCTGCTCCGTCGGCCACCGCGGCCTACCACCGCGCCCCCTCCGGTGATGGCGCCGGTCACCCTCCAGCGACCCTCTCGCTCCATTCTCCCTCTCCTTTTCTGTACACCGTAAACCCTTTCCACCCCAAACCGAACCACCGTCTGAAGGCCACCAGCCACTACTCCGCCGACCACTTCAACCACCCTCCGACCATCTCTCCGCCACCTCAGCGCCATCAGCCTCCCCCTTTTTCCAGCGTCAACAACCTTAAAACTTTGTAAGTTTTCCCCCTTTTCTTTCAGATTTTATTCCCAATATAAAGATCAGATTTTCCATTATAGAAAGTAGAGATTTTTCATTAGTATAGAGACTAGATTTTTCTATATGTAAAATAAAGTATGAAGTATAAAGTTTAGAATTTTTTTTTATAGAAGAGAATAAATTTTTAATAATGAAAAGCATAGATTTTTAATAATGGAAAGGGTCGATTTTCATAACATAAAGACATGATTTTTCATTACGAAAAGAACTGATTTTTATGTTAATAAAGATTAGAATTTTAATTTGAAAAAGATTATATTTCTATGATCGAAAAGATTAGATTTTTGAAATCGAAAAGATTAGATTTTGTTCATTCAAAAGATTAGATTTTTAATAAAAGAAAAATTAGATTTTTCATTGTGAAGTAGCGATAAAAATTTGATTTTCAACAAGGTAAACATATGATTTTTGTGTAAATAAAAATATAATTTTCATATGATGTAAAGAATAAAAATATAATTTTTATTATATTACTAGCAAGATAAAAATATAATTTTTATCTATATAGTAGCGGTGTAAAAATGGAACTTTTATCTATATAGTAGCGGTATAAAAATAGGATTTTTATATACATAGCAACAATATAAAAATGTGATTTTTATATATGTAGTGGCTACGCGCAACGAAAGCGACAAAAGGCGAGCTCGACGAAGATTTCCTACATATGAAGAGTCATGGCGTTTGGTTTAACTATCGGTGAGAACTCCTCACTTTTATTTTGATTTCTAGTTGAAATATATACTAGGATGCAGACGATGCTTAGTAGCACCCAACACCCGTCGTCCACAGACCATGGATGACTTGTTTGTTTGATTGTTGTGTTGTGAAATTTGATTGTGTGATGTGGAATGAAATAAAATATTTTATAGTGGAAAATATTTTATAGTTAAAAATATGATTTTTAACGTGTATATAAAATAAATATTTATAAACAAATCGAAGATTTGTTTATATACACTGATTTGATTAATATTGATTGGGACGATAAATTTTACACATCTTCCAACCTCACAAATAAAATATGTGTTTGTTGATTTGAAACCCCACACGGGTATAGGGATGATATTTGACGTATACTAATCCCGATTGTTTAGTTGTATGTCAATCGATGGGTTGACAGACTGTGTAAGCGTTAATTATTTATATTTAATGCTTATGCAGTTGTGTGGTGCACTCTGGATGATGGTTGATGATTTATCATTGCTATTGTATATATGTGTTAAAGGGAATCCATATAATTAACATTATATGGTAATTGATTGGGCCTCATTCCAATTTGGAAAATAAGGAATATTATGAAAGAAAATTCATGTGTTGAATAGAAATATAAATTCATGTGTTGAATAAAATATATATTTGTGTGTTGAAGAAAATATTCACTTGTTGAAAAGAATAACGAAGTTATTGAAATATATAAAGCCGTGTTGGTTAGAGATGCGCCATTTTGACGCGGACGATATTTATATCGACTATATTCATTTTTTACAATGATTATAGAAAACGAAGTAATTTCAAAATATAATAATTTGAAAATATTATCATTTGTATATCGATGAGGTGGAGTATTCAATTTTGATTCGAAATTGAATATGAAGTTGAAATCGTTTTGAAAACGAATTTAAAACGATTTATAAAATAAAATTTAAAAAGAAAATCGACGAAATATATATAGTATTATATATATATATAATGGCCTGAATAGAACGCGCCGCGCTGCGGCAGTTCGCGAATTTCGACCATTGACTTCGAATGGACATTGCGGGAGATCCGACTGTCAGATTCTCCTAAAACCGGAACCGTTGGGTTCGTATCGAAAAGAGCTTTCTAACGAATATTAGAAATTAGAAATCTAATGGTTGGATTTGGAATTATGTCCAAATAAAATTTGGAAAAGCTCGCTGTAAGTGCAGTTCGATGGCCGTTGATGGAAATCGACTGTACGGGCCTTGATAAAATTATTAAAAATAATAATAATTTGTGTAAAATCACAAGAAATGATTTGTGAAAAATTAGGATGAAAAATTCCATATTTGAAAAGATAAAAATAAATTTTTATCGAAATGAACTAGTTTTGAAATAGAATTATAATTATATTTATTTTTAAAATAAATAAATTGGATTGGAAAGGGTTTTAAAAGTAACCAGGATTTCCAATAATTGAATTAGAATGGATTTGAATTGAAACTGTCTTTGGAATATTTCGATGTTGGATTTCGTGATTATACAGATATTGTTATGGAAATTTGAAAGATATATTTATATCGTTATTTCCAATACTATATTTGTTGGTCGTAGAATTTGATATTGAATATAAGCTGATATATTTTCTATTCGGAGCCTTGTATTTAATATCAAATGTGATTTGGGTTTGTCGTGAATGGTGTCTTCATTAACACTGTTCTTAAAACCAGTTGAGAAAAAGATTAAATCTTTTTATTTAGATTTAATGAAGTGTACCAATTAAATGGTATTTAATTGGAATTGAACTTGAGTTG
Organism: Allium sativum; assembly: GCA_030737875.1. Taxonomy (NCBI): domain Eukaryota; kingdom Viridiplantae; phylum Streptophyta; class Magnoliopsida; order Asparagales; family Amaryllidaceae; genus Allium; species Allium sativum. The sequence goes on from CM060912.1 coordinate 170,712,965, forward strand.
ATTTTTGGGTTTATTGTGAATGGTGTTTTAAATAACACTTGTTCTTTAACCCGATAATTAATGGAATGTGATTTTGGGTTGTCGTGAACGGTATCTTCAATAATATTGTTCTTAGACCCAACTGAGTTAAGAAAATCAGAAACTAACAGGAGATTAGCTAAGGTGAATGGTTTCTTGGGTATTGATCTGATGTTGGTCTCGGCCTTTGGGGTTAATACTTAGGGAATTGCTCACTTGCTATTTTACGGTTAAAGGCTGATAGAATGGAATGTGATTTTGGGTTTATCGTGAACCGTTTTTTTAATGACATTGATTCTTTAACCCAGTTAAAGACAGGAAGATTAAAACCAAGTGGAGTTTTAATGAATCTTTAATTAGATTGAAAAGATTGAGAATGGAGTACCACCAGTTTTGCTCCAGGCGATAATTAGATCTTTAGTTAGAATTGAACGTGAAATGGTAATTGAATTTACCGATAACACCGTGGTGTTAGATATGAAGTACGACCAGTTTTACTTTATGGGATGAATAGGTTGGGATTGGGAAATAAAATAAATGATTACTTCGGTGTGGTTCGCTAATCCCGACTAGTTTGATTTGATATTCAAAGGAAGATTAAAGAATAAATTTAAGAGGATTTATCTTTGATAAAATTAATGGGAACCTTTCCTTAAGAATGTGGAATTTAGAAACTAAGTGTAGGTTAGCTAAGAAGAATGGTTTCCTGGGTATTGATCTGATGTTGGTTTCGGCCTTCGGGGTTAATATTTGGGGAATTATTCTCTTGCTAATTTACGGTTAGTGACTGATGAATTGGAATGAGGCGTATGTTGTGTTTGTGTAACACTTGTTTGTTATATACGTGAGTTATTCAGAAAGACCGGGTTTATCCCATTCTGAATAACTGATTCGACGTGGTGTCGAGGATGAAGACGGTGGTCGAAGACCTAAGGTCTTCAACATCGTTTGGATAATTGCTGATGATCTTGATTGGGCTGTACACCCAAGAGGAGGGAATCAGTTGGTGATCGTCTAGACGTACATGGAGATCGATGGATATGCGAGGTGCAAGGTGCCTCCGGTTTCGTTCATACCTAGAACGAACTTGTAAATGGACTATGTGTTTGACATTGGATTTTAGTCTGTGTGATTGATTTCTATTAAATATATATCTGTTTGGCGGCGGAGAATTTATTCTCTTGCTTAACGCCCTCCTCTGAGACGTACGAGCTTAGGGGTTATATATTGATGGATATCAATCGCATGGAGTGAACTGCCTGTGTGGCATGCCTAAGTGGCAATTGATCAAGGCTTCTGTTGAAAAGCAAAGTCTTGTGGTTGATGATCAAAGCACGGCCTGTGTGGCATAGCTTTGTATAGCGTTGATTCGCGAGCCTCACACCCCGGTTGTGAACTAGAAACGGGAGAGGATTGCAGGGAGGGCATGCGTTTCTTTCTAGCTAGGGTGGTGTCAGTGACCTACCAGCCCTGACATTTATATTATTTTCACATGTGTGGTTGTTGCTGTTGCGAGGCGCCTCGATCATATCGGTCGATCCGGGACCGATGGAGTCATTCGTTGGCTCATTTACGCCCCAAAGGGCGGGGAAACGCTGTGTCCAGGGTTTAAGTTTAATCCACATCGGTGGACCGACCCTGAAGATTCAAGGGTCACTCGAGCTCTGATCCTGAGGCTCGGCCTATGTGATGGGACCTGGGTCTTATAATAGCTTCATTTTTCTTTATTTAGCATTGCGATGTTGTTTTATGCACTGGTATTCTTGGGAGGTAACCCGTTCCGTGTTATACGGCGTGGCCCCTTGATTTACTTAACTTTAAAATAAAGATTAATAACTGTTTTAGTCCTCACACCAGTCACATGACTGACCTGGAGTTTATTGTTTTAGCCTAAACTCTGGGTGCCCTTTTTTCCACACGGGCAGCTAGTAGTTTTGGTTTTGCAGATTTATATTCACAAGATCATGATTTACAGCTGGAATGATATCCGGAAAGCTCTGTATCCGTATATCTCCTTCAGTTGTGCTTTGCATGATTTTCCGCTGCTATGTAATGTATTGTAATCTCTGATATTTTTCTGTTGTGTAATATTTATTCATACTCTGTATATTCTTGTATTCTGATGGAATTGTTGTAATAAACAATGAAATGTTCTTCTTAGGTGTTCTGATGAGGCTTGTCCTCAACTCAATCCGTGATTTCCCGTAAGGGGGATTTCGGGTTGTTTCATCATGGTATCAGAGCTTTGGTTTACAGAGCTTGGGGAACAAGTCATGTTAGAACCAAACGAAAGAATTCATCAGAGATTGGATTTGTAATATCCAATGGGAATGACTCGTTAGAGATAGGACCAGTACTATCCTGAACGAGTGTGAAGAGTATATTTTTAAAAATGAAAACAAATTTTGTTCTGAAAATTTAAATCACTTATTCGTTTTTGATTATTTATTTAATATTGAATTTGGACAATCCAGTATATAAAGATTTTGCATATACGCCTTGCAAACGTGTATTCGAAGTTTTAATATACTGGATAGATAAAGAATCACACTCTAGTCGCCCGGGGACAATTCTGATGATGATTGCAACATCATCAGTATTTGTGTTCGAGTTTCGAAAATGGGATTTCTATATATTTCCAATTGACTGGTGTGAGAACCAAAATTAGATGGTGCTTATTGTTGTGATTTGGCATCAAAAATCCGACTTTTTGACTATATATCAAAATTATGGATTTGAAAAGCTAATCAACTAATTGATTGATGGTTGTGTTGTTTGTTTATTTTTTTTAAAAATTTTGAACCATTTAGCCTAATGGAACCGAATATTGAACTGTGTTGAAAATTGTTTGAAAATGCATGCATATACATGTACTTACATTGAACAGGTCATAGCAAGGAGGCTAGAGCAGAAGAATAAAATTGTTTGCCCGGCAAATAGGTACATGTTTACTAATTTCTTGGGTTTTGGATGATTTTATGAGCCGATTGGCTGTTTCTTTTTCTTTTTGGATTGATAAGGGCCATGGGAGGCTATATGAAATATCCCGAAGTCCCCGGTGCAGGGGAGGTTATGGCGAAATTTTTTGAAAATTTAGGGTGTTAGCCAAATTTTTGAAAAGTTCTTAGAAATTGAAAAGTTGAAGAACTTAAGCCGTAAAGAAAATAATGGAAGTTGAGTTGGTTTGTGAAACAACTTTCGGCTTCGTTCCTTTTCGGGGACGAAAAGTTTTAAGTAGGGGAGATTATAATAACCCGGAAATTCGAGCCAATTTAAATTCTTTATTTTGGCGATTTTAGTGAATTTTGAATATTTTAAATGAATTATTTTAAATAATAATGACGAGAAATTTATTTTGAATAGAATTAAAATATATATATTTATTTGAATCGTCGTTAGAATATAAATATTTATTTTTAATTATAAAAAGATTTGAAAATGGCGCGGTAGTTTGAAATTTCGATTTCAAATTTCAAATGAATGTGTAGGATTCAAAATAAACTGGATTTTGGCGAAACCTAAAATATTTGAATCTATTTGAGAATATCTTTCCAACGAATCCGAAAAATCAAAATTTCATAGCGGGAATCAAAAGTTACGTCCAGTTGAAAATGCAGAATTAAAATATAGGTTTATATTTTAATTTGAACGGAAACTGATTGAAACAACCGAACTGGCTTACGATACACATCCCATTGTGTTTGGAATGGGGGTGATTAGCTAGGGGCGACAGTCGTTGGGATTCGACTGAAGTTTGCGGTGATAAACAATTAAATGATAAAATAAAATATTATTTAATTATAAAATATAATAAAACCCCTCCTTTTCCCTTCTTCTAAGTCACCCCCCCCCCCCAATCAGAAATCGTTCAAACTGATTTTTAAAAGAAAAGAAAAAAACGAGCAGGAGCCCGTGGCGCCGCTGCTCCGTCGGCAACTGCGGCCTGCCCCCGCGCCCCCTCCGGCGATGGCGCCGATCACCCTCCAGCGCCCCTCTCGCTCCATTCTCCCTCTCCTTTTTTGTACACCGTAAACCCCTTCCACCCCAAACACCGAACCACCATCTGAAGGCCACCAGCCACTGCTCCGCCGACCACTTCAACCACCCTCCGACCATCTCTCCGCCACCTCAGCGCCATCAGCCTCCCCCCTTCTTCCAGCGTCCAAAACCTTAAAACTTTGTAAGTTTTCCCCTTTTTCTTTCTGATTTTATTCCCAATATAAAGATCAGATTTTCCATTATAGAAAGTAGAGATTTTTCATTAGTATTGAGACAAGATTTTTCTATATGTAAAATGAAGTATAAAGTTTAGATTTTTTTTTTTTTGATAGAAGATGTAACGTCCCGCATTTTTATCAGTTTGTATTTGAATATTTAAATCCGTTTAAATATTGAAATCGTAATATAAATGGATTTATATATTAATTAAAAAAAAGTTGAACGTATAAAAATATATATTAAATATAATCGAGCTCATAACGACGCTGCAGTTCATAATTTAACGTTTTGAACTTCAACAGAGTGTACAGGATTCGTTATAAGTCAGATTTTTGCGAAACAAGAAACATTGGAATCTGTTGAACTGTATCTTTCTAATGGAAGTGAAAAACCAAGATTTCGCGTTATAGATTGCGAGTTATATTCAAATCAAATTTCCAAATAGTCGCTATATAATCATTTATCGACCGTAACGGTTATTTAAATATAACTAGATATCGGTTGCAAATTTGGACAAGATTCTTTTAAGGCGTAGCGATAATTTAATTTTTAGAATTTTTCTGTAATTTTTAATTAATTAAATACGCAACTTTTTATTTGGAGTATTGTGCACCCTGTATCAGTATTTCGGGGTTTCACAGAATGAGTTAACCTACCGATATTATTATATTTTTGGGATCGTGGGGCGATGCTGGTCACAACGGTATTTTAATCTCAGTCCATAGCCTTTCATAGATGATCGGAATTTTATGTAATGGACACCCTATAAAATCTAACTACAAAACAAATATGCACCGAGTTTTAAAATGGAGCCATACTTGCATATCGTGCCGATCATTTCGTGACTACAAGAAAATCCTCATATAATCTAAGAAATAGACTCATCCTATATACAAACAAACAAACATACGTATCTTTGCAAATCCATTCCCTACGTTACAGGCGTATGACTAGCTTTCAGCCTAAGTGAGAAAAATAACCCTTATCCCTGAAATCACGCACTGCCGTACTTCCAAAAATCTTGCCCATAGCCTATTTCGTTTTCTTCCAGCAAACCCTAACTATTAATAGTGATCCTATATTAATAAACAAGTAAAAATATCTCTGACAAACCCATACGCTCTTTTCCTTCACACAGAAGTCACCTCCCCCTATATAACAGCAACTCCATTCGTTTCTTCATCCAAGAAAAGCAAGAAAACCAGTCTCCTCACATATCTCTCTGATATTATATATAAGAACATAGTAAAACAAACAAAGGGGTTGAAGTCGGCTTCTTGTTGAACATGCAACAGGGCGTAGTCGGTTTTGAGAACGGGGTTGAAGCGCTGAAATCATTCGGAAGTGAAATCTGGAAGGGGATGAGAGGTACGGACTGAAGGTGGGTTGGAAAATATGAGATAGGCGAGGAGCAGAAATAAGCGGAGGTATGTTCATGGGGTTGTACGTGGTCTCCGCGGTTGTTATTGTGCAGAAGGGGCTCGTGAAGACTTCGGACATGCTGAGGGTGTGAAGCAAATTTGGTGGAAAGAAATTGGTTTGAGCGTTTGCATGGTGAAGGCGGCATGTGAGGAGCCCACCCACGTGAGTAAGGCGGTCACTGCAGTGTCAAATCTCTGGTGGTATTCAAGATGAAAAGGGACGGAGAAGGTGAAGTTTCAGACCCCGGAGAGGACGCAGGCGAGCTAACTGGTGGAATTAGTTGCGTTAGTTAGTGTATATAAGAGGGGTTTGGAGAGGAAATTTTTGGAGTTTGTTGCTTGGGATGGTCGAGGCAGTATGGGTACGTGAGGAAATAACGGTGCATGGAATGTAGATTTGTGGAATGGCGTGTAGCGTGATTAGCAGCATGCAATGAAGGCGCGAGACAGTACAGGAAGTTGATGAAGGAAGCCTGCGTTGTCTTGGGGTTTGCCGATGAGTGGTTGCAGGTGACTGCGAGGGGGTGTGGCCGGTGATGGAGTGGTCGAAGGTTGTTCTTCGATGGTGGGAATAGATGATGGTGAAGAAAATATAACAAATTGGAAGATGGAATGCGTAAGAAGGGAGGGTGAGCGGATCTTGGTGCGGATTCTGAAGTTGCATGAGAGTGGTGGAAGGGGCGTGAGTTATAGGGGTTTGAAAATGTATGGGAGAGCATGGAGCGGTACATGTATACTGTTGTAGAAGATGAATGCATTCTTAAGTGGTGGAGTATTAAACGAGTAGGAAGTTTAGTTGAAGTCTGTGTGAGCGGGTTCGAAAGTGGCCAAACTGGAGTGAAATGGCAAGGATCAAAGGAGATATAGCTTCAGACAAGTTGGAAAGCAAAGTGACGTGTTTCTTTGTACATGTGAACATTTGCTGTTGTTGAATACAAGAGCACGGCGGTGGAATTTAGTCCATGCATGATAACAGGGGTGCATGAAAAATTTGAGGAAGGAAATAATTAGTTACGGTCACTTGTAGAATATGTAGAAGAGGAGAAATCGACGTGAGCAGGACAGTGGAAAGTGGAGTTGTTCTGGTTTTACTGGGGGATGTTATTAGTAAAGGATCAGCAATAATGGATTGTGATGAGTAATAAATGTATAAATATAAAGATGCGTATAAGGTAATACAAGCGATCGCAGGCGGAGTTGGCACCAGTTCGTGAAGAAAACTGTCGCGATGATCACTGTAGCTCGCACAAGCAAGTCGGAAATTGCGAGGCCGGAGGAAATAGTGATTGTTCAGGCGTCCAGTTTAGAGTGGCGATCGGGGCGGAACTAACTCCGGTGGTGGAGGACGACGGTGGAGGCGTTTGAAGATGGACAGTATCGTGCTGTTCAAATAAAATTGGTAATCCAAGTTAAATAAATAAGCTGATGCCTTCATAAGGAGGGTGAACTAGTGAAGTATCATTGGGGAAGAAGGCTACTGCTTATACAGATTGAATCCGATATTTTGAAATTGAACGCCTGGTTGAATCGACTAACGCAAATCGTTATTTAACGGTTCACGCGCCAAGGTGAGTAAATTCACTCACTCTGATCTATTTTAAAATATTTTAATTATATTTTAATCTTGATTGAATGTTGTGTGATGGTTGTTTAGATAAATTACCATTAAATTGTTTGATATATATATATATATATATATCGTCGTGGATACTGATTCCATCGGTTAGGATATTCCATAGTCTGAAATTAGCGGTAGTTGTGGTGGCTAACATCTGTGGATACAGGAAGGTTAGAGGAATCAAACCGGATTCCTCAATATTTGTATGTATTGTTTGTTTATATTATTTATATATACACGGTCTGAACCTAAATAACATTATTAGGAATTAGAACTAAAATTCGATGATGTCGAACGTAACAAAGTAAGTTATTTTAGAAATTATAATTTGATAGGATAGCTAATATTTAGATTTAAACCAACAAATTATAATAGAATATGAAATCAATATTTAGTTATAAACTTGATATTGATTTAATAAGAGCCTGACTTAGAAACAGAGTTTATCAAATGAAAAGAGAATATAGCAGCATATTACAGTAGTTATAAAAGAGAATATAATAGTGTATTGCAGTAGTTATAAAAGAGAGTAGCAGTGTATTACGGTAGTTATAAAAGAGAATATAGCAGCGTATTGCATTAGGTATAAAGGAAAATATAACAGCGTATTGCATAAGTTATAAAGGAAAATATAGCAGCGTCGATAAGTTATAATGTTTTATAAAGATATACTGAGCATGATAAGGAAAGTGATATAGTTTTAAAGAAATTAGAACCCGTTTTACGTTGGTTGAGTTGAGTAAATTTCGAGGCGTCAATCTGATGTTGGTTTCGGCCTTCGGGGTTGATACTTAGAAATTTATTCACTTACCGATTTATAACGAGGAACTAATAGAGTAGAAGTGAAGGGAAGTAGAGTTTATAAAAATATGGGAAACTAGAAAGTTAGTATTAAATAAAAGGGACAGTGTTTGTGAATGGATGTTTGTTTTTACTTCGATAGTTAAATAACCGACTATCGAAGTGTTTTGACCATCGTTGTCAATACGGAGAGACCGGTTGGATATATTATCTGAAACCACTCCGTATCGGCCTAAGCGCTGCGAATTAGATTATGCTGAAGATTTGAAGATGGAGTCAAATGCAAGGGTCGTCCAGTTCCAGAATGGTGCTTTCTGTTTGTCCAGTCCCAGGACAACTTGTATGGACGAGTGTCTGACAGAGTATACCTAACAAATCACATACAGTTGATCTCTTATAGGTATTACGTCTGGTGGCGGAGGAATTCGTTCCTCTTAGCTTTTTATACCCGTGATATGTTTGGGAATCGATTAGTGAATTGACGGGTTTGACGATGTGGCATTCAAAGTGAATGGCGATCAGATGTTCTGAAGATAAACGTAGCCTCTAGCCTCACAACCGGGATATAACAGAAGTTGGGCTGGGCAGCATGGCTAGTTGGGTCATACCCAAGCAGGGTGTATTGTCACCGATCTAGAGAAAATTCATATTTGTTCTTCTTTTTGATTCTGTATCTTCGGATTACGGTTGGATGGCCTACAACCGTGGTGGTAATATATTCGCTACACTCAAGCTAAATGAGTGGGCGGTCATGTGTGGCCGGGTTGCAAGACGTTCTTGTTGAACCTGCAGTGTATACCCTCTAGAGTACACTGATCGGAAGGTGCTCCCATACCTTGTCTATTGGAATCCAATCTCCAATAAACGCCGTGCGGTTTATGATTTTATACTATATATATGTGGAGCGTGAGATGCAAGCGTTCTGCTATTTTGTTATTTACTTGATTAGACATTATTATAATATCACCGGATTTTGATATCAAAGTGTTTTGGGTTATAGTAAGGTAAAAACCGTCCATGTTAGTTGTGGGCTGGTCTTACTATTATCCTTTTGTTTCAAAAGGATTTTCAAAGTTAAACAGTATGGTTGGAATTTACTCACACCAGTCCCATGACTGACGAAGAGTTTATTTTGTTTGTTTTTCCCTAAACTCTTGGGTGCCCAAATTTGTACGGGCAGTCAAGTGTTTCTGGCTTTACAGGTTCACTTGAAAGAGCCGGAAGCAGAAGTCTTCACCATTAGTTAGTAGAGATTATTTCCGTTGTGATGTATAAGTATTACACTCTGATATGGTATGTATATACAAATTCAGATTTGTATTTCAAGATTTTGTTATATAATATACTTTATTCGTTCTGCTGTGAGTATCGTGTTTACTCTGATTCTGCTCAGTTGTATTCTTCTTATTCTATTCTATTAGTTCTATCTTTTCTATCTCATCCTCTAAATTCTTTCTATTAAAGACCTGTATTTCCGTGCACTTTGAGTTGAATGTGTAGAATATTAGTCAGCTCAAATTGTACGGATTTGCGGGCCATTACAGTTGGTATCAGAGCTGAAGGTTAAGTGATTACCTTGGCTCTATGGCGTAACTCAATAGAGATGGAGTTAGTAATACTCTAGATTTAGTTGAGCAAATATATATGAACGCGTATTTGTAATCAATATAAAAACTGTTTTATATTATGTTGATTGATCTGTTAAGTGGTATATAAATTCCAGATCGACGCGTTTAGCTGGCGAGGTCGATAGGGATTTATAAACGCTTGGATAAAGAGATTCGACATAGTATTGTTTTGAAAGAGGGTAAATAAAATAAATTTTACCCAAAATATATTTTGATATAAAAGAAGTATATATCTTGAGATTATTATAGTATATTAGATGTGTTGATCATTATTATGATCGAATAAGATTTATAATTGAGTTGGTTATATAAATAATCAATCGAAATATTATATAAGTGTAATATGCAAAATCAGATGAACTAAATCTTAATTTAAAACCAGAATTGAAATTAAACTCTGGAAGTATGAAAAGGTGTTTGAAATTGAATTTGAATTAAATATATGGAATTTTAAGATCCTGGAGGAATTCAGAAATGTTTTCCAAGCATGTGTAAAGGATATTTGAAGCAATTTCAAAATAAAAGCGTTTGAACTAATATAGTATTGAACTCACTTCGATAGCTGGAAAATAATTCTGATGATGACTGCAGCATTATCAGTATTCATTTTCGAGTTACTAAGTGACGGATTATTACCAGATATTTTTTTTTGAATTGTTTTGAGAAAATAAGTTGTTCGGAAATTCAAACGTTTTGAATTGCTATTATTTTTATAGATTTCAAATTGATTTGAAATAAAGCCCAGGGACTTGGATTCTGAAACTTAATATAACTTATGAAATTAAATAAATTAAAATGGTGAAAGTGAATACATAAATTAGAAATTTAACATAAGTGAAGTGAAATGAGATTTGAATATGGTTATGGAATTTGGATCGAAACTGGAATCTGAAATGGAATTTGGGTTGGGTACTAAAGAATGATTGGACGTGGACAAGTGGATTGGAGTTGGTCTAGAAGGGCAAGTTGTAGTAGTACCAATTGAGCCGTGCAGAGGAGATGTTGGCGAAATTCTCTGAAAATTTAAACCGTTAGGAGGTTTTCAGAAATTTCGAAATATACGTTAATAAGAAGGAATTAACATTTTAAATTGAAATAAATTAATTTAGTTGAAACTGGAATTAAAGAAATTAAATAAAAGATTTTCAACCTGGTTATAATATGGATTGTAGCACTTTCTCTACCTTAGTAATTTCGGGGACGAAATTCTTTTAAGGGGGAATGAATGTAACGTCCCGCATTTTTATCAGTTTGTATTTGAATATTTAAATCCGTTTAAATATTGAAATCGTAATATAAATGGATTTATATATTAATTAAAATGAAGTTGAACGTATAAAAATATATATTAAATATAATCGAGCTCATAACGACGCTGTAGTTCGTAATTTAACGTTTTGAACTTCAACTGAGTGTACAGGATTCGTTATAAGTCGGATTTTTGCGAAACAAGAAACATTGGAATCTGTTGAACTGTATCTTTCTAATGGAAGTGAAAAACCAAGATTTCGAGTTATAGATTGCGAGTTATATTCAAATCAAATTTCCAAATAGTCACTATATAATCATTTATCGACCGTAACAGTTATTTAAATATAACTAGATATTGGTTGCAAATTTGGACAAGATTCTTTTAAGGCGTAGCGATAATTTAATTTTTAGAATTTTTCTGTAATTTTTAATTAATTAAATATGCAACTTTTTATTTGGAGTATTGTGCACCCTGTATCAGTATTTTGGGGTTTCACAGAATGAGTTAACCTACCGATATTATTATATTTTTGGGATCGTGGGGCGATGCTGGTCACAACGGTATTTTTATCTCAGTCCATAGCCTTTCATAGATGATCAGAATTTCATGTAATGGACACCCTATAAAATCTAACTACAAAACAAATATGCACTGAGTTTTAAAATGGAGCCATACTTGCATATCGTGCCGATCATTTTGTGACTACAAGAAAATCCTCATATAATCTAAGAAAAAGACTCATCCTATATACAAACAAACAAACATACGTATCTTTGCAAATCCATTCCCCTACGTTACAGGCGTATGACTAGCTTTCAGCCTAAGTGAGAAAAATAACCCTTATCCGTGAAATCACGCACTGCCGTACTTCCAAAAATCTTGCCCATAGCCTATTGCGTTTTCTTCCAGCAAACCCTAACTATTAATAGTGATCCTATATTAATAAACAAGTAAAAATATCTCTGACAAACCCATACGCTCTTTTCCTTCATACAGAAGTCACCTCCCCCTATATAACAGCAACTCCATTCGTTTCTTCATCCAAGAAAAGCATGAAAACCAGTCTCCTCACATATCTCTCTTATATTATATATAAGAACATAGTAAAACAAACAAAGGGGTTGAAGTCGGCTTCTTGTTGAACATGCAACAGGGCGTAGTCGGTTTTGAGAACGGGGTTGAAGCGCTGAAATCATTCGGAAGTGAAATCTGGAAGGGGATGAGAGGTACGGACTGAAGGTGGGTTGGAAAATATGAGATAGGCGAGAAGCAGAAATAAGCGGAGGTATGTTCATGGGGTTGTACGTGGTCTCCGCGGTTGTTATTGTGCAGAAGGGGCTCGTGAAGACTTCGGACATGCTGAGGGTGTGAAGCAAATTTGGTGGAAAGAAATTGGTTTGAGCGTTTGCATGGTGAAGGCGGCATGTGAGGAGCCCACCCACGTGAGTAAGGCGGTCACTGCAGTGTCAAATCTCTGGTGGTATTCAAGATGAAAAGGGACGGAGAAAGTGAAGTTTCAGACCCCGGAGAGGACGCAGGCGAGCTAACTGGTGGAGATAGTTGCGTTAGTTAGTGTATATAAGAGGGGTTTGAAGAGGAAATTTTTGGAGTTTGTTGCTTGGGATGGTCGAGGCAGTATGGGTACGTGAGGAAATAACGGTGCATGGAATGTAGATTTGTGGAATGGCGTGTAGCGTGATTAGCAACATGCAATGAAGGCGCGAGACAGCGCAGGAAGTTGATGAAGGAAGCCTGCGTTGTCTTGGGGTTTACCGATGAGTGGTTGCAGGTGACTGCGAGGGGGTGTGGCCGGTGATGGAGTGGTCAAAGGTTGTTCTTCGATGGTGGGAATAGATGCTGGTGAAGAAAATATAACAAAGTGGAAGATGGAATGCGTAAGAAGGGAGGGTGAGCGGATCTTGGTGCGGATTCTGAAGTTGCATGAGAGTGGTGGAAGGGGCGTGAGTTATAGGGGCTTGAAAATGTATGGGAGAGCATGGAGCGGTACATGTATACTGTTGTAGAAGATGAATGCATTCTTAAGTGGTGGAGTATTAAACGAGTAGGAAGTTTAGTTGAAGTCTGTGTGGGCGGGTTCGAAAGTGGCCAAACTGGAGTGAAATGGCAAGGATCAAAGGAGATATAGCTTCAGACAAGTTGGAAAGCAAAGTGACGTGTTTCTCTGTACATGTGATCATTTGCTGTTGTTGAATACAAGAGCACGGCGGTGGAATTTAGTCCATGCATGATAACAGGGGTGCATGAAAAATTTGAGGAAGGAAATAATTAGTTACGGTCACTTGTAGAATATGTAGGAGAGGTGAAATCGACGTGAGCAGGACAGTGGAAAGTGGAGTTGTTCTTGTTTTACGGGGGGATGTTATCAGTAAAGGATCAGCAATAATGGACTGTGATGAGTAATAAACGTATAAATATAAAGATGCGTATAAGGTAATACAAGCGATCGCAGGCGGAGTTGGCACCAGTTCGTGAAGAAAACTGTCGCGATGATCACTGTAGCTCGCACAAGCAAGTCGGAAATTGCGAGGCCGGAGGAAATAGTGATTGTTCAGGCGTCCAGTTTAGAGTGGCGATCGGGGCGGAACTAACTCCGGTGGTGGAGGACGACGGTGGAGGCGTTTGAAGATGGACAGTATCGTGTTGTTCAAATAAAATTGGTAATCCAAGTTAAATAAATAAGCTGATGCCTTCATAAGGAGGGTGAACTGGTGAAGTATCATTGGGGAAGAAGGCTACTGCTTATACAGATTGAATCCGATATTTTGAAATTGAACGCCTGGTTGAATCGACTGACGCAAATCGTTATTTAACGGTTAACGCGCCAAGGTGAGTAAATTCACTCACTCTGATCTATTTTAAAATATTTTAATTATATTTTAATCTTGATTGAATGCTGTGTGATGGTTGTTTAGATAAATTACCATTAAATTGTTTGAAATATATATATATATATATATATATATATCGTCGTGGATACTGATTCCATCGGTAAGGATATTCCATAGTCTGAAATTAGTGGTAGTTGTGGTGGCTAACATCTGTGGATACAGGAAACCGGTTAGAGGAATCAAACCGGATTCCTCAATATTTGTATGTATTGTATGTTTATATTATTTATATATACACGGTCTGAACCTAAATAACATTATTAGGAATTAGAACTAAAATTCGATGATGTCGAACGTAACAAAGTAAGTTATTTTAGAAATTATAATTTGATAGGATAGCTAATATTTAGATTTAAACCAACAAATTATAATAGAATATGAAATCAATATTTAGTTATAAACTTGATATTGATTTAATAAGAGCCTGACTTAGAAACAGAGTTTATCAAATGAAAAGAGAATATAGCAGCGTATTACAGTAGTAATAAAAGAGAATATAACAGTGTATTGCAGTAGTTATAAAAGAGAATAGCAGTGTATTACGGTAGTTATAAAAGAGAATATAGCAGCGTATTGCATTAGGTACAAAGGAAAATATAACAGCGTATTGCATTAGTTATAAAGGAAAATATAGCAGCGTCGATAAGTTATAATGTTTTATAAAGATATACTGAGCATGATAAGGAAAGTGATATAGTTTTAAAGAAATTAGAACCCGTTGTACGTTGGTTGAGTTGAGTAAATTTCGAGGCATCGATCTGATGTTGGTTTCGGCCTTCGGGGTTGATACTTAGAAATTTATTCACTTACCGATTTATAACGAGGAACTAATAGAGTAGAAGTGAAGGGAAGTAAGGAAGAGTTTATAAAAATATGGGAAACTAGAAAGTTAGTATTAAATAAAAGGGACAGTGTTTGTGAATGGATGTTTGTTTTTACTTCGATAGTTAAATAACCGACTATCGAAGTGTTTTGACCATCGTTGTCAATACGGAGAGACCGATTGGATATATTATCTGAAACCACTCCATATCGGCCTAAGCGCTGCGAATTAGATTATGCTGAAAATTTGAAGATGGAGTCAAATGCAAGGGTCGTCCAGTTCCAGAATGGTGCTTTCTGTTTGTCCAGTCCCAGGACAACTTGTATGGACGAGTGTCTGACAGAGTATACCTAACAAATCACATACAGTTGATCTCTTATAGGTATTACGTCTGGTGGCGGAGGAATTCGTTCCTCTTAGCTTTTTATACCCGTGATATGTTTGGGAATCGATTAGTGAATTGACGGGTTTGACGATGTGGCATTCAAAGTGAATGGCGATCAGATGTTCTGAAGATAGACGTAGCCTCTAGCCTCACAACCGGGATATAACAGAAGTTGGGCTGGGCAGCATGGCTAGTTGGGTCATACCCAAGCAGGGTGTATTGTCACCGATCTAGAGAAAATTGATATTTGTTCTTCTTTTTGATTCTGTATCTTCGGATTACGGTTGGATGGCCTACAACCGTGGTGGCAATATATTCGCTACACTCAAGCTAAATGAGTGGGCGGTCATGTGTGGCCGGGTTGCAAGACGTTCTTGTTGAACCTGCAGTGTATACCCTCTAGAGTACACTGATCGGAAGGTGCTCCCATACCTTGTCTGTTGGAATCCAATCTCCAATAAGCGCCCTGCGGTTTATGATTTTATACTATATATATGTGGAGCGTGAGATGCAAGCGTTCTGCTATTTTGTTATTTAC
The DNA here is from genome assembly GCA_030737875.1 of Allium sativum. Lineage (NCBI taxonomy): Eukaryota > Viridiplantae > Streptophyta > Magnoliopsida > Asparagales > Amaryllidaceae > Allium > Allium sativum. Next base: position 170,728,576 of record CM060912.1, read on the forward strand.
TTGATTAGACATTATTATAATATCACCGGATTTTGATATCAAAGTGTTTTGGGTTATAGTAAGGTAAAAACCGTCCATGTTAGTTGTGGGTTGGTCTTACTATTATCCTTTTGTTTCAAAAGGATTTTCAAAGTTAAACAGTATGGTTGGAATTTACTCACACCAGTCCCATGACTGACGAAGAGTTTATTTTGTTTGTTTTTCCCTAAACTCTTGGGTGCCCAAATTTGTACGGGCAGTCAAGTGTTTCAGGCTTTACAGGTTCACTTGAAAGAGCCGGAAGCAGAAGTCTTCACCATTAGTTAGTAGAGATTATTTCCGTTGTGATGTATAAGTATTACACTCTGATATGGTATGTATATATAAATTCAGATTTGTATTTCAAGATTTTGTTATATAATATATTTTATTCGTTCCGCTGTGAGTATCGTGTTTACTCTGATTCTGCTCAGTTGTATTCTTCTTATTCTATTCTATTAGTTCTATCTTTTCTATCTCATCCTCTAAATTCTTTCTATTAAAGACCTGTATTTCCGTGCACTTTGAGTTGAATGTGTAGAATATTAGTCAGCTCAAATTGTACGGATTTGCGGGCCATTACAGAAGAGAATAGATTTTTAATAATGAAAAGGATAGATTTTTAATAATGGAAAGGGTCGATTTTCATAACATAAAGACGTGATTTTTCATTATGAAAAGAACTGATTTTATGTTAATAAAGATTAGAATTTTAATTTGAAAAAGATTATATTTCTATGATCGAAAAGATTATATTTTTGAAATCGAAAAGATTAGATTTTGTTCATTCAAAAGATTAGATTTTTAATAAAAGAAAAATTAGATTTTTCATTGTGAAGTAGCGATAAAAATTCGATTTTCAACTGGGTAAACATATGATTTTTGTGCAAATAAAAATATAATTTTCATATGATGTAAAGAATAAAAATATAATTTTTATTATATTACTACCAAAATAAAAATATAGCTTTTATCTATATAGCAGTGGTGTAAAAATAAAATTTTTATCTATATAGTAGCGGTATAAAAATAGGATTTTTATATACATAGCAACAATATAAAAATATGATTTTTATATATGTAGTGGCTACGGGCAATGAAAGCGACAAAAGGCGAGCTCTACGAAGATTTCCTACATATGAAGAGTCGTGGCATTTAGTTTAGCTATCGGTGAGATTATTTTAATTTCTAGTTGAAATATATACTAGGATGCAGACGGTGCTTAGTAGCACCCGACACCCGTCGTCCACAGACCGTGGATGACTTGTTTGTTTGATTGATGTGTTGTGAAATTTGATTGTGTGATGTGGAATGAAATAAAATATTTTATAGTTAAAAATATGATTTTTAACGTGTATATAAAATAACAATTTATAAACAAATCGGAGATTTGTTTATATACACTGATTTGATCGATATTGATCGGAACGATAAATTTTACACAATCGCCCAACCTCACAAATTAAATATGTGTTTGTTGATTTAAAACCCCACACGGGTATTGGGATGATATATGGCGTACACTAACCCCGATTGTTTATTGTATGTCAATCGATAGGTTGACAGACTGTGTAAGCGTTAATTATTTATATTTAATGCTTATGCAGTTGTGTGGTGCACTCTGGATGATGGTTGATGATTTATCATTGCTATTATATTCATGTGTTGTAAGGAATCCATATAATTAACATTATATGGTAATTGATTAGGCCTCATTCCAATTTGGAAAATAAGGAATATTATGAAAGAAAATTCATGTGTTGAATAGAAATATAAATTCATGTGTTGAATAAAATATATATTCATGTGTTGAAGAAAATATTCATTTGTTGAAAAGAATAACGAAGTTATTGAAATATATAAAGCCGTGTTGGTTAGAGATGCGATATTTTGACGCGGACGATATTTATATCGATTATATTCGTTTTTATAATGATTATAGAAAACGAAGTGATTTCAAAATATAACGTTTTGAAAATATTATCATTTGTACATCGATGAGGTGGAATATTCAATTTTGATTCGATATTGAGTATGAAGCTGAAATCGTTTTGAAAACGAATTTAAAACGATTTATAAAATACGTTTTAAAAAGGAAATCGATGAAATATATATAATATATATATATATAATGGCCTGAATAGAACGCGCTGCGCTGCGGTAGTTCGCGAATTTCGACCATTGACTTCGAATGGACATTGCGGGAGATCCGACCGGATTCTACTAAAACCGGAACCGTTGGGTTTGTATCGAAAAGAGCTTTCTAACTAATATTAGAAATTAGAAATCTAACGGTTGGATTTGGAATTATGTCCAAATCAAATTTGGAAAAGGTCGGTGTAAGTGCAGTTCGATGGCCGTTGATGGAAACCGACTGTATGGGCCTTGATAAAATTATTAAAAATAATAATAATTTGTGTAAAATCATAAGAATTGATTTGTAAAAAATTGGGATGAAAAATTCCATATTTGAAAAGATAAAAATAGATTTTTATTGAAATGAACTAGTTTTGAACTAGAATTATAATTCTATTTATTTTTAAAATAAATAAATTGGATTGGAAAGGGTTTTAATAGTAACCAGGATTTCCAATAATTGGATTGGAATGGATTTGAATCGAAACTGTCTTTGGAATATTTCGATGTTGGATTTCGTGATTATACAGATATTGTTATGAAATTTGAAAGATATATTTATATCGTTATTTCCAATACGATATTTGTTGGTCGTAGAATTTGATATTGAATATAAGCCGATATATACCTTGTATTTAATATCAAATGTGATTTGGGTTTGTCGTGAATGGTGTCTTCGTTAACACTGTTCTTAAACCCAGTTGAGAAAAAGATTAAATCTGTTTATTTAGATTTAATGAAGTGTACCAATTAAATGGTATTTAATTGGAATTGAATTGATTTTTGGGTTTATCGTGAACGGTGTTTTAAATAACACTTGTTCTTTAACCTGATAATTAATGGAATGTGATTTTGGGTTGTCGTGAACGGTATCTTCAATAATACTGTTCTTAGACCCAATTGAGTTAAGAAAATCAGAAACTAACTGGAGATTAGTTAAGTTGAATGGTTTCTTGGGTATTGATCTGATGTTGGTCTCGGCCTTCGGGGTTAATACTTAGGGAATTGCTCACTTGCTATTTTACGGTTAAAGGCTGATAGAATGGAATGTGATTTTGAGTTTATCGTGAACCGTGTTTTAAATGACATTGATTCTTTAACCCAGTTAAAGACATAAAGATTAAAACCAAGTGGAATTTTAATGAATCTTTAATTAGATTGAAAAGATCGAGAATAGAGTATCACCAGTTTTGCTCCAGGCGATAGTTAGATCTTTCATTAGATTTGAACGTGAAATGGTAATTGAATTTACCGATAACACCGTGGTATTAGATATGAAGTATGACAATTTTTATTTCATAGGATGAATAGTTTGGGATTGGGAAATAAAATAAATGATTACTTCGGTGTGGTTCGCTAATCCCGACTAGTTTGATTTGATATTCAAAGGAAGATTAAAGAATAAATTTAAGAGTATTTATCTTTGATAAAATTAATGGGAACCTTTCCCTAAGAATGTGAAATTTAGAAACTAACTGTAGGTTAGCTAAGAAGAATGGTTTCCTGGGTATTGATTTGATGTGGGTTTCGGCCTTCGGGGTTAATATTTGGGGAATTATTCTCTTGCTAATTTACGGTTAGTGACTGATGAATTGGAATGAGGCATATGTTGTGTTTGTGTAACACTTGTTTATTATATACGCGAGTTATTCAGAAAGACCGGGTTTATCCCATTCTGAATAACTGATTCGAAGTGGTGTCGAGGATGAAGACGGTAGTCGAAGACCGGAGGTCTTCAACATCGTTTGGATAATTACTGATGATCTTGATTGGGCTGTACACCCAAGATGAGGGAATAAGTTGGTGATCGTCCAGACGTACTTGGAGATCGATGGATATGCGAGGTGCGAGGTGCCTCCGGTTTCGTTCAGACCCAGAATGAACTTGTAAATGGACTGTGTGTCTAACATTGGATTTTAGTCTGTGTGATTGATTTCTATTAAATATATATCTGTTTGGCGGCGGAGAATTTATTCTCTTGCTTAACGCCCTTCTCTGAGACGTACGAGCTCAGGGGTTATATATTGATGGATATCAATCGCATGGAGTGAACTGCCTATGTGGCATGCCTAAGTGGCAATTGATCAAGGCTTCTATTGAAAAGCAAAGTCTTATGGTTGATGATCAAAGCACGACCTGTGTGGCATAGCTTTGTGTAGCGTTGATTCACGAGCCTCACACTCCGGTTGTGAACCAGAAATGGGAGAGGACTGCATGGAGGGCATGCGTTTCTTTCTAGCTAGGGTGGTGTCAGTGACCTACCAGCCCTGACATTTATATTATTTTCACCCGTGTGGTTGTTGCTGTTGCGAGGCGCCTCGATTATATCGGTCGATCCGGGACCGATGGAGTCATTCGTTGGCTCATTTACGCCCCAAAGGGCGGGGAAACGCTGTGTCCAGGGTTTAAGTTTAATCCACATCGGTGGACCGACCCTGAAGATTCAAGGGTCACTCGAGCTCTGATCCTGAGGCTCGGGCTAGACAGTCTCGAATCGGTTGAGGACGATCCCTTGCCTCGGTTCGCAGATGGAAATCCAATTTCCAAATACGTGACTTTGCAGTTTTGATTGTAGACCTAGTATGGTGACATAGTGTTATGGGGCACTTATGCCGTCTATGATTAATATTTATGATTGAAATTGTTTTCTTCACCTATAATAATAATAATAAAAGCTGAAATTTAGCGTATTAAGCATTCTTTGGCTATTATAAGGTAAAGACCCTATCCTCCGGCTTGTGTTGCATTGTGTGATGGGACCTTGGTCTTATAATAGCTTCATTTTTCTTTATTTAGCATTGCGCTGTTGTTTTATGCACTGGTATTCTTGGGGGAAATCCGTTCCGTGTTATACGGCATGGTCCCTTGATTTACCTAACTTTAAAATAAAGATTAATAACTGTTTTAGTCCTCACACCAGTGACATGACTGACCTGGAGTTTATTGTTTTAACCTAAACTCTGGGTGCCCTTATTTCCACACGGTCATGTAGTAGTTTTGGTTTTGCAGATTTATATTCACAGGATCCTGATTTACAACTGGAATGATATCCGGAACTCTGTATTCGTATATCTCCTTCAGTTGTGCTTTGTATTATTTTCCGCTGCTATGTAATGTATTGTAATCTCTGATATTTTTCTATTGTGTAATATTTATTCATACTCTGTATATTCTTGTATTCTGATGGAATTGTTGTAATAAACAATGAAATGTTCTTCTGTTTGCATTCTGATGTGGCTTGTCCTCAACTCAATCCGTGATTTCCCGTAAGGGAGATTTAGGGTCGTTTCATCGGAAAACAAGAAACTAAAAATTATGAAGGGAATTTTATCAAGGGATATTAATTCAAATAGTTACTTACTGAACTACCTATTGATGACATTAGTGAAGACTAGCTAGACATCAGCATGCAGAATGACTCCATGGAAGTAACAAATGCAAATACAAATGAATCACAGAACAACTCAGGAAGTATGCACACATATCAAATCAACGAAGATATGCAAAGCAATGATGCTACAAGAAAAAACATTAATGGAGGCACATGAACAAGCAACAATATTGACATACACCAACACACGCAATACTTACAAGCAATAACAAACACACCAAGCACATCATATGACAACAAGGTCGAAGAGTAGCATATAAAACCTAAAGTGTATAATATCTCAGTTATTGAAGTTAAACCAATCAACTTCGAGCAAGCAATAAAATCAAAGAAATGGAAAGAGGCTATGAATGTTGAATATCAGGCTCTTATGAAAAATAATACATGGAGTTTGGTGACACCACCTAAACATAATAACATTATTGAATGTAGATGGGTATTCAAAATAAAGAGAAAAGAGGATGGAACTATTGACAAATACAAAGCTAGACTGGTCGCTAAGGGTTATGCACAACAATTTGGATTCGATTTCAATGGGTTCTCCAGTCATAAAACCCACAAAAACTAGAATCATATTAACCATTGCTATGAGCAAAGGATGGAACATAAGGCAGTTGGATGTCAAAAACGCTTTCTTGAATGAGGAGTTGACTGAGGAAGTTTATATGTATCAACCCGAAGATTACAAATATGGCAACAAAGTTTGCAAGTTACATAAGGCTATATATGGTTTAAACCAAGCTTCGGGGGCTTAGTATGAGAAACTCAAGTTAACTTTATCCAACATGAGTTTCATGCAAGCTAAATCAGATAATTCGTTATATATGAAGAGAAGCACACATGGAACTGTCTATATTTTGGTATACTTAGATGATATGTTGATAACAGGAGATAACAGCCAAGAAATAGATAGCATCATACGAAGACTGGATCAAAACTTTGCTATAAAAGACATGGGGAAACTAATTTTTTTCTTGGAATACAAGTTATCAAGAAAAATGACAGAGAATTATTTTTATCTCAACAAAATTACCTTTCAGAAATCTTGCAAAGGGCTGAAATGCATCAAGAAAATTATTTACCTAAGCCAATGACAAGCAATCTAAAACTTTCTAAGTACAAAGGTGAAGCCATCGACAACATCAAGGAAGATAGAAGCATAATAGGAGCACTTCAATATGCAACTATTACTCATGCAGATATATGTTATAACGCTAACAAATTAAGTCAATACATGCAGAATCCTCTATCAGAACATTGGATAGCACTTAAAAGAATACTACGATACCTGCAAGGCACAAAATATCATGGTATAATAATAAAATCTGAGAAAGAACTTAGCTTACAGTGCTTTAGCGATGTTGATTGGGCAAATGATAGTGATGACTGAAAGTCACTCTCAGGGTATTGTGTTTATCTTGGCTCCAACATAGTATCTTGGTGCACAAAAGAAGCAACAAACAACTTCCAGGTCTAGTACGGAGGCAGAGTATCGAGCTTTGGCAAACAGTGGAAGTTACTTGGATACAGTCACTATTAGAGGAGCTAGGGTTTACTCTAAACCGAAAGCCTGTTATTTGGTGTGATAACAAGAGTACTGTGTCTCTATCACTCAATCCGATTTAACATTCGAGGATGAAGCATCTTGAAATTGATCTTCATTTTGTTAGAGACAAAACTCAGACAGGAAAAATGGCGGTTTGTCATGTCTCCCCGTATTATCAGCGAGTTGATGTGCTTACAAAAACTTTGTCTACCAAGAATTTTATAAGATTGATGGAGGATCTAAAATTCGTTGATGGAGACAGAGATAGAAAGGGGGAAGTAGTTGATGGAGGCAGAGATAGAAATGGGAACCCTAGTTTAGTTTTAGGAGAGCAATGAAATAATAAAGATGTTGTCATCATTCATCACAACCGTTCATTTTGAATAATGTCTCATACACAACGTATTGAGCTCATTAGCGGGCCGGGGCTTGACTATTGTTATAATCAACAAGTATTAGTCGTTACAATGTTATAATACTGACTAGCCGTTACAATGTTATAATCAACAAGTATTAGCCCCTTGTCTAGAATGAATCATAGTTCTAGGTAGTAGGTTTAGAAATGCGGAAAAGTAAGGGTATGCATAGAGAATATAAGTCTTCTAATCCCTAATTATGCAAGTTAAGGTAGCTTCATAAAAGCAGTGGTATGAGTCTTTCTTCTAATGTCAAAATGTTAACAAATTTCTTCGCTGACTCCCCAAACAACTTGTATGAGGTCAAAATATTAACTTTTTTTGTAATCAAACAAACTATTAAAGAGGCTTATCTATTATATGTTCGCTAAAAAACATTATTAGCAATCATTTCCTTTGTGGATACTGTAGACCACCTTAACATACTAAAGTTGCATTAATGAATGCGAAATCTATCTATACTTGCATGCATGAATGAAATTTTCGTTATCGAACTCTAATTTAAGAAAAATGAAGCAAAGAATATGACTTCATTGTATAAGGTTCTTATTAAATTCTGATTAAGAATGATTTTGATCAGATGATTTCGTAGGGTTAGTTAAATTTCATTTCTTTATCTGGCACATGTACATTAAAGAAGAGTCTTGCTACTACGACAAAATCATTCTTTGGTTAAAATGACATAACAGTGTATTTATTAGGAGTTGAATGAATTCAGGAGTTGGAGAAATTTCATGGGGGTAATATGGTAATTTGATGTGCGGCTTGTTCAAAATTTATGTTTCTTATGTAGTATTTGACAAAAATACCTTTTTGTTAAAGTAGCATTTTTGATCAAAGGAAAGGGCAATAAGCAATTAACTATATATTAAATTATTTTGAAATCAAGTTTTAGTGGAATTTAAGTGTGAGCGCATGTTATCAGGTAGAAAATGATTTTGGTGATTATACTCTATGTTGAACCCTAAGGAACGATGTAAATCGTGCCATTTAAAATATGTTACCTTCTCTTCCATTACAGAATAAAAGTAGAAAAACTCTCTCAAATTATAATGGAGTTATTTGACTTAATCCGTGAGACTATTTTTCGATGATGGAATACAAAAATAGTAGCAGTATTTATTGAAAAAATTAAAATTTAGTAACACACGAGTGTGTATTCACACAAATGAGGTGATAATTCACGAATGGATATTGCTATTTGTGTGAACAGTAAAACCTATTAAAAAATTATAATGGTTGTAATAGTTGCATTCATTCCTAGCACAAACTGTTTTAGGTTGACTATTACACCATAACTCAATAAGATGCTTTGCTTCATAGACTCCATAACAAGTTTGGTCGGATAAATTGTTGATCAACCATGGGATTATCTCGTATCCTTATGTAAGGGTGCCCAACACCGAAACCTCCCCTAATTAGCAAATATTATGAAAAAGCTTCTAATGCTATCACCGTGAGAGAATTAGAGGTGAAATGTAGTTTTTTTTCTAAAGTCAAACATCAAATAATACTAAGTCAAAGGGAAAAAGGACTAGACGGATTTAAGATGATATTTGCAAAGAGAAAGACAATAATATTAAAAGTATTTAAAAAGCCACAGGAGTGAATTTTTTATCTTAAGTTTAGAATGAATTTTTAGGTATGAAGCAGGAGGAGAAAAAACACTATTTGCATAATTTAAAATTAAATATTAGTTTGGGTTCAAAGATTTTTTTTTCTACTGAGCCTAGGCAAGTCTCCAATTTTGAAGTTTTGACCACCAACGTTGAGAAATAGGACATAATAACGTAATTCCTTAAAGTAGCTAGCGAAACGTATTTCCATGTTACAATTTGGATAGTAATTAAAAAAAATTGTGGTGCTAAGCACATCTCAATTCCTCTTTCTATTACCACAATTAAAAAATACCATAAAAATTACTCTTTCTAATACCTCACATTAAAAAATAGGGGCTACCACCGTTTATACATATTTTTCTTTCTCAGCTTCAATTCGTCTGTTCTTTCTCTTTTTCGAAAACCCTAGACTACCACGATTTTTGTTTCTGACACGGCTCATTCATTTTTTTCTTCACCGAATTCTACGCTACTACAACAATGAGTGGGTGCAAATAAAAAAGTTGTGGTTAAAAATCGAATTTAGCAAAATGGAAGAAGAAGTGAGATAAAATTTGAATCCGTGAAAAGCAACGGCGGTATAGAAACGAACGAATTAGGGTTTTAGATTAATGTTGAATACATGATTATTTCGGCATTCAATGGTTAAGTGAGAGAAGAGACAAAGTTCAATATGGTATTTGTAAGCATACAAAATTTAATGTATTTTAATTTTTTAGTTGTGGTAATAGAAATAGAAAATTGGGGTGCTATTAGCACCATACTAAAAAAAATGAGTGGAATAGTGGAAGCAAGGGAGGAAAAAGAAAGAACAATTGGGCCACTGCATAAACTTAATGCGTGGACTATACAAAAATGTGCACAACGCATGTAAATTATGGAAAACAACAATTTTAGAAAACAAAGTTAACACACAAAATAAAAAACAACATTTATCCATTTTTCATGTTTTGAGAAATGAGAGAAATATGGAGACCAAATCCTCATTTCATGATTGCTACATCCCCTCCGTGGTCCCCTCCATCTTGCTTTCATTCTACCATTTTTCCTTCTATACCTTTAAAGTTTTGTAATTAATTTTAAAAACTAAAAACCCAAAACTCATTTTTAACCAAACACACCCATTTTCTTTGGTCAGAGTTTGATTCAAATTAAATCAGTCCAACCCCAATTAAAACGCGTGGACTAACATACAATTGGGCCACTGCATAAACTTAATGCGCAAGCAGCGCATGTCGAATGTTGATCCCATCCATCGTCTCGGGGAAACAAGTAGATAAATAACATGAAGCCAACGATCTTTATTAGTTTTACTTGATCTATTCTCTTCATGGTCAATAAGCAGTATCAAGCAATGGCGGCAGACACAGCGCATAAAAAGGCATCAATTGTTAGTCGCATTTATGTTTTTGGTGGTTCTCTCTTTGTTTAATTCGCAGCTAATTAACAAAAGGGGTAAAATTCTGTTGCTTTTAAACATCAATTGATTTGACTAAACAGGATTCGAGGATTTCTTTACTATGAGCCAAACTTAGGATTTATTACATGAATAGAATGCTTTACTTATTTGCTAGTTTTTCTATCATAAAGAGGAGCGCATTTGGGAAGAACTCGTTTTGTAAATATTATAAGAAAGGTAGTTTTGAATAATAGCTTCAAACAGCTTTAAATGAACTGTAGAACATAAATGCATATGGATAAACAAGTTAAATTAGTAATAAAACTTAGATGTAGAAGTTTAAACAAGTTATAAACAAGTATTTATTGCTTAAAATTTATCGATGTAACTTAATTCACCTTCTTGGCAAACATGCTCTAAAGAGTGTCAAAAAGTACAACAGCTATTTTTATGTTGTAGTTCGTACATTGCTCCTTATATTTGGTAATAATTGAGTTTTTCTTTTTCCAATAAACTAATATCATGTTAAGTATCATATCACTCCTCCTAATAAGAAGGAAGCACTGATAGCTGTTCTAAAGCTACTTGCGTTTGGCCGAGTGATTTGATACTAGCATAGTGACTGGATATTCCGTTTTGTTTTAATATTGATTGCAGGTGGGTGCTAAAACAGATTATTGCCCAATGCCGTAGCAAGCAGGAGTTAATATCGCTTTCTGAGCGATTGTGGATAGCAGTATGTGTTATCACAAATTTATGTGAACGGACACACCATTAATGCCAACTGCCTAAATAGACTAAGTTTGTATATCACCTTGCAGTGTAATGAGCTATCAGTTCCAGCCTAGCTGTGGTGTTCATATTCACAGTATATTACCCAGAGTGAGCAACTTAGAAGCAAAGACATCACTGCACAAAAAAGGCAAAAGCTAGTAACTTATGTTCGCTCGACACATTTCACTATTTGCAGCTGTCCTAATCTTTGTAGGTCGATATCGTACGCAGTATTTAATATCCAACCAATACCTGGATGTACATAAAGTCCTGCCTATGAGTTGTAGAGAAATAAATGCAATAATAGATGCATTCATCACTGGAGGTTGCCAACAATTTCTCTGTATTTTTTGGTCCACATTGCAGTGGCCTGCAACACATGCTTATATTGATTGGGCCTGTTAAGTAGGTATAACAATCAGATGCTCAAATTTAACTCATTCCAGTAATGTTATCATAAACGGAAATACATTGATATCTTGATTTACAAGTATTAACTTTACCATAAAGATTTTCTGTAAAAATCTTACCTCAAGTTCCCTTTTTTCCCTATCATTTTCAGGAAACTATGGCACTATGGTAGCAAACAAACAACATATCTTTTCACAAACTGAACAAAATAGAACATTCCAAGTATAAGTGTAACTAATTATATCCATATCCAATGCATATTTCTTTTTGTTTGTGATTTTCTCAGAGGTTAACAACATCTGGAATTTCAACGGGGTACCTATCAATGCAATCATTCCAAGGTCCATCAACTGGAGTTTTAATGGTTCGAAGGCACTTCCACACTGCACTATTACACTTGAACCCGCTACCGAAGCCAATCATCCAAACTTTGTCACCCTTTTTCATCCTTCCTTTGGATTCAATGTAGTTGAGCTCGTACCATAGAGAGCTGCTTGATGTGTTTCCGAATCTATGAAGTGACATTCTTGATGCCTCTACGTGTTCTGGTGAGAGCTGTAGGTTCTTTTGGAGTTCATCGATCACTGCTCGACCTCCAGCATGAATGCAGAAATGTTGGAATGCTAGTTTGAAATCTGGAATGTAGGGCTTCCATTTTGGGTTTATAAGTTTCCTTCCTATTAGACTGAACAAGAACAGGAGCTGTTCCGATGCAGGAAGGACCAGTGGGCCCATGGTTGTTATGTTTGCTTTTAGGGCATCTCCGGCTATTGCCATGAGATCTTTAGATAGTGAGATTCCTGTGTGTCCTTCTGAATCCTCTTCTTGGTACACGCATCGATATGCTTTGTCATCAGCTCCTAGTGAAAATGATTCGTTTTTGACTAAATGCGATATACCAATAATTTCACAATAATTGAGTGCTTGGAATATTGTCAGAAGAGCTTGTGTTTTTTTTTTTTTTTTTTTTTTTTTCCCATATATAAGCGTATAAAAAACATGCTTTTCATATATAATTTGTAACATGATAAATATTCAGAAACTTAGTGAAGGTGTCTGATTCATTCATTCTCATACTTGGAGCAAAATAAAACAAAAGTTATCTCTACTTATCAGTGTATATAGTCAAACATTCTACAGGTGAGTTCTTCTGAAATTCTCTTGTGGTGGGTAGTTTAGTATGTATAAGAGGAGAAACATGCATCTTCTATATATCAGCGTAAATAGTTAGAATTTAGTGGATGTATTTAGAAGTGCAAATTAAAAACATGCATTCTCCAGCAAATAATTAGTCGAAGTGGTTCAATTCATTCGTTCTAATGTGGCCGCTGGTTAAGAGTGTGTGTGTACGTGTAATATGATTTCTTACCTTTGTGTGTACGGACTATATGAAGTAGCCTATACTTTGCCCGACGCCTATCTTTTCTTCGGTTTGAGAGTAGCATTGCAGCAGCGCCCATTCTGAACAAGCAGTTTGGCAGCAGCATAGCACGTTCATTTCCATGGTAATAATTTGGAGTAATGATCTCAGTAGAAATCACAAGAGCATTAGAATTCGGGTGAACTTGAAGCAGATCACGAGCAAGATCAATTGATATCGGCCCAGCACTACATCCCATGCCCGACAGATTAAAACTCCGAATATTGCTTCTCAGCTTATAGTTATTAACAATCATAGCAGTTAAAGATGGGGTAGGGGAAAATAAACTACAGTTAAGCACAAGTATATCAATATCCTTAGGCTTAAGTCCTGTTTTCTTAATCAAGTTATCGATAGCTGAAAAAATTACTAGCTTGGCTTCAGCACGTGCGGCTTCCATGGTTGGACTAGGAGGCAAGTAATGATTAGCGGGGGGTAGACAGGTCTCTTCACCAAGACCAGACCTTTCCAGAATCCTGGTTTGAAACTGCACGCTTTTTGGTTCAGAACTTATAAGTCGAATGTGCTCCATAAATGTTGCAAATGGCACTCGACAACTTATAGGTGGCTTGAAACATGCGTAGTCAACAAGATATACAGGTCTTGGCCTGGACATGAAGTAAATTGTACCCAGTATGATCATCACAAATGAAGAACAAAGAACATGAACAGTGCTTAAGTTCAGAGATTTCCACAGGGATATGATCTCATCTGGACCCTTCTCAAGTATTTGTAATGCTACCATGGCTATGACTGGTATCAGAATGAATGAGAGTATGTGATTCACTAGGTACTGGTATCCTAGTTTCACATATTTGAGCTTCACTGAGCTCTGAAACTCCGGTAATGGCCTAGATGGCATTTTCTTTTTGTTTTTCGTTTCCTTCTTCCACCAAGTAATGGTTTTTTTTTGTTGTTCTTTATTTTTATTCAACTGACTAGCTGAAAATGCAGGGGAATTTAAAGAGCATGAAATAGAGGGCACACAGGTTGGTGTATTAAATATTTAAATCATGTAGATTTAAGTCTTTATCGTGAATGTGAAGACATGGGTTGTGTGTGATATGATTAGGGAAAAAATGAGTCAATGTAGACAGTTGGTTTTGATTACTGTAATAAGTACTTAGGAGGGTGTTGGGGGTTAGGACAGTTGGAAAATGAGCGTTTTCTCTAATATTATTATCAAATAATCAGACTAGTATTATCTTTACATATTAAATTGGATAATCTTCTCTAAAAATGAGAGGAATTTGTTCATTTGTCTGTACCTAGCACCATGAATTTTGATGATCCAGACCAAGGATATTATATTTGTAAAACATGGTTATTGCAAATATAGACTTGTTAGTCTGGGTCAGTACATTAGATGTCATGATTCAACGGTACAGATGAGTTGATGAATTTTATTTTTATTTTACTTTTAGTTTTGCTATCTGAGTAGGAGATCCAAATTCTTGTATTTACATAGATCTTCGACTACTATTTTAATTATATATATATTTCATAAACATAATTTGTTAATTTAGACACGCAAGTGTGATTGTAATCAGTTTGGTGTGGGGGTTTAGAAGAGATGATTATAATAGAGACAAACGAGGAACAAAATATTATTTACTTTAAATTTGACATTGGGTGATAAGCTATTGTTTTCATGGACCCAGTTTATGGTTTGATAAGAAACATTACTAATTCGATGTAGATCACTCCATGTTTTAGAAAAAGTCAGTAATAGATCAGTCAGGGTGTAATTTAGCACAGAGAAATGCTAGGGACAGTCGCTTTAAGGCAACTGTCCATGATACTCGCCATACAATTGGCTGTTATTGTGATAGTGGAGCCAATATATAACATGGAAAACTGCATAAAAATAATTACATAGAATCTTTGAACAATCAATGAGCAAGTAACATGGGCAGTTGCTTGAAAGCGACTGTCCCTCGCATTTCCCTTTAGCACAACTCCCTCAACAACCATTAAATAGTATGATGCTTATATGCAACTTATTATTCAGCCTGCATTTACTTGCTTCAATCTAGATAACTATTAATTAATGCCCCGGACTTTTATGTTATTCAGGAATACAAGAGAATCACCTTGTTATGTTCATTTTATAGCGTATTCCTATGGTTATTCAATCCCTGACTAATTTTTTTGTGTCAGACAGTGTCCTAATGACAAACTTCAAGTACTGATATCAAAGAGTTATAATTGAAGGGATTATGCAATGAAATTGAAGAGGGAAAAGGCAGATGAAGTAGTTGATGCAAGTCTGGAAAAGTTGTACAACACTTCACCTAAAACGGTAAGCTGGAATCTATCACTAATCATACTCTTGATTAAATAAGATGGCTATGAAACACTGTTAGGATGTGTGATTACGAAACCGGTGACTAAAATCTTCTTAGTAGAGTTTTAGTTCTAGTTTTCTGGTCTGACACATACATAGATGCATGCACACTTCTTGTGGTACGGTTTGGTGCACAAAACATGGAAATATCAGTTGTTACTATACAAAAAAAATCTGAGGGTTTGAAAATGAAATGATATGATGAGGTGTGTCTAAGATTACTAGATATTTGCATAATATTTGCCAGGTGTGTTAATCAAGCATTTACTCGAGACATACTAGAGGAAAGAGATTGACTGCAAAAGAAGATGAGTCTAACTGCAATCTAGCGTAAGCAGCCCTAAAATTTATATCTAACCTCTTTCATACTACAACAGTATTTTGAATGCCAGGATAGGTCGATGAGCTTACGCTCAAGGCAATGTGTACCTTGTCTGATCCTTGACCACATAAAACACACCAATATTTTCTTCCTTTCTACTCTTTTAATAGATAACAACGATGGAAAATAACGTTGGAAAGTGATAACTATCCATATATTTAATACGAAGTGTAGTGTAAGCATTTGTTGTTGACAAAATGCATGGATTGTCAAGGTGTAATAATAGGAGAAGAATTGAAATATTGGAGTTGTAACAATCAGTGCATTGAGAACGCAAAATTGGGCAAGGGTTTGTTACTTCCTTGTATTGTCAACTAATCAACTATAGATGGAGAAACATTGGCAACGTTTTCTTTACCTGAACAGTGTCACAATCGCACATTATTCATAAGCATTGACGCGCTCAAGTGGGTTTCTTCAGTAAATGTTTACTTCAGTCCAAATCAGGTACTATTGATCAATAAGCAATGTTTATGTATGTGAAGAGCCGTTCCTGCTAGAAAATAAGTATCATAGAGTGCTACATGGCTGAAAATAAGCATCATAGAGTCCGACAATGTACATCAACCGTTTGGGATTTTAGTAGAATTCGAGTTATTTTGGGATTCGATTTATTTTAAGTCGTCGAATTAGATTTTTGAATATGAATTTGGTGTATTTTGTTTAATCCAAACATAAGAAATTAAAAATGATCATTTGAATCAGAATTTGTTTGCATGTAATTTAGCATTAAATCAATTAAAAGTATAACGTGAAATATTATTTTTAAAATACGGATGCTTTTGCATAAATTGGTTCAGAGAATTTTATAACGAAAACATCATTCGTTTCATTGAATTCTAATTTCGCAAAATCGTTTTAAATCGATTTATACGATCAATGTACGGTAGCGACAATCGATTTATACCAAGGTTTAAAATTGCTTTTTTCTGTTCCGTTCCGGTCATTCAAAAATTTCAAATTTCGGTTCCGTTTTGGTTTTTCCGGTAATCCCGGTATAATTCTGTTCCGGTACTTTTTCGTTTGAATACAGTCAGTATGCAATACTAGTATTAATTAACATGCTAAACAAAACTTGTGTGCAATAGTAATATTCGTTGATATGCTAAACAAAACTTACACAAATTGCGCAGCCAATATTGTTAATTTATACAGCACATGATATTAAACAAAATTTATACAGCTCATGAAATTAAACAAATATCCCATCCATAATATATATCTAGTTAAAATTGCTAATTACAATTCTGTACGACCCACAATTATTAAGGGTCCAAAAGACAACGTTTCTTTCTTCTTGATATTAATTCAACGCACGTCTGCAAACTCTGAAATTAAACAAACCACGCGCACCTCCGCACCAAGAAAGAGATTATGATGAACTCCAATCTTAGTTATCGATGAACACTGAATTGAGAG
This sequence comes from Allium sativum, assembly GCA_030737875.1. Lineage (NCBI taxonomy): Eukaryota > Viridiplantae > Streptophyta > Magnoliopsida > Asparagales > Amaryllidaceae > Allium > Allium sativum. The sequence continues at coordinate 170,745,854 of CM060912.1, forward strand.
GCCTCCCTCATCGTTTAGTTCCAAGCTTCTTCTCCTCAATTTCAGCATAATTTTTTTTTGCCCTAAATCCTACTACCGTAAATCCGAAACGGTAAAATTTTGTTATTTCGGTTTGTTCTACGTCGAAACCGGATCCGAACCACCGAGATTCCGACGTACTGGCCGGAAGTTCAAACCTAGATTTATACACTGACCACAAAGGTATTTATTTCATGTGTTTGAACATTCAACCAGACTTATACGTTAACTTGAATATTGGATTTACGGTTCGAATTTACTAAGCTAACCCTAATATGTTCGCGTATATGTATATATATATATATATGTGTGTGTGTGTGTGTGTGTGTGTGTGTATATATATATATATATAGAGAGAGAGAGAGAGAGACTGACTATTTAAACACAAAATCTCAGCCACATATTTAATTTATTTTTATACGAGAGCTGCAAATCATGGGGTAATCCAATGATTGAAATTTTGTGTTATTTAATTTGTGTCAAACTTTTGTGTTTAAATGGACTCTTCCTGCACACACACACACACACACACACACACATATTGGTTCGAATTTGAATTTGTAGATCCAGAATGGATCAAGTAAAAGAGTGGATCCTCAAATTAGGGGATAAAGCATGTCCAAAACCGTCTTGACATTCTGTCTCCTCGTTCCTATGTGCGTATGACGAATTTGTTTCACATGTACTCTTCTCTTCTCTCTGAAAACTTTTCTTCCATTTTCTTCTTAAATTTTCGAGTTTTTATGTGCGATGTGGTAATAGTGGCACGGGCTCGAAACCTGGAATGACATGCTAAGAGCTTACCATATGCATACGCTAGGATCAGCCACTTATGTGGTGCTCGCGGGCCAGACTAATTGCACTAAAAAGGATTTTACGACTCCGGTTGGTTTTCCTTCTGAACAAGTCCAAAAAAAAAAGTGTTCGAAACCTATTAGCATCTATGCGCAGGCCAACTCCGCCCTCTCCGCTTCTTCCCGTCGACGTCAGCCCCGACCCGCACCTCACCGCCTTCCTGGTGCCCTACCTAGCAGCAGACCCGAGACCATACCTGACCACATGCAACCCATACGCACGTCAGCCTCCGTGCCCTGACCTACCACCACCATCGAGATCCGCCTCCTACTTGGTTGCTGCCTCGGCCACAGCACCACTTCCTCTAAGCTCCGCCATCCCTGAAACTGATTCACTTAGAACTCACACACCTGTAGCAGCCAAGCTCCAATCCTACAACTACTTCAAACCTGCTCCGACCACTCCTCTCTGCACTACCCGTCTCGAGCACAACGGCACCAATAAGATTTTCCGCCTCTCCTTGGCACTAGGTGCGCTTGTGTTATTTTGTGTGATTATATTTCATTAATTCCTTCCTAAGCAGTGAGAAGGAGATGTGCTTGGCTTGGTTGTATTGTTGTCGCATCCATACTTAAAGGCATGAGTTCAAACTCTTGGTATGTCAGGCTTACTCAAAATGGGTCATGGTTCACAAGTGGGATGTTGTGCTTATCGTACCAGATAGGGTGTTTCATCAGCAAATCTGTATTGCTGCAACGGCTAGATGTATCTGTGAAAGATATATATGTGATTGACATTGTACAAAGATTGGTTCGTGGGAAGTCGAGTTTGAACAGTTTCAATGATAAAGCACCTGATCATCATTGCAATGTTGTTCTTACAGTCGCAGTTCACATATACGCCCAGCGTATGCGTGTCCGTATCCATGCACGTGGGGGTTCAGGAATTCGAGAAGAGATCGTCGTTGAGGTGTGTGTTTACGCACTCACTCTTAACTAATGTTTCATGCAAGTTAATAAAATAATGTGTTTTATATCTGTTCTTCGATTTTAATTGCTACGTGAATTATTTGGTTGCAAATTTGAATTGGTTGAACTGTTTGTGCACACGCTGACATGATATCTATAGATACATGTGTAGGAGAATTGATATTCATCTATGATGTATACCCATGTTATCGATATTTGGTTATGTTACGTATATTACAAGTGACCATTATGATTGTTGTTAATTCTTTTTTAATATCGGACATGTTTTGACATATTCATTTGTGATACTAGAAAGGGTTGAAATAATATATATACCTAAAATAAATTATAAATATTTCACTTAGCCTAGGTAGAAAATTAAATTATAAACACTGTTGGTCAAAATGAATTGTTTGATAAAATGAAATTGGTTTGGAATTTAATAGTGAATTATTTAAATTTTAATCGAAATTGTTTTAAGCATTTATTTGTTACTCGACTCGATTTGTTACTAAATTGAGTTTTTATGAGAATTCATTGACGAACGATTTTGAATCGATTTATTTATTAAAAATCGACTTTTGAAATTTAAATATAAATCGACTAAAATTGAGAAATTGTATATTTAAATATAATGACGTTAATGGAGGTTGTTATTGTGATTAACAATTGTGAATTTGAGTCAATAACGTGGATTTATTATTTTACTAGATTTTGTAAAGTTTGTTTTTTTAATTGGAATTTAATTTGTGATTTATCGATGTATAGTTCGATGTGATTTGAACTTGAAATATAATGTAATTTAGGTTGAGATTTTACATGGGTAATTCTAAATTAACTTCGAACTTATGATTTAATCTTAAATTAAATCCCTTATTTTGGAATATATATATATATATATATATATATATATGTTATAATTGAATTTTATGGGATTTTGTCAAATGGAACCAAATTTTGAATTGAATTCTATTTTGAAATGACTTGTTGAAATGAAACCTTGTATATGGAAATTTGAAAATTTATAATTTCAATTCGACTTGGAATATGAAATGGTACAAATGTATAATTTAAATTGTTAAATGAGATCGACAAATAAAGTTTTATTTAATTTGTGAATTTCAAATCTTAAAGTGAACGTAAGGTTTGAATTGGATTTATCGGAATTGGATCATTTAAAGTATTACCTCTAAGAGTTGAGATTTAAACCAATATAATAAAGTAGGCTAAATTTGTGATTTTAAGTGTTGTAATCGGTAACAGGTTTGAAATTCAAATACATTGAAACATATTCAATGAAATGTGTTTAAATTTGGTAATTAAAATTTAATTCATTGAATTGACATTGATGTTTGGATCTTTGAATCTGATTTCGGCTTCGCTTTAAATGGTAAATTGAAATGACTGAAATTATGTTTCGAATTGGAAATTGATTCCGGAAATGGTTTGAAGTGGATTTTGGAACTCGATGTTGGATCTATATGGTTTAAAAGGAAATAAACTATTTATTCCAAAATATTATACTCATATTATTCCAAAATATTTAGTAATATTTTATATTAAACTATTTTGTTTAAACTATTTTTCTTATACTATTTTATTTCATATTATCCTATATATATTTATCTTTATTAAACTATTATTTTTTAATCATAACTACTTTTTATATCTATACAAACGCTTTGAATAGAAAGTTTATCTCTGACCCAAATTGTTAAGCTCAGTTTGTTTGAATATAATTATCATTCAGATAACGATAACCGTGACATATAATCTAAATAAAAATTTCAATTTTGATAATGAACTGATTTATAATATGAACATATGAAATTGGTGTTAACACTACAAGAAAGAGTGGCATTTCCGACGACTAGAAACCGTTGGCGGCCGTCGGAAGTCATCGGAAGCCGCCAGAAATATAGGTGTCGGGGAGCAGTGTTTCCGAAGTTTCCCGACAACAACCATCGTATATTTTTCCGCTGAGTTCAGGCGGCTTTCGGCAGTTACCGACGACTTTTGATACGTGTCGGAAGCCGCCGGATAATACATAATTGTAAGCCGCCGGGAGCCGTCATAAAACCTACTGCTAATTTTTTATATTTCTGCCGCATTTTGGCCTTACTGCCACATTTCATATACAAACACTCTTCCACCACTGCTATACAGTACCCAATATACACAATTCCAACCAAAAATCAAAATATAGCTTCATGCAATTCACCAAACCATAAAATACATAAAATCAAGTCATACCAGTCAAACAACCGTACAATACATTACAAACTATCCAGAAACAACCAAAACGTCAAGTCTACAAGCATATGACCAACCAACCAAGTGTATCATCACATAATACAACATCAAGTCTATCATATATACAACCAACGATCAAACATGTCCCAATTAACAGTCAAACAAGTATGTTATCCGCTCAGTCACAAAAAAACATACATCCCAAAAGCATCAATCGTTTGCAGAATTACCTTCAAAGCCAGCGGAGGAAGGGAAGTAGCCAAACTCCTGCATGTACTCAGTAATACGCTGATCCAGCAGTTGCGTCATCTCTATGGCCTGGCGACGGTTTTGATCCTCAAGCTGCGCCATTCTATCCCTCAAACTTTCGATCTCCGCACGATCGATACGGCTCGGCTTTGTCGGCCTCGTCTACGGATGCTAGTCTGTAATGATTATATAATTTAGTTTCTAATATATTATTGAACGCATATCTTCTAATATATTATTTACTGCTTGATTGCCAAATCCGTATCGTCTGCTCCGTGACGGTGGATTCATAACTGACTCGAATATAGCACATCTTCCACATCTGTGATCAGTTGCCACGACCCGTCTCAGCCAACCTTTTTTGCCGCTGCTCCATAAATATATTTAAATAAATCAATTACTAATAGTAAATAGAATGAAACACAGTTTAATAAGCGAAACAATTACAAATAGTAAATAAATTGAAATACGCTTATATGGCTCTTGCTAGATTTCTGATCGTGCTATGTATATAAAACCGTCCCATCCGGATTTACATGCTCGATGGCATGCGTACGGGTAAATATGTTCGTATACGACATGGGACCCTCCGCCTTCGCTTCCTGAAATTGATTATTTTATACAATTATTGTACGTTCAAAATTATATAGTAAAACAAATATTTACAATTTAAATTCAGTAAATTTACCAAATTCTGCTAATATTGCTGAAATGACTGTAATTCTCCTCAATGGGTGACGGGATTTTTATTTTTGTTTGCAGAGTTTCTTTTCGTCTTTATTTGTACATTCAAAATTGAATACATTGGTTATCGATCAACTATTTTTCGATATTTAATTATCTATTAATCAAATATTTGGAAAAAAAAGTTGTAGACCTACCTTCACCTCCTTACTATTCCGGTATTTCAACCAACATTCCCATACATTTGCCCACATCCAATTCAGTTTCTTTGATGTTTCTTCACTTCATACATTGCATCCTTATAATTCTTTTGCATTTTACGCATCTAGTAATCTCATGCAAGCTGCATATCATCTGTCTGGAAGTCCAGCTCGGCCTTTGTTTCACCAAAAAAAAAAAAAAAAACATTACCCTGTAAATGATAAACAATACAAAAGCGATAAAGAATTAAAAATGAAAAACAGAAGAAAAAAATACTTATAAGCACATCTTGCCAGATGCACTCTACTATGTACGGAGGTATGGCGTCCCACTTCGGCTAACAATCCGACATCCTACTCCGATTTGCTGCTCTAGAAACATCAAATACAATACGTGATGGTTGTAAATCGAATCATCTGTTTTTTAATATGATTCACATCAGTATATGTATCATAAAAAAAATTAAGATGTTGAATATAGTTTATTTGAAATGACCTGAACTTCTCCGTGAAGGAAAGCACAGATTGAGTGAAGGACAAGACTGACCAGAACGCAGGCAGAAGAACAGTTCATTGTTAATCACAACAATTCCATCAGATTACAAGAATATACAAAGTATGAATAAATATTACACAGAAATATTAGAGATTTAAATTACATTCAAATACCTCGCGGTGGAAATAATACAAAACACAACAAAAAGAGATATACGGATCCAAAGCTTTCCGGATATCGTTCCAGCTGTAAGCCAGGATCATGTGAATATAAAGCTGCAAAACCAAAACTACTAGCTGCCCGTGTCAAAAATTAGGGCACCTAGAGTTTAGGTTAAAACAATAAACTTCAGGTCAGTCATGTGACTGGTGTGAGAACTAAAACAGTTATTAATCTTTATTTTAAAGTTAGGTAAATCAAGGGACCACGCCGTATAACACGGAACATGTTTCCTCCCAAGAATACCAGTGTATAAAACAACAGCGCCATGCTAAATAAAGAAAATTGAAGCTATTATAAGACCCAGGTCCCATCACACAATGCAACGCAAGACGGAGGATAGGGTTTTTACCTTATAATAGCCAAGAATGCTTGATATGCTAAATTTCATCTTTTGATTCCTAATCAGACTCCAACCGTAAATTAGTAAGAGAACGATTCTCTAAGTATTAACCCCGAAGGCCGAAACCAACATCAGACCAATACTCAGGAAACCACCCATCTTAGCTCGTTTCCAGTTAGTTTCTGATTTTATATACAATCATAAATATCAATCATAGGCGACATGAGCGTCGCATGCCACTATGTCGCCATATATAAGTATACAATCAAAACCATAATTGTCACGTATTGGAAATTGGGTTTCCTTCTGTGAACCGAGGCAAAAGATAGTCCTCTACCGATTCGAGACGCTCTAGCCCGTGTCTTAGGTCAGAGCTCGAGTGACCTTTGGATCATCAGGGTCGGTCCACCGATGTGGATTATTATGCTGGAACGCTACGTTTCCCCGCCCTTTGGGGCGTCAATGAGTCAACGAATGACTCCATCGGCTTCACATAGTCACCGATATATCCGAGGCGCCTCGCAATAGCAACCACCACATAAGTCAAACTCGTCAGGGAATGTAAAACCACTGACGCCACTTCTAGCTAGAAGGGAACGCATGCCCTCCCTGATGTCCTCTCCCGTTTCTGGTTCACAACCGGGGTGTGAGGCCCGCGAATCCACGTTACACAAAGCTATGCCACACAGGCCGTGCTTTGATCATCAACCACAAGACTTTGCTTTTCAACAGAAGCCTTGATCAATTGCCACTTAGGCATGCCACACAGGCAATTCACTCCATGCGTTTGATATCCATCAATATATAACCTCTGAGCTCGTACGTCTCAGAGAAGGGCGTTAAGCAAGAGAATAAATTCTCCGCCGCCAAACAGATATATATTTAATAGAAATCAATCACATAGAATAAAATCCAATGTCAGACACATAGTCCATTTACAAGTCCGTTCTGGCTCGGAACGAAACCGGAGGCACCTTATACCTCACATATCCATCGATCTCTAAGTACGTCTGGACGACCACCAACTGATTCCCTCCTCTTGGGCGTGCGACCTAATCAAGATCATCAGTAACCACCCAAACGACGTGAAGACCTCTGGTCTTCAACCACCGTCTTCACCTTCGACACCATGTCGAATCATTTACTCAGAATGGGATAAACCCGGTCTTTCTGAATAACTCGCGTATATAATAAACAAATGTTACACAAACATAATATACGCCTCATTCCAATTCATCAGTCGCTAACCGTAAATTACTAAGAGAACAATTCCCCAAATATTAACCCCGAAGGCCGAAACCAACATCAGATCAATACCCAGGAAACCATTCTGCTTAACTAACATATAGTTAGTTTCTAAATTTCACATTCTTAGGGAAAGGTTCCCATTAATTTTGTCAAAGATAAATTCCTTTAAATTTATTCTTTAATCTTCCTTTGAATATCACTTCGAACTAGTCGGGATTAGCAAACCACACCAAAGTAATCATTTATTTTATTTCCCAATCCCAACCTATTCATCCCATGAAGTAAAACTGGTCATACTTCATATCTAACACCACGGTGTTATCGGTAAATTCAATTACCTTTTCACGTTCAAATCTAATTAAAGATTTAACTATCGCCTGGAGCAAAACTGGTGATACTCCATTCTCGATCATTTCAATCTAATTAAAGATTCATTAAAACTCCACTTAGTTTTAATCTTTAACTGGGTTAAAGAATCAGTATCATTTAAAACACGGTTCACGATAAACCCAAAATCACATTCCATTATATCAGCTTTTAACCGTAAAATAGCAAGTGAGCAATTCCCTAAATATTAACCCCGAAGGCCGAAACCAACATCGGATCAATACCCAAGAAACCATTCAACTTAACTAATCTCCAGTTAGTTTTTGATTTTCTTAACTCAGTTGGGTCTAAAACAGTATTATGGAAGATACCGTTCACAACAAAATCACATTCCATTAATTATCGGGTTAAAGAACAAGTGTTATTTAAAACACCGTTCACGATAAACCCAAAAATCAATTCAAATTCAATTTATTTATTTCAAAAATAAATTGATTTTAATTCTAGTTCAAAACTAGTTCATTTCGATAAAAATCTATTTTCATCTTCTCAAATATGGAGTTTTTCATCCCAGTTTTTCCCAAATCATTTCTTATGATTTTACACAAATTATTACTATTTTAATAATTTTATCAAGGCCCGTACAGTCGATTTCCATCAACGACCATCGAAATGCACTTACAGCGACCTTTTCCAAATTTGATTTGGGCATAATTCCAAATCCAACCGTTAGATCTGAGATTTCTAATATCCATTGGAAAGCTCTTTTCGATACGAACCCAACGGTTCCGGTTTCAGGAGAATCCGACGGTCGGATCTCCCGCAATATCCATTCGAAGTCAATGGTCGAAATTCACGAACTGTCGCGGCGCGGCGCGTTCTATTCAGGCCGTTATATATAAAATATATATATTATATATATTTCGTCGATTTCCTTTTAAAACGAATTTTATAAATTGTTTTAAATTCGTTTCAAAAACAATTTCAACTTCCATTTCAAATTCAAATCAAAATTGAATTTTTACTTATAAATTTGTTTTAAATTCATTTCAAATTGATTTTAATTCAAATCGATTTTTAATTCAATTTCAGTTCATCTTCAATTCAATTTGAATTTCAAATTAATTCAATTTCAATTCGAATTCATTTCTATTCAATTTCAATTCGAATTCATTTCTATTCAATTTCAAATCAAAAGTGAATCTTCCACATCATCGATATACAAACGATAATATTTTCAAAATGTTATATTTTGAAATCACTTCCTTTTCGATATTCGTTATAAAAACGAATAAAATCGATATAAATATCGCTCGCGTCAAAATGGCGCAAATCTAATCAACACGGCTTCATATATTTCTATTTTCAAATATTCTATTTCAAATATTTCTTTTTCTAATATTTCTATTCAAGTATTTCTTTTCCAAATATTTCTATTCAAATATTTCTTTTTCAAATATTCTATTTCAAATATTTCTATTCAAATATTCTATTTCAAATATTTCTTTTTCAAATATTCTATTTCAAATATTTCTTTTTCAAATATTTCTATTCAAATATTTCATTTTCAAATATTTTATTTCAAATATTTCTTTTTCAAATATTCTATTTCAAATATTTCTTTTTCAAATATTTCTATTCAAATATTCTTTTTCAAAACTGGAATGAGGCCCAATCAATTACCATATAATGTTAATCATATGGATTTTTCGACAACACATGTATATAATAACAACGATAAATAATCAACCATCATCCAGAGTGCACCACACAACTTCATAATCTTTAAATATAAATAATTAACGCTTACACAGTCTGTCAATCCATCGATTGTCATACAACTAAACAATCGGGATTAGTGTACGTAAAATCTCATCCCAATACCCGTGTGGGGTTTCAAATCAACAAAAACATATTTTATTTGTGCCGTTGGGCGTTGTGTAAAATTTATCGTCCCAATCAATATCATTCAAATGTGTGTATATAAACAAATCGTTCAATTTGTTTATAAATATTTATTTTATATACACGTTAAAAATTATATTTTTAACTATAAAATATTTTCCACTATAAAATATTTTATTTCATTCTACATCACACAATCAACTACACATCAAAATCAAACAAATAAGCATACAAGCCGTCCATGGTCTGTGGACGACGGGTGTCGGGTGCTACTAAGCACCGTCTGCATCCTAGTATATATTTCAACTAGAAAATAAATTAAAAGTGAGGAGTTCTCATCGACTAGCTAATCCAATACCACGACTCTTCATATGTAGGAAGTCTTTGTCGTGCTCACCTTTTGTCAATTTCATCGTCCGTGTCCACTACATATATAAAAATCGCATTTTTATATTCACTATATATATATATATATATATATATATAAATCACAATTTTACACCGCTACTATATACATAAAAATTCTATTTTTATCTTGCTAGTAATATAATAAAAATTATATTTTTATTACTCTACATAAATCAAAATCATATTTTTATTCTTCCAATGATATAAAAATCATATTTTTATTATCTCTATAATATAAAAATTATATTCTTATTTCCTTTATGCACTAAAAATTAATTCTTTTCTAAAGTAAAAATCAATTCTTTCTAATATGAAAAATCAAAATTTTCTATCGTTAAAAATCTCAACTTTCTATATTGTTGTTCATATCAAAATCCTAGCTTTTATACGAATAAAAATCGTATTCTTGTCTAAGCCAAAATCATATTTAAAACCGATTTTAATAATGTGTTTTTAACATATATAAAAAAAACTGATTTATAAATATATATATATATATATATATATATATATATATTAACACAAACAAGAACAGATTTTTTAAAAAATATATTAAAATAAACGAAAAAAAACTCACCTTCGCTGGCTTGGACGTTGACTGCGCTAGGGGGGGGGGCTTCGCTGTCGAAGGAGAGGCGCGCTGGACTGGCGCCTGGCCATCAGAGGCGGCGGCGGGCCCTAAGGCTGCTGGCGGCGCGTCGTTTCGGGGGGGGGGGGGGGGGTCGGGTGCTACTTGCGTTCGATTGGGGAGGGGTTTCCTTTAGGGGAGGTCGTGGTTCAGGAGGGGGGACAGACTGGAGGTGGCAACGCACTGGCAGGAGGCGGCGGAGGGTGCGACATCATGGGTGCTGGCAGCGGGTTCGACGAGTCTAGGTTTTTTCATTTTTTTTAATTTCGAATGAAGTCTACGGGCAAGAGAAAGAAGGGGGGAAGGGTTTATGAAAAATTTATATTATTTTTATTTATAAAACCAAAAGTTACTTTTTCATTTGAACGCTGAATCAAACCCAACGACTGTTGTCCATAGCTAATTACCCCCATTCCGAACACAATGGGACATGTATCATGAGACAGTTCGGCTGTTACGACCAATTTTCGTCAAAATTAAAATATAAATCTACATATTGAATTTGAACGCACATTTCAATTTACTGGGGCCACACACGAACTCTAAAAATCCCCGAAAAATATTTTATAGCTTCGTATTGACGATACGGTCCTATCAACACTAATTTCGTCAGATTCCGGGACCATTTGAAAAATGGCCATTTTCCAGTCGATTAAAATCAACTAAAACTGGACAAACGCGTTTTCCTTCGCCACGCTCACATATTGATTCAGAAATTTACGAATTTTGAAACCTAGCAATAACTAGACATCCCAGATCCAACAAAAGTGGTTTCGTCGAAAACCGAGGTCGTTTGCAAAATTTCCGTTTTTAAGGGCCTTTATATATATATTAAAATATATATAAATTCCACAGCGACTATTCTGAATTTTCAACTGGACGTAACTTTTGATTCCCGCTATCAAATTTCAAATTTTCGGATTCGTTGGAAAGATATTCCCAAATAGATTCTAATATTTTTGGTTTCGCCAAAATCCGGTTTATTTTGAATCTTGCACATTCATTTAAAATCTGAAATCGAATTTTTGAACTATCGCGCCATTTTCTGTTCCTTTTATAATTTAAAATAAAATATTTATATTATAACGACGATCTATACAAATATATTCGTTCGAATTCTATTCAAAATAAATTTCTCGTCGTTTTTATTTAAAATAATTCATTTTAAATAATCAAAATTCGCTAAAATCGCCAAAATAAATTTTTTATATTGGCTCAGATTTCCGGGTTATTACAATCTCCCCCACTTAAAACTTTTCGTCCCCGAAAAGGAACGAAGCCGAAAGTTGTTTAACTAATCAACTCAACTTCCTTTATTTTCATTACGTTTTAAGTTCTTCAACTTTTCAGTTTCTAAGAACTTTTCAAATTTTTCAAAAAATTTGGCTAACACCCTAAATTTTCGAAAAATTTCGCCATAACCTCTCCTGCACCGGGGACTTCGGGATATTTCATATAGCCTCCCATGGCCTTCTTCAATCCAAAAGAAAAGGCCAAGCGGCTAGCCAATCGGCTCACAAAATCATCCAAAACCCAAGAAACACAATAAACATGTACCTATTTGTCGGGCAAACAATTTTATTCCTCTTCTCTAGCCTCCTTGCTATGACCTGTTCAATGTAAGTACATGTATATGCATGCTAATGCGACTAATTTTCAACACAACTCAATATTCGGTTCAATTGGGCTAAAGGTTCAACATTTAATTAATCAAACAATAATCAAACAACACAACCAGCAATCAATTAGTTCATTATCATTTCAAACTCATAATTTTGATACATAGTCAAAAATCACATTTTTGATGCCAAATCACAACAATAAGCCCTATCTAATTTTGGTTCTCACACCAGTCTAAAGGAAATATGTAGACATCACACTTTCGAAACTCGAATATAAACACTGATGATGCACGTGCTATCATCAGTACCATCTCCGGGCGACTAGAGTGTGATTCTATATCTATCCAGTATATTAAAACTTCGATTACAATCGGATGTATACGCAAAATCTTTATATACTGCATTGTCCAAATTCAATATAAATAAATAATCAAATATGAATAGTTGATTTAAATTTTCAAAACAAAATTTGTTTTCACTTTTATTTTAAAAATACTACCCTTCACACTCGTTCTAGGATACTACTGATCCTATCTCTAACGATTCATTCTCGTTGGATATTACTAATCCAATCTCTGATGAATTCTTTCGTTTGGTTCTAACGTGTCTTGTTCTCTGAGCTTTGTAAACCAAAGCTCTGATACCAACTGAAACGACCCGAACTTCCCCGTGAAGGAAAGCACGGATTGAGTGGAGGATAAGACAGACCAGAACGCAGACAGAAGAACATTTCATTGTTAATTACAACAATTCCATCAGATTACAAGAATATACAGAGTATGAATAAATATTACACAGAAATATCAGAGATTTAAATTACATTTAAATACCTCGCAGCGGAAATAATACAAAACACAACAAGAAGAGATATACGGTTCCAGAACTTTCCGGATATCGTTCCAGCTGTAAGCCATGATCCTGTGAATATAAATCTGCAAAACCAAAACTACTAGCTGTCCGTTTCAAAATTAAGGCACCCAGAGTTTAGGTTAAAACAATAAACTCCACGTCAGTCATGTAACTGGTGTGAGAACTAAAACAGTTATTAATCTTTATTTTAAAGTTAGGTGAATCAAGGGACCACGCCGTATAACACGGAACGGGTTTCCTTCCAAGAATACCAGTGCATAAAACAACAGCGCAATGCTAAATAAAGAAAAATGAAGCTATTATAAGACCCAGGTCCCATCACACAATGCAACGCATGCCAGAGGATAGGGTTTTTACCTTATAATAGCCAAGAATGCTTGATATGCTAAATTTCATCTTTTGATTCCTAATCAGACTCCAACCGTAAATTAGTAAGAGAACGATTCCCTAAGTATTAACCCCGAATGCGAAACCAACATCAGACTAATACTCAGGAAACCACCCATCTTAGCTCGTTTCCAGTTAGTTTCTGATTTTATATACAATCATAAATATCAATCATAGGCGACATGAGCGTCCCATGCCACTATGTCGCCATATATAAGTATACAATCAAAACCGCAATTGTCACGTATTGGAAATTGGGTTTCCTTCTGTGAACCGAGATAAAAGATAGTCCTCTACCGATTCGAGACGCTCTAGCCCGTGTCTCAGGTCAGAGCTTGAGTGACCTTTGGATCGTCAGGGACGGTCCACCAATGTGGATTATTATGCCTGTACGTTTTCCCGCCCTTTGGGGCGTCAATGAGTCAACGAATGACTCCATCGGCTTCACATAGTCATCGATATATCCGAGGCGCCTCGCAACAGCAACTACCACATAAGTCAAACTCGTCAGGGCGTGTAAAACCACCGACGCCACTTCTAGTTAGAAGGAAACACATGCCCTCCCTTATGTCCTCTCCCGTTTCTGGTTCACAACCGGGATGTGAGGCTCGCGAATCAACGTTACACAAAGCTATGCCACATAGGCCGTGCTTTGATCATCAACCAAAAGACTTTGCTTTTCAATAGAAGCCTTGATCAATTGCCACTTAGGCATGCCACACAGGCAATTCACTCCATGCGTTTGATATCCATCAATATATAACCTCTGGGCTCGTACGTCTCAGAGAATGGCATTAAGAAAGAGAACAAATTCTTCGCCGCCAAACAGATATATATTTAATAGAAATCAATCACACAGAATAAAATCCAATGTCAGACACACATTCCATTTACAAGTCCGTTCTGGGTCTGAACGAAACCGGAGGCACCTTGTACCTCGCATATCCATCGATCTCCAAGTACGTCTGGACGACCACCAACTGATTCCCTCCTCTTGGGTGTACGGCCCAATCAAGATCATCAGTAACCACCCAAACGACGTGAAGACCTCCGGTCTTCAACCACCGTCTTCATCTTCGACACCACGTCGAATCAGTTATTCAGAATGGGATAAACCCGGTCTTTCTGAATAACTCGCGTATATAATAAACAAATGTTACACAAACACAACATACGCCTCATTCCAATTCATCAGTCGCTAACCGTAAATTAGTAAGAGAAAAATTCCCCAAATATTAACCCCGAAGACCGAAACCAACACCAGATCAATACCCAGGAAACCATTCTGCTTAACTAACCTACAATTAGTTTCTAAATTTCACATTCTTAGGGAAAGGTTCCCATTAATTTTATCAAAGATAAATTCCTTTAAATTTATTCTTTAATCTTCCTTTGAATATCACTTCAAACTAGTCGGGATTAGCGAACCACACCGAAGTAATCATTTATTTTATTTCCCAATCCCAACCTATTCATCCCATGAAGTAAAACTGGTCACTCTTAATATCTAACACCACGGTGTTGTCGGTAAATTCAATTACCTTTTCACGTTCAAATCTAATTAAAGATTTAACTATCGCGTGGAGCAAAACTGGTGATACTCCATTCTCGATCATTTCAATCTAATTAAAGATTCATTAAAACTTCACTTAGTTTTAATCTTTAACTGGGTTAAAGAATCAGTGTCATTTAAAACACGGTTCACGATAAACCCAAAATCACATTCCATTGTATCAGCTTTTAACCGTAAAATAGCAAGTGAGTAATTCCCTAAATATTAACCCCGAAGGCCGAAACCAACATCAGATCAATACCCAAGAAACCATTCAACTTAACTAATCTCTAGTTAGTTTCTGATTTTCTTAACTCAGTTGGGTCTAAGAACAGTATTAAGGAAGATACCGTTAACAACAACCGAAAATCACATTCCATTAATTATCGGGTTAAAGAACAAGTGTTATTTAAAACACCGTTCACGATAAACCCAAAAATCAATTCAAATTCAATTTATTTATTTCAAAAATAAATTGATTTTAATTCTAGTTCAAAACTAGTTCATTTCGATAAAAATCTATATTTATCTTCTCAAATATGGAGTTTTTATCCCAGTTTTTCCCAAATCATTTCTTATGATTTTACACAAATTTTTACTATTTTTAATAATTTTATCAAGTCCCGTACAGTCGATTTCCATCAACGGCCATCGAACTACACTTACAGCGACCTTTTCCAAATTTTATTTGGACATAATTCCAAATCCAACCGTTAGATCTCAGATTTCTAATATCCATTGGAAAGCTCTTTTTCGATACGAACCCAACGGTTTCGGTTTCAGGAGAATTCGACAGTCGGATCTCCCGCAATATCCATTCGAAGTCAATGGTCGAAATTCACGAACTGCCGCAGCGCGGCGCATTCTATTCAGGCCATTATATAATATATATATATATATATTATATATTTCGTCGATTTCCTTTTAAAACAAATTTTATAAATCGTTTTAAATTCGTTTCAAAAACAATTTCAACTTCCATTTCAAATTCAAATCAAAATTGAATTTTTCCTTATAAATTCGTTTTAAATTCATTTCAAATCGATTTTTAATTCAATTTCAGTTCATTTTCAATTCAATTTGAATTTCAAATGAATTCAATTTCAATTCGAATTCATTTCTATTCAATTTCAATTCGTGTTCATTTCTATTCAATTTCAAATCAAAATTGAATATTCCACATCATCGATATACAAATGATAATATTTTCAAAACGTTATATTTTGAAATCACTTCCTTTTCGATATTCGTTATAAAAACGAATAAAATCGATATAAATATCGCTCGCGTCAAAATGGCGCAAATCTAATTAACACGGCTTCATATATTTCTATTTTCAAATATTTTGTTTCAAATATTTCTATTCAAGTATTTCTTTTCCAAATATTTCTATTCAAAATATTTCTTTTTCAAATATTCTATTTCAAATATTTCTATTCAAATATTCTATTTCAAATATTTCTTTTTCAAATATTCTATTTTAAATATTTCTTTTTCAAATATTTCTATTCAAATATTTCTTTTTCAAATATTCTATTTCAAATATTTCTTTTTCAAATATTCTATTTCAAATATTTCTTTTTCAAATATTTCTATTCAAATATTCTTTTTCAAAACTGGAATGAGGCCCAATCAATTACCATATAATGTTAATTAAATGGATTTTTCTACAACACATGTATATAATAACAACGATAAATAATCAACCATCATCCAGAGTGCACCACACAACTGCATAAGTATTAAATATAAATAATTAACACTTACACAGTCTGTCAATCCATCGATTGACATACAACTAAACAATCGGGATTAGTGTACGTCTAATCTCATCCCAATACCCGTGTGGGGTTTCAAATCAACAAACACATATTTTATTTGGGCCGTTGGGCGATGTGTAAAATTTATCGTCCCAATCAATATCAGTCAAATGTGTGTATATAAACAAATCGTTCGATTTGTTTATAAATATTTATTTTATATACACGTTAAAATTATATTTTTATCTATAAAATATTTTCCACTATAAAATATTTTATTTCATTCCACATCACACAATCAACTACACATCAAAATCAAACAAACAAGCATACAAGCCGTCCATAGTCTGTGGACGACGGGTGTCGGGTGCTACTAAGCACCGTCTGCATCCTAGTATATATTTCAACTAGAAAATAAATTAAAAGTGAGGAGTTCTCACCGACTAGCTAATCCAATACACGACTCTTCATATGTAGGAAGTCTTCGTCATGCTCGCCTTTTGTCAATTTCGTCGTCCGTGTCCACTACATATATAAAAATCGCATTTTTATATTCACTATATATATATATATATATAAATCACATTTTTACACCGCTACTATATAGATAAAAATTCTATTTTTATCTCGCTAGTAATATAATTAAAATTATATTTTTATTACTCTACATAAATAAAAATCATATTTTTATTCTTCCTATGATATAAAATTCATATTTTTATTATCTCTATAATATAAAAATTATATTTTTATTTCCTTTATGCACTAAAAATTAATTCTTTTCTAAAGTAAAAACCAATTCTTTCTAATATGAAAAATCAATTTTTTCTATCGTTAAAAATTTCAACTTTCTATAGTTAAAAATCTCAACTTTCTATATTGTTGTTCATATCAAAATCCTAGCTTTTATACGAATAATCATATTTAAAACCGATTTTAATAATGTGTTTTTAACATATATAAAAAAAACTGATTTTATAAATATATAAATATATATATATATATATATATTTTAACACAAACAAGATCAGATTTTTTTTAAAAAAAAATTAAAATAAACGAAAAAAACTCACCTTTGCTGGCCTGGACATTGACTGCGCTAGGGGGGGGCTTCAGTGTCGAAGGGGAGGCGCGCTGGAGTGGCGCCTGGCCATCAGAGGCGGCGGCGGGCCCTAAGGCTGCTGGCGGCGCGTCGTTTCGGGGGGGGGGGGGGTCGGGTGCTGCTTGCGTTCGATTGGGGAGGGGTTTCCTTTGGGGGAGGTCGTGGTTCAGGAGGGAGGACGGACTGGAGGTGGCGGCGCACTGGCAGGAGGCGGCGGAGGGTGCGACATCGTGGGTGCTGGCGGCGGGTTCGACGAGTCTAGGGTTTTTCATTTTTTTTATTTCGAATGAAGTCTACGGGGAAGAGAAAGAAGGGGGGTTTTATGAAAAATTTATATTATTTTTATTTTTAAAACTAAAAGTTACTTTTTCATTCGAACACCGAATCAAACCCAACGACTGTTGTCCATAGCTAATTACCCCCATTCCGAACACAATGCGACATGTATCGTGAGCCAGTTCGGCTGTTACGACTAGTTTTCATCAAAATCAAAATATAAATCTATATATTGAATTTGAACGCACATTTCAATTTACTGGGGCCACATACGAACTCTAAAAATGCCCGAAAAATATTTTCTAGCTTCGTATTGACGATACGGTCCTATCAACACTTATTTCGTCAGATTCCGAGACCGTTTGAAAAATGATCATTTTCCAGTCGATTAAAATCAACTAAAATTGGTCAAACGCGTTTTCCTTCGCCACACTCACATAATGATTCAGAAAATTACGAATTTTGAAACCTAGCAATAACTAGACATCCCGTATCCAACAAAAGTAGTTTCATCGGAAACCGAGGTCGTTTGCAAAATTTCCATTTTTAAGGGCCTTTATATATTTTAAAAAATATATAAATTCCACAGCTACTATTCTAAATTTTCAGCTGGACGTAACTTTTGATTCCCGCTATGAAATTTCAATTTTTCGGATTTGTTCGAAAGATATTCTCAAATAGATTCTAATATTTTTGGTTTCGCCAAAATCCTGTTTATTTTGAATCCTGCACATTCATTTGAAATTTGAAATCGAATTTTTGAACTACCGCGCCATTTTCTATTCCTTTTATAATTTAAAATAAAATATTTATATTCTAACGACGATCTATAAAAATATATTCGTTCGAATTCTATTCAAAATAAATTTCTTGTCGTTTTTATTTAAAATAATTCATTTTAAATAATCAAAATTCGCTAAAATCGCCAAAATAAAAATTTTAAATTGGTTCAGATTTCCGGGTTATTACATTATTTCTTACCCCTCAGCTCTAGGTACCAATGTAAAAATAGTCCGCGGTGATGATTGTGATTGACTAGTGCCATCACCTTCTGATGATTTGGATGAATTCCTACCCTTAGATGACATGTCTATACCCATGCCATGTAAACAAAACATTTTAGAAGAGAATAATAACATGATAATGAAATATATTTCATACTTAAATGTCATAAAGGATATAAATTTCTACTTGAAATGGAAATAGAACTGGAATTGTATATATCTAATTCACATTGGGTCTCATGTTCCAACGATATGCGGATTACATTTCATTTTTAATAAAAATTGCTAAATAAGTGACAAATGGAAATATCGTAAAAGATGTAAACAGTAGTAAACATATTAGGTTTCATTGTTGCATCAATTTCATAACATACCAAAATTCAACATAGTTGCATCAATTGAAAAAAAGGGTACCATAACTATCAAATTAATACTACTCATTTTATGTCAATCATCATCGTCTTTTGATTTAAATTCGGTCACATTTTCTTTGATAATTTCCTCTGGATTGTCAAATGCTTCCACTAGAACATTTGATTCATCGACCAAAGGTCCAAAATCTGTATGATCGTATGTAATTATTATTTGATTGTTCTCAAGATCTGCCTGATAAGCATGTTTGTTTGGAATATTCTTCCCATCGAAAGCAAATCTGGCCTTTGTTTTAAAAACTGCTGACCAATCTACTTTATCTCTTTTTGGAGACAGGTAAAGAGCATAATAAACTTGTAATGCTTGTTTGGCTAGCAGAAAAGGATTGTACTTGTGATAATGCGATGTGTGCTTTATTTCGATAAGATTAAAATCCTTGTGCACATTAATTTCAGAACCTGGAACATTGCTAAACCAATTGCATCTAAATAGAAACACTTCCTCCGTAGAGCGTGAGAAATATATAAGCTGCAAAATTTGTGTTACAACACCATAAAAATCATTTATGTGATTTTCTGGATCGTCGTTACCTTTAACAAATACACCAATATTATTGGTTGATTTTTCTGCACAGTATTCTTCGGTGTTAAATTTATATCCATTGACGAAATATGTTGGATATGTCTTCACCACTCTTTTTGGTCCCATCGCAAGATGTTTCAAACCTTCATCAACAACATAATTTTTTGGCTCGTAAATGTATTTTGAAAACCAACTAGAACACTCTTTACTGTGATTTCCGTTCGGATGTTCACGTTCATAAACATTGTATATACAAATAAAATATTATATTAGACTCTACATGCTCATGCATTATAGAAATGAATAAAAACACAAATTAATATTTCAGATTACATAACAAATGGTGCAATCTCGGTACAATTTAGAAGAATATAGATGTGTGCTACATGAAGATCTCTATCGTCTAGCCATATTTCTACGCATTTCCCAGAAGGTCGACCATGTTATCTAAAAATAGATAACATTGTTTGCGAGAACTCTTGTTCGTCGCCTTCATCATTAAGAGGAACACTTTCAAATGATATATTTATATGGTCACTAAAATAATGAGAGAAAATGAACGAAGCTTCTTCTTCGATGTAAGATTTACATATCGAACCATCAATTCGTGTTTTTTGTCTCACTTTTTTCTTTAGATAATTCAGATATCTATGCAAAATTAATTTACTCTAACTTCATATTTTAAATGCAATTAAATTACTATGTAACACATGTAATATACCTCTCAAATGAATACATCCATCAATATTTGACAGGATCTCCAAGTCGTGCTTCATATAAGAGAAGAGTAGGTAAATGCTCCATTACATTACAAAAAAACCAAGTGAAATACTTTCTCTAATTTGCAGAGAAATATAGGAATATCTACTTCAAGTTTTTGTAAACGTTGCACTTTTAAAGTAGTCGAGCAAACCTCTTTATAAAACATACTAAGTTCCATTACTACTTACCAAACTTTTAATAGCAGTAGTTCTTTTAACATAACGGGTAATGAATTAACTATCATTACGTGGCAGTCATGGCTTTTCATTCCACTCAATGTACCGTTTTTAAAGTCAACACATCAATGAAGATTTGACAAAATTCCATAAGGAATCTTAACCCTTTCACCCATTTTAACACAACTTTAACTTGATTACTATCTAATTCGTAACGTGTTTTCAGTTTTTTACGGTCATTTGGTTTCATATGATGGTCGGGACGTTTACATAATTCTTCTATATCGGTCCTAATTTCAAATCATCGTTAGTCCTCCCTTTAACATTCAAAATTGTGTTAAAGACATTATTAAATACATTTTTTTTCCATTGTGCATCACATCAATATTATGATGAAGCAGAAGATGTTGTCAATATGTTAACCCCCATAAATAGACTGTTTAAGCCAATTATGAATAGTCGATTTTCCTTCAACTTTTATTTGCACTCTAGTTTCATATATCTTTGAATAGTCCCTAATCGGTTCGTATATGCCCTCGCTTGACCATATCATTGGTGGTTGTTCGGTTTCTACACTATTAGCTAAAATATTTTTCTTGTCTCCTCTAAAAGGGTGATTTACATGGAGAAAACATCGATGACAATCAAACCATGAAATTTCCTACCATGCGGCAAAGAAAACGCTCGTGTTTCTTCCATATAATATAATATGCTAGACGACCAGCAATGTTCCATCTTGAAAGCATAACATAGGCAGAAAAATCACAAATAGTCCACAATAAAGAAGCAAACATATGAACATTTTTCTTCTTTGAAGCATCGTATATTTGTACTCCTTTCCACAGTGTTTTCAATTTCTCAATCAAACGGTTGTAAATAAACATCATTTTCTTATGTCCGATCCTTGGGGCTAGGAACAACAATAATAAGAAACATATATTGCGTTTTTATACACATCCATGGAGGTAAATTATACGGTGTGATGATAATGGGTCATAATGAATATTTAGCACCAAACTGAGAAAATGGTGAAAAACCATCCATACATATTCCGAGTCTAACATTACTATTCTTTACTGCAAAATTGGGATAACTTTTATCGAAATGCTTCCATGCTTCTCCATCGGTTGGATGGGTCAATGTACCATCTTCCTCCGATCTCACACTATGCCATCTCATATGAGATGCAGTTATAGGAGATGTACATAATCTTTGAACCCTTGGGTGATAGGTAAGTAATGCATACGCTTGTACGGAATTTCCTTTCCCTTCTTTTTTCTTGGTTTGTACATTTCTTGGTTTCATATTTTGCAATTTCTAAGGTTTACATCATATTTCCAAATCAACATGCGTCCATCTAAACATGTGTCTATTTTATGATAAGGTAAACCAAAAGCCGACATAAGTTTTTTTTTCTTCATTGTAGTTTTCACACATAAAATTATCGAGCAACATGTGTCTTTTTGCAATTTGTACAATAGCCGTAAACCAAGCTTGAGTGATGTTGTATTTTGACATTATCACAATGTATTCTGCAATTACTGACGGTTGAATAACGCTTTTACAATCATCCCAAATAGGTTTCTTAGCAACATCCAGTAAATCATATTTTTTTTCCTACTTAAATACTCAGTTCTTCAACATTTCCATCATCGTCGTCAACTTCAACCATATAAAACATTAATCGTGCTGCATCTTCGACCATATTTTCAGTACATGTAACAACTTGCCCTTTTGACCACTCCAAGTTGGTAATTAAATCAACTCGAATCGTTCAAAACAACAAATTGTTATGTCTTATAGGGTTTCAAACAAAATTAGACACAGAATCATAGAATACAATTGCTTACAACAGAATAAATTTTATACAAATCAGAGTTTATACACTATTTTACAGCGTAATGCACAATACATACATAAATTTAAATGAATAAAATTATACAGTATTTTCGGGATTGCGTACGCGTGCGTCTTCACGTGCCTCTCTACCTTTGCGAGCTGAAAATTTTAGACCTGCAACACTTGGGATCTGACCTGAGCGTTTCATGCAAAACATAAAACACTTGAGTCAGTATTAAACTTATTTCAAGTAAGTCAATGTCAATAAAATACTGAAATAAAATAGTTAATCCTAACATGAATGGGAATTTATTACATTTTTGAGTACCCCACAGGTGCAAGTAAACTGCCTAAATGGGTTTGACAGAATTTGTTGTAACCTAGGTTTCAAGACCAGTGTTGCGGATTACTACATGCACAACCAATAAAAATGACTTGTTTAACATAGCAAATTATATCCCAAAGTAACAAGGTGCAACATGGTCTCAAGGTCGAGCAAGTGGTAAACAATTCATAAGGTCAGTGCGAAGCATACAAGAGCACAGCTATAAATGCCAAGTGCGAAGAGGTAGAACTCAAAATACAAGATGCCAAATTGTTTAAAAGCAGTGATGGTCAAGTTTATAATATTGCATCCCCATTTCTATATCATCAAGTAAGGACCGTGACCTAGATAAATGACAACAAGGCATGAGGTAAGGCTAACAAGGTACGACATACAGAAGAATACAAAACTAATATCATTCGAGATTATATATGTACATGTAACATACTAACATAGTTGTCCAGATTTCTTCATGCCACCAGTGTATGTAAAGTTGTTTCGATTTTTACTAAATGAGGTATGCAACAATCAACGTATTATGTATATATATATATATATATATATATATAGCGTGGATAGGTGCAGAAATTTTTTTAGCGAGGATAAACAACATGGCTTGGGTATATTTCAGGTGTTAAAAAATAAATATAGCATGAGTGCA
Source organism: Allium sativum (assembly GCA_030737875.1). Taxonomy (NCBI): domain Eukaryota; kingdom Viridiplantae; phylum Streptophyta; class Magnoliopsida; order Asparagales; family Amaryllidaceae; genus Allium; species Allium sativum. Next base: position 170,769,885 of record CM060912.1, read on the forward strand.
TAAACTAATGAGCTTCAGGTTTCCACAAAGCTGTGTACAGGGTAAATTTATATTCGTGTTTCAAATATTTCAAGGTAGCATGGTGGACATTCGTATTAACGAGGTGACAAAGGCATAGAGCGACTGTCACGGCACATGTATACATGCATATAGCTGCATATATACACCTGTTGTTTACAACACATACATAATTTAATGCCCATAAATTAGATGTAAAAATTTCCATACATCTATACAAACAATTGTGTATTTATATACACATATATATAGGCACATAAGGTGCAAGTAAAAGGTCATGGAAAATGGTCACGGCAGCGTACCAATTTTGCAACCGGCCAGTACTGGTGTGCCTCGACATTTGCAAATTCTGAGAATCAAATCAGTTTAAGTCATGTAGGGCAGTAATGCACACGGGTTCGACACTTGATAAACAGTGGCTTTAAGTTCAAAAGCATGGGTGAGAGAACCAATACACGACGAAAGAGCATGGTTTAAGGTTAACAATTAAAGTGCCCAATAAATTTCTCATGTCAAAATCAAAGTGTCTTATGCAAATAATACTTTAAGTTCAGATTACCGTTCACTTAAAACAGTTATGTATATGCGTAGAATAATACATGAGTATATGTACATATATGTGAATATATATACATATACATGCTGGCATACATATATACACAGCCATAAATCATGAATTCTGATGGCATGGTGAGTATCAAAGCACAGCAGTATTGGAATAGAAAGTTCAGCACTTGGAAAGGAAGCAGTGGCACAGTAACAGTTCAATCATATGCAAAGTCCAAATGTAGCAACAAGGTCTCGGGTTTGGTCAACTTTACAAATTTAAAGGCCCGGTAGCACGAAAAACAAGGACGATAGAAGTAAAGAGACACATTTTCGGGTCATAAAATTCCTCTATATCGGTCATGCAGGTATCCTAGCCCATGTGCAGGGAGACTCAAGCAGGAACAACAAGGTAGTGACCATGGAAGCATATGTGCCATAAAAAAATATGTGGACATGATATAAAATCAGCAGGGCCAAATCAATTTCGAATACACAGAGAAGGCATGGAAAGTGAGCAGTTTTATAGCCTAGGTCATGGTCACCCAAATTTAAAGACACGACAATTCATAAAGGCAGCGACAACATCAAGTGTCAGAATCATTTAATCATAAAGACAAATCAACAACTAGACTCATACTATTATACTCAGTTTTATGTTGGTGTCAAACTACTTGAAACAAGGCTAATTGTTCGATTAACTTACCTTGCAGCGGCGAAGGATAGGGTAGGAACTTGGATAGGTGCAGGTGGCAACAGTGGTTGCTCGACACAATGGTAATAGGTGGCGCACGCTTCTGGAATTAACTAGGAGTTGGAGCGAGTTCTAAAATGTTGGCGCACATTACCGACGGTGATGCTGATGGGAGGCTTGGAGACGATGGGTGGTGGATTGAGGAGGGGAAGAGCGATTGTTGGATTTGGGGAAAAAAATCGATTTTTGGGTGGGGATGGAAAATATCTGCTGTTGGAAAAAAGAGGAAGAGTGGAGTTGTTTGTTGAGAATGAAAGAAAGGGGGTACACGCCTTTTATAATACAAACGAATGGAACCAATAGTAGAGAAAAACACAACGTGTGATTCATTTTCAGATAGAAAAGGACAGGTGTTGAAATTTAGTGGCAAATAAATTTTGCAGCTAATTCTTTGAGTCAAAATTTTATAAGATATTGTTTTGAATGAAACGTTGCTTGTGAACGAAATACAGATGTTAGGCTAAAACACGGTTGAATTGAAACATCGTTGTTTACACGTTTTTAAATTTCAAAAATCTTCAAATGATTTAATTAAACAAATATGACGAGATGGACACAGTATTTTACACAAACCAATTCTTCGTTCAAAATAAATTTATACTTACCGCTTTGAATAGCTAACTTAAATGAATTCGTTCTTTACCTTGTAAATAAATTCCCAAACTTATATTTTGAAATAAATTTAAAATATCCAAAGAAATCCCAATTTTTCTTGTATCGTTCATTCGAAAAAACCATTCATATCAAGATTAAGTCCATATTCAAAAGAGTTTTATATTCGAAGTAGCTTCACAAATAAGTTAAATTTTGATTTCATAGCTAAATTACAAAATATATAACATTCATTTTTACCGTGAAATCTTAATTTAATTTATAGTGTAAACATTGAAATTTTTGGGTTGTTACAATCTCCCTCAGTCAAAGCTTTTCGTCCTCGAAAATGAGAGGTCGAAAAATATTCTTACTTAAATAAGTTTCAAAGCTCAAAATAAATTATAAGATTTAAATATTCAAAAGTTTATATAGTTAAATTTGTCAATTCTTTGTATTGAAGCTTGATTTTCTTTAGGTTTGAAAAATATAACCCATATATTGGAAAATTTTGGAAAGAGTAAAGTAAGGAAATTTGTGCTTACTATGAGATAGTGAGTTTGGGAAGACATTTAAAACTTTGTTAACAGATCAAATTGAATATACTTAAAATTGGGGATAAAATACCTGCTTTGGAAAGTTTTAGAAAAGCGAAGCAAGAATTTGTAATTTGGGAACTTCAAAAATGTTTGCAACCTCAAATTGTTTCTTTAAAATCCAAATTTTGTTGAGATATTATACCTTTCATATTGTAACATCCTGTAAATTTCAACCATTTAAGTTATTGAATAAATTTAATTATTAAATTTAAAGTGGTTTTAAAATAAATTTTATGATGTTATTTATGAATAATTTCAAATTTATTTCTAATTAACAACAATTTGTAATTAGATTAATGGTGACAATTGAAAGTATTATCAAGTTTTATGTATATTTGTAATAGCTAACTTCAAACTATTGATAATAAAAGAAAATAGTTGTTGAATCATTGTTTTCTTTGAAAACTTTAATATAGGAGTCTTATTATAATTAATAATAAATTAATTAGTGTTTCCATTTTAAATTGTATAAGAGAAATTGTCATGAAATTGAGTGTCAATGGTATATAATGCAGTTAAACTAGCATAGTTAACGAAAATTAATGTTGACATTAATAATCAAATAAATAAACACATAATTTCTTTGCTCATTCACATTTCATGCAAGTTTATTTTTTCTTTCCTCTTCTTTTTCCACTTTCCTCAAATTCACTACTTCCTTTCTCTCCACTCTATTTGTCCATTAATTATGCATTCATTTGTTTCCTTTATCTATTAATTTATTTCCCTTCATTATATTTTCACACATCCTATTTACGTATTTTTATTCCTTAAATTTACATCTTATTTCTTCTTTCCTTTTTTTCTTTCCTATCATTTTTTTTCTAAAAACAAACTATCTCCATGTATATATGTTTCCCTTCTCTTCAAAATCATGTTGTCTATACTTAGAAAAAAAAGAAAAAAAAACCTGTAGAACTCTTAACATTATCTATGCATATTTCTAACCATTTTCTCTGCTTTATTCTTATTATTCCAATTGAATTTGTTCCCTTAATTATAATATTTAATAATTACACGTTTTGAAATTTAAAAAGTCACACAACTTTCTAAGAGTCAGCATCAGACAATAAATCATGCATTCTTCTTTTTATTATTCTCTTTCCCTATGTAATTTTCTTTTGAGTTTTGAATAAGAAACAAATGTTGATAAGAGTGACACCTCGTGCTCAGTCGACCAATTTATTTACTTCGTAACCTACCTAATATGAAGGGACACATTAGAGAAATAGATCACGTATCTTTCTCAATTTCCTTCCTCGTTCTTTTTCCTTCTCTGCTTATCTTCTACAAAATTTTAGATCTTCTTCCTTCTCTCCACATAATTTTATCTTAACCTAAATTCCTTTTTACCTTCATTAGCCTCCTTTTTCCTAAAAATTCTTGGTGTCTTCTTCTTAATCTTTTGTCCATCCTCCTTCTAAAAAAAGGATTTTCAAATTCAAATTCACTGCTTAGAACTTGTCGTTGACCGTGTTTGTTTCTTGTCTTACTCATATCCATGCAAGGCGATTTTACCTCATGATTAATTTAATTCAAGTTTCAACATTAATATGATATGGGAATTAATGTAGTAATGGGTTGACTGTTGAATTGCATGTTGTTTATTCTTTGCTTTTGATGTATTGGGTATGCGAATATCATGTTTATAAACTTCTACAGTTGGATTTCATTCAGCACTTACCCTGTTTTCCTTGACATTTTTTAGGTGGCCATGTTACTGCCGCACTTGTTGATATTAAACCATTCACGTGCTTGTTGTAATAACCTGCTTAGTCATTGTCACCATGCTGTAACTACCATTATCTTTGTTGTCGATAGCATTTGGTGTACTATATGTGTTAGTTTGTTATTGAAATATGGCTTAAAAGCGTGTATTTAAAAATTATTTTAGGATTAACTATTATATTTATTTCATTGAAGTTGGTTTACATGAATTAAGTTAATCCCGAGTCGAGTGTTTTGTGTTTTGCATGGAACGCTTGGGTCAGATCCGAATGTTGCAGATTTAAAGACTTCCGCTATTGAAGTTAGTGAGTGGTGAAGACATGTGCACTAGTTCGAAAATTTCTGTAAAATCTATCTAAAAATCAATGTAATTCCGCTATGTAAAATTTATTCTTCAACTCTAATATTTTGTGTAAAATAATTCCGCTGTGAGACATTGTAGTTTTTATTTTTGTGATTTCTGTGTTTAATTCTGATTAAACCCCGTAAGCTAAATAACAATCTGTCGTTTCGAGCGGTTTAAGTTGGTTTAATTACCAATTTTAAGCAGTCGAAAAGGCAGGCCATTACACATGTCAACTCAATCGCCTAAAGTTTATTTGGATTAAAACTTAGTTAGAATCAAGTCTAAAAAATTTCATTCAGTACACTATTATCTTATAATATCAAATTTGTAACACCCCACATCCATTAATGTCACTCACAAAGGGAATGCATTAACTTCCATGGAGGTTTTAAGTGAATATAGAACAGTAAAATTACAACAAGACAGATATAAAATAGTACTTGGAAATTCAAAAACTTTATTTCATTGTAGCAGAAGTCAAAACATGTTTGATTACATCATAACACCATATTCAATGTCAAGTACAATATCTATCTTGATAAAACAAGTACATAATCCCATTACATGAATAGCCATTAAAAAGAAAGATAACATGCTGGACTTTACTTCAGCAGTCCAAGCTTTCCAATAGATAAGCGATCCAACTAGACTCCACTAGAACTTGGCCCAACCTGCGGACCTGAAGGGAGAAAAAGGATGGAAAAGAGGGGGTCAGACATAAGTCTGGTGAATATGATAATTCTACAATACTATTACCAAAATAACTGGACTAAGGCATAAGCTGGAAAACAAGAAAATGTCTATGAAGAGCAGATTAAGGACATAGACAATCGCTAAAGGCAACGTTATAGGCGCTCCTAAATACTAAAGGATAAACACTATTCTGCACCACACCAGTCACCCTAAAGATTCATCCCACTTAGTTTCACTTAGAAACTTTCCCAATGGCTTTACGTACCCCTAGCTGACTACATAGGTGCCGCCTGCCCCTATCTCCACTAGGTGTACCCTACTTCCCATTATTCGATCGGCTCCCTAACTCGTAGATACCCGTGCTGGCCCCACAGTGGGGTGTATCACTCCCCTAAAGTGGCAACCTGATACAACGGACATGCACGGCTTATACCTACACGATGCAACAACGTCTTACCTACCAGTCCGGGTCCACACACGCATATGAAACCCGTTGGACTTGCGTTGCCACCGCTCCCTGTTTTGGCCTCTTATAGTCAAACCCAGTATGCGTGTCCCGTCCTCGACTTGGGTCGAGCCCACAAAGATACGTTTTGGGATACTGGTTGAAATGGGCCCCCACTATTTACCACAAGCATTCCACCTAAGCTTGTCCCCATTAGTCCATCCCACTTAACCCACTTAGTCATGTTCATTTACATGTGTGTTTGGTTAAGTCTAATCGTATTTCAAATGCCTCTAAAGCCAACCACCAGATTCCTCATGCCACCCAAGGCACCTACTTAACCCCCATGTCCCACCTTACATGATTATCTGGTTAAGTATTTCTTAGTTCATTAAGGCCATAACCTCATAAAGACCTCTCACATTAGACTGGCATTTATGGCAGCTGGATTTGTCGGGTGGGTCCGGGCAGTCTTACACCATAAAAGAGTCTAACCTCGTGTCTTTACAACTGTTATGCTTTAGTTTGGGCCTAGGACCTCTCACATTGGGCCGACATTTGTGACTACTGGATTTGCCGGACTGGTCCGGGCAGGTTTACATCACAAACGGGTCCAACCTCGTGTCCTAAGCATTGATTATTAATAATAATCCACTTTCCCCCAAGTTTAATAATTCCCTACTTGAATTATTAATTACTTCCAATTTTTAACAATGTCCATAATTGACTCAATTATGGACATCCATTCATGGTATGCAAAATCTTACAAAATTGCACCCAATTTATTAATTCCTAATATTACCCCTACCCCACGTTTGAACGTTTATTCGCAAAATATATGTTAGACTTGAATAGCCTAACTCATAGCATAAAAGAGATTATCATAATAACAACATGTATATGTGACCAAATGAGTCATAATAAGGGGTGAAACTTGCATATGTCCAACTTGCATAGATTATACATGTCATGGACCTAAAGGTGTCAACTTGTTCAAAATTCACCTAATATAATCTCAATCAATTTTCATAAACTTACATATGAACATGTGTGAATCAACATCATCTAATTTTTTTAACAACATGGTTTTATATGGGTACACCTAACTCAATAGGCAAATTCCCATAATCAAGTTTTATTTAATTATAGTTTCAAGTTTATGGGTACACCTAACCTAATAGGCAAATTCCCATAAACAAGATCCATTTAAATTAAAAAAAAAACATAACTTTAAGCATGTTCCAACAACATCATGATTTTACAACATAATATAGCATGATTTATAACATGGCATAGTATGATAGTATAACATAGCTTGACATGATTCTCGACATAGCACGACATAGCATAAGAGAATTTACAACATAGCATGACATAGCATATATAATTTACATCATACGACAACATAATAACATAATAAGAGATCCACAATATATAGAATTTACAATTACAAATCACGTCACTTTCTTGTGATCCATTCATAACTGAGTCAAATTAGTTTGTAATAGTCTTGTGAGAATCATCATACTCACCAACAAAAGAAAAGAATTAGAGAAAGAGAGATCTTTTGATTTGATTTGTGTAGATTTAGTTGTAGATGATTAGGCTTCCTCTTCTTAGTTTGTGACGGCTACGCTGAACTCCATGGCAGCAGCATGACGGTAGCTTCTCTAATTTTACAAGTGATTTAGGGTTAGGGTCTACCCACTTATTTATAGATTTTAGAATGCATTTAGGCCATTAGATTTAACCTAGAAATAATCGCAGCCGTTCAGACAAGATGGGGTTTATCTTGTTGACTCAGCAATGAGTCAGAAGTGACTCAGCAAACACTCAGCAATATATATATATATATATATATATATATATATTCTACAATGTACACATTAGATACATCCCCCCCCCTTTTACACACTTATTAATATTTTTATATTCATATTAGATACATCTCCTCTCTTGCATACTTATTAATATTTTTATATTCATATTAGATACATCCCCTCTCTTACATACTTATTAATATTTTTATATTCATAATAGATACATCCCCTCTCTTACATACTTATTATTGTTTTTATATACATAATAGATACATCCCCTCTTCTACACACTTATTATTATTTTAGCAACTTTAGTGTTAATAGAAAATTCGGGGTGTTACATTCTCCCCTCCTTTTAGGATTTCGTCCCCGAAATCTTCAAGTCTGGAAGAATGTATATCCTACCATCCAAACGTCCATCTACTCATCCATCATACACAGGCATCCATTGTCCTTACAGACTTCTAATGCTTTCATGTTTAAATGCACAGTGTGTGTATATGTCCGTATCTAATGCAAAATCAGGCGGTCCACTGATTCAGTTGACCTCCTTAATGCAACTATGATCGTGCCATGCATCCATTATGTATGCAAAAGATTCTTAATGCTACGTAATACTTCTATATGCGTGCACAACCATCATCTGAATGCAGCATCCACATGATAATACAACCATCGTTCATCCATTTTACTAAATACATCCATATATATATGCAATATGTAGTGACTGAGCCGATCTAGTGCCTAAAGTGTGTGTATATATGCATCCACGAGCAACCACTAGCAAACACTTGCATCCATTTTGCATCCATCATACATAACATGTCTCAAACACATGTTTCAACCATAGGATTATCCTAACTAAAGGTCAAAGATACTAATGAGAGGACATACTAAAGATAAGATAAGATAAGCTAAGCGATAAAGGAGAAATTAAAAGACATACCCTCAAAAAGAAAAGGGTACAACGAACGCATCTTCTCTTCTGTCTCCCAAGTTGCGTTGCTCTCATCATCTCCCCATTGCACTTTAACCAGTCTGACCTCTCGATTCCTCAACTTTTTGATCTCCGACCCGAGAATGCATGTAGGAGCTCGTCTAATTGTTGCATCACGCTCTATTTCCACCTCTTTAAGCAAGCTCGGCTCTACCACCTCCGCGGTCTTGTGCAAACACTTCCTCAAATGTGATACATGGAATACGTCGTGTACTCCACTAAGTTTCTCAGGCAATTCCACCCTATATGCCATCTTCCCAATCCTGTTTTTTTTACAGGAAACGGCCCTACAAACCTTGGTGCTAATTTCCCCACGGACCCAAAGCGAACAACATTCTGTAATGGAGATACTTTGATAAAAACCATGTCCCCAATGTCAAACTCAAGATCTGTCCTCCTCTTATCAGCATACAATTTTTGCCTATCTTGTGCTGCTTTCATCCTCCTTCGAATCAACTCAATCTTCTCCGAGGTTTCCCTAACCATATCGGGCCCAAGTAGGATTTTATCGGTAGATTCCCACCAACATGTAGGCGAACGGCAAGGCCTTCCATAAAGAGCTTCGAAAGGTGCCATGCCAATACTAGACTGAAAGCTATTGTTATATGCGAATTCTACTAACGGAAGGTGCTCTTCCCATGTACCCCCAAAGTCTAGGATACAAAGCCTTAAAAGATCCTCTAGAATGCGATTCACCCTCTCGGTCTGGCCGTCTGTCTGAGGATGATATGCGGTGCTCAAACATAGCTGAGTCCCTACCGCCTCTTGTAAACTCTTCCAAAATTCGCTAGTAAAGATGGGGTCACGGTCGCTTACTATACTAGAAGGAATACCGTGCAAACGAACTATCTCCTTAATGTATACAGAAGCCAACCACGGAGCAGTCCTCTTACTTTTCACGGGAATAAAATGGGCGCTTTTAGTAAGTCTATCTACTATAACCCAAATCCCCGTGTTACCCTTCCTTGATCTTGGTAATCCATCCACAAAATCCATTGAGATGCTTTCCCATTTCCATAGTGGAACTTCTAATGGGTGAAGCAACCCACCGGGTTTCTTTTGTTCTGCTTTAACTCGTTGGCACACCAAGCATCTAGCGACGTACTCAGCCACATCCTTTTTCATACCGGCCCAAAAGAAAACCCGCTTCATATCTTTGTACATCTTATCCCCGCCGGGATGAATGGTCATTTTTGAGCGATGAGCATCATCAAGAATGGCCTTCCTTAAGTCTTTGTCTTGCGGTACACAAAGTCTATTATCCCTTCGTTACCAACCCTTATCGTCTAGGGTATACCTACGAAGATGGCTTGACGATTCCCCCCCCCCTTTGAGCTTTTCTACTATCTCAACCAACCGTGGGTCGTCTCGCTGTGCCTCACCAACCCGTCCTAGAAGTGTAGGTCTAACCTCCAAGGATGCTAACAGACCGGGTACTAAGTCAACGGAGGGTCTAAAGTCAAACATAGAGATGAATTCTAAGCTTTGTCGTTCAACAAACAACGGACTCAAGGACAACCTTTTCCTACTTAAGGCGTCTGCCACCACGTTACCCTTGCCCGGGGTATATGCTATTTCAAAATCGTAGGAGGCTAAGAATTCCATCCACCGTTGTTGCCTTAAATTCAAATCCTTCTGAGAGAATAAGTATTTTAATGATTTGTGGTCAGTGAACAGTTCGAATTTCTCACCAAGAAGATAGTGACGCCAAGACTTAAGCGCGAAAACAATTGCGGCTAGCTCTAAGTCATGCGTGGGGTAATTCTTTTCATGAACCCTCAACTGCCTTCCACCATAGGCTATTACTCTTCCCTCTTGCATGAGGACCGCGCCAAGTCCCGTCCCACAAGCATCAGTATAGATGGTAAATGGTTTATTCCCGTCTGGCAGCACTAAGACTGGGGCTGAAGTTAAGGCTCTCTTTAAACGTTGGAACGCATCATCGCAATCTTTGTCCTACGTAAAAACCAGGTTCTTCTTCGTTAACCGTGTTAATGGAGCTGATATTTTTGCGAAGTCTTTGATAAACTTCCTATAATAGCCAGCCAACCCCAAGAAACTTCTTACCTCGGTTGCATTTTTAGGGACCTTCCAATCTTGGATGGCCACCACCTTTGCGGGATCCACTGCTATCCCTTCTTTGGAAACCACGTGCCCTAAGAACCGTACTTCCTTCCTCCAGAAGTGACACTTAGAAAATTTTGCCTTAAGGTTATGCGCTCGAAGGGTTTCCAACACTTCCCTAAGATGTAGGGAGTGCTCTTCTTTATTCTTAGAAAAGACTAAGATGTCATCCACAAAGACTACCACGAATTTGTTAAGGTATTCCCTAAACACCCTACTCATCAAATCAACAAAATATGCAGGGGCGTTTGTCAAACCAAAGGGCATCACTAGCCATTCATTGAATCCGTCAGGAGTCCTAAAAGCAGTCTTATCTATACTATCCTCAGCCACTCTCAGTTGATGAAAGCCAGTGGCTAAGTCCAACTGCGAAAACACTGAGGCGCCAACTAACTGATCAAAGAGATCGTCAATCCTCGGCAGTGGGTGTCGGTTCTTTTTAGTAAGCTTGTTTAGTTCTCTATAGTCCATACAAAGTCTAAGAGACCCATCCGCCTTTGTGGCAAAAACTACTGGAGCACCCCACTCCGATATACTACATCTTATGAACCCCTTCTCAAGCAACTCCTTTACTTGCTTATTGAGTTCCCTCCTTTCACGAGGAGCCATGTGGCGCACTGGCAAAGATACGGGTTTAGCATTATCCACAAGATAAATTCGAAAGTCTATCTCCCGCTTTGGAGGTAAGCCCTTCACCTCCTCAAACACATCCGGATATTCCCGGACCACTTCTACCGATCGCAGGTTCTCTACAGACGCGTCAAGCGATTCAAGATAACTTAGCATAACGGAATTTATGGGATTACAAAAGATGTCGAGAGCATTACCAAGGCGAGTCACAAGCCTAACTACTCTCCTTTCACAATCAAGAATGGCCCTATTTCTAGACAACCAATCCATTCCTAAAATTAGCCCATAGCCCGTGAAGCCCAATACATAAGCATCACATCTAAATTCAACGCTAAGTATAGAGATTTTCAAATCCAAACATATCATGGTCAAATGAGCCGAACCCCCAATTGGATTTGAAACGACCAAGGGATCCTCTACTAAACTGGTGTTCAAGTGGAGTGATTTAACTAATGATGCAGAGATAAACGAATGAGATGCGTCAGAATCGAATAAGGTACGGACATGATGATCAAACAGAAAAACTAAGCTTTCAACAGAAATTGTTCTACCTCTTTCTTGCAGCGGTGGGGCCGCAATAGCCTGAACTTGCCCCCTTGCCTGCCCTGGTGCCATAAGAGCCTGCACCTGTCCTCCCGAGGTAGACCCTGCCCTCTGCCCGTTCTTTGGACAGTCCTTCACTAAATGTCCCGCATCTCCACAATGAAAACAACCAGTCTTCTTTTTCTTTCTACAATCTTTGCTGAGATGGCCAGGCGTCCCACAATTGAAGCATTTCTTCTTCCCTTTGCCATTATTGTTTTTACCACCCTTCTTATTTTGCTGTTGGGGTTTCTTCTGATCCCCTTTCTTTTCAGCTGCCTTATCCTCATGCATAAGTGCCATTTCTACTAGCTTTTCAAAGGTGGCTCCCATAGGGATGTGGGTCATAGCCAACCCTTGCAACGGTTCATTCAAGCCTCTAACGAACCTCAAAGCTTTCTTCTCTGGCGTGTTCACCAACTCCAAGCCAAACCTTGCTAACTGAATAAATTTATTGACATATTCCTTTACTGATGAGCTCCCTTGCTTTAGTGCCAGGAATTTTTCCATATTTAAGTTCTCCTCTGCCCTTGAAAGAAACTTTGCCTCAAACCTTCGTCTGAAATCCGCCCATGAATCAACTGGACGTTCCCCGTTAGTGACCTCCCACCAAAACGAGGCCTCTCCCTTCATTAACCAAGCAGCTAAACGGACTTTCCTCCCATCTTCCACTTCAAAGATATCCAACAATTCCTCAGTCTCCTTAAGCCAATCTCTGGCCTCCACAAACGTCTCAGTCCCTTGAAAAGTTTTTCCTCCCATAGCCTTGAATTCCTTGCACGTCTTTGCAAAAGTGTCAACACGAGGAGGAGGAGGAGGAATGGGTGCAACTAGGGGTGGAGGAGTATCCGCTGGGCCTGCAGTGGTGGCCCTAGCCTCCAAGTATCTCCTAAACCACCCTGGAATCGTCACACCTTCTGGGAGATTAAGATCTTCAGCCATGCTGAAACGAAGAAGGAAAGATTCAAAATGGAGAATTCGAAAGATAAAGATAAGGATGTGGCTATTTGGGATTATGTTTTTCATAAAAACTCTCTTTAAATAACATGTTTTTTTTTTTTTTTTTGAAAGCACTTCTTCCAAAAATACTTTAGAAAAAAAAAAATTCTAAATTTTTTTTATCTGTTCTGGTAACCTTATGCTCTGATACCACGTGTAACACCCCACGTCCATTAATGTCACTCACAAAGGGAATGCATTAACTTCCATGGAGGTTTTAAGTGAATATAGAACAGTAAAATTACAACAAGACAGATATAAAATAGTACTTGGAAATTCAAAAACTTTATTTCATTGTAGCAGAAGTCAAAACATGTTTGATTACATCATAACACCATATTCAATGTCAAGTACAATATCTATCTTGATAAAACAAGTACATAATCCCATTACATGAATAGCCATTAAAAAGAAAGATAACAAGCTGGACTTTACTTCAGCAGTCCAAGCTTTCCAGTAGATAAGCGATCCAACTAGACTCCACTAGAACTTGGCCCAACCTGCGGACCTGAAGGGAGAAAAAGGATGGAAAAGAGGGGGTCAGACATAAGTCTGGTGAATATAATAATTCTACAATACTATTACCAAAATAACTGGACTAAGGCATAAGCTGGAAAACAAGAAAATGTCTATGAAGAGCAGATTAAGGACATAGACAATCGCTAAAGGCAACGTTATAGGCGCTCCTAAATACTAAAGGATAAACACTATTCTGCACCACACCAGTCACCCTAAAGATTCATCCCACTTAGTTTCACTTAGAAACTTTCCCAATGGCTTTACGTACCCCTAGCTGACTACATAGGTGCCGCCTGCCCCTATCTCCACTAGGTGTACCCTACTTCCCATTATTCGATCGGCTCCCTAACTCGTAGATACCCGTGCTGGCCCCACAGTGGGGTGTATCACTCCCCTAAAGTGGCAACCTGATACAACGGACATGCACGGATTATACCTACACGATGCAACAACGTCTTACCTACCAGCCCGGGTCCACACACGCATATGAAACCCGTTGGACTTGCGTTGCCACCGCTCCCTGTTTTGGCCTCTTATAGTCAAACCCAGTATGCGTGTCCCGTCCTCGACTTGGGTCGAGCCCACAAAGATACGTTTTGGGATACTGGTTGAAATGGGCCCCCACTATTTACCACAAGCATTCCACCTAAGCTTGTCCCCATTAGTCCATCCCACTTAACCCACTTAGTCATGTTCATTTACATGTGTGTTTGGTTAAGTCTAATCGTATTTCAAATGCCTCTTAAAGGCAACCACCAGATTCCTCATGCCACCCAAGGCACCTACTTAACCCCCATGTCCCACCTTACATGATTATCTGGTTAAGTATTTCTTAGTTCATTAAGGCCATAACCTCATAAAGACCTCTCACATTAGACTGGCATTTATGGCAGCTGGATTTGCCGGGCGGGTCCGGGCAGTCTTACACCATAAAAGAGTCTAACCTCGTGTCTTTACAACTGTTATGCTTTAGTTTGGGCCTAGGACCTCTCACATTGGGCCGACATTTGTGACTACTGGATTTGCCGGGCGGGTCCGGGCAGGTTTACATCACAAACGGGTCCAACCTCGTGTCCTAAGCATTGATTATTAATAATAATCCACTTTCCCCCAATTTTAATAATTCCCAACTTGAATTATTAATTACTTCCAATTTTTAACAATGTCCATAATTGACTCAATTATGGACATCCATTCATGGTATGCAAAATCTTACAAAATTGCACCTAATTTATTAATTCCTAATATTACCCCTACCCCACGTTTGAACGTTTATTCGCAAAATATATGTTAGACTCGAATAGCCTAACTCATAGCATAAAAGAGATTATCATAATAACAACATGTATATGTGACCAAATGAGTCATAATAAGGGGTGAAACTTGCATATGTCCAACTTGCATAGATTATACATGTCATGGACCTAAAGGTGTCAACTTGTTCAAAATTCACCTAATATAATCTCAATCAATTTTCATAAACTTACATATGAACATGTGTGAATCAACATCATCTAATTTTTTTAACAACATGGTTTTATATGGGTACACCTAACTCAATAGGCAAATTCCCATAATCAAGTTTTATTTAATTATAGTTTCAAGTTTATGGGTACACCTAACCTAATAGGCAAATTCCCATAAACAAGATCCATTTAAATTAAAAAAAAACATAACTTTAAGCATGTTCCAACAACATCATGATTTTACAACATAATATAGCATGATTTATAACATGGCATAATATGATAGTATAACATAGCTTGACATGATTCTCGACATAGCACGACATAGCATAAGAGAATTTACAACATAGCATGACATAGCATATATAATTTATATCATACGACAACATAATAACATAATAAGAGATCCACAATATATAGAATTTACAATTACAAATCACGTCACTTTCTTGTGATCCATTCATAACTGAGTCAAATTAGTTTGTAATAGTCTTGTGAGAATCATCATACTCACCAACAAAAGAAAAGAATTAGAGAAAGAGAGATCTTTTGATTTGATTTGTGTAGATTTAGTTGTAGATGATTAGGCTTCCTCTTCTTAGTTTGTGACGGCTACGCTGAACTCCATGGCAGCAGCATGACGGTAGCTTCTCTAATTTTACAAGTGATTTAGGTTTAGGGTCTACCCACTTATTTATAGATTTTAGAATGAATTTAGGCCATTAGATTTAACCTAGAAATAACCGCAGCCGTTCAGACAAGAGGGGGTTTATCTTGTTGACTCAGCAATGAGTCAGAAGTGACTCAGCAAACACTCAGCAATATATATATATATTCTACAATGTACACATTAGATACATCCCCCCTTTTACACACTTATTAATATTTTTATATTCATATTAGATACATCCCCTCTCTTACATACTTATTAATATTTTTATATTCATATTAGATACATCCCCTCTCTTACATACTTATTAATATTTTTATATTCATAATAGATACATCCCCTCTCTTACATACTTATTATTGTTTTTATATACATAATAGATACATCCCCTCTTCTACACACTTATTATTATTTTAGCAACTTTAGTGTTAATAGAAAATTCGGGGTGTTACAAAATTTCTCTTTAAAAGTCCTTTAATAAACTTCGATCTAAATTTAAACGTGGATCCTTTGTTGGAGAATTTTAGATAGACCAAAGCGAGGTGTTTTATTATATTTTAAAGTTGTGGTCTTTACAAAACATTTAAAAGTCCTCTTTCTTAATTTATTAGGTTGAGGTCTATACATTTAGTTTTAAGTTATTGATTTGTTACATAAGGTAAGAAAGTACTCGATAACTCAAAGTTTGACTAGTTATTGTCATTTTTACAGATATTTGGCATATGACTAAAATCTCCAAGTACTTAATATACTTCTTTCAACTTCCAATGACAATACTTAAAAACTTTTTAAAATAGATATGGAAAGCATGTTCCCCTATGAATCGCGTTTACGCTACTATCACAAAAGAGCTGCTTGTAACCATCGGTATCACACCCCCGAATTTCTCCATGGTTCTTTGCCATATATCACAGTGACATGGTGGTTACGCTACTATCCCAATAGATTTTCTTGTCCAACAGGCATTACGCCCCTCGAATTGTGCTATGGCGTCTAAATCGCAGTTACTTGTCGGTTGCGCTCTGGTGTAGTCGCTTGTACTATAGGCATAGCACCCCTCGAATTATGCTGGAAAATCAATCATCATCATATAGTACATGTATGTCCCCATCGTACGGGCATCTATTTCGTGGATTGTCCAAATATTAAAGTCTAACATAGCTGCGGTTTTCAATGGACACTCGCGCGAAGTTCCAACACACTTCCTACCAAATAGGATTGCGATTTTCGATGGAAGATTTTCCTCATGTGTAATGACCTAGAATTTTGGGGCAAATTTTTTTTAGTTAATTTAATGGATTTAGTATATTTAAAATAATTTATTTTAAAATTATAACAGTTAAAAACTTATTTTATTTGAGGAATAAAACATAAAAATTTCTATTAATTCTATTCCGAGCCTGAAATGGCGCGGTAATTTTAATATTCGATTTTCAACTTTGGAAAAATATATAAAATTCATTATAATTCAGAATTGGACGAAACAAGAAACGCTGAGACCGTATTGACGATATATTTCCAATGAATTTTAGAAATTAAGATTTTAGTTTATAATTTGTAAGTTATGACAAACTTAAAATTTCAGAAAAACACTATGGAATTTATATATATAATATATATGGCCCAAAACTCTACTTTTTGCATACGAATGAATTTGGACTCGAAACCACTTCCATTGAGTTCAAAATGATGTTTCTGCATTGAAAAAGTATAAACACATATATATTTCGAGATTCGGAAATTATTCATATTTATTTGTATTTTTAATATTAAATATATACGCCTTAAAAATGGGAATTTTGCAGACGACCTATGAATTCGACGAAACCACTTTCTATGGATACGGAATATTAAATTATGGCTAGATTCCAAAATTCGTAATTTTTGGAGTCAGTATGTGGTCGTTATTAAATTTTCAATGAAAACGATCAATTTTCAGACTTTAAAAATTCATTAATAATTCATATGGACTCGGAATTTAATGAAATCAGTTTCTATGGGTTCGTAACGTTAAGAATTAGCTCTGTTCCAATTTTCAGAAAATTTGAAATCAGTATGTGATCACACGGTTTTTAAAACGAAGAAAAGGACTAAAAATTAAAGAAAATTACAACATAAAGGCTTATTATTATATAAGTTATAATAGACAAGGACTTGAATAGAAAATTCACAACCTCTATATAATATCTCATTCTCTCATAACCCTAACTTTTCCTAAACGTATCAACCTCCTTTTCCTTCATTTTCATGGTGGCTACACTCCTTCTTCCTCTAAAAACTTCTTTGCGAATTTTCCCCTGAAAAAATTATAATTTATATCTCTCAATCAGAACAAAATTAGACCAAATCCTTTCTGGGTTTTGTTCATATTAATAACCACTACCTACCACGAAAAATTCGTGACCTATCGTCGCCGGAATCTCAATCCAAAGGCAGCAGGTCTATTTTCGTTTTTTAGGTATTGCGGGCCCGACGAAGAGAGTTAGGTCGAGCGACTTCAGGTAGTGGTAGAGGGGAAGCATACGGTTATTTTGGCGGTGGTCGCATGGTCTCAAGTGGTCGGAGTTGGCCGAAATGTCAATTTTACCGGAGGGGTGCCGAAACAGGACAGTCGAAAAGATGAGCAATTTCCCGTCGATCCGTACATGTTTAGGCGAAGTAACCTGAACGAAAGTTGTTCGGGAGGTCGAGATCCAGCTACTGACAAAAATTGGTGGCATTTGGAGTACTGAGGCGGCTGCAACACTAAGATGAACGGAAAAGGAAGTTTTCCATTCAACTGCAGATCGTGGGGCCCATGTGGCGAAATGGAGAGGGGGACCACCAGGCGTGGAAAAAGAAGGAGAAGCCGGAGAGAATGGTGCTGGTTTTGTGCGTTTCCGACTTACGGTTTGGCCGTGGCGAGCATTTTACGTTGAGGGTGTCGTTTGAAAAAAAAGGTGAAGGGCTTAAACACGAAACATTTATTTAATTTTATGTTCAATGTTCGTAATGCAATATCTTTTACATACGAGATCGAAATTTGACGATTTCAGGTCTGCTGCAATCGTGGCGACGAGAGCTTCGCGTGGACACCAAATTTGTCCAATTTGGAGGAAATTGAAATTTTGGGTAATTTTTACAAATTTAAAAATTATTTAAATTGATTTGTTAACTTCGCAAGTGCATAACTTTTTGTCACTTTAACGAAATTGCATGAAACTAAATCCGTTGAGATCGTTATTTCAAGAGCTTCGAGCGAGCTATAATTTTGCCCAATTCTGAGCAAGTTGAAAATTTGGGTATTTTTATAATTTAAATTAATTTTTTAATTATTACAAGCTTCAGAAATTCATAACTTTGTGATACGAACTCAAAATCGCACGAAACAGGATTTGCTGCGATCAGTGAGTCGAGAGCTACGCGTAGACACTAATTTCATCAAATTTGGAGCATGTTGAATTTTGAGCTAAATTTGGGCCTGAACCGTCAATTTAAAGCCGACAAAGGCGAGAACTTTTATCTTACTCAAGTTTTTGAACAATTAATTATTTTTATTATTAAATATTAATTAATTATCTGTGTTGAAATTATTGTTTGTTGGATAAATGTTGATTTGGATAACTGTTGTGAATTGTTTGAAATTTGAAATATATAACATGTTGTTATGACATTTATGATATTTAAAACATGTTTACACTGCCATTTACAAGTTGTCTGACTTGTTTATGTTGATTGGACGATAAATTTTCATCCATCGTCCAAGAGCACAATTAATATTATATTATTTGAATTTGTGTTGGTTGAAAACCCCACACGGGGCTTGGGTTGATACTCTAACTACACATCGCCCTTGTGGTTACTTTAAAATGCACTTTGGCTGTTATTGAATGTTTTATCATTATTATGGAATTAATGCGATGTTTGAAATCCATATAATTAAAATTATATGGTAATGGATTGGGTCTCATTCCAATTTTGAATGAAAAGAACATTTTGATTTAATATTCAGTTAATGGAATTAATTGACATATGAATTAGAAAGATTATATTTTTGTTGTTTAAAAGTTATAATAAAAGGATTCAATTAAAAAGATTACATCATTACGGTCGGTATGTTAAGATAAGAAGTTTTGATTTCAAAATTTGAACATTTTGAAAAGATTATTATTATGATATAATAATAATATAGAAAGTTCAATTTTTATTAAAAATTGAAATGTTGGTTAGGATATTCGGAAACAAAGGGTTTTATAAAATTAGTAACAATTTAATGTAAAGATCATACCTTTATTTTAAAAGAATATTTTAAAACAATATTTTCAGTGGATTAATTATAGTGAATATTAGGCTCACGTCCCTATTTTGAAACTTAATTAGGCTCACATCCGGTCATAAACTTACTGTAAATTCGGTCCCTGTTTTCAAAACTTATAAAATAATAATTAAAAATAAAATAAAAAAAATTCGTAAATTAGTAATAAAATATATTACGCATTATAAAAAAAATTCAGTTCAAAAAACAACAAAAATAATGTCAGAAAGAGGAAAATAGCAAAAAAACAGAAAAAACTGCAGTTAAATGCATAATATTATGCACTTTTTTGATTTTATTGCATGCATATATGCAATTAACTGCAGTTCTTCCAGCGGATAGATTTAACTTAATATTTCAGTTCATTTTTATTTGCATCCAAATGTGCAAATTTCTCAAAAAAATGCACACATGTGTGCAACATTTTTATAGGATAAAAAGTAGGGACCTAATTTATAAAAAAAACAAAGTTCTAAAAAATTTTAAACCCGCACCCTATTTTATTT
The DNA here is from genome assembly GCA_030737875.1 of Allium sativum. Classification (NCBI taxonomy): domain Eukaryota; kingdom Viridiplantae; phylum Streptophyta; class Magnoliopsida; order Asparagales; family Amaryllidaceae; genus Allium; species Allium sativum. Next base: position 170,790,212 of record CM060912.1, read on the forward strand.
TTTCCGCCTTTTTGTATTTTTTTTTTAAAAAATGTGTGTACGTTCATAAAAAAAAATTCTAAAATATGGAAATAATGTCAGGAATCTACGGAAATCGAAAAAAATTAGTTGCATACATTTATGCAATTATTACTGATAATTGCATATATGTATGCAACTTTTCTGTAAGCTGTTTTCAGATTAAAATCTGAAAATAAACCTGCACAAATGTATGCAAGTATTTGAAATTTTTGCGCACATGTATGCATTTATTTGCATGAATAAAAATCAACGAAGATGTATGTAGTGAAAAAAATGCACGGATGTATGCAGGAAAGTAATATATGTGCATACTATTATGCATTTAACTGGAAATTTCGTTTTTTTTAGTTTTTTTTTGATTTTTGACGCCTTCGTTGATGGTTTTTTGTTCTGAATTTTTTAGTGTTTACATGTTTTATTTAAATACGAATTTACGTGATTTTTTTATATTTTTTTATGACTTTTCAAAAAATAGGGACCTTGCAACACCCCACTCCCGCTATGATCACTCACTAAGGGAATGCCATAGCATCGGTGGAGTATTTTAGTGAATATAGAACAGAAAAATTACAACAAGACAGATATAAATAGTACTTGAAATTTAAAACATCATCTCATAACAGCGGAAGTAAAACATGTCTGGTTACATCATAAAACCACAATAAAAGTCAAGTACAATATCCCTCAAAATAAAGAAGTACATAATCCCACTCTCATACAATAGCCATGACAAAAGAAAAGATAACTGGGTAACTAGAGCTTTACATCTATCCAAGCTTCTAAAGACTGGAACAGCAATCCGATCAAGCTCCACTACTGCTAGGATCCACCGTAGGACCTGAGGGTTGGGAAAAAAGATAAAAACAACGGGGTCAGACATAAGTCTGAGCGAGTCCTATAACTTTAACAATACAATCGTTAAAGTAACCAGAGAAGACATAAACTGATATACGGTAACTAATGGGGATGAATGGCTACACTAAGCAGTCAACTAAACTAAGATAAAAGATAAAGACGCATCTACCCTTCCAAAGGTAAATTACTAAACTGCACCACACCAGTCATTCCTAACTTAAAGGTTGATCCCACCCATGGACTTATAAAATTAACTTAATAGTTCTCGCGTACCCCTAGGTGACTAAGTAGACGCCACGGGGCCCTACAATCCACTAGGTGTACACACTACTCCCCATTCGATCGGCTCCCTAACGTAGATACCCCTGCTGGCCCCACCGTGGGGTGTACCATTCCCCAACGTGGCAACCTGATAAAATTAACGGTGCACGGCTTATATCTACACGATGCAACAACGTCTTATTTACCAGCCCGGGTCCACACACGCATATGAAACCCGTTGGTCATGCGTTGCCACCGCTAACCCATTTTGGCCTCTTATAGTCAAGCCCAGTATGCGTGTCCCGTCCTCGACATGGGTCGAGCCCACTAAGATACGTATGGGTTACTAGTTGAAATGGGCCCCCAGCACAAGCCATCCCCCTAAGCTTGGCCCACACACTAGTGTTTCCCACTTAACCCTTTAATCATATTTAATTACATGTTTCATCTTGGTTAAGTATTTTATCATATTTTCTATTGGGAACCACTAGCAATTTCCACATACCACCCAAGGTACCCACTTAACCCCCATGCCCCACTACATGCTTATCTAGTTAAGTGTTTCTTAATTGATTAACACCGTAACCGTGTAAAGGACGCCTCACATTGGACCGTCATTTGTAGATGCCTGGTTAAGCCGGTAAACTCCGGGCAGTCTTACACTACAAACGGGTCCAACCTCGTGTCATTTACCCTTGTTACGTATTTAATTTATGATTAAGACCCCTCACATTGGACCGTCATTTGTAGATGCCTGGTTAAGCCGGTAAACTCCGGGCAATCTTACACTACAAACGGGTCCAACCTCGTGTCTTAATCGATTAATTACTCCTAATTAATTACCCCCATAATTTGTGTTAATTATCATGTTTATTTTAGGAATATGGGTACACCTAACTTAATAGGCAAATTCCCAACACATAGTATGGGTACACCTAACTTAATAGGCAAATTCCCATACTATGTTCATTTATTTTATGTTATGCATAATTATATTAATTTCACACAATCTTATTAACATATGCATTGAATTAACCCCATCGTTCCCACGTAATTTCGTTCTCATGACATAACACATATAAAAGGTGTCAACTTGCATATGTATGAACATGTTTCAAAGGTGCCATCTTGCATATTAACAAACACATAACTTGCATATGAACTTGCATAACATGTCACATAACTTGCATATAATCTTGTATAACATGTCACATAACTTGCATATTAACTTGTATAACATGTCACATAACTTGCATATTAACTTGCATAACATGTTACATAAACTTACATATTAACAAATACATGACTTGCATATGAACTTGCATAATATGTCACATAACTTGCATATGAACTTGCATAACATGTTACATAACTTGCATATGAACTCATAAACTTGCATATGAACTTGCATAACATGTTACATACTTGCATATGAACTCATAAACTTGCATATGAAGAAACATACAACTTGCATAATTATCATACAAGTAACTTGCATATTATCATACATGTAACTTGCATATTAACATATGATCACAAAGCACAAAACTTGCATAACCCACATACATTAGCAAACTAACATCATGTCATATAACTTAAAACCCATTAATCCCCAAACAAAACCATATGATCTCATCATATCTCATCTACTTAGTTTAGCAATTGATCATTAGAGTGATAGAAACTCACTACTAGCCAATTTGCACTCCAAATGAAGAAGATTAAGATGCTTAGAATGGATTAGAGGTTGATTAGAGAGTGATTAGCTTGCAACCCTCTTCATAAATTAGTGGAGGCTCCTTCTAAGATTTAATTTGGCGGCATGTAGTCCTCAATTCTATTTTTAGTATGGATTAGGGTAGGTTTAGGGTGTATTTATAGATTAGGTGAGTGTTTTAGGCCCTTAGATTAACCCTAAATTAGATTAGGACCCTTAGATTTCGGAACCTTCCAGAAACCAGCCCTAAGACCAAGCCCAAACCCCAAACTGGTGCACCCAACCACAGAACTCTCTAGAAACTGTGCAGGTTTCCTGTCCCGACATGGGCGCACTTCCCAAGTGCGCCAGTGTATTTTTGTACTGGCGCACTTCACAAGTGCGCCAGTGCATTTCTGGCCTGTTTCGGGTTTTTCTGCCTAACTTCGTTCGTCCATATCTCTTTCATACGGTACACGTTTTACGCAAACTCGGACTCTATTTCGCGTATTTTTCCGAGACGAACGCAATGACGCAGCCCGTTTCCCCTGATTCTCATATCTGAGATTAATTATACTTTAATTACTAACCATTAGTGTTAATTGAAATTCGGGGTGTTACATTCTCCCCTACTTAAAGGATTTCGTCCTCGAAATCTCTAAGTCAAGAAGAACGTATCCTACCAACCAAACAACCATCTACTAAACCATCAACCACAAGCAACCATTATCCTTAGAAACTTCTAATGATGTATGAATATATGCAGAAAGTGTGTGTATATGTCCGTATACTAATGCAAAATCAGGCGGTCTACTGATTCAGTCGACCTCCTTAATGCAAACCATGATAGTGCCATGCATCCAATATGTATGTGAAACCCTATTGACACATTCAATTTCTATATGCCTGCACAACCATACACAAAAATGCATCATCCACATGATAACACAGCCATGATACATCCATCAATCTAACTACCACATCCATTTATGCGATATGCAACATGAAGTGTCTGAGCCGATCTAGTGCCTAATGTGTGTGTATATGCATCCACGAGCAACCACTAGCAAACAATTGCATCCACATGCATCCATCAACCATAACATGTTTCAAACACATGTTTCAACCATAGGCTTTACCCTATCTAAAGGTCATAGGTACTAGCGAGAGGATATACTAAGGATAAGATAAGTACTAGACAAGCGATAAAGGAGAAGTTAAAAGACACACCCTCAAAAAGAAATGGGTACAAAGAACGCATCTTCGCTTCCGTCTCCCAAGTAGCATTGCTTTCGTCATCTCCCCATTGCACTTTAACTAGCTGAACTTCTCTGTTCCTCAACTTCCTAGTTTCTGACCCAAGGATGCGAGTAGGAGCTCGTCGAATCGTCGCATCACGTTCTACCTCTACATCTCTAAGCAAGCTCGGCTCTACCACCTCTGCGGTCTCATGTAAGAACTTCCTCAAATGTGATACATGGAATACATCATGAACACCACTAAGTCTGTCGGGCAACTCCACCCTATATGCCATCCGTCCAATTCTTTCCTTAATAGGAAACGGCCCAACAAATCTCGGTGCTAACTTCCCAACGGACCCAAAGCGAACAACATTTCTCAACGGAGACACTTTGACAAAAACCATGTCCCCAACCTCAAACTCAAGATCCGTCCTTCTCCGATCCGCATAAGATTTCTGTCTATCTTGCGCTGCCTTCATCCTTCTTCGAATCAAATCAATCTTCTCTGAAGTCTCTCTAACCATATCTGGCCCAAGCAAGATCTTATCCGTAGATTCCCACCAACATGTAGGAGATCGACAAGGCCTTCCATAAAGAGCTTCAAAAGGTGCCATGCCAATACTAGACTGAAAGCTGTTATTGTATGCGAACTCCACCAAAGGAAGATGTTCTTCCCATGTACCTCCAAAATCCAAGATACAAAGCCTCAAAAGATCTTCTAAGATACGGTTCACCCTCTCGGTCTGACCGTCCGTCTGAGGATGATATGCGGTGCTCAAACACAACTGAGTCCCTACCGCCTCTTGCAAACTTCTCCAAAACTCACTAGTGAAGATAGGATCTCGATCAATCACAATGCTGGATGGTACGCCATGCAATCTAACAATCTCTCTAACATAGACTGAAGCAAGCCATGGAGCGGTCCTCTTACTCTTCACGGGTATAAAATGGGCACTCTTGGTAAGTCTGTCTACCACAACCCAAATTCCCGTATTGCCCTTCCTCGATCTCGGTAACCCATCGATGAAATCCATCGAGACACTATCCCACTTCCATTGCGGAACTTCCAATGGGTGTAGCAACCCACCGGGTTTCCTTTGCTCCGCTTTAACTTGTTGGCACACTAAGCATCTAGCCACATACTCGGCCACATCTTTCTTCATACCGGCCCAGAAGAAAACTCTCTTCATATCTTGGTACATTTTGTCTCCACCGGGATGAATAGTCATTCTTGAACAATGTGCATCATCCAAAATAGCCTTCTTCAAACCCTCATCTTGCGGTACACAAAGTCTACCGTCTCTACGCAACCATCCCCTATCATCTATGGTGTATCTACCCAAATGGCTGGACGACTCCCCCCTTATAAGCTTCTCTACCAACTCAACCAACTGTGGGTCGTCTCGCTGAGCCTCGCCAATCCGTCGCAAAAGAGTAGGTCTAACCTCCAAGGATGCTAACAAACCAGGTACAAAGTCAACAGAAGGTCTGAAGTCGAACAAAGAAAGAAACTCCAAGCTTCGTCGTTCCACGAACAATGGACTCAAAGATAGCCTTTTTCTACTCAAGGCGTCCGCCACCACGTTACCCTTGCCAGGGGTATACGCTATCTCGAAATCATAGGATGCTAAGAACTCCATCCACCTTTGCTGTCTTAAGTTTAAATCCTTCTGAGAGAATAAGTACTTCAATGATTTATGGTCAGTGAACAACTCGAATCTCTCACCAAGAAGATAATGGCGCCAAGACTTAAGTGCGAAAACAATCGCGGCCAACTCTAGATCATGGGTAGGGTAATTCTTCTCATGCACTCTCAATTGCCTCCCTCCATAGGCTATTACCCTTCCCTCCTGCATCAAGACTGCGCCTAATCCTGTCCCACAAGCATCGGTATAAACAACAAACGGCTTACTCCCATCTGGAAGCACTAAAACTGGAGCGGTGGTCAAAGCTCTCTTTAACCGTCGGAAAGCATCATCACAATCTACGTCCCATGAGAAAACCAGATTCTTTTTCGTCAAGCGGGTTAATGGGGCTGATATCCTCGCGAAGTCTTTGATGAACTTCCTATAATATCCTGCCAACCCCAAGAAACTTCTTACTTCGGTAGAATTTCTAGGAACTTTCCAATCCTGGATAGATACTATCTTTGCGGGATCCACAGCTATCCCTTCCTTAGAGACCACATGCCCTAAGAATCGCACTTCTCTTCTCCAAAAATGACATTTAGAGAATTTAGCTTTAACACTATGTGCTCGAAGAGTCTCCAACACTTCTCTGAGATGTAAGGCATGCTCTTCTTCACTCTTGGAAAAGACCAAGATGTCATCCACAAAGACCACTACAAACTTATTCAGATATTCTCTGAACACTCTACTCATCAGATCAACAAAGTATGCCGGGGCGTTTGTCAAGCCAAATGGCATCACAAGCCACTCATAAAAACCATCCGGAGTCCGGAAAGCAGTCTTCTCTATACTGTCCTCCGCCACTCTCAACTGATGAAACCCTGTAGCTAAGTCCATCTGCGAAAACACTGAGGCGCCAACCAACTGATCAAAGAGATCATCTATCCTCGGTAATGGGTGTCTATTCTTCTTCGTGAGCTTATTAAGTTCTCTATAATCCACACAAAGTCTAAGGGACCCATCCGCCTTCATGGCAAACACTACTGGAGCTCCCCACTCCGATATACTTCGCCTTATGAACCCCTTCTCAAGCAACTCCCCTACTTGCTTATGAAGTTCTCTTCTCTCACGAGGAGCCATGTGGCGCACTGGCAAAGACACTGGTTTGGCATTATCCACCAAATTAATTCGGAAATCTATCTCCCGCTTCGGAGGCAAACCCTTCACCTCTTCAAACACATCCGGATATTCCCGGACCACTCTGACAGAACGCAAACTCTCGACCGAAGCATCGAGCGATTCAAGATAACTTAGCAAAACAGATTCCATGGGATTACAAGAGATCTCGAGAGTATTACCCAAGCGGGTCATAAGCCTGACAACTCTCCTTTCACAATCAAGAACGGCACCATTACTGGATAACCAGTCCATGCCCAAAATCAACCCATAGCCCGTGAAGCCCAATACAAAAGCATCACATCCAAACTCAACGCTAAGTATAGAAATCTTCAGACCCAAACATATCATAGACAGATATATGGAGCCCCCAATTGGGTTTGAAACAACCAAAGGATCATCAACTAGACTGGTGTCTAAGTGCAGTGACTCAACTAACGATGATGAGATAAAAGAATGCGATGCGCCAGAGTCAAATAAAGTACGAACTGGATGATCAAACAGAAAACCCAGACTTTCAACGGAAATAGTTCTACCTCTCTGCTGAATCGGTGGAACTGAGCGAGCCTGAACTTGCCCCCCTGCCTGAGCTGGTGCCATAAGAGCTTGCACCTGACCTCCTGAGGTAGACCCCGTCTTCTGCCCCTTCTTTGGGCAGTCCTTCACAAGATGTCCTGCTTCACCATAATGAAAGCAACCGGTCTTCTTCTTTTTGCGACAATCCTTGCTGAGGTGGCCTGGGGTCCCACAATTGAAGCACTTCTTCTTCTTCTTCTTCCCCTTGTCACCATTGCCTTTTCCACCCTTGCCTTGTTGTTGTTGTTGCGGTTTCTTCTGATCCCCCTTCTTCTCTGGTGCCTTAGAACTCTTATCATCCTCATGCATAAGTGCCATGTAGACAAGCTTCTCAAAGGTGGCCCCCATAGGAATGTGAGTCATAGCTATTCCTTGCAATGGTTCGTTCAAGCCTCTAACGAACCTCAAAGCCTTCTTCTCCGGTGTATTCACCAACTCTATGCCAAACCTTGCTAATTGATTGAATTTGTTGACATATTATTTCACCGTGAGATTCCCTTGCTTCAAATTCAAGAACTTCTCCATAAACAGATTCTCTTCCGCCCTTGAGAGAAACTTAGCCCCAAACCTTTGCTTGAAATCTGCCCAAGAGTCAACAGGGCGTTCTCCATTAGTGACCTCCCACCAGAATGAGGCCTCTCCCTTCATTAACCAAGCCGCCGACTTGACTTTCTTTCCCTCTTCCACTTCAAAGATATCTAGCAACTCTTCCACTTCCTTAAGCCAATCTCTAGCCTCTACGAAAGTCTCTGAACCTCGAAAAGGTTTTCCTCCTATAGCCTTGAACTCCTTGCAAATCTTAGCAAAATTATCCACTCTAGGCTGAGGAGGAGGAGCGGTTGCCTTTGGTGTAGTAGCATTGGCTGGACCCGCAGTCGCGGCCCTAGCCTCTTGTAACCTCCTATACCATAGTGGTATAACTAAGCCCTCCGGGATGTTAAGATCTTCAGCCATGCTGAAACGAAAGAGGAAAGATTCAAAAAGGAGATTCCGAAAGATAAAGATATGGCTATTGGGGATTATGCCTTTCTTTTTCAAAAACTTTTCTCTTAAAAGACATGTTTTTGAAAATACTTTTTCCAAAAATAATACCTTTACTATTTTAAAAAAAAAGTATTTTTCTCGAAAATTTATCTGTTCCGGTAACCTTCAGCTCTGATACCACGTGTAACACCCCACTCCCGCTATGATCACTCACTAAGGGAATGCCATAGCATCGGTGGAGTATTTTAGTGAATATAGAACAGAAAAATTACAACAAGACAGATATAAATAGTACTTGAAATTTAAAACATCATCTCATAACAGCGGAAGTAAAACATGTCTGGTTACATCATAAAACCACAATAAAAGTCAAGTACAATATCCATCAAAATAAAGAAGTACATAATCCCACTCTCATACAATAGCCATGACAAAAGAAAAGATAACTGGGTAACTGGAGCTTTACATCTATCCAAGCTCCTAAAGACTGGAACAGCAATCCGATCAAGCTCCACTACTGCTAGGATCCACTGTAGGACCTGAGGGTTGGGAAAAAAAAGATAAAAACAACGGGGTCAGACATAAGTCTGAGCGAGTCCTATAACTTTAACAATACAATCGTTAAAGTAACCAGAGAAGACATAAACTGATATATGGTAACTAATGGGGATGAATGGCTACACTAAGCAGTCAACTAAACTAAGATAAAAGATAAAGACGCATCTACCCTTCCAAAGGTAAATTACTAAACTGCACCACACCAGTCATTCCTAACTTAAAGGTTGATCCCACCCATGGACTTATAAAATTAACTTAATAGTTCTCGCGTACCCCTAGGTGACTAAGTAGACGCCACGGGGCCCTACAATCCACTAGGTGTACACACTACTCCCCATTCGATCGGCTCCCTAACGTAGATACCCGTGCTGGCCCCACCGTGGGGTGTACCATTCCCCAACGTGGCAACCTGATAAAATTAACGGTGCACGGCTTATATCTACACGATGCAACAACGTCTTATTTACCAGCCCGGGTCCACACACGCATATGAAACCCGTTGGTCATGCGTTGCCACCGCTAACCCATTTTGGCCTCTTATAGTCAAGCCCAGTATGCGTGTCCCGTCCTCGACATGGGTCGAGCCCACTAAGATACGTATGGGTTACTGGTTGAAATGGGCCCCCAGCACAAGCCATCCCCCTAAGCTTGGCCCACACACTAGTGTTTCCCACTTAACCCTTTAATCATATTTAATTACAAGTTTCATCTTGGTTAAGTATTTTATCATATTTTCTGTTGGGAACCACTAGCAATTTCCACATACCACCCAAGGTACCCACTTAACCCCCATGCCCCACTACATGCTTATCTGGTTAAGTGTTTCTTAATTGATTAACACCGTAACCGTGTAAAGGACCCCTCACATTGGACCGTCATTTGTAGATGCCTGGTTAAGCCGGTAAACTCCGGGCAGTCTTACACTACAAACGGGTCCAACCTCGTGTCATTTACCCTTGTTACGTATTTAATTTATGATTAAGACCCCTCACATTGGACCGTCATTTGTAGATGCCTGGTTAAGCCGGCAAACTCCGGGCAGTCTTACACTACAAACGGGTCCAACCTCGTGTCTTAATCGATTAATTACTCCTAATTAATCACCCCCATAATTTGTGTTAATTATCATGTTTATTTTAGGAATATGGGTACACCTAACTTAATAGGCAAATTCCCAACACATAGTATGGGTACACCTAACTTAATAGGCAAATTCCCATACTATGTTCATTTATTTTATGTTATGTATAATTATATTAATTTCACACAATCTTATTAACATATGCATTGAATTAACCCCATCGTTCCCACGTAATTTCGTTCTCATGACATAACACATATAAAAGGTGTCAACTTGCATATGTATGAACATGTTTCAAAGGTTCCATCTTGCATATTAACAAACACATAACTTGCATATGAACTTGCATAACATGTCACATAACTTGCATATAATCTTGTATAACATGTCACATAACTTGCATATTAACTTGTATAACATGTCACATAACTTGCATATTAACTTGCATAACATGTTACATAAACTTACATATTAACAAATACATGACTTGCATATGAACTTGCATAATATGTCACATAACTTGCATATGAACTTGCATAACATGTTACATAACTTGCATATGAACTCATAAACTTGCATATGAACTTGCATAACATGTTACATACTTGCATATGAACTCATAAACTTGCATATGAAGAAACATACAACTTGCATAATTATCATACAAGTAACTTGCATATTATCATACATGTAACTTGCATATTAACATATGATCACAAAGCACAAAACTTGCATAACCCACATACATTAGCAAACTAACATCATGTCATATGACTTAAAACCCATTAATCCCCAAACAAAACCATATGATCTCATCATATCTCATCTACTTAGTTTAGCAATTGATCATTAGAGTGATAGAAACTCACTACTAGCCAATTTGCACTCCAAATGAAGAAGATTAAGATGCTTAGAATGGATTAGAGGTTGATTGGAGAGTGATTAGCTTGCAACCCTCTTCATAAATTAGTGGAGGCTCCTTCTAAGATTTAATTTGGCGGCATGTAGCCCTCAATTCTATTTTTAGTATGGATTAGGGTAGGTTTAGGGTGTATTTATAGATTAGGTGAGTGTTTTAGGCCCTTAGATTAACCCTAAATTAGATTAGGACCCTTAGATTTCGGAACCTTCCAGAAACCGGCCCTAAGACCAAGCCCAAACCCCAAACTGGTGCACCCAACCACAGAACTCTCTAGAAACTGTGCAGGTTTCCTCTCCCGACATGGGCGCACTTCCCAAGTGCGCCAGTGTATTTTTGTACTGGCGCACTTCACAAGTGCGCCAGTGCATTTCTGGCCTGTTTCGGGTTTTTCTGCCTAACTTCGTTCGTCCATATCTCTTTCATACGGTACCCGTTTTACGCAAACTCGGACTCTATTTCGCGTATTTTTCCGAGACTAACGCAATGACGCAGCCCGTTTCCCCTGATTCTCATATCTGAGATTAATTATACTTTAATTACTAACCATTAGTGTTAATTGAAATTCGGGGTGTTACAGACCTAATTTACAATAAGTTTATGACTGGGTTTTTTTTATATTTTGAAACTTTATAGGGACCTCTAAAAAACGCACCCTTAATTATAACTATTAATTATAATTGTACTTGGACACGAGGTTAGGTTACATTTGTGGTATAAGTCTGCCCGTATCCGCCCGACATATCCAGCAGCCACAAATGTTGAACCTAATGTGAGAGGTCCAAGTGTATAAGTACGAATTGGGCCATGACACGAGGTTAACCCTAACTTGTGGGATAAGTCTGCCCGAAACCAACCGGCATATCCAGCATCCACAAGTCGCAGGCTTAATATGGGAGGTCTGGCCCAGTATAAGACTTAAATGAAAATATTACATTTTTCAATGTAATAAAGTTTGAAATGAAAATATTACATTTTTCAATGTAATAAAGATTGAAATGAAAATGTTACATTTTTCAATGTAATAAAGGTTGAACTAAAAAGATTACATTAAAAAGATTTCATTTTTATTTTTAAGATTGATTACATTAGAAAGAATACATTTTTATAGTTAATTTGTTTCAAAAGAATGAAAAAGATTCATTTTAATGTTAATATACATTTCAATGTAAAAGAATGAGTGATTTATTTATTTTAATAAACTGATTAAAATAAATAAAAGGATTTAAATGGTTTTAATAAAACAAAGATTTTCCAGTACATATATTGGAATGGAATTGAATGGAAATAATCTTCGGATTATTTCAGTGTTGGATTCTGTGATTATACAGATATCATTGTGGGAATTTGGAAGATATTAATATCGGTATTCCCGATTTGGTATACGTTAGTTTTCAGAATTTGATATTGAACATAAATCGATATAATTTCTATTCAAATCACGATATTTAATATCTAATTAGAATTTGGGCTTCTCGTGAATAGTGTCTTAAATAACACTGTTCTTAAACCCATTTGAGAAAGAATAAATCTTTTAATTAAGATTTGAATAAGATTTCCAATTATTAAAAAAAATTGAAAATTACGTGAAACTGACTTTTGGGTTGACTGTGAACAATGTTTTTAAATGACATTAGTTCTTAAAACCCGATTGACAGTGAAATTTAGATTGGTAATTCATAAATCTTTTAATTAAGATTTAACGAAATATTCTAAAGAGAAATTTTCAATTTAATATATTAAATTGGAATATGATTTTGGGTTTATTGTGAACGATGTTTTTAAGCAACATTTGTTCTTTAACCCAGTTAAAGGCAAGATTATTTCTTGAAAGTTAAATAAGCATTAAATAATGATTCTTGAAGATTAAAGCTAAATATAGTTTTAATAAATCTTTAATTGGATTGAGTGAGGATAAAAGTAATTAAATTTACTTAATTCAAGAAATGAACGATAATGGGGTACCACCAGTTTTACTCCAAGCTATATTTAAATCTTTAATTAGATTTGAACGATAAAATGATAATTAAGTTTACTGTAACCCATTGGGTGTTAGATATGGAGTACCACCAGTTTTACTCCATGAGTTGTATAGGTTGGGAATGGGATATTAATAAATGATTACTTCGGTAAGACGTTAATCCCGACTAGTTGAATAAACCTTAATTGGGTTTAAATTATAATCAAAGAATACTCTTGATTGGAATGAGGCGTTGGTTGTGTTTTAAAGCATATGATTTTAAATTGCGCAAATTATTCAGAAAGACTGGTTTAAACCCATTCTGAATATTTCATACGACGATTAGCTGGGTTTGATCGAGGCGCCCGGAGGAAGGAGGAGAGGTGGAATAAAAAGGCTCGGGATGAATGAAAGAGTCTTTGTGCGAGCCGTATGCGGTGAGAGTCGCACGTACGGTAACGAGAGGGGGGTTCGCTTCTATACGTGGTTGGGCCTACCCACCCTATTTGTTCCATGATCTATGGGTCTACTGGAGCTACCCACTTCGATCGAAGGTCGATGATGAAGACGGTTATTGAAGACCGGGAAATTTCCATATCGAATGGATGATTATTGATATCTTGATTGGACCGTACACCCAAGATGAGGGAAAATTTGGTGATCATTCAGACGTATTTGGAGATCTACCGGATATGGTTTCGTTCAGACCCAGAATGGACTTGTAAATGGATTGCGTGCCCGACATTGTATTCCTTTATATTGTATTCGTTGATCTCTATTTAACGTATAGCTGTTTGGTGGTGGAGAATTTATTCTTCGCTTAACACCCGGTTATATATTGATAGATGATCATTGATGTGGTATGGTATGACAATGTGGCATGCCAAGATGCAAATGATCAAGGCTTTTGTTGAAAAGCAGGGCCTTGTGGGATGACCAAAGCATAGCCTGTTTAGGCGTAGCTTTGTGTATATCATGACTTCGCGAGCCTCACACCCCGGTATGAGTCAAAATCGGGATATGGACCGTAGGGAGTGCACACGTTTCTTTCTAGCTAGAAGTGGTGTCAGTGACCTACCAGCCTTGACATTTTTACTTATGTGGATGATAGATTATGAGGTACCTCGGATTTATAGGTTGTTAGTAGCCATATGGAGGTTCAAAGGAACAGGGAAACGTGTGTTAAGGCATAACTAATCCAGCCATTGCACTATGGGCGGACCGGCCCTACCGCTCCAAGGGTTCACTGCGGGGGATCCTGAGGCATTTACTAAATTGTCTCGAATCGGAGAGGACGATCCCTAGCCTCGATCTTATGATGGAAAACCAATTTCCAATACGACATTACGGTTTTGATTGTAAACCCTATATATGGCGACATAGTGGGATGGGGCGCTCATGCCGTCTATGGTTAATACATTTACTTTCGAAATTGATTTCTGCCCTATGCACTTATCGTAATATTAAAAGATAAATTTCGCATACCAAGCATATTTGGCTATTATAAGGTAAAACTCTATCCTCCGGCTTGCGTTGCATTATGTGACGGGACCTGAGTCTTATAATAACTTCATTTTCCTTTATTTAGCATTGCTCTGTTTATTTGATGCACTAGTATTCTTGGGGGTAAACCCGTTCTGTGTTATACGGCGTGGTCCCTTGATTTACCTAACTTTAAAATCAAATTAATAATTGTTTTTGAGTTCTCATACCAGTCCCATGACTGACTTGGAGTTTATTGTTTTAACCTAAACTCTGGGTGCCCATATTTTCCACACGGGCAGCTAGTAGTTTTGGTTTTGCAGATATTATATTCACAGGATCCCGATCTACACCTGAAACAATATTCGAAAGGCTATGTATCCGTGTATTTTCTTCAGTTGTGTTTTGTACTATTTTTCCGCTGCTATTTAAATGCAATTTAAACTCTGATATTGTATTTCCAATGTATATTTATTCATACTCTGTATTATTCTTGTACTCTGATGTAATTGTTGTAACTGCAATAAAATGTTCTTCTGTTTGTGTTCTGACGTGTGCTGTTCTTAAAGCAATCCGGGCTTTTCTTTACTGCGAAGTTTGGGTCGTTTTACATTTGGTATCAGAGCTTTGGTTTACAGAGCTCGAGAACAAGACACATTAGAATCGAATGGTAGAATTCATCAGTGGTTGGATTAGTAATATCCAATAAGAATGACTCGTTAGAGATAGGATCAGTAGTATCCTAGAACGAGTGTGAAGAGTATTATTTTCCTTAAAATTAAAATAATAAAACAAATTTAGTTTTAAATTTTTTATCTTAAAATACGTATTTGAGATATTATTATTATATTTTAATTTGGACAATCGAGTATATAAAGATTTTTAATAGACGAGTAATTAACGGATATTCAAAGTTTTAATATACTGGATTGATATAGAATCACACTCTAGTCACCCGGAGATGATTCTGATGATTGAGGCCTCATCATCAGTATTTATGTTCGAGTATCGAAAGTGTGATATCTATATATTTCCATTGACTGGTGTGAGAACCAAAACTTAGATAGGGTCTATGGTTGTGATTTGAAATGAAACAAGATTTTTAATTATATATAAAAGTTATATATATTTAAAAAAGTTAATCACCTAATTGATTGTTGGCTGTGATGTTTGATTATTGGTTTAACTAATAAAATTATTGGAATGATAAATTTAACTAGATAAAATTTAATATTGAACAGAATTAGAAATCGATTAAAATTGAAAGTTGAGTTTGGTAATTAAACGACTTTCAGCTCTGTTCCTTTTCGAGGACGGATTTTAAGTAGGGGAGATTGTAACGACCCAAAATTTTGGGGCAAATTTTAATTTTTTTATTTTAGTTAATTTAATGGATTTAGTATATTTAAAATAATTTATGTTAAAATTATCACAATTAAAAACTTATTTTATTTGAGGAATAAAACATAGAAATTTATATTAATTCTATTCCGAGTCTGAAATGGCGCGGTAATTTTAATATTCGATTTTCAACTTTGGAAAAATATATAAAATTCATTATAATTCAGAATTGGACGAAACAAGAAATGTTGAGACCATATTGACGATATCTTTCTAATGAATTTTAGAAATTAAGATTTCAGTTTATAATTTGTAAGTTATGACAAAATTAAAATTTCATAAAAACGCTATGGAATTTATATATATAATGGCTCGAAACCACTTTCATTGAGTTCAAAATGATGTTTCTGCATTGAAAAAGTATAAACACTTATATATTTCGAGCTTCGGAAATTATTCATATTTATTTGTATTTTTAATATTAAATATATACGCCTTAAAAATGGGAATTTCGCAAACGACCTCTGAATTTGACGAAACCACATTCTATGAATCCGGAATATTAAATTATTGCTAGATTCCAAAATTCGTAATTTTTGGAGTCAGTATGTGGTTGTTATTAATTTTTCAATGAAAACGGTTAATTTTCAGACTTTAAAAATTCATTAATAATTCATACGGACTCGAAATTTAATGAAATCAGTTTCTATGGGTTCGTAATATCAAGAATTAGCTGTGTTCCAATTTTTAGAAAAATTGAAATCAGTATGTGATCGCACAGTTTTTAAAACGAAGAAAAGGACTAAAAATTAAAGAAAATTACGACATAAAG
The DNA here is from genome assembly GCA_030737875.1 of Allium sativum. Classification (NCBI taxonomy): domain Eukaryota; kingdom Viridiplantae; phylum Streptophyta; class Magnoliopsida; order Asparagales; family Amaryllidaceae; genus Allium; species Allium sativum. The sequence continues at coordinate 170,806,823 of CM060912.1, forward strand.
GCTTATTATTATATAAGTTATAATAGACAAGGACTTGAATAGAAAATCCACAACCTCTATATAATATTTCATTCTCTCATAACCCTAACTTTTCCTAAACCTATCAGCCTACTTTTCCTTCATTTTCATGGCGGCTACACTCATTCTTCCTCTAAAAACTTCTTTGCAAATCTGCCCCTGAAAACAAAATAACTTATATCTCTCAATCAGAACAAAATCAGACCAAACCCTTCCTGGGTTTTGTCATATCAATAACCACTACCTACCACGAAATATTCATGACCTATCGTCGCACGGATTCGCCGGAATCTCAATCCAAAGGCAGCAGGTTTATTTTCGTTTTTTGGGTATTGCGGGCCCCACGAAGAGAGTTAGGTCGAGTGTAACGACCCAGCGGTTTTCGGCCTCGAAAATCGATATAAATACCTTTACTGTATCTTATACCAATCCTCCAAACACCGAAACACTGGAGCGTCTAGAAAGAAGCTAGAGGGTGAGAAAAGAAAGAAAGAAATATTAGAATAGAAGAAGAAGAAGTATCAACACATCACAGAGTCTCACATCGCAGCGGAACAAAATATAATACAGAAATAAATCTATACTGAAAGCTTGAAAATACTTACAATATCAGAGTACAACACACAGCTGGACAGTTTGATAATCTGTCCTCATATACACAGCGGAATAAATACTATATTTCACATGTCTGAATCATCTCCAGCTCGTCTCTGGACTTCTCAGTATCTGATATCCTGAACCTGTACACCTCGAGCTAACCCGAGCATTTACAAAATACCGGGTCAGTCTGGTGAACCAGAGTGAGATAAACTCGCACGGCATTAAAGTATCACACAACAAGATTTTTATGGTAAAATCCTTTCGAAAGAAAAAGATAATCGTAAGACCAATCCACACATAAACACGGACGGTTTTTACCTTACGATAACCCAAACTAGTTTCGAAATCAATATCTTGAATCTGATATTATGATAATGTCTAGATACAAATAATTAACAAATCTAGAGGAACGCTTGCATCTCACGCTCCCCGTATATAGTATACAATTGAAAACCGCGGGCGCTTATTGGATATTGGATTTCCAACTTGACAAGGTATGGGACCACCTTCCGCACGTGTATCTCTAGAGGCGAATACACTGGGTTCAACAAGAACATCTTGCAACCCGGCCCGCACATGACCGACCACTCATTTCGCTTGAGTGTATCGAATGTATATCACCGACGGTTGGACTCAAACCACCGTCTCCCGATAAGGGACAGCATCGAACATAGATTAAGAAGCAATAGGAATTTCTCTAGATAGGTGATCATACATCCTAATGGGAGCGACCCACATAGCCATGTTGCCTGCCCGATTATTATCATTTCCCGGTTGATGAGGCTTGAGGTCAGAACACATATGGTCATCATATACTTTGAATGCCACATCGTCAGATCCGCCAGATCACACTGATTGACGTCCACAAACCTACTCTAGCTATCTGGTTAGAGAATAACCATTTCTCCGCCATCAACTATGGTACGTTTAGAGAAATCAACGCATGCAATTCCTTTTGGAAATACTCTGTCAGACATCCGTTCATACAAGTCATCCAGGAACAGGATGAACCGAAGGTACTCTTCTACTGCATTATAGGAATCACCCTGAGAATCAGTAGCGAGAAGTCCTTGCGAATCCGTTGATTTCAACCACGACCGAATCACAGTTTTCCTCTGGTTGCAAGTCAGAGATTTTAAGTAATTCTTCCGCTTATGAAGATCCACGGTCTTCAATAGCTCCATCTTGAATCATCATCTTCAACGTATTCGTATTTGCTGGACGGAATGGTTTTCGAATATATATTTGATCCCGGTCTTTCCATAATAACAATCGTATGGCCAAATTTGATAGTCGGTTATTTAACTATCAAATAAAACAAACATTCATCCATAAAAGAAAATGGATTCACTGATTTGCTACTTAGTATCATTTAGCCTCTTTAACAAACCGTCCGTTAATTATATTCTTCAAATTTCTCAATATTTGAAACATCGCTTTTACTTCTTATTCAAAATAAGAATATTCTTCAGATTCAGTTTATTCAATCTTATAAACTTTTTCGAAACAGTTTATAATATCATTAACGGAAATCATAACTTATTGTCTCCTCAACCATTCTCGTTTATAAACTAATATCGTTCTTGGATAATCCTGGAGTCATTCAAGTTGGGGTATTTTATTTACCTCTCAGACCTTGACCAACGACAATCATATCTTCAGAACAAATAGAAGTTTATTAACCATACGTTCCTTTGAAAATCTGATTTTCATCTCGACAAAGCTTCGATTCTATTAGAAATAGAATCCTTATGAAAATTATAATGTTACAAATTATTTCAACAATACATGTCCATTTGTTTAAAACCACATAAACAAAACTTTTTATAAATCTCATATTAATACTTTATACATTTGTTATATTGATATACCTTTTCAAATTCTTATATTGATCGAAACAATTTAACTTATCATATGTAACAATATTACAGATTTCATTTCAAAGCCATTTTACTTTTACTTATCACATTCTCTTTAAATAATACTCGACTACCTATTTGTTATCTAAAATCATATGATAATCCTTTAAAAACTTATGTCTAAAATAGTTCACCCCATTTATAACCAATGTTACAAAACACATTTACAAACCACTTGCTGCATTCATTAAATCAAAATTTTTTGCAAATTAATTACGATAACTTACCATTCTCTTTCGCTTTCACATTGTTAACTGCATTCAAAAATCCCATTTCCAATTCATTATCGACGATTAACATTCGTTGTCGTTATTTAAATCTCATACTTCATTTACTCTCGCCAGCAGATACTATTCCGAGCCTCGGAATATCACATTCCGATCTTCGGAATAACACTCATTTCGATCAATCATTTCGAACCTCGGAATAACACATTTCCGAACCTCGGAATAAGCCTCGCTTCCATTTACATAACTGAATCTCATTCATAAATGTCATTTATAAATTCATAGTCGTACTTTCAACTTTGATTTCTTTTAAATTATGAAATCCCCTTTCCTAATCGTTATTCCTTTCAAATCTGTCAATTTGTCAAATCTCATTCACGAAATGTTATTTAATCGTATTTCGTATTCATTTGAAACACCAGTTGTTAAAATGATTGTTTATCACAAAATATCACTCTTTAAATTCTTTTATAAATTCTCATCTATCCATGATTCAATTATTCCATTTTGATGTTTTGAAATCCATTCAAACTTCTTTTACGACCGTTAAGGCCTTTATCAAACCATTTTGGTATTTAAATAACCAATCTGATAGTTTATATCATTTAAACATTTATTCAATAATATCTTACATTTCTATTTGTTATATCTTATATATTTATAAAATTGGTAAATTTAACTTTGACCATTATTTTTACCAAAAATCATAGTTTGAATTCACATAAAAATATATTCATATCTCTGAAATCATTCAAAATCCATTTAACATTGATCTGGACAAATCATCTCTTTTGATTATTTTTATAATCAACTTTTATCGCCTCTCTGGCTGAACCCCATTTGTCAATTAAAACACTTGTTAATTGAATTCCCATCTACCAGCCTTATTTGGAAACTTGGATGTATGAATCCCTTTAATAAAATTCTTACTTGGGTTTTAAATTGAATTCACTACTTTAAATCATTTCAAATTAAAGAACAACTTGCTTTCACATTTACTATATTAAAATATAGTTAACTTTTAAATCCTACCCCAAAATATCATTATTATCATTTTTATACGCTTACTCAATAATAATCAAGGTTATCAACAATAACCAATTCAATTATCCCTTTAGATTATAGTTAATCGAAGATTAACTAATGTCCAAAGCTATTCGTTAAACTTTAACGAATATTTAAACCAATATTTATTTCCTTTGTCAATTCTACTCGAAACGGTGGATTTTACCATCCATATCCATCAGTTAGCTATGAACTGAATTCCAATTGTCATTTCCCCTTTCTTAAATTAATTAATTAACTTAATTAATTAAAGTCACCTTTTTAATTGTTTGGAAACAATTATTCCATTTTTACCAATCCACGAAAAATTCCTGATTTCTGCTTCTCAACTGATCTAAACTATTTAACTAAATTTTCTTGATAACTTGATCTAATACATTTAATTCCCAATTTAAATACTCGTATAAAATAATTAAATAACTTTAATCCAGTTATAAATAAATTTATACCTTTTAAAAATACGTCGATTCACCTGACGGGTTGAACGACGTTAAAACCTCACATTGGACCATTTACTGCAAATTTTCAAATCCACTAACATCCAAGTCAAACAATTCAAATAATTTCGAACTCGTTTATAAACGTGATCAACCCAAGGAGTTACTTTTTTATGGGTCGTCCCCAACAGTTAAATTTAAACGATCGATGATTAACAGTATATATATATATCTAACAGTCAACCACAATCAAGCAGAACACGCAAGAATGAAATACCCAGTTTATATAAAATATAAACGAGGAGGCTGAGTGAGTTTAACTCACCTCGGTTTAGAATCTGTCGACGAACAGTTTGTTTTGATCAGATTCAACTGACGTTTTATTTCGGATAAAATTCCAGTCATTCCAGATCTGGACTGCGCCTGCTCCATCTCGAAGTACTTGATTCCACGGTCCCAACGCAACTGACGGTGTCAAAATCTTGAGAAATCACCAAAAATACATTTGTAAATTAATTTAAAATTAAATTTAAAACATGGTTGGTTAATAAACTTAGATGGGCTTCTTACCTTGACCCAATACCTTCAAACCCAACCCGCTCCACATATTAAACCCTCATCCCTTCGTTCCCTCTTCATTCCAGCCGCCTCCAAACATTAATTCCCAAATCCGAAAATTGAAGAAAACCCTAGATCCCCTTCTGTCTTCTATCGCAAGCATGGCGTCGCAACCCTACTACTCGCGACCTTCCCTCCTCCTTCCTACCACCCACCGAAACCCTAAGCAGCCGTCAATCAACTCTTGGTCCTCGCAGACGAACCACGAGCCTTCCAGAATCATGCGAGCGAGCCAAACCGAGGACAGCTTCAACCGACAAATTCGAAAGCTAAGTTTTCTTTGTTTACTTGTTTTTAAATTGCAGTAGTAATTGTTTTGATTTTCTGGTTTTGAATTGGGGTTTTTCTTCAGTTGACCGTGGTTCGTATAGTTGATACAACACACTGTGACATCGTATTTATAGTTGCGGTTTCGACTTTAGATGAGAACACTGTCCTTCATTGGCTTTGAATTGTTATGTCAATCAAATAAAATCTGTAGGTTAGATCTTCCGTTCCATCAAAGATTTAAAACTCTGTTTGATGTGGATTAGATATTGTTCAGTGATGAATTGGCCGAGATTTGTTGAATTTAATATTGTATTGTATCTAATCTAGTATAGCTGTTATGGGTTGTCGACTTCAGTGATATGAAAACTGAAATGTTGGATTTTTAGTTCGGATTTTTACATGTAAGGAAACAGTGAATTTGCATGTGAAATTCACTGTATATGTACATGTGAGTCTGCTATTTTGATAGGCATAGGTACTATATTAACCATATTTTTCCTTTTTCCCTTTCTTTTTCAGATCCAAACTGAGACAGTGGATTCTCTGATTTCTTGAAAGAGCTGCAGATATATAAAAAAAATCTTTTTAGTATTGTTCTGTCTCGATTTGTTTGCAGAGATTTGAGTTATGCATTGTATTTTTCTCTTTTCAATTTTTAAATGTCTGAACAGTGATTTTGGTACCTGAACCCTAATGTATATTAGTTGATCGATTCTGCAAAGATTTGGTGTATATAGAAGATTTCTTCTTAGCTGTTCTTGTACCCTTTTCATTTGCTGTTTCCTTTTATTATGTATTGCCTTTTCTTTTCTAGCCGTATAGATTTGATGATATCGTTTTTCTTTTCTTCTTTTTTCTTATGAACTGTCTCGTTCATGATCTTTCCCTTTTTAATGGGTTTCCTTATTTTTCCTTTTTGCAGATCACAACAGGATTCACTGGCTTGGCAAAACAAGAAAAGCATGAAGAAGATGTTCTACAAGATGTTTTTTTTTTCTTTTTTTTTTCGACACATGTATGTGTTTGGCATTTGTATAATTATAAATGGATCAATGTATGCGGAAGGTTTGTGGTAGCCTGAAAATCAATGTATATAGTAATATCCTACATGGAAGTGTAATTTCTCTTAAACTCTTCTATGTAAAAAAAAAACTATTATGTTTCTAATTATAAGTGTGCAAACATAGACTTATCATTTTTCTTTCTTTTCCTTTCTCTTGTCTATCCCAGCCTTATGTTGAACTCGATGGGCCGTTTTGGTTTGTTGAACGAATAGATGGTATACTCGGGTTTTTATTCGTTTGCCAAACCGAGCGGGAACGTAACTAAATATACACATATATATTATATTCAAGAAAACAAAATTTAATGAAAATAAATAAATAAATAGATGAATGTCATTGTATTTACTAAATCAACGACTTCAATTACATTTAGTATTCAACTTGACATTAAAACTCTAGTTTTTAAATAATATTCCAACTCTATTCTAAATATATAAATATATAGTCGAGCTCTATTCTAAATTAAATAAATTCGATAAAAATCCCTTACATTTCAAATAAAATATATAAACAAAATTTAAATATTTGAATTAAAATGGCTGAAAATTCTGGGACGTTACATCGAGCGACCTCAGGAAGTGGTAGAGGGGAAGCATACGGTTCTTTTGGCGGTGGTGGCATGGTCTCAGGTGGTTGGAGTTGGCCGGAATGTCAATTTTACTGGAGGGGTGCTGAACAAGGGCAGTCGCAAAGATGAGCAATTTCCCGTCGATCTGTACATTTTCGGGCGAAGTGACCTGAACGAAAGTTGTTCGGGAGGTTGAGATATAGCTACTGACAAAAATTAGTGGTGGCATTTGGAGTACCGAGGCGGCCGCAGCACTAAGATGAACGGAAAAGGCAATTTTCCGTTCAACTGCAGATCGTGGGGCCCACGTGGCGAACTGGAGAGGGGGAGCACCAGGCGTGGAAAGAGGGGGAGAAGGCGGAGAGAATGACGCTGGTTTCGTTCAATTCCAACTTACGGTTTGGCCGTGGCGAGCATTTTAAGTTGAGGGTGTCGTTTGAAAAAAAGGTGAAGGGCTTAAACGCGAAACATTTATTTAATTTTATATTCAGTGTTCGTAATGCAATATCTTTTACATATGAGATCGAAATTTGACGATTTCAGGTCTGCTGCGATCGTGGTAACGAGAGCTTCGCGTGGACACCAAATTTGTCCAATTTGGAAAAAATTGAAATTTTGTGTAATTTTTACAAATTCAAATATTATTTAAATCGATTTATTAACTTCGCAAGTGCATAACTTTTTGTCACTTTATCGAAATTGCATTAAACTGAATCCATCGAGATCATTATTGTAATAACCCGGAAATTCTGAGCCAATTTAAAATTTTTATTTTGGCTATTTTAATGAATTTTGATTATTTAAAATGAATTATTTTAAATAATAATGACGAGGAAGTTATTTTAAATAGAATTAGAACGTATATATTTATATAGATCGTCGTTAGATTATAAATAATTTTTTATAATTATAAAAGGAATTGAAAATGGCACGGTAGTTCGATAATTCGATTTCAAATTTCAAATGAATGTATCGGGTGCAAAATAAACCGGATTTTAGTGAAACCAAAAATAATTGGATCTAATTGAGAATATATTTCCAATGAATCCGAAAAATCAAAATTTCATAGCGGGAATCAAAAGATATGCCCAATTGAAAATTCAAAATAGTCGTTATGGAATTCGGGCCCTTAAAAATGGAAATTTTGCAAACGACATCGGTTTTCGACAAAACCACTTTTGTTGGATCCATGATGTCAAGTTATTGCTAGATTCCAAAATTCGTAATTTTTCGAATCAATATGTGAGCGTGGTAAAGGAAAACACGTTTGACCAGTTTTAGTTGATTTTAATGGACTGGAAAATGGTCATTTTTCAAACGATCTCAGAATTTGATGAAATTAGTTTTGTTAGAACCGTATCGCCAATACGAAGCTAGAAAATATTTTTCAGGAATTTTTAGAGTTAGTATGTGCCCCCGGTATATTGAAATTCACATTCAATATATAGAGTTATATGTTGATTTTGACGAAAACTGATCAGAACGATCGAATCAGCTTACGATACATATTCCATTGTGTTCGGAAAGGGGGTAATTAGCTATAGACGACAGGCGGTGGGTTCGATTTCGAGTTTGAATAAAAAGGGTAATTTATAGGATTCAAAATTAAATTAAATAATAAATAAACTATATAATATCCTTCCCACCCCTCCCTCTCCTTCAGTCAAAACACAATAAATAAATAAAAACCTTAACTAATCCCGCGTCGCCCTCCCCAGGCGAGCCACCGCACTGCAACGCCCACACCCCCTCCTCCAGATCCGCCCTCCTCCACCTCAAGCCCCCTCCTTCGATCCTGAACCCCACCCCCCCCCCCCCCCCCGAAAAAACCCAACGCAGTCCCCCACCGACCCCCTTTTCAGCCGCCTCCCCCCTTTGGAAAGCGCGCCGCAGCCGACCCCCCTAGCCCCTCCGATCCCCCTGCCCTCTCTTCTCTCTCCGCCATGGCCGATAACCCAAAATACACCCGCCCCCAAAACCCTAAATCACCTGAAAACCCACCCGTGCCGCCACCTTTCCCGACCGCTCCTTCGACGTTGAACTCACCCTCCCCCTTCGTTGTAAGTTTTTAAATTATTTGTTTTTGTTTTTGTTTGTTTTATTTAGCTAATGTAGTTAGAATATAGTTTCTTTTAAATAAAAATAAGATTTTTCTATGACTGTCATGCAAAAGATTTGATCTTTATTTTGAAAAAGATTGAATTTTTAGATGTTGTTTATAAAAATATGATTTTTATATTATAGAAAGAATAAAAATATGATTTTTATTATATGTAAAGATTAAAGATATGATTTTTATGAGGTAGAGAATATAAAAATACGATTTTTTTTATTTTGTATAGATAGTAAAGATTTGATCTTTATTATATAAGCACCATTATAAAAATAGAATTTTTATCTATATAGTAGCGGTGTAATAATAGAATTTTTATCTATATAGTAGCGGTGTAAAAATGTGATTTTTATATACATAGCAACAATATAAAAATGTGATTTTTATATATGTAGTGGCTACGGATAGTGAAAGTGACAAAAGCCGAGAACGACGAAGATTTTTACATAAGAAGAGTTGTGGCGTTTGGTTTACAAGTCAATGAGAACTTCTCACTTTTAATTTAATTTTCTAGTTAAAATATATACTAGGATGTAGACGGTGTTTAGTAGCACCCGACACCCGTCGTCCACAGACCATAGACGGCTTGTTTGTTTGTTTGATTTTGATGTACAGTTGATTGTGTGAGGTGGAATGAAACAAAAAATTATTTTTATAGTTAAAAATAGAATTTTTACCGTGTATATAAAATGAAATAAATAGAAATAAAATCTATGGTAATTGATTGGGCCTCATTCCAGTTTTGAATAGAAATATTTGAAATAGAATTTTTGAAAATAGAAATATATGAAGCCGTGTTGATCAGATTTGCGCCATGTAACAACCCGTATTTTCAATAACCTGTTATAACATAAATGGAGGCAGAATTAAACTGTAAAATCTGAATCAAGGGAAACGGGCTATGCCATTGCGTTCGTCTCGGAAAAATACGCGAAATAGAGTCTGAATTTTCAAAAATCGGAGTCCGTATGACCAAGATATGGCCTCGCGAAGTTTCACGAAAAATTCCCAAATTAAAGTATACTTAATTAAGTGAAATGGGTTGCGCAGAGAAATATATATATATTGATATATATATATATATATATATATATATATAATTGAAAATTTAATAAATAAATATGCAAAAATGTTCAAAACAGCGAATTGGGAGAGGGGAATAACCGAACCGGCCGATTTTTGAGGTCGACCCAAGCCCGCTGGGTCGACTAGGGGTTAATCCAGCGTGTTTGGCTGTGAACCCGTGGGCCGATTCGCTCAAATGCAGATTTTGCATTTGGATGGTTCTCATGGTTTATCTTTAATCTAAAGGCCCTAGATGGTTCCTACACTTGACTTCTTCCCCAAGACATGCTTTGATGGCTTGGATTAAATCTAGGTTTAATCCTATGGCCTAAAACACTTGCCTAATCTATAAATAAGACCCTAACCTATCATAAATCCTCATTATTCATTCATGCAACTAAACTATGGCAAAATTTCTACTCTCATGGCCTCCACTCAACTATCCTAGCCTCCACTTCATTTCTATGAAAGGTTTCATGATCATGAGAGTGTTAGAGAGTCCCTATGCTAGTATGAGAGTCTCTCAAGTTGATTTCAAGGCAAAAGCTTTGATCTTTGTTCATAAAGATGGTGTTTTTGTTGATTTGGGGCATCCATCTTTGGGTTTTTGGGTGATGGCATGCATAGGCTTCCTCACAAGCTTAGTTTAATCGATTTAGGCCTTCAAAGCAATGTAAGCCTTTCCCTACTCTTAGATATTAACTATGAAGTTAAGTGTTCATGTTGCAAATTTGGGTTTGGTCATTGAGTATGATTTATGCTATCATGTCATGCAAGTCTATGAAGTCATTAGCTTGATCTTATGAGCAAAAAGCCACAACCTTTATGTTGAAATGTTGCATTATGCAAAATTAGAATCTTCATAATCATTATGTCAACTTGCATATGAAGTCATAATCCTTATATGATGATATATGCGAGTTTCTAGCCATCATTCCATGTCTTTTGTCACCATGATTCGCTTATGTACCAAGTTTGGGTTTATGCATGTTTTTGGGGCTTAAGAATGTAACATGCAAGCTAATGAACACATTTGTGCCTCATTTGCCACCATGATTAACTTGTGGCTTAATACCCATTTTTGTCATTCCTTTGCCAAGTCTCTTCTTTTAATCCATTACGTTGTTGCGAACGTATATGCGAGTTTAAAAGCGTTGGGTTATGTTATGGGTAATTTCTAATGACATGAAAATACAACTTGAAAACATGGCTTGAAATATAACATGGAAGTTGACATGTAAGTATGCATAAAAACATAAGCTTGGGAATTTACCTATTAAGTTAGGTCTACCCTTTGGGAATTTACCTATTAAGTTAGGTCTACCCAAATGCTTGAAAAACTTGTAACATGTTTTGGAAACATGACGAACATGACACTTAGATAATATAAGTGTGGCCAACTCGAGGTTGGGTTGAGTTTGCAACGTAAAACTACCCGGAACCGACCGGCCTAAGTAGTAGTTGCAAACAATAGGACCCAATGTGAGAAGTTGGTCATGTTGTGCTTGAACCCGAGGTTAGACCAAGTTGTGGTGTAAAGCTACCCGGAACCGACCGGCTTAACTAGTAACCACAACAAAGTCTAATGTGAGAGGTTGGGGTGCATTAAGTAATTAATGCCACATGATAGGGTTAAGTTAATTTGATTAATGACTCTTAACCAAATATGACATGGATAAATGGGTTAAGTAAATTGGTTAGGCTAATGATACTTAACAAAACATGACAAGGTTGGGTAGGTTAAGTGATTTGATTTGCCTAATGACGCTTAACCATTTTTATACGACTAGTGGACGGGGATTGAGTTAACCAACACTTAATCAATCCAACATGATAAGTTGGCAAGGTTAAGTAAGTTTTCTTAATGACACTTAACCAAAAGATACAGTTAATGGATGGGGTTAAGATTAGACTCAACTAGTCTAAACACGATAATCGGATGGGGTTAAGTTAGCTTAGACTTAATTAATCCCACTTGGTAGTTTAAAGGGGGTTAGGTTAAACACTTAACTAATATAACCCGTTAATTTGATATGGTTAAGTGACCTAAACTTAGCCAATCTAACTCGTTAATTTGATGTGGTTAAGTGATCTATACTTAACCAATCTAACTCGTGAATTTATGGAGGCTAAGTTAACCCATACTCAACCAATATAACGTGAAGACATGATAAGGCTAAGTCACGAATCGCTTGAATACACTTGACCGATTTGACTAAGCAATTTGATAGGGTCAAGTTAATATATACTTAACTGAAACACCCCACCTCCGTTAGGGTCACTCTAAAAGGGAATGCCCTAATTTTGGTGGAGGTTTATAAGTACAAGTCATAGATATACAAGACAGATATAAGAACACATATTTGTAAACAGCGGAAAATCAACAAACTTTTATTTCATAAAAGCAAATACGTGTTACAAAACATCACCATGATTGTCTTACATCCTTTCCAAAAACATAACATAACATTCTCATAATCTGTCTTGAGTACATTATTTAAAGAAGCATAAATAAAACATAGATAAACTGCAAATGCCCCATAGTGGATTGTCCAAAGCCATAGTTCAAAGCGAAAAAGTCCAAGCAATACATTTCTCTTCTTCAAGCTGGATGTTAAGGCTGGTCAAGCTGCTGTGTTCCCTCCCTGAGGACCTGGGGGGGGGGGGGGAACGGAAGAAAGAAGACGAAAGAAAAGTAGAGTCAGACATAAAGCCTGAGTAAGTCTAGTACTATTTTGTCTATGAATAAAGAACTGGGTATGATAAGTATAAACAAGAAGTGGGCAAGCACTATAAACTTGGTTAAGTTGTCTAGGGTCGAATATACTATCGTACCCCATGTTAATCTCTGAACCCATATAAACTAGTTCCCAACTGGCACCCCATAATCAGGGTGATGTGATCCATTCTATGATGATCGGCTCCTACTCGCATAGTTACATGTGTCTTACGGCCCCCGATGTCGTAGTTACCTATGCTGGTCCCACCATGGGGTGTATCAAGTCCCATGGTGGCGGCCCGACACAACCTTAGAGTGCACAGGTATGCTACTGGTGCCCAGTGCCTTATTTTTCTGCGCCGGAGTGTGTGCACGCCCGCACCCCGTTAGAACCTACACTGCTACACCACCGCCGTCGATTTGACCTCTTACAATCAGCCCAGTAATCGTGCCCCACCCTGCCTAGTTTCAGGTTATCCTGATACACCTTCTAGGGTTACTGCTGAAAAGGGTCCCCCCGTTACTAGGTTTTCTATCTCTAGCCAACATGCTAAGTTGGTTAAGTGTTTCCTAAACTAACCCCCACCAGTCCGTTTAGTTTAGCATGTTCCATTTTGATTAAGTCTTTAGTTCACTTAATCCTAACAATCCTGACTCAGCCTTAATTGTCTTATTAAGGCCCTGACCTCTCACATTAGACAGGTATTGTTGTGGCTGCCTGTTGCCGGTTGGTTCCGGGCAGTCTTACGCCACAACTCAGTCTAACCTCGGGTCCTTATTGGGCTCCATGTTTAACCTCCCACATTGGATAGGTATTGTTGTGACTACTGGACAGCCGGGCGGTTCCGGGCAGGTTTACATCACAACTCAATCCAACCTCGGGTTAAACACATCGTATGTTCTACATTTACATATTTTGTCTTTCTTCTTTATTTTCTTATATGTAAATATTTGCGGCCCATTATTAAGTTAATGGTGTAAAGGTTACACCAATCATGGGCCCAACCCATACTTGAACTTGGGCCCTTCTATTTTATATTTTCATTCATTAGTAATTTTAACCCAACGTTATTTTCCCCCGTTTAACACGTCCGTTTAATATATATATTGGGCTTAGCCTTTTAAAGCCCAATTTAGCCATGCGAAAAGGGGAGGCTTAAAGCGTGATTACATACACAAAGAGGGGAATGTGAGCGCATGAACTTGCAATATGACGTTGGAAATACAAAATAGAAACTGGTGTACTTGCATAGTGGTAAAATATACTTTGGTCATAAAGCATAGGTGACATGAATCAAGCCATGTAAACTTGTAGTTGAGATAAGAATCTAAATTGGGTATCATTATTGACACATAATCATAACTACAACATGAACCTATATTTTTATTTAGGCATAATGTCAAACATAAGCACGGCATAAATATTTCTAACATAAGCATGGCATAATGTCAAACATAAGCATGGCATAATATCAAACATAAGCATGGCATAAGTATAGTTAAATTTTTTCACATAACCATGGCATAAATATTTCTAACATGAAATCATGATTCTTACTTTAGTCATGTAAACTTGCAAAAAGGGATTTTGGATCTAACCTAGCTATGTACCACATATGTCATCATAAAATTCTTGTAAACAAGATAGACTTAATCATGGATTTCAATTATGCCAAATATCATTCATAGCCTAGCCATATTCATAAGTTTGCAAATAGGTTTTCTAGTACAAAAGCATGGCTTAATGCATGATGCCCAATTTTTAACATAATTTCATATGGATTATAATAACCCAAACTTATTCCAATTACTTCACAAAAATGATGTTTGTATAAAAATACCCATTATGATGGCATAATAGCAAAGCCCCAAACTTGCATGAATTTCAATCAACTACATACATGTAGCTTCAACATGGATTACATAATTTGCGAATATTCCAAACGTATATTTGCATAGAACTACCGCATGTAGTTCTTTATAATGAATAACATAATTCGAGAATATCCAAACGTATATAATATTTCAAATTGATAAGAACGCACAAATATGAATTACTTTATTGCCACAATTCAAGCATACAAACCAACTCAATTATTTGTTCATACCAAAGTAATACTCTACTTACAATGGTGAGGCGAATTCTCAAATTTAGGGATTTGAAGATGCGGTTTGATTTGATTGAGTTGCTTTATGCCTTAGAATTTGCCTCCTAATCCTCTCTCCAATTGGTGGCTACCCTTAGCCGTTCCTCAGCAACATGGCGGCTTTGTACTTATTTTTGAATGAATAGATTAGGGTTTAGTCTAGGGTTGTTTTTATAGAGTTTAGGAACTGATTAGGACCATTGATGTTGCTTGGATTGATCATAGCCATTCATTCGCAAGAGAGACCAATTAGAGCCTGCCACCTAGCCCTAATGACAAAGCAAGCTTCTGAAAATCGGCCAAACACAGACCTGGCCAGCCAGGGCTAGACCAGACCTGGCTAGCAGGTCATTTTTGACCTGGGCGCACTTGGCAGGTGCGCCAGGTCAAAAATGTACTGGCGCACTTCACAGGTGCGCCAGTTCATTTTTGTTCTGGCGCACTTCCCAAGTGCGCCAGTGCATCCTGACCCTTCTCCGGTTTTTCACCCAACTTCGTTCGTCCATAACTTCTTCATACGATATCCGTTTTTCGAAAACTCGGACTCTATTTCGCGTATTTTTCCGAGACGAACGCAATGGCGTATCCCGTTTCCCTTAGTTCTTTGATTTCAAATTAATTATACTTAGAATTTTCGGGGTGTTACATTCTCCCCCACTTAAAAGGATTTCGTCCCCGAAATCTTCAAGTTAGGAGGAATGTATATCCTGACATCCAATCATCCATCTACTCATCCATCAAACACGAGCATCCATTGTCCTTAAAAGACTTCTAATGCTTCATGATCATATGCGAAGTGTGTGTGTATATGAACTTATCTAATGCAAAATCAGGCGGTCTACTGATTCAGTTGACCTCCTTAATGAGAATTATGTAAGTGCCATGAATCCATTATGTATGCAAATTTTCCTATTCTTGATTCTACATGAGTGCACAATCATTCAATACAAATGCAACATCCACATGACAACACATTAAAGTTCAACCATATACGAATGCAAACATATATGCATATGCAATATGAAGTGACTGAGCCGATCTAAAACCTAGATTGTGTGTATATGCAACCACGAGCAACCACTAGCAATCACTTGCAACCACTTGCAACCATCATCCATAACATGTTTCAACTACATGTTTCCATCCAAAGGGTTTCTACCTAAAAGATAAGGTCGAGGAAATATACCTAAAAAGATAGATAAAAGCGCAACTTAAGGAAAAAGAAAGATCAAGGATGTACCCTCGAACAGAAAAGGGTAGGCAGTGCGTATTCTAGCTTCAGTTTCCCAAGTCGCGTCTCCCTCGGTGTCGCTCCACTGGACTTTGACGAGTTTGACTTCGCGGTTGCGTAGCTTCTTCACTTCCGTTCCTAATATGCGGGTTGGAACTTTTCTTATGGTTGCTTCGCGTTCCACTTCGGCCTCTTCGAGGATATTTGGCTCTACCACCTCGGCTGACTCATGTAGACATTTTCGGAGATGTGAAACGTGAAAAACGTTGTGGACTCCAGCCAACTTCTCGGGTAGCTCTAATCTATAGGACATTTTCCCAATTGTTCCTATCTAAAGGTATAGTCGAATGATAGAAGCAAGTAAAAACTTTGTGCCCATTAGGCAATGTCAAAACTGAAAACCTATGCCATATATATATTGATTAGGAGAAGAACTCTCTAAGCATCAGCCCCGAAGACCGAAATCAAAATCAGACTGACACCCAAAGAGTTACTCAACCCAACCACCATATATGATTCTAGGAAACTAAGCATGATGGACTCCTTTTAGGTCATAAGGGACTCCCTTCCTAAGACCAATCTGTATCCTATAAAACCCAAAAACTTTAGTCAAACCAATGAACACCCTCGAGCCCCAACATGTGTTACTAACAGACGAGTCATACTCCCTATGTGGTTTGCAACAGAAATTGGATTGAGAATGGGACCGAGAGGATATACAGAAAAGTACTATGCAAGTAAGCTCTACAGGAAGAGAGGGATCAAGGATATACTCTTAAGAAGAGATATTATGCACGAATCTAGTCTTCAATCTTCTAAGTCGCATTTCTTGAGCTTAACTCCATTATGCTTTGTCCGTCTTTAACTTCACAATTTCGTAGCTTCTTAATTCTTGTTTCCAAAATATGAGTTGGAACCTATTTCTCGTTCCTCTTTCACTTATTCTCCTTCTAGTATACTTGGCTCAAGCCTAATTGCGTACTCATGGTTCCATGCAAGCTTTCCAAAATTCACTAGTGAATCTTGGATCTTGTTCACTTACTAGAAGGTATTCCACATAGATGAATTATCTCTTGAAAATAAACAAATGTCAACTTCGTGAGCGGAGCTGAGATTTTCACAAAATCCCTTATGAATTTTCGATAGAAACCTGCTAGTCCTAGAAAGCTTCGGACCTCAGTTGCATTCCTTGGTGTCTTCCAGTCCTGTACCGCCACTACCTTAGCAGGGTCCACTGCTAACCCTTGTTTGGATACTATGTGCCCAAGGAACCTCACCTCTTCTCTCCAAAAGTGGCATTTGGAGAATTTGGCTTTTAGTTGATGGACTCGCAAAGTTTCCATGATTGCCCTTAGGTGCTGAGCATGTTCCTCTTCACTCTTTGAGAAGATAAGGATATCATCTACGAAGACCACTACGAATTTGTTGAGGAAATCTCTAAATACCCTACTTATCAGGTCCACGAAATAAGCAGGTGCATTTGTCAAGCCGAAAGGCATGACAAGCCATTCAAAGAAGCCGTCTGGGGTTCTGAATGCCGTTTTATCGATGCTATCTTCAGCCACCCTTAGCTGATGAAAACCGGTCGCTAAATCGAGTTGGGAGAAAACAGACGCTCCTACAAGCTGGTCAAATAAATCGTCAATTCTAGGGAGAGGGTGCCTATTCTTTTTCGTTAGCTTGTTGAGCTCCCTATAGTCAACACATAGACGGAGTGAACCATCCGCCTTTGTAGCGAACACCACTGGAGCGCCCCATTCTGAAATGCTCCTCCTAATGAACCCCTTTTCTAGAAGCTCTTTAATCTGTTTACTGAGCTCTTTCCTTTCCCGTGGAGCCATGTGTCTAACGGGCAACGCAACGGGCTTTGCATTATCTACAAGATATATGCGGAAGTCTATTTCCCGCTTCGGAGGCAAGCCCTTCACCTCTTCGAAGACATCCGGATATTCCCGGACCACTCTAACTGATTGCAAATTTTCAACATAGGCATCTAGCGATTCAAGATAACTAAGCATAACCGCATACGAGGGATTACAAGAAATTTCCAAAGTATTACCGAGCTGGGTTAGGAGCCTAACAACCCTTTTCTCACAATCAAGGATGGCCCCATTACTGGATAGCCAATCCATACCCAAAATCAAACCATAACCCGAAAAGCCCAAAACAAAGGCACTACATTGAAATTCTACACTTAGAATAGAAATTTTCAATCCCACACAGATCATAGACAAATGAGCTGGGCCCCCAATTGGGTTTGAAACAATTAAGGGGTCCTCTACCATACTAGTTTTTAGGTGCAGAGATTCTACTAAAGCAGACGAGATAAAGGAGTGTGATGCGCCAGAATCAAATAAAGTGCGAACGGGGTGATCATAAAGATAAACTACACTTTCTACAGAAGTATTTATACCTCGCTGTTGCAGAGGTGGCGCTTCTAGCACATGAACTTGTGCCCCTGGGGTGGATCCAACCCTCTGCCCCTGTCCTCGTTTCTTTGGGCAGTCCCTAGCCCTGTGGCCTGTCTCACCGCAAGAAAAGCACCCACCATTCTCCTTGGCCTTCTTTTTCCGGCAGTCCTTTACTAAGTGCCCCACTTTGCCACAGAAATTGCACTTCCTCTTCTCTTTGTTGCCTTTCCCGCCTTTCTTAAAGTCTGTCTTCTTAGGCTGCAAACCCTCTTTCTTCCCTTGAGAGCTTTCTGCCTTTGTCTCCTTCTTGCCCTTATCCTCTTCATTCAGCAATGCCATTTGCACCAATCTTTCATACGTGGCTCCCATGGGTATATGGGTCATGGCCAAACTGTGTAATGGCTCATTCAACCCTTTGACGAAACGGAGAACCTTCTTGTGCGGGGTGTTGACTAGGTCAAGCCCAAACCTAGCCAGCTCATCGAACTGATTCACATACTCTCTGACTGTCTTGTCCCCTTGCTTAAGAAATAAGAATTTTTCCAACTGCAAACTTCTTTCCGCATCTGAGAGAAATTTAGTCTCAAATCTTGCCCTAAAGTCCTCCCATGTCTCCACTGGTCTTTCAGCATTAGTGACTTCCCACCAGTAGGAAGCCTCGCCCTTCAATAGCCATACTGCCAATTGTACTTTTTGTCTATCTTCTACCTCAAAGATGATGAATAGGTCCTCCGTTTCTTTCAGCCAATTTCTGGCTGCCACGAAGGACTCAGTTCCATGGAAATCCCTCCCTCCCATAGCTTTAAAATCTTTACATATCTTAGCAAAATTGTTTCCTCGAGGAGGAGGTGGAGGAAAAGGTGCCGCTGCAGCTGGATGATTTCCTGCAGCTGGGGGAGGAGGAATGGTAGGACCTGGCTGAGTGGCCCTTGCTTCTAAGAACCGTCTAAACCAACCAGGTATTGGCACCCCTTCTGGCAAGTTAAGATCTTCAGACATGCTGAAACAAAAAGGATAGATTCAAAACGAAGGATAAGAGATAGTACCTATGGCTTTGGGGAGTGGACTTTGCCTTTTTTAAAATAAAATAATATTTTTCTTTTAAAAATGCTTCTTTAAATTTCCTTTTTGAAAATGATTTTTCAAAACTTTTTATCTTATCTGGTAAACCTATGCTCTGATACCAAGTGAAACACCCCACCTCCGTTAGGGTCACTCTCAAAGGGAATGCCCTAATTTTGGTCGAGGTTTATAAGTACAAGTCACAGATATACAAGACAGATATAAGAACACATATTTGTAAACAGCGGAAAATCAACAAACTTTTATTTCATAAAAGCAAATACGTGTTACAAAACATCACCATGATTGTCTTACATCCTTTCCAAAAACATAACATAACATTCTCATAATCTGTCTTGAGTACATTATTTAAAGAAGCATAAATAAAACATAGATAAACTGCAAAAGCCCCATAGTGGATTGTCCAAAGCCATAGTTCAAAGCGAAAAAGTCCAAGCAATACATTTCTCTTCTTCAAGCTGGATGTTAAGGCTGGTCAAGCTGCTGTGTTCCCTCCCTGAGGACCTGGGGGGGGGGGGAACGGAAGAAAGAAGACGAAAGAAAAGTAGAGTCAGACATAAAGCCTGAGTAAGTCTAGTACTATTTTGTCTATGAATAAAGAACTGGGTATGATAAGTATAAACAAGAAGTGGGCAAGCACTATAAACTTGGTTAAGTTGTCTAGGGTCGAATATACTATCGTACCCCATGTTAATCTCTGAACCCATATAAACTAGTTCCCAACTGGCACCCCATAATCAGGGTGATGTGATCCATTCTATGATGATCGGCTCCTACTCGCATAGTTACATGTGTCTTACGGCCCCCGATGTCGTAGTTACCTATGTTGGTCCCACCATGGGGTGTATCAAGTCCCATGGTGGCGGCCCGACACAACCTTAGAGTGCACAGGTATGCTACTGGTGCCCAGTGCCTTATTTTTCTGCGCCGGAGTGTGTGCACGCCCGCACCCCGTTAGAACCTACACTGCTACACCACCGCCGTCGATTTGACCTCTTACAATCAGCCCAGTAATCGTGCCCCACCCTGCCTAGTTTCAGGTTATCCTGATACACCTTCTAGGGTTACTGCTGAAAAGGGTCCCCCCGTTACTAGGTTTTCTATCTCTAGCCAACATGCTAAGTTGGTTAAGTGTTTCCTAACCTAACCCCCACCAGTCCGTTTAGTTTAGCATGTTCCATTTTGATTAAGTCTTTAGTTCACTTAATCCTAACAATCCTGACTCAGCCTTAATTGTCTTATTAAGGCCCTGACCTCTCACATTAGACAGGTATTGTTGTGGCTGCCTGTTGCCGGTTGGTTCCGGGCAGTCTTACGCCACAACTCAGTCTAACCTCGGGTCCTTATTGGGCTCCATGTTTAACCTCCCACATTGGATAGGTATTGTTGTGACTACTGGACAGCCGGGCGGTTCCGGGCAGGTTTACATCACAACTCAATCCAACCTCGGGTTAAACACATCGTATGTTCTACATTTACATATTTTGTCTTTCTTCTTTATTTTCTTATATGTAAATATTTGCGGCCCATTATTAAGTTAATGGTGTAAAGGTTACACCAATCATGGGCCCAACCCATACTTGAACTTGGGCCCTTCTATTTTATATTTTCATTCATTAGTAATTTTAACCCAACGTTATTTTCCCCCGTTTAACACGTCCGTTTAATATATATATTGGGCTTAGCCTTTTAAAGCCCAATTTAGCCATGCGAAAAGGGGAGGCTTAAAGCGTGATTACATACACAAAGAGGGGAATGTGAGCGCATGAACTTGCAATATGACGTTGGAAATACAAAATAGAAACTGGTGTACTTGCATAGTGGTAACATATACTTTGGTCATAAAGCATAGGTGACATGAATCATGCCATGTAAACTTGTAGTTGAGATAAGAATCTAAATTGGGTATCATTATTGACACATAATCATAACTACAACATGAACCTATATTTTTATTTAGGCATAATGTCAAACATAAGCACGGCATAAATATTTCTAACATAAGCATGGCATAATGTCAAACATAAGCATGGCATAATATCAAACATAAGCATGGCATAAGTATAGTTAAATTTGTTCACATAACCATGGCATAAATATTTCTAACATGAAATCATGATTCTTACTTTAGTCATGTAAACTTGCAAAAAGGGATTTTGGATCTAACCTAGCTATGTACCACATATGTCATCATAAAATTCTTGTAAACAAGATAGACTTAATCATGGATTTCAATTATGCCAAATATCATTCATAGCCTAGCCATATTCATAAGTTTGCAAATAGGTTTTCTAGTACAAAAGCATGGCTTAATGCATGATGCCCAATTTTTAACATAATTTCATATGGATTATAATAACCCAAACTTATTCCAATTACTTCACAAAAATGATGATTGTATAAAAATACCCATTATGATGGCATAATAGCAAAGCCCCAAACTTGCATGAATTTCAATCAACTACATACATGTAGCTTCAACATGGATTACATAATTTGCGAATATTCCAAACGTATATTTGCATAGAACTACCGCATGTAGTTCTTTATAATGAATAACATAATTCGAGAATATCCAAACGTATATAATATTTCAAATTGATAAGAACGCACAAATATGAATTACTTTATTGCCACAATTCAAGCATACAAACCAACTCAATTATTTGTTCATACCAAAGTAATACTCTACTTACAATGGTGAGGCGAATTCTCAAATTTAGGGATTTGAAGATGCGGTTTGATTTGATTGAGTTGCTTTATGCCTTAGAATTTGCCTCCTAATCCTCTCTCCAATTGGTGGCTACCCCTAGCCGTTCCTCAGCAACATGGCGGCTTTGTTCTTATTTTTGAATGAATAGATTAGGGTTTAGTCTAGGGTTGTTTTTATAGAGGTTAGGAACTGATTAGGACCATTGATGTTGCTTGGATTGATCATAGCCATTCATTCGCAAGAGAGACCAATTAGAGCCTGCCACCTAGCCCTAATGACAAAGCAAGCTTCTGAAAATCGGCCAAACACAGACCTGGCCAGCCAGGGCTAGACCAGACCTGGCTAGTAGGTCATTTTTGACCTGGGCGCACTTGGCAGGTGCGCCAGGTCAAAAATGTACTGGCGCACTTCACAGGTGCGCCAGTTCATTTTTGTTCTGGCGCACTTCCCAAGTGCGCCAGTGCATTCTGAACCTTCTCCGGTTTTTCGCCCAACTTCGTTCGTCCATAACTTCTTCATACGATATCCGTTTTTCGAAAACTCGGACTCTATTTCGCGTATTTTTCCGAGACGAACGCAATGGCGTATCCCGTTTCCCGTAGTTCTTTGATTTCAAATTAATTATACTTAGAATTTTCGGGGTGTTACATTAACCAACTTGTAGGGCTAAGTCTTGAACTTAAATACTTAGCCAATCTTGACGTGATTCGTGGGCGGGTTAAGGCATGGACTTGAATGATAACACTTAACCCAATAAGACAAACCCTAGTTAGAGGAACTAGGTAGAGACTCGTGGTTAATCAAGGATAACGGGAAAGGAAGCTAAGTGGTAAACCTTAGTTAAGGGTAACTAAGTAATAATTCTTAGCTAAGGACATAGGATTAATTCACAAAACGATGAGTAACCTGATACGGTAGGTCATCGCTTAGTATACGTGGGGGAGCAAGTTATCTGACTTGGATAAAAGCTCCAGCGCACTGGGTGCCGAAGTGGAAGCTTCGGGGGACGTGAGGATATTCTTGGGATCCCTCTGTGGGCTGCCAGGTAATTATACTAGGCCCATGAGAGGTTAAGGTCTGCGTTAGAAGGACCAAGAGTATGCCTTGGTTGCTATGCGAGCGACCTAAAGACTGGGATGGATTAGCGTGGAGTCGACGATTCTTGGTTTTTGCCCTGGATAGCACATCGCCGATTACCTACCATCTTTAGTCAATCGTGTACGTACGGAAAGGCAGGGAACCCCCAACAGACCATGTTCTTGCTATCGAGTCATGGGTGAGGTTGGCCCGTAGGAAAGTGGGCTATAGTGGGGCCGGGGAGTGGTTCTTATACATGATTTTTCTTGGATTGCCTTTCAGTAGTTGAGGGAGGGGTCACGTGGGACCATAGCCACGGGTACAAAAACAGACCTTGATATCTACATCGACAGACGATTTAAAGCTCCCGACCGAGTTCCGTATTTCTTGATTTGCCCTGGCACGGAACTCGGATGGCACATTGGGGAACATGTGCATCTAGACATGGAAAACGATTCACGATACATACGTGGGATCAAGGGCGCGGTTGACGGGTGGCGTAATCCCTAGTGGTCCTAGGTGGCCAAAAACCCAAACCGAGACACGGAAACGTTCATTAGGTAGCATAATCCCTAGCGGCCCTAGGTGGCATAAATCCTAAGTGGACGCGCGATAGTTCATGGTAGGGAAACACAACTAGATCAAGGGTTGCAGTCCAAAACAACTTCAAGGATAAAACGTTTACATGGGAAAGCCCGTACAGCCTACGGCAAAGGACTGAACTTATACATGGAAAGAAACATATGAGTTGAGTAACCTATATATGCGGCATATTAGGTTGACATGGACCATTACACGACTTTTGAGTAAGGGTCATTCACGGATAACACGTAATACAGTTGGGGTACTAGTACGGTAGGTGCAGAGCGGATATACAGGATAGATGCCATGGGACGTTATACGCAATAGATATCTTGGGATATTATACTTGATAGAAACCTGACAATGTGATACCTTGTTTTATCTTGACATTGTAGTTTATCACGACACCCTAGTTTATCTGAGTTCAGTAGTTCATCCTGTTATTTTGATTTAGCTTATCTATCTTGTTATCATGCTTATGTTCATCTCAGTTTCTCATGTCAGTTAACTTTCCTGTTATTACCCTATACATGAAATGTATGAAACCCATATGACCCAAATTATATGGTACATGGTTGAGTCACATTCTAATGCAGAATTTCTTTTTTAAATAAAGAATTTTTATATAATAAAAAGATTTTTGTAAAATAAAAGATTTTGTATTATAAAGTATATTTTACATTCAGAATCTTTTATATATAGAATATTTTATTGATTATTTTAAAATATGTTTTTTTTATATAGTAATGATTTAATATCTTTAGGATAAACCTTTTATTTAAGATTATTAGATTTTAGCCATTATGTTTGGTGATTGATATGTCGATTGGATTTGTAGTGGACGATGTTTTAAATAACATTTACCCTTTAATCCAATTTACATTGAAATTACTATTTGAAATTTATAAATCTATTTTATAAATTAAATCAAAATTGGAATATTAATAAATCTTTTTAGAAAGATTAAAAATTTAATTTATTTTATCTTTGATAAAATTAATGAGGACCTTTTAACATAAATAATAATTTTTATTTAAAAGGATATTCAAAGTTGGAATGTGGCGTTTGGTTGGTTTTAATTAAGAATACGCGAGTTATTCAGGAAGACCGGGTCTAACCCATTCTGAATAATCATCACGACGATCAAGAGTCGAAGATGAAGACGGTGACTGAAGACCGGAGAGCTTCACATCGTTTGGTTGATGGTGACTAATATCTTGAATTGGGACTGAGACCCCAAGGCAAGGTAAAAGTGATGATCTTCCAGACGTACTGGAGATCGACGGATACGTTGTTTCGTTCAGACCCAGAACGGACTTGTAAATGGATAGCATGCCTGACATTGAAATTTATTTCATGTAATTAAATTGGTTTTTATTTAATATATAAATGCATGGTGGCAGAGGATTTATTCTCTTGCTTAACACCCTTTTGTATGTTAAATATTTACCGATCGCATGATATGAGTTGTTGATGTGGTATGCCAAGTTGCACTTGATCAAGGCTTATTGTTGCAAAGCAGAGCCTTGTGGGATGATCAAAGCATAGTCTATTTAGGCATAGCTTTGTGTATGACGTGACCTCACGAGCCTCACAGCCCGGTAGAGTCTAAAACGGGAGAAGGGAACGCAGGGAGTGCGCACGTTTCTTTCTAGCTAGAGTGGTGCCAGGGACCTACCAGCGCTGGCATTTATTCATTGTGGTTGTTGGATTGTTCGAGGCCTCGGTTTATGCGGTCGCTACTGGCCGTAGTATAGGTCCAAAAGGACCGGGAAGCGTGTGTTCAGGAATTGCCAATCCACAAAAGTAAGTGTGGACCGGCCCTGCAGGATCCAAGGGTTGGACAGAGTACCAATCCTGGGGCATTGCTAGAGTGTCTCGAATCGGTAAGGATCTCCTCCCTAGCCTTGACTCAGATGGAAACCCAAATTTCCAATACGACATCACGCGGTTTTGATTGTATACCTATATATGGCGACATAGTGGGATGGGGCACTCATGCCGTCTAGGATTGATACATTTACTTTGATGTACTTCAAATTGGTTGCACACTATTATTATATAATACCGTGTTTATCGTATCAAGCATTTTTTGATCATTATAAGGTAAAACCCTATCCTCCGGTTTGCGTTGCATTGTGTGATGGGACTTGGGTCTTATAATGGTTTCATTTTTCTAAAAAGCATTGCGTTATTTTGACGATTTACTTTAGTCATGCACTGGCAATCTATAGGAGAAAACCCGTTCCGTGAAAGTGGCGTGGTCCTGTGATTAGCCTTATTATATTTTATAGGTTAACTAGAATTCTCACACCAGTCCCATGACTGACCTGTAGTTTGTCCACTGGCAAACTCGGGTGCCCATATTTTCCACACGGGCAGTCGAGTAGCTATTTTTGCAGATATATTAAACAGGATTCTGGGTTGAAGCTTAAAGCTGTGTCCAGAGATAGAGAGTCTTCCGCTGTGTTCTTCCGTTGCAGTATATTACATTTTTGTATTTATCTTCCGCTGTAATTATATTCCAATGTACTCTGACATGTATATTCTGTACTCTGATGTAACATTTATTATAGTGTTATAAAAGTCTTTTGTTATCTGTTGTAATGTGTTGTATGCCCAAAGTTAAAGTATTCGTAGATTTTCACTTTTTGGGTCAGACCTGTGTGGTTTATGGTCGATTCAAAGGGTGGGAATTTGCGGGTCTTTACAGTTGGTATCAGAGCTCTGGTTAGCTCAAATCTTTGGGGTACAACTCATTAGAACTGAACAAAAGACTCATCAGAGATTGGATTAGTAATGTCCAATAAGAATACTCATTAGAGATAGGATCAGCAGTATCCTAGAATGAGTAAACTCGTTAGAGATGGGGTTAGTAATGCCTTAGAACGAGTTCAGAGTTACGAATTTATAATTAACGCATTTTTGATATTTATAATATATTTTGTGAAATATGATTTCTATATATATAAAGTTATATATATTATGAAAAGATAATCAACCATTAAAATTTAAAATTAAGATAGTTAATTTTACAATTTTTAGCTACGTTCCTTTTCGAGGACGAAAAGTTTTTAAGTGGGGGTGATTGTAACAACCCAGAATTTTGGGACCAATTTAAAAATTTTATTTTAGGAAATTTTAATGAATTTTGACAATATAAAATAATTTATTTAAATAATAATGATCACAAATTTGATTTAAATCGAAGTTAGAATGAATGATTTAATTTTTATTATAAAAAGAGTTAGAAATAACGCGGTAGTTTGAAAAGTCAAACTTGAACTTTGACTGACCGTACAGGATGCAAAATTTAACGGATTTTAGTGAAACCAAAAATATTGGAATCTATTTAAAAATATCTTTCCAACGAATCCGAAAAATCGAAATTTCATAACGGGAATCAAAAGTTATGGCCAATTCAATATTTAGAAAGGTCGCTATGAAATTTATAAGGGCCAAAATGCTACATTTTGCAGAATAAGGAATTAGGACCCGAAATCATCTCCATTGGTTTTAGAATGTTGTTTACATATAAAAATGACTATAAGAACTTATATTTTTGAGTTTCGGAAAAATTCCACTATTTTTGGTATTTTTAAATATTAAAATATACACCTGAAAAATAGAATTTTTGCAAACGAACTCCGAATTTGACGAAACCAGTTTCTATGGATTCAGAGTATTAAATTAAGGTTAAATTCTAAAATTTATAATTTTTGGAATTATTTTGTGGCCTGTATAATTTTTACAGTGGAAATACAGCCTATTTTCAGACTTCGGAAATTTATAATAAATTCATACGGATTCGGAAAATTACGAAATCAGGTTCGTTGGGTTCGTAATGACCTGAAATAATTATGTTTAAAAATTTTATTAATTTTGAAATTCGCATGTATTTATAAGAATTTCTGAATTGAAGAAAACAGTTGAAAATTGAGTAATTGTGCACGAAATGATATTTGGGCCCAAACCAAAATTAAACCCATGGTATATATTATCTTTTTTCTGAGATTTAGGGCTGAAATTCGAAATGCACAGCAGCCACTTCTCTTTTCCATCATTTTTCCCAATTTCCATGGCGGCTCCCTCTTCCTCTAAAATTCATAAATAATAAAATCTCTTCAAACCATAGCAAATTATATGTCATCTCGAAGGTCTCGACGATACGAAGCTAATGGTGTAGTCGGTTTTGTCAAACAGCGCTCGGATTCGCCGGAATCTCGTCTTAAAGCTCGCTGTTTTCGAAATTCAGAAGCTCAAAACGTAAATCAAGAAATTCCCGTGAATCGAGGAAGAATTAGACGAAGTCACGAACACGGAAGTTCTTCGTCTACGTGAGGTGGAGGTGCTCGCCAAATTTCAGGCAGTTTGGAGGTGTGAGGCGGCCTGTGGGACCCGCGAGGCGAAATCCGTTCTAGGCGATTTCCCGATGATCGGAGAAGCTTTAGGGGCGGCTCTTTCTGGTGGTGGTGCGTCTCGCCAAGACGAAGACATTGGCGGTGGTCCCGTGGCGTCAGGTGGCCTGAAGCAGCGGCAAATTGCGGTCAAAGTTCGGCGGTGAACAGTGTTTCGCGGTCAACGGGCTGAGGGTATTTTCTATTTTATTTTTAAATTATTTAATTAATTTCCAGAACTTTAAAATTGCATAACTCACTCATACGAAGTCGAAAATCGACGATTTCAGGTGCGTTGGGATCGTGGCGACGAGATGGACGCGTGGACACTAATTTTGTCCAATTCTGAGACAGTGAAATTTTTAGGTATTTTCACGAATATTAATTAATTATTTAATTACCCGATCTTTAAAAATTCATAACTCTTTCATACGAGGTCCGTTTGACGAACCGTAAATTGCGTTGGAATCACAAAATTAAGAGCTTCGCGATGGCGCAGACCGCAGCTGAAAAGGAGACAGTAAAATTTTGGCCAAAAATTCAATGTGAGGATTCTAATTTTATTTGTTTAATTAATTATAAATTATTTTCTTGCATTAAAAATAATTGTTTGATCGTTTAATTCTGACCTGAAATGCTGGGTGTTGTTTGGAGTGATAATTGTTGTTTGTTGAATGATTGTTGTACATGATTTGCAAATCCGCTTGGATTTATATATATCTTATTTGCGGTTGGAGAAATGGGATCTAAAATGAGATCATAACATATTTTATTCAGTATATATATATATATATATATATATATATATATATATATATGTTAAGATTGGATTAGAACTTGTAAAACAAATAAAATCCTCTTTTATTTTTAGAACATGTACACAAATGAATTTCTTTTTGTCCTTAAAATAAAAAAAGAAAAAAAGTTTTTATTTACATTTCTGTTATTAATAAAAGAACAAGTTTTTATTTACATTTCTTTGTAAATAAATGAACACATTTAGATGTGATAAAAAGAGTTAAAAAGACAATCTTTTTATATTGAAAACACAAAGATGTAATTTTGACGATGAAAATAAGAAGATGATCTTTTTACATTTAAAATAGAGGAGTTATCATTTTTACATTGTAAAATAGAAAAGGTCATATTTTTACATTACAAAATAGGTTAATCCTTTTTTTTACACCTTCCTTTGTAAATGATAAGACCAAAAATATGTTATTCACATTATTGATGTTTATATGGTGAAAGAAAAGAAATAAAGTTTTGTTAGTCATTTTGTTTAAATTTCTTTTGTAAATAAATGAACAGAAATATAAAGAAAAATCATTTTTCTATGTAAACCAAAAGAGAACATAATTTGTGAATTGTTTTTATTTACATTTATATGTAAAACAAAAGAGAACATAATGGGTAAATCATATTGTTTACATTTTATATGGAAACCAAAGGAGAACATAATGTGTGAACGGTTTTTGTTTACATTTTCTTTGTAAAAGAAAAAGAGTAAAACATGTTAATCACTTTGTTTACATTTTCTTTGTAAAAGAAAAGGAGTAAAACATGTTAATCTCTTTGTTTACATTTTCATTGAAAAGGAAAAAAAGTAAAACATGTTAACCAGTTATGTAAATAAGAAGAATGGAATTTAGAAATACACATTTTATTTACATTTTCTATTGTAAAAGAAAAAGAACAAAATTTGTGAATCATTTTTTTTATTTTCATTTTCTATTGTAAATGAAAATGATAAATGTGTGAATCATTATATTCACATTTTCAAATGTAAAATCAAAAGAACAAAATATATGAATCATTTTATTTACATTTTTTTTGTAAATGAGAAGAACAAAATACGTGAATTACTTATTTACCTTTTCAATTGTAAATAAAAAGAATAGAATTTAGAAATATATTTATTTACATTTTCTATAGTAGGTAAAAATAGAATTGTTAATGTTGGATATTTTATCGTCATTTTGAATGCGGTAAAAATAGAATTGTTAATGTTGAATATTTTATCGTCATTTTGAATGCGGTAAAAATAGAATTGTTAATGTTGAATATTTTTTCGTCATTTTGAACGCGGTGAAAATAGAATAGTTAATGTTGTCATTTTTATCGACATTTTGGGTGCGATAAAAATAGACAATGTTAGTGATTCATTTTTATCAACATTTTTGGTGCGATAAAAATAGACAATGTTAGTGATTCATTTTTATCGACATTTTTGGTGCGATAGAAAATAAAAAGAACAGGAACATGAGAATCATTTATTTACAACTCCTATTGTAAGTGAAAAGAGTAAAAATATGAGGACCACTTTATTTACAACTTCTTTTGTAAATGAAAAGACCAAAATATGTTGATCATTTTATTGGTATTTCTATGGTAAATAAAAGAACAAGACATGTGAATTCTTTTTATTTTCATTTTCTATTGTAAATGAAAAAGAACAACATTCTTGTCAAGACTTGATTAGTGAATTTAAATTGTCATTTTGAGTTAACATGTCAAAATTAGAAAATGAACCTTTCTATACATTAAAAGGGTTAATTAGAAATGAACACTTGGTGTCATTAAAAAGAATAAATTAAATATTTTTTTTTATGTATAAGAAAAGAGACAAAATACTCATTTTTGTATATTAAAAGTGAATTAGACAAAATGGACATTTTTGGCACATTAAAATGAATGAAGTAAAAATAGACATCTTTATTCCTAGAAAAAGATTAGACAAAATTCTCATTTTGTTGCATTAGAAGTTAAGAAACAAAATCATCATATTTGTTTATGTTGAGAAAAAGAATGGATTTAAAATGTATGTTTTCATACATTAAAGAGAATGAATTAAGAATGTATATTTTTATACATTAAAAAGAATGAAGTCAAATGTTCATTTTGTCATTAAAATGAATGAGACCAAAAATATGCATTTTTGTAAATAAATAAAAGTCATGATTTTTATAGTCATATGTTCATAATAAAGAGTATTGAAATATTTGCCTGTGATGTTGTATTTTGATGTGTTAAATGTGATGTTAGTATATTCAAAATTGAATATTACACTTCCATTTACAAGTCATCCGACTTGTTTATGTGATTGGAACGATTATTTTTACACATCGCCCAAGTGCACAAATAATTTATTATTTGTTTGTTGGCTGAAAACCCCACACGGGTATTGGGACGATACTTGACTGACACAAATCCCAATGTTTAATTATATGTCTATCGATTGATCGACAGGCTGCGATGAGCGTTATTGTTTTATTTTAATGCTCACACAGTTGACATTGTCACTCTGGTTGTTAATGGATGGATTGAGGATTATTTCCTGTTATTACCCTATACATGAAATGTATGAAACCCATATGACCCAAATTATATGGTACATGGTTGAGTCGCATTCTAATGCAGAATTTCTTTTTTAAATAAAGAATTTTTATATAATAAAAAGATTTTTGTAAAATAAAAGATTTTTTATTATAAAGTATATTTTACATTCAGAATCTTTTATATATAGAATATTTTATTGATTATTTTAAAATATGTTTTTTTTATATAGTAATGATTTAATATCTTTAGGATAAACCTTTTATTTAAGATTATTAGATTTTAGCCATTATGTTTGGTGATTGATATGTCGATTGGATTTGTAGTGGACGATGTTTTAAATAACATTTACCCTTTAATCCAATTTACATTGAAATTACTATTTGAAATTTATAAATCTATTTTATAAATTAAATCAAAATTGGAATATTAATAAATCTTTTTAGAAAGATTAAAAATTTAATTTATTTTATCTTTGATAAAATTAATGAGGACCTTTTAACATAAATAATAATTTTTATTTAAAAGGATATTCAAAGTTGGAATGTGGCGTTTGGTTGGTTTTAATTAAGAATACGCGAGTTATTCAGGAAGATCGGGTCTAACCCATTCTGAATAATCATCACGACGATCAAGAGTCGAAGATGAAGACGGTGACTGAAGACCGGAGAGCTTCACATCGTTTGGTTGATGGTGACTAATATCTTGAATTGGGACTGATCCCCCAAGGCAAGGTAAAAGTGATGATCTTCCAGACGTACTGGAGATCGACGGATACGTTGTTTCGTTCAGACCCAGAACGGACTTGTAAATGGATAGCATGCCTGACATTGAAATTTATTTCATGTAATTAAATTGGTTTTTATTTAATATATAAATGCATGGTGGCGGAGGATTTATTCTCTTGCTTAACACCCTTTTGTATGTTAAATATTTACCGATCGCATGATATGAGTTGTTGATGTGGTATGCCAAGTTGCACTTGATCAAGGCTTATTGTTGCAAAGCAGAGCCTTGTGGGATGATCAAAGCATAGTCTATTTAGGCATAGCTTTGTGTATGACGTGACCTCACGAGCCTCACAGCCCGGTAGAGTCTAAAACGGGAGAAGGGAACGCAGGGAGTGCGCACGTTTCTTTCTAGCTAGAGTGGTGCCAGGGACCTACCAGCGCTGGCATTTATTCATTGTGGTTGTTGGATTGTTCGAGGCCTCGGTTTATGCGGTCGCTACTGGCCGTAGTATAGGTCCAAAAGGATCGGGAAGCGTGTGTTCAGGAATTGCCAATCCACAAAAGTAAGTGTGGACCGGCCTTGCAGGATCCAAGGGTTGGACAGAGTACCAATCCTGGGGCATTGCTAGAGTGTCTCGAATCGGTAAGGATCTCCTCCCTTGCCTTGACTCAGATGGAAACCCAAATTTCCAATACGACATCACGCGGTTTTGATTGTATACCTATATATGGCGACATAGTGGGATGGGGCACTCATGCCGTCTAGGATTGATACATTTACTTTGACGTACTTCAAATTGGTTGCACACTATTATTATATAATACCGTGTTTATCGTATCAAGCATTTTTTGATCATTATAAGGTAAAACCCTATCCTCCGGTTTGCGTTGCATTGTGTGATGGGACTTGGGTCTTATAATGGTTTCATTTTTCTAAAAAGCATTGCGTTATTTTGACGATTTACTTTAGTCATGCACTGGCAATCTATAGGAGAAAACCCGTTCCGCGAAAGTGGCGTGGTCCTGTGATTAGCCTTATTATATTTTATAGGTTAACTAGAATTCTCACACCAGTCCCATGACTGACCTGTAGTTTGTCCACTGGCAAACTCGGGTGCCCATATTTTCCACATGGGCAGTCGAGTAGCTATTTTTGCAGATATATTAAACAGGATTCTGGGTTGAAGCTTAAAGCTGTGTCCAGAGATAGAGAGTCTTCCGCTGTGTTCTTCCGTTGCAGTATATTACATTTTTGTATTTATCTTCCGCTGTAATTATATTCCAATGTACTCTGATATGTATATTCTGTACTCTGATGTAACATTTATTATAGTGTTATAAAAGTCTTTTGTTATCTGTTGTAATGTGTTGTATGCCCAAAGTTAAAGTATTCGTAGATTTTCACTTTTTGGGTCAGACCTGTGTGGTTTATGGTCGATTCAAAGGGTGGGAATTTGCGGGTCTTTACAGAAGTGGTTATCCAGTAGGGGGTGCCACTCTCGGTTTTGATAGGAGGGTAGTTAGACCTTTTGACTAGCCTTGGTAATGCCCTCGAAGTACCGGGTAACCTTTTTGAGGTTCTGTCATGACTAGTTACTTAGAATCCCTTGATGCCTTTATTGGAAATTTGAAGCCCGATCGAGTGGTGTTCGCCGATAAGACGGATGATTTACTTCACTTATCCGTGGGTTATAGAAATCACCCTAGTAAGTGCGCTTGATAACCTGGTTGGCATCTGTTTACTTTCAAGAGAAAGTTCTTCTATGTGGAATACCTTGTGGTACGAGGTCCGAGATTCACTAGTGAATTTTGGAAAGCTTGCATGAGATCATGAGTACGCAGTCATGTTTGCGCCAAGTGTGCAAGTGGAACGAGAGGCGACGAAGAAATGAGTTCCAGCTCATGTTATGGAAACAGGAAATAGGAAGCTACGAAATCGCGAAGTTAAAAGACAGTCAAGGCACAATGGAATTAAGCTCGAGGTCTGATGGTCAAAGACTATATACGCGCATGATATCTCTTTTGGGAGTATATCCTTGATCCCTGTTTTCTGTAGAGCTTACTTGTAGGCTATCTTTTGTGGACATCCTCTCGGTCCTATTTTCTGTTACAAACCCCGTAAGGAGTTTGTCTTGTTTTTCTTCTCGACCCTGTTCCAGAGAATCCTAGGTAGAACCCTATGGATGTAAACATGTATTTGAAACATGTTATGATTGATATGGTTGCAAGTGGTTGCAAGTGGTTGCTCGTGGATGCGCGAATACACATTAGATACTAGCTCGACTCAGTCACATTTCATATTGCATATGCACGAGTATTTATACTTGTTTATGGATGAAATCGAATGTATTATCATGCGGTTGTTGCATATGAATGAATGATTGTGCACGCATATAGTACCTATATGGCTAGGACTATTTGCATACATGTTGGATTCATGGCACTATACATATTTTGCATTAGAAAGATTATTCAGGCCTGATCATTAGCATTAGCTAAGGAACATGTACACACACGTTTTGCATATATTCATATAACATTAGAAATCATCTAAGGACAATGGTTGCTTGTGGATGATGTTTTGAGTAGATGGATGATGGATGGTAGGATATGTTCTTCCTAACTTGGAGATTTCGGGGACGAAATCCTAAAAGGTGGGGAGAATGTAACAACCCGTATTTTCAATAACCTGTTATAACATAAATGGAGGCAGAATTAAACTGTAAAATCTGAATCAAGGGAAACGGGCTATGCCATTGCGTTCGTCTCGGAAAAATACGCGAAATAGAGTCTGAGTTTTCAAAAATCGGAGTCCGTATGACCAAGATATGGCCTCGCGAAGTTTCACGAAAAATTACCAAATTAAAGTATACTTAATTAAGTGAAATGGGTTGCGCAGAGAAATATATATATATATATATTGATATATATATATATATAATTGAAAATTTAATAAATAAATATGCAAAAATGTTCAAAACAGCGAATTGGGAGAGGGGAATAACCGAACCCGCCGATTTTTGAGGTCGACCCAAGCCCGCTGGGTCGACTAGGGGTTAATCCAGGGTGTTTGGCTGTCAACCCGTGGGCCGATTCGCTCAAATGCAGATTTTGCATTTGGATGGTTCTCATGGTTCATCTTTAATCTAAAGGCCCTAGATGGTTCCTACACTTGACTTCTTCCCCAAGACATGCTTTGATGGCTTGGATTGAATCTAGGTTTAATCCTATGGCCTAAAACACTTGCCTAATCTATAAATAAGACCCTAACCTATCCTAAATCCTCATTATTCATTCATGCAACTAAACTATGGCAAAATTTCTACTCTCATGGCCTCCACTCAACTATCCTAGCCTCCACTTCATTTCTATGAAAGGTTTCATGATCATGAGAGTGTTAGAGAGTCCCTATGCTAGTATGAGAGCCTCTCAAGTTGATTTCAAGGCAAAAGCTTTGATCTTTGTTCATAAAGATGGTGTTTTTGTTGATTTGGGGCATCCAACTTTGGGTTTTTGGGTGATGGCATGCATAGGCTTCCTCACAAGCTTTAGTTTAATCGATTTAGGCCTTCAAAGCAATGTAAGCCTTTCCCTACTCTTAGATATTAACTATGAAGTTAAGTGTTCATGTTGTAAATTTGGGTTTGGTCATTGAGTATGATTTATGCTATCATGTCATGCAAGTCTATGAAGTCATTAGCTTGATCTTATGAGCAAAAAGCCACAACCTTTATGTTGAAATGTTGCATTATGCAACATGAGAATCTTCCTAATCATTATGTCAACTTGCATATGAAGTCTTAATCCTTATATGATGATATATGCGAGTTTCTAGCCATCATTCCATGTCTTTTGTCACCATGATTCGCTTATGTACCAAGTTTGGGTTTATGCATGTTTTTGGGGCTTAAGAATGTAACATGCAAGCTAATGAACACATTTGTGCCTCATTTGCCACCATGATTAACTTGTGGCTTAATACCCATTTTTGTCATTCCTTTGCCAAGTCTCTTCTTTTAATCCATTACGTTGTTGCGAACGTATATGCGAGTTTAAAAGCGTTGGGTTATGTTATGGGTAATTTCTAATGACATGAAAATACAACTTGAAAACATGGCTTGAAATATAACATGGAAGTTGACATGTAAGTATGCATAAAAACATAAGCTTGGGAATTTACCTATTAAGTTAGGTCTACCCTTTGGGAATTTACCTATTAAGTTAGGTCTACCCTTTGGGAATTTACCTATTAAGTTAGGTCTACCCAAATGCTTGAAAAACTTGTAACATGTTTTGGAAACATGATGAACATGACACTTATATAATATAAGTGTGGCCAACTCGAGGTTGGGTTGAGTTTGCAACGTAAAACTACCCGGAACCGACCGGCCTAACTAGTAGTTGCAAACAATAGGACCCAATGTGAGAAGTTGGTCATGTTGTGCTTGAACCCGAGGTTAGACCAAGTTGTGGTGTAAAGCTACCCGGAACCGACCAGCTTAACTAGTAACCACAACAAAGTCTAATGTGAGAGGTTGGGGTGCATTAAGTAATTAATGCCACATGATAGGGTTAAGTTAATTTGATTAATGACTCTTAACCAAATATGACATGGATAAATGGGTTAAGTAAATTGGTTAGGCTAATGACACTTAACAAAACATGACAAGGTTGGGTAGGTTAAGTGATTTGATTTGCCTAATGACGCTTAACCATTTTTATACGACTAGTGGACGGGGATTGAGTTAACCAACACTTAATCAATCCAACATGATAAGTTGGCAAGGTTAAGTAAGTTTTCTTAATGACACTTAACCAAAAGATACAGTTAATGGATGGGGTTAAGATTAGACTCAACTAGTCTAAACATGATAATCGGATGGGGTTAAGTTAGCTTAGACTTAATTAATCCCACTTGGTAGTTTAAAGGGGGTTAGGTTAAACACTTAACTAATATAACCCGTTAATTTGATATGGTTAAGTGACCTAAACTTAGCCAATCTAACTCGTTAATTTGATGTGGTTAAGTGATCTATACTTAACCAATCTAACTCGTCAATTTATGGAGGCTAAGTTAACCCATACTCAACCAATATAACGTGAAGACATGATATGGCTAAGTCACGAATCGCTTGAATACACTTGACCGGTTTGACTAAGCAATTTGATAGGGTCAAGTTAATATATACTTAACCAACTTGTAGGGCTAAGTCTTGAACTTAAATACTTAGCCAATCTTGACGTGATTCGTGGGCGGGTTAAGGCATGGACTTGAATGATAACACTTAACCCAATAAGACAAACCCTAGTTAGAGGAACTAGGTAGAGACTCGTGGTTAATCAAGGATAACGGGAAAGGAAGCTAAGTGGTAAACCTTAGTTAAGGGTAACTAAGTAATAATTCTTAGCTAAGGACATAGGATTAATTCACAAAACGATGAGTAACCTGATACGGTAGGTCATCGCTTAGTATACGAGGGGGAGCAAGTTATCTGACTTGGATAAAAGCTCCAGCGCACTGGGTGCCGAAGTGGAAGCTTCGGGGGACGTGAGGATATTCTTGGGATTCCTCTGTGGGCTGCCAGGTAATTATACTAGGCCCATGAGAGGTTAAGGTCTGCGTTAGAAGGACCAAGAGTATGCCTTGGTTGCTATGCGAGCGACCTAAAGACTGGGATGGATTAGCGTGGAGTCGACGATTTTAGGTTTTTGCCCTGGATAGCACATCGCCGACTACCTACCATCTTTAGTCAATCGTGTACGTACGGAAAGGCAGGGAACCCCCAACAGACCATGTTCTTGCTATCGAGTCATGGGTGAGGTTGGCCCGTAGGAAAGTGGGCTATAGTGGGGCCGGGGAGTGGTTCTTATACATGATTTTTCTTGGATTGCCTTTCAGTAGTTGAGGGAGGGGTCACGTAGGACCATAGCCACGGGTACAAAAACAGACCTTGATATCTGCATCGGCAGACGATTTAAAGCTCCCGACCGAGTTCCGTATTTCTTGATTTGCCCTGGCACGGAACTCGGATGGCACATTGGGGAACATGTGCATCTAGACATGGAAAACGATTCACGATACATACGTGGGATCAAGGGCGCGGTTGACGGGTGGCGTAATCCCTAGTGGTCCTAGGTGGCCAAAAACCCAAACCGAGACACGGAAACGTTCATTAGGTAGCATAATCCCTAGCGGCCCTAGGTGGCATAAATCCTAAGTGGACGCGCGATAGTTCATGGTAGGGAAACACAACTAGATCAAGGGTTGCAGTCCAAAACAACTTCAAGGATAAAACGTTTACATGGGAAAGCCCGTACAGCCTACGGCAAAGGACTGAACTTATACATGGAAAGAAACATGTGAGTTGAGTAACCTATATATGCGGCATATTAGGTTGACATGGACCATTACACGACTTTTGAGTAAGGGTCATTCACGGATAACACGTAATACAGTTGGGGTACTAGTACGGTAGGTGCAGAGCGGATATACAGGATAGATGCCATGGGACGTTATACGCAATAGATATCTTGGGATATTATACTTGATAGAAACCTGACAATGTGATACCTTGTTTTATCTTGACATCGTAGTTTATCACGACACCCTAGTTTATCTGAGTTTAGTAGTTCATCCTGTTATTTTGATTTAGCTTATCTATCTTGTTATCATGCTTATGTTCATCTCAGTTTCTCATGTCAGTTAACTTTACTAGTTTTTATACTAATAGTAGATTGGGCTTACTCAGTCTTTTTGACTGACCAGTTTTGTTTCGCCTCTTTTCTTCCGTTTCCCCCCAGGTTACAGGGAGGAAATACTGTTGTTTAGTTCGGACTTCTTCTGCTTGAAGGTCATCATGGATGGCTTGGATTTTTCTTGGCTATGGCTACTTTACTGCTTTTTCTTGGGGAATAATTTATGAAAAAGTCTTTTTTCTTCTTTATTATTGCAAGACAGGTTTTGATGTACTCTGATGTAAAAAGGCTTTAGACCTTATTTATTCATGTTATGAAAGTTTGATTTTACTTCCGCTATTTTATATATGTTATGTCTTGTAATATTTCTGTGCATGTTTACCAATAATACTCCTCCAAACCTAGTGCATTCCCTTTGTGAGTGACCCTAGCGGAGGTGGGGTGTTACACGCCATTTTGACGTGAACGATATTTATATCGATTTTATTAATTTTTCAATGAATATTGAAAGTGATTTCGAAATTCGAATTAAATTGAAATTAATTGAAGTTCGAATTAAATTGAAATGAACTGAAATTCGAACTAAATTGAAATGAATTGAAATTCGAATCAAATTGAAATGAATTGAAATTCGAATTAAATTGAAATGAATTGAAATTCGAATTAAATTGAAATGAATTGAAATTCAAATTAAATTGAAATGAACTGAAATTCGAATTAAATTGAAATTGAATTGAATAGGAATTCAAATCGAATTGAAATTGGATTGAATCGATTTGAAATTTGAATTAAATTGAAATCGAAATCGATTTGAAATGAAATTAAAATGAATTTATATTGAAAAATTCAATTTTGATTTGAATTTGAAAAGGAAGTTAAAATCGTTTTGAAAACGAATTTAAAACGATTTATAAAATATGTTTTGAAAGTAAGTCGATGAAATATATGTAATATATATATATATATATATATATATATATATATATATATATATATGTATAATGGCCTGAATAGAACGCACCGCGCCATGCTAGTTCCCAAATTTCGACCATTGACTTCGAACGGATATCACGGGAGATTCGACCGTCGGATTCTCCTAAAACCGGAACCGTTGGGTTCGTATCGAAAAGGGCTTTCTAATGAATATTATAGATTTGAAATCTAACGGTTGGATTTGGAATTATGTCCAAATAAAATTTGGAAAAGGTCGTTGTAAGTGCAGTTCGATGGCCGTTGATGGAAATCGACTATACGGGCCTTGATATAATTATTAAAAATACCAATAATTTGTGTAAAATCATAAGAAATGATTTGGTAAGAATTGGGATGAAAAATCCCATACTTGAAAAGATAAAAATAGATTTTTATCGGAATGAACTAGTTTTGAACTAGAATTATAATTCTATTTATTTTTAAAATAAATAGATTGGATTTGAAATGGTTTTAAAGGTAACCAGAATTTCCAATAATTGAATTGGAATGGATATGAATCTAAATTGTCTTTGGAATAATTTGATGTTGGATTTTGTGATTATACAGATAGCGTTATGGAAATTTGAAAGATAT
The DNA here is from genome assembly GCA_030737875.1 of Allium sativum. Lineage (NCBI taxonomy): Eukaryota > Viridiplantae > Streptophyta > Magnoliopsida > Asparagales > Amaryllidaceae > Allium > Allium sativum. Next base: position 170,847,476 of record CM060912.1, read on the forward strand.
ATAGATATCGTTATTTCCAATACGATATTTGTTGGTCGTAGAATTTGATATTGAATATAAGCCGATATATTTTCTATTCAGAGCCTTGTATTTAATATCAAATATGATTTGGATTTGTCGTGAATGGTGTCTTCATTAACACTGTTCTTAAGCCCAGTTGAGAAAAAGATTAAATCTTTTTATTTAGATTTAATGTAGTGTACCAATTAAATAATATTTAATTGGAATTGAATTGGTATTGATTTTTGGGTTTATCGTGAACTATGTTTTAAATAACACTTGTTCTTTAACCCGATAAATAATGAAATGTGATTTTGGGTTGTCCTGAACGGTATCTTCAATAATACTGTTCTTAGACCCAAAGGAGTTAAGAAAATCAGAAACTAACTGGAGATTAGTTAAGTTGAACGGTTTCTGGGGTGTTGATCTGATGTTGGTTTCGGCCTCCGGGGTTAATACTTGGGGAATTTCTCACTTGCTAATTTACGGTTAGGGACTGATTGAAATGTGATGTGATTTGGGGTTTATCATGAACCGTGTTTTAAATGACATCGGTTCTTTAACCCAGTCAAAGATTAAAACTATGTGGAGTTTTAATGAATCTTTAATTAGATTGAAAAGATCGAGAATGGAGTATCACCAGTTTTACTCCAGACGGTAGTTAAATCTTTAATTAGATTTGAACGTGAAATGGTAATTGAATTTACCGATAACACCTTGGTGTTAGATATGAAGTATTACCAGTTTTACTTCATGGGATAAATAGGTTGGGATTGGGAAATAAAATAAATAATTACTTCGGTGTGGTTCGCTAATCCCGACTAGTTTGAAGTGATATTCAAAGGAAGATTAAATAATAAATTTAAAAGAATTTATCTTTGATAAAATTAATGGGAACCTTTCCCTAAGAATGTGAAATTTAGAAACTAACTGTAGGTTGTCTACGATGAATGGTTTCCTGGGTATTGATCTGATGTTGATTTCGGCCTTCGGGGTTGATATTTGGGGAATTGTTCTCTTACTAGTTTACGGTTAGTGACTGATGAATTGGAATGAGGCGTATGTTGTGTTTGTGTAACACTTATTTATTATATACACGAGTTATTCGGAAAGACCGGGTTTATCCCATTCTGAATAACTGTTTCGACGATTAGTCGAAGATGAAGACGATGGTTGAAGACCGGAGGTCTTCACGTCGTTTGGATAATTACTGATGATCTTGATTGGGCCGTACACCCAAGAGGAGGGAATCAGTTGGTGATCGTCCAGACGTACTTGAAGATCGATGGATATGCGGGGTACTAGGTGCCTCCGGTTTCGTTTAGACCCAGAACGAACTTGTAAATGGACTGTGTGTCTAACATTGGATTTCAGTCTGTGTGATTGATTTCTATTAAATATATATTTGTTTGGCGGCGGAGAATTTATTCTCTTGCTTAACGCCCTTCTCTGAGACGTACGAGCTCAGGGGTTATATATTGATGGATATCCATCGCATGGAGTGAATTGCATGTGTGGCATGCCTAAGTGGCAATTGATCAAGGCTTCTGTTGAAAAACAAAGTCTTGTGGTTGATGATCAAAGCACCGCCTGTGTGGCATAGCTTTGTGTAGCGTTGATTCGCGAGCCTCACACCCCGGTGTGAACCAAAAACGGGAGAGGACGTCAGGGAGGGCATGCATTTCTTTCTAGCTAGAAGTGGCATCAATGGTTTTACACGCCCTGACGAGTTTTACTTATGTGGTTGTTGCTGTTGCGAGGCGCCTCAGATATATCGGTGACTATGTGAAGCCGATGGAGTCATTTGTTGGCTCATTTACGCCCATAGAGCGGGGAAACGCATGTTCAGGGTTTAAGTTTAATCCACATCGGTTGACTGGCCCTAAGGATCCAAGGGCTTGACTGAGTACTTGTCCTGAGGCTCGGGCTAGAGAGTCTCGAATCGGTGAGGACTATCTTTTGCCTCGGTTCACAAATGGAAATCCAACTTCCGATACGTTACTTTGCAGTTTTATTTCTAGAGCCTAATATTGGCGACATGATATATGGTACCCATGCCGCATATGATTGATACTTATGATTTGAAATTGTTTTGACACTATACGCTTATAATAGTATCAAATGATTTATTTTAAACGTACCAAGCATGTTTGGCTATTATAAGGGAAAACCCTATCCCCCGGCTTGCTTTGCATTGTGTGATAGGACCTGGGTCTTATAATAGCTTCATTTTTCCAAAAAGCATTGCGCTATTTTGTTATATGCACTGGTATTCTTGGGAGGAAACTCGTTCCGTGTTATACGGCATGGTCCCTTGATTTACCTAACTTTAAAATAAAGATTAATAACTGTTTTAGTTCTCACATCAGTCACATGACTGACTTGGAGTTTATTGTTTTAACCTAAACTCTGGGTGCCCTTATTTTGACACGAGCAGTTTGTAGTTTTGGGTTTTGCAGATTTATATTCACAGAATCCTTATTTACAGCTGAAACGATATCCGGAAAGCTCCATATTCGTATATCTCTTCTAGTTGTGTTTTGTATTTTTTACGCTGCTATGTAATTTATTGCAATCTCTAATATTTATCGAATGTATTTTATTCATTCATACTCTGTATATTCTTTTATTCTGATGTAATTGTTGTAATAAACAATGAAATGTTCTTCCGTCTGCGTTCTTTTGTGTGTTGTTCTCGAAGTATCCAATCTTTCCTTACCGGGGAAAGTTACGAGTTCTAGCAGTTATGTCAAGAGCTTCGAGCGAGCTGTAATTTTGTCCAATTCTGAGCAAGTTGAAAATTTGGGTAATTTTCATAATTTAAATTAATTATTACAAACTTCAGAAATTCATAACTTTGTGATACGAACTCGCACGAAACAGGATTTGCTGCGACCAGTGAGTCGAGAGCTACGCGTAGACACTAATTTCATCAAATTTGGAGCATGTTGAATTATGAGCTAAAATTGGGCCCGAACCGTCAATTTAAAGCCGACAAAGGTGAGAACTTTTATCTCACTCAAGTTTTTGAACAATTAAATATTTTTATTATTAAATATTAATTAATTATCTATGTTGAAATTATTGTTTATTGGATAAATGTTGATTTGGATAACTGTTGTGAATTGTTTGAAATTTGAAACATGTAACATGTTGTTATGACATTTATGATATTTAAAACATGTTTACACTGCCATTTACAAGTTGCCTGACTTGTTTATGTTGATTGGACGATAAATTTTCATACATCGTCCAAGAGCACAATTAATAGTATATTATTTGAATTTGTGTTGGTTGAAAACTCCACACGGGGCTTGGGTTGATACTCTAACTACACATCGCCCTTGTGGTTAGTTTAAAATGCACTTTGGATGTTATTGAATATTTTATCATTATTATGGAATTAATGCAATGTTCGAAATCCATATAATTAAAATTATATGGTAATGGATTGGGTCTCATTCCAATTTTGAATGAAAAGAACATTTTAATTTAATATTCAGTTAATGGAATTAATTGATATATGAATTAGAAAGATTATATTTTTGTTGTTTAAAAGTTATAATAAAAGGATTCAATTAAAAAGATTACATCTTTACGGTTCGTATGTTAAGATAAGAAGTTTTGATTACAAAATTTGAACATTTTAAAAAGATTATTATTATGATGTAATAATAATATTGAAAGTTCAATTTTTATTAAAAATTGAAATGTCGGTTAGGATATTTGGAAACAAAGGGTTTTATAAAATTAGTTACAATTTAATGTAAAGATCAAACCTTTATTTTAAAAGAATATTTTAAAATAATATTTTCAGTGGATTAATTATAACTATTAATTATAATTGTACTTGGACACGAGGTTAGGTTACATTTGTGGTATAAGTCTGCCCGGACCCGCCCGACATATCCAATAACCACAAATGTTGAACCTAATGTGAGAGGTCCAAGTGCGAATTGGGCCATGACACAAGGTTAACCCTAACTTGTGGGATAAGTCTGCCCGGAACCAACCGGCATATCCAGCATCCACAAGACGCAGGCTTAATGTGGGAGGTCTGGCCCAGTATAAGATTTAAATGAAAATATTACATTTTTCAATGTAATAAAGTTTGAAATGAAAATATTACATTTTTCAATGTAATAAAGATTGAAATGAAAATATTACATTTTTCAATGTAATAAAGGTTGAACTAAAAAGATTTCATTTTTATTTTTAAGATATATTACAATAGAAAGAATACATTTTTATAGTTAATTTGTTTCAAAAGAATGAAAAAGATTCATTTTAATGTTAATATACATTTCAATGTAAAAGAATGAGTGATTAATTTATTTTAATAAATTGATTAAAATAAATAAAAGGATTTAAATGGTTTTAATAAAACCAAGATTTTCCAATACATATATTGGAATGGATTTGAATGGAAATAATCTTCGGATTATTTCAGTTTGGATTCTGTGATTATATGAATATTATTGTTGGAATTTGGAAGATATTAATATCGGTATTCCCGATTTGGTATACGTTAGTTTTCAGAATTTGATATTGAACATAATTCGATATAATTTCTATTCAAAGCACGATATTTAATATCTGATTAGAATTTGGGTTTGTCGTGAATAATGTCTTAAATAACACTGTTCATAAACCCATCTAGGAAAGAACAAATATTTTAATTAAGATTTAAATAAGATTTCCAATTATTAAACATAATTGAAAATTACGTGAAACTGATTTTGGGTTGATTGTGAACAATGTTTTTAAATGACATTAGTTCTCAAAATCCGATTGACAGTGAAATTTAGATTGGTAATTCATAAATCTTTTAATTAAGATTTAACGAAATATTCTAAAGAGAAATTTTCAATTTAATATGTTAAATTGGAATATGATTTTGGGTTTATTGTAAATGATGTTTTTAAGCAACATTTGTTCTTTAACCCAGTTAAAGGCAAGATTATTTCTTGAAAGTTAAATAAGCATTAAATAATGATTCTTGAAGATTAAAGCTAAATATAGTTTTAATAAATCTTTAATTGGATTGAGTGAGGATAAAAGTAATTAAATTTACTTAATTCAAGAAATGAACGATAACGGGGTACCACCAGTTTTACTCCAAGCGATAGTTAAATCTTTAATTAGATTTGAACGATAAAACAGTAATTAAGTTTACCGTAACCCATTGGGTGTTAGATATGGAGTACCACCAGTTTTACTCCATGGGTTGTATAGGTTGGGAATGGGATATTAATAAATGATTACTTCGGTAAGTCGTTAATCCCGACTAGTTGAATAAATCTAAATTTGGTTTAAATTATAATCAAAGAAAACTCTTGATTGGAATGAGGCGTTGGTTGTGTTTTAAAGCACATGGTTTTAAATTGCGCAAATTATTTAGAAAGACCGGGTTTAACCGATTCTGAATAATTCATACGACGATTGAAGGTCGATGATGAAGACAATTATTGAAGACCGGGAAATTTCCATATCGAATGAATGATTATTGATATCTTGATTGGACCGTACACCCAAGATGAGGAAAAAATTGGTGATCATTCAGACGTATTTGGAGATCTACCGGATATGGTTTCGTTCAGACCCAGAACGGACTTGTAAATGGATTGCGTGTCCGACATTGTATTCCTTTATATTGTATTCGTTGATCTCTGTTCAACATATAGTTGTTTGGTGGTGGAGAATTTATTCTTCGCTTAACACCCGGTTATATATTGATAGATGATCAATGATATGGTATGGTCTGACAATGTGGCATGCCAAGATGGAAATGATCAAGGTTTTTGTTGAAAAGCAAGGCCTTGTGGGATGATCAAAGCATAGCCTTTTTAGGTGTAGCTTTGTGTATAACGTGACTTCGCGAGCCTCACACCCCGGTATGAGTCAAAATCGGGATATGGACCTAGGGAGTGCACACGTTTCTTTCTAGCTAGAAGTGGTGTTAGTGACCTACCAGCCCTGAATTTTTATTTATGCGGATGATGGATTATGAGGTACCTCGGATTTATAGGTTGTTAGTGGCCATATGGAGGTTCAAAGGAACCGGGAAACATGTGTTCAGGAATAACTAATCCAGCCATTGCACTATGGGAGGACCAGCCCTACCGCTCCAAGGGTTCACTGCAGGGGACCCTGAGGCATTTGCTAGAGTGTATCGAATCAGAGAGGACGATCCCTAGCCTCGATATCATGATGGAAAACCAATTTCCAATACGACATTATGGTTTTAATTGTAAACCCTATATATGGCGACATAGTGGGATGGGGCGCTCATGCCGTCTACGATTAATACATTTACTTTCGAAATTGATTTCTGCACTATGCACTTATCGTAATATTAAAAGATAAATTTCTCGTACCAAGCATATTTTGCTGTTATAAGGTAAAACTCTATCCTCCGGCTTGCGTTGCATTGTGTGATGGGACCTGTGTCTTATAATAGCTTCATTTTCCTTTATTTAGCATTGCGCTATTTATTTTTATGCATTGGTATTCTTGGGGGTAAACTCGTTCCGTGTTATACGGCGTGGTCCCTTGATTTACCTAACTTTAAAATCAAATTAATAACTGTTTTTAAGTTCTCATACCAGTCCCATGACTGACCTGGAGTTTATTGTTTTAATCTAAACTCTGGGTGCCCATATTTTCCACACAGGCAGCTAGTAGTTTTGGTTTTGTAGATATTATATTCACAGGATCCTGGTCTACACCTGAAGCAATATTCGGAAGGCTCTGTATCCGTGAATTTCCTTCAGTTGTGTTTTGTACTATTTTTCCGCTGCTATTTAAATGTAATTTAAAATCTGATATTGAATTTCCAATGTATATTTATTCATATTCTGTAATATTCTTGTACTCTGATGTAATTGTTGTAACAGCAATAAAATTTTCTTCTGTTTTGTGTTCTGACATGTGTTGTTCTCAAAGAAATCCGGACTTTCCTTTTAATGTAAATGACCCAAACTTCCCAGTAAAGGAAAGCCCGGATTGCTTTGAGAAAAATACACGTCAGAACACAAAACAGAAGAACATTTTATTGCTGTTACAACAATTACATCAGAGTACAATAATATTACAGAGTATGAATAAATATACATTGGAAATACAATATCAGAATTTAAATTACAATTAAATAGCAGCGGGAAAATAGTACAAAACACAACTGAAGTAAATACACGGATATAGAGCCTTTCGAATATTGCTTCCGGTGTAAACCAGGATCCTGTGAATATAATATCTGCAAAACCAAAACTACTAGCTGCCCGTGTGGAAAGTATGGGCACCTAGAGTTTGGGTTAAAACAATAAACTCCAGGTCAGTCATGGGACTGGTATGAGAATTCAAAAACAGTTATTAATTTGATTTTAAATTTAGGTAAATCAAGGGACCACGCTATATAACACGGAATGGGTTTACCCCCAAAATACCGGTGCATAAAAATAAACAGCACAATGCTAAATAAAGGAAAATGAAGCTATTATAAGACTCAGGTCCCATCACACAATGCAACGCAAGCCGGAGGATAGAGTTTTACCTTATAATAGCCAAATATGCTTGGTATGCGAAATTTATCTTTTAATATTACGATAAGTGCATAGTGCAGAAATCAATTTCGAAAGTAAATGTATTAATCATCGACGGCATGAGCGCCCCATCCCACTATGTCGCCATATATAAGGTTTACAATCAAAATCGTAATGTCGTATTGGAAGTTGGTTTTCCATCATGAGATCGAGGCTAGGGATCGTCCTCTCCGATTCGAGACACTCTAGCAAATGCCTCAGGATCCCCCGCAGTGAACCCTTGGAGCGGTAGGGCCGGTCTGCCCATAGTGCAATGGCTGGATTAGTTATGCCTGAACACATGTTTCCCGGTTCCTTTGAACCTCCATATGGCCACTAACAACCTATAAATCCAAGGTACCTCATAATCCATCATCCGTATAAGTAAAAATGTCAGGGCTGGTAGGTCACTGACACCACTTCTAGCTAGAAAGAAACATGTGCACTCCCTACGGTCCATATCCCATTTTTGACTCATACCGGGGTGTGAGGCTCGCGAAGTCACGCTATACACAAAGCTACGACTAAACAGGCTATGCTTTGATCATCCCATAAGGCCCTGCTTTTCAACAAAAGCCTTGATCATTTGCATCTTGGCATACCACATTGTCAGACCATACCATATCATTGATCATCTATCAATATATAACCGGGTGTTAAGCAAAGAATAAATTCTCCACCACCAAACAGCTATACGTTAAACAGAGATCAACGAATACAATAAAAAGGAATACAATGTCGGACACGCAATCCATTTACAAGTCCGTTCTAGGTATGAACGAAACCATATCCGGTAGATCTCCAAATACGTCTGAATGATCACCACTTTTTCCCTCGTCTTGGGTGTACGGTCCAATCAAGATATCAATAATCATCTATTTGATATGGAAATTTCCCGGTCTTCAATAACCGTCTTCATCATCGACCTTCAATCGTCGTATGAATTATTCATAATGGGTTAAACCCGGTCTTTCTGAATAATTTGCGCAATTTAAAATCATGTGCTTTAAAACACAACCAATGCCACATTCCAATCAAGAGTATTCTTTGATTATACCTTAAACCAAATTAAGGTTTATTCAACTAATCGGGATTAACGTCTTACCGAAGTAATCATTTATTAATATCCCATTCCCAACCTATACAACCCATGGAGTAAAACTGGCGGTACTCCATATCTAACACCCAATGGGTTACGGTAAACATAATTACTAAATCTCTGATATTTTCTGTGTAATATTTATTCATACACTATATATTCTTGTATTCCGATGGAATTGTTGTAATATACAATGAAATGTTCTTCGTTTGCGTTCCGATTTGTCGTGTCCTCAAAACAATCAGGGGTTTCGAATGGTCTTGGTCGGTTTAGCGACTGATTCGGATCGAGCGAGATTCCTGGTCGTCACAGTTTTATCGTTCAAATCTAATTAAAGATTTAACTATCACTTGGAGTAAAACTGGTGGTACCCCATTATCGTTCATTTCTTGAATTAAGTAAATTTAATTACTTTTATCCTCACTCAATCCAATTAAAGATTTATTAAAACTATATTTAGCTTTAATCTTCAAGAATCATTATTAAATGCTTATTTAACTTTCAAGAAATAATCTTTCCTTTAACTGGGTTAAAGAACAAATGTTGCTTAAAAACATCGTTCACAATAAACCCAAAATCATATTCCAATTTAATATATTAAATTGAAAATTTCTCTTTAGAATATTTCATTAAATCTTAATTAAAAGATTTATGAATTACCAATCTAAATTTCACTGTCAATCGGGTTTTAAGAACTAATGTCATTTAAAAACATTGTTCACAATCAACACAAAAGTCAGTTTCACGTAATTTTCAATTATGTTTAATAATTGGAAATCTTATTTAAATCTTAATTAAAAGATTTATTCTTTCCCAAATGGGTTTAAGAACAGTGTTATTTAAGACACTATTCACGACAAACCCAAATTCTAATCAGATATTAAATATCGTGCTTTGAATAGAAATTATATCGATTTATGTTCAATATCAAATTCTAAAAACTAACGTATACCGAATCGGGAATACCGATATTAATATCTTCCAAATTCCCACAATAATATCCGTATAATCACAGAATCCAATACTTAAATAATCTGAAGATTATTTCCATTCAAATCCATTCGAATATATGTACTGGAAAATCTTGGTTTTATTAAAACCATTTAAATCCTTTTGTTTATTTTAATCAATTTATTAATATAAATAAATCACTCATTCTTTTACATTGAAATGTATATTAACATTAAAATAAATCTTTTTCATTCTTTTGAAACAAATTAACTATAAAAATGTATTCTTTCTAATGTAATCAATCTTAAAAATAAAAATGAAATCTTTTTAATGTAATCTTTTTAGTTCAACCTTTATTACATTGAAAAATGTAATATTTTCATTTCAATCTTTATAACATTGAAAAATGTAATATTTTCATTTCAATCTTTATTACATTGAAAAATGTAATATTTTCATTTCAAACTTTGTTACATTGAAAAATGTAATATTTTCATTTAAATGTAATATTTTCATTTAAATCTTATACTGGACCAGACCTCCTACATTAAGCCTGCGACTTGTGGATGCTGGATATGCCGGTTGGTTCCGGTCAGACTTATCCCACAAGTTAGGGTTAACCTCGTGTCATGGCCCAGTTCGTACTTGCGCACTTGGTCCTCTCACATTAGGTTCAACATTTGTGGCTTTTGGATATGTTGGGCGGGTCCGGGCAGACTTATACCACAAATGTAACCTGACCTCGTGTCCAAGTACAATTATAATTAATAGTTATAATTAATCCACTGAAAATATTATTTAAAAATAAAGGTATGATCTTTACATTAAATTGTTACTAATTTTATAAAACCCTTTATTTCCAAATATCCTATCTGACATTTCAATTTTTAATAAAAATTGAACTTTCTATATTATTATTATATCACAATAATAATCTTTTCAAAATGTTCAAATTTTGAAATCAAAACTTCTTATCTTAACATACCGACCATAAAGATGTAATCTTTTTAATTGAATCCTTTTATTATAACTTTTAAATAACAAAAATATAATCTTTCTAATTCATATGTCAATTAATTTCATTAACTGAATATTAAATTAAAATGTTCTTTTCATTCAAAATTGGAATGAGACCCAATCCATTACCATATAATTTTAGTTATATGGATTTCAAACATCGCACTAATTCCATAATAATGATAAAACATTCAATAACAGCCAAAGTGCATTTTAAACTAACCACAAGGGCGATGTATAGTTAGAGTATCAACCCAAGCCCCGTGTGGGGTTTTCAACCAACACAAATTCAAATAATATATTATCAATTGTGCTTTTGGACGATGTATGAAAATTTATCGTCCAATCAACATAAACAAGTTAGGCAACTTGTAAATGGTAGTGTAAACATGTTTTAAATATCATAAATGTCATTACAACATGTTACATGTTTCAAATTTCAAAAAATTCACAACAGTTATCCAAATCAACATTTACCCAACAAACAATAATTTCAACACAGATAATTAATTAATATTTAATAATAAAAATAATTAATTGTTCAAAAACTTGAGTGAGATAAAAGTTCTCACCTTTGCCGACTTTTAATTGACGGTTCGGGCCCAATTTTAGCTCAAAATTCAACATGATCTAAATTTGATGAAATTAGTGTCTACGCGTACCTCTCGACTCACTAATCGCAGCAAATCCTGTTTCGTGCGATTTCTAGTTAGTATCACGAAGTTATGAATTTCTGAAGTTTGTAATAATTAAATGATTAATTTAAATTATGAAAATTACCCAAATTTTCAACTTGCTCCGAATTGGACAAAATTACTCCTCGCTCGAAGCTCTTGACATAACGATCTCAACGGATTCAGGTTCATGAAATTTCAATAAGGTGACAAAAAGTTATGCACTTGCGAAGTTAACAAATCGATTTAAATAATATTTAAAGTGAAAATTAGCCTCACATCCTTAAAATTAAATTTAATTAGGCTCACATCCTCCCCTTTGTAAACATACAAATTTCATCCCTGTTTTTAAAATAGCACCTAATAATTTCCACAATTGCCGATATTGATATCTACGGTTTTAATTTCGGATCTGATCCGCTATTTCTTATATGCGATTAAATTTTTACTTAATCATATATTTTCATGCTAATGGCGGCTGCTTCTTTGTCGGGATTTTTGATCGATCGACTTTTACAGAGAATAACCTTCATCGCTCTTTTGTTTATAAAATGGCGTCGTTTTCATCACAGTAATATGTTGTTTTTCAAAAAAATAATTATATCGACTGTAACGATTTCTATTTTGAAATCGAATTTTGTTAAATAATTATTCTGAATTAGTTTAATTATTCTGTTTGATTGATTGATAGTTTAATTATATTATAAAGTTTTTTTTCCTGGTTGTGGAGCGTTGTAAAATAATTTATAAACATATTTAAAGGATGTTATACATAGATGTATAGAAATATGAATTCATTATGAATTTGAGTGTTCAAAATTGCAACTATTGCCGTAATACGTTATGTATTAAAAAATTGCATATAAGTGTGCATATTTTTTGTATATATGCGTTTTAATTTTCATATATTTTTAGTTTCTATTTGTTTGTGTGCCTGATGATCAGTCGTTTACATCATTATTCATATAGTTGTATTGAATACATATTACAGGTGTTCTGGATTTTTTTTAATATATTTTTTGCAAATATTCTTAAAATTTTCATATAATATGCATATATTTCTATTATTTGCGTATATGTATGCATATAGTTATAATTAACTGAATATGTTTTTGTAATTTTATTTGATTAATGCATACTAACCTGATTTTTTTTATCCAGTGGTCCTGTAAATATTGGTGTATTGGTGATGCAGACGATTGAAGAAGAAAAATTAAATTTCAAAGCCGACTTTCTTCATTTTAATGTCGGTCCAAGAAAAAATATCAAAATCGTGGCAATTTCAAGCCGATTTTTTTTGATTAATTATTCTGATGTTATTAAACTGTCTAGGTTTGTTGATGGATAATTTAATTAGGTGATAAATTTATTTGGTTATTATTTATTGCACAGTCGTGATTATTAATTTTTCATTATAGGGTTTGTTTCCTTAATTCTGAATACGTGTATAAAATCATGCACATGTTCAGGAAAGTTGCATATATGTACGCATATATTCTGTATATATGCATACTTATGTACACATCTTTTTGAAATTATGTTTGCTTGCGTGTATGATGATTAGTTGCATACAAATATGCATATATTCCTAATATATGCATTTTACCAGTGTTTTTCATCCATTATAAATATAAGTATGCATAACTTTTTGTGAAAATTTGCACACAAATATGCAAGTATTATAGATATTTGCATACATTTATGCATCTTTTTATTACTGTTTTTGAAATGACCCGAACTTCCTCGGTAAGGAAAGCCCGGATTGCTTTGAGGACAAGACGAATCAGAACGCAAACGGAAGAACATTTCTTTGTATATTACAACAATTCCATCAGAATACAAGAACATTCAGAGTATGAATAAATATTACACAGAAAATATCAGAGATTTAAATTACATTTAAATACATCGCAGCGGAAAATAGTACAAAACACAACTAGAAGTAATACACGGATACAGAGCTTTCCGAGTATCGTTCCTGCTGTAAATCAGGATCCTGTGAATATAAATCTGCAAAACCAAAACTACTAGCTGCCCGTGTCAAAATAAGGTCACCCGGAGTTTAGGTTCAAACAATAAACTCCAGGTCAGTCATGTGACTGGTGTGAGAACTAAAATAGTTATTAATCTTTATTTTAAAGTTAGGTAAATAAAGGGACCACGCCGTATAACACGGAACGGGTTTCCTCCCAAAAATACCAGTGTATAAAACAATAGCGCAGTGCTAAATAAAGAACAATGTAGCTATTATAAGACCCAGGTCTCATCACACAATGCAACACAAGCTGGAGGACAGGGTTTTACCTTATAATAGCCAAGAATGCTTGATACGTTTAAAACAAATCATTTGATACTATTATAAGTGCATAGTGTATAAAACAACTTCAAATCATAAGTATCAATCATAGACGGCATAAGTGCCCCATCCCACTATGTCGCCATACTAGGCTCTATAATCAAAACCACAAAGTCACATATTGAAAGTTGGGTTTCCATCTGTGAACCAAGGCAAGGGATCATCCTTACCGAATTCGAGATGCTCTAGCCCATGTCTCAGGCAAGCACGCAGACAAGCCTTTGGATCGTCAGGGCCGGTCCACGGATGTGGATTAAAATGCCTGAACACTGCGTTTCCCCATCCTATGGAGTGTCAATGAGTCCAATGACTCCATCGGCTCCACACAGTCACAGATATATCCGAGGCGCCTCGCAACAGCAACAGCCACATAAGTCAAACTCGTTAGGGCGTGTAAAACCACTGACGCCACTTCTAGCTAGAAGGAAACGCATGCCCTCCCTGAAGTCCTCTCCCATTTCTGGGTTCACAACCGGGGTGTGAGGCTCGCGAATCAACGTTACACAAAGCTATGCCACACAGGCGGTGCTTTGATCATCAACCACAAGACTTTGCTTTTCAACAGAAGCCTTGATCAATTGCCACTTAGGCATGCCACACAGGCAATTCTCTCCATGCGATTGATATCCATCAATATATAACCACTGAGCTCGTACGTCTCAGAGAAGGGCGTTAAGCAAGAGAATAAATTCTCCGCCACCAAACAAATATATATTTAATAGAAATCAATCACACAAAATAAAATCCAATGTCAGACACATAGTCCATTTACAAGTTCGTTCTAGGTCTGAACGAAACCGGAGGCACCTTGTACCTCCCATATCCATCGATCTCCAAGTACGTCTGGACGGTCACCAACTGATTCCCTCCTCTTGGGTGTACAGCCCAATCAAGATCATCAGTAATCCCCCAAACGATGTGAAGACCTCGGGTCTTCAGCCACGTCTTCATCCTTGACACCACGTCGAATTAGTTATTCAGAATGGGATAAACCCGGTCTTTCTGAATAACTCGCGTATATAATAAACAAATGTTACACAAACACAACATACGCCTCATTCCACTTCAGAATATTCTTTTATTCAAATATTCTTATACTTTGGGAAAGGTTCCCATTAATTTTATCAAAGAAAAATTCTTTAAATTTATTCTTTAATCTTCCTTTGAATATCAATTCAAATTAGTTGGGATTAGCGAACCACACCGAAGTAATCATTTATTTTATTTCTCAATCCCAACCTATTCATCCCATGAAGTAAAATTGGTAATACTTCATATCTAACACCATGGTGTTATCGGTAAATTCAATTACCATTTCACGTCAAATCTAATTAAAGATTTAACTATTGCCTGGAGCAAAACAGGTGATACCCCATTCTCGATCATTTCAATCTAATTAAAGATTCATTAAAACTCCACTCGGTTTTAATCTTCCCAAAAACCAATATCCTATCTTTAACTGGTTTAAAGAACCAATGTCATCTAAAACACGATTCACGATAAGCCCAAAATCACATTCTATTAATTATCGGGTTAAAGAACAAGTGTTATTTAAAACACAGTTCACGATAAACCCAAAAATCATTTCCACTTCAATTCCAATTAAATATCATTTAATTGGTATACTTCATTAAATCTAAATAAAAAGATTTAATCTTTTTCTCAACTGGGTTTAAGAACAGTGTTAATGAAGACACCATTCACGACAAACCTAAATCACGTTTGATGTTATATACAAGGCTCTGAATAGAAAATATATCGGCTTATATTCAATATCAAATTCTACGACCAACAAATATCGTATTGGAAATAACGATATTAATCTATCTTTCAAATTTCCATAACAATATCTGTATAATCACAAAATCCAACATCGAAATATTCCAAAGACAATTTCGATTCAAATTCATTCCACTTCAATTATTGGAAATTCTGGTTATTTTCAAAACCATGTCAAATCCATTTTATTTATTTTAAAAATAAATAGAATTATAATTCTAGTTCAAAACTAGTTCATTTCGATAAAAAAAATCAATTTTTATCTTTTCAAATTTGTAATTTTTCGTCCCAATTCTTCACAAATCATTTCTTATGATTTTGCACAAATTATTACTATTTTTAATAATTTTATCAAGGCCCGTACAGTCGATTTCCATCAACGGTTATCAAACTGCACTTACAGCGACCTTTACCAAATTTAATTTGGACATAATTCCAAATCCAACCGTTAGATTTCAAATCTCTAATATTCATTAGAAAGCTCTTTTCGATACGAACCCAACGGTTCCGGTTTTAGGAGAATCCGATGGTCGGATCTCCTGTAATATCAGTTCGAATTCAATGGTCGAAATTCGCGAACTACCACGGCGCGACGCCTTTTATTCAAGCCATTATATATATATAATACATATATTATATATATTTCGTCGATTTCCTTTTTAAACGTATTTTATAAATCGTATTAAATTCGTTTTCGAAACGATTTCAACTTCATACTCAATTTCGAATCAAAAGTGAATATTCCACATCATTGATATACAATTGATAATATTTTCAAAATGCTATATTTTGAAATCATTTCCTTTTCTATATTCTTTATAAAAACGAGTATAATCGATACTAATATCGTTCGCGTCAAAATGGCGCATATCTAACCAACACGGCTTTATATATTTCAATAACTTCGTTATTCTATTCAACAAATGAATATTTTCTTCAACACATGAATATTTATTTTTTCTATTCAACACATGAATTTTATATTTCTATTCAACACATGAATATTTATTCTATTCAACACATGAATTTATATTTCTATTCAACACTTGAATATTTATTCTTTTCAACACATGAATTTATACTTCTATTCAACACATGAATATTTATTCAATTCAACACGTGAATTTATATTTCTATTCAACACATGAATATTTATTCAATTCAACACATGAATTTATATTTCTATTCAACACGTGAATATTTGTTTTTCTATTCAACACATGAATTTTATATTTCTATTCAACACATGAATATTTATTTTTCTATTTAACACATGAATTTTATATTTCTATTCAACACATGAATATTTATTTTTCTATTCAACACATGAATTTATATTTCTTATTTGCAAAATTGGAATGAGGCCCAATCAATTACCATATAACGTTAATTATATGGATTCCCTACAATACATGTATATAACAGCAACGATAATTCATCAACCATCATCCAGAGTGCACCGCACAACTGCATAAGCATTAAATATAAATAATAAATGCTTACACAGTCTGTCAACCCATCGATTGACATACAACTAAACAATCGGGATTAGTGTACGTCAAATATTATCCCAATACCCGTGTGGGGTTTCAAATCAACAAACACAAATTTTATTTGTGCAGTTGGGCGATGTGTAAAATTTACCGTCCCATCAATATCAGTCAAATCAGTGTATATAAACAAATCGTCCGATTTGTTTATTAATATTTATTTTATATACACGTTAAAAATTATATTTTTAACTATAAAATATTTTCCACTATAAAATATTTTATTCCATTCCATATCACACAATCAACTAACACAACACAGCAATCAAACAAACAAGTCATCCATGGTCTGTGGACGACGGGTGTTGGGTGCTACTAAACACCATCTGCATCCTAGTATATATTTCAACTAGAAATAAAATTAAAAGTGAGGAGTTCTCACCGACTAGCTAACCAGACGCCACGACTCTTCATATGTAGGAAATCTTCGTCGTGCTTCTAACGAGATCTGTTTCACGTAGTTCATAATAAAAATCACGTTTTTATTTCAATTCTATAAATTATATTTTTACTTTCGATGTAAACAATATAAAGATCGAATTTTTATCGCTACTTCATATATATAAAAATCGAATTTTTATACTTCTAAAAATATTTTCATACCACACACTAGTTAAAAATCATACTTTTAACTTGCCAAAAATATTTTCTTTATACGATAACAATCATTTCTTTGTAGTGATGGAAAATCTAACTTTATGTGTTAAAAATCCAATTTTTATTTGACTAAAAATATAAACTTTATACATAGAAAAAATCCTACTTTTCTAAGGATTAAAATCGAAGAAAATCATACATCATATACATGAAAACTATTTCTTTCTATTACCAATAAACAAATAAAAATCATTACTTTACTTTGCTAAGGTTAAAATCATGTTTTTATCACTTTCAAAATCATATCTTTATTGTTAATGCCTTCATATAAAAATCACAGTTTTATAACAAGATTATTTCATATAAAAACCCATATTTTTAATTGCATGAACAAATTAAAAATAGAAACAAATTAACAAAAGCTCACCGACGCATTTTAGGGGACTGGGATGGCGCATCGGAGGAGGTGTTGCGTTGGTGGTTGGTCGGGCGGTGGTGGCTCAGGGGCGTTGGTGGTTTCAAATCGATTTGGGGCAAATGGGGGAGGGTGCTCACGTTGGAGAGAGGGAAGGGGAGGAGGAGGTCGCAGTTGAGTAGGGCTTTGTGTAACGACCCAACTTTCGAACACATCGGAAGTCGTGCCATTATTAAGAAATAAGGATAAATAGAAGATATAAACACAGAACATCAGAATCTCACAGTGGAATTTTCACAAAAGATAATACTTTATAATATTACACAACAGTACAGGGTACAACAAAACATCGTATGACTAGTAATACAACCCATTTCTAGTACATCAGTAATTATACAAAATCTTTACTACTGACTGGCAACTTATAATTATACGATAGGTAGGTAGATAGGTAGGTCAGCACACTGATAAGCTCCATTCAGCATCATAAGTTCAACATCCTGATTCACTTGTCTATTCATAACAAGCATTACGAATACCCAAGAGTTAAAGGGAAAACATAGAAAATAAACTCCGGGTCAGTCAAGGGACTGGTATGAGTAAACAGTTTAAAACAGTTTAAAGAAAATATCTCATAAGATCACGCCGTAAAGACGGAACGGGTTTTTATCTTATAAGATCGAAAACACTTTGTATACTTGAAATCAGATATTATCATATAAGTTTCCCACAAATATTTTAGAATCTAGAAGAATGCTTACATCTCACATTCTCCTATATAGTATACAAATAAAAACCGCTTGGCACTTAGGGAAATTGGATTTCCAACTCTGACAAGGTATGGGTCCACCTTCCGCTGATGTATCTCTAGAGGCAAATACATCTGGGTTCAACAAGAACTTCTTGCAACCCGGCCCTCACATGACCGACCACTCATTTCTCTTGAGTGTATCGAATGTATATCACCGATGGTTCTGTACGGCAACCATTCCCGCATGGGCAGAATCAATAGGTTTAAGAAATAAATGGAATTTCTTTAGATAGGTGATACTACACCCTAATGGGAGCGACCCACATAACCATGCTGCCTTCCTGATTTTTGTCATTTCCTAGGTGTGAGGCTTGAGGCTAGACTTACGTCACTAACACCGGTTTATTCCTTTGAGTGCCACATCGTCCAGACCTCCCGATCACTAATTGACTTCCTTAAAAATAAATTACAGGTATACAGCGAGAGAAACGAATTCCTCTGCCACCATATAAATACATTTGAAAAGATCAACGTACGTGACCAATTAGAATTACTTTGTCAGACACTCGTCCATACGAGTTGTTCTGGGTTTGAACAAACCGAAGGCACTATTGAAAAATAGTCCTTGCATAACGCCGTCTTCAACTTTAAATCTCCGACGTACGACGTATAATCAATTCAAAGTGAAATCTTGGTTTCGATCTCTTTGAAATTGATTAACGAAATTTTCTTTTAAATTATTAATCTAAGCAGATAAAATATACAGTTTAGATTTATGAGTTCAGAATAGTACAATATCAGTTATATTGTGACGGGGATTTCTTTACAGATTAGAGCTTGGTAAATTTTCAGCATCTACAAATTTTTCTATTCCATTTGCTTGACCTTCAAATATTTCATTGGAAAAAAAAAATTCAACTAGTACTATAATTATTTATATTGAAATAAATATAAAATAAACTAAACTTTATATCTAAACAAACTTCTGCATCTCGACAATATTTATCGAATCTTGATTCACTTGCTTCCCCTCTTCTTGGCTTGTTCTACTAACAATGCTTCTTCTAATTCACTTGTTTATTTGTTTTCACTTAAAATTTTGAATTTAAAATTTTAACGCTTATTAAACTTAAATAAAATTTTAATGAAAACTTCGCTTTATAATGTTCACTTGATTTTAAATTAACTAAGGTTTTAAAAAGCTATATAAAAACAAAGTGCTACGTATTAAACTAAGGTGCCAAGACTTGGTGATCAAGGCCGAAAACAAGTGCCACCACCCTAGCGAAACTAAAGCACCAAACCTCTAAAAACCAAAGTGCCAACACCTGAAATTTATGTGGAAAACCCCTTCAAACCACTAAATTTTCATGGTCGATACAATAGCCAAATAAACTGGCATCCTTCTTCGTGCACAACGGATTCCGGCGACGCCACCACCTCGTGACTGGCCACGCAAGTCGACTCTCCATCCCTGATCACGACGATGAGCTCCACCTGCCTCCTATCGTCATTGACCAGAAAAACACTATGCCACCGAACTTCACAAACTATCACCATCAAAGAAAGAGGAAACTGCACACTGTCAGGACCACGTGTCACCTCCGCTTCGCTACCACACCTTCACCAGACTCCGACGCTCCGAACCCCCCCTGACCGCACCTCCAAAGCTGCTCCGGCGAAGAGCAGTTGCGATGAACCCAACCCGAACCCCTAAGTTAAACAAAACCCTATTTTTGTTAATTTTGCAAAATCAGTTCATTCAAAAATTAAAGATGGATTTTTCCTTGTGTCTCCACCTTCTTCCCCTCGTACCTGTCAAGTGCCATCACTCCAAACCCCATGGATCAACGGGATTTCACCCTGTTCCATTTTCTGACCATATCTTCCTTTCTCATGTTTTATACTTCTAAAAATCATACTTTTTGTTTTAAAAATCATTACTTTGTTGTATTAACATGGTTATGAAATCAAACTTTGTTTTAATTCAGTTTAAAAGTCCATTTTGAAGAAATGAGCCAGAGAGCATTTTACTGTGTTTCCTTTCTTTGCAACAGCAGTAACAAATTTGCAAATCACGCTTTCCTCTTTCAAAACATCTATACCCTATATAAGTGATTTAAAACTCATGGTATTCTACACCATTCAAACACAAAACCTATGTTATTTATTCTAACTACAACCATAGGATTTCAACCAAACAGAGTACTGTTTAGTGACAGTAGTAGGTAAGTGACAGCAGCAGGTAATTATAGCCTAAACATAAGGCTCTTAAGGATGAATGCATTGATCATTACATCATCACAAACAAGCCACAACACATGATAGTATAAATGAATAAGATCAATACTAGAAAACCAAGATTTACTTCATATTATATCAGTAAAACTATAGTAAAGAAAACAGGAATTAAAAATGTTGTTTAACTCACCTTAAAGCCTCCTAAAAACCTTACTCTTGCTTGATAAAACTTAGAATTGCTGTGAGATTGTGAATGAAAGTGGTGTGCATGTATGGCTATATATAGAAGTGGGAAAACATTATAAAATTTGTGCATTAAATGCTGGTTTATGAATGAAGAGACAAAAAAACAGTTTTCTGTTTTTATGACACTTGAAAGACAAATAAAAAAACACATTTCTCTCAACATCCTCACACATCTACCTAGGGTTCACATGGCTTTAGCCGCCATTTTTATAAGTGGTATTTCTTGCACAAGCACATTCATTGGTGCATCAAGAACAATCAATTAAATGCACCATGTACTTCATGTCCTTTACTAAAGTTATCCTATGACTTTAGCCAAAAATAGAAGTCCTTAATGTCTCCACTATGCTCAGTTTTTCACAAGCCTTAGTCGCCTCTTTCTCATGCAACATGTGCTGATAATTTTTTTTTATAAAATACAATACCTTGGATTTCAAGGTATGCAAACTCTGATTTTTTCCTGCACAGTTTTTGCTCATGGCTAGTACTTGTTTGTGCAAAGAAACTCTTGAAAAAAACATTTCTTTAGGCTTGACTATGGTAGTGATGAAATATGTTTATTTGTACAAGTTTTGATGGTCTTCTAGTACATATATTTGACAAAATGCAAGTGTCTTTGGGAACATAAAAGAAGAAATTTTCAGAAAATAAACATGAAAAGATTTTAAAACTGAAAATGTTGAAACAAAGAAACATTTGTCATGTGGAGTGTACAAACTTTCAAATCCATGTTCTAGTGTAGTTTCTAGTATAAGCTTTTCTTATGTAGTTGCAACTAGGTGTAGGTATTGTTTATGAAATCATGTTTGCAAGAGAATGCAAATAAATAGGGTATTCATTTTGATGTTTAAATGAAATATGCATGTATTGTTTCATCTAGCTTTTTGCCAACAAAATATAATTTTGACTAAATTGGTTTAAAAATGCTTTGTTGTAAAAATAGAAATTAACTTAGAAATATAAGGCTAAAAAATCCTTTTTAAAAACATATGAACAAAATACATAAAAGAAGAATGTCATTATATAATGCTATACACATGTGTTATAATTTATACATAAGAGAATAAATTTTGAACAAACGCTATAACACATCATGCTATAATTCATGAATATGTAAAAACAACTATTTGTATGTGTTGTGCTTATGCAGGTGCTGTCATACAAACTTTTAACATGTATTAGAAATTTTAAAGTTTGAAATTTAAACTCGTATTTACACATACGTACTTACGATCAAATATTATCAGTGATGTGTAAAAAGTCCGGGTCATTACATTCTACACCCCTTATAAAAATTTCGTCCCCGAAATTTGTAAATAGTAGATAAGCAAAAGATCATGTATATCATAAGTCAACTGGTTATAGCAAAATACACGTACTATACTCGACTAGTGTCGAGTTATAGGCTAGCATAATATACATACCTGTCATACTACTACTACTACTACTATATACAACACTATCCAGTCTGTCCGTCTACTCGGAACCACTGCTAATCACGATGACGTCCTCGTCATCAGAAATAATAATCATCTCGTCATCATCCGAGATGGTCACTATGTCCACATCATCAGAGATACAGATCACATCCTCGCTGTCGGAGATGCAAATCACCTCCCTACTATCTGATATCTCAATCACCTCTACTGGCTCCTCCATCTCCTCAGGTATATCATCGTCAGAAATCTCAATAATCTCAACTGGTGATGGTGGGTGCATCATCATGTCTTGGTACGAACTCTCCATAAGTGTCTCTAAGTGTCACCCATTGGCCAAAAACTGGGCCATCTGCTGCTCTAACTGATCCCATAAAACTGCAAACTGGCCATCCATGGGTACAGACTGAGGATGAATCCATGGTCCAAACTGTGGCTGATGTTGTGGGACATCCTCCTCTAGCTGAGGCTGGGCTAACGGAATATCCTCCAGTGGAAAATCGTCCTCCGGCTCCTGGTCCGGATCCTCCTCTGGGTCGTCCTCTGTATCGTCCTCTGGGTCTTCCTCTGGGTCTTCCTCCGGGTCATTGAGACGTCCCCCAAATCCCGTACTAACGGAGACAAGGGTTATCTTTGGAATATAACACAGAAACAGATAATAACAGAACAGAATAATTAAATACACCAGATAATGAACAATAGAATATACTAGATAAACGTAATCATCCGAGTTACACAGTATACAGGATCTTACTTAGTACAAATACAGTTCAGCTATACATAAATGTCTACAGCGGAAAACAAACAAAATATGTACAATAGGAGCTGAACAGCATAAAAGAGATAAATGATATAATCCATCTTCAGCTCCAGCTATCCAGAAATAACCAGCTAAACCTGAATACAAGGCTGCCCGTGTAGAAAAAGGGGCACCCGAGTTTGAAAGTGAAACAAACTACGAGTCAGTCATGGGACATGGGACTGGTATGAGAAATCTATTCAACACATATATAATATGGCTAATCACAGGACCACGCCACTTTCGTGGAACGGGTTTACTCCATTGGATTGCCAGTGCTTTAAAACAAATCTTTCTTTTAAACATCGCTATGCTTTTTATAAAAATGAAGCCGTTATAAGACTCAGTTCCCATCACACAATGCAACGCAAACCGGAGGATGGAGTTTTTACCTTATAACGGCCAAAATATGATTGATACGAATAAAACAAAGGCATTTGATATTATTGCTAGTGTTTATATGTTTTGAAAACAATTTCAAATCATAACTATCAATCATAGACGACATTAATGCCCCATACCACTATGTCGCCATATACAGGTATACAATCAAAACCGCACAGTCACGTATTTGGAAATTGGATTTCCGTCATGAACCAAGGCAAAAGATAGTCCTTACCGAATTCGAGACAATCTAGCCTATGTCTCAGGGCCCAGACTCAGGTGGGCCCTTGGATCGTCAGGGCCGGTCCATCGATGTGGATTATTATGCCTGAACACTACGTTTCTCCGCCCTTTGGGGCGTAAACGAGCCAACGAATGACTCCATCGGACCCGGATCGTCCGATCAAACCGAGGCGCCTCGCAACAGCAACAACCACATAGGTGAAAAGTATATAAATGTCACGGCTGGTAGGTCACTGACACCACCCTAGCTAGAAAGAAACGCATGCCCTCCCTGAGGTCCTTCCTCCCGTTTCTGGTTCATACCAGGGTGTGAGGCTCGTGAATTCACGTTATACACAAAGCTACGCCACACAGGCGGTGCTTTGATCATCACCACAAGGCTTTGCTTTTCAACAGAAGCCCTGATCACTGCATCTTAGCATGCCACAAAGGCAATTCATGCCATGCGACTGATGTCCATCGATATACAACCTCTGAGCTCGTGCGTCTCAGAGAAGGGCGTTAAGCAAAAGAATAAATTCGTCGCCGCCAAACAGATGTATATTTAACAGAAATCAATCAACACGGAATAAACTCCAATGTCAGACACACAGTCCATTTACAAGTCCGTTCTGGGTCTGAACGAAACCAGGGGCACAAAATACCTCGCAAACCCATCGATCACCACGCACGTCTGGACGATCACCACTCATTATCCATATTTCGGGATGCCTCCCAATCAGGAACTCGGTTACCATCCAAACGAGGTGAAGATCTCCGGTCTTCGACCACCGTCTTCATCTTCGACTTTCAATCGTCGGTTAATTATTTGAAATGAGAATTAACTCGGCCTTTTCAAATAATTCGCGTATATTTAGAATTTCAAATCAATTTATTTCAATGGTTAAATCATTCGACAACACCAATTTTTTTCTTTAATGTAATTTTCACACCAAACACATTCAACCATCAAATACCACATAAATCAAGCAAATTCAGTTTATTTCCATTCCATATCGTTTATGATATTTTATAACAATTTATCGCTATTTTTATTTATTTTAAAATAGCCAATTTATTCAAAATGACGCTTCGGGCCATAACGCGGCCGTGGCACTGTTTTTCTTCAGATTTGATTTACACATATCTAAAAATCTAACCGTTGGATTTTCAAAAAATTTACATCATTAGAAAGGTCTTTTCAAATCGAATCCAACGGTTCCAGTTTCGGGAAAATCCGACGGTCGGATCTCCCGGTACAATCGTTTGAAGTTTCGATTTCAAAACACGAACTGCAGCGTCGTTATTCGATTAAATATAATTATATATATATATATATAAATATAATCGTTTCTGGCGCTGTTTTTCTTCAGATTTGAATTAAACATTCCAGACAATCCAACCGTTGGATTTTTACAAAGTCGGTGCCGTTGGAAAGATATTTCCAAAGCGAACCCAACGGTTGTGATTTCGGGAAAATCCGATGGTCGGATTTCCCGCACTAGTTGTTTGAAATCACGGTTTCAAAACACGAACTGCACGGCCATGTTTCGTTTTAATTTTATTTATATTTATATATTTATATAAATATAGTTCATGCAACAATTTCAATATCGTTTTCACTTCAAATATTTCACTAACGCCTTTAAATTTTGGAAAATTTCGCCATAACCTCCTTTGTACGGGAGGGGCTGGGAAAATTCCCAAATAGCCACACGGGCGTCTCATGTCAAAAAGAAAAAGGAAAAGCCAAGCGGCTAGCTAACAGGCTCATAAAATCATCACCCAAACAAAACAGTAAATGTGTACCTATTTGTCGGGCAAAAAATTTTATTCCTCTTCTCTAGCCCCTTTGCTATAGCCTGTTCAATAAATATGCATGTACATATATACAGTTCTTATCGCTTATCATTTTCTATTCAACTTCATATTTGATTCCATTTGGTTTAAAAACACCATTCATTCTAATGTTACATGTATAGGCAAAAATCATATCATTAGCTAGTTAATGAATATTTTAACTCATATATATTTATTTGAACGAGTGGCTATTTTTAACACTTCACATTTCAACAATTCATGTATATAATAAAAATTTGATTTTTATTGTAAAACAATTCATTTCAAAACACTATTATTTTATATAGTCTATATAGATGATAAAAAGGTGATTTTTATCATCAAACAATTTATTTCAAAATATGAATACCATTCAACACATGAATTTCTAATCAACGAATGAATATCGACTCACCACATGAAGGTTTTCTATTCAATGAATAAATATAGTTTCGGCAAATGAAAATAATTCAAACACATGAATATTATTCAAAATTTCGGCAGCATAACGGCAGGGTAGTTAAAACCGGGACCGTCCCTAGTACGGCTCCTCGCTCTACCTTAAAACCTCGCGGTTTTTGACAATGGGGATCATGCATCTAGTTCGCACGCAAGCGGCATGTATATATTTATTTCATTTCCACTAACTAATCCTATGTGGTTTCAACAAAATATTTCTCAACCACAAACGGGTATTTTTCAACCACAATCAATCAATATCAACCACAAACAATCCCAAACAACCATTCGCTATCAATCAATTTTCACACCAATCACAATCAATAAATATCGTCCATGGTTTGTGGACGAGGGGCGTATATATATATATATATATATATATTTATATAGCAATTCAATTTTATTTCAACACATATATAATTTTTACAACGCATATATAACTTATACATCGAACATACAACTTATTCAACGCTTATACACGAGGTGTACAACGCTTATATAACTCATACATTGACTATATAATTTATACATCGTCGTTTTCCATATCGTTTATAAATTAGAAATCTCACATTGGGTTCCACTCCACCAAAAATAGTAGAAAGCTCAGAAAAATATGCGGTCTCTTCTAAAATGTAGAAGGCGTCCACACGGTCACGATGTTTCCTGTTTCATCGAATTTCGTTAACACAACAAAAAGATATGATGTTTCGAAGTTTGCAACGGTTTTAAACTGTCGAAATCAGTTAAATAATTAACAGCCGATTACCTTTCAGAATCTTCAAAACTAGGTTTCGATCTTTCAGGCAATCCGTTGATTGTTGCATCGATCGGCCAGCGCCACCTTGTCGGGCTAGGAGAGGCGCACGTGCGCCAGGGAGGAGGGTCAACTCGGTGGTCCCCAGGCGGCGGAATCGGGGTGCGAACGGCCGAACTTCTCGAGGGTGGTTCTCCGCCTACAAGCCTCGAAAAAAATCCAATGCTTATATGGATTTGAAGATCATGAGAAGTACTACAAAAACCTTAACTGTGGCATTGGATTTCATTGAGCGGATCAGAAGAAAAAAAGGACAGAAGGAGGGATCGGGTTTCCGTCGCTCGATTTGGGGGGAGAGAGAATGTCGGGGGGGGGGGGGGTATTCTGACGTGGACAAATGATTTTTTTTATATATATAAAGTTTTAAAATCCGAAAATACCCCTTTCCTCCTGCGAACCCCAATCCAAACCCAACGACTGTCGTCCCTAGCATTTTACCCCCATTCCGAACACAATGGGATATGTTTCGAAGGCCCATTCGACAGTTTCAGTCAGTTTTCCCTCAAATTAAAATATAAAATATTCAATATTTAATTTGAACGTACATTTCAATTTGCCAGGGCCACAAACTGATTCGAAAAATTCCAGAAAAATAAATCTAGCTATTTTCGGATGATACGGTCCCAACAAAACTAGTTTCGTCGAATTCTGAGACCGTTTGCAAAAAGGCCTATTTTTGGTCGATCCATTTTAACTATAATTGACCAAAACACATTCTCCTTTGCCACGCTCACATATTAGCTTCAAAAATTATGAAATTTGAAACCTAGCAATAACTTCACATCCCGGATCCAACAAAAGTGGTTTCGTCGAATTCCGAGGTCATATGCAAAATGGCCATTTTCACGGGCTATATAAATTCCATATCGGCCCTTCTGAAAATTCATCTGGCCATAACTTTTGCTTTCCGCTATGAAAATTCGATTTTTCAGATTCATTAGAAAGGTATTCGCTAACAGATTTAAATATTTTTGGTTTCACTAAAATCCGTTTTGTTTTGCACCCGGTACAGTCCAACAAAGTTTGAATTCAATTTTTGAAACTGCAGCGCCATTTCAGGCCTTGTTTATAATTATAATTAATTATATTCGTTTTCAATTGTCGATTCAAACTCACTTTTCATCTCAATTATTTAAAATATTTATTTTAAATGTTTAAAATCCATTATTTTAGCCAATTCAAAAAATTTTAAATTGGTTCAGATTTTCTGGGTCGTTACAATCTCCCCCACTTAAAACTTTTCGTCCCCGAAAAGGAACAATGTCGAAAGTGGTTTGATAAATCTACTATCACACAACACAACCAACAATCAAATCGTTTTTACCTTTCAAAAATATACTGATCAACTTCTATACTCTTTTTTTTCAAAATCATTCAGACTATAGAATTTAGAAGTGCACATCCATAGGAAGAAAATAGCAACAGAGTAGAGGATTAAATGGTAATGCAAAGTAGGGTAAATGTACCTTGCACCAGAGTCAATCAGAGATATCTATTCGGCATCTGGGATAGGCTTTCTGAATGCTCTCCTCAGTTTCCCAAGTACAATCTCGTGGATCTCCACTCCATTGCACTTTGACTAAGTGAACTTTCTTGTTCCTCAGCTCTTTGGTTTCTTTGCCGATGATCTTTAGCGGCTCTCTTCTCACAGCTAATTCTGGAGTAATTTCAATATCCTGCTGAGCTGCTTCTTCCATGATCAAGTATGGATCATGAACGTGCTTTCGAAGTTAAGATATATGAAATACATCATGAACTCCATGCAACCAGTCAGGCAATTTGACCCTGTAAGCGAGAGTCCCGATCCGTTCTAGAATAGGAAACGGACCAATGAATTTGGGCGCCAACTTTCTAGTTTTACCGAACCGGATAACTCCTCTCATCGGCGATACTTTCAAATATACGTAGTCGCCAACAACAAAGGATATATCTCTTCTTCTTCTATCGGCATAGCTATTTTGTCGGCTTTGAGCGGCGAGTAATCGCTTTTTGATAAAATCGACTTTGTCGGCAGCTTCTCGAATCATATCAGGACCCAACACAAGTCTATTACCTGGTTCGACCAAACAAGCAGGAGATCGGCACGGTTTACCATACAATGCTTCGAATGGCGACATTGTCAAGCTCGCCTGGTAGCTGTTGTTATAAGAGAATTCAGCCAAATGCAGATGGTCTTCCCATGATCCACCGAAATCTATAACACAAGCCCGCAATAGATCTTCTAGAATACGATTCACCCTCTCAGTCTGACCGTCTGTCTGAGGATGATAAGCGGTGCTTAAGTTCAACTTCGTTCCCAGCTCAACTTGAAATGCTTCCCAGAATTTGCTAGTGAATATTGTATCTCTATCACTGACTATACTGAGCGGCACTCCATGTAGTCTAACTATTTCCCTGAAGTATATCTGCGCCAGACTCTGAGCGGTTCTGTTTGATCTGACAGGTATGAAATGGGCGGTCTTCGTGAAGAGATCTACGATCACCCAAATATTGTCATTCCTTTTTCTGGTTCTGGGCAGACCATCAATGAAATCCATAGAAATATGTTCCCACTTCCAGCCTGGAACTCCTAGCGGTTGCAACAATCCAGCCAGTTTTTGTTGGTCGCTCTTGACTAGCTGGCAAGTAGGGCATCGGCTAACGTATATTGAAACGTCTCTTTTCATAGCCTTCCACCAGAATGTTCGTTTGAGATCGTTATACATTTTGGCCACACCAGGATGGATACTCAGCTTGGACTTGTGACACTCGTCTAACACTTCCCTTTTGAGCTCGGGAATGTCAGGAACACAAATCCTTCCTTTTAACCTCAAGGTCTCGTCGGGATCTATTTGAAAACACGAGGATTCGCCTTTCTGAATCCTTTTAATCATATCCTTAATAAAGTTATCCTCCTTCTGAAGAATAGATATTTTGTCAATCAAGGAAGTCGTGATAATAAAGCTGGCGATCATTACATTCTTTCGGCTCAGCGCATCGGCCACGACATTGGCTTTCCCTGGAGTGTATATAATCTCGAAGTCGCATGCTACAAGGAACTCCAGCCAACGTTACTGCCTTAAATTCAGGTCTTTCCGAGTGAACAGATACTTTAACGACTGATAATCTGTAAACAGTTCAAATCTCTCACCCAGAAGATAGTGTCTCCAGATTTTCAAAGCGAATACTATAGCCAGTAACTCCAGATCATGAGTTACGTAGTTCTTTTCGTGCGGCTTCAGCTGACGGCTAGCATAAGCAATCACTTGGCCCCTTTGCATTAACACTGCGCCAATGCCTTCTCTAGAAGCGTCAGTCCATACCTTTAAATCCTGGTTGCCATCGATGATGGTCAACACTGGAGCTGTCGTTAGTCTTAACTTTAGCTCTTCAAAAGCCTCCTCACTTTCTGGAGTCCATTTGAATTTAGAGTGCTTCTTTGTAAGCTTCGTTAAATGACCAGATATCTTCGAAAAGTTTTTAACAAATTTCCGGTAATAGCTAGCCAATCCGAGAAAACTGCGGACTTCAGTGGGGGTGCTGGGCTGTTTCCAATTCTAAATAGCTGTGATTTTGCTTGGATCCACAGCGACTCCTTCTTTCGATACGACGTGGCCTAGAAATTTCACTTCATCTTGCCATAAGATACATTTGGAAAATTTGGCTTTTAATACATTCCGTCTCAGAATTTCTAGAACCTGTTCCAGATGGTTTTCATGTTCGGCCTTTGATTTAGAGAAGATTAGAATATCGTCAATGAAGACCAGAACAAATTTATTCAAAACTCCTCTGAACACTCTATTCATCAGATCGACGAAGTAAGCAGGAGCGTTACATAAGACGAACGACATTACTAACCACTCGTAGAACAGGTCGGGACCTCTGAATGCTGTCAGTGGAACACACTCTTCGGCAATTCGAAGTTGATGGAAGCCTGTAGCTAGGTCCATTCGTGAAAATACTTGTGCTCCATTTAATCGATCCAACAAATCATCTATTCGCGGCAATGGATATTTGTTCTTTATGGTCTGTTTGTTCAGATCACGATAATCCACACATAGCCGTCGAGTACCATCAGATTTTGGGACAAAAACCACTGCTGCTCCCCAATCAGAGAAACTAGGTCTGATCAGACTAGCTGTCATTTTTGATTGTCTAATTCCTCTTTCTCTTTCAAGGACATTCTTCGAATAGCGTGAACTACCGGCCTTGCATTCGGAATCAAAGCAATCTTGAAATCTATTTCTCTCTGGGGAGGCAAGCGAACCACTTCTTCGAACACATCCGCATAGTTCTTGACGACAGGGATGTCTTTCACTAGATCGGGAATATTCTCTGTGATTTCAGGGATATTTTCTATTTGGGATGGAGAAACATTCAAAGCTGCCCAGAAGTCTTTTCTATTAGCATTTTGACCTTCACAGGGAATGGTTATATAATCACCTGATTTAATCTTCGCCTTTACGACTCTGTCGGCGCATTTAACCTCAGCTTCATATTTGGTCAACCAATCTAACCCTAAGATAAGATCAAACTCTGTAAAATTCATGACGGCCGCGATGGTAGGGAACCGATAACGAGAAAAGGAAACCGGCACTCCACAAACCCAACTGAGGTCAATGGAACCCCCAACCGGGTTCTGGACAGTCATTGGTTCCTTGAGCTTCTTCAAATTCAGATCCAGCTTCTTAGCTGCATTCTTCGCAACAAAGCTTCGCGACGCGCCGGTGTCAAACAGTACTTTAACTGGAATATCTTTGACAGTGAGCATGCCTTCTAATACATCTGGCCTTTCTCGAACAGCCGATGGCTCAGAAGCTTCTGCTATTTCATTTATTTGAACCACATTGGTCTTTTTTAACCGCTAGCAATTCTTCGCGATATGACCGGCCTGGTGGCACTTATGGCATCCTCTACCTTCATGAACCCTTTTATTAGATTTAGATACTTCCTTCTTTTGCTTCTTTAAAGATTAGCATTTTCCTAGCAAATGCCCCTGCTTATGGCAGTTATTGCATATGGCAGTCGTTGCCCGTTCTTTTTCAGATTTAGCCCGCTTTCTCTTGGCACTGGGCTTCTTACTGACATCAGACTTTGCACTGGCCTCCGGACGATCAGTTTCAGATTCAATTTTATTACTAGAGCTGACTTCCTCTTCGTACTGTAACATACCTTTCTTATCTAGATCTTCATATTGATAAGCCATATAAATCATTTCTGAAAAAGGAAGCTTCACATGCCCCAATACTTTATTCTAGTATTTCCTTTGAAGCCCATTGATAAATCTCAAATTCTTCCTCTTCAGATTTTGAATTAGATGAGGAGCAAAGTGAGAAAGTTCATTGAATTTCTTATGATATTCTGGGATTGTCATGTCTCCTTGTATCAGATAAGAAAATTCATCGCATAATCGCTCAATCGCTTCTAGAGGAGTAAATCTTTCCAGGAAAATCACTTTGAATATATCCCAGGTGATATCACCTTCTGGATTATCCTTAATAAAAGAATCCCACCAGAACAAAGCCTCATCTTTGAGTGCCTAGGAGGCCAGTAATCTTTTCTGGTCATCCCTCAGTTTTAAGGCTTCGAAGATTTTCTCAGCCGAACGAATCCAAGCTTGTGTCCTCATAATAGATTCTTCGCCCGAGAACGGCTTTCCACCCAGATTCCTATATTTCATAAATAGAGCTTCTATATCCGGGTCAGTATTACTTCTTCTGTTTCTGGCACTCATTTTCTAGAGCGTCTGCAATTAGCAGACAAAGTGTCAGGTCAACAGAAAAGATATTTCAAAACATAGAGACAAATACCTGAATGTAAATGTGTCCATCTAGGTGTTATTTCATTCTGCTACTCATACTAGGATACTACTGATCCTATCTGGTGTGAGTTACTCGTCCTAGAACACTACTGGTTCTTTTTCTGACGAGTTCGTTAATATATTATATTCCAGAACTAAGCTTAACCAAAGCTCTGATACCACGTTGAGACGTCCCCCAAATCCCGTACTGACGGAGACAAGGGTTATCTTTGGAATATAACACAGAAACAGATAATAACAGAACAGAATAATTAAATACACCAGATAATGAACAATAGAATATACTGGATAAATGTAATCATCAGAGTTACACAGTATACAGGATCTTACTTAGTACAAATACAGTTCAGCTATACATAAATGTCTACAGTGGAAAACAAACAAAATATGTACAATAGGAGCTGAACAGCATAAAAGAGATAAATGATAGAATCCATCTTCAGCTCCAGCTATCCCGAAATAACCAGCTAAACCTGAATACAAGGCTGCCCGTGTAGAAAAAGGGGCACCCGAGTTTGAAAGTGAAACAAACTACGAGTCAGTCATGGGACTGGTATGAGAAATCTATTCAACACATATATAATATGGCTAATCACAGGACCTAGCCACTTTCGTGGAACGGGTTTACTCCATTGGATTGCCAGTGCTTTAAAACAAATCTTTCTTTTAAACATCGCTATGCTTTTTATAAAAATGAAGCCGTTATAAGACTCAGTTCCCATCATACAATGCAACGCAAACCGGAGGATAGAGTTTTACCTTATAACGGCCAAAATATGATTGATACGAATAAAACAAAGGCATTTGATATTATTGCTAGTGTTTATATGTTTTGAAAACAATTTCAAACCATAGCTATCAATCATAGACGGCATTAATGCCCCATACCACTATGTCGCCATATATATGTATACAATCAAAACCGCACAGTCACGTATTTGGAAATTGGATTTCCGTCATGAACCAAGGCAAAAGATAGTCCTTACCGAATTCGAGACAATCTAGCCCATGTCTCAGGGCCCAGACTCAGGTGGGCCCTTGGATCGTCAGGGCCGGTCCATCGATGTGGATTATTATGCCTGAACACTACGTTTCTCCGCCCTTTGGGGCGTAAACGAGCCAACGAATGACTCCAT
This sequence comes from Allium sativum, assembly GCA_030737875.1. Classification (NCBI taxonomy): domain Eukaryota; kingdom Viridiplantae; phylum Streptophyta; class Magnoliopsida; order Asparagales; family Amaryllidaceae; genus Allium; species Allium sativum. The sequence goes on from CM060912.1 coordinate 170,881,621, forward strand.
CGGACCCGGATCGTCCGATTAAACCGAGGCGCCTCGCAACAGCAATAACCACATATGTGAAAAGTATATAAATGTCAGGGCTGGTAGGTCACTGACACCACCCTAGCTAGAAAGAAACGCATGCCCTCCCCGAGTCCTTCCTCTCGTTTCTGGTTCATACCGGGGTGTGAGGCTCGCGAATTCACATTATACACAAAGCTACGCCACACAGGCGGTGCTTTGATCATCACCACAAGGCTTTGCTTTTCAACAGAAGCCCTGATCACTGCATCTTAGCATGCCACACAGGCAATTCATGCCATGCGACTGATGTCCATCGGTATACAACCTCTGAGCTCGTGCGTCTTAGAGAAGGGCGTTAAGAAAAAGAATAAATTCCCCGCCGCCAAACAGATGTATATTTAACAGAAATCAATCAACACGGAATAAACTCCAATGTCAGACACACAGTCCATTTACAAGTCCGTTCTGGGTTTGAACGAAACCGGAGGCACTAAATACCTCGCAAACCCATCGATCACCACGCACGTCTGGACGATCACCACTCATTATCCATATTTCGGGATGCCTCCCAATCAGGAACTCGGTTACCATCCAAACGAGGTGAAGATCTCCGGTCTTCGACCACCGTCTTCATCTTCGACTTTCAATCGTCGGTTAATTATTTGAAATGAGAATTAACTCGGCCTTTTCAAATAATTCACGTATATTTAGAATTTCAAATCAATTTATTTCAATGGTTAAATCATTCGACAACACCAATTTTTTTCTTTAATGTAATTTTCACACCAAACACATTCAACCATCAAATACCACATAAATCAAGCAAATTCAGTTTATTTCCTTTCCATATCGTTTATGATATTTTATAACGATTTATCGTTATTTTTATTTATTTTAAAATAGCAAATTTATTCAAAATGACGCTTCGGGCCATAACGCGGCCGTGGCGCTGTTTTTCTTCAGATTTGATTTACACATATCTGAAAATCTAACCGTTGGATTTTCACAAAATTTACATCATTAGAAAGGTCTTTTCAAAACGAATCCAACGGTTCCAGTTTCGGGAAAATCCGACGGTCGGATCTCCCGGTACAGTCGTTTGAAGTTTCGATTTCAAAATACGAACTACAGCGTCGTTATTCGATTAAATATAATTATATATATATATATATAATCGTTTCTGGCGCTGTTTTTCTTCAGATTTGAATTAAACATTCCAGACAATCCAACCGTTGGATTTTTACAAAGTCGGTGCCGTTGGAAAGATATTTCCAAAGCGAACCCAACGGTTGCGATTTCGGGAAAATCCGATGGTCGGATTTCCCGCACTAGTTGTTTGAAATCACGGTTTCAAAACACGAACTGCACGGCCACGTTTCGTTTTAATTTTATTTATATTTATATATTTATATAAATATAGTTCATTCAACAATTTCAATATCGTTTTCACTTCAAATATTTCACTAATGCCTTTAAATTTTGGAAAATTTCGCCATAACCTCCTTTGTACGGGAGGGGCTGGGAAAATTCCCAAATAGCCACATGGGCGTCTCATGTCAAAAAGAAAAAGGAAAAGCCAAGCGGCTAGCCAACAGGCTCATAAAATCATCACCCAAACAAAACAGTAAATGTGTACCTATTTGTCGGGCACAAAATTTTATTCCTCTTCTCTAGCCCCTTTGCTATAACCTGTTCAATAAATATGCATGTACATATATACAGTTCTTATCGCTTATCATTTTCTATTCAACTTCATATTTGATTCCATTTGGTTTAAAAACACCATTCATTCTAATGTTACATGTATAGGCAAAAATCATATCATTAGCTAGTTAATGAATATTTTAACTCATATATATTTATTTGAACGAGTGGCTATTTTTAACACTTCACATTTCAACAATTCATGTATATAATAAAAATGTGATTTTTATTGTAAAACAATTCATTTCAAAACACTATTATTTTATATAGTCTATATAGATGATAAAAAGGTGATTTTTATCATCAAACAATTTATTTCAAAATATGAATACCATTCAACACATGAATTTCTAATCAACGAATGAATATCGATTCACCACATGAAGGTTTTCTATTCAATGAATAAATATAGTTTCGGCAAATGAAAATAATTCAAACACATGAATATTATTCAAAATTTCGGCAGCATAACGGCAGGGTAGTTAAAACCGGGACCGTCCCTAGTACGGCTCCTCGCTCTACCTTAAAACCTCGCGGTTTTTGACAATGGGGATCATGCATCTAGTTCGCACGCAGGCGGCATGTATATATTTATTTCATTTCCACTAACTAATCCTATGTGGTTTCAACAAAATATTTCTCAACCACAAACGGGTATTTTTCAACCACAATCAATCAATATCAACCACAAACAATCCCAAACAACCATTCGCTATCAATCAATTTTCACACCAATCACAATCAATAAATATCGTCCATGGTTTGTGGACGAGGGGCGTATATATATATATATATATATATATATATATATATATTTATATATAGCAATTCAATTTTATTTCAACACATATATAATTTTTACAACGCATATATAACTTATACATCGAACATACAACTTATTCAACGCTTATACACGAGGTGTACAACGCTTATATAACTCATACATCGACTATATTATTTATACATCGTCGTTTTCCATATCGTTTATAAATTAGAAATCTCACATTGGGTTCCACTCCACCAAAAATAGCAGAAAGCACAGAAAAATATGCGGTCTCTTCTAAAATGTAGAAGGCGTCCACATGGTCACGATGTTTCCTGTTTCATCGAATTTCGTTAACACAACAAAAAGATATGATTTTTCGAAGTTTGCAACGGTTTAAAACTGTAGAAATCAGTTAAATAATTAACAGCCGATTACCTTTCAGAATCTTCAAAACTAGGTTTCGATCTTTCAGGCAATCCGTTGATTGTTGCTTCGATCGGCCAGCGCCAACTTGTCGGGCTAGGAGAGGCGCACGTGCGCCAGGGAGGAGGGTCAACTCGGTGGTCCCTAGGCGACGGAATCGGGGTGCGAACGACCGAACTTCTCGAGGGTGGTTCTCCCCCTACAAGCCTCGAAAAAATCCAATGCTTATATGGATTTGAAGATCATGAGAAGTACTACAAAAACCTTAACTGTGGCATTGGATTTCATTGAGCGGATCAGAAGAAAAAAAGGAGAGAAGGAGGGATCGGGTTTCCATCGCTCGATTTGGGGGGAGAGAGAATGTCGGGAGGGGGGGGGGGGGTATTTTGACGTGGACAAATGATTTTTTTTATATATAAAGTTTTAAAATCCGAAAATACGCCTTTCCTCCTGCGAACCCCAATCCAAACCCAACGACTGTCGTCCCTATCGTTTTACCCCCATTCCGAACACAATGGGATATGTTTCGAAGGCCCATTCGACAATTTCAGTCTATTTTCCCTCAAATTAAAATATAAAATATTCAATATTTAATTTGAACGTACATTTCAATTTGCCAGGGCCACAAACTGATTCGACAAATTCCAGAAAAATAAATCTAGCTATGTTCGGACGATACGGTCCCAACAAAACTAGTTTCGTCGAATTCTGAGACCGTTTGCAAAAAGGCCTATTTTTGGTCGATCCATTTTAACTATAATTGACCAAAACACATTCTCCTTTGCCACACTCACATATTAGCTTCAAAAATTATGAAATTTGAAACCTACCAATAACTTCACATCCCGGATCCAACAAAAGTTGTTTCGTCGAATTCCGAGGTCATATGCAAAATGGCCATTTTCACGGGCTATATAAATTCCATATCAGCCCTTCTGAAAATTCATCTGACCATAACTTTTGCTTTCCGCTATGAAAATTCGATTTTTCAGATTCGTTAGAAAGGTATTCACTAACAGATTTAAATAATTTTGGTTTCACTAAAATCTGTTTTGTTTTGCACCCGGTACAGTCCAACGAAGTTTGAATTCAATTTTTGAAACTACAGCGCCATTTCAGGCCTTGTTTATAATTATAATTAATTATATTCGTTTTCAATTGTCGATTCAAACTCACTTTTCATCTCAATTATTTAAAATATTCATTTTAAATGTTTAAAATCCATTATTTTAGCCAATTCAAAAAAATTAAATTGGTTCAGATTTTCTGGGTCGTTACAGTCATCCTCAGGGTCATCCTCCACCAGCTCATCCTCAGGGTCATCCTCCACCGGCTCATCCTCATCATCCCTATCATCATCATCACTATCATCCCCATCATCATCATCACCATCACCATCATCATCACCATCCCCGTCACCTGCTCCCTCACCTATGTAGTATCCTCCCTGATGGTCCTCTCCATCCTGGTCTGACTCCTGTGGTAAGTCTCTGCTGCTGTCCTCATCATATGAAGGCCCTCTCTGGTAAATGCCCGACTCATCAGAGTTGACATACCTCTTCCTGCCCTTATGTTCCTGGGAACCTGTCATCTCATGGATACTAATACTAGTGTACATCCTCAGTCTCTGGAGTGGTGTCATCCTCTTCCTAGCTGTTCTCTTAAATATCAGTGCCATCTGAAAAAAAGAAACAAAGAACGGATTTCAGTACAAGTGATAGTAACTGAAAGAGTTCATAAATCCTACGAAAGCTGAATCCTCATAACATCCATAATCCGTAGAGATGAAAACCCACATTTCCATTTCCATACAAAAGATACATCCATACAAACCATATAACACCATCATATGTCATACATAGCATACATCCAAACAACATACAAACAGCTAGTCCACAACAAACTCTGGATAGGACTCCCTGATGTGCTTCTCCGTCTCCCAAGTACAGTCATATGGATTATCACTCCACTGTATCTTGGGTAGTTTCATGACCTTATTCCGGAGTTACTTTTCTTCTTTGTCCACCACATAGACCGGATATCTAACCACCGTCAAGTTTGGTTCAATATCCAGATCTTCTTGAACCGATGGTTCTAGGATTAAAGATGGGTCGTGAACACACTTTCGGAGATGGGACACATGGAAAACATTATGAATTCCTGCCATCCTATCTGGTAATTCCACCCGATAAGCAAGAGATCCAATCTTCTCAAGAACACGAAAGGGTCCGACATACCTTGGAGCTAACTTCCCTGCCTTACCAAATCTGATCGTTCCCTTGATCGGTGAAATCTTCACAAATACAAAGTCTCCAACGGAAAAGTTCAGTTCCCTTCGCCTTTGATCTGCATAGCTTTTCTGTCGGTCCTGGGCCTCCTTCATTCGTCTTTTAACCAATTCTACCTTCTCAGTTGCTTCTCGAATCATATCTGGTCCGAGAACATGCTTATTTCCCGACTCTACCCAACAAGTCGGTGACCTGCATGGTTTTCCAAAGAGAGCCTCATATGGGGCCATGCTTATACTCACCTGATAGCTGTTATTGTAGGAGAACTCTACTAGATGTAGGTGATCCTCCCATGATCCTCCAAAGTCCAGAATACACGCCCTCAACAGATCTTCCAAAATCCTGTTTACCCTTTCTGTCTGGCCGTCCGTTTGGGGATGATAAGCGGTACTTAAGTTCAGTTTGGCCCCCAAAGTCGTTTGGAGTGCCCCCAGAATTTGCTAGTAAAAATAGGGTCTCTATCACTTATAATACTCACCGGGACTCCATGTAATCGCACAATCTCTCTTATGAAGATCTCGGCCAGCGAAGCTGTAGTTCGAGTTGATTTCACAGGAATGAAATGCGCACTCTTTGTCAGTCGATCGACTATTACCCATACTCCTTCATATCCCTTTCTGGTCCTGGATAAACCATCAACAAAATCCATGGATATCATCTCCCACTTCCAGGTAGGAATCTCCAATGGTTTCAGTAGCCCTGCTGTCTTTTGATTATTACCTTTTATCTGCTGGCAGCATAGACACTAATTCACGCAGGCCAGAATATCTTTCTTCATCCCAGGCCACCAAAATGCTCGCCTCATATCCCTATACATCTTGTGTACCCCTGGATGAATACTCAGCTTTGATTTATGGCATTCCGCCAAAACTTCTTGTCTTAGTCCATCAACATCTGGAACACACAGTCTTCCATTGATCCTGAGAATACCTTGGCCATCCACCTCAAAATCTGACTCTCCTCCTTTTATAAATCCTTGAATTAACTTCTCCAGATTTCCATCTCTCCGTTGATTCGCCATTATCCTTCGTTGAAGTGCTGAAGTAGCTTCTAGAAGAGATAAGATCGCATTTCTGCTTAGAGCGTCTGCTACGACATTTGCTTTCCCTGGCGTATAGATAATATCCAAATCATACGACGCAAGGAACTACAACCATCTCTGTTGCCTCAGGTTTAGATATTTTTGAGAAAACAGATATTTGAGTGGTTTGTGATCTGTGAAAAGCTCGAACTTCCCTCCTATCAGGTAGTGCCTCCATATATTTAATGCAAAAACAACCACCAATAATTCTAGGTCGTGTGTAGCATAATTCTTCTCATGAATCTTTAATTGTCTACTAGCATATGCAACCACACGTCCATTCTGCATTATTACTGCACCGAGTCCCACTCCACAAGCATCCGTATAAACCTCAAATTTACTTTTCCTATCGGGAACAATAAGAACTGGTGCTTCTGTCAATTTCTTCTTCGACTCCTTGAATGATTCTTCACATTTCGACGTCCATATAAATTTTTCACCCTTCTTAGTCAGCTTGGTCAAATGAGAAGAGATCTTAGAATAATCTTGGATGAACCTCCTATAATATCCGGCTAATCCCAAGAAACTACGGACCTCCGTTGGTGTTCTGGGTTGCTTCCATTGTTGTACTGCCTCAACCTTGATCGGGTCTACAGAAATTGTAACACCCCGCGAATTCTATAACTGTGAAACTCACAAATTAAAGTATAATTAATTTCAAATCAAAGAACTAAGGGAAACGGGATACGCCATTGCGTTCGTCTCGGAAAAATACGCGAAATAGAGTCCGAGTTTTCGAAAAACGGATATCGTATGAAGAAGTTATGGACGAACGAAGTTGGGCGAAAAACCGGAGAAGGGTCAGAATGCACTAGCGCACTTGGGAAGTGCGCCAGAACAAAAATGAACTGGCGCACTTGTGAAGTGCGCCAGTAAATTTTTGACCTGGCGCACCTGCCAAGTGCGCCCAGGTCAAAAATGACCTGCTGGCCAAGTCTGGTCTAGTCCTGGCTGGCCAGGTCTGTGTTTGGCCGATTTTCAGAAGCTTGCTTTGTCATTAGGGCTAGGTGGCAGGCTCTAATTGGTCTCTCTTTCGAATGAATGGCTACGATCAATCCAAGCAACATCAATGGTCCTAATCAGTTCATAAACCCTATAAAAATGACCCTAGACTCACCCTAATCTATTCATTCAAAAATAAGAACAAAGCCGTCATGTTGCTGAGGAACGACTAAGAGTAGCCGCCAATTGGAGAGAGGATTAGGAGGCAAATTCTAAAGCATAAAGCAACCTAAACAAATCAAATCAACAAGGAATCGCATCTCCAAATCCCTAAATTGGAGAATTCGCCACACCATTGTAAGTAGAGTATTATTTTGGTATGAACAAATAATTGTGTTGGTTTGTATACTTGATTTGTGGCAATAAAGTAATTCATATTTGTGCGTTACTATGATTCTTATCGATTTGGAATATTGTATACGTTTGGATATTCTCGAATTATGTTATTCATTATAAAAAACTACATGCGGTAGTTTTATGCAAGTATACGTTTGGAATATTCGCAAATTATGTAATCCATGTTGAAGCTACATGTATGTAGTTGATTAATTGAAATTCATGCCAGTTTGGGGTTTTGCTACTATGCCATCATATTGTATATTTTTGTACAAAAATCATTTTGTACGTTATTGGAACAAATTTGAGTTATTATAGTTCATATGAAACTATGTTGAAATTTTGGCACCATGATCTATGTATTAAGCCATGCTTTTGTACTAGAAAACTTATTAGCAAACTTATGAATATGACTAGGCTATGATTGATATTTTGCATAATTGAAATCCATGATAGGTCTATATTGTTAACAAGAATTATATGATGACATATGTGGTACATAGCTAGGTTAGATTCAAAATCCCATTTGCAAGTTTGCATGACTAAAGTAAAAATCATGATTTCATGTTAGAAATATTTATGCCATGGTTATGTGAATAGATTTAAAATCATGATTTAGTTGAACTATACTTTTGTGTTAGTAACAAAAGTAAGCACCTTTGTAAACATGTAGTAATCTTATGAACATGATTTGCTTATGTTTGACATTATGCCTGAATAAAAGTATAGGTTTATGTTGTAGTTAAGCCTATGTGTCAATAGTGATATTCTTAACTTAACTACAAGTTTACATGGTTTGATTCATGTCACTTATGCTTTATGACCAAAGTATATGTTACCACTATGCAAGTACACCCGTTTCTATTTTGTAGTTCCAGCGTCACATTGCAAGTTCATGCGTTCACATTCCCCTTTTTGTGTATGTAATCACGCTTTAAGCCTCCCCTTTTCGCATGGCTAGGTTGGGCTTAAAAATGCTAAGCCCAACATATATATAATAAACGGACGTGTTAAACGGGGGAAAATAACATTGGGTTAAATTTATTAATAAATGAAAATATAAAGTAGAAGGGCCCAAATTCAAGTATGGGTTGGGCCCATGATTGGTGTAACCTTTACACCATTAACTTAATAATGGGCCGCAAATATTTACATATAAGAAAATAAAGAAGAAAGACAAAATATGTAAATGTAGAACATACGATGTGTTTAACCCGAGGTTGGATTGAGTTGTGATGTAAACCTGCCCGGAACCGCCCGGCTGTCCAGTAGTCACAACAATACCTATCCAATGTGGGAGGTTAAACATGGAGCCCAATAAGGACCCGAGGTTAGACTGAGTTGTGGCGTAAGACTGCCCGGAACCAACCGGCAACAGGCAGGCACAACAATAACTGTCTAATGTGAGAGGTCAAGGCTTTAATAAGAGAATTAAGGCTGAGTCAGGATTGTTAGGATTAAGTGAACTAAAGACTTAATCAAAATGGAACATGCTAAACTAAACGGACTGGTGGGGGTTAGGTTAGAAAACACTTAACCAACTTAGCATGTTGGCTAGAGATAGAAAACCTAGTAACAGGGGACCCTTTTCAGCAGTAACCCTAGAAGGTGTATCAGGATACCCTGAAACTAGGCAGGGTGGGGCACGATTACTGGGCTGATCGTAAGAGGTCAAATCGACGGCGGTGGTGTAGCAGTGTAGGTTCTAACGGGGTGCGGGCGTGCACACACTCCGGCGCAGAAAAATAAGGCACTGGACACCAGTAGCATACCTGTGCATTCTAGGATTGTGTCGGGCCGCCACCATGGGACTTGATACACCCCATGGTGGGACCAGCATAGGTAACTACAACATCGGGGGCCGTAAGACACATGTAACTATGCGAGTAGGAGCCGATCATCATAGGATGGATCACATCACCCTGATTATGGGGTGCCAGTTGGAAACTAGTTTATATGGGTTCAGAGATTAACATGGGGTACGATAGTTTATTCGACCCTAGACAACTTAACCAAGTTTATAGTGCTTTCCCACTTCTTGTTTATACTTATCATACCCAGTTCTTTATTCATAGACAGAATAGTCCTAGACTTACTCAGGCTTTATGTCTGACTCTACTTTTCTTTCGTCTTCTTTTCTTCTGTTCCCCCCCCCCCCCCCAGGTCCACAGGGAGGGAACACAGCAGCTTGACCAGCCTTAACATCCAGCTTGAAGAAGAGAAATGTATTGCTTGGACCTTTTCGTTTTGAGCTATGGCTTTGGACAACCACTATGGGGCTTTTGCAATTTATCTATGTTTTATTTATGCTTCTTTAAATAATGTAATCAAGACAGACTATGAAAGTGTTATGTTATGTTTTTGGAAAGGATGTAAGACAATCATGGTGATGTTGTTGTAACACGTATTTGCTTTTATCAAATAAAAGTTATTGTTTTTCCGCTGTTTAAAAATATGTGTTCTTATATCTGTCTTGTATATCTGTGACTTATACTTATAAACCTCCACCAAAATTAGGGCATTCCCTTTGAGAGTGACCCTAACAGAGGTGGGGTGTTTCACTTGGTATCAGAGCATAGGTTTACCAGATAAGATAAAAAGTTTTGAAATTTTATTTTCAAAAAGGAAATTTAAAGAAGCATTTTTAAAAGAAAAATATTATTTTATTTTTTTAAAAAAAAAGGCAAAGTCCCCTCCAAAGCCATAGGAACTATCTCTTATCCTTCGTTTTGAATCTATCCTTTCTGTTTCAGCATGTCTGGAGACCTTACTCCCCAGCTGTTGACGCTTTCACTCCTCCTCCTCCACGTGAACCAGCAAGCGGAAGAGTCCCAGAGTAGGAAGACGAATAATAGTCAAACAAGAAAGGATCGTAACAGTAATAATAAGAAATGAGAAAAAAGGAAATGTAATTTTTGTGGTACGAAAGGGCACATAGCCAAGGATTGTAGAAAGAGGAAAAGAAAGCAAGGAGAATGTTTTCATTGTGGGGAGACTGGACACATCAGCAAAGACTGCCCTGAGAAGACAGACTTTAAGAAGGGCGGGAAAGGCAACAAAGAGAAGAGGAAGTGTAAATTCTATGGCAAAGTGGGGCACTTAGTAAAGGACTGCCGGAAAAAGAAGGCCAAGATGAATGGTGGGTGCTTTTCTTGCGGTGAGACGGGCCACAGGGCTAAGGACTGCCCAAAGAAACGAGGACAGGGGCAGAGGGCTGGATCCACCCTAGGGGCACAGGTTCATGTGCTGGAAGCGCCACCTCTGCAACAGCGAGGTATAAATACTTCTGTAGAAAGTGTAGTTTATCTTTATGATCACCCCGTTCGTACTTTATTTAATTCTGGCGCATCAAACTCCTTTATCTCGTCTGCTTTAGTAGAATCTCTGCACCTAAAAACTAGTATGGTAGAGGACCCCTTAATTGTTTCAAACCCAATTGGGGGCCCAGCTCATATGTCTATGATCTATTTGGGATTGAAAATTTCTACTCTAAGCGTAGAATTTCAATGTAGTGCCTTTGTTTTGGGCTTTTCGGGGTATGGTTTGATTTTGGGTATGGATTGGCTATCCAGTAATGGGGCCATCCTTGATTGTGAGAAAAGGGTTGTTAGGCTCCTAACCCATCTCGGTAATACTTTGGAAATTTCTTGTAATCCCTCGTATGCGGTTATGCTTAGTTATCTTGAATCGCTAGATGCCTCTGTTGAAAATTTGCAATCAGTTAAAGTGGTCCGGGAATATCCGGATGTCTTCGAAGAGGTGAAGGGCTTGCCTCCGAAGCGGGAAATAGACTTCCGCATATATCTTGTAGATAATGCAAAGCCCGTTGCGTTACCCGTTAGACACATGGCTCCACGGGAAAGGAAAGAGCTCAGTAAACAGATTAAAGAGCTTCTAGAAAAGGGGTTCATTAGGAGGAGCATTTCAGAATGGGGCGCTCCAGTGGTGTTCGCTACAAAGGCGGATGGTTCACTCCGTCTATGTGTTGACTATAGGGAGCTCAACAAGCTAACGAAAAAGAATAGGCACCCTCTCCCTAGAATTGACGATTTATTTGACCAGCTTGTAGGAGCGTCTGTTTTCTCCCAACTCGATTTAGCGACCGGTTTTCATCAGCTAAGGGTGGCTGAAGATAGCATCGATAAAACGACATTCGGAACCCCAGACGGCTTCTTTGAATGGCTTGTCATGCCTTTCGGCTTGACAAATGCACCTGCTTACTTCGTGGACCTGATGAGTAGGGTATTTAGAGATTTCCTCAACAAATTCGTAGTGGTCTTCGTAGATGATATCCTTATCTTCTCAAAGAGTGAAGAGGAACATGCTCAGCACTTAAGGGCAATCATGGAAACTTTGCGAGTCCATCAACTAAAAGCCAAATTCTCCAAATGCCACTTTTGGAGAGAAGAGGTGAGGTTCCTTGGGCACATAGTATCCAAACAAGGGTTAGCAGTGGACCCTGCTAAGGTAGTGGCGGTACAGGATTGGAAGACACCAAGGAATGCAACTGAGGTCCGAAGTTTTCTAGGACTAGCGGGTTTCTATCGAAAGTTTATAAGGGATTTTGCGAAAATCTCAGCTCCGCTCACGAAATTGACTAAGAAGAATCTAGTGTTCAATTGGGACTTGGATTGCGAGTTTGCTTTCCAACGACTGAAAAGGGCTCTCACAACAGCCCCAGTTTTGACGCTGCCAGATGGGAGCAAGATGTTCACTGTTTATACGGATGCATGTGGGACAGGGCTAGGCGCCGTCTTAATGCAAGAAGGAAGGGTAGTAGCTTATGGCGGGAGGCAGTTGAAAGTGCACGAAAAGAACTACCCAACCCACGATCTTGAGTTAGCCGCCATCGTCTTTGCACTCAAGTCTTGGCGACACTATCTCCTAGGTGAGAAGTTCGAACTTTACACTGACCATAAATCGTTGAAATATCTTTTCTCGCAGAAGGATCTTAACTTGAGGCAATAAAGATGGATGGAGTTTCTTGCCTCGTACGATTTCGAAATCTCCTACACTCCGGGCAAAGGCAATGTAGTGGCAGACGCATTGAGCCGAAAGAAATTGACCCTAAGCCCGTTGTTTGTTGAAAGACAAAGCCTAGAGTTTATAGCCAGCTTCGACTTTAGGCCTTCCTCCGATTTCGTACCAGGCTTGCTAGCATCACTCGAAGTGCGCCCAACTTTAGTGGATTCAGTAGGGACAGCACAACGCGAAGACCCCCAACTTGTGGAAACAATTGATAGGCTAATTAGGGGTGAGACTTCAAGTCACCTCAATAGATACTCCATCGATGATAAGGGTTTGCTAAGGCGAGACGGAAGACTATGCGTCCCACAGACAAAAGATTTAATAAAGAAGGTTCTCGAGGAAGCACATCACTCCAAGATGACGATACACCCAGGCGGAGATAAAATGTACAAAGATATAAAAAGGACTTTCTTCTGGAACGGCATGAAAAAGGACGTGGCAGAATTCGTTTCTAAGTGTATGGTGTGCCAACAGTTTAAGGCGGAACAGAAAAAGCCTGGCGGACTGCTACATCCTCTGGAGGTCCCGCAGTGGAAGTGGGATATCATCTCAATGGACTTCATCGATGGGCTGCCTAGGTCTAAGAGAGGCAACACTAGCATTTGGGTAATAGTGGATAGGCTTACTAAAAGCGCCCACTTTTTACCTGTTAAAAGTAAAAGAACTGCCTCATCCCTAGCATCACTTTACCTCAAAGAAATCGTTCGACTCCATGGAATACCATCCAGCATTATTAGTGACCGAGACCCCATCTTCACCAGTGAGTTTTGGCGGAGTCTGCAAGAAGCAGTAGGAACACAGTTATGCTTGAGCATAGCCTATCATCCCCAAACCGACGACCAAACAGAGAGAGTGAACAGAGTTTTGGAAGACCTTTTAAGGCTATGCGTCCTCGACTTCGGAGGGACATGGGAAGACCACCTTCCTTTGGTGGAATTTGCCTACAACAACAGCTATCAAGCAACCATCGGAATGGCGCCCTTCGAAGCTTTATATGGAAGACCGTGCCGATCGCCCACTTGTTGGTGGGAGTCTACGGATAAGCTCATACTTGGACCAGATATGATCCGAGAGACTTCAGAGAAAGTAGACTTAATACGAAGAAGGATGAAGACGGCCCAAGACAGACAAAAGTCCTATGCCGACAAGAGGAGAAGCGACCTTGAATTTGAGGTTGGAGACAGAGTTTTTCTCAAGGTATCACCACTAAGAAACGTTGTCCGTTTTGGAACCACAGGAAAGCTAGCACCAAGGTTCGTAGGGCCATTCCCTATCATCGAGAAAATTGGGAAAATGGCCTATAGATTAGAGCTACCCGAGAAATTGGCCGGAGTTCACAACGTTTTTCACGTTTCACATCTCCGAAAATGTCTACATGAGTCTGCTGAAGTGGTAGAGCCAAATATCCTAGAAGAAGCAGAGGTGGAACGCGAAGCAACCATATGGAAAGTTCCAACCCGCATACTAGGAACGGAAGTGAAGAAGCTACGCAACCGCGAAGTCAAACTCGTCAAAGTTCAGTGGAGCGACGCCGAGGGAGACGCGACTTGGGAAACTGAAGCTAGAATACGCACTGCCTACCCTTTTCTTTTCGAGGGTACATCCTTGATCTTTCTTTTTCCTTAAGTTGCGCTTTTATCTATCTTTTTAGGTATATTTCCTCGACCTTATCTTTTAGGTAGAAACCTTTTGGATGAAAACATGTAATTGAAACATGTTATGGATGATGGTTGCAAGTGGTTGCAAGTGATTGCTAGTGGTTGCTCGTGGTTGCATATACACACACAATTTAGGTTTTAGATCGGCTCAGTCACTTCATATTGCATATGCATATATGTTTGCATTCGTATATGGTTGAACTTTAATGTGTTGTCATGTGGATGTTGCATTTGTATTGAATGATTGTGCACTCATATAGAATCATGAATAGGAAAATTTGCATACATGATGAATTCATGGCACTTACATAATTCGCATTAAGGAGGTCAACTAAATCAGTAGACCGCCTGATTTTGCATTAGATAAGTACATGTACACTGTAACAACCCGTATTTTCAATAATCTGTTATAACATAAATTGAGGCAGAATTAAATTATAAAATGGGAATCAAGGGAAACGGGCTATGCCATTGCGTTCGTCTCGGAAAAATACGCGAAATAGAGTCCGAGTTTTTGAAAATCGGAGTCCGTATGACCCAGTTAAGGCCCATGGAAGTTTTCAGAAATTTCCATAATTAAAACAGATTTAAATCTAAAATTAAAAAACTAGGGTTTGGGCCAGCTGGGCCAAGGCGGGAAAAATCCCGCCAGGACCCGCATGTCGACAGGCCTGTCGACAGGGTCCTGGGCATGTCGACTGCCCTGTCGACAGCCCTGTCGACAGGGGGTGCCCAGGCAGTCTAGCCTGGTGCACCATTTCTGATTTGGGCTTGATTGGGTGGCTTGGTTCTAGAGAGTTCCGAGATCTGACGGGCCAAAACTATCCTAGGGTTAATCCTAGGGCTAAAAAACACTCTAATCTTCTATAAATATACCCCTAATCCTACCCTAAAGCCTCATTATTCATCCTAGTAACTAAACTATGCCAAAATCTAAACTCTCATGGCCTCCACCTAAAACCCTAGCCTCCAATCTCTTCATTAATAATTCCTAAGTAATTTTCCATGCATACAAGCATATTTAGGCTTGTATGATCCTCCTTAGCTTGCATTAAAGGCTTGTTTTTCAATTGGCATCATAAAGGAGGAGTCTTGATCAAGTTTGCTTGCATTTGGGGGTCTTAATTAGTTGCATAAGGGGTTTCTTGCATTTGTTAAACTCATTTGAGTCCGCATAAGCATTGTAAGCCCTCTTACCCTCACTTTACAAACTCTAAAGTTATCATGTGGTGATTATTGAGATTTGTACATGTTTTATGGTTTATGCATGTTTGCTAAGCCATGACTTACAAGTTAAATGAGTTATGCATGTTTATGCATGTTTGCTAAGCCATGACTTACAAGTTAAATGAGTTATGCATGTTTATGCATGTTTGCTAAGCCATGATTTACAAGTTAAATGAGTTATGCATGTTTATGCATGTTTGCTAAGCCATGATTTACAAGTTAAATGAGTTATGCATGTTTATGCATGTTTGCTAAGCCATGATTTGCAAGTTCATTTAGTTATGCATACTTATGCAAGTTTAAGATGACAAGTTGTGCATGTTTTGACAAGTTGTGCATGTTTTGACAAGTTGTGCATGTTCTGACAAGTTGTGCATACTTATGCAAGTTTAAAAGGACAAGTTGTGCATGTTTTGACAAGTTGTGCATGTTTGACAAGTTATGCATACTTATGCAAGTTTAAAAGGACAAGTTGCGCATGTTTTGACAAGTTGTGCATGTTTGGCAAGTTATGCATACTTATGCAAGTTTAAAATGACAAGTTGTGCATGTTTTGACAAGTTGTGCAAGTTTGACAAGTTATGCATACTTATGCAAGTTTAAGATGACAAGTTGTGCATGTTTTGACAAGTGGTGCATGTTTTATGGTAATACGCAAGATCACTATGCTAAGTTGTGCAAGTCCAACATGTTATGCATGATTGTTGTGCAAGTTTATCATATATGTTGTGCCAAGTTCCCTCTTCCTATCCTTTATGCGTTACTACGAATATGTAAGCGATAGAATGACGATGGGGGTTTTGGGGTAAACTTAAAATACATAAAAATATAAGATTGGGAATTTACCTATTAAGTTAGGTCTACCCCTTGGGAATTTACCTATTAAGTTAGGTCTACCCAAGTAATTGTTTGACTTGTGATTATGTTTTGGAATAAAGTGGACATGACACTTAGAAAACATAAGTGTGGCCAACTCGAGGTTGGGTTGAGTTTGTAGCGTAATTCTACCCGGAACCGACCGGCTTAACTAGTGGCTACAAACAATAGGACCCAATGTGAGAAGTTGGTCATGGGGTGCCAAGACCCGAGGTTAGACCAAGTTGTGGTGTAAAGCTACCCGGACCCGCCCGGCCTAACTAGTAACCACAACAAGGTCTAATGTGAGAGGTTGAGGTGCATTAAATTAATTAATGCCTCATGATTAGGGTTAAGTCAGGGTCCACTAATACTTAACCAATTTGGGGATTCGAGGGATTAGAATGTGGTTAAGTCGTGAACCATTGGTTACACTTAACTAGTTTAATCCATTTGGGAGCTCAAGGGATTAGAATGGGGTTAAGCCACACTTAACCAGTTTAATCCAGGATTAGTGAAGGGTTAAATCACACTTAACCCTCTTGGGAAACCCTAGCAACGTGGTCTGTTCTAACAGTAATCCCAGTTTGGTATCATACACAACCCTAGAAGCTAGGCTAGGGCGGGGCACGATTACTGGCAGATGTAAGCGACCAAAGGGCGATGGCCGAGTGGTACAGCGGTGCGGGTTCGGCGGGCTACGGACGTGCACGTAGTCCGATGTTGGACAAACTCGAGGCACGGGTACCAGTAGATTAGAGCTGTGCATTATTGCTTAAGTGTCTGGGGTTGACATCTGAGGGCTTGATACACCCAAAAGGGGGACCCAGCACAGTCTAACTACATCCATACGTGGGCCATATGGACACCAACACTTGACGTGTTAGGTTTATAGGGAGCCGATCGACTAGACCGTGGGCTGGACCTTTTATTAAGGTCACTTCATGTTATTGGACCAAAGTTTGGGCTAAGGGATCATTACCTGTTATGTTGGTTTGCTAGTACACCGTGGTGCAAAAACTTAACCTTGCTTTATGCGATGACACCTCTATCTGTCTTGTAGTTGATTTATTCATGCCAGTATGTTGTTATCTATAATCACCTCAGTTTCCATCATGATGTTAACTTTATTAGTTTATAGACTGATCGTAGCAGGGCTTACTCAGTCTTTTTGACTGACCCGTTTTGTTTCGCCTCTTTTCTTCCGTTTCCCCCCCAGGTTCTCAGGGAGGGAATACAGGAGCCTAGCTTGGATCTTAGCTGCTTTCTTGGATAGCTCATGTATGCTTTGGACTTGGGCTTGCTATGGTTTCTTCCACTTTGGGGATAGCTACTTTTATGTTTTCCTTTTTCAGTTTCAGATGATGTTACTTCATGTACTAGACTTGTTTATTTGGGAAATTGACATTTTGATGTACCAGACTTGTTTTTGAAATAGTTTAAAAATCTTTCGCTGTTTTATTTACGTACTCTGTTTATTTACATATATATAGATATGTCATGTCCTGCCTTGCTATATCATTATGCATGTTTACCAATAATGCCCCTCCAAAGCTAGTGCATTCCTTTGTGAGTGACCCTGGTGGAGGTGGGGTGTTACATTTGGTATCAGAGCATATGGTTTACGAGAAGGGATAAAAAGGTTTTAAAAACTTTTGAAAAACTATTTTCAAAACCAAGTATAAAGTATTTTCCAAAGAAAAGTCTAGTTGTTTTTAAAAGGCTATTCCCCAAAAGCCATCAGCACTATCCTTTGACTCCTCGTTTAAATTCTTTTCTTTTCGTTTCCAGCATGTCTGATAATCCCATCTTGCCCGGAGGAGTAATGATACCCGATTGGTTTCGTCGGTACTTGGAAGTCACGGCACCGGTCCCGGGCGTCCCTAATGTTGTCTCCCCAGTCGAGGCCGCTGTTCCTCCTTCTCCTCCCGTAGCTGATGTTCCCCTTCCCCCTCAGCCTCCACAAGCGGATTTCGCAGAGATTTGCCAAGATTTTAAGAGGATGGGTGGAAAGAATTTTAATGGAACAGAGACTTTTGTAGAAGCAGGGAATTGGTTGAAAGAGACCGAAGATCTTTTAACCTCCTTTGATATAGGTGACCGCAGGAAGGTTTTGTTAGCAGTATGGTTGCTAAAGGAAGAAGCTGCACGTTGGTGGGTAGTCACCACCACTACTAGGCCAATTGAGACTTGGGATGACTTTAGAGGAAGGTTTGGACTGAGATTCTTATCACTTAAGCAAGGGGACATGACTATTAGGGAATACATAGATAAGTTTAATCAGTTGGCTCGTGTCGATTTAGACTTAGTTAATACAGCTCAGAAGAAGGCCCTACACTTTGCTCTAGGATTAAACGAGCCATTACATGGTTTGGCCATGTCTCATATACCCTTGGGGGCGACTTTCGAGAGTTTAGTGAATTTGGCCCTACTCCAAGAAGAAGATAACAATGACAAGAAAGAGGTCAAGGCAAATGAGTCTCAAGGCAAGAAAGTAAATTCCAGGAAATGGGGCAAGAATAACCACAAAGACAAGCCAAGAGGGAATATGAAATGTAACTTCTGTGGTGAAGTTGGACATGTAGCCAGGGAATGTAGGAAGAAGAAGAGAAAGCGAGGCGAATGCTTTGATTGTGGTGAGTTTGGACATTTCAGCAAGGATTGCCCGAGGAAACAAGGGCAAGGTCAGACTCAGTGTGCAGGACTATCTGGAGGGCGAATTCACCCCCTCAACACCGTTCTTCCAGCTTATGATAGAGGTAGTATTTCTATTGAAAGTTTTGTTTACGTTCTCTGCTCGTACTTTGTTTGATTCTGGCACATCGCATAGTTTTATTTCATCTGATCTAGTTGAAAGTTTTGCACCTAAGTACTAGTGTAGTTGATGATCCCGTATGTGTTTCAAATCCAAATGGGGGGTTCTGCCCGTTTGTCTATGGTCTGAGTGGATTTGAAAATTTCTATCTTAAGTATAGAATTCTCGTGGGATGTTTTATTCTCAGTTTCAGGGGATATGGGTTGGTTTTGGGCATGGGATGGTTGTCCGGTTTTGGAGCCATTCTGGGTTTTTGTATATAGGGGTGTGAGGCTCATGATTCGCCTCGGTAATACCCTAGGAATTTCTAGCAACCCTATGGGTCCCGTCATGATTGTTATCTTGAGTCCCTCAACTCGTCTATCGATAGTTTGCAATCGGTGAGGGTGGTCCGAGAATATCCTGATATCTTGGGAAAGGAAAAAGGGGTTATCCCTAGACGTGGGATGGATTTCCGCATTATTTGGTTGGTAATACCAAGCCAGTTTCGTGGCCGGTTAGGCACATGACCTCACGAGGTGAGAGTTAAGAAAGCAAGTCAAGGAGTTGCTTGAGAAGAACTTCCTGAGACGAAGCATTTGCGAGTAGGGTGCTCCAGTAGTATTCGTTACCGATGTGGACGGTTTGTTTCGCTTATGTGTTGGTTATCGTGAGAGAAATAGATAACCGTTACCAAGGATCAATGATTTGTTTGATCAGCTTGTAGGAGCATCTGTTTTCTTTTAATCTAGCTACCGGATTCCATCAGCTTAGGATGGCTGAGGATGGAATTGACAAGACTGAGTTTAGGACTCTAGATGGATTTTTGCAATGGTTAGTCATGCTATTTGGTTTGACTAAGGCACCCGCATATTACGTGAACTTGATGGGTAGGGTGTTTAGGGAGTCCTTGAACAAGTTTGTCATGGTCGTCATAGACGATATTTTGATCTCCTCAAAAGAACGAGGAAGAACATGCTATACATCTCAAAGAGGAGATGGACACGCTTAGAGCCACCGGATTGAAGGTCAAGTTCCCCAAATGCCACTCTGGAGGAAAGGAGTTGGATTTCTTGGGCACATAGTTCTTAAGTAAGGCTTAGCGGGGGATTCCGCTAAAGTGGCTGCGGTTTGAGACCGGAAAGCTCTGAGAAGGGCAATTGAAGTAAGAAGCCTCCTCCGTTTGGCTAGTTAGCATTCCCGGAGCTTAGACTTACTCTTCTGGATCAAGAAGGGGGTCTCGCAGGAAGAAGACCCGCAGTTAGTCAAGTACATGGACCGGTTGATTCGGGGCGAGATGTTAAGTCACCTCGTTAGTTATATTATAGATGACAAGGGATGACTAAGGCGCGATGAGAGATTATGTGTTCCTCGAGTGGAAGACTTGGTAAAGAAGGTTCCTGAAGATGCGCATCACTCGAGGAGGTGGCCGAGTTGGTTTCGGAATACATGTTGTGCCACCAGGTTGAGGCCAAGTCATAGAAGCCCAGTGGGCCATTACCTCCATTGGAAGTTTCGCAAGGGGAGTGTGAAAACATCTCGATAGATTAGGTGGATAAATTACCTAGATCAAAGAAAAGGAATACGGGTATGTGGGTAGACTCACGAAGAGTGCTCATTTCAGTCCGGTGAAGAGCAAGAGGACTGCATCATGGTTAGCAACGGTTTATCCTCAAAAAGTTGGCCAGTTTTGAAATGGCCTCCAGGAAGCCATGGGTAGGCAACTGAATCTAGGTACGGCCTATAGGCGGATGGTTCATGTCGATTAAGCCTGAGTTATAGGAAATCACGTTTATAAGGGCAATTGGCAACGTGGAGTGGTATTTCCAAGGAAAGTTCTGCTGCATGGAATACCTTATAGTAAGTAGACGAGATCCAGGATTTACTAGTGAATTTTGGAGAGCTTGCACGAATCATGAGGTTATAATTATGTTTAAGCCAAGGAATCATGAAGTGGAAGATAGTCAAAGCATAGGGGAGTTAAGCTCAAGGAAAACGTGACTAAGAAGAGTGAAGACTAGATACACGCATCATATCCCTTTTTAAGAGTGCATCCTTGATCCTCGCTTTCCTGTGGAGCTTGCTTGCAAGCTGTCTTTTGCATATATCCTCTCGGTCCCATTCTCGATCTTATTTCTGTTGTAAACTCCATAAGGGGGATAAGACTCATCGGTTAGTACTATATGTCAAAGTTTGAATGGATTTCTCGTAATCCAAAAAGGAGTTTATCTAGTTTATCTTGTCATGAGGTCCTTAGGTAGAAACCCTTTGGATGAAACATGTGTTTGAAACATGTTATGTTTGATGGTTGCAAGTGGTTGCAAGTGTTTGCAAGTGGTTGCTCGTGGATGCATTATACACGATTAGGCACTAGATCGGCTCACACACTCCTCATATTGCATGTGCATGAGTGTTTATGCTTATTCTTGGATGAAATTCGTATGCTATCACATGGATGTTGCATATGGATGTATGATTGAGCACGCATGTAGATATTATACATTATGTTAGGAATTTGCATACATATGGATTCATTTCACTGACATACATATGCATTAAGGAGGTTTACTGTATCAGTAACCGCCTGATTTACATACATATGCATTAAGGAGGTTTACTGTATCAGTAACCGCCTGATTTTTGCATTAGATAAGTACATATACACACACTTTTGCATATGTTCATCCAGCATTTAGAATCTTTTAAGGACAATGATTGCTCGTGGATGATGCTTTGAGTAGATGGATGATTGGATGGTAGGATACGTTCTTCCTAACTTGAAGATTTCGGGGACGAAATCCTTCAAGGAGGGGAGAATGTAACAACCCGTATTTTCAATAATCTGTTATAACATAAATTGAGGCAGAATTAAATTATAAAATGGGAATCAAGGGAAACGGGCTATGCCATTGCGTTCGTCTCGGAAAAATACGCGAAATAGAGTCCGAGTTTTTGAAAATCGGAGTCCGTATGACCCAGTTAAGGCCCATGGAAGTTTTCAGAAATTTCCATAATTAAAACAGATTTAAATCTAAAATTAAAAAACTAGGGTTTGGGCCAGCTGGGCCAAGGCGGGAAAAATCCCGCCAGGACCCGCATGTCGACAGGCCCGTCGACAGGGTCCTGGGCATGTCGACTGCCCTGTCGACAGCCCTGTCGACAGGGGGTGCCCAGGCAGTCTAGCCTGGTGCACCATTTCTGATTTGGGCTTGATTGGGTGGCTTGGTTCTAGAGAGTTCCGAGATCTGACGGGCCAAAACTATCCTAGGGTTAATCCTAGGGCTAAAAAACACTCTAATCTTCTATAAATATACCCCTAATCCTACCCTAAAGCCTCATTATTCATCCTAGTAACTAAACTATGCCAAAATCTAAACTCTCATGGCCTCCACCTAAAACCCTAGCCTCCAATCTCTTCATTAATAATTCCTAAGTAATTTTCCATGCATACAAGCATATTTAGGCTTGTATGATCCTCCTTAGCTTGCATTAAAGGCTTGTTTTTCAATTGGCATCATAAAGGAGGAGTCTTGATCAAGTTTGCTTGCATTTGGGGGTCTTAATTAGTTGCATAAGGGGTTTCTTGCATTTGTTAAACTCATTTGAGTCCGCATAAGCATTGTAAGCCCTCTTACCCTCACTTTACAAACTCTAAAGTTATCATGTGGTGATTATTGAGATTTGTACATGTTTTATGGTTTATGCATGTTTGCTAAGCCATGACTTACAAGTTAAATGAGTTATGCATGTTTATGCATGTTTGCTAAGCCATGACTTACAAGTTAAATGAGTTATGCATGTTTATGCATGTTTGCTAAGCCATGATTTACAAGTTAAATGAGTTATGCATGTTTATGCATGTTTGCTAAGCCATGATTTACAAGTTAAATGAGTTATGCATGTTTATGCATGTTTGCTAAGCCATGATTTGCAAGTTCATTTAGTTATGCATACTTATGCAAGTTTAAGATGACAAGTTGTGCATGTTTTGACAAGTTGTGCATGTTTTGACAAGTTGTGCATGTTCTGACAAGTTGTGCATACTTATGCAAGTTTAAAAGGACAAGTTGTGCATGTTTTGACAAGTTGTGCATGTTTGACAAGTTATGCATACTTATGCAAGTTTAAAAGGACAAGTTGCGCATGTTTTGACAAGTTGTGCATGTTTGGCAAGTTATGCATACTTATGCAAGTTTAAAATGACAAGTTGTGCATGTTTTGACAAGTTGTGCAAGTTTGACAAGTTATGCATACTTATGCAAGTTTAAGATGACAAGTTGTGCATGTTTTGACAAGTGGTGCATGTTTTATGGTAATACGCAAGATCACTATGCTAAGTTGTGCAAGTCCAACATGTTATGCATGATTGTTGTGCAAGTT
The DNA here is from genome assembly GCA_030737875.1 of Allium sativum. Classification (NCBI taxonomy): domain Eukaryota; kingdom Viridiplantae; phylum Streptophyta; class Magnoliopsida; order Asparagales; family Amaryllidaceae; genus Allium; species Allium sativum. Next base: position 170,905,166 of record CM060912.1, read on the forward strand.
TATCATATATGTTGTGCCAAGTTCCCTCTTCCTATCCTTTATGCGTTACTACGAATATGTAAGCGATAGAATGACGATGGGGGTTTTGGGGTAAACTTAAAATACATAAAAATATAAGATTGGGAATTTACCTATTAAGTTAGGTCTACCCCTTGGGAATTTACCTATTAAGTTAGGTCTACCCAAGTAATTGTTTGACTTGTGATTATGTTTTGGAATAAAGTGGACATGACACTTAGAAAACATAAGTGTGGCCAACTCGAGGTTGGGTTGAGTTTGTAGCGTAATTCTACCCGGAACCGACCGGCTTAACTAGTGGCTACAAACAATAGGACCCAATGTGAGAAGTTGGTCATGGGGTGCCAAGACCCGAGGTTAGACCAAGTTGTGGTGTAAAGCTACCCGGACCCGCCCGGCCTAACTAGTAACCACAACAAGGTCTAATGTGAGAGGTTGAGGTGCATTAAATTAATTAATGCCTCATGATTAGGGTTAAGTCAGGGTCCACTAATACTTAACCAATTTGGGGATTCGAGGGATTAGAATGTGGTTAAGTCGTGAACCATTGGTTACACTTAACTAGTTTAATCCATTTGGGAGCTCAAGGGATTAGAATGGGGTTAAGCCACACTTAACCAGTTTAATCCAGGATTAGTGAAGGGTTAAATCACACTTAACCCTCTTGGGAAACCCTAGCAACGTGGTCTGTTCTAACAGTAATCCCAGTTTGGTATCATACACAACCCTAGAAGCTAGGCTAGGGCGGGGCACGATTACTGGCAGATGTAAGCGACCAAAGGGCGATGGCCGAGTGGTACAGCGGTGCGGGTTCGGCGGGCTACGGACGTGCACGTAGTCCGATGTTGGACAAACTCGAGGCACGGGTACCAGTAGATTAGAGCTGTGCATTATTGCTTAAGTGTCTGGGGTTGACATCTGAGGGCTTGATACACCCAAAAGGGGGACCCAGCACAGTCTAACTACATCCATACGTGGGCCATATGGACACCAACACTTGACGTGTTAGGTTTATAGGGAGCCGATCGACTAGACCGTGGGCTGGACCTTTTATTAAGGTCACTTCATGTTATTGGACCAAAGTTTGGGCTAAGGGATCATTACCTGTTATGTTGGTTTGCTAGTACACCGTGGTGCAAAAACTTAACCTTGCTTTATGCGATGACACCTCTATCTGTCTTGTAGTTGATTTATTCATGCCAGTATGTTGTTATCTATAATCACCTCAGTTTCCATCATGATGTTAACTTTATTAGTTTATAGACTGATCGTAGCAGGGCTTACTCAGTCTTTTTGACTGACCCGTTTTGTTTCGCCTCTTTTCTTCCGTTTCCCCCCCCAGGTTCTCAGGGAGGGAATACAGGAGCCTAGCTTGGATCTTAGCTGCTTTCTTGGATAGCTCATGTATGCTTTGGACTTGGGCTTGCTATGGTTTCTTCCACTTTGGGGATAGCTACTTTTATGTTTTCCTTTTTCAGTTTCAGATGATGTTACTTCATGTACTAGACTTGTTTATTTGGGAAATTGACATTTTGATGTACCAGACTTGTTTTTGAAATAGTTTAAAAATCTTCCGCTGTTTTATTTACGTACTCTGTTTATTTACATATATATAGATATGTCATGTCCTGCCTTGCTATATCATTATGCATGTTTACCAATAATGCCCCTCCAAAGCTAGTGCATTCCTTTGTGAGTGACCCTGGTGGAGGTGGGGTGTTACATACACACACACTTCGCATATGATCATGAAGCATTAGAAGTCTTTTAAGGACAATGGATGCTCGTGTTTGATGGATGAGTAGATGGATGATTTGATGTTAGGATATACATTCCTCCTAACTTGAAGATTTCGGGGACGAAATCCTTTTAAGTGGGGGAGAATGTAACACCCCGCGAATTCTATAACTGTGAAACTCACAAATTAAAGTATAATTAATTTCAAATCAAAGAACTAAGGGAAACGGGATACGCCATTGCGTTCGTCTCGGAAAAATACGCGAAATAGAGTCCGAGTTTTCGAAAAACGGATATCGTATGAAGAAGTTATGGACGAACGAAGTTGGGCGAAAAACCGGAGAAGGGTCAGAGTGCACTGGCGCACTTGGGAAGTGCGCCAGAACAAAAATGAACTGGCGCACTTGTGAAGTGCGCCAGTACATTTTTGACCTGGCGCACCTGCCAAGTGCGCCCAGGTCAAAAATGACCTGCTGGCCAGGTCTGGTCTAGTCCTAGCTGGCCAGGTCTGTGTTTGGCCGATTTTCAGAAGCTTGCTTTGTCATTAGGGCTAGGTGGCAGGCTCTAATTAGTCTCTCTTTCGAATGAATGGCTACGATCAATCCAAGCAACATCAATGGTCCTAATCAGTTCATAAACCCTATAAAAATGACCCTAGACTCACCCTAATCTATTCATTCAAAAATAAGAACAAAGCCGTCATGTTGCTGAGGAACGACTAAGAGTAGCCGCCAATTGGAGAGAGGATTAGGAGGCAAATTCTAAAGCATAAAGCAACCTAAACAAATCAAATCAACAAGGAATCGCATATCCAAATCCCTAAATTGGAGAATTCGCCACACCATTGTAAGTAGAGTATTATTTTGGTATGAACAAATAATTGTGTTGGTTTGTATACTTGATTTGTGGCAATAAAGTAATTCATATTTGTGCGTTACTATGATTCTTATCGATTTGGAATATTGTATACGTTTGGATATTCTCGAATTATGTTATTCATTATAAAAAACTACATGCGGTAGTTTTATGCAAGTATACGTTTGGAATATTCGCAAATTATGTAATCCATGTTGAAGCTACATGTATGTAGTTGATTAATTGAAATTCATGCAAGTTTGGGGTTTTGCTACTATGCCATCATAATGTATATTTTTGTACAAAAATCATTTTGTACGTAATTGGAACAAATTTGGGTTATTATAGTTCATATGAAACTATGTTGAAATTTTGGCACCATGATCTATGTATTAAGCCATGCTTTTGTACTAGAAAACTTATTTGCAAACTTATGAATATGACTAGGCTATGATTGATATTTTGCATAATTGAAATCCATGATAGGTCTATATTGTTAACAAGAATTATATGATGACATATGTGGTACATAGCTAGGTTAGATTCAAAATCCCATTTGCAAGTTTGCATGACTAAAGTAAAAATCATGATTTCATGTTAGAAATATTTATGCCATGGTTATGTGAATAGATTTAAAATCATGATTTAGTTGAACTATACTTTTGTGTTAGTAACAAAAGTAAGCACCTTTGTAAACATGTAGTAATCTTATGAACATGATTTGCTTATGTTTGACATTATGCCTGAATAAAAGTATAGGTTTATGTTGTAGTTAAGCCTATGTATCAATAGTGATATTCTTAACTTAACTACAAGTTTACATGGTTTGATTCATGTCACTTATGCTTTATGACCAAAGTATATGTTACCACTATGCAAGTACACCCGTTTCTATTTTGTAGTTCCAGCGTCACATTGCAAGTTCATGCGTTCACATTCCCCTTTTTGTGTATGTAATCACGCTTTAAGCCTCCCCTTTTCGCATGGCTAGGTTGGGCTTAAAAAGGCTAAGCCCAACATATATATAATAAACGGACGTGTTAAACGGGGGAAAATAACATTGGGTTAAATTTATTAATAAATGAAAATATAAAGTAGAAGGGCCCAAATTCAAGTATGGGTTGGGCCCATGATTGGTGTGACCTTTACACCATTAACTTAATAATGGGCCGCAAATATTTACATATAAGAAAATAAAGAAGAAAGAAAAAATATGTAAATGTAGAACATACGATGTGTTTAACCCGAGGTTGGATTGAGTTGTGATGTAAACCTGCCCGGAACCGCCCGGCTGTCCAGTAGTCACAACAATACCTATCCAATGTGGGAGGTTAAACATGGAGCCCAATAAGGACCCGAGGTTAGACTGAGTTGTGGCGTAAGACTGCCCGGAACCAACCGGCAACAGGCAGCCACAACAATACCTGTCTAATGTGAGAGGTCAAGGCTTTAATAAGACAATTAAGGCTGAGTCAGGATTGTTAGGATTAAGTGAACTAAAGACTTAATCAAAATGGAACATGCTAAACTAAACGGACTGGTGGGGGTTAGGTTAGAAAACACTTAACCAACTTAGCATGTTGGCTAGAGATAGAAAACCTAGTAACGGGGGACCCTTTTCAACAGTAACCCTAGAAGGTGTATCAGGATACCCTGAAACTAGGCAGGGTGGGGCACGATTACTGGGCTGATCGTAAGAGGTCAAATCGACGGCGGTGGTGTAGCAGTGTAGGTTCTAACGGGGTGCGGGCGTGCACACACTCCGACGCAGAAAAATAAGGCACTGGACACAGTAGCATACCTGTGCATTCTAGGATTGTGTCGGGCCGCCACCATGGGACTTGATACACCCCATGGTGGGACCAGCATAGGTAACTACAACATCGGGGGCCGTAAGACACATGTAGCTATGCGAGTAGTAGCCGATCATCATAGGATGGATCACATCACCCTGATTATGGGGTGCCAGTTGGAAACTAGTTTATATGGGTTCAGAGATTAACATGGGGTACGATAGTTTATTCGACCCTAGACAACTTAACCAAGTTTATAGTGCTTTCCCACTTCTTGTTTATACTTATCATACCCAGTTCTTTATTCATAGACAGAATAGTCCTAGACTTACTCAGGCTTTATGTCTGACTCTACTTTTCTTTCGTCTTCTTTTCTTCCGTCCCCCCCCCCCCCAGGTCCACAGGGAGGGAACACAGCAGCTTGACCAGCCTTAACATCCAGCTTGAAGAAGAGAAATGTATTGCTTGGACCTTTTCGTTTTGAACTATGGCTTTGGACAACCACTATGGGGCTTTTGCAATTTATCTATGTTTTATTTATGCTTCTTTAAATAATGTAATCAAGACAGATTATGAAAGTGTTATGTTATGTTTTTGGAAAGGATGTAAGACAATCATGGTGATGTTGTTGTAACACGTATTTGCTTTTATCAAATAAAAGTTGTTGTTTTTCCGCTGTTTACAAATATGTGTTCTTATATCTGTCTTGTATATCTGTGACTTATACTTATAAACCTCCACCAAAATTAGGGCATTCCCTTTGAGAGTGACCCTAACGGAGGTGGGGTGTTTCAGAAATATCGTCTCCATTTACAATGTGCCCCAAGAATCTAACCTCAGACTGCCAGAAATGACATTTAGAAAACTTCGCCTTCAAAACATTCGTCCTTAAAGTCTCCAACACCACTTTAAGATGATATCGGTGTTCTTCTTCCGTCTTTGAAAAGATCAAGATATCGTCAATGAATACCAATACGAACTTATTTAGGATCTTCCAAAAGACACGATTCATCTAGTCCACAAAATACGCAGGTGCGTTGGTTAAACCGAATGGCATAACTAACCATTCATAAAAGAAATCCGGACCTCTAAAAGCAGTTAAAGGAATATTATCTTCGGCGATCCTCAACTGATGGAATCCTGTAGCAAGATCCATTTGAGAAAACACCGTAGCTCCATTCAACTGATCAAAAAGATGATCGATACGTGGCAAAGGATACTTATTCTTGATGGTTACTTTATTTAACTCCCTGTAGTCAACACACAGCCTTAGTGATCCATCCAACTTAGCCACAAAAACTACAGCTGAACCCCAACTTGAAAAACTTGGCATGATCAATCCTCTGGCCAGCAAATCTTGAGTTTGCTTCTCAAGTTCCACAACTTATTTTGGCGCCATTCGTTTTTTGGCTGAACGATCGGTCTGGCTCCTGGAATCAGATCAATGCGAAACTCTATCTCACGACGTGGGGGTAAACTCTTAACTTCTTCGAATACGTCGACAAAATCTCTAACTACTTCTAACGTCTCCAAATTCTCTTGCGGTGACTCCAAAGCGTACAAGAAACTACACATATGAATATTGGGTTTTCCACATGGTATCCTAGATTTGCTCCCAATATTGGTTATCAAAGTTACGATCTCCTTATCGCATTTAATCTCAGCTTGGAATTTACTCAACCAGTCTATCCCAAGTCTAAAATTAAATCCTTTGAAATCCAAAATGTAGAAATCGAAGAGAAAGGAATGGGAAAGATACGAGAGCGCCACATTTTCGCAATACATTTTTAATTCAGTTTTCCCGCCAATAGGATTAGTTACGCAAATTAGGTTTGTGGAAATTTTTGGGGTAAATCTGAATTTTCCTACCGTGCCAGATGAAATGAAACTATTTGAGGCGCCAGTGTCAAATAAAACACAAACATCAATGCCATTTAAATCAAAAGTACCTTCAAGAACTCCCTTGCCTTTTACATCATGGGAAGTCGATGGCTCACTTTTGATAGCGTACACCTTGGGTTACTGTGCCCTCTTCATGAGTGGACAGTCTTTAACCAAGTGCCCAGGTTGATGACAGTTAAAACACAGATTTTTCTTCACCATCGCATGTCCAGGGCCTTGCTGCTGTTTCTGCTGCTGTTGCTGAGATGATTGTTGTTGCTGGTTTTGCTGTGGCTTCTTTACTGCTGGTTTAGTGCAGAATTCGGCAATGTGTCCTTTTTGCAAGCAGTTATGGCATTTGGTGTCTTTGAACCTTTCCTTAGCTTTTTCTCCTATCTTAGGTACCCTTTGTTGTTGTTGTTCCAGTTTGGATTGAATTTCCTCTTATTTGGATTCTCTCCACTAGGACCACCTGTCTGTGCTGCTTTAGCCACTGGCTTCTTATTCTCCAGTGCCTCATAACGAACAGCCATATCAACTAGATCAACGAATGGAAGTTTGAGATGTCCAATCATCTGAACTTGCAGGCTATCTTTCAACCCTGCTTGATACAAGAAAGCGAGTTGAATTTTTTCTCATATTCTGACGCTTTCATATTTCCCTGCTTGAGATCGATAAAATCTCTATACATCCTTGTCTTTCCAGCAGCAGGCAGAAATTGAGCTTCAAATGCTTCTTTGAATTTGTTCCAAGTAAAACTTTCCTCGGGAACGTTAGTAGTTTGAGCGTCCCACCAAATCCCAGCTGCTTCTTGAAGTTGCTATGATGCCAAAAGACGCTTCTGATCGTCATTCAACTTCAGACCTTTGAAAATTCTTTCACAAGACCTCATCCAGGCTTGCACATCAGTAAAAGATTCAGTTCCCTTGAAAACCTTTCCTCCCAAAGTCGTATACTCCTTACAAATAGTCGCAAAGCTCTTATCCTGTTGAACTTGTGCTACTTCTTCTACTGTCTCACCCTGGTCTTGGGATCCAGTAGTACGACCAGTAATAGTGGAAGATCCCCTAGTTCGACCTCTTCGTGCACGGGGACTCATTTTGATCACCTGAATATAACAGGTTGTCAATCGGGACTTAATAGGGTATATCTAATCTAGGTATAACATCCAAGTTTTTTTAAGTTCATTTTAAATTTTATATATAAATACGCTCTCTCACACTCACCCAAAGCCTAGGAAATCAAGAACCTGAGCTCTGATACCAACTGTAACGACCCAACTTTCGAACACATCGGAAGTCGTGCCATTATTAAGAAATAAGGATAGATAGAAGATATAAACACAGAACATCAGAATCTCACAGCGGAATTTTCACAAAAGATAATACTTTATAATATTACACAACAGTACAGGGTACAACAGAACATCGTATGACTAGTAATACAACCCATTTCTAGTACATCAGTAATTATACAAAATCTTTACTACTGACTGGCAACTTATAATTATACGATAGGTAGGTAGATATGTAGGTCAGCACACTGATAAGCTCCATTCAGCATCATAAGTTCAACATCCTGATTCACTTGTCTATTCATAATAAGCGTTACGAATACCCAAGAGCTAAAGGGAAAACACAGAAAATAAACTCCGGGTCAGTCAGGGGACTGGTATGAGTAAACAGTTTAAAACAGTTTAAAGAAAATATCTCATAAGACCACGCCGTAAAGACGGAACGGGTTTTTATCTTATAAGATCGAAAACACTTTGTATACTTGAAATCAGATATTATCATATAAGTTTTCCACAAATATTTTAGAATCTAGAAGAATGCTTACATCTCACATTCTCCTATATAGTATACAAATAAAAACCGCTTGGCACTTAGGGAAATTGGATTTCCAACTCTGACAAGGTATGGGTCCACCTTCCGCTGATGTATCTCTAGAGGCAAATACATCTGGATTCAACAAGAACTTCTTGCAACTCGACCCTCACATGACCGACCACTCATTTCTCTTGAGTGTATCGAATGTATATCACCGATGGCTGTGTACGGCAACCATTCCCGCATGGGCAGAATCGATAGATTTAAGAAACAAAAGGAATTTCTCTAGATAGGTGATACTACAGCCTAATGGGAGTGACCCACATAGCCATGGTGCCTGCCTGATTTTTGTCATTTCCTAGGTGTGAGGCTTGAGGCTAGACTTACATCACTAACACCGGTTTATTTCTTTGAGTGCCACATCGTCCAGAACTCCCGATCACTAATTGACTTCCTCAAAAATAAATTACAGGTATACAGCGAGAGAAACGAATTCCTCTACCGCCATATAAATACGTTTGAAAAGATCAACGTACGTGACCAGTTAGAATTACTTTGTCAGACACTCGTCCATACGAGTTGTTCTGGGTTTTAACAAACCGAAGGCACTATTGAAAAATAGCCCTTGCATAACGCCGTCTTCAACTTTAAATCTCCGACGTACGGCGTATAATCAATTCAAAGTGAAATCTTGGTTTCGATCTCTTTAAAATTAATTAACGAATTTTTCTTTTAAATTATTAATCTAAATAGATAAAATATACAGTTTAGATTTATCAGTTCAGAATAATACAATATCAGTTATATTGTGATGGGGATTTCTTTATAGATTAGAGCTTGGTAAATTTTCAGCATCTACAAATTTTTCTATTCCATTTGCTTGACCTTGAAATATTTCATTGGAAAAAAAAATCAACTGGTACTATAATTATTTATATTGAAATAAATATAAAATAAACTAAACTTTATATCTAAACAAACTTCTGCATCTCGACAATATTTATCGAATCCTGATTCACTTGCTTCCCCTCTTCTTGGCTTGTTCGACTAACAATGCTTCTTCTAATTCACTTGTTTATTTGTTTTCACTTAAAATTTTGAATTTAAATTTTTAACGCTTATTAAACTTAAATAAAATTTTAATGAAAACTTTGCTTTATAATGTTCACTTGATTTTAAATTAACTAAGGTTTTAAAAAGCTATATAAAAACAAAGTGCTACGTACTAAACTAGGGTGCCAAGACTTGGTGATCAAGGCCGAAACAAGTGCCACCACCCTAGAAAAACTAAAGTACCAAACTTCTAAAAACCAAAGTGCCAACACCTGAAATTTATGTGGAAAACCCCTTCAAACGACTAAATTTTCATGGCCGATCACATAGCCAAATAATGGAATCCTTCTTCGTGCACCACTGATCTGTGCACGTGCACAACGGATTCCGGCGACGCCACCACCTCATGACTAGCCATGCAAGTCGACTCTCCATCCCTGATCACAACGACGAGCTCCACCTGCCTCCTATCGTCATTGATCAGAAAAACACTATGCCACCGAGCTTCACAAACTATCAGCATCAAAGAAAGAGGAAACTGCACACTGTCAGGACCACGTGTCACCTCCGCTTCGCTACCACACCTTCACCAGACTCCGACGCTCCGAACCCTCCCTGACCGCACCTCCAAAGCTGCTCCGGCGAAGAGCAGTTGCGACGAACCCAACCCGAACCCCTAAGTTAAACAAAACCCTATTTTTGTTAATTTTGCAAAATCTGTTCATTTAAAAATTAAAGATGGAATTTTCCTTGTGTCTCCACCTTCTTCCCCTCCTACCTGCCAAGTGCCATCACTCCAAACCCCATGGATCAACGGGATTTCTCCCTTTTCCATTTTCTGACCATCTCTTCCTTTCTCATGTTTTATACTTCTAAAAACCATACTTTTTGTTTTAAAAATCATTACTTTGTTGTATTAACATGGTTATGAAATCAAACTTTGTTTTAATTCAGTTTAAAATTCCATTTTGAAGAAATGAGCCAGAGAGCATTTTACTGTGTTTCCTTTCTTTGCAACAGCAGTAACAAATTTGCAAATCATGCTTTCCTCTTTTAAAACATCTATACCCTATATAAGTGATTTAAAACTCATGGTATTCTACCCCATTCAAACCCAAAACCTATGTTATTTATTCTAACTACAACCATAGGATTTCAACCAAACAGAGTACTGTTTAGTGACAGTAGTAGGTAAGTGACAGCAGCAGGTAATTTAGCCTAAACATAAGGCTCTTAAGGATGAATGCATTGATCATTACATCATCACAAACAAGCCACAACACATGATAGTATAAATGAATAAGATCATTACTAGAAAACCAATATTTACTTCATATTATATCAGTAAAACTATAGTAAAGAAAACAGGAATTAAAAATGTTGTTTAACTCACCTTAAAGCCTCCTAAAACCCTTACTCTTGCTTGATAAAACTTAGAATTGCTGTGAGATTGTGAATGAAAGTGGTGTGCATGTATGGCTATATATAGAAGTGGGAAAACATTATAAAATTTGTGCATTAAATGCTGGTTTATGAATGAAGAGACAAAAAAACAGTTTTCTGTTTTTATGACACTTGAAAGACAGATAAAAAAACACATTTCTCTCAACATCCTCACACATCTACCTAGGGTTCACATGGCTTTAGCCGCCATTTTTATAAGGGGTATTTCTTGCACAAGCACATTCATTGGTGCATCAAGAACAATCAATTTAATGCACCATGTACTTCATGTCCTTTACTAAAGTTATCCTATGACTTTAGCCAAAAATAGAAGTCCTTAATGTCTCCACTATGCTCAATTTTTCACAAGCCTTAGCCGCCTCTTTCTCATGCAACATGTGCTGATAATTTTTTTTTTTTATAAAATTCAATACCTTGGCTTTCAAGGTATGCAAACTCTGAATTTTTCCTGCACAGTTTTTGCTCACGGCTAGTACTTGTTTGTGCAAAGAGACTCTTGAAAAAAACATTTCTTTAGGCTTGACTAGGGTAGTGATGAACTATGTTTATTTGTACAAGTTTTGGTGGTCTTCTAGTACATATATTTGACAAAATGCAAGTGTCTTTGGGAACATAAAAGAAGAAATTTTCAGAAAATAAACATGAAAAGATTTTAAAACTGAAAATGTTGAAACAAAGAAACATTTGTCATGTGGAGTGTACAAGCTTTCAAATCCATGTTCTAGTGTAGTTTCTAGTATAAGCTTTTCTTATGTAGTTGCAACTAGGTGTAGGTATTGTTTATGAAATCATGTTGGCAAGAGAATGCAAATAAATTGGGTATTCATTTTGATTTTTAAATGAAATATGCATGTATTGTTTCATCTTGCTTTTTGCCAATAAAATATAATTTTGACTAAATTGGTTTAAAAATGCTTTGTTGTAAAAATAGAAATTAACTTAGAAATATAAGGCTAAAAAATCCATTTTAAAAACATATAAACAAAATACATAAAAGAAGAATGGCATTTTATAATGCTATACACATGTGTTATAATTTATGCATAAGAGAATAAATTTTGAACAAACGCTATAACATATCATGCTATAATTCATAAATATGTAAAAAAAACTATTTGTAAGTGTTGTGCTTATGCAGGTGCTATCATACAAACTTTTAATATGTATTAGAAATTTTAAAGTTTGAAATTTAAACTCGTATTTACACATACGTACTTACGATCAAATATTATCAGTGATGTGTAAAAAGTCCGGGTCATTACACTTTGCCTGGGCAGTGGCGCACGTAGGAGGGGGCATCGATGGGAGCGGCTGCTAGAGGACCTGTCGCTCCTCTTTCTTCATTTTTTTTGTTTGAGTACGAATCGGTCAACGGGGGAGGGAGGCTGAGAGTGTATAGGAAGAGAGAAAGAGAGGTTTTATTTTATTTATTTATTTCTATAAGGTTATTTTTTATTTTGACCTCGAAACGAGACCCACCGCCTATCGTCCATAGCTAATTACCACCATTCCGAACACAATGGGATATGTGTCTTAGGATGATTCGACTGTTTCGACTAGTTTTCGTCAAAATCAAAATATAAACCTATATATTGAATTTGAACGCGCATTTCATTTTACCGGAGCCACGTATGGACTCTAAAAATTACAGAAAAATATTTTCTAGCTTCGTATTGACGATACAGTCCTAACAAATCTAATTTCATCAAATTCTAAGACCGTTTGAAAAATGGTCATTTTCTGGTCGATCGAAATTGACTGAAACTGTCAAAACACCTTTTCCCTTGCCACGTTCACATATTGATTCAGAAAAGTACGAATTTTGAAACCTAGCAATAACTTGACATCCCGGATCCAACAAAAGTGGTTTCGTCAAAAACCGAGGTAATTTGCAAAATTTCCATTTTTAAGGGCCAGAATTCCATAGCGACTATTCTGAATTTTCAACTGGGCATATCTTTTGATTCCCGCTTTGAAATTTCAATTTTTTGGATTCGCTGGGAAGTTATTCTCAAATAGATTCTAATATTTTTAGTTTCGCTAAAATCCGGTTTATTTGGAATCCTGTACATTCATTCGAAATTCGAAATCGAAATTTCAAACTACCGCGCCATTTTCAATTCCTTTAATAATTATAAATAATTATTTATATTCTAACGACGATTCAAATAAATATATACGTTCGAATTCTATTCAAAATAAATTTCTCGTCGTTTTTATTTAAAATAATTCATTTTAAATATTCAAAATTCATTAAAATTGCCAAAATAAAAATTTTAAATTGGCTCGGATTTCCGGGTTATTACAATCTCCCCCACTTAAATCTTTTCGTCCCCAAAAAGGAACGAAGCCGATAGTTGTTTAACTAATCAACTCAACGTTCATTATTTTCTTTACGGCTTAAGTTCTTCAACTTTTCAGTTTCTAAGAACTTTTCAAACTTTTCAAAAATTTGGCTAACCCCTAAATTTTCGAAAAATTTCGCCATAACCTCCCCTGCACCGAGGACTTCGGGATATTTCAAATAGCCTCTCTTGGCCCTCACTAATCCAAAAAAAAAGAAACAGCCAAGCGGCTAGTCAATCGGCTCATAAAATCATCAAAATCCCAATAAATTCGTAAACATGTACCTATTTATTGGGCAAACAATTTTATTCTTCTGCTCTAGCCTCCTTGCTATGACCTGTTCAATGTAAGTACATGTATACGTATGCAAATGCGACAAATTTTCAATACAATTCACTTTTTGGTTCAATTTGGCTAAACGGTTCAAATTCTAATTAATCACCCAATAATCAAACAACACAGTCAGCAATCAATTAGTTGATTAGCTTTTCAAATTCATAATTTTGATATATAGTCAAATCACATTTTTGATGCCAAATCGCAACAAATAATCCTACCTAATTTTGGTTCTCACACCAGTCAATAGGAAATATATAGATATCTCACTTTCGAAACACGAACATAAATCTTGATGATGGAGCTCCATCATCAAAATCATCTCCGGGCGACTAGAGTGTGATTCTATATCTATCCAGTATATTAAAACTTCGAATACACGTGGATCAGACGTATATTCAAAATCTTTCTATACTCGATTGTCCAAATGAAATTAAAATAAATATTCAAATACGTATAATACGATTTAAATTTTCAAAACAAAATTTGTTTTCAATTTAAAAATATACTCTTCACACTCGTTCTAGGAAACTACTGATCCTATCTCCAAAGAGTCATTGTCATTGGATATTACTAATCCAATTTCTGATGAATTCTTTCGTTTGGTTCTTACGTGTCTTGCTCTCGAGCATTGTAAACCAAAGCTCTGATACCAAAATGAAACGACCCGAACTTCCCCGGTAAGGAAAGCCCGGATTGCTTTGAGGAAAATACGAATCAGAACGCAAACAGAAGAACATTTCTTTGTATATTACAACAATTCCATCAGAATACAAGAATATACAGAGTATGAATAAATATTACACAGAAAATATCAGAGATTTAAATTACATTTAAATACATCGCAGCGGAAAATAATACAAAACACAACTAGAAGTAATACACGGATACAGAGCTTTCCGAGTATCGTTCCAGCTGTAAATCAGGATCCTGTGAATTTAAATCTGCAAAACCAAAACTACTTACTGCCCGTGTCAAAATAAGGGCACCCATAGTTTAGGTTCAAACAATAAACTCCAGGTCAGTCATGTGACTGGTGTGAGAACTAAAACAGTTACTAATCTTTATTTTAAAGTTAGGTAAATCAAGGGACCACGCCGTATAACACGGAACGGGTTTCCTCCCAAAAATACCAGTGCATAAAACAACAGCGCAGTGCTAAATAAAGAACATTGAACCCAGGTCCCATCACACAATGCAACACAAGCCGGAGGATAGGGTTTTACCTTATAATAGCCAAGAATGCTTGATACGTCTAAAACAAATCATTTGATACTATTATGAGTGCATACTATATAAAACAACTTCAAATCATAAGTATCAATCATAGACGGCATAAGTGCCTCATCCCACTATGTCGCCATACTAGGCTCTACAATCAAAACCGCAAAGTCACGTATTGGAAGTTGGGTTTCCATCTGTGAACCAAGGCAAGGGATCTTCCTTACTGAATTCGAGACGCTCTAGCCCATGTCTCAGGCAAGCGCGCAGACAAGCCTTTGGATCGTCAGGGTCGGTCCACCGATGTGGATTAAAATGCCTGAACACTGTGTTTCCCCACCCAATGGGGTGTCAATGAGTCAATTGACTCCATCGGCTCTACACAGTCACCGATATATCCGAGGCGCCTCGCAACAGCAACAACCACATAAGTCAAACTCGTCAGGGCGTGTAAAACCACTGACGCCACTTCTAGCTAGAAGGAAACGCATGCCCTCCCTGAAGTCCTCTCCCGTTTCTGGTTCACAACCAGGGTGTGAGGCTCGCGAATCAACGTTACACAAAGCTATGCCACACAAGCGGTGCTTTGATCATCAACCACAAGACTTTGCTTTTCAACAGAAGCCTTGATCAATTGCCACTTAGGCATGCCACACAGGCAATTCACTCCATGCGATTGATATCCATCAATATATAACCCCTGAGCTCGTACGTCTCAGAGAAGGGCGTTAAGCAAGAGAATAAATTCTCTGTCGCTAAACAAATATATATTTAACAGAAATCAATCACACAAAATAAAATCCAATGCCAGACACACAGTCCATTTACCAGTTCGTTCTGGGTCTGAACGGAACCGGAGGCACCTTGTACCTCGCATATCCATCGATCTCCAAGTACGTCTCGATGGTCGCCAACTGATTCCCTCCTCTTGGGTGTACAACCCAATCAAGATCATCAGTAATCCCCCAAACGATGTGAAGACCTCCGGTCTTCAGCCACCGTCTTCATCCTCGACACCACGTCGAATCAGTTATTCAGAATGGGATAAACCCGGTCTTTATGAATAACTCGCGTATATAATAAACAAGCTTTACACAAACACAACATACGCGTCATTCCACTTCAGAATATTCTTTTATTCAAATATTCTTATACTTTGGGAAAGGTTCCCATTAATTTTATCGTAGATAAATTCTTTAAATTTATTCTTTAATCTTCCTTTGAATATCAATTCAAATTAGTCGGTATTAGCGAACCACACCGAAGTAATCATTTATTTTATTTCTCAATCCCAACCTATTCATCCCATGAAGTAAAACTGGTAATACTTCATATCTAACACCATGGTCTTATCGGTAAATTCAATTACCATTTCACGTTCAAATTTAATTAAAGATTTAACTATCGCCTGGTGCAAAACCGGTGATACCCCATTCTCTATCATTTCAATCTAATTAAAGATTCATTAAAACTCCACTCGGTTTTAATCTTCCCAAAATCAATATCCTATCTTTAACTGGGTTAAAGAACCAATGTCATCTAAAACACGATTCAAGATAAACCCAAAATCACATTCTATTAATTATCGGGTTAAAGAACAAGTGTTATTTAATACACCGTTCACGATAAACCCAAAAATCAATTCCACTTCAATTCCAATTAAATATCATTTAATTGGTATACTTCATTAAATCTAAATAAAAAGATTTAATCTTTTCTCAACTGGGTTTAAGAACAGTGTTAATGAAGACACCATTCACGACAAAACCAAATCACATTTGATATTATATACAAGGCTCTGAATAGAAAATATATCGGCTTATATTCAATATCAAATTCTATGACCAACAAATATCGTATTAGAAATAACGATATTAATATATCTTTCAAGTTTCCATAACAATATCTGTATAATCACAAAATCCAACATCGAAATATTCCAAAGACAATTTCGATTCAAATTCATTCCAGTTCAATTATTGGAAATTCTGGTTATTCTCAAAACCATTTCAAATCCACTTTATTTATTTTAAAAATAAATAGAATTATAATTCTAGTTCAAAACTAGTTCATTTTGATAAAAAAATCAATTTTTATCTTTTCAAATTTGGAATTTTTCATCCCAATTCTTCACAAATCATTTCTTATGATTTTACACAAATTATTACTATTTTTAATAATTTTATCAAGGCCCGTACAGTCGATTTCCATTAACTGCTATCGAACTGCACTTACAGCGACCTTTTCCAAATTTTATTTGGACATAATTCCAAATCCAACCGTTAGATTTCAAATCTCTAATATTCATTAGAAATCTCTTTTCGATACGAACCCAACGGTTCTGGTTTTAGGAGAATCCAACGGTCGGATCTCCCGTAATATCCGTTCGAAGTCAATGGTCGAAACTCGCGAACTGCCGAGGCGCGGCGCGTTCTATTCAGGCCATTATATATATATAATATATTATATATATTTTGTCGATTTCCTTTCAAAACGTATTTTATAAATCGTTTTAAATTCGTTTTCAAAATGATTTCAACTTCATATTCAATTTCGAATCAAAATTGAATATCCACATGATTGATATACAATTGATAATATTTTCAAAATGCTATATTTTGAAATCATTTCCTTTTCTATATTCATTATAAAAACGAATATAATCGATATAAATATCGTTCGCGTCAAAATGGCGCATATCTAACCAACACGGCTTTATATGTTTCAATAACTTCGTTATTCTATTCAACAAATGAACATTTTCTTCAACGCATGAATATTTATTTTTCTATTCAACACATGAATTTTATATTTCTATTCAACACATGAATATTTATTCTATTCAACACATGAATTTATATTTCTATTCAACACATGAATATTTATTCTATTCAACACATGAATTTATATTTCTATTCAACACATGAATATTTATTCAATTCAACACATGAATATATACTTCTATTCAACACATGAATATTTATTCAATTCAACACATGAATTTATATTTCTATTCAACACATGAATATTTATTTTTCTATTCAATACATGAATTTTATATTTCTATTCAAGACATGAATATTTATTTTTCTATTCAACACATGAATTTTATATTTCTATTCAACACATGAATATTTAATTTTCTATTCAACACATGAATTTATATTTCTTATTTGCCAAATTGGAATGAGGCCCAATCAATTACTATATAACATTAATTATATGGATTCCCTACAACACATGTATATAACAGCAACGATAATTCATCAACCATCATTCAGAGTGCACTGCACAACTGCATAAGCATTAAATATAAATAATTAATGCTTACCCAGTCTGTCAACCCATCGATTGACATACAACTAAACAATCGGGATTAGTGTACGTCAAATATTATCCCAATACCCGTGTGGGGTTTCAAATAAACAAACACTGAATAATATTTGTGCATTTGGGCGATGTGTAAATTTATCGTCCCAATCAATATCAGTCTCCGATTTCTTTATTAATATTTATTTTATATACACGTTAAAAATTATATTTTTAACTATAAAATATTTTCCACTATAAAATATTTTATTTCATTCCATATCACACAATCAACTATCATAACACAACAATCAAACAAACAAGTCATCCATGGTCTGTGGACGACGGGTGTCGGGTACTACTAAACACCGCCTGCATCCTAGTATATATTTCAACTAGAAATAAAATTAAAAGTGAGGAGTTCTCACCGACTAGCTAACCAGACGCCACGACTCTTCATATGTAGGAAATCTTCGTCGTGCTTCTAACGAGATCTGTTTCACGCAGTTCATAATAAAAATCACGTTTTTATTTCAATTCTATAAATTATATTTTTACTTTCGATGTAAACAATATAAAGATCGAATTTTTATTGCTACTTCATATATATAAAAATCAAATTTTTATACTTTTAAAAATATTTTCATACCACACACTAGTTAAAAATCATATTTTTAACTTGCCAAAAATATTTTCTTTATACGATAACAATCATTTCTTTATAGCGATGGAAAATCTAACTTTATATGTTAAAAATCCAAATTTTATTCGACTAAAAGTCTAAACTTTATACATAGAAAAAAATGCTATTTTTCTAAGGATTAAAATCGAAGAAAATCATACATCATATACATGAAAACCATTTCCTTCTATTACCAATAAACAAATAAAAATCATGACTTTACTTTGCTAAGGTTAAAATCATGGTTTTATTACTTTCAAAATCATATCTTTATTGCTAAACCCTTCACATAAAAATCACAGTTTTAAAACAAGATTATTTCATATAAAAACCCATATTTTTAATTGCATGAACAAATTAAAAATAGAAATAAATAAATAATAGCTCACCGACGCAATTTGGGGGACTGGGATGGCGTGCTGGAGGAGGTGTTGCGGTGGTGGTTGGCCTGGCGGTGGTGGCTCAGGGGCGTTGGCGGTTTCAAATCGATTTGGGACAAATGTGGGAGGGTGCTCGCGCTGGAGAGAGGGAAGGGGAGGAGGAGGTCGCGGTTGAGTGGGGCGCTGCCTGGGCGGTGGCGCACGGAGGAGGGGGCGTCGATGGGAGCGGCGGCTAGAGGACTCGTCGCTCCTCTTTCTTCATTTCTTTTTTTTGGTTTGAGTATGAATCGGTCAACGGGGAGGGGGGGGGGGGGGGGGGGCTGAGAGTTTATAGGAAGAGAGAAAGAAAGGTTATATTTTATTTACTTAATTCTATAAAGTTACTTTTCATTTTGACCTCGAAACGAGACCCACCGCTTGTCGTCCATAGCTAATTACCCCAATTCCGAACACAATAGGATATGCGTCTTAGGCTGATTCGACTGTTTTGACCAATTTTCGTCAAAATCAAAATATAAATCTATGTATTGAATTTGGACGCGCATTTCCTTTTACCGGGGCAACGTATGGACTCTAAAAATTCCCGAAAAATATTTTCTAGCTTCGTACTGACGATACGGTCCTAACAAAACTAATTTCATCAAATTCTGAGATTGTTTGAAAAATGGCCATTTTCTGGTCAATCGAAATTGACTAAAACTGTCAAAACACGTTTTCCCTTGCCACGCTCACATATTGATTCAGAAAATTACGAATTTTGAAACCTAGCCATAACTTGACATCCCGGATCCAACAAAAGTGCTTTCGTCGAAAACCGAGGTCGTTTGCAAAATTTCCATTTTTAAGGGCCAGAATTTCATAGCGACTATTCTGACTTTTCAATTGGGGATATCTTTTGATTCCCGATATGAAATTTCAAATTTTCGGATTCGTTAGAAAGATATTCTCAAATAGATTCTAATATTTTTGGTTTCGCAAAAATCTGGTTTATTTTGAATCCTGTACATTCGTTTGAAATTCGAAATCAAAATTTCAAACTACCGTGCCATTTTCAATTCCTTTTATAATTATAAATAATTATTTATATTCTAACGACAATTCAAATAAATATATACATTTGAATTCTATTCAAAATAAATTTCTCATCGTTTTTATTTAAAATAATTCATTTTAAATATTCAAAATTCATTAAAATTGCCAAAATAAAATTTTTAAATTGGCTCGGATTTCCTAGTTATTACAGTTTTGAACACGTTTATGTAATTTTATACAATAATTACTGCTGAATTTGTCTACTTATTGTTGAATCTCTTGTTTGTATAACAGTGTTCCTGCTGATGTTGTTGTCTTGGCGTTGTTGGAGTTTGGCAATGATAGCTATTTTATTCATTTGTATTTTAATAGTTCTGTTGATATAGTGAGAGATGTCGTTTGTTGATATACTGAATATTTGTATTAACTTTGTTAATATTTTGTATAAGTGCATAGATGTTTGAATAAATTCATAGTAGCTAAATGTCGGTACAGAAGTATTTTTATACCTGATAATATATACAAGTAGTCTCTATTGTTGCATAGATGTATGCAAGTATTCTTATTATGTGCATGCAAGTATTCAAATTTTCAGTTTGTGTGCAAACTCTGTTTTAACTTTCAGTATTTCTTCCCTATTTAGTCTTGAATTTGTTTATTTAGTCATCAAATTCTACAGTACTAATTTGGTTTTCTACTCCAAAAATCTTCTGAAGTTCTGATAGTACAGTAAGTAATTTAAAAAAACATCAGTAGCGTTTTTTGGAGTAATGCTGCAAATATTAGCATTTGAGTAACCAATTTTATTGAAAAAATGCATAAAAGTATGTAATATATTATTTATAACTGTACAGAAGAAAGCAACATTTCATAAAATCATGAAAAAGTAGTAGAACTTAATTCAATACATAAATTTCCAAGAACTTCTGTGTCAATAGATTATTATCAACAATCCAACTATAAAGTTTGCAATTGAGAATTTCGTGAGCAAGCTCAGCATGTTGTTCATTAACATCCACAACACCATATACTTCATCATCTTCAATGATTTCTTGGTTCTCACTTCTCTGTTTCATGATGTTAATAACAAACATGCCATGATCTACACTGCAGAAATTTATAAAACATTAACACCTTGTTTGAATAATTCTATTTGGTATGATAACAAGGGTATAAATATGCAATCATTCTTAAAATCTATATACTAGTATGTATGCAGGTTTTCGAAATATCAGTGTACAAGAATCCTATTATTTACATAAATAAAAATGAATACATATAAACAAGTTTTTATATTACATACATACAAATATGCAAAAAAAACTAGATATCTGCATACAAGCATGCAAATATTGTTAATATCTGACTTCAAACATGCAAATATAATTGATATTTGTATAAAAGCATGCAGATATTTTCAATATATGCATACAAGCATGCAGATATTTAAAATATCTGCATACCAACATGAAAATATTGTCAATAACTGCATACAAGCATGCACATTCTATCAAAAATTGCATATAAACATGCAAATATACATGATAACTGGATACAAGCATGCAGAAACATACATACATGCATATGGATACTTGCAAATGAACTGAGTTTATTTTCTTACATATGGCCTTGTTGTGGGCAATTAGCCAATTCAAGCTCTCTGGGTTGTTGAAAATTCTTCTTCTCCAATTTTTTTTATCACTCCATTCATGTAAAGACTCAGCATAAAAACAAATATATACATACAAACATGCATATGAACTTGAAATTACTGAAATTTCACTCATACTTCAAATTAAAAGTTATTCAAACACTCAATTAATCTATTGTTCTACTGTAAGCAAACATTGTTATTACATGCATATATTCAACCATCAAACACTTAATACATGCACAATTGTATGCAATAGTCAATATTATCTTCATATACGCGTACAACTATCTGTTTTCATTTGCACAATTGCATTCTACATTACTGGCTTGAATTCAATGACTTGTAGAAAAAAAACCTACAATTTCAACATTATGTCCAATATTTCTAATCTGGATTGTATAAATATGAAAAAACCTTGAACTAAATCTATACTTTCATGCTGTATATCTGAAAAAATGCATACAACCATGCATATATCTGTTGATAGTTGCAATTCCGTATAATGCCTTTCAAACTTTTTTTTTCATATTTGGATACAACGATAAACCTGAATTTTTTTCAAACCTTCAACAGTTTTTCAACCTAACTTGCATGTATAATTGAATATAACCATATAATCATGCAACAATTCCAGGTTAATTCATATTTTAATAGGAAATACAACTATAATATGCGTTGTTTGACAGAAATATACAACAATCAAAATTTTACCTTCGTTCTAGCTATGTCGATGAACACTTCAAATCAAATCTTCACTGGTTTTAGGTTTTTTTTGATCGATCGGCAGTAGAAAAGGCTGAAAGGTTTTAATTTCCCCCTTTTATTGGCTGCCCTAGTTATGCGAGGTGATTAATGAAACAATCAAAAGAGGATTGAGGGTTTTTATGGTATGGAGGGATATAATCGGAATTTTATTTGCCGCTTTTCAAAAACAGGGATGAAATTTGTATAGTTTTTATGGCCGGGTTTTTTTTTATATTTTGAAACATAATAGGGACCAGCAAAAAACGCACCCATATTTAAATTTGTAAAAATTACCCAAAATTTCAATTTCCTCCAAATTGGACAAATTTGGTGTCTATGCGAAGCTCTCGTCGCCACGATCGCAGCAGACCTGGAATCGCCAAATTTCGAACTCGTATGTAAAAGATATTGCATTACGAACATTGAACATAAAATTAAATAAATGTTTCGCGTTTAAGCCCTTCACCTTTTTTTTCAAACGACACCCTCAACTTAAAATGCTCACCACGGCCAAACCGTAAGTAAGAATTGCACGAAACCAGCGACAATCTCTCTGGCTTCTCCCCCTCCTTCCACGCCTGGTGGTCCCCCTCTCCAGTTCGCCACGTAAGCCCCACGATCTACAGTTGAACGAAAAAACTTCCTTTTCCGTTCATCTTAGTGTTGTGGCCGCCTCGGTACTCCAAATGCCACCAATTTTTGTCAGTAGCTAGTTCTCGACCTCCCGAACAACTTTCGTTCAGGTCACTTCGCCTGAAAATGTACGGATCGATGGGAAATTGCTCATCTTTGCGACTGTCCTGTTTCAGCACCCCTCCAGTAAAATTGGCATTCCGGCCAACTCCGACCACCTGAGACCATGCCACCACCGCCAAAAGAACCGTATGCTTCCTCTCTACCACTTCCTGAAGTCGCTCGACCTAACTCTCTTCGTGGGGCCCGCAATACCCAAAAACGAAAATAGACCTGCTTTGTTTGGATTGAGATTCCGGCGAATCCGTGCGACGATAAGTCATGAATTTTTCGCGATAGGTAGTGGTTATTGATATGAAAAAAACCCAGAAAGGGTTTGGTCTGATTTTGTTCTGATTGAGAGATATAAATTATTTTGTTTTCAGGGGCTAATTTGCAAAGAAGTTTTTAGAGGAAGGAGTGTTGCCGCCATGAAAATGAAGGAAAAGGAGGCTGATAAGTTATGAGAGAATGATATATTATATAGAGGTTGTGAATTTTCTATTCAAGTCCTTGTCTGTTATAACTTATATAATAATAAGCCTTTGTGTTGTAATTTTCTTTAATTTTTAGTCCTTTTCTTCGTTTTAAAAACTGTGTGATCACATACTAATTTCAATTTGTCTGAAAATTGGAATACAGCTATTTCTTAACATTACGAACCCATAGAAACTGATTTCGTTAAATTCCGAGTCCGTATGAATTATTAATGAATTTTTAAAGTTTGAAAATTGACTGTTTTCATTGAAAAATTAATAATGACCACATACTGACTCCAAAAATTATGAATTTTGGAATCTAGCAATAATTTAATATTCTGGATCCATAGAAAGTGGTTTTGTCTAATTCAGAGGTCGTTTGCAAAATTCCCATTTTTAAGGCGTATATATTTAATATTAAAAATACAAATAAATATGAATAATTTCTGAAACTTGAAATATATAAGTGTTTATACTTTTTCAATGCATAAACATCATTTTGAACTCAATGGAAGTGGTTTCGAGTCCAAATTCATTCGTATGCAAAAAGTAGAGTTTTGGGCCATATATATTGTATATATAAATTCCATAGCGTTTTTCTGAAATTTTAATTTTGTCATAACTTACAAATTATAAACTGAAATCTTAATTTCTAAAATTATTGGAAAGATATCGTCAATACGGTCCCAGCGTTTCTTGTTTCGTCCAATTCTGAATTATAACGAATTTTATATATTTTTCCAAAGTTGAAAATCGAATATTAAAATTACCACGCCATTTCAGGCTCGAAATTGAATTAATATAAATTTTTATGTTTTATTCCTCAAATAAAATAAGTTTTTAATTGTTATAATTTTAAAATAAATTATTTTAAATATACTAAATCCATTAAATTAACTAAAATAAAAAAAATTAATTTTGCCCCAAAATTCTGGGTCGTTACATCATGTCTCGGTTTGAAAACATAGGAAAATGTATACATAGTACTTCATTTCATGTTTCACATATATCGCACTTGTATAAATGTTCATTTACATAAGATTTCTTTCCAAATCATGTTTTCAAACATATCATTCTTATATACGTAAGATTCTATTTCAAACCAGTTTCCTTCCAAATCAAGAGTTATCTAATTTCGTCGTCGTTCATATATGAGTTTTGAAAACTTTCATATCAAATATCTTGAAATTTCCATATCAATCTCAATGTCAACTTTGATTCTAAGTCGATTCGATATTTGATATCATTCAAATTCAAATTTAAATCCTCAAATCGACTTGCTATCAAAACATCACATTTGATTTGGATTTTCACATTAGGCATATCGTTATTCAAACGAATCTTCTTACTCAATTATTCAGACTAAAACTGCTCGGATCAAAATGCACACTTTTTAGAATAATTAAATAGTTTGAGTAAAATAGTAGTTCTGGAATAAAATAAATTTGAATAAGAAAATAAGATAGAAAGCTTTAATATTATAAGCCACATAACATAGTAAAGTACAAAATGATTTAGGTAAAATAGTTTAGGTAGAATAGATTAAGTAAAATGGACTTGAGTAAAATAAGAGTTTTGGTATAAAATAGATATATCAAAATAGGTTTGGTAATAGTTTAGGAAAAGATAAGCTTGTCAAAATGAGTTAAATAAAATAAATAGTTAAATAAGACAAAAATTAGAATACTATATAAATTGTTAAATACAAATAATTGAGACAAAATAGAAAGCTAAGTATAAATACAATGTGGTTTGAGCGAAACAATGAATAAAATAGATAAATAGCTAAATACAAAAAGTTTAAGTAAAACAATAAATAGATGCGACTTTGAGAAAATAGTTTAAATAAATTCGATAGTTTTCAAAACAAGAGGTTTGAATAATCAGATAAGTTTGGCAAAAGATTGAATTAAATGACTAAGTCACGATAAAGTAGTTTCAATAAATTCAGTACTTTAGTTAGAATAAAATGACGGAAAAATGTATGATAACTATAAAATAAATAACACTTATTTCAGGAACTGATCTAATCCGAGCCAATTATCCGAACCTTACAAAATTCAGTTAACGCTGATTCGATGTCGAAGTTAAACTCAAGTTTAACTTAAGATTTCATTAGTTACATTCTACTGTCCAAATTAGATCGTGCTTAAATTCCACCAAAATCCTAAACTTCAAATTTAAAAATATTAAGTTCATTACTTCCTCAAATCGAGTGTTATCCATTTCCGAACCTTCCCGAAAATTTTATCAATTCATAAAACCATCCATAAATGAAATCTCTTCAAATCATATTGCCAAAAATATATTTTCTTCCAAATCATTATTTTCTCAAAATATTTAAAGTGAATTTCTCTTTAACTGTTCCAACAATTTATATTCATATTATATAGTCATTTGTTATAATAGTCCTCAAATTTCTCTTTAATCTTTGTCTTGTTCAAAATATGTCTTAAAATAAAATTTCCATTTTGTTGGAGAAATCTCTTGAGATATTTCTTTACAAAATTAAATATTGAACATCCTCAAATTTAATAATTCTTTACCTTTAAACTTTATAATTTGAACACGTTGCATTTAAACTTAAATTTCAAATTAACTAAACAATTAGATTAAAATATATTTTTGCATTCAAGAATTTTTTTTCTTTAAACTTTGATCTTAAAACTAAATCGTTTAGATTCATAAGTCAAATTTTACAAAGTAGCCTTTCTCTTTCCAAGACATCTAATAATATAAGGTTTTATTCAAATTCACATTTCGAAATTCAATATTGGTTTCAAAATATTTCATTTCAAAATTCCTTAATACTAGTACATAACATTGATATATTTAAATCATGTACATCAGAATTTTAGGGATACAAGCTAAAGCTTCAAGAATGATTAGGATTCATAATTGTCGAGGATTATTCGCTTTTTTTCCGATAATCCGAATCTACGTCGAAATTCTTTCTCTGTCGGGTTCAGGTAATACGGCAGGAGGATTAGTGCAATCCAAATCCAAATGTCCCCTGTTTATACAGTTCCAACAAAAGTACGTGATGCTCTCATCCTCATTTACTTACTTAATAAATACTTCTTCCTAGTTGGGCGAAGCATAACTTGTCTACCACGCTGCCTCTTGGTACAGTTTCGAGCAATGTGCCCAGTCTGGTGGCAATGGTAATAGACCGTCAATCTGTCAACCGACAAATCGAGTGCATGTTTCTTCTTTTTCACTTCAAGGAAATGACTGAGAAAATGTCCTTTCTCTCTACATTTAAAACATGTTATCTCAAAACGAGAATAGCGATCCTTCACATATCATTTATTCTTTTTTCCTCGGCACATAGCAGCGTAATGTACCTTTCATGACTTTGGTAGCAAATGACATTATCATAGGGGTCAAGTCCTTGTCTTTCCTTAATTCACCTTTCACATTCCGCAATCACTTCCTCCCTTCCCTTACGCTCTACCACTCTTCGCTCTCGACGTACTTCCTTCTGTGCTTCAGTTCTAGCCATTTCGAATTAATATGGTGGTTTATCCAAGTTCCTATCAAATTAGGAGCTTTTATGTTTAACTTGGATAGATTTTTGACTTATCGATCCATTTATTAATCCTTTTATAATAACTTAAATTTTATGCGTTCATGATTAAGATTAACAAAATAAGTATTGTTTATTATGATTTTCCTATTTTAAAAACCATTTGTTTTCTTGAAGATTTTATAATACTTTTGTAAATAACAAAATTTACTTATACACATATTTCTTCGATAAATTTCGAGTAACTTGGTGACGAATTTCGATTGGAATCGAGATTCAAATCCAAGGTGCAATCGAGTGGTGATTCGAATTTTCTTTTTTTTCTTCTTTTTTTTTTTCAAAATACTTTATATTTCAAAATACTTTATATTTGAAAATATTTCTTTTCAGAATACGCTTTCTCTTAGAGTTATTCTAGTGTCAATTCCACTCTTTCTTAGGTATTTCTACTCTATCTCTAATGAGTTTTTAAGCCCGATAAGCTAGGCTTTGTTTAACCAAAGTTCTGACACCAACTTGCAACGACCTACACTTTTGACTGCTCCAAGTTGGTAATTAAAACAACTAGAACCGTTCAAAACGGAAAATTGTTATGGCTTACAGGTTTTAAAATAGAATTAGAGACAGAATCATAGGTTACAATTACTTGCAGTGGAATGAATTTTATACAAATCATAGTTTATACAATATTTGTACAGCGGAATGCACACATACATAAATTTAAATGAATAAGATTATACAGTTTTGTTAGGCTTGCGTACGAGTGCATCTTCACGTGCCTCTCTATCTTTGCGAGCTGAAATCTTTAGATCTTCAACACTTGTGATCTGACCCGAGTGTTCCATGCAAAACATAAAACACTCGAGTCAGGATTAAACTTATTTCAAGTAAGTCAAACTCAATAAAATACTGTAATAAAATAGTTAATCCTAACGTGAATAAGAATTTATCACATTTCGAGTACCCTAATGGTGCAAGTAAACTACTTAAATGGGTTTGACAAAATTTGCGGTAACTTGGGTTTCAAAACCAGTGTTGCTAACTACTGCATGCACGACCAATAATAGTGGCTTGTTTGACATAGCAAATTATATCCTAAAGTAACAAGGTGCAACATGGTCTGAAGTTCGAGCAAGTGGTAAATAATTCACAAGGTCAGTGCTAAGCATACAACAGCCCAATTATAAATGCCAAGTGCGAACAGGTAGAACTCAAAATACAAGATGCCAAATTGTTTAAAAGTAGTGATGGTCAAGTTTATAATGCTGCAGCCCCATTTCCATATCTGCAAGTAAGGACCATGACCCAAGTAATTGACAACAAGGCATGAGGTAAGGCTAAAAAGGTATGACATACAACAGAATACAAAACTAATATCATTTAATATTATATAGGTACATGCAACATACGAACATAGCTGTCTAGATTCCTTCATGCCATTAGTGTATGTAAACTTGTTTCAGTTTTTACTAAATGGGGTATGCAAAGTCAATGTAGCTGGTATATATATATATATATATATATATATATATATATATATATATATATATATTAATCAAAAGTGGGTAGGTGCAGAAATATTTTCAGCGAGGATAAGCAACATGGCTTGGGTATATTTCAAGCGCCAGAGAATAAATAGAGCATGAGTGCATAAAGTAATGAACTTCAGGATTCCACAAAGATGTGTATAGGGTATATATATTTGTGTGTGTGTGTGTGTATATATATATATATATTCAGGTTTCAAATATTTCAAAGTAGTATGGTGGACATTCTTGACGAAGTGACAAAGGCATAGTGCGACTGTGTCACGACACATGTATACATGCATATAACTGCATATATACACCTGTTGTTTACAACACATACAAAATTTAATGCCCATAAATTGCATGCACAAATTTCCATACATGTATACAAACACTCGTGTATTTATATACATACATACATACATATATATATATATATAGGAACATAAGGTGCAAGTATAGGGTTATGGTAAATGGTCACGGAAGTGTACCGGTTTTGCAACAGGCCAGTACTGGTCTGGCTCAACATCTGCAAATTTTGAGATTCAAATCAGTTTAAGTCATGTAGGGCAACAATGCACAGGGGTTCGGCACTTGATAAATAGTGGCTTGAGGTTCAAAAGCATGAGTGAGAGAACCAATATGGGACGAAAGAGCATGGTTTATGGTTAACAATTTAAGTGCCCGATAAATTTCTCATGTCAAAATCAAAGTTTCTTATGCAAATAGTACTTTAAGTTCAGGTTACAATTCACGTAAAATAGTTGTGTATATGCATAGAATAATACATGAGTATATGTACATATATGTGAATATATTTTTATATATACACACACACACACGTGCTGGCATACATATATACACAACCATAAATCGTGATTCGAATGGCATGGTAAGTATCAAAGCACAACAGTATTGGAGTACAAAGTTCAGTACATCAAAAGGAGCACGGTAATAGTTCAATCATATGCAAATTCCAAATGTAGCAACACGGTCTCGGGTTTGGTAAACTTCACAAAATAAAAGGCCCAATAGCATGGAAAACAAGGACGATAGGGGTAAAGACACACATTTTCAGGTCATAACATTCCTCTATATGTATCATGCAGGCATCTTAGCCCAAGTGTAGAGAGACTTAGGTAGAAACATCAAGGTTGTGGCCATGGCAACATATATGCCATAAAAATATATAAACATGATATAAAATTAGCAGGACCAAACCCATTTCGAATACACGGAGAAGGCATGGAAAGTGAGCAGTTTTATAGCCCAGGTTATGGTCACCCAAATTTAAAGACACGACAATTCATAAGGGCAGCAACAACATCAAGTGTCATGGCCATTTAATCATAAAGGAAAATCAACAACCAGACTCATACTATTATACTCAGTTTTATGTTGGTGTTTAAATACTTGAAACAAGGCTAATCATGAGACTAACTCACCTTGCAGCGGCGACGAATAGGGCAGGAGCTCGGATAGGCGTAGGTAACAGTAGTGGTTGCTCGGTATGATGGTAATAGGTGGTGCACGCTTCTGGAATTGACTAGGAGGTGGAGCGAGCTCAAAAGGCTTAGCACACATCACCGACAGTGATGTTAATGGGAGGCTTGGAGATGATGGGTGGCGAATTGAGAAGGGGAAGAGTGATTTTTGGATTTGGGGGAAAATCCGATTTTTCGATGGGGATGGATAATACCGGCTATTGGAAATAAAGAGGAAGAGGAAGTTGTTTGTTGAGAACGAAAGCAAGGGGGTACGCACCTTTTATAATACAAATGAATGGAACATGTGTTGAAATTATTTGTTGAAAACGGTGGTGCATGCTTCTAGAAAAACACAACATGTAATTCATTTTCAAATAGAAAAGGACAGGTGTTGAAATTTATAGAAAGGTGAAGACAAGTGGCAAATAATTTTAGCAGCCAATTTTTTGAGTCAAAATTTTGTAAGATATTGTTTGAATGAAACATTGCTTGTGAACGAAATACAAATGTTAGGCTAAAACACAGCCGAATTGAAACATCGTTGTTTACACGTTTTTAAATTTCAAAAATCATCTAACGATTAAATTAAACAAATGTGACGAGATGAACACAGTATTTTGTACAAACCGATTCTTCATTCGAAATCAATTATACTTACCGATTTGAAAAGCTAACTTAAATGAATTCGTTCTTTACCTTGTAAATAAATTCCTAAACTTATATTTTGTAATAAATTTTAAATATCCGAAGAAATTCTGATTTGTTCTAGTATCGTTCATTCGACAAAGACATTCATATCAAGATTAAGTTCATATTCAAAAGAGTTTAATATTCGAAGTAGCTTCAAAAGTAAGTTAGATTTTGATTTCATAACTGAATTACAAAATATATAACATTCATTTTTACCATCAAATCTTGATATAATTTAAATTTTAAACATTGAAATTTTTGGCTAGTTATAATACAGGTCGTATTAACATCACTGTCTACCTCTGACTCCACAAAATATTAGCTACAACTTCTCCATGATGACCCCAAACATAATACTAAGGTACAAATCCGTTTTTTCATAAATGGACATCCACAATATCGGGTAACAAATACTTCAAATGTCAACATTTACTACATGGACAACAAATTTCTGGATTGTTTCCGTTATTGCTTAAAGTGAACTCAACAAAAACGTTTATACCATTAAAAAAAATCTTCTTTTATTGAGCTTCTTTGTCTTCTTGTTTGATACATCCAACTCCTCCAATGAACAGAATAATCTATCATTTTTCCTATTAGAGAAAATATACATCAACTCAAATACACGAATAAACAACCAAAAAGTTTCTGCAAAGAATAATCCAAGCTATATCAGCAAACCATGAATCAACAACAGACTGAACCTGAAACAACTCGGTCAGACTCGAGTATTACATACATGGATCGGTCTAGTTTACAAATCAGTTTTGATAAAAGGTGAAATAAAGTATCAGCCAGATACTTATTCATTTCCATAAGAAAAAGGAATCTTATAACATAGATTTATATGGATATTCTAATACAATAATTTCCTTTCCATTAGAGAAAAATGTCACACATAGGTCAACAAGGCACATTATTCTTAAGTACATAAGATTGGTATATGGCTATGAGAGCAAGAAACAAGAACATGGGTTGAAACAGTACCATAGCATGAATTATTCAATCACCACGTTTAGGGTTATCAACACTTAGGATCACATAACACGAACGAAAGACTCAAAGGCGCATAGAAATCACAAGGTGAAATCACAAAACCACGTTATTCACTGAATCACAAAATCTTGGAATTACTGAAACACAAAATCATGGAATCCATGAAACTCTATTATGAGTTTAAAAACCAATAATGAAATCACCACAATTAATAATAATAATCACTATGATGAAATCAATGATAAACACAAAACACGGAAACAAAGAGTTTGGATCCAACACAGAGTGGCATGTCAATGGTATGCCTGCACATGCTATCACACAATGTCTTAAAGCCATAACCAATACTATATCAAACAGAAGGGTACCCGGATGACTCGAAGGTCCATAGAGTTCACACAACAATAGAAAATTATAGTTTTGACCAAGTTAACTTCGAAATCACAAATAACTCGAAACACTAAACTTTTAGAACACAATCTAAGATTTCCAGAACATTAAGAATTGTCGAATTCGGACCTCAAATGTGAAAAATACGCTCAAATTACATAAAACGTGTAGCTCAGAACATTACCATAAAAGACAGTAAGTTTGCATCAAGGTTATTGGCCCATAATGCTAAGAACTTTCAAATGTGTTTAACATAAAAGTTATCACATTCTTTCTAAGGTTTCCAGAACTTCAAAAAAAAAAAATCCAAGTTCCGATTTAAAATGAAAGAGATACACTTAATTTACTAACAACAATTCATAAGTAAACATGCAACCCTAATTTGTAACTTGCAACACCAAGAAATTGGGACATGCAACCCTAATTTGTTTACTCTTAATTGATTTCCTTCCATTTCAGTAATAGATTTGAGCAGGAGGCTAGGCTAGAGAGCTTGTGTGTAACACCCTGAATTTTGAATGATTGAATTAACTAAATTTAAGAACACTTAATTTTTAAAAGAGGAATGAAGGGAAACGGGTTGCACCATTGCCTTCTTCTCAGAATTCTGCATGGAATAGAGTCCAAGTTTTCAAAAAAGGAGTGCGGATGAAGGAGATATGACCCTCGGAAGATAAGAAAAAAAATTATTTGAGCAGGTCGACCTCCCAAGGTGGGAGGTCGACCATAGTGTCGACCTGTGTACTCCCAGGTCGACCTGGGGGTCGACCTCCCTCTTTGGGGGGTCGAACCTGGTTCGACCAGGTTGCTGGATGGTGCGATTTTTTGGACTGGGATGATTTTTGATGGTCCAGATCAGTTCTAGGGTTAATCCTAAGTCCTAAATATCTTCCTACACCTATATATACACCCTAAGACCTAACCCTAATTCATAAATATTATCTATAACACCATTATGCTGTCAAACTCTCTCTTAAACCCTAGCCGCCGCCTCTAAATCAAATCTCAAGTATTCAACTTCAACTCAAATTAAAGATTAGAGCTTCTACAACAATTCAAGAAGATAAATCAGCAACTCCGCAATGTTTCTACACCAATTTCAGTGCATAATTCTATTCTTTAACAAAGAAAGGTGAGTACGGTGATTTTCACAATATAATGGGATTAAAAGTAACATGATGAAGTTGTAAAGAGGATTCATATGTATGTATATAATTTAAATCTCATCCAAGTTTTCACCTTTCTGATTCATGTCATCATATGCCTATGTTTCTATGTAAAGTTCATACCTTTTATCAGTTTATTCATGTTGAATCTGTCATTATGCCTCTATGCCAATTTATATGCCCTTTTATTTCATGATGTTGTGTTAATTCCAATTTTCTGTGATTTGATTCTTTCTTCTTATCCCTATTCCTTTTATTTTTGGATCTAGGCTACCTTCGAGCCTATGTTAAAAATACGCGCGAATGCGAATACGTGGAAACGATGGGAATATGTGAAATATAGAAAATTGGATATTATTGGATATTTTGGATAATTGGATAATATGTGAAATTGGCATATTTGGGTATGAATTACATGGAATTGATGAAATTGCCTATAATTGTAAATTTACAATTGAGGCTAATTAATATGTAATTAGTGGCAATTTGGAATAGGCAATACTAAAAGCATAATTATATGTTTAATTAGATATACATGACATGAAAATTAGGTATGGGTAAAATACAATTATTAATAAACCTTTGACACGAGGTTAGGCACAATTGTGGCGTAAGACAGCCCGGAACTGCCCAGCAAATCCAGCTACCACAATTGGACGTCTAATGTGAGAGGTCAAAGGAATGAATTGTAGGCATAATGGTTAATGGCACAAGGTTAGACCCGGTTCGTGGCGTAAGACTACCCGGAACCGCCCGACAAATCTAGCGGCCACAAAATGTTCGGTCTAATGTGGGAGGTCATGCACCGTTCGTCATAAGGAATGAATTAAGGAATACTAACCATAATAAGACATGGGTATGGTTAGAGGGTTAATTGGGGTGACATGTAAATTATGACATGTAAATATGGACTTAACCGGAATAAGATAAGACATGTAAATTATGACATGTAAGTATGAACTTAACCGTAGCATGTGTAAGACATGGACATTTAAATTAAATGGTTAAGTGGGAGAATAACCTAGTGGGGACCAATCATAGGTCAACCAGTAACCCGTTTGAGTATCTAATTGGGCCCGGTACTAGGCCGAGGTTGGGGCACACTTACTGGACTTAAATGTAAGAGGTCAAAACGTGAATAGCGGTGGCAACGCAAGTCCAACGGGTTCATCTGCGTGCATGGGTCCGGGCTGGTATGTAAGACGTTGTTGCATCGTGTGGGTATGGCCGTGCATTTTTATGTTGGTATCGTGGTTGCCACTTTGGGGAGTGATACACCCCACTGTGGGGTCAGCTTGGGTGCCTACAGGGTTTAGGGAACTGATCGAATGGGTAGGGTAACGGTACCTTAGCGGTGGTAGGAGTAAGACGACACCTACGATAGCAGCTAGGTACAAGTAACTACCAAGCTTGTCATGTAGGTACAATTAGTGGGAAGGGATCAACCATTAGTAAATGGAGACTAGTAGATGTCTGGTGTAATTAAGTAATGTGGTGTAACTTAGCAAAGGTGCGGTATAATGAAATACATGTTGGTCGAGTTGGATAGTCCTTTGGGTGCTAGTCTGATGTTGACTTCGGTCTTCGGGGTTAGTACTTGAGGGTTGTTCGCTTAGGCAAGGCGTAGTGTTGTCTTAGTACTTAGGAACAGAATCATCATGTCCATCCTTTTTGTCTACCTTATCTATGTTACAGCCATATCATGATGCCTATTTATGTCTTGATCATTTACCTTACCTATTATTTGTTAAATTACTGGACTCGCCGGATTTATGTCTGACCCATTTTCTTTCCACCTCTTTTCTTTCCTCCCCCCCCCCTCCCCCAGGTCCGCAAGGAAGGAATACTACAACTTAGTGCCGATTTCTTTCAGTAGCTTGAAGAGAGTATATGTATTGCTTTGGACTCTCTCATCTTTATGGCTTTGTTTATGCTCAGTGGGGAATTATGCATTTATGTTAGTATTTTCTTCTTTATGTACTTTGAAGTTTTTGGAAAAGACTATTGATCCTGTTGCAATGGTTTTGGAAACTACTTATGTAAGCTTGTTTTGAGTTATGATGCAATGAAATAAGTTTTATCTTCCGCTGTGTTGTTTTATTTATTTATTCTTGTAATTTATCTGTTCTATACAACAATAACGCTTCATGGACATTGATGCATTCCCTTTGTAAGTGACATTAATGGACGTGGGGTGTTACACGTGGCATCAGAGCTATGGTTACAAGAACGGATAAAAAGTTTTGAAAAGTGTTTTCAAAAGTATTATTTTCCTAGAAAGTATTTTCAAAAACCTGTTTTAAAGAAGCTATTTTCAAGGAAAGTTTACTTTAAGGAGCATAATCCCCGCAAGCCATACATCTCTCTTTCGCTTCCCTTGTTTTGAAACTCTTTCTTTTTATTTTCAGCATGTCTGGAGCATCTGAGATACCAGAGGGTGTTCATGTACTCAGTTGGTTTCGTCAATATCTCGATGCTAGGGCCATTGCCGCTGGTCCGGCCAATGCTCCTCCTCCTCCCCCAGCTCCAGTCATTCCTCCGTGTGGAGATGCTTTCTCCAAGATATGTAAAGACTTTCGTTCGATGGGTGGAAAACCTTTTAGTGGGTCTGAAACGTTCATTGAAGCTAGAAATTGGTTGAAAGAAGTGGAGGATCTATTTGGCATTTTCGATTTGGACGATTGTAAGAAGGTCCAATTGGCTGCTTGGTTGATGAAGGACGAAGCTTCGTTTTTGTAATGAACTGGAATTTTCGACCCAGAAAATCAACCTAAAACCCATGTTAATTATTTAGGTATCGAACATTCCAGATCATTAATAGAAAGAAGTTAGAGGGTGAGAAAAGATAAGATAGAAAATTAGAATAGAAGAAGAAGAAGAACACAATCAGAGTAAACATGATTCTCAGATCGGAACGAATAAAATACAATATATAAAATAGCTTTGCAATAAAAAGTATAATAACATTACCAGAGTACAACACTTACACACAGCGGATATAACAATAACTATATAATTCTAAAGCCTCCTGCTTCAAGCTCCTCCAAGTATACCTGTAAAGACCTGAACTACTTGACTGTCCATACAAATTTGGGCACCCAAGAGTTTAGGGGAAATAAAACAAAATAAACTCTGGGTCAGTCATGGGACTTGTGTGAGTAAACTCAAATCATTTGGTTTAACTTTTTTAAAATCCTTTACAAAAGAAAAGATAATCGTAAGACCAATCCACACATAAACACGGACGGTTTTTACCATACGATAACCCGAAATAGTTTTTGAAACCAATATTTCTCTGATATTATAATAATGTCTAATCACGAGTAATTAGAATCTAGCAGAACACCTGCATCTCATGTTCCACATATATAGTATACAAACAAAGTTGCGGGCGCTTATTAGAGATTGGGTTCCAACTATGAAAAGGTATGGGACCACCTTCCGATAGTGTATCTCTAGAGGCGAATACACTGGGTTCAACAAGAACGTCTTGCAACCCGGCCCACACATGACCGACCACTCATTTCGCTTGAGTGTATCGAATGTATATCACCAACGGTTGGGAGCTACCCACCGTTTCCCGAAAAGGGACAACATCGATAATAGATAAAAGAATGAAATGGATTTTCTCTAGATAGGTGATATACACCCTAATGGAAGCGACCCACTTAGCCATTCTGCCTGCCCAATTTCTGTCATTTCCCGGTTGATAAGGCTTGAGGTCATGACGTATCTTTTGACAGATCATACATTCATTTACTCTGAATGCCACATCGTCATACCCGTCAAATCACAAATTGATTCCCTCAAAGATACCACGGGTATGAAGCTAAGAGAAACGAATTCCTATGCCACCAAACGTAGGTACGTTTGAAGAGATCAACTTACACGATCTGCTAGATTTTCTCTGTCAGACATTCGTCCATTCACGTTGTCCTGGGACTGGACAAACCGAAGGCACCATTCTGTAAACAGGATAACCCTTGCATAACTCCGTCTTCATTTTCTCCATCATATTTGAAAGCAACGCTAACGTCTATATGGAGTTGTTTTTGGATAAAAATCTGATCCCGGTCTCTTCGTATTGATGATGGAAAAATGGTCAAAAACTTCAATAATCGGTGATTTAACTATCAAAGAAAAACAGGTGTAAAACCAACGATCTTATTTCCAAATAGAAATTCGATCGATCAATCATCACTCAACACCTATCTCTTTTAATTAAATTAATCATTTATTTATTCATTTCCCATTTCTATATACTCAACATTTCTTATTTTCTAAATTTAGGAAATATACGTCATCAATCATTGGAAAACATTTCCATCTCTGTTTCACATATCACTGTCATTCCAGTATTCTTTCTCATCAACATTTCATTTTCTAGGATTAGAAAATATCTTTGATTATATTTGGAAAATGTATCCAAAATTTATTCATTTGATTTAAACAGATATTTAAATAAAATATCATAAAGCCAATTTAGACCATTACACTCATTAACTGAATTCACTTAATCAACCTTCACTATCGAACCTTAACTATTTCTTAGTTAAAAACAAAGTCAATTAAGTTGGGGTATAACTACCTCTTAGACCATAACTGAACAACATTCCTAACCGCAAAGTAGACAAAGTTCAACTTGTAAATCTTTAACAACTTCCTTACGTAACATAGATTCTATTTATGAATCTACTTCTTTATTTTAAAACGTTAATTATAACTATAGCGTTATAATTCCTTACTTCCAAAATAAAATAACTTAAATATAACTCTTATTTCTTATTTTGAATAAATAACAAATAACTAATTGAATAATAAATAAATCTTGATTTAAAGACGGAAAGTAAATAGTACTTTCCCTAATTCGATATAATCGAATTCAACGTATAATTCTCTTTCGAAAAATCTCTATTCGATAACTCCCTTCGAATAAACTATATTTTATTAACTCTAATATTCGATAATTCACTTCGAATAACTAATATTCAAAAATCTTTCTTTGAATACCATAATTGATAACTCTTTTCTTCGAGTAAACTATATTCGATAATTTCTCTTTCAATTAACTCTACTCGAATAACTAATATTTGATTTACATAATTCGATTAACTCTATTACGATTAACTCTAATTCAATTACTCTAATTCGATTAACTCTAATCGATTAACCCCTATCAATTTACTGTAACTTGATTAACTCATCTTGACTAACTTAACTTGATTAACTCAACTTATTTAACTCAACTTATTTAACTCCTATCTAATAACTAATATTCGATTAATTTATATTCGAATAACTATGTGTGTTTTAACTTTATTTCGAATGGCTAATATTCGATTTAACTCAAGTCGCTTGACTCTAGATCGCATCGATCACAATGGTTACGCCTGATTCCCTCAGGAAACATCCGACCGCCGTAGGCTATTTGCAACCCTGCGAAATACGCTAGCAGTCGTAAGAAATGGCAACACATTCTAAATAACTATGTTTGACTAACTCTATCTCAAATAACTACATTCGATCAACTCTAATTGAATAACTAATATTCAAATAAAT
The DNA here is from genome assembly GCA_030737875.1 of Allium sativum. Taxonomy (NCBI): domain Eukaryota; kingdom Viridiplantae; phylum Streptophyta; class Magnoliopsida; order Asparagales; family Amaryllidaceae; genus Allium; species Allium sativum. The sequence continues at coordinate 170,944,057 of CM060912.1, forward strand.
TCTAATTTGACTAACTCTATCTAATTTACTCCAACTGATTAACTCTAACTGATTAACTCTAACTGATTAACTCCTTTGATTAACTCTACATTTATTCAGTTTCAAATATCGATGTTGAAATCGATTCTTACTTCTCTATATAAGTCCTGACTTGTATATTCTATTTATACAATGATAAACATCTTTAATTTATAAAATATTATTTCTAAATTTATCTTCTCAATCTATCAGTCAGAATAGATTCTATTTAAAATCTTTGCTTTAAATCCATATCATGTTGTACCCGTGTGCGAAGCATGGGTCTAAACCTTTCAAATGTAAAATTCTCCTTTATACTATTCTATTCATTTTTCAAGTATTTCCTTTTACAATCTATTTATTTACAAAATAAACCCCTTTTCGATAATTCTATTTATTTTATAAATATTTTCTTTTTATATAAAATCCATTGATTTTATAAGTAATCCCTTTGATAATCTAACTATTTCCTTTTCTATTTACTTTACACATATTTCCCCTTTCTATTCTATTTATTTTTCAAATAAATTTCCCTTTTCAATTCTATCTGTAAATAGTTTAAAAATATTTCTTTTTCAATTCTATTTGTAAGTGGTTTACAAATATTTCTTTTCAATTCTATTTGTAAATGTTTTACAAATATTTTTCTATCTGTTTGATTAACAAAAAATTATTCCTTTTTAATCTATTTATTTTCTAAATAAATAGTTTTCTTTTTATAAAATCTTTTGATTTTATAAATATTTCTTTTTCAGTAAAACATTGAAAATTTCCTTTTTAACATTCCAGTATTCCCTATGGTATTTGACGTACCATATAACAATGATCGGTATCATTCAACCATACAAAATCAACAACAGATTTCATATCACATCATATAACACAATATATGACAAAAACAGTAAAATAAATGTTGAGGAACCCAGTTGGGTCCCTCCAACCTGTTTCCCTGCATCCACAGACGTTAATTAATATAAATAACACGAGTATGAACTATTCTGATAAACAGAATTAATATTCGATTAACGATATATATATATATATATATATATATCATTATCTAAATTTTCAACCAATTAACTAGCAGTTCAACCAAACAGCCAATACACAACAAACAACCATCATTTATTAGTTATGAAAATACGTTATAAAAATATAACTGAGAAGAATTAGTGAGTTTTACTCACCTTGGACGATCATTGTTAATGATGATAACCATCGCTTGATTTAGACGGACAATTTATTTTTCTATAAATTGCAACGAGCTCAGATTCGCTTCCAGTCAGTTCCATTGTGGAGCCACCGCCCGTACGATCCCAACACGACAGACAGTTTGAAATTCTGATACCATATGCACAAGTTATAAGATTAATAAGTTGGTATACATATTTAAAATAAAAACTTAGATTTTAAATTCTTGATGAGCCTCCCCTTTTCACATAACATCGGCCCAATACCCAATTTGTAGTAGCCCGTAACTTCCCCGGTAAGGAAAGCCCGGATTACCTTGAGAACATGACAAACTAGAACACAGACAGAAGAACATTTCATTGTTTATTACAACAATTCCATCAGATTACAAGAATATACAGAGTATGAATAAATATTACACAGAAAATATCGTTGATTTAGATTACATTTAAATACATCGCAGCGGAAATAATACAAAACACAACTAGAAAGAGATATACGGATACAGAGCTTTCCGAATATCATTCCAGCTGTAAGACAGGAACCTGTGAATATAAATCTGCAAAACCAAAACTACTAGCTGCCCGTGTGGAAAATAGGGGCACCCAGAGTTTAGGTTAAAACAATAAACTCCAGGTCAGTCATGTGACTGGTGTGAGAACTAAATCAGTTATTTAAAACTTTACTTTAAAAGAGAGTAATTCAAGGGACCACGCCGTATAACACGGAAATATAACAAAACAGCACAATGCTCTTTGGAAAAATGAAGCTAATATAAGACCCAGGTCCCATCACACAATGCAACGCAAGCCAGAGGATAGGGTATTCCCTTATAATAGCCAAACATGCTTGGTACGTTAAAACAAATCATTTGATACTATGATAAGTGTATAGTTTCAAAACAATTTCAATCATAAATATCAATCATAGACGGCATGGGTACCATATATCATGTCGCCATACTAGGCTCTACAAATAAAACCGTAATGTCACGTATTGGAAATTGGATTCCATCATGAGTCGAGGCAAGGGGCAAGCTCCTCTCCGATTCGAGACACTCTAGCAAATGCCTCGGGACCGCACACAGCAATCCCTGGATCCTCCAAGGTCGGTCCTCTTTTACTTTTGAGGATTGGCTATTCCTGAACACACGTTTCTCGGTCCTTACAGACCTATATCCGAGGTGCCTCGCATTCCAACAACCACATTGGTGAAAAGTAGATATATATGTCAGGGCTGGTAGGTCACTGACACCACCATAGCTAGAACGAAACGTCGTGAACTCCTTGTGTAACAACCCGAATTTTAACAACATGTTAAGACAAGAATCAAGGCAGAATTAAATGTTAAAGTCTGAATCAGGGAAAACAGGTTGCGCCATTGCGTTCTTCTCGGAAAAATACGCGAAATAGAGTCCGAAATTTCGTAAATCGGAGTCCGTATGATCAAGATATGGCCTCGCAAAGTTTCACGAAAAATTCAAATTCAAAAACAGATTCAAATTTTCAGAATTCAGGGTAGGCGGGAAAAATCCCGCCCAGACAGGTCGACAGGGGGGTCGACACTAGGATCGACCTTCCCCCCAACCAGGTCGACACTAGAGTCGACCTGGGGGTCGACCTCCCCCCAGGTCGACTGGGGAGTCGACCTGGGTGTCGACCTGGGGGTCGACCTCCCTGGTCGGCCAGGTCGGCCTGGTACACCTGTTTTGGCTCCTAGGTCTTGTTTTGGGGGCTTGTGATGATCTTGGATGGCTCAGATCTATTCTAGGGTTAATCTAAAAGCTGAAATCAATTGCCTACAACTATTTAAAGACCCTAAGACCTAGCCTAAATCATACTATTTCATTTTAGCACTCATGCAGCCGCCATTAAATCTAGAACTCTAAATTAAAAATACAAAGAACAAAAACTAAAGAAGACGAAGGATGATTCTTGAAGGCTACAACTAGAAGCTACAACAACTACGGCGCTTTAGACAACGGATTTGGGGCTATTTGATTTAAAGTTTTGATTTGGATTGCTTGCTTCATATTGTAAGTTCTATGTCACTTTTTAGGCAAAAACGCTAAAATAACATGGACATGCTATGAATTGAAACCGGATTTAAGAACTATTATTAATCCATGTTTATATTGTTTAACTTTGAATCAAAATTTGGGAATATTGCTATGTTAATGTTGCAAGTTAAACTTATCATGATGTTGATGTTGTTATGAATCACTTGGGCTTAATTTTATTGCAAGTTGAACAAATACATGTCCATGGAATCATTATGTTCATTGAAATCCTCATGTTGATTAAACCATGCCTATGATGCTAATTAAACCATGTCTATGATATTAATGAAACTATGCCTGTGATGTCAATATACCTATCATGTTAAATTGGTAATCGCTACGTTATGATGAAAAGTTGGAATCATTATGTTTATAATGCTAGATGAGAATCATTATGTTAAAAATACTAAATTGGAATCCACTATGCCTATTATAATTACCATGCCATTAATGTTTCATGTTTGTAATAAAATTATTATTATGCCCGCAATGATTATTATGCCTATGATGTAAAGTTGAATTCATCATGTTGAACTAAGTTGGAACCATCACTATGCCAAGTTATCATCATGCTAGTATTGAAACCATGTGATATGTTATAGCCTGTTTATTATGCAAGTGATGGTGGAATTGTCACATATGCCTATCACATGTTTGGTGTTATTCCCCTTTATCTCTTGAATTGTTTATGCTTGTGAACGAAGTACATTTATATGCGTTGGGGATACGATTGGGTAGAATAGGCAAAACTTGAATTGTTTATAATCATAAACCATGAAATTTGGCATAAGTAGAACATGAAATATGGCACGAAAAATTTGACTTGAATATTCTATGAATTGACTTGAAACATGCCTTAGTTGGGCACGAAATTGACATATGAACATGCTATGAAAATAGCACGAATCTGATAAGAACATGGGCATGACTTTAGAAAACAAGAAAGTGGCCAACTCGAGGTTGGGTTGAGTTTGTAGTGTAAATCTGCCCGGAACCGCCCGGCGAATCCAGTTGATACAAACAATAGGATCCAATGTGGGTAGTTGGTCACATCGCGCTTGAAACCCGAGGTTGGGTTGAGTTCGTAGCGTAAACCTGCCCGGAACCGCCCGGCAAATCCAGTGGCTACGAACAATAAGATCCAATGTGAGTGGTTCGGTGCATTAACAAATCAATTAATGCCAATTAGGGTTAAGTCATGAACATGAAAAGACAACTTAACCAACTTGAACACGATTTGTAGGGCTAAGTCATGGACTTGAAATGACAACACTTAGCCAACTTGACATGACACGTAAGCGGGTTAAGTCACGAATTTAAATGACATACTTAACCATCTTGACATGACTAGACTGGAAAAGGATTAAGTCACGAATTACATGACTTAATCGGTTAGGCGGGTTAGGTCATGAATTACATGACCTAATTTGTTAGGCGAATCCCTAGACATGACCCCTTTCAGTAGTTACCCTCTAGATGTATCAAGGTACCCTGGGGCTAGGCCGGGTGGGGCACGATTACTGGGCTGATTGTAAGAGGTGAACGACGGCAGTGGGGTACGCCAGTGTAGGTTCGGTGGGCTACGGTCGTGCACGTATTCCGGGGCAGACACTGGGTATCCGTAGATTTATCTGTGCATCTTGAATCGTGTCGGGGGTTGACACCCTAGGGCTGATACACCCGAAGGTGGACCCAGCACAGGTGACTACATTCGTGATTAGCCGTATGACACGGACACTTGACGAGCTAGAACTTGTAGGGAGCCGATCGACTTGATAATCTCTCCGTAGGACCCCGTACTTGGGTCAGACCCCGTTTCAGGGTCATTTCATGATATTGGGCCGTGGGATTTATTTCGTGATTAACTTGTGACATGGGCTTAGTATATTAGTACAGTCGATGCAACGAATCTCGAACATGTGATGCTTTACTTGACTTGTCTTGACTTATCCTGATCACCTTAGTCTATCTTGTTCACCTTGACACCATTCTTAAGTTTAGTTCCAGTTCATACATGACAGGTTGTTTTAACCGTTTTTACACTGAAAGTCACTAGGACTTACTCAGTCTTTATGACTGACCCTTTTCCTTTCGCCTCTTTTTCTTTCATCCCCCCCCCCCCCAGGTTCTCAGGGAGGAAACACTAGCTCTTAGCTTGGACATCACTTGCTTTGGCTCAGCACGTACGGTTTGCTATGGCTGCTTCTTTTTACTACACTTGGGGAATAAGCTGTTTTTCTGTTTTAAGTTATTGCTTCTTTGGGTATTATTACAAGACAGCTGTAATGAAGTTATTTGAAATGTTTGTAAGAGACATGGTTTACTTTGGAATAAAATGAAGTTCTGTTTTGCTCATAAATTCTTCCGCTGTTTACTTAATTATTTATTTATGTTCTGTCTTGTGATAATTCTGTGATGTTATCTCGATAATACACCTCCAAAACTAGTGCATTTCCTTTGTGAGTGACCCTAGCAGAGGTTGGGGTGTTATATTTGGTATCAGAGCAGAAGGTTACCAAGATTGGGCAAAAGTTTTGAAAACCTTTTGAATTTTTCAAAACCATTTAAAAAGAAGCACTTTTCAAGAAAAGTTGGTTTATTTCAAAAGGCTATTCCCCAAAAAGCCATTAGCACTATCGTTGTTTCCTCGTTTGAATCCTTTCCTTTTTCGTTTTCAGCTTATCATGGCCGACGATCTTAATCTTCCCGAGGGTGTCAATATACCCACTTGGTTCCGTCGTTTCCTCGAGGCTCGGGCTAATGTGACAGGCCCAGCCAATCCTCCTCCTCATCCTCCTCAACCTCCACGAGAAACTACTTTTTCAAAGATATGCAAGGACTTTAAGGCCATGGGCGGAAAGGATTTCCTAGGAACTGAGACTTTTGTTGAGGCACGGAATTGGTTGAAGGAAACCGAAGACTTGTTTGTTATCTTTGAGGTAGAGGACAATAGGAAAGTACATTTGGCGGCGTGGCTCATGAAAGAGGAAGCTTCTAATTGGTGGGAAGTCACCAACGCTACTAGGCCCATTGAGACTTGGGCGGACTTTAGAGGGAGATTTGGGCTTAAGTTCTTGTCATCGGCAGAGGAGAGTCTCCAAATGGAACGGTTTCTGGCCCTTAAACAAGGAAATATGACAGTTAAAGAATACGAGAACCGTTTCAATCAGCTTGCCCGCTTCGGATTGGAGTTAGTCAACACTCCTCAGAAAAAGGCGCTACGTTTTGCACGAGGATTGAACGAGCCACTACATGGTTTGGCCATGACTCATGTGCCCATGGGGGCGACCTTTGAAAGCTTGGTGGATATAGCCCTACTGTATGAGGAAGATAAGAAGGGCAAGAAAGAGGTCAAGCCCAACGATTCTCAGAATAAGAAGGTAGACTCCGAGAAAGGAGGCAAGAACGACAACTCACGTGATAAAAGGAAATGCATTTTCTGTGGTACGGAAGGGCACTGTAACAACTCGAAAATCTGGGCCAGTTTAAAATTTTTATTTTGGCAATTTTAGCGAATTTTGATTATTTAAAATGAATTATTTTAAATAATATCGACGAGAAAATTTATTTGAATAGAATTCGAACGTATATATTTATACGCGTCGTCGTTAGAATATAAATAATTATTTATAATTATTCATAAATAGAATTGAAAATGGCGCGGTAGTTCGATAATTCGATTTCAAACTTCAATTGAATGTACCGGGTGCAAAACAATCCGGATTTTAGTGAAACCAAAAATGATAGTATCTAATTGATAATATCTTTCTATCGAATCCGAAAAATCAAGATTTCATAGCGGGAATCAAAAGATATGTCCAGTTGAAAATTCTGAATAGTCGCTATGGAATTCAGGCCCTTAAAAATGGGAATTTTGCAAACGACCTCGGATTTCGACGAAACCAGTTTTGTTGGATCCGTGATGTAAAGTTATGGCTAGGTTTCAATTTTCATAATTTTTCGAATCAATATGTGAGCGTGGCAAAGGAAAACGCGTTTGACCAGTTTCAGTTGATTTTAATCGACTGGAAAATGGCCATTTTTCAAACGATCTCAGAATTCGATGAAACTATTTTTGTTAGGACCGTATCGTCAATACGAAGCAAGAAAATATGTTTCTGGAATTTTCTGGGTCCGTATGTGGCCCCGGTAAATTGAAATGTGCGTTTAAATTGAATATATAAAGATTTATATTTTAAATTCAACGGAAACTGATCGTAACGGTCGAATTGGCCTACAATACATATCCCATTGTGTTCGGAATGGGGGTAATACGCTAGGGGCGATAGTTGTTGGGTTCGATTTGGAGTTTGTATCAATACACGAATATTTTTGAAATTAACTAAATTAAAATAAATAAATGAATTTCCTATAAAGGCCCTTCAAAACCCTAGCCTATCTCCCAATCAGAATTCCGCCGTCCCTATCATAATTAACGGACAAAACCCTCCGAAACTTTTTCCCCAATCATTCCCAAATCGCTGCGAATTAATCTCGAGCCCAAAACAAAAATTCGAGGGCTTCGTTAGCTCTTTAATTTAGTATGACTTTGATCGATTCTCATGGGAAATCTCGTCAGAATTTCTGGCCTGAAGAGCGGCCGCTCGCACCCGATTTGTGGTGGAATGGGGCCACCGAGTTCAGCATGGTGGTGGCGTTAGGGAGCTCCGGCGAAGGGCTTCCGCGTGGGCTATGATGATCGGTCTCCGGCGCTTGGTGTTGACAACGATTTGAAGCCCTAAGTCTCGTGAATGGGTTTCGGCTGTTTCAGAACGTGACGAAGGTGATTTTCTCTATTTAAACATAATAGCATTTATTTATCAGTTTTTTTTATATATAATCCATTGATAAAAAGCAATTCTTGTTTTAGAAATAAAAATCAATTCTTGTTTTAGAAATAAAATTATACCTTGTTTTAGAATTTAAAGAGCATTGATGTTTTGAAAATAAATTAGCAATGTTTTGAAAATATGAAATGCATTGTTTTTGAAAAACATAAATAACATTGATTTTAGAAAATAAATAGAAAAACATACTTTGTTTTGAAAATAGAAAAACATACTTTGTTTTGAAAATAGAAAGTAAAGAAGAGTCATGATAATGAAAAGGCGAGATTTTTAACAATGAAAGGGCGGGATTTTTATATATAGCAAAGTAAAAATTCGATTCTTATATATTGAATAGCAAAGTAAAAATTCGATTTTTATATATTGAATAGCAAAGTAAAAATTCGATTCTTATATATTGAATAGCAAAGTAAAAATTCGATTCTTATATATTGAATAGCAAAGTAAAAATTCGATTTTTATATATTGAATAGCAAAGTAAAAATTCGATTTTTATATATTGAATAGCAAAGTAAAAATTCGATTCTTATATATTGAATAGCAAAGTAAAAATTCGATTTTTATATATTGAATAGCAAAGTAAAAATTCGATTTTTATATATTGAATAGCATAGTTAAAATTCGATTTTTATATATTGAATAACATAGTAAAAAAATTCGATTCTTTTATATGTAGTGGCTACGGGCAACGAAAGTGAAGAAAGGCGAGATTGGCGAAGATTTCTATAAAAGAAGAGTCAAGATGATTGGATAGCTTTTTGGTGAGAATTTCTCACCTTTCAATTTCTTTTCTAAATTATATATTTATACTAGGATGCAGATTGTGCTTAGTAGCACTCGACACAATCGTCCACAGACCATGGACTTGTTTGTTTGGTTGCATAAATTAGTTTGATGATTTGATTTGAATTTGGTTGTTTCGTGAATTTGATTGATGTGTGAATGGCGTGGGCCTTCACTAGACCGGGGATAAGGCTAGGCCTCGTCCCGTTTCTAGTATCGTGCCGTTATGCCGCCGAAATTTTCTAAAATAAGTTAGAAAATAAAAATACCATTTTATTTAAAGAATGAACTGAATAGAAATTCATATGTTAAAATAAAATGTTTTGTTGTTAAAAATATAATTTTTAACGTGAATATGAATATAGTGAATGTGAATAAAATAAAATATTCATTTACAAACCGGACGGTTTGTTTATGTACACCTATTTGAATGACATTGATTGGGACGATAGATTTTACACATCGCCCAACTGCACAAATAAAATCTATGTTTGATTGTTTGAAACCCCACACGGGTGTTGGGATGAAATATGAAGTTCACTCGTCCTGATTTATTAAATATGTCGATCGATTGATTGACAGGCTGTTATAAGCGTTAGATATCTATATTTGATGCTTATACAGTGTAGTGCACTTTGGTTGATGGTTGATTATTTTTCAATGCTATTATATACATGTGTTGTATGAAAATCCATATAATTAATTTTATATGGTGATTGATTGGGCCTCATTCCAATTTAGAAAATAAAGAATATTGTAAAATAAAGGTTCATGTGTTGACTGTACTCATCCGTTGAGATTAGTCATGTGTTGAACGAAATATTTTAATAATAAAATTTGCATCTTTATCAATATAAAATAAAGGTTCATGTGTTGACTGTACTCATCCGTTGAGATTAATCATGTGTTGAACGAAATATTTTAATAATAAAATTTGCATCTTTATCAATATAAAATAAAGGTTCATGTGTTGACAGTACTCATCTATTGAGATTGGTCATGTGTTGAACGAAATATTTTGATAATAACAACTATTTTGAAAAAGAAATATTTGAAATAGAATATTTGAAAATAGAAATTTATGAAGTCGTGTTGATTAGATTGACGCCATTTTGACGTGAACGATATTTATATCGATTTTATTCATTTCGTAATGAATTGAATTGAAAACAATTTCGAAATGAATTGAACTGAAAACGATTTCGAAATGAATTGAATTGAAAACGATTTCGAAATGAATTGAATTGAAAACAATTTCGAAATGAATTGAATTGAAAACGAATTCAAATTGAATTGAAAACGATTTCGAAATGAATTGAATTGAAAACGATTTCGAAATGAATTGAATTGAAAACGGTTTCGAAATGAATTGAATTAAAAACGATTTCGAAATGAATTGAATTGAAAACGATTTCGAAATGAATTGAATTGAAAACGATTTCGAAATGAATTGAATTGAAAACAATTTCGAAATGAATTGAATTGAAAACGAATTCAAATTGAATTGAAAGCGAATTGAAATGAATTCAAATTGAATTGAAATTTGAATTGAATAGAAATGAATTTTAAAACGAATTTATAAAGAAGAATTCAATTTTGATTTGAATTGAAATGGAAGTTGAAATTGCTTTTGAAACGAATTTAAAACTATTTATATAATTCATTTTAAATAGAAATCGACGAAATATATATTATATATATTATATATATAATATAATGGCCTGAATAGAACGCGCCGCGCCGCGACAGTTCGTGAATTTCGACCATTTATTTCAAACGGATATTACGGGAGATCCGACCGTCGGATTCTCATAAAACCGGAACCGTTGGGTTCAGATCGAAAAGAGCTTTCTAACGAACATTAGAAATTCAAAATCTAACGGTTGGATTTGGAGTTACGTCCAAATCAAATTTGAAAAAGGTCGCTGTAAGTGCAGTTCGATGGCCATTGATTGAAATCGACTGTACGGACCTTGATAAAATTAATAAAAATAGTAATAATTTGTGTAAAATCATAAGAAATGATTTGTGAAGAATTGGGATGAAAAACTCCATATTTGAAAAGATAAAAATAGATTTTTATCGAAGTAAACTAGTTTTGAACTAGAATTATAATTCTATTTATTTTTAAATAAATAAATTGAATTCGAAAGGGTTTTAAAAATAACCAGAATTTCCAATGATTGCATTGGAGTGGAATTGAATCGAAATTGTCTTCGGAATATTTCGATGTTGGAATTCGTGATTATACGGATGTTGTTATGGAAATTTGAAAGATATATATTTATATCGTTATTTCCAATACGACATTTGTTAATCGTAGAATTTGATATTGAATATAAGCCGATATATTTTCTATTCAGAGCCTTATATTGAATATCAAATGTGATTTGGGTTTGTCGTGAATGGTGTCTTCACTAACACTGTTCTTGAACCCAGTTGAGAAAAGATTAAATCTTTTTATTTAGATTTAATGAAGTGTACCGATTAAATAATATTTAATTGGAATTGAATTGATATTGATTTTTGGGTTTATCGTGGACAGTGTTTTAAATAACACTTGTTCTTTAACCCGATAATTAGTGGAATGATTTTTGGGTTTATCGTGAACAGTGTTTTAAATAACACTTGTTCTTTAACCCGATAATTAATGGAATGATTTTTGGGTTTATCGTGAACAGTGTTTTAAATAACACTCGTTCTTTAACCCGATAATTAATGAATGTGATTTTGGGTTTATCGTGAACCGTGTTTTAAATGACACTGATTTTTTAACCCAGTCGAAGATTAAAACTAAGTGGAGTTTTAATGAATCTTTAATTAGATTGAAATGATCGAAAATGGAGTATCACCAGTTTTGCTCCAGGCGATAGTTAAATATTTAATTAGATTTGAACGTGAAATGGTAATTGAATTTACCGATAACACTGTGGTGTTAGATATGAAGTATTACCAGTTTTACTTCATGGGATGAATAGGTTGGGATGGGGAAATTAAAATAAATAATTACTTCGGTAAGGTTCGCTAATCCCGACTAGTTTGAATTGAGATTCAAAAATAGAATAAAGAATAAATTCAAGAAATTTATCTTGGATAAAATTAATGGGAACCTTTCCCTATGAATGTGAAATTTAGAAACTAACTGTCGGTTAGCCAAGCAGAATGGTTTTCTGAATATTGATCTGATGTTGGTTTCGGCCTTCGAGGTTAATATTTGGGGAATTATTCTCTTGATTAATTTACGGTTAGTGACTAATGAATTGGAATGAGGCGTATGTTGTGTTTGTGTAACACTTATTTAAAATATACGCGAGTTATTCGGAAAGACCGGGTTTATCCCATTCTGAATAACTGATACGACGATAAGTCGAAGATGAAGACGGTGGTCGAAGACCAGAAGTCTTCACGTCGTTTGGGTAATTACTGATGATCTTGATTGGGATGTACACCCAAGAAGATGGAAACAGTTAGTGATCGTCCAGACGTACTTGGAGATCGATGGATATGCGGGGTACTAGGTGCCTCCGGTTTCGTTCAGACCCAGAACGGACTTGTAAATGGACTGTGTGTCTGACATTGGATTTTAGTCCGTGTGATTGATCTCTATTAAATATATATCTGTTTGGCGGCGGAGAATTTATTCTCTTGCTTAACGCCCTTCTCTGAGACGTACGAGCTCAGGGGTTATATATTGATGGATATCAATCGCATGGAGTGAATTGCCATTGTGGCATGCTAAGATGCAAATGATCAAGGCTTCTGTTGAAAAGCAAAGTCTTGTGGTTGATGATCGAAGCAAGGCCTTTGTGGCGTAGCTTTGTGTAACGTTTACCTCGCGAGTTTCACACCCGGTATGAACCAAAAACGAGAGATGGACCTCAGGGGGGACATGCGTTTTCTTTCTAGTTAGGTGTGCCGTCAGTGCTTGAACTGGCTGACGAGTTTGACTCATGTGGATATTGCTTATTATTACTTGCTGAAAAGCGAGGCGCCTCGTGATATCGGTTTCGGCCAATGCTTCTGGTCGGCTGACGGGCCAGGCTTACGCCCTAAAGGGCGGAGAAACGTATTGTTCAGGCATTATAATCCACATCGGTGGACCGACCCTGACGATCCAGGGGGCAGTTGCGGCTGTTCCTGAGACACGGACTACAGCGTCTCGAATCGGTAGAGGATCTTGCCCCTAGCCTCGGTTCATACCATAAATGATAACCCAACTTCCAATACGACATTGCGGTTTTGATTGTAAACTTATATATGGCGACATAGTGTTATGGGGCATTCATGCCGCCTATGATTGATACTTATGATTTGAAGTTGTTTTATACACTATGCACTTATAATAGTATCAAATGATTTGTTTTAAACGTATCAAGCATTCTTTGGCTGTTATAAGGGAAAACCCTATCCCCCGGCTTGCGTTGCATTGTGTGATAGGACCTGGGTCTTATAACAGCTTCATTTTTCTTTATTTAGCATTGCGCTGTTTGTTTTATGCATTGGTATTCTTGGGAGGAAACCCGTTCCGTGTTATACGGCGTGGTCCCTTGATTTACCTAACTTTAAAAATAAAGATTAACTGTTTTAGTTCTCACACCAGTCACATGACTGACCTGGAGTTTATTGTTTTAACCTAAACTCTGGGTGCCCCTATTTTCGACACGGGCAGCTAGTAGTTTTGGTTTTGCAGATTTATATTCACAGGATCCTGGTTTGCAGCTGGAATGATATCCGGAAAGCTTTGTATCCGTATATCTCTTCTAGTTGTGTATTGTATTATTTTCCGCTGCTATGTATTTAAATGTAATTTAAATCTCTGATATTTCTGTGTAATATTCATTTATACTCTGTATATTCTTGTAATCTGATGAATTGGTGTAATAACAATGAAATGTTCTCCCGTATGCGTTCTGTTGTGGCTTGTTCTCGAACTATCCGATAATTTCCTTTACGGGGAAGTTGCGGGTTTTCACAGTTGGTATTAGAGCTTTGGTTTACAAAGAAGAGAACACGGCACATTAGAACCATACGAAAGAATTCATCAGATATTGGGTTAGTAATATCCAACGAGAGTGACTCGTTAGAGATAGGATCAGTAGTATCCTAGAACGAGTGTGAAGAGTATATTTTTAAGATGAAAACCAATTTTGTTTTGAAAATTTAAATCAATTATTCGTATTTGGTTATTTATTTATATTGATTTTGGACAATTCAGTATATAAAGAATTTGCATATACGCCTTGCAAACGTATATTCAAAGTTTTAATATATTGGATAGATATAGCATCACACTCTAGTCGCCCGAAGATGATATTGATGATAGCGATCGCATCATCAACATTTATGTTCGAGTTTCGAAGGTGTGATTTTCTATATATTTCGATTAGGATGGTGTGAGAACCAAAACTTATATATAGCTAGAACACATTGTTGTGAATTGGCATCAAAAACAAGATTTTCAGTATATATATCAAAATTATGAATTTGAAACATTAATTCACTAATTGATTGATGATTGTGTTGTTTGTTTATTTGTTTGCTAAATTTTAGCCATTTAGCCTAATTGAATCACATATTGAATTATATTGAAAATTGGTTGTGTTTGCTTGCATATACTTGTACTTACCTTGAACAGGTCATAGCAAAGAGGCTAGAGCAGAGAATAAAATTTGTTTGCCCGACAAATAGGTACATGTTTACTACATAATTTACTGTTTTGTTTGGGTGATGATGATTTTATGAGCCGATTGGCTAGCCGCTTGGCTTTTTCTTTTTCTTTTTGATATGAGAAGGACCGGGGAAGCTATTTGAAATTCTCCGATGCTCCAGGTGCAGGGGAGGTTATGGCGAAATTTTTCAAAAATTTAGGGTGTTAGCCAATTTTTTGAAAAATTTGAGAATTCTCAGAAACTGAAAAGTTGGAGAATGCAAGCCAGATCGAACGTAGAACTGATTAATCAAACCACTTTCGACTTTGTTCCTTTTCGGGGACGAAAAGTTTTAAGTGGGGGAGATTGTAACAACCCGAAAATCTGGGCCAGTTTAAAATTTTTATTTTGGCAATTTTAGCGAATTTTGATTATTTAAAATGAATTATTTTAAATAATATCGACGAGAAAATTTATTTGAATAGAATTCGAACGTATATATTTATACGCGTCGTCGTTAGAATATAAATAATTATTTATAATTATTTATAAATAGAATTGAAAATGGCGCGGTAGTTCGATAATTCGATTTCAAACTTCAATTGAATGTACCGGGTGCAAAACAATCCGGATTTTAGTGAAACCAAAAATGATAGGATCTAATTGATAATATCTTTCTATCGAATCCGAAAAATCAAGATTTCATAGCGAGAATCAAAAGATATGTCCAGTTGAAAATTCTGAATAGTCGCTATGGAATTCAGGCCCTTAAAAATGGGAATTTTGCAAACGACCTCGGATTTCGACGAAACCAGTTTTGTTGGATCCGTGATGTAAAGTTATGGCTAGGTTTCAATTTTCATAATTTTTCGAATCAATATGTGAGCGTGGCAAAGGAAAACGCGTTTGACCAGTTTCAGTTGATTTTAATCGACTGGAAAATGGCCATTTTTCAAACGATCTCAGAATTCGACGAAACTAGTTTTGTTAGGACCGTATCGTCAATACGAAGCTAGAAAATATTTTTCTGGAATTTTCTGGGTCCGTATGTGGCCCCGGTAAATTGAAATGTGCATTTAAATTGAATATATAAAGATTTATATTTTAAATTCAACGGAAACTGATCGTAACGGTCGAATTGGCCTATGATACATATCCCATTGTGTTCGGAATGGGGGTAATACGCTAGGGGCGACATTTGTTGGGTTCGATTTGGAGTTTGTATCAATACACGAATATTTTTGAAATTAATTAAATTAAAATAAATAAATGAATTTCCTATAAAGGCCCTTCAAAACCCTAGCCTATCTCCCAATCAGAATTCCGCCGTCCCTATCATAATTAACGGACAAAACCCTCCGAAACTTTTTCCCCAATCATTCCCAAATCGCTGCGAATTAATCTCGAGCCCAAAAGAAAAATTCGAGGGCTTCGTTCGCTCTTTAATTTAGTATGACTTTGATCGATTCTCATGGGAAATCTCGTCAGAATTTCTGGCCTGAAGAGCGGCCGCTCGCACCCGATTTGTGGTGGAATGGGGCCACCGAGTTCAGCATGGTGGTGGCGTTAGGGAGCTCCGGTGAAGGGCTTCCGCGTGGGCTATGATGATCGGACTCCGGCTCTTGGTGTTGACAACGATTTGAAGCCCTAAGTCTCCTGAATGGGTTTCGGCTATTTCAGAACGTGACGAAGGTGATTTTCTCTATTTAAACATAATAGCATTTATTTATCAGTTTTTTTATATATAATCCATTGATAAAAATCAATTCTTGTTTTAGAAATAAAAATCAATTCTTGTTTTAGAAATAAAATTATACCTTGTTTTAGAATTTAAAGAGCATTGATGTTTTGAAAATAAATTAGCAATGTTTTGAAAATATGAAATGCATTGTTTTTGAAAAACATAAATAACATTGATTTTAGAAAATAAATAGAAAAACATACTTTGTTTTGAAAATAGAAAAACATACTTTGTTTTGAAAATAGAAAGTAAAGAAGAGTCATGATAATGAAAAGGCGAGATTTTTAACAATGAAAGGGCGGGATTTTTATATATAGCAAAGTAAAAATTCGATTCTTATATATTGAATAGCAAAGTAAAAATTCGATTCTTATATATTGAATAGCAAAGTAAAAATTCGATTCTTATATATTGAATAGCAAAGTAAAAATTCGATTTTTATATATTGAATAGCAAAGTAAAAATTCGATTTTTATATATTGAATAGCAAAGTAAAAATTCGATTCTTATATATTGAATAGCAAAGTAAAAATTCGATTTTTATATATTGAATAGCAAAGTAAAAATTCGATTTTTATATATTGAATAGCATAGTTAAAATTCGATTTTTATATATTGAATAGCATAGTAAAAAAATTCGATTCTTATATATGTAGTGGCTACGGGCAACGAAAGTGAAGAAAGGCGAGATTGGCGAAGATTTCTATAAAAGAAGAGTCAAGATGATTGGATAGCTTTTTGGTGAGAATTTCTCACCTTTCAATTTCTTTTCTAAATTATATATTTATACTAGGATGCAGACGGTGCTTAGTAGCACTCGACACAATCGTCCACAGACCATGGACTTGTTTGTTTGGTTGCATAAATTAGTTTGATGATTTGATTTGAATTTGGTTGTTTGGTGAATTTGATTGATGTGTGAATGGCGTGGGCCTTCACTAGACCGGGGATAAGGCTAGGCCTCGTCCCGTTTCTAGTATCGTGCCGTTATGCCGCCGAAATTTTCTAAAATAAGTTAGAAAATAAAAATACCATTTTATTTGAAGAATGAACTGAATAGAAATTCATATGTTAAAATAAAATGTTTTATCGTTAAAAATATAATTTTTAACGTGAATATGAATATAGTGAATGTGAATAAAATAAAATATTCATTTACAAACCGGACGATTTGTTTATGTACACCTATTTGAATGACATTGATTGGGACGATAGATTTTACACATCGCCCAACTGCACAAATAAAATCTGTGTTTGATTGTTTGAAACCCCACACGGGTGTTGGGATGAAATATGAAGTTCACTCATCCTGATTTATTAAATATGTCGATCGATTGATTGACAGGCTGTTATAAGCGTTAGATATCTATTTTGATGCTTATACAGTGTAGTGCACTTTGGTTGATGGTTGATTATTTTTCAATGCTATTATATACATGTGTTGTATGAAAATCCATATAATTAATTTTATATGGTGATTGATTGGGCCTCATTCCAATTTAGAAAATAAAGAATATTGTAAAATAAAGGTTCATGTGTTGACTGTACTCATCCGTTGAGATTAGTCATGTGTTGAACGAAATATTTTAATAATAAAATTTGCATCTTTATCAATATAAAATAAAGGTTCATGTGTTGACTGTACTCATCCGTTGAGATTAGTCATGTGTTGAACAAAATATTTTAATAATAAAATATGCATCTTTATCAATATAAAATAAAGGTTCATGTGTTGACTGTACTCATCCGTTGAGATTAGTCATGTGTTGAACAAAATATTTTAATAATAAAATTTGCATCTTTATCAATATAAAATAAAGGTTCATGTGTTGACAGTACTCATCCATTGAGATTGGTCATGTGTTGAACGAAATATTTTGATAATAACAACTATTTTGAAAAAGAAATATTTGAAATAGAATATTTGAAAATAGAAATTTATGAAGCCGTGTTGATTAGATTGACGCCATTTTGACGTGAACGATATTTATATCGATTTTATTCATTTCGAAATGAATTGAATTGAAAACAATTTCGAAATGAATTGAATTGAAAGCGATTTCGAAATGAATTGAATTGAAAACAATTTCGAAATGAGTTGAATTGAAAACGAATTCAAATTGAATTGAAAACGATTTCGAAATGAATTGAATTGAAAACGATTTCGAAATGAATTGAATTGAAAACGATTTCGAAATGAATTGAATTAAAAACGATTTCGAAATGAATTGAAAACGATTTCGAAATGAATTGAATTGAAAACGATTTCGAAATGAATTGAATTGAAAACGATTTTGAAATGAATTGACTTGAAAACGAATTCAAATTGAATTGAAAGCGAATTGAAATGAATTCAAATTGAATTGAAATTTGAATTGAATAGAAATGAATTTTAAAACGAATTTATAAAGAAGAATTCAATTTTGATTTGAATTGAAATGTAAGTTGAAATTGCTTTTGAAACGAATTTAAAACTATTTATATAATTCGTTTTAAATAGAAATTGACGGAATATATATTATATATATTATATATATATAATATAATGGCCTGAATAGAACGCGCCGCGCCGCGGCAGTTCGTGAATTTCGACCATTTATTTCAAACGGATATTACGGGAGATCCGACCGTCGGATTCTCCTAAAACCGGAACCGTTGGGTTCGGATCGAAAAGAGCTTTCTAACGAACATTAGAAATTCAAAATCTAACGGTTGGATTTGGAGTTACGTCCAAATCAAATTTGAAAAAGGTCGCTGTAAGTGTAGTTCGATGGCCATTGATGGAAATCGACTGTACGGGCCTTGATAAAATTATTAAAAATAGTAATAATTTGTGTAAAATCATAAGAAATGATTTGTGAAGAATTGGGATGAAAAACTCCATATTTGAAAAGATAAAAATAGATTTTTATCAAAGTAAACTAGTTTTGAACTAGAATTATAATTCTATTTATTTTTAAATAAATAAATTGAATTCGAAAGGGTTTTAAAAATAACCAGAATTTCCAATGATTGCATTGGAGTGGAATTGAATTGAAATTGTCTTCGGAATATTTCGATGTTGGAATTCATGATTATACGGATGTTGTTATGGAAATTTGAAAGATATATATTTATATCGTTATTTCCAATACGACATTTGTTAATCGTAGAATTTGATATTGAATATAAGCCGATAAATTTTCTATTCAGAGCCTTATATTGAATATCAAATGTGATTTGGGTTTGTCGTGAATGGTGTCTTCACTAACACTGTTCTTGAACCTAGTTGAGAAAAGATTAAATCTTTTTATTTAGATTTAATGAAGTGTACTGATTAAATAATATTTAATTGGAATTGAATTGATATTGATTTTTGGGTTTATCGTGGACAGTGTTTTAAATAACACTTGTTCTTTAACCCGATAATTAATGGAATGATTTTTGGGTTTATCGTGAACAGTGTTTTAAATAACACTTGTTCTTTAACCCGATAATTAATGGAATGATTTTTGGGTTTATCGTGAACAGTGTTTTAAATAACACTCGTTCTTCAACCCGATAATTAATGAATGTGATTTTGGGTTTATCGTGAACCGTGTTTTAAATGACAATGATTTTTTAACCCAGTCGAAGATTAAAACTAAGTGGAGTTTTAATGAATCTTTAATTAGATTGAAATGATCGAAAATGGAGTATCACCAGTTTTGCTCCAGGCGATAGTTAAATCTTTAATTAGATTTGAACGTGAAATGGTAATTGAATTTACCGATAACACTGTGGTGTTAGATATGAAGTATTACCAGTTTTACTTCATGGGATGAATAGGTTGGGATGGGGAAATTAAAATAAATAATTACTTCGGTAAGGTTCGCTAATCCCGACTAGTTTGAATTGAGATTCAAAAATAGAATAAAGAATAAATTCAAGGAATTTATCTTGGATAAAATTAATGGGAACCTTTCCCTATGAATGTGAAATTTAGAAACTAACTGTCGGTTAGCCAAGCAGAATGGTTTTCTGAATATTGATCTGATGTTGGTTTCGGCCTTCGGGGTTAATATTTAGGGAATTATTCTCTTGATTAATTTACGGTTAGTGACTAATGAATTGGAATGAGGCGTATGTTGTGTTTGTGTAACACTTATTTAAAATATACGCGAGTTATTCGGAAAGACCGGGTTTATCCCATTCTGAATAACTGATACGACGATAAGTCGAAGATGAAGACGGTGGTCGAAGACCAGAAGTCTTCACGTCGTTTGGGTAATTACTGATGATCTTGATTGGGCTGTACACCCAAGAAGATGGAAACAGTTAGTGATCGTCCAGACGTACTTGGAGATCGATGGATATGCGGGGTACTAGGTGCCTCCGGTTTCGTTCAGACCCAGAATGGACTTGTAAATGGACTGTGTGTCTGACATTGGATTTTAGTCCGTGTGATTGATCTCTATTGAATATATATCTGTTTGGCGGCGGAGAATTTATTCTCTTGCTTAACGCCCTTCTCTGAGACGTACGAGCTCAGGGGTTATATATTGATGGATATCAATCGCATGGAGTGAATTGCCATTGTGGCATGCTAAGATGCAAATGATCAAGGCTTCTGTTGAAAAGCAAAGTCTTGTGGTTGATGATCGAAGCAAGGCCTTTGTGGCGTGACTTTGTGTAACGTTTACCTCGCGAGTTTCACACCCGGTATGAACCAAAAACGGGAGACGGACCTCAGGGGGGACATGCGTTTTCTTTCTAGTTAGGAGTGGCGTCAGTGCTTGAACTGGCTGACGAGTTTGACTCATGTGGATATTGCTTATTATTACTTGCTGAAAAGCGAGGCGCCTCGTGATATCGGTTTCGGCCGATGCTTCTGGTCGGCTGACGGGCCAGGCTTACGCCCCAAAGGGCGGAGAAACTTATTGTTCAGGCATTATAATCCGCATCGGTGGACCGGCCCTGACGATCCAGGGGGCAGTTGCGGCTGTTCCTGAGACACGGACTAGAGCGTCTCGAATCGGTAGAGGATCTTGCCCCTAGCCTCGGTTCATACCATAAATGATAACCCAACTTCCAATACGACATTGCGGTTTTGATTGTAAACTTATATATGGCGACATAGTGTTATGGGGCATTCATGCCGCCTATGATTGATACTTATGATTTGAAGTTGTTTTATACACTATGCACTTATAATAGTATCAAATGATTTGTTTTAAACGTATCAAGCATTCTTTGGCTGTTATAAGGGAAAACCCTATCCCCCGGCTTGCGTTGCATTGTGTGATAGGACCTGGGTCTTATAACAGCTTCATTTTTCTTTATTTAGCATTGCGCTGTTTGTTTTATGCACTGGTATTCTTGGGAGGAAACCCGTTCCGTGTTATACGGCGTGGTCCCTTGATTTACCTAACTTTAAAAATAAAGATTAACTGTTTTAGTTCTCACACCAGTCACATGACTGACCTGGAGTTTATTGTTTTAACCTAAACTCTAGGTGCCCCTATTTTCGACACGGGCAGCTAGTAGTTTTGGTTTTGCAGATTTATATTCACAGGATCCTGGTTTACAGCTGGAATGATATCCGAAAAGCTTTGTATTCGTACATCTCTTCTAGTTGTGTATTGTATTATTTTCCGCTGCTATGTATTTAAATGTAATTTAAATCTCTGATATTTCTGTGTAATATTCATTTATACTCTGTATATTCTTGTAATCTGATGCATTGGTGTAATAACAATGAAATGTTCTCCCGTATGCGTTCTGTTGTGGCTTGTTCTCGAACTATCCGACACTTTCCTGTACGGGGAAGTTGCGGGTTTTCACAGGCACATAGCCAAGGATTGTAGAAAGAGGAAGAGAAAGCAAGGTGAATGTTTTCATTGTGGGGAGACTGGACACATCAGCAAGGACTGCCCTAAGAAGCAGACCGGACCTTCCGGGGGTACATCTTTAACTTCTTTTTCTAGATGCTTTGTTTTATTTTGTTATCTCCTCGATCCTATCTTGAGAACCATAGGTAGAATCTTTTTGGATGTAAACATGTAATTGAAACATGTTATGATTGCAAAATGGTTGCAAGTGGTCGCAAGTGGTTGCTCGTGGATGCATGAATACACATTAGGCACTAGATCGGCTCAGTCACTGTTTCATACTTGCATATGCATGAGTGTTTATTTTGGAAACTTGGTTGTGCTATCATTTGGTTATTGCATATGATTGAATGTTTGTGCACTCATGTAGAAATTATGAATTATAATAGGAAAATTTTGCATACATATTGGATTCATTTCACTAAACATATTTTGCATTTAGAAAATCAATCGGGCCTGATCATTAGCATTAGCTAAGGAACATATACACACACTCTTTGCATGTTTTCATAAAACATTAGAAGTCTTTTAAGGACCATGGTTGCTTGTGGATGATGTTTTGAGTAGATGGATGATGGGTGGTAGGATGCGTTCTTCCTAACATGGAAATTTCGGGGACGAAATCCTTAAAGGAGGGGAGAATGTAACAACCCGAATTTTAACAACATGTTAAGACAAGAATCAAGGCAGAATTAAATGTTAAAATATGAATCAGGGAAAATGGGTTGCGCCATTGCGTTCGTCTCGGAAAAATACGCGAAATAGAGTCCGAAATTTCGTAAATCGGAGTCCGTATGATAAAGATATGGCCTCGCAAAGTTTCACGAAAGATTCAAATTCAAAAACAGATTCAAATTTTCAGAATTCAGGGTAGGCGGGAAAAATCCCGCCCAGACAGGTCGACAGGGGGGTCGACACTAGGGTCGACCTCCCCCCCAACCAGGTCGACACTAGAGTCGACCTGGGGGTCGACTGGGAAGTCGACCTGGGTGTTGACCTGGGGGTCGACCTCCCTGGTCGGCCAGGTCGGCCTGGTACGCCTGTTTTGGCTCCTAGGTCTTGTTTCGGGGGCTTGTGATGATCTTGGATGGCTCAGATCTATTCTAGGGTTAATCTAAAAGATAAAATAAATTGCCTACAACTATTTAAAGACCCTAAGACCTAGCCTAAATCATACTATTTCATTTTAGCACTCATGCAGCCGCCATTAAACCTAGAACTCTAAATTAAAAATACAAAGAACAAAAACTAAAGAAGACGAAGGATGATTCTTGAAGGCTACAACTAGAAGCTACAACAACTACGACGCTTTAGACAACGGATTTGGGGCTATTTGATTTAAAGTGTTGATTTGGATTGCTTGCTTCATATTGTAAGTTCTATGTCACTTTTTAGGCAAAAACGCTAAAATAACATGGACATGCTATGAATTGAAACCGGATTTAAGAACTATTATTAATCCATGTTTATATTGTTTAACTTTGAATCAAAATTTGGGAATATTGCTATGTTAATGTTGCAAGTTAAACTTATCATGATGTTGATGTTGTTATGAATCACTTGGGCTTAATTTTATTGCAAGCTGAACAAATACATGTCCATGGAATCATTATGTTCATTGAAATCCTCATGTTGATTAAACCATGCCTATGATGCTAATTAAACCATGTCTATGATATTAATGAAACTATGCCTGTGATGTTAATATACCTATCATGTTAAATTGGGAATCGCTAGGTTATGATGAAAAGTTGGAATCATTATGTTTATAAAGCTAGATGAGAATCATTATGTTAAAAATACTAAATTGGAATCCACTATGCCTATTAGAATTACCATGCCTTTAATGTTTCATGTTTGTATTAAAATTATTATTATGCCCGCAATGATTATTATGCCTATGATGTAAAGTTGAATTCATCATGTTGAACTATGTTGGAACCATTACTATGCCAAGTTATCATCATGCTAGTATTGAAACCATGTGATATGTTATAGCCTGTTTATTATGCAAGTGATGGTGGAATTGTCACATATGCCTATCACATGTTTGGTGCTATTCCCCTTTATCTCTTGAATTGTTTATGCTTGTCAACGAAGTACATTTATATGCGTTGGGGATACGATTGGGTAGAATAGGCAAAACTTGAATTGTTTATAATCATAAACCATGAAATTTGGCATAAGTAGAACATGAAATATGGCACGAAAAACTTGACTTGAATATTCTATGACTTGACTTGAAACATGCCTTAGTTGGGCACGAAATTGACATATGAACATGCTAGGAAAATAGCATGAATCTGATAAGAACATGGGCATGACTTTAGAAAACAAGAAAGTGGCCAACTCGAGGTTGGGTTGAGTTTGTAGTGTAAATCTGCCCGGAACCGCCCGGCAAATCCAGTTGATACAAACAATAGGATCCAATGTGGGTAGTTGGTCACATCGCGCTTGAAACCCGAGGTTGGGTTGAGTTCGTAGCGTAAACCTGCCCGGAACCGCCCGGCAAATCCAGTGGCTACGAACAATAAGATCCAATGTGAGTGGTTCGGTACATTAACGAATCAATTAATGCCAATTAGGGTTAAGTCATGAACATGAAAAGACAACTTAACCAACTTGAACACGATTTGTAGGGCTAAGTCATGGACTTGAAATGACAACACTTAGCCAACTTGACATGACACGTAAGCGGGTTAAGTCACGAATTTAAATGACATACTTAACCATCTTGACATGACTAGACTGGAAAAGGATTAAGTCACGAATTACATGACTTAATCGGTTAGGCGGGTTAGGTCACGAATTACATGACCTAATCTGTTAGGCGAATCCCTAGACACGACCCCTTTCAGCAGTAACCCTCTAGATGTATCAAGGTACCCTGGGGCTAGGCCGGGTGGGGCACGATTACTGGGCTGATTGTAAGAGGTGAACGACGATAGTGGGGTACGCCAGTGTAGGTTCGGTGGGCTACGGTCGTGCACGTATTCCGGGGCAGACACTGGGTATCCGTAGATTTATCTGTGCATCTTGAATCGTGTCGGGGGTTGACACCCTAGGGATGATACACCCGAAGGTGGACCCAGCACAGGTGACTACATTCGTGATTAGCCATATGACACGGACACTTGACGAGCTAGAACATGTAGGGAGCCGATCGACTAGATAATCGCTCCGTAGGACCCCGTACTTGGGTCAGACCCCGTTTCAGGGTCATTTCATGATATTGGGCCGTGGGATTTATTTCGTGATTAACTTGTGACATGGGCTTAGTATACTAGTACAGTCGATGCAACGAATCTCGAACATGTGATGCTTTACTTGACTTGTCTTGACTTATCCTGATCACCTTAGTCTATCTTGTTCACCTTGACACCATTCTTAAGTTAATTCCAGTTCATACATGACAGGTTGTTTAAACCGTTTTTACACTGAAAGTCACTAGGAGTTACTCAGTCTTTATGACTGACCCTTTTCCTTTCGCCTCTTTTTCTTTCGTTCCCCCCCCCCCCAGGTTCTCAGTGAGGAAACACTAGCTCTTAGCTTGGACATCACTTGCTTTGGCTCAGCACGTACGGTTTGCTATGGCTGCTTCTTTTTACTGCACTTGGGGAATAAGCTGTTTTTCTGTTTTAAGTTATTGCTTCTTTGGCTATTATTACAAGACAGCTGTAATGAAGTTATTTGAAATTTTTGTAAGAGACATGGTTTACTTTAGAATAAAATGAAGTTCTGTTTTGCTCATAAATTCTTCCGCTGTTTACTTAATTATTTATTTATGTTCTGTCTTGTGATAATTCTGTGATGTTATCTCGATAATACCCCTCCAAAACTAGTGCATTCCCTTTGTGAGTGACCCTAGCGGAGGTTGGGGTGTTACACCTTGGGTCCTTCTCCCGTTTTTGACTCATACCGGGGTGTGAGGATCGCGAATCCACGTTATACACAAAGCTATGTCACACAGACCATGCTTTAATCATCAACCACAAGACTTTGCTTTCCAACAAAAGCCTTGATCAATTGCCACTTACGCGTGCCACACTGGCAATTCACTCCATGCGACTGACGTCCATCAATATACAACCTCTGAGCTCGTACGTCTTAGAGAAGGGAGTTAAGCAAGAGAATAAATTCTCCGCCGCCAAACAGATGCGTATTTAATAGAGATCAATCAACACAGAATAAAATCCAATGTCAGACGCACAATCCATTTACAAGTTCGTTCTGGGTCTGAACGAAACCGGAGGCACTTTCCTCGCATATCCATCGATCTCCAAGTACGTCTGGACGATCACCAACTGTTTCCCTCATCTTGGGTGTACAGTCCAATCTTGATCATCAGTAATCACCCAAACGATGTGAAGACTTCCGGTCTTCAACCACCATCTTCATCTTCGACATCTCGTCGAATCGGTTATTCAGAATGGGTATAAACCCGACCTTTCTGAATAACCACGTATATGATAAACAAATGTTACACAAACACAACAAACACCTCATTCCAATTCAGAATATTTTTTATTCACAAAATCACATTCTTAGGGAATAGGTTCCCATTAATTTTATCAAAGATAAATTCTTCTAAATTTATTCTTTAATCTTCCTTTGGATATCATTTCAAACTGTATTATGGTTTTCCAAACTAGTCGGGATTAGCGAACAACACCGAAGTAATTATTTGTTTTATTTCCCAATCCCAACTTATTCATCCCATGGAGCAAATTTGGTAATACTCCATATCTAACACCACGGTGTTATCGATAAAATTAGTTACCATTTCATGTTCAAATCTAATTAAAGATTTAACTATCGCTTTGGAGCAAAACTGGTGATACTCCATCCTCGATCACTTTTCAAATTCTATAGTTTAAATTATCAATTCACATTTCAATCTAATTAAAGATTCATTAAAACTCCACTTCGTTTTAATATTTCCTCCAAATCAATATCCTGTCTTTAACTGGGTTAAAGAACCAATGTCATCTAAAACACGATTCACGATAAGCCCCAAATCACATTTGATATTAAATACAAGGCTCTGAATAGAAAATATACCGGCTTATATTCAATATCAAATTCTGAACCCAACAAATATCGTATTGGAAATAACGATATAAATATATCTTTCAAATTTCCATAACAATATCTGTATAATCACGGAATCCAACATCGAAATATTCCAAAGACAATTTCGATTCATATCCACTTCCACTTTATATATATTGGAAATTCTAGTTATTTTAAAAAACAATTCAAATTCAATTTATTTATTTCAAAAATAAATTGATTTCAATTCTAGTTCGAAACTAGTTCTTTTCGATAAAAATCTATTTTAATCTTTTCAAATGTGGAATTTTTCACCCTAGTTCTTTCCAATTCACATATTATGATTTTACACAAATTATTGATATTTTTAATAATTTTATCAAGGCCCGTACAGTCGATTTCCATCAACGGCCATCGAACTGCACTTACAACGACCTTTTCCAAATTTGATTTGGACATAGTTCCAAATCCAACTGATAGGTTTCAAATTTCTAATATTCATTGGAAAGCTCTTTTCAATACGAACCCAATGATTCCGGTTTTTGGAGAATCCAACGGTCAGATCACCCGCAACGTCAGTTCGAAGTCAATGGTCGAAATTCACGAACTACCACGGTGCGGCGCGTTCTATTCAGGCCATTATATATATAATATATATATATTATATATTTCGTCGATTTCCTTTTTAAAACTTATTTTATAAATCGTTTTAAATTCGTTTTCAAAACCATTTCAACTCTATATTCAATTTCAAGTCAAAATTGAATATTTCCTATCATTACTATATAAATGATAATATTTTCAAAACGTTATATTTTGAAATCACTACCTTTTCTATATTCATTATAAAAACAAATATAATCGATATAAATATCGTTCACGTCAAAATAGCGCAACTCCAATCAACAGAGCTTTATATATTTCAATAAATTCGTTATTCTATTCAACAAATGAATATTTATTCTATTCAACACATGAATCTATATTTCTTTCAACACATGACTAATCTCAACACATGAGTACCATCAACACAGGACTATTTTTGTTATGTAATATATTTTATAAAATTATGGTATCTATCATTTGATTTTTAATCAGACTCCACCGTTGTGACGCCCCCAAAACTTCCACAAGTGAAAGCAAGGAGAAATCATATGGAATACAACATAAATATAGTACAACAAATCACAGAAAACAACATAGCACAGGAAATCCATATAACAACAACATTATAGCAGCGGATATATAATGTCATCAGCAATAGAAAATCCACAGTCACAGAATCTAAATTATTACAGCAGGTTTTTAGAGAATTGCATAAGTTCCAACTCCAAATAAAACAACGTGGAATGGAAATAAGTCTGAAAATAAAAGGAAAGAAAAATGCGATAAACGAAAAGATAGGTCTTCAAAGCTCCATCACCTTATCTTCACCAAAAGCAACTCCAAGCGAAAAGGTAAAAGTAGCTCCAAAGAAACTCCAAGTAGAAAAAGAACCTGTCTACTTGGCTGCCCGTGTAGAAGAGAGGGCACCCAAGTTTGCAAAAAGGTGAAACAAACAATGGGTCAGTCGTGGGACTGGTGTGAGAGTTCTTAACTAAAATTACTCATACTACTAAGGCAAATCCAAGAACCACGCCGCTAACGCGGAACGGGTTGTACCAATGGATTGCCGTGCATAACTACAGTGTCAGTACAAATAAATAAAACGTAACACAGCGCAATGTCTTTTGAAAAATGGAACCACCATAAGACTCAGGTCCCATCACACAATGCAACGCACACCAAGAGGATAGAGTTTTACCTTATGGTGGTTAAACATGCTAAATACGCCAAATACGAAACTAATATTATTATTAGGGTGTATATGTTTTAAAAACAATTCAAAGCAATGTATTAATCCTAGGAAGCATAGGTACCATATATTATGCCTCCGATACTAGTAATACAAATCAAATCCGTTGGGGTCGTATTGGAAATTTGGGTTTCCATCATGAGTCCAGGCTAGGGAGGACTCCTTACCGATTCGAGACGCTCTAGTCAACGTCTCAGGATTACCCGCAGTTAACCCTTGGATCCTGCAGGGCCGGTCCTCACATACAACTTAGAGGATTGGCAATTCCTAAGCACACGTTCCCCGGTCCTATAGGACCTATCCGAGGCGCCTCATTTCATCATCCTCCAAAAAGTAAAATGACTACTAACTAGAAAGAAACGTGCTACTTTCCCTGTGTTCCCTTCCCCCTTTTTAGACTCTACCGGTTTGTGAGGCTCGTGAGGTCGTGTATACCATACCACAGAATTTTGCTTTTCAACAAGAAACCCTGATCATTTCATCTTAGCACGCCACACCGTCATTCCATACCGTACCATCGACCGTCTGCCAACATATAAACAGGTGTTAAGTAGAGAATGAATTCTCTACCACCAACATTTTTACATTAGCCGAAAATCGACGACATGATATTTAATGGGATACGGTGTCAGACATACCCTCCATTTACACCCATGCTCTAGGTCTGAACTAGGGTCAAACCCGTGAAATCAACGCGTACGTTTGGCCAATTACCCCGACTCGTAAATCGGGAGCTACCCAATTCAGAGTCTTGGTCGTTGTCCATTCGAGGGAAGATTTACGGTCTTCATACGCCGTCTTCATCTTTTGATTCTTGAAATCGTAAAACCGTTTGGAATGGGATGAACCCGGACTTCCCAAACAATCTCGCGTTCATAATTTAGAGAAAAACACATTTCATGTCGTTATGTTGTCTTATAACAATAAGTCCTTGCCTTAATTATTTAATATAATTAATTCCTTTAATTAACGACGCTTCAGGTCAGAGGCGACTTTGTCGCCGTTCCATCCATTTTGATTTTTACTTTACCCCTTTACATTTTGAACAATGGACATTTTCTATGGTGTAACCCTTATACGTCATAAATAATGTAAATCTTCTCCTATGTTTCATTTCCCCTTTTTCTCTATTTTGACACAAAATCATTTTATGCAATGCGACTTCCAATTTTTCTATTTTGACAAAATGTCATTTTATGCAATGCGACTTCCTATTTTTCTATTTTGACAAAATATCATTTTATGCAATGCGACTTCCTATTTTTCTATTTTGACAAAATATTATTTTATGCAATGCGACTTCCTATTTTTCTATTTTGACAAAATGTCATTTTATGCAATGCGACTTTCTACTTTTCTATTTTGACAAAATATCATTTTATGCAATGCGACTTCCTATTTTTCTATTTTGACAAAATGTCATTTTATGCAATGCGACTTCCTATTTTTCTATTTTGACAAAATGTCATTTTATGCAAT
Source organism: Allium sativum (assembly GCA_030737875.1). Classification (NCBI taxonomy): domain Eukaryota; kingdom Viridiplantae; phylum Streptophyta; class Magnoliopsida; order Asparagales; family Amaryllidaceae; genus Allium; species Allium sativum. Next base: position 170,974,579 of record CM060912.1, read on the forward strand.
GCGACTTTCTACTTTTCTATTTTGACAAAATGTCATTTTATGCAATGCGACTTTCTACTTTTCTATTTTGACAAAATGTCATTTTATGCAAAGCAACTTTCTACTTTTCTATTTTGACAAAATGTCATTTTATGCAATGCGACTTTCTACTTTTCTATTTTGATAAAATATCATTTTATGCAATGCGACTTCCTATTTTTCTATTTTGACAAAATATCATTTTATGCAAAGCAAGTTTCTACTTTTCTATTTTGACAAAATGTCGTTTCATGCAAAGCTAGTTTCTACTTTTCTATTTTGATAAAATGTCGTTTTATGCAAAGCAAGTTTCTACTTTTCTATTTTGACAAAATATCATTTTATGCAAAGCAAGTTTCTACTTTTCTATTTTGACAAAATATCATTTTATGCAAAGCAAGTTTCTAATTTTCTATTTTGACAAAATATCATTTTATGCAAAGCAAGTTCTTAGATATTGATAAAAGTGTCAATAACATACATGCTCATGTTTTAATTTTAAATATTGACAAAAGTGTCAATAACATACGTGCTCATGTTTTAATTTTAAATATTGACAAAAGTGTCAATAACATACGTGCTCATGTTTTAATTTTAAATATTGACAAAAGTGTCAATAACATACGGTGCTCATGTTTTAATTTTAAATATTGACAAAAGTGTCAATAACATACGGTGCTCATGTTTTAATTTTAAATATTGACAAAAGTGTCAATAACATACGGTGCTCATGTTTTAATTTTAAATATTGACAGAAGTGTCAATAACATACGGTGCTCATGTTTTAATTTTAAATATTGACAAAAGTGTCAATAAAAATTATATTGCCAATTTGTTCCCAAAACTTACTGTCAAAGCACTACGCTACATACAACGTCAATTTTCACATGTCATAACATCACAAAATAAATGGTATCAATTTCTTGTGTCATAACATCCAAAATAAATGGTATCAATTTCTTGTGTCATAACATCCAACAATTTATGGTGACAATTTCTACCACGTCATAACATCACAAATATAATGGTGTCGATTCATTTGTGATAAAATTTATCTTTCCCTTACTTATATAGCTAAACCATAAACATTTCACATAAAAATACGAATGGCAAATAAAATGGTATCAAATCCATCGTTATAGCATGGCAAATAAAATGTGATGTCAATTCATCGTTATAGCATGGCAAATAAAATGTGATGTCATTTCATCGTTATAGCATGGCAAATAAAATGTGATGTCAATTCATCGTTATAGCATGGCAAATAAAATGTGATGTCAATTCATCGTTATAGCATGGCAAATAAAATGTGATGTCAAATTCATCGTTATAGCATGGCAAATAAAATGTGATGTCATTTCATCGTTATAGCATGGCAAATAAAATGTGATGTCAAATTCATCGTTATAGCATGGCAAATAAAATGTGATGTCATTTCATCGTTATAGCATGGCAAATAAAATGTGATGTCATTTCATCGTTATAGCATGGCAAATAAAATGTGATGTCAAATTTCTAACCACATATACACTTAACAATTTGTTTATTCAAAAATAAATTTTTGCGGTTTAGATCTCTCACCTTGAATGGATAATAAATATAATAAATCCAATTAAATTTTCAGAATGCTCCAATTGATTTCAGCAGCATCCACTCGTAGTCACGGTCCTATTGGTTCTGAAAATTTCAGAATCCGAATTCATACGAATAAGTTATCAACGTTTTACTGAATCTGACTTTTAACAACTGTTTCTGTCACGCTTAAAAGCGTAGCGAAATCTGAAATAAAACATACCGTAGAAACTCAGTTTTTGGTTCAAAACTTAAATTCGAATTTGCAGGAGTTGTAGTTGATGGTTCTCGGATCCGATTGGTGGAGGTCGAAGGGGGTGGAGTGGCGGACGCTCGCCGGTCGGAGGCGGCGACTTCGGTCGACCCAGGCGGGTCCGGCGGAGCTCGCAACGGCGGCGGTTCGGGGGGACGCAGGCGGCGGCACAGGCGACGGTTCGGGTTGAGGGTGGTACCAAATCGAAGATCTCGGATTCCTCTTCGAAACGGTATGTGGTACGATAAATATCGTTGAGTATTGGAGGAGAAATCGATGGTCAAAGTTTTGATGGTAAATGGGTTCGGCGGCGGTAAGAAGAACGAAGAGGAAGAAGACTGTAGCAATATACGGTCCGTATTTATACATGTATTTTAGGGTTTTCTAATTATTAATTAATAAATTAATTAATTAATTTACCCGAGAAATTACCATTCTCTCATATGGACTCTGATTCGCGCTCAACGACTGTCGATCTTAACATTTTCATGCCTTCTGAACGCGATGGTGCTATCCCCATGGTCCAATTCTGAAGTTACAGACTGGTTTTATTTTATTTTCAAATTAAATTGTTTAATTTAAATTCGAACGTACATAATTTTCTGAGGCCACATACGAACTCAGAAAAATCCGGAAAAATTATTTTTGGCTTTCTTATGACGATACGATCACAACAAAATTCGTTTCGTTCAATTCTGAGCACTTTTGAAAAAAGGCAATTTTCACGTCGTTCAATTTCAACTGTATTTGACCAAACACAGTTTCCTACGCCACGCTCACATATTAAATCGAAAAATTCTAAAAATTGACACTTAGCCATATTATGACATTCCGGATCCAATGAAAGTGGTTTCGTCGGATTCCGAGATCGTTTGCAAAATGGTCATTTTCAACTGCTTCAAAGTTATTTAAAATCTGAAATTTTAAATTTTGACTCAAAAACCCAACAAAATTTCTTAAAATAAAATTTTCAAACTGGTTCAGATTTTCGGGTCATTACAATCTCCCCTCCTTAAGAACTTTTCGTCCTCGAAAAGGAAAAAGGAAAACAGAAGAGTAGGATTCAGCACCGAAAATACTGAAATGATTAAGCGTACCTCAAAATAAAATCTAATCTGAGATATCCACTCTGCATTTGGGATAAGCCTTTTTGAAACTCTCCTCAGTCTCCCAAGTGCAGTCCCTAGGATCGCCACTCCACTGCACTTTGACTAGGTTGATTCTTTTATTCCTCAGAGCTCGGGTTTCTTTGCCAATAATCTTTATCGGCTCTTTCCTCACTGTTAGGCTTGGAGTAATATCCATGACTTGCTGATTTAGCTCATCCTCAATCAAATCTGGGTCATGCACATGCTGGCGGAGTTGAGACACATGAAACACATCATGCACTCCTGGCAGCCAGTCGGGCAGTTGCACTCGATAAGCCAGAGTACCAATCCTTTCGAGGATAGGGAATGGACCAATGAATCTTGGCGCCAATTTCCCAAACTTCCCAAATCGAATCACACCCCTTAGAGGAGAAACTTTCAAGTACACATGGTCACCAACAGAGAATTGCAAATCTCTTCTACGCTTGTCTGCATAGCTTTTCTGTCGGCTTTGGGCAGCCAGCAACCGCTTCTTAATTTTATCAACTTTGTCTGAAGCTTCTCGGACCATGTCTGGACCTAAAACAAGGCGATCTCCTTTTTCAATCCAACAGGCTGGCGATCTACATGGCCTATCATATAAGGCTTCGAACGGAGCCATCTTCAAACTTGCCTGATAGCTATTGTTATATGAGAATTCAACTAAATGCAAGTGATCCTCCCAAGAACCTCCATAATCGAGTATGCAAGCTCGCAACAAATCTTCAAGAATGCGATTCACCCTCTCAGTTTGGCCGTCTGTCTGAGGGTGGTATGCGGTGCTGAGATTTAATTTTGTTCCCAATTCATTTTGGAATGCCTCCCAAAACTTGCTAGTGAAGATAGGGTCACGGTCACTAACAATGCTGCTAGGAACACTAATTAAAACAAAAGGTTTTCTTTGGTTAGACATGAAAAGTTTCATTTAGAAAATGATGGAAAAAGGAAAGATTTAGTCTTATTACCCATATAGCCTGACTATTTCTTTGAGATAAATTTGTGCCAGACTTTGAGCAGTTCTGGTGGACTTGACAGGTACGAAATGAGCGACCTTGGTGAAGCGGTCCACGATCACCCAAATGCTGTCATTCCCTTTCTTAGAACGGGGCAAACCATCTATAAAATCCATGGAGACTTGGTCCCACTTCCCTTCGGGTACTGGCAATGGCTGCAACAATCCTGCAGGCTTTTGCTGATCGCTCTTCACTCGTTGACATGTAGGACATCTACTCACGTAAATGGATATATCCCTCTTCATATCTTTCCACCAAAACGTGCGCTTTAGATCATGATACATCTTGCTAACGCCTGGGTGGATGGAAAGCTTTGATTTGTGCCCTTCATTTAAAACTTCCCTGATGAGCTCTGGGATTTTTGGAACACAGATCCTCCCTTGCAACCTAAGGGCTCCCTTTTGGTCTATTTGAAAGCTCGTGCTCTCTCCTTCTTGAATACTCTTAATCATTCTTTGAATAAACTTATCTTCCTTTTGAAGGGTAGAAATTTTATCAATCAAAGAAGGGGTAACTATAAAGTTTGCGACCATGGCAGCTTTTCTACTGAGTGCGTCTGCTACAACATTGGCTTTCCCTGGCGTATACAAGATGTCGAGGTCATACGCCGCAAGAAATTCCAGCCACCTTAGCTGCCTTAAATTCAAGTCCTTTTGATCGAAGAGATACTTCAAAGATTGATGGTCTGTGAATAACTCGAATTTTTCGCCCAAGAGGTAATGCCTCCAAATTTTTAAAGCAAAAACTATGGCTAAAAGTTCTAGGTCATGGACACGATAATTTTTCTCATGTGGCTTTAATTGACGACTTGCATATGCAACAACTTTGCCCCTTTGCATCAATACTGCGCCAAGACCCCCACTTTGAGAAGCATCGGTATAGACAGCTAAATCTTGGTTGCCATCGATGATGGTTAACACGGGGGCAGTGGTCAAACTCTCCTTTAGCTTTTGGAAGGACTCCTCACACTCTGCTGTCCAAATGAACTTGGTGTTTTTCTTTGTGAGCTGTGTTAAAGGGCCAGATAGCTTGGCAAAGTTTTGGACGAACTTTCTGTAATATCCAGCCAACCCTAGGAAACTTCTTACTTCAGTGGGTGTAGTGGGCTGCTTCCAATCTTGAATGGCGGAAATTTTGCTTGGGTCCACAGCAATTCCTTCTTTTGACACAACATGGCCCAAGAATTTCACCTCCTCTTGCCAAAATGTGCATTTTGAAAATTTTGCTCTTAGAACATTTCTTAGCAGAATCTCTAGCACTTCCTTTAGATGCCCTTCATGCTCCTCCTTGGTTTTAGAAAAAATCAAGATATCATCAATGAAGACTAGTACGAATTTATTCAAGACCTCTCTGAAGACCCTATTCATCAAGTCAACAAAATAGGCTGGAGCATTGCACAGACCGAACGGCATTACCAACCATTCGTAGAATAAGTCAGGTCCTCTGAAAGCGGTCAAAGGGATGCATTCTTCCTCTATGCGAAGTTGGTGGAAACCTGTGGCTAGGTCCATCTTCGAAAACACCTTGGCTCCATTTAAATTGTCCATCAAATCATCTATACGAGGCAAGGGGTATTTGTTCTTTAAGGTTTGCTTATTGAGATCGCGGTAATCCACACAGAGCCTCAGAGTGCCGTCAGATTTAGGGACAAACACCACAGCTGCACCCCAATTGGAAAAGCTAGGCCGTATTAATCCTTTCTTTAGGAGCTGTTTGGTTTGGGCACTCAACTCTTCTTTTTCTTTAGGAGTCATTCTTCGAACAGCATGAACTACCGGCCTTGCATTAGGGACCAGATCGATTCTGAAATCGATTTCCCTTCGCGGTGGTAAACTATCTACTTCTTCAAATACGTCCGCATAATCCTTGACAATGGGAATATTCTCTGAAGATATGGGCGTGACTTCTAAGGAAGACCAAAAAGCTTTCCTGTCTGGCTTTGAGCCATGGCAAGGTATACAAATGACATCACCGAACTTCGTTTTGATTTCAACCATCCTGTCTGCACATCTAACCTCGGCCTTAAATTTTGTGAGCCAATCTAGTCCGAGGATGATATCAAACTTAGAGAAATCCATGACGATCAAGTCAAAAGGAAATTGAAAATAAGAGTAGGAAATAGGCACCCTACAGTACAAATCGAGGACGATAGAACCTCCTACCGGATTATGAACATTAATTGGCTTCTTAAGATTTCTTTGCTTTAATTTCAACTTCTTAATCGCGTTGCTAGAAATAAAACTCCTTGACGCACCCGTGTCAAATAAAGCAGTAACAGGAATATTTTTGATAGAAACAGTACCATCCAGAACATCAGAATTACCTCCCTCAGTAGGTGCAGAGGAAGATGGTGTACCTGCCCCCTCATAGACATGTGCAATCTGGGCTCCTTTCAACAGTGGGCAATTGGCCTTAATATGGCCCTTTTTATGGCAGTTGTAGCAATCTTTGCTATCATCACCCCTGGCCCTCTTCGGACCTCTGCAGTCTTTGCTATAATGCCCGAACTTCTGACAGTTGTAACACTGGACCTTGGATTTGTCAAATGTCTTAGCAGCTCCAGAATTACTGCCTTCAGCTTTCTTTTCTGGTTGTTTCCTTTTGTTGCTGTTGGCTAAGCTCCTCTCTCTGTCCTGCTGATAAACCTTCTTGTCATTCTCTTCATAACGGCAAGCGAACTCCACCATCTTATTGAAGGAAAGGTCGATGTGGGCAGTGACTCTGTCAATATATTTTCTTGCAAGGCCATTTATGAATCTCTTATTCTTCTGAAAGTCATCACGAATCAGTTCGGGTGCGTAACGGGAAAGGTCCTCAAACCTACGAACATACTCTGAAATGGACTTGTCGCCTTGCCTCAGATTGGAGAATTCGTCGTGTAGCCTTTCTACTTCCTGCCTCGGAATGTATTTGTCGTTGAAGAGCTCTTTAAATCTGTCCCAAGACATATTATCTTCGTCGCCTCCAATGTTGACTACCTCCCACCAGTTTTGCGCTTCACCTTGAAGATGCCATGCTGCAGTGAACCTCTTTCTTTGATCATCAAGTCCCAGTCCTCCAAATATCTTTTCACAATTTTTCAGCCACGCCTGAGCTTGTACCACGGTCTCAGAACCGGTGAATGGAACTCCACCCAAATTCTTGAACTTCTTTGCCACCTTGTCCAAGTCAAAAGGTGGCGGTGGTGGTGGTGGTTGTTGTTGGACAGTGGGTTCCTCAGTTTCAGTGGTATTTTGCCTTCTTCTAGCAGCTCTAGCAGCTCTTGCAGCAGCGGTACTCATTTTAAGTTAGTTCTGTACAATCAAGGGAAGAGTCAGAACAACCTTAATGACGATGATTTTTAAGAAGTGATAAGGAAAAGGGATAGATGAAAGATGATGATAAAGTGACCGACTATTATGTATTCTTATGAAATGTTCGCCGTAGAATAATGTGATTCTACGTAAACGAGTTACTATAAATATGTTATATTCCGCTTTGTAAACCAAAGCTCTGATACCAACTGTGACGCCCCCAAAACTTCCACAAGTGAAAGCAAGGAGAAATCATATGGAATACAACATAAATATAGTACAACAAATCACAGAAAACAACATAGCACAGGAAATCCATATAACAACAACATTATAGCAGCGGATATATAATGTCATCAGCAATAGAAAATCCACAGTCACAGAATCTAAATTATTACAGCAGGTTTTTAGAGAATTGCATAAGTTCCAACTCCAAATAAAACAACGTGGAATGGAAATAAGTCTGAAAATAAAAGGAAAGAAAAATGCGATAAACGAAAAGATAGGTCTTCAAAGCTCCATCACCTTATCTTCACCAAAAGCAACTCCAAGCGAAAAGGTAAAAGTAGCTCCAAAGAAACTCCAAGTAGAAAAAGAACCTGTCTACTTGGCTGCCCGTGTAGAAGAGAGGGCACCCAAGTTTGCAAAAAGGTGAAACAAACAATGGGTCAGTCGTGGGACTGGTGTGAGAGTTCTTAACTAAAATTACTCATACTACTAAGGCAAATCCAAGAACCACGCCGCTAACGCGGAACGGGTTGTACCAATGGATTGCCGTGCATAACTACAGTGTCAGTACAAATAAATAAAACGTAACACAGCGCAATGTCTTTTGAAAAATGGAACCACCATAAGACTCAGGTCCCATCACACAATGCAACGCACACCAAGAGGATAGAGTTTTACCTTATGGTGGTTAAACATGCTAAATACGCCAAATACGAAACTAATATTATTATTAGGGTGTATATGTTTTAAAAACAATTCAAAGCAATGTATTAATCCTAGGAAGCATAGGTACCATATATTATGCCTCCGATACTAGTAATACAAATCAAATCCGTTGGGGTCGTATTGGAAATTTGGGTTTCCATCATGAGTCCAGGCTAGGGAGGACTCCTTACCGATTCGAGACGCTCTAGTCAACGTCTCAGGATTACCCGCAGTTAACCCTTGGATCCTGCAGGGCCGGTCCTCACATACAACTTAGAGGATTGGCAATTCCTAAGCACACGTTCCCCGGTCCTATAGGACCTATCCGAGGCGCCTCATTTCATCATCCTCCAAAAAGTAAAATGACTACTAACTAGAAAGAAACGTGCTACTTTCCCTGCGTTCCCTTCCCCCTTTTTAGACTCTACCGGTTTGTGAGGCTCGTGAGGTCGTGTATACCATACCACAGAATTTTGCTTTTCAACAAGAAACCCTGATCATTTCATCTTAGCACGCCACACCGTCATTCCATACCGTACCATCGACCGTCTGCCAACATATAAACAGGTGTTAAGTAGAGAATGAATTCTCTACCACCAACATTTTTACATTAGCCGAAAATCGACGACATGATATTTAATGGGATACGGTGTCAGACATACCCTCCATTTACACCCATGCTCTAGGTCTGAACTAGGGTCAAACCCGTGAAATCAACGCGTACGTTTGGCCAATTACCCCGACTCGTAAATCGGGAGCTACCCAATTCAGAGTCTTGGTCGTTGTCCATTCGAGGGAAGATTTACGGTCTTCATACGCCGTCTTCATCTTTTGATTCTTGAAATCGTAAAACCGTTTGGAATGGGATGAACCCGGACTTCCCAAACAATCTCGCGTTCATAATTTAGAGAAAAACACATTTCATGTCGTTATGTTGTCTTATAACAATAAGTCCTTGCCTTAATTATTTAATATAATTAATTCCTTTAATTAACGACGCTTCAGGTCAGAGGCGACTTTGTCGCCGTTCCATCCATTTTGATTTTTACTTTTCCCCTTTACATTTTGAACAATGGACATTTTCTATGGTGTAACCCTTATACGTCATAAATAATGTAAATCTTCTCCTATGTTTCATTTCCCCTTTTTCTCTATTTTGACACAAAATCATTTTATGCAATGCGACTTCCAATTTTTCTATTTTGACAAAATGTCATTTTATGCAATGCGACTTCCTATTTTTCTATTTTGACAAAATATCATTTTATGCAATGCGACTTCCTATTTTTCTATTTTGACAAAATGTCATTTTATGCAATGCGACTTTCTACTTTTCTATTTTGACAAAATATCATTTTATGCAATGCGACTTCCTATTTTTCTATTTTGACAAAATGTCATTTTATGCAATGCGACTTCCTATTTTTCTATTTTGACAAAATGTCATTTTATGCAATGCGACTTTCTACTTTTCTATTTTGACAAAATGTCATTTTATGCAATGCGACTTTCTACTTTTCTATTTTGACAAAATGTCATTTTATGCAAAGCAACTTTCTACTTTTCTATTTTGACAAAATGTCATTTTATGCAATGCGACTTTCTACTTTTCTATTTTGACAAAATATCATTTTATGCAATGCGACTTCCTATTTTTCTATTTTGACAAAATATCATTTTATGCAAAGCAAGTTTCTACTTTTCTATTTTGACAAAATGTCGTTTCATGCAAAGCTAGTTTCTACTTTTCTATTTTGACAAAATGTCGTTTTATGCAAAGCAAGTTTCTACTTTTCTATTTTGACAAAATATCATTTTATGCAAAGCAAGTTTCTACTTTTCTATTTTGACAAAATATCATTTTATGCAAAGCAAGTTTCTACTTTTCTATTTTGACAAAATATCATTTTATGCAAAGCAAGTTCTTAGATATTGATAAAAGTGTCAATAACATACATGCTCATGTTTTAATTTTAAATATTGACAAAAGTGTCAATAACATACGTGCTCATGTTTTAATTTTAAATATTGACAAAAGTGTCAATAACATACGTGCTCATGTTTTAATTTTAAATATTGACAAAAGTGTCAATAACATACGGTGCTCATGTTTTAATTTTAAATATTGACAAAAGTGTCAATAACATACGGTGCTCATGTTTTAATTTTAAATATTGACAAAAGTGTCAATAACATACGGTGCTCATGTTTTAATTTTAAATATTGACAAAAGTGTCAATAACATACGGTGCTCATGTTTTAATTTTAAATATTGACAAAAGTGTCAATAACATACGGTGCTCATGTTTTAATTTTAAATATTGACAAAAGTGTCAATAAAAATTATATTGCCAATTTGTTCCCAAAACTTACTGTCAAAGCACTACGCTACATACAACGTCAATTTTCACATGTCATAACATCGCAAAATAAATGGTATCAATTTCTTGTGTCATAACATCCAAAATAAATGGTATCAATTTCTTGTGTCATAACATCCAACAATTTATGGTGACAATTTCTACCACGTCATAACATCACAAATATAATGGTGTCGATTCATTTGTGATAAAATTTATCTTTCCCTTACTTATATAGCTAAACCATAAACATTTCACATAAAAATATGAATGGCAAATAAAATGGTATCAAATCCATCGTTATAGCATGGCAAATAAAATGTGATGTCAATTCATCGTTATAGCATGGCAAATAAAATGTGATGTCATTTCATCGTTATAGCATGGCAAATAAAATGTGATGTCAATTCATCGTTATAGCATGGCAAATAAAATGTGATGTCAAATTCATCGTTATAGCATGGCAAATAAAATGTGATGTCATTTCATCGTTATAGCATGGCAAATAAAATGTGATGTCAAATTCATCGTTATAGCATGGCAAATAAAATGTGATGTCATTTCATCGTTATAGCATGGCAAATAAAATGTGATGTCATTTCATCGTTATAGCATGGCAAATAAAATGTGATGTCAAATTTCCAACCACATATACACTTAACAATTTGTTTATTCAAAAATAAATTTTTGCGGTTTAGATCTCTCACCTTGAATGGATAATAAATATAATAAATCCAATTAAATTTTCAGAATGCTCCAATTGATTTCAGCAGCATCCACTCGTAGTCACGGTCCTATTGGTTCTGAAAATTTCAGAATCCGAATTCATACGAATAAGTTATCAACGTTTTACTGAATCTGACTTTTAACAACTGTTTCTGTCACGCTTAAAAGCGTAGCGAAATCTGAAATAAAACATACCGTAGAAACTCAGTTTTTGGTTCAAAACTTAAATTCGAATTTGCAGGAGTTGTAGTTGATGGTTCTCGGATCCGATTGGTGGAGGTCGAAGGGGGTGGAGTGGCGGACGCTCGCCGGTCGGAGGCGGCGACTTCGGTCGACCCAGGCGGGTCCGGCGGAGCTCGCAACGGCGGCGGTTCGGGGGGACGCAGGCGGCGGCACAGGCGACGGTTCGGGTTGAGGGTGGTACCAAATCGAAGATCTCGGATTCCTCTTCGAAACGGTATGTGGTACGATAAATATCGTTGAGTATTGGAGGAGAAATCGATGGTCAAAGTTTTGATGGTAAATGGGTTCGGCGGCGGTAAGAAGAACGAAGAGGAAGAAGACTGTAGCAATATACGGTCCGTATTTATACATGTATTTTAGGGTTTTCTAATTATTAATTAATAAATTAATTAATTAATTTACCCGAGAAATTACCATTCTCTCATATGGACTCTGATTCACGCTCAACGACTGTCGATCTTAACATTTTCATGCCTTCTGAACGCGATGGTGCTATCCCCATGGTCCAATTCTGAAGTTACAGACTGGTTTTATTTTATTTTCAAATTAAATTGTTTAATTTAAATTCGAACGTACATAATTTTCTGAGGCCACATACGGACTCAGAAAAATCCGGAAAAATTATTTTTGGCTTTCTTATGACGATACGATCACAACAAAATTCGTTTCGTTCAATTCTGAGCACTTTTGAAAAAAAGGCTATTTTCACGTCGTTCAATTTCAACTGTATTTGACCAAACACAGTTTCCTACGCCACGCTCACATATTAAATCGAAAAATTCTAAAAATTGAAACTTAGCCATATTATGACATTCCGGATCCAATGAAAGTGGTTTCGTCGGATTCCGAGATCGTTTGCAAAATGGTCATTTTCAACTGCTTCAAAGTTATTTAAAATCTGAAATTTTAAATTTTGACTCAAAAACCCAACAAAATTTCTTAAAATAAAATTTTCAAACTGGTTCAGATTTTCGGGTCATTACAACCGTGAAGTAGATTCTAATTTTAAATATGATAAAGATGTAAATTTTATTATTAAAATATTTTACTCAACACACAAATAGTTTCAACACATGAACATCGTCAACACATGACTATTTATTCTATTCAACACGTGAATATATTCTATTATATTCTTTATTTCCCTGATTGGAATGAGGCCCAATCAATCACCATATAATGTTAATTATATGGATTCCATCCAAAACATGTATATAATAGCAACGATAAACAATCAACCATCATCCAAAGTGCACCACACAACTGCATAAGCATCAAATATAAATAATTAACGCTTACACACCCTGTCGACCTATCGATCGACATACAATTAAATAATTGGGATAAGTGTACGCGAAATATCATCCCATAACCCATGTGGGGTTTCAAATCAACAAACACTGAATATTATTTATGCAGTTGGGCGATGTGTAAATTTATCGTCCCAATCAATATCCTTTAAATAGGTGTACATAAACAAACCATCCGGTTTGTAAATGAATATTTGTTTATTCACATTCACTATATTTATATTCACGTTAAAATTATATTTTTAACGATAATTAATTTATTTCAACACATTTTACATCAACATCACAAACAAAATTCACAACATACAAGCATACAAGTCGTCCATGGTCTGTGGACGACAGGTGTCGGGTGCTACTAAACACCGTCTGCATCCTAGTATATATATTTATAACTAGAAGAAGGAATTTAAAGTGAGAAGTTCTCACCTTGGGGTTCCACTCCGCCATTTCATTTCTGAACTGTCTAAATTCCCTTTTGACTTCTATTCGTTCCATCTCAATTCTTTCCACGCTGTTCACATTAAAAATCAAATTTTTATTTCACTTTCATGTATATAAAAATCGCCTCTTTTATATAACCAAAATCATGTCTTTATATCTCTAAAAATCACGTCTTTTATAAATAAAAAATCTAATCTTTACTCCAATAAAAATTATTTCTTTATCTCAAAATCTTTAAAGCAAAAATCACATTTCCATTTCGATGTTTATAAATAAAAATTCACATTTTCCATTCACTTCACATATAAAGATCTTATTTTTATCGAAGTAAAAATCATATTTTTACTTTACTACTTAATTAAAAATTATATTTTTATTACTTTATATAAATTAAAATTATATTTTTACTACTTCTATAATATAAAACTCATATTTTTAATATGCCACTAGTATAAAATTTATATTTTTAGCTTTCTCTAAAAATTATATTTTTACTTTGCCATTTCAACAATAAAAATCGAATCTTTTTATATACACTACTTCATTAAAAATCCAATCTTTGTTTATTCAAAAATATTGTCTTTCTAACTATATAAAAAAAATCCGACCTTTCATGGTATAAAAATCCCACCTTTCATGTTGTAAAAATTTCACCTTTCATACTATAAAAATATCGTCTTTCACACTTAAAAAATATCGCCTTTCCTAGACTAAAAATCTGACCTTTCATAGACTAAAAAATCCGATTTTATAACTAATAAAAATCAGTTTTGAAATCAAAATAAAAATCAGTGAAATAAACACTTACTGTTGAAATGGGAAGGGGGGCTCGCTGTTGCGCGTTCAACAGAGAAGGGAGGTCGCGAGTGGTCAGGCGCGCGGCATAGGAGGAAGAAGAGGAAGAGAGGCGCGGATTTTTGGGGCTCGAGGCTAGGGTTTGGGTTTCTCCTTCGATTTGGGTATGGGGGGGCTACGGCTCTCGCGTTTGGCCTGAGGAGGATCGAAGGGCATTGAGGAGGAGGGGCGGCGCGTCTCCGACGGTGGCGCGGGGCGAGGGGGGTGGCAGGTCTGGGCGGCGCTGCGTTTTTTTTTTTTTAAACCTAACCCGATAGTGAAGAGGGAAGTAAAAAGGGAGAGGAGGGTTAAGGAGAAAAAGGGGGGAGTTATTATTTAATTATTTTAATTTTATTCTCTAAAAGTTTACTTTAAAATTCGAACTCAAAATTGAGCCCACCGACTGTCGCTCCTAGCGTAATACCCCCGTTCCAAACACAATGGGATATGTATCATAAGCCAATTCGTTCGTTATGATAGGTTTTCACTTGAATCACAATATAAATCTATGTATATTGAATTTGAACGTACATTTTAAATTATCGGGGCCACATACTGATTCAGAAAATTCTGAAAAAATTATTTCTGGCTTCGTATTGACGATACGGTCCTAACAAAACTAATTTAGCCGAATTCTGAGAACGTTAGAAAAATGGCCATTTTCTGGTCGATCGAAATTGACTGAAACTGTTCAAACGCGTTTTCCTTTGCTAAGCTCACATATTGAATCGAAAAGTTATGAAAATTGGAATCTAGCAATAATTTGACATCGCGGATCCAACAAAAGTGGTTTCGTCGAAATCCGAGGTCGTTTGCAAAATGGCTATTTTTAAGGGCCGAAATTCCATAGCGACTATTCTGAATTTTCATTTGGACATATCTTTTTATCCCCGCTATGAAATTTTGATTTTTCGGATTCGTTGGAAAGATATTCTCAATTAGATTCTATTATTTTTGGATTCACTAAAATCCGGTTAATTTCGCACCCGGTACATTTATTTGAAGTTTGAAATCGAATTATCGAACTACCGCGCCATTTTCTATTCTATTTATAATATATAAATAAATATTTATGTCCTAACGACGATTCATATAAATGTATACGTTCAAATTTCATTCAAAATAATTTTTTTGTCGATATTATTTAAAATAATTCATTTTAAATATTCAAAATTCGCTAAAATTGCCAAAATAAAAATTTTAAATTAGCAGTGGAGCGGGGATCCTAGAGACTGTACTTGGGAGACAAAGGATAGCATCAAAAAGGATTACCCCAAGTGCAGAGTGGACATCTCCGAGTAACTCTTGTATTAAGGTACATTTATAATAATTTACATTTTATGTTTTGTTTCCTACCTTTATTTACTTTTCGGGGATGAAAAGCTTTTAAGTGGGGGAGGCTGTAACAACCCGGAAAATCAGAACCAATTTAAAAATTTTATTTTAAATAATTTGGTTGAAAATGTGGCAGAAATTAAAATTTTCATTTTTAAATAATATTAAAGCAAGTGAAAATAGCCAATTTTCAAACGACCTCTGTTTTTGATGACACCACTTTTGTTGGAACTGGAATGTCAAATTATTGCTAGGTTTCAATTTATAGAATTTTCCAAATTAATATGTGAGCATGGCGAAAGAAACTGTGTTTTGTTCAATTCAGTTAAATTTAATCGACTAAAAAATAGCCATTTTTCAAACGGTCTAAGAATTCGACAAAATAAATTTTGTTAGGACCGTATCGTTATAACGAAGCCAATTTTTTTTTTGGATTTTTCTAAGTCCGTGTGTGGCCTCGGTGAATTTATTTATGTGAACGAATTAATTTAACAAAGAATTTAATTATTAAACTAATAATTCAGGCCACAGACAGCCGTTTGGGCTGACGGGACCTGGCCCGTTGGAACCGGAATATAGGCTATTGGCCAGGGTCACCTTCTACTGGACTGGAATTGTCCGGTTAAAAAGATACGGATTTAATTGTAAAAATAACATTAAAATAATATAAATAATAGACACAACATAACCCTAATACACTATTCACTGTCTACTATCAGCCGCCGCCTAAAAATCCATGGCTATAACAGCTCGAAACTTCCTTCTCTAAATTCTCCTCATCCACCAACTTTCAGACCCCAATCCATATACCATTTCGAAGCTCCTTTCCTCCTCTTTCAATCCATATGGGTGACATACCCTGAATTTGCACATAGACCGGGAAATCACACCCCAAACCTCGTGGGTTTCCACCGCCGCCCTGCCCTATAACGGCCACCGAGCTCGCCGGCGAACTGGCCGTGGTTTTGCCGCTCCAAGGCTGCCAATTGTAATGACCCGCATTTGCAGAGGTATTATAATTAATTTATTTAATTATATAAATAGTGATATAGTGAATTAAATGGTAATTTAATTAAATAATGGGTAATATTTAATTTAAAATAATAAATTAAATAATATATTTAATTCTGAAATAATCAGAATTGGCTGAAGTAGCGATATGGTGTGAACTGGATCATCTATGATATTTAATTCAGTTTAGAATTGAATTAGAATAACGAATATATTATTTGAACGACAGTTTGAACGTGTAATAATATTATAATTAAAATCGAGCTTGAAATGGCGCTGCAGTTCGTAATTTGGCGATTCGAACTTCAACTGAATGTACATGATTCGTTTTAAGCCGGATTTCTGTGAAACATGAAACGTGTGGAGCTGGTGGAGTATATCTTTCTAGTGGAAGAGAAAAATCAGGATTTCGTCGTGTAGATTTTGATTTATGTCCAAATCAAATTTTAGAAAAGTCGCTGTGGAATTCCTTTATAATTTATAAAGGAATTATTTATATTTTAAAAAGAAATTTCAATATAAATCGAATATCGGGTTGACCCAGATTTGAAATATCGTGTTATAAATCCCTGTGGAGCTATATGATATTCTGTTGAGAATATATACGATAAATATAAATTTATTTATATTTAATTTAATTCTATTTAAATATATTTAGATATATTTATATATTTAAATGGGTCAGTCAGAGCTTTAAAAAAGCCGGTTTTGCAAACGGAGTCGGAATTCGACGAAACTAGTTTTGTTGGGTCCGCAACATCAAATAGTTGTTAGATTTCCAGTTTCGTGATTTTTAGAGTCACTGTGTCGTCGTACGGATTTTTAGAGTGAGAAACAGTCAGTATTTCGACAGTTAAAAATACGCTGTGTGAGCATATGGAGTCGGAATTCGACGAAACCAGTTTCGTTGGGACCATAATGTCGAACTCTAGCTACGTGTCCAATTTCGTGATTTTTGGGTATCATAAGTGATCACGGGAAATTTTAAAGACTCATATGATAATATAAATAAAAATAAAAATAGAATATGCTAAGGAATATTCCAATCCCAAATTCTATAAATACACTAAAAATCCTTCTAACCCTAATTCAACTCATTCCACAGTCAAACAATAATCCGCCGTGATTATCTCGCTTCCAGGAAAATACTTCGATCTTCAAAAATCAAAAGAAATCGAAATAAAACCCTATAAATTCTAATACACTTATATTTGTGTTCATGATAAGGAGAGCGCTATCGTGGAAACAATTTCGTATGGCTCGATGGAGTTTCCTGGAAGTCAAAAACTGTAGTAGTGAACAAGGGTTCGGCACTTCGTGAATTCTAGGCTATAATAGGTGAATTCGAGTATTGATGTGAGTTCGGTGTAGGTTTTATGTGGCGATCCCAAAACCCCGGGACACGGTGTTAAGGATAATCATTGGAATATAACACATTAATCATCAATAGCAGATCACAGATAATAGCATAAACAGAAAATAGAATAATTTATACACATATGACAGCGGAATCATATAGATATCATCACATCAGAGAAGCACAATACAGGATACAACTTAGTGCATAATGATACATAATCAGTCACCATCGCCAGAGGCGGAATCATACATAAAGAGTACTCAAAATAAATATCAGTCTACATCGCCAATGGCGGAATCATAATATAGATACAATAATGGCGGAGAAAATCCAAGTCAGCGTAGTGTAGTCAAGCCTCGCCATGAGCCAAAAGATGCGTCAGAAACCTGTAACTAGGCTGCCCGTGTGAAAATGAGGGCACCCGAGTTTGCAAGGTGAAACAAACTACGAGTCAGTCATGGGACTGGTATGAGAAATCTATTCAACTTATTAACAACAATAATAAGGCAAATCAAAGGACCACGCCACTTTCGCGGAACGGGTTTACTCCAATGAGTGCTAGTGCATGCAATAAAATAAATGATTAAATCAACGCAATGCTTTTTATCAAATGAAGCCATTATAAGACTCAGGTCCCATTACACAATGCAACGCAAGCCGGAGGATAGAGTTTTCCCTTATAATGGCCAAAGATGCTTCGTACGAATAAAACAAAAGTGTTTGATATTATTACTAGTGCATATATGTTTCAAAAGCAATTCAATCATAAATATCAATCCTAGGCGGCATAGATACCATCTACTATGTCGCCATACTAGTAATACAATCGCGTCCGCATATTTCGTATTGGAAATTGGATTCCTTCATGAGTCGAGGCAAGGGGCAAGCTCCTCTCCGTTCGAGACACTCTAGCAAATGCCTTGGGACCGCACACAGCAATCCCCTGGATCCTTCAAGGTCGGTCCTCTCTTACTTTTGAGGATTAGTTATTCCTGAACACACGTTTCCCGGTCCTTACAGACCTATAATCGAGGCGCCTCGCATTCCAACAAACACACAGGTGAAAAGTAGATATAAATGTCAGGGCTGGGAGGTCACTGACACCACCATAGCTAGAAAGAAACGTCATGCACTCCTTGGGTCCTTCTCCCGTTTTTGACTCATACCGGGGTGTGAGGCTCGCGAATTCACGTTATACACAAAGCTACGTCACACAGACCATGCTTTGATCATCAACCACAAGACTTTGCTTTGCAATAGAAGCCTTGATCATATGCCACTGCCACACAGGCAATCCACTCCATGCGACTGATTTCTGTCAATACATAACCTCTGAGCTCGTATGTCTCAGAGAAGGGCGTTAATCAAGAGAATAAATTCTCCGCCGCCAAACAGATATATATTTAACAGAGATCAATCAACACAGAACAAATCCAATGTCAGACACACAATCCATTTACAAGTCCGTTCTAGGTCTGAACGAAACCGCAGTCACCAATTCCTCGCATATCCGTACAATCAACAGTATGTGTGGACGACTACTACTTCAATTCCTTCATGGTAGCTACTCCAATCACGAGCATCAGTAGCGCCCATCCATCCAATGTGGAGATCGTCGGTCTTCAGTCGTCTTCGACTCTTCGACTTCTCAACGTCGATCGATTATTTAAAATGAGATAAACTCGGCCTTTTCAAATAACCCACGTATATTTAGATTTTCAAATCAATTAATCACATGGTTGGACTATTCAACATTCACATTTAAGTTATTTAGTTATAATTTTCATGTCAAATACATTCAACCATCACATATCAAGCAAACACAACAAAATTGGTTTATTTTCACTCTATATCGTCTATAGTACTTTATAACGATATATCGCCATTTTTATTTAATTTAAAACGGCCATATTTAATTAAACGACGTTTCAGGTCGTGTCGATGCACTGGCGCTGCTTTTCATTAATTTTGTTTTACACATATATGAAAATCTAACCGTTGGATCTTTACAGATTTTACATCATTAGGAAGGTCATTTCAAAACGAATCCAACGGTTTCAGTTTTGGGAAAATCCGACGGTCGGATCTTCCACACTAACCATTTGAAGTTACGATTTCAATTTACGAACTGCAGCGTCGTTATTCGATTTAATTTAATTATATATATATATATAAATATAATCGTTTCTAGCGCTGTTTTTCACTAATTTTGAATTAAACATTCCAGACAATCCAATGGTCGGATTTTCACAAAGTTGATGCCATTGGAAAGATATTTCCAAGGCGAACCCAACGGTTGAGGTTTCGGGAAAATTCAATGGTCGGATTTCCCGCACTAGTCGTTTGAAATCACGGTTTCAAAACATGAACTGCATGGCCACGTTTCGTTTTAATACTATTTATATTTATATATTTATATAAATATAGTTCATTCAAAAATTCCTATATCGTTTCCACTTCAATTATTTCACTAACGCCTTTAAATTTTGGAAAATTTCGCCATAACCCTCTTTGTACGGGAGGGTATGGGAATATTCCCAAATAGCCACACGGGCGTCTCATATCAAAAAGAAAAAGAAAAAGCCAAGCGGCTAGCCAACATGCTCATAAAATCATCACCCAAACAAAGCGGTAAATGTGTACCTATTTGTCTGGCACAAAATTCTATTCCTCTTCTCTAGCCCCTTTTGCTTTAACCTGTTCAATAGATATGTATGTACATACATACAATTTCTAACATTTATCATTTTCCATTCAATTTCATATTTGATTTGCTTTGGTTTAAAAACACCATTCATTCTAATGTTGCATGCATAGGCTAAAATCATATCATTAGCTAGTTAATGTATATTTCAACTCATGCACGTTTATTTGAACAAGTGGCTATTTTTAACGCTTCACATTTCAAAGATGAAAATTTTGGCGAACTAAAATAGATTTCAACACATGACTATTTTATTTAGTTCCTATGCATGTTAAAATTAATATTTCTTTCACAAATATTTACTTCAACGTCCGCATATCTTTAGCATATCACAAATATGATAAAAATGATATTTTTATCGTTCAAAATATTTATTCAACCAATGGATGGTTTCAACACTTCATAGTTTCAATAAAAATGTAATTTTTATTGTTCGATCTTTTTATTCAACCCATGAACTTTTCCACTACACACACTTCTCAACAAATGAGTATTTCCACACATGGACATTTTATTTATGTTGTTCATATTAGAAAGATGGGATTTTTACGGTTGAAATTATTTATATAAGGCGAATATTCTTCATACTTCATATATATAAAAATTGTGATTTTTATTGTTTAACCACTTCACTCATTCACAAATGAATTTAATTTTCACACAACACTTTTCAACACATGAATATTTCCACACATGGATATAGTTTCAATATATGACTTTGATTTCAGCGCATGAAAATAATTTCAACATATGAAAATAATTCTAACACACAAAGATTATTCAAAATTTCAGCAGCATAACGGCAGGGTAGTTAAAACCGGCACCGTCCCTAGTACGGCTCCTCGCTCTACCTTAAAACCTCGCGGTTTTTGACAATGGGGATTCATGCATCTAATTCGCACGCAGGCGACATGTTTATTTTTATTTTCACAAATATTTCCAATTCATTTCAATCACCAATGGGTATTTTTCAACCACAACCAAACAATATCAACCACAAACAATTATTCAACCATTCGTATTTTTACTCCAATATTTCGCACCAATTCACCACAATAAATATCGTCCATGGTTTGTGGACGAGGGGAGTATATATATATAATATAATATATATTTGCTATATTTCACTAGCATTTCAACACATATATCAATTATTCTATGAATGTAAAATTCATACTTCGCTTATATAGCTTACACTACGCATGTACATGAGGTATACAACACGTATGTAATTTATATTTCGCTTATATAAATTATACACGACATTTTCCATTCAATTTCACGTTAATTTAGATTTCTCACCTTGGTTTTTTGAGCGCTAAAAATTGATACGATGTCAGAAAAATCCGCAGCTTCTTCTATTGGGTAGATAGCTTCCTTGCGGTCTCGATGTTTCCTGTTTCATCGAATTTCGTCAACACACCAAAAAGATATGATTTTTCAAAGTGTAAAGATCAAAAAGAACTCACCTTTCACGATGGTTCAAAACTAGGTTTGCGGTTTTCGCGAGAACCGAGGCACGAGGGGACGATCAGGGAGTTGGACGTGGAAGAGCTTCGAGAGGGCTACAGGCGCGCGGCGGTCTGGTGGCGTTCGGTGGTCCAGATCGGCGGCGGCGGCGGTTTAAAGGTCGGAACTTTGGAAGGGGATATCTCGACGTAGAAGCAACGATAGGGGGAGCTCCTTATATGGATTTGAAGAGGGGAAGGAGAACTACAAAAAGTTGAACTGGGGGAGGAGCAAATTCGGGCTGTGGCGATCGGAAATCGCCAGGGAAGGGGGGGAAGCTTTTCCGTCGTCGATGTCGGGGTCGGGGGGGGGGGGGGAATTCTGATAAATTTTTTTTATTTATGAATGGAGAAATATGATTGGTCGAGGATTATATTAAATTTTTAAATAGTGTTTTCTCAAACGAACTCATTTTTAAACCCACCGACTTTCGCCCCTAGTTAAATACCCCCATTCCGGACACAATGGGATATGTTTCGTAGGCCAATTCGACTGTTACAGTCAGTTATTTTTCAAATTAAAGTATAAAACATTTAATTTTTAACTCTGAACACACATTTCAATTTTCCAGGGCCACAAACTGATTCGAAAAATTCCAGAAAAATAAATCTAGCTATGTTTTGATGCTACGGTCCCAACAAAACTAGTTTCGTCGAATTCTGAGGTCGTTTGAAAAATGGCCATTTTCTGGTCGATCCAATTTAATAGAAATCTACCAAGCTCATTTTCTTTTGCCACGCTCACATACTAGCTTCAAAAATTATGAAATTTGAAACCTAGTAATAGTTTGACATCCCGGGCTCAACAAAAGTGGTTTCGTCGAATTCCGAGGTCGTATGCAAAATATCAATTTTCCAGGGCTATATATTCTATATACCGACCATTCTGAAAATTCATTTGGCCATAACTTTTTATTCCCGTTATGAAACTTCGATTTTTCAGATTCGTTAGAAAGGTATTGACTAACAGATTTAAATATTTTTGGTTTCGCTAAAATCCGTTATATTTTCCATCCTGCATAGTCGGTCAAAGTTTGAATTCAAATTTTCAAACTGACTCACTATTCCTAATTCACTATTTTATTGAAATATTCTATTTCAATTGTTCAAATTCCTTTGAAATAATCAATTTAAAAATTTTAAATTGGCTCGTATTTTCCGGGTTATTACAATCTCCTCCACTTAAAACTTTTCGTCCTCGAAAAGGAAACAACAGTAAAGTAGGAAATAAAATGTAAATGCAAAGTATTATAAAGGTACCTTGCACCGGAGTTAGTCAGAGATATCCACTCTGCATTTGGGGTAAGCTTGCTTAATGCTTTCCTCAGTCTCCCAAGTACAGTCTCTAGGATCACTGCTCCACTGCACTTTAACTAAATGAACCTTTTTGCTTCTGAGTTCTCTAGTTTCTTTGCCAACAATCTTTAATGGCTCTCTTCTGAGTGCTAATTCTGGAGTTATTTCCACATCCCGTTGCGCTGCTTCTTCTACAACAAGATCTGGATCATGCACATGTCTCCTAAGTTGAGATACGTGAAATACATTGTGCACTCCAGGCAACCGATCTGGTAATTGAACCCTATAAGCAAGAGTTCCAATTCGCTCAAGTATAGGAAAGGGACCAATAAATCTCGGTGGCAACTTCCCCGTCTTGCCAAATCTGATTACTCCCCTCATCGGAGAAACCTTCAAATAAACATGATCACCAACAGCAAACGTCAAATCTCTCCTTCTAGAGTCTGCATAACTTTTCTGTCGGCTTTGGGCGGTTTTCAATCGCTTCTTGATGAAGTCCACTTTATCAGATGCTTCTCTAATCATATCGGGTCCTAGTACAAGTCTGTTGCCAGGTTCTACCCAACATGCTGGAGATCTGCAGGGTCTGCCATATAATGCTTCAAATGGTGACATTCTCAAACTTGCTTGATAGCTATTGTTATATGAGAATTCTGCCAAATGCAAATGATCTTCCCATGACCCACCAAAATCAATTATACAAGCCCGTAATAAATCTTCTAGAATTCTATTCACCCGCTCAGTTTGGCCATCTGTTTGTGGGTGATAAGCGGTGCTCATATTCAGTTTTGTTCCCAACTCTGTCTGGAAAGCCTCCCAGAATTTGCTAGTAAATAGGGGATCTCTATCACTGACTATGCTGATGGGAATTCCATGCAGCTTAACAATTTCTCTGAAATATATCTGTGCTAGACTTTGAGCAGTTCTATTGGATCTGACAGGTATAAAATGGGCAGTCTTCGTGAAGCGATCTACGATTACCCAAATGCTGTCATTACCTTTCTTGGTTCGCGGCAAACCATCTATGAAATCCATGGAAATCTGTTCCCATTTCCAGCCTGGGACTTCCAACGGTTGCAACAGTCCAGCTAGCTTCTGCTGATCACTCTTGACCAATTAACAAGTAGGGCATCTGCTAACATACAAAGAAATATCTCTTTTCATTGCCTTCCACCAGAAAGTGCGTTTGATATCGTTGTACATTTTACTCACCCCAGGATGGATGCAAAATTTGGATTTATGGCATTCTTCTAGCACTTCTCTTTGAAGGCCTGGAATATTTGGAATGCAAATCCTATTATTTAACCTGAGAACCCCCCTATTGTCAATACGGAAACTCGTGGTTTCACCTCCCTTGACTCTCTGACTGATCCTCTGAATGAATTCATCATCTTTCTGAAGGGCCGAAATCCTATCAATCAATCCAGGTGTAATTATAAGATGGGAAACGATTACGGTCTTTCTACTAAGCGCATCCGCTACTACGTTAGCTTTCCCCGGCGTATACAGGATATTAAGATCATACGCTGCAAGAAATTCTAGCCAACGCTGCTGTCTCAGATTCAGATCTTTCTGGGTATATAAATACTTCAATGATTGATGATCTGTGTACAATATAAATTTCTCGCCCAATAAATAATGCCTCCAGATTTTTAAGGCAAAAACGATGGCTAGCAACTCAAGATCATGAGTCACATAATTCTTCTCATGCGGTTTCAGTTGGCGGCTTGCATAAGCGACTACTTGGCCTCTCTGCATTAACACTGCACCAAGACCTCTAATAGAAGCATCTGTCCAAACCGTTAAATCCTGATTGCCATCAATAATTGTTAACACTGGAGCGGTGGTCAGCTTCGATTTCAATTCCTGGAAAGCTTCTTCACAGTCGGAAGTCCACTTAAACTTCTCGTGTTTCTTTGTGAGCTTCGTTAACGGACCGGATATCTTCGAAAAATCCTTAACGAACTTTCGATAATAACTAGCCAACCCCATAAAACTTCTAACTTCTGTGGGAGTAGTGGGTTGTTTCCAGTCTTGAATCGCTGTTATTTTGCTTGGGTCAACAGAAATTCCTTTCTCTGACACGACATGGCCAAGAAATTTTACTTCTTCTTGCCAGAAGACACATTTAGAGAATTTGGCTTTGAAGACGTTCTTCCTTAGAATCTCCAATACTTGTTCTAAGTGTTTTTCATGCTCGGGTTTTGATTTGGAGTAGATTAAAATATCATCGATAAATACGAGGACAAATTTATTCAGAACTCCCCCGAACACTCTATTCATTAGATCGACAAAGTATGCTGGAGCGTTACATAGGCCAAACGACATTACTAACCATTCATAAAATATGTCTGGACCTCTGAAAGCTGTCAAAAGAACACACTCTTCTGCTATTCTCAATTGATGAAAACCTGTAGCTAGGTCCATTTGGGAAAATACTTTCGCCCCATTCAATTGGTCTAGCAAATCATCAATGCGGGATAATGGATATTTGTTTTTGAGCGTCTGTTTGTTGAGGTCTCGGTAATCAACGCATAATCGAAGAGTACCGTCTGACTTCGGGACAAATACAACAGCTGCACCCCAGTTAGAAAAACTAGGTCTGATTAGACCCTTCCACAATAGTTGACGAGTTTGATCGCCTAATTCTTCTTTTTCTTTCGGAGTCATTCTACGAATTGGATGCACCACTGGTCTGGCATTGGGAATTAGATCGATTCGGAATTCTATTTCTCTTTGCAGAGGTAAGTTTTCAACTTCTTCAAACACATCCGCAAAGTTTCTAACAATCGGAATCTTTTCTATGGAAGTGGGGATAAGTTCTAATGCTGACCAAAATTCTTCTCTATTCGGATTCGAACCATGACAGGGTATATATATATATATGTCCAAGCTCCGTTCGGATTTTAACGGTTCTTTCCGCACACTTTACCTCAGCTTCGTATTTCGTTAACCAATCTAGCCCTAAAATGATATCGAATTCGGGAAAATCCGTAATGACTAGATTGAAAGGAAACTTATAGAAAGAATAAGAGATTGGCACTTTACAACAGGAATTGAGAGTAACAGGACCCCCTATCGGGTTATGAACTTCAAGCGATTCTTTGAGCTTTCGCTGTTTTAACTTTAATTTGTGCACTGTGTTTCTAGCAATAAAAATACGCGATGCACCTGTGTCAAATAATACAGAAATAGGAATATTTTTAATTGTAAGGGTACCTCCCAAAACATCAGGTTTACCTGCTCCATCGGAAGCAGCTGGCGGGCTAGACCCGTCATAGACATGAGCTACTGTAGCTTTCTTCAGCAAAGGACAGTCTTTGACAAGTGATCGGTCTTGCGACAGTTGAAGCACGAGCGAGGGTTCTGAGAGCCTTGGCTCGAGCCTTGAGAGTTTGTTTTCTGCCTTTTCGGAGCTGTGCAGACGTTTGAGTAGTGCCCCGGCTTACCACAGTTAAAGCAATTTCCTCTTGGCGGCTTGCCAATCTGAGGTTTTGAAGATGCTGCTTGGCTTGACTCGCCTTGATTTACAGCAGGCTTGCGCTTGTTTCCGCCTTGGCTTCTAGCGCGATCCTGATCCAGATGCCTTTGATCAAGGTCTTCATAGTTGCATGTCATTTCCACCAGCTCGTTGAATTCCAGCTTGACATAGGCCATGGCTCTATCATGATATTGTCGTCTTAGTCCTAGGATAAACCTCTTATTTTTGGATTTCGCAGTGGCGACGAGCTCTGGAGCATAGGGCGACAACATTGTAAATTTGTTCAGATAATCTTGCACAGAAAGATCCCCTTGCTGGAGATTGGCGAAGTCATCGTGCATTCTTTCTAAAGCTTGTTCTGGGACATATTTCTCCTTGAAGAGTTCTTTAAATCCATCCCATGTTCTTCCAGCTTCTCTATTCCCGGCGGTAAGAGATTCCCACCATAATTCAGCTTGTTCCTGCATAAGCCAGGCGCCCATAATAGCTTTGTCTTCGTCTCCAAGCCTTAGGCCTTCAAGAATTTTCTCGCATGTTTTGAGCCATGCAAGGGCCTCTATTACGGTGCCAGTTCCCGAGAAGGTCTTGCCTCCTAAGTTCTTATATCTCTTAGCTACACGGTCAAGCTCGAAGTATTGAGCTGCCGGAGGTTGTATCAAAGGTCCTTCTTGAGCTGGGATTTCTCCCCTTCCTCGGCCTCGGCCGGCACGGCCTCCTCTAGCGGCGGCTGCTCTGGTAGCCATTTGTCAAATTCTGTATAAGCAACGAAAAAGTCAGCTAACAGAAATGATAGTCTATTGCATAGTTAAGCAGAAATTTCTACGGAAAGATAACGATGGACTGATCAATTGTTTTTGCTATTCTGCTCGGCTCATTCTGGGACTTCACTAGTCCTATCTCTAATGAGCGACTCGCCTTAGAATACTACTGATCCTATTTTGACGAAGTGTTTAATGTGTTAGACTCCAGAACTACGGTTAACCAAAGCTCTGATACCAGCTGTGGCGATCCCAAAACCCCGTGACACGGTGTTAAGGATAATCATTGGAATATAACACATTAATCATCAATAGCAGATCATAGATAATAGCATAAACAGAAAATAGAATAATTTATACACATATGACAGCGGAATCATATAGATATCATCACATCAGAGAAGCACAGTACAGGATACAACTTAGTGCATAATGATACATAATCAGTCACCATCGCCAGAGGCGGAATCATACATAAAGAGTACTCAAAATAAATATCAGTCTACATCGCCAATGGCGGAATCATAATATAGATACAATAATGGCGGAGAAAATCCAAGTCAGCGTAGTGTAGTCAAGCCTCGCCATGAGCCAAAAGATGCATCAGAAACCTGTAACTAGGCTGCCCGTGTGAAAATGAGGGCACCCGAGTTTGCAAGGTGAAACAAACTACGAGTCAGTCATGGGACTGGTATGAGAAATCTATTCAACTTATTAACAACAATAATAAGGCAAATCAAAGGACCACGCCACTTTCGCGGAACGGGTTTACTCCAATGAGTGCTAGTGCATGCAATAAAATAAATGATTAAATCAACGCAATGCTTTTTATCAAATGAAGCCATTATAAGACTCAGGTCCCATCACACAATGCAACGCAAGCCGGAGGATAGAGTTTTCCCTTATAATGGCCAAAGATGCTTCGTACGAATAAAACAAAAGTGTTTGATATTATTACTAGTGCATATATGTTTCAAAAGCAATTCAATCATAAATATCAATCCTAGGCGGCATAGCTACCATCTACTATGTCGCCATACTAGTAATACAATCACGTCCGCATATTTCGTATTGGAAATTGGATTCCTTCATGAGTCGAGGCAAGTGGCAAGCTCCTCTCCGTTCGAGACACTCTAGCAAATGCCTCGGGACCGCACACAGCAATCCCCTGGATCCTCCAAGGCCGGTCCTCTCTTACTTTTGAGGATTAGTTATTCCTGAACACACGTTTCCCGGTCCTTACAGACCTATAATCGAGGCGCCTCGCATTCCAACAACCACACAGGTGAAAAGTAGATATAAATGTCAGGGCTGGGAGGTCACTGACACCACCATAGCTAGAAAGAAACGTCATGCACTCCTTGGGTCCTTCTCCCGTTTTTGACTCATACCGGGGTGTGAGGCTCGCGAATTCACGTTATACACAAAGCTACGTCACACAGACCATGCTTTGATCATCAACCACAAGACTTTCCTTTGCAACAGAAGCCTTGATCATATGCCACTTAGGCGTGCCACACAGGCAATCCACTCCATGCGACTGATTTCTGTCAATACATAACCTCTGAGCTCGTATGTCTCAGAGAAGGGCGTTAAGCAAGAGAATAAATTCTCTGTCGCCAAACAGATATATATTTAACAGAGATCAATCAACACAGAACAAATCCAATGTCAGACACACAATCCATTTACAAGTCCGTTCTGGGTCTGAACGAAACCGGAGGCACCAATTCCTCGCATATCCGTACAATCAACAGTATGTGTGGACGGCTACTACTTCAATTCCTTCATGGTAGCTACTCCAATCACGAGCATCAGTAGCGCCCATCCATCCAATGTGGAGATCGTCGGTCTTCAGTCGTCTTCGACTCTTCGACTTCTCAACGTCGATCGATTATTTAAAATGAGATAAACTCGGCCTTTTCAAAAAACCCACGTATATTTAGATTTTCAAATCGATTAATCACATGGTTGGACTATTCAACATTAACATTTCAGTTATTTAGTTATAATTTTCATGTCAAATACATTCAACCATCACATATCAAGCAAACACAACAAAATTGGTTTATTTTCACTCTATATCGTCTATAGTACTTTATAACGATATATCGCCATTTTTATTTAATTTAAAACGGCCATATTTAATTAAACGACGTTTCAGGTCGTCTCGATGCATTGGCGCTGCTTTTCATTAATTTTGTTTTACACATATATGAAAATCTAACCGTTGGATCTTTACAGATTTTACATCATTAGGAAGGTCATTTCAAAACGAATCCAACGGTTTCAGTTTTGGGAAAATCCGACGGTCGGATCTTCCACACTAACCATTTGAAGTTACGATTTCAATTTACGAACTACAGCGTCGTTATTCGATTTAATTTAATTATATTTATATATATATATATATATATAAATATAATCGTTTCTGGCGCTGTTTTTCACTAATTTTGAATTAAACATTCCAGACAATCCAATGGTCGGATTTTCACAAAGTTGATGCCATTGGAAAGATATTTCCAAGGCGAACCCAACGGTTGAGATTTCGGGAAAATCCAATGGTCGGATTTCCCGCACTAGTCGTTTGAAATCACGGTTTCAAAACATGAACTGCACGGCCACGTTTCGTTTTAATTCTATTTATATTTATATATTTATATAAATATAGTTCATTCAAAAATTCCTATATCGTTTCCACATCAATTATTTCACTAACGCCTTTAAATTTTGGAAAATTTCGCCATAACCTCCTTTGTACGGGAGGGTATGGGAAAATTCCCAAATAGCCACACGGGCGTCTCGTATCAAAAAGAAAAAGAAAAAGTCAAGCGGCTAGCCAACATGCTCATAAAATCATCACCCAAACAAAGCGGTAAATGTGTACCTATTTGTCGGGCACAAAATTCTATTCCTCTTCTCTAGCCCCTTTTGCTTTAACCTGTTCAATAGATATGTATGTACATACATACAATTTCTAACATTTATCATTTTCCATTCAATTTCATATTTGATTTGCTTTGGTTTAAAAACACCATTCATTCTAATGTTGCATGCATAGGCTAAAATCATATCATTAGCTAGTTAATGTATATTTCAACTCATGCACGTTTATTTGAACAAGTGGCTATTTTTAACGCTTCACATTTCAAAGATGATAATTTTGGCGAACTAAAATAGATTTCAACACATGACTATTTTATTTAGTCCCTATGCATGTTAAAATTAATATTTCTTTCACAAATATTTACTTCAACGTCCGCATATCTTTAGCATATCACAAATATGATAAAAATGATATTTTTATCGTTCAAAATATTTATTCAACCAATGGATGGTTTCAACACTTCATAGTTTCAATAAAAATGTAATTTTTATTGTTCGATCTTTTTATTCAACCCATGAACTTTTCCACTACACACACTTCTCAACAAATGAGTATTTCCACACATGGACATTTTATTTATGTTGTTCATATTAGAAAGATGGGATTTTTATGGTTGAAATTATTTATATAAGGCGAATATTTTTCATACTTCATATATATAAAAAATGTGATTTTTATTGTTTAACCACTTCACTCATTCACAAATGAATTTAATTTTCACACAACACTTTTCAACACATGAATATTTCCACACATGGATATAGTTTCAATATATGACTTTGATTTCAACGCATGAAAATAATTTCAATATATGAAAATAATTCTAACACACAAAGATTATTCAAAATTTCGGCAGCATAACGGCAGGGTAGTTAAAAGCGGCACCGTCCCTAGTAGGGCTCCTCGCTCTACCTTAAAACCTCGCGGTTTTTGACAATGGGGATTCATGCATCTAATTCGCACGCAGGCGGCATGTTTATTTTTATTTCCACAAATATTTCCAAATCATTTCAATCACCAATGGGTATTTTTCAACCACAACCAAACAATATCAACCACAAACAATTATTCAACCATTCGTATTTTTCATCCAATATTTCACACCAATTCACCACAATAAATATCATCCATGGTTTGTGGACGAGGGGAGTATATATATATAATATAATATATATTTGCTATATTTCACTAGCATTTCAACACATATATCAATTATTCTATGCATGTAAAATTCATACTTCGCTTATATAGCTTACACTACGCATGTACATGAGGTATACAACACGTATGTAATTTATATTTCGCTTATATAAATTATACACGACATTTTCCATTCAATTTCACGTTAATTTAGATTTCTCACCTTGGTTTTCTGAGCGCTAAAAATCGATACGATGTCAGAAAAATCCGCAGCTTCTTCTATTGGGTAGAGAGCTTCCTTGTGGTCTCGATGTTTCCTGTTTCATCGAATTTCGTCAACACACCAAAAAGATATGATTTTTCAAAGTGTAAAGATAAAAAAGAACTCACCTTTCACGATGGTTCAAAACTAGGTTTGCGGTTTTCGCGAGAACCGAGGCACGAGGGGACGATCAGGGAGTTGGACGTGGAAGAGCTTCGAGAGGGCTACAGACGCGCGGCGGTTTGGTGGCGTTCGGTGGTCCAGATCAGCGGCGGCGGCGGTTTAAAGGTCGGAACTTTGGAAGGGGATATCTCGACGTAGAAGCAACGATAGGGGGAGCTCCTTATATGGATTTGAAGAGGGGAAGGAGAACTACAAAAAGTTGAACTGGGGGAGGAGCTAATTTGGGCTGTGGCGATCGGAAATCGCCAGGGAAGGGGGGAAGCTTTTCCGTCGTCGATGTCGGGGTCGGAGGGGGGGGGGTTTCTGATAATTTTTTTTATTTATGAATGGAGAAATATGATTGGCCGAGGATTATATTAAATTTTTAAATAGTGTTTTCTCAAACGAACTCCTTTTTAAACCCACCGACTGTCGCCCCTAGCTAAATACCCCCATTCCGGACACAATGGGATATGTTTCGTAGGCCAATTCGACTGTTACAGTCAGTTATTTTTCAAATTAAAGTATTAAACATTTAATTTTTAACTCTGAACACACATTTCAATTTGCCAGGGCTACAAACTGATTCGAAAAATTCCAGAAAAATAAATCTAGCTATGTTTTGACGCTACGGTCCCAACAAAACTAGTTTCGTCGAATTCTGAGGTCGTTTGAAAAATGGCCATTTTCTGGTCGATCCAATTTAACAGAAATTGACCAAACACATTTTCTTTTGCCACGCTCACATACTAGCTTCAAAAATTATGAAATTTGAAACCTAGCAATAGTTTGACATCCCGGACTCAACAAAAGTGGTTTCATCGAATTCCGAGGTCGTATGCAAAATATCAATTTTCCAGGGCTATATATTCTATATACCGACCCTTCTGAAAATTCATTCGGCCATAACTTTTGATTCCCGTTATGAAACTTCGATTTTTCAGATTCGTTAGAAAGGTATTGACTAACAGATTTAAATATTTTTGGTTTCGCTAAAATCCGTTATATTTTCCATCCTGCATAGTCTGTCAAAGTTTGAATTCAAATTTTCAAACTGACTCACTATTTCTAATTCACTATTTTATTGAAATATTCTATTTCAATTGTTCAAATTCCTTTGAAATAATCAATTTAAAAATTTTAAATTGGCTCGTATTTTCCGGGTTATTACATTTTAGCATCATCCATGTGGTTTTTGTGGATTTTGACAACCAATAGTGATGCACGACAAAACCTGTACTGTCGAACTGCATGGTTTCTGAAGTGCGTGCGAGTTGCGTTGTATGGGTATGAGGAGAAAGTGGGTTCGAAGAGAAGTCGATTGGTGAATTTAGTTTGAACTTATGTTGAAGAAAGAAGGTGTGGTAGGGGAATCGAAGTTACTGTAATGGCGTGGTGTAATTTGGAGGCGTGACGGAATTTCTTAGATCAAGGAAGAAAAGGAAGTGCGGGTGGGCTGTGAGGAAGGAAGATGGGCCGGGCATATAAAGTAAGCCCAAGGATTTAAAATAGAATTGGAATTTTGGATTTAATTAAAGGTATTCGAACTTGTCGATATCATAACTTGGTCATACGATTTCAGAATTTAGCGAAACAAGATCCAATGGGATCGTGTGGACGAGAGCTTCGCAATGAAGCTGACTGGAAGTGGATTGGGGCTCATATGAATTTATGGCGAATAAACTGTTTGATTCAAATCAAATAACAGTTTATCATTCTTTAACGATGAACTGCCAATGTGAGTAAATCTCACTAACTCTAAACAGTTTATAATTTCAAGTTGTATTTTTAGAACTGTTAGATATTGGCTGATTGACTGTGTGTTGACTGTTTGATTGAACTGCTAGTTAGTTAGTTGAATTTCTATATTGATTCTGTTTAACAGAATATAACATATGGAACTGAAAGTGATGTTATCTATATTGTTTAACATCTGTGATGCAGGGAGACAGGTTGGAGGAATCCGACTGGATTCCTCAACATTTATTTATTGTTTTCATATATTGTGATATATGATGTGATGTATATCTGTTATGGATTATGTGTGTTAGAATGATGTTGATCATTGTTATTCGATATTTTAAATATCATAAAAGACCCTGGGATGTAAAAACAATTATTTCAATGTATCTTGAAATAAAGGGATTTTATAAAATCAACAGATTTTATAAAGGGAATATTTCGAAAGTAAATAAAAGGGAAAATGTTTTTAACACAAATAGAGTTTTTGTTAGATCAAAAAATGGCTCTAACACCCAAATTGTCGTATTTTGAGCATAGGATATGAAGAAATAATCGAAAAATAGAGAAAAAAGCAAGACAACAAGATTTTTATAGTGGTTCGGTGTTAACGAGCCTACGTCCACTTCATATTTTCTCATTTCACTCATGGATTACAATTACAATGAATATTGTCTTTCAATCACTTGAATTCAATGAATAATTCTCTCCGAATCCATTGAATTTATTGAGGAAGATGGTGGTTATTCATGGAGAAGTGCTGGCCATGGCTGCCATGGAAGTTGAGATGCCAAAAAATCCTTTGAAAATGCCCTCTGAAGGTGTATTTATAGCTGTAGGAAAGCTCCTGGGAGGACTGGTTCGTGATGGAGTACGTGGCAGGCGATCCAGAAAAATAGGAGAGCCAGTAGCCTTGAGAATAGGTCAAAACAAGCTGCGTGTGAACAGGTCTGAAGGTCGGATCGCAGTCATAGTCATGGGTCGGATCGCGGTCATGGGTCGGATCGCGGTCATAGGTTGGATCGCGTAGGCAAGGTCGGATTGGATCGCGTAGGCAAGGGCGGATCGGATCGCGTAGGCAAGGGCGGATCGGATCGCGTAGGCAAGGGTGGATCGGATCGCGGTCATATGCCAGCTTACACCCGTTCACGGAAATGGGCGTAACTTTTAAACCGTAAGTCCGATTGAGCCAAGCCAAAGCTCAAACTGAAGCTAATTCAAAGGGCTACGAGAATATGAGGTGAATAGATCCAAATGAGGTCATTTGATAGGGGTTTCGGGCCAGTTTATACTGATGTTGTGATTTTGACCTAACTACCTTGTGTCTTCTGATGATACTTCCAATGCCGGAGAGCGATGTTATCCAGAGATTCCATATGACACAGCATTTACCCAGAGGTGTGTCAACATGATCTTTGCTTTGGGTAGCCTGGTCACAAAGCAGGCTAACAGTTTTATAAAAGGGAAATCATTTGTAAAGTGAACAACCATTACTAAAAGTAAATCTTTATAAAAGAATAGTTTATTCGGAAAGGGAATTATCAAATTTAGTTATTCGAAAGGAGCTAAATCGAATTTAGTTATTCGAAGGGAGTTAATCGAATATGGTATTCGAAAGTTATCAAATTGAATATGTTATTCGAAAGGGGTTAGTCGAGAGGAGTTAAGTAAAAAGAGTTAATCAGATTAGAGTTAAAGCAAAGGAGTTAAATCGAATATAGTTATTCAAAGGGAGTTAATCGAATATGGTATTCAAAAGTTAGCAAATTGAATATGTTATTCGAAAGGGGTTAGTCGAGAGGAGTTAAGTAAAAAGAGTTAATCAGATTAGAGTTAATCGAATATAGTTTATTCGAATAGAATCAATTTAGTAAATCGAATATTAGTGATTCGAATTGAAAGTAAAAGGAGTAAATCGATGTTAGTAATCAAAAGGAGTTAATCGATGTTAGAAATCAAAAGGAGTTAATCGATGTTAGTTTAATCGATTAGAGTTAAAGCAAAGGAATTAATCGAATATATAGTGTATTTAAATAGAATAAAGGAGTTAATCGAATATAGTTTATTCAAATAGAATTAAAAGAGTTATCGAATATAGTTTATTCGATAGGAGTTAAGTGAATAGAGTTATAGTTAAATAAAAAAAGTTAAGTGAATAGAATAAATTGAATAGAGTTATCGAATATACCTTATCAAAGGAAAGAATTATCAAATAGAAAAGATTTGAAAGAGAGTTACGTAAGGAAGTTTGTTAAAGAATTAGAAGGGTGAACTTTGTCTATTTCAAGGTTAGAAATGTTGTTCAGTTAAGGTCTGAGAGGTAGTATTACCCCAACTTGATTGACTTCATTTTTAACTAAGGAATAGTTAAGGTTCGATAGTAAAGGATGATTAAGTGAATTAATAATTAAAGGAAATGGTTTGAGTTGGCATCGCGATGGTTTGTTTAAACGTCTATCTAAGTCCAATGAAGAAGCTTTGGAAATGTTTTCCAGATAAGAAACCAGAAATGTTTTCTAATAAAGAAAACAAGAATGGAAATGTTTTCCATTGTTAATAACGTATATTTTCCAAATTTAGAAAATAAGAAATATTTAATATAGGAAAACAAGAGATAAGTAAATTAATGAAATAAAGAGATAAATGTTGAATGATGTTTGATAGATATAAATTTCCATTTGGAAATAATATCATTGTTTGCACATCTGTTTTCTTCGATAGTTAAGTAACAGACTATCGAATATTATTTTAACGTTGTTAATATGGAGAGACCGGTTGGATTATTATCCAAAGAACCACTCTGAATTGGCATAAGCGTTGCGAATCATATATGCCAAAGGAAATTGAAGATGGAGTTATGCAAGGGCTATCCTGTTTACAGAATAGTGCCTTCGGTTCATCCTGTTCCTGGATGACTTGTATGGACGGATGTCTGACAGAGTATTTCCAGACGATCACGTATATTGATTTCTCCTACTGTACCAAGAGTGGAAGCGGAGAAGGAAACTTCTTTTAGCTAACACATAATGTATGGTTGAGGACGTCAATCGGTGATTTGATGGATTTGACGATGTGGCATACAAAGTGAATCTGGTGTGATGATAAAGCGTAGCTTCTAGCCTCACATCCGGTAAATGACAGAAATCAGGCAGGCAACATGGCTAAGTCGGTCGCACCGAAGTAGGGTGTATAATCACATGATCTAGAGTTTCATTTACTTCTAAAAATCTATTGTTGATGCTGTCCCATTCGGGAAACGGTTGCTGATCCCAACCGTTGGTGATATACATTTGATACACTCAAGGGAAATGAGTGGTCGGTCATGTGTGGCCGGTTTGCAAGATGTTCTTGTTGAACTCAGTGTATTCCTTTCTAGAGGTACACTAGCGAAAGGTGGTTCCATAACTTGTCATAGTTGGAAATCCATTACCCAATATGTGCTTGCGGTTTTGATTGTATACTATATATGTAGAACGTGAGATGAAAGCGTTTTGCTAGATGATATTATATTGTGTTGATAAACATTATTATAATATCAAAAGGTTTTTGATACAAAGATATTTGGATTCTCATAAGGGAAAAACCCGTTCCGTTATACGGCGTGGTGTTATGAGATATCGATTACCTGTTTGAACTGTTTTAAAATGTTTTACTCACACCAGTCCCATGACTGACCCGGAGTTTATTTGTTTGTTTTCCCTAAACTCTTGGGTGCCTAATTTTGTACGGGCAGTCAAGTAGTCGGGATTTACAGATACACTTGAAGAGCTTGGAGCAGGAGGCTTCAGGAATATATAGCTATAGTTATTTCCACTGTGTTGTAAGTGCTGTACTTTGATAATGATGTATATTCAAGTACAGATGTATATTTCAAAGTTATGTTATGAAATATATTTATTTGTTCCGCTGTGAGATTCGTGTTACTCTGATATTGTGTTCTTCTTCTTCTTCTATTCTAAGTTTCTATCTTATCTTTCCTCACCCTCTAATTTCTTTCACTAATGACCGGTATTTTTCGACGTTTGGTTAGTCATCGTCGTGTTTATGGCGATAACCAAAGTCGACAAAAACCCGGGTCATTACAGTTGGTATCAGAGCATAAGTTTAAGTGAATTACCTTGGCTTTGTGGCGTGACTCAGTAGAGATGGGGTTAGAAATACCCTAGATTGATTTGAGTGTATATATACGAGTGAACGTATTTGTTATCGATATAAAAATTGTTTTATATTATGGAGATTTGTTGGATGAGTTGTTTATGTGTTCTGGTCGATCAGTTTGATCAACTGTATTGGTAGGGACTTTGTAAACTCTCGAATACGATGAACTGTCATGGTATGTTTTGGAAAAAGGGTAAATTAAGACAATTTTACCCGAAGTATATTTTGATACATATTGGATATATTGGTTATGATTATAATCGAGTAAGATCATAAATTAAATGGTTATGTAAATAACCAATCAGAATTCATATAAGTGAAATACGTGAAATCAGATGAGTTAAATCTGAAATTTAAACTAGAAATTGAATTAAAATTTGGGAAAATTGGATAAGTGTTTGTAAATGGATTTGGATTAAAAATATGGAAAATTTAAGATCCTGGGAGATTTTAAATTGTTTTACAAGCAGTGTGAATTATATTTTGAAATGAATTTCGAAGTGGAAATGTTTAGAAATGGTTTTATAGTATTGAACTCACTTCGATCGCTGGAAAATAGATTTTGATGATGACAGCTGCATCATCAGTATTCATTTTCGAGCTGTAAGTGACGAATTACTACCAGAGATACTATTTTGAATTTGTTTTGGGAAAGACAAGTGCGTTGAATTTCAAAATGGGATTTAAAATATAGAATTTGAATAATAGAATTTGAAATTTTAAATAGATTTGAAATATTAACTTGTTTTAAAAGAAATAAAACGAGAAGTTCCTTTATAAACGAAGTTTATAAATAGTTCTTTTATAAACGAAGTTTATAAATGAAGTGAAAAGAATTATCATTGGATAATTCAGAAATAAAAATAAAAGTGTGAAATTGAAAGGAAAATCTATTTTCCAAAGGTAGAAATATCGATTTCAAAAGGAATTGAAATCGAGACCTATTTAAAGGAATTTATATAAAGGAAGTTCGAACATAGAATTTAAATAAGAAAATTCAAAGGGAGTATGAATATATGAAATTCAATGGAATTGAATTTGAAATTTGAATATAGAAGATTCAAATAGAATTGAAATGAAATTCAAATATAGAATTTGAATAAGGAAATTGAAATGAAATTCAAATATAAAATTTGAATAAGAGATTTGAAATGAAATTCAAATATAGAATTTGAATAAGAGAATTGAAATGGAATTTGAATATAGGAAATTCAAATAGAATTGAAATGGAATTCAATTAGTTGATAAACAAGTTAAACTTATATTTGAACATGTATATTCAAATAAAAAGGTGAAATAGGTAAACCAGTTAATTAGCCATTAGTAAATGGATCTTGAATTGAAGTTGAACTTTTGATAAGTAAAGGGGACTGGTAAATTTATATTTGAAATCAAATATAGAACTTAAATTTGAAATTTGGATTCAAATTAGTTAATAAGCAAGTTAAAATATATTTGAACATGTCATGTTCAAATATAAAAGTGAAATAGACTAAAGAGTTAATTAACAAATTAATTAACGAATTGAGTTAAAACGATCAGGTATAGTTAAAATAGATTGGGCAAGTATAAATATACATGAGATAGGTATGGATAAGGTAGGAAGGTATGTAAATAGAATGCTCGACGAAAAGGTATGTATTTAATTCATATATGAGATTTTATGCGCCGTATCGGCTAGCCGCTTGCCTTTTTATTTTTCTTTTGGATTGGTGAGGGCCATGGGAGGCTATTTGAAATATCCCGATGCTCCCGATACAAAGGAGGTTATGGCGAATTTTTCCGGGAACTTAAGGAGTTAGATTATTTTTAAGATAATTTGATAGTTAGAAATCAACGTATCAATGTATATATAGAAGTTGATAAGGAAACGAACTTAGATATAGAATAGTAAAATCAAAAAAGAAGTCTAAGAATAAAATCTAGTAAGAATATAAAGGGAAAGTGTATACGTGTTTAAAAGTGAATAAGTAGTTGTATGGTATTGATTATTCGAGTAAGTAGTCATATCTGTTTTGACGTTATAAATGTTATTCAGTCAAGGTCTAAGAGGTAGTTATACCCCAACTTGATTGATTTCATTATTAACAAATAAATAGTAAGATTTCAGGCTCGAAGATCAATGTTGAATAAGATTTAGTTGAATATAGTATTTGGGTTGTCGTAACGATGTTTTACACAACATTCGTTTTAACCCAAATGAAATGTAAGCTTGGAAATAGAATATAGAATACTTCCTAAGTATAGAAATAAACGAGATCGGAAAGAGATAAGTAATTGGAATATTTTCCAATTATAAATAGCATATATTTTCTAAAGTTTAGGAAATAAAGGGAGGCAATATTCGAAAATGTTTTCCAAATAACATAAAAGGCCAATATGGTTATTGAAAATATTTGGTTAACAAATATTGATAAAGAAATAGAGAAGTGATTTAACTAATGGAATATTAATTAAGGGCTTAGTGACATGTTCAAAAGGAAATTGGATTTTTGAAAAGAGTAAACTGTTTAAAAACTACCAGGGAAAGACTGTTTGAATTAAAAACAAATTTAACAGAAATTTGTGAAAGCAGATTTGAATTAAAGTAAAGTTGGTTAAGTGGTAATTGAAGTTGAATTGAAATCGAATAAGATTGGATTTGTGAAATTAGAATGCGAAATGGTATTGGATTAAGGAGTTAAGGAATTGAAAATCAAGAATTGAACTTGAGTTGAAATGGGATTTGGCTTGGTTAAAAACGAATGGTTGTGTTGGAGATAAAACTGATTTGGAGTTTGATTGGCATGACATTGGTATATGCTGAATTGATAGCAGATGTGAGGGATATAATGATATGCCCGACAAAAAGGGTACCAGTTTATATTACATATGGGTTTGAGATGTTAATAAGCCGAATTGGCAAGCCGCTTGGTTGTTTGATTTTCTTTTGGGATAGAGATGCCCCAGAGAGGCAAGTTGGGGTTTGACCTATTGACCAGTACAAAGGAGGTGCTAACGAAATTTTTCGAGAAGTTAAGAAGTTATAAAATTTTCAGGATCTTTGGAAATTTTCATTAATAAGAATTAATGAATAATTTAATTAAAATTAAATTGGTTCAGTTGAAACTGAAGTTAAGAAGTGAACAAATAAATTTTAACCAGTCGATAGGGTCGTTCTCTACCTTAGCAATTTCGAGGACGAAATTATTTTAAGTGGGGAAGCATGTAATGACCCGCATTTGCAGAGGTATTATAATTAATTTATTTAATTATATAAATAGTGATATAGTGAATTAAATGGTGGTTTAATTAAATAATGGTGAATATTTAATTTAAAATGATAAATTAAATAATATATTTAATTCTGAAATAATCAAAATTGGCTGAAGTAGCGATATGGTGTGAACTGGATCATCTATGATATTTAATTCAGTTCAGAATTGAATTAGAATAACGAATATATTATTTGAACGACAATTTGAACGTGTAATTATATTATAATTAAAATCGAGCTTGAAATGGCGCTGCAGTTCGTAATTTGGCGATTCGAACTTCAACTGAATGTACATGATTCGTTTTAAGCCGGATTTCTGTGAAACAAGAAACGTGTGGTGCTGGTGGAGTATATCTTTCTAGTGGAAGAGAAAAATCAGGATTTCGTCGTGTAGATTTTGATTTATGTCCAAATCAAATTTTAGAAAAGTCGCTGTGGAATTCCTTTATAATTTATAAAGGAATTATTTATAATTTAAAAAGAAATTTCAATATAAATCAAATATCGGGTTGACCCAGATTTGAAATATCGAGTTATAAATCCCTGTGGAGCTGTATGATATTCTGTTGAGAATATATACGATAAATATAAATTTATTTATATTTAATTTAATTCTATTTAAATATATTTATATATTTAAATGGGTCAGTCAGAGCTTTAAAAATAGCCGGTTTTGCAAACGAAGTTGGAATTCGACGAAACTAATTTTGTTGGGTCCGCAACATCAAATAGTTGTTAGATTTCCAGTTTCTTGTTTTTTAGAGTCACTATGTCGTCGTACGGATTTTTAGAGTGAGAAACAGTTAGTATTTCTACAGTTAAAAATACGCTGTGTGAGCATACGGAGTCGGAATTCGACGAAACCAGTTTCGTTGGGACCGTAATGTCGAACTCTAGCTATGTGTCCAGTTTCGTGATTTTTAGGTATCATAAGTGATCACGGGAATTTTTAAAGACTCATATGACAATATAAATATAAATATAAATAAAAATAGAATATGCTAAGGAATATTCCAATCCCAAATTCTATAAATACACTAAAAATCCTTCTAACCCTAATTCAACTCATTCCACAGTCAAACAATAATCCACCGTGATTATCTCGCTTCCAGGAAAATACTTCGATCTTCAAAAATCAAAAGAAATCAAAATAAAACCCTATAAATTCTAATACACTTATATTTGTGTTCATGATAAGGAGAGCTCTATTCTGGAACCAATTTCGTATGGCTCGATGGAATTTCCTGGAAGTCAGAAATTGTAGTAGCGAACAAGGGTTCGGCACTTCGTGAATTCTAAGCGATAATAGGTGAATTCGAGTATTGATGTGAGTTCGGTGTAGGTTTTAGCATCATCCATAGGGTTTTTGCGGATTTCGGCAACCAAAAGTGATGCGCGACAAAACCTGTACTGTCGAACTGCGTGGTTTCTGAAGTGCGTGCGAGTTGCGTTGTATGGGTATGAGGAGAAAGTGGGTTCGAAGAGAAGTCGATTGGTGAATTTAGTTTGAACTTATGTTGACGAAGGAAGGTGTGGTGGGGGAGTCAAAGTTACTGTAATGGCGTGGTGTAATTTGGAGGCGTGACGGAATTTCTTAGATCAAGGAAGAAAAGGAAGTGCGGGTGGGCTGTGAGGAAGGAAGATGGGCCGGGCATATAAAGTAAGCCCAAGGATTTAAAATAGAATTGGAATTTTGGATTTAATTAAAAGTATTCGAACTTGTCGATATCATAACTTGGTCATACGATTTCAGAATTTAGCGAAACAAGATCCGATGGGATCGTGAGGACGAGAGCTTCATAATGAAGCTGACTGGAAGTGGATTGGGGCTCGTATGAATTTATGGCGAATAAACTATTTGATTCAAATAAAATAACAGTTTATCGTTCTTTAACGATGAACTGCCAATGTGAGTAAATCTCACTAACTCTGAACAGTTTATAATTTCATGTTGTATTTTTAGAACTGTTAGATATTGGCTGATTGATTGTGTGTTGACTGTTTGATTGAACTGCTAGTCAGTTAGTTGAATTTCTATATTGATTATGTTTAAAAGAATATAACATATGGAACTGAAAGTGATGTTATCTATATTGTTTAACATCTGTGATGCAGGGAGACAGGTTGGAGGAATCCGACTGGATTCCTCAACATTTATTTACTGTTTTCAAATATTGTAATATATGATGTGATGTATATCTATTACGGATTATGTGTGTTAGAATGATGTTGATCATTGTTATTCAATATTTTAAATATCATAAAATACCCTGGGATGTAAAAAGAATTATTTCAATGTATCTTGAAATAAAGGGATTTTATAAAATCAACAGATTTTATAAAGGGAAATATTTCGAAAGTAAATAAAGGGAAAATGTTTTTAAAACAAATAGAGTTTTATAAAAGGGAAATCATTTGTAAAGTGAAGAACCGTTACTAAAAGTAAATCTTTATAAATGAATAGTTTAGTCGAAAAGTGATTTATCAAATTTAGTTATTCGAAAGGAGTTAAATTGAATATAGTTATTCGAAGGGAATTAATCGAATATGGTATTCGAAAGTTAGCAAATTGAATATGTTATTCGAAAGGGGTTAGTCGAGAGGAGTTAAGTAAAAAGAGTTAATCAGATTAGAGTTAAAGCAAAGGAGTTAAATCGAATATAGTTATTCGAAGGGAGTTAATCGAATATGGTATTCGAAAGTTAGCAAATTGAATATGTTATTCGAAAGGGGTTAGTCGAGAGGAGTTAAGTAAAAAGAGTTAATCAGATTAGAGTTAATCGAATATAGTTTATTCGAATAGAATCAATTGAGTAAATCGAATATTAGTGATTCGAATAGAAAGTAAAAGGAGTAAATCGATGTTAGTAATCAAAAGGAGTTAACCGATGTTAGAAATCAAAAGGAGTTAATCGATGTTAGGTTAATCGATGAGAGTTAAAGAAAAGGAGTTAATCGAATATATAGTGTATTCAAATAGAATAAAGGAGTTAATTGAATATAGTTTATTCAAATAGAATTAAAAGAGTTATCGAATATAGTTTATTCGATAGGAGTTAAGTGAATAGAGTTAAAGTTAAATAAAAAGAGTTAAGTGAATAGAATAAATTGAATAGAGTTATCGAATATACCTTATCGAAGGAAAGACTAATCGAATAGAAAAGATTTGAAAGAGAGTTACGTAAGGAAGTTTGTTAAAGAATTAGAAGGGTGAACTTTGTCTATTTCAAGGTTAGAAACGTTGTTCAGTTAAGGTCTGAGAGGTAGTATTACCCTAACTTGATTGACTTCATTTTTAACTAAGGAATAGTTAAGGTTCGATAGTAAAGGATGATTAAGTGAATTTAGTAATTAAAGGAAATGGTTTGAGTTGGCATCGCGATGGTTTGTTTAAACATCTGTCTAAGTCCAATGAAGAAGCTTTGGAAATGTTTTCCAATTAAGAAACCAGAAATGTTTTCTAATAAAGAAAACAAGAATGGAAATGTTTTCCATTGTTAATAACGTATATTTTCCAAATTTAGAAAATAAGAAATATTTAATATAGGAAAACAGGAGATAAGTAAATTAATGAAATAAAGACATAAATGTTGAATGATGTTTGATCGATATAAATTTCCATCTGGAAATAATATCGTTGTTTGCACACCTGTTTTCTTCGATAGTTAAGTCACAGACT
This sequence comes from Allium sativum, assembly GCA_030737875.1. Lineage (NCBI taxonomy): Eukaryota > Viridiplantae > Streptophyta > Magnoliopsida > Asparagales > Amaryllidaceae > Allium > Allium sativum. The sequence continues at coordinate 171,019,439 of CM060912.1, forward strand.
ATCGAAGTTTTAACCATTTTAACGTTGTTAATATGGAGAGACCAGTTGGATTATTATCCAAAGAACCACTCTGTATTGGAATAAGCGTTGCGAATCATATATGCCAAAGGAAATTGAAGACGGAGTTATGCAAGGGCTATCCTGTTTACAGAATAGTGCCTTCGGTTCATCCTGTTCGTGGATGACTTGTATGGACGGATGTCTGACAGAGTATTTCCAGACGATCACGTATATTGATTTCTCCAACCGTACCAAGAGTGGAAGCGGAGAAGGAAACTTCTTTTAGATAACACATAATGTATGGTTGAGGACGTCAATCGGTGATTTGATGGATTTGACGATGTGGCATTCAAAGTGAATCTGGTGTGATGATAACGCGTAGCTTCTAGCCTCACATCCGGTAAATCACAGAAATCGGGCAGGCAACATTGCTAAGTCGGTCGCACCGAAGTAGGGTGTATAATCACCTGATCTAGAGTTTCATTTACTTCTAAAAATCTATTGTTGATGGTGTCCCATTCGGGAAACGGTTGCTGATCCCAACCGTTGGTGATATACATTCGATACACTCAAGCGAAATGAGTGGTCGGTCATGTGTGGCCGGTTTGCAAGATGTTCTTGTTGAACCCAGTGTATTCCTCTCTAGAGGTACACTAGCGAAAGGTGGTTCCATACCTTGTCATAGTTGGAAATCAATTACCCAATATGTGCTTGCGGTTTTGATTGTATACTATATATGTAGAACGTGAGATGAAAGCGTTTCTGCCAGATGATATTATATTGTGTTGATAGACATTATTATAATATCAAAAGGTTTTTGATACAAAGATATTTGGATTCTCATAAGGGAAAAACCCGTTCCGTTATACGACGTGGTCTTATGAGATATCGATTCCCTGTTTGAACTGTTTTAAACTGTTTTACTCACACCAGTCCCATGACTGACCCGGAGTTTATTTGTTTGTTTTCCCTAAACTCTAGGGTGCCTAATTTTGTACGGGCAGTCAAGTAGTCGGGATTTACAGATACACTTGAAGAGCTTGGAGCAGTAGGCTTCAGGATCATATAGCTATAGTTATTTCCGCTATGTTGTAAGTGCTGTACTTTGATAATGATGTGTATTCAAGTACAGATGTATATTTCAAAGTTATGTTATGAAATATATTTATTCGTTCCGCTGTGAGATTCGTGTTACTCTGATATTGTGTTCTTCTTCTTCTTCTTCTATTCTAAGTTTCTATCTTATCTTTCCTCACCCTCTAATTTCTTTCACTAATGACCGGTATTTTTCGACGTTTGGTTAGTCATCATCGTGTTTATGGCGATAACCAAAGTCGACAAAAACCCGGGTCATTACACCAATTTTCCTCTGTCCGATCTGAAAACCAATGCTCCGATTGAATGATTTCTGGATCCAAAGATTTGAACCTAAAACTGAAGAACACGGCTGTGTTCTTGAGGTATTATTCAATTGGTTTCTAACATTCATAAGTGTAACAAATTATAATTTAATTTATAATAATGATATCTTTCTAATACGAAGTCAAAATTTAACGATTTCAAAGGCATTGTGACAGCGAATACTACGACCTAAAACTGATTGGAACAAGTTCTGAATTCATTCGGATTTTTAATCTACTTAAAGCAAGGTGAGATTTCTTACTTTTAAATAATTAAATAATTTAATTATTTTTCGCGACTGTTGAATCATTGTATGTACGTAAATCGTATAGATCCGTGATGTGGTAATTTAGAATTTATTTATTATTGTGTGATATTCTGATGTGTAGATCTAATTGGAAATTGTGATTATAGAAAACATGACATAGAAAAAGTGTATTACTTTTTATTTACAATTTAGTGGTAAATAAAACTTTTGATTGTAGAGAGATGATGTTTTAATTACATTCCCTTTGTAAATAAAAAGAACAAGATATGAAATAATATTTTATTTACATTCCTTTGTAAATAAAAGAACAAACATGATGACACCCATTTTTATTTTCATTCCCTTTGTAAATAAAAAGAACAAGATATGAAATAACAATTTATTTACATTCCTTTGTAAATAAAAGAACAAACTTGATGACACATAATTTTATTTACATTTCTTATGTGAATAAAAGGAACAAATTTAGCGATGGGATTTTATTCTCATTTCTTATGTGAATAAAATGAACAAATTTAGCGATGAAATTTCATATACATTTCCTATGTGAATAAAAAGAACAAATTTTGCAATAACATTATGTTTACATTTCTGTTTAGAAAAAGAGAAAGAAACATTCATTTACATGTAGTGCAAATAAATGAGTAAAAGAAAAATAAACATTCATTTACATGTGGTGTAAATAAATGAGTAAAAGAAAAAGAAACATTCATTTACATGTAGTGTAAATAAAAATATGACATAGAAAAGAATTACATATTTTTGTTTGCATTTTTAGATGCAAACAAACTATAGAAAAATATTAACATTTTTGTTTACTTTTTTTTTATGCAAACAAACCATAGCAAAAGGAATTATATTTTTTTGCATTTTAGATGCAAATTATCCATAGAAAGGAATTATACTTTTTATTTGCAAATTAGTTGCAAATAAAATACATGAATATGTAAAGCACATCTTTATTCACTTTTTAGATGTGAATAAAATATGAAAATAAAGGGTATATTTTTGGTTTACATTTCATATGTAAATTAAAACACCATTTTAAAAAGTACATTTTTATTCGCAAACTAGTTGCCAATAAAACATGCTTTCGAGAAAGTACATTTTTTTCTTGTGAACTGGTTACGAATGAAAACATGTAATTAAAAAGGATATTTTCATTCACATATTAGATGTGAATGAAAACATGAATTTTAAAAAAGGTTATTTTTATTCGCATTTTAGATGGAAATAAAAACAAGCTTAGAAAAAGTGGATTTTTATTTGCAAATTAGTTGCAAATAAAAACATAAATATATAAAGTACATTTTTTGTTGGTAATATAGTTATGAAGAAAAACATGAATTGGAAAAGTGAAATTTTAGTTATATTCTAGGTATAAATAAAAACTTAGAAATGAAAAGTACGTTTGATTTATATTTTAGATATAAATAAAAGCAGAGAAATAAAAGCGATATTTTATCGTCATTTTAGATGCGGTAAAAAGGGTAGAAATAAAAGTGATATTTTTATCGTCATTTTAGACGCGATAAAAAGAATGGATTGTTATAGTTTAAATTGCCAAATGTTTTTATATTTATATTTATATATATAAATATAAAAATTAAAACGAAACGCGCGCGGCAGTTCGCGTATATGCAGTCATAACTTTAAACGATTATACCGAGAGATCCGACCGTTGGATTTTTCGAAAACCGGAACCTTAGGACCGCTTTGGGAAGAGTTTTCCAACGATATAAATTTCATCAAAATCCAACGGTTAGATTTCAAGATATGTGTAAATCAAAATTTGGTAAAAACAGCGTTAGGTCAACCCACTAACCCGAAGCGTCGTTTTATTATATTGGGCTATTTCTAAATAGATAAAAATAGCAATAAATCATTATAAATAAATACTAACGATATGAAATGATTTAAATAATAATTTTGGGAAAATTATTTGAAAAGACCGAGTTCAACTCATTTCAAATAATTACACGACGATTAAATAAAAGATGTAGAAGACGGTGATTGAAGACCGACAATCTTCACATCGAATAGACAACGACTACTGATGCCTTGGACTGACTTGTTCCCAAGACGGGGTTGAAGTAGTAGTTGTCTAGACGTATGTGTTGATTGTCCGGACAAGCGAGAACCTCTTAGGTGTTTGCAGTTTCGTTCAAACCTAGAATAGACTTGTAAATGGATACATGTCTGACGTTGGAATTCATTTCATGTAACTAAATCGATTTTTAGTAATGTATATCTGATTGGTGGTGGAGAATTTATTCTCTGCTTAATACCCTGGTATATATTAATAGTTATCGATGGCATGGCATGAATTGCCAATGTGGCACGCCAAGATGCAAATGATCAAGGCTTTTTTTGAAAAGCAGGCCTTGTGGTTGATGATCAAAGCATAGCCTGTTTAGGCGTAGCTTTGAGTATAGCATGACTTCGCGAGCCTCACACCTCGGTATGAGTCAAAAATGGGATTAGGAATGCAGGGAGTGCACGCGTTTATTTCTAGCTAGGGGTAGTGTCAGTGCTTAAACTGGCTAGCATTTTACTTATGTGGATGATGGATTGAGGAACCTCGGATTTATAGGTTGTTAGTGGCCATACGGAGGTTCAAAGGAACCGGGAAACGTGTGTTTAGGCATAATTAATCCGCTACCGTTAGGTGGGGACCGGCCCTGAAGATCCAAGGGTTCACTGCGGGGGATCCTGATGCATTTGCTAGAGTGTCTCGAATCGGAGAGGATGATCCCTAGCCTCGATTTCATGACAGAAAACCAATTTCCAATACGACATTACGGTCTTGATTGTAAACCGATATATGGAGACATAGATTATGGTAGCTATGCCGTCTAGGATTGATACATTTGCATTGAAGTATTTTAATACTGCTTAGACATTAATAATAATATTAAAATACTATTTTAGACGTATTAAGCATGTTTGATCATTATAAGGAAAAACTCTATCCTCCGGTTTGCGTTGCATTGTGTGATGGGACTTGAGTCTTATAATGATTTCATTTTCAAAAGTCATTGCGTTATTTTGTATCAAATTTATTTAATTATGCACTGGCAATCCAATGGAGTAAGCCCGTTCCGCATTAGCGGCGTTGTCATGTGATTCTCCATATTGTTAATTAGTATTAGAAAGATTTCTCATACCAGTCCCATGACTGACTCGATGTTTGTTTCACTTTGCAAACTCGGGTGCCCTCCTTTCCTCATGGGCAACTAAGTAACAGGTTTTTAGGGAGACATTTTCTGGATTGAAGACTGCTTGGAAGAAGAAGACGAAGACCTCCTTTTATCTTTATTTTCTGCTTTAGAGACTTTATTCCATCTTGTATTTTGATGTATGTTTGGAGTTGGGACTTATTTCCTTTGATTCAGACTTTTATTTTGCTAAGTTGGATCCTGTAAACTGCGTACTCTGTGGTTCAGTTGATGTGATGTTTATGACTTTTATCTTTTCGCTGCAATAATTATGTGTTATGATATTATCTGAGACATGTTATTGTTATAAATATGTCGTATTCCAAAATGGTTATTCCTTGCTTTCGAACCACGAAAGTTTTGGGTTATCACAACTTCACATAAGTCGACTGATAAGAATCACAGTATAAGGATAACAACTAAAATAAAATAGTAAACACAAGCATTAGCCTTTTGTGTTGTAACACATGTACTCTTCTGGTTCTGTTTGTGTTTTGTTGTATTTTGCTCTAAACTTTCGCTATGATACCAATTGTAACACCTACCCCGAGGCCCACTCTAATAAAGAGCATTAACAAGTAATGTCATCTATTAAAGCCGAGAATAGGGCAGGTTAGGGGCGACAATCCAAAATTTCTTATTAAATGAGTATTGACTATGTCGATTACATGTATAAATTTGGAACAAACCGACCAAATTTCGATCCTGATCATCGACCAAATACCATGTCAACTAATCAAGCAGCAAAAATTTACTGGATCATTAATAGAAAACATTAAAAGTTAGAATAGAAGAAAAGAAGATCACAATAACATAAAATCAGAGATGACACAATCTCACAGCGGAACAATAATATATATTATATAACATAGCTTTTGAAATACAATTCTGTATTGAATATACATACCGTCATCAGAGTATAATACATACAACACAACGGAAATAAACTGTAGCTTTCTAATGCTGAAGCCTTCTTCTCCAAACTCCTCCAAGATCTGTAAAATCCTGACTACTTCACTTCCCGTCACTACTAATAGTCGTGAACGACCATATTCGCCTCTTTCAAGAATAAGAACATAACCTTTTTGCTTCTTATAGTAATCTTTCCCCCGGTTTGCATCGACTATGGCTTTCGCGAGACATGCGAGAAACGATAATAAACAACATCGTTAATTTGAAAAAAATAGATACATATCATTCATTGGTGGAAGATGTAACACCCCATAATTTTATAACATTAAAATTCACAAATTAAAGTATACTTAATTTTTAGAAAAGAATTAAGTGAAATGGGTTGCGCAGAGAAATATATATATTGATATATGTAATAACCCGGAAAAAGTGAACCAGTTTAAAATTTTTAAATTAGGTTATTACCAAAGAATTTGAATTGTTGAAATAGCCTATTTCAATAAAATATAGAATTGGGTATAGTATTGCAGTTTGAAATTTTGAATATAAACTTTGTCTAACTGTACCGGGTGGAAAATATAACGGATTTTAACGAAACTGAAAATATTTAAATCTGTTTATCAATACCTTTCCAACGAATCTGAAAAATCGAAGTTTCATAACGGAAATCAAAAGTTATGGTCAAATGAATTTTCAGAAAGGTCGCTATATAGTATATATAGCCCTTGAAAATTGATATTTTGCATACGACCTCGGAATTCGACGAAACCACTTTTGTTGGGTCCGGGATGTCAAATTATTGCTAAGTTTCAAATTTCATAATTTTTGAAGCTAGTATGTGAGCGGGGCAAAAGAAAATGTGATTGGTCAAATTCTGTTAAAATGGGTCGACCTAAAAATGGCCGTTTTTCAAACAAGCTCAGAATTCGATGAAACTGGTTTTGTTAGGACCGTATCTTCAAAACAAATCTAGATTTATTTTTCTAGAATTTTTCGATTCAGTTTGTGGCCCTGGCAAATTGAAATGTACGTTTAAATTAAATATTGAATGTTTTATATTTTAAATTGAAAAATAACTGACTGTAAGAGTCGAATTGGCCAACGAAACATATCCCATTGTGTCCGGAATGGGGGTATTTAGCTAGGGGCGACAGTCGTTGGGTTTAAAAAGGAGTCCGTTTGCAAAAACACTATTTAAAATTTCCTATAAAGCTCGGACCAATAAGAATTTTTCTTTAAAAAAAATACAAAGGAAACCCTAGCCGCCGCCCAGGGTTCATCTCGACGTCGAACTGGAGGAGACTGGTGGCGCCAGAAAGCTCTTCCCTCCCTCAACGACGTCCGACAATCTGATCAACCTATAGAGCAACGAATCGAGAGAAAAATCAAAACCTAAATTTGAGCAGGTTTGAAAACTAACGGGTTATATAATTTTAAATTGTTTTTACACTATAAAGTGTTGCAAAACTTTGAAAAATAATATCTTTTTCGTTCTTTAATGAAATTTGATGAAACAGGAGACACCGTGACCGCAAGGAGGCTCTCTACATTTTAGAAGAAGCCGCGGATTTTTCTGATCTTCCCACGATTTTTAGCACTGCAATAACCAATGTGAGGAATCTAAATTATTTGTGTGAATGAAAGCGCATTGTATAAATTATATAAGCGAAGTGTAAATTATATACGCATTGTATACCTCATGTACATGTGTTGTATAAGTTATATTAGCAATGTATAAGTTATACAAGCGTTGTTTGAAACATATATGCTTTGAATTGTGATGAAATTCAAGTGAATTATTATATTATATATATATACTCCCCTTGTCCACAGACCATGGACGATATTTATTGCTTGTGATTGACGTGATATTATATGGTATGACGAATGGTTGGAAATAATTGTTTGTGGTTGATATTGTGGTTGAAAAATACCTTTGTGGTTGAAAAATACCCTCTTGTGGTTGAAACAAATTAGAATAGGATTGTGGAATTGAAAATAAAACATGCCGCCTGCGTGCGAACTAGATGCATGATCCCCATTGTCAAAAACCATGAGGTTTTAAGGTAGAGCGAGGAGCCGTACTAGGGACGGTCCCGGTTTTAACTACCCTGCCGTTATGCTGCCGAAATTTTCTGAAATATTTATGTGTTAGAATAATTTTCATTCTTTGAAATAAATCACATTTTTATATATATACAAACTATATCGAATATTCATGTGTTGAGTTGAAATTCATTCGTTGAGTTGAAATTCATGTGTTGAATATTATTTGAATTTAAACAAATAATTTTTGCGATAAAAATCACATTTTTATATATATACAAACTATATCGAATATTCTTGTGTTGAGTTGCAATTCATTCGTTGAGTTGAAATTCATGTGTTGAATATTATTTGAATTTAAACAAATAGCTTTTGCGATAAAAATCACATTTTTATATATATACAAACTATATAGAATTTTCATGTGTTGAATTGCAATTTGTTCGTCGAGTTGAAATTCATGTGTTGAATGTTAGCATCTTTAAAAAAAATGAATCGACAATGAAAACTATATTTTTATTGTGAATATGAAGTGCTAAAAATACACACGTGTCGAATAAATATTTTTGATGATAAAAATATTTCTTTTATCATGTATACGCTTAGATAAAAATACACACGTGTTGAAATAAATAATAGTTCGCTAGAAATATTATTATTAGCTTTGTTCTGCATATATATACATGTGTTGAACAGGAAAAATGGATTAGCTGTAGAGTAAGGAAATTATTTGCGTGCCCGACAAATAGGTAAACCTTGATGAGTTGGCTGCGCAATTTTATTTATATATCAACTCCTGTGAATGCCATTGGATGCGGAGTGCTGGTTATTCTGTGTGAAATAATAAACGTCGCCATAGGATAGTAACAATTAATTTTGAACTACACTACATGGCATACTTCATGACGATAGGCATACTTCATCATATTCCACATAAGCAATTGGAGCTTGTGTGACGAGGTGGAAGATTTACCATACGAGCGAGAGACTTGTATGGCGATGACTATATACTACAGGTTGAACTGATGACTGATATGGACTATATAAATTATAACGATAAATTGCCAGATTAATAAAAACTCCACACGGGTCTGGAGTTGACAATAATCACGTCGCTCTAGTTATTAGATACGGCACATGGACTATTTATTTCCACACGGAAACGGGGTGACGAGAATTTATTCTCTGGAGTGATTATCTATACATGCTCCCCCGTAAACACTAGAATATATCACTATAAATATGTGAATGCTTTTTAGGATTTATTGGGTACCTAATACGACCCAATAAATTTTCAAACCCCTCCCCGTACAAAGGAGGTTATGGCGAAATTTTTCGAAATATTAAGGCGTTAGTGAAAAATTTGAAGTGAAAACGAAGTTGAAAATATAGAATGAACTAAAGTTGAAATTATAGAATGAACTATATTTATATATATAAATATAAATATAATAAAAAGGAATAGAGGCCGTGCAGTTCGTGTTTCGGAATCGTAATTTGAAACGATTAGTACGAGAAATCCGACCATCAGATTTTCCCGAAACCGCAACCGCTGGGTTCGCCTTGGAAATATCTTCCCAATGGCACCAACCTTGTAAAAATCCAACGGTTGGATTGTCCGGAATGTTTAATTCAAATTAGAAGAAAAACAGCGCCAGAATCGTTTATATTTATATATAAATATAAATATAATTAAATTAAATCGAATAATGACGCTACAGTTCGAATTTTGAAACCGTAACTTCAAACGACTAGTGTGGAGGATCCGACCGTCGGATTCTCACGAAACTGGAACCGTTGGGTTCGCTTTGGGAATATCTTCCCACTGATATAGACTTTGCAGAAATCCAACGGTTAGATTTTCTGATATGTGTAAAACAAATTAAGGGAAAAACAGCGCCAGTGCCACGGCACGACCTGAAACGTCGTTTAATTATATATGGCCGTTTTTAAATAAATAAAAATGGCGAAAAATCGTTATAAAATATTATAAGCAACATAGGTTGCAAATAAACCAATTGGGCTTGAATTGTTTGATATTTGATGGTTGTATGTGTTTGACACGAAAATAACACTAAATAACTGAAAGATGGATGCGAATAATATAACCATAGAAAGAATCGATTTAAATTCTAATGACGTGAATTATTTGAAAAGGCCGAGCTAACCCTCATTTCAAATAATTTATCGAGCGATTAGAATTGGAAAATGCAAAGACGATTCAAGACCGACGATCTTCGTATCGGTTGGATGGGCGCTACTGAGGTTCCTGACCGGAGTAGCTACCGGAAGGGGACGGAAGTAGTAGCCGTCTGAACGTATGTGTTGATTGGACGGATATACGAGGAATTAGACGCCTCCGGTTTCGTTCAGACCCAGGACGGACTTGTAAATGGACTATGTGTCTGACATTGGATTTTGTTCTATACTGATTGATCTCTGTTAAATATATATGTGTTTGGCGGCGGAGAATTTATTCTTTTGCTTAACGCCCTTCTCTGAGACGTACGAGCTTAGAGGTTATATATCGATGGAAATCAATCGTATGGAGTGGACTGCCTATGTGGCATGCCAAGATGTTGTGATCAAGGCTTCTGTTGCAAAGCAAAGTCTTGTGGATGATGATCAAAGCACGGTCTACGTGGCCTAGCTTTGTGTATTTCGTAGATTCGCGAGCCTCACACCCCGATATGAGTTAAAAACGGGATACGGACTGCAGGGAGAGCACGACGTTTCTTTCTAGCTGTGGTGGTGTCAGTGACTTACCAGCCCTGACATATATATCTACTTTTCACCTTTGTGGTTGTTGGAATGTGAGGCGCCTCAATTATAGGTCTGTAAGGACCGGGAAATGTGTGTTCAGGAATACTAATCCTCAAACGTAAGAGAGGACCGGCCTTGAAGATCCAGGATTGCCCAGAGTGCGTAGTCCTGAGGCATTTGCTAGAGTGTCTCGAAACGGAGAGGAGCTTGCCCTTAGCCTCGACTCATGACGGAAATCCAATTTCCAATACGAAATAACGGACTCGATTGTAGAACTAGTATGGCAACATAGTAGATGGTAGCTATGCCGCCTATGATTGATATTTATGATGCTATTCATTTTTGAAACATATATGCACTAGTAATAATATCAAATGATTTTGCTTTATACGTATCAAGCATATTTGGCCCTTATAAGGTAAAACTCTATCCTCCGGCTTGCGTTGCATTCTGTGATGGGACCTGAGTCTTATAATGGCTTCATTCTTTCAAAAAGCATTGCGTTGTTTTAAAAGAATTTACTTTGTTTTAAATGCACTAGCAATCACTGGAGTAAACCCGTTCCGCGAAAGTGGCGTGGTCCTATGATTTGCTATTACTGTTGTTTAAATGTTAAATAGATTCCTCATACCAGTCACCATGACTGACTCGTTGTTTGTTTCACTTTGCAAACACGGGTGCCCTTATTTTCACATGGGTAGCCTAGTACACAGGTGACAGGTTGTTTTTGGCTCTACACTGCTGCATAGAGTGCATTTTTGGCTCATGGCGAGGCTGACTTCACAGAGATGACTTTGACATTTTCCGCCATTATTGTTCTTATATTATTATTCCGCCCCAGGCGATGCAGACTGATTTACTTTCCGTATTTCTTACTATATGTATATGTATTCCGCCTTCGGCGATGTAGACTGATACCCTTATTATGTCTCACTGCATGTATGTATTCCGCCTCTGGCGATGATGACTGATCACTTTCCTTTTTATTTACTAACTTATATCCTACGCTATGCAATTCTGATGTTATTACATGTTGTGATTCCGCTGTCATATCCATGTAAAATTATTCTCTTTATTGTTTCTGCTATTATCTGTATTCTGCTATGATGATTAATGTGTTATATTCCAATGATTATCCTTAATACCGCCCCTCGGATTTTGGGATCGTCACAGTTGGTATCAGAGCTTTGGTTAACCTTAGTTCCGGGATCTAACACATTAAGCACCTCGTCAGAATAGAATCAGTAGTGTTCTAATGCGAGTAGCTCATTAGAGATAGGATTAGCAATTTCCTAGAATGAGCTAAGCAGATTAGCAAAACAATTTGATCAGTACATCATCATTATCTTTCCTTGTATTCCCCTGCTTTATCATATATGAAAATTTATCAAATCTGTGAGCTTGACTCTTTTCTTGCTTATACAGTATTCTCTTAGATGGCTACACGAGCAGCAGCAGCTAGAGGAGGCCGTGGAGGCCGAGGAGATGCAGTAGGAGGACGGGGGAATATCCCCGTAGTTGTGGAAGGCCCTATTGTTCAGCCACCAGCACCCGAAGACTTTGAGCTAGACAAAATAGCAAAGAGGTATAGAAACCTTGGGGGAAAACCCTTTACTGGCACTGGTACAGTGACCGAGGCTATAGCTTGGTTGAAGACCTGTGAGAAAATCTTTGAAGGCATGGGTGTGGGAACCAACAACAAAGCACGACTTGGCATTTGGCTCCTACAGGAGGAAGCAGAGCTGTGGTGGGATGCCATTACCTCAGAGGATGCAGCTGGTACAGTCAGGACCTGGAAGCAATTCAAAACTATGTTCAATGAGAAGTTTGTACCTGAACAGGCTCTAGAGAGGATGCGAGAGCAGTTTGCTAACCTCCAGCAAGGAGATCTCTCTATTCAGGATTACCTTAATAAGTTCACCCAGTTGTCGCGCAATGCTCCAGAGCTGATTATGACCAACAAAGCAAAGAACAAGAGATTCATATTTGGGCTAAAGCGCAAGTACCGCGACAGAGCTATGAGCAACATCAAACTCTCCTTTTCAGAATTAGTACAAATGGCTTGCAATTATGAAGATATGGATGAGAGGCACGCTAGCCAAGACCGCGCCAAAAGCCAAGCTGGAAATAAGCGCAAGGCTTCAACAGATCAACCCGAGTCTAGCATTACAGCAGCCGCTACTCAGAAACCTGCAAAGATCCCCAAAGGAAATTGTTACAACTGCGGGAAGCCAGGTCATTTTTCTAACGTATGCAAAGCCCCGAGGAAACCAAAGGCAAATGACTCAGCCGAATGCTACAACTGCCATAAGAAGGGGCACTATAGCAGGAATTGTCCTCTGAAGCGGAATGCACAAGTGGCTCATGTCTATGACGGGAAGACCCCGCCAGCTACCACCGATGGATCAGGTAGACCCGACGTCTTGGGAGGTACCCTTACCATTAAAAATATTCCTGTTTCTGTACCTTTTGATACTGGTGCATCACGTAGCTTCATTTCTGGTAACATTGTTCACATGTTAAAATTGAATCCAAGGAAGCTTAAAGAACCAATTAAAGTTCAAAATCCGATAAGAGGGTCTACTATTCTTGTCTCATATTGTAATGTACCCGTCTCATATTCTTGTTATCGATTTCCTTTTAAAGCGATTGTCATGGACCTTTCCGAATTTGATATTATTCTGGGACTTGATTGGTTGACCAAATATAAGGCTAAAGTTAGATGTGCCGAATGAATCGTTAAAGTCAAAACGAAGCTTGGACCTATATGTATACCATGGCATGGCTCAGAAATTAATAGAACAGAATTTTGGTCTTCTTTAGAAGTTACTCCCCCTTCATTAGAAAAGATACCGGTCGTTAAAAACTACGCGGATGTATTTGAAGAAGTAGAAAACTTACCGCCGCAAAGAGAGATTGAATTTAGAATAGATCTAATTCCTAACGCCCGACCAGTAGTACATCCAATTAGAAGAATGGCCCCGAAAGAAAAAGAAGAGTTAAGTAGTCAAACCCGAGAATTGCTTTGGAAAGGTATGATCAGACCGAGCTTTTCGTCTTGGGGAGCAGCAGTAGTATTTGTCCCGAAATCAGACGGTACTCTAGGACTTTGCGTTGATTACCGAGATCTCAATAAACAGACACTGAAGAACAAATATCCCTTGCCCCGAATAGATGATCTGTTAGATCAATTAAATGGAGCAACAGTATTCTCCAGAATGGACCTAGCTACAGGTTTCCACCAATTACGCATAGCGGAGGACTGTGTTCCTTTGACAGCCTTCAGGGGTCCCGATTTATTCTACGAATGGTTAGTAATGCCGCTCGGCTTGTGTAACGCTCCAGCATACTTCGTCGATCTTATGAACAGAGTGTTCCGAGGTGTATTGAATAAATTTGTTCTAGTCTTCATCGATGACATTTTAATCTACTCTAAGTTGGAAGATGAGCATGCAAAACATTTAGAACAAGTGTTGAAAATTCTAAGGAGAAATGTCTTGAAAGCTAAATTTTCTAAGTGTGTCTTCTGGCAGAATGAAGTTAAATTCCTAGGCCATGTCGTATCAAAAGAAGGAATTGCTGTAGATCCAAGCAAAATTACAGCGATTTAGAACTGGAAACAACCTACTACGCCCACCGAAGTTCGAAGTTTCCTTGGATTGGCTAGTTACTATCGGAAATTCATTCAGGATTTTTCAAAGATATCGGGTGTATTGACAAAGCTTACAAAGAAACATGAGAAATTCAAATGGACTCCCGAATGTGAAGAAGCTTTCCAAGAGCTAAAACTGAAATTGACAACCTCTCCAGTATTGACAATAATAGAAGGCAACCAAGACTTGACTGTATGGACAGATGCTTCTATTAGAGGGCTAGGCGCAGTACTAATGCAAAAAGGCCAAGTGATCGCTTATGCCAGCCGTCAGCTGAAGCCACATGAAAGAAACTATGCAACTCATGATCTTGAGTTATTAGCTATCGTGTTTGCTTTAAGAATCTGGAGGCATTATTTACTGGGCGAGAAGTTCGAACTGTTCACCGATCATCAATCCTTGAAATATCTATTCACTCAGAAAGATCTAAACTTGAGACAACAGCGTTGGTTAGAATTCCTTGCAGCATATGATTTTGAAATTCTATACACTCCAGGGAAAGCCAATGTTGTAGCAGATGCGCTCAGCAGAAAGAATGAAATCATCGCCAGTTTTGTCATCACGTCTTCATTGATAGACAGGATCTCGACCCTTCAGAAAGACAATCAATTTATTCAAAGAGTCAGTCAGAGAGTCAAAGGAGGTGAATCCACAAGTTTCAGACTCGATGACAAAGGAGTTCTAAGATTAAAGGGCAGAATTTGCATCCCAAACCTTCCTGAGCTCAGAAGAGAAATACTTGATGAGTGCGACTAGTCCAAACTAAGTATCCATCCCAGTGTGAGCAAAATGTATAACGATATCAAACGCACATTCTGGTGGAGAGCTTTGAAAAGAGATATCTCATTATATGTTAGCAGATGCCCCACTTGTCAGCTAGTTAAGAGTGATCAGCAGAAATTGGCAGGATTATTACAACCCTTAGAAATTCCAGGATGGAAGTGGGAACAAATCTCGATGGATTTCATCGATGGCTTGCCTCGAACTAGAAAAGGAAACGATAGTATATGGGTAATCGTAGATCGCTTCACGAAGACTGCCCATTTCATACCTGTCCGATCCAACAGAACGGCTCAAAGCCTAGCGCAAATTTACTTCAAAGAAATAGTTAAACTACATGGAGTGCCGCTCAATATAGTCAATGATAGAGATCTCCTGTTTACTAGCAAATTCTGGGAAGCATTCCAGGAAGAATTGGGAACCAAATTGAATCTAAGCACCGCTTATCACCCTCAGACAGACGGCCAAACTGAGCGGGTGAATAGAATTCTAGAAGATTTACTGCGGGCTTGCGTTATCGATTTTGGAGGCCTATGGGAAGATCACATACATTTAGCCGAATTCTCTTACAACAATAGCTATCAAGCAAGTTTGGGAATTTCACCATTTGAAGCATTATACGGTAGACCGTGCAGATCTCCCGCATGTTGGGTAGAACCTGGCAACAGACTTATGTTAGGGCCCGACATGATTCAAGAAGCATCGGATAAAGTCGATTTCATTAAGAAGCGATTGAAAACCGCACAGAGCCGACAAAAAAGTTATGCTGATGCGAGAAGAAGGGATATATCGTTTGCCGTTGGCGATTATGTTTATTTAAGAGTTTCTCCAATGCGGGGAGTAATCAGATTTGGCAAGACTGGGAAGTTGGCACCAAGATTTATTGGTCCTTTTCCTATACTTGAACGGATTGGAAGTCTTGCGTATAGGGTTTCATTACCTAATTGGTTGCCTGGTATACATGATGTGTTCCACGTATCTCAACTCAGAAAACACGTTCATGATACCGATCTTGTTGTGGAAGAAGCAGCGCAACATGATATTGACATAACTCCAGAATTAGCACTCAGAAGAGAGCCATTAAAGATAGTTGGCAAAGAAACTAGAGAGCTAAGGAGGAAAAAGATACATTTAGTCAAAGTGCAGTGGAGTAGTGATCCTGGAGACTGTACTTGGGAGACTGAGGAAAGCATTAAACAAGCCTATCCCAAATGCAGAGTGGACATCTCTGACTAACTCCAGTGCAAGGTACCCTTACAATACTTTGCATTTACATTTTGTTCCCTACTTAGCTGTTATTTCCTTTTCGAGGACGAAAAGTTTTAAGTGGGGGAGATTGTAATAACCCGGAAAAAGTGAACCAGTTTAAAATTTTTAAATTAGGTTATTACCAAAGAATTTGAATTGTTGAAATAGCCTATTTCAATAAAATAAAGAAGTGAATATTAGGCTCACATCCCTATTTTGAAACTTAATTAGGCTCACATCCGGTCATAAACTTATTGTAAATTAGGTCCCTATTTTCTGAAAAGTCATCAAAAAAATATTAAAAAAATATAAAAAAATCACGTAAATTCGTATTTAAATAAAACATGTAAACACTAAAAAATTCAGAACAAAAAACCATCAACGAAGGCGTCAAAAATCAAAAAAACAAAAAAAAAAAAACGAAATTTCCAGTTAAATGCATAATAGTATGCACATATATCACTTTCCTGCATACATCCGTGCATATTTTTCACTACATACATCTTCGTTGATTTTTATTCATGCAAATAAATGCATACATGTGCGCAAAAATTTCAAATACTTGCATACATTTGTGCAGGTTTATTTTCAGATTTTAATCTGAAAACAGCTTACAGAAAAGTTGCATACATATATGCAATTATCAGTAATAATTGCATAAATGTATGCAACTATTTTTTTTCGATTTCCGTAGATTCCTGACATTATTTCCATATTTTAGATTTTTTTTTTATGAACGTACGCACATTTTTAAAAAAAAAATACAAAAAGGCGGAAAAAATAAAATAGGGGGCGGGTTTAAAAATTTTCAGAACTTTGTTTTTTTTTATAAATTAGGTCCCTACTTTTTATCCTATAAAAATGTTGCACACATGTGTGCATTTTTTTGAGAAATTTGCACATTTGGATGCAAATAAAAATGAACTGAAGAATTATGTTAAATCTATCCGCTGGAAGAACTGCAATAATTGCATATATGCATGCAATAAAATCAAAAAGGTGCATAATATTATGCATTTAACTGCAGTTTTTTCTGTTTTTTTGCTGTTTTCTTCTTTCTGACATTATTTTTGTTGTTTTTTGAACTGAATTTTTTTTATAATGCGTAATATATTTTATTACTAATTTACGAATTTTTTTTATTTTTTTTTAATTATTATTTTGTAAGTTTTGAAAACAGGGACCTAATTTACAATAAGTTTATGACCGGGTTTTTTTTATATTTTGAAACTTAATAGGGACCTCTAAAAAACGCACCCAATAAAGAATTGGGTATAGTATTGCAGTTTGAAATTTTTGAATATAAACTTTGTCTGACTGTACCGGGTGGAAAATATAACGGATTTTAACGAAACTAAAAATATTTAAATCTGTTTATCAATACCTTTCTAACGAATCTGAAAAATCGAAGTTTCATAACGGAAATCAAAAGTTATGGCCAAACGAATTTTCAGAAAGGTCGCTATATAGTATATATAGCCCTTGAAAATTGATATTTTGCATACGACCTCGGAATTCGACGAAACCACTTTTGTTGGGTCCGGGATGTCAAATTATTGCTAGGTTTCAAGTTTCATAATTTGTTAAGCTAGTATGTGAGCGGCGCAAAAGAAAATGTGATTGGTCAAATTCTGTTAAAATGGGTCGACCTAAAAATGGCTGTTTTTCAAACAAGCTTAGAATTCGACAAAACTGGTTTTGTTAGTACCGTATCGTCAAAACAAAGCAAGATTTATTTTTCTGGAATTTTTCGATTCAGTTTGTGGCCCTGGCAAATTGAAATGTACGTTTAAATTAAATATCGAATGTTTTATAATTTAAATTGAAAAATATCTGACTGTAACAGTCGAATTGGCCAACGAAACATATCCCATTGTGTCCGGAATGGGGGTATTTAGCTAGGGGCGACAGTCGTTGGGTTTAAAAAGGAGTCCGTTTGGAAAAACACTATTTAAAACTTCCTATAAAGCTCGGACCAATAGGAATTTTTCTTTAAAAAAAATACGAAGGAAACCCTAGCCGCCAGCGATTTGGACGACTCAGGAAGCACGAAGCTTCTCGTCTATTTTGCCGCTGCCTCAGTCGATTTCACCGCCTCCGCCAGTTAAAGCTTCTCACCGCCTTAGTCCCCTCTCCACATCCGACCCAGTCTCGCCACCATCAGAGGCGCCGCCATCGAGTTCTGGCGCTCCAAAGTAGGCACGTTTAAGCCGCCACCTAGGGTTCATCTAAACGTCGAACTGGAGGAGACTGGTGGCGCCAGAAAGCTCTTCCCTCCCTCGACGACGTCCGACAATCTGATCAACCTATAGAGCAATGAATCGAGAGAAAAATCAAAACCTAAATTTGAGCAGGTTTGAAAACTAACGGGTTATAAAATTTTAAACTGTTTTTACACTATAAAGCGTTGCAAAACTTTGAAAAATAATATCTTTTTCGTTCTTTAATGAAATTTGATGAAACAGGAGACACCGTGACCGCAAGGAGGCTCTCTACATTCTTGAAGAAGCCGCGGATTTTTCTGATCTTCCCACGATTTTTAGCACTGCAATAACCAATGTGAGGAATCTAAATTATTTGTGTGAATGAAAGCGCATTGTATAAATTATATAAGCGAAGTGTAAATTATATACGCGTTGTATACCTCATGTACATGTGTTGTATAAGTTATATTAGCAATGTATAAGTTATACAAGCGTTGTTTGAAACATATATGCTTTGAATTGTGATGAAATGCAAGTGAATTATTATATTATATATATATACTCCCCTCGTCCACAGACCATGGACGATATTTATTGCTTGTGATTGACGTGATATTATATGGTATGACGAATGGTTGGAAATAATTGTTTGTGGTTGATATTGTGGTTGAAAAATACCTTTGTGGTTGAAAAATACCTTTGTGGTTGAAAAATACCCTCTTGTGGTTGAAACAAATTAGAATTAGATTGTGGAATTGAAAATAAAACATGCCGCCTGCGTGCAAACTAGATGCATGATCCCCATTGTCAAAAACCGTGAGGTTTTAAGGTAGAGCGAGGAGCCGTACTAGGGACGGTCCCGGTTTTAACTACCCTGCCGTTATGCTGCCGAAATTTTCTGAAATATTTATGTGTTAGAATAATTTTCATTCGTTGAAATAAATCACATTTTTATATATATACAAACTATATCGAATATTCGTGTGTTGAGTTGCAATTCATTCGTTGAGTTGAAATTCATGTGTTGAATATTATTTGAATTTAAACAAATAGTTTTTGCAATAAAAATCACATTTTTATATATATACAAACTATATCGAATATTCATGTGTTGAGTTGCAATTCATTCGTTGAGTTGAAATTCATGTGTTGAATATTATTTGAATTTAAACAAATAGCTTTTGCGATAAAAATCACATTTTTATATATATACAAACTATATAGAATATTCATGTGTTGAATTGCAATTTGTTCGTCGAGTTGAAATTCATGTGTTGAATGTTATCATCTTTTTAAAAAAATAAAATGAATCGACAATGAAAACTATATTTTTATTGTGAATATGAAGTGTACACACGTGTCGAATAAATATTTTTGATGATAAAAATATTTCTTTTATCATGTATACGCTTAGATAAAAATACACACGTGTTGAAATAAATAATAGTTCGCTAGAAATATTATTATTAGCTTTGTTCTGCATATATATACATGTGTTGAACAGGAAAAATGGATTAGCTGTGGAGTAAAGAAATTATTTGCGTGCCCGACAAATAGGTAAACCTTGATGAGTTGGCTGTGCAATTTTATTTATATATCAACTCCTGTGAATGCCGTTGGATGCGGAGTGCTGGTTATTCTGTGCGAAATAATAAACGTCGCTATAGGATAGTAACAATTAATTTTGAACTACACTACATGGCATACTTCATGACGATAGGCATACTTCATCATATTCCGCATAAGCAATTGGAGCTTGTGTGACGAGGTGGAAGATTTACCATACGAGCGAGAGGCTTGTATGGCGATGACTATATACTACAGGTTGAACTGATGACTGATATGGACTATATAAATTATAACGATAAATTGCCAGATTAATAAAAACCCCACACGGGTCTGGAGTTGACAATAATCACGTCGCTCTAGTTATTAGATACGGCACATGGACTATTTATTTCCACACGGAAACGGGGTGACGAGAATTTATTCTCTGGAGTGATTATCTATACATGCACCCACGTAAACACCAGAATATATCACTATAAATATGTGAATGCTTTTTAGGATTTATTGGGTACCTAATACGGCCCAATAAATTTCCAAACCCCTCCCCGTACAAAGGAGGTTATGGCGAATTTTTTTGAAATATTAAGGCGTTAGTGAAAAATTTGAAGTGAAAACGAAGTTGAAAATATAGAATGAACTAAAGTTGAAATTATAGAATGAACTATATTTATATATATAAATATAAATATAATAAAAAGGAATAGAGGCCGTGCAGTTCGTGTTTCAGAATCGTAATTTGAAACGATTAGTACGAGAAATCCGACCATCGGATTTTACCGAAACCGCAACCGCTGGGTTAGCCTTGGAAATATCTTCCCAACGGCACCAACCTTGTAAAAATCCAACGGTTGGATTGTCCGGAAAGTTTAATTCAAATTAGAAGAAAAACAGCGCCAGAATCGTTTATATTTATATATAAATATAAATATAATTAAATTAAATCGTACAACGACGCTGCAGTTCGAATTTTGAAACCGTAACTTCAAACGACTAGTGTGGAGGATCCGACCGTCGGATTCTCACGAAACTAGAACCGTTGGGTTCGCTTTGGGAATATCTTCCCACTGATATAGACTTTGCAGAAATCCAACGGTTAGATTTTCCGGTATGTGCAAAACAAATTGAGGGAAAAACAGCGCCAGTGCCACGGCACGACCTGAAACATCGTTTAATTAAATATGGCCGTTTTTAAATAAATAAAAATGGTGAAAAATCGTTATAAAATATTATAAGCAACATAGGTTGCAAATAAACCAATTGGGCTTGAATTGTTTGATATTTGATGGTTGTATGTGTTTGACACGAAAATAACACTAAATAACTGAAAGATGGATGTCGAATAATATAACCATAGAAAGAATCGATTTAAATTCTAATGACGTGAATTATTTGAAAAGGCCGAGCTAACCCTCATTTCAAATAATTTATCGAGCGATTTGAATTGGAAAATGCAAAGACGATTCAAGACCGACGATATTCGTATCGGTTGGATGGGCGCTACTGAGATTCCTGACCGGAGTAGCTACCGGAAGGGGACGGAAGTAGTAGCCGTCTGAACGTATGTGTTGATTGGACGGATATACGAGGAATTAGACGCCTCCGGTTTCGTTCAGACCTAGGACGGACTTGTAAATGGACTATGTGTCTGACATTGGATTTTGTTCTATACTGATTGATCTCTGTTAAATATATATGTGTTTGGCGGCGGAGAATTTATTCTTTTGCTTAACACCCTTCTCTGAGACGTACGAGCTTAGAGGTTATATATCGATGGAAATCAATCGTATGGAGTGGACTGCCTATGTGGCATGCCAAGATGCTGTGATCAAGGCTTCTGTTGCAAAGCAAAGTCTTGTGGATGATGATCAAAGCACGGTCTACGTGGCCTAGCTTTGTGTATTTCGTAGATTCGCGAGCCTCACACCCCGATATGAGTTAAAAACGGGATACGGACTGCAGGGAGAGCACGACGTTTCTTTCTAGCTATGGTGGTGTCAGTGACTTACCAGCCCTGACATATATATCTACTTTTCGCCTTTGTGGTTGTTGGAATGCGAGGCGCCTCGATTATAGGTCTGTAAGGACCGGGAAACGTGTGTTCAGGAATACTAATCCTCAAACGTAAGAGAGGACCGGCCCTGAAGATCCAGGATTGCCCAAAGTGCGTAGTCCTGAGGCATTTGCTAGAGTGTCTCGAAACGGAGAGGAGCTTGCCCCTTGCCTCGACTCATGACGGAATCCAATTTCCAATACGAAATAACGTACTCGATTGTAGAACTAGTATGGCAACATAGTAGATGGTAGCTATGCCGCCTATGATTGATATTTATGATGCTATTCATTTTTGAAACATATATTCACTAGTAATAATATCAAATGATTTTGCTTTATACGTATCAAGCATATTTGGCCCTTATAAGGTAAAACTCTATCCTCCGGCTTGCGTTGCATTGTGTGATGGGACCTGAGTCTTATAATGGCTTCATTCTTTCAAAAAGCATTGCGTTGTTTTAAAAGAATTTACATTGTTTTAAATACACTAGCAATCACTGGAGTAAACCCGTTCCGCGAAAGTGGCGTGGTCCTGTGATTTGCTATTACTGTTGTTTAACTGTTAAATAGATTCCTCATACCAGTCCCCATGACTGACTCGTTGTTTGTTTCACTTTGCAAATGCGGGTGCCCTTATTTTCACACGGGCAACCTAGTACACAGGTGACAGGTTGTTTTTGGCTCTGCACTGCTGCATAGAGTGCATTTTTGGCTCATGGCGAGGCTGACTTCACAGAGATGACTTTGACATTTTCCGCCATTATTGTTCTTATATTATGATTCCGCCACGGGCGATGCAGACTGATTTACTTTTCGTATTTCTTACTATATGTATATGTATTCCGCCTTCGGCGATGTAGACTGATACCCTTATTATGTCTCACTGCATGTATGTATTCCGCCTCTGGCGATGATGACTGATCACTTTCCTTTTTATTTACTAAGTTATATCCTACGCTATGCTATTCTGATGTTATTACATGTTGTGATTCCGCTGTCATATCCATGTAAAATTATTCTCTTTATTGTTTCTGCTATTATCTGTATTCTGCTATGATGATTAATGTGTTATATTCCAATGATTATCCTTAATACCGCCCCTCGGATTTTGGGATCGTCACAATATATATATATATATATAAATTAAAAATTAAATAAATAAATATGCGAAAAAGTTCAAAACAGCGAATTGGGAGGGGGAATAACCGAACCGGCCTAATTTTGAGGTAGACCCGAGCCCTGCTGGGTCGACTAAAAGTTAATCCAGGGTGTTTGGCTGTCAACCCGTGGGCCGATTCGCTCAAATGCAGATTTTGCATTTGATTGGTTCTCATGGTTCAGGGTTAATCTAATGGTCCTAAATAACTTCCTACACCTATAAATACATCCTAATGCTAACCTTAAACCTAATTAAAATAGAATAGTTACCGTCGCCATGGAAATCAATGGAGCTGCCGCCAACTAAGAAAGAAGAAAAGCAAATTCAATTCTAATTCTCTCAACCCTAAAGCAAAGAAAAACTCTCTCTTTTCTTCTCTAAATTGTGAGTATAATAGTCTTAACAAGATTATTATCATTTTAATTAGGTTAAGTCATGAATGGATTGTGAGTAGATGATGTGAATTGTCATATGCTATCATGTATGTTATTAATCCTGTGCTATGTGGTGATGATATACTATATGTTGTAAATCATGCTATGTATGTTGAAAGTTTCTATGCTAAGTTGTGATGAATCATACATATTAGAAAGCCATCTATACTAATTAGTTCATATTAATTAAATCATCATGTTTGGGCTATGTTGATCTATATGGCAAGTTACATATGCAAGTTAAATTGATTAGAAAAGTTATGAACATATGCCATGACATCTATTATGACATCTAGAACTATCTATGACATATGTGATATCCTATGCTAGTTCACACCATCATTATGTTGCCTATAAACCCCATATGCAAGTTTATGTATAGATTTGGGCTATGATCATATCATGTAAATTGTGACATTTAACAAGTTGACACCTTTTGATCCTTAACATGTGTAGTTTATGCAAGTTTCACCCCAATTATGATTAGATTTATTTTAATTGTCTATATGTTGTGATAATTTATCTTTGTGCTATGCGTTAGACTATTCAAGTCTAGCCTATATTATGCGTTGAATAAGCTAACGCATAAACGTGGGGTAGTGGTAATATTAAGGATTTAATAATAAGATGTTGGGGTGAAATTGATATGATTTTTCATACCATGAGTGGATGACCATAATTGAGTCAATTATGGACATCAATAAAAGTGGACTTAATTAATAATTTGGACAGGGAATTATTAAAACTGGGGTAAAAGATTGAAAGTTGTCAATCAATGCTTAGGACACGAGGTTGGACTCGTTTGTGACGTAAACCTGCCCGGAACCGCCCGACAAATCCGGTGGTCACAAATGTCAGCCCAATGTGAGAGGTCCTAGGCCTAAACTAAAGCATAACAGTTGTAAAGACACGTGGTTAGACTCTTTTATAGTGTAAGACTGCCCGGACCCGCCCGGCAAATCCAGCTGCCATAAATGCCAGTCTAATGTGGGAGGTCTTTATGAGGTTATGGCCTGAATGAATTAAGAAATACTTAACCAGATAAACATGTAAAGTGGGACATGGGGGTTAAGTAGGTGCCTTGGGTGGCATGAGGGATATAGTGGGTGCCCTTAGTGGCATGTGAAATACGATTAGTAAGACTTAACCAAACACACATGTAAATGAACATGACTAAGAGGGTTAAGTGGGATATATTAATGACAAGCTTAGGTGGGTAGCTTGTGGGGGCCCATTTCGACCAGTATCCCAAACGTATCTTTGTGGGCTCGACCCAAGTCGAGGACGGGACACACATGCTGGGTTTGACTATAAGAGGCCAAAACGGGGAGCGGTGGCAACGCAAGTCCAACGGGTTTCATATGCGTGTGTGGACCCGGGCTGGTAGGTAAGACGTTGTTGCATCGTGTAGGTATAAGCCGTGCATTATCAAGTTGTATCGGGTTGCCACTTTAGGGGAGTGATACACCCCACTGTGGGGCCAGCACGGGTATCTACGAGTAGGGAGCCGATCGAATGTGGGTAGTGGGGTACACATAGTGGAGATAGGGGCAGACGGCACCTATGTAGTCAGCTAGGGGTACGAAAGGGTATTTATAATGTTTCTGTGTGAAGCAAGTGGGATCAACCTTTAGGGTGACTGGGGCGGTGCAGTGTAGTAATGTGCGGTGCAGTATAGTAATTATTCGTTAGTAATTAGGTATGCCTTTACCGTTATCTTTAACGTTATCTTAAACGCTATCTTTATCTTCCAAATAGTTCATAGACATTTACTTGTCTTCCAGCTTATGCCTTAGTCTAGTTATTTTGATAATAGTATTGTTAGAATTATCATACTCGCCAGACTTTATGCCTGACCCCCTCCATTTCTATCCTTTTCCCCCTCCAGGTCCTCAGGTTGGGCCCAGTTCTAGTGGAGTTTGATTGGATTGCTCATCTCTCTTTGGAATGCTTGGACCGTTGAAGTAAAGTCCAGCTTGTTATCTTCTTTAATGGCTATTTATGTAATGGGATTATGTATTTTGTTTTATGAAGATGGATAATGTACTTGACTCTTACTAATGGTTTTGTGATGTAATAAACATGTTTCCGCTGCAATAAAATGAAGTTTTAGTTTTCAAGTACTACTTATTATCTGTCTTGTTGTAATTTTTCTGTTCTATATTCACTTATAACCTCCATGGAAGTTAATGCATTCCCTTTGTGAGTGACATTAATGGACGTGGGGTGTTACACGTGGTATCAGAGCTTAAGGTTACCAGAACAGATAAAAATACTTTAGAAAAATAGTTATTTTTTGGAAGAAGTGTTTTCAAAAACATGTTTTAATGAGAAATTTAAAGAGAAAAGTTTTTAAGAAAAACATAATCCCCAATAGCCACATATCTTTATCTTTCGAATTCTCCATTTTGAATCTTTCCTTTTTCGTTTCAGCATGGCTGAAGATCTTAATCTACCCGACGGTGTAACGATACCAGGATGGTATAGTAGGTTATTAGAGGCTAGGGCCGCTGCAGCTCCAGCCAATGTTACTCGACCACCAGTTGCACCCGTTCCTCCTCCTCCTCGCGTAGATACTTTTGCAAAGTCGTGCAAGGAATTCAAGGCTATGGGTGGAAAACCATTTCAAGGGTCAGAAACGTTTTTGGAAGCTAGAGATTGGCTTAAGGAGGTGGAAGAATTGCTAGAAATCTTTGAAGTAGAAGAAGGGAGGAGAGTTTGTTTAGCAGCTTGGTTGATGAAGGGAGAGGCCTCGTTTTGGTGGGAGGTCACTAATGTGGAGCGTCCTGTTGACTCTTGGGCGGATTTCAGACATAGGTTCGAGGCGAAGTTTCTCTCAAGGGCGGAAGAAAATCTATATATGGAAAGGTTCTTGACATTGAAGCAAGGAAGCTCATCAGTGAAAGAATATGTCAATAAATTTAATCAGTTAGCAAGGTTTGGCTTGGACTTAGTAAACACGCCGGAGAAGAAGGCTCTAAGGTTCATGAATGGCTTGAATGAACCATTGCAAGGGTTGGCTATGACCCACATCCCGATGGGGACCACCTTTGAGAAGTTAGTAGAAATGGCGCTCATGCATGAGGAGAAAAGCGCTAAAGCTGATAAGGCACCCGAGAAGAAGGAGGATCAGAAGAAACCACAACAGCAAAACAAGAAGGGTGGAAAAGACAATAATGGTAAGGGAAAGAAGAAGTGCTTTAACTGTTGAACCCTAGGCCATCTCAGCAAGGATTGCCGAAAGAAAAAGAAGACAGGTTGTTTTCATTGTGGCGATGCGGGACATTTAGTGAAGGACTGCCCAAAGAAGGGGAAGAGGGAAGGAGCTAACTCGGGAGGATAGGTGCAGGCTCTTATAGCACCAGGGCAGGCTCTCGCGGTCCCACCACTGCAAGAACGAGGTAGAACCATTTCTGTTGAAAGCTTAGGTTTTCTGTTTGATCATCATGTCCGTACCTTATTCGATTCGGGCGCATCACAATCGTTTATCTCTACATCATTAGTTGAATCACTGCACTTGAACACCAGTTTAGTAGAGGATCCCTTAGTTGTTTCGAATCCAATTGGGGGCTCATCTTATTTGTCCATGATGTGTTTGGATTTGAAAATTTCTATACTTAGCGTTGAATTTAGATGTGATGCTTATGTGTTGGGCTTCACGGGCTATGGGCTAATTTTAGGAATGGATTGGTTATCCAGAAATGGGGCCGTTCTTGATTGTGAAAGGAGAGTAGTTAGGCTCGTGACTCGCCTTGGCAACACTCTCGAAATCTTTTGTAATCACATAAATTCGGTTATGCTAAGTTATCTAGAATCGCTTGACGCGTCTGAGGAAAATCTACGATCTGTTAGAGTGGTCCGAGAATATTCGGATGTGTTTGAGGAGGTGAAGGGCTTGCCTCCGAAGCGGGAGATAGATTTTCGAATATATCTTGTGGATAATGCGAAACCAGTATCTTTGCCAGTATGCCACATGGCTCCACGTGAAAGGAGGGAACTCGATAAGCAAGTGAAGGAGTTGCTTGAGAAGGGGTTCATAAGATGAAGTATATCGGAGTGGGGTGCTCCAGTAGTATTTGCCACTAAGGCGGATGGGTCCCTTAGACTGTGTGTGGACTATAGAGAACTTAATAAACTTACTAAGAAGAACAGACACCCACAGCCGAGGATTGACGATCTCTTCGATCAGTTAGTTGGCACCTCAGTGTTTTCGCAGTTGGACTTAGCCACTGGGTTCCATCAGTTGAGAGTGGCTGAGGATAGCATAGAAAAGACTGCTTTTAGGACTCCGGACGGTTTCTATGAATGGCTAGTGATGCCCTTCGGTTTGACAAACGCCCCAGCATATTTTGTTGATTTGATGAGTAGGGTGTTTAGGGAGTACCTTAATAAATTCGTGGTAGTATTTGTAGATGACATCTTGATCTTTTCTAAGGATGAAGAAGAGCATGCCCTACATCTTAGGGAAGTGTTGGAGACCCTACGAGCGCATAGCCTTAAGGCTAAATTTTCTAAGTGTCACTTCTGGAGGAAGGAAGTATGGTTCTTGGGGCACGTGGTTTCCAAAGAAGGGATAGCCGTGGATCCCGCGAAGGTGGTGGCCATCCAAGATTGGAAGGTCCCTAAAAATGCTACCGAAGTGAGAAGTTTCTTGGGGTTGGCTGGCTACTATAGGAAGTTTATCAAAGACTTAGCAAAGATATCAGCTCCATTGACATGCTTGACGAAGAAGAACCTAGTTTTCACATGGGACGTAGATTGTGATGATGCGTTCCAATGTTTGAAGAGAGCTTTGACTTCAGCCCCAGTCTTAGTATTGCCAGACGGGAGTAAGCCATTTACCGTTTATACTGATGCTTGTGGGACAGGATTAGGCGCAGTCTTAATGCAAGAGGGTAGTGTAATAGCCTATGGTGGAAGGCAGTTGAGAGCGCATGAGAAAAATTATCCTACACATGACCTAGAATTGGCCGCTATTGTTTTCGCGCTTAAGTCTTGGCGTCATTATCTTCTTGGTGAGAAATTCGAATTATTCACTGACCACAAGTCTTTAAAATACCTATTCTCTCAAAAGGACTTGAACTTAAGGCAGCAAAGGTGGATGGAGTTCTTAGCGTCCTACGACTTCGAAATAGCCTATACCCCTGGCAAGGGTAACGTGGTGGCATACGCCTTAAGTAGAAAAAGATTATCCTTAAGTCCTTTGTTTGTTGAGCGGCGAAGTTTAGAATTCATTTCGATGTTTGACTTTAGACCTTCCGTTGACTTCGTACCCGGTTTGCTAGCATCCTTGGAGGTCAGACCTACGCTTTTGGGACGGATTGGCAAGGCACAGCGAGACGACCCGCAGTTGGTTGAGTTAGTAGAAAAACTCAATGGAGGGGAGTCATCAAGCCATCTCCGTAGGTATACCCTAGATGATAAGGGTTAGTTACGTAGGGACGGTATACTTTGTGTACCAAAAGACGATGACCTAAGGAAGACTATTCTTGACGAAGCACATCGTTCGAAGATGACCAATCATCCCGGCGGGGACAAGATGTACAAAGACATGAAGAGAGTTTACTTTTGGGCCGGCATGAAGAAAGATGTGGCCGAGTATGTCGCTAGATGCTTGGTGTTCCAACAAGTAAAAGCGGAGCAAAAGAAACCCGGTGGGTTGCTTCACCCATTGGAGGTTCCACTATGGAAGTGGGAAAGTGTCTCGATGGATTTTGTGGATGGGTTACCGCGATCAAGGAAGGGTAATACGGGAATTTGGGTTATAGTAGATAGACTTACTAAAAGCGCCCATTTCATTCCCGTAAAGAGTAAGAGGACTGCTCCATGGTTAGCCTCCGTATGCGTTCGAGAAATAGTTCGTTTGCATGGTGTTCCTTCTAGCATAGTGAGCGACCGCGATCCTATTTTCACTAGCGAATTTTGGAGAAGCTTACAAGAGGCGGTAGGGACTCAGTTATGTTTGAGCACCGCATATCATCTTCAGACGGACGGCCAGACTGAGAGGGTGAATCGCATTCTAGAGGATCTGTTGAGGCTATGTATCCTAGACTTTGGGGGTACATGGGAAGAGCATCTTCCATTGGTTGAGTTCGCATATAATAACAGCTTTCAGTCCAGCATTGGTATGGCACCATTCGAAGCTCTATATGGACGACCTTGTCGTTCACCTACATGTTGGTGGGAATCTACGGATAAGATCTTACTTGGGCCCGATATGATTAGGGAGACTTCGGAGAAGATCGACTTGATTCGAAGGAGGATGAAAGCAGCACAGGATAGACAGAAATCTTATGCGAATAAGAGGAGGACAGATCTCGAGTTTTAAGTTGGGGACATGGTCTTTGTCAAAGTGTCTCCATTACGGAACGTTTTTCGCTTTGGGTCCATTGGGAAATTAGCACCAAGGTTTGTAGGGCCGTTTCCTATTAAGGAGAGGATTGGACAGATGGCGTATAGAGTGGAGTTGCCCGAGAGACTTAGTGGTGTACATGACGTATTCCATGTGTCACATCTGAGGAAGTGCTTGCACGAGACCGCAGAAGTGGTAGAGCCGAGCTTTCTTAGAGAGGTGGAGATAGAGCATGATGCGACAATTCGACGAGCTCCTACGCGCATTCTTGGGTCGGAGATCAAGAGGTTGAGGAATCGAGAGGTCAGACTAGTCCAATTGCAATGGGGAGATGATGAGAGCAATGCTACTTGGGAGACAGAAGAGAAGATGCGTTCACGATACCCTTTTCTTTTTGAGGGAATGTCTTTTAAATTCTCCTTTATCGCTTAGCTTGTACTTATCTTATCTATAGTATATCCTCTCGCTAGTATCTTTGACATTTAGTAAGGATAATCCTATGGTTGAAACATGTGTTTGAGACATGTTATGTATGGTGGATGAAAAGTGGATGCAAGTGTTTGCTAGTGGTTGCTCGTGGATGCATATACACACACTATTAGGCGCCAGATCGGCTCAGTCACTTCATATTGCATATTGCATATATATGGATGTATTCAGTAAAATGGATGTATAATGGTTGTATTATCATATAGTTGCTGCATTCGGGTGGATGGTTGTGCATGCATATAGAATTAATATGTATCATTAGGAATCTTTTGCATACATATTGGACGCATGGCACTATCATGAACTGCACTAAGGAGGTCGACTGAATCAGTAGACCGCCTAATTTTGCATTAGATACACACACTGTGCATATAAACATTAAAGCATTAGAAGTCTGTTAAGGACAATGGATGCTGGTGTTTGATGGTTGAGTAGATGGACGATTAGATGGTAGGATATACATTCTTCTTGACTTGGAGATTTCGGGGACGAAATCCTTTAAGGAGGGGAGAATGTAACACCCCGTAATTTTATAACATTAAAATTCACAAATTAAAGTATACTTAATTTTTAGAAAAGAATTAAGTGAAATGGGTTGCACAGAGAAATATATATATATTGATATATATATATATATTGATATATATATATATATATAAATTAAAAAATAAATAAATAAATATGCGAAAAATTTCAAAACAGCGAATTGGGAGGGGGAATAACCGAACCGGCCCATTTTTGAGATCGACCCGAGCCCTGCTGGGTCGAATAAGGGTTAATCCAGGGTGTTTGGCTGTCAACCCGTGGGCCGATTCGCTCAAATGCAGATTTTGCATTTGATTGTTTCTCATGGTTCAGGGTTAATCTAATGGTACTAAATAACTTCCTACACCTATAAATACATCCTAATGCTAACGCTAAACCTAATTAAAATAGAATAGTTACCGTCGCCATGGAAATCAATGGAGCCGCCGCCAACTAAGAAAGAAGAAAAGCAAATTCAATTCTAATTCTCTCAACCCTAAAGCAAAACAAAACTCTCTCTTTTCTTCTCTAAATTGTGAGTATGATAGTCTTAACAAGATTATTATCATTTTAATTAGGTTAAGTCATGAATGGATTGTGAGTAGATGATGTGAATTGTCATATGCTATCATGTATGTTATTAATCGTATGCTATGTGGTGATGATATACAATATGTTGTAAATCATGCTATGTATGTTGAAAGTTTCTATGCTAAGTTGTGATGAATCATACATATTATAAAGCCATCTATGCTAGTTAGTTCATATTAATTAAATCATCATGTTTGGGCTATGTTGATCTATATGGCAGGTTACATATGCAAGTTAAATTGATTAGAAAAGTTATGAACATATGCCATGACATCTATTATGACATCTAGAACTATGCTATGACATATGTGATATCTTATGCTAGTTCACACCATCATTATGTTTCCTATAAACCCCATATGCAAGTTTATGTATAGATTTGGGCTATGATCATATCATGTAAATTGTGACATTTAACAAGTTGACACCTTTTGATCCTTAACATGTGTAGTTTATGCAAGTTTCACCCCTATTTTGATTAAATTTATTTTAATTGTCTATATGTTGTGATAATTTATCTTTGTGCTATGCGTTAGACTATTCAAGTCTAGCCTATATTATGTGTTGAATAAGCGAACGCATAAACGTGGGGTAGGGGTAATATTAAGGATTTAATAATAAGATGTTGGGGTGAAATTGATATGATTTTTCATACCATGAGTGGATGACCATAATTGAGTCAATTATGGACATCAATAAAAGTGGACTTAATTAATAATTTGGACAGGGAATTATTAAAACCGGGGTAAAAGATTGAAAGTTGTCAATCAATGCTTAGGACACGAGGTTGGACTCGTTTGTGACGTAAACCTGCCCGGAACCGCCCGGCAAATCAAATGGTCACAAATGTCAGCCCAATGTGAGAGGTCCTAGGCCTAAACTAAAGCATAACAGTTGTAAAGACACGAGGTTACACTCTTTTTTGGTTTAAGACTGCCCGGACCCGCACGACAAATCCAGCTGCCATAAATGCCAGTCTAATGTGAGAGGTCTTTATGAGGTTTTGGCCTGAATGAATTAAGAAATACTTAACCAGATAAACATGTAAAGTGGGACATGGGGGTCAAGTAGGTGCCTTGGGTGGCATGAGGGATGTAGTGAGTGCCCTTAGTGGCATGTGAAATACGATTAGTAAGACTTAACCAAACACACATGTAAATGAACATGACTAAGAGGGTTAAGTGGGATATATTAATGACAAGCTTAGGTGGATAGCTTGTGGGGGCCCATTTCGACCAGTATCCCAAACGTATCTTTGTGGGCTCGACCCAAGTCGAGGACGGGACACGCATGCTGGGTTTGACTATAAGAGGCCAAAACGGGGAGCGGTGGCAACGCAAGTCCAACGGGTTTCATATGCATGTGTGGACCCGGGCTGGTAGGTAAGACGTTGTTGCATCGTGTAGGTATAAGCTGTGCATTCTCAAGTTGTATCGGGTTTCCACTTTAGGGGAGTGATACACCCCACTGTGGGGCCAGCACGGGTATCTACGAGTAGCGAGCCGATCGAAAGTGGGTAGTGGGGTACACCTAGTGGAGATAGGGGCAGACGACACCTATGTAGTCAGCTAGGGGTACGTAAGGCTATTTATATTGTTTCAGTGTGAAGCAAGTGGGATCAACCTTTAGGATGACTGGGGCGGTGCAGTGTAGTAATGTGCGGTGCAGTATAGTAATTATTCGTTAGTAATTAGGTATGCCTTTACCGTTATCTTTAACGTTATCTTAAACGCTATATTTATCTTCCAAATAGTTCATAGACATTTACTTGTCTTCCAGCTTATGCCTTAGTCTAGTTATTTTGATAATAGTATTGTTAGAATTATCATACTCG
Source organism: Allium sativum (assembly GCA_030737875.1). Lineage (NCBI taxonomy): Eukaryota > Viridiplantae > Streptophyta > Magnoliopsida > Asparagales > Amaryllidaceae > Allium > Allium sativum. The sequence goes on from CM060912.1 coordinate 171,052,937, forward strand.
CCAGACTTTATGTCTGACCCCCTCCATTTCTATCCTTTTTCCCCCTCCAGGTCCTCAGGTTGGGCCCAGTTCTAGTGGAGTTTGATTGGATTGCTCATCTCTCTTTGGAAAGCTTGGACCGTTGAAGTAAAGTCCAGCTTGTTATCTTCTTTAATGGCTATTTATGTAATGGGATTATGTATTTTGTTTTATGAAGATGGATAATGTACTTGACTCTTATTAATGGTTTTGTGATGTAATAAACATGTTTCCGCTGCAATAAAATGAAGTTTTAGTTTTCAAGTACTACTTATTATCTGTCTTGTTGTAATTTTTCTGTTCTATATTCACTTATAACCTCCATGGAAGTTAATGCATTCCCTTTGTGAGTGACATTAATGGACGTGGGGTGTTACAGAAGACTTCACAATTACTAGTGATCAAGTAGGGCACAAATTGTTGGATCCTTTTGTTGGAAAAAATAGGTAAACTTTTGACTATTCACGACTTGTTGTTCTATATCTCCATGAATCCCGGAACTTTGGCTCGCATTATATCATTTGGTCTACGCACCAGAACCGATACCATTCGAGAATGTATTGCTAGGTCGATCCATATAGGTCAATGAATAGTGAATCAATAATTGATTTTTTTCTTAATAAAAATAAAAAGAAAACATAAGATTAAGATGCTTCGGAATGGAAAAGAGGGAATGATCACACTATCTGGATTTAGTCAGATACAATTTGATGGATTTTGTAGGTTCATTAATCAGGGAGAAGCTCATTTACTCCGAAATTTAGACAGAAATGGAATTGTAATGTTGGGATCTTGGATAGAAACTAGTGATATTTTAGTAGGTAAATTAACATTGTACAAATTTGGGCATCTAAGAGTTTAGGATAAAACGAAACAAAATAAACTTTAGGTCAGTCATGAGACTAGTGTGAGTAAACATTAGTCACTTGATTTAACTTTTGAAAATCCTTTTCCAAAAGAAAGGATAATCGTAAGACCGATCCACACAAAAACACGAATGGTTTTTACCTTACAATAACTAAAAATATTCTTTGTATCAACACAATTCTGATATTATAATAGTGCCTAATTAATCAATAGAAATCTAGCGGAATGCTTACGTCTCACGCACCACATGCATAGTATACAATCAAAAACCGTGGGTGCTTGACAGGGTAATGGATTTTCAACTATGACAAGGTATGGAACCACCTTCCGATAGTGTATCTCTAGAGAGGAATATACAGGGTTCAACAACAACATCTTACATCCCAAGCCACACATGATCGGACACTCATTTCACTTGAGTGTACCGAGTATATTATCACCAACGGTTGAGATCATCTACTATTACTGAAGCGTACAACAACGGTAGAATAAAGAAGCAAATGAGTTTTTCACTAGATCAGGTGACAAACACCCTAATGGGAGCGACCCACATAACCATGTTGCCTTCCCGATTTTTTTAATTTCCCATTTGTGAGGCTTAAGGCCATACTTACCTTTTTGACATGTCACATATCCATTCACTTTGAATTCCACACTGCAAAAACCGCTAAATCATTTATTGATTTTCCCAAAAATATCATGGGCATAAATCAAAGAGAAACAAATTCCTCTACCACCAAACGTAAATACGTTTGAAGAGATCAGTGTACATGATCTGTTAGGCATACTCCGTCAGACATTCATTTATACAAGTTGTCCTGGAATTGGACAAACCGAAGGCACCAATCCATCATAGGAAATTTCTACCTAGGATTAAAAGAACAGCCCTTGCACTTTACACCGTCTTCAATTTTTTCAGCATATTTGGTTCGCAACACTTATGCCCATACGGATTGACAATAGAAATATAAAATGGGCCAAAACTTTGATATCCAGTTATTTAACTATCAAAGGAAACATCCATACAACCAACGATCATGTTTCCAAATGGAAATTCTACTGATCTAGCGTCAAGCAACACTGAGCCCTTTAAATTATTATTTTTATTAATTTATCATTTCCTAATTTTTCTTTTTCGTTTTCCATATCTTTGCTTGGATATTTGTCAAAACCCGTTTGGCCTATTGGGATTCTCAGAACAACATTTCCATATATCATAAACTATGTACTTTTATATTCCAGAAAGTATTTCTTATGAACATCGAAAAACATTTCCATATATTCACAAATTCTTATTCTCAATATTTAGAAAATATATTTATTAACATCGGAAAACAATTCCATATATTAACAATTCCATATTTTCTAATCAAACAAAATATTCCATTTTCTATGCACAGAAAACATGTCTAATTATATTTGGAATATGTTTCAAAACGTTTTCCAAAATCCATTTGCTTGGATTTAAATAAATGTTGTGTAAAACATCATTACGACGACTTAACCCATTAATCACTCATTAACTACCCATATAACTAACCAATCCTCGCTACCAAATCTTAAAGATCCTAAGTGAATAACGAAGTCAATCAATTTGGGGTATAATTACCTTCCAGACCTTAACTGGACAACATTCTTAACTGCGAAATGGATAAAGTTCATAATTTCAAATTTTACAAACATTGTTTACGAAACTTTCAGATTCAATTCAAGAATCCACTTCTTTTAGGGAAATCATTGATTATAACAATAGTGTTATAATCCATGTTCCGAGTTGTAATCTTAAAATATAACTTTCAATCATTAATTTAAATACATAAATCTTGATAGAATGGAAAATAAATAGTACTTTCCTGATTCGACGTAGTCAAATTTCAATATATAACTCTCTTTTGAATAATTTCTATTATATTAACATTACGAATTTCAAAACAAATTTACCGTTTCAGGTCAACTCCATTTCCATTTTCATTCTAAATTCATATTTGAATTTATCACTTTCAAACCCTTACCAATTTACCTGATAACAATTTCAATCTGCAAAACATTTGCTTTTAAACCATTACTTACGTGAAAATGTGAATATTATTCCTTTATATAAATTTGGACTCATTTTATCAAATTATAAAAATCTGGACTCATTTTATCAAATCAAACTTAATTTTTATTGTAAATACTCTTACAGGTTCAAAACATGTTTATCTGGTCACTTAATAAATCCACATTATTCATAAACTCCGTTTATATGTCAAAAACTTCTCATTAATTATTTATCAAGTTTATAAGTTAATATCGACTTCATATTCGATTTTAATTATTGCTTCAAAACCAAATATTAATTATCTTGTTGAATTCTGAATTATAATATATTGAATTTGTAACAACCCGTATTTCGATAACATGATTAAAGACGAGAATCAAGGCAGAATTCAATTTTAAATTCTGAATCAAGTGAAAAGGGCTATGCCATTGCGTTCGTCTCGGAAAAATACGCGAAATAGAGTCCGAGTTTTCGAAAATCGGAGTCCGCATGACCAAGATATGGCCTCGCGAAGTTTCACGAAAAATTCCCAAATTAAAGTATACTTAATTAAGTGAAATGGGTTGCGCAGAGAAATATATATATATATATAATTGAAAATTAAATAAATAAATATGCAAAAATGTTCAAAACAGCGAATTGGGATAGGGGAATAACCGAACCGGCCGATTTTTGAGGTCGACCCAAGCCCGCTGGGTCGACTAGGGGTTAATCCAGGGTGTTTGGCTATCAACCCGTGGGCCGATTCGCTCAAATGCAGATTTTGCATTTGGATGGTTCTCATGGTTCATCTTTAATCTAAAGGCCCTAGATGGTTCCTACACTTGACTTCTTCCCCAAGACATGCTTTGATGGCTTGGATTGAATCTAGGTTTAATCCTATGGCCTAAAACACTTGCCTAATCTATAAATAAGACCCTAACCTATCCTAAATCCTCATTATTCATTCATGCAACTAAACTATGGCAAAATTCCTACTCTCATGGCTTCCACTCAACTATCCTAGCCTCCACTTCATTTCTATGAGAGGTTTCATGATCATGAGAGTATTAGAGAGTCCCTATGTTAGTATGAGAGCTTCTTAAGTTGATTTCAAGGCTAAAGCTTTGATCTTTGTTCATAAAGATGGGGTTTTTATTGATTTGGAGTGTTCATCTTTGGGTTTTTGGGTGATGGCATGCATAGGCTTCATCACAAGCTTTAGTTTAATCGATTTAGGCCTTCATAGCTATGTAAGCCCTTCCCTATTTTAGATATTAACTATGAAGTTAAATGTTCATGTTGAAAGTTTGGGTTTGATTAATTGGAATGATGCATGCTATCATGTTATGCAAGTTTATGAAGTCATTATCTTGATCTTATGAGCTAAAAGCCACAACCTTTATGTTGAAATGTTGCATTATGCAACATGAGAATCTTCATAATCATTATGTCAACTTGCATATGAAGTCATAATCCTTATATGATGATATATGCGAGTTTCTAGCCATCATTCCATGTCTTTTGTCAACATGATTCGCTTATGTACCAAGTTTGGGTTGATGCATGTTTTTTAGGCTTAAAAATGTAACATGCAAGCTAATGAACAAATTTGTGCCTCATTTGCCACCATGATTAACTTGTGGCTTAATACCCATTTTTGTCATTCCTTTGCCAAGTCTCTTCTTTTAATCCATCACGTTGTTGCGAACGTATATGCTAGTTTAAAAAGCGTTGGGGTCACATTATGGGGAAACATAATGACATGAATATGACTTGGGTAAATGGGTATAAACATGACAACATGTAACGTTAAATATGACATGTGTTTATACTTGAAAACATGACTTGAAATATAACATGGAAGTTGACATGTAAGTATGCATAAAAACATAAGCTTGGGAATTTACCTATTAAGTTGGGTCTACCCATTGGGAATTTACCTATTAAGTTAGGTCTACCCATTGGGAATTTACCTATTAAGTTAGGTCTACCCAATTGCTTGAAAACTTGACTATGAACATGACACTAGACTAAACATGAAAGTGGCCAACTCGAGGTTGGGTTGAGTTTGCAACGTAAAACTACCCGGAACCGACCGGCCTAACTAGTAGTTGCAAACAATAGGACCCAATGTGAGAAGTTGGTCATGTTGTGCTTGAACCCGAGGTTAGACCAAGTTGTGGTGTAAAGCTACCCGGAACCGACCGGCTTAACTAGTAACCACAACAAAGTCTAATGTGAGAGGTTGGGGTGCATTAAGTAATTAATGCCACATGATAGGGTTAAGTTAATTTGATTAATGACTCTTAACCAAATATGACATGGGTAAATGGGTTAAGTAAATTGGTTAGGCTAATGATACTTAACAAAACATGACAAGGTTGGGTAGGTTAAGTGATTTGATTTGCCTAATGACGCTTAACCATTTTTATACGACTAGTGGACGGGGATTAAGTTAACCAACACTTAATCAATCCAACATGATAATTTGGCAAGGTTAAGTAAGTTTTCTTAATGACACTTAACCATACAAGATGATTAGGGGATGGGGTTAAGTAATTTGCACCTAACTAATCCGACACGGTAATTAGATGGGGTTAAGTAATCCGCACTTAACTAATCTAAACACGGTAATTCGATGGGGTTAAGTTAAACACTTAACCAATTTAAACTCGGTAATTCAATGAGGTTAAGTAACCAATACTTAACCAACTTAACGTGATAATTTAATGGGGTTAAGCAACTTATACTTAACCAATTATACATGATGATTTGATGGGGTTAAGTAACTTACACTTAACCAATCTAATACGCGGACCTGATAAGGTTAAGTCACAAGACCTTTTTAGAATATACTTAACCATTGTAGTACGATTAGAGGATGGGGTTAAGCCAACCTATACTTAACCAATCCGACTCGATAATTTGATGGGATTAAGATAATCTATGCTTAATCGATCTAGCAAGATAATCCGATAGGATTAAGGTAAGCTAGTACTTGACCAATTTGACTTGATAGGGTTAAGTCATGAGCCTCTGGGTACACTTAACCAACTTGTGGGACTAAGTCTTGAACTTAAATACTTAGCCAATCTTTGACGTGATTCGTGGGCGGGTTAAGTCATGGACTTGAATGATAACACTTAACCCAATAGACAAACCCTAGCTAGAAGAACTAGGTAGAAAACCGTGGTTAATCAAGGATAACGGGAAAGGAAGCTAAGTGGTAAACCTTAGTTAAGGGTAACTAAGTAATAATTCTTAGCTAAGGACATAGAACTAATTCTCAAAACGATGAGTAACCTGATACGGTAGGTCATCGCTTAGTATACGAGGGGGAGCAAGTTATCTGACTTGGATAAAAGCTCCAGCGCACTGGGTGCCGAAGTGGAAGCTTCGGGGGACGTGAGGATATTCTTGGGATCCCTCTGTGGGCTGCCAGGTAATTATACTAGGCCCATGAGAGGTTAAGGTCTGCGTTAGAAGGACCAAGAGTATGCCTTGGTTGCTATGCGAGCAACCTAAAGACTGGGATGGATTAGCGTGGAGTCGACGATTCTTGTTTTGGCCCTGGATAGCACATCGTCGACTACCTACCATCTTTAGTCAATCGTGTACGTGCGGAAAGGCAGGGAACCCCCAACAGACCATGTTCTTGCTATCGAGTCATGGGTGAGGTTGGCCCGTAGGAAAGTGGGCTATAGTGGGGCCGGGGAGTGGTTCTTATACATGATTTTTCTTGGATTGCCTTTCAGTAGTTGAGGGAGGGGTCACGTGGGACCATAGCCACGGGTACAAAAACAGACCTTGATATCTGCATCGGCAGACGATTTAAAGCTCCCGACCGAGTTCCGTATTTCTTGATTTGCCCTGGCACGGAACTCGGATGGCACATTGGGGAACATGTGCATCTAGACATGGAAAACGATTCACGATACATACGTGGGATCAAGGGCACGGTTGATGGGTGGCGTAATCCCTAGTGGTCCTAGGTGGCCAAAACCCAAACCGAGACACGGAAACGTTCATTAGGTAGCATAATCCCTAGCGGTCCTAGGTGGCATAAATCCTAAGTGGACGCGCGATAGTTCATGGTAAGGAAACACAACTAGATCAAGGGTTGCAGTCCAAAACAACTTCAAGGATAAACCGTTTACATGGGAAAGCCCGTACAGCCTACGACAAAGGACTGAACTTATACATGGAAAGAAACATATGAGTTGAGTAACCTATATATGCGGCATATTAGGTTGACATGGACCATTACACGACTTTTGAGTAAGGGTCATTCACGGATAACACGTAATACAGTTGGGGTACTAGTACGGTAGGTGCAGAGCAGATGTACAGGATAGATACCATGGGACGTTATACGTGATAGATATCTTGGGGATATTATACTTGATAGAAACCTGATGATGTGATACCTTGTTTTATCTTGACATCGTAATTTATCATGACACCTTAGTTTACCTGAGTTCAGTAGTTCATCCTGTTATTTTGATTTAGCTTATCCATCTTGTTATCATGCTTATGTTCATCTCAGTTTCTCATGTCAGTTAACTTTACTAGTTTTTATACTAATAGTAGATAGGGCTTACTCAGTCTTTTTGACTGACCCGTTTTGTTTCGCCTCTTTTCTTCCGTTTCCCCCCCAGGTTACAGGGTGGAAATACTATTGTTTAGTTCGGACTTCTTCTGCTTGAAGGTCATCATGGATGGCTTGGACTTCTCTTGGCTATGGCTACTTTACTGTTTTTACTTGGGGAATAATTTATGAAAAAGTCTTTATGCTTCTTTATTATTGCAAGACAGGTTTTGATGTACTCTGATGTAAAAGGCTTTAGACCTTAATTATTAATATTTATGAAAGTTTGATTTTACTTCCGCTATGTTATATGTTCTGTCTTGTGATATTTCTGTGCATGTTTACCAATAATGCCCCTCTAAAGCTAGTGCATTCCTTTGCGAGTGACCCTAGCGGAGCCGGGGTGTTACATTTGGTATCAGAGCAGAAGGTTACCAAACTGGGCAAAAGTTTTTAAAGACCTTCTGAAAACTATTTGAAAACCGTTTATAAAGAAGCATTTTTCAAGAAAATTTTCTTTTAAAAGAAAAAGGCTATTCCCCAAAGGCCATTAGCACTATCCTTGTTTCCTTAATTGAATCTCTTTTCATTTCTTTCCTCCATCTGTAGTCACAGTGGTTTTAACTGCGACTAGTCTTTTCTATCTACGAAAGTGTTTTCCTTACGATGGAGGTGGTTCTCGAGAGACCAGTGGCCGCGTTATAAGAAAGGATAGTGAGGAAGAGGATAAAGGATACAAGCTTAAGGAAGAACAACTTGTTGGTATGGCTTAGTCCTCAAAGGAGGGAGAAAGAGGAACAATGAAACCCATGACGAGAGAGTACCTTTGGCATGGTAAAACGGGGTGGATAGTTAAGTATTATGGGACAAGGACAAGATCATCGGGAGGGTAATAGTGTGCTCTCATTTCTAGGGTACCTCGGAAGGAGGGTAACGATCTTGTTAAAAGTTTAGCTCTTCTTTTCTATCATCCCGCCAAGACTTTGTTTTGATCCCCGCATCATTTAAGTTTGCTTCGATAGTTGAGTCTCTGCACCTTAAGTACTAGCGTAATAGAGAATCCCAATCTTGTCTCAAAGTCCTATTGGAGAATCAGTCCATTTATACATGACTTGTTTGGATTTGGGAATGTCTATGCCAAGTGTTGAGTTTGGAAATAATGCTTATGTTTATAAGCTAAGGATGGATTCTAGGGATGAAGTGGTTATCCAGTAGGGGGTGCCACTCTCGGTTTTGATAGGAGATTAGTTAGACCTTTTGACTAGCCTTGGTAATGCCCTCGAAGTATCGGGTAACCTTTTTGAGGTTCTGTCATGACTAGTTACTTAGAATCCCTTGATCCCTTTATTGGAAATTTGAAGCCCGATCGAGTGGTGTTCGCCAATAAGATGGATGGTTTACTTCATTTATGCATGGGTTATAGAGATCATCCTAGTAAGTGCGCATGATAACCTGGTTGACATCTGTTTACTTTCAAGAGAAAGTTCTTCTACATGGAATACCTTATAGTATGTAAACGAGATCCAAGGTTCACTAGTGAATTTTGGAAAGCTTGCATGAGATCATGAATATGCAGTCATGTTTGCGTCAAGTATTCTAGAAAAAGGATAAGTGCAAGTGGAACGAGAGGCGACGAAGGAATGAGTTCCAGCTCATGTTATGGAAACAGGAAATAAGAAGCTACGAAATCGCGAAGTTAAAAGACGGTCAAGGCACAATGGAATTAAGCTCAAGGAAATACGACTTTGATGGTCGAAGACTAGATACGCGCATGATATCTCTTTTTGGGAGTATATCCTTGATCCCTGTTTTCTGTAGAGCTTACTTGTAAGCTATCTTTCGTGGACATCCTCTCGGTCCTATTTTCTGTTACAAACCCCGTAAGGAGTTTGTCTTGTTTGACCCTGTTTCAGGGAATCCTAGGTAGAATCCTATGGATGTAAACATGTATTTGAAACATGTTATGATTGATATGGTTGCAAGTGGTTGCTCGTGGATGCGCGAATACACATTAGATACTAGCTCGACTCGGTCACATTTCATATTGCATATGCACGAGTATTTATACTTGTTTATGGATGAAATCGAATGTATTATCATGCGGTTGTTGCATATGAATGAATGATTGTGCACGCATATAGTATCTATATGACTAGGACTATTTGCATACATGTTGGATTCATGGCACTATACATATTTTGCATTAGAAAGATTATTCAGGCCTGATCATTAGCATTAGCTAAGGAACATGTACACACACGTCTTGCATATATTCATACAGCATTAGAAATCATCTAAGGACAATGGTTGCTCGTGGATGATGTTTTGAGTAGATGGATGATGGATGGTAGGATATGTTCTTCCTAACTTGGAGATTTCGGGGACGAAATCCTAAAAGGTGGGGAGAATGTAACAAACCGTATTTCGATAACATGATTAAAGACGAGAATCAAGGCAGAATTCAATTTTAAATTCTGAATCAAGTGAAACGGGCTATGCCATTGCGTTCGTCTCGGAAAAATACGCGAAATAGAGTCCGAGTTTTCGAAAATCGGAGTCCGTATGACCAAGATATGGCCTCGCGAAGTTTCACGAAAAATTCCCAAATTAAAGTATACTTAATTAAGTGAAATGGGTTGCGCAGAGAAATATATATATATATATATATATATAATTGAAAACTAAATAAATAAATATGCAAAAATGTTCAAAATAGCGAATTGGGATAGGGGAATAACCGAACCAGCCGATTTTTGAGGTCGACCCGAGCCCGCTGGGTCGACTAGGGGTTAATCCAGGGTGTTTGGCTGTCAACCCGTGGGCCGATTCGCTCAAATGCAGATTTTGCATTTGGATGGTTCTCATGGTTCATCTTTAATCTAAAGGCCCTAGATGGTTCCTACACTTGACTTCTTCCCCAAGACATGCTTTGATGGCTTGGATTGAATCTAGGTTTAATCCTATGGCCTAAAACACTTGCCTAATCTATAAATAAGACCCTAACCTATCCTAAATCCTCATTATTCATTCATGCAACTAAACTATGGCAAAATTCCTACTCTCATGGCCTCCACTCAACTATCCTAGCCTCCACTTCATTTCTATGAGAGGTTTCATGATCATGAGAGTATTAGAGAGTCCCTATGTTAGTATGAGAGCTTCTCAAGTTGATTTCAAGGCTAAAGCTTTGATCTTTGTTCATAAAGATGGGGTTTTTATTGATTTAGAGTGTTCATCTTTGGGTTTTTGGGTGATGGCATGCATAGGCTTCATCACAAGCTTTAGTTTAATCGATTTAGGCCTTCATAGCTATGTAAGCCCTTCCCTACTCTTAGATATTAACTATGAAGTTAAATGTTCATGTTGAAAGTTTGGGTTTGGTTAATTGGAATGATGCATGCTATCATGTTATGCAAGTTTATGAAGTCATTATCTTGATCTTATGAGCTAAAAGCCACAACCTTTATGTTGAAATGTTGCATTATGCAACATGAGAATCTTCATAATCATTATGTCAACTTGCATATGAAGTCATAATCCTTATATGATGATATATGCGAGTTTCTAGCCATCATTCCATGTCTTTTGTCAACATGATTCGCTTATGTACCAAGTTTGGGTTGATGCATGTTTTTGAGGCTTAAGAATGTAACATGCAAGCTAATGAACACATTTGTGCCTCATTTGCCACCATGATTAACTTGTGGCTTAATACCCATTTTTGTCATTCCTTTGCCAAGTCTCTTCTTTTAATCCATCACGTTGTTGCGAACGTATATGCTAGTTTAAAAAGCGTTGGGGTCACATTATGGGGAAACATAATGACATGAATATGACTTGGGTAAATGGGTATAAACATGACAACATGTAACGTTAAATATGACATGTGTTTATACTTGAAAACATGACTTGAAATATAACATGGAAGTTGACATGTAAGTATGCATAAAAACATAAGCTTGGGAATTTACCTATTAAGTTGGGTCTACCCATTGGGAATTTACCTATTAAGTTAGGTCTACCCAATTGCTTGAAAACTTGACTATGAACATGACACTAGACTAAACATGAAAGTGGCCAACTCGAGGTTGGGTTGAGTTTGCAACGTGAAACTACCCGGAACCGACCGGCCTAACTAGTAGTTGCAAACAATAGGACCCAATGTGAGAAGTTGGTCATGTTGTGCTTGAACCCGAGGTTAGACCAATTTGTGGTGTAAAGCTACCCGGAACCGACCGGCTTAACTAGTAACCACAACAAAGTCTAATGTGAGAGGTTGGGGTGCATTAAGTAATTAATGCCACATGATAGGGTTAAGTTAATTTGATTAATGACTCTTAACCAAATATGACATGGGTAAATGGGTTAAGTAAATTGGTTAGGCTAATGATACTTAACAAAACATAACAAGGTTGGGTAGGTTAAGTGATTTGATTTGCCTAATGACGCTTAACCATTTTTATACGACTAGTGGACGGGGATTAAGTTAACCAACACTTAATCAATCCAACATGATAATTTGGCAAGGTTAAGTAAGTTTTCTTAATGACACTTAACCATACAAGATGATTAGGGGATGGGGTTAAGTAATTTGCACCTAACTAATCCGACACGGTAATTAGATGGGGTTAAGTAATCCACACTTAACTAATCTAAACACGGTAATTCGATGGGGTTAAGTTAAACACTTAACCAATTTAAACTCGGTAATTCAATGAGGTTAAGTGACCAATACTTAACCAACTTAACGTGATAATTTAATGGGGTTAAGCAACTTATACTTAACCAATTATACATGATGATTTGATGGGGTTAAGTAACTTACACTTAACCAATCTAATACGCGGACCTGATAAGGTTAAGTCACAAGACCTTTTTAGAATATACTTAACCATTGTAGTACGATTAGAGGATGGGGTTAAGCCAACCTATACTTAACCAATCCGACTCGATAATTTGATGTGATTAAGATAATCTATGCTTAATCGATCTAGCAAGATAATCCGATAGGATTAAGGTAAGCTAGTACTTGACCAATTTGACTTGATAGGGTTAAGTCATGAGCCTCTGGGTACACTTAACCAACTTGTGGGACTAAGTCTTGAACTTAAACACTTAGCCAATCTTTGACGTGATTCGTGGGCGGGTTAAGTCATGGACTTGAATGATAACACTTAACCCAATAGACAAACCCTAGCTAGAAGAACTAGGTAGAAAACCGTGGTTAATCAAGGATAACAGGAAAGGAAGCTAAGTGGTAAACCTTAGTTAAGGGTAACTAAGTAATAATTCTTAGCTAAGGACATAGGACTAATTCTCAAAACGATGAGTAACCTGATACGGTAGGTCATCGCTTAGTATACGAGGGGGAGCAAGTTACCTGACTTGGATAAAAGCTCCAGCGCACTGGGTGCCGAAGTGGAAGCTTCGGGGGACGTGAGGATATTCTTGGGATCCCTCTGTGGGCTGCCAGGTAATTATACTAGGCCCATGAGAGGTTAAGGTCTGCGTTAGAAGGACCAAGAGTATGCCTTGGTTGCTATGCGAGCAACCTAAAGACTGGGATGGATTAGCGTGGAGTCGACGATTCTTGTTTTGGCCCTGGATAGCACATCGTCGACTACCTACCATCTTTAGTCAATCGTGTACGTGCGGAAAGGCAGGGAACCCCCAACAGACCATGTGCTTGCTATCGAGTCATGGGTGAGGTTGGCCCGTAGGAAAGTGGGCTATAGTGGGGCCGGGGAGTGGTTCTTATACATGATTTTTCTTGGATTGCCTTTCAGTAGTTGAGGGAGGGGTCACGTGGGACCATAGCCACGGGTACAAAAACAGACCTTGATATCTGCATCGGCAGACGATTTAAAGCTCCCGACCGAGTTCCGTATTTCTTGATTTGCCCTGGCACGGAACTCGGATGGCACATTGGGGAACATGTGCATCTAGACATGGAAAACGATTCACGATACATACGTGGGATCAAGGGCGCGGTTGACGGGTGGCGTAATCCCTAGTGGTCCTAGGTGGCCAAAACCCAAACCGAGACACGGAAACGTTCATTAGGTAGCATAATCCCTAGCGGTCCTAGGTGGCATAAATCCTAAGTGGACGCGCGATAGTTCATGGTAAGGAAACACAAATAGATCAAGGGTTGCAGTCCAAAACAACTTCAAGGATAAACCGTTTACATGGGAAAGCCCGTACAGCCTACGGCAAAGGACTGAACTTATACATGGAAAGAAACATATGAGTTGTGTAACCTATATATGCGGCATATTAGGTTGATATAGACCATTACACGACTTTTGAGTAAGGGTCATTCACGGATAACACGTAATACAGTTGGGGTACTAGTACGGTAGGTGCAGAGCAGATGTACAGGATAGATACCATGGGACGTTATACGTGATAGATATCTTGGGGATATTATACTTGATAGAAACCTGACGATGTGATACCTTGTTTTATCTTGACATCGTAATTTATCATGACACCTTAGTTTACCTGAGTTCAGTAGTTCATCCTGTTATTTTGATTTAGCTTATCCATCTTGTTATCATGCTTATGTTCATCTCAGTTTCTCATGTCAGTTAACTTTACTAGTTTTTATACTAATAGTAGATAGGGCTTACTCAGTCTTTTTGACTGACCCGTTTTGTTTCGCCTCTTTTCTTCCGTTTCCCCCCTAGGTTACAGGGAGGAAATACTATTGTTTAGTTCGGACTTCTTCTGCTTGAAGGTCATCATGGATGGCTTGGACTTCTCTTGGCTATGGCTACTTTACTGTTTTTACTTGGGGAATAATTTATGAAAAAGTCTTTATGCTTCTTTATTATTGCAAGACAGGTTTTGATGTACTCTGATGTAAAAGGCTTTAGACCTTAATTATTAATATTTATGAAAGTTTGATTTTACTTCCGCTATGTTATATGTTCTGTCTTGTGATATTTCTGTGCATGTTTACCAATAATGCCCCTCTAAAGCTAGTGCATTCCTTTGCGAGTGACCCTAGCGGAGGCGGGGTGTTACAGAATTTCTAAAAATAAATTATTTTTATAACATTCGAAATAATCGAATTCCAGTTATAAATCCTTATGGATTCATTACAATTTTACTCAAATTCTGAACAATGGAATAAATTTCATCGTTTCCTTTTTAAACAATTCCCAATTCCCGTTTGAGTTAACTCTTGAATTTACATTCACAAATTTTCCAATGATAATTATTTCACTTCATTTATAAATTAAACTACTTGTTTTTATTATTAAAACAAGTCATTATTTTCAATCCCATTCGAAACTCAATTTCTATTTGGAAAAAATAAGTTTTTCTATAAATTCTCAAAATCCTTTCTTATGATATTTTAATTAACAATATTTAGGGTCATAGCTATTCAAACATTCAAACACAACAAATCTATCGTAGAACATCTATGTAATGACCCGCATTTTCTACGATATATAATTAATTTATTTAATTATAAAATTGGTGATTTAGAGAAGTTAATGATCGTTTAATTAAATAATATTGGATATTTAATTAATAATTATAATATAATAATATATTATAATGTCGAAATAGTCGGAAATAGGAAAATTCACAATAGAGTGTGAATTGAATAGTATACGAGATGTGGTTGAGTTTCGATTCAAAATATAATAACGAATATATTGAATCGACGACAGTTGAACGTATAGTTTATAATATATTTATAAACGAGCTTGAAATGGCGCGGCAGTTCGCTATTTGGCGATTCGAACTTCAACTGAATGTACAGGATTCGTTTTAAGCCGGATTTCTGTGAAACAAGAAACGTGTGGAGCTGGTGGAGTATATCTTTCTAGTGGAAGAGAAAGATCGTGATTTCGTCGTGTAGATTTTGATGTATCTCCAAATCAAATTTTAAAATAGTCGCTATAGAATCGTTTATCGACCATAACGGTTTATTCGATATAACTAGAGATCGGGTTTGATTTTTGACAAGGTTCTTTTGAGGCGTAGTGATAATTTAATTTTTAGAATTTTATGGTAATTTTTAATTAATTAAATAGGCAACTTTTTATTTGGAGTATGTTGCACCCTATATCATTTTCTTGGGGTTTCACAATATGGGTTCACCTACCGATATTATTATATTTGTGGGACCATGATACATCGCTTAACACAATAGTGTTTTTATTTCAGTCCATAGCAACACGTACGTGAATGAAATTGTACGGAATGGGTATACTAAAGTTTAAAGAGAAAAAAGCATAAGAACATATACAAGAAGGCCACGCACCCTTCTTTCAGCCGTAGAAATTCTTTCTTCGAAAAAAAAAACATGGATATGAATCCTCCATGACATTCAAAGAAGAAATAAAGACTATTATACTAAATCTATAAATACCACTCCCAAGCCTTAACCTAAGAAAAAGTCCACGGGCTTCATACTTGAGCCGCCGATTATCCCCTTCTTCAAAACAGGAAAAAATCAAAATCAAATAAATTTCCATAGTCATCTAGATCGAATCTGTGAGCAATGAGCTTCACGCTGGTACCATTTTGGTTGGGTGCGATCGAAATTCTGAGTATTCAGATATATTACAGTAAATCTAGGGTTACCATCGGTTCGATTTTAAAGCACGGACTTGGATTTCTGAGTGTTGATTCGAACTCGGGGTAGGAAGTAGTTTCATTTGTGGGATTTTGGTGTATTTTTGGAGCAGTTGTGGTCGTGCGTTGTTTTGTCTGTGCTCGAGAATACTGGCATCGCAACTTCAACGTGGAGGGCGAGCTTCATGGGGTGGTGATGAAATCATAATGGATGCGAAGTGTTGAATGGTGGTGGAGTTGTTGGTGGGTTTCGGTGATTGATAGAAGGGATGGTGGAGGATTGAAGATCGAAATTGGCCTTGGTGTTTTACTGGAGACCGAGAGTTTAGTTTGGGGAAGAAGTAGTGATCGGGTGGGCTGGGTTCAAGGGGTTTTGGGCCAAATAATTTGGTAAAGACCCGGGGCTTAGTAAATTTAAAGTTTTGTTCAAATTCAAATATGTATGGACTTGTAAAAGCAATATCTCATCCATACGAGGTCAGAATCGAGAACCGTAAGTTGCGTTGGGACCGTATGGACGGACACAACACAATGGGACTGACCGCGAGTCAATCCGAGCTCGTTACAATTTATGGCGAAATAAATTGTTTGACTGAATCAAATAACGCAAACCGATATTTATCGGTTAACGCGCAAATGTGAGTAAATCTCACTAACTCTGAACAGTTTATATTTTCATGTTGTATTTTTAGAACTGTTAGAAATTATCTGATTGACTGTGTGTTGACTGTTTGATTGAACTGCTTGTCGGTTAATGATAATATTATATATATATATATATATATATAATATATATAAACAGTTAGATAGTTATATATTGATTCTGCTATCAGAATAATTTATATTGAACTGAAAGTGATGATAATCATATTTTGTAACATCTGTGGATGCAGGGAAACAGGTTGGAGGAATCCAACTGGATTCCTCAACAGTTATTTTATTGTTTTTCATATATTGTTATATGATGTGATATAAAATCTGTGGGCGATTATATGTGCTTGGACGATATTGGACATCGTGATTTGATATGATTGAATACCATAACATACCAGAATGTAGATAAGGGAATTTTCAAAGTGATATTGAAAATAGCATATTTATAAAATGGGATATTTATAAATAAGAGATATTTATAAAGTGGAATATTTATAAATAAGAAATGTTTATAAATTGGAATATTTATAAATAGGAGATATTTGAAAAGGAAATAAATTCAAAACATTTCTTTTTGAATGGAAAGGCCTGTGTGGCGAGTTTGGGGATTTTCCCGATGCTCCCGATACAAAGGAGGTTATGGCGAATTTTCCCGGGAATTTAAGGAGTTAGAATATTTCAAGAATAAATTTGAAAAGGGAATATTTGTAAACCATTTACAAATAGAATTGAAAAGAAAACATTGTTAAAAAGGGAAATCATTTTTAAAGTGTAGAACCGTTATTTAAAAGTAAATCTTTTCAAATGAATAAAACGTTGTTAAAAAGGAAATCTTTATAAAGTGAATAAAGTAAATCAAATATGGTAATCGAAAGGAGTTAATCGATGTTAGTTTCATCGAAAGGAGTTAATCGATGTTAGTTTCATCGAAAGGAGTATCGATGTTAGTTCATCGAAGGGACTTAATCGATTAGAGTTAAATCAAAGGAGCTAATCGAATATAGTTTATTCAAATAGAGTAATGGAATTAATCGAATATAGTTTATTCGAATAGAGTTAGAGGAGTTATCGAATATAGTTTATTCGACAGGAGTTAAGTGAATAGTTAGGTTAAACTAAGTGAATTAGTTAAGTGAATTGGTTAAGTTAACCAAAGTGAATTAGTCGAGTTAATCAAAGTGATTAGTTCAGTTAATCGAGATAAGTAAATCAAGTTAGGGTAATCGAGTTGAATTAGTCAGTCGAGTAAATAAATTGAGTTAGTCAAACCAAGTAAAACCAGTTAGAGTTAACCAGTTAGAGTTAACCAGTTAGAGTTAACCAGTTAGAGTTAAACAGTTAGAGTTAAACAGTTAGAGTTAAAACAAACATAGTTATTCAGGATGAGTTGCCATTTAGCATGACTGTTAGCGTAATTCGCAGGGCTGTAAATAGCCTACGGCGGTTGGATGTTTCCTGGGGGAATCAGGCGTAACCATTGTGATCGCTGCGATCTAGAGCTGAGCGAATGGAGTTAAAGGATATAGAGTTAAGCAAAATTAGAATCTGACTAGAGATTAATAAGTTGAATGGTTTCCTGAGTATCGATCTGATGTGGGTTTCGGCCTTCGGGATTTATGCTTAGGGAGTTGTTCTCTTATTAGTTTATAGTTAGAGTCTGATAGTTGTGGAAGGATAGTGATACGTAAATAAACAATGGAAATGTTTTCCAACGTTGATAACAAATATTTTCTAAATATAGAAAATAAGGAAAACATGTATAGATATACATAATGATTGATTGATTGACATTCCATTTGGAAATAAGATCGTTGTTTGCACACGGACATTTTTATTTGATAGTTAACTCACCGACTATCGAAGTTTTGACCATTTTAACGTTGTTAATATGGAGAGACCGGTTGGATTATTATCCATAGAACCACTCTGTATTGGCATAAGCATCGCGAATCATATATGCCAAAGATAATTGAAGACGGAGTAAAATGCAAGGGCTGTTGTATAAGTTTAGATAACAGTGACTAAGATGGATATACGGAATAGTGCCTTCGGTTTGTCCAGTCCCAGGACAACTTGTATGGACGAAGGTCTGACAGAGTATATCCAATGGATCGCGTAAGTTGATCTGTTCAAACCTATTCACGTTGGTGGCGGAGGAATTCGTTTCTCTTAGCTGTATACCCATGTTATTTTTGGATAAGTCAATTTGTGATTTGGCGGGTATGACGATGTGACATTCTAAGTGAATGAGGATGACTTGTATGAATGGATGTCTGACAGAGTATTTCCAGAAATGTCACGTACATTGATTTCTTCAACTATACCAAGAGTGGAAGCGGAGAAGGAAACTTCTTTAGCTGACACGTAATGTATGGTTGTAGACGTCAATTAGTGATTCTGATGGATCTGACAATGTGGCATTCGAAGTGAATCTGATGTGATAATAAAGCGTAGCTTCTAGCCTCATCAACCGGTAAATGACAGAAATCGGGCAGGCAGCATGGCTAAGTCGGTCGCACCGAAGTAGGGTGTATAATCACCTATCTAGAGAATATTCATTTGTTTCTTAAATCTATCAATGCTGTCCCATATATATATATATATACGGGAACGGTTGCTGATCCCAACCGTTGGTGATGTACATTCGATACACTCAAGCGAAATGAGTGGTCGGTCATGTGTGGCTGAGTTACAAGATGTTCTTGTTGAACTCCAGTGTATCGTTCCTAGAGTACACTGATCGAAAGGTGGTTCCATACCTTGTCATAGTTGGAAATCCATTATCCAATACGTGCTTGCGATTTTGATTGTATACTATATATGTAGAACGTGAGATGAAAGCGTTTCTTCTAGTTGATATCTATTTGTACATAGACATTATTATAATATCAAAAGGTTTTTGATATAAAGATATTTTGCATTCTCATAAGGGAAAAACCCGTTCCGTTCTGCGGCGTGGTCTTATGAGATATCGTTTACTTGTTCATATACCTGTTTAAACTGTTTTACTCATACCAGTCCCATGAATGACCCGGAGTTTACTTTGTTGTTTTCCCTAAACTCTTGGGTGCCTAAATTTGTACGGGCAGTCAAGTAGTCGGGATTTGCAGATACGTTGAAGAGCTGGAGCAGGAGGCTTCAGAATCATATAGCTATAGTTTATTTCCGCTGTGTTGTAAGTGCTGTACTCTGATAAGTGCTATTGTATACATAACTGTTATATTTCAAAGTTATGTTATCTATTATATGTTATTCGTTCCGCTGTGAGGTTCGTGTTACTCTAATGTTGTGTTCTTCTTCTTCTTCTATTCTAAGTTTCTATCTTATCTATTCTCACCTTCTAATTTCTTTCATTAATTACCGGGATTTTTCGATGTTTTGGTTATCGACGTCGAGCTTACGTCGATAACCAAAGTCGCTCAAAATCCGGGTCGTTACAGTTGGTATCATAGCTTAAGTTTAGAATTACTTGGCTCTGTGGCGTGACTCGGTAGAGATAGGGTTAGTAATACCCTAGATTGAGTTTGAGTGTATATATACGAGTGCGTATTTGTATTTGATATAAAAATGGTTTTATATTGTGGAGATTCATTGGCTGAGTTGTTTATGAGTTCTGGTCGATCAGTTTGATCCACTGTATCGGTAGGAGTAAATAAACACTTGAATACGATGGACCGATACAGTATGGATATGAAATATATTATCATATATTAGATATATTGGTTGTAATTATAATCGAATGAGATTATAAAGTGAAATGGTTATATATAACCAATCAGAATCATATAAGTAAAGTATATGAAATAAGATGAATTAAATATGAATTTAAATCAGATTTGGAATTAAAATAAGGAAATTTTAAGTTCCTGGGAGATTTTGAGATGTTTTCAAAATGGATGTGTTCAGTAAGGGTTTAGAAATGATATAGTATTGAAATCACTTGGGTCGCTGGAAAATAATTCCGATGATGACTGCGCAGTATCATCGGTGTGATTTTTGAGTTCTAAGTGGTTGATTACTACCATAGATTTTGATTTGAATTATTTTGAAGAAACAAGTTGTTTAGAAAATTCAAAGGTTTTGAATTGGCAGTATGATTTCAAATTGATTTGAAATAAACCTAGGAATTTGGAATTTGGAATTTAAACTTAACGTATGAAGTTAAATGGATTAAAATAGTGAAAGGGAATAATAAATTAGAATTTAACTTTGACTAAGTTAAATGAAATTGGATTTGATTAGAGGATAATCTGAAAGTGAATTTAACTTGGATATATGCGAATGGTTGTGTTGGAGATGAAATTGATTGGAGTTTGATTGAAAAGGCACTTGTATATGCTGAATTAGCAGCAGATGTAAGGGATATAATGATATGCCCAACAAAAAGGTGCAAGTTTATATTTTATATGAGTTGGAATTTATGAGCCGAATTGGCAAGCCGTTTGGCGTTTTGATTTTCTTTTGGGTTGAAGAAGGCCCAGAGAGGCGAGTTGGAGTTTGAGCTATTGACCAGTACAAAGGAGGTGCTGGCGAAATTTTCTGAATATTTAAAGTGTTAGAATTTTTTAGAATTTTTGAAAATTTTAGTTAGTCGGAATGAATAAATATTTTAGTCGATATTAATTGGTTCAGTTAAAATCAGAAATAAGGGGTAAACAAATCTTAGGAATTCCAATAGATAGGGCCGTCCTCTAACTTAGCAATTTCGAGGACGAAATTATTTTAAGTGGGGAAGAATGTAATGACCCGCATTTTCTGCGATATATAATTAATTTATTTAATTATAAAATTGGTGATTTAGAGAAGTTAATGATCGTTTAATTAAATAATATTGAATATTTAATTAATAATTATAATATAATAATATATTATAATGTCGAAATAGTCGGAAATAGTAAAATTCACAATAGAGTGTGAATTGAATAGTATACGAGATGTGGTTGAGTTTCGATTCAAAATATAATAACGAATATATTGAATCAACGACAGTTGAACGTATAGTTTATAATATATTTATAAACGAGCTTGAAATGGCACGGCAGTTCGCTATTTGGCGATTCGAACTTCAACAGAATGTACAGGATTCGTTTTAAGCTGGATTTCTGTGAAACAAGAAACGTGTGGAGTTGGTGGAGTATATCTTTCTAGTGGAAGAGAAAGATCGGGATTTCGTCGTGTAGATTTTGATGTATCTCCAAATCAAATTTTAAAATAGTCGCTATAGAATCGTTTATCGACCATAACGGTTTATTCGATATAACTAGAGATCGGGTTTGATTTTTGACAAGGTTCTTTTGAGGCGTAGTGATAATTTAATTTGTAGAATTTTATGGTAATTTTTAATTAATTAAATAGGCAACTTTTTATTTGGAGTATTTTGCACCCTATATCATTTTCTTGGGGTTTCACAATATGGGTTCACCTACCGATATTATTATATTTGTGGGACCATGATACATCGCTTGACACAATAGTGTTTTTATTTCAGTCCATAGCAACACGTACGTGAATGAAATTGTACGGAATGGGTATACTAAAGTTTAAAGAGAAAAAAGCATCAGAACATATACAAGAAGGCCACGCACCCTTCTTTCAGCCGTAGAAATTCTTTCTTCGAAAAAAAAACATGGATATGAATCATCCACGACGTTCAAAGAAGAAATAAAGACTATTATACTAAATCTATAAATACCACTATCAAGCCTTAACCTAAGAAAAAGTCCACGGGCTTCATACTTGAGCCGCCGATTATCCCCTTCTTCAAAACAGGAAAAAATCAAAATCAAATAAATTCCCATAGTCATCTAGATCGAATCAGTGAGTAATGAGCTTCACGCTGGTACCCTTCTGGTTGGGTGCGATCGAAATTCTGAGTATTCAGATATATTACAGTAAATCTAGGGTTACCATCGGTTCGATTTTAAAGCACGGACTTGGATTTCTGAGTGTTGATTTGAACTCGGGGTAGGAAGTAGTTTCATTTGTGGGATTTTGGTGTATTTTTGGAGTAGTTGTGGCCGTGCGTTGTTCTGTCTGTGCTCGAGAATACTGGCGTCGCAACTTCAACGTGGAGGGCGAGCTTCATGGGGTGGTGATGAAATCATAATGGATGCGAAGTGTTGAATGGTGGTGGAGTTGTTGGTGGGTTTCGGTGATTGATAGAAGGGATGGTGGAGGATTGAAGATCGAAATTGGCCTTGGTGTTTTACTGGAGACCGTGACTTTAGTTTGGGGAAGAAGTAGTGATCGGGTGGGCTGGGTTCAAGGGGTTTTGGGCCCAATAATTTTCGTAAAGACCCGGGGCTTAGTAAATTTAAAGTTTTGTTCAAATTCAAATATGTATGGACTTGTAAAAGCAATATCTCATCCATACGAGGTCAAAATTGAGAACCGTAAGTTGCGTTGGGACCGTATGGACGGACACTACACAATGGGACTGACCGCGAGTCAATCCGAGCTTGTTACAATTTATGGCGAAATAAATTGTTCGACTGAATCAAATAACGCAAACCGATATTTATCGGTTAACGCGCAAATGTGAGTAAATCTCACTAACTCTGAACAGTTTATATTTTCATGTTGTATTTTTAGAACTGTTAGAAATTATCTGATTGACTGTGTGTTGACTGTTTGATTGAACTGCTTGTCGGTTAATGATAATATTAAATATATATAAATATATATAATATATATAAATAGTTAGATAGTTATATATTGATTCTGCTATCAGAATAATTTATATTGAACTGAAAGTGATGATAATCATATTGTGTAACATCTG
The DNA here is from genome assembly GCA_030737875.1 of Allium sativum. Lineage (NCBI taxonomy): Eukaryota > Viridiplantae > Streptophyta > Magnoliopsida > Asparagales > Amaryllidaceae > Allium > Allium sativum. The sequence goes on from CM060912.1 coordinate 171,076,463, forward strand.
TGGATGCAGGGAAACAGGTTGGAGGAATCCAACTGGATTCCTCAACAGTTATTTTATTGTTTTTCATATATTGTTATATGATGTGATATAAAATCTGTGGGCGATTATATGTGCTTGGACGATATTGGACATCGTGATTTGATATGATTGAATACCATAACATACCAGAATGTAGATAAGGGAATTTTCAAAGTGATATAGAAAATAGCATATTTATAAAATGGGATATTTATAAATAAGAGATATTTATAAAGTGGAATATTTAAAAATAAGAAATGTTTATAAATTGGAATATTTATAAATAGGAGATATTTGAAAAGGAAATAAATTCAAAACATTTCTTTTTGAATGGAAAGGCCTGTGTGGCGAGTTTGGGGATTTTCCCGATGCTCCCGATACAAAGGAGGTTATGGCGAATTTTCCCGGGAATTTAAGGAGTTAGAATATTTCAAGAATAAATTTGAAAAGGGAATATTTGTAAACCATTTACAAATAGAATTGAAAAGAAAACGTTGTTAAAAAGGGAAATCATTTTTAAAGTGTAGAACCGTTATTTAAAAGTAAATCTTTTCAAATGAATAAAACGTTGTTAAAAAGGAAATCTTTATAAAGTGAATAAAGTAAATCGAATATGGTAATCGAAAGGAGTTAATCGATGTTAGTTTCATCGAAAGGAGTTAATCGATGTTAGTTTCATCGAAAGGAGTATCGATGTTAGTTCATCGAAGGGAGTTAATCGATTAGAGTTAAATCAAAGGAGTTAATCGAATATAGTTTATTCAAATAGAGTAAAGGAGTTAATCGAATATAGTTTATTCGAATAGAGTTAGAGGAGTTATCGAATATAGTTTATTCGACAGGAGTCAAGTGAATAGTTAGGTTAAACTAAGTGAATTGGTTAAGTTAACCAAAGTGAATTAGTCGAGTTAATCAAAGTGATTAGTTCAGTTAATCGAGATAAGTAAATCAAGTTAGGGTAATCGAGTTGAATTAGTCAGTCGAGTAAATAAATTGAGTTAGTCAAACCAAGTAAAACCTGTTAGAGTTAACCAGTTAGAGTTAACCAATTAGAGTTAAACAGTTAGAGTTAAACAGTTAGAGTTAAAACAAACATAGTTATTCAGGACGAGTTGCCATTTAGCATGACTGCTAGCGTAATTCGCAGGGCTGTAAATAGCCTACGACGGTTGGATGTTTCCTGAGGGAATCAGGCGTAACCATTGTGATCGCTGCGATCTAGAGTTGAGCGAATGGAGTTAAAGGATATAGAGTTAAGCAAAATTAGAATCTGACTAGAGATTAATAAGTTGAATGGTTTCCTGAGTATCGATCTGATGTTGGTTTCGGCCTTCGGGATTTATGCTTAGGGAGTTGTTCTCTTATTAGTTTATAGTTAGAGTCTGATAGTTGTGGAAGGATAGTGATACGTAAATAAACAATGGAAATGTTTTCTAACGTTGATAACAAATATTTTCTAAATATAGAAAATAAGGAAAACATGTATAGATATACATGATGATTGATCGATTGACATTCCATTTGGAAATAAGATCGTTGTTTGCACACGGACATTTTTATTTGATAGTTAACTCACCGACTATCGAAGTTTTGACCATTTTAACGTTGTTAATATGGAGAGACCGGTTGGATTATTATCCATAGAACCACTCTGTATTGGCATAAGCATCGCGAATCATATATGCCAAAGATAATTGAAGACGGAGTAAAATGCAAGGGCTGTTGTATAAGTCTTAGATAACAGTGACTAAGATGGATATACGGAATAGTGCCTTCGGTTTGTCCAGTCCCAGGACAACTTGTATGGACGAAGGTCTGACAGAGTATATCCAATGGATCGCGTAAGTTGATCTGTTCAAACCTATTCACGTTGGTGGCGGTGGAATTCGTTTCTCTTAGCAGTATACCCGTGTTATTTTTGGATAAGTCAATTTGTGATTTGGCGGGTATGACGATGTGACATTCTAAGTGAATGAGGATGACTTGTATGAATGGATGTCTGACAGAGTATTTCCAGAAATGTCACGTACATTGATTTCATCAACTATACCAAGAGTGGAAGCGGAGAAGGAAACTTCTTTAGCTGACACGTAATGTATGGTTGTAGACGTCAATTAGTGATTCTGATGGATCTGACAATGTGGCATTCGAAGTGAATCTGATGTGATGATAAAGCGTAGCTTCTAGCCTCATCAACCGGTAAATGACAGAAATCGGGAAGGCAGCATGGCTATGTCGGTCGCACCGAAGTAGGGTGTATAATCACCTATCTAGAGAATATTCATTTGTTTCTTAAATCTATCAATGCTGTCCCATATATATATATATATACAGGAATGGTTGCTGATCCCAACAGTTGGTGATGTACATTCGATACACTCAAGCGAAATGAGTGGTTGGTCATGTGTGGCTGAGTTACAAGATGTTCTTGTTGAACTCCAGTGTATCGTTCCTAGAGTACACTGATCGGAAGGTGGTTCCATACCTTGTCATAGTTGGAAATCCATTATCCCATACGTGCTTGCGATTTTGATTGTATACTATATATGTAGAACGTGAGATGAAAGCGTTTCTGCTAGTTGATATCTATTTGTACATAGACATTATTATAATATCAAAAGGTTTTTGATATAAAGATATTTTGCATTCGCATAAGGGAAAAACCCGTTTCGTTCTGCGGCGTGGTCTTATGAGATATCGTTTACTTGTTCATATACCTGTTTAAACTATTTTACTCATACCAGTCCCATGATTGACCCAGAGTTTACTTTGTTGTTTTCCCTAAACTCTTGGGTGCCTAAATTTGTACGGGCAGTCTAGTAGTCGGGATTTGCAGATACATTGAAGAGCTGGAGCAGGAGGCTTAAAAATCATATAGCTATAGTTTATTTCCGCTGTGTTGTAAGTGCTGTACTCTGATAAGTGCTATTGTATACATAACTGTTATATTTCAAAGTTATGTTATCTATTATATGTTATTTGTTCCGCTGTGAGGTTCGTGTTACTCTGATGTTGTGTTCTTCTTCTTCTTCTACTCTAAGTTTCTATCTTATCTATTCTCACCTTCTAATTTATTTCATTAATTACCGGGATTTTTCGATGTTTTAGTTATTGACGTCGAGCTTACGTCGATAACCAAAGTCGCTCAAAATCCGGGTCGTTACAATCTAACATATCATAGTATATATGAAAACAAACAGTAATAATTTTGAGGAATCCAGTAGGATCCATCCAACCTGTTTTTCCTACATCCACAGATGTTAGACAACATAAATAATACCAATCCCACTACGAGGTGGGATATTGCAATATAGAAGGTCGTCCGCTGTTATGCAGGGAGCAAAGGGTCTCATTCACTAAAATGTGCAGGAATATCCAACTACCAATCTTAAATATAACTAATATATATATATAATAGCAACAATTGATAATAGTATATCAATTCATCCAAACAATCATCACATAACATTCCATTATCATTTATCAATATTAAAATATGTTTATAATATTTTAAACTGGACAAGTTTAATGAGTTTACTCACTTTGGTTATTAATCGTTGAATAACGATTAATTGCCGAGAAAAAGAATTAGACGTTTTAATTCCCTTGAAATTCTCACGAGCTCAAAACAATTCCAAACCAGCTTTGTAACACCCCACATCCGTTAGTGTCACTCACAAAGGGAATGCACTAAGTTCTGTGGAGCATTTAGGGTAAAAGATGCAGATAAATTACAAGACAAACAAAAGTTAAACATCGGAAAATAAAACTTTGCTTTATTGATAAAATAGTTTGTACAATGATTTCTTTACAATATCAGAGTATCATCTGTCTTACAAAATAAAGAAGCATAAAACAACATTTATATTCCCCAATTCAGCAAGAGCCAGCCATAGCATCTGAAAAGAGAATCCAAGCAAAACTTCGACAAATCTTCTAGCTGGGAAAGAGTGACAGTCCAACTTAACCTGAGCTATACTATTCCCTCCTTTACTACCTGGGGGGGGGGGGGAACGGAAGAAAAGAAGACGAAAGAAAAACAGAGTCAGACATAAAGCCTGAGTAAGTTCAGTAACTTCCAGCATGTGAACATGGAAAAACAAAACGACATGAATTAACTGAATACAAGATAACACCATGACGATAGGGTCAGCAAGATTAGACAAGATATGCTAAGATAGGATAAACCGGATATGCTCTAATACTTTCGCCGCTTCGCTATTTCCTTGTTATACTGATTTCTATATCTCTGCACCACCTAACTAGTGTTCCAACTAGTAACGATAACGTGATCCCAATCCCTGTAGTTTACATTGCCTTCAGGCGTACATTTATTATTTATTACCCAGATCTAATCTAGGGTTTTCTATCAAGTGCTTTCTAGATTCAACTAGAGTTTACGCTATCTGCTGAACGCTTTTCGGATTCAGGGTTTATGCCACCTAGTCCAACTAGGGATTATGCTACCTGTCGAACGATGCCCCCAAGTCTAGGACACACTACCTAGAGTGGTATATGTTCCTATACTTCCCCACGCATGTATCGCGAATCGTTATCGCTTGTCTAGATGCACATGTCCTGTAATGTGCGGCCCGAGTCCTATGGCAGGGCAAATCAAGAAACACAGAACTCGGTCGGGAGCTTTCAGATATCTGCCGATGCAGATGCTAAGGTCTGTTTTTATTTCAGTGGCTATGGTCCCACTCGACCCCTCCCTCAACTAATGAAAGGAACACCTTGAAAAATGAGAACTATACGCAGGCCCCCTATGCCCTACTGTCCTATGGCCATCCGCAACCATAACTAGATAGCAAGTATATGGTCTTTTGGAGTTCTGCGCCTTTCTGCTTCACGTATCTCGATTGACTGAAGATGGATGGTAGACGACGAGTTGCTATCACAGGGCTACCGGTTTCTCGCCGAATCACGCTGGTCCATCCTCGTCTTTAGTTTGCCATATTTTGCAACCAAGGCATACCCTTGGTTCTTCTACCACATACCTTAACCTCTGTGAGCCCAGGAGGATCATCTGCAGCCTCACAGAGGGATACCAAGAGTACCCTCACGTCCCCTCGAAGCCTCGGGCTTCGTACCCCAATTCGTTGGAGCCTTCGTTTTAATCAGACGGACGTTCGCTCCTTCTCGTGTTATACTAAGAATTACTACTTAGTTCTGTTAACTAAGGTTTACCACTTAGTTTCCAGGATCGTTGTTTTCTTAACTAAGGTTTACTACTTAGCTCCTTTTAACTAAGGTTTACTACTTAGTTCTCTTTCCCGTCAATTTGGATTGGTTAAGTGTCATTAGTCAATTCAGGCTAACTTAACCCTCTTCATTTATCCTGTTAAACTGGTTAAGTGTTATCAGTAATTCATGTTGACTTAACCCTACCACAAACCAAGTTATATTGGTTAAGTATTTCTTATTACTTAACCCTACCCCTTTTCATCCTGTACTGGTTAAGTGTTCCTTTTTAACTTAACCCTGCCCGTCTGTTTTAACTAACATGTTATTAATGGTTAAGTATTATCCCTTCATGTTTTAGACTTAACCCCATTCCTTTATCACAATTTGATGGTTAAGTGTTCAAGTTTACTTAACCCTACGGTCTAGCCCAGCTAACATATCAAATTGGCTAAGTGTATTAAATTTTACTTAACCCCAACCTCTAGTCTAGTTAACATGTTAATTTGGCTAAGTGTATTAACTTTTCTTAACCCCACCGTCTAGTCTAGTTAACATGTTAATTTGGCTAAGTGTATTAACTTTACTTAACCCCACCTTCTCGTCTAGTTAACATGTTAATTTGGCTAAGTGTTTTCTAAGTTACTTAACCCTTACAAATCTTGTCTTGTTACCATGTTAAGTTGGTTAAGTGTCCCTATGGACTTAGCCCTCCCATTCTAGATTAACTGTGTCAAGTTGGTTAAGTGTTCCTATGGACTTAACCCTCCCATTCTAGCTTAACTGTGTTAAGTGTCTGTATGAACCTAACCCCAACCACCGGTCTGGTTGAATTGGTTAAGTGTCTTAGTTAACTTAACCCTACCATTCTTGTTCTAGCTTTAACTAAATAAATTAAAGCCGCGACCACTCACGTTAGACAGATATTGTTGCGAATACTGGATATGCCGGTTGGTTCCGGGCAGGTTTACATCGCAACTCAGTCTAACCTCGGGTTAGGCATATTCGTGTTTTCTATGTTCAAAGGGTTTTGATTAATTTTCAAATCAGGTTTTGACAGTAACCATCCCGTCTGTCGGATCAGTTAGGGATAGCCAGGGAGAGCAGGAAACTTGTATTTTCCAAACCCAAGCCTAGACACTATCCTCTCTGTCACCCTAGAACATTCTGGCATATTATTAAAAGAAATGTCGCTAATATACCTTTAATTTGTCTAAATTTTCATTTTCTCATTTAGGACAAATTCTATAAGTAAATTATTCCTAATTTACTTATTTCATAATTACTCTTTTAATGTAAATTGTCAACATTCATTCTTATGGCCCATTTCCCCCTCTAAATCATATTTATGCTTTTTGGTATGTAAACTATACCAAATTAAGTGTCACTAACCATGATTTTGCTAAACATGACAATTACCCCTTATCATGCCAAATTAGCTAATCCAATTCTGATTTAACATTCTAATTACAGTTCATGTCAAACTAGACTTATTATTCTAGTTCACAATTCATGTAAATGCTAGATTTACAAGTCAATACTAGATTCAAATTACACATCCTATAATTCATGTCAAATTTATCCAATTTGCATTTCTATGAACATGCCATAATACATGTTCCCAATTTATGCCAATTTCCAAGTTTATAACTACGTTTTTAGTAAATTTCGTATTTTGCCCAAATCGTATTCCCACCGTTCGTATAATCGTGATTCAATCTAGATTATAGATAAATCTAGATTCGTAGAAAATAGGGAATGAACCAAAGATGCTATGAAAAAGATAGACATAACAACTGGCATAAAATGATGATTTACTAATTACAGACCTAACGATTTTCACTGAAATTGATCTAAAACATCGAAGGACAATAGGTCTGAAAAATCTTATGACATAAAAAGGGTTGAATAACGACGTAGGTTCAAGAGCATGGGTAGACCTAACTTAATAGGTAAATTCCCAAGATCTAAAACCAAAGAAAACCAAGAATAGACAGAATAAATAATCAGGTTTAGACCCAATTTCATAGTCATAAAACTTAAGCAACACTTTCTTAGTCATGAATCATAGGTGTTTAATCACAGTTGTCCTTGTTATGTCATAGGCAATAGTTTATGTTTCCTAATCAAAGGCATAGGCTGGTGTTCATAGTCAAGGAAATAATTCTCATAGTCACAGTCATAGGCAATGTTCATAGTCATAGGCAATGTTCATAGTCATAGGCAATGCCTAATTGGTCATTGAATCATAACAGTTCTTAATTAGGTCCAAAGATATAGGCACAGATTCGAATAGAAAGATTTGGCATATTCTTTTATTCCTTTAATTTCATGTCACGAATAGAGAAAGCGTTCAAATCTAAAAAGTAACCGACTTACAGATATTAGATTAGATTCGTAGAAAAACAGTCGTTGAAGTCGTTTGAATCTTCACTTGAATCCTAGCTTGACTTGAATCTCCTCTTGAAAGTCTTGAGCAGCATTTCCTCATCTTGATTTATTTTATATATTATTTATTTATACATTTTCTCAGAGGCAGCATAAGGATAGAAAAGAATTGTGAATAGAGAAGGAGACTAGGGCTGTTTATATAGTGTAGAAGTCAACGAATCTGGTCAGAATGGCGTCTAGATACAAAAGAACGTACCAGACTGCAAATCTGGAAAAAGCAGGGGGGGTCGACCCCTAGGTCGACTACCCAGTCGACCTCGGTCCTGGGTGGGAATTTTCCCGCCCAGCCCAATCTGGGTCTGTTTTTCGAATTTGAACTCGTTTTCTGACCTATTTTGAAATTTGAACTTCGCTGAATCTTCCGGAGGCCATATCTTCCTCATACGGACTCTGATTTACGCAAACCCGGACTCGTTTTCATGTAGAATTCCGAGACGAACGCAATGGCGCAGCCCGTTTCCTTGATTTTGATTTTAAAATTTAATTCGTCCTTGATTTGTGAATCCTAGTGTTACAGAATTACGGGGTATTACATTCTCCCCCACTTAAAAGGATTTCGTCCCCGAAATCTTCAAGTTAGGAAGAATGTGTCCTACAATCCAGTCACCCATCTACTCAACCATTCAATCACAGGCATTCATTGTCCTTAAAAGATTTCTAATGCTTTCATGTTCATATGCATAGTGTGTGTATATGTCTTTATCTAATGCAAAATCAGGCGGTCTACTGATTCAGTTGACCTCCTTAATGTGAATCATGTCAGTGCCATGCGTCCAATCATGTATGTAAGCATCCCTAGTTATGTAAATACTACATGTGTGCATAGCCATTCATCCATATGCAACATCCATATGATAACATATCAATTTCAACTTACAAACAAATACATATCTGTAAATGCAATATGAAAGTGTCCGAACTGATCTAGTGCCTAATACGTATGCATATGCATCCACGAGCAACCATTAGCAACCACTCGCAACCACCAACCATAACATGTTTCAAACACATGTTTACATCCATTGGCTTCTACCTAAGGATCGAGGATACGACCTAGAGGATATACTTTGGAAAGAGAGCAACAATTATGCGCAAAGCTCCTAAAAAAAAGAAATCAAGGATGCACCCTTAAGGAAAAGGGTATGTTGCTAGTATCTAGCCTTCTTGAGCTTTACTCCACTGTATCTTAACTAATCTAACTTCACGATTGTGAAGTTCCTGATCTCCATTTCCAAAATAAACAGATGTCAATAACGGTACCAAGTATATGTACTAAGATGATTAGAGGTCTCCCTCTTATCCGCCATGCCATAACTATAAGGGTCCAAAGGTTACTACATGCTTTTTAGAGTACCTGTCACAACCATTCATCTCTCACGCAAACCATCCTAGTCGAACACGACATTCCTCAAATACAAGCCCCAAAGGCCTAAACCAATATCAGACAAGCACCCAAGGAATATCTACTCCGAATTTAGACGATCTACGTGAGGTGATATAAGCAAACTCGGTAGCTATTCACAAATCCCTACTAACCAAAAATAAACTGGTCGGACCACCAATTGGATTTGAGACTCTAGTGGGATCTTTCTACTATACAAGTACTATGGTGCAGAGACTCAACTATGGAAGTGGATATGAACAAATGCGAAGCGCTAAAACCAAAGGAAAGAGTACGAACAGCAAAACTAGACTCTTTCAATAGAACTTTACTACCTTTCTCCTAGGTACGCTTGGTGGCGAAAGTAGGTACTTGCCCTTCTAAAAATCTTGTCATTTGCCCTTAAATACATGCCTCATTACACCATAGTAAAGATACTTCCTCTTGTCTTAGGTTTTATAATTCCGTCCTCCTTTGTGAGCTAAATCTACATCCATGAATGCCTCATCCTAGGGTTGTGCTTCCTAACCAAACTCCTCATCCCCTTCCGTGTGTAACCATGTTGACAAATATCTCGAAAGCTGCTTCCATCCTACAGAAAACCCTATAAGCTTTGAAAGAAAACTGGCCGTAGGTGAAACAACCACAGCCATAGATGGAAGTCGGGCACTACTTCGCCCTTCGATGGGGTTACATCCCAGAAAGCCAGGAGCCCCAGAGACTCAAGAAAGAAGGAGACAAGAATTCAAACAGAGGAAGAGAAGATAGTGCATATGGCTTTGGGGAATATGCCTTTAAAACAAATCTTTTCTCTTGAAAATGCTTCTTTTAAAACCGTTTTGAAAATAATTTTTCAAATCCTTTATCTGATCTGGTAACCTTCAGCACTGATACCACGTGTAACACCCCACATCCGTTAGTGTCACTCACAAAGGGAATGCACTAAGTTTTGTGGAGCATTTAGGTTAAAAGATGCAGATAAATTACAAGACAGACAAAAATTAAACAGTGGAAAATAAAACTTTGCTTTATTGATAAAATAGTTTGTACAATGATTTCTTTACAATACCAGAGTATCATCTGTCTTACAAAATAAAGAAGCATAAAACAACATTTATATTCCCCAATTCAGCAAGAGCCGGCCATAGCATCTGAAAAGAGAATCCAAGCAAAACTTCGACAAATCTTCTAGCTGGGAAAGAGTGACTGTCCAACTTAACCTGAGCTATACTATTCCCTCCTTTACTACCTAGGGGGGAGCAGAAGAAAAGAAGACGAAAGAAAAACAGAGTCAGACATAAAGCTTGAGTAAGTTCAGTAACTTCTAGCATGTGAACATGGAAAAACAAATCGACATGAATTAACTGAATACAAGATAACACCATGACGATAGGGTCAGCAAGATTAGACAAGATAATCACAAGATATGCAAAGATAAGATAAACCAGATATGCTCCAATACTTTCGCCGCTTTGCTATTTCCTTGTTATACTGATTTCTATATCTCTGCACCACCTAACTAGTGTTCCAACTAGTAACGATAACGTGATCCCAATCCCTGTAGTTTCCATTGCCTTCAGGCATACATTTATTATTTATTACCAAGATCTAATCTAGTGTTTTCTATCAAGTGCTTTCTAGATTCAACTAGAGTTTACGCTATCTGCTGATCGCTTCTCGGATTCAGGGTTTATGCGACCTAGTCCAACTAGGGATTATGCTACCTGTCGAACGATGCCCCCAAGTCTGGGACACACTACCTAGAGTGGTATATGTTCTTATACTTCCCCACGCATGTATCGCGAATCGTTATCGCTTGTCTAGATGCACATGTCCTGTAATGTGCGGCCCGAGTCCTGTGGCAGGGCAAATCAAGAAACACAGAACTCGGTCGGGAGCTTTCAGATATCTGCCGATGCAGATGCTAAGGTCTGTTTTTATTTCAGTGGCTATGGTCCCACTCGACCCCTCCCTCAACTAATGAAAGGCACACCTTGAAAAATGAGAACTATACGCAGGCCCCCTATGCCCCACTGTCTTATGGCCATCCGCAACCATAACTAGATAGCAAGTATATGGTCTTTTAGAGTTCTCCGCCTTTCCGCTTCACGTATCTCGATTGACTGAAGATGGATGGTAGACGACGAGTTGCTATCACAGGGCTACCAGTTTCTCGCCGAATCACGCTTGTCCACCCTAGTCTTTAGGTTGCCATATTTTGCAACCAAGGCATACCCTTGTTTCTTCTACCGCAGACCTTAACCTCTGTGAGCCCAGGAGGATCATCTGCAGCCTCACAGAGGGATACCAAGAGTACCCTCACGTCCCCTCGAAGCCTCGGGCTTCGTACCCCAATTCGTTGGAGCCTTCGTTTTAATCAGACGGAAGTTCGCTCCTTCTCGTGTTATACTAAGAATTACTACTTAGTTCTGTTAACTAAGGTTTACCACTTAAATTCCAATATCGTTGTTTTCTTAACTAAGGTATACTACTTAGCTCCTTTTAACTAAGGTTTACTACTTAGTTCTCTTTCCCGTCAATTTGGATTGGTTAAGTGTCATTAGTCAATTCAAGCTAACTTAACCCTCTTCATTTATCCTGTTAAACTGGTTAAGTGTTATCAGTAATTCATGTTGACTTAACCCTACCACAAACCAAGTTATATTGGTTAAGTATTTCTTATTACTTAACCCTACCCCTTTTCATCCTATACTGGTTAAGTGTTCCTTTTTAACTTAACCCTGCCCGTCTGTTTTAACTAACATGTTATTAATGGTTAAGTATTATCCCTTCATGTTTTAGACTTAACCCCATTCCTTTATCACAATTTGATGGTTAAGTGTTCAAGTTTACTTAACCCTACGGTCTAGCCCAGCTAACATATCAAATTGTCTAAGTGTATTAAATTTTACTTAACCCCAACCTGTAGTCTAGTTAACATGTTAATTTGGCTAAGTGTATTAACTTTTCTTAACCCCACCGTCTAGTCTAGTTAACATGTTAATTTGGCTAAGTGTATTAACTTTACTTAACCCCACCTTCTCGTCTAGTTAACATGTTAATTTGGCTAAATGTTTTCTAAGTTACTTAACCCTTACAAATCTTGTCTTGTTACCATGTTAAGTCGGTTAAGTGTCTCTATGGACTTAGCCCTCCCATTCTAGCTTAACTGTGTTAAGTGTCTGTATGAACCTAACCCCACCCACCGGTCTGGTTGAATTGGTTAAGTGTCTTAGTTAACTTAACCCTGCCATTCCTGTTCTAGCTTTAACTAAATAAATTAAAGCCGCGACCACTCACATTAGACAGATATTGTTGCGAATACTGGATATGCCGGTTGGTTCCGGGCAGGTTTACATCGCAACTCAGTCTAACCTCGGGTTAGGCATATTCGTGTTTTCTAAGTTCAAAGGGTTTTGATTAATTTTCAAATCAGGTTTTGAAATTAATCATCCCGTCCCTCGGATCAGTTAGGGATAGCCAGGGAGAGCAGGAAACCTGTATTTTCCAAACCCAAGCCTAGACACTATCCTCTCTGTCACCCTAGAACTTTCTGGCATATTATTAAAAGAGATGTGGCTAATATACCTTTAATTTGTCTAAATTTTCATTTTCTCATTTAGGACAAATTCTATAAGTAAATTATTCCTAATTTACTTATTTCATAATTACACTTTTAATGTAAATTGTCAACATTCATTCTTATGGCCCATTTCCCCCTCTAAATCATATTTATGCTTTTTGGTATGTAAACTATACTAAATTAAGTGTCACTAACAATGATTTTGCTAAACCTGACTTATCATGCCAAATTAGCTAATCCAATTCTGATTTAACATTCTAATTACAGTTCATGTCAAACTAGACTTATTATTCTAGTTCACAATTCATGTAAATACTAGATTTACAAGTCAATACTAGATTCAAATTACACATCCTATAATTCATGTCAAATTTATCCAATTTGCATTTCTATGAACATTCCATAATACATGTTCCCAATTTATGCCAATTTCCAAGTTTATAACTACGTTTTTAGTAAATTTCATATTTGCCCAAATCGTATTCCCACCGTTCGTATAATCGTGATTAAATCTAGATTATAGATAAATCTAGATTCGTAGAAAATAGGGAATGAACCAAAGATGCTATGAAAAAGATAGACATAACAACTAGCATAAAATGATGATTTACTAATTACAGACCTAACGATTTTCACTGAAATTGATCTAAAACATCGAACGCCTATAGGTCTGAAAAATCTTATGACATAAAAAGGGTTGAATAACGACATAGGTTCAAGAGCATGGGTAGACCTAACTTAATAGGTAAATTCCCAAGATCTAAAACCAAAGAAAACCAAGAATAGACAGAATAGATAATCAGGTTTAGACCCAATTTCATAGTCACAAAACTTAAGCAACACTTTACTAGTCTTGAATCATAGGTGTTTAATCATAGTTGTCCTTGTTATGTCATAGGCAATAGTTTATGTTTCCTAATCAAAGGCATAGGCTGGTGTTCATAGTCAAGGAAATAATTCTCATAGTCACAGTCATAGGCAATGTTCATAGTCATAGGCAAGGCCTAATTGGTCATCGAATCATAACAGTTCTTAATTAGGTCCAAAGATATAGGCACAGATTCGAATAGAAAGATTTGGCATATTCTTTTATTCCTTTAATTTCATGTCATGAATAGAGAAAGCGTTCAAATCTAAAAAGTAACCGACTTACAGAGATTATATTAGATTCGTAGAAAAACAGTCGTTGAAGTCGTTTGAATCTTCACTTGAATCCTAACTGGACTTGAATCCCCTCTTGAAAGTCTTGAGCAGCATTTCCTCGTCTTGATTTATTTTATATATTATTTATTTATACATTTTCTTAGAGGCAACATAAGGATAGAAAAGAACTGTGAATAGAGAAGGAGACTAGGGCTGTTTATATAGTGTAGAAGTCAACGAATCTGGTCAGAATGGCGTCTAGATACAGAAGAACGAACTAGACTACAGATCTGGAAAAAGCAGGGGGGTCGACTCACAGGTCGACTACCCAGTCGACCTGGGTCCTGGGCGGGAATTTTCCCGTCCAGCTCAATCTGGGTCTGTTTTTCGAATTTGAACTCGTTTTCTGACCTGTTTTGAAATTTGAACTTCACTGAATCTTCCGGAGGCCATATCTTCCTCATACGGACTCCGATTTACGCAAACCCAGACTCGTTTTCATGCAGAATTCCGAGACGAACGCAATGGCACAGCCCGTTTCCCTTGATTTTGATTTTAAAATTTAATTCTGCCTTGATTTGTGAATCCTAATGTTACAGAATTACGGGGTGTTACAAGCTTCATAGCGTAGTCTGCTCCATACAATTCCAACGTGATAGACTGTTCACCAATTTGACATCGTATGAGAGAGATATCACATTTACAATTGTGTACACTATTTCAATCAAAATTAAACTTATATATATATATATTTAAATTTGGGCCTTACCACTATAAACAGGCCCAACATCACACCTTAAAACTCACAACCCGCCTGAACAGTACCATCTTCTTCTTCTGGTTACGAAGACAACCAGCTCTCCTTCAAATGTCGTGACTTCCCATCGACCTCCCCACCTCATTTGTCGATGATTCCCAGAACCAAGACCACCGCTCAAATCCTATAAATACCATGAGTTCAACCATGTTGTCATCACCAGCTGATGACCAGACGACCTACTTCGATGCCCTCGCTTGCGTCTCGACTCAATAATCCCGATGGTGGCCTCGACTATGCCTGCCACCCCTTAAATCTCTCATGTGCCTCTTCCCTACGTCGACTGTCCTGACATCAAGCTCCAGGAAGAAGAATCACGACCTGATTTTCTTACATGCATCGAAGCTTGTAAGGAAACAAAGCCAACGGATCTAACATACATCAGTTCCATTGAAGATTAAATTTTATATCAATTTTTATAAAGCTTTTTATTTTCAAAGCCATTGGAAGAACACGACTTTTTCTTTTGAATGCAAGAAATGAAGTTGTCTAGTCGTTTATATAGAAGAAGGGGGGACAAAAGGTACAAAATATAGTGGCTAAATTCAACATTAGGCCTGTGATAGGTAGGCGACAATGTGCGTTTTCATTAAATTTGCTTAGGGCTTAAGCTGGGCTTCGTACAACACAGGGTGAGAAAAAGAAGAAATAACATAGGCCTACACTGGATTTTTAACTAGGAAGTGATAGGGTAGATTTTATTTTAGATTTGACTTGATTTTATTTTTATTTTTAGTTTTAAATAATAAAATTTAATACGATTTGATTTTAAAAAGATGTGATTTGATTTTTCATAAATATGATTTGATTTCTAAGATATTTTATTTAAAAAGATATCGATTTGATTTCGGCATAATATATATATATATATATATAATATACGCACAAAACTTACGCACAAAGTAACACGCTCAAGTGACAACATATGAGCTTCAATCGCGATGAAAATTGTATTCCTACAATAACTTAATATTCTGGACACGATGAAACTGGTTTCGTCGAATTTTGAGATTGTTTGTAAAACTTCCTTTTTAATTTCAAACGGTTAAATAATACACATTTATTTTGCGCATGGCCACAAAATAAATCCAATTAAAAAGAAACTGAAAATCTTACGATCACTGTTTCAGATGAAAATATCTCCCGAGATCTCCTTTGATATCTCATTTCAGGCATCTTTCGAAACGAAATAACAAATTTCACTGTAAATCTCTTTTTGAATATATCGTCGAGATATTGCAATATTGAACGATATATCGACCGAGACAAGATACTGAGATATCACCCAAGATCTTGGTTTTTTTAGCTAAAATTCAAACTTATGCCTAAACCAAAACAATAATTAAGAAAATCCAATCCAGCCACGATGATCTCCTTCTATTTTATATTTTGCATGTTAAATGAGCATATCGAATATTAATATATATTCTATAATTCTTACAATTTTCATATTCATCATTTTTTTACTAACATGTTACCTATGAAATTATGTATTTTATGTTCTACTTATATTGAATTGTTTTATGATTTAGATCCTTTTTTGTTCTTTGTCTAAAAATAATTCATGTTCATGGATCATAAGTTGTAAGCATTAATCTATTTGTATTGTGTTATTTATTTATTTATTTTAAGCATATTATAATTTATTAATATGAATGCTCTTTCGTAAATTAAGAAAGATGAGGTGTTTTTGCAATCCAAGTTTTAGTTACTATTTTTATAATGGCATTCATGAAAATTACTGTGTAAGAATATCAATTTTTAACATACCATATACCCTGAGATTGTTCCGATATGAGCATCAAGACCTGAGATGGAAATCTGAGACAAACCTCCGAGTTAGACTCATCTCATCCGAGATCTCCCCCGATACGAGATCAAGTCTCTAAAATCATCGATATGAAACGCGATTGATATCTGAGATTTAAAACCTTTCTTACAATAATTAATCACTACGGATATAATAAAATAAGTTTCGTCGAAAACGGAGGTTGTTTGAAAGTAGGCTATTCTTAAATTTCATATTAAATTGATAAAATATAAATTAAATTCAGTAATAATAAATTATTATTGTCGCATATACTCAAATAGAATATCATATAGCTTTAAAATAAGCTAATACGGATTTATAACTTGATATTTCCATTTTCAAGTTGAATCGATATTCAATTTATACTAAAATCCTTTTATTTTATTAAATAAATCGTTATGGTTTATAAATGATTCCATTATGACTTTCTGAAAATTTGATTTGGACATAACTTACAATTTATTAAATGAAGTCTCGAATTTTCACTTTCATTTTAAAATTATAGTTCAATATATTCAGACGTTTCTTATTTCAAAGAAATCGACTTATAATGAATCATACATATTCAATTAAAGTTCAAAACATAAAACTACAAACTAACGCGATATTGCAAGATCTTTTAATTTAATTATAAATTATAAGTTTAAACTTCGTTTAAATTAATAAATTCTACTAAAAATCCATTTATATTACCAATTCAACATTTAAAACTAATTTAAATGTTTGAAATTTAACGCTTAAAAATCCGGATCGTTACATTCCTTTCACTTTAAAAGAATTTCGTTCCCGAAATTGCAGGGCTGTAAATGTTCTATAACTCTTTTAACTCCCCGCGACCCACTTGGTTAAAACCTTACACCTCATATCTCCCCAACTTAGTTCTTTACCAAACTTGCAATTCTCATGTCCATACTCAAATTTCCATGATTCATCTCAATTGACCTATCCACCATTTTCGGACAATCCATCGTCACATTCTTATCTTCAATCCATATGCTCTTCGGCATATTTCGACATCTATTCAAAATGATTTAAAATCAATTTATCAACTTCATTATTCCACTTTAAATCTTATTAACCAATTCTGGGTTTCTTATTTTAATTACAATCGACAAGTCGATTTCTAATTATCGAAATTTTCTTAGAAATTTTCTAACTCTTTAAATTTTCGAGAAATTTCGCCAGCGTCTCCTTTGCACGGCTCAATCGGTACAACTACAACTCGCCTCTCTAGGCCTTCTTCAATCCAAATAAAATAGAAAGCCAAGCTGCTTACCAAATAAGCTCATAAAAATCTCATACTCAATTAAAATATAAACTTGTACCTACATATCTAGCATTTAACTCTGTCTCTTCCATTTTCTTACCAAGTCAGCATATACCCATGCATTCCTAGTTGATCTCCAATCAATTCATCCTCAACACAATTATTCTCTTATACCAAAGCCAAATTCCATTTCAAACACAAGTTCCATTCTTAATTTCAAACTCTTAACTCACTAATCCAACATACTTAACCTAGTTAAGTTTCATACACATATTCCATTAACTAATTAATTTCTCTAATCAGTTATCTTCATCTCAAAATTCCAAAATCTAATTTTTATTTTTCAAAAATCAATTTATTTAACTCACATGAGTTCATATTTGTTCAATAATTCAATTATGGATTTCATTACTAGAAATCCAGATTTCAATCACTCAGATACCTTTCATTTTTTCTCGTTTTTAATTCGAACAATGTCTTCCTGGGACGTTTTTTAACAATTTAACCTTTCTAAAAGCAAACTTTTCCTTTCAGGATTCAAAACAACTTGTTTTCTCAAAACAATTAAAAAACAACATCCTTGGTAGTAATTCATCACTTAAATACTCGAAAATGAACACTGATGATGCGGTCATCATCATTAGGGTTATTTTCCAGCGACTGAAGTGAGTTCAATACTATATCATCTTTAAAACTCGTTCTTAAATACTTCCATTCGGAAGTTACTTTAAAATATCCTTCTCAATGGTTGGAAAATATTTCTAAATCTCCCAGGATCTTAAAATTTTCATTATTTAATCAAAAACTCATTTATAAACCCTTTTGCTAGTTTCCAGAGTTTTAATTCCAATTCAGTTTTGAATCCAGACTTAATCCGTCTGATTTTATATATTACACTTATCTGAATTATGATGGGTTATTTTAACCATCTTAATTATAATCTAACTAGATTATAATCACAACCAACACATCCAGTGTACTATAATAATCCCAAGATAAATACTTTGTTTATATAAAAATATACTTTGGTTAAAATTACTCCATTTACCCTTTTTCAAAACATATTGTCGGTTCATTGTATTTAAATGTTTAGAAACCTTTATCGATGCAGCGGATCAAACTGATCAGCCAGAATTCATAAACCACTCAACAAACCAACCAACATAATGTAAAATGTTTTTTTATAAAACTAACTAGTACGATCTCTCATATATACACTCAACTCAATCTAGGGTATTACTACCCCTATCTCTAGTGAGTTACACCACAGAGCCAAGATTATCACTTAACCTTAAGCTCTAATACCACCATAATGAATCAATCAATTTCCAATCCTGGTTATTGACACAAATGCGACGAAACCTAATCAAGCAATATAAATTTACTGGATCATTAATAGAAAGAAGTTATAGGATGAGAAGTAGAAAGAAAAGTTAGAATAAAAGAAAAGAGGATCACAATAACACAAAATTAGAGCAGACATAATCTCATAGCAGAACGAATAAAATATGTTATATAGCATAACTTTTGAAATAGAATTCTGTAATGAATATACATGCCATAATCAATGTACAATACATACAACACAGCAGAAATAAATAGTAGCTATCTAAAGTTGAAGCCTCCTGTCCTTGCTCCTCCAAGTATATTTGAAAAATCTCGACTACTAGAGTTCCCGTACAAATTTGGGCATCCAAAAGTTTAGGGTAAATTAAAACAAAATAAACACTGAGTCAGCCATGGGACTGATATGAGTAAACTCCAACCACATGAATTAAATTTTAAAAATCGTTTTTTAAAGGAAAGGATAATCGTAAAACCGATCCACACATAAACACAGATGGTTTTTACCTCACGGTAACCCAAAATATTCTTTATATTGACACTATTTTGACATTATAATAGTGTCCAATGAATCAGTAGAAATCTAGCGAAACGCTTGCATCTCATGCTTCATATACGTAGTATACAATCAAAAAACGCAGCGCTTATTGGTTAATGGATTTCCAACTATGACAAGGTATTGAACCACCTTCCGATAGTGTATCTCTAGAGAGAAATACACAGAGTTTAGCAAGAATATCATGCAACCCAAGCCACACATGATCGACCACTCATTTCGCTTGAGTATACCAAGTATATTATCAGTTTATCACCAACGGTTGGGATCAGCAACTGTTACCGAATGATACAGTAGCGATAGAATAAAGGTACAAATGGATTTTTCTCTAGATCAGGTGATAATACACCCTAATGGGAGCGACCTACATAGCTATGTTGCCTGCCCGATTTTTTTCATTTCCTGGTTGTGAGGCTTGAAGTCACACTTACTTTTTTGAAATGTCACATCTTTATTCACTTTAAATGCCACATGATCATACCCACCAAATGATTTATTGATTTCCCCAAAAATATCACATGCATAAAGCTAAAAGAAATGAATTCCTCCACCACAAAACGTAAATAAGTTTGAAGAGATCAATGTACATGATCTGTTAGGCATACTCCATCATACATTCGTCAATACAATTTGTCTTTGGATTGGACAAACCGAAGGCACCATCCCATCAATCTATCTTAGGCAATTTCTACCTGGGATTGATAGAACATCCCTTGCACTTTACTCCATCTTCAATTTTATTTAGAAAATTTGATTCACAACGCATGTGGCCATATATAATGGTTTTCATATAATAAACCTGATTCCGTTCTCTTCGTGTTGACAACGGAAATATAAAATGGGATAAAACTTTGATAGCCATTTGATTAACTATCAAAGGAAACACCCATCTAACCAACGATTTTATTTCCAAATGATAATTTTGCGGATCAAGCATCAAGCAACACTGAGCCCTTTATATTAATTTTTTATGTTAATTTATCATTTTCCAATTTCCCATTTTCCGTTTTCTATATCTTTCCCCGGATATTACTCAAAACCCATTTGGCCTCTTAGGATTCTTGGAACAACATTTCCATATGTCACAAACTTTTTATTTTTTTGTATTCCATAAAAAATTTTTGTTATCATCGGAAACATTTCCATATATTTGCAAATTCTTATTTTCTATATTTAGAAAATATATGTTATTAACATTTAAAAACATTTCCATAAATTCACAATACCATATATTCTAATCAACCAAAACATTCCACTACCTATGCTTTGAAAACATTTCTGATTATATTTGGAAAACGTTTTGAAAATCCATTTACTTGGTTTTAAATTAATATTGTATAAAACATTATTACAACAACTTAACCCATTAATCACTCATTAACTAACCGTATCACTTGAAAAGAGTGCTAGAGTAGGATCGAGTAATATGGAATAAAATGACTTAATGGAAATGCTGATAATGTGATATTCTAAACTATGCAATAGTTATGCAAGTAAAAATTTAATGAACTAAATATAACGATATCATAGATAAGTAGTATGTAAATGCAGTAAATAGAAATAAATGACATTTGGGATTTTTATACTGGTTCGGAGCACTGTCCTACGTCCAATCCCATATCCTTCTGGAATTCTACTAAGCAAAACCCCCACTTCACCCAAAATAACATGTTAACACATACCAGAGTAGTCAAACTGGATTTCTTGCTTGAGCAGCAGAACATGACTTCAACGAAACAACAGTAGCTTTTACTTTTTATATGTGTTCTAAGTAACACGGATTTGTCACAATTTGAGTACACCCTTCCTATAATATTATCCTCAAATATATGAAGTGATTGTAAAGATTTTAAGGAAGTAAATTTCTTTTGAATCAAAAAGCATGAAAATAGAATCAATGATTCAAAGAAATTAGAATTATTCTGAGAGCTTTTGAATGCAAATAGTGTAAGAGAATAGAATCAGAAATTAAGACAAGAATCGGTGATTTGGAAAGTGATGTTTGTAGTGTATAAATAGTATACAAAGAGTAGTAATTATTCTTGAAGAGTTTCAATCAAAAGAAGGAACCATCTCTCTTGAAATTAGATTGAGCCTCGTCATGAAAGAAGTGTCTCTTTGCTGGAAATGGCAGTTGGTAAGCATCGGTCGACTTGTAGAAAATGATCGGTCAACTGGGGGAATTTGAATATATATATATTGATGCACAATTGCACAAGGCTATGCACTTTGTTCAACACCAATCGAATTGTGGAATATCGACTGATCTATGCATAAAGGCCCAATCTTGACACTTGTGTGCCAATACATAATATATATTTGTTTGCTCTTTTTTTGTTGTTTGTTTTTTGATATTTAAGGATAGATTTTAACAATATGTAACACAAATAATTCACACATAAATAAATAAACATTGATTGACATAGAAATGTGTTTATTTTATGCTCTTATATTTTATCTTTTGTATATAAATAAATATTACTTGGGTATTATTTTGTTATTTTTACAGATAGTCCAACCCAGCCTGCATGCAACCAGAAATGTAGAGAAATAGAGTTCAATTTGCTGTGTATTTGCATTTTGAAGAATTGTAGATGAAGATATCACATCTAGTTGCTGTTGAACAAGAAAAGGAGTGATAAAAAGGCTTTGAACATCACAAATCAATGAAGAAATGTCAAGGAAGCAAGAGGAAAAAGAGAAAAGGCCCAAATTTGCTTTATTTATCAAAGGCCCATTTATGTTTCTCATTGTAAACCAATTAGTGATGTAATGACAAGGCCCAGTTATCATTAGGGTTAGGGTTAGGGTTTGGCTATCTACCCTATATATACCCCTGTAATAACCTTGTAGCCACCATCCTATCTCATCTCTTATTCCATTGTTCTAATAAAAGTTCTTCTTTCTCTTTTATTTTCTGCATTTTTTTGTTTTCTTAACAACTAGTGTTGTCTATACGATTAGATTCGGTAGAACACTATTTGTAATTTTGCACTTATTTGCATTAGTGATTTACCGTCTGATTAGATTCAGCGGAAATCCTAATTTTAATTCTTGTTTGTTATTTCAATTTCTGCAATTTCAATTTCTGCTTTTATTATTGTCTTAGGTTAAATTGGATTTAATTAGATTTAAATCTAATTCATAGTTTTATTTCTTTTCCATTGAAATTGTGATCTGATCGTCGGTTCAGTTAGATCTGTTCTAAATCAAATCACAGTTTTAATTTTGTTTTGTTTTATTTTCAAAATCAACCTCCAAAGTTCGTCTAACACGCCCACGAAACATATAAATAATAAAATTTAACTTTCCTCCCTGTGTTCGACCTGTATGCTACACACCTGTATGCTTTCAGAATTTATTACAAATGTCGCGCTTTTCTAATTCATAGACTAGCGTCGATCAAGTTTTTGGCGCCGTTGCCGGGGAGGTAACGATTAAATTTTATTATTTATTTAATTTCTGATTCGTGTTAGTTTTATTTATTTATTCATTTTTTTTGTTTTTTTTTGTATATATAAAAAAAAAATAAGAAATTCTTGGTTATTGGATTGGGTGTTGATACTGCAATATCATAAATCAAGAGCAAAAGAAATTTATTGCCAGAATTTTCTTTGATTCCTTTCCTGTTTTCAGTACATCCTTTCTTCTTTTCGAAGTTAAAAAAAAAAATCCTTTTGTAATTTTGTTTCCTTTCGCTGCCTTCTGTTCCCAAATTTTATAAGCTCCTTTACCATCTTCTCTTCAGTCCATCCCGTTGCCTTAACCACCAGTCCCCTCTCCCCATCTTTATTACGAACAGCCAACTCCTTTTCACGCAACCATCAAAACACCTCACTCCACCCAAGCAACTTCTTCAAATATTCCCCTACGCAATTTCATAATCACCATTCACGTTCATCCCATCCACCAAATAGACTTCATCACTTACAATTTCCACAGCACCCTCATTCACAGTAGACCACAGTTCTCAACATCATCATTTAAAAAAAAAAATCACCAACTTCAGGAATCACCACCGAAAACCATCTTATCTTTACCGCAAACTCGCAGTTCATTTTCACAACACCACTACACAGCATACCACCCAAACCCATTACCGCCCCAATCACAAAACAACAGCCTATTCACGTTCAACACGGCCTTCACAATACGTCCTTTCTCACCAAGTCCATCTATAAACCGAACCTGCAAATCCACATCACAACCTCCTCCAACAACGTCATCACCAGCCAATATTTTCACCCATTCTTCAATCATCACGTTTATTCACACCTTCACAAAATCATCAGTCATCACCAGCCCAAACTGCCCCGCCACCATTCAATACCCCCACCACCCAGTAGCAAAACTCTACACCATCCGTACCCAACCTTCAACACTACAAAATCCACCTTATCAGTCAACGTCCCATCCTCTTCCACAACATCACCACAGACTTCACAAGCCAAGAACCTACTGCGAACAGCTCATCCAAAATACCCAGCTTGAACCCATTCAACAAAGACCTGAAACCGCTACAGAGTTCGTGACCCACAACGGACCAGTCCCGATCACCAACCACAGTCCCTTCATCGCAACTCGCTGAACCCTAAATCCAATACCAAGTCACAGACCCCAAAAGAAAACCCAATTGTTCGACACCTCAACCCAAAATCTAGCAAACCCCCAAAAATCGAACTTCTCACCACAAACAATATCGCACGGCAAGAATAAAATCAAACGCAACCCTAGGATTTTGAATCCAAACCTGGAAGAAGCTTTTAATTTTTCTTGTGAGATCTCTCCTGAAAAGGAAAAGGAATCCTCTTCTGACCACGATTGTTGTTCTGATTTAAAGGGACGGATTTATTTCGTGGTTCTATAATTTTGTGTGTGGTCCTTAGTTGAGTACGTGAGATATGTTCTTCTTTTTGCATGATTAAGTGGGGCGTGATATTGTTTTGATTTTATAGACGGTGCGCCTGTTTTTGTGTGGTGTTAAATTGAGAACAATATTTGCTGTTATTCTCTTCTAAATACCAAATTGGTTTGACTGTTTTTGGTACGTTGTGCATTCTGGAGAGGTGGATTTAACATCAGGAATGTTTCGACTAGGCATGTTTTAATTGGTTGAGTGATTTTGATTTAATTCTAAAGCAACATTTTGTTAGTTTATTTTTTTTCTTTTTCTTTCTCCCTGGTCTAGTTTTCGTTTTTGTTCCATTTTCTTTTCTCTCTTTCTTTTGCTGTTTATTTGCTCTACCAAAAAAAAAAAAGAGTATTTTTCAAAAACAGGTACAACTGAAATTAATAGAAGGGGACAACAACAGAAAGCAACGGACGATTCAAATGGGTTGGAGCGGTTGCACACCAAGTGGGGTGTGAACGCGCTAGCACTTCCCAAATTCACTGGAGGACTGCCGATCAAGGTGAAAACTTTTAAAACACTACAGGTGCTCTGCTGCAAAGAAAAAAAAATATATAGACAATTGTTGTAAATCTTCTGCAGGGGCAGCGGCTTGAATGTAAATTTTTAATTCTGCAATTTATATTTCTGTATCTGTTCTGTGACTGATATTTCTGAATTTGTGGTGAGGAACGGTTTTCCATAACTAATCACTCTCAGCGATTTTCAATTTTAACACGTGATTTTGATTTTCAAAATAATATAACTGAAAAGTGGTGCTTTGTGAAGTTGACTGTCTCGTACAATTGGATCGCGGATATATATTAGTTCAATTTATTGAACTATTAGCAAAAGAGGTTGCATACTACCCGTAAAACATTGGTCGTATCCCTTAGTTTTATACTATACGTGAACGGCCATAAGACCCTCTTCCCCCTTCCAATTGAGTCAGTTAATTAATAGAGCACAACTCATTATTTTATATTATTTTGAATTGAGAATAATTTCTATCTTGCCGTGATTTCATTTCAAATGTCTAATTCAAAAAAATCATTGAGAGAAATGTGGGATAATAGTCGAAGTAGACGTCCTCTTGAAGAATATGAGTATGAAAGACAACTCATGAGGCAAAATTTTCCGAAATTTGGTGAAGCCAATGTCAACAATTTTCAATATTCTCAAAATGATCAAAATTTTCAAAACCACAATTATAATCGAAATGACGATTTCAATTCAAATTTCAATAGTATCGATTATGAGTCACATCCACATCAAAACGGTTTTGAATCGCAAAATAGCTTTGATCCACATCAATATAGGGTTGGAAATCAATTCGAAAATAATTTTGAAAATGATTTTCAAATCGACCAAAATTTTCAAAATTATAGCCCATATCAACATCTTGAAAATGACCAAAATTGCAATTTTCACTCGAATTTTAACAGTTTTGGTTATGAACAAAATTTCTATGGTCAAAATGATTTCCAATATCATTGTCAGTTTTCTGAAAATTCAAACAACTACCACATTGGAAATAATATTGATTGTGAAATTGATGTGGATTATAATTTTGAAAATCAAGAAATCCAATGCGATGGCTCTCAAATCAATGACTCTGAAGTATGTAATTTTGATGAGAGGGCGGAAAGACTAAATAAAAAGGCCGATGAACTTCTTTGTTTATTGACATCTTTGAAAGAACAACGGGAGCAACAAAATCAAATTCAAACAAGCGATGAATCAGGAAATAATCCATTCTTTGCTGACATTGAAAATTTTCAAATGACGACTTTTGAAATTGAGAATAATCATCTTGATGAAGTTTTTCAAAATTCAACCAATGATTTGAACATCAACTCTTTTCAGGAAGAAGATTTAAGCTTAAATTTTGATCTTCATCTTTCAGGCTGTCAGAAACTTGAAATTTTTGAAATTGAACCAAATGAAAATGTTGAATTTTTCAAAAACTCAGAAGTGGAAATGGATTTTAATGAACATGAATTTCTTGATTTGTACGAGGACGAATTGCCAAATAAGGAAGAAGTGGATTCACATCATGAGTTCGAAAATTTTAACTTTGAAAGAATTTCAAACGAATTTGAAATTGTCAGTGTCGAAATTACGTTGTCAGTTAACGATGAGAAATGTGATCTCACTCAGATTTTAAATTTCACTGAATTTATACACGATCACAAGTTTTTGAAAAATTACACTGACAAATTTGTTGAATACATGAATTACTTTTGGAATGCTGGCTTGGTTGAAAAACTTCAGGTTAGGACGACCCTAGATATTTATCTCCTGGACTACAAGTCGAGGTATAAAGATGAGATGGTTTTCAAAAACTCTTGCTTGTTAGAAAACATGTCTAGACACAGTGAGAATGGGACTCATAGGGCAAGAACCAAGTGTGGGGGGAAAAGTTGGTGGCACTCTTTGCATCGCATGCATCGCAAACACATATATCATTGTACATATGATTTTCATTCGCATATAGTGGCTAAACTCCATTTCATTCTTCAAATAATTTTGCATCACATTCACCTTTGGGTGCGATCTTTCAAATTTAGAAAAAAATTACAGTGTGGACACTGTTTAGTTTTAGTGTGGGGGGGAGTCTGCATTTCACTCATTTTTCATTTTTTTTCTTTATTTTTCTTTCTTTTCATTTTCATCATTTAAATTGGACCTTCATGCATTTTAGACTGTAATAACATACCATAATTTATTTTTATTTTTTTTGAAATACGACTCATTTTCAATTGATACAGCAAAATAAGTTTACAATTTTTAGCCAGTTGATAGTATTTTTCTCTCTCAACTTAGATCGAATAGGAAATATAATGAAAAGTTTAATTTTGAGGGATAATAGTGAACCGGTACATAGGGAGATTCTTAGGTGATGGCCATGAAATCTATTCTATATTGTAGACTTTGTTTAAATAAGTGGAGGACTTAAAATACTTATATTGGCTTTCAAATCTTTAAAACTAAGTTGTGTTAAGTTGAATTCGTGTAACTCTCTGTTGTGCTTATAATTTCAATAATAATAATAATAGTATTCCAAGGGTATCCAACATTGCTTGTATATCGAGCGTTGGTGTGCAAACCCGCCAAGCTCTATCCGACACGTTGTTGACAAAGTCAAAGTTGGAATATCTTGGTCTCATTTTATGAGATTGGACACCTAAGGATTACCGACACGTTGTTGACGAAGTCAAAGTCGGCCTGCACAATCCGCCAAGCTCTTTACCCACTCTCCGTTAGTCCGCGAGGCAGTGCATGGGTGGTAAACCTTGGTCTTTTTAGGTGTATGTACTTAATCATAAATTTAAAATTTTATAGAATAAAGAATAAGCGATGATACCCAAACACTTCTTGACCTTATTGATTTGACTAGCCATACATGAGAAAATTAGAATACCACTTTGCAAACTGTGCCAAGCAAACTAAGAATTTATTTCATGGCTGCACTATGTTATCGACCGAACTAACTGGCCAAACTGGAATTTAACATTTGAAAACTTGATTCATATTGAAAATTTGTGACAAGTCGAGGTATCTAAAATAAAATCAACTGGTTAGAAATTATTAACTTAATTTGTTGTACCACTTTCCTGAAATAAGTCGTGTTTTCATTTTTCATTTTTATTTGCATATGTCCACTGCATTCATGTAGTTTCATTAGAATCATAGCATACAGCATTTGGATTTTGTGGGTAGTATCCGCTGAAAACCCTCACGAGACACCACTCGTCCTACTAGGGACACCTAGAGGTTTAACGGCTTGTTGCATACGCTCAATGCAATCGTGTTTCCTACGAAAGTGTGACCTTTCTAGTTTAGTTTTTCATTTTTTGTTTTACTCGAGGACGAGTAAAAGATAAGTGTGGGGGTATTTGATTGACATAGAAATGTGTTTATTTTATGCTCTTATATTTTATCTTTTGTATATAAATAAATATTACTTGGGTATTGTTTTGTTATTTTTACAGATAGTCCAACCCAGCCCGCATGCAACCAGAAATGTAGAGAAATAGAGTTTAATTTGCTGTGTATTTGCATTTTGAAGAATTGTAGATGAAGATATCACATCTAGTTGCTGTTGAACAAGAAAAGGAGTGATAAAAAGGCTTTGAACATCACAAATCAATGAAGAAATGTCAAGGAAGCAAGAGGAAAAAGAGAAAAGGCCCAAATTTGTTTTATTTATCAAAGGCCCATTTATGTTTCTCATTGTAAACCAATTAGTGATGTAATGACAAGGCCCAGTTATCATTAGGGTTAGGGTTAGGGTTTGGCTATCTACCCTATATATACCCCTGTAATAACCTTGTAGCCACCATCCTATCTCATCTCTTATTCCATTGTTCTAATAAAAGTTCTTCTTTCTCTTTTATTTTCTGCATTTTTTTGTTTTCTTAACAACTAGTGTTGTCTATACGATTAGATTCGGTAGAACACTATTTGTAATTTTGCACTTATTTGCATTAGTGATTTACCGTCTGATTAGATTCAGCGGAAATCCTAATTTTAATTCTTGTTTGTTATTTCAATTTCTGCAATTTCAATTTCTGCTTTTATTATTGTCTTAGGTTAAATTGGATTTAATTAGATTTAAATCTAATTCATAGTTTTATTTCTTTTCCATTGAAATTGTGATCTGATCGTCGGTTCAGTTAGATCTGTTCTAAATCAAATCACAGTTTTAATTTTGTTTTGTTTTATTTTCAAAATCAACCTCCAAAGTTCGTCTAACACGCCCACGAAACATATAAATAATAAAATTTAACTTTCCTCCCTGTGTTCGACCTGTATGCTACACACCTGTATGCTTGCAGAATTTATTACAAATGTCGCGCTTTTCTAATTCATAGACTAGCGTCGATCAAACATATTGTATCACTATTCCTTTGATCTTCTCTTCTTCCTTATCATAAATCAAAAACTTGTGAATTAACATTCTTCCCCATTTTTAACTGATGATAACGTCTTGCATTCACTTGTAGATATTTTCAAAGTGTTTATTCCTTCCCCTAAATATGTGACATAAATGAAATTTCTCTCCCTGAGTACGTATCTATAACTTTTCCTGCAATAATTTGTTAGTATACTTACCTCTCTCCCTTTGTCATTGATTAAAAAGATAATAACATGATAAAAAGCATATATAGGAGTTCATAGATACATAATAGATGTTCACAAGCGAAAATAAAATATTTCAACGAGCATAAGAGACTATTTAGTACAAGTCTCATAATAGTTCATAGAAAATACAGAAAAACTTACTAGCATCACACTAAATCAAATAGTGTATGAACTAGTGCTTTCAAGAGTGGACAACGTGAATGTTGGCGTTGGCCTTTTTCCTGGATCTTGAGCCTAATTAGATGTGGAGGTAGAACACGTTATAACTTCTCATAAATTTCCGATAAATGATTTAATCTTGTCAATTTTCTTATCTACCTTCTTGTCCATCCTTTTGAGACAAGCTTCAAGTAGTAGTTGATTCCGGGCAACTAGATCATTGGAATCTCTAGTTAAATGTGATGGCATTGTAAGTTGAACATCTTCCGGACTTGGCTAAATAGGTGTAGAGGATGATTGACCTTTAATTTTGTGAGTCCTATCCCTTTTCTTCCATTCCTCAAAGGTCATATTGCTAAGGTTTGGTGGAGGAATCTTCGTCATTTTAATATTCTTGCTATTTAAAAACTTCACATCTATTTTTTTTCGAAGCCGGTTCAGGAATTTCATCATCGGAAAGCAATCTCATAATATATTCTCCATAGAAAATATGTCGCATGGTTCCTTGATTAAAGCCCAACAGCTCATCCAAGATTAATTTCATCCTATTGATTTGTACATCATCGTAGACCACATACAAAGCTCGAAAAGTTTCCGCGTAGAATGGATCAAATGTGTTGGTTATCGGTAGAATAGTACATGTTAAAGCATGATGGAGTAAGCGAGCACTTGGACGTAAACCATTAGTTTTCGTTCCATCTGAATCATCGCCAATAAAGAAGTGGCTTACTTCATCACGAGCATGAATCACATAATTTCATTCTTCAAGACTAATATCGTCAGTTGGTGATTCCAAAATATGACCCATTCTCTCAATAGAAACGAACATTTTTTTGCTCCAAACCAAACTCCATACAGAATTTTCTCGATTTCCAGGGGATTGATGATCTTAATTGAGGTTAGAAAGGAATAATTTTACCATAAATAAATTTATTTTTAGGTTATTCTTCTTGTAGTCAAGCATAGACTCAAGTCTACTTCTTTGAGCTACAAACGCACCTTTAATGAATCTTGTTTTCTTCATCTTATGCCATCTTTCAACGACCGTATCGTTATAAAGTCACTTAGACACTTTTTAAAAGATTTGAAACTAAAGTTGATTTTTTTTGTCTCTAGAACTATTAGGGTTTGAGTATGAGAGGGTGGAGTTTTAGAATGGAGTGAAAAGGTAGGTGGCGGATTTAAATGACACGGCCAAAGGCAAAATTTTGCTCTGGCCCACGTACCAGTCGACTGGTTATATTAGCACCAGTCGATTGGTGTAACAGCCTGCATTTTACGTATCTGAAGATCGTAAAATATTTTCATTTTATTCTCTGAGGGTTGGGCCATTCTCGTTTTTGATATGTTGCTTATGTCGATGTGAGACATATCCATAATTTTTACCAATTTTGTTTATGACCATTTTTCCCCTATCAGTCTTGTATAGGGCAAAACTTTTGAATCAGGTCGAATTAGAGGTTGAGACCTGTGCCTTTGGAAAGGAATTGATGGTTGTCTTTCCGTTGAGTGATTACATTAAAGATTTGGCTCATCGGTTTGGGAGGAATTGCCGCTTTAAGGTTTTTCAGTTGGCTATTCAGGTTTGGAGAGCCACAATGGGCTGATTTGGGAAGGCCCATTGGTGAGCTATTGGAAGGGTATAAATAGAGGGTGAGAGGTATGGGAAATAGTTTTATTTCCTCATTCTCTAATTAGGTGGCCTTGAGGTCCTCCTTCCTCTAACACCTTTCCACCATTAAATATCAAAATCCCAGGAGGGAAATCATCAATCTACACCATTAGAGGCTACTCTACATCAATTAAAGCAAGAGTTCATCGGATCAAGTGGTTTGGTTCGAGGTGCTTGCTCTCTGGATTCCTATTTCATCAAATTTAGCTTGTTTTGGAGAATCAGTGAGTGATATGCGACTCTCACATGGATTCAATAAAGCATATGAATGTTTGTTCATGTTTTTCATCAAGTGCAAGTTTTTTTCCATAGATCTATGCATTGGTAAGTCCATTTTCATGTAAATCACCTTATGATCTGATTTAGCAAGTTTAGATAAGTAATTTCTATGATATTTCATGTGAATGTGCAAGTTAAATCCATGATTTAATTCTCATATGTACATTTATGGTTATTTTGGTGAATTTTATACAATTATTGATGGAATTTCCATATTGGTGTTGTTGTTGACTTCGTATCACGCTTGTGGTCATATTGGATGAATCAGATGAGTTGGTTTCGTCGAATGTATCGATTTGGTGAAGTTTTATTCGAAATTGGAGTTGCATTGAGGGATGTAGGTTTTGGGTCGAGCAAGCCCTGGTCGGTCAAACACGGTGGGTCGAACACAATTGGTCGGTAGAGCCTAGAGCCGTGTCTTGGGAAGCAAGTTAGAAATCAAGTTAGGTCGGGTCGGTCCACATTGGGTCGGTCATGCTTTCGTGCCAAGTTGGGTCGGGTTGGTCTCGTATCCAGGAGTATGGTTGGTCTGATGCCTCTAGTTGGGTCGGTCTGTGTTCGTGGAGGTGGGTCGGTCATTGGTTTCTGTTCGGGTCGGTCTGAAGAGGGTCGAGCAGTCAAGTGGGCCAGTCTGTCGTGGGTTCAGGTTGGTCGGTTATAGTGAATTTTGGCTCTGTCACAGGGTCGTTTTCTGAAAATTTATATTTTTGGGTACAATTCGGATTTGAAGAAAAGAGCCTGAAAAAAATAATTTTCGAGGGCAAACCCCCGAACCCTAGCCATGTCGTCACAATTGGTGCTTATGTCCATAAACTTTTTTGGACACTATATATATATATATATATATATATATATTTGTATATATATACTTATTCAATCTATTTTTTGAAGTTCTTATATTTTTTCATCATATACTTATTTAAGTTATTGTCCATATGATTTTCAACAAATTATATTAATGAGATCAAAGATATATATATATTGTTCAAGAATACAAATTTGAAGAAACAACTCTCGATGCATTATTATTATTATTGAAAATAAAAAACAACAGGAAACTATAATATCATTTATTCGGAGTGGGAAGATGTAGACTTCTTTGTAGTTTCCTTCTTGGACTCTTCATTCGCCACATAGTTTTTGTCCCAATAGTTTGGGCTATAAGGAGGACATCTTGGCGTATTTCTCCAAGAACTACAAAAGGAAGTTGGATGCTCTAGAGAATTTTATAATGGATAATGTTTTGGTTCATGTACATATTGTTTTCCACTAATCCACAATACTATTAGTTTTAAGGAATTTAACTGTCTTACCGTCACTTTTTGTTCAGAGTATAATTCTCATTGAAGATCGAGTTGTTGTTGTTGAAGTGATGTATATCATCAATCTTATCCCTTGTTGATAGAGAGATGGATAATGTACGTCTTGATTTCTTAGATTTCGGAGTGTAACCGACATGATGGTCCTTTCGTTTGGATTATGGTTGTTTTTCCGGATTAGGAGAAATGATTTGCACGGATGAGGAAGATTGTTTCGAAGTTGAATTGTTAGGAGAGTTGGAATTTGCATTCGACATGGTTTGTTTGTTTTGAATTTTGAAAGATTTTACAGAGTAATATTGATATTATGTTTGCAACAATATAGGTTAAATCATTTTATAGCTAAAAATCCTTACCGTCACGAGTAGAAATTGAATAGTCATTAAGGAATTTTAACTATAAACCGTATATATTAATAGATAGTTTGTTAGGAAGTTAAAAATAGTGTTTATAGCAAACGAAGTATAATATTAATATATACTCTAAGAAAGACAAGAGGCACTATATAGCATAATGGCAAGATTATGTAATTACCAAGGAAAGCACCAGGGTTCGAGACCTGGTTAACGCAAAGAAAATTATTTATCTGAAAATTTTATTTTTGCACTTTTAAACTTATAAATTTTTTTTATATATAAGAAATAATTCCAAGTTCTCTGCTAAGTTTAATAAACGTATTTTCGAGTAACAGTTTAGTGAAATTATCGGCGATTTTATTTTCAGAATTTACAAATTTCAAATTTATTATTTCTTTTTCAATATTAGCACATAAGTTGCAATGCCTTGTATCTATATGTTTAGTTCTCGAATGATTTACCGGATTCTAAGATAAATTTATTGCACTTGTGTTATCTCAATAAGTAGTTGAATTAGTTAAAGTTATGATAATTTTTTAAGTATTTGTTGCATGTATATCACTTGAGCACAAGCCAATGCTGTTGATATATATTTAGCTTCACAAGTAGATAGTGAAACACAATTTTGTTTCTTGCTAAACCAAGATAATAGTGATTTTCCAATAAAATGATAGGTACCACTTGTACTTTCGTCCATGATCCTCCAAAATTAGCATCGCTATATGATACTAATTCAAAGGAACAATCTTTCAGAGAGAAAGTCCAAAATCTATGGTATTGCATAGATTACGTAATATATGTTTAACTGCTCGTAAATGTGATTCTTTAGGATTGGCTTGAAACAAACACTCGTCATTATATCTGGTCGAGTAGCTGTATAATAAAGATCCTATCATATTACGATATACTTTTTGATCAACATTTTTACCATTTTTGTCTTTATCTAAATGTGTTGTTGTACTCATGGGAGTTGGTTTACAAGATATATTTTAGATACCAAAACGTTTTATTAAATCATTACAATATTTTTCTTGATTTATAAAAATACCGTTAGATAATTGTTTAATTTGTAAACCAAGAAAATATGATAATTCTCCCATGTGAGACATTTAAAATTCATTATCGTAATTTCTGAAATTTCTTGGCATATTTTTTCGTTAGTAGAACCAAAAATAATATCGTCTACATAAATTTGAATTATTAAAATACCCTTATTATTTCATTTTATAAATAACATTTGATTAACCTTTCCAATTTGAAATCCTGGACTTGTTAAATAATTTTTAAGACGCTCGTACCAAGTACGAGGTGCTTGTTTTAAACTGTATAAATCTTTTTTCATGTGTAAATAAAGGTGGTTGTTCAACGTAAACATTTTCTTTTATATATCCATTTGAAATGCACTTTTTATGTCCATTTGATATAATTTAAAGTTGCGATAACATGCATACGAATTGCTTCTAATCTAGCAACTGGAGCAAATGTTTCTTCATACTCTATTCCTTCTTCCTGATTATATCCTTAAGCGACAAGTCTAGATTTATTTCTTGTTATATTTCCTAATTCGTCAGCTTTATTTTCATAAACCTGTTTTGTACTTATAACAACTTGATTACTCGATCTTGGAACTAATTCCCAAACTTCATTTCATTCAAACTGATCTAGTTCTTCTTGCAAAGCGATAATCTAGTTTTTTTTAGAAGATGCTTCTTTCGTATTTTTGGGTTCAATATTAGATACAAATGCAACATGATTTACTAGATTTATTTGACTTCTAGTTCGTACATTTGAATTTATTTCACCAATAATAATTTTAGGTTGATGGTCTCATAATATTTTTGGTGGAGATCTAATTTCATTATTATTATGAACAATGTTTTCATCTTCTCTAGAGTTATGAACAATGTTTTCATCTTCTCTAGAATTATTAATTTTCTGTTGAAATATTTTCATTTTGGTTATTATTTTCGACACTATCTTGATTTTCAGTGATATTTTCATTTATATTATTATAATAACGTTTTCATCTTCTCTAGAAATATAATTAATGTTATCATCATCTTGAGAATTCCTTTTTTTTGCATGGCTGACTGGTTTTTTAACCGATCTGTAACACTTTATTATAGAAAAAAATAAAAAGGATACAACTCACACGACTGATATACCAACCATATATCAGCACCAGAATAATTGTTCCCACGCATGGCAACCCACAACTACATTACTTCACTACGTTTAGTAATACATTAATCATTACTTTTCATATTTTTCATAACGCTGGAATTAAGCACTGAGACTACACAACCCTATCAACTTTTAACCATTATCGAACAGTGTGTGTACCCCAGCTCTCGACATACTGCGAGTAATCGTAGAACTACCAGCATTGTTAAACATAAACAGCAGCAGATGAGGCTGAAGTGCTAGCGATGATAACGTCAGGTGGTCTCAGTTTATAACCTAGTGGCGGAGGGATGTTTGCATAAGGATCCGATGCTTGTTTCATGCCATTTTTATTTGCTGCTTTCCTGTTTTGAAGGGCTGAGTAATTCTTTGACATAATCTCCATTAGCTTTCTCTTTTCATTACAAATGTATGGGTCAAGCTTGCCACTTTCAATTTCGACTCCCAAACTCGATATGGTGTCGAGGACTGTTTTTTCAACATTTGGCTTCATTTTTACTTGAAAGCTTGGTTGCGTTGCTTTGGCATCAACATTACCTGACACTAAGTCGAAATTATTATGAAGAATATTATCCAGTCGGAGAATACGTATTTTTCAAAACTTCATTACTATAAGAATTTTTAATATAATATTCGTCAAAAGTAACATGAATGATTCTTCTATTTTACTTGTTCTTTTATTAAAAATACAATAAGCTTTGCTTCGATCTGAATATCTTTGAAATATACCTTCGTCGGATTTCAAATCGAATTTTCCGAGTTGATCTTTAGTATTTAAAATAAAACATTTTGAACCGGAAACTTTAAAATATGAAATATTTAGTTTTCTACCGTTAAAAAGTTCATATGGAGTATTTTTCGTAAGTGATCGAATAGAAACATGATTCTAAACATAATAGGCTGTAGCAACTGCTTCTGCCCAAAAAAAATTTAGTAGCATACCTCCATTCAATAACATTCTAGCAAATTCTTGTAATGTTTGATTTTTCCGTTCTACAACTCCATTTTGTTGTGGAGTTCCATAAAACTATAAATTATGAAAAATTACTTTCTTTTTACGCTATATATCAAAATTTTCATTTTCGAATTCTTCTCCATGATCACTTTGTATATTTTTAATTTTTAAATCTTTTAAATTTTGAATTTGTTTAACAAACAATTTAAAATGACTAAATGTATCACTTTTATGTTTCAAAAATATCGTCAAGGTATATCTAGAAAAATCATCAACTATAAACACATATCTACTGTGATTTTTGGATTGAAGTTAAGTTGGCTAAATAAATCCATATGTAGTAACTCTAAAGGTGGTAATGTTGAAATGAACTTTTTAGATTTAAGTGATGATTTCATTAATTTTCCTAGTTGACAAGCTTCAATCCAGGATCCTGCTAAAGAGATAAACCTGTAGACAAACTGCTCGACTGCCCGTCTGGAAAAGAGGGCACCCGAGTTTGTAAAGGTGGAAACAAACAACGGGTCAGTCATGGGACTGGTGTGAGAGTTCTTAACCAATCTAACTAATAGTAATAGGGAAAATCCAAGGACCACGCCGCTAACGCGGAACGGGTTTACTCCAACGAATTGCCGGTGCATAAATGTTTCAGAACAAATAATAAGCAAATCGTACAACGTCATGCTTTTGAGAAAAATGGAATCACCATAAGAACCAGGTCCCATCACACAATGCAACACAAACCAGAGGATAGGGTTTTTCCTTATAGTGATTAAACATGCTAAATACGGCAAATACGAGTTTAATATTATTATTAGTATATATCAAAACATTTCAAAGTAATTGTATAAATCCTAGGAAGAATAGTATCCCATACTACTATGCCTCCATACTAGTAATACAATCAAATTCGTAGGGTCGTATTTGGATTTTGGTTTCCATCATGAGTCAAGGCTAGGGAGGAGCTCCTACCGATTAGAGACACTCTAGCTAATGTCTCAAGATCCCCCGTAGTGAACCCTTGGAAAGCTACAGGGCTGGTCCACCATACGAGTTGCGGATTAGTTATAACTGAACACACGTTTCCCAGTCCTATAGGACCTATCATCCAAGGCGCCTCATTCCATCATCCACATAAGTAAAATGTCGGACCGTGTTAAAGCCCAATCACCACTTCTAGCTAGAAAGAAACGTGTTGATCTCCCTGCGTTCCCTTCTCCCGTTTTAGACTCCGCCGATGTGTGAGGCTCGCGAAGTCACGCTATACACAAAGCTATGCCTAAACAGGCTATGCTTTGATCATCCCACAAGGCCTGCTTTTCAACAAAGCCTTTATCATATGCATCTTAGCATGCCACATCGTCACTCCATATCACAGTACCAATCCTTTGCCGAAATATATGAAAGGGTGTTAAGCAAGAGAATAAATTCTCCGCCACCAAACATTCATACATTCGACAGAAAATCAATAAATACAATATAAAGGAGTACGATGTCAGACACACATTCCATTTATAAGCTTATGCTCTGGGGCTGAGCGAAAGCCAAATCCGTACAAATCAGCACTACGTCTGGATAACTACCATTTTAGCCCCGTCTTGGGAGCAAATCAATCAAGAGCCTCAACACTAGTTACCCATTCGATGTGAAGATCGTCGGTCTTCAATCGCCGTCTTCAATTCTTCGAACGTCGTATCATTATTTGGAATGAGAGTAAACTCGGACTTTCCAAATAATTCTCGCATATATAAATTTGAAAACAATTTCATATCATTGTTAATAATTTATAACAATCTATTGCTATTTTTACTTTACATACACATCCTAAACATAACAATGTATATTTTACTCCTCCATTCTTCAATTTACACAAAATGTGTATTTGGTTTCATTATTTTTCTAATGAAAATCCACTCCTTAAAAATGTAAATTTCTAATCTTATTATTTACATTGAAAAATGTAAATTCCTATTCCTATTTTATTTACATTGAGAAATGTAAACTTATACTTCAATATATTATTATATTGAAAATGTAACTTTTATTTCATATTCTATTTACATTGGAAAATATAAATTCCTAATCATTCTTTTGTTTACATTGAAAAATGTAAACTCTTTTATTTGCATATAAAATATAATTTCTATTTCATCCTTATTTACATTGATAAATGTCGGTTTCTATAGTACACTAATTACATATAAAATTGAAACTTCCTATTTTCCTTTTATTTACATTAAGAAAAAAATGTAACTTTTCTAATATTTACATTAAGAAAAATGTAAAACTTTTATAATCATTATCTTATTTTTTAAAAATGTAACTTTCTTTAAGAACAAACTTGGAGGTAAAAATATTTATTTCGTATTTAACACATAACGGTGTGAAAATAACGTCAATTCCTAAGTTATCCATTTATACTTTAATATGGGCCAGATCTCTCACATTAGGCCTACAACTTGTGGATGCTGGAAAGGCCGGTCGGTTTCGGGCAGACTTCTCCCACAAATTGGGCTTAACCTCGTGTCTTGGCCCAATTTTTATTTGTGCACTTGGACCTCTCACATTAGGCCCAACATTTGTGGCTGCTGGATATGCCGGTCGGGTCCGGGCAGACTTCCACCACAAATGTGACCTAACCTCATGTCCAAGTACAATTTTAATTAAACATTATAATTGTTCTACTAAAAATATTATTTTAAAATGTTTCACATTTCAAAATATCTTGATTTTGGAATATTCTATATTTCCAAAATAACTTGATTTCGGATAATATAACTTACCCCTTTCAAATCTTAATAAAACTTGGGACTTTCTCGATTATTATATTAATTACAATAAACCTTTCAAAATGTCTAATTCTAAATCTAATCTTCTTATCTTAGCATATTGACAGTAAAGATGTAATCTTTTTAATTGAATCCCTTTTTATTTATGACTCATATTTCACTTACATTAAAAATGCAAATTCTTATTTTAACAAAATTCCATTCTTCCCTATATGCTTTAATGAATTCCCTTTTTAACATAAATATGTGATTTTCTAATATTTACATTTCTAACACAAAAATGTGATTAATCATTACAGAGAAAATTTCCATCTTTTTAAATTACATAAAAAGGTGATTTTGATTCCATTGTCAAATTGCTCTTTTTACTTATGCTTTAATCACATATAAAATGCAATTTTATTTAATGTAAATTCTTTAATTACATAAAATGTGATTCTCTTTCTTTGTAATCTTAATTACATAAAAATGCAATCCGCTTTCTTTAAATCTTGATTACATAAAAACGTAAATTTTGTTACATGACAAAATCATATCTTAATTGATTACATAAAAATGTAAATTTCGTTACATGGCAAAATCATATCTTAATTGATTACATAAAAATGTAAATTTCGTTACATGGAAAAATCATATCTTAATTGATTACATAAAAATGTAAATTTCAATTCAATGTCACAATTCCTTTTTCTTATTATATTTACATAAAAATTGTAAATTCTATTTCAAGGTTGAATTTATTCTTTTTATGACATTGAAAACATAATTATTTATTCATTTTAAATTACATAAAATAAAAAAATAATAAATTTTTTTATTTGCCTTAAATTACATTAAAAAAAATGTAAGTTATTTCGTTTCCTTTCTTTTACATTGAAAAATATACATTATTACATTTCCTTTCTCTTACATTTTTATACTTCTTTTTGTAACCAAATTGCAGTCTTTGTTTTAACTCTTTTATCTTGACAAAGATGTGAATTTTGTCGCTACTACATTATATTGACAAAAATATGATTTTTGTCGCAACTTCTTTATATTGAACAAAATTATGATTTTTGTCACTACTACTATATATTTTAATTTATCAATTCTAACATAAACAATATTTATATTCTAAGTTAATGACATATAAATCTATTGACATTCTGATCTAATGGCATTTAAAATTAATGACATTAAAATATTATACCATGAATGACAAATTCGTCTCAACATAAATGACAAATTTCCCTTTAGCATAAATGACGTTTTCATAAATTCTATAATAACAAATGGCATATCTGCTTTCATACAATTCTATTTAACACATCTAAATAATGGTAAAATTCATTCTTTTTCAATTCAACACAAATGACCAACAAAATGCCCTTTATCTTATTTTAACAAAAGTAGAAAACGAATGTTCTTTTCTAATTTTAACAAAAGTAACAAACTAATGTTCTTTTCTAATTTTAACAAAAGTAACATACTAATGTTCTTTTCTAATTTGACAAATGACGGTGAAAAATATAACTTTTATTTTTAACACAAATGACCGCCAAAATGCAACTTTTTCCTTTCAAAAAAAGTGAAACTTTTTCCTTTCTTTTATTACAAACATGACGGTGAATTTTTTTTCTTTTTATAATAACAATAAATATGATATCTTTTTAAATCTAACAAAAAGGAAAAATCTTTTTAAATAAAAAGACTGCAACTTTTTATTTTTAACAAAGATGACAGTGAAAATATAATTTTTACAACTTTCTTATTTACAATTAAAAAGGTGAAATCTTTTATTTACAAACAAAAAGGTGAGTTCTTTTATTTACAACAAAAGATGAGCTCTCTTATTTACATCAAAAGGTGAACTCTTTTACTTACAAACAAAAGGTAATGCTTTCTCCATTACACACAAAAATGATTCTTTTCATTTATGGCACACACAAATGAAAATAAGAAGAATAAGTCTTTTTATTATTTTCCTTTTTGTAATTGACAAAAAAAAATATGTGTAATTTTCATCGCTCAATAAACATGAAGATTTTCAATTGGTTCTCATATGACAATAACCGTGTGATTCAATCATTTCGAATTACAGACATTCATAAAAGAAAGTAAATCATCACATCTCATCCAAACAATACAGATTTCATACAATCGACAAAATAAATTTCACAGCATATATATATATATATTATATCATGGCAACGAACAATTTAATTTCAATAATTTAAATATAGAAATCTCACCTTGCTTGTTGGTCGGATCTAAAAACAAATAGAGTCAGAATTCGTTCATCACTGGTCTAGAAGGTTGTGTTGGGTGTTGCCGTCCCCGTATCACCAAAATCGTCGAGTTGTGAATTGGTTTGAATCACATGTGAATTTTAATTATTTAAATTACAGTTAGCGACGTATTTAAAGTATCGCAATCAATAAAATAGAATTTACAGTAAACCTTAGATTTGGTTACAAACTTCAGATCGAGATAACTTGAGCATTGGTGCACGGTTTCATGAACGGGAAGTTGGAGGTGGAAGGCCTTGGGGAGCGCGGTTCTCGAGGTAGGGTGCTCGGTAGGGGCTGCAGCGGGTATGAATGGATAGAGGAGGGAAAACTCTTTAAAAAAAAAGTTCAACTGGAGCTGTGTCTAAAAATCAATGGAGGAGGAGTAATTTGGGCATGAAGATTCGAGGGTTTAGGACATTAAAATAGGATGGTGGCGGCTGAACGATTCGGGAAAAAGGATTAATGAATTTTCTAATATATTTATATGTTTAATTAACAAATTAACCCAATTTGAATTTTATTGCTTAGTTTAAATCCTGGTCATGCGTTAAATGTTAGGAATCATTGATTCCTTACTTCATATACATATGAATATAAATACGAAAATAGCATGAAGAATTAATTCTCTTTATTTCCGTGCGTGAAGAATTCATTTCCTGCTTTATTTACTCCTTTAATACATATGAATTCTTTTTCCATTAATCTTTTTGTTTTTATAAAATTACACCTGTGTAACAACCCGTATTTCTAATAATTTGTTATAACATAAATTAACGCAGAATTAAATTATAAAATGGGAATCAAGGGAAACGGGCTATGCCATTGCGTTCGTCTCGGAAAAATACGCGAAATAGAGTCCGAGTTTTCGAAAATCGGAGTCCGTATGGCTCAGATATGGCCCGTCGAAGTTTTCAGAAAATTCAAGTTTTAAAATCAGATTCAAATTTAAAGAATTAGGCCAGCTGGGCCAAGGCGGGAAAAATCCCGCCAGGACCCCATGTCGACAGGCCTGTCGACAGGGGTCTTGGCATGTCGACTACCCTGTCGACAGCCCTGTCGACAGGGGGTGGTCGGGCTACTTGGCCTGGTGCACCATTTCTGATTTGGGCTTGATAGGGGGGCTTGGTTCTAGAGAGTTCCGGGATCTGATGGACCTAATTGAATCTAGGGTTAATCCTATGGTTCAAATCACTACCCTAATCTATAAATAAGACCCTAACCTACCCTAAATCATTCATTATTCATCCTAGTAACTAAACTATGCCAAAATCCATCCTCTCATGGCCTCCACCCTCTTCATACAACTCCTAAATTAATTCCTAAGTGATTTTCCATGCATACAAGCATATTTAGGCTTGTATGGTCCTCCTTAGCTTGCATTAAAGGCTTGTTTTTCTATTGGCATCATAAAGGAGGAGTCTTGATCAAGTTTGCTTGCATTTGGGGGGTTTTAATTAGTTGCATAAGGGGTTTCTTGCATTTGTTATACTCATTTGAGTCCGCATAAGCATTGTAAGCCCTCTTACCTTCATTTTAGAAACTCTAAAGTTAATGTGTGATGAAAGTTGGGGTTTATGTATGTTTATTAAGTTATGCATGTTTATGCAAGTTTGTTAAGCCATGATTTGCAAATCTATTGAGTTATGCATGTATACTAAGCCATGATTTGCAAGATTAATAAGTTATGCATGTTCATGCAAGTTTGCTAAGCCATGATTTGTATGTTTATTAAGTTATGCATGTTTATGCAAGTTTGTTAAGCCATGATTTGTAAGTTTATTAAGTTATGCATGTTTATGCAAGTTTGCTAAGCCATGATTTGTATGTTTATTAAGTTATGCATGTTTATGCAAGTTTGTTAAGCCATGATTTGTATGTTTATTAAGTTATGCATGTTTATGCAAGTTTGCTAAGCCATGATTTGTATGTTTAATAAGTTATGCATGTTTATGCAAGTTTAAAATGACAAGTGTGCATGTTTATGCAAGTTTAAAATGACAAGTTGTGCATGTTTTGACAAGTTGTGCATGTTTTGGCAAGTTGTGCATGTTTATGCAAGTTTAAAATGACAAGTTGTGCATGTTCGACAAGTTATGCATGATTATGGTAATATGCAAGTTCACTATGCTAAGTTATGCAAGTTTAACATGTTATGCGTGTTTATGGTAATATGCAAGTTCACTATGCTAAGTTGTGCAAGTCTAACATGTTATGCATGATCGTTGTGCAAGTTTGTCATGTATGTTGTGCCAAGTTCCCTCTTCCTATCCTTTATGCGTTATTACGAATAAGTAAGCGATAGAATGACGTTGGGGGGTTTTGGGTAAACTTAAAATACATGAAAATATAAGATTGGGAATTTACCTATTAAGTTAGGTCTACCCCTTGGGAATTTACCTATTAAGTTAGGTCTACCCAAGTAATTGTTTGACTTGTGATTATGTTTTGAAATGAAGTGGACATGACACTTAGAAAACATAAGTGTGGCCAACTCGAGGTTGGGTTGAGTTTGTAGCGTAATTCTACCCGGAACCGACCGGCTTAACTAGTGGCTACAAACAATAGGACCCAATGTCAGAAGTTGGTCATGTGGTGCCAAAAACCCGAGGTTAGACTAAGTTGTGGTGTAAACCTACCCGGACCCGCCCGGCCTAACTAGTAACCACAACAAGGTCTAATGTGAGAGGTTAAGGTGCAGTAAGTTAACTAATGCCTCATGATTAGGGTTAAGTCAGGGTCCACTAATACTTAACCAATTTGGGGATTCAAGGGATGAAAATGGGGTTAAGTTACACTTAACCAATTTAATCAATTTGGGGATACAAGGGATTGGATGGGGTTAAGTGGTGAACCGTTGATTACACTTAACTAATTTAATCCATGATAAGTGAAGGGTTAAATCACACTTAACCCTCTTAGGAAACCCTAGCAGCGGGTCTGTTCCGGCAGTAATCCCAGTTTGGTATCATCACAACCCTAGAGACTAGGCTAGGGCGGGGGCACGATTACTGGACGGATGTAAACGACCAAAGGGCGATGGCCGAGTGGTACAGCGGTGCGGGTCCGGCGGGCTACGGACGTGCACGTAGTCCGATGTTGGACAAACTCGAGGCACGGGTACCAGTATGTTAGGGCTATGCATTATTGCTTAAGTGTCCGGGGTTGACATCCGAGGGCTTGATACACCCAAAGGGGGACCCAGCACAGTCTAACTACAACCATACGTGGGCCATATGGACACCAACACTTGACGTGTTAGGTTTATAGGGAGCCG
This sequence comes from Allium sativum, assembly GCA_030737875.1. Lineage (NCBI taxonomy): Eukaryota > Viridiplantae > Streptophyta > Magnoliopsida > Asparagales > Amaryllidaceae > Allium > Allium sativum. The sequence continues at coordinate 171,121,313 of CM060912.1, forward strand.
ATCGACTAGACCATTGGGCTGGACCTTGTATTAAGGTCACCTCATGTTATTGGGCCAAAGCTTGGGCCAAGGGATCAATATCTGTTATGTTGGGTTGCTAGTACACCGTGGTGCAAAAACTTAACCATGTTTATGCGATGACACCTCTATCTATCTTGTAGTTAATTTACCATGCCAGTATGTTGTTATCTATGATCATCTTAGTTTCCATCATGATGTTAACTTTATTAGTTTATAGACTGATCGTAGCAGGGCTTACTCAGTCTTTTTGACTGACCCGTTTTGTTTCGCCTCTTTTCTTCCGTTCTCCCCCCCCCCCCCCCCAGGTTCTCAGGGAGGGAATACAGGAGCCTAGCTTGGATCTTAGCTGCTTTCTTGGATAGCTCATGTATGCTTTGGACTTGAGCTCGCCATGGTTTTTCTTCCACTTTGGGGATAGCTACTTTTATGTTTTCCTTTTTCAGTTTCAGATGATGTTATTTCATGTACTAGACTTGTTTATTTGGGAAATTGACATTTTGATGTACCAGACTTGTGTTTTGAAATGGTTTAAAAATCTTCCTCTGTTTTATTTACTTACTCTGTTTATTTACATATATATATATATGTCATGTCCTCCCTTGCTATATCATTATGCATGTTTACCAATAATGCCCCTCCAAAGCTAGTGCATTCCTTTGCGAGTGACCCTAGTGGAGGTGGGGTGTTTCATTTGGTATCAGAGCATATGGTTTACGAGAAGGGATAAAAAGTTTTTTCTAAAAACTTTCGAAAAGAAAAACTATTTTCAAAACCAAGTATAAAGTGTTTTCCAAAGGAAAGTCTAGTTGTTTTTAAAAGGCTATTCCCCAAAAGCCATCAGCACTATCCTTTGACTCCTCGTTTAAACTCTTTTCTTTTCGTTTCCAGCATGTCTGATAAGCTCATCTTGCCCGAAGGAGTAACGATACCCGATTGGTTTCGTCGGTACTTGGAAGCCACGGCACCGGTCCCGGGTGTCTCTAATGTTGTCTCCCCAGTCGAGGCCGCTGTTCCTCCTCCTCCCGTAGTTGATGTTCCTCTTCCTCCTTCCCCTCAGCATCCTCAAATTGACTTCGCCGAGATTTGCCGAGATTTTAAGGCGATGGGTTGCAAGAATTTCTTTGGAACCGATACTTTTGTAGAAGCAAGGAATTGGTTGAAAGAGACCGAAGATCTTTTAGCCACCTTTGATATAGGTGACCGCAGGAAGGTTTTATTAACAGTATGGTTGCTAAAGGAAGAAGCTGCACGTTGGTGGGTAGTCACCACCGCAACCAGGCCAATTGAGACTTGGGATGACTTTAGAGGAAGGTTTGGACTGAGATTCCTATCACTGAAGCAAGGGGACATGACTATTAGGGAATACATAGATAAGTTTAATCAACTGGCTCGTGTCGATTTAGACTTGGTTAATACAGCTCAGAAGAAGGCCCTACACTTTGCTCTAGGATTAAACGAGCCATTACGTGATTTGGCCATGTCTCATATACCCTTGGGGGCGACTTTCGAGAGTTTAGTGAATTTGGCCCTACTTCAAGAAGAAGGTAGCAATGACAAGAAAGAGGTCAAGGTGAATGAGTCTCAAGGCGAGAGGGTAAATTCCGGGAAGCGAGACAAGAATAACAACAACTGCAAGGACAAGCCAAGAGGGAATATGAAATGCAACTTCTGTGGTAAAGTTGGACATATAGCCAGGGAATGTAGGAAAAAGGAGAAGAGAAAGCGGGGCGAATGCTTTGATTGTGGTGAGTTTGGACATTTCAGCAAGGATTGCCCAAGGAAGCAAGGGCAAGGTCAGACTCAGTGTGCAGGACTATCTGGAGGGCGAATTCATCCCCTCCACCCCATTCTTCCAGCTCATGATAGAGGTAGTGTTTTTGTTGAAAATCTTGTTTACATTTTCTGATTTTCCCTGTTCAAACTTTGTTTGGTTCTGGCACATCGCATAGTTTTATTTCATCTAATCCAGTTGAAAGTTTTGCACCTAAGTACTAGTGTAGTTGATGATCCCGTATGTGTTTCAAATCCAATTGGGGGTTCTGCCCATTTGTCTATGGTCTGAGTGGATTTGAAAATTTCTATCTTAAGTATAGAACTCTCGTGGGATGTTTATATTCTCGGTTTCAGGGGATATGGGTTGGTTTTGGGCATGGAATGGTTGTCCTGTTTTGAAGCCATTCTTGGTTTTTGTATATAGGGTTGTGAGGCTCATGATCCGCCTCGGTAATACCCTAGAAGTTTCTGGTAACCCTATGGGTCCCATCATGTTATGTTATCTTGAATCCCTCACTCGTCTATCGATAGGTTGCAATCTGTGAGGGTGGTCCGAGAATATCCTGATATCTGGGGATAGATTTCCGTATTATCTGGTTGGTAATGCCAAGCCAGTTTCGTGGCCGGTTAGGCACATGACCTCACGAGGTGAGAGTTAAGAAAGCAAGTCAAGGAGTTGCTTGAGAAGAACTTCCTGAGACGAAACATCTTCGAGTAGGGTGCTCCAGTAGTATTCGTTACTGATGTGGACAGTTTGTTTCGCTTAGGTGTTGATTATCGTGAGAGGAATAGATAACCGTTACCAAGGATCAATGATTTGTTTGATCAGCTTGTAGGAGCATCCGTTTTCTTTTAATCTGGCTACCGGATTCCATCAGCTTAGGATGGCTGAGGATGGAATTGACAAGACTGCGTTTAGGACTCTAGATGGATTTTTAGAATGGCTAGTCATGTTATTTGGCTTGACTAATGCACCCACATATTACGTGAACTTGATGGGTAGGGTGTTTAGGGAGTCCTTGAACAAGTTTGTCGTGGTCGTCGTAGACGATATTTTGATCCCCTCAAAAGAACGCGGGAGAACATGCTATACATCTCAAGGAGGAGATGGATACGCTTAGAGCCACCAGTGGAAGGTCAAGTTCTCCAAATGTCACTTTGGAGGAAAGAAGTTGGATTTCTTGGGCACATAGTTCTTAAGTAAGGCTTAACGGTGGATTCCGCTAAGGTGGCTGCGGTCTACGACCGGAAAGCTCCGAGGAGGGCAATTAAAGTAAGAAGCTCCCTCCGTTTGGCTAGTTAGTTAGCATTCCCGGAGCTTAGACTTACTCTTCTGGGTCAAGAAGGGGGTTTCACAGGAAGAAGACCCGCAGTTAGTCAAGAACGTGGACCAGTTGATTCGAGGCGAGATGTTAAGTCACCTCGCTAGATATATTATAGATGACAAGGGATGACTAAGGCGCGAGGAGAGATTATGTGTTCCTCGAGTGAAAGAATTGGTAAAGAAGGGTTTTGAAGATGCGTACCACTCGAGGAGGTGGCCGAGTTGGTTTCAGGATACATGTTATGCCACTAGGTTGAGGCCAAGTCATAGAAGCCCAGTGGGCCATTACCTCCATTGGAAGTTCCGCAAGGGAAGTGTGAAAACATCTCGATAGATTATGTGGATAGGACTACCTAGATCAAAGAAAGGGGATACGGGTACGAGGGTCATAATAGGTAGATTCATGAAGAGTGCTCATTTCAGTCCGGTGAAAAGCAAGAGGACTGCGTCATGGTTAGCAACGGTTTACCCTCAAGAAGTTGGCCAGTTTTGAAATAGCCTACAGGAAGCCATGGGTAGGCAGTTGAATCTAGGTATGGCCTATCACTCATAGGCGGATGGTTCATTTCGATTAAGCATGAGTTATAGAAAAATCACGTTTATAAGGGTAATTGGCAACGTGGATTGGTATTTTCAAGAAAAGTTCTGTTGCATGGAATACTTTATAGTAAGTACGCGAGATCCAGGATTCACTAGTGAATTTTGGAGAGCTTGCATGAAATCATGAGGTTATAGTATGTTTAAGCCAAGTATACAGAAAGAAGAATAAGTGGAAGAGAACGACAAGAGGCGGCAATGAAATGAGTTCCAACCCGAATTTGGGAAAAATAGGAGTTAGGAAGCCAAGGAATCATGAAGTGAAAGATAGTCAAAGCACAATGGAGTTAAGCTCAAGGAAACGTGACTAAGAAGAGTGAAGACTAGATACGCGCATCATATCTCTTTTTAAGAGTGCATCCTTGATCCGTGTTTTTCTGTGGAGCTTGCTTGCAAAATTATCTTTAGTATATATACCCTCTCGGTCCCATTCTCGAGCTTATTTCTGTTGTAAACTCCATAAGGGGGTTAAGACTCATCGGTTAGTACTATATGTCAAAGTTTGAATGGATTTCTTGTAATCCAAAAAGGAGTTTATCTAGTTTATCTAGTTTATCGTACCTTAGGTAGAGACCCTTTGGATGAAACATGTATTTGAAACATGTTATGCTTGATGGTTGCAAGTGGTTGCAAGTGTTTGCAAGTGGTTGCTCGTGGATGCATTATACACGATTAGGCACTAGATCGGCTCGCACACTCCTCATATTGCATATGCATGAGTGTTTATTCATGGATGGAAATTGTGTGTTGTCACATGGATGTTGCATATGGGTGAATGTTATGTGCACTCATATAGATACTATGAATTTAGGAATTTGCGTACATATGGATTCATTTCACTAACATACATATGCATTAAGAAGGTTTACTGTATCAGTAACCACCTGATCCTTGCATTAGATAAGACATACATATGCATTAAGGAGGTTTACTGTATCAGTAACCGCCAGATCTTTGCATTAGATAAGTACATATACACACACTTTTGCATATGTTCATACCACATTTAGAATCTTTTAAGGACAATGATTCCTCGTGGATGATGCTTTGAGTAGATGGATGATTGGATGGTAGGATACGTTCTTCCTAACTTGAAGATTTCGGGGACGAAATCCTTTAAGGAGGGGAGAATGTAACAACCCGTATTTCTAATAATTTGTTATAACATAAATTAAGGCAGAATTAAATTATAAAATGGGAATCAAGGGAAACGGGCTATGCCATTGCGTTCGTCTCGGAAAAATACGCGAAATAGAGTCCGAGTTTTCGAAAATCGGAGTCCGTATGGCTCAGATATGGCCCGTCGAAGTTTTCAGAAAATTCAAGTTTTAAAATCAGATTCAAATTTAAAGAATTGGGCCAGCTGGGCCAAGGCGGGGAAAATCCCGCCAGGACCCCATGTCGACAGGCCTGTCGACAGGGGTCTTGGCATGTCGACTGCCCTGTCGACAGCCCTGTCGACATGGGGTGGCCGGGCTACTTGGCCTGGTGCACCATTTCTGATTTGGACTTGATAGGGGGGCTTGGTTCTAGAGAGTTCCGGGATCTGATGGACCTAATTGAATCTAGGGTTAATCCTATGGTTCAAATCACTACCCTAATCTATAAATAAGACCCTAACCTACCCTAAATCATTCATTATTCATCCTAGTAACTAAACTATGCCAAAATCCATCCTCTCATGGCCTCCACCCTCTTCATACAACTCCTAAATTAATTCCTAAGTGATTTTCCATGCATACAAGCATATTTAGGCTTGTATGATCCTCCTTAGCTTGCATTAAAGGCTTGTTTTTCTATTGGCATCATAAAGGAGGAGTCTTGATCAAGTTTGCTTGCATTTGGGGGGTTTTAATTAGTTGCATAAGGGGTTTCTTGCATTTGTTATACTCATTTGAGTCCGCATAAGCATTGTAAGCCCTCTTACCTTCATTTTAGAAACTCTAAAGTTAATGTGTGATGAAAGTTGGGGTTTATGTATGTTTATTAAGTTATGCATGTTTATGCAAGTTTGTTAAGCCATGATTTGCAAATCTATTGAGTTATGCATGTATACTAAGCCATGATTTGCAAGATTAATAAGTTATGCATGTTCATGCAAGTTTGCTAAGCCATGATTTGTATGTTTATTAAGTTATGCATGTTTATGCAAGTTTGTTAAGCCATGATTTGTATGTTTATTAAGTTATGCATGTTTATGCAAGTTTGCTAAGCCATGATTTGTATGTTTATTAAGTTATGCATGTTTATGCAAGTTTGTTAAGCCATGATTTGTATGTTTATTAAGTTATGCATGTTTATGCAAGTTTGCTAAGCCATGATTTGTATGTTTATTAAGTTATGCATGTTTATGCAAGTTTAAAATGACAAGTGTGCATGTTTATGCAAGTTTAAAATGACAAGTTGTGCATGTTTTGACAAGTTGTGCATGTTTTGGCAAGTTGTGCATGTTTATGCAAGTTTAAAATGACAAGTTGTGCATGTTCGACAAGATATGCATGATTATGGTAATATTCAAGTTCACTATGCTAAGTTATGCAAGTTTAACATGTTATGCGTGTTTATGGTAATATGCAAGTTCACTATGCTAAGTTGTGCAAGTCTAACATGTTATGCATGATCGTTGTGCAAGTTTGTCATGTATGTTGTGCCAAGTTCCCTCTTCCTATCCTTTATGCGTTATTACGAATAAGTAAGCGATAGAATGACGTTGGGGGGTTTTGGGTAAACTTAAAATACATGAAAATATAAGATTGGGAATTTACCTATTAAGTTAGGTCTACCCCTTGGGAATTTACCTATTAAGTTAGGTCTACCCAAGTAATTGTTTGACTTGTGATTATGTTTTGAAATGAAGTGGACATGACACTTAGAAAACATAAGTGTGGCCAACTCGAGGTTGGGTTGAGTTTGTAGCGTAATTCTACCCGGAACCGACCGGCTTAACTAGTGGCTACAAACAATAGGACCCAATGTCAGAAGTTGGTCATGTGGTGCCAAAAACCCGAGGTTAGACTAAGTTGTGGTGTAAACCTACCCGGACCCGCCCGGCCTAACTAGTAACCACAACAAGGTCTAATGTGAGAGGTTAAGGTGCAGTAAGTTAACTAATGCCTCATGATTAGGGTTAAGTCAGGGTCCACTAATACTTAACCAATTTGGGGATTCAAGGGATGAAAATGGGGTTAAGTTACACTTAACCAATTTAATCAATTTGGGGATACAAGGGATTGGATGGGGTTAAGTGGTGAACCATTGATTACACTTAACTAATTTAATCCATGATAAGTGAAGGGTTAAATCACACTTAACCCTCTTAGGAAACCCTAGCAGCGGGTCTGTTCCGGCAGTAATCCCAGTTTGGTATCATCACAACCCTAGAGACTAGGCTAGGGCGGGGGCACGATTACTGGACGGATGTAAACGACCAAAGGGCGATGGCCGAGTGGTACAGCGGTGCGGGTCCGGCGGGCTACGGACGTGCACGTAGTCCGATGTTGGACAAACTCGAGGCACGGGTACCAGTATGTTAGGGCTGTGCATTATTGCTTAAGTGTCCGGGGTTGACATCCGAGGGCTTGATACACCCAAAGGGGGACCCAGCACAGTCTAACTACAACCATATGTGGGCCATATGGACACCAACACTTGACGTGTTAGGTTTATAGGGAGCCGATCGACTAGACCGTTGGGCTGGACCTTGTATTAAGGTCACCTCATGTTATTGGGCCAAAGCTTGGGCCAAGGGATCAATATCTGTTATGTTGGGTTGCTAGTACACCGTGGTGCAAAAACTTAACCATGTTTATGTGATGACACCTCTATCTATCTTGTAGTTAATTTACCATGCCAGTATGTTGTTATCTATGATCATCTTAGTTTCCATCATGATGTTAACTTTATTAGTTTATAGACTGATCGTAGCAGGGCTTACTCAGTCTTTTTGACTGACCCGTTTTGTTTCGCCTCTTTTCTTCCGTTCTCCCCCCCCCCCCCCCAGGTTCTCAGGGAGGGAATACAGGAGCCTAGCTTGGATCTTAGCTGCTTTCTTGGATAGCTCATGTATGCTTTGGACTTGAGCTCGCCATGGTTTTTCTTCCACTTTGGGGATAGCTACTTTTATGTTTTCCTTTTTCAGTTTCAGATGATGTTATTTCATGTACTAGACTTGTTTATTTGGGAAATTGACATTTTGATGTACCAGACTTGTGTTTTGAAATGGTTTAAAAATCTTCCGCTGTTTTATTTACTTACTCTGTTTATTTACATATATATATATGTCATGTCCTCCCTTGCTATATCATTATGCATGTTTACCAATAATGCCCCTCCAAAGCTAGTGCATTCCTTTGCGAGTGACCCTAGTGGAGGTGGGGTGTTTCATTTGGTATCAGAGCATATGGTTTACGAGAAGGGATAAAAAGTTTTTTCTAAAAACTTTCGAAAAGAAAAACTATTTTCAAAACCAAGTATAAAGTATTTTCCAAAGGAAAGTCTAGTTGTTTTTAAAAGGCTATTCCCCAAAAGCCATCAGCACTATCCTTTGACTCCTCGTTTAAACTCTTTTCTTTTCGTTTCCAGCATGTCTGATAAGCTCATCTTGCCCGAAGGAGTAACGATACCCGATTGGTTTCGTCGGTACTTGGAAGCCACGGCACCGGTCCCGGGTGTCTCTAATGTTGTCTCCCCAGTCGAGGCCGCTATTCCTCCTCCTCCCGTAGTTGATGTTCCTCTTCCTCCTTCCCCTCAGCATTCCATTTATAAGCTTATGCTCTGGGTCTGAGCGAAAGCCAAATCCGTACAAATCAGCACTACGTCCGGATAACTACCATTTTAGCCCCGTCTTGGGAGAAAATCAATCAAGGGCCTCAACACTAGTTACCCATTCGATGTGAAGATCGTCGGTCTTCAATCGCCGTCTTCAATTCTTCGAATGTCGTATCATTATTTGGAATGAGAGTAAACTCGGACTTTCCAAATAATTCTCGCATATATAAATTTGAAAACAATTTCATATCGTTGTTAATAATTTATAACAATCTATTGCTATTTTTACTTTACATACACATCCTAAACATAACAATGTATATTTTACTCCTCCATTCTTCAATTTACACAAAATGTGTATTTGGTTTCATTATTTTTCTAATGAAAATCCACTCCTTAGAAATGTAAATTTCTAATCTTATTATTTACATTGAAAAATGTAAATTCCTATTCCTATTTTATTTACATTGAGAAATGTAAACTTATACTTCAATGTATTATTATATTGAAAATGTAACTTTTATTTCATATTCTATTTACATTGGAAAATATAAATTCCTAATCATTCTTTTGTTTACATTGAAAAATGTAAACTCTTTTATTTGCATATAAAATATAATTTCTATTTCATCCTTATTTACATTGAAAACTGTCGGTTTCTATAGTACACCAATTACATATAAAAATGTAACTTCCTATTTTCCTTTTATTTACATTAAGAAAAAAATGTAACTTTTCTAATATTTACATTAAGAAAAATGTAAAACTTTTATAATCATTATCTTATTTTATTAAAAATGTAACTTTCTTTTATAAAAAACTTGGAGGTAAAAATATTTATTTCATATTTAACACATAATGGTGTGAAAATAACGTCAATTCCTAAGTTATCCATTTTTATTTTAATATGGGCCAGACCTCTCACATTAGGCCTACAACTTGTGGATGCTGGAAAGGTCGGTCGGTTACGGGCAGACTTCTCCCACAAGTTGGGCTTAACCTCGTGTCTTGGCCCAATTTTTATTTACGCACTTGGACCTCTCACATTAGGCCCAACATTTGTGGCTGCTGGATGTGCTGGTCGGGTCTGGGCAGACTTACACCACAAATGTGACCTAACCTCGTGTCCAAGTACAATTTTAATTAAACACTATAATTGTTCTACTAAAAATATTATTTTAAAATGTTTCACATTTCAAAATATCTTGATTTTGGAATATTCTATATTTCCAAAATAACTTGATTTCAGATACTATAACTTACCCCTTTCAAATCTTAGTAAAACTTGGGACTTTCTCTATTATTATATTAATTACAATATACCTTTCAAAATGTCTAATTATAAATCTAATCTTCTTATCTTAGCATATTGACAGTAAAGATGGAATCTTTTTAATTGAATCCCTTTTTATTTATGACTCATATTTCACTTACATTAAAAATGTAAATTCTTATGTTAACCAAATTCCATTCTTCCCAATATGCTTTAATGAATTCCCTTTTTAACATAAATACATGATTTTCTAATATTTACATTTCTAACACAAAAATGTGATTAATCATTACAAAGAAAATTTCCATCTTTTTAAATTACAAAAAAAGGTGATTTTGATTCCATTGTCAAATTGCTCTTTTTACTTATGCTTTAATCACATATAAAATGCAATTTTATTTAATGTAAATTCTATAATTACATATAATGTGATTCTCTTTCTTTGTAATCTTGATTACATAAAAATGCAATCCTCTTTTTTTAAATCTTGATTACATAAAAACGTAAATTTTGTTACATGGCAAAATCATATCTTAATTGATTACATAAAAATGTAAATTTCGTTACATGGAAAAATCATATCTTAATTGATTACATAAAAATGTAAATTTCGTTACATGGCAAAATCATATCTTAATTGATTACATAAAAATGTAAATTTCAATTCAATGTCACAATTCCTTTTTCTTATTATATTTACATAAAAATTGTAAATTCTATTTCAAGGTTGAATTCATTCTTTTTATGACATTGAAAACATAATTATTTATTCATTTTAAATTACATTAAATAAAAAAATGTAATTTTTTTATTCACCTTAAATTGCATTAATAAAAATGTAAGTTATTTCATTTCCTTTCTTTTACATTGAAAAATATACGTTATTACATTTCCTTTCTCTTACATTTTTATCATTCTTTTTGTAACCAAATTGCAGTCTTTGTTTTAACTCTTTTATCTTGACAAAGATGTGAATTTTGTCGCTACTACATTATATTGACAAAAATATGATTTTTGTCGCAACTTCTTTATATTGACCAAAAATATGTTTTTTGTCACTACTACTATATATTTTAATTTATCAATTCTAACATAAACAATATTAATATTCTAAGTTAATGACATATAAATCTATTGACATTTCGGTCTAATGGCATTTAAAATAAATGACATTAAAATATTCTACCATGAATGACAAATTCGTCTCAACATAAATGACAAATTTCCCTTTAGCATAAATGACGTTTTCATAAATTCTATAATAACAAATGGCATGTCTGCTTTCATACAATTCTATTTAACACATCTAAATAACGGTAAAATTCATTCTTTTTCAATTCAACACAAATGACCAACAAAATGTCCTTTTTCTTATTATAACAAAAGTAGCAAACGAATGTTCTTTTCTAATTTTAACAAAAGTAACAAACTAATGTTCTTTTCTAATTTTAACAAAAGTAACATGCTAATGTTCTTTTCTAATTTGACAAATGACGGTGAAAAATATAACTTTTATTTTTAACACAAATGACCGCCAAAATGCAACTTTTTCCTTTCAACAAAAATGAAACTTTTTCCTTTCTTTTATTACAAACATGACAGTGATTTTTTTTCCTTTTTATAATAACAATAAATATGATATCTTTTTAAATCTAACAAAAAGGAAAAATCTTTTTAATCTAACAAAAAGGAAAAATCTTTTTAAATAAAAAGATTGCAACTTTTTATTTTTAACAAAGATGACAGTGAAAATATTTTTTTTACAACTTTCTTATTTACAATTAAAAAGTTGAAATATTTTATTTACAAACAAAAAGGTGAATTCTTTTATTTACAACAAAAGATGAGCTCTCTTATTTACATCAAAAGGTGAACTCTTTTACTTACAAACAAAAGGTAATGCTTTCTCCATTACACACAAAAATGATTCTTTTCATTTATGGCACACACAAATGAAAATAAGAAGAATAAGTCTTTTTATTATTTTCCTTTTTCTGATTGACAAAAAAAATATGTGTAATTTTCATCGCTCAATAAACATGAAGATTTTCAATTGGTTCTCATATGACAATAACCGTGTGATTCAATCATTTCGAATTACAGACATTCATAAAAGAAAGTAAATCATCACATCTCATCCAAACAATACAGATTTCATACAATCGACAAAATAAATTTCACATCATATATTTATATATATTATATCATGGCAACGAACAATTTAATTTCAATAATTTAAATATAGAAATCTCACCTTGCTTTTTGGTCGGATCTAAAAACAAATAGAGTCAGAATTCGTTCAACACTGATCTAGAAGGTTGTGTTGGGTGTTGCCGTCCCCATATCACCAAAATCGTCGAGTTCTGAATTGGTTTGAATCACATATGAATTTTAATTATTTAAATCACAGTTAGCGACGTATTTAAAGTATCGCAATCAATAAAATAGAATTTACAGTAACCCTCAGATTTGGTTCCAAACTTCAGATCGAGATAACTTGAGCATTGGTGCACGGTTTCACAAACGGGAAGTTGGAGGTGGAAAGCCTTGGGGAGCGCGGTTCTCGAGGTAGGGTGCTCGGTAGGGGCTGCAGCGGGTATGAATGGATAGAGGGAAAACTCTTTAAAAAAAAGTTCAACTGGAGCTGTGTCTAAAAATCAATGGAGGAGGAGTAATTTGGGCATGAAGATTCGAGGGTTTAGGACATTAAAATAGGATGGTGGCGGCTGAACGATTCGGGAAGAAGGATTAATGAATTTTCTAATATATTTATATGTTTAATTAACAAATTAACCCAATTTGAATTTTATTGCTTAGTTTAAATCCTGGTCATGAGTTAAATGTTAGGAATCATTGATTCCTTACTTCATATACATATGAATACAAATACGAAAATAGCATGAAGAATTCATTTCCTGCTTTATTTACTCCTTTAATACATATGAATACTTTTTCCTTTAATCTTTTTGTTTTTATAAAATTACACCTGCATTCAATGAAAAGGAATATTACCCTTTTTATATAAACATGCCATGAGTCATTAATTCCTTAACGTGTATTAACACTTCAGGAGTCATTGATTACTTACTTCGTAAAATATGTATAAAAATATGAAATGTGTTTCTTGCATCATGGCACCTGAAATACTTACATATAAGAATATTTATTCCTTTATTATCACTCTATTAAACATATAACATAACTATTTGAATTTTGTTTCATGATTATGATACCTAAAGATCCAAAAACAATGCTTCAAACCATACATTGTCATAAGAATTTTTTTTCTTTCTATCTAGAACATATATGTTTAAATACACATTTTTTCCCATTAAGTGCGCTTTTATTCTTTCCTTTAATCCATTGATTTGATTACCTTAATCCTATTAATTTCTTTTCTTGCATTTTTAGTGTCCTCCTCTCTTCGTTGTTTCATTAATACTGCATTCATTGATTTAAATAAAATTAAAAATTATCATAAATTGCATTTATAATTTCCTACCTCCCCTTTTTGTCAACTTGTTAGAATATTTATTGAAACTTTTATTTTAGTGTTTCCTACATTACATTACATTACAGAACAAATTGTATAGTCTCTGTTTTTACATTAAAAAGAATATATTTAATTTTCAAAATAAATTATTTTAAACAACCAAAACTCATTAAAATAACTTAAAAGAAATTTTTAATTTTTCCCCAAAATTCAGGGTTGTTACACCCGGCCGGCCTAAACTGAAAAAGAAGGCGGACTGCTTTGAGAACAAGACTAATCAAAATGCAAACGACAAAACACTTCATTGTAGTTACAACAATTATGTGACACCCTGAACTTCGGTACCCTTTGAGCCGAATAAATACAACCAAGACCAAATCAAAGAACACAAAACTCAGGTGTCGAAGAAAGAAATTAGAGGATGAGAAATGATAAGATAGAAAGTTAGAATAGAAGAAAAGGAGATCACAACACAGAATCAGAGTAAACACGAATCTCACATCAGAACGGATAAAATATAATATATATAATCACTTTTTGAAATACAAACTGGGTTTGAACTTACATACATCATCAGTGTATAACACATACACAATACAACGGAAATAAACTCTCTACATATCTATCGTTGAAGCCGCCTGCTCTAAACTCCTCCAGAAAATCTACAAAATCCTGAACTACTTTACTGCCCGCACAAATTTGGGCACCCAAGTGTTTAGGGAAAACATATAAAATAAACACTGGGTCAGTCGTGGGACTGGTGTGAGTAAACAATTCCCAAACAACTTGATTTATAAAGGATATCTCATAAGACTACGCCGTAAAAAACAGAACGAGTTTTCCCCTTATGAGAATCCCAAGCATATGGTTTAACTTTCAAAACATTTCGAAAGAAAAGATAATCGTAAGACCGATCCACACATAAACACGAATGGTTTTTACCTTACGATAACCCAAAGTAATCTTTGAAAACAATATTATTCTGATATTATAATAGTGTCTATCAATCAACAAATAAATAGCAATCTAGCAGAACGCTTGCATCTCACGCTCTACATATATAATATAAAATCAAAATCACAAGCGCTTATTAGGTAATGGATTCCCAACTACGACAAGGTATGGAACCACCTTCCGATAGTGTATCTCTAGAGTGGAATACACTTGGTTAAACAAGAACATCTTGCAACCCAGCCACACATGACTGACCACTCGTTTCTCTTGAGTGTATCGAGTATATTATCACCTTACGGTTGGTACCAACATAACCATTCACAGGAGAAGTGAAAGAAGTAACAAAATGAATATTCTCTAGATGGTGACAATACACCCTAATGGGAGCGACCCACATAGTCATGTTGCCTGCTTGATTTTTTGCCATTTTCCGGTTGTGAGGATTGAGATCAGAACTTACCGTTTGTAGCAGCACGTCTTTATTTTCTTTGAATGCCACATCGTCAATCCTGTCAAATCACAAATTGATTTCTCCAAAACCACTGGTATAAAGCTAAGAGAAACAAATTTCTCTGCCACTAAACATAGTTTTGAAGAGATCAACTTACACGATCTGTTAGGCATACTCTGCCAGACATTCGTCCAAGCAAGTTGTCCTGGGACTGGACAAACTGAAGGAACTATCCTGTAAACAGAACAGCCCTTGCATAAAACTCCGTCTTCAATGGTCTTCTACTTGAATTTAAATTAATCAACGCCTAAGTCGAAACAAAGTGTATTTGGATTTCGTTTAGAAAACCAATCCCGGTCTCTTTGAATCAATGAAGATAAAACCTTTTAAGGCCAAGTGATACGTAAAGTAATCAAACAATTATATTTCATATGTGTTTCTATAACCTTAATTGATTATCAAGATTTATCTAAATAAGACATGGAAATAATAATTTGAAACTGAACAAGTCTACTGGGTCATAACACAACACTTCACTCAAACAAACATCTATTACACAGATCCATCATAGATCAATCATTCAAATAATGCCATTCATAAAACAATTGATCTTGGAAAATAATTATTTGCAAATCATATCTATCCAGGATTTAATTCAGTTTAAGAATCACATTTATTTTGTTATACCTGTATCGTTATAATCTATACTTAAATGTATATACGACTTGTTATATATAACTATTATTTAATTTCCTTAGATGAATAAATAATTAAATTTAAATCTTATTTAAAATGGAAAGTGAACGACACTTTCCTAGTTTAAACTTAATCGATTACCCATTTCAATATCTCTGTCTGATTTATCTCCATTCCACTTATTTTCGAACTTAGGGATAATCTCATTATTTTCGATTAATCAAATTTTCACTTCCCAACCATTCTCATCTGCACCACATTTGCTTTTAACATTATTCACTTTGGATTGTAAATACCATTCCTTCTAGACTTGTTTATCACATTAACTTGATTTCATTAATCCATACTAGTATAGGACTAAATTCCATTCATCTAGTTATTATATAACTTTATATGAATTTTAATATTTATTGATCACCGTTAATTCGACTTTTAAATCATTTCTTGATTAAATTATAGTTATTGACATAAGTCGATTAAGTTAAAATAATATTCGCTTCAAACCACCTGCGTTCATTAAACACAATATTACTGAAAATTAGTCACCATCCATTGATCACTTCATATTGTTGATTACAGTTCAACTAATCCGAGTTGAACCAATTATCTGGATTTTTGAAATAAGTGGGTCCGTATTTAATTATTTTAGTTAATTCAAAAGGAAAGAAATTAATTCTAATAATTATAACTTTGTAAATTTTCTCATGAAGTACATCTCCATTTATTTCGATCATATCCTGATCGTCTACTATCTGCCCTATAGATTTCCCCATCCAGACAAACGCTTCTTCCCTTAATTTCTTATTTGAATTCATACTTAAAAAGAAATCCTTTAATTTTTAAATTTATAAATTTGCATTCCTGTAACAACCCGAAAATCTGGGTCAGTTTAAAATTTTTATTTTGGCAATTTTAGCGAATTTTGATTATTTAAAATGAATTATTTTAAATAATAACGACGAGAAATTTATTTTGAATAGAATTCGAACGTATATATTATATAGATCGTTGTTAGAATATAAATATTTATTTATAAATATAAAAGGAATTAAAAATGGCGCGGTAGTTCGATAATTCGATTTCAAACTTCAATTGAACATACCGGGTGCAAAACAAACCGGATTTTAGTGAAACCAAAAATATTTGAATCTAATTGAGAATATATTTCCAACGAATCCGGGAATTCAAAATTTCATACCGGGGATCAAAAGTTATGCCCAGTTGAAAATCCAGAATAGTCGCTATGGAATTCTGGCCCTTAAAAATGGAAATTTTGCAAACGACCTCGGATTTTGACGAAACCACTTTTGTTGGATCCGCGATGTCAAGTTATTGCTAGGTTTCAAAATTCGTAATTTTTTGATTCAATATGTGAGCGTGGCAAAGGAAAATGCGTTCGACTAGTTTTAGTTGATTTTAATCGACTGGAAAATGGCCATTTTTCAAACGTTCTCGGAATTCGACGAAACTAGTTTTGTTAGGACCGTATCGTCAATATGAAGCTAGAAAATATTTTTTGGGAATTTTTCGAGTTAGTATGTGACCCCAGTAAATTGGAATGCGCGTTCAAATTCAATATATAGAGTTATATTTTAATTTTGATGAAAACTGATCGAAACGATCGGATCAGCCTACGAAACATATCCCATTGTGTTCGGAATGGGGGTATTACGCTAGGGACGACAGTTGTTGGGCATGATTCGGTGTTCGAATTAAAAAGTTACCTTTTTGAATTTAATAAAGAAATTAAATAATTTTATAATACCCCCCTACTCCTTTTCCTTTCCCCTTTAGTCAACCCCCCCCCCCCCCCCCCGATTCATTTTCAATTCAGAACAAAGAAAAAAAAACCAACGCAGATATCGATTGCGCCCCCCCCTCTACCCCGCGCCGCCACGTCTTGCGCCACCCACCTCGCCTCCGCCGACCCCCAGTCCTTCGATTCCCCTATGGTGCCCACCCCTCCCTCTCTCCATCACGTAACCCTGACCAATCACCTCCAAATCGAGACGCCACTTGCCAAACCCTAACCGTCGCCAACCCCATTCCACCACCCTCCGACCGCGCGAGCAACATCCCGCCCATTGCGTCGATGGCAGAAACCCCCCTTCTCTCCTTGTACTGTAAGCCCTCTTCTATTTTTATTCATTTTTAATTTTTGCTTTTCCTTTTTCTTTTGTTGTGTATTTTTATATGAAAAGAAAGTAATGAGTTTATTGGAAATGGAATACAAAGTTTTGATTTTTAAATAGCAAAAAGTCTTGATTTTTAAATAGCAAAAATTTATGATTTTTATATACATCGCCTGGAAATGAAAATGTGATTTCTCTTTGTATGATTTTTCTACAAGAAAGGGTTAGATTGTTACTTTATAAAAAATATAATTTTTAATATTTAGAAAGGTTAAAAATATAATTTTTAATATTTAGAAAGGTTAAAAATATAATTTTTAATATATAGAAAGGTTAAAAATATAATTTTTAATATATAGAAAGGTTAAAAATATAATTTTTATATAGAGAATAGCATGATAAAAATATAATCTTTATCATATGAACATCGTTATAAAAATAGAATTTTTATCATATATATAGCAAAGTGAAAATACGATTTTGATCATTAGAATGGTAAAGGAAAATTTGATTTTTAAATTGAAAATGATCAAATAAAAATGTGATTTTTATATATGTAGTGGCTACGGACAGTGGAATGGACGAAATGCGAAAACGACGAAGATTTCCTACCTATGAAGAGTCAAGGCATTTGGATTATCCTTGGTGAGAACTTCTCACCTTTATTTTGTTTTTCTAGTTAAAATATATACTAGGATGCAAACGGTGTTTAGTAGCACCCGACACCCGTCGTCCACAGACCACAGACAGCTTGTATGCTTGTTTGTTTGATTTTGTTGTGTAGTAGATTGTGTGATGTGGTGTGAAATGAAATAAAATATTTATATAGTTAAAAATATTTTATAGTTAAAAATAGAATTTTTAACGTGTATATGAAATGAAATAAATTAATATAAACAAATCGGAAATTTGTTTATATACACACATTTGACTGATATTGATTGGGAGGATAAATTTTACACATCGCCCAACTGCACAAATAAAATCTGTGTTTGATTGTTTGAAACCCCATACGGGTATTGGGATGATATTTGACGTACACTAATCCCAATTGTTTAGGTGTATGTCGATCGATTGATTGACAGGCTGTTATAAGCGTTGAATATTTATATTTGATGCTTATACAGTGTAGAATGCACTTTGGATGATGGTTGATTATTCATCGTTGTTATTGTATACATGTGTTGTAGAAAATCCATAGAATTAACATTATATGGTAATTGATTGGGCCTCATTCCAGTTTTGAAATAGAAATATTTGAAATAGAAATATTTGAAATAGAATATTTGAAAATAGGAATATATGACGACGTGTTGATTAGATTGACGCCATTTTGATGTGAATGATATTTATATCGACTTTATTCATTTTATAATGAATATCGAAAGTGATTTCAAAATCTGATATTTCGAAAAGAATTGAAATTCGAATTAAACTGAATAGAAATGAATTCGAATGGAAAATGAATAGAAATGAATTCGAATTGAAAATGAATAGAAATGAATTGGAATTGGAATTGAATATAAATGAATTCGAATTGAAATTGAATTGAATTAAAAACGAACTGAAATGGAATTAGAAATCAATCTGAATTGAAATCAATTTGAAATGAATTTAAAACGAATTTATAAGGAAAATTTCAATTTTGATTTGAATTTGAAAAGAAGTTGAAATCGTTTTGAAAACGAATTTAAAATGATTTATATAATACGTTTTAAAAAGGAAATCGACAAAGTATATATTATATATATTATATATATAATATAATGACCGGAATAGAACGCGCCGCATCGCGCCAGTTCGCGAATATCGACCATTGACTTCGAACGGATATTACGGGAGATCCGACCGTCGGATTCTCCTAAAACAGGAACCGTTGGGTTCGTATCGAAAAGAGCTTTCTAACGAATATTAGAAATTAGAAATCTAACGGTTGGATTTGGAATTATGTCCAAATCAAATTTGGAAAAGGTCGTTGTAAGTGCAGTTCGATGGCCATTAATGGAAATCGACTGTACGGGCTTTGATAAAATTATTAAAAATAGTAATAATTTATGTAAAATCATAAGAAATGATTTGTGAAGAATTGGGAAGAAAAACCCCATATTTAAAAGATAAAAATAGATTTTTATCGAAATGAACTAGTTTTGAACTAAAATTATAATTCTATTTATTTTTAAATAAATAAATTGAATTTTAAAAGGGTTTTAAAAGTAACCAGAATTTCAAATAATTGAATTGGAATGGATTTGAATCGAAATTGTCTTTGGATTATTCCGATGTTGGATTTCGTGATTATTCAGATATTGTTATGGGAATTTGAAAGATATATTTATATCGTTAATTCCAATACGATATTTGTTGGTCGTAGAATTTGATATTGAATATAATCCGATATATTTTCTATTCAGAGCCTTGTATTTAATATCAAATGTGATTTGGGTTTGTCGTGAATGGTGTCTTCATTAACACTGTTCTTGAACCTAGTTGAGAAAAGATTAAATCTTTTTATTTAGATTTAATGAAATGTACTAATTAAATAATATTTAATTGGAATTGAATTGGTATTGATTTTTGGGTATATCGTGAACAGTGTTTTAAATAACACTTGTTCTTTAACCCGATAATTAATGAAATGTGATTTTGGGTTGTCGTAAACGTTATCTTCAATAATACTGTTCTTAGACCCAAAGGAGTTAAGAAAATCAGAAACTAACTGGAGATTAGTTAAGTTGAATGTTTTCTGGGGTATTGATCTGATGTTGGTTTCGGCCTTCGGGGTTAATATTTTGGGAATTGCTCACTTGCTAATTTATGGTTAGGGACTGATTGAAATGTGATGTGATTTTGGGGTTTATCGTGAACCGTGTTTTAAATGGCACTGATTCTTTAACCTAGCCACAGATCAAAACTAAGTGGAGTTTTAATGAATCTTTAATTAGATTGAAATGATCGAGAATGGAGTATCACCAGTTTTGCTCCAGGCGATAGTTAAATCTTTAATTAGATTTAAACGTGAAATGGTAATTAAATTTACCGATAACACCGTGGTGTTAGATATGAAGTAAGACCCGTTTTACTTCATGGGATGAATAGGTTGGGATTGGGAAATTAAAACAAATGATTACTTCGATAAGGTTCGCTAATCCCGACTAGTTTGAATTGATATTCAAAAGTAGATTAAAGAATTTTTAAAGGATTTATCTTTGATA
This sequence comes from Allium sativum, assembly GCA_030737875.1. Taxonomy (NCBI): domain Eukaryota; kingdom Viridiplantae; phylum Streptophyta; class Magnoliopsida; order Asparagales; family Amaryllidaceae; genus Allium; species Allium sativum. Next base: position 171,142,006 of record CM060912.1, read on the forward strand.
AAATTAATGGGAACCTTTCCCTTTGAATGTGAAATTTAGAAACTAACTGTCGGTTAGCTAAGCAGAATGGTTTTCTGGATATTGATCTGATGTTGGTTTTGGCCTTCGGGGTTAATATTTGGGAAATTATCCTCTTGTTAATTTACGGTTAGTGACTGATGAATTGGAATGAGGCGTATGTTGTGTTTGTGTAACACTTGTTTATAATATACGCGAGTTATTCGAAAAGACCGGGTTTATCCCATTCTGAATAACTGATACGACGATAAGTCGAAGATGAAGACGGTGGTCGAAGACCGGAGGTCTTCACATCGTTTAGGTGATTACTGATGATCTTGATTGGGATGTACACCTAAGAAGATGGGAACAGTTGGTGATCGTCCAGACGTACTTGGAGCTCGATGGATATGCGGGGTACTAGGTGCCTCCGGTTTCGTTCAGACACAGAACGGACTTGTAAATGGACTGTGTGTTTGACATTGGATTTTAGTCTGTGTGATTGATTTCTATTAAATATATATCTGTTTGGCAGCGGAGAATTTATTCTCTTGCTTAACGCCCTTATCTGAGACGTACGACCTCAGGGGTTATATACTGATGGATATCAAACGCATAGAGTGAATTGCCTGTGTGGCATGCCTAAGTGGCGAATGATCAAGCCTTTTGTTGAAAAGCAAAGTATTGTGGTTGATGATCTTAGCACGGCCTTTGTGGCATAGCTTTGTGTAACATTTACTTCGCGAGTTTCATACCCGGTATGAACCAAAAACGGGAGACAGACCTCAGGGAGGACTTGCGTTTCTTTCTAGTTAGAAGTGGCGTCAGTGGTTTTACACGCCCTGACGAGTTTGACTTATGTGGTTGTTGTTGTTGCGAGGCGCCTTGGTTTGATCGGATGATCCGGGTCCGATGGAGTCATTCGTTGGTTCACTTACGACCCAAAGGGCGGGGAAACCCAGTGTTCAGGAATTTTAATCCACATCGGTGGACCAGCCGTGACGATCCAAAGGTCACTCGAGCTCTGACCTGAGGCTCGGGCTAGAGAGTCTCGAATCGGTTGAGGACTATCTTTTGCCTCGGTTCATAGATGGAAATCTAACTTCCAAATAAGTGATTTTGCGGTTTTAATTGTAGAACTAGTATGGTGACATGATATATGGTACCCATGCCGCCTATGATTGATACTTATGATTTGAAGTTGTTTTATACACTATGCACTGATAATAGTATCAAATGATTTGTTTTAAAACGTATCAAGCATTCTTTGGCTGTTATAAGGGAAAACCCTATCCCCCAGCTTGCGTTGCATTGTGTGATAGGACCTGGGTCTTATGACAGCTTCATTTTTCTTTATTTAGCATTGCGCTGTTTGTTTTATGCACTGGTGTTCTTGGGAGGAAACCCGTTCCGTGTTATACGGCGTGGTCCCTTGATTTACCTAACTTTAAAAATAAAGATTAATAATTGTTTTAGTTCTCACACCAGTCCCATGACTGACCTGGAGTTTATTATTTTAACCTAAACTCTGGGTGCCCTTATTTTCGACACGGCAGCTAGTAGTTTTGGTTTTGCAGATTTATATTCACAGGATCCTGGTTTACAGCTGGAACGATATCCGGAAAGCTTTGTATCCGTATATCTCCTTCTAGTTGTGTTTTGTATTATTTCTGCTGCGATGTATTTAAATGTAATTTAAATCTCTGACATTTCTGTGTAATATTGATTCATTTATACTCTGTATATTCTTGTAATCTGATGGGATTGTTGTAATATACAATGAAATGTTCTTCTGTCTGCGTTCTGATTGTGGCTTATTATCGACTCAATCCGGGATTTCCCGTAAGGGGGATTTCGGGTCGTTTCATCGTGGTATCAGAGCTTTGGTTTACAAAGCTCAGAGAACAAGACACATTAGAACCATACGAAAGAATTCATCAGAAATTGGATTAGTAATATCCAATGGAATGACTCGTTAGAGATGGGATCAGTAGTATCCTAGAACGAGTGTGAAGAGTATATTTTTAAAATTGAAAACAAGTTTGTTTTGAAAATTTAAATCAATTATTCGTATTTGATTATTTATTTATATGAATTTGGACAATCCAATATATTAAGATTTTGCATATATGTCTTGCAAATGTGTATTCGAAGTTTTAATGTATTGGATAGTTATTGAATCGCACTCTAGTGCCCGGGGATAATTCTGGTGACGGGGCACCATCGCTAGTTTTTATTTTCGAGCGACGAAAGTGAGATTTCTATATATTTCCAATTGACTGGTGTGAGAACCGAAATTAGATAGGGCTTATTGTTGTGATTTGGCATTAAAAATCTGATTTTTGACTACATATCAAAGTTATGAATTTCAAAAGCTAATCAACTAATTGAGTGATGGTTGTGTTGTTGATTATTGGTTGATTAATTAAAATTTGTACCATATAGCCAAATTGAATCAAACAGTGAATTGTATTGGAAATTTATCGCTTTTGCTTGCATATACATGTACTTACATTGAACAGGTCATAGCAAAGAGGCTAGAGCAGAAGAATAAAATTGTTTGCCCGACAAATAGGTACATGTTTACCATAATTTACTGTTTTGTTTGGGTGATGATGATTTTATGAGCCGATTGGCCTTTTCTTTTTCTTTTTGAGATCAGAGTGCCTGTATGGCAATTTCGGGATTTTCCCGGTGCTCCCGGTGCAGGGGAGGTTATGAGAAATTTTTCGAAAATTTAGGGTGTTAGCCAAATTTTTGAAAAATTTGAAAAGTTCTTAGAAACTGAAAAGTTGAAGAACTTAAGCCATAATAAAAATAATAAAAGTTGAGTTGGTATTTAAAACAACTTTCGGCTTCATTCCTTTTCGGGGACGAAAAGTTTTAAGTAGGGGAGATTGTAACAACCCGAAAATCTGGGTCAGTTTAAATTATTTTTTTTGGCAATTTTAGCGAATTTTGATTATTTAAAATGAATTATTTTAAATAATAACGACGAGAATTTTTTTTTGAATAGAATTCGAATGTATATATTATATAGATCGTCGTTAGAACATAAATATTTATTTATAAATATAAAAGGAATTGAAAATGGCGCGGTAGTTCGATAATTCGATTTCAAACTTCAATTGAACATACCGGGTGCAAAACAAACCGAATTTTAGTGAAACCAAAATATCTGAATCTAATTGAGAATATCTTTCCAACGAATCCGGGAAATCAAAATTTCATAGCAGGGATCAAAAGTTATGCCCAGTTGAAAATTCAGAATAGTCGCTATGGAATTCTGGCCCTTAAAAATGGAAATTTTGCAAACGACCTCGAATTTCGACGAAACCACTTTTATTGGATCTGCGATGTCAAGTTATTGCTAGGTTTCAAAATTCGTAATTTTTCGATTCAATATGTGAGCATGGCAAAGGAAAACACGTTCGTCTAGTTTCAGTTGACTTTAATCGACTGGAAAATGACCATTTTTCAAACGGTCTCGGAATTCGACGAAACAAGTTTTGTTAGGACCGTATCGTCAATATGAAGCTAGAAAATATTTTTCGGGAATTTTTCGAGTTAGTATGTGACCCCAGTAAATTGGAATGCGCGTTCAAATTCAATATATAGAGTTATATTTTAATTTTGACGAAAACTGATTGAAACGATCGGATCAGCTTACGAAACATATCCCATTGTGTTCGGAATGGGGGTATTACGCTAGGGACGACAGTTGTTGGGCTTGATTCGGTGTTCGAATTAAAAAGTTGCCTTTTTGAATTTAATAAAGAAATTAAATAATTTTATAATACCCCCCCCTCCTTTTCCTTTCCCCTTTAGTCAACCCCCCCCCCTGATTCATTTTCAATTTAGAACAAAGAAAAAAAAACCAACGCAGATATCGATCGCGCCCCCCCTCTACCCCGCGCCGCCACGTCTTGCGCCACCCACCTCGCCTCCGCTGACCCCCACTCCTTCGATTCCCCAATGGTGCCCACCCCTCCCTCTCTCCATCACGTAACCCTGACCAATCACCTCCAAATCGAGACGCCACCTGCCAAACCCTAACCGTCGCCAACCCCATTCCACCACCCTCCGACCGCGCGAGCAGCATCCCCCCCATTGCGTCGAGGGCAGAAACCCCCCTCCTCTCCTTGTACTGTAAGCCCTCTTCTATTTTTATTTATTTTTAATTTTTACTTTTTCTTTTGTTGTGTATTTTTATATGAAAAGAAAGTAATGAGTTTATTGGAAATGGAATACAAAGTTTTGATTTTTAAATAGCAAAAAGTCTTGATTTTTAAATAGTAAAAAGTTATGATTTTTATATACAACGCCTTGAAATGAAAATGTGGTTTCTCTTTATATGATTTTTCTACATGAAAGGGTTAGATTGTTAATTTATAAAAAATATAATTTTTAATATTTAGAAAGGTTAAAAATATAATTTTTAATATTTAGAAAGGTTAAAAATATAATTTTTAATATATAGAAGGTTTAAAAATATAATTTTTAATATATAGAAAGGTTAAAAATATAATTTTTATATAGAGAATAGCGTGATAAAAATATAATCTTTATCATATGAACGCCGTTATAAAAATAGAATTTTTATCATATATATAGCAAAGTGAAAATACGATTTTGATCATTAGAATGGTTAAGGAAAAATATGATTTTTAAATTGAAAATGATCAAATAAAAATGTGATTTTTATATATGTAGTGGCTATGGACAGTGGAATGGACGAAAGGCGAAAACGGCGAAGATTTGCTACCTATGAAGAGTCAAGGCGTTTGGATTAGCTTTGGTGAGAACTTCTCACCTTTATTTTGTTTTTCTAGTTAAAATATATACTAGGATGCAGACGGTGTTTAGTAGCACCTGACACCCGTCGTCCACAGACCATGGACGGCTTGTATGCTTGTTTGTTTGATTTTGATGTGTAGTTGATTGTGTGATGTGACGTGAAATGAAATAAAATATTTATATAGTTAAAAATATTTTATAGTTAAAAATAGAATTTTTAACGTGTATATGAAATGAAATAAATTAATATAAACAAATCGGAGATTTGTTTATATACACACATTTGACTGATATTGATTGGGAGGATAAATTTTACACATCGCCCAACTGCACAAATAAAATCTGTGTTTGATTGTTTGAAACCCCACACGGGTATTGGGATGATATTTGACGTACACTAATCCCGATTGTTTAGTTGTATGTCGATCGATTGACTGACAGGCAGTTATAAGCGTTGAATAATTATATTTGATGCTTATACAGTGTAGAATGCACTTTGGATGATGGTTGATTATTCATCGTTGTTATTGTATTCATGTGTTGTAGAAAATCCATATAATTAACATTATATGGTAATTGATTGGGCCTCATTCCAGTTTTGAAATAGAAATATTTGAAATAGAAATATTTGAAATAGAATATTTGAAAATAGGAATATATGAAGCCGTGTTGATTAGATTGACGCCATTTTGATGTGAATGATATTTATATCGATTTTATTCATTTTATAATGAATATCGAAAGTGATTTCAAAATCTGATATTTCGAAAAGAATTGAAATTCGAATTAAACTGAATAGAAATGAATTCGAATGGAAAATGAATAGAAATGAATTTGAATTGAAAATGAATAGAAGTGAATTGGAATTGGAATTGAATATAAATGAATTCGAATTGAAATTGAATTGAAAACGAACTGAAATGGAATTAGAAATCAATCTGAATTGAAATCAATTTAAAACGAATTTATAAGGAAAAATTCAATTTTGATTTGAATTTTAAAAGAAGTTGAAATCGTTTTAAAAACGTATTTAAAACGATTTATATAATACATTTTAAAAAGGAAATCGGCGAAGTATATATTATATATATAATATAATGGCCTGAATAGAACGCGCCGCGTCGTGGCAATTCTCGAATTTCGACCATTGACTTCGAACGGATATTACGGGAGATCCGACCGTCAGATTCTCCTAAAACCGGAACCATTGGGTTCGTATTGAAAAGAGCTTTCTACCGAATATTAGAAATTAGAAATCTAATAGTTGGATTTGGAATTATGTCCAAATCAAATTTGGAAAAGGTCGCTGTAAGTGCAGTTCGATGGCCATTGATGGAAATCGACTATACGGGCCTTGATAAAATTATTAAAAATAGTAATAATTTATGTAAAATCATAAGAAATGATTTGTGAAGAATTGGGATGAAAAACCCAATATTTGGAAAGATAAAAATAGTTTTTTATCGAAATGAACTAGTTTTGAACTAAAATTATAATTCTATTTATTTTTAAATAAATAAATTGAATTTGAAAAGGGTTTTAAAAGTAACCAGAATTTCCAATAATTTAATTGGAATGGATTTGAATCGAAATTGTCTTTGGATTATTTCGATGTTGGATTTCGTGATTATACAGATATTGTTATGGGAATTTGAAAGATATATTTATATCATTATTTCCAATACGATATTTGTTGGTCGTAGAATTTGATATTGAATATACTCCGATATATTTTCTATTCAGAGCCTTGTATTTAATATCAAATGTGATTTGGGTTTGTTGTGAATGGTTTCTTCATTAACACTGTTCTTGAACCCAGTTGAGAAAAGATTAAATCTTTTTATTTAGATTTAATGAAGTGTACCAATTAAATAATATTTAATTGGAATTGAATTGGTATTGATTTTTGGTTTTATCGTGAGTAGTGTTTTAAATAACATTGGTTCTTTAACCCGATAATTAATGAAATGTGATTTTGGGTTGTCGTGAACGGTATCTTCAATAATACTGTTCTTAGACCCAAAGGAGTTAAGAAAATTAGAAACTAACTGGAGATTAGTTAAGTTGAATGGTTTCTTGGGTATTGATCTGATGTTGGTTTCGGCCTTCGGGGTTAATATTTTGGGAATTGCTCACTTGCTAATTTATGGTTAGGGACTGATTGAAATGTGATGTGATTTTGGGGTTTATCGCGAAACTGTGTTTTAAATGACACTGATTCTTCAACCCAGTCACAGATTAAAACTAAGTGGAGTTTTAATGAATCTTTAATTAGATTGAAATGATCGAGACTGGAGTATCACCAGTTTTGCTCTAGGCGATAGTTAAATCTTTAAATAGATTTAAACGTGAAATGGTAATTAAATTTACCGATAACACCGTTGTGTTAGATATGAAGTAAGACCCGTTTTACTTCATGGGATGAATAGGTTGGGATTGGGAAATTAAAACTAACGATTACTTCGGTAAGGTTCGCTAATCCCGACTAGTTTGAATAGATATTCAAAAGTAGATTAAAGATTTTTTAAAGGATTTATCTTTGATAAAATTAATGGGAACCTTTCCCTTTGAATGTGAAATTTAGAAACTAACTGTCGGTTAGCTAAGCAGAATGGTTTTCTGGTTATTGATCTGATGTTGGTTTCGGCCTTCGGTGTAAATATTTAGGGAATTATTCTCTTGTTAATTTACGGTTAGTGACAGATGAATCAGAATGAGGCGTATGTTGTGTTTGTGTAACAATTGTTTATAATATACGCGAGTTATTCGGGAAGACCGTGTTTACCCCATTCTGAATAACTGATATGATGATAAGTCGAAGATGAAGACGGTGGTCGAAGACTAGAGGTCTTCACGTCATTTGGGTGATTACTGATGATCTTGATTGGGATGTACACCCAAGAAGATGGAAACAGTTGGTGATCGTCCAGACGTACTTGGAGCTCGATGGATATGCGGGGTACTAGGTGCCTCCGGTTTCGTTCAGACCCAGAACGGACTTGTAAATGGACTGTGTGTCTGACATTGGATTTTAGTCTGTGTGTTTGATTTCTATTAAATATATATCTGTTTGGCGGCGGAGAAATAATTCTCTTGCTTAACGCCCTTCTCTGAGACGTACGAGCTCAGGGTTTATATACTAATGGATATCAAACGCATAGAGTGAATTGCCTGTGTGGCATGCCTAAGTGGTGAATGATCAAGGCTTCTGTTGAAAACCAAAATCTTGTGGTTGATGATCGAAGCACGGCCTTTGTGGCGTAGCTTTGTGTAACGTTTACTTCGCGAGTTTCACACCCGGTATGAACCAAAAACGGGAGACGGACCTCAGGGAGGACTTGCGTTTCTTTCTAGTTAGAAGTGGCGTCAGTGGTTTTACACGCACTGACGAGTTTGACTTATGTGGTTGTTGCTATTGCGAGGCGCCTCGGTTTGATCGGACAATCCGGGTCCGATGGAGTCATTCGTTGGCTCACTTACGACCCAAAGGGCGGGGAAACAAAGTGTTCAGGAATTTTAATCCACATCGGTGTACCGGCCGTGATGATCCAAAGGTCACTCGAGCTCTGACCTGAGCCTCGGGCTAAAGAGTCTCGAATCGGTTGAGGACTATCTTTTGCCTTGGTTCATAGATGGAAATCCAACTTCCCCATACGTGATTTTGCGGTTTTAATTGTAGAACTAGTATGGCGACATGATATATGGTACCCATGCCGCCTATGATTGATACTTATGATTTGAAGTTGTTTTATACACTATGCACCGATAATAGTATCAAATGATTTGTTTAAAAACGTATCAAGCATTCTTTGGCTGTTATAAGGGAAAACCCTATCCCCGGGCTTGCGTTGCATTGTGTGATAGGACCTGGGTCTTATTACAGCTTCATTTTTCTTTATTTAGCATTGCACTGTTTGTTTTATGCACTGGTGTTCTTGGGAGGAAACCCGTTCCGTGTTATACGGCGTGGTCCCTTGATTTACCTAACTTTAAAAATAAAGATTAATAATTGTTTTAGTTCTCACACCAGTCCCATGACTGACCTGGAGTTTATTGTTTCAACCTAAACTCTGGGTGCTCTTATTTTCGACACGGGAAGCTAGTAGTTTTGGTTTTGCAGATTTATATTCACAGGATCCTGGTTTACAGCTGGAACGATATCCGGAAAGCTTTGTATCCGTATATCTCCTTCTAGTTGTGTTTTGTATTATTTCCGCTGCGATGTATTTAAATGTAATTTAAATCTCTGATATTTTTGTGTAATATTGATTCATTTATACTCTGTATATTCTTGTAATCTGATGGAATTGTTGTAATATACAATGAAATGTTCTTCCGTCTGCGTTCTGATTGTGGCTTGTTCTCGACTCAATCCGGGATTTCCCGTAAGGGGGATTTCGGGTCGTTTCAATCCCTTTGCTTGATTTATTTCCTACTTCCCATTTTTCTTTTCTCATTATGTTACATCCGCAGCCACCGTGTTAGCCCAGACGCTTTCTCAAACCAAAAGAATACGTCCCCCCTTCTCTCTCCTTTTTTTTTTCTTCCCTTTACTTCCCATTTTCCCTTTGTTTATTACATTCTTTGTTTCTATTTTATTTTTCTCTTATTTAGCCCACACAAGCCCACGTCCGCCCCCTCCCTTTCCCAACGTTCTCCCCATCGTTTCTTGCTCCCAACTTCTTTCTATTCTTGACTTTTGCTATTAAACTCGCAAGTTCCATTTCTTTTATCCCCTTCCTCTTTCTTTCTTTGCTTCTTGCTTTTCGTCGCTCCCATCTATTTTTCTTTTGGTTACTGTCTTTCCTATTTCATTATTTTTATTTTCTTTTTATTATATAAACAAAACAAAACCCAAGCCCATTTCCACACAAAAACAGCTCCAGGTGATTTAAACTCAAAAGTCGACCTTCCCCATCCCATTTTCTACCTCCCTTCAGTATTTATTATGAGCATTCATCAACATTTATAAATATTATTATCAACACTTATTACCCCCTTTAACATTTACACACCGCCTGTCACTCCTTTCATTCCCTTTTCTTTGGTTACCTTCCTCTTTTTCCTAGTTAAAGATGGGTTCAAAAACTTCTCCTACATATAGATGGAAATTTAATCCGGGGGGATGGGTATCCGCGGAGACCCGCACCCAATCGAGTCGGGATTCCCCGACTTAGCGGGTAATGGGGTGGGGATGGAGGATGATTTCAATACCCAAAGTGGGTATGGGGCGGGTACGGAGGTAACACTATTCACCCCATATCTAACCCGATATATATATATATATATATTTCATGTTAAAAACGTGTGCATTAGGCATATATACATTAAGTGTAAACATATAATGTTGTGCGATGCTATGTCTATTCGATTTAACAAATTGTATCCTTTCACATGCAGCTGTGCTTATTAAATGTTATTTAATAATAATACCTCTTCATATCATGCATGTTGTTTGGTGTGCCTGTGTTTATTCATTTTCCTTACTTCTTATATATAATAACAATTATTCATATCTTCTTTTAATTTTTGTATAACACACGAAAAAAGATAAACATACATGCATGCATGGCATGAATATACATCGTTTTACCATTTTTTCTAAGTTGTTGACGTGACAGTGACATTGTCTAGACTATTTCTTTAGCAATTAAGCGTACTGTTATACACTTGAGTTAATGGTTACTGGTTACCCGACGGGTCCTCCATAATCGTTGGGTATTCCCCCACCCGAATCCATTGGGTATTAAGCGCGGATGTGGTGGGTACGAAGGACATAAATGGGTAGTGGGGATGGAGGCGGAGGATGTATTCCCCGCACATTATCCGCCCCATTTCCATCACTACTCCTATAGGCTATATTAACACTTCACAAGAACATGCATCACCTGTACACCCCTCATTGCGATCTGCACACCCACGTGTGATGTCCCTCAGTCTTCATCTCATATTATCTTTCCATTTTCCTCTTTCTCAAAGATACCATTCCTTTATTTATACATAACCTGGCGAAATAGTATACATATATACTATGTGCAGGCTTCATGATTGAAACTATCTACTCGGGTTTTTCCACCTTGATTATGTAGTTTACGTAAGTTTTCATGCACCGTTTGTTTGTGCACTGGAAATCAGTGAGAATGTACTAGAGCATTTTTGTATATCTGGTGTAAAATTCAAGACAATAGGTTAGTTAAACTACACACTGTAACCATATGCCTAGCATTAATGGTTAAGAACTTAATGGCAATTGCAGAAGGAACAAGTCCATGTGCATCAAAATATTCATTCTATAGAATCTAGTCAGATGCTCCATCCCAATATCATAAAGAACGGTGACTACTGTATATCCATGTACAAGTCTCCTGTGTGCACATGCACAGTTGCTCTAGCCACCTGCCGAGCATCGCGCTACAACCCGCAAACTCCGCTACTGTTCCCGATCAGCTTCGACCAACTGTCGTGCCCCCATGTCATTTTCATCTCAAAATCATCTCTTCACCCTAAATACCTGAAAAGAATAGTTCCAACCAAATTATGGGCGGACCCAGGAATTAACAAAGGGGTGGGCTGATTTATAGTTTGGCTAATATACAATTTAATAGTAATGCATTTTATAATTTCAACATTAAGTAAGTAGTAATGCATTCTTTTTTCGACACTGGGCTGCAGCCCAGTCCCGCCCGGGACTAGCTCCGCCCTTGGCAAATCTTCGAAACTCGACGTGGCATCCTACTCCGACCACCTGGAGAGCCTACCCTTACCATCGCATCGAGGCTCACGTCCATGCATACCCCTTCGCTATTTTGTGCTGAACTCGATCACCTCACCTTCACGTACAACTAATTTGAAAACCATGTAACCGGAAAGCACGCCAAAACCCGAACTAACTTCGCCTGGCTTCCTCAAATCACCGGAAACCCAAAAACTTCGCTCACACCTTCGTATAGCCTTAGACTAACACCCACAAACACAGATTTCGAAATCATTAACCCAAATTCAAGTTTTTGATTATTTGAACCCAAATCAAGAATAAATTATAACTCGAAACATAGGGTATTATAATTCATGATTTTTGTTTTAAAAATCATGATTTGCACGTATGAATCCATTCATCAGCCTGAATTACAATATTTTGATGTTTAAATCTTTAAGTTGCTAAGCTCAATACAGCATATCTACTTTATAGGTTAATATATATTGTGATATATGTTGCAACTATTTTTAAATTATATTACAAATATAAACATATAACACTTATGTTTACCACAAAATTTCTAATTCACTAGGATGGGATTTTCAAGTTAACAGTGGGTCCTCTGTTCTGACCTTTTATTCACAGGTTTCATGTTTTTTCCTCCAGGTTTTACATGAAGATTTATTGAGCTAAAATCAATCAATTCAAGCATGTGTGCAACTATAGATCTCTGTATCATACCATATAAAAACAGTAATTACTTTAAATAAGGCAAAAGAAGGTTTAATCACTAGATACAAGGTGATTGGTTTTATAAGCTAACTGGGTAAGCTGTTTTTACTGTTTTTAAATCATACAAAATCAACCATTTTTAACTTCATCATACAAAACAAGTGATGGAATGAGAACTGATAACAAGCAGTGGAATACATATACAAAACATCAACAATACCATAATCTAATGGTAATTCAAAATGGAAAGATTTAAGCGAGGTCAAGTCATATTACTATCCTCTGTTTATGCTTCTCTATCCAGGGTCAAAGTTACTAGATCCTTTCCAAGTTTACATGTTTTCGCCATGAATTTGCGGCCATTTTGTTCCAGATTTTATTTTGTTTTAGTGTGTGAGGTACGGGTGGGTATTTATGTGCAAAAACAAATATAAAATAATGTCACTGCATGGGAAAGGAAAATACATTTTGATGGAATGTCTTAGATTAGGCTTTAGACAGTGTGCAGAGTGGAATTGTCATTCTCATTAAACTCTTTCTAGTTTGCACATGGATGGCTACTCTCTTTACTTTGCTATGAAGAAATTTTGAGCTTTAGGGCACAACTAAGCTATGCTTGTTGTTTGATTGGGATAGCTATGGTTTGATTGAAACAACAATGTAATGAAATCCTATTTGAAGTACATATAAACAAGTATGTAACCATGTGCCAATGGTGGACTATATGGTAGGATGTAGAGGGTTTTCTAGCTACTTTTACCTATGCTGATTGGAAGGCATGTTACTGAAATGGGTTTTCACCCAAAAATCCTCCATGGTAGATAGATACCCATGCACGACCATGTTCTGATGAGCTATCAATCATGTGTAGTCATGTCCTTATTTATATAAAAAGGAAGACTTAGTTGCCAAGTAAATTTTAACTAATAAATGTATAGATCCTCTTATATAGCCATATAAAATAGACATGAGCCTGCATAATTATATTCAAATTTATATACATATGCCACTTGGTTGCAAAGAAATTTTTATTGTTCGATGTTTATGCATCTTAAACATTTTAATTGTCAAATACATAGTACAAATGGATATCCATATCATATGTTTTAAATCTTAAGCACATGGGTGTTAAATTTCTCATTAATGTAGTATTCCTTGCCTATGAAGAAATTTCATATTTTACTTATTTATTTATATTTAATTTTACTTATGTAAAGTTTATTATTAATTTACATAAGTTCCAAACTATTACAAAAATATAAAACAAGATGTAAAACATTACTTAATAGTTTATACACATGTATTCGCCATTGTTTACAAAATAAACATATACAGATAGTATTTTGTAAAATGATTTATTTAATTTTTCAAATAATAATATCCTATTTATTCAATGATATATAAATGACATAATAAAATCAATAAATTATTGTTTAACAGAATCGGTCAAAAACTGGGATGTTACAAATTACATCAGAGTACAAGAATATAACAGAGTATGAATAAATATTAGACATTTGTAAATTATCCGAGATTTAAATTACTAAGCAACGGAAAAATAATACATAACACAACTGTAAGAAATACACGGATACAGAGCATTCCGTATACAGTGTAACAACCCGGATTTCAGAACCAAGTTAAATTTATTTGTTTTATTAATTTAAATGATTTTTGAATATTTAAAATGATTTATTTTAAATAATAATGACTATAAATTTATTTAAATCAAAGTTAGAACATATAAATTTATTTTAATTATAAAACGAGCCTGAAATGGCACGGTAGTTTAAAAATTCGATTTTAAATTTCAATTGAATGTACAAAATTCAAAATAGATCGGATTTCAGTAAAACCATAATTGTTTGAATCTGTTTAATTATATCTTTCTAACGAATGTGAAAAACTGAGATTTCATAATATAAATTTAAAGTTGTGTCCACTTTAAAATTTAAAATAGTCGTTATGGAATTTATATATATTTTAAATAATATGTAGCCCTTAAAAGTAGCCATTTTGGAAACGACCTCTGTTTTCGACGAAGCCACTTTTGTTGGATCCGAAATGTCAAATTATTGCTAGGTTCCAATTTTCATAATTTTTGGAATTAATATTTGAGCGTAGTGAATTTAAACGCGTTTGAATCATTTAGTTTGAATTTAATCGACTGGAAAATGGCCATTTTTGAAACGGTCTCCAAATTCTATGGAATTAGTTTTGTAAGGACTGTATCGTCAAAACATAGCTAGATTTATTTTTCTGGAATTTTTGGAGTTAGTATGTGGTCCCGGTAAATTAAAATGTACGTTCAAATACAATTAAATTGATTTATATTTTAATTTTGATGAAAACTGATTGAAACAATCGAACCGGCATACGAAACATATTCCATTGTGCCCGGAATGGGGGTATTTGGCTAGGGGCGACAATCGTTGGGTTCGATTTGGGGTTAAAATGGAAATTCACTTTTTGGGAATTAATTAAAAAAATTAAATAAAATTAAAATTTAGTATATATAAACTTTTCCCCCAAAACCTTATTATTTATCAGAACCCACCGGCCCTTGGAAGAACGAAGGCCGATACTATTCCCTCCTTCTTCCCCCATTCTCGTAAAATCAAATCAACGATTTCAGAAATTCAAACTACAACATGGAAGTGCTTCTCGAGCTCAATAAGTTTAATGGCCAAGATCTAAGATTTCGAAGTGAATCAGTCGTGATTGGTGCTCGAACCCGACAGTTTAAGAGGCATTTTTATGGCAGACGGAGAGGCTGAGTTAGCCAAAGACAGGGGCATAGGTGGAGGGAAGGGAGCTCGTCGACGTGGCACTGTTAGATGGCGGTCCGGCTTGGTATTTGGGGGGCGGCGGTTAACACTAGTTTGCGGTGGATGGGTTTAAACGAGGCTGGCGTTTTCAGAAAATTAACGATGGAAGATGAATGTAATTAGGGAAAAATTATTAGTTAACTGTAACAACCTGGAAAATCTGAACCAGTTTGAAAATTTTAAATTGGCTATTTTGGTGAATATAAAATATTTAAAATAAATATTTTAAATAATAATGATGAAAAGTGTGTTTGAATCGACGTTTGAAAATAAATATAATTTATTTTAATTATAAACAAGGCCTGAAATGGCGCGGTAGTTTCAAAATTTGAATTCAAACTTTGACTGACTGTACCGGGTGAAAAATAAAACGGATTTTAGTGAAACCAAAAATATTTAAATCTGTTAGTGAATATCTTTCCAACGAATCTGAAAGATCGAAGTTTCATAGCTGGAAGAAAAACTTATAGCTAAATGAATTTTCAGAAAGGTCGCTATAGAGTTTATATAGCCCGAGAAAATGGCCATTTTGCAAACGATCTAAGAATTGGACGAAACGACTTTTGTTGGATCCGGGATGTCAAATTATTGCTAGGTTTCAAATTTCCTAATTTTTGAAGCTAGTATGTGAGCGTGGCAAAGGAAAATGTGTTTGGTCGATTTTTATTAAATTGGATCGACCAGAAAAGGTCCATTTTTCAAACGGTCTCAGAATTTGACGAACTAGTTTTGTTGGGACCGTATCGTCAAAACATTGCTAGATTTATTTTTTTGGAATTTTTAGAATTAGTATGTGGCCCCGACAAATTGAAATGTACGTTCAAATTAAATATTGAATGTTTTATATTTTAATTTGAAGGAAAACTGACTGAAACAGTCGAATGGGCCTTCGAAACATACCCCATTGTGTTCAGAATGGGGGTAATTAGCTAGGGACGACAGTCGTTGGGTTTGGAGTTCGTGTGAGGCGAGGTGTATTTTTGAGATTTTAAAATATATAAAAAAAATAGGCCAATCACGTTTATTCTCTCTCCCCGTCTTTCTTCCCCGAAACCCCCCAACGAACGGCGGCTTCACCTTCCTCCCTTCTCTCCTCTTTAATTCAAAAACCACGCACCAATACACCTCGCCCCTGTAGTACTCTCTCCACTCTTCAAATCAAGACGGGTGGCATCCCCTATCGTTGCGCCGTCGACGAGATATTCCCCTCCAAAGTCGTGCCCTTCTAAGCGCCGCCGGAGCTCCGATCTGCAACCGAGTTCGACCACTCCACCCCCCGTTCAGGCGCCTCTCGACCGTCTTCCAGGTGGCGCAGGCTGATCGGGTCCAAACTACACGGATTTCGAGAAAAAGCTAAACCTAGTTTTGAAGAATTCAACTGAGGTACGGCTGTAAATTATTTAAACTATATTATAACACTTTAAAGCGCTACGGTTTTTGATTTCACTGTAAAAATCATATATTTTTCATGTGTTGACGAAATTCAGTGAAACAAGAGACAGTGGACTCATGTGGACGTCTTCTACCTTCTAGAAGAGACCGCATATTTTTTTGAGCCTTCTGCTATTTTTGGTGGAGTGGAACCCAATGTGAGATTTCAAAATTATAAATGATATGGAAAACGATGATGTATAAATTATATAGTCGATGTATGAGTTATATAAGCGTTGTACACCTCTTGTATAAGCGTTGTATAAGTTGTACGTTCGATGTATAAGTTGTATATGCGTTGTAAAAATTATATATGTGTTGAAATAGAAGTGAAGTATGCTTATATATATATATATATATATATATATATATATATATACACACGCCCCTCATCCACAAACCATGGACGATATTTATTGGTTGTGATTGGTGTGAAAATTGATTGATAGCGAATGGTTGATTTGAATTGTTTGTGGTTGAAATTGATTGATTGTGGTTGAAAAATACCCATTTGTGGTTGAGAATTATTTGGTTGAAACCACATAGGATTAGTTTGTGGAAAAGAAAAAAGAATATACATGCCGCCTGCGTGCGAACAAGATGCATGAAATCCCCATTGTCAAAAGTTGTGAGGCTTTAAGGTAGAGCGAGGAGCCGTACTAGGGACGGCCCCGGTTTTAACTACCCTGCCGTTATGCTACCGAAAATTTGAATAATATTCATGTGTTAGAATTATTTTCATGTGTTGAAACTATATTCATGTGTTGAATAGAAATTCATTCGTTGAATTGAAATTCGTGTGTTGAATGGTATTCGTGTTTTAAATAAACTATTTTAACAATAAAAAACACATTTTTATTTTATATATACGAACTATAGAAAACATTCATGTGTTGAATAGAAATTCATTCGTTGAATAGAAATTCATGTGTTGAATGGTATTCATGTTTGAAATAAATTGTTTTATAATAAAAATCATATTTTTATCATATAAACTATATAAAATAGTAGTGTTTTGAAATAAATTGTTTTACATTAAAAATCACATTTTTATTATATACTTGAATTGTTAAAAATAGTGAAGTGTTGAAATAATTGTCGGTTGGATAAAAATACCATTTTTATCAAAGGTATGAAAAGAATATGGTTTTGAAATCGAAGAATAGATTTTTTTTATATATATATATATATATATATATATATAATTTAAATGAATCGAATAATGAAGTTGTAGTTCATGTTTTGACACCGTGATTTCAAACGATTAGTGCGGGAGATCCGACCATCGGATTTTCCCAAAACCGAAACCGTTGGGTTCACTTTGGAAATATCTTTCCAATGAAACCAACTTTGTAAAGATCCAATGGTTGGATTGTCTGGAATGTTTAATTCAAATCTGAAGAAAAATAGCGCCAGAATCGATTATATATATATATATATATATATATAATTAAATTAAATCGAATAACGACGCTGGAGTTCGTATTTTGAAATCAAAACTTCAAACGAGTGTACCGGGAGATCCGACCGTGGGATTTTCCCAAAACTGAAACCATTGGATTCGTTTTAAAAAGATATTTCTAATGATATATAATTTGTGAAGATCCAACGGTTAGATTTTTAAATATATGTAAATCAAATCTGAAGAAAAACAGCGCCACGGCCGCGTTATGGCCTAAAGCGTCGTTTGAATAAATTGGCTATTTTTAAATAAATAAAAATAGCGATAAATCATTATAAAATATTATAAATGATATGGAATATGAAATTTATAAACTAACTGAAGGTTAGCTAAGTCGAATGGTTTCCTGTGTTTTGATCTGATGTTGGTTTCGGCCTTCGGGGTTAATATTTAGGAAATCGTTCTCTTACTAGTTTACGGTAAGTGAATGATGAATTGCAATGAGGGGTATGTTGTGTTTATGTAGCACTTGTTTATTATATACGCGAGTTGCTCAAAAAGACTGGGTTTATCCCATTCTGAATAGCTGAATCGACGATATGAAATCGAAGATGAAGACGGTGGTTGAAGACCGGAGATCTTCACCTCGGTTGGATGATAACTGATGTCCTGATTGGGAGGCATCCCGAAATATGGATAATGAGTGGTGATCGTCCAGATGTACGTGGAGATCGATGGGTATGCGAGGTATATAGTGCCTCCGGTTTCGTTCAGACCAAAAACGGACATGTTAATGGACTGTGTGTTTGACATTGGAATTCATCCTGTGTGATTGATAGCCATCAGTTACATGGTGTGAATTGCCTGTGTGGCATGCTAAGATGCAGTGATCAAGGCTTCTGTTGAAAAACAAAGTCTTGTGGTTGATGATCAAAGAACTTGCTGTGTGGCATAGCTTTGTGTATAACGTGGATTCGCGAGCCTCACACCCCGGTATGAACCAGAAACGGGAGAGGACCTCAGGGAGGGCATGCGTTTCCTTCTAGCTAGAGGTGGTGTCAGTGCTTAAACTGGCTGACATTTATATTATTTGCACCTATGTGGTTGTTGCTGTTGCGAGACGCCTCGGACATATCGGTCAATCCGTGATCGATGGAGTCATTCGTTGGCTCATTTACGCCCCCAAAGGGCGAGGAAACGTAGTGTTCAGGCATAATAATCCACATCGGTGGACTGGCCCTGACGATCCAAGGATTGCCTGCGCGCTTGCCTAAGACTTGGGCTAGACAGTCTCGAATTAGGTAAGGACTATCTTTTGCCTTGGTTCATGATGGAAATCCAATTTTCAAATACGACACCGTGCGGTTTTGATTGTAAACCCTATATTTGGCGACATAGTGGCATGGGACGGTCATGTCGTCTAGATTGATAATTATGATTTGAAATTGTTTTTGAAATATATAAACACTAGTAATAATAACAAATGCTTATGTTTTATTCGTATCAAGCATATTTTGGCCATTATAAGGTAAAAACTCTATCCTCCGGTTTGCGTTGCATTGTGTGATGGGAACTGAGTCTTATAGTGGCTTCATTTTATAAAAAGCATTGCGATGTTTAAAAGATTTACTTGTTTTTGAAGCACTGGCAATCCATTGGAGCAAACCCGTTCCGCGAAAGTGGCGTGGTCCTGTGATTACCCATATTATAAATGTGTTAAGTAGATTTCTCATATCAGTCCCATGACTGACTTGTAGTTTGTTTCACTTGCAAACTAAGGTGCCCATCTTTCTACACGGGCAGCCTTGTCTTCAGGTTTTTAGCAGGTTCTTTTTGGGTAGCTGGAGCTGAAGATGGATTCTATCAGTTATCTCTTTTTATGTTGTTCAGCTCCTATTGTACATATTATGTTTGTTTTCCGCTGTAGACATTTACGTATAGCTGAACTGTACTTGTACTAAGTATGATCCTGTATACTGTGTAACTTTGATGATTAAGTTTATCCAGTGTATTATTTGTACATTATCTGGTGTATTTATTTATTTATGTTCTGCTATTATCTGTTTATGTATTATATTCCAAAGATTACCCTTGCCACCGTAAGTACGGGGTTTGGGGTCGTCACATTAATTAATTTATTAATTATTTAATTAATGTAATTAATGTATAAACCTTTATAACTTTTTAATATGAGGTCCAAATCGAATGATTTCAGCTGCATTGCGATCGTGGCAAATAATTCTACATTTCAGAACTGACCAGAACGGAAATGGAGCAGATTTGAATTTGAGGCAAATTCCTCAAATTCAAATCCAGACTGTTCAGAAATTAGAAATAAAAACTGGCGGAGTGGAAATGAATGTTAGAAATCTCTCACTAAAATATTGTACAGTTGTTTATTTTATATAAACTACCAGTATTGATTTTTGTCAGTTTTTAATTATCACAATTGTATACGATGCCTATTAGCTCACCTCCCTCGTCCACAGACCATGGACGAATTAATTGGCTGTATTGTGTTGTGATTGTGATGTGAAATGGAAAATAAAAAAAAACATATATGTGATATGAAAAATATATATGCGTTGAATAATATATATGAAATGTGATTATATATATATATATATATGTATATATGAAATGTGAATAATATATACATGAAATGTGTATAATATATATATATATGAAATGTGTATAATATATATATGAAATGTGAATATAATATATATGAGATGTGAATAATATATATATGAAATGTGAATAATATATATATACACATATATATATATATAATGTGAATAATACATATATGAAATGTGAATAAAATATTTATATGAAATGTGTATAATATATATGAAATGTAAATAAAATATATATGCAATGTGAAAAATATATATATGTTGAATAAATTATATATATGCGTAGTGAAAATTATATATGTATGCGTTGTGAAAATTATATATATATGCATTGTGAAATTATATATATATATATATGCATTGTGAAATTATATATATATACATATATATATGCGTTGTGAAATAAAATATACATATGCGTTGTATAAAATTATATATACGATATATAAAATGGACGTGAAATGGAATAAATATTTGTTCGTTAAAAATATAATTTTTAACTTATATATGTGATATATAAAATGGTCAAGCTATGGAATGAATATTTGTTCGCTAAAAATGAAATTTTTAGCATATATATGCGATATATAAAATGGTCATGAAATGGAATAATTAATGGATTGTTAAAAATATAATTTTTAACATATATATGCACCGTATAAAATTGTCATATAATGGAATATTCAATTTTGATTAAAAAATGAAATGGAAGCTGGAATCGTTTTTAAAACAAATTTATAAAATACGTTTTAAATGGAAATCGACGATATATATTATATATATATAATGGCTTGAATAGAAAGCGCCGCACAGCGACCGTTCGCGAATTTCAATCATTAACTTCAAATTGATGTAACGGGAGATCCAACCATTGGATTCTCCAAAAACTGGAATCGTTGGATTCATATCGAAAAGAGCTTTCCAATAAATATAAGAGATTTAAATTTAAACGGTTGGATTTGGAGATACGTCCAAATCGAGTTTGGAAAAAGTCGCTATGGGTGCAGTTCGGTGGCCGTTATTGGAAACCGACTGTACGTGTAACAACCCGAAAAATCAGAACCAATTTAAAAAATTTATTTCGCGTAATTCTAACAGATTTAGTTCATAATTTAAAAATTCCATTTTTAAATAACAACAAAGCCCTTTAAAATAGCCATTTTGCAAACGACCTCCATTTTCTACGAAACCACTTTTGTTGAATCCGGGATGTCAAATTATTGATAGGTTTAAATTTCCATAATTTTTGAAATTGATATGTGAGCATGGTAAATTAAAACGGGTTTGGTAATTTCAGTTTGAATTGGATCGACCAGAAAAATACCATTTTTCAAACGGTCTCCAAATTCGATGAAATTAATTTTCTTAGGACTGTATCATCAAAACATAGCTAGATTTATTTTTTGGGAATTTTTAGAATCAGTATGTGGTCCCGGTAAATTAAAATGTACGTTCAAATTTAATATTTAATGTTTTATATTTTAATTTAATGAAAAACAGACTGAAACAGTCGAATGGGCTTACAAAACATAGTCAATTGTGTCCAGAATGGGGGTATTTAGCTAGGAGTGACAGTTGTTGGGCTTGATTTGGAGTTAATACGGATTAACGAGCCTTTTCAGAATTAAAGAATTAAATAATTTAATTACAATTACACGGGCCAATAGAAAAATTCCATTTATTCTCCTTATCACTTAGAAAAATCGTAAACACTCGTATTAACAAGCGGCTACCTCATCATCCCTTCTCTCCTCAATTACTCCCAAACCACGCAACAAAACCCAATGGTTCTTCAGAGAATTTTGTAGAGATTTCTTCCATCTCCACATCGATACCAGATTTGTATTTTTTCGTGGTTTGTAGCTCGAGATCTAGGCCTCGAAAGTTGCGCCCTTCACTGTGCCACCAAGCCAACAGGACGCCTCGAACTGGACCCCACCACCACCGATAGACGCGCCACTCCTCACCTACGATGTGGCGCCGGTCGATCATCGTATAGTGCACCGGTTTGCGCGAAAAACCAAGACATAGTTTTGAACCAAACAAGAAGTTAATGGCAGGTATAATTAAATAGATTTTCAACACTTAAAACCATTGCTAATTCATTTTATCGAATAAAAATTGTATTTTTTTCGTACGATAATGAAATTCGATGAAATATGAGACATTGACTCGTGGCATCGTACATGATATTCTAGAAGAGACTGGAACTTATTTGGAGCTTGCTACGAATTTAGGCAAAGTCAAAACCAATGTGAGATTTCTGAATTCAAAAATAAATGAATAAAATTATAGTAGGTTGTAGGCAGAGTTTGGTAGCTCCTGACACCATCGTCCACAGACCAAGGACGATTTGTTTGATAGTATTGTGCGGTAGAAATTGATTGTGGTTGCAACAAAGTTGGTTGTGTTTCTGGTAAATTCATTGTGTTGTGAAAATAAATTGTATTTTGGAAATTATAAAAATGAAACCCTTGTATCGCCGCGAGGCCTAGGATAGTAGAGGAGTCGTGCTGGACACGGTGCCAGTTTTAATTACCCTGCTGTTATAATGTCGAAATTTTCTGTAACGGAAAGGAATTTCGCTGGATCCGAATCAGTCGCTAAACCGATCTAGACCGTTCGAAACGCCTGATTGTTTGAAAACACGACAAATTAGAACGCAAACCGAAGAACATTTCATTGTTAATTACAACAATTCCATCAGAACACAAGAATATACAGAGTATAAATGAATAAATATTACACAGAAAATATCAGAGATTTAAATTACATTTAAATACATTACATAGCAGCGGAAAATAATACAATACACAACTGAAGGAGATATACGGATACAAAGCTTTCCGGAAATCATTCCAACTGTAAACCAGGATCCTGTGAATATAAATCTGCAAAACCAAAACTACTAGCTGCCCGTGTCAAAATAAGGGCACCCAGAGTTTAGGTTAAAACAATAAACTCCAGGTCAGTCATGGGACTGGTGTGAGAACTAAAATAGTTATTTAAAACTTTACTTTAAATCAGACATATCAAGGGACCACGCCGTATAACACTGAACGGGTTTCCTCCCAAGAATACCAGTGCATATAATAAAACAGTGCAATGCTTTTTGGAAAAATGAAGCTATTTTAAGACCCAGGTCCTATCACACAATGCAACGCAAGCCGGGGGATAGGGTTTTCCCTTATAATAGCCAAACATGCTTAGTACGTTTAAAACAAATCATTTGATACTACTATAAGTGCATAGCGTGTAAAACAACTTCAAATCATAGGTATTAATCGTAGACGGCATGGGTACCATATATCATGTCGCCATACTAGTTCTACAATTAAAACCGCAAAATCAAATATTTGGAAGTTGGGTTATCATTTATGATATGAACCGAGGCAAAAGATAGTCCTCTACCGATTCGAGACTCTCCAGCCCGAGCCTCAGGATCAGAGCTCGAGTGACCCTTGAATCGTCAGGGCCGGTCCACACGGAGTGGATTAAAATGCCTGAACATGCGTTTCCCCGCCCTTTGGGGTGTAGGTGAGCCAACTAAATGACTCCATCGGTTCGAGAACGACTGATATATCTGAGGCGCCTCGCAACAGCAACAACCACATAAGTCAAACTCGTCAGGGCGTGTAAAACCATTGATGCCAGTTCTAACTAGAAAGAAACGCATGCCCTCCCTGAGGTCCTTCTCCCGTTTCCGGTTCATACCGGGTGTGAAACTCACGAATCAAACGTTACACAAAGCTATGCCACAAAGGCCGTGCTTTGATCATCAACCACAAGACTTTGCTTTTCAACAGAAGCCTTGATCATTTGACACTTAGGCATGCTACACAGGCAATTCATTCCATGCGATGGATATCCACCAATATATAACCCTTGAGCTCGTACGTCTCAGAGAAGGGCGTTAAGCAATATAATAAATTCTCCGCTGCCAAACAGATATATATTTAATAGAAGTCAATTACACAGACTGAAATCCAATGTCAGACACACAGTCCATTTACAAGTCCGTTCTGGGTTTGAACGAAACCGGAGGCACCTAGTACCCCGTATATCCATCGATCTCCAAGTACGTCTGGACGATCACCAACTGTTTCCATCTTCTTGGGTGTACATCCCAATCAAGATCATCAGTAATCACCCAAACGACGTGAAGACCTCCGGTCTTCGACCACCGTCTTCACCTCCGACTTATCGTCGTATCAGTTATTTAGAATGGGATAAACCCGGTCTTTCCGAATAACTCGCGTATATAATAAACAAGTGTTACACAAACACAACATACGCCTCATTCCAATTCATCAGTCACTAACCGTAAATTAACAAGAGAATAATTCCCCAAATATTAACCCCGAAGGCCGAAACCAACATCAGATCAATACCCAGGAAACCGTTCTACTTAGCTAACCTACAGTTAGTTTCTAAATTTCACATTCTTAGGGAAAGGTTCCCATTAATTTTATCAAAGATAAATTCCTTTAAATTTATTCTTTAACCTTCCTTTTGAATTTCACTTCAAACTAGTCGGGATTAACGAACCTTACCGAAGTAATCATTTGTTTTAATTTCCCAATCCCATCCTATTCATCCCATGAAGTAAAACTGGTAATACGTCATATCTAACACCACAGTGTTATCGGTGAATTCAATTACCATTTCACGTTCAAATCTAATTAAAGATTTAACTATCGCCTGGAGTAAAACTGGGGTTACTCCATTCTCGATCTTTTCAATCTAATTAAAGATTCATTAAAACTTCACTTAGTTTTAATCTTTAACTGGGTTAAAGAATTAGTGTCATTTAAAACACGGTTCAAGATAAACCCAAAATCACATTCCATTTCAATCAGCCCCTAACCGTAAATTAGTAAGTGAAAAATTCCCTAAGTATTAACCCCGAAGGCCGAAACCAACATCAGATCAATACCCCAGAAATCATTCAACTTAACTAACCTCCACTTAGTTTCTGATTTTCTTAACTCCTTTGGGTCTAAGAACAGTATTATTGAAGATACCGTTCACGACAACCCAAAATCACATTCTATTAATTATCGGGTTAAAGAACAAGTGTTATTTAAAACACTGTTCACGATAAACCCAAAAATCAATACCAATTCAATTCCAATTAAGTATTATTTAATTGGTACACTTCATTAAATCTAAATAAAAGATTTAATCTTTTTCTCAACTGGGCTTAAGAACAGTGTTAATGAAGACACCATTCAAGACAAACCCAAATCACATTTGATATTAAATACAAGGCTCTGAATAGAAATTGTGTCTGCTTATATTCAATATCAAACTCTACGACTCACAAATATCGTATTGGAAATAACGATATAAATATATCTTTCAAATTCCCATAACAATATCTGTATCATCACGAAATCCAACATCGAAATATTCTGAAGACAATTTCGATTCAAATCTATTCCAATTCAATTATTGGAAAATCTGGTTATTTTCAAAACCATTTCAAATCCAATTTATTTATTTTAAAAATAAATAAATTACTATTCTAGTTCAAAACTAGTTCATTTCGATAAAAATCTATTTTTATCTTTTCAAATATGGAGTTTTTCATCCTGATACTTCCCAAATCATTTCTTATGATTTTACACAAATTATTACTATCTTTAATAATTTTATCAAGGCCCGTACAGTCGATTTCCATCAACGGCCATCGAACTGCACTTATAGCGACCTTTTCCAAATTTGATTTGGACATAATTCCAAATCCAACCGTTAAATTTCTAATATTCGTTAGAAAGCTCTTTTCGATACGAACCCAACGGTTCCGGTTTTAGGAGAATCCGACGGTCGGATCTCCCGCAATATCCGTTCGAAGTCAATGGTCGAAATTCGCGAACTGCCGCGGCGCGTTCTATTCATGCCATTATATTATATATATAATATATACTTCGTCGATTTCAATTCAAAATACACTTTATAAATCGTTATAAATTCATTTTCAAAACGTTTTCAACTTCATATTCAATTTCAAATCAAAATTGAATATTCCAATAAAAATTCGTTTTAAATTCATTTCAAATCGATCTCAATTCAATTTCAATTTAATTCGAATTTCAATTCATTTCAATTTAATTCGAATTTCAATTTGAATTCAATTCCTTTCAATTTCAATTTGAATTCAATTCTTTTCAATTTCAATTTGGGTTCAATTCTATTTAATTTGATTCGAATTTTGATTATTTTCAATATAATTCAAATTTCGAAAACACTTTCAATATAATTCAAATTTAGAAAACATTTTAAATATAATTGAAAATTAAATAAAATCGATATAAATATCGTTCACATCAAAGTGATGTCAATCTAATCGACACGGCTTCATATATTTCTATTTTCAAATATTCTGTTTCAAATATTTCTTTTTCAAATATTTCTATTTCAAAAATGGAATGAGGCCCAATCAATTACCATATAATGTTAGTTATGTGGATTTTCTACAACACATGTACAAAATAACAACGATAAATAATCAACCATCATCCAGAGTGCGTTCTACACTGTATAAGCATCAAATATAAATATTTAACGCTTATAACAGCCTGCCAATCAATCAATCGACATACAGCTAATTATTGGGACTAGTGTATGTCACATATCATCCCAATACCCGTGTAGAGTTTTCAAACAATCAAACACAGATTTTATTTGTGCAGTTGGGCGACGTGTAAAATTTATCGTCCCAATCAATATCAGTCAAATGTGTGTATATAAACAAATCGTTCGATTTGTTTATTTTTATTTCATTTTAAATACATGTTAAAAATTCTATTTTTAACTATAAAATATTTTATTTCATTTCACATCACATCACACAATCAACTACACATCAAAATCAAACAACAAGCATACAAGTCGTCCATGGTCTGTGGACGACGGGTGTCAGGTGCTACTAAACACCGTCTGCATCCTACTATATATTTTAACTAGAAAAAAAAATTTTAAAAGTGAGAAGTTCTCACCCAAGCTAAATCCAAACGCCTCGACTCTTCTTACGTAGAAGTCTTCGTCGTCCTCGCCTTTTGTCACTTTCGTTGCCCGTAGCCACTACATATATAAAAATTCAATTTTTTTATCATGAAGCTATATATATATATATATATATATATTCTATTTTTATCATTGTTTGTATATATATAAAAAATATTCTATTTTTATCATTGTTTGTATAAATATAAAATATTCTATTTTTATCATTGTTTGTATAAATATAAAATATTCTATTTTTACCACGAAGTTAAATATATATATATTCTATTTTTACACTGCTACTCCTATTATAAAAAATCATATCTTTCTTTTTATAACTACATATCTTTTTATATAATGCTTTTTCTATACATTTATAAACAATGCTACGTATAGTTTAAAAATCACATTTTTAAATCAAAGAAAATCAAGGCTATTTTATTTTTAAAATTTCAGATTTTAAAACAATGTCTTTTTTTAAACGACCTTTTTAATTAAATAAAACAAAATAAAAAAAGTAATTAGTAAAAATCAATTTACCTTCTTCACGGCTACACGGTCCAGGCTTCCTCATGTCCCTGAAACCCTAATCAGAAAAAGCCATCGCGCCGCCTCCTGTGATGGCCGGACACAGATCGGACCCCCTGCCCAGAAGCACTGGAGCGCCACCATCATCCACCCACGAGCACGGCGAAGTCGAGCCCCACCATTCACCAGAAAGCGCGAGCGAACGACGGAGCTGCTAGCTCGATTTCATGCCACTCCAGGTCCACATTTCAAATCATAGTCCTTAGGAATATAGATCTCGCTTAGCACTTCTTGTTTGCCTCAGAAATCCCTTGGACTGATTGCGTGGATGTTGAGATCTGGGGCGATTTTATTTGGAGTGGATTCGCCGTGAGTTTTGAAATAGGAGGTGTGTTTCTGTGTGGACCATGAAGAGAAGGTTTGACCGATATTTTAGGGGTAAGGGGCTTTTATATTAAATATTTTATTTTATTTTTATTTCACCAAGAAGATGACTTTTATTTCGAACTTGAAATCGAACCCACCGACTGTCGTCCCTAGCCCATTACCCCCATTCTGAACGCAGTGCGATATGTTTCGTAAGTCAATTCGACTGCTTCGATAGGTTTTCATCAAATTTAAAATATAATTCAGTATATATTCAATTTGAACGCACATTTCAATTTACCGGGGCCACATACGGACTCTAAAAATTCCCGAAAAATATTTTCTGGCTTCGTATTGACGATACGGTCCTAACAAAACTAATTTCGTCAAATTCTGAGACCGTTAGGAAAGTGGCCATTTTCCAGTCGATTAAAATCAACTGAAACTGGTCAAATGCGTTTTCCTTTGCCACGCTCACATATTGATTCGAAAAATTATTAAATTTGGAATCTAGCAAAATATTGACATCACGGATCCAACAAAAGTGGTTTCGTCGAAATCCGAGGTCGTTTGCAAAATTTTCATTTTTAAGGGCTAGAATTCCATAGCGACTATTCTGAATTTTCACTTGGGCATATCTTTTGATTCCCGCTATGAAATTTTGATTTTTCAGATTCGTTGGAAAGATATTCTCAACTAGATTCTATTATTTTTGGTTTCGCTAAAACCCGGTTTATATTGCACCTGGTACATTCGTTTGAAGTTTGAAATCGAATTATCGAACTACCGCACCATTTTCAATTCCTTTTATAATTTAAAATAAATATTTATATTCTAACGACGATCTATATAAATATATACGTTCGAATTCTATTCAAACTAAATTTCTCGTCGATATTATTTAAAATAATTCATTTTAAATAATCAAAATTCACTAAAATTGCCAAAATAAAATTTTTAATTTGGCCCAGATTTCCGGGTTATTACAATCTCCCCCACTTAAAACTTTTCGTCCCCGAAAAGGAACGAAGCCGAAAGTTGTTCAACTAATCAACTCAACTTTCACTACTTTCACTACGGCTTAAGTTCTTCAACTTTTCAGTTTCTAAGAACTTTTCAAATTTTTCAAAAATTTGGCTAACACCCTAAATTTTCGAAATATTTCGCCATAACCTCCCCTGCACCGGGAGCACCGGGAAAATCCCGAAATTGCCATACAGGCCCTCTGGTCTCAAAAAGAAAAATAAAAAGCCAAGCGCCAAGCCAATAGGCTCATAAAATCATCATTACCCAAACAAAACAGTAAATTATGGTAAACATGTACCTATTTGTCGGGCAAACAATTTTATTCTTCTGCTCTAGCCTCTTTGCTATGACCTGTTCAATGTAAATAAATGTATATGGAAGCAAATGCGACCAAATTTCAATTCAATTCACTTTTTGGTCAATTTGGCTAAAGGTTCACCTTTTAATTAATCAAACAACACAATCAGCAATCAATTAGTGAATTATCATTTCAAATTCATAACTTTGATATATAGTAAAAAAAAATCACATTTTTGATGCCAATTCACAACAACAAGCCCTATCTAATTTTTTTTGTTCTCACACCAGTCAATAGGAAATATATAGAAATCATACTTTCGAAACTCGAACATGAATACTGATGATGCGATCGCTATAGCGATCATCAGAACCATCTTCGGGCGACTAGAGTGTGATTCTGTATCTATCAAACATATTAAAACTTCGAATACACGGGGATCAGACGTATATGCAACGTCTTTATATACGGGATTGTCCAAATTCCATATAAAATAAATAATCAAATATGAATAGTTGATCTATATTTTCAAAACAAAATTTGTTTTCACTTTAATTTCAAAAATATACTCTTCACACTCGTTCTAGGATACTACTGATCCCATCTCTAATGAGTCATTCCCGTTGGATATTACTAATCCAGTTTCTGATGAATTCTTTCGTATAGTTCTAATGTGTCTTGTTCTCTGAGCTTTGTAAACCAAAGCTCTGATACCAACTGTAACGAAAAGGAATTTCGCTCGATCCGAATCAGTCACTAAACCGATCTAGACCGTTCGAAACGCCTGATTGTTTGAAAACACGACAAATTAGAATGCAAACCGAAGAACATTTCATTGTTAATTACAACAATTCCATCAGAACACAAGAATATACAGAGTATAAATGAATAAATATTACACAGAAAATATCAGAGATTTAAATACATTACATAGCAGCGGAAAATAATACAATACACAACTGAAGGAGATATACGGATACAAAGCTTTCCGGATATCATTCTAGCTGTAAACCAGGATCCTGTGAATATAAATCCGCAAAACCAAAACTACTAGCTGCCTGTAATGACGCGTATTCTACACATCATAGGATCGTAGAATATTTATTTCTTTCCCATGTGAAGTCATATGGTCATGTAACCATGGGAAACATCCATTAGAGTCATTTTCCATGTTCGTGATTTTTGTCGATTTTTAAATGACCATTTTACCCCTAGCTGATCTTGTTTTGGCCATAACTTTTGACTGGAAAGGAATTTTGACCTGAAACCACTTCCATTAGATTCGTTTGATGGTTTACCTTTCCGTAGAGTGGTCATAATAGCCAAATGGACTTACCGTTTGGGAGATATGGCTGAAATAAGGTTTGGAGGGTGAAAAACTGCTTAATCGGGCCAAATAGGGTGATTAGTGAGTAGGCCCATAACCCATTTCGGGATTAGGGTTGTGCGAAGACTGAAATGAGATAGAGAATCATTCTATTTCAGTTTTCTAGCCTCCACTTATCACCAAGGAACCCTAAAAATGGCCTCCATCCTCTAAATCACCTCCAAATCATCTTTTGGTCAAGGATTAAGCTTAGCAACCTCTAATCAAGGAAGATCTACACCAAATCCACATTGGAGCTGCTGTTCAGCATTGGGATTCACATCAAATCAGAGATTTATTTCGGATCTTAGTTTATTTGTGGCTAAGGTGAGTGATTTGCATAGTTTTGCACTAATTATGGCTAATTAAGGGTAATAAGTGTTAATTAGCGAATTTATACACTAATAAATTCGGGAAAAATGTTCATAAATTCCTAAATGATGTTTTAGACCTCTGATATGAATTTGGGTTAATTTGGTTAAGTTTTGCTAATCCTATCATTAGTTTCACCTAAACATGCTTAAGGGGAAATATGGGATTTAGGGTATGTTTGATCCATTTCAACCTATCATATTGATGAGTTGATGTTTGTGGTTGATTATGCATGTTGCTATGACTGTATGATATGCTTTGTGATTG
Organism: Allium sativum; assembly: GCA_030737875.1. NCBI lineage: Eukaryota > Viridiplantae > Streptophyta > Magnoliopsida > Asparagales > Amaryllidaceae > Allium > Allium sativum. The sequence continues at coordinate 171,173,760 of CM060912.1, forward strand.
ATTTCAATAGTTAGAATGGTCGAAAACGTCGTCGAATGGCGTAAACACTTGCTGGAAAAGCTTCAGGAAACAGTGCAGGATCGGATCGGATATGGGGGCTCGGATCGGATATGTTGAACTGGGCAAGGGATTCGATCGGATCGGAACCTGACACTTGAGAAAATTGGCAAAAAGGAAGGCCACGCTAACTGAACTGGGATCGGATCGGATTAAGGAGGAGGGATCGGAGCGGATAGAGGAGGATGGATCGGATCGGAGCACGTGAAGAACGAGGGGGCGGATCGGAGCGGAAGCACGAATTGGACGGGAGATGGTACCCGACCCGACCTGAAGGGGGACACCCGACCCGATGCGATGGAGTGGACCCGAACAAAACCGTGCCAGAGGAGGACCATGAGCTAACGCAACGCAAACACCCGACCCGAACCGATGGTTTGAAGAGAACCTGACCCGACCCAGTATTGACCAATAACCCGAGATGCAAAGGTAGTCCAATATGGGAAGTTAGAGCTCAGGATCCAGTTGGGAACCAATGAGTTCACTTCATGATTGGGCTTTGCTGCGGGACGCGTGCTAAGGAGTTGTCGACGTTCATAACTTCGATTCACCACTAAAAATGAATGATGGGCTACTTATCAGTGCAGTAGAGTCATTGCGACTTGAGGGGCAAGGTGATGGTAGCAAGACTACGTTATCAGTGCAGTAGAGTCATTATGACTTGAGGGGCAAGGTGGTGCATAGTAAGACTATGAGCCCGCGCAGATGGGGTGAATAACTCCATGGGGCAAGTGGACATAGTAAGGATTGGTAAAGCTATGAGCCAACGCAGATGGGGTGAATAACTCCATGGGGCAAGTGGACATAGCGAAGGATTAGTGGCTACGTTATCAGTGCAGTGGAGTCATTTATGACTTCATGGGGCAAAGTGATCGTAGCAAGGGTGAGTGATCGAAGTGGTGAATATCGTATGCTTTACGCACTGAGTGAGAGATGTGAGGATGGATGCTATGCTTGATTGTTTGCCATCACTATGACATGCACACCTCCCCCACCTCCGTATCTTTACACCGTTTGATATGGCACCCTTGAGTGTTGTACAGTATGTAGTGCTAACTCTTTGGTTGCAGGTCCAGGTTCAGGTATGTTTAAGTCTACCTGTTATTGTTCACTTTAGATGCTTTTCGCTCATACCAGGCTTTATGTCTGACCCAGAGTTTTATGTCTCCTCTTATTACTCTGGGTGCTCACACGAGCAGACTAGAGACAGGTTAGCTGGTGATGCGCGAGTAGCTGATTCGGAGGCGGGCAGGAGGCTTCCACGTATGATATATATATATATATACATACATTCTCCCTGTGTCGTTAGTGGACGCTACTTGGGCATTAGTAGTGTACCTCCTTTATCTTTCTTTTGCTTTGAGACAGTTTGAAAAGTTGTAATAAACTATATTTTGGATTTCCGCTGCTATGATGCTTAGTTCTGGTTTTTAGCTTATGCACTGTCTCTCCTGTTTTATGTCAAGTATGTTATTATTATATTTTGTTCTATGCGCCGTGAGACATTCTACAAGTTCTTTGTTAGTTCATTTCCTTCTTCCTTTTCCTTCTTACGACCCGTTCCGTGCTAACTGGACACGTGTACAGTGCACTTTTGGAGTAAATGTCGGTTGGTGCGGGGCGGGCCGTCACATTTGGTATCAGAGCTCTAGGTTGCGTAGTTAACCTAGGGAAAGACACTAGGGAGAGATAGTACGTATATGAGAGCACGTGTTTGTGATTACTTTGGTTTCCAAAAGCTATATATATATATATTATTGATAGTATAAGAATGAAGTCGTACTGCACTAGCACCACTATGGGGTCGTTAATCGTTTCCTTTTACAGATTGACGATGAGCCGATATGCTAGAGGTGCTGATAGGGGAGCCCTTAATGGGAATGCTGCTGACATGAGGGCGATGTTTACTGACCTCATGAGAGACATGCTTGGAGAAGTGCAAGGAGCAGCTCCCAATCCCGGAAATGGTGGTGGTCAAGTAGTGCAGGCACCGAGGGTCGATTTCACCAAGTTGTGCAAGGATTACACTAACCTTGGGGGGAAGCCGTTCCACGGGACGGAGTCGGCCACAGATGTTCAGGACTGGATGGATAGCTGTGATCGTATCTTCGATGACTTGGGTCTTGAGGATGCGATCAAGAGAAGGCTAGCGTCTCGTCATCTGCAAGGGAGAGCGATGAATTGGTGGAATGCCATTAGAACAGATACTCCAGAAGATCAGGTTACTTGGGTTCAGTTCAAGGCTCGCTTTAGCGAGAAGTACATTCCAGCTGCCCAGAAGTCAGTGTTGTTCAAGAGGTTCTTGGAACTCAAGCAGAACGGAAGGGCAGTTTCTGACTATATTGCTGAGTTCGACACCTTGTCGAAGTATGGACTATCTCTTATCGACACTCCTGAGAAGAAGAATGAGAGGTTCATCACTGGTTTGGATGGATACTTGGGGGAAAGGTTTATCAATCACATCGATGAGACTTTTGAATCGATCGTGGGGAAAGCTTTGAGATCAGAGAGTCTTTACCCTAAGTCAAAGACTGAAGCTGCATCTGCAGAAGGGCCAAAGCCGCAAGCAGGCGGTGGAGGCAAGAATAACTCTCAGAATTAGAGGAAGCAGGACCAATCTAAGGGTGGCCAGAAAAAGAACAAGAAGGATGTTGAGTTCTTCAGCTGTGGTAAGAAGGGCCATTATGCTAAAGAATGTCGGGCCAAGCCAGCGGATAAGAAGTGCTTCAACTGTGGTCAAGTGGGACATTTCAAGGATAAGTGTCTGCAACTTCTTAAGGAGAAGCAGATTGTGAAAGCATATGCTATTGATGCTATTCCTTCTTCGTCGAATGCCCCAACTGCGCGGAGAAAGGAAAGAATGTTGTTATTCAAGGTATGCTTTCTATTTATGATGTACCAGTTCGAGTTTTGTTTGATATTGGGGCTTCCCGTTTCTTCATATCTAGTGACCTGGTAGATAGGTTGGGACTGGAACCCGAGATAGTCGATAGACCATTGGTTGTGACGAACCCGATTGGTGGTTCGACTAGCCCTAGTATGATTTGCAGGAATTTGGTCTTATCGAGTCACGGATGTATGTTTGTTTGCGATTGCTTTGTTCTGGGCTTTACTGGGTATGGCATTATATTGGGAGTCGATTGGCTCCAAAGATACGGGGTGGTGGTAGACTGTGAGGGCTTTTTGGTGACAGTGAGGGCGGATGATGGGCGGAGGGTAGTGTTTGGTAGTCTACCTAGTGATGGGGTTATGGCTAGTTTTGTAAATTCACTCGACATCCCGCAGGATGAGTTGTCAGATGTGCCCGTGGTTGGCCAGTATCCGGACGTCTTCGAGGAGGTGACCGGGCTTCCACCACACCGAGAGATTGAGTTCCGTATTGATTTAGTGAAAGATGCCAGACCTATAGTGATGCCACTTCGTCGTATAGTACCAAGGGAGCAGTGAGAGCTCGGGGTGCAAGTCAGCAATCTTTTGAGGAAGGGACTTATTAGAAGGAGTGTCTCCGAGTGGGGAGCACCAGTTGTATTTGCCACTAAGACAGATGGTTCCCTTCGTTTGTGTGTGGATTATCGCAAGTTGAATAAGGTAACGAGAAAGAATAAGTATCCTCTATCGCGGATAGATGATTTGTTTGATCAACTGGAAGGAGCAAGAGTGTTCTCCCAGTTGGACCTCGCGGCAGGATTTCATCAGCTTCGAGTAGCAGATGAGAGTGTTCCGAAAACGGCATTTAGGACGCCGTCTGGATTTTATGAGTGGTTGGTCATGCCATTTGGGTTGACCAATGCACCAGCTTACTTTGTGGATCTTATGAATCGAGTATTCAGAGATCAGTTGAATAAGTTTGTTCTTGTGTTCGTGGACGATATCCTTGTTTACTCAAGGACAGAGGAGGAACACAAGGGACACTTGAGGATAGTGATGGAGGTGTTGAGGAAACACCAATTGAAAGCGAAATTCTCTAAGTGCCATTTTTGGAGAAGGGAAGTGAGATTCTTGGGTCATGTTGTTTCCGAGAGTGGTATTACCGTGGACCCTGCGAAGGTGGCTACGGTACAGGATTGGCCTACGCCCAAGAATGCAACAGATGTAAGAAGTTTCTTGGGATTAGCTGGATATTATCATAAGTTTATCCAGGACTTTTCCAAGATAGCAGCACCGTTGACTCAGTTGACAAAGAAGAATCAGTCCTTCGTCTGGGACGGAGTGTGTGAGAATGCATTCAAGAGTCTAAAAGAGAAGTTGACGCGTGCTCCAGTGTTAGTCATTCCTAAGGGGAATGAAGAGATGACGGTATACACGGATGCTTGTGGTACCGGACTAGGTGCTGTGTTGATGCAAGGAGGTAGGGTTGTAGCTTATGCTAGTCGACAGCTAAAGCCGCATGAGAAGAAGTATCCTACCCATGACTTGGAATTAGCAGCGATCGTGTTTGCGCTGAAGAAAATGTTACGGCCTGGAATTTCGCTCGATCCGAATCAGTCGTTAAATCGATCTAGACCGTTCGAAACCCCTGATCGTTTGAGAACAGGACAAATCAGAACGCAGACGGAAGAACATTTCATAGTTATTACAACAATTCCATCAGAATACAAGAATATACAGAGTAAAAATGAATAAATTACATTCCATAAATATCAGAGATTACAATAAATTACATAGCAGCGGAAAATAATACAAAACACAACTGAAAGTAATACACGGATACAGAGCTTTCCGAGCATCGTTCCAGCTGTAAATCAGGATCCTGTGAATATAAATCTGCAAAACCAAAACTACTAGCTGCCCGTGCGGAAAATGAGGGCACCCAGAGTTTAGGTTAAAACAATAAACTCCAGGTCAGTCATGTGACTGGTGTGAGAACTAAAACACTTATTTAAAACTTTACTTTAAAAGAGAGTAATTCAAGGGACCACGCCGTATAACACGGAACGGGTTTCCTCCCAAGAATACCAGTGCATAGAAAAGACAACGCAATGCTTTTTCGAAAAATGAAGCTATTATAAGACCCAGGTCCCATCACACAATGCAACGCAAGCTGGAGGATAGGGTTTTCCCTTATAATAGACAAACATGCTTGGTACGTTTAAAACAAATAATTTGATACTATAATAAGTGTATAGTGTCAAAACAATTTCAATCATAAATATCAATCATAGGCGGCATGGGTACCATCTATCATGTCGCCATACTAGTTCTACAATTAAAACCGCAATACACGTATTGGAAATTGGATTTCCGTCATGAGTCGAGGCAAGGGGCAAGCTCCTCTCCGCGTTCGAGACACTCTAGCAAATGTCCCAGGGCTACGCACTCTGGGCAACCCCTGGATGCTTCAGGGTCGGTCCTCACTTACGTTAGAGGATTATTTATTCCTGAACACACGTTTCCCGGTCCTTACAGACCTATAATCGAGGCGCCCCATCCAACAACCAGAAAGGTGAAAAGTATATAAATGTCAGGGTTGGTAAGTCACTGACACCACCAAAGCTAGAAAGAAACGTCGTGCTCTCCCTGCAGTCCTTATCCCGTTTTTAACTCATACAGAGGTGTGAGGCTCGTGAATTCACGCAATACACAAAGCTACGCCACGAAGGCCGTGCTTTGATCATCAACCACAAGACTTTGCTTTTCAACAGAAGCCTTGATCCATGCAACTCAGTATGCCACACAGGCAATTCATGCCGTGCGATTGATATCTATCGATATATAACCTCTAAGGTCGTATGTCTCAGAGAAGGGCGTTAAGAAAGAGAATAAATTCTCCGCCGCCAAACAGATATATATTTAACAGAAATCAATCAACACAGAATAAAATCCAATGTCAGACACACAATCCATTTACAAGTTCGTTCTGGGTCTGAACGAAACCGGAGGCACTTTCCTCGCATATCCATCCATCTCCAAGTACGTCTGGACGACCACCAACTATTTCCATCCTCTTTGGTGTACAGCCCAATCAGGATCGTCCGTAATTACCCAAACGATGTGAAGACTTCCGGTCTTCAACCACCATCTTCATCTTCGACATTTCGTCGAATCGGTTATTCAGAATGGGTATAAACCCGGCCTTTCCGAACAACCCGCGTATATTAAAAACAAATGTTACACAAACACAACATACGCCTCATTCCAATTCATTAGTCACTAACCGTAAATCAGCAAGAGAACAATTTCCCAAATATTAACCCCGAAGGCCGAAACCAACATCAGATCAATATCCAGGAAACCATTCTTCTTGACTAACCTACAGCTAGTTTCTAAATTTCAATTCTTAGGGAAAGGTTCCCATTAATTTTATCCAAGATAAATTCTTTAAAATTTATCCTTTAATCTTCCTTTGGATGTCGTTTCAAACCAAATTATGGTTTTTCCAAACTAGTCGAGATTAGCGAACCGTACCGATGGAATTATTTATTTTATTTCCCAATCCCAACCTATTCATCCCATGAAGCAAAACTGGTAGTACTCCATATCTAACACCACGGCGTTATCGGTAAAATTAATTACCATTTCACGTTCAAATCTAATTAAAGATTTAACTATCACCTTAGAGCAAAACTGGTAATACTCTATTCTCGCTCAATTTCTAAATTTGATAATTTAGATTATCAATTCACATTTCAATTTAATTGCAGATTCATTAAAACTCCTTTTACTGGGTTAAAGGACTAGTGTCATTTAAAACACAGTTCACGATAAACCCAAATCACATTCTATTTATTATCGGGTTAAAGAACTAGTGTTATTTAAAACACAGTTCACGATAAACCCATAAATCAATTCTATTTCAATTCCAATTTATTTATTTAAAAATAAATGGGTTTTAATTTCAGTTCAAAACTAGTTCATTTCGATAAAAATCCATTTTTATCTTTTCAAATATGGAGTTTTTCACCCCAATTTTTCCCAAATCATTTCTTATGATTTTACACAAATTATTGATATTTTTAATAATTTTATCAAGGCCCGTACAGTCAATTTCCAACAACGGCCATCGAACCGCACTTACAGCGACCTTTTCCAAATTTGATTTGGACGTATCTCCAAATCCAACCGTTAGATTTTGAATTTCTAATATTCGCTAGAAAGCTGTTTTCGATACGAACCCAACAGTTCCGGTTTTAGGAGAAGCCGACGGTCGGATCTCCCGTAATGTCCGTTTGAAATAAATTGTCGAAATTCACGAACTGCTGCGGCGCGACGCGTTCTATTCAGGCCATTATATTATATATATAATATATATAATATATATTTCGTCGATTTCTATTTAAAACGAATTATATAAATAGTTTTGAATTCGTTTCGAAAACAATTTCAACTTCCATTTCAAATTCAAATCAAAATTGAATTTTTCCTTATAAATTCGTTTTAAAATTTCATTTCTATTCAATTCAATTTGAATTCATTTCAGTTTGCTTTCAATTCAATTTGAATTCGTTTTCAATTCAATTCAATTGGTTTTCTATTCGATTCAATTCAAATTGGTTTTCTATTCGATTCAATTCAAATTGGTTTTCTATTCGATTCAAATTGGTTTTCTATTCGATTCAATTCAAATTGGTTTTCTATTCAATTGAAATCAAATTTGTTATATATTCAATTCATTTCTATTCAATTCAAATTTCAATTCAATTTGAATTCATTTCAATTCATTTCGAAATCGTTTTATATTCAATTCATTTCGAAATCGTTTTATATTCAATTCATTTCGAAATCGTTTTATATTCAATTCTATTTATAATTATATATAATTATTTATATTCTAACGACGGCGTATATAATATATACGTTCGAATTATATTGAAAATAAATTTTCCTTCGTTTTTATTTAAAATGATTCATTTTAATTATTCAAAATTCGCTAAAATAGCCAAAATAAAAATTTTAAACTAGCTCAGATTTTCCGGGTTATTACAATCTCCCCCACTTAAAACTTTTCGTCCCCTAAAAGGAACAAAGTCGAAAGTGGTTTGATTAATCAACTCTACGTTCGATTTGGCTTCCATTCTCCAACTTTTCAGTTTCTGAGAATTTTCAAATTCTTCAAAAATTTGGCTAACACCCTAAATTTTCAAAAAATTTCGCCATAACCTCCCCTGCACCGGGAGCCATGGGAAAATCCCGAAATTGCCATATAGGCCTTCTGATCTCAAAAAGAAAAAGAAAAAGCCAAGCGGCTAGCCAATAGTCTCATAAAATCATCATCACCCAAACAAAACAGTAAATTATGTAGTAAACATGTACCTATTTGTCGGGCAAACAAATTTTATTGTCTGCTCTAGCCTCCTTGCTATGACATGTTTAATGTAAGTATATGTATATGCAAGCAAATGCGACCAATTTTCAATATAATTCAATATTTGGTTCAATTAGGCTAAATGGTTCAAAATTCAATTAGGCAACAATAATCAAACAACACAATCATCAATCAATTAGTGAATTAACGTTTCAAATTCATAAATTGATACATATACAAAAATCATGTTTTTGACGCCAATTTACAACAATGTGTTCTATCTATATAAGTTTTGGTTCTCACACCAGTCTAATGGAAATATATAGATATCACACCTTCGTCACTCGAAAATAAATGTTGATGATGTTTCGAACCACCATCAGAACATCTCCGGGCTACTAGAGTGCGGTTTTATATCTATCCGGTATATTAAAACTTCGAATATACGTTCATGACGCGTATATGCAAAATCTTTATATATCAGACTGTCCAAATTCAAAATAAATAAATATTCAAATACGTAGTATTGATTTAAATTTCAAAACAAAATTGTTTTCATTTGAAAAATATACTCTTCACACTCGTTCTAGGATACTACTGATCCTATCTCTAACGAGTCATTCTAATTGGATATTACTAATCCAATATCTGATGAATTCTTTCGTATGGTTCTAATGTGTCTTGTTCTCGAGCCCTGTAAACCAAAGCTCTGATACCAAAATGTGACGGCTTGGAATTTCGCTCGATCCGAATCAGTCGTTAAACCGATCTAGACCGTTCGAAACCCCTGATCGTTTGAGAACAGGACAAATCAGAACGCAGACGGAAGAACATTTCATTATTATTACAACAATTCCATCAGAATACAAGAATATACAGAGTATAAATGAATAAATTACATTCCATAAATATCAGAGATTACAATAAATTACATAGCAGCGGAAAATAATACAAAACACAACTGAAAGTAATACACGGATACAGAGCTTTCCGAGCATCGTTCCAGCTGTAAATCAGGATCCTATGAATATAAATCTGCAAAACCAAAACTACTAGCTGCCCGTGCGGAAAATGAGGGCACCCAGAGTTTAGGTTAAAACAATAAACTCCAGGTCAGTCATGTGACTGGTGTGAGAACTAAAACAGTTATTTAAAACTTTACTTTAAAAGAGAGTAATTCAAGGGACCACGCCGTATAACACGGAACGGGTTTCCTCCCAAGAATACCAGTGCATAGAAAAGACAACGCAATGCTTTTTCGAAAAATGAAGCTATTATAAGACCCAGGTCCCATCACACAATGCAACGCAAGCCGGAGGATAGGGTTTTCCCTTATAATAGCCAAACATGCTTGGTACGATTAAAACAAATCATTTGATACTATAATAAGTTTATAGTGTCAAAACAATTTCAATCATAAATATCAATCATAGGCGGCATGGGTACCATCTATCATGTCGCCATACTAGTTCTACAATTAAAACCGCAATACACGTATTGGAAATTGGATTTCTGTCATGAGTCGAGGCAAGGGGCAAGCTCCTCTCCGCGTTCGAGACACTCTAGCAAATGTCCCAGGGCTACGCACTCTGGGCAACCCCTGGATGCTTCAGGGCCGGTCCTCACTTACGTTAGAGGAATATTTATTCCTGAACACACGTTTCTTGGTCCTTACAGACCTATAATCGAGGCGCCTCATCCAACAACCACAAAGGTGAAAAGTATATAAATGTCAGGGCTGGTAAGTCACTGACACCACCAAAGCTAGAAAGAAACGTCGTGCTCTCCCTGCAGTCCTTATCCCGTTTTTAACTCATACCGAGGTGTGAGGCTCGCGAATTCACGCTATACACAAAGCTACGCCACGAAGGCCGTGCTTTGATCATCAACCACAAGACTTTGCTTTTCAACAGAAGCCTTGATCCATGCAACTCAGTATGCCACACAGGCAATTCATGCCGTGCGTTTGATATCTATCGATATATAACCTCTAAGCTCGTATGTCTCAGAGAAGGGTGTTAAGCAAGAGAATAAATTCTCCGCCGCCAAACAAATATATATTTAACAGAAATCAATCAACACAGAATAAAATCCAATGTCAGACACACAATCCATTTACAAGTTCGTTCTGGGTCTGAACGAAACCGGAGGCACTTTTCTCGCATATCCATCCATCTCCAAGTACGTCTGGACGACCACCAACTATTTCCATCCTCTTTGGTGTACAGCCAAATCAGGATCGTCAGTAATTACCCAAACGATGTGAAGACTTCTGGTCTTCGACCACCGTCTTCATCTTCGACATATCGTCGAATCGGTTATTCAGAATGGGTATAAACTCGGCCTTTCCGAACAACCCGCGTATATTAAAAACAAATGTTACACAAACACAACATACGCCACATTCCAATTCATTAGTCACTAACCGTAAATCAGCAAGAGAACAATTTCCCAAATATTAACCCCGAAGGCCGAAACGAACATCAGATCAATATCTAGGAAACCATTCTTATTGACTAACCTACAGCTAGTTTCTAAATTTCAATTCTTAGGGAAAGGTTCCCATTAATTTTATCCAAGATAAATTCTTTAAAATTTATCCTTTAATCTTCCTTTGGATGTCGTTTCAAACCAAATTATGGTTTTTCCAAACTAGTCGAGATTAGCGAACCGTACCGAAGGAATTATTTATTTTATTTCCCAATCCCAACCTATTCATCCCATGAAGCAAAACTGGTAATACTCCATATCTAACACCACGGTGTTATCGGTAAAATTAATTACCATTTCACGTTCAAATCTAATTAAAGATTTAACTATCGCCTTGGAGCAAAACTGGTAATACTCCATTCTCGCTCAATTTCTAAATTTGATAATTTAGATTATCAATTCACATTTCAATTTAATTGCAGATTCATTAAAACTCCTTTTACTGGGTTAAAGGACTAGTGTCATTAAAAACACAGTTCACGATAAACCCAAATCACATTCTATTTATTATCGGGTTAAAGAACTAGTGTTATTTAAAACACAGTTCACGATAAACCCATAAATCAATTCTATTTCAATTCCAATTTATTTATTTAAAAATAAATGGGTTTTAATTTCAGTTCAAAACTAGTTCATTTCGATAAAAATCCATTTTTATCTTTTCAAATATGGAGTTTTTCACCCCAATTTTTCCCAAATCATTTCTTATGATTTTACACAAATTATTGATATTTTTAATAATTTTATCAAGGCCTGTACACTCGATTTCCAACAACGGCCATTGAACCGCACTTACAGCGACCTTTTCCAAATTTTATTTGGACGTATCTCCAAATACAACCGTTAGATTTTGAATTTCTAATATTCTCTAGGAAGCTCTTTTCGATACGAACCCAACGGTTCCGGTTTTTGGAGAATCCGACGGTCGGATCTCCCGTAATGTCCGTTTGAAATAAATGGTCGAAATTCACGAACTACCGCAGCGTGGCGCGTTCTATTCAGGCCATTATATTATATATAATATATATAATATATATTTCGTCGATTTCTATTTAAAATGAATTATATAAATAGTTTTGAATTCGTTTCGAAAACAATTTCAACTTCCATTTCAATTTCAAATCAAAATTGAATTTTTCCTTATAAATTCGTTTTAAAATTTCATTTCTATTCAATTCAATTTGAATTCATTTCAATTTGCTTTCAATTCAATTTGAATTCATTTTCAATTCTATTCAATTGGTTTTCTATTCGATTCAATTCAAATTGGTTTTCTATTCGATTCAATTCAAATTGGTTTTCTATTCGATTCAATTCAAATTGGTTTTCTATTCGATTCAAATTGGTTTTCTATTCGATTCAATTCAAATTGGTTTTCTATTCAATTGAAATCAAATTGGTTATATATTCAATTCATTTCTATTCAATTCAAATTTCAATTCAATTTGAATTCATTTCAATTCATTTCGAAATCGTTTTATATTCAATTCATTTCGAAATCGTTTTATATTCAATTCATTTCGAAATCGTTTTATATTCAATTCTATTTATAATTATATATAATTATTTATATTCTAACGATTTCATATATAATATATACGTTCGAATTATATTGAAAATAATTTTTCCTTCGTTTTTATTTAAAATGATTCATTTTAAATATTCAAAATTAGCTAAAATAGCCAAAATAAAATTTTTAAACTGGCTCAGATTTTCCTGGTTATTACAATGTGGAGACACTATCTCTTGGGAGAAAGATTTGAGCTGTTTACCGATCATAAATCGTTAAAGTATCTCTTCTCCCAGAAGGATCTGAATCTCCGTCAGCAGAGATGGTTAGAGTTCTTGGCTTCGTATGATTTTGATATCGCATACACACCTGGGAAAGGTAATGCGGAAGCCGATGCCTTGAGTAGGAGACGTGCCAGTTTAGGGGCTATGTTTCTTGAGTGGAAGCAATTGGAGTATATCGCGGGGTTTGATTTCAGACCAAAGTACGAATTGGATCCAGTTATGCTAGCTAGTTTGGCGATCAGACCCACTTTGATAGAGCGGATTGGTTCCAGCCAGAGGGACGATCCTAATCTATTGGAAATCATCTCCAAGTTAGAGATGAACATCGGCGGTGAGGAGACGAATGTGTATGGGCTTGATCGAGATGGATGGCTTCGGAAGAATGGAAGACTAGTTGTGCCCAACGTAAATGGTTTGAGAGATGAAGTGCTTAGAGAATGTCATCACTCAAAACTGACTATACATCCCGATGGTAATAAGATGTATCGAGACATGAGACAGACTTACTTCTGGGAAGGGATGAAAAGATACGTTGGGAAGTTTATATCCAAATGCATGAATTGCCAGCTAGTTAAAGCTGAGCAAAAGAAGCCTAGTGGGTTGTTGCAACCATTAGAAATTCCCGAATGGAAATGGGAGCAAGTCTCGATGGATTTCACCGATGGTTTACCGAGGACTAGATCGGGAAATGATAGCATTTGGGTAATTGTGGATCGATTGACTAAGAGCGCAAGATTTATACCAGTCAAATCGACCAGAACGACAGCCAAGTTGGCAGAATTGTATATGAAGTGGGTAGTGAGATTTCATGGAGTACCTAAAAGCATTGTGAGTGACTGAGACCCGTTATTCACTAGTGGGTTTTGGAAGAGCTTACAAGAGGCTCTAGGGTCAGAATTACATCTCAGTACCGCATATCATCCTCAGACTGACGGTCAGACGGAGAGGGTGAATCGTATATTAGAAGATCTCTTGAGAGCTTGTATATTGGATTTTGGTGGATCATGGGATGACCATTTGCATCTAGTAGAGTTTGCATATAATAATAGCTACCAATCCAGTATCGGTATGGCTCCATATGAAGTTTTGTACGGAAGACCGTGCAACTCACCATCATGTTAGATAGAAACTGGCGAGAAGTTTATGCTTGGACCAGATGTGGTGAGGGAAACTTCAGATAAGATCAAGATCATTCAACAACGAATGAAAGCTGCCCAAGATAGACAGAAGAGTTATGCTGATAAGAGGAGAAGAGACTTAAAATTCTCCGTTGGTGACTTGGTGTTTGTCAAGATTTCTCCGTTGAAGAGCGTGATACGATTTGGCAGGAGAGGCAAGTTAGCACCAAGATTTGTTGGCCCATTCCCTTTTCTTGAACTAGTCGGGAATTTGGCATATAGAGTTGGCTTACCAGAGAAAATGGCGGGAGTTCACCATGTATTTCATGTTTCCCAACTAAGGAAGTTCGTTCACGACCTAGATATGACTATTTCACCTGATCAGTTAGAGGACTTCGAGGTAGAACCCGAGGCGGTTGGGAACCGCAAGCCGATTCGTATTGTGGGGCACGATACGAAGCAACTTCGAAGGAAGGCGGTGAAGCTAGTCAAGGTTCAGTGGGGCGAGAACGAGAATGATTGTACTTGGGAGACAGAGGAGAGCATTAGGAAGGCGTATCCAGAACTCTTTGCCTGGTAAGATTTACTTTATAATTTAGTTTTTCCGCATGCTAGGATAGACTTGCCTTACTTGTTTTGCATGTTTGATTGTTGTTTTATGGTTAATAGGCATGCGGGAACCTTTGTGTGTGTTTTGATTATGGAATTTCGGGGGCGAAATTCCTTAAGGGGGGAAGAGTGTAACGACCCGTATTCTACACATCATAGGATCGTAGAATATTTATTTCTTTCCCATGTGAAGTCATATGGTCATGTAACCTTGGGAAACATCCAATAGAGTCATTTCCCATGTTCATGATTTTTGTCGATTTTTAAATGACCATTTCGCCCCTAGCTGATCTTGTTTTGGCCATAACTTTTGACTGGAAAGGAATTTTGACCGGAAACCACTTCCATTAGATTCGTTTGATGGTTTACCTTTCCGTAGAGTGGTGATAATAGCCAAATGGACTTACCATTTGGGAGATATGGCTGAAATAATGTTTGGAGGGTGAAAAACTACTTAACCGGGCCAAATAGGGTGATTAGTGAGTAGGCCCATAACCCATTTCGGGATTAGGGTTATGGGAAGGCTGAAATGAGATAGAGAATCATTCCATTTCAGTTTTCTAGCCTCCACTTATCACCAAGGAACCCTAAAAATGACCTCCAACATCTAAATCACCTCCAAATCATCTTTTTGTCAAGGATTAAGCTTAGCAACCTCTAATCAAAGAAGATCTACACCAAATCAACATTGGAACTGCTGTTTAGCATTGGGATTCACATCAAATCAGAGTTTATTCCAGATCTTAGTTTATTTGTGGCTAAGGTGAGTGATTTGCATAGTTTTGCACTAATTATGGCTAATTAAGGGTAATTGGTGTTAATTAGCGAATTTATACACTAATAAATTCGGGAAAAATGTTCATAAATTCCTGAATGATGTTTTAGACCTCTGATATGAATTTGGGTTAATTTGGTTAAGTTTTGCTAATCCTATCATTAGTTTCACCTAAACATGCTTAAGGGGAAATATGGGATTTTGGGTATGTTTGATCCATTTTAACCTATCATATTGATGATTTGATGTTTGTGGTTGATTATGCATGTTGCTATGACTTATGATATGCTTTGTGATTGATTTCAATAGTTAAAATGGTCGAAAACGTCGTCGAATGGCGTAAACACTTGCTGGAAAAGCTTCAGGAAACCGTGCAGGATCAGATCAGATCGGATATGGGGGCTCGGATCGGATATGTTGAACTGGGCAAGGGATTCGATCGGATCAGAACCTGACACTTGAGAAAATTGGCAAAAAGGAAGGCCACGCTAACTGAACTGGGATCGGATCGGATTAAGGAGGAGGGATCGGAGCGGATAGAGGAGGATGGATCAGATCGGAGCACGTGAAGAACGAGGGGGCGGATCGGAGCGGAAGCACGAATTGGATGGGAGATTGTACACGACCCGACCTGAAGGGGGACACCCGACCCGAACCGATGCGATGGAGTGGACCCGAACCGAACCATGCCAGAGGAGGACCATGAGCTAACGCAACGTAGACACCCGACCCGAACCGATGGTTTGAAGAGAACCCGACCCGACCCAGTATTGACCAATAACCCGAGATGCAAAGGTAGTCCAATATGGGAAGTTAGAGCTCAAGATCCAGTTGGGAACCAATGAGTTCACTTCATGGTTGGGCTTTGCTGCGGGACGCGTGCTAAGGAGTTGTCGACGTTCATAACTTCGATTCACCACTGAAAATGAATGAGGGCTACTTATCAGTGCAGTAGAGTCATTGCGACTCGAGGGGCAAGGTGATGGTAGCAAGACTACGTTATCAGTGCAGTAGAGTCATTATGATTTGAGGGGCAAGGTGATGCGTAGTAAGACTATGAGCCAGCGCAGATGGGGTGAATAACTCTATGGGGCAAGTGGACATAGTAAGGATTGGTAAGGCTATGAGCCAGCGCAGATGGGGTGAATAACTCCATGGGGCAAGTGGACATAGCGAAGGATTAGTGGCTACGTTATCAGTGCAGTGGAGCCATTTATGACTTCATGGGGCAAAGTGATCGTAGCAAGGGTGGGTGATCGAAGTGGTGAATATCATATGCTTTACGCACTGAGTGAGAGATGTGAGGATGGATGATATGCTTGATTGTTTGCCATCACTATGACATGCACACCTCCCCCACCTCCGTTTCTTTACACCGTTTGATATGGCACCCTTGAGTGTTGTACAGTATGTAGTGCTAACTCTTTGGTTGCAGGTCCAGGTTCATGTATGTTTTAGTCTACCTGTTATTGTTCACTTTAGATGCTTTTCGCTCATACCAGGCTTTATGTCTGACCCAGAGTTTTATGTCTCCTCTTATTACTCTGGGTGCTCACACGAGCAGACTAGAGACAGGTTTAGTTGGTGATGCGCGAGTAGCTGATTCGGAGGCGGGTAGGAGGCTTCCACGTATGACATATATATATATATATATATATATATATATATATATATATATATATATATATATATATACACACACACACACACATTCTCCCTGTGTCGTTGGTGGATGCTACTTGGGAATTAGTAGTGTACCTCATTTATCTTGCTTTTGCTTTGAGACAGTTTGAAAAGTTGTAATAAGCTATATTTTGGATTTCCGCTGCTATGATGCTTAGTTCTGGTTTTTAGCTTATGCACTGTCTCTCCTGTTTTATGTCAAGTATGTTATTATTATATTTTTTTCTATGCGCTGTGAGACATCCTACAGGTTCTTTGTTAGTTCATTTCCTTCTTCCTTTTCCTTCTGACGACCCGTTCCGTGCTAACTGGACATGTGTACAACGCACTTTTGGAGTAAATGTCGGTTGGTGCGGGGCGGGCCATCACACTGCCCCTGTCAAAATAAGGGCACCCAGAGTTTAGGTTAAAACAATAAACTCCAGGTCTGTCATGGGACTGGTGTGAGAACTAAAACAGTTATTTAAAATTTTACTTTAAATCATATATATCAAGGCACAACGCCGTATAACACGGAACGGGTTTCCTTCCAAGAATACCAGTGCATATAACAAAACAGCGCAATGCTTTTTTGGAAAAATGAAGCTATTATAAGACCCAGGTCCTATCACACAATGCAACGCAAGCCGGGGGATAGGGTTTTCCCTTATAATAGCCAAATATGCTTAGTACGTTTAAAACAAATCATTTGATACTACTATAAGTGCATAGCGTATAAAACAACTTCAAATCATAGGTATCAATCATAGACGGCATGGATACCATATATCATGTCGACATACTAGTTCTACAATTAAAACCGCAAAATCACATATTTGGAAGTTGGGTTATCATTTATGGTATGAACCGAGGCAAAAGATAGTCCTCTACCGATTCGAGACTCTCTAGCCCGAGCCTCAGGATCAGAGCTCGAGTGACCCTTGGATCGTCAGGACCGGTCCACACGGAGTGGATTAAAATGCCTGAACATGCATTTCCCCGCCCTTTGGGGCATAGGTGAGCCAAATAAATGACTCCATCGGTTCGAGAACAACCGATATATCTGAGGCGCCTCGCAACAGCAACAACCACATAAGTCAAACTCATCAGGGCGTGTAAAACCACTGACACCACTTCTAACTAGAAAGAAACGCATGCCCTCCTTGAGGTCCTTCTCCCGTTTCTAGTTCATACCGGGTGTTAAACTCGCGAATCAAACGTTACACAAAGCTATGCCACAAAGGCCGTGCTTTGATCATCAACCACAAGACTTTGCTTTTCAACAGAAGCCTTGATCATTTGCCACTTAGGCATGCCACACAGGCAATTCATTCCATGCGATGGATATCCACCAATATATAACCCCTGAGCTCGTACATCTCAGAGAAGGGCGTTAAGCAAGAGAATAAATTCTCTGTCGCCAAACAGATATATATTTAATATAAATCAATCACACAGACTGAAATCCAATGTCAGACACACAGTTCATTTACAAGTCCGTTCTGGGTTTGAACGAAACCGAAGGCACCTAGTACCCCGCATATCCATCGATCTCCAAGTACGTCTGGACGATCACCAACTGTTTCCATCTTCTTGGGTGTACATCCCAATCAAGATCATCAGTAATCACCCAAACGACGTGAAGACCTCCGATCTTCGACCACCGTCTTCACCTTCGACTTATCGTCGTATCAGTTATTCAGAATGGGATAAACCCAGTCTTTCCGAATAACTCGCGTATATAATAAACAAATGTTGCACAAACACAACATACGCCTCATTCCAATTCATCAGTCACTAACCGTAAATTAACAAGAGAATAATTCCCCAAATATTAACCCCGAAGGCCGAAACCAACATCAGATCAATACCCAGGAAACCGTTCTACTTAGCTAACCCACAGTTAGTTTCTAAATTTCACATTCTTAGGGAAAGGTTCCCATTAATTTTATCGAAGATAAATTCCTTTAAATTTATTCTTTGATCTTCCTTTTGAATTTCACTTCAAACTAGTCGGGATTAACGAACCTTACCGAAGTAATCATTTGTTTTAATTTCCCAATCCCATCCTATTTATCCCATGAAGTAAAACTGGTAATACTTCATATCTAACACCACGGTGTTATCGGTAAATTCAATTACCATTTCACGTTCAAATCTAATTAAAGATTTAACTATCGCCTGGAGTAAAACTGGGGATACTCCATTCTTGATCTTTTCAATCTAATTAAAGATTTATTAAAACTCCACTTAGTTTTAATCTTTAACTGGGTTAAAGAATCAGTGTCATTTAAAACACGGTTCACGATAAACCCAAAATCACATTTCATTTCAATCAGTCCTTAACCGTAAATTAGCAAGTGAGCAATTCCCTAAGTATTAACCGCGAAGGCCGAAACCAACATCAGATCAATACCCCAGAAATCATTCAACTTAACTAACCTCCAGTTAGTTTCTGATTTTCTTAACTCCTTTGGGTCTAAGAACAGTATTATTGAAGATACCGTTCACGACAACCCAAAATCACATTCTATTAATTATCGGGTTAAAGAACAAGTGTTATTTAAAACACTGTTCACGATAAACCCAAAAATCAATACCAATTCGATTCCAATTAAATATTATTTAATTGGTACACTTCATTAAATCTAAATAAAAGATTTAGTCTTTTTCTCAACTGGGCTTAAGAACAGTGTTAAAGAAGACACCATTCACGACAAACCCAAATCACATTTGATATTAAATACAAGGCTCTGAATAGAAATTATATCAGCTTATATTCAATATCAAACTCTACGACTAACAAATATCGTATTGGAAATAACGATATAAATATATCTTTCAAATTCCCATAACAATATCTGTATCATCACGAAATCCAACATCGAAATATTTCGAAGACAATTTCGATTCAAATCTATTCCAATTCAGTTATTGGAAATTCTGGTTATTTTCAAAACCATTTCAAATCCAATTTATTTATTTTAAAAATAAATAAAATACTATTCTAGTTCAAAACTAGTTCATTTCGATAAAAAACTATTTTTATCTTTTCAAATATGGAGTTTTTCATCCCGATTCTTCCCAAACCATTTCTTATGATTTTGCACAAATTATTACTATTTTTAATAATTTTATCAAGGCCCGTACAGTCGATTTCAATCAACGGCCATCGAACTGCACTTATACCGACCTTTTCCAAATTTGATTTGGACATAATTCCAAATCCAACCGTTAGGTTTCTAATTTCTAATATTCGTTAGAAAGCGCATTTCCGATACGAACCCAACGGTTCCGGTTTTAGGAGAATCCGACGGTCGGATCTCCCGCAAAATCCGTTCGAAGTCAATGGTCGAAATTCGTGAACTGCCGTGGCGCGGTGCATTCTATTCAGGCCATTATATTATATATATAATATATATAATATATACTTCATCGATTTCAATTCAAAACGCTCTTTATAAATCGTTATAAATTCATTTTCAAGACGGATTCAACTTCATATTCTATTTCAAATCAAAATTGAATATTCCAATACAAATTCGTTTTAAATTCATTTCAAATCGATTTCAATTCAATTTCAATTTAATTCGAATTTCAATTCATTTCAATTTAATTCGAATTTCAATTTGAATTCAATTCCTTTCAATTTCAATTTGAATTCAATTCTTTTCAATTTCAATTTGGTTTCAATTCTATTCAATTTGATTCGAATTTCGATTATTTTCAATATAATTCAAATTTCGAAAACACTTTCAATATAATTCAAATTTCGAAAACATCTTCAATATAATTGAAAATTAAATAAAATCGATATAAATATCGTTCACGTCAAAATGATGTCAATCTAATCAACACGGCTTCATATATTTCTATTTTCAAATATTCTATTTCATATATTTCTTTTTCAAATATTTCTATTTTAAAAATGGAATGAGGCCCAATCAATTACCATATAATGTTAGTTATATGGATTTTCTACGACACGTGTACAAAATAACAACGATAAATAATCAATCACCATCCAGAGTGCGTTCTACACTGTATAAGCATTAAATATAAATATTTAACGCTTATAACAGCCTGTCAATCAATCGATCGACATACAGCTAATTATTGGGACTAGTGTATGTCATATATCATCCCAATACCCGTGTAGGGTTTTCAAACAATCAAACATAGATTTTATTTGTGCAGTTGGGCGACGTGTAAAATTTATCGTCCCAATCAATATCAGTCAAATGTGTGTATATAAACAAATCGTTCGATTTTTTATTTTTATTTCATTTTAAATACATGTTAAAAATTCTATTTTTAACTGTACAATATTTTCACTATAAAATGTTTTATTTCATTTCACATCACATCACACAATCAACTACACATCAAAATCAAACAACAAGCATACAAGTCGTCCATGGTCTGTGGACGACGGTTGTCGGGTGCTACTAAACACCGTCTGCATCCTAGTATATATTTTAACTAGAAAACAAAATTTAAAAGTGAGAAGTTCTCACCCAAGCTAAATCCAAATGCCTCGACTCTTCTTACGTAGAAGTCTTCGCCGTCCTCGCCTTTTGTCACTTTCGTTGTCCGTAGCCACTACGTATATAAAAATTCAATTTTTTTTATCACGAAGCTGTATATATATATATATATATTCTATTTTTATCATTGTTTGTATATATATAAAAAATATTCTATTTTTATCATTATTTGTATAAATATAAAATATTCTATTTTTATC
This sequence comes from Allium sativum, assembly GCA_030737875.1. Lineage (NCBI taxonomy): Eukaryota > Viridiplantae > Streptophyta > Magnoliopsida > Asparagales > Amaryllidaceae > Allium > Allium sativum. The sequence continues at coordinate 171,195,254 of CM060912.1, forward strand.
ATTGTTTGTATAAATATAAAATATTCTATTTTTACCACGAAGTTAAATATATATATATATTCTATTTTTACACTGCTACTCCTATTATAAAAAATCATATCTTTCTTTTTATAACTACATATCTTTTTATATAATGCTTTTTCTATACATTTATAAACAATGCTACGTATAGTTTAAAAATCACATTTTTAAATCAAAGAAAATCAAGGCTATTTTATTTTTAAAATTTCAGATTTTAAAACAATGTCTTTTTTTAAACGACCTTTTTAATTAAATAAAACAAAATAAAAAAAGTAATTAGTAAAAATCAATTTACCTTCTTCACGGCTACACGGTCCAGGCTTCCTCATGTCCCTGAAACCCTAATCAGAAAAAGCCATCGCGCCGCCTCCTGTGATGGCCGGACACAGATCGGACCCCCTGCCCAGAAGCACTGGAGCGCCACCATCATCCACCCACGAGCACGGCGAAGTCGAGCCCCACCATTCACCAGAAAGCGCGAGCGAACGACGGAGCTGCTAGCTCGATTTCATGCCACTCCAGGTCCACATTTCAAATCATAGTCCTTAGGAATATAGATCTCGCTTAGCACTTCATGTTTGCCTCAGAAATCCCTTGGACTGATTGCGTGGATGTTGAGATCTGGGGCGATTTTATTTGGAGTGGATTCGCCGTGAGTTTTGAAATAGGAGGTGTGTTTCTGTGTGGACCATGAAGAGAAGGTTTGACCGATAATTTAGGGTTAAGGGGCTTTTATATTAAATATTTTATTTTATTTTTATTTCACCAAGAAGATGACTTTTATTTCGAACTTGAAATCGAACCCACCGACTGTCGTCCCTAGCCAATTACCCCCATTCTGAACGCAGTGGGATATGTTTCGTAAGTCAATTCGACTGCTTCGATAGGTTTTCATCAAATTTAAAATATAATTCAGTATATATTCAATTTGAACGCACATTTCAATTTACCGGGGCCACATACGGACTCTAAAAATTCCCGAAAAATATTTTCTAGCTTCGTATTGACGATACGGTTCTAACAAAACTAATTTCGTCAAATTCTGAGACCGTTAGAAAAATGGCCATTTTCCAGTCGATTAAAATCAACTGAAAATGGTCAAACGCGTTTTCCTTTCCCACGCTCACATATTGATTTGAAAAATTATGAAATTTGGAATCTAGCAATAACTTGACATCACGGATCCAACAAAAGTGGTTTCGTCGAAATTCGAGGTCGTTTGCAAAATTTTCATTTTTAAGGGCCAGAATTCCATAGCGACTATTCTGAATTTTCACTTGGGCATATCTTTTGATTCCTGCTATGAAATTTTGATTTTTCAGATTCGTTGGAAAGATATTCTCAACTAGATTCTATTATTTTTGGTTTTGCTAAAATCCGGTTTATATTGCACCCGATACATTCGTTTGAAGTTTGAAATCGAATTATCGAACTACCGCACCATTTTCAATTCCTTTTATAATTTAAAATAAATATTTATATTCTAACGACGATCTATATAAATATATACGTTCAAATTCTATTCAAACTAAATTTCTCGTTGATATTATATAAAATAATTCATTTTAAATAATCAAAATTCGCTAAAATTGCCAAAATAAAAATTTTAAATTGGCCCAGATTTCCGGGTTATTACATTTTCTAAAATTTTCATATATGAAATAAAAATTGTTTGAACAATAAAAATCAAATTTTTATTTGTATGTACGAAATATGAAAAATATTCATGTATGAAATAAAAATTGTTTGAACAATAAAAATCACATTTTTATTGTATGTACAAAATATGAAAGACATTCATGTATGAAATAAAAATCGTTTGAACAATAAAATCACATTTTTATTGTGTGCACAAAATATGAAAAATATCCATGTATGAAATGAAATTTTTTTGAATAATAAAAATCACATTTTTATTGTATATACAAAATATGAAAAATATTCATGTATGAAATAAAAATTGTTTGAAAATAGAAATCTCATTTTTATTGTATGTAAAAAATATAAAAAATATTCATGTATGAAATAGAATAGTTTGAACAATAAAAATTACATTTTTATTACATATCTGAGATATGTAAATGATCATTGTTTGAAAATAAAAATATGATAACAATAAAAATTACATTTTTATTGTGTATGTAGGAAGATTAAAAATGTTCATTGTTTGAAAATTAAAATATATTAACAATAAAAATTACATTTTTATTGGATTAGATTAAAATATTATCAATAACATGTTAGCGAAGTTAAAATTAAAAAGAATCATTTGTTAAACATGTTAGCGATGTTAATATGAAAAGGATTATTTGTTAAATATATTTTGTTAGATTAAAATATTACCAATAACATGTTAGAAATGTTAAAATTAAAAAAATCATTTGTCAAACATGTTAGCAATGTTAATATGAAAAGGATCATTTGTTAAATATGTTTTGTTCATTTGTTAAACTTTAAAATATTGTTAATTACATGTTAGAGAGGTTAGAAAAAATGTTCATTTGTTAAACATGTAGTGATTCATTAAAATAATGCTAATTACATGTTAGAGAGGTTAGAAAAAAAATCATTTATCAAACATGTAGTGATTCATTAAAACAATGCTAATTACATGTTAGAGAGGTTAGAAAAAATGTTCATTTGTTAAACATGTAGTGATTCATTAAAACAATGTTAATTACATGTTAGAGAAGTTAGAAAAAATGTTCATTTTTTAAACATGTAGTGATTCATTAAAACAATGTTAATTACATGTTAGAGTGGTTTGAAAAAAGTTTCATTTGTTAAACATGTAGTGATTCATTAAAACAATGTTAATTACATGTTAGAGAGGTTAGAAAAAATGTGCATTTGTTAAACATGTAGTGATTCATTAAAATAATGTTAATTACATGTTAGAGAGGTTAGAAAAAATATTCATTTGTTAAACATGCAGTGATTCATTAAAATCATGTTAATTACATGTTAGAGAGGTTAGAAAAAATGTTCATTTGTTGAACACGTAGTGATTCATTAAGGCAATGTCAATTACATGTTAGAGAAGTTAGAAAAAATGTTCATTTGTTAAACATGCAGTGATTCATTAAAATAATGTTAATTGCATGTTAGAGAATTTAGAAAAAAAAATGTTCATTTGTTAAACTTGTAGTGATTCATTAAAATAATTTTAATTACATGTTAGAGAAGTTAGAAAAAAATGTTCAATTGTTAAACATGTAGTGATTCACAAAAATAATGTTAATTACATGTTAGAGAATAAATGGTTTTGAAATCGTCGAATGAATTATATATATATATATATATATATATATATATATATATATATACACACACACACAATTAAAATAAAACGAATCGCACGCAGTAGTTCGCGATTTGGAATTGTAACTTTAAACGATTATACCGAGAGATCCGACCGTCGGATTTTCCCAAAACTGGAATTGTTGGGTTCGCTTTGGAAAGATCTTTTCAACGATATAAAATTTGCTAAGATCCAATGGTTAGATTTTGAGAAATTTGAAATTCAAATTTTAATAAAAACAACGCTAGAGCCGCGTAATGACCTGAAACGTCGTCCGAATTGAATGGGCTATTTTTATATAAATAAAAATATCGATAAATTGTTATAAAATATTATAAATGATATGGAATGGAAATAAACCAATTTCACTTGGTTTATAAAGTAATATGGGCGATTAGATTCTTTGACATTAATCTATAAGAATGAACTAAATTTAACTAAAGAAAAGAAATGATTTGAATTATATATATTCGAGAATTATTTAAAAAGGCTGAGTTAAATCTCATTTCGAATAATTGTACGACGACTAGAAGTCGAAGATATTGAAGACTGTGGTTGAAGACCGGCGATCGTCACATCGAATGGATGACTACTGATGCCTTTGATTGGAGTTGCTGCCTTGAAAGGGTAACAGTGGTAGTTGTCCGGACGTACTTGTTGATTGTCCGGATATGCGAGAGCCTCTGTTCCGTACTGGACATATGGAACGAGGAATAAGGTGTCTTTGGTTTCGTTCAGACCCAGAACAGACTTGTAAATGGATGTATTTCTGACATTGGATTTTATTCTGTGTTGATTGATTTCTATTAAATATATATCTATTTGGTGGCGGAGAATTTATTCTCTTGCTTAACACCCTTCTCTGAGAAGTACGATCTTAGAGGTTATATATTGATTGATATAAGTTACATGGCATGGATTGTCAATGTGGCATGCTAAGATGCAAATAATCAAGGTTTTTGTTGAAAAGCAGAGCCTTTTGGTTGATGATCAAAGAACAGATTTAATTAGCATAGCTTTGTGTATAGCGTTAATTTGTGAGCCTCACACCCCGGTATGAACCAGAAACGGGAGAAGGATCCAGGGAGAACATGCGTTTCTTTCTAGCTAGGATGGTTTCATGGTATGAAGCCTAGACATTTTTATTTATGTGGATGGTGGAAAGCGAGGTACGTACCTCGGATTTGAGTCCCTAGTGGATCTTGATTTACACCCCATAGGGCAGGGAAACATATTGTTTAGGAATTATAATCCATTAACGTAAGTGTGGACCAACCATGTGGCTCCTAGGTGCAGTTGCGACTGATCCTGAGACATGGGCTTGATTGTCTCGAATTCGGTAAGGATGATCCATTGCCTTGGTTTACGATGGAAATCCAACTTCTAATACGACATCATGCGGTTTTGATTGTAAACCTATATATGGCGACATGATATATGCTACCCATGTCGTCTATGATTGAAATTGTTTTTGAAACATATATACAATAATGATAATATCAAATGACATTGTTTATACGTATCAAGCATATTTTGGTCATTATAAGGTAAAACTCTATCCTCCGACTTACGTTCAATTGTGTGATGGGACCTGAGTCTTATAATGGCTTCATTTATCTAAAAAGTATTGTGTTGTTTAAAAGATTTACTTTATTTCATGCACTGGCAATCCAATGTAGTATACCCGTTCCGCGTTAGCGGCGTGGTCCTGTGATTGGCCCTAGGATTAAATAGGTTAAGTAAGAATTCTCGTACCAGTCCTATGACTGACTCGTAGTTTGTTTCACTTTGCAAAATCGGGTGCCCCTATTTTCTCTACGGGCAGCTTTGTATTCATGTTTTAGCAGACTCATTATGGATAGCTATGGAGCTGAAGATGGATTCTATCATTTCTATTATGTTTTTCAGACTTCATTAAGTATATTATGTTTGATTCCGCTACAGACATTTTATATTAAGCTGAAACTGTATTCTGTACTAGGTATGATCCTATTATGCTGTGTAACTCTGATGATTATATTATTTCCAGCATAATTTGATGTCATTATCTAGTGTAATGCTATATCTCTGTTCTACTATTTATTTTTTATGTGTTATATTCGAATGATTATCCTTGCTTCCATGGCATGGGGGTTTGGGGTCATCACAGTACAGGCCTTAATAAAATTATTAAAAATACGGAAAAATTGTGTAAATTCATAATAAATGATTTGGAAAGAGTTTGGATGAAATATTCCACATTTGTATAGATAAAAGATATTTTTATCAGAATGAACTAGTTAATAACTAGAATGAAATCCAATGGTTTTAAACAAATAAATTGGGTAGGGAAATGGTTTTAATTTAACCAGAATTTCCAATATATGAATTGGATTAGATTTAATTTAAATAATCTTCGGAATATTTCTATACTGGATTCCGTGATTATACGGATATTGTTAAGGAATTTGGAAGATATATATATCATTTTTCCAATACGATATTTGTTAGTTTCAGAATTTGATGTTGAATATAAGCCGATGCTACTTTTATTCAGAGCCTTATATTTAATATCAAATTGGATTTTGGTTCTTTAACCTAGTTAAAGCAGGATTATTTTCCAGAAAGTTGAACAATCAATAAGAAATGATTTTTGGGATTGAAACCAATTGGAGTTCGAATATATCTTTAATTAGATTGTGAATGAATAAATTGTAATTGAATTTACCAAAACACGTGATGTGATTAAACGAAATTCACTTGGTTGTTGATTGATTGTTTGAATGGTGATCGACTAGTTTATGAGCAGAATACGCTTTTACATTTATCATTAGGTTGCGTAAAAATATCTGTGTGCTAACACCTTGTGAAACACTTCACGATTTGACTATGAGGATGTTTAGCGATGTTCTTGAGTTCATTTCAGATTTAATGAATGATTTTGAAACGATATTTTTCTTAAGTGAAAAGAAATGTATTCCCAATTTTGGACAGGGAATGTTTTATAAAACAGAAAGAATTTCATGGGCTAAACCCGATGATTTTGAAATGATTGGAAATGTATTATGGTTTTACATTGTGGTTCATCGCGTATCCGATTAGTTGCTATTGATGATGTATCTGTTTGGTGGCGGAGAATTCATTCTCTTGCTTAACACCCTTCTTTGAGACGTACGAGCTCAAAGGTTATGTGATTAATAGTGACTAATCATATATGTGAATTGCTGATGTGAAGTATTATAGTTTAAAAGTACCTGTGATTATTATGTTGTGAAATGATTTTTCCCCACTTCGGGATATAAAATGATTTAGCAAGTATGTGGCTAAAGATTTGGGTAACTCGAGAGTGACTAAAAGTACGAGGGTGGTGTAGTTCCCCAGAGTGTGGAATGGGGCATTTTCAGCGTAGTCTGCTCCGTAGTGGGAGTTGCGCACACATACACACACACACACACACACACACACACATATATATATATATATATATATATATATATATCGAGTCGGAGGGTTGTGTACAGCCTGGTCTGAGGGCCGTGCATAATATTTGGTTGCATACTGGTTTGTATGCATCATTATGTCTTGGAATTCATTTTCCAAGTGATTTGGTTTGAGATCCCAAAGTGAAATCTACTTTGATACAAAAGCTAGATATGTATTTCAAATGATTTGAAAGAAGAAACAAGGAAATAAAGTCCGAAGAAATAATTTCCTATAAAGTGAATTGGATTTGGAAAATCTAAGTGTTAGGATTAATCTAAATGAGTAGATTGTAAAATTGCATGTTGATTGATGCATAATAGATCCATATCTCTATTAGTGACTGTTGTTGGTGCACTGGCGTTCATGAGGGTAAGCATGTTCCACGTTAGCGGCATGGTCCTGTGATTTGTCTTATTATTAAATAAGTTAATTTGAACTGTAGAGTTTCTCACACCAGTCCCATGACTGACCTGTAGTTTGTTTTTCCCTTGCAAACTTGGGTGCCTCTATTTTCCACATAGGCAGTCGGGTAGTTTATTTTGTAGATATATTGAGTAGGATTCTGGATTAAAGCTTAAAGCTGTGTCCAGAGCATTGATAGTCTTCCCTGTGTTAGTTTATTTGTTTTTCGTTGTGCATAGTATTACATTTATTATAAATAAATCTTCCACTGTATTTTTTTTCGATGTACTCTGATGTAACATTATTATGATGTTTATAAAAGTCTTCTATTATTTTTTCTGATTTGTTATATGCCCATAGTTAGCGTATCCCGGTTTTGAACGATCTTGGTCGATTTAGCAATCGATTATGTCCGAGCGAAATCCGTATCATTACAGCTGGTATTAGAACTTTGGTTAACTCAAATCTTTGCACTCGTTAGAACAGAATAAAAGACTCATCAGAGGCTGGGATTAGTAATATCCTATAAAAGAAAAAAAAACTCATTAGAGATAGGATCAGTAGTATCTTAGAATGAGAAACTCATTAGAGATGGGGTTAGAAATGCACTAGAATGAGTTGAGAGTGACAAGTTTATAATTAACGTATTTGTGATTATATATATAATCTGGTTTTAAAAATATGATTTTAACTATATATCAAAATTATATGTTTGAAAATTTAATTAACAAATTGATTGTTGGTTATGTTGTATGATAATTAGTTTGACTAATTAAAATATTGGAATGATCAAACCAATAAGAGAAAGAATGGTAAATTAGCCAAATCGAATCAAATATTAAACTGAATTGAAAATTTATTAAAATTGCATATATGTACAAGTGTATATAATGAACTAGTCATAGCTTGGAAGCTAAGAAGAGGAATAAAATTGTATGCCCGACAAATAGGTACATGTATATTGTATTTCTTGGGTTTTGATGATTTTGTGAGCCGATTGGCTTTTTCTTTTCCTTTTGGATTGGTGAGTGCCCTGTGAGGCAAGTTGTGATTTTAAAGGTATCCCCGTACAAAGGAGGTTATGGTGAATTTTTTTCAGAAAATTAAGGTGTTAGCCAAATTTTTGAAAAAAATAGAAATTTCTTAGAAAAGGAAAAGTTAAAGAATGAAAGCTAGAATGAATGTTGAGTTGGTTGGTTAAAACTTTCAGCTCCGTTCCTTTTTGAGGACGAGAAGATTTTAAGTGAGGGAGATTGTAACAACCCATATTTCAGAACCAATTTTTTTTTTTAAGCAATTTCAATGGATTTCAAATATTTAAAATGATTTATTTTAAATAATAACAACTAAAAATTTAATTAAATAGAAGTTAGAACGTATAAATTTAATACAATTATAAAACGAGCCTGAAATGGCACGGTAGTTTGAAAATTCGATATTAAATTTCAATTGAATGTACATAATTCAAAATAGATCGGATTTCAGCAAAACCAGAAATGTTTGAATCTATTTAATTATCTATTTCTAACGAATGTGAAAAACTAGGATTTCATAATATACATTGAAAGTTATGTCCAGTTTAAAATTTAAAATAGTCACTATGGAATTTATATATATTTTAAATAATTTATAGCCCTTAAAAGTAGCAAATTTGCAAACGACCTCTGTTTTCGATTAAACCACTTTTGTTGGATCCGGAATGTTAGATTATTGCTAGGTTCCAATTTTCATAATTTTTGGAATTAATATGTGAGCATGGTGAATTTAAACGCATTTGGTACATTCAGTTTGAATTTAGTCGACTGGAAAATGACCATTTTTCAAACGGTCTTCAAATTCGACGAAATTAGTTTTATTAGGACTGTATCGTCAAAACATAGATAGATTTATTTTTCTGGAATTTTTGGAGTCAGGATGTGGCCTCAGTAAATTAAAATGTACGTTCAATTGCAATTAAATTGGTTTATATTTTAATTTTGATGAAAACTGATCGAAACAATCGAATGGGCTTACGAAACATATTCCATTGTGCCCGGAATGGGGTTATTTGGCTAGGGCTGATAGTCGTTGGGTTCGATTTGGGGTTAAAATGGAAATTCACTTTTTGGGAATTAATTAAAAATAAAAATAAAAATATAGTATATATATAAACTTTTCCCCTAAAACCTTATTAATTATCAAAACCCGTTGGCCCTAGGAAGAACGACGGCTGATACTGCTCCTTGCTTCTTCCCCCATTCCTGCAAAATCAAATCAACGATTTCAGAAATTCAAACTACAACATGGAAGAGCTTCTCGAGCTCAATAAGTTCAGTGGCCAAGATCTAAAATTTTGAAGTGAATCAATCGTGATTGTTGCTCGAACCCGACGGTTTTGGAGGAATTTTTCTGGCAAAGGAGAGGCTGAGTTGGCCAAAGATAGGGGCGTTGGTGGAGGGAAGGGAGCTCGTCGGCGTGGCACTATCAGTTGGCGGTCCGGCGTGGTATTTGGGTTGCTACGGTTAACCCTAGTTTGCGGTGGATGGGTTTGAACGAGGCTGGCGTTTTCCAGAAATTAACAATGGAAGATGAATGTAATTAGGGAAAAAATATTAGTTAATTAATTTATTAATTATTTAATTAATGTATTTAATGTATAAACCTTTATAACATTTTCATACGAGGTCCAAATCGAATGATTTCAGTTGCATTGCGATCATGCAAAGAATTCTACATTTCAGAACTAACCAGAACGGAAATGGAGCAGATTTGAATTTGAGGCAAATTCAAATCTAGACTGTTCAGAAATTTAGAAATAAAAACTGGCAGAGTGGAAACGAATGTGAGAACTCTCTCACTAAAATATTGTACAGTTATTTATTTTATATAAAATGGCAGTATTGATTTTTATCAGTTTTTAATATCACAATTGTATATAGTGCCTGTTAGCTCACCTCTCTCGTCCACAGACCATGGACGATTTAATTGACTGTATTGTGTTGAGATTGTGGTATGAAATGGAAAATAAAAATATATATTTGTGGTGTAAAAAAAATTATGCGTTGAATAATATATATAGGAAATGTGAATATAATATATATATATATATATGAAATGTGAATAATATATAAATGAAATGTGAACAAAATACATATATGTAATGTGTATAATATATATAAATATATGAAATGTGTATAATATATATATATATATATATATATATATATATATATATATATATATATGAAATGTGAATATAATATATATATGAGATATGAATAATATATATATGAAATGTGAATAATATATACAAATATATATATACAGTGTACAAAGCAATGCTTTTTCGACTCCCAACTAAGGACAGATTACAAAATTGGGGGTTAATTTCTTCAAATCAATGTCCGCTTTGTGAAATTCAGGAAGAAAATCACCAGCACCTATTCTTTCAATGCAACATTTCTAAGGAGATCCTCTCTTACATTCGTACAAGATTCAATTTTGACAATCAGGATTTACACAGTACCATTCTACATGCATAATTACTTACCTGGCTGTGAGCTGTTCGAACGTAAATGTAAAAATTGAAGTATACAACATTTGCATAGTTGCTGCATGTTGGTGGATTTTGAAGGAGAGGAACAATCGTGTGTTTAACAACAAGAAGAGATCAGTTAGAGAGGTTAGCAAGCTAATTGAAGTGGAAATCAATTTGATTCTAAAAACAAGAGGAAGAAAGCTTACGTTAATACGGGAAGCACCACTGTGTCATATTGAAGGAAGGGGTCAAGAGGATTGGCTGGTATCACGGCGAGGAGATGAAATCCTACGACCGCCATGAATGTTCCATCGAAGACTGGTTGCATGTTGAAGAAGACGATGAGTCTAATTTTGCATGCGAAAATGTGTTAGTGGTATTGTACATATCGGCTATATTGTATATATCTAGACTACTATATGGGTAGCATCACGCTTTTGGGCTGGAAAGGCTTTTTAATAAAATTATACCAATTTTCAACATATATATATATATATATATATATGAAATGTGAATAATATATATATGAAATGTGTATAATGTATATGAAATGTGAATAAAATATATATACGATGTGAAAAATATATATGTGTTGAAATATATATATATATATATGTGTGTGTGTGCATTGTGAAATTATATATATGCGTAGTGAAAATAATATATATATATATGCGTTGGGAAAATTATATATATATGCGTTGTGAAATTATATATATATGAATTGTGAAATAAAATATACATATGCGTTGTATAAAATTATATATGCGATGTAACGACCCAGGAATTTTCGGCCCTGAAAATCGACATAAATACCTTTACTGTAACTCATGCCGACCTTCCAAACACCGAAAAACCTGGAACGTTATTAGAAAGAAATTAGAGGGTGAGATAAGAAAGAAAGAAATATTAGAATAGAAGAAGAAGAAGAACTAACACAACACAGAGTCTCACATCGCAACAGAACAAAATATAATACAGAAATAATTCTTTACTGATAGATTTAAAATACTTACAATTTTCAGAGTACATCAACATCTGGAAAGTTATAATAACCTATCCTCAGATACAACACACAGCGGAATAGTAGCTATATAATATCACATGTCTGGACTCTTCCAGCTCGTCTGTGAGAACCCGTAACTTCCCCGTGAAGGAAAGAGCGGATACTTTGAGAACAACACACAAATTAACGCAGACGGAAGAACATTTCATTGTTATTACAACAATTCCATCAGATACAAGAATATACAGAGTATAAATGAATACTATTACATTCGATAAATATCAGAGATTAGAATAAATTACATAGCAGCGGAAAATAATACAAAGCACAACTGAAGGTGATATACGGATACAGAGCTTTCCGGATATCATTCCAGCTGTAAACCAGGATCCTGTGAATATAAATCTGCAAAACCAAAACTACTAGCTGCCCGTGTCGAAAATAGGGGGACCCAGAGTTTAGGTTAAAACAATAAACTCCAGGTCAGTCATGTGACTGGTGTGAGAACTAAAACAGTTATTTAACTTGACTTTAAAAGAGAGTAATTCAAGAGACTACGCCGTATAACGTGGAACGGGTTTCCTCCCAAGAATACCTGTGCTTAGGATAAACAATGCAATGCTTTTTCGAAAAATGAAGCTATTATAAGACCCAAGTCCCATCACACAATGCAACGCAAGCCGGAGGATAGGGTTTTCCCTTATAATAGCCAAACATGATTGGTACGTTTAAAATAAATCATTTGATACTATAATAAGTGTATAGTGTCAAAACAATTTCAATCATAAATATAAATCATAGACGGCATAGCATCCCATGCTACTCTGTCGCCATACTAGGCTCTACAATTAAAGCCGAAATATCTCGTATTGGAAATTGGATTTCCGTCATGAGTCGAGGCAAGGGGCAAGCTCCTCTCCGCTTCGAGACACTCTAGCAAATGCCTCAGGACTACACACTCTGGGCAACCCCGGATTCGGCTGGGCCGGTCCTCACTTACGTTAGAGGATTGGCAATTCCTGAACACATGTTTCCCGGTCCTTACAGACCTAATATCGAGGCGCCTCATTCCAACAACCACAAAGGTGAAAAGTATATAAATGTCAGGGCTGGTTAGTCACTGACACCACCAAAGCTAGAAAGAAACGTCGTGCTCTCCCAGCGGTCCGTATCCCGTTTTTTTAACTTATACCGAGGTGTGAGGCTCGCGAATTCACATTATACACAAAGCTGCCACACAGGCCGTGCTTTGATCATCAACCACAAGACTTTGCTTTTCAACAGAAGCCTTGATCTATGCAACTCAGCAAGCCACATAGGCAATTCATGCCATACGATTGATGTCTATCGATATATAATCTCTAAGCTCGTACGTCTCAGAGAAGGGCGTTAAGCAAGAGAATAAATTCTCCGCCGCCAAACAGATATATATTTAACAGAAATTAATCAACACGGAATAAAATCCAATGTCAGACACATAATCCATTTACAAGTCCGTTCTGGGTCTGAACGAAACCGGAGGCACTTTCCTCGCATATCCATCGATCTCCAGGTACGTCTGGACGACCACCAACTATTTCCATCCTCTTCGGTGTACAGCCCAATCGGGATCGTCAGTAATTATCCAAACGATGTGAAGACTTCCGGTCTTCAACCACCGTCTTCATCCTCGACTTATCGTCGAATCGGTTATTCAGAATGGCTATAAACCCGGTCTTTCCGAACAACCCGCGTATATTAAAAACAAATGTTACACAAACACAACATACGCCTCATTCCAATCCAGAATATTCTTTTATTCATAAAATCACATTTTTAGGGAAAGGTTCCCATTAATTTTATCCAAGATAAATTCTTTAAAATTTATCCTTTAATCTTCCTTTGGATGACTTTTCAAACCAAATTATGGTTTGCCAAGCTGGTCGAGATTAGCGAATCACATCGAAGTAATTATTTTATTTTATTTCCCAATCCCAACCTATTCATCCCATGAAGCAAAACTGGTAATACTCCATATCTAACACCACGGTGTTATCGGTAAAATTAATTACCATTTCACGTTCAAATCTAATTAAAGATTTAACTATCGCTTTGGAATACTCCATTCTCGCTCATTTTCCAAATTTGATAATTTAGATTATCAATTCACATTTCAATCTAATTGCAGATTCATTAAAACTCCCTTTACTAGGTTAAAGAACTAATGTCATTTAAAACACAGTTCACGATAAACCCAAATCACATTATATTTATTATCGGGTTAAAGAACAAGTGTTATTTAAAAACCCTTCACGATAAACCCACAAATCAATTCTATTTAAAACCCATTTCAAATTCAATTTATTTATTTAAAAATAAATGGGTTTTAATTTTAGTTCAAAACTAGTTCATTTCGATAAAAATCTATTTTTATCTTTTCAAATATGGAGTTTTTCATCTCAATTTTTCCCAAATCATTACTTATGATTTTACACAAATTATTACTATTTTTAATAATTTTATCAAGGCCCGTACAGTCGATTTCCATCAACGGTCATCGAACCGCACTTACAGCGACCTTTTCTGAATTTGATTTGGATGTATCTCCCAATCCAACCGTTAGATTTAAAATTTCCAATCTTCGTTAGAAAGCTCTTTTCGATACGAACCCAACGGTTCTGGTTTTAGGAGAATTCGACGGTCGGATCTCCCGTAATGTCCGTTTGAAATAAATGGTCGAAATTCACGAACTGTCGCAGCGCGACGCGTTCTATACAGGGCATTAGATTATATATATAATATATATAATATATTTCATTGATTTCTATTTAAAACGCATTTTTTTTAAATCGTTTTGAGTTCGTTTCAAAAACAATTTCAACTTTTATTTCAAATTCAAATCAAAATTGAATTTTCTATTATAAATCCTTTTTACTTTCATATCTATTTGATTTTAATTCAAATCGATTTTAATTCGATTCAAATTCATTTTCTTTTTAATTCAATTCGATTCGGATTCGTTTTCTAATTAAATCAAATTCGTTTTCTATTCAAATCAAATTCGTTTTCTATTCAAATCAAATTCAATTCGTTTTCTAATCAAATCAAATTCAATTCGTTTTCTAATCAAATCAAATTCAATTCGTTTTCTATTCAATTCAATTCGAATTCGTTTTCTATTCAATTCAATTCGAAATTGGTTTTCTATTCGATTCAATTCAAATTGGTTTTCTATTCGATTCAATTCAAATTGGTTTTCTATTCGATTCAATTCAAATTGGTTTTCTATTCGATTCAATTCAAATTCGTTTTCTATTCGATTCAATTCAAATTGGTTTTCTATTCGATTCAATTCAAATTGGTTTTCTATTCGATTCAATTCGAATTGGTTTTCTATTCGATTCAATTCGAATTGGTTTTCTATTCGATTCAATTCGAATTGGTTTTCTATTCGATTCAATTCAAATTTCATTTCAAAATATTCGATTCAATTCAAATTTCATTTCAAAATATTCGATTTCGAAATCACTTTTCAATATTCATTTTAAAATGAATAAAATCGATATAAATATCGTTCACGTCAAAATGGCGTCAATCTAATCAACACGGCTTCATATATTTCGGTTTTCAAATATTCTATTTCAAATATTTCGTTTCAAATATTTCGTTCAACACATGACTAATCTCAACGGATGAGTACTGTCAACACATGAACCTTTATTTTATATTGATAAAGATGCAAATTTTATTATCAGAATATTTCGTTCAACACATGACTAATCTCAACGGATGAGTACGGTCGACACATGAACCTTTATTTTATATTGATAAAGATGCAAATTTTATTATCAAAATATTTCGTTCAACACATGACTAATCTCAACGGATGAGTACTGTCAACACATGAACCTTTATTTTATATTGATAAAGATGTAAATTTTATTATTAAAATATTTCGTTCAACACATGACTAATCTCAAAGGATGAGTACTGTCAACACATGAACCTTTATTTTATATTGATAAAGATGCAAATTTTATTATCAGAATATTTCGTTTAACACATGACTAATCTCAACGGATAAGTACGGTCAACACATGAACCTTTATTTTATATTGATAAAGATGCAAATTTTATTATCAAAATATTTCGTTTGACACATGACTAATCTCAACGGATGAGTACTGTCAACACATGAACCTTTATTTTATATTGATAAAGATGTAAATTTTATTATTAAAATATTTCGTTCAACACATGACTAATCTCAACGGATGAGTATGGTCAACACATGAACCTTTATTTTATATTGATAAAGATGCAAATTTTATTATCGAAATATTTCGTTCATCACATGACTAATCTCAACGGATGAGTACTGTCAACACATGAACCTTTATTTTATAATATTCTTTATTTTCTAAATTGGAATTAGGCCCAATCAATCACCATATAAAGTTAATTATGTGGATTCCATACAAAACATGTATATAATAGCATGGAAAAATAATCAACCATCAACCAAAGTGCACTACACCGTATAAGCATCAAATATAGATATCTAACGCTTATAACAGCCTGTCAATCAATCGATCGACATATTTAATCAATCAGGATGAGTAAACTCCAAATTTCATCCCAACACCCGTGTGGGGTTTCAAACAATTAAACACAGATTTTATTTGTGCAGTTGGGCGATGTGTAAAATTTATCGTCCCAATCAATGTCCTTCAAATAGGTGTACATAAACAAACCGTCCGGTTTGTAAATGAATATTTATTTGTTTATTCACATTCACGTTAAAAATTATATTTTTAGCGACCAAACTATTTTATTCAACCTATGATTCGGTTCATTTATCAAATAAAATAATATCTTTATTTTTCTAACTTATTTTAGAAAATTTCAGCGGCATAACGGCACGATACTAGAAACGGGACAAGGCCTAGCCTTATCCCCGGTCTAGTGAAGGCCCACGCCATTCACACATCAATCAAATTCACCAAACAACCAAATTCAGGTCAAATCATCTAACTAATTTATGCAACCAAACAAACAAGTCCATGGTCTGTGGACGATTGTGTCAGGTGCTACTAAACACCGTCTGCATCCTAGTATATATATAACTAGAAAATGAAATTGAAAGGTGAGAAATTCTCACCAATAGCTATCCCAATTCCACGTCTCTTCATTGATAGAAATCTTCACCGTTGTCGCATTTTTATCACCTTCATTGCCCGTATTCTCTACATATGTAAAAATCGAATTTTTACTTTGCAAATCAATATATAAAAATCGAATTTTAACTTCGTTATTCAATATATAAAAATCAAATTTTTACTTCGTTATTCAATATATAAAAATCGAATTTTTACTTTGCTATTCAATATATAAAAATCGAATTTTTATTACGCTATTCAATATATAAAAATCGAATTTTTATTATGCTATTCAATATATAAAAATCGAATTATTACTTCGTTATTCAATATATAAAAATCGAATTTTTACTTCGTTATTCAATATATAAAAATCGAATTTTAACTTCGCTATTCAATATATAAAAATCGAATTTTTACTTCGCTATTCAATATATAAAAATCGAATTTTGTACTTCGTTATTCAATATATAAAAATCGAATTTTTACTTCGCTATTCAATATATAAAAATCGAATTTTTATTATGCTATTCAATATATAAAAATCGAATTTTTATTATGCTATTCAATATATAAAAATCGAATTTTTATTATGCTATTCAATATATAAAAATCGAATTTTTATTATGCTATTCAATATATAAAAATCGAATTTTTATTATGTTATTCAATATATAAAAATCTCGTTTTTTCTATTTTAAAAATCTCGTCTTTTCTATTTTAAAAATCAAAGCTTTCCTACCATAAAGATCTAAAATTTAACACAATATCACTTGTATTTAAAACTAAAATTAAAATCACAAAAAAAAACTCACTGTTTTTGGTATTGACTGCGGACGGGGAGGGAATGGCGTCTGCCGCTGCGCCTAGGTGGGGAAGGCGGAGTTGGGTGCGCGGGGGGGATGAGGTGGTGACTGTGGTTGTCGTAGGGGGGGTGGAGGCGAGGTGGTTTAGGGTAGAGGGGGGGGGGGGGCTCGATGTCGCAGGCGAGGGCAGGGGGGGTCGATTTCGTCGCGTGGCGCCTGGGGGGGGTTTAGCTGCGGTGATCGACGCCGATGGGGGGGGGGGGGGTCTCCCTCTCGATCGGTTGTCTTTTTTTTTCTTTATTTCTGTAATGAACGAAAATGAAAGAAGGGGGGCCAGCAGTTTATAAGGGAAGGAGAGAGGATATATATTTTTAATTTATTTAATTATTTTATTTTGCAAAGAGTTGACTTTTACATACGACCTCGAAACGAGGCCTACCGCCTGTCGTCCATAGCCAATTACCCCCATTCCGAACACAATGGGATATGTATCGTAAGCTGATTTGATCGTTTCGATCAGTTTCCGTTAAAATCAACATATAACTCTATATATTGAATTTGAACGTGCATTTCAATTTACCGGGGTCACATACTAACTAGAAAAATTCTAGAAAAACAATTTCTAGCTTCGTATTGACGATACGGTCCTAACAAAACTAGTTTCGTTGAATTCCGAGACCGTTTGAAAAATGGCCATTTTCCAGTCGATTAAAATCAACTGAAACCGGTCAAACGCGTTTTCCTTTGCCACGCTCACATATTGATTCGAAAAATTATGAAATTTGGAATCTAGCAATAATTAGACGTCACAGGCCCAACAAAAGTGGTTTCGTCGAAATCCGAGGTCGTTTGCAAAATGTCTATTTTAAGGGCCTGAATTCCATAGCGACTATTCAGAATTTTCAACTGGACATATCTTTTGATTCCCGCTGTGAAATTTCGATTTGTCGGATTCGTTGGAAAGATATTCACGAATAGATTCTAATATTTTTGGTTTCACTAAAATCCGGATTGTTTTGCACCCGGTACATTCAATTGAAGTTTGAAATCGAATTATCGAACTACCCCGCCATTTTCAATTACTTTTATAATTATTTATATTCTAACGACGACGTATATAGACATATACGTTCTAATTATATTCAAAATAAATTTTTCGTCAATATTATTTAAAATAATCTATTTTAAATGTTCAAAATTCGCTAAAATTGCCAAAATAAAAAATTTTAACTGGTTCAGAATTTCCGGGTTATTACAATCTCCCCCACTTAAAACTTTTCATCCCCGAAAAGGAACAAAGTTGAAAGTGGTTTGATTATTCAGCTCCACGTTCGATCTGGCTTCCATTCTCCAACTTTTCAGTTTTTGAGAATATTCAAATTTTCAAAAATTTGGCTAACACCCTAAATTTTCAAAAAATTTCGCCATAGCCTCCCCTGCACCGGGAGCCACAGGAAAATCCCGAAATTGCCATACAGGCCTTCTGATCTCAAAAAGAAAAAGAAAAAGCCAAGCGGCTAGCCAATAGGCTCATAAAATCATCATCACCCAAACAAAACAGTAAATTATAGTAAACATGTACCTATTTGTCGTGCAAACAAATTTTATTCTCTGCTCTAGCCTCCTTGCTATGACCTGTTCAATGTAAATACATGTATATGCAAGCAAATGTGACCAATTTTCAATACAATTCAATATTTGATTCAATTAGGAAAAAATTGTTCAAAATTATCAAACAAATAAACAAACAACACAAACATCAATCAATTAGTGAATTAACGTTTCAAATTCATAATTTTGATATGTATACTGAAAATCATGTTTTTGATGCCAATTCACAACAATAACCCTATCTATATTAGTTTTGGTTCTCACACCAGTCTAATGGAAATATATAGATATCATACCTTCGAAACACGAACATAAATATTGGTGATGGAGCTCCATCATCAAAATCATCTCCGAGCGACTAGAGTGTGATTCTATATCTATCTAGTATATTAAAACTTCGAATATACATTCATGACGCGTATATGCAAAACCTTTATATACTCGATTGTCCAAATTCAAAATAAATAAATATTCAAATACGTATAAAACGATTTAAATTTCAAAACAAAATTGTTTTCATTTGAAAAATATACTCTTCACACTCGTTCTAGGATACTACTGATCCTATCTCTAACGAGTCATTCTAACTGGATATTACTAATCCAATATCTGATGAATTCTTTCGTATGGTTCTAATGTGTCTTGTTCTCGAGCTCTGTAAACCAAAGCTCTGATACCAAATGTGAGAACCCGTAACTTCCCCGTGAAGGAAAGAGCGGATACTTTGAGAACAACACACAAATGAACGCAGACGGAAGAACATCTCATTGTTTTTACAACAATTCCATCAGATACAAGAATATACAGAGTATAAATGAATACTATTACATTTGATAAATATCAGAGATTACAATAAATTACATAGCAGCGGAAAATAATACAAAGCACAACTGAAGGTGATATACGGATACAGAGCTTTCCGGATATCATTCCAGCTGTAAACCAGGATCCTGTGAATATAAATCTGCTAAACCAAAACTACTAGCTGCCCGTGTCGAAAATAGGGGCACCCAGAGTTTAGGTTAAAACAATAAACTCCAGGTCAGTCATGTGACTGGTGTAAAAACTAAAACAGTTATTTAACTTGACTTTAAAAGAGAGTAATTCAAGGGACCACGTCGTATAACACGGAACGGGTTTCCTCCCAAGAAAACCTGTGCTTAGGATAAACAACGCAATGCTTTTTCGAAAAATGAAGCTATTATAAGACCCAAGTCCCATCACACAATGCAACGCAAGCCGGAGGATAGGGTTTTCCCTTATAATAGCCAAACATGATTGGTACGTTTAAAACAAATCATTTGATACTATAATAAGTGTATAGTGTCAAAACAATTTCAATCGTAAATATAAATCATAGACGACATAGCATCCCATGCTACTATGTCGCCATACTAGGCTCTACAATTAAAGCCGAAATATCTCGTATTGGAAATTGGATTTCCGTCATGATTCGTGGCAAGGGGCAAGCTCCTCTCCGCTTCGAGACACTCTAGCAAATGCCTCGGGTCTACACACTCTGGGCAACCCCGGATTCGGCTGGGCCGGTCCTCACTTACGTTAGAGGATTGGCAATTCCTGAACACACGTTTCCCGGTCCTTACAGACCTAATATCGAGGCGCCTCATTCCAACAACCACAATGGTGAAAAGTATATAAATGTCAGGGCTGGTAAGTCACTGACACCACCAAAGCTAGAAAGAAATGTCATGCTCTCCCAGCGGTCCGTATCCCGTTTTTAACTCATACCGAGGTGTGAGGCTCGCGAATTCACGTTATACACAAAGCTGCCACATAGGCCGTGCTTTGATCATCAACCACAAGACTTTGCTTTTCAACAGAAGCCTTGATCTATGCAACTCAGCATGCCACACAGGCAATTCATGCCATGCGATTGATGTCTATCGATATATAATCTGTAAGCTCGTACGTCTCAGAGAAGGGCGTTAAACAAGAGAATAAATTCTCCACCGCCAAACAGATATATATTTCACAGAAATCAATCAACACAGAATAAAATCCAATGTCAGACACACAATCCATTTACAAGTCCGTTCTGGGTCTGAACGAAACCGGAGGCACTTTCTTCGCATATCCATCGATCTCCAGGTACGTCTGGACGACCACCAACTATTTCCATCCTCTTGGGTGTACATCCCAATCAGGATCAACAGTAATTATCCAAACGATGTGAAGACTTCCGGTCTTCAACCACCGTCTTGATCCTCGACTTATCGTCGAATCGGTTATTCAGAATGGGTATAAACCCGGTCTTTCCGAACAACCCGCGTATATTAAAAACAAATGTTACACAAACACAACATACGCCTCATTCCAATCCAGAATATTCTTTTATTCATAAAATCACATTTTTAGGGAAAGGTTCCCATTAATTTTATCCAAGATAAATTCTTCAAAAATTTATCCTTTAATCTTCCTTTGGATGACTCTTCAAACCAAATTATGGTTTGCCAAGCTAGTCGAGATTAGCGAATCACATCGAAGTAATTATTTTATTTTATTTCCCAATCCCAACCTATTCATCCCATGAAGCAAAACTGGTAATACTCCATATCTAACACCACAGTGTTATCGGTAAAATTAATTACCATTTCACGTTCAAATCTAATTAAAGATTTAACTATCGCTTTGGAATACTCCATTCTCGCTCATTTTCCAAATTTGATAATTTAGATTATCAATTCACATTTCAATCTAATTGTAGATTCATTAAAACTCCTTTTACTGGGTTAAAGAACTAATGTCATTTAAAACACAGTTCACGATAAACCCAAATCACATTCTATTTATTATCGGGTTAAAGAACAAGTGTTATTTAAAACACCCTTCACGATAAACCCACAAATCAATTCTATTTAAAACCCATTTCAAATTCAATTTATTTATTTAAAAATAAATGGGTTTTAATTTTAGTTCAAAACTAGTTCATTTCGATAAAAATCTATTTTTATCTTTTCAAATATGGAGTTTTTCATCTCAATTTTTCCCAAATCATTACTTATGATTTTACACAAATTATTACTATTTTTAATAATTTTATCAAGGCCCGTACAATCGATTTCCATCAACGGTCATCGAACCGCACTTACAATGACCTTTTCTGAATTTGATTTGGATGTATCTCCAAATCCAACCGTTAGATTTCAAATTTCCAATCTTCGTTAGAAAGCTCTTTTCGATACGAACCCAACGGTTCCGTTTCTAGGAGAATCCGACGGTCGGATCTCCCGTAATGTCCGTTTGAAATAAATGGTCGAAATTCACGAACTGCCGCGGCGCGGCGCGTTCTATTCAGGGCATTATATTATATATATATATATATTTCGTCGATTTCTATTTAAAACTCATTTTTTTTTAAATCGTTTTGAGTTCGTTTCAAAAACAATTTCAACTTTTATTTCAAATTCAAATCAAAATTGAATTTTCTATTATAAATCCTTTTTACTTTCATTTCTATTTGATTTTAATTCAAATCGATTTTAATTCTATTCAAATTCATTTTCTTTTTAATTCAATTCGATTCGGATTCGTTTTCTAATTAAATCAAATTCGTTTTCTATTCAAATGAAATTCGTTTTCTATTCAAATCAAATTCAATTCGTTTTCTAATCAAATCAAATTCAATTCGTTTACTATTCAATTCAATTCGAATTCGTTTTCTATTCAATTCAATTCGAAATTGGTTTTCTATTCGATTCAATTCAAATTGGTTTTCTATTCGATTCAATTCAAATTGGTTTTCTATTCGATTCAATTCAAATTGGTTTTCTTTTCGATTCAATTCAAATTCGTTTTCTATTCGATTCAATTCAAATTGGTTTTCTATTCGCCTCAATTCAAATTGGTTTTCTATTCGATTCAATTCAAATGGGTTTTCTATTCGATTCAATTCGAATTGGTTTTCTATTCGATTCAATTCGAATTGGTTTTCTATTCGACTCAATTCGAATTGGTTTTCTATTCGATTCAATTCGAATTGGTTTTCTATTCGATTCAATTCAAATTTCATTTCAAAATATTAGATTCAATTCAAATTTCATTTCAAAATATTCGATTTCGAAATCACTTTTCAATATTCATTTTAAAATGAATAAAATCGATATAAATATCGTTCTCGTCAAAATGGCGCCAATCTAATCAACACGGCTCCATATATTTCTGTTTTCAAATATTCTATTTCAAATATTTCGTTTCAAATATTTCGTTCAACACATGACTAATCTCAACGGATGAGTACTGTCAACACATGAACCTTTATTTTATATTGATAAAGATGCAAATTTTATTATCAGAATATTTCGTTCAACACAAGACTAATCTCAACGGATGAGTACGGTCAACACATGAACCTTTATTTTATATTGATAAAGATGCAAATTTTATTATCAAAATATTTCGTTCAACACATGACTAATCTCAACGGATGAGTACTGTCAACACATGAACCTTTATTTTATATTGATAAAGATGTAAATTTTATTATTAAAATATTTCGTTCAACACATGACTAATCTCAACGGATGAGTACTGTCAACACATGAACCTTTATTTTATATTGATAAAGATGCAAATTTTATTATCAGAATATTTCGTTCAACACATGACTAATCTCAATGGATGAGTACGGTCAACACATGAACCTTTATTTTATATTGATAAAGATGCAAATTTTATTATCAAAATTTTTCGTTCAACACATGACTAATCTCAACGGATGAGTACTGTCAACACATGAACCTTTATTTTATATTGATAAAGATGTAAATTTTATTATTAAAATATTTCGTTCAACACATGACTAATCTCAACGGATGAGTACGGTCAACACATGAACCTTTATTTTATATTGATAAAGATGCAAATTTTATTATCAAAATATTTCGTTCAACACATGACTAATCTCAACGGATGAGTACTGTCAACACATGAACCTTTATTTTATAATATTCTTTATTTTCTAAATTGGAATGAGGCCCAATCAATCACCATATAAAGTAAATTATATGGATTCCATACAACACATGTATATAATAGCATGGAAAAATAATCAACCATCAACCAAAGTGCACTACACTGTATAAGCATCTAATATAGATATCTAACGCTTATAACAGCCTGTCAATCAATCGATCGACATATTTAATCAATCAGGATGAGTGAACTCCAAATTTCATCCCAACACCCGTGTGGGGTTTCAAACAATCAAACACAGATTTTATTTGTGCAGTTGGGCGATGTGTAAAATTTATCGTCCCAATCAATGTCCTTCAAATAGGTGTACATAAACAAACCGTCCAGTTTGTAAATGAATATTTATTTGTTTATTCACATTCACGTTAAAAATTATATTTTTAGCGACCAAACTATTTTATTCAACCTATGATTCGGTTCATTTATCAAATAAAATAGTATCTTTATTTTTCTAACTTATTTTAGAAAATTTCGGCGGCATAACGGCATGATACTAGAAACGGGACAAGGCCTAGCCTTATCCCCGGTCTAGTGAAGGCCCATGCCATTCACACATCAATCAAATTCACCAAACAACCAAATTCAGTTCAAATCATCTAACTAATTTATGCAACCAAACAAACAAGTCCATGGTCTGTGGACGATTGTGTCGGGTGCTACTAAACACCGTCTGCATCCTAGTATATATATAACTAGAAAATGAAATTGAAAGGTGAGAAATTCTCACCAATAGCTATCCCAATTCCACGTCTCTTCATTGATAGAAATCTTCACCGTTCTCGCCCTTTTATCACCTTCGTTGCCCGTATTCTCTACATATGTAAAAATCGAATTTTTACTTTGCTATTCAATATATAAAAATCGAATATTTACTTCGTTATTCAATATATAAAAATCGAATTTTTACTTCGTTATTCAATATATAAAAATCAAATTTTTACTTCGCTATTCAATATATAAAAATCGAATTTTTATTATGCTATTCAATATATAAAAATCGAATTTTTATTAGGCTATTCAATATATAAAAATCGAATTTTTACTTCGTTATTCAATATATAAAAATTGAATTTTTACTTTGCTATTCAATATATAAAAATCGAATTTTTACTTCGCTATTCAATATATAAAAATCGAATTTTTACTTCGTTATTCAATATATAAAAATCGAATTTTTACTTCGCTATTCAATATATAAAAATCGAATTTTTATTATGCTATTCAATATATAAAAATCGAATTTTTATTATGCTATTCAATGTATAAAAATCGAATTTTTATTATGCTATTCAATGTATAAAAATCGAATTTTTATTATGCTATTCAATATATAAAAATCTCGTATTTTCTATTTTAAAAATCTCGTCTTTTCTATTTTAAAAATCAAAGCTTTCCTACCATAAAGATCTAAAATTTAACACAATATCACTTGTATTTAAAACTAAAATTAAAATCACAAAAAAAACTCACTGTTGTTGGTATTGACTGCGGACGGGGAGGGAATGGCGTCTGTCGCTGCGCCTAGGTGGGGAAGGCGGAGTTGGGTGCTCGGGTGGGGGGGGGGGGGAGGAGGTGGTGACTGCGGTTGTCGCGGGGGGGTGGCGAGGTTGTTTAGGGCAGAGGGGGGAGGCTCGATGTCGCAGGCGAGGGTAGGGGGGTCGATTTCGTCGCGCTATGCCTTGGGGGGGGGTTAGCTGCGGTGATCGACGCCGATGGGGGGGGGGTCTCCCTCTCGATCGGTTGTCTTCTTTTTTTTTCTTTATTTCTGTAATGAACGAAAATGAGGGAAGGGGGGCAGCAGTTTATAAGGGAAGGAGAGAGGATATATATTTTTAATTTATTTAATTATTTTATTTTGCAAAGAGTTGACTTTTACATATGACCTCGAAACGAGGCCCACCGCCTGTCGTCCATAGCCAATTACTCCCATTCCGAACACAATGGGATATGTATCGTAAGCTGATTTTATCATTTCGATCAGTTTCCGTTAAAATCAACATATAACTCTATATATTGAATTTGAACGTGCATTTCAATTTACCGGGGTCACATACTAACTAGAAAAATTTCCAGAAAAATAATTTCTAGCTTCGTATTGACGATACGGTCCTAACAAAACTAGTTTCGTCGAATTCCGAGACCGTTTGAAAAATGGCCATTTTCCAGTCGATTAAAATCAACTAAAACTGGTCAAACGCGTTTTCCTTTGCCACGCTCACATATTGATTCGAAAAATTATGAAATTTGGAATCTAGCAATAATTAGACATCACAGACCCAACAAAAGTGGTTTCATCGAAATCCGATGTCGTTTGCAAAATGTCTATTTTTAAGGGCCTGAATTCCATAGCGACTATTCAGAATTTTCAACTGGACATATCTTTTGATTCCCGCTATGAAATTTCGATTTGTCGGATTCGTTGGAAAGATATTCACGAATAGATTCTAATATTTTTGGTTTCACTAGAATCCGGATTGTTTTTCACCCGGTACATTCAATTGAAGTTTGAAATCGAATTATCGAACTACCCCGCCATTTTCAATTCCTTTTATAATTATATATAATTATTTATATTCTAACGACGACGTATATAGATATATACGTTCTAATTATATTCAAAATAAATTTCTCTTCAATATTATTTAAAATAATCTATTTTAAATGTTCAAAATTCGCTAAAATTGCCAAAATAAAAATTTTAAACTGGTTTAGAATTTCCGGGTTATTACATCGTCTCTTCACATCATTCGATAACCTGAACCTGTACACTCCGGGCTAACCCGAGCATTTATAAAACACCGGGTCAGTCTGGTGAACCAGAGTGAAAAAACTCGCACAGTATTAAGGTAACACACAACTTGATTTTAAAGTCAAAATCTTTTCAGAGAAAACGATAATCGTATTACCAAATCCACACATAAACATGGATGGTTTTTACCTTACGATAACCCAAACCACTTTTGAAATCAATATTTTTATGATATTTTAATAATGTCTAAATACAAGTAAATATTAAATCTAGTGGAATGCTTGCATCTCACGCTCCACATATTGAGTATACAATCAAAACCGCGGGCGCTTATTGGGGATTGGATTCCGACTATGACAAGGTATGGGACCACCTGCCGATAGTGTATCTCTAGAGGCGAATACATTGGGTTCAACAAGAAAGTCTTGCAACCCGGCCCACACATGACCGACCACTCATTTCGCTTGAGTGTATCGAGTGTATACCACCAACAGTTGGACTCAAACAACTGTTTCCCGAAAAGGGACAGCATCGAAATAGATTAAAGAAGCAAATAGATTTTCTCTAGACAGGTGATTATACACCCTAATGGGAGCGACCCACATAGCCATGCTGCCTGCCCGATTTTTGTCATTTCCCGGTTGTGAGGCTTGAGGTTTGAATTTACTTTACAACACCTGGCCACCATTCACTTTGAATGCCACATCGTCACATCCGACAGATATCACTAATTGATTTCCACAAAAATACTTTAGTGGTTAAGCTAAGAGAACTGTCGTCCTCCACCACCAACTATGGTACGTTTGAAGAAATCAACGTACGTAATTCCTTTGGAAATACTCTGTCAGACATTCGTCCATTCAAGTCATCCAGGAATAGGATGAACCGAAGGTACTCTCCTACTGCATCCAATATCGGATTCACCCCATCGATCAGTAGCGAGAAGTCCTTGCAACCCATAGATTCCAATCACGACAGAACCACAGTACGTCTTCGACTGCAGACCGAAGATTATTAGCAGCCCTTCCGTTAATGAAATTCCACGGTCTTCAATGCTCCATCACGACCATCTTCTGATATCGTATTTGTTGGTCGGAATGGTTTTCGAATATGAATTCGATCCCGATCTTTCCGTACCAAAAATCGTATTGGATAGATTTGATAGTCGGTGATTTAACTATCAAAATAAATAGTGATTCAATCATGAAAATCAAATGGATTCAACGGTTCAGTATTCAGCATCACTTGGCCTTTTAAATTAAACAAAAAAGTAAATTTAAAACTCTTGAGTATTTCGATATTATAATTATAGTTTCTCGCTTCTTTCTTTATCATAAGGTTATACTTTAAACAAATTCATTCCAATACTTAGTAAAATCCTATATCATATCCAATTCCCTATATTTTTCCTTCGAAACAACTCATAAAACAACATTATGAAATATTCTTTATTTATTACTTAACAATAACCAGTGCTTATTCTTGTTGGATAAAACCCAACCTTTACATTTATTATTTCACTAATGGAAACAAATTATCACTAATCCCTTCGAACCCATTCGACAATTCCTACTTTGAAATCTTATTTTAATCCCATCCCTTTTTACTTAATCCATTATTAAGTAACTGTAATGTACAATTAACACTTTTACACATTAAAGCTCATTTACATAACCATGATTTATTATAAATCTTTTTGATCTAAATTTCTTTCACTTAACTCAAATAATTAAGTAACATTCATTTTTAAGCTATCACTTTTGCTTAGAATCCCTTTTTATAACTTGTTATATAAATTTGGGTTTTAAATATAAACCCGTTTGTATTTCCCTTTCACCATTCAATTTGATCCATTTCACTTTCGAGAACTTTTTAAATGAATCTCAATTAAAAAGTTCTCTAAATTATTAAAATAATAATTTACTTTGGTCGTTAACTACTTTCGTAGTTAATTCCTTTATTCACTAAAATATTACATTTCCCTTTTTAAAAATCTTATTAAAATAATACCATCCGATTTATTCCTCATTCTCGTACTTATAAATCTGATTGACATCAGAGTTGACTTTATAAAATAATTAATAATAAAACAGATCTTAAATAAAACATTTATTTATTTTCCCTTTTTATAAACTTTTATTTAAAATAATATGTTTCAAAATCTATTTCCAGTTATAAGAGTAAATTTTATAACCTCATCCCTGTCGATTTGCCTGACCGTAAATCAACATCTATAAACCGATTGATTTTATAGGCCATATGTTGTCAGATACCCAACCAATACCCCCCATTGGTTTAAACTACACAGATGTTGAAATTTCAGTCAACAATCAATACTCAAATCAATCACCCATCGGATTAGTTCATATATGAAAATATGAAAACAAATCAAATCCAATTTAACTAATAATTTTGATAATAATAACCACCCAATGAACACAACAAATTCAATTAATTTAAATAATTCAAACCATTAAACACGTTTATTTTATAAACGTGACCAACATGGTAAATTACCGTTAGAATAACGATTTGGTATTTCACTGAAATTAAACGACGGGTTAATTTCATCAGTTAAATCAACAATAATTATATAACTAGCAAACAGTCAACCATTGACAAGCAGAGCACACCAAATAAAAACCCAACTTATATAAAAATATAAATAGGAAAACTGAGTGAGTTTAACTCACCTTAGTTTGATTTTCTATTGGATGGTTCGTTTTTAGTTAAATTAAACGATGTTTAGTTTAACTGGAAAAAAACTTTGTCGTCTCTATCACTATCCAGAACAAATCCATGACGTAGTATTTATCAGCATGATTCGAACGATACCTAGTTTGTCAAATTCTGATCATATATGATCCAGTTATCAATATTTAAAGGTTAATATGGTTTAATTTATAATTTAATTCTTAATTAAAATTAATTAGCAACTACTTGCGTTAATAAAATTCACGGTTGATCTTATTCTCTGTTTCCTCTGACTTGCTTCTTCGTTCTGGATTCCCACTTGAGAACCCTGTTCAACAACATTTATTAGCTTGGGTTTTAAATGAATAACTTAACTTACTTTAATCAAAATTGATTTAAAATTTTAATTAACTTTTAGTTTGGGCCTTACACTATTTCCATCAGCCCGTCACACAAGAAACCAGCCCATCCTTCCTTATGTCCATAAAACAATCGGATCCCCTTCACAAAGGATCAGCTGCCTCAAAAACCCTTCTCGTCTTCAACCGTATTAAAAAAAAAAAGGCGAAACCCTATACCCCAAAAACCCTGTCGTGCCCTTCAAAGTCAGGCCGTCGTTCTCCTTTTTTTCGATTCCCATCTTCTCTTTGCTCTAACCACCATCACGACCCACTTCAGCACAATCTCGACACCACAAATCCCATGGTCAACCCTACCCCTCTAGGACAACGTAGCTTCGAACTCCAAAAAGTCAGCCCGAAGCCTCGCTTGTGAAAATTGACGGAACCCTAGCTCCTTGGTACCGAATCCAAATCCCACAAGGCTCATCCGAAAGTATAACAATACCGTGATGAAGAGGGTGTATATCCACGAGCCAGATAATTGTATTACTTGAAGTATGATTACTAAAATATTTTTGTTTTGGTTTAGAAGTGGTTTGAATGGTTTTTCTGTTTACTGTTTTTATTCATGTGATTTCTGAAATTTGATGAAACATTTGTGTGTGATACCTGTATTTATAGTATGGTTGAGTTAGATAAGATCAATGTCACATTTCGAGTTGTAAAATCATAGGGATAGATTTTCCTGCGCCTAGTTCTTAGATGATTCCTCTATTCATTCTAGCTATGCTATTGAACTGTTGGTGATGGGAACATTTGTTTTCGGCACGATGGTTAAGTGCAGATTTATATTCAATTTCAATATATTGTTTCTGCTCAGTCATATCCAAAAATCAAGCTGTTCGAAGCAGATTTGGTACAGTTATGAACTGTTTTATCAAATCAAATATTTGAACAGTAAGCTGTAGATTTTCTTCCCTTTTTTTTATAAATATATGTCAATAGTGAATGTACATGAAAATTTCAGTATTAATATATATATATGTAAATATATATATATATATATATATGTTCGAATCTGCAATAGATTTTCTGATGTCATATGTACATGGTTTTGATTTCTTCTTAGTTGTTCTTGTGTTTTCATATTCATAGTTGTTCTTGTACTTTGATGTATATATATATATATATATACATTTGTTTTCTTTATCTATGCCTTGTCATGCCTCTTAACTGTTTATTTGTCTATTTTACTGTTTTCCTTTCTGAAAGAACATGGCGTATTGAAAGAACAAGACCCGATGATTTGCTTGGATAAAATTATACACATTCGGCTTTGTATTATCATGAACAGTTCCAGTTTCACATGGTATATTTCAGTTTCCATCTAACAGATTATATGAAGCCAGTATTGGAAATTGCGTGTGCCCAAATGGGTTCTAAAACCCACTTCTTTTCTAATTATAGAAATTCATTTTGCATCGTTATTATATAGTTATTTATCCCTCCTATTAACATAACTGCAATTTACCTTTTTGTTGTTCATGTTGTATGAATATGTGATGTATAAAAATATATACATATCTATTTCATGACCTCTCTTTCCCTTTATTTTTAGGTCAATGGTTAATGGCAATTTGGTTTACTGATTCTAGGAAGCCACAGGACATGCCACACTTAAAATTTAGTATGAACTATAATGTATATTTGGTTAAGACTTGTACAACCGAGAATATGAATGTATAAATTATTTCTCTTTGTATTTGCATTTAGTTCAGAAAACAATGTATATGATTTAATTTGTATTCATGTGGACCAATTCCGAACTTTGGTATTGAGTATGTATATATTTCCAGTTTTGTTGTATATATATCAGTTTATTATATATTTTCCTCTTCATGTTTACGGGGTGACTTGTTTATTTTATTAGACAATGTGGTGTATTCATGTTCTATTTATGTTGCCGAATGAAAAACGATGATAGGTATATAAATATACATATACGTTTAGTGGTTTGTATTAAAATGTGGACACTGTATGCTGTACACGAGTTTTAGGTTATGTTATTTATAAATCTTTAAAATGTCGATAATATAAACTAAGCCCAATAGCTAAATAAATATCATCGTATTTATCAAAATAACAGCTTCAATTTCAGTTAATAGAATTCGAAACTCATCATTTTAAAATTCTGGTTTTTAAATGATATTATATTTATATCAGAACTATTTATATTTATAAATAAATCGTTTTAATTCAAAAACGATTTCATAGCGACTATTTTAAAATTTGATTTGGCCATAACTAACAAAGTATAACACAAAATCTGAATTTTTCTCTTTCATATGAAAATTACCATCATTATGGTTTCAACGTTTCTCGTTTCACAGAAATCCGACTTATATCGGATCCTGT
Source organism: Allium sativum (assembly GCA_030737875.1). NCBI lineage: Eukaryota > Viridiplantae > Streptophyta > Magnoliopsida > Asparagales > Amaryllidaceae > Allium > Allium sativum. The sequence goes on from CM060912.1 coordinate 171,227,709, forward strand.
ATACTCAGTTAAAGTTCAAATCGAAAATTTCGAACTATCGCGACATTTCAAGCTCATTTTGTAATTATATAAATTATAACGTTTAAACATCGTTTTAAATGACGAATTCAATATTATAATTCATTAATATTCCAAATAAAATATTTAAAATAATAAATTAAATAAAATATTTGGCTACCAAAAATACGGGACGTTACATTCTTCCCCCCTTAAAATAATTTCGTCCTCGAAATTGCTAAGCTAAGAAAGGACATTACAAACCCATAATTTTCTAATTCCAATTTATTTTAAATCAAAAACAATTCAATATAAATAATTTTGAAAATCGAGCATGAAGTATTCATTTGCAACACAGGACGGAATTATTCAACTTTAATCCATGTGATTATACTCCAGTTGACTGTACTGGAATTTGATTATAATTCAACTTTTTATTAAACCGTCGATGAATTTATATTTTAGCAATCTAACACCAAATCAATACCAATCAATCATCCATGCACAACCAATCTCAATCAAAATAATTGAATTTATGCTCAATTTAATATTTTACTTTGGTTTCACATATTTGAGCATCAATCGATTAATATCCAACCGGTTCAAATTCCAGATTTATTTGTTTCAATTTCAATAACATTCTTAATTTAATTTTACTTAACAAAGTTAAGTTCCAATTCAATTTCCAATCTAATTTGAATATCGTTCAAATCAACCAAACACACTAATATCTCAATAATTAGGCAAAATTTATTTCTTTTCTACAAAAAATATAATTTGGGTAAAATTATTTCATTTACCCTCTTTACAATACTGTATCGATTGCCAGTTCAACGCTTCTCAACTCTTGAACCGATCAAATAACACAGTACAAAATATTTGTATATAAAATTTACAATTATGCTCTCATATATACACTCAATCTCGATCTAGGGTGTTACAAACCCAATCTCTATCGAGTTACACCACAAAGCCAAGGTTATTACTAAACCAATAGCTCTGTGACCACTGTAACGACCCAGGAATTTTCGGCCCTGAAAATCGACATATATTCCTTTACTGTAACTCATGCCGACCTTCCAAACACCGAAAACCCTGGAACGTTATTAGAAAGAAATTAGAGGGTGAGATAAGAAAAGGAATATTAAAATAGGAGAAGAAGAAGAACTAACACAACACAGAGTCTCACATCGCAGCAGAACAAAATATAATATAGAAATAAACCTTTACTGAGAGCTTAAAATAGTTACAATCATCAGAATATATCAACATCTGGATAGTTATAATAACCTGTCCTCTGATACAACACACAGCGGAATAGTAGCTATATAATATCACACGTCTAGACTCTTCCAGCTCGTCTCTTCACATCATTCGATAACCTGAACCTGTACACTCCGGGCTAACCCGAGCATTTACAAAACACCAGGTCAGTCTGGTGAACCATAGTGAGAAAAACTCGCACAGTATTAAGGTAACACACAACTTGATTTTAAAGTCAAAATATTTTCAAAGAAAAGGATAATCGTAAGACCAAATCCACACATAAACATGGATGGTTTTTACCTTACGATAACCCAAACCACTTTTGAAATCAATATCTTTTCTGATATTATAATAATGTCTAAATACAAGTAAATATTAAATCTAGTGGAACACTTGCATCTCACGCTCCACATATAGAGTATACAATCAAAACCGCGGGCGCTTATTGGAGATTGGATTCCATCTATGACAAGGTATGGGACCACCTGCCGATAGTGTATCTCAAGAGGAGAAAACACTAGGTTCAACAAGAACGTCTTGCAACCCGGCCCACACATGACCGACCACTCATCTTGAGTGTATCGAATGTATATCACCAACGGTTGTGTGACGGCCCACCCCGCACCAACCGACATTTACTCCAAAAGTGCGCTGTACACATGTCCAGTTAGCACGGGATGGATCATCAGAAGAAAAAGGGAAGAAGGAAATGAACTAATCAAGGAACCTGTAGAATGTCTCACAGCGCATAGGATAAAATATAATAACAACATACTTGACATAAAACAGGTGAGACAGTGCATAAGCTGAAAATAAACTAACATAACAGCGGAAAATCCAAATACAGCTTATGTGTAACGACCCGCCTTTTTGCTCAGTTCTTCGCTGGTAATTAAACCGACTCAAACCGTTCATAAAGACGAATTGTTATGGGTACATACATATATTGAACAAAATAACAGAACTTTTTATTGCAAAAATACAATGTTACATCAGAGTTACATAGAATATTATAGTTACAACACATACAGCGGAAGAAAAGAAAATATACTCTCAGCGGAAGCTCCAAACTCTTACATGAATTCCAACTCTAAAAGTGCTCTGAATCCAGCTCCAATGATCTACAACTGCAAAACTAAACCACTGGCTTCCCATATGAAAATTAATGGGCACCCAGAGTTTAGGAAGGAACAATAAACTCTGGGTCAGTCATGGGACTGGTGTGAGAACTCAAAACAGTTGTTATTTAGGATTCATTTTAAAGTTGGGTAATTCAACGGACCACGCCGCTAACGCGGAACGGGTTAACTCCATATGAATTCCCGTGCACAGAAATTCGCTATGACTTTTGAAAATGAAGCTATCATAAGCCCGTCCCACATCACACAATGCAAGCGCACACCAGATGGGCGAGTTTTATCTTATGATAACCAACATGCTTTCATACGTGAAAATTCTCTTTTAATATTATCATATAGTGCGGAAAACAATTTCGCAGATAAATGTATTAATCCTAGACGGCATAATACCCATAATATTATGTCGCCATATATATATATATATATATATATATATATATATATATATATATATATATATATACAATCAATATCGTAAGGCTCGTATTGGAGATTTGGGTTTCCAACTTGATGATTCCTGACACGAAAGATCAATCAGGGATACAAAATGCCTCAATGGCTTTTTCATCCATACGCGGACACCAACTACACATCGTCAGAGCAGATCAACGGTTTTCGACCAGACGCGGCCCCCCGAACATACCCAATTTCCCCAGGTTCATAAGTGGTTTCCCACTGCTGCACAGCTTCATCATCAATTCATATATATGAGTATAAAACCTAACCGCCAGTTTCTCATCAATCCGAGGTGTGAGGTTTGTCGATGTCACGTCATACACAAAGCTATACTTCAGTAAGCCATTCTTTGATCATCACAAGCTCATTTCATAACTCGGGTATGTCACATTGACAATTCACGACATATCACTGATTTAAATCAATGCATACCCTCTAAGTTCATAAGACTTAGAGACGGGAATAATATATTGCCACAAATCCGATATACATTAACGGAAATCAGTGCTATGTGATCAATTTCAATGTCAGACACACCATCCATGCAAGTTCGTCCTGGGTCTGAACGGAACAAAATCCGAACATCCTCCAAATACGTTCAGACTTTCTACCACTCCGATAATAGGGGCATCTCACTACTGTAGCTATTCAGTAAAGAAACCAATCATCAGGCAATCCGTGCGATTGTGAAGAACCACGGTCTTCGTTCATCGATTCCAAGTCTTGAATTTGCTTCAAACGTCGTATTATTACTAGGAATGGTTTCGGACTTAAATCGGATCCCGGACTTCCCGAGTAATAAGCGTATTCTTTTGATCGATGTTCATGGATCATACGGCCTTTCAATTCAATTTCCTTCCAATCATTTCAATTTATCAAAATGTCAAGGTTGGAATTTGCCATAAATTCAGTTTTCATCTTAACTCTTTATTTCAATCAAAGATTCGCTTTACCAACCTTATATTTCAAAACATGCCTTTCAATTTTCATATTTCTTTATTCGTTTCCTCAAGTCATTAAACTTACCAAATCTCTATTTGGACTAAAATTTCATATATGATAATCCAAACCATTTATATTCGAACATAAGTTTGATAGAATTGAATCAACTTATATTTGATACTCAATCAAATACTATCAGAACATTGAGGTAAAATTTTCTAATGCTTCTGATAGTATATGTTCAACTTGGAATTACATATCGAATATCCGTCACAAACTCCATCCAACTCATTTCCCTTTAAATTCTAATGTTTAGAATTTATAAATAATTCCAAGTTCAATTATTTAAAACCCTTCCGAACCATTTTTCAAATCCTTTAACCATTTAAATAATGGTTTACAATATAAATCCAAACCCATTTATCTTTGGAATATAAATAATAACGTTTGACGTTACTAAACGTGTTGCAATAGCCATTTAATTTAAATAGATTCCAAATAAATTCAAATCCAAATAATTCAGTTCAAGTCACTTTAAATTAATAAAGTAGGATTTAAATAAAAATTTAAACAACTTGATTCCAAAACCAAGTATTCCCAATTCCAGATCTTAAATTCTAAATTTAAATAAGTGGTAAACCTTAGGAAAGCAAATACCTTTAAATTTAAATTTAAATTTTAAACTTTATGAATGATCCTTACATGACATTCATTAGTTTAATCCCAATCGGTTATCCAAGTTTAAAACCACTTCCAAATTCAAATTTCAAATCATATTTGAATTAATCGTCATGTCCGTCGGACCAGTTAGAGATAGCCAGAGAGAGCATGAAACTGGATTTCCAAACTCAAGCCTAGACACCATCCTCTCTGTCATCCTAGAACGGTCTGGTATATAATATTATAAATATTATATTTAAATCCCAAATCTCTTTTCAAATTAACTCGATAAAATTATATTTTAATACTTTGAAAATCGATCTTATTTATATGGAAGGAAATTAAATCGATCATCTGTATGATTTCCACAACTGTGGTGTTGTGTGTACTTTTCATGCAAAAAAAAATAAACAACCATATAAATCGGATGATCATATATTATAATCATCACCCATACAGAAACAATTCAGCTGTGTACAAGCGTTACGGTCGATAACGCTTTCAGTGTTCAGTGTTTGCCTAACTACATGCACATCCATTCACACAATAATATCCATATTCAACAATTATCAAAAATCATCACATCACATTTTAATCACTACTGATTTAAAATAAATGATTAAATTAAATTGTTCTCACCGGGAAAAAGCTCCAAATCTTCACTACCAGAACAAATAACCCAACGAACACCGACTCCGCTACTCGCACTACTTTCAGTCCAACGCACGACGAATTTCCTTCGCTTTGAATCAACTCCAAATTATACCAAATAGCATGCGAAATCCTTGCTTCCAAAATCTCCACATGCTTAACTTCCCTTTTTACCATTGTTCACCCCACTACATTAGTATGCCCCACGCGTCAAGAGTTCCACCTTACTGACCAAACAAATCCACCCGCTCACGCAACATACCCAAACCATGCTTCCTTCTGCAAATTATATATATATATATATATATATATTTTTTGGACACATTCCACTTTCATCTTTTCTCATTTCCAGTTACTATATTTTCGGACACCGCAATGCAGGAGTCATCCATTTTACATGCAAGCAACAAGAAGCAGAAAAGGACATGAAAAGGGGAAGCATGCAAAATGTGTGAGTGGGATTAAACTGGGGATAGCTTTGTTTGACTCCTTTCTTCTTTAAGGGGAACGACAACAACTTTTGCGGAAGGAAGTGAGGAGGATTTGGAGTTTACAACAGTCAGTGGGAGAGGAGTAAGTGGCGGTTAGAGGTAGTTAGTGGCAGCGCTGGACTGTGAAACACGGGGAGGTTTGGCTACAGTCGATGAGGAACTGTCGGAGAACAGAACTAGGGCGGAGAATTGAGGAGTAGACCAATGGACAGAAGTGGAGTTGGGTGGCGGCAAACGGGTGGAATGTGGGTGGTGTTTGGTCACTAGAACTCGGTTTAGTGGTGCGGATTGGAGCTATCGGGCGTGAGGGAGGTGCAGTGAAGGTCAAAACGTGGAGAGAGAGAGAGAGAATTGCATGCGGTGTTGGACTAAAGGAGGAGGCCAGATATTGGATGGGTTGAACAACGAGTTTGCAGCGAGATGAGGTGACACCATTTTTAAGGTAGGAAGTGGGTTGAAAGAGTATAGGGAAGAAGATGAAGTGAGAAGGGAAGTTGGCGGTGGAGAAAGACTTGCAGTAGAGGAAAAATGAGGAGATGAAGTAATATAAAACAGAGATAATGCAAAAGCATTGCCACACGTACATCATCTTGGCATGAACAAACAAGTGTCCTAACTTATGCCGAAACTATCAACACGTGTATTGGAATTTACCAAGTGGCATTGCAAACTTAATATGTTCAACACATCTCATTTTTTTCTTTCTTTTGTAGTAGTCTTTTTTTTTCTCGTGAAGAACAAAAATAGAAGAGGAGTACTGCAAAAGCCAAATGAAAAGGAAGAAGGAGACGCAAGAATATCAAAAGGAGGAGAGCAGCGCCCCTATATCAGAAGTTGACAAACCCGTGTAGCAATTAGACAAGAAAATCAAGACAAGTGTCCATTTTGAAGAGGAAAAAGAAAATTCACAAGTGTCCAATGATCTATTTTCATTGTACCAAGTGTATAACACATTTAATACTTCCCGTCTAACGTATAGATGCTCCAATTATACCATTATCTATTTTCCGTTGACTGCGAATGGCACTATACTGATAATATAATCGTGTATAGCGGTGTGTCACGATCCCAAAACAAAAAGAAAAAAAAATAAACTGGTTGATTTGTTTTGTAAAGTGCCAAAAGGGACCACAGTTGCCCTAAAATACTTCAGAAAAATATGTGCTTATTTCCCGAAATAAAAATTGCAGAAATTTTTTATAAAAATATTTTATGATGACGCGAACTGAAACTGAACAAAAATTTAAAACGAATATTTAATTATAATTAAATTTCAAATTCTGATCATTTGCAACAACTCACTTACAACCCGTTTCAATATTTCAACTTACGGCGAACCGTTCCTCTAAAACAAAAATTGCTATACTGATTTCACAATAAAATTAAATTTTTAGTCATTTAAAATACTATTATCGCCTAAAATTTTATTCAACAATTATTTAAACATTCCAAACTTTATCTAAACTTCATATTAAATTCAAATTAAATTTCAAAAATATTGGATCGTTACATTATGATCCAAAGCCAACATTATTACAACTTTTCTAACTGTCTCTAAAAACAAAAGCAAGATAAAGGAGGTACACTACTAATGCCCAAGTAGCGACCACCAACGACACAGGGAGAATATCTATATATCATACGTGGAAGCCTCCTGCTCGCCTCCGAATCAGCTACTCGCACATCACCAGCTAACCTGTCTCTAGTCTGCTCGTGTAAGCACCCAGAGTAATAAGAGGCGACATAAAACTCTGGGTCAGACATAAAGCCTGGTATGAGCGATAAGCAACAAAACATAACAATAACAGGTATAATCCAATCATACCTGAACCTGGACCTACAACCAAAGAGTTAGCACTACATAACGTACAATACTCTAAGGTGCCACTAACATACTGTGTAAGAGATACGGGGGTGGGGGTGTGCATGTCATAGTGGTGTCAAACAATCAAGCATAGCAATCATCCTCACATCCCTCACTCAATGCGTAAAGCATACGATATCCACTACTTTGGTCACCTAATACTTTGGGCCATGACGGAATCCAATCCCGTGTAATTATCACTACAAGCCCAACATCCATCTCTCAGTGGTGAACCAAAGTTATGAATACCGACAACCCCTTTACACACGTCCCGCAGCAAAGCCCAACCATGAAGTGAACTCATTGGTTCCCAACTGGATCCTGAGCTCTAACTTCCATTTGGACTACCTTTGCATCTCGGGTTATTGGTCAATATTGGGTCGGGTCGGGTTCCCCTCCTAGCCATCGGTTCGGGTCGGGACCTCTACTTTGAATTGGCTCTGTTCGTAGTCTTCCCCTGTAGCGGTTCGGTTCGGGTCCACAGCGTTGCATCGGTTCGGGTCGGGTGTCCCACTTCGGGTCGGGTCGGGTTGCCATCTCCCATCCAGTTCGTGCTTCCGCTCCGATCAGCTCCCTTGTTCTTTACATGCTCCGATCCGATCTCTCCTCCTTTATCTGATCCAATCCCAGTTCAATTAGCATGGCCTTCTTTTTTGCCAGTTCTCTCAAGTGTCAAGTTCTGATCCGAGCACTTCGTCCTTAAGTCGATCCGATCCCCAGCTAAACCAACATGGCCTTCCTTTTTTCCAAGCCTCTTTTGTGCCAGACTCCAGTTCGGGTCGGGTTCCTTGCCAAGGTCTCCTATCTGATCCGAGCCCATATCCGATCCGATCCGAAACCCTGCACAACTTTCTGCAACTTTTTCCAGAAACTTGTTTATGCCATTCAACGACGTTTTCGACCAATCTAACTATTCTAATCAATCACAAATCATCCCAAACAGTCATAGCAACATGGCAAACCAACCACAAACACCAAAACAATGGATTTACATGTCAAAATGGATCAAATATACCCAAAACCTCATATTTTCCCTTAAGCGTGTTTAAGCAAGACTAATCATAGAGTTAACAAAACTTAACCTAATTAAACCAAATTTCTTCCAGAGGCATAAAATATTATTTTCGAATTTATAGATATTTTTCCAGAATTTATTTGTGTAAGACCCCGTGTATTCTATAACCGTGAAAGTCATAAATTAAAGTATAATTAATTTGAAATCAAAGAACTAAGGGAAACGGGATACGCCATTGCGTTCGTCTCGGAAAAATACGTGAAATAGAGTCCGAGTTTTTGAAAAACGGAGTCCGTATGAAGAAGATATAGCCTCCGGAAGTTTCTGAATTAAGTTTAAAATTCGAACAGCTCAGAAAAACAAGTTTAAAATTAAAAATCGGGCCCAATTGGCCAAGGCGGGAAAATTCCCGCCTAAGACACCCAGGTCGACTGGGCTGTCGACCTGGTCTAGCCAGGTCGACAGGGCTGTCGACCTGGTCCAGACCCAGGTCGAACCCAGTCCACCCTTGCTGGCCTAGTCTATGTTGGTCGATTTTCAGAAGCATGCTTTGTCATTAGGGCTAGGTGGCAGGCTCTAATTGGTCTCTCTTTCGAATGGATGGCTACGATCAATCCAAGCAACATCGATGGTCCTAATCAGTTCATAAACTCTATAAAAATGGCCCTAGACTCTACCTAACCTAAGTCTCTAACACAATTCTCTAGCCTCCATTGCTCTATTCTTCTAATTAAAAATAAAAATGGCGTCGCTACTCTGCTAGAATCAAAACTAGAAGTCAATCAACATCATCCTAAACTCAAATTTGAGATAAAAGCTTCTGCAACAATTCTGTAACAACTAAAGTCCTTTCTTTAATCCAATCAAGGCAAGTACAGTTATTTTCCGCTATAAACGTTAATTATAATTTTGATATGTTTTTAATTCTGAATCTGAGATTGTATATGTATTCTCTTCTGTCAGATCTGTTTTTCTGTGACTGTTCTGTATCCCTTTTCTTCTTTTCTGTTTCTATAGCCAGGCTACCACGAGCCTGTGCCTAATCTCATAAGAGATGAACGTATGAACGCCAATTTTGGGATGAATGATGCGAAATTTGACAAGACTGAATTGAATGTATGACTTTAGGTCTGAGGCATAAAATATATTGGACATGTGACTTGGGGTTGGATGCATAAATTTGACTATGAACATATAATTTATATATGTTGTATGCATAGTGTATGTTGTAATTTAGATCTGTAATTAATTAGAAAAAAAAATGAACATATGTTGTAAACTAGATTTGGATCTATGCATATTCTATGATAGAAGAAAAGAGGAACCATTTTATGATTACATATGATTTGAGACTTTGGACAAAATGCATATAAAAGTCAAGATCTAATTTTTTTTTTTAGAAGATATGATTTAAAGATTTAGATTGTTGGGTATATTTTGCATAATGATTCATGACTTAATAAGAAGAAGGATATGGAAAAGTAGGTGTAAAAGATTTACATTAATTAGGATCTCTACTATTGTGATTACACCTAAATAGGGAATTTTGCATATATGGCATGCATTGTAATTAATGATCATATTTGGTATAATTTATATGTGAATCTGCTGTATAGGGTTAGTTTAAAAAAAAAAATGGAACATATGTTATAGGGTAAATTATGTCCATATTCTGCGCTATGTAAATGTATGCAAACATGGAAGTATATGATCTTATTGTGAATCACGACAATTATTTAGGCATATGAATTTAGGCCTAATTTATGTTTAGGCAAGGCATGTAAATAGAACCTTTAGAAATATTAAACCTGCTAAATCTGTCATTTACTGAATCCGTTGAAAATGCCTATTTTGCTAATTTGCTAAGTTGCCTAAAACTGCTAGTTCAGTTATATTGCATAGACTGCTAATTAGATTGAAATGCCAAATCTTTTAAATTTGTCTGTTGAGATGCCTAACCTGTTATATGCCAAAATCTGCTAAGCTGCTAAATCTATTAAATCCGTTAAGTCATATAATCTGGAGAAAAAAAAAACCCTGCTATCTGCTAAAATCTGTTATCTGCTGTGTTGATATAATCATCCTGTTATTGATATAATCTGAATTGGCATATATATATATATATATATATATATATATATATATATATATATATTGGGCGTGCGCATAAACGGTAAATTATTAATTGGCCGCAAAGATAAACATGGCTAACTCGAGGTTAGAATGAGTTTGCGGCGTAATTCTGCCCGGAACCGCCCGGCACATCCAGTGGCCGCAAAGAATAGGTTCTAATGTGAGAAGTTAGTCATAACCTGCTTAAGACACGAGGTTAGTTCTGGCTTGTGGCAGAAGTCTGCCCGGAACCGCCCGGCCCATCCAGCGGCCACAAGCTAGCGACCTAATGTGAGAGGTCTGGGCATTAATAATTAATTAATGCAAATCTAAGATAAGAATGACGTCTAAAACGTATTGGGGAAAATAGGGATAAACCAACGAGATTAATAGGTGTAGTAAACCCGTCCAATACAAAGTTAGACAAATCTGAAAAATCTGTACATCTAATCCGTTAGTCTGAAAACTTGTTAACTAAATTTGTGAACTAGTAAATCTGAATTCTGTATGTCCGAACTTGTAAACAAATAAATCTGAAATCTGTTAGTCTGGGGACACAAGGTTAGGAGGGGAATTACTTGTGTCATCTGTTGTTTGGGACCCATATTAGTCAGTAACCCTTTCTAGTATCAAAACTTTGACCCAACAATAGGTAGGGTCCGGGCACGCTTACTGAACTAATTATAAGTGGTTCATTCTGATAATGGCGAGGGGTGTTGATGGTGCGTTCCAACCGGGTCATGTGCGTGCATGGATCCCGGTCTGCCTTTGAGGATGTAAGACGCCGTGACATCTGTAAATAGGTCTGTGCCAATTGGTTGTCACTTTAGGGAGTGATACACCCTACTGTGGGGCCGACACAGGATATTTATGTATTAGGGAGCCGATCGCTTGGGTTTTAGGGTACGCTTAGTTCTGTCTGTTTCTGTTGGTACCGTCTGTTTCTGTTGGGTGGTAACACCTGTCTGTTTCTGTGTGGTACCGTCTGTTCGGGTGGTAAAGGCCCATTACTAGTGTACACCTAATTCTACATTCTGTTTCCGTAGCGATAAATCTGTTTCTTCTTCTGTCTGTTTCTGATCGGGTAGTAAAGGCCCATTATTAGCATTCTGTTTCTGTTAAAGTATTCTGTACCCGTTCCTGCTTCAATTTAGACATTAGGGAGACACCTAATTCTGCTATACTAGTATTAGTGCAGAGAAGTATAAAACAATAGTTTATATCATTCTGTTTTTCTGTTATATCTGCTACACCTGTTACAGTTATCTCACATCCAGTTTTATGTTCATATCATATTATTATTATCTGTTCATATGCTGAAAGTCACTGGACTTGCCAGACTTTTTGTCTGACCCTTGTTGTTTCGCCTCCTTTCTTCCGTTTCCCCCCTCCCCAGGTTATCCAAGGAGGGAAATACTTTAGCTTGACCCGGATTTCTCTTTGCTTGAAGTGCTTAAAGTATGGCTTGGCTCTGTATAGCTTCCGTTCCATGGGGATTATGATTTTAACCCATGCATTTTGAAGGCTTTTGTACAAGACTGTTATTTTGTACTTGAATTCTGAAATTGAAAGGATGTAACCATATTAATTTCTGTTTCCGCTGTAATAAAGTTAAAAAATTTCAAGTACTGTTTTATCTGTCTTGTAAGTTTCTGTTCTGTTTACTAAAATGCTCCACCAAAGTTAAGGCATTCCCTTTGTGAGTGACCTTAACGGAGGTGGAGTGTTACACTTGGTTTTAGAGCTGAAGGTTACCAGATTTTATAAAAAGTTTTGAAAATTATTTTCAAAAAAAAAAGTTTTGAAAGGGAGTATTTTCAAAAAATAAATAAAGCTTATTTTGAAAAACATAATCCCCAAGAGCCATATATCTTTCTTTCAGTCCTTTTTGTCTTGAACCTTTCCTTTTTCGTTACAGCATGTCTGAAGCATCTGAGATACCAGAGGGTGTTCATGTACCCGGTTGGTTTCGTCAATATCTTGAGGCTAGGACCGCCGCTGCAGGTCCAGCAAATGATCCCCCTCCTCCACCCCCTCCTCGTGCAATTGCTTTCTCAAAGATCTGTAGAGATTTTAGGGCCATGGGTGGGAAGGATTTCAAAGAAATTGAATCATTCGTAGAAGCAAGGAATTGGCTCAAAGAAACTGAGGATCTATTCGTTATCTTCGAGGTGGACGATAGGCAGAAGGTACAGTTGGCAGTATGGCTGCTCAAAGACGAAGCTTCCTACTGGTGGGAGGTCACTAACGCCGAGAGGCCGGTTGAGACATGGATGGATTTCAGAACAAGGTTTGAGACAAAATTCCTCTCGCAAGCTGAACGAAGTTTACAATTGGAAAAGTTCTTGTCTCTTAAGCAAGGAAGTATGACGGTCAAGGAATACGTCAACCAGTTCAACCAACTAGCAAGATTCGGATTGGATTTAGTCAACACTCAGCATAAAAAGGCTCTCCGCTTTGTTAAAGGATTGAATGAGCCACTGCACCGCCTAGCCATGACCCATGTACCCATGGGAGCAACTTACGAGAAATTGGTGGATATGGCACTACTGCACGAGGAAGGCAAGGGCCCGAAAGAGACAAAGAAGGAAGAACCACAGAATAAGAAGGCGGGGCCCAAAAAGGAAACACAAAAGAAGGATGAGAAGTCTGAAGATAAGAAGGGGAAAAAGTGCTTTACTTGTGGGAGCTCAACTCATCTGAACAAGGATTGCAGAAAAAGGAAGGGCGCTTGCTTCAACTGTGGGGAGATGGGACACTTCACTAGGGACTGCCCGAAGAGACGAGGAAAAGGAGGGCAGGCGAACACTCTTGAGGCTAGTGGCTAGGATAGAAATAGGAAAATTTCTATAGTAGGTTTAATTTCTTTATCTGATTATGGAGTTAAGACTTTTTCTGATTCTGGTATTTTGATTTTGTAATCGATACTCTGGACTTTAATACTAGTATTATTTCTGAATTCCGTTATAGACTCAGACCCATAAGGGTTATGGATCATCTGTTTGAGATTGGGGTTTGAGGGATATCTGTGTTAGGCGTCAAGTATGACGCATACATTCTGAGTTTTCGTGGGGTATGATTTTATCATGCTTAAGCTTCCTAAGAATCATTAGGGAACCTGATCTGTACTAGTAGTCTGTAAATATCTAAATACTTTTTATAGGATTTCCAGTTTTGACATTGTCTAAAGAAGGTAATCCTCTGGGTGTCAATTTGATGTTGGTTTCGGTCTTTGGGGCCGATACTTAGGACCCATGTCTAATGGGAACCAAATTTTCGTTCTATCTGTACTCGCTTCCATCATTCGACTGTATTCTATCGATCGAGTATTTGAACTTTAGGTAGAAACTAATGGGTGTAAACATGTGTTTGAGACATGTTATGTTTGATGGTTGCAAGTGGATGCAAGTGGTTGCTAGTGGTTGCCCGTGGATGCATATACACACACTAGGCACTAGATCGGCTCGAAAACACTCTCATACTGCATATGGATGGGTGAGCATTTTTCAATTCTTGTGGATGCAAAATGGTTGATTCAGCACATGGATGTTGCATTTGAGTGAATGATTGTGCACTCATATAGAAATAATATATATCATTAAAATTCTATTGCATACATGTTGGACTCATGGCACTGACATAATTCGCATTAAGGAGGTCAACTGAATCAGTAGACCGCCTGATCTTTGCATTAGATAAGGAACATATATACACACTTTTGCATATGTTCATACAACATTAGAAGTTTTCTAAGGACAATGGATGCTTGTGGATGATGGTTGAGTAGATGGGTGATTGGATGGTTGGACACATTCTTCTTAACTTGAAGATTTCGGGGACGAAATCCTTTTAAGTGGGGGAGAATGTAACACCCCGTGTATTCTATAACCGTGAAAGTCATAAATTAAAGTATAATTAATTTGAAATCAAAGAACTAAGGGAAACGGGATACGCCATTGCGTTCGTCTCGGAAAAATACGTGAAATAGAGTCCGAGTTTTCGAAAAACGGAGTCCGTATGAAGAAGATATAGCCTCCGGAAGTTTCTGAATTAAGTTTAAAATTCGAACAGCTCAGAAAAACAAGTTTAAAATTAAAAATCGGGCCCAATTGGCCAAGGCGGGAAAATTCCCGCCTAAGACACCCAGGTCGACTGGGCTGTCGACCTGGTCTAGCCAGGTCGACAGGGCTGTCGACAGGGCTGTCGACCTGGTCCAGACCCAGGTCGAACCCAGTCCACCCTTGCTGGCCTAGTCTATGTTGGTCGATTTTCAGAAGCATGCTTTGTCATTAGGGCTAGGTGGCAGGCTCTAATTGGTCTCTCTTTCGAATGGATGGCTACGATCAATCCAAGCAACATCGATGGTCCTAATCAGTTCATAAACTCTATAAAAATGGCCCTAGACTCTACCTAACCTAAGTCTCTAACACAATTCTCTAGCCTCCATTGCTCTATTCTTCTAATTAAAAATAAAAATGGCGTCGCTACTCTGCTAGAATCAAAACTAGAAGTCAATCAACATCATCCTAAATTCAAATTTGAGATAAAAGCTTCTGCAACAATTCTGTAACAACTAAAGTCCTTTCTTTAATCCAATCAAGGCAAGTACAGTTATTTTCCGCTATAAACGTTAATTATAATTTTGATATGTTTTTAATTCTGAATCTGAGATTGTATATATATTCTCTTCTGTCAGATCTGTTTTTCTGTGACTGTTCTGTATCCCTTTTTTTCTTTTCTGTTTCTATAGCCAGGCTACCACGAGCCTGTGCCTAATCTCATAAGAGATGAACGTATGAACGCCAATTTTGGGATGAATGATGCGAAATTTGACAAGACTGAATTGAATGTATGACTTTAGGTCTGAGGCATAAAATATATTGGACATGTGACTTGGGGTTGGATGCATAAATTTGACTATGAACATATAATTTATATATGTTGTATGCATAGTGTATGTTGTAATTTAGATCTGTAATTAATTAGAAAAAAAAATGAGCATATGTTGTAAACTAGATTTGGATCTATGCATATTCTATGATAGAAGAAAAGAGGAACCATTTTATGATTACATATGATTTGAGACTTTGGACAAAATGCATATAAAAGTCAAGATCTGATTTTTTTTTTAGAAGATATGATTTAAAGATTTAGATTGTTGGGTATATTTTGCATAATGATTCATGACTTAATAAGAAGAAGGATATGGAAATGTAGGTGTAAAAGATTTACATTAATTAGGATCTCTACTATTGTGATTACACCTAAATAGGGAATTTTGCATATATGGCATGCATTGTAATTAATGATCATATTTGGTATAATTTATATGTGAATCTGCTGTATAGGGTTAGTTTAAAAAAAAAATTGGAACATATGTTATAGGGTAAATTATGTCCATATTCTGCGCTATGTAAATGTATGCAAACATGGAAGTATATGATCTTATTGTGAATCACGACAATTATTTAGGCATATGAATTTTGGCCTAATTTATGTTTAGGCAAGGCATGTAAATAGAACCTTTAGAAATATTAAACCTGCTAAATCTGTCATTTACTGAATCCGTTGAAAATGCCTATTTTGCTAATTTGCTAAGTTGCCTAAAACTGCTAGTTCAGTTATATTGCATAGACTGCTAATTAGATTGAAATGCCAAATCTGTTAAATTTGTCTGTTGAGATGCCTAACCTGTTATATGCCAAAATCTGCTAAGTTGCTAAATCTATTAAATCCGTTAAGTCATATAATCTGGAAAAATAAACCCTGCTATCTGCTAAAATCTGTTATCTGCTGTGTTGATATAATCATCCTGTTATTGATATAATCTGAATTGGCATATATATATATATATATATATATATATTGGGCGTGCGCATAAACGGTAAATTATTAATTGGCCGCAAAGATAAACATGGCTAACTCGAGGTTAGAATGAGTTTGCGGCGTAATTCTGCCCGGAACCGCCCGGCACATCCAGTGGCCGCAAACAATAGGTTCTAATGTGAGAAGTTAGTCATAACCTGCTTAAGACACGAGGTTAGGTCTGGCTTGTGGCAGAAGTCTGCCCGAAACCGCCCGGCCCATCCAGCGGCCACAAGCTAGCGACCTAATGTGAGAGGTCTGGGCATTAATAATTAATTAATGCAAATCTAAGATAAGAATGACGTCTAAAACGTATTGGGGAAAATAGGGATAAACCAACGAGATTAATAGGTGTAGTAAACCCGTCCAATACAAAGTTAGACAAATCTGAAAAATCTGTACATCTAATCCGTTAGTCTGAAAACTTGTTAACTAAATTTGTGAACTAGTAAATCTGAATTCTGTATGTCTGAACTTGTAAACAAATAAATCTGAAATCTGTTAGTCTGGGGACACAAGGTTAAGAGGGGAATTACTTGTATCATCTGTTGTTTGGGACCCATATTAGTCAGTAACCCTTTCTGGTATCAAAACTTTGACCCAACAATAGGTAGGGTCCGGGCACGCTTACTGAACTAATTATAAGTGGTTCATTCTGATAATGGCGAGGGGTGTTGATGGTGCGTTCCAACCGGGTCATGTGCGTGCATGGATCTCGGTCTGCCTTTGAGGATGTAAGACGCCGTGACATCTGTAAATAGGTCTGTGCCAATTGGTTGTCACTTTAGGGAGTGATACACCCTACTGTGGGGCCGACACAGGATATTTATGTATTAGGGAGCCGATCGCTTGGGTTTTAGGGTACGCTTAGTTCTGTCTGTTTCTGTTGGTACCGTCTGTTTCTGTTGGGTGGTAACACCTGTCTGTTTCTGTGTGGTACCGTCTGTTCGGGTGGTAAAGGCCCATTACTAGTGTACACCTAATTCTACATTCTGTTTCCGTAGGGATAAATCTGTTTCTGCTTCTGTCTGTTTCTGATCGGGTAGTAAAGGCCCATTATTAGCATTCTGTTTCTGTTAAAGTATTCTGTACCCATTCCTGCTTCAATTTAGACATTAGGGAGACACCTAATTCTGCTATACTAGTATTAGTGCAGAGAAGTATAAAACAATAGTTTATATCATTCTGTTTTTCTGTTATATCTGCTACACCTGTTACAGTTATCTCACATCCAGTTTTATGTTCATATCATATTATTATTATCTGTTCATATGCTGAAAGTCACTGGACTTGCCAGACTTTTTGTCTGACCCTTGTTGTTTCGCCTCCTTTCTTCCGTTCCCCCCCCCCCCCTCAGGTTATCCAAGGAGGGAAATACTTTAGCTTGACCCGGATTTCTCTTTGCTTGAAGTGCTTAAAGTATGGCTTGGCTCTGTATAGCTTCCGTTCCATGGGGATTATGATTTTAAACCATGCATTTTGAAGGCTTTTGTACAAGACTGATATTTTGTACTTGAATTCTGAAATTGAAAGGATGTAACCATATTAATTTCTGCTTCCGCTGTAATAAAGTTAAAAATTTTCAAGTACTGTTTTATCTGTCTTGTAAGTTTCTGTTCTGTTTACTAAAATGCTCCACCAAAGTTAAGGCATTCCCTTTGTGAGTGACCTTAACGGAGGTGGGGTGTTACAATTTGTGTATAAATTCGCTAATCTTCACTAATTACCCTTAATTAACTGTAATTAGTGTCAAAACAATGGTAATCACTCACCTTGGCCACAAACAAATTTCTCAGTACTGAAACCTTGCTGATTTGGGTGAATACTGATGTCTAACAGCAGCTCTAACCTTGCTTTCGTGTTTCGTCTCCTTAATTTGATGTAGATTAAGCCAAACCTTGATTAGAAAGTGATTAGAAGGTGATTTGGGTGTTGGAGACCATTGCTAGAGTTCCAAGAATGAAAGTGACGGCTGAAAGAAATTTTTTCTAACCCTAATCAGCCCCTATACATCTCCAATCCCGAAATCCCCTTTGGGCCTAGCTGCTAATTACCCGATTAAGCCCAATTAAGCTGTTTTTCACTATCTGAAACTTGTTTCAGCCATATCTCCCAAACGGTGAGTCCGTTTGGCTAATGTGACCACTCTACGGAATTGTAAACCATCATCTGGAGCCAATGAAAGTGGTTTCAGGTCAAATTTTCTTTCTAGTCAAAAGTTATGGCCAAAACAGTACCAACTAGGGGTAAAATGGTCATTTAAAAATCGACAAAATCATGAACATGGGAAATGACCCCAATAGTCGTCTCCCAAAGTTACATGACCATACGACTTCGTATGTGAAAGAAATAAATATTCTACGATCTTTCGATGCGTAGAATGCGGGTTGTTACATTCTCCCCCCCCTTAAGAAATTTCGCCCCCGAAATTCCCTAACCAAAACACACAAAGGGTGCTGCATGCCTATCAACCATAAAACAACAATCAACATGCAAAAAAAGTCTATCCTAGCATGCGGTTTACTAACAAGGGAAGAAACTATCACTACCAAAACCTTACTAGGCAAAGAGTTCTGGATACTTCTTCCTTATATCCTCCTCTGTTTCCCAAGTACAGTCTTTTTCATTCTCACCCCACTGGACTTTGACTAGTTTCACCTCCTTCCTTCGAAGCTGCTTCGTATCGTTCCCAACAATACGCATAAACTTGCGGTTCCCAACCGCCTCAAGTTCAACTTCGATGTTATCCAACTAATCAGGTGAAATAGCCACATTAGGGTCGTGCACGAATTTCCTTAACTGGGAAACACGAAATACGTTGTGAACTCCCGCCATCTCGTCAGGTAGCTCTACTTCATACGCCAAATTCCCAACTTGCTCGAGGACTGGGAATGGGCCAACAAATCTTGGTGCTAACTTACCTCTCCAACCCATCCGAATAACATTCTCAATGGAGAGATCTTGACGAACACCAAGTCGTTAACGAAGAATTCCAAATCTCTTCGTCTCTTATCGAGATAAGCCTTCTGCCTATCTTGGGTAGCCTTCATTCTCTAATATACAATTTACTCAAGTACCATCATGACCTGTTCCCAACGTCTTTCTTTATCCTTTCCCAGTAGTAGATTTGCTCCATGCCTCAATACATCTTGTTACCACTGGGATGTATAGTCAATTTCGAGTGATGATATGCTCTAAGCACTTCACCTCTCAGTCCATCTACGTTGGGTACAACTAGTCCCTTAATCTTTCGAAGCCACCCTTCTCGATCAAATCCTTACCTGATCATTCTCTTTCCATCGATACCCATCTCTACCCTAGAGATGATTTCCAATAGATTAGGATCGTCCTTCTAACTAGAAACAATCCACTCAATCAAAATCGATCTAATCGTCAAGCTTACTAGTGTTTCTGAATCCAATTCACTCTTGGGCCCGAAATCATATCCTGTGATATACTTTAGTTGCTTCCATCCTAGAGACAAAACACCTAAACTGGCACGTCTCCTACTCAATGCAACTATTACCGTACCCAAATCCTTTACTATGATCACTCTGGCCCATGGAGTCATGGCGACTCCACTGCACTGATCCATAGCCACTAGTCCTTTGCTATGTCCACTTTGCCCCTCGAGTCATGACGACTCTACTGCACTGGCTCCTAGTCCTACTACAATCACTTTGTTCCCCATCGTTGGAACCCTACAGGTGATAGTCTACTCAAAGGAAGAAAAATAGGAACAACATAGCAACCATGACATCCATCAAACAAGTCCTACCTATCACCTGCTAAATTGATAAACACATCGACACCTACATGACTGGTCTAACCAATCCCAATATGTTGATTCTAGTATGTCTGGTCCAACCAACATCAATAACTAATGGAAGCCCAACCTCCATACATACACCGATGCCTACTTAACTGGTCCAACCAATCCCAGGCCAATGGAAGCCCCGCCTCCCTATGGACTACCGTACGTCCAACGTATGTTTATCCTCTAAGGATAATTAAACTAATGGAAGCCCAGCCTCCAATCGGACTACCGTACGTCCAACGTACGTTTATCCTCCAAGGATAACTAGATCATGTCCAACGGATCCAAGGTAACGGGCGTCCCCAGATACCCCTGCTTTTAGTCCTCCTAAAATACTTGAGTCCAACCCAAGTCTTTCCATTATCTTGCTGCCCTCTCGAGTCCAACTCGAGCTGAATGCAATACCTTGCAGCCTTCTCGAGTCCAACTCGAGTCAATCTATAACTCAGACCCAGTCTTGAGTATCCATTAGTGACAAACTCTAGTCCAACGTGAGTCGTCTCCCTATTCGTTGCATCTCCAAGATCAATGAACACCCATTTTCTTTTACGAGTTCAAGTCCAACTTGAATCGCCCTAATCTTCATTGTATCCTCCATGATCAACGAACACATCCTATTTCTTTAAAGTTCTACTATCCAACAGAGAACATCAACATAGGGTCCTAAACAATCCATTACTTTGCATCTTTCCCGAGTCCCACTCGAGCAATCTCATAACCCTGTCGAGTCTAACTCTGGGCAGTCTATATCATTGAACAGTCTCATCATGTTCCATCTGCCCATCACTCCTCGAGTAAACCAAGATATCATCCAATGAAAAATCAGAACAACTATTTACTCCTCACGCAAACCATCCTAGTCGAAATCGACATTCCCCAAGCACAAGCCCCAAAGGCCTAAACCAATATCAGACAAGCACCCAAGGAACATCTCCTTCGAGTTCGGACAATCCACATGAGGTGAGACTAGCAAAAAAATCTAGCACTTGAGTACTCATTTTCCTCTCAGAGACAACTAGAACTTATTACAACGATAACCTTTCAGCTTTCTTAACTCCAGTTACTATCGCCATCACTAGGTAGGTACCTAATACCACTCTATTCCTTTGGAGTAGATCGACTCCCCAAAGTAATGCTAAACCCAGTAAAGCCCAAAACAAAGCAATCACAAGGAAACATACATCCATGACTCGATAAGACCACATTAACAAATCATGCCAAAACTAGTCGAACCACCAATCGGGTTCGTCACTACTAAAGGTCTATCGACTAACTCAGGTTTTTCAAACAAAACCCGATCAAAACATCTTAAATAGAAAGCATACCTCGAATAACGACACCTTTTTCCTTCTGCGCCGCATTTGGGGCATTTGACGAAGAAGGAACAGCGTTGATAGCATACGCTTTCACAATCTGCTTCTCCCTAAGAGGTTGTGGACAATCATCCTTGTGATGTCCCTCCTAGCCACAGTTAAAGCACTTCCTTTCCCCAGGCTTTTCTCGACAATCTCTGGCATAGTGGCCCTTCTTGCCACAACTAAAGCATTCGCCATCTTTCTTATTTTTCTTATTCTGACCATCCTTGGTCGGGTTCTGCTTCCTCTTGGTCTGAGAATTCTTCTTGCCTTCACCGCCTGCTAGCGGCTTTGGCTCGTCTGTAGATGCAATAGCAACTTCGGTCTTCGACTTAGGGAAAAGGCTTTCTGACCTTAATGCCTTTCCTACAATAGGCTCGAACATCTCATCGATATGGTTTATAAGTCTTTCCCCCAAGTACCCATCCAAACCAGTTACGAACTTCTCGTTATTCTTCTCGACTGTATCGATAAGGGACCATCCATATTTCGATTGAGTGTCAAATTCAGCGATATACTCTGAGACTGCTCTACCATTCTGCTTAAGTACCAAGAACCTCTTAAACATCACTGACTTCCGGGCAGCTGGAATAAACTTCTCGCTAAAGCGAGCTTTGAACTGATCCCAAGTGACCTAATCTTCTGGAGTAGCTGTTCTAATGGCATTCCACCAATTCATCGCTCGCCCTTGCAGCTGACAAGACCCTAGCCTTCTCTTCATCGCATCCTCAAGACCCAAGTCATCGAAGATATGGTCACAGCTATCCATCCAGTTCTGAACATCTGTGGCCGACTCCGTCCCGTGGAACGGCTTCCCACCAAGGTTAGTGTAATCCTTGCACAACTTGGCGAAATCGACCCTAGGCGCCTGCACTACTGGACCACCACCATTTCCACCATTGGGAGCTGCCCTCTGCACATCCCTAAGCATCTCTCTCATGAGGTCAGTAAACATTGTCCTCATGTCAGCAGCATTCCCATTATTGGCTCCCCTACCAGCACCTCTAGCATATCGGCTCATCGTCAATCTGAAAAAGGAAACGATTAACGACCCCATAGTGGTGCTAGTGCAGTACGACTTCATCCTTATGCTAGTAATAGTGTATATATATATATAGCTTTTGAAAACCAAAGTAATCACAAATTCTCTCTCTCGTATACGTATACTATCGCTCCCTGATAACTTCCCTAGGTTAACTACGCAACCTAGAGCTCTGATACCAAGTGTGACGGCCCGCCCCGCACCAACCGACATTTACGCCAAAAGTGCGCTGTACACATGTCCAGTTAGCACGGGACGGATCGTCAAAAGAAAAAGGGAAGAAGGAAATGAACTAATCAAGGAACCTGTAGAATGTCTCACAGCGCATAGGATAAAATATAATAACAACATACTTGACATAAAACAGGTGAGACAGTGCATAAGCTGAAAATAAACTAACATAGCAGCGGAAAATCCAAATACAGCTTATGATCCAAAGCCAACATTATTACAACTTTTCTAACTGTCTCCACAAACAAAAGCAAGATAAAGGAGGTACACTACTAATGCCCAAGTAGCGACCACCAACGACACAGGGAGAATATCTATATATCATACGTGGAAGCCTCCTGCTCGCCTCCAAATTAGCTACTCGTGCATCACCAGCTAACCTGTCCCTAGTCTGCTCATGTGAGAAATCATAGTAATAAGAGGAGACATAAAAATCTGGGTCAGACATAAAGCCTGGTATGAGCGATAAGCAACAAAACATAACAATAACAGGTATAATCCAATCATACCTGAACCTGGACCTGCAACCAAAGAGTTAGCACTACATACCGTACAATACTCTAAGGTGCCACTAACATACTGTGTAAGAGATACGGGGGTGGGGGTGTGCATGTCATAGTGGTGTCAAACAATCAAGCATAGCAATCATCCTCACATCCCTCACTCAGTGCGTAAAGAATACGATATCCACTACTTTGGTCACATAATACTTTGGGCCATGACGGAATCCAATCCCGTGTAACTATCACTACAAGCCCACCATCCATCTCTCAGTGGTGAACCAAATTTATGAATACCGACAACCCCTTTGCACACGTCCCACAGCAAAGCCCAACCATGAAGTGAACTCATTGGTTCCCAACTGGATCCTGAGCTCTAACTTCCATTTGGACTACCTTTGCATCTCGGGTTATTGGTCAATATTGGGTTGGGTCGGGTTCCCCTCCTAGCCATCGGTTCGGGTCGGGACCTCTACTTTGAATTGGCTCTGTTCGTAGTCTTCCCCTGTAGCGGTTCGGTTCGGGTCCACACCGTTGCATCGGTTCGGGTCGGGTGTCCCACTTCGGGTCGGGTC
Source organism: Allium sativum (assembly GCA_030737875.1). Taxonomy (NCBI): domain Eukaryota; kingdom Viridiplantae; phylum Streptophyta; class Magnoliopsida; order Asparagales; family Amaryllidaceae; genus Allium; species Allium sativum. The sequence continues at coordinate 171,251,687 of CM060912.1, forward strand.
GGGTTGCCATCTCCCATCCAGTTAGTGCTTCCGCTCCAATCAGCTCCCTTGTTCTTCACATGCCCCGATCCGATCTCTCCTCCTTTATCCGGTCCAATCCCAGTTCAATTAGCGTGGCCTTCTTTTTTGCCAGTTCTCTCAAGTGTTAAGTTCCGATCCGAGCCCTTCGTCCTTAAGTCGATCCGATCTCCAGCTTAACCAACATGGACTTCCTTTTTGCCAAGCCTCTTTTGTGCTAGACTCAAGTTCGGGTCGGGTCCTTGCCCAGGTCTCCTATCCGATCCGAGCCCATATCCGATCCGATCTGAAACCCTGCACAACTTTCTGCAACTTTTTCCAGCAACTTGTTTACGCCATTCAACGATGTTTTCGACCAATCTAACTATTCTAATCAATCACAAATCATCCCAAACAATCATAGCAACATAGCAAACTAACCACAAACACCAAAACAATGGATTTACATGTCAAAATGGATAAAATATAGCCAAAATCCCATATTTTCCCATAAGCATGTTTAAGCAAGACTAATCATAGGGTTAACAAAACTTAACCAAATTAAACCAAATTTCTACCAGAGGCATAAAAAATATTTTTTTCGAATTTATAGATATTTTTCCAGAATTTATTTGTGTATAAATTCGCTAATCTTCACTAATTACCCTTAATTAACTGTAATTAGTGTCAAAACAATGCTAATCACTCACCTTGGCCACAAATAAATTTCTCAGTACTGAAACCTTGCTGATTTGGGTGAATACTGATGTCTAACAGCAGCTCTAACCTTGCTTTCATGTTTCCTCTCCTTAATTTGATGTAGATTAAGCCAAAACTTGATTAGAAAGTGATTAGAAGGTGATTTGGGTTTTGGAGGCCATTGCTAGAGTTCCAAGAATGAAAGTGGCGGCTAAAAGAAATGTTTTCTAACCCTAATCAATCCCTATACATCTCCATTCCCGAAATCCCCTTTGGGCCCAGTTGCTAATTACCCGATTAAGCCCAATTAAGTTGTTTTTCACTATCTGAAACTTGTTTCACCATATCTCCCAAACAATGAGTCCGTTTGGCTAATGTGACCACTCTACGGAATTGTAAACCAACATCCAGAGCCAATGAAAGTGGTTTCAGGTCAAAATTCCTTTCCAGTCAAAAGTTATGGCCAAAACAGTACCAACTAGGGGTAAAATGGTCATTTAAAAATCGACAATAATCATGAACATGGGAAATGACCCCAGTAGTCGTCTCCCAAAGTTACATGACCATACGACTTCGTATGTGAAAGAAATAAATATTCTACGATCTTTCGATGCGTAGAATGCGGGTTGTTACAGGTTGGACTCAAACCACCGTTTCCCGAAATGGGACAGCATCGAAATAGATTAAAGAAGCAAATAGATTTTCTTTAGATAGGTGATTATACACCCTAACGGGAGCGACCCACATAGCCATGCTGCCTGCCCGATTTTTGTCATTTCCCGGTTGTGAGGCTTGAGGTTTGAATTTACTTTACAACACCTAGCCACCATTCACTTTGAATGCTACATCGTCAGATCCGCTAGATATCACTAATTGACATCCACAAAAATACTTTAGTAGTTAAGCTAAGAGAACCGTCGTCCTCCGCCACCAACTATGTTACGTTTGAAAAAATCAACGTTGGAAATACTCTGTCAGACATTCGTCCATTCAAGTCATCCAGGAACAGGATGAACCGAAGGACAGGATGAACCGAAGGTACTCTCCTACTGCATCCAATATAGGATTCACCCTATGGATCAGTAGAGAGAAGTCCTTGCAACCCATAGATTCCAATCACGACAGAACCACAATACGTCTTCGGCTGCAGACCGAAGATTATTAGCAAACCTTCCATTTATGAAATTCTACGGTCTTCAGTGCTCCATCACGATCATCTTCTGATACCATATTCGTTGGTCGGAATGGTTTTCGAACATGAATGCCATCCCGGTCTTTCCGTACCAAAAATCATATTGGATAGATTTGATAGTCGGTGATTTAACTATCAAAATAAATAGTGATTCAATCATGAAAATCGAATGGATTCACTGGTTCAGTATTCAGCATCACTTGGCCTTTTAAATTAAACAAAAATGTAAATTTAAAACTCTTGAGTATTTCGATATTATAATTATAGTTTCTCACTTCTTTCTTTATCATAAGGATATACTTTAAACAAATTCATTCCAATACTTAGTAAAATCCTATATCATATCCAGTTCCCTATATTTTTCCTTCGAAACAACTCGTAAAACAACATTACGAAATATTCATTATTTATTACTTAACAGTATCCATTGCTTATTCTTGTTGGATAAAACCCAACCTTTACATTTATTATTTCACTAATGGAAACCAATTATCACTAATCCCTTCAAACCCATTCGACAATTCCTTCTTTGAAATCTTATTTTAATCCCCTCCCTTTTTACTTAATCCATTATTAAGTAACTATAATATACAATTAACACTTTTACACATTAAAGATCATTTACATAACCTTGATTTATTATAAATCTTTTTGATCTAAATTTCTTTCACTTAACTCAAATAATTAAGTAACATTCATTTTTAAGCTATCACATTTGCTTAAAATCCCTTTTTACAACTTGTTATATAAATTCGGGTTTTAAATATAAACCCGTTTGTAATTCCCTTTCACCATTCAATTTGATCCATTTCACTTTCGAGAACTTTTTAAATGAATCTCAATTAAAAATTTCTCTAAATTATTAAAATAATAATTTACTTTGGTCGTTAACTACTTTCGTAGTTAATTCCTTTATTCACTAAAATATTACATTTCCCTTTTTAAAAATCTTATTAAAATAATACCATTCGATTTATTCCTCATTATCGTACTTACAAATCTGATTGACATTAGAGTTGACTTTATAAAATTAATTAATAATAAAACAGATCTTAAATAAAACATTTGTTTATTTTCCCTATTTATAAACTTTTATTTAAAATAATATGTTTCAAAATCTATTTCCAGTTATAAGAATAAATTTTATAACCTCATCCCTATCGATTTGCCTGACCATAAATCAACATCTATAAACCGATTGATTTTATAGGCCATATGTTGTCAGATACCCAACCAATACCCCCATTGGTTTAAACTACACAGATGTTGAAATTTCAGTCAATAATCAATACTCAAATCAATCACCCCATCAGATTAGTTCATATATGAAAATATGAAAACAAATCAAATCCAATTTAATTGATAATTTTGATAATAATAAACAACCAATGAACACAACAAATTCAATCAGTTTAAATAATTCAAACCATTAAACACGTTTATTTTATAAACGTGACCAACAAGGTAAATTACCTTTATTGGAACCAATCGTTAGAATAACGATTTGGTATTTCACTGAAATTAAATGATAGTTTAATTTCATCAGTTAAATCAACAATAATTATATAACTAGCAAACAGTCAACTATCAGCAAGCAGAGCACACCAAATAAAAACCCAACTTGTATAAAAGTAGAAATGGGAAAACTGAGTGAGTTTAACTCACCTTAGTTTGATTTTCCATTGGATGGTTCGGTTTCAGTTAAATTAAACGATGTTTAATTTAACTGAAAAAAACTCTGTCATCTCTATCACTGTCCAGAACAAATCCATGACGTAGTATTTATCAGCATGATTCGAACGACACCTAGTTTGTCAAATTCTGATCATATATGATCCTGTTATCAATATTTAAAGGTTAATATTGTTTAATTTATAATTTAATTCCTAATTAAAATTAATTAGCAACTACTTACGTTAACAAAATTCACGGCTGATTATATTCTCTGCTTCCTCTGACTTGCTTCTTTGTTCTAGATTCCCACTTGATAACCCTGTTCAACAACATTTATTAGCTTGGGTTTTAAATGAATAACTTAACTTACTTTAATCAAAATTGATTTAAAATTTTAATTAACCTTCAGTTTGGGCCTTACACTATTTCCATCAGCCCGTCACATAAGAAACCAGCCCATCCTTCCTTATGTCCATAAAACAATCGGATCCCCTTCACAAAGGACTCCAAAACCCTTCTCGTCTTAAACCTTATTCAAAAAAAAAAAAAAAATGGCGAAACCCTATACCCCGAAAACCCCGCCGTGCCCTTCAAAGTCAGGCCGTCATTCTCCCTTTTTCCGATTCCCATCTTCTCTTTGCTCTAACCACCATATCGACCCACTTAAGCACAATCGTGACACCACAAATCCCACGGTCGACCCTACACCTCCAGGCCGACGTAGCTTCGAACTCCAAAAAGTCAACCCGTGTAACGACCCAGAAAATCTGAACCAATTTAATTTTTTTAAATTGGCTAAAATAATGGATTGTAAATATTTAAAATAAATATTTTAAATAATAGCGATGAAAACTGAGTTGAAACGACAATTGAAAATGAATATAATTAATCCTAATTATAAAAAAGGCCTGAAATGGCGCTGTAGTTTCAAAAATTGAATTCAAACTTTGTCGGACTGTACCGGGTGCAAAACAAAACGGATTTTAGTGAAACCAAAAATATTTAAATCTGTTAGTGAATACCTTTCTAACGAATCTGAAAAATCGAATTTTCATAGCGGAAAGCAAAAGTTATGGCCGAATGAATTTTCAGAAAGGTCGTTATGGAAATTATATAGCCCGTGAAATTGGCCATTTTGCATACGACCTCGGAATTCGACGAAACCACTTTTGTTGGATCCGGGATGTGAAGTTATTACTAGGTTTCAAATTTCATAATTTTTGAAGCTAGTATGTGAGCGTGGCAAGGGAAAATGTGTTTTGGTCAATTACAGTTAAAATGGATCGACCAGAAATGGGCCTTTTTGCAAACGGTCTCAGAATTCGACGAAACTAGTTTTGTTGGGACCGTATCGTCAAAACATTGCTAGATTCATTTTTCTGGAATTTTTCGAATCAGTTCGTGGCCCTGGCAAATTGAAATGCACGTTCAAATCAAATATTGAATGTTTTATATTTTAAATTTGAAAAATAACTGACTGTAACAGTTGAATGGGCCTACGAAACATATCCCATTGTGTCCGGGATGGGGGTATTTAGCTAGAGATGACAGACGTTGGATTTGATTTGGAGTTGTGGTGTTGAACAAGAAATTTACGAATTAAAATAATATTATATTTATATATAAACCTAAATTTTATAAACCCTAACCCTCATAAAAAAAATCCCGCCGCCAGCTCCTTCAACCGATGGACGAAATCGCTCCTTTCTTTCCTCATCAAAATCTTCCAACCCAATTCGATTTAAGTGTTGGTTATTAAACAAAATTGATAGAGATTCTTAAGGGCTTTCAATCTGTACCACTATGATCAATTAATTCCGAGCATTGGACGAGATTTTGGGGTTGGAAGACACCGGTTTTCGACCGGAATTGCTGATGATGGGCCCCACCGAGTTAGCCTGAACCCTGGTCGCGGGGAGCTCCTGTGTAGGACGACGTCATGGTGGCTTCAAATCAGCTCCTGGCGCATCGATTCTTGTGCACGAGGGAACCCTAGAAGTGAATCAATGGGTTTGATATCGGCCAAGAAGAACGAACGATGGCCAGGGATTGTGTAGGAAGAAAGGTTAAAGATTTTAATTAATCATTATGTTAATTAACTTTAAACTGTCGTTAAGGTTCATAAATCCATATCTTTTCCATAGAAGGTCGAAAAATTACAAACTTGGATCCGTTATGATCGTGATGACGAGAGCTTCGCAACAAAACTGACCGCATATTTTTCTGAGCCTTCTGCTATTTTTGGTGGAGTGGAACCCAATGTGAGATTTCTAAATTATAAACAATACGGAAAACGACGATGTACAAATTATATAGTCGATGTATGAGTTATATAAGCGTTGTACACCTCATGTATAAGCGTTGTATAAATTGTATGTTCGATGTATAAGTTATATATGCGTTGTAAAAATTTATATATGTGTTGAAATAAAAGTGAATTGCTATATATATATATATATATATATATATATATATATATATATATATATATACACCCCTCGTCCACAAACCATGGACGATATTTATTGATTGTGATTGATGTGAAAATTGATTGATAGCGAATGGTTGTTTGGGATTGTTTGTGGTTGGTATTGATTGATTGTGGTTGAAAAATACCCGTTTATGATTGAGAAATATTTGGTTTAAACCACATAGGATTAGTTTGTGGAAATGAAATAAATATATACATGCCGCCTGCGTGCGAACTAGATGCATGATCCCCATTGTCAAAAACCGCGAGGTTTTAAGGTAGAGCGAGGAGCCGTACTAGGGACGGTCCCGGTTTTAACTACCCTGCCGTTATGCTGCCGAAATTTTGAATAATATTCATGTGCTTGAATTATTTTCATTTGTTGAAACTATATTTATTCATCGTATAGAAAACCTTCATGTATTGAATCGATATTCATTCGTTGATTAGAAATTCATGTGTTGAATGGTATTCACATTTTAAATATAAAAATCACATTTTTATCTATATATAGAAACTATAGAAAACCTTCATGTGTTGAATCGATATTCATTCATTGATTAGAAATTCATGTGTTGAATGGTATTCGCATTTTAAATATAAAAATAACATTTTTATCTATATATAGAAACTATAGAAAACGTTCATGTGTTGAATCGATATTCATTCGTTGATTAGAAATTCATGTGTTGAATGGTATTCATATTTTGAAATAAATTGTTTGATATTAAAAATCACCTTTTATCGACTATATGAACCGTGTGAAATTATCTCATTTTGAAATAAATTGTTTGATAATAAAAATCATCTTTTATCGACTATATGAACCGTGTGAAATAATCTCGTTTTGAAAGAAATTGTTGTATAAGAAAAATCCTATTTTTATCACCGATATAAACTATTTAAAATAATAGTGTTTTGAAATGAATTGTTTTACAATAAAAATCACATTTTTATTATGTGCATGAATCGTTGAAATGTGAAGTGTTAAAAATAGCCACTCGTTCAAATAAATATATATGAGTTGAAATATTCATTAATTAGCTAATGATATGATTTGTGCCTATACATGCAACATTAGAATGAATGGTGTTTTTAAACCAAAAGAAATCAAATATGAAGTGGAATGGAAAATGATAAACGATAAGAACTGTATATATGTACATGCATATTTATTGAACAGGTTATAGCAAAGGGGCTAGAGAAGAGGAATAAAATTTTGTGCCCGACAAATAGGTGCACATTTACTGTTTTGTTTGGGTGATGATTTTATGAGCCTGTTGGCTTTTTCTTTTTCTTTTCGACATGAGACGCCCGTGTGGCTGTTTGGGAATTTTCCTAGCCCCTCCCGTACAAAGGAGGTTATGGCGAAATTTTCCGAAATTTAAAGGCGTTAGTGAAATATTTGAAGTGAAACGATATAGGAATTTTTGAATGAACTATATTTATATGAATATATAAATATAAATAAAATTAAAACGAAACGTGCACGTGCAGTTCGTGTTTTGAAATCGTGTTTTCAAACAACTAGTGCGGGAAATCCGACCATTGGATTTTCCCGAAACCACAACCGTTGGGTTCGCTTTGGAAATATCTTTCCAACGGTAGCAATTTTGTAACAATCCAACGGTTGGATTGTTTGGAATGTTTAATTCAAATTTGAAGAAAAACAGCGCCAGAAACGATTTTATTTATTTATATTTATAAATATAATTATATTTAATCGAATAACGACGCTGTAGTTCGTATTTTGAAATCGAAACTTCAAACGATTGTACAGGGAGATCCGACCGTCGGATTTTCCCGAAACTGGAACCGTTGGATTCGTTTTGAAAAGACCTTTCTAATTATGTAAATTGTGTGAAGATCTAATGGTTAGATTTCCAGATATGTGAAAATCAAATCTAAAGAAAAACAGCGCCACGGCCGAGTTATGGCCCGAAGCGTCGTTTTGGAATAAATTGGCTATTTTAAAATAAATAAAAATAGCGATAAATCGTTATAAAATACCATAAACAATATGGAATGGAAATAAACTGAATTTGCTCGATTTATGTGGTATTTGATGGTTGAATGTGTTTGGTGTGAAAATTACATTAAAGAACAAAATTGGTGTTGTTGAATAATTTAACCATTGAAATAAATTGATTTGAAATTCTAAATATACGTGAGTTATTTTAAAAGCCGAGTTAATTCTCATTTCAAATAATTGACCGACGATAAGAAATAGAAGATGAAGACGGTGGTCGAAGACCGGAGATCTTCACCTCGTTTGGATGGTAACCGAGGTCCTGATTGAGAGGCATCCCGAAATATGGATAATGAGTGGTGATCGTCTAGACGTACGTGGTGATCGATGGGTTTGCGAGGTATTTAGTGCCTCCGGTTTCGTTCAGACCCAGAACGGACTTGTAAGTGGACTGTGTGTCTGACATTGGAGTTTATTCTGTGTTGATTGATTTCTGTTAAATATACATCTGTATGGCGGCGGAGAATTTATTCTTTTGCTTAACGCCCTTCTCTGAGACGCACGAGCTCAGAGGTTGTATATCGATGGACATCAGTCGCATGACATGAATTGCCTGTGTGGCATGCTAAGATGCAATGATCAGGACTTCTGTTGAAAAGCAAAGTCTTGTGGAGATGATCAAAGCACCGCCTGTGTGGCATAGCTTTGTGTATAACGAAAAATCGCGAGCCTCACACCCCGGTATGAACCAGAAACGGGAGAAGGACCTCAGGGAGGGCATGCGTTTCTTCCTAGCTAGGGTGGTGTCAGTGACCTACCAGCCCTGACATTTATATACTTTTCACCTGTGTGGTTGTTGCTGTTGTGAGGAGCCTCGGTTTGATCGGACGATCCGGGTCCGATGGAGTCATTCGTTGGCTCGTTTACGCCCCAAAGGGCGGGGAAACGTATTGTTCAGGCATAATAATCCACATCGGTGGACCGGCCCTGACGATCCAAGGGTCACTCGAGCTCTGATCCTGAGACTCGGGCTAGGCAGTCTCGAATTCGGTAAGGACTATCTTTTGCCTTGGTTCATGATGGAAATCTAATTTCCAAATACGTGATCGTACGGTTTCGATTGTATAGATATTTGGCGACATAGTGGCATGGGACGCTCATGTCGTCTATGATTGATAGTTATGATTTGAAATTGTTTTTGAAACATATAAACACTAGCAATAATATCAATTGCCTTTGTTTTATTCGTATCAAGCATATTTTGGCCGTTATAAGGTAAAACTCTATCCTCCGGTTTGCGTTTCATTGTGTGATGCGAACTGAGTCTTATAATGGCTTCATTTTTATAAAAAGCATTGCGTTGTTTAAAAGAATGATTTGTTTTAAAGCACCGGCAATCCAATGGAGTAAACCCGTTCCACGAAAGTGGCGTGGTCCTGTGATTAGCCAAATTATATATGTGTTGAGTAGATTTCTCATACCAGTCCCATGACTGACTCGTAGTTTGTTTCACTCTCAAACTCGGGTGCCCCTTTTTCTACGCGGGCAGCCTTGTATTCAGGTTTAGCTGGTTCATTCTCTGGATAGCTGGAGCTGAAGATGGATTCTATCATTTATCTCTTTTTATGCTGTTCAGCTCCTATTGTACATATTTTGTTTGTTTCCGCTGTAGACTTATATGTATAGCTGAACTGTATTTGTACTAAGTAAGATCCTGTATACTGTGTAACTCTGATGATTACTTTTGTCCAGTATATTCTATTGTTCATTATCTGGTGTATTTATTTAATTCTGTTCTGCTATTATCTGTTTCTGTGTTATATTCCAAAGATTACCCTTGCCACCGTCAGTACGGGGTTTGGGGTCGTCTCAACCCGAAGCCTCGATTGTGAAAATTGACGGAACCATAGCTCCTTGGTACCGAATCCAAATCCCACAAGGCTCATCCGAAAGTATACCAATACCGAGATGAAGAGTGTGTATATCCACGAGCCAGATAAGTGTATTACTTGAAGTATGATTACTGAAATATTTCTGTTTTGGTTTACATGTGGTTTGAATGGTTTTTTTGTTTACTGTTTTTGTTCATATGATTTCTGAAATTTGATGAAACACTTGTGCGTGATACCTGTATTTATAGTATGGTTGAGTTAGATAAGATCAATGCCACAATTCGAATTGTAAAATCATAGGGTTAGATTTTCCTGCGCCTAGTTCTTAGATGATTCCCCTTTTCATTCCAGCTATGCAATTGAACTATTGGTGATGGCAACATTTGATTTCTGCACAATGGTTAAGTGCAGATTTATATTGGATTTCAATATATTGTTTATGCTCAGTCATATCCAAAAATCGAGCTGTTCGAAGTAGATTTGGTACAGTTATGAACTGTTTTATCAAATCAAAGATTTGAACTGTAAGCTGTAGATTTTCTTCCCTTTTTTTATAAATATTTGTCAACAGTGAATGTACATGAAAATTTCAGTATTAATATATATATATATATATATATATATATATATATATATATATATATATGTGTGTGTGTGTGTGTGTGTGTGTGTGTGTGTGTGTTCGAATCAACAGTAGATTTTCTGATGTCATATGTACATGGTTTTGATTTCTTCTTAGTTGTTCTTGTGTTTTCATATTCATAGTTGTTCTTGTACTTTGATGTGTATATATATACATTTGTTTTCTTTAGCTATGCCTTGTCATGTCTCTTAGCTGTTTATCTATCTATTTTACTGTTTTCCTTTCTGAAAGAACATGGCGTATTGAAAGAACAAGACCTGATGATTTTCTTTGATAAAATTATAGACATTGGCTTTGTATTATCATGAACAATTCCAGTTTCACATGGTATATTTTAGTTTCCATCTAACAGATTATGTGGAGCCAGTACTGGAAATTGCATGTGCCCAAATGGGTTCTAAAACCCACTTCTTTTTTAATTATAGAAATTCATTTTGCATCATTATTATATACTTATTTATCTCTCCTATTAACATAACTGCAATTTCCCTTTTTGCTGTTCATGTTGTATGAATATGTGATGTATAAAAATATATACATATCTATTTCATGACCTATCTTTCCCTTTATTTTCAGGTCAATGGTTAATGGCAATTTGGTTTACTGATTCTAGGACGCCACAGGACATGCCGCACTTAAAATTTAGGATGAACTGTAATGTATATTTGGTTAAGACTTGTACAACCGAGAATATGAATGTATAAATTATTTCTCTTTGTACTTGCATTCAGTTCAGAAAACAATGTACATGATTTAATTTGTATTCATGTGGACCAATTCCCAACTTTGGTATTGAGTATGTATAAATTTCCAGTTTTGCTGTATATATATCAGTTTATTATATATTTTCCTCTTCATGTTTATGTGGTGAGTTGTTTATTTTATTAGACAATGTGGTGTATTCATGTTCTATTCATGTTGCCGAATGAAAAATGCTGATGGGTACATAAATATACATATACGTTTAGGGGTTTGTATTAAAATGTGGACACTGTATGCTATACACGAGTTTTAGATTATGTTATTTATAAATCTTTAAAATGTCGATAATATAAACTAAGCCCAATAGCTAAATAAATATCATCGTACCTACCAAAATAACAGCTTCAATTTCAGTTAGTAGAATTCGAAACTCATCATTTTAAAATTCTAGTTTTTAAAAGATATTATATTTATATCAGAACTATTTATATTTATAAATAAATCGTTATAATTCAAAAACGATTTCATAGCGGCTATTTTAAAATTTGATTTGGCCATAACTAACAAACTATAACATGAAATCTGAATTTTTCTCTTTCATATGAAAATTATCATCATTATGGTTTCAATGTTTCTCGTATCGCAGAAATCCGATTTATATCGGATCCTGTATACTCAGTTAAAGTTCAAATCGAAAATTTCGAACTACCACGACATTTCGAGCTCGTTTTGTAATTATATAAATTATAACGTTTAAACGTCGTTTTAAATGACGAATTCAATATTAAAATTCATTAATATTCCAAATAAAATATTTTAAATAATAAATTAAATAAAATATTTGGCTACCAACAATACGGGACGTTACATGCGATATATAAAATGGACATGAAATTGAATAAATATTTGTTCGTTAAAAATATATTTTTTAACTTATATATGAGATATATAAAATGGTCATGCTATGGAATAAATATTTGTTCACTAAAAATGTAATTTTTACCATACATATGTGATATATAAAATGGTCATGAAATGGAATAATTATTGGATTGTTAAAAATATAATTTTTAACATATATATGCACTGTATAAAATTGTCATATAATGGAATATTCAATTTTGATTAAAAAATGAAATGGAAGCTGGAATCATTTTTTAAATGAATTTATATATGATTTATAAAATACGTTTTTAAATGTAAATCGACGATATATATTATATATATGTATATATATAAATATATAATGACTTGAATAGAACGCGCCGCACAGCGGCTGTTCGCGAATTTCAACCATTAACTTCTAATTAATGTAACGGGAGATCCGACCGTCGGATTCTCCTTAAACCAGAACCATTGGGTTCGTATCGAAAAGAGAGTTCCAATAAATATAAGATATTTAACTTTAAATTATTGGATTTGGAGATATGTCCAAATCAAATTTGGAAAAGGTTGCTTTGGATGCAGTTCGGTGGCTATTATTGGAAACCGACTGTACTGGCCTTAATAAAATTATTAAAAATATAGAAAAAATTGTGTAAATTCATAATAAATGATTTGGAAAGAGTTTGGATGAAATATTCAATGTTTGTATAGATAAACGATATTTTTATCAGAATGAACTAGTTAATAACTAGAATGAAATCCAATGGTTTTAAATATATAATTTGGATAGGGAAATGGTTTTAATTTAACCAGAATTTCCAATATATGAATTGGATTGGATTTGTATTGAAATAATCTTCGTAATATTTCTATATTGGATTCCGTGATTATACTGATATTGTTGAGGAATTTGGAAGATATATATATCGTTTTTTCAATACGATATTTGTTGGTTTCAGAATTTGATGTTGAATATAAGTCGATACTATTTTTATTTCGGGCCTTATATTTAATATCAAATTTGATTTTGGTTCTTTAGCCATGTTAAAGCAGGATTAATTTCTAGAAAGCTGAACAATCAATAAGAAATGATTTTTGGGACTGAAACCAATTGGAGTTTAAATAAATCATTAATTAGATTGTGAATGAATAAATGGTAATTGAATTTACCAAAACACGTGACGTGATTAAACCAAATTTACTTGGTTGTTGATTGATTGTTTGGATGGTGCTCGACCAGTTCATGAGTAGAATTGGGTTGGATAAGAATATCTATGTGCTAACACCTTGTGAAACACTTCCCGATTTTTTTATGAGGATGTTTAGCAATGTTGTTGAGTTCATTTCAAATTTAATGAATGATTTTGAAATGATATTTTTCTTAAGTGAAAAGAAATGTATTCCCGATTTTGAACAGGGAATGCTTTAAAAAACAGAAAAAATTTCGTGGGCTAAACCCGATGATTTCGAAATGATTAGAAATGTATTATGGTTTTACATTGTGGTTCATCGCATATCTGATTAGTTGCTATTGATGATGTATCTATTTGGTGGCGGAGAATTTATTCCCTTGCTTAACACCCTTCTTTGAGACGTACGAGCTCAAAGGTTACGCGACTAATAGTGACTAATCATATGTGTGAACTGCTGATGTGAAGTACTATAATTTGAAAGTACTTGTGATTATTATGTTGTGAAATGATTTTTTTGCCACTTCGGGATATAAAACGATTTAGCAGGTATGTGGCTAAAGATTCGGATAACCCGAGAGTGACTAAAAGTATGAGGCGTTGTAGTTGCCTAGAGTGTGGAATGGAGCATCGTCAGTGTAGCCTGCTCCATAGTGGGAGATGCATACATACACACATACATACAAACACATACACACACACACACACACACACACACATATATATATATATATATATATATATATATATATATCGAGTTGGAGGGGTGCGTACAACCTGGTCTTAGGGCCCTGAACGATATTTGGTTGCATACTTGATTGTATGCATTGTTATGTTTTGGAATTCATATTTCTTAGTGATTTGGTTTGAGATCCCGAAGTAAAATGTACTTTGATATAAAAGCTAGACAATATTTTATATGATTTGAAATAAGAAATCAGGAAATAAAGTCCAAAGAAATAATTTCTTTAAAGTGAATTGGATTTGGAAAATCTAAGTGTCGGGATTAATCTAAATGAGTAGATTGAAAAATTGCATGTTGATTGATGCATAGTAGATCCATATCTCTATTACTGATTGTTATTGGTGCACAGGCATTCATAGGGGTAAACCCATTCCACATTAGCGGCGTGGTCCTGTGATTTGTCTTATTATTAAATAAGTTAATTTGAATTGTAGAGTTTCTCACACTAGTCCCATGATTGACCTGTAGTTTGGTTTTCCGTTGCAAACTCGGGTGCCCCTATTTTCCATACAGGCAGTCGAGTAATTTATTTTGCATATATATTGAGCAGGATTCTGGATTGAAGCTTAAAGCTGTGTCCAGAGCATTGATAGTCTTCCGTTGTGTTAGTTTATTTATTTTTCGTTGTGCATTGTATTACATTTATTGTAAATAAATCTTCCGCTGTACTTTTTTTTTGATGTACTCTGATGTAACGTTATTATGATGATTATAAAAGTCTTATATTATTTGTTCTGATATGTTGTATGCCCAGAGTTAGCGATCCGGGTTTTGAACGGTCTTGGTCGATTTAGCGATCGATTAGTTCCGAGAGAAATCCGTATCATTACGTATAGCTCCAGCTGTAAATCTAAGATCCTATAAAAATAATATCTGCAAAATCAAAACTACTAGCTGCCCGTGTGGAATATATGGGCACCCAGAGTTTAGGTTAAAACAATAAATCCATGTCAGTCATATGACTGGTGTGAGAGCTAAAACAGTTATTTACTTGGTTTTAAAGTTATATAAATCAAGGGACCATGTCGTATAACACGAAATGGGTTTAACCCGAAGAATCCCTATGCATAAAACATACAGCACAATGCAAAATAGAAAAATAAAGCTATAATAAGACTTAGGTCCCATCACACAATGCAACACAAGCCGGAGGATAGAGTTTTACCTTATAATAGCCAAAAATGCTTGGTACGTGAAATTTCATATGTTATTATTACTATAAGTGAAGAAATCAATTTCAAATATAAATATATCAATCACAGGCGGCGTAGGTATCGTAATATTACATCGCCAAATATATATTTACAACTAAAATCGTGAAATCAAGCATTGGAAAGTGGGTTTCCATCTATGAACCAAGGCATGTGATCATCCTTACCGATTCTAGACTATCTAGCCCGAGCCTCAGGATTAGTCGCAACTGCATCTGCGGTTAGCCGTACGACCGGTCACCCGTCGATGATTAGTAATACCATAAACTATGTTAGCCTACCTTATGGGGCGTATAATCTGGTCAGTATATATCGACCATAACATCCATCGGCCCCGTAGTGACCGATATATCCGAGGGGCCTCGCTTTCCAGCAAGTAATAATAAGCAATATCCACGTGAGTAAACAGTCTAGGCTCCATACCATGACGTTACTCCTAGCCAGAAACCAACATATGTCCATTTCCATACGTTCCTCATCCGTTTTAGGTTCATACCGGAATGTGAAGCTCGCGAATTAACGCTACACAATGCTATGCTATTTAAAGCCGTGCTTTGATCATCGACCTCAAGACTCCGCTTTTCAACAAAAGCCTTGATCACATGCATCTCAGCTTGCCACACAGTCAATCCGTACTATACCACTGATTTCTACCAATATATAACCTCTAAGCTCATACGTCTCAGACAAGGATGTTAAGTAAGAGAATAAATTCTCCGCCACCACACAGAAATATATTAGCAGAAATCAACGACTACAGTATAAAGGAATACAATGTCAGGCACATTATCCATTTGCAAGTCCGTTTTGGGTTTGAACGAAACCGGAGGCAACTTATTCCTCGTACCATATGTCCAATACAGGAGAGAGACTCTCGCATATCACGTCGATCTCCAAGTACGTCTGGGTGATGACCACTTATTACCTTGTCTTGGAATGCATCCCAATCAAGACATCAGTAATCATTCAAATGATGTGAAGATCTCCAGTCTTCAACCATCTTCTTCATCGTCGACTTATCGTCGTATCAATTATTCAGAATGGGATAAACCCTATCTTTCCGAATAACTCGCGTATCTTATAAACAAGTGCTATAAAAACACAACATATGCCTCATTCCAATCCATAATATTCTTGTATTGTTGTAATATATATGTTTTCAAGGGTGAATACTCTTAATGCAGGGGACACTATTGTAATTGATGAGACATGTAAAGCCTATAAATAGAGAGCTTGTGTATGTTGTACAGAGATCTGATTGAAAAAAATGTCTTCTCTCTATTATTACTTCTGTTTTATGTTCATTTTATAACATGTTATCAGCACGATTCCCTATATCATAATGTAATATTATATTTTTATTCTGTACATGTAACCAAATTTTTATAGGATCTAGGATATTTTCGTTTCGATTGTTTCTTATGTCAAACTGTTCGAAATTGTAAATATCTTTCTTTTACCTACTCTATAGTATCCCAATTCTCCAGTCGATTTACCTAATTTATATCATTATTTATTTTTATATACATACCTTGCGTCTTTTCTTTAGATATATATTAAACGCAGTCTTCTTCTTTTTGTCTTTCACCTTATACATTCCGAGGTATAGTGTTTCATTTTATTTTCATTTTGACTCTGTAGCATTCATGCAGTACATGTACGGTGAAGTTTTTGACAATATTTGCACATTTTGTGTTTTCCTTTACATTAACTGGAAGGCATTCTCTTTTGTTGCTACAGCCTACTTTGGAAAGTAAGTATTTTACATAATATAAATTAAGTCTATTGATTTGTATGATAATTTAAACAAGTTCTAGTTTTATCCTATCCTATTGTACTTGAATCTTTTATTTTTCTGACTTCATGCAAGTATTAAATATGCTAACCATTAGGATGTGGTTAGATTTGACTGAAACTATGTTGTGGGATGTGATTCAATATTTTGAATTGTTCATCTTCATTTATTATTGTGACGCGAAGGTACCAATGGAATGTACTATACTGTGTATGCTCTGATGTATGCGCTATTCAAAGTTGCATTATTTTGACGCACAGCTACTAATTTATTATTCTGATGTATCCTCTGTTATGTATTGGACTGTGTATTCTGATGTATCCTCTGTTACGTTAAGTTTTGTTTTATTTATTTATTTTTATATAATTCTTCATTTCAACATGTTACATGTATAATTAAATTGTGCGTTGATCTGAATTTTGTTTTTATATGTAGCTTGCAAAAATGTCAAACATCATTAAGCTTGAATTCAAAGCATTGGACATTTCTGGAGACAATTATTTGTCATGGATACTGGATGCTGAGATTCATTTACAAGCTCAATGCTTAGAAAACGCCATTAAAAATGGCAATAATATGTCCCAGTAGGACAAAGCAAAGGCTCTGATATTTTTAAGACGCCATACCCACGATGATATAAAATCAGAGTATTTAACTGAAAAAGACCATCTCCACCTATGGAACTCCCTGAAGGAGCGATATGACCACCAGAAGACGACCATACTTCCAAATACGAGACAAGAGTGGTTGAACCTGAGGTTTCAAGACTTTAAAACAGCAAGGGAATATAATTCCGCCATGTTTAGAATTACTTCTAAACTGAAATTATGTGGAGAAAAGGTAGATGACGCGCAAATGTTGGAAAATACTTTCTCAACATTTCATGCCCTGAATGTGCTCCTGTAGCAGCAATACCGAGAGCGTCATTTCACAAAATATTCTGAACTCATTGAATGTCTATTGATTGCTAAACAAAACAATGAACTACTTCTTAAAAACCACTCCTCAAGACCAACTGGTTAAGCTGCATTACCTGAAGTTAACGCTAACTTTGCCCACTCCGAAAGAGGTCGTGGCAGAGGCAGAGGAAGAGGTAGAGGACGTGGTCGTGGACGTGGATACAACCGCAGCAGAGGTGGTTACATGGTTTTTTGGGGAAATAAAACTACTGATTTCAAAAAGAAGCAAAAGAAAAATGAGCCTGAAAACAGTAATAAATCAGCTGCAGAAAATAAAAAACATTATGAGGAAATTTGCTACAGATGCGGTCGCACTGGTCACTGGTCACGCACTTGTAGATCATCAAAGAAAACAATCGAAGAATATCATAAATCGAAGAATATCGAGACAAATAATACTGAGGGATTGTCCGATAACACTGACCTGAACTTAGATGATTTCTTTAAAGACAATGATGGGAATTTGTTCGGCGTTGAAAATTTGAATGCAATATTCGAAGAGATGACCGAACCAACCAATAAGTAGCCTGAAGCTTATTATGTGATTTTTATGTTATTTCATTTCCTTCCAGCATGTATTAGTTTGAAACTTTTATTTATTTGTTTTTCCTTTTTATTTTATTCTTATGGAATTGCGGAAATAATATGTAATGTTGGACATGATAATTAGTTTATTTTCGTGGACATTTATTTATATTTATTAGTTTTTATTCAGTTATTGACTAGCTGTATTGTTTTTAATTCTTAAGGTACGGATCGACAACATTTAAACGATGATATATGCCTGGTTGATAGTGGAACTACTCATACGATATTGAAAAACCCGAAGTTTTTCTCTGAATTATCTGAAAATATTTCATATAAAGTTTCAACTATAGTTGGTTCAGCCAATATAATTGAAGGGTCCGGAAGAGCCCATATAGTATTACCAACTGGTACACATATATTCATTTATAATGCACTATATTCAAGCAATTCTAAAAGAAATCTTCTTAGCTTCATAGATATAAGAATGAATGGATATCATATTGAAACCATAAATGAAAAAAACAAAGAATATCTTTGTGTTATTTCTAAAATTGAAAGCCAGAAGCTTATTTTAGAAAAATTTGTACAATTTCAACTGGATTATACTTTACCAAAATTGGCATAGTTGAATCTCATTTTATAAACATGAGCCAGAAGCTCACAAATACAAAGAAATTGATTCTTTGGCATGATCGTTTAGGTCATCCTGGTTCAACTATGATGCGTAAAATTGACAAGAACTCAAATGGGCATGATTTACCAAATCAGTTGAATTTACCAAATGATTACATGTGTACATGTGACGACCCCTAACCCCGTACTGACGGCGACAAGATTAATCTTTGGAATATAACACAGAAACAGATAATAGCAGAACAGAATTAAATAAATACACCAGATAATGAACAATAGAATATACTGGATAAACATAAACATCAGAGTTACATAGTATACAGGATCATACTTAATACAAATAAAGTTCAGCTATATATAAATGTCTACAGCGGAAACAAACATAATATGTACAACAGGAGCTGAACAGCATAAAAAGAGATAAATGATAGAATCCATCTTCAGCTCCAGCTATCCGGATAAAGCATGCTAAACCTGAATACTAGGCTGCCCGTGTAGAAAAATGGGCACTTGAGTTTGAAAGTGAAACAAACTACGAGTCAGTCATGGGACTGGTATGAGAAATATACTCAACACATTTCAAATATGGCCAATCACAGGACCACGCCACTTTCGTGGAACGGGTTTACTCCATTGGATCGCCAGTGCTTTAAACAAATAATTCTTTTTAACATCGCAATGCTTTTTATAAAAATGAAGCCATTATAAGACTCAGTTCCCATCACACAATGCAACGCAAACCGGAGGATAGAGTTTTTACCTTATAATGGCCAAGATATGCTTGATACGAATAAAACAAAAGAATTTCATATTATTGCTAGTGTTTATATGTTTCAAAAGCCATTTCAAATCATAAGTATCAATCATAGACGGCATTAATGTCCCATACCACTATGTCGCCATATATAGGTATACAATCAAAATCGCACGATGTCGTATTTGGAAATTGGATTTCCGTCCTGAACCAAGGCAAAAGATAGTCCTTACCGAATTCGAGACGCTCTAGCCCGCCCCTCAGGCACAGCCGCAACCGTACCTTGGATCGTCAGGGCCGGTCCACACGAAGTGGATTATAATGCCTGAACAATGCATTTCTCCGCCCTTTGGGGCGTAAGTGAGCCAACGAATGACTCCATCGGTCCCGGATCGACCGATATTTCCGAGGCGCCTCGCAACAGTAACAACCACATAAGTGAAACTCGTCAAGGTGTGTAAAACCACTAACGCCACTTCTAGCTAGGAAGAAAACGCACGTACCTCCTGAGGTCCTTTCTCCCGTTTCTGGTTCATACTGGGGGGTGAGGCTCGCTAATTCACGTTATACACAAAGCTACGCCACATAGGCGGTGCTTTGATCATCACCACAAGACTTTTCGTTTCAACAGAAGCCCTGATCACTGCATCTTAGCATGCCACACAGGCAATTCACACCGTGCAACTGATAGCTATCAATCACATAGAATAAATTCCAATGTCAGACACACTGTCCATTTGCAAGTCCGTTCTGGATCTGAACGAAATCGGAGGCACTATATACCTCGTAAACCCATCGATCACCACGTACGTCTGGACGATCACCACTCATTATCCATATTTCGGGATGCCTCCCAATTAGGACCTCGGTAACCATCCAAACGAGGTGAAGATCTCCGGTTTTCGACCACCGTCTTCATCTTCGATTACTTATCGTCGATTCAGTTATTCAGAATGGGATAAACCCGGTCTTTCTGCGCAATCGCGTATATAATTAACAAGTGCTACACAAACACTACTACGCATCATTTCAATTCATTAGTCACTAATCGTCAATCAGTAAGAGAACGATTTTCCAAATATTAACCCCGAAGGCTTAAACCAACATCAGATCAATACCCAAGAAACCATTCGACTTAGCCAACCTTCAGTTAGTTTCTAAATTTCACATCCATATCGTTTATAATATTTTATAACGATTTATCGCTATTTTTATTTATTTTAAAATAGCCAATTTATTCAAAATGACGCTTTGGGCCATAACGCGGCCGTGGCGCTGTTTTTCTTAAGATTTGATTTACATATATCTAAAAATCTAACCGTTGGATCTTTAAAAAATTTACATCATTAGAAAGATCTTTTCAAAACGAATCCAACGGTACCAGTTTCGGGAAAATCCGACGGTCGGATCTCCCGGTATAATCGTTCGAAGTATCGATTTCAAAATACGAACTGCAGCGTCGTTATTCGATTTTATATAATTATATTTATATATATATATATATATAAATATAATCAATTCTGGCGCTGTTTTTCTTCAGATTTGAATTAAACATTCAAGACAATCCAATCGTTGAATTTTTACAAAGTTGGTGCCGTTGGAAAGATATTTCCAAAGCGAACCCAACGGTTGCGGTTTCGGGAAAATCCGATGGTCGGATCTCCCGCTATAATCGTTTGAAATCACGGTTTCAAAATTTGAACTGCACCGTCGTTATTCGATATATTTCAATTCTATATATATATATATGTACATATATGTATATCGATTCTTCGATTTCAAAACTATATGATTTCCATACATTTGATAAAAATGATATTTTTATCTAACTGTCTTCTATTTCAACACTTCACTATTTTTAACAATTCATGTATATAATAAAAGTATGATTTTTAATGTAAAACAATTTATTTCAAAACTCGACTATTTTACATAGTTATTATAGATGATACAAATAGGATTTTTATTATAAAACAATTTATTTCAAAACAAGATTATTTTATATATTTCATATCGATGATAAAAATAAGATTTTTATTATCACACAATTTCTTTCAAAATATGAATACCATTCAATACATGAATTTCAATCCAACGAATGAATATCGATTCAACACATGAAGGTTTTTTATAGTTTATATATATAGATAAAAATGTGATTTTTATATTTAAAACACGAATACCATTCAACACATGAATTTCAATCCAACGAATGAATATCGATTCAACACATGAAGGTTTTCTATAGTTTATATATATGGATAAAAATGTGATTTTTATATTTAAAACACGAATACCATTCAACACATGAATTCTATTCAACCAATGAATTCCAATTCAACACATGAAGGTTTTCTATTCAACGAATAAATATAGTTTCAACAAATGGAAATAATTCTAACACATGAATATCATTCAAAATTTCGGCAGCATAACGGCAGGGTAGTTAAAAACGGGACCGTCCCTAGTACGGCTCCTCGCTCTACCTTAAAACCTCGCGGTTTTTGACAATGGGGATTCATGCATCTAGTTCGCACGCAGGCGGCATGTATATTTGTTTCATTTCCACAAACTAATCCTATGTGGTTTCAACCAAATATTTCTCAACCACAAACGGGTATTTTTCAACCACAATCAATCAATTTCAACCACAAACAATTTCAATCAACCATTAGCTATCAATCAATTTTCACACCAATCACAACCAATAAATATCGTCCATGGTTTGTGGACGAGGGGCGTGTATATATATATATATATATATTTATATATAGCATTTCACTTATATTTAAACACATATATAATTTTTACAACGCATATACAACTTATATATCGAACGTACAACTTATACAACGCTTATACAAGAGGTGTACAACGCTTATATAACTCATACATCGACTATATAATTTATACATCGTCGTTTTCCATATCGTTTATAAATTAGAAATCTCACATTGGGTTCTACTCCACCAAAAATAACAGAAGGCTCAGAAAAATATGCGGTCTCTTCAAGAATGTAGAAGGCGTCCACACGATCCCGGTGTTTCTTGTTTCATCGAATTTCGTTACCGTATGAGAAAGATATGATTTTATAAAGGTGGATCAACTTTTAAAGATAAATAATAAATAAAATAAAATAAAAACACCTTCTTCTTCCTTTACAAACTTCAGGCCGCCGCTCCACTTCAACCCTTCAAAACTAGGGTTCACTTTTGCGACCAAGACACTACACTTCGCGACGATCCGAAGCTACCACATGGAAGAGCTCCGAATGGCGCGCCTAGAGGTCCCCATCACGTCGAACTCGCACCTGTAGGGGAGGAGCAGCTCGGTGGTGAACGGCGGGACTTGATGGGGGCGATTCGGGCCAATTACCACAGAAAAATCCTGAAATGTGTATGGATTTGTAGCTCCTATCGAGCTCTACAAAAATCTCTACGGGGTGGAGTGATTTCAATGCGTGGATGAGGAAAAAAAGAGGAGAGAAGGTGAAACACCCCACCTCCGTTAGGGTCACTCTCAAAGGGAATGCCCCAATTTTGGTGGAGGTTTTATAAGTATAAGTCACAGATATACAAGACAGATATAGGAACACATATTTTTGTACAGCGGAAAACAACAACTTTTATTTCATTAAAATACGTGTTACACCAATCATGCCATAATTGTCTTATAATACTTCAAAAAACATAACATCTTTATAACTGTCTCGATTACATTATTTAAAGAAGCATAAAGAAAACATAAATAAACTGCAAAAGTCTCATAGTTGCTGTCCAAAGCCATAGTCCAAAACGAAAAGATCCAAGCAATACATTCTTTCTCTTCAAGCTGGATATGAAGGCTGGTCAAGCTGCGGTATTCCCTCCCTATGGACCTGGGGGGGGGGGGGGACGGAAGGAAAGAAGACGAAAGAAAAGTAGAGTCAGACATAAAGCCTGAGTAAGTCTAGGACTATTCAGTCTATGAATAAAGAACTGGGTATGATAAGTATAAACTAGAAATGGGAAAGCACCATAAACTTAGTTGAGTTGTCTAGGGTCGAATATACTATCGTACCCCGATGTTGTAGTTACATATGCTGGTCCCACCATTGGGTGTATCAAGTCCCATGGTGGCGGCCCGACACAATCCTAGAATGCACAGGTATGCTACTAGTGCCCAGTGCCTTATTTTTCTGCGCCGGAGTGTGTGCACGCCCGCACCCCGTTAGAACCTACACTGCTGCACCACCGCCGTCGATTTGACCTCTTACAATCAGCCCAGTAATCGTGCCCCACCCTGCCAAGTTTCAGGGTATCATGATACCTTGTAGGGTTACTGCGAAAAGGGTCCTCCGTTACTAGGTTTTCTATTTCTAGCCAACATGCTAAGTTGGTTGAGTGTTTTATAAACCTAACCCCCCAATCAGTCTGTTTAGTTTAGCATGTTCCATTTTGATTAAGTATTAATATAATTTACTTAATCCTATCAATCCTGACTCAGCCTTAATTGTCTTATTAAAGCCTTGACCTCTCACATTAGACAGGTATTGTTGTGGTTGCCTGTTGCCGGTTGGGTCCGGGCAGTCTTACGCCACAACTCAGTCTAACCTCGGGTCCTTATTGGGCTCCATGTTTAACCACCCACATTGGATAGGTATTGTTGTGACTACTGGACAGCCGGGCGGTTCCGGGCAGGTTTACATCACAACTCAATCCAACCTCGGGTTAAACACATCGTATTTTCTACATTTACATATTTTGTCTCTTTTCTTTTTATATGTAAATATTTGCGGCCCATTATTCAAATTCATCTTTATTGATTAAGATTTATTTATGCCACTTAATTGTTTTTCAAAGTTATTGGCGTGCGTCAAACAGGCCAACACATATGTTCTATATTTTAGCCCAAACGTCATTACCCCTTATTATACGTTCGCTCCAACGTAAGGTGTGTTGGGTTTAATACTTAAACCCAATTTAGCCAATTGAAAAGGGGAGGCTTATAACACGGTGTTTATAAGGTAACATGAAAAAGGGGAGTGTGAACGCATGAACTTACAACGAACGATTCAATTAACATAAAATAGGCACATGTGAACTTGCAATTGTAACATCATACAATCATGGCATAACATGAATCATTTTATCCATATAATGATGGCATAAGCAGTACTTAAACATGAATTATTCTAGTCATATGATAATGGCATAAACTTAAACATGAATCATAGGTTCAACTAACCATGTAAACTTGAAATTAAGAATCTAACTAAATTAGATATCATTATTATTGTTGGCACATGGTCTTGACTAGAAATAAAAGTATATATTTTTATTTAGGCATAATATAAACTAATCATGTTCATAAAACCACTACATGTTAACAAAAAGGTACTTACTTTTGTCACTAATACAAAAGTATGGTTCAACTAGAATTATACCAACCTAATTCTTATATGAATCATGGTTTTTATTCTATTCATAGAATTATAGCATAAAGATATCTAAACTTACATCATGGTTTTTATTTTATCTATGCAAACTTGCAAGAGGAATGAAATTCAAATGTAATTCTAATGTAACTTATGATAACAATATGAGCTTAAAAACATGTTTTTCAATTGGGCATAATAACGAACATAGTTTAGTCATGTTCATAAAATTAATACAAATTTACAAAGATGCGTGCTTTTGTCACTATCACAAAAATATGATTTTTATACTTGAACTAGGATGCCAATTCAAACATAACTTCATATGAATCATAATACTTAGGCGAATCAAATTACACTAAAGATGACCATAGAATTTTACATCATGTTGTCATAACAATAGATCATGGACTTGCATGAATTCCAATTAAAATATCATAACATATAGTTGTTAACATGAATCATATACTTGCATGAATCTTAAATAAATTATTACAACATTTAGTTGTTAACATGAATCATATACTTGCATGAATCTTAAATAAATTATTACAACATATAGTTGTTACTTTCAACATGAATCATATGCTTGCAATTATCAAATGGGTGTTATAAATAACTACCACAAACATGTAGTTTTCAATATGAATCATTTGTTTGCATAAGTCCCAATCAAAATTCCACAACATGTGGTTGTCAACAAAAGCCACATACTTGTATGAATCAAACCATAGCATTGCCAAATCGTTAGAATCCAAAATAACATACAAATATAAGCCATTATCGCCACAATTCCATTTCGTTTCCAACGCAAATCGCGTACTTGCAAATATCCAATCGTATACCATAATATTCCTAAATCGTTTTGCATCAAAGCAACATACAAATATAGATTATTATCGCCACAATTCCATTTCTTACATTACACAAATCAACACAATTATTTAATTGATATCGGAATAGCACTCTACTTACAGCGTATGACGACTCTTCAATTCAGAAATCTGAATTCTGAATTTGGAGATGCTATCCTTTGTTGTAGGCGTTGTTTTGATTGATTTGACGTTGCTTTAAGCTTTTGTTTATTCTCCTAATTGCCTCTCAATTTCCGACGGCTATCTTTAGTCTCTCCTCAGCAACATGACGGTCTCAGCTCCATTTTAGTTTGTGTGAATTAGGGTTAGACTTAGGTCCTTTTTATAGAGTTTGTGAGTTGATTTAGACCGTCGATGAAGCTTGGTTCAATGACAGCCGTTCGTTTGAAGGAGAGACCAACTAGGAGCTGACACCTAGCCCTAATGACAAGGCATGGCTCAGAAAATCGACTAAACACAGACCTGGCCATCCAGGATGGGCTGGGTTCGACTTGGCTCTGGGGCCAGGTCGACAGCCCAATCGACACCTAGGTCGACAGCCCTGTCGACCTGGCTAACCCAGGTCGACTGCCAAGTCGACCTGGGTGCCTTAGGCGGGAATTTTCCCGCCCTGGCCAATTGGGCCCGATTTTGAATTTTAAACATGTTTTTCTGAGCTGTTTTCGTCTGTTTGAATTTTAACTTGAATTCCGAAACTTCCGGAGGCCATATCTTCTTCGTACGGACTCCGTTTTTCAAAAACTCGGATTCTATTTCGTGTATTTATCCGAGACGAACACAATGGCGTATCCCGTTTCCCTTAATTCTTTGATTTGAAATTAGTTATGCTTTAATTTATGAATTTCACTGTTATAGAATACACAGGGTGTTACATTCTCCCCCACTTAAAAGGATTTCATCCCCGAAATCTTCAAGTTAGGAAGAATGTATATCCTAACATCCAAACATCCATCTACTCATCCATCAAACACGAGCATCCATTGTCCTTAAAAGACTTCTAATGCTTCATGATCATATGCGAAGTGTGTGTGTACATGTACTTATCTAATGCAAAATCAGGCGGTCTACTGATTCAGTTGACCTCCTTAATGCGAATTATGTAAGTGCTATGAATCCATTATGTATGCAAATTTTCCTATTCATGATTCTACATGAGTGCACAATCATTAATACAAATGCAACGTCCATATGACCACACATTAAAGTTCAACCATATACGAATGCAAACATATATGTATATGCAATATGAAGTGACTGAGCCGATCTAAAACCTAGATTGTGTGTGCATATGCAACCACGAGCAACCACTAGCAATCACTTGCAACCACTTGCAACCATCACCCATAACATGTTTCAACTACATGTTTTCATCCAAAGAGTTTCTACCTAAAAGATAGGGTCGAGGAGATATACCTAAAAAAATAGATAAAAGCGCAACTTAAGGAAAAAGAAAGATCAAGGATGTACCCTCAAAAAGAAAAGGGTAGGCAGCGCGTATTCTAGCTTCAGTTTCCCAAGCTGCATCTCCTTCGGCGTTGCTCCACTGAACTTTGACGAGCTTGACTTCGCGGTTGCGTAGCTTTTTCACTTCCGTTCCTAATATGCGGGTTGGAACTTTCCTCACGGTTGCTTCGCGCTCCACTTCAGCTTCTTCTAGGATATTTGGCTCTACCACTTCAGCAGACTCATGTAGACATTTTCGGAGATGTGAAACATGAAAAACGTTGTGAACTCCGGCCAGCTTTTCGGGTAGCTCTAATCTATAGGCCATTTTCCCAATTGTTCCTATCTAAAGGTATAGTCGAATGATAGAAGCAAGTAAAAACTTTGTGCCCATTAGGCAATGTCAAAACTGGAAATCTATGCCACATATATATTGATTAGGAGAAGAACTCTCTAAGCATCAGCCCCGAAGACCGAAATCAACATCAGACTGACACCCAAAGAATCACTCAACCCAACCACTATATATGATTCTAGGAAACTAAGCATGATGGACTCCTTTTTAGGTCACAAGGAAGTCCCTCCCTAAGACCAACACGTATCCTATAAAACCCAAAAAGTTTAGTCAAACCAACGAACACCCTCAAGCCCCAACATGTGTTACTAACAGATGAGTCATACTCCCTATGGGGTTTGCAACATAAAGTGGATTGAGAAGGGGACCGAGAGGATATACACAAAGGATAGCATGCGAGTAAGCTCTACAGGGAGAGAGGGATCAAGGATATACTCTTAAGAAGAGATATGATGCACGAATCTAGTCTTCAATATTCTAAGTCGCATTTTCTTGAGCTTAACTCCATTATGCTATGTCCGTCTTTAACTTCACAATTTCGTAGCTTCTTAATTCTTGTTTCCAAAATATGAGTTGGAACCTATTTCACTGTTGCCTCTCGTTCCCCTTTCACTTATTCTCCTTCTAGTATACTTGGCTCAAGCATAACTGCATACTCATGGTTCCATGCAAGCTTTCCAAAATTCACTAGTGAATCTTGGATCTAGTTCACTTACTAGAAGGTATTCCACATAGATGAATTATCTCTTGAAAATAAACAAATGTCAACTACGTTGCCAAATGAACTACTAAGGTGATTCTTTACGACTCATGCATAAGCGAAATGAACCTTCTGCCTTAGTGGCGAACACTACTGGAGCGCCCCATTCTGAAATGCTCCTTCTAATGAACCCATTCCCTAGAAGCTCTTTAATCTGTTTACTGAGCTCTTTCCTTTCCCGTGGAGCCATGTGTCTAACGGACAACGCAACAGGCTTTGCATTATCTACAAGATGTATACGGAAGTCTATCTCCCGCTTCGGAGGCAAGCCCTTCACCTCTTCGAAGACATCCGGATATTCCCGGACCACTCTAATCGATTGCAAATTTTCAACGGAGGCATCTAGCGATTCAAGATAACTAAGCATAACCGCATACGAAGGATTACAAGAATTTTCCAAAGTGTTACCGGGCTGGGTCAGGAGCCTAACAACCCTTTTCTCACAATCAAGGATGACCCCATTACTGGATAGCCAATCCATGCCCAAAATCAAACCATATCCCGAAAAGCCCCAAACAAAGGCACTACATTTAAATTCTACGCTTAGAATAGAAATTTTCAATCCCAAACAGATCATAGACAAATGAGCTGGGCCCCCAATTGGGTTTGAAACAATTAAGGGGTCCTCTACCATACTAGTTTTTAGGTGCAGAGATTCTAACTAAAGCAGACGAGATAAAGGAGTGTGACGCGCCGGAATCAAATAAAGTGCGAACGGGGTGATCATAAAGATAAACTACACTTTCTACAGAAGTATTTATACCTCGTATCTTTGGGCAGTCCTTAGCCATGTGGCCTGTCTCACCGCAAGAAAAACACCCACCATTCATCTTGGCCTTCTTTTTCCGGCAATCCTTCACTAAGTGCCCCACTTTGCCACAGAATTTACACTCCCTCTTCTCCCGGGACTTGTTGTCTTTCCCGCCCTTCTCAAAGTCTGTCTTCTCAGGGCAGTCTTTGCTGATGTGTCCAGTCTCCCCACAATGAAAACATTCTCCTTGCTTTCTTTTCCTCTTTCTACAATCCTTGGCTATGTGCCCTTCCGTACCACAAAAATTGCATTTCCTTTTTTCCCGTTTCTTATTATTACTATTACGATCCTTTCTTGTTTGACTATTATTCGTCTTCCTACACTGGGACTCTTCCGCTTGCTGGTTTACGTGGAGGAGGAGGAGTGAAAGCGTCAGCAGCTGGGAAGTAAGGTCTCCAGACATGCTGAAACAGAAAGGATAGATTCAAAACGAAGGATAGAAGATAGTACCTATGGCTTTGGGGAGGGGACTTTGCCTTTTAAAATAAAATAATATTTTATCTTTTAAAAATGCTTCTTTAAATTTCCTTTTTTGAAAATAAATTTTCAAAACTTTTTATCTTATCTGGTAAACCTATGCTCTGATACCAAGTGAAACACCCCACCTCCGTTAGGGTCACTCTCAAAGGGAATGCCCTAATTTTGGTGGAGGTTTTATAAGTATAAGTCACAGATATACAAGACAGATATAAGAACACATATTTTTGAACAGCGGAAAACAACAACTTTTATTTCATTAAAATACGTGTTACACCAATCATGCCATAATTGTCTTATAATACTTCCAAAAACATAACATCTTTATAACTGTCTTGATTACATTATTTAAAGAAGCATAAAGAAAACATAAATAAACTGCAAAAGTCCCATAGTTGCTGTCCAAAGCCATAGTCCAAAACGAAAAGATCCAAGCAATACATTCTTTCTCTTCAAGCTGGATATGAAGGCTGGTCAAGCTGCGGTATTCCCTCCCTGTGGACCAAGGGCGGCGGGGAACGGAAGGAAAGAAGACGAAAGAAAAGTAGAGTCAGACATAAAGCCTGAGTAAGTCTAGGACTATTCAGTCTATGAATAAATAACTGGGTATGATAAGTATAAACTAGAAATGGGAAAGCACCATAAACTTAGTTAAGTTGTCTAGGGTCGAATATACTATCGTACCCCATATTAATCTCTGTACCCATATAAACTAGTTCCCAACGGGCACCCCATAATCAGGGTAAAGTGATCCATTTTATGATGATCGGCTCCTACTCGCATAGTTACATGTGTCTTACGGCCCCCGATGTTGTAGTTACCTATGCTGGTCCCACCATGGGGTGTATCAAGTCCCATGGTGGCGGCCCGACACAATCCTAGAATGCACAGGTATGCTACTGGTGCCCAGTGCCTTATTTTTCTGCGCCGGAGTGTGTGCACGCCCGCACCCCGTTAGAACCTACACTGCTGCACCACCGCCGTCGATTTGACCTCTTACAATCAGCCCAGTAATCGTGCCTCACCCTGCCTAGTTTCAGGGTATCATGATACCTTGTAGGGTTACTGCGAAAAGGGTCCTCCGTTACTAGGTTTTCTATTTCTAGCCAACATGTTAAGTTGGTTAAGTGTTTTATAAACCTAACCCCCCAATCAGTCTGTTTAGTTTAGCACGTTCCATTTTGATTAAGTATTAATATAATTTACTTAATCCTATCAATCCTGACTCAGCCTTAATTGTCTTATTAAAGCCTTGACCTCCCACATTAGACAGGTATTGTTGTGGCTGCCTGTTGCCGGTTGGGTCCGGGCAGTCTTACGCCACAACTCAGTCTAACCTCGGGTCCTTATTGGGCTCCATGTTTAACCACCCACATTGGATAGGTATTGTTGTGACTACTGGACAGCCGGGCGGTTCCGGGCAGGTTTACATCACAACTCAATCCAACCTCAGGTTAAACACATCGTATTTTCTACATTTACATATTTTGTCTCTTTTCTTTTTATATGTAAATATTTGCGGCCCATTATTCAAATTCATCTTTATTGATTAAGATTTATTTATGCCACTTAATTGTTTTTCAAAGTTATTGGCGTGCGTCAAACAGGCCAACACATATGTTCTATATTTTAGCCCAAACGTCATTACCCCATATTATACGTTCGCTCCAACGTAAGGTGTGTTGGGATTAATACTTAAACCCAATTTAGCCAAATGAAAAGGGGAGGCTTATAACATGGTGTTTATAAGGTAACATGAAAAAGGGGAGTGTGAGCGCATGAACTTACAACGAACGATTCAATTAACATAAAATAGGCACATGTGAACTTGCAATTGTAACATCATACAATCATGGCATAACATGAATCATTTTATCCATATAATGATGGCATAAGCAGTACTTAAACATGAATTATTCTAGTCATATGATAATGGCATAAACTTAAACATGAATCATAGGTTCAACTAACCATGTAAACTTGAAATTAAGAATCTAACTAAATTAGATATCATTATTATTGTTGGCACATGGTCTTGACTAGAAATAAAAGTCTATATTTTTATTTAGGCATAATATAAACTAATCATGTTCATAAAACCACTACATGTTAACAAAAAGGTACTTACTTTTGTCACTAATACAAAAGTATGGCTCAACTAGAATTATCCCAACCTAATTCTTATATGAATCATGGTTTTTATTCTATTCATAGAATTTTGGCATAAAGATATCTAAACTTACATCATGGTTTTTATTTTATCTATGCAAACTTGCAAGAGGAATGAAATTCAAATGTAATTCTAATGTAACTTATGATAACAACATGAGCTTAAAAACATGTTTTTCAATTGGGCATAATAACGAACATAGTTTAGTCATGTTCATAAAATTAATACAAATTTACAAAGATGCGTGCTTTTGTCACTATCACAAAAATATGATTTTTATACTTGAACTAGGATGCCAATTCCAACATAACTTCATATGAATCATAATACTTAGGCGAATCAAATTACACTAAAGATGACCATAGAATTTTACATCATGTTGTCATAACAATAGATCATGGACTTGCATGAATTCCAATTAAAATATCATAACATATAGTTGTTAACATGAATCATATACTTGCATGAATCTTAAATAAATTATTACAACATTTAGTTGTTAACATGAATCATATACTTGCATGAATCTTAAATAAATTATTACAACATATAGTTGTTACTTTCAACATGAATCATATGCTTGCAATTATCAAATGGGTGTTATAAATAACTACCACAAACATGTAGTTTTCAATATGAATCATATGTATGCATAAGTCCCAATCAAAATTCCACAACATGTGGTGGTCAACATAAGCCACATACTTGTATGAATCAAACCATAGCATTGCCAAATCGTTAGAATCCAAAATAACATACAAATATAAGCCATTATCGCCACAATTCCATTTCGTTTCCAACGCAAATCGCGTACTTGCAAATATCCAATCGTATACCATAATATTCCCAAATCGTTTTGCATCAAAGCAACAAACAAATATAGATTATTATCGCCACAATTCCATTTCTTACATTACACAAATCAACACAATTGTTTAATTCATATCGGAATAGCACTCTACTTACAGCGTATGACGACTCTTCAATTCAGAAATCTGAATTCTAAATTTGGAGATGCTATCCTTTGTTGTAGGCGTTGTTTTGATTGATTTGACGTTGCTTTAAGCTTTTGTTTATTCTCCTAATTGCCTCTCAATTTCCGACGGCTATCTTTAGTCTCTCCTCAGCAACATGACGGTCTCAGCTCCATTTTAGTTTGTGTGAATTAGGGTTAGACTTAGGTCCTTTTTATAGAGTTTGTGAGTTGATTTAGACCGTCGATGAAGCTTGGTTCAATGATAGCCGTTCGTTTGAAGGAGAGACCAACCAGGAGGTGACACCTAGCCCTAATGACAAGGCAAGGCTCAGAAAATCGACTAAACACAGACCTGGCCAGCCAGGATGGGCTGGGTTCGACCTGGCTCTGGGGCCAGGTCGACAGCCCAGTCGACACCCAGGTCGACAGCCCTGTCGACCTGGCTAGCCCAGGTCGACTGCCAAGTCGACCTGGGTGCCTTAGGCGGGAATTTTCCCGCCCTGGCCAATTGGGCCCGATTTTGAATTTTAAACTTGTTTTTCTGAGCTGTTTTCGTCTGTTTGAATTTTAACCTGAATTCCGAAACTTCCGGAGGCCATATCTTCTTCATACGGACTCCGTTTTTCGAAAACTCGGATTCTATTTCGCGTATTTTTCCGAGACGAACACAATGGCGTATCCCGTTTCCCTTAATTATTTGATTTGAAATTACTTATGCTTTAATTTATGAATTTCACTGTTATAGAATACACGGGGTGTTACAGAAGGGGAGGATTGTTTTTCGCCGTTCGTCAGAGGGGTTACGGGAAAACTGGTCAACGCAGAAGTGGAAGAAAGAATCTCATTGGTCGGCCCTTTTTATTTTAATTTTTAATTTATTTAAAATCCGAAAATACCCCTTGTCACATACGAACTCCAATCCAAACCCAAAGACTGTCGCCCCCAGCTAAATACCCCCATTGCGAACACAATGGGATATGTTTCGTCGGACAATTCGACTGTTACAACCAGTTATTCTTCAAATTAAAATATAAAACATTCAATTTCTGATTTGAACGTACATTTTAATTTGCCGGGTCCACATACTGACTCGAAAAATTCCAGAAAAATAAATCTAGCTATGTTTTAATGATACGGTCGTAACAAAACTGATTTCGTCGAATTCTGAGACCGTTTGCAAAAAGCCCCATTTCTGGTCGATCCAATTTAACTATAATTGGCCAAAACACATTTTCCTTTGCCACGCTCACATACTAGCTTCAAAAATTATGAAATTTGAAACCTAGCAATAACTTCACATCCCGGATCCAACAAAAGTGGTTTTATCGAATTCCGAGGTCGTTTGCAAAATGGCCAATTTCACGGGCTATATAATTTCCAAAGCGACCTTTCTGAAAATTCATTTGGCCATAACTTTTGCTTTCTGCTATGAAACTTCGATTTTTCAGATTCGTTAGAAAGGTATTCACTAACAGATTTAAATATTTTTCATTTCACTCAAATCCTTTTTGTTTTGCACCCGGTACAGTCAGTCGAAGTTTGAATTCAAATTTTGAAACTACCACGCCATTTCAGGCCTTGTTTATAATTAGAATTAATTATATTCGTTTTCAAACGTCGATTCAAACTCACTTTTCATTGCTAATATTTAAAATATTTATTTTAAATATTTAAAATCCATTATTTTAGCTAATTTAAAAATTTTAAATTGGTTCAGATTTTCCGGGTCGTTACAATCTCCCCCACTTAAAACTTTTCGTCCCCGAAAAGGAACTAGGTCGAAAGTGGTTTGTTTAATCAACTCTATGTTCAATCTGACTTCCATTCTCCAACTTTTTAGTTTCTGAGAATTTTCAAATTCTTCAAAAATTTGGCTAACACCCGGAATTTTTGAAAAATTTCGCCATAACCTCCTTTTTACGGGGAGAGGTTTGGAAATTTATTGGGCCGTATTAGGTACCCAATAAATCCTAATAAGCATACACATATTTATAGTGATATATTCAGGTGTTTACAGGGGAGCGTGTATTGATAATAACCCAAGAGAATAAATTCTCGTCACCCTGTCAAAGCCTGAGGGAGTGTGTATTTTAATTGCTCCAAAGGATAAATCCTCGTCACCTCGTCCCGTGTGGGAAATAAACAGTCCATGTGCCGTATCTAATAACTAGAGAGACGTGATTATTGTCAACTCCAGACCCGTGTGGTTTTTTTTATTAATCTGGCAATTTTATCGTTACAATTTAAATAGTCCATATCAGTCATCAGTTCAACCTGTAAAATATAGTCATCACCATACAAGCCTCTCGCTCGTATGGTAAATCTTCCACCTCGTCACACAAGCTCCAAATGCTTATGTGGTATATGATGAAGTATGCCTATCTTCAAGAAGTATGCCATGCAGTGTAGTTCAAAATTAATTTTTCTAATCCTATGGCGACATTTATTTTTACACACAGAATAACCAGCACTCCGCATCCAATGGCATTCACAGGAGTTGATATAATAATATTTCGCGTCCAACTCATTAAGGTTTACCTATTTATCGGGCATGCAAATAAATTCTTTACTCAACAACTATCCAATTACCTGTTCAAACATATATAATGCACATGTATATATTTCTATCAATTTTTAAATCTGGGATGTCGGGAACACAAATCCTTCCTTTCAATCTCAGGATTCCATCGTTATCTATTTGAAAACACGAGGGTTCGCCTTTCTGAATCCTTTTGATCATGTCCTTAATAAAGTTATCCTCCTTCAAGGACATTCCTCGAATAGCGTGAACTACCGGCCTTGCATTCGGAATCAAAGCGATCTTGAAATCAATTTCCCTCTGCGGAGGTAAGCGAACAACTTCTTCGAACACATCCGCATAGTTCTTGACGACAGGAATGTCTTTGATGAGGTCAGAAATATTCTCTGTGACTTCAAGGATATTTTCTATTTGAACAAGAGAAACATCCAAAGCTGCCTAGAAGTCTTTTCTATTAGCCTTCTGACCTTCATAGGGAATGGTTATATAATCACCTGATTTAATCTTCGCCTTAACGACTCTGTCGGCGCATTTAACCTCAGCTTCATACATGGTCAACCAGTCTAACCCCAAGATAAGATCAAACTCTGTAAAATTCATGACGATCGCGATGGTAGGAAACCGATAAAGAGAAAAAGAAACCGGCACTCCACAAACCCAACTGAGATCAGTGGAACCCCCAACCGAATTCTGGACAGTCATTGGTTCCTTGAGCTTCTTCAAATTCAAATCCAGCTTCTTAGCTGCATTCTTTACAACAAAGCTTCGCGACGCGCCGGTGTCAAACAGTACTATAACAGGAATGTCTTTGAAGTAAGCGTGCTTTCTAAAACATCAACCCTTTCTTGACTAGCTGAGGGCTCAGAAGTTTCTGCTACTTCATTTACCTGAGTTTCTTTGGTCGTTTTTAACAGCCAGCAATCTTGCTTTACATAACCAAACTAATGGCATTGATTGCACCTTTTCTTCCCTTGAAAATTCTTCTTGGATTTAGATCCACTCTTTCTTCATTTGTTCCAAGATTTGCAACTTATCGCCAAATGTCCTTTTCTATTGCAGCTTGAGCATATAGCAGTTGTTACTGGTTCTTTTTCAGATCTGGACCTCTTTCGATTGACCTTAGGCTTTTTACTAACCTCAGACCTCGTACTGGCTTCAGGAATATCAGTTTCAGACTCTTCTTTGTCACTAGAACAGACTTCCTCTTCGTCATGCAACATACCTTTCTTATGGAGATCTTCATACTGATAAGCCATATAAATCATTTCTGAAAAAGGGAGCTTCACATTCCTCATCACACTATTCTGATATTTTCTTTGCAGGCCATGAATAAATCTCAGATTCTTCCTCTTTGGATCTTGAATCAGATGAGGGGCAAAGTGAGAAAGTTCATTGAATTTCTTATGATATTCTGGGATGGGCATTTCACCTTGTAGCAGATAAGAAAATTCATCACATAATCGCTCCGTCACCTCAGGAGGAGTAAATCTTGCTAGGAAAATCTCTTTGAATCTATCCCATGTGATATCACCTTCTGGATTATCCTTGATGATTGTTTCCCACCAGATTAAAGCTTCTTCTTTAAGAGCCCAAGATGCTACTAATCTTTTCTGATCATCTCTCAACTGGATATGTTCAAATATTCTTTCAACAGAACTCATCCAAGCTTGAGTTTGAATTATAGATTCATTGCCCGAGAACTGTGCTCCGTTCATATTTCGATATCTCTTTAACAGAGCCTCTAGATCGGGTTCTGCATTTCTTCTGTTTCTGACACTCATTTTTCTAGTACTTCTGCAAATGGCAGATCAAGTTTCAGGTCACAGAAAAGATAATTTAAAACATAGAAACATATACTTCAAATGTAAATGTGTCCAGTGGGGTGTATTTCATTCTGCTTTACTCATACTAGGATATTGCTGATCCTATCTGTATAGAGTTACCCGTCCTAGACCACTACTGGTTCTATTTCTGACAAGTTCGTTAATATGTTATATTCCAGCACTAAGCTTAACCAAAGCTCTGATACCATGTTGTGACGACCCCAAACCCCGTACTGATGGCGGCAAGGGTAATCTTTGGAATATAACACAGAAATAGATAATAGCAGAATAGAATTAAATAAATACACCAGATAATGAACAATAGAATATACTGGATAAACATAAACATCAGAGTTACACAGTATACAGGATCATACTTAGTACAAATATAGTTCAGCTATACATAAATGTCTACAGCGGAAACAAACATAATATGTACAACAGGAGCTGAACAACATAAAAAGAGTTAAATGATAGAATCCATCTTCAGCTCCAGCTATCCGGATAAAGCCTGCTAAACCTGAATACAAGGCTGCCCGTGTAGAAAAAGGGGCACCCGAGTTTGAAAGTGAAACAAACTACGAGTCAGTTATGGGACTGGTATAAGAAATCTACTCAACCCATTTCAAATATGGCCAATCACAGGACCACGCCACTTTCGTGGAACGAGTTTACTCCATTGGATCGCCAGTGCTTTAAACAAATAATTCTTTTAAACATCGCAATGCTTTTTATAAAAATGAAGCCATTATAAGATTCAGTTCCCATCACACAATGCAACGCAAACCGGAGGATAGAGTTTTTACCTTATAATGGCCAAGATATGCTTGATACGAATAAAACAAAAGAATTTCATATTATTGCTAGTGTTTATATGTTTCAAAAGCCATTTCAAATCATAAGTATCAATCATAGACGACATTAATGCCTCATACCACTATGTTGCCATATATAGGTATACAATCAAAACCGCACGATGTCGTATTTGGAAATTGGATTTCCGTCCTGAACCAAGGCAAAAGATAGTCCTTACCGAATTCGAGATGCTCTAGCCCGCCCCTCAGGCACAGCCGCAACCATACCTTGGATCATCAGGGCCGGTCCACACGAAGTGGATTATAATGCCTGAACAATGCGTTTCTCCGCCCTTTGGGGCGTAAGTGAGCCAACGAATGACTCCATCGGTCCCGGATCGACCGATATTTCCGAGGCGCCTCGCAACAGTAGCAACCACATAAGTCAAACTTGTCAGGGCGTGTAAAACCACGGACGCCACTTCTAGCTAGAAAGAAAACGCACGTCCCCCCTGAGGTCCTTTCTCCCATTTCTGGTTCATACCGCGGTGTGAGGCTCGCGAATTCACATTATACACAAAGCTACGCCACACAGGCGGTGCTTTGATCATCACCACAAGACTTTGCTTTTCAACAGAAGCCCTGATCACTGCATCTTAGCATGCCACACAGGCAATTCACACCGTGCAACTGATAGCTATCAATCACACAGAATAAATTCCAATGTCAGACACACTGTCCATTTGCAAGTCCGTTCTGGGTCTGAACGAAACCGGAGGCACTATATACCTCGCAAACCCATCGATCACCACGTACGTCTGGACGATCACCCCTCATTATCCATATTTCGGGATGCCTCCCAATCAGGACCTCGGTTACCATCCAAACGAGGTGAAGATCTCCGGTCTTCGACCACCGTCTTCACCTTCGATTACTTAACGTCGATTCAGTTATTCAGAATGGGATAAACCCGGTCTTTTTGAGCAACTCGCATATATAATGAACAAGTGCTACACAAACACTACTACGCATCATTTCAATTCAATAGTCACTAACCGTCAATCAGTAAGAGAACGATTTCCCAAATATTAACCCCGAAGGCCGAAACCAACATCAGATCAATACCCAAGAAACCATTCGACTTAACCAACCTTCAGTTAGTTTCTAAATTTCACATCCATATCGTTTATAATATTTTATAACGATTTATCGCTATTTTTATTTATTTTAAAATAGCCAATTTATTCAAAACGACGCTTCGGGCCATAACGCGGCCGTGGCGCTGTTTTTCTTCAGATTTGATTTACACATATCTGAAAATCTAACCGTTGGATCTTTAAAAAATTTACATCATTAGAAAGATCTTTTCAAAACGAATCCAACGGTTCCAGTTTCGGGAAAATCGGACGGTCGGATCTCTAGGTATAATCGTTTGAAGTTTCGATTTCAAAATACGAACTAC
Source organism: Allium sativum (assembly GCA_030737875.1). NCBI lineage: Eukaryota > Viridiplantae > Streptophyta > Magnoliopsida > Asparagales > Amaryllidaceae > Allium > Allium sativum. The sequence goes on from CM060912.1 coordinate 171,291,526, forward strand.
AGCGTCGTTATTCAATTTAATATAATTATATATATATATATATATAATCGATTCTGGCGCTGTTTTTCTTCAGATTTGAATTAAACATTCCAGACAATCCAACCGTTGGATTTTTACAAAGTTGGTGCCGTTGGAAAGATATTTCCAAAGCGAACCCAACGGTTGCGGTTTCGGGAAAATCCGATGGTCGGATCTCCCGCTATAATCGTTTGAAATCACGGTTTCAAAATACGAACTGCAGCGTCGTTATTCGATATATTTCAATTCTATATATATATATATATATATATATATATATATATATATATATATATATATATATCGATTCTTCGATTTCAAAACTATATGATTTCCATACATTTGATAAAAATGATATTTTTATCTAACTGTCTTCTATTTCAACACTTCACTATTTTTAACAATTCATGTATATAATAAAAGCATGATTTTTAATGTAAAACAATTTATTTCAAAACTCGACTATTTTACATAGTTATTATAGATGATAAAAATATGACTTTTATTATAAAACAATTTATTTCAAAACAATATTATTTTATATATTTCATATCGATGATAAAAATAAGATTTTTATTATCACACAATTTCTTTCAAAATATGAATACCATTCAACACATGAATTTCAATCCAACGAATGAATATCGATTCAACACATGAAGGTTTTCTATAGTTTATATATATAGATAAAAATGTGATTTTTATATTTAAAACACGAATACCATTCAACACATGAATTTCAATCCAACGAATGAATATCTATTCAACACATGAAGGTTTTCTATAGTTTATATATATAGATAAAAATGTGATTTTTATAATTAAAACATGAATACCATTCAGCACATGAATTCTATTCAACCAATGAATTTCAATTCAACACATGAAGGTTTTCTATTCAACGAATAAATATAGTTTCAACAAATGGAAATAATTCTAACACATGAATATCATTCAAAATTTCGGAAGCATAACGGCATGGTAGTTAAAACCGGGACCGTCCCTAGTACGGCTCCTCGCTCTACCTTAAAACCTCGCGGTTTTTGACAATGGGGATTCATGCATCTAGTTCGCACGCAGGCGGCATGTTTATTTATTTCATTTCCACAAACTAATCCTATGTGGTTTCAACCAAATATTTCTCAACCACAAATGGGTATTTTTCAACCACAATCAATCAATTTCAACCAGAAACAATTTCAATCAACCATTCACTATCAATCAATTTTCACACCAATCACAACCAATAAATATCGTCCATGGTTTGTGGACGAGGGGCGTATATATATATATATATATATATATATATATATATATATAGCATTTCACTTCTATTTCAACACATATATAATTTTTACAACGCATATACAACTTATATATCGAACGTACAACTTATACAACGCTTATACAAGAGGTGTACAACGCTTATATAACTCATACATCGACTATTTAATTTATACATCGTCGTTTTCCATATCGTTTATAATTAGATAACTCGCATTGGGTTCCACTCCACCAAAAATAGCAGAAGGCTCAGAAAAATATGCGGTCTCTTCTAGAATGTAGAAGGCATCCACATGATCCCGGTGTTTCCTGTTTCATCGAATTTCGTTACCGTATGCGAAAGATATGATTTTATAAAGGTGGATCACCTTTTAAAGAGAAATAATAAATAAAATAAAATAAAAACACCTTCTTCTTTCTTTACAAACTTCAGGTCGCTGCTCCACTTCAACCCTTCAAAACTAGGGTTCACTTTTGCGACCAAGACACTACACTTCGCGACGATCCGAAGCTACCACATGGAAGAGCTCCGAATGGCACGCCTAGAGGGCCCCATCACGTCGAACTCGCACCTGTAGGGGAGGAACAGCTCTGTGGTGAACGACGGGACTTGATGGGGGCGATTCGGGCCAATTACCACACGAAAAATCCTGAAATGGGTATGGATTTGTAGCTCCTGTCGAGCTCTACAAAAATCTCCTTGGGGTGGAGTGATTTCAATGCGTGGATGAGGAGAAAAAGAGGAGAGAAGGGGAGGATTGTTTTCCGCCGTTCGTCAGAGGGGTTACGGGAAAATTGGTCAGCGCAGAAGTGGAAGAAAGAATCTCATTGGTCGGCCCTTTTTATTTTAATTTTTAATTTATTTAAAATCCAAAAATACCCCTTGTCACATACGAACTCTAATCCAAACCCAAAGACTGTCTCCCCAAGCTAAATACCCCCATTCCGAACACAATGGGATATGTTTCTTCAGACAATTCGACTGTTACAGCCAGTTATTCTTCAAATTAAAATATAAAACATTCAATTTCTGATTTGAACGTACATTTTAATTTGCCGAGCCCACATACTGACTCAAAAAATTCCAGAAAAAAAATTAAATCTATGTTTTGACGATACGGTCGTAACAAAACTGATTTTGTCGAATTCTGAGACCGTTTGCAAAAAGGCCCATTTCTGGTCGATCCAATTTAACTGTAATTGACAAAAACACATTTTCCTTTGCCACGCTCACATACTAGCTTCAAAAATTATGAAATTGAAACCTAGCAATAACTTCACATCCTGGATCCAGCAAAAGTGGTTTCGTCGAATTCCGAGGTCGTTTGCAAAATGGCCAATTTCACGGGCTATATAATTTCCATAGCGACCTTTCTGAAAATTCATTTGGCCATAACTTTTGCTTTCCGCTATGAAACTTCGATTTTTCAGATTCGTTAGAAAGATATTCACTAATAGATTTAAATATTTTTCGTTTCACTCAAATCCGTTTTGTTTTGCACCCGGTACAGTCAGTCGAAGTTTGAATTCAAATTTTGAAACTACCGCGCCATTTCAGGCCTTGTTTATTATTAGATTTAATTATATTCGTTTTCAAACGTCGATTCAAACTCACTTTTCATTGCTATTATTTAAAATATTTATTTTAAATATTTAAAATCCATTATTTTAGCCAATTAAATTTTTTTGAATTGGTTCATATTTTCCGGGTCGTTACAGTACATCATATGCACAAGAACAATTGATTACTCGACCGTCATACAGTAAGATCACCTCTGAATCTCCAGCATTTTTGCAAAGAATTCAAGGTGATATATGTGGTCCGATTCATCCCGCTTGCGGACCATTTAGATACTTTATAGTGTTAATTGATGCATCAACTCGTTGGTCACATGTATGTTTGTTATCTACTAGAAACATGGCATTTGCCAAATTACTTGCTCAAATAATTAAATTAAGAGAACATTTCTATGATCATCAAATCAATAAGACTAGATAATGCAGGAGAATTCACTTCTCAAGTAATTGATGATTATTGTTTATCACTGGGAATTGAAGTTGAACATCCAGTAGCTCATTTTCATACTCAAAATGGTCTGGCAGAATCATTAATTAAGCGTTTGCAACTTTTACAAGACCTTTACTTATGTAAACAAAGTTGCCTGTTATAGCTTGGGGACATGCAATTTTGCATGCATCCAAATTGATTAAAATTAGACCAACGGCTTATCATCAGTTTTCACCATCATAGCTTTTAACTGGATCCCAACCAAATATTTCACATCTATGAATATTTGGTTGCGTTGTGCATGTACCCATTAGTCCCCCACTTCGTACTAAAATGGGTCCTCAAAGAAGGTTGGGAATTTACGTGGGATTTGACTCACCTTCGATAATTCGTTATCTTGAACCTCTTACGAGTGATGTATTTACTACAAGATTAGCATATTGCAAATTTGATGAGTCAAATTTCCCGCCGGGGAGAAAAGGCCGTTCCAGTAGAACGGCGTGAAATTTCATGGAATAATCCCTCTATGTTTCATTTGGATCCACGTACCAAACAATGTCAATATGAGGTACAAAGAATTTTGCATATTCAAAATATTGCAAATTAAATTGCAGATGCATCTAATGATGCTGCAAAAATAACTAAATCTCACATTCCAGCAGCAAATACACCAGCTAGAATTGAAATCCCCAAAGGACCAATAGAAGCAAATGAATCTAAAGCAAGACAAAAACATGGAAGACCGATAGGTTCAAAAGACTTGGCACCTAGAAAAAGAAAGTCTAAAGAAAAATCATCAATTAGCAAACCTCCCGAAGAGGTTATAAACGATCCAAAGGATAAATCAAAGGAAAATCTCAATTCTTCTAAAATCAGTGAAGGAACTATTATCCCAGAAGAAATAATAGAATCTTCCGAAAATAAAATGGTATCTAATAATAATGAGATCTCAATGTTTTATACGAATTATGGAGAAATATGGGATCGAAGTAAAATAACAATTGATGATGTATTCTTATTCACAATAGCTACTGAAATAACTAAAAGTCATGAATATAATGAGGATAATGATAATGAACCAACTAGCATAAATGAATGTCGAAAAAGACATGATTGGCCAAAATGGAAAGATGCTATTCAAGTTGAACTAGATTCACTCTAAAAACATGGTGCATTTGGACCAATAGAGAAAACACCAGAAGGTGTTAAACCAGTTTGTTACAAATGGGTATTCGTTAGAAAACGAAATGATAAAAATGAAGTTGTGAGATACAAAGCAAGGCTTGTTGTACATGGTTTCCAACAGAGACCAGGTTTTGATTTCTAAGAAACATACTCTCCTGTTTTGGATGTCATTACATTTCGATATTTAATAAGTCTTGTAGTTTCTACGAAGCTAGATATAAGATTAACTGATGTTGTGACAGCTTACCTATACGGTGAATTGGATACCGATATTTACATGAAAATCCCAAACGGATATAAATTGCTTGAAGCAAAATCAAAGTCAATGTATTCATTAAAATTGAGACGATCACTATACGGTTTGAAACAATCTGGAAGAATGTGGTATAACTGTCTTAGTGAATATTTAGTGAAAGCTGGATACAAAAACAATCTCATTTGTCCATGTGTTTATAAAGAAATCGGTAAGGAGATTTGCTATTTTAGCAGTATATGTTGATGATATAAATTTGATTGGAACTCCAGAAGAGATCAATGAAACAATAGATTACCTAAAACAGGAATTTAAAATGAAAGATCTTGGCAAAACAAAATTCTTTCTTGGTCTACAGATTGAGCATAGTAAAAATGGCAAACTAATTCATCAATCAAATTACATTGAAAAAATCCTGAAGTGTTTTCAAATGGATAAAGCATATCCACTTAGTATGCCTATGGTTGTCAGATCACTTGATATCAAAAAGGACCCATACCAAGCAAAAGGAGATGATGAAAATGTACTTGTTCCAGAAGTACCATATCTCAGTGCAATTGGGGCATTATTATATTTACCACAATGCACGAGACCAGATATTGCATTTTCAGTCAATCTTCTAGCAAGACATAGTTCTGCACCAACTAAATGACACTAGAATGTATAAAACATATCATGAGATATCTGCGAGGAACCATTGATTTAGGCTTATTTTATTCTAACATAGATGTAACAACCCGTAAAATGCGAGCCAGTTTGAAATTTTTATTTTGGCAATTTTAGCGAATTTTGATTATTTAAAATGAATTATTTTAAATAATATCGGCGAGAAATTTATTTTGAATATAATTAGAATGTATATATTATATACGTCGTCGTTAGAATATATAAATAATTATATATAATAATAAATAGAATTGAAAATGGCGCGGTAGTTCGAAAATTCGATTTCTAATTTCAAATGAATATACAGAATTCAATATAAGTCGGAATTGAACGAAACAAGAAATATTTGAATCTGTATAACTATATCTTTGTAACGAAGTTAACAAACTGAGATTTCATCTTAGAAATTATAAGATATGTCCAGTTTAAAATTAGAAATAGTCGCTGTGGAATTCAGGCCCTTAAAAATGGACATTTTGCAAACGACCTCGGATTTCGACGAAACCAGTTTTGTTGGGTCCGTGGTGTTAAGTTATTGCTAGATTCCAAATTTCATAATTTTTCGAATCAATATGTGAGCGTGGCAAAGGAAAACGCGTTTGACCGGTTTCAGCTGATTTTAAATCGACTGGAAATTGGCCATTTTTCAAACGGTCTCAGAATTCGACGAAACTAGTTTTGTTAGGACCGTATCGTCAATACGAAGCTAGAAAATATTTTTCTGGAATTTTTCTAGTTAGTATGTGACCCCGGTAATTTGAAATGTGCGTTTAAAATTCAATATAATGATTTAAATGAAAATTCAAAAGGAAACTGATTGTAACGATCAAATCAGCTTGCGATACATATCCCATTGTGTTCGGAATGGGGGTAAAACGCTATGGATGACAGGAGGTGGGCCTCGTTTCGAGGTCGTATGTAAAAGTCAACCCTTTTGCAAATTTAAATAATAAAAAAAAAATTAATTTCCCTCTCCCTCCCTTTTCCTTCGTACTGCCCCCCCCCCCCCCCCCCCCCCCCGTTCATTCGATACAAACAGAAGAAGAAAAAAAAGGGGAAAGAGAAAATCGCGCCGCCCCTCACCCCCGTTCGTCGATGCCCCCCCCCCCCCCCCCCAACATCGCCCTTCCTCCCCCGACCAACGCCACCTCCGGCGAGAGGCCTCTCCTCCCATCGCCTCTCTCCACTCGAGCAACGGTAGCCCCAAACCCGATCCCCTTCAGCAAACCCTAGCCCGACGCTTCCATGCCACCTCCGACGCCGAGACCAGCGGCGCTAACATCCTGCCTCCACCAGACCCCTCTGCGCCTCCACCCGCCGACCCTAATCCGACTGTAAGTTTAATTTTATTTAGTTTAGTTGATTACTTTATTTATTTAAAGTAATTAGGGGAAAAAAAATGAATGATAAAAATCAGTTTAATATATATATATATATATATATATATATATATAAGATTGCATAAAAATGTTATTTTTATTATGAAATACTTTTAAATGGAAGATATGATTTTTATCAATAAAAAGATATGATTTTTATCAATACCAAAATATGATTTTTATATATTGAACTTTGAACTAAAAATTCGATTTTTATATATTGAACTTTGAACTAAAAATTCGATTTTTATATATTGAACTTTGAAGTAAAAATTCGATTTTTATATATTGAACTTTGAAGTAAAAATTCGATTTTTATATATTGAACTTTGAACTAAAAATTCGATTTTTATATATTGAACTTTGAACTAAAAATTCGATTTTTATATATTGAACTTTGAAGTAAAAATTCGATTTTTATATATTGAACTTTGAAGTAAAAATTCGATTTTTATATATTGAACTTTGAACTAAAAATTCGATTTTTATATATTGAACTTTGAAATAAAAATTCGATTTTTATATATTGAACTTTGAAATAAAAATTCGATTTTTATATATTGAACTTTGAAATAAAAATTCGGTTTTTATATATGGAATAGCGAAGTAAAAATTCGATTTTTACATATGTAGTGAAAGCGGACAACGAAGGTGACAAAAAGGCGGGAACGACGAAGATTTCTATCAATGAAGTGCCGAGGAGCTAGGATAGCTATCTGTGAGAATTTCTCACCTTTCAATTTCTTTTCTAGTTTTATATATATACTAGGATGCAGACGGTGCTTAGAAGCACCCGACACCCGTCCACAGACCATGGACTTGTTTGTTTGGTTGCGTAGATTAGTTGGATTATTTGATTGAAATTGAATTGTGTGGTGAAATGAATTGATTTGATTGATGTGTGAATGGCGTGGGCCTTCACTAGACCGGGGATAAGGCTAGGCCTCGTCCCGTTTCTAGTATCGTGCCGTTATGCCGCCGAAATTTTCTAAAATGTGTTAGAAAATAAAAATATCATTTTATTGTGTAAATGAATTGAATAGAAATTCATAGGTTGAAATAAAATGTTTTGTCGTTAAAAATATAATTTTTAACGTGAATGTGAGTAAATAAATATTCATTTACAAACCAGACGGTTTGTTTATGTACACTTATTTGAATGACATTGATTGGGACGATAAATTTTACACATCGCCCAACAGCACAAATAAAATATGTGTTTGATTGTTTGAAACCCAGCACGGGTGTTGGGATGAAATTTGAAGTTCACTCATCCTGATTGATTAAATATGTCGATCGATTGATTGACAGGCTGTTATAAGCGTTGAATATCTATATTTGATGCTTATACAGTGTAGTGCACTTTGGTTGATGGTTGATTATTTTTCAATGCTATGATATACATGTGTTGTATGAAAATCCATATAATTAACTTTATATGGTAATTGATTGGGCCTCATTCCAATTTGAAAAATAAAGAATATTATAAAATAAAAGTTCATGTGTTGACAGTACTCATTCATTGAGTTTGGTCATGTGTTGAACGAAATATTTTGATAATAACAACTATTTTGAAAAAGAAATATTTGAAATAGAATATTTGAAAATAGAAATTTATGAAGCCGTGTTGATTAGATTGACGCCATTTTGACGTGAACGATATTTATATCGATTTTATTCATCTTAAAAATGAATATTGAAAAACGATTTCGAAATGAATTGAATTGAAAACGATTTCGAAATGAATTGAATTGAGAACGATTTCGAAATGAATTGAATTGAGAACGATTTCGAAATGAATTGAATTGAGAACGATTTCGAAATGAATTGAATTGAAAACGATTTCGAAATGAATTGAATTGAAAACGATTTCGAAATGAATTGAATTGAAAACGATTTCGAAATGAATTGAAAACGATTTCGAAATGAATTGAATTGAAAACGATTTCGAAATGAATTGAATTGAAAACGATTTCGAAATGAATTGAATTGAAAACGATTTCGAAATGAATTGAATTGAAAACGATTTCGAAATGAATTGAATTGAAAACGATTTCGAAATGAATTGAATTGAAAACGATTTCGAAATGAATTGAATTGAAAACGATTTCGAAATGAATTGAATTGAAAACGATTTCGAAATGAATTGAATTGAAAACGAATTCAAATTGAATTGAAAGTGGATTGAAATGAATTCAAATTGAATTGGAATTTGAATTGAATAGAAATGAACTTTGAAACGAATTTATAAAGAAGAATTCAATTTTGCTTTGAATTGAAATGGAAGTTGAAATAGATTTTGAAACGAATTTTAAAACTATTTATATAATTCGTTTTGAATAGAAAATCGACGAAATATATATTATATATATTATATATATAATATAATGGCCTGAATAGAACGCGCCGCGCCGCGGCAGTTCGTGAATTTCGACCATTTATTTCAAATGGACATTGCGGGAGATCCGACCGTCGGATTCTCCTAAACCCGGAACCGTTGGGTTCGTATCGAAAAGAGCTTTCTAACGAATATTAGAAATTAGAAATCTAACGGTTGGATTTGGAATTATGTCCAAATCAAATTCGAAAAAGGTCGCTGTAAGTGCAGTTCGATGGCCGTTAATGGAAATCGACTGTACGGGCCTTGATAAAATTATTAAAAATAGTAATAATTTGTGTAAAATCATAAGAAATGATTTGGGAAGAATTGGGATGAAAAACTCCATATTTGAAAAGATAAAAATAGATTTTTATCGAATTGAACTAGTTTTGAACTAGAATTATAATTCTATTTATTTTTAAATAAATAAACTGAATTTGAAATGGTTTTGAAAATAACCAAAATTTCCAATGATTGCATTGGAGTGGATTTGAATCGAAATTGTCTTCGGAATATTTCGATGTTGGAATTCGTGATATTACAGGTGTTGTTATGGAAATTTGAAAGATATATATTTGTATCGTTATTTCCAATACGACATTTGTTAGTCGTAGAATTCGATATTGAATATAAGCCGATATATTTTCTATTCAGAGCCTTGTATTGAATATCGAATGTGATTTGGGTTTGTCGTGAATGGTGTCTTCACTAACACTGTTCTTGAACCCAGTTGAGAAAAGATTAAATCTTTTATTTAGATTTAATGAAGTGTACCAATTAAATAATATTTAATTGGAATTGATATTGATTTTTGGGTTTATCGTGAACAGTGTTTTAAATAACACTTGTTCTTTAACCCGATAATTAATGAATGTGACTTTGGGTTTATCGTGAACCGTGTTTTAAATGACCCGGATTCTTTAACCCAGTTAACGATTAAAACTAAGTGGAGTTTTAATGAATCTTTAATTAGATTGAAATGGTCGAGAATGGAGTATCACCAGTTTTGCTCCAGGCGATAGTTGAATCTTTAATTAGATTTAAACGTGAAATGGTAATTGAATTTACCGATAACACCGTGGTGTTAGATATGAAGTATAACCAGTTTTACTTCATGGGATGAATAAATTGGGATTGGGAAATGAAAACAAATGATTACTTCGGTAAGGTTCGCTAATCCCGACTAGTTTGAATTGATATTCAAAAGTAGATTAAAGAATAAATTCAAGGAATTTATCTTTGATAAAATTAATGGGAATCTTTCCCTATGAATGTGAAATTTAGAAACTAACTGTCGGTTAGCTAAGCAGAATGGTTTTCTGGATATTGATCTGATGTTGGTTTCGGCCTTCGGGGTTAGTATTTGGGGAATTATTCTCTTGATTAATTTACGGTTAGTGACTAATGAATTGGAATGAGGCGTATGTTGTGTTTGTGTAACACTTTTATAATATATACGCGAGTTATTCGGAAAGACCGGGTTTATCCCATTCTGAATAACTGATACGACGATAAGTCGAAGATGAAGACGATGGTCGAAGACCGGAGGTCTTCACGTCGTTTGGGTCATTACTGATGATCTTGATTGGGCTGTACACCCAAGAAGATGGAAACAGTTAGTGATCGTCCAGACGTACTTGGAGATCGATGGATATGCGGGGTACTAGGTGCCTCCGGTTTCGTTCAGACCCAGGACGGACTTGTAAATGGACTGTGTGTCTGACATCGGATTTCATTCTGTGTGACTGATATCGGTTGCATAGGATGGTTTGCCTGTGTGGCATGCTAAGATGCAAGTGATCGAGGCTTCTGTTGAAAAGCAAAGTCTTGTGGTGATGATCAAAGCAAGGCCTTTGTGGCGTAGCTTTGTGTAACGTTTGATTCGCGAGTTTCACACCCGGTATGAACCAAAAACGGGAGACGGACCTCAGGGAGGACATGCGTTTCTTTCTAGCTAGAAGTGGCGTCAGTGGTTTTACACGCCCTGACGAGTTTGACTTATGTTGTTGTTGCTGTTGCGAGGCGCCTCGGTTATATCGGTTTCGGCCGATGCTTCTGGTCGGCTGACGGACCAGACTTACACCCCATAGGGTGGGGAAACGTAGTGTTCAGGCATAATAATCCACATCGGTGGACCGGCCCTGACGATCTAAAGGCTTGCCTGCGCGCTTGCCTGTGGCTCGGGCTAGAGAGTCACGAATCGGTTGAGGACTATCTTTTGCCTCGGTTCATAGACGGAAATCCAATTTCCAAATACGTGACATTTGCGGTTTCATTTGTAAACCTATATATGGCGACATGATATATGGTACCCATGCCGCCTATGATTGATACTTATGATTTGAAGTTGTTTTATACACTATGCACTTATAATAGTATCAAATGATTTGTTTTATCCGTATCAAGCATGTTTGGCTGTTATAAGGGAAAACCCTATCCTCGGCTGCGTTGCATTGTGTGATGGGACCTGGGTCTTATAACAGCTTCATTTTTCTTTATTTAGCATTGCGCTGTTTGTTTTATGCACCGGTATTCTTGGGAGGAAACCCGTTCCGTGTTATACGGCGTGGTCCCTTGATTTACCTAATGATTTAAAATAAAGATTAATAACTGTTTTAGTTCTCACACCAGTCACATGACTGACCTGGAGTTTATTGTTTTAACCTAAACTCTGGGTGCCCCTATTTTGACACGGGCAGCTAGTAGTTTTGGTTTTGCAGATTTATATTCACAGGATCCTGGTTTACAGCTGGAATGATATCCGGAAAGCTTTGTATCCGTATATCTCTTCTAGTTGTGTATTGTATTACTTTCCGCTGCTATGTATTTAAATTTAATTTAAATCTCTGATATTTCTGTGTAATATTCATTTGTACTCTGTATATTCTTGTAATCTGATGCATTGTTGTGATATACAATGAAATGTTCTTCTGTATGCGTTCTGTTGTGGGTTGTTCTCGAACTATCCGTCGCTTTCCTTTACGGGGAAGTTGCGGGTCTTCACAGTTGGTATCAGAGCTTTGGTTTACAAAGCAGAGAACAAGGCACATTAGAACCATACGAAAGAATTCATCAGATATTGGATTAGTAATATCCAATGGGGATGACTCGTTAGAGATGGGATCAGTAGTATCCTAGAACGAGTGTGAAGAGTATATTTTTCAAATGAAAACAATTTTTGTTTTGAAAATTTAATTCAATTATTCGTATTTGATTATCTATTTATATTGAGTTGGACAGTCCAGTATATAAAGATTTTGCGTATACGTCTGATCCACGTGTATTTGAAATTTTAATATACTGGATAGATATAGAGTCACATTCTAGACACCCGGGGATAATTCTGATGATGTGGCCACATCATCAGTATTTATGTTCGAGTTTCGAAGGTGTGATTTTCTATATATTTCCATTAGGCTGGTGTGAGAACCAAAACTTATATATAACTAGAATTCATTGTTGTGATTTGGCATCAAAAACATGATTTTTTGTGTATGTATCGAAAATTATGAATTTGAAACTTTAATTCACTAATTGATTGATGTTTGTGTTGTTTGCTTATTTGTTTGCTAATTTTTAACCATTTAGCCTAATTGAACCAAATATTGAATTGTATTGAAATTGGTCGCATTTGCTTGCATACATGTATATCTTTTGAACAGGTCATAGCAAGGAGGCTAGAGCAGAGAATAAAATTTGTTTGCCCGACAAATAGGTACATGTTTAATACATAATTTCCTGTTTTGTTTGGGTGATGATGATTTTGTGAGCCTATTGGCTAGCCGCTTGGCTTTTTCTTTTTCTTTTTGAGATCTGAAGGACCGGGGAAGCTATTTGAAATTCCCCGATGCTCCCATTGCAGGGGAGGTTATGGCGAAATTTTTCGAAAATTTAGGGTGTTAGCCAAATTTTTGAAAATTTGAAAATTCTCAGAAACTAAAGAGTTGGAGAATGGAAGCCTGATCGATCGTAGAGCTGAATAATCAAACCACTTTCGACTTTGTTCCTTTTCGGGGACGAAAAGTTTTAAGTGGGGGAGATTGTAACAACCCGTAAAATGCGAGCCAGTTTGAAATTTTTATTTTGGCAATTTTAGCGAATTTTGATTATTTAAAATGAATTATTTTAAATAATATCGGCGAGAAATTTATTTTGAATATAATTAGAACGTATATATTATATACGTCGTCGTTAGAATATATAAATAATTATATATAATAATAAATAGAATTGAAAATGGCGCGGTAGTTCGAAAATTCGATTTCTAATTTCAAATGAATATACAGAATTCAATATAAGTCGGAATTGAACGAAACAAGAAATATTTGAATCTGTATAACTATATCTTTGTAACGAAGTTAACAAACTGAGATTTCATCTTAGAAATGATAAGATATGTCCAGTTTAAAATTAGAAATAGTCGCTGTGGAATTCAGGCCCTTAAAAATGGACATTTTGCAAACGACCTCGGATTTCGACGAAACCAGTTTTGTTGGGTCCGTGGTGTTAAGTTATTGCTAGATTCCAAATTTCATAATTTTTCGAATCAATATGTGAGCGTGGCAAAGGAAAACGCGTTTGACCGGTTTCAGTTGATTTTAAATCGACTGGAAATTGGCCATTTTTCAAACGGTCTCAGAATTCGACGAAACTAGTTTTGTTAGGACCGTATCGTCAATACGAAGCTAGAAAATATTTTTCTGGAATTTTTCTAGTTAGTATGTGACCCCGGTAATTTGAAATGTGCGTTTAAAATTCAATATAATGATTTAAATGAAAATTCAAAAGGAAACTGATTGTAACGATCAAATCAGCTTGCGATACATATCCCATTGTGTTCGGAATGGGGGTAAAACGCTATGGACGACAGGAGGTGGGCCTCGTTTCGAGGTCGTATGTAAAAGTCAACCCTTTTGCAAATTTAAATAATAAAAAAAAAAAAAAAAAATTTAATTTCCCTCTCCCTCCCTTTTCCTTCGTACTGCCCCCCCCCCCCCCGTTCATTCGATACAAACAGAAGAAGAAAAAAAAAGGGAAAGAGAAAATCGCGCCGCCCCTCACCCCCGTTCGTCGATGCCCCCCCAACATCGCCCTTCCTCCCCCGACCAACGCCACCTCCGGCGAGAGACCTCTCCTCCCATCGCCTCTCTCCACTCGAGCAACGGTAGCCCCAAACCCGATCCCCTTCAGCAAACCCTAGCCCGACGCTTCCATGCCACCTCCGACGCCGAGACCAGCGGCGCTAACATCCTGCCTCCACCAGACCCCTCTGCGCCTCCACCCGCCGACCCTAATCCGACTGTAAGTTTAATTTTATTTAGTTTAGTTGATTACTTTATTTATTTAAAGTAATTAGGGGAAAAAAAATGAATGATAAAAATCAGTTTAATATATATATATATAAGATTGCATAAAAATGTTATTTTTATTATGAAATACTTTTAAATGGAAGATATGATTTTTATCAATAAAAAGATATGATTTTTATCAATACCAAAATATGATTTTTATATATTGAACTTTGAACTAAAAATTCGATTTTTATATATTGAACTTTGAACTAAAAATTCGATTTTTATATATTGAACTTTGAAGTAAAAATTCGATTTTTATATATTGAACTTTGAAGTAAAAATTCGATTTTTATATATTGAACTTTGAAGTAAAAATTCGATTTTTATATATTGAACTTTGAACTAAAAATTCGATTTTTATATATTGAACTTTGAACTAAAAATTCGATTTTTATATATTGAACTTTGAAGTAAAAATTCGATTTTTATATATTGAACTTTGAAGTAAAAATTCGATTTTTATATATTGAACTTTGAACTAAAAATTCGATTTTTATATATTGAACTTTGAAATAAAAATTCGATTTTTATATATTGAACTTTGAAATAAAAATTCGGTTTTTATATATGGAATAGCGAAGTAAAAATTCGATTTTTACATATGTAGTGAAAGCGGACAACGAAGGTGACAAAAAGGCGGGAACGACGAAGATTTCTATCAATGAAGTGCCGAGGAGCTAGGATAGCTATCTGTGAGAATTTCTCACCTTTCAATTTCTTTTCTAGTTTTATATATATACTAGGATGCAGACGGTGCTTAGAAGCACCCGACACCCGTCCACAGACCATGGACTTGTTTGTTTGGTTGCGTAGATTAGTTGGATTATTTGATTGAAATTTAATTGTGTGGTGAAATGAATTGATTTGATTGATGTGTGAATGGCGTGGGCCTTCACTAGACCGGGGATAAGGCTAGGCCTCGTCCCGTTTCTAGTATCGTGCCGTTATGCCGCCGAAATTTTCTAAAATGTGTTAGAAAATAAAAATATCATTTTATTGTGTAAATGAATTGAATAGAAATTCATAGGTTGAAATAAAATGTTTTGTCGTTAAAAATATAATTTTTAACGTGAATGTGAGTAAATAAATATTCATTTACAAACCAGACGGTTTGTTTATGTACACTTATTTGAATGACATTGATTGGGACGATAAATTTTACACATCGCCCAACAGCACAAATAAAATATGTGTTTGATTGTTTGAAACCCCGCACGGGTGTTGGGATGAAATTTGAAGTTCACTCATCCTGATTGATTAAATATGTCGATCGATTGATTGACAGGATGTTATAAGCGTTGAATATCTATATTTGATGCTTATACAGTGTAGTGCACTTTGGTTGATGGTTGATTATTTTTCAATGCTATGATATACATGTGTTGTATGAAAATCCATATAATTAACTTTATATGGTAATTGATTGGGCCTCATTCCAATTTGAAAAATAAAGAATATTATAAAATAAAAGTTCATGTGTTGACAGTACTCATTCATTGAGATTGGTCATGTGTTGAACGAAATATTTTGATAATAACAACTATTTTGAAAAAGAAATATTTGAAATAGAATATTTGAAAATAGAAATTTATGAAGCCGTGTTGATTAGATTGACGCCATTTTGACGTGAACGATATTTATATCGATTTTATTCATCTTAAAAATGAATATTGAAAAACGATTTCGAAATGAATTGAATTGAAAACGATTTCGAAATGAATTGAATTGAGAACGATTTCGAAATGAATTGAATTGAGAACGATTTCGAAATGAATTGAATTGAAAACGATTTCGAAATGAATTGAATTGAAAACGATTTCGAAATGAATTGAATTGAAAACGATTTCGAAATGAATTGAATTGAAAACGATTTCGAAATGAATTGAATTGAAAACGATTTCGAAATGAATTGAATTGAAAACGATTTCGAAATGAATTGAATTGAAAACGATTTCGAAATGAATTGAATTGAAAACGATTTCGAAATGAATTGAATTGAAAACGATTTCGAAATGAATTGAATTGAAAACGATTTCGAAATGAATTGAATTGAAAACGAATTCAAATTGAATTGAAAGTGGATTGAAATGAATTCAAATTGAATTGGAATTTGAATTGAATAGAAATGAACTTTGAAACGAATTTATAAAGAAGAATTCAATTTTGCTTTGAATTGAAATGGAAGTTGAAATAGATTTTGAAACGAATTTTAAAACTATTTATATAATTCGTTTTGAATAGAAAATCGACGAAATATATATTATATATATTATATATATAATATAATGGCCTGAATAGAACGCGCCGCGCCGCGGCAGTTCGTGAATTTCGACCATTTATTTCAAATGGACATTGCGGGAGATCCGACCGTCGGATTCTCCTAAAACCGGAACCGTTGTGTTCGTATCGAAAAGAGCTTTCTAACGAATATTAGAAATTAGAAATCTAACGGTTGGATTTGGAATTATGTCCAAATCAAATTCGAAAAAGGTCGCTGTAAGTGCAGTTCGATGGCCGTTAATGGAAATCGACTATACGGGCCTTGATAAAATTATTAAAAATAGTAATAATTTGTGTAAAATCATAAGAAATGATTTGGGAAGAATTGGGATGAAAAACTCCATATTTGAAAAGATAAAAATAGATTTTTATCGAATTGAACTAGTTTTGAACTAGAATTATAATTCTATTTATTTTTAAATAAATAAACTGAATTTGAAATGGTTTTGAAAATAACCAAAATTTCCAATGATTGCATTGGAGTGGATTTGAATCGAAATTGTCTTCGGAATATTTCGATGTTGGAATTCGTGATATTACAGGTGTTGTTATGGAAATTTGAAAGATATATATTTGTATCGTTATTTCCAATACGACATTTGTTAGTCGTAGAATTCGATATTGAATATAAGCCGATATATTTTCTATTCAGAGCCTTGTATTGAATATCGAATGTGATTTGGGTTTGTCGTGAATGGTGTCTTCACTAACACTGTTCTTGAACCCAGTTGAGAAAAGATTAAATCTTTTATTTAGATTTAATGAAGTGTACCAATTAAATAATATTTAATTGGAATTGATATTGATTTTTGGGTTTATCGTGAACAGTGTTTTAAATAACACTTGTTCTTTAACCCGATAATTAATGAATGTGACTTTGGGTTTATCGTGAACCGTGTTTTAAATGACCCGGATTCTTTAACCCAGTTAACGATTAAAACTAAGTGGAGTTTTAATGAATCTTTAATTAGATTGAAATGGTCGAGAATGGAGTATCACCAGTTTTGCTCCAGGCGATAGTTGAATCTTTAATTAGATTTAAACGTGAAATGGTAATTGAATTTACCGATAACACCGTGGTGTTAGATATGAAGTATAACCAGTTTTACTTCATGGGATGAATAGGTTGGGATTGGGAAATGAAAACAAATGATTACTTCGGTAAGGTTCGCTAATCCCGACTAGTTTGAATTGATATTCAAAAGTAGATTAAAGAATAAATTCAAGGAATTTATCTTTGATAAAATTAATGGGAATCTTTCCTTATGAATGTGAAATTTAGAAACTAACTGTCGGTTAGCTAAGCAGAATGGTTTTCTGGATATTGATCTGATGTTGGTTTCGGCCTTCGGGGTTAATATTTGGGGAATTATTCTCTTGATTAATTTACGGTTAGTGACTAATGAATTGGAATGAGGCGTATGTTGTGTTTGTGTAACACTTTTATAATATATACGCGAGTTATTCGGAAAGACCGGGTTTATCCCATTCTGAATAACTGATACGACGATAAGTCGAAGATGAAGACGATGGTCGAAGACCGGAGGTCTTCACGTCGTTTGGGTCATTACTGATGATCTTGATTGGGCTGTACACCCAAGAAGATGGAAACAGTTAGTGATCGTCCAGACGTACTTGGAGATCGATGGATATGCGGGGTACTAGGTGCCTCCGGTTTCGTTCAGACCCAGGACGGACTTGTAAATGGACTGTGTGTCTGACATCGGATTTCATTCTGTGTGACTGATATCGGTTGCATAGGATGGTTTGCCTGTGTGGCATGCTAAGATGCAAGTGATCGAGGCTTCTGTTGAAAAGCAAAGTCTTGTGGTGATGATCAAAGCAAGGCCTTTGTGGCGTAGCTTTGTGTAACGTTTGATTCGCGAGTTTCACACCCGGTATGAACCAAAAACGGGAGACGGACCTCAGGGAGGACTTGCGTTTCTTTCTAGCTAGAAGTGGCGTCAGTGGTTTTACACGCCCTGACGAGTTTGACTTATGTTGTTGTTGCTGTTGCGAGGCGCCTCGGTTATATCGGTTTCGGCCGATGCTTCTGGTCGGCTGACGGACCAGACTTACACCCCATAGGGTGGGGAAACGTAGTGTTCAGGCATAATAATCCACATCGGTGGACCGGCCCTGACGATCTAAAGGCTTGCCTGCGCGCTTGCCTGTGGCTCGGGCTAGAGAGTCACGAATCGGTTGAGGACTATCTTTTGCCTCGGTTCATAGACGGAAATCCAATTTCCAAATACGTGACATTTGCGGTTTCATTTGTAAACCTATATATGGCGACATGATATATGGTACCCATGCCGCCTATGATTGATACTTATGATTTGAAGTTGTTTTATACACTATGCACTTATAATAGTATCAAATGATTTGTTTTATCCGTATCAAGCATGTTTGGCTGTTATAAGGGAAAACCCTATCCTCGGCTGCGTTGCATTGTGTGATGGGACCTGGGTCTTATAACAGCTTCATTTTTCTTTATTTAGCATTGCGCTGTTTGTTTTATGCACCGGTATTCTTGGGAGGAAACCCGTTCCGTGTTATACGGCGTGGTCCCTTGATTTACCTAATGATTTAAAATAAAGATTAATAACTGTTTTAGTTCTCACACCAGTCACATGACTGACCTGGAGTTTATTGTTTTAACCTAAACTCTGGGTGCCCCTATTTTGACACGGGCAGCTAGTAGTTTTGGTTTTGCAGATTTATATTCACAGGATCCTGGTTTACAGCTGGAATGATATCCGGAAAGCTTTGTATCCGTATATCTCTTCTAGTTGTGTATTGTATTACTTTCCGCTGCTATGTATTTAAATGTAATTTAAATCTCTGATATTTCTGTGTAATATTCATTTGTACTCTGTATATTCTTGTAATCTGATGCATTGTTGTGATATACAATGAAATGTTCTTCTGTATGCGTTCTGTTGTGGGTTGTTCTCGAACTATCCGTCGCTTTCCTTTACGGGGAAGTTGCGGGTCTTCACAATAGACAATAATCTGATCCTAGTTGGTTATGCTGATGCAGGTTATCTTTCTGATCCACATAAAGAAAGATCACAAACAGGATATGTGTTTACTAACAGCAATGCAGCTATTTCATGGCAATCTACAAAGCAAACATTGGTAGCAACATCATCTAATCATTCTGAAATACTAGCACTACATGAAGTAAGTCGACAATGTATTTGGTTGAGATCATTAATCGAACACAATCGAAACACATGTCAACTTCCCTCAACAACAGAAAGATCATCCATCATTTATGAAGACAATGCCGCATGCGTAGCTCAGATTCAAGCAGGATATATCAAGGGTGATAGGACAAAGCACATTTCTCCCAAATTCTTCTTCACACATGAACTTCAAAAGGACAATAAAATAGAAGTGAAGCAAATTCAGTCTCAAGAAAATCCAGTAGATTTATTCACTAAAGCACTTCCAAAGTCAATATTTCAGAAGATGGTTTATAAAATTGGTATGCGTCATTTGCATCACAAAACTATTCGAATAATGCTTTATGAATCAGGGGGATCATATATAATGCTATAGTGTACTCTTTTCCTTCACTAATATTTTTCCCATTGGGTTTTTGTTAGTAAGGATTTTAGCGAGGCATTATTTTGATCTAGAAGTATCAACCCTCATTGAAACATATTGTCAATATGTTAACTAGAGATGAAATAAATTGTACTCTTTTCCTTGTTTATGATTTTTCCCACAGGGTTTTTCATAAAAACGTTTTTAATGAGGCAATTGATCTTATCATCTTTGCATACGCATATTCAAGGGAGAGTGTTGTAATATGTATGTTTTCAAGGGTGAATACGCTTAATGCAAGGGACACTATTGTAATTGATGAGACATGTAAAGCCTATAAATAGAGAGCTTGTGTATGTTGTACAGAGATCTGAATAAAAAAATGTCTTCTCTCTATTATTTCTTCTGTTTTATGTTCATTTTATAACATTTATTCAAATATTCTTTTCACAATTTAAACCAAATTAAGGTTTTCCAAACTAGTCGGGATTAGCGAACCTTACCAAAATAATCGTTTATTGTATTTCCCAATCCCAACCTATTCATCCCATAGAGCATAACTGGTAGCACTCCATATCTAACACCGCAGTGTTATTGGTAAAATTAATTACCATTTTAGGTTCAAATTTAATTAAAGAACTAACTATCGCTTGGAGAAAAACTGGTGATACTCCATTCTCGATCATTTCCCAAATTTGAAAATTTAAATTATCACATTCACATTTCGATCTAATTAAAGATTCAATAAAACTTCACTTAGTTTTAATCTTCTAACAATCATTATTTAATAATTATTTAACTTTAGAAAATAAATTTTGTCTTTAACTGGTTAAAGAACTAATGTCATTTAAAACATAGTTCACGACAAACCCCAAAATCACATTCCATTAATTATGGAATCTTCATGGGAAACAGATCAATATATAATCGATATCAATTTCCGTATCCGACTAATAATATAAATGGAATAATGACATAGCCTTTTAAATTCAATATATAGTAACAGTCTTCCTCCACAAAAGCTCACTTCGATTATTACCAAATCGAATTCCGTTCAATTCCAATTTATTTTACTAAATTGAAAAACTTTACTTTGGAAAATTTCCATTAAATCTTAATTAAAAGATTTATAAATTCCAAATCAGATTTCACTGTTAGTTTGAGTTAAAGAATGAATGTCATCTAAAACACCGTTCACAATAAACCCAAAATCACTTTCCATTTTAATCCAATTACCAAATATAACTGGAAACTCTAATAATCTTAATTAAAATATTTATTCTTTTCACACAGGGTTTAAGAATAGTGTTACTGAAGACACAATTCACGACAAACCCAAAATCCAATTCAATATTAGATATAAGGCTCTAAACAAAAATTATATCGGCTTATATTCAATATCAAATTCCGAAACCAACACATATCGTATGGGGAATAATGATATATATCAATCTTCCAAATTCCTTCACAATATCCGTATAGTCATGGAATCTAATATCGAAATATCACGAAGATAATTTCTATTCAAATCCATTCCAATTTATACCTTGGAAAATTCTGGTTAAATTAAACCATTTACAAACCCAATTTATTTATTTAAAAACATTGGATTATCATTCTAGTTAATAACTAGTTCATTTTGATAAAAAATTATATTTTTATCTTTACAAATGTGGAATTTTTCATCCAAATTATTTCCAAATCATTAATTATGATTTTACACAAATTATTAATATTTTTAATAATTTTATCAAGGTCTGTACCGTCGGTTTCCACTAACGGCCACTGAACTACATCCATAATGACCTTTTCCAAATCTGATTTTGACGTATCTCCAAATCCAACCATTAGATTTTAAATCTCTTATATTCATTAGAAATCTCTTTTCGATACGAACCCAACGATTCCGATTTCAGGAGAATCCGACAGTCGGATCTCCCGTAATGTCCATTCGAAGTTAATTGTTGTAATCCGCGAACAATCGCAGCGTGAATTGTTCTATTCAAGCCACTAATATATATATATATATCTATGTATGTATGTATGTATATGTATATATATATGTATGTATACGTATATATATAATATTATATATATTTCATCGATTTCCATTTAAAACATATTTTATAAACTCGTTTATAAATTCATTTCAAAACGGTTTCAACTTCATTTCAATTTTCAAATCAAAATTGAATATTTCTTAAAAAATTCGTTTTAAATTCATTTTAAAACCATTTCTACTTCATTTCAGTTTTTCAAATCAAAATTGAATATTTCTTAATAAATTCGTTTTAAATTCATTTTAAAACGATTTCTACGTCATTTCAGTTTTCAAATCAAAATTGAATATTTCTTATCATTATAATATTAAAATGATAATATTTTCAAAATATCTAATTTTTATTATACATTGGATATTATTTAAAAATATTCGTTAATTATGAATTGGAATCAGACTCAATCAATTACCATATAACTTCAGTTATATGGATTTCATACATCGCATGTATACAACGATAATGATAAACAATCATCAAAAATTCATACAACATCCAGAGTGCATTTTACCACTGTATAAGCATTAAAATAAATAAATAACGCTTATACAGTCTGCCAACCCATCGATTGACATACAACTAAATAATTGGGATTAGTGTACGTCCAATACCATCCCAATACCCGTGTGGGGATTCAATCAACAAACACATATTTTATTTGTGTAGTTGGGCGATGTGTAAAATTTATCATCCCTATCAATGTCTGTTAAATGGGTGTACATAAACAAATTGTCTTATTTGTAAATGAATATTTATTTCAACACTTGACTATTTTACATAGTTTTGTTACACATAAAAAATGATGTTTCTAATGATTAAACATTTTATTTAATCACATGAATATTTACAACCACAATACAGTCAATTTTACAACCACAATCAAATCAGACAAATTATCCATGGTTTGTACAATAAATAGTGTCAGGAGCTACTAAGCCCCGTTTGCAACCTAGGATATATTTAACTGTAAAATAATTTAAGTGAGAAGAATTTCTCACATTGGGCTCCACTCCGTCAGTCTTTAAAGGACGATGGTTTGGATTCCGTTTTGCTTCCAGTCGGTTCCATTGCAATCTGTTTCACGCGGTTTATGTTAAAAATCACATTTTTAAACAATGATCTTTATAAATTAAAATCACATTTTTAATATGCTATATATATATATTAAAAATCATATTTTTATCTATGCTATGTATATATAAAAATAATATTTTTATATTGCTATTTATATTTTAAAAACAATCCTTTTTCTATTTTAAAAATCACATTTTTAATGCAGTGTTATTTATATGAAATAATATTTTTATTTTAACTCTATATATATATATATAAATCATATTTTTATTTTAACTCTCTATATATAAAAATTGTATTTTTTTTAAAACCATGCCATTTTTAATTTAAAAAATCCATTTTTAACACTACTAATTATATTTTTAAAAATCCATGTTTTTTTTATTTAAACTATTTCATAATAAAAATTACATTTTTAAAACAATGTTTTCTATATATAAAATATTACATTTTTATAAATTCTGTTTCGTATTAAAAATCAGATTTTTTTATAAAGCTATTTCATTAAAAAAATCAAATTTAAAAGTAAAAAGGCTCACTGTTTTTCTCTTCTACGTGAACTGCTTGTAATAATTCTCTATATATCGATCTGCTGCCGTCGAACTGGCCTCGTCACCTAGGGTTAGGAATCACCACCGCCATGCCCAACCGGAACGCCATGCAACACCGCCTCCCGACCGCCGTCGCACGCACCGCCACCTCCTCGAATTGCATGGGGCTTGATGGACCCTGAACGTCGGAAACAACTGTGAATGACACATCCTTCGGGTGCAAATTCAAACAGATTTCACAATGAAAATCGATCATCACCGCATAGACCGTAAAAGCACGGGATTCACATCAATTTTCGTTTTCGATTTGTGATTTAATCCGTTGTGGATTGAAAGTTTTTAAAGAATCAAATATTGAAAAATATTCGCCTTTGATTTTCTTTGGAGGCAACAACGAGAAATTTTGACCGTGATTTATTACTTTAACTAGGGTTTGACCTAGTGAATATATATACCCTTTTTTTTTAATTTAATTCCAATATAACTCGTGTATCGTTCCGAACTCCAAACGAACCCCAACGACTATCGCCCCAAACCAAATACCCCTATTCCGGATGCAATGGGATATGTTTTGTAACAACCCGGAATTTGGAGCCAATTTAAAATTTTATTTTAAGGAAATTTTGTTAAAAAAATGCGTCAGAATTTAAAATTTTCGTTATTAAACTATTAAAGGAAAAAGAAAAAAAAGTGTATACAATAAAATTCCTTTTTATTTGTATATGTGATCCTAACATCATTTTTTTTCATAAATAAACAAATTGATTGGAAAGGATAATTAATTAAATCTTATATATAGTCACTTTGCCCTCTCCCTTTAATGTAGATTTTAAAAACATCTCCCTTTCTTAAATCCATTTAATCCATGATACTATAAAAATTATCTGAAAATGGTAAGTTGCCTATGTTGCACTATAAAATCAAAATTAATGGCACTGAAATGGCAAGAATTGACTTTTGTTAGAAACATCTTTCCAAGTAAAAATTATTGCACCTAAAAACAGAAAGAAATAATTATAGGATGAACTCATGTCAATTAGAATAATCTTTTTCTAGATTATCAATATGAAAGGAAAAGAAAAAAATATTAGCCATAAAACATTAATACTAATCAATCACTCCACTATTAAAAGTACATGTAGAGTTATGAGTTTGTCGCCATGTCAAAAGTTTTCCTAATATAACAAACTAATCATATATTATGCAACACCTTTTTCCATCCGTGCCTGCTTTACTATTCTAAAAGAAGTATATTTTCTTCACTAACTTATTCGTTATATTTAGACACATTCTTAATTCTCTATCGATCACACTTGGCTAAACATCCTTTTATGCCAACGCTGCAAGAACTTGATATAATGCTACAAAGTCAAGCACACGTTGTAATTAGTATTTGGTATGCTTATATTAATTTATAAATGGAAATTATGTAATATAATATATTTATACGCTACATTATTCCATTAGTCTTTCATTTTCAAGCACGTTTTTTTTTTAATTTATTAAACGCAATACATTCATTCCTTTGTTAACCATTTAATGCATGTGGTCCATGTCCTAAATGAAGGCAAGCCATGGTTTATATTTTTTCAATTTATGTGAAAACTTTTACCCTTTTAAATCTGGAAATACACGTCGCATATTTATTTATTTATATAAAAAGGTTAAGTTAATTAAATGAATAATTAAAGACGCATGAAATGGTTCAAATTCATTTAGAAACAAAACTATGCCACTTATTTCCCCTTTCTTCTCTTTGTTATTTACGTTTGAAATTTGAATGAAAAATAATTAAATAGAATAAAACATAAAGGGTTAAAAAGAGAATTAAATAAATTTATAAATACCCTAAAATTAATCCATAACCCTAATTTCAGAAAACAAACATAGCCGCCGCCCCTTCTCTTTTCAATGGTTGAAATGCTCTCTCATTCTTCCTCATTTTTCTTTCAATATAGTCGATGGTTTCCAAAATTTCTAAAGGGAAAGGTGTACAGCTAGGGGAGCTCGTCACAACCAACGGTTGAGATCAATTCTTATGCGCTTATTTATGGGAAATCGAGCTTCAAAGTGGCAGCGTTCGCATCAATTTTCGTGGAGACGGGGAGCAATTGGGTTCATGGTGACATGCAATTCACATAGAAGAGGAAGAAGAAGTTAGCGGCCTTGTTTTGTGCTAATCAATGTATTAAGGTTTAAATAAAAAATTAATTTAATTTAATTGTGTAAGGTTATAAAATGAATAACTTATTCATATATCCTCAGAACTAAGTGTCGTTCGAAACGTTAGAATCGTGGGATCCAACTCTACAACCCAGAACAGACCAGATCTGAAACTGAGAATGTTGGGAATCCAGAAAAATAGCAATGTGAGATTTCTATTTTATGATTCAAATTAATTATTTACTAAAATGTGAAATTTATATTTATTTCATAAAGTTCACGTGATGTTGTATATCTTTATTGAAATGTTGGTTGTGGTGTGGTGTGGCTTGAATTGAAATTTTGGTATGTTCGATTTTGGTTATAATAATGAAAATGAATTGTGATTGTGGTGGAAATATATTTTAGTGTAATGAATAAATTTGTTTATGTTTTAAATAGTAAAACATGAATACATTGGAAACCACATTTAAATGTGAAGTATGTTAATAAAATAGTTCGTGTTAGAAAACTTGGTTTACATTAAAAATTATATTTTAATGTATTGAATATACATAAACATTTGTTCGTGTTTAGAAAATAAGTTTTACATTAAAATTATATTTTAATGTATTGAATGTACATAAATATTTGTTCGCATTTAGGAAACAAGTTTCACGTTAAAATTATATTTTAATGTTAAGAATGTACATAAGAATTTGTTCATATTAGGAAAACACGTTTCACATTAAATTCACATTTTAATGTTATGAAGGTAAACAAATTTTGTTATAGGAAACATCATTTCAAAAACTTTATTTTCAGTGTAATGAATAGATTTACAAAATTGTACATGTTATGAGATGAAACATGTTTTTACACTAAACTTTATTTTAATAAGATGATCATTTCTAAATAAAAATGTGCACACATTAACTTTACATTTTTAATGTTAATAAGACATTAAAAAGAATCATTGTCATGTTAAATTACTTTCACATTGGAATTCATATTTCAACGTAAAAGGATCATTATAAAACATGTATTTTCATTGTCATTTGTTACCATAAAATGGATTAAAACAAAAAGAATGTCTTTTTATCATCACTTGTTTTACAATATAAAGAATGAAATAAAGAGACTAGGTTTCATTATGTCATTTAACAAAAAGGGTAGAATACTATAAATTCTCCATGTTTTAAACTTATAAATCATGTTTACATTAAAACATATATTTTAATATAATGAATGGTTTAACAAAATTTGTTCATGTTTTAAAATGTAAAACATGGTAACATTAAAAACTCTAGTTTAATGCAATATATGAAAAGAACTTTTTTTTGTCATAAACGTTAGTATTAGAATAAAAGAACACTTTTGTCAAAATGCTTAGTTAGAATTAAAACATCGCTTTCGTTAAAAGTGTTTATCTAGAAATAAACTAGTCATTTGTTTAAGGTTAGAATTAACATGTCATTTAAATAAAAACATGTTATGTAAAAACATGTTTTCATTTAAAACTCATATTTTAAATGTCATGAACATAATATAGAAAAAGTCATGTTTTAAATACAAACATGTTTACATTTAAAATTTCACATTTTAAATGTAATGTTAGAGTACATAGAAAAGTCACATTTTTATTTTAAAATGTTGCATTTGATCAAAAATGCCTTTTAAGTTATAAAATGTTGTATTAATATGTCATTTTGTTGAGAATAGTTAATTAGAATAAAAATATCATTTATGTTAGCATTCAAAGAACGACATTTATGTTAGAATTAAAAGAACATTTATGTTAGAAATAAACATTTATGTTGGAATTCAAAAATATGCTACACTCCCATTAACAAGTTTCCTGACTTGTTTATGTTGATTGGGACGATAATTTTTACACATCGCCCAAGTGCACAAATAATTTATTTAATTATTTGTTATATGTTACGTGTTGGTTGAAAACCCCACACAGGTCTTGGGATGATATTCACACATCTCCCTTGTGATTAGTTTTAAGCATTATTTATTTGACGCTTATACAGTATTAATATTCACTTTGGATGTTTGGATGTTATTAATGATTTTTATCATTAGTGTAGAATACATTGCGGTGTTTGAAATCCATATAATTAGATTATATGGTAACTGTTGGGTCCTATTCCAATTTTGAATTAAAAGAATATTTTAATATAATATTCAGTTAAAAGAAATCAAATAATGGTTTTGATCTTTTAAAGTTCAAAGGATTGAGTTAAAAATATGAAACGGGTCATGACACGAGGTTAAGCCCAACTTATGGGATAAGTGCCCGGAACCAACCGGCATATCCAGCATCCATAAGTCACAGGCTTAATGTGGGAGGTCTGACCCAGTATAAAATACAAATCAATAAGAAATTGAATTGGCCTATTTAATCTGTTTTAAATAGAAACGCCGTTTTAAACCAAACGTGTTTACCGATTTAACGTATTCATTTTAAAATGAATATTAAAAAGAAGTGATTTGTAAACTTAATATTTTAGAAATATTAATATTTTTAAATATGATAAGAAAATAAAACATTCAAATTAGACTTTAAATTGAGATAAAGTTAAAACTGTTTTAAGGCGAATTTATTAATATTTTATAAAGTACATTTTAAATAGAAATTGACGATATAATATATATTAAATATATATATATATATATATATATATATATATATATATATTTAATGGCCTGAATAGAACGCGCCGCGCAACGACCGTTCGTGAATTTCGACCATTAACTTTAAATGGACGTAACGGGAGATCCGACCGTCGGATTCTCCTAAAACCGGAACCGTTGGGTTCGTATCGAAAAGAGGTTTTCAATGAATATAAGAGTTATAAAATCTAACGGTTGGATTTGGAATTGTGTCCAAATCAAATTTAGAAAAGGTCGCTATGGATGCAGTTCGGTGGCCGTTATTGGAAACCGACTGTACGAGCGAAAATAATTTTTTTAAAACTATGGAAATATTATGAAAAATCATAATAAATGATTTAAAGGGAATTTAGATGAAAATTTCCAATAGTGAAGAGATAAAAATATATTTTATCGATATGAACTAGTTATTAACTAGAACAAATCTTATAATTAAGATTTAATAAAGTTTTCAAATAAGTTAATATTTACTTGGAATTAAATAGAATAAATTGGATTTTTGGGTTGTCGTGAATGGTGTCTTAAATAACACTGTTCTTATCCCTAGTTGAGAAAAGAATAAATCTTTTAATCAAGATTTTTAGAGTTTCAATCATATTTGATAATTGGAATAAAATGAAATGTAAGTTGGATTTATCGTGAACAGTGTTTTAAACGACACTTGTTCTTTAACCCAGTTTGCAGTGGAATATAATTTGGGATTTATGAATCTTTTATTAAGATTTAAAATGGAATATTTTCCAAGAGTAAAGTTTTCCAATTTAATATATTAAATTGGGATTAAATGGAATTTGATTTAATAATATTCGAGATGAGCTTCTGTAAAAGAAGGCCGTTAATATATATGGAATTTAAAAGGCTTTGCCGTTATTCCATTTATATTAATAGCCCGATACAGAAATTCGTATCGATTATACATTGGTCTGATTTCTATGAAAATCCCCTATTTAATGGAGACGAATTTGAGTTTATCGTGAACAATGTTTTAAATGACATTAGTTCTTTAACTCAAATAAGGATAAGATTAATTTCTTAAAATTAAATAATCATTAAATAATGATTTTGATATTTAAAACCAAATTGGAGTTTTTAATAAATCTTTAAAAGAAAAGATTTAAGAATAAACTTAAAGGATTTATCTTTGATAGAATAATACGAATATTTTATTAGAAGAATATTCTTAATTGGAATGTGGCGTTGGATGTGTTTTTATAGTACTTGATTTTAATTATAAAATACGTGAGTTATTCGGGAATAACGGGTTTAACCCATTCCGAGTAATTACTACACCAATGAAGAGTCAAAGATGAAGACGGTGGTTGAAGACCGACGATCTTCACATCGGATGGATGTGTTGCTACAGAGACCCTTGATGGGAGTAGCTACCTTGAAGGGGCTTCAGTGGTGGCCGTCCGGACTATTGTTGATTGTTCGGATTTGGTTTTCGCTCAGACCTAGAGCATAAGCTAGTAAATGGATGCGTGTCCGACATTGGATTTCGTTCCATGTGAATTAAATCGATTTCTGTTAATGTATGTCTGTTTGGTGGTGGAGGATTTATTCTCCACTTAACACCCTAGTATATATTAATAGTGATTGATCGCATGGCGTGAATTGTCAATGTGGCACGCCAAGATGCAAATGATCAAGGATTTTGTTGAAAAGCAGGGCCAATGGGATGATCAAAGCATAGCCTATTACGACATATCTTTGTGTATATCGTGACTTCGCGAGCCACACACCCCGGTATGAGTCAAAAACGGGATATGGACCGTAGGGAGTGCACACGTTTCATTCTAGCTAGTGGTAGTGTCAGTGCTTTAACATGGCCCGGCATTTTACTTATGCGGATGATGGATTTTGAGGCGCCTCGGATTTTTATAGGCCGATAGTGGTCATATTATAGGTTCAAAGGAACCGGGAAACTTGTGTTCAGGCATAACCAATCCACTGCCGGTAGGCGGGGACCGGCCCTACCGCATCCAAGGGTTCACTGCGGGGAATCCTGAGGCATTTGCTAGAGTGTCTCGAATCGGAGAGGAGCTTGCACCTAGCCTCGACTCATGATGGAAATCCAATTTCCAATACGACCTTGCGGTTTTGAATGTAGAACTAGTATGGCGGCATGATATATGGTACCCATGTCGTCTATGATTAATACATTATGATTGAAATGTTTTTATTAGAATATATACACACTAATACTAAATCCATTTTGCCGTATCAAGCATCTTTTGACCATTATAAGGTAAAACCCTCTCCTCCGGTTTGCGTTGCATTGTGTGATGGGACTTGTGTCTTATAATGGTTTCATTTTTTCTAAAAAGCATTGCGTTGTTTAACGTTTTTACTTTATTTTATGCACTGGCAATCCAATGGAGTAAACCCGTTCCGGGTTAGCGGCGTGGTCCTGTGATTAGCCTTATTATTAGATAAGTTAAGTTAAGATTTCTCATACCAGTCCTATGACTGACCTGTAGTTTGTTCACTGGCAAACTCGGGTGCCCTTATTTTCCACATGGGCAGTCGAGTAGCATTTTGCAGATTTATTTACAGGATCCTAGTTTACAGCTGAAGCGGTATTCGGAAAGCTCTGTATCCGTGTATTTCTTCCAGTTGTATATTTGTATTATTTTTCCGCTGCTATTTAAGTGTAATTTAAACTCTGATATTATTGTATTTCTATTTCTGTAATAAGTATTCATACCATATTATATTCTTGTACTCTGATGTAATTGTTGTAATCAGCAATAAAATGCTCTTTAGTTTGTGTTCTAATGTGTGTTGTTCTCAAAGCAATCCAGCCTTTTCTTTACGGGGAAGTTTGGGTCGTTTCATGTTTCGTAAGCCAATTCGACTGTTTCAATTGGTTTTTCTTTAAATTAAAATATAAATCAATATATATTGAATTTGAACGTACATTTTAATTTACCGGGGCCACATACTGACTCCAAAAATTCCATAAAAATAAATCTAGCTATGTTTTGATGATACTGTCCTAACAAAACTAATTTTGTTGAATTTGGAGACCGCTTGAAAAAGGGCCATTTTCTGGTCGATCCAATTCAAACTAAATTTGCCAAACACGTTTTAATTATTACGCTCACATATAAATTACAAAAATTATGAAAATTGGAATCTAGTAATAATTTGACATTGCGGATCCAACAAAAGTGGTTTCATTGAAAACGGAGGTCGTTTGTGTATATAAATTTGATATCAACTATTTTAAATTTTAAACTGGACATAACTTTCAATTATTGAAGTGAAATCTTAATTTCTTACAGTTGTTAGAAAGATATAATTAAACAGATTAAAATATTTCTAATTTTACTGAAATCCGATTTATTTTTTATCCAATGCATTCAAATGAAATTTAAAATCAAATTTTCAAACTGTCGCGCCATTTCAGGCTCGTTATATAATTAAAATAAATTTATACGTTCTAATTCTATTCAAAATAAATTTTTAGTCGTTATTATTTAAAATAAATCATTTTAAATATTCAAAATCAATTAAAATAGCTAAAATAAAAATTTTAAATTGGTTATGAAAATCTGGGTTGTTACAAGTTCAATATCCCTTTTTAAAATATAATCCTTATTATTATGAACATTTCCTAAGAATGTTTTTATATACTTATTCCTAATCAAATAATTATTTGTTTTAGGCACCTATATACTAACAGTTTTAGAAACATTTTTCTTTATCGAAGGTGTTACTGGCTTGCTAGCATTAGGCTTCTTTTTATATGACTTCTTTGAAATATCAAGTTTCTGAATATATCCTAGACCTTTCTTGCTAGATACAGGTTGAGAATTTTCAATATTATTAGATAAATTCTTCCTTCCTTTATTAAAATTAGTGGCATTTTTAGTAATATCAACCTATTTAATCTTTAGGCTAGAATTATCTAATTCTATTATTTTAATTCCAATATTTAACTCATGATTCTCATAGGCAAGCAAATTATTCTTTTCTTTTTGAGTTTCAATTTCTTGACCCAATAAGGAAAGTTGAGAATTTGCAGTAAATAGAGGTTCTTGAAGTTTTCTAATTTCATCTTCTATTATCACGTTTTCATCTTTCCGTACATATCTTTCAAATTTTGCCTTTTTCTAATCTTCATTAGCTTGTTTAAACTTTCTTTTAAAATTATTTCTAGATTCTAATAATTTTATATTTGTTTCTATCATATCTTCAAAAGTAAAATCAATAACCTCAGTTTCTTTAGCCATGAAGCACATGTTAGCTTGTTCATCATCGCTTTCGCTATCACTATCACTTTCAGAAGATGAAGAATCTGAATCATTCCAAGTTACAGAAGAAGCTCGCTTTTTTATTTCACTTTCTTGTTTTTGTTGTGATGCTCTTTTTTCTGTTCCGTACAATCTTTTTGATAATGTGCTTTTTTGGGACAATTATAGCATTCAACCGCTGATGAAGAGGCTTTGTTGTTATTTTTGATATTTTTCTTTCCATTATTTTTGAATCCTTTCTTGTATTTCAAAAAGTTTCTGAAACTTTTGGCAATGAAAGTTAGGTCTTCTTCATCTGAATCAAATTCATCTTTTCAGCATGAAAAGCTTAGTTCTGTTTGTTTTATGCATGAACTCTTTTTGTCTGCAAATTAACTTCGTACGACAATAGATTTCCTATTAGCTCTTCTAGTTTCATGGCTGAAAGATCATTAGCTTCTTCAATAGTCAAGACCTTCCATTCCTAATCTTCCATTGAAGAGTTTAGAATTTTTGATACTATATCAAAATCAGGCTATTTTTCTCTTAAGCTCAATAATGAATGACAAATGTTTTGAAATCTAGAATACATATCATTGATAGATTCATTTTCATTCATTTTAAAATTATGAAATTGATTTTTAAGCATGGAAATATTGCTTTGTTTAACCTTGCTTGTTCCTTCATGTGTTACTTTGAGTGTTTGCCAAATCAAATATGCAGTATTACACTTACAGATTCAGTTAAACTCATTATATCCAACGAATAATGTAACATATTCTTAGCATTAGTAGTAGCATCAATTTTTTGTGAATTTGAACATTTGGAATAAATAATAGTAGAAATATTATATTCATTCTGAGTAATATTCCAAGTTTCAAATCCATTTGCTTGCATCTAAATTCTCATACATGTAGCCCAGTAATTATAGTTTATGAAATTAAAATTTGGAGGTTGTGCAGTAGATTGACCTTTTGTGAACTTGCGTTATTTTTGGTGTAAGTGTTTGTGTAATTTTCCATTTTATCGAGATATCAAATAACTATTTTACGGTTGCAAGATGTCCTGCTCCGATACAAAATGAAAAGATTGTTAGAGTAGGATCAAGTAATATGAAATAAAATGACTAAGCGGAAGTGTTGATAATGTGATATTCTAATCTATGCAATAGTTATGCAAGTAAAAATTTAAGGAACCAAAAATTATGATATCACAGACAAGCAGTATGTAAATGCAGTGAATAAAAATAAACGACACCAATAATTTTTATGCTGGTTCGGAGCACCGTCCTACATCCAGTCCCAAACTCCTTTTGGAATTTTACTAAGAAAAACCCTCACTTCACCCGGAGGAACAGGTTAACACACACCCGAGCAGCCGAACGGGATTCCTTGCCTGAGCAGCGGAATAGGACTTCAACAATATAGAAGTAGCTTTGACTTCTTATATGTGTTCTAAGCTATGTAGTTAAAACCCCGCTTAAGCTCCGCAAAATCCCCGCTACAAGCCGTAGCGCTCTCCGGCCTCTACGCTATTTCAATTTAGCGCTGATGAATAGTAGTTCCGCTTTAGTCCCCGCTATTTTGCGCTGCCCGCTAAATTAATGCTATTTAGCATCCACTTTAGCAGTATTAATATACGGGGGATGATTTGACAATTCCTATTATAATAAATAAAAAAATAGTGAAAAAGCTAATTTTAAGGCATGAGTGCCTCCTATATGATAGAAATCTATAATATTCATCGAATTTAGTATGCATAACCATGATATTCTTTGATTTCGTTATATAATGTTAATTAATATTCGTTTCTTCTGCAGAAATGACACAAGGATGATAATTAATTAATTTAAATTATATAATTTTAGATCTAATTAAAAATTTTGCACTAACGCTATATCCGCGCTATTTGCCCGCTTTATCCCTGCTACAACTTTTTGCACCTCCACCGCTATAGGGCTGCTAAACGCTTTAACTGCACAAGTTCTAAGTAACATGGATTAGTCACAATTTGAGTAAACTATTCCTATAATCTTATCCTCAAATATATAAAGTGATTGTAAAGATTTAAAGGAAGTAGATTGCTTTTAAATTAAAAAGTATGAAAATAGAATCAACGATCTAAAGCAATGAGAACTATTTTGAGAGTTTTTGAATGCAAAGAGTAAAAGAGAATAGAATTAGAATTTAAGACAAGAATCATTGATTTAAAAAGTGACGTTTGTAGTGTAAAAATAGCATACAAAGAGTAGCACTTACTCTTGAAGAGTTTCAATCAAAAGAAGTAACCGTTTCTCTTGAAATAAGATTAAACCTCATCATGAAAAGAAGTGTCTCTTCGTTAGAAATGGTAGTTGGTAAACATCAGTCGACTGGTTGAAAATGATCGGTCAACTGGTGTAATTCGAATATATATATTGGTGCACTAATGCACAAGGCTGTGCACTTTGTTCAATACCAGTCGACTGGTGGAATATTGACCATTCGACTGGTATGTGCACAAATGTAATGACCCAAGGATTTTCGACCCCGAAAATTGACATAAATACGTCTCTTATATAACATGTCGACCATTCAAGTATTGGAACTGCCGACTCATTAAAAGAAAGAAGTAAGAGGGTGAGGATAGAAAGACAGAAAAGTGGAATAGAAGAAAAAGAAGAACATAACAAAACAGAATAACACGAATCTCACAGTGGAGTGAACAAAATATAGTATATAACATCATTTGAAATACAGAATTATACCAGTACTTAAAAACATCATCAGAGTACATCACATATACAATACAGCGGAATAAAACTCTATATATCTAACGTTGAAGCCTCCTGCTCCAAGCTCCTTCCAGTATCTGTAAAATCCTGAACTAATTGACTACCCATACAAATTTGGGCACCCAAGAGTTTAGGGAAAACATTAAAAAATAAACTCTGGGTCAGTCATAGGACTGGTGTGAGTAAACTATTTCAAAACAATTTGAGAAAATAAAAGGTATCTCATAAGACCACGCCGCACATAAACACGGAATGAGTTTTTCCCTTAGAATAACTAAAACAATCTGTATATCAAAAACAGATATTATGATAATGTCTAGGGCTTTCAAATATAAATTAGAATTAGCGAAATGCTTGCATCTCACATTTCGCATACATAGCTTACAAAAAAACCACAGCATGCTTATGGATAATGGGTTTCCAACTATGACAAGGTATGGAACCACCTTCCGATAGTGTATCTCTAGAGGGGAATACACTATATTCAACAAGAACATCTTGCAACCCGGCCACACATGACCGACCACTCATTTCGCTTGAGTGTATCGAATGTATATCACCAATAATTGGGATCAATAACCGTTTCCTGAAAGGGGCAGTGTAACAACCCGAAAATCTGGGCCAGTTTAAAATTTTTATTTTGGCAATTTTAGCAAATTTTGAACATTTAAAATAGATTATTTTAAATATAATCAACGAGAAATTTATTTTGAATATATTTAGAACGTATATATTATATACGTCGTCGTTAGAATATAAATAATTTTATATAATTATAAATAGAATTGAAAATGGCGCGGTAGTTCGATAATTCGATTATAAACTTCAATTGAATGTACCGGGTGCAAAACAATCCGGATTTTAGTGAAACCAAAAATAATAGGATCTAATTAATGATATTTTTCCAACGAATCCGAAAAATCGAAATTTCATAACGAAAATCAAAAGATATGTCCAGTTGAAAATTCTGAATAGTCGCTATGGAATTCAGACCCTTAAAAATGGGAATTTTGCAAACGACCTCGGATTTCGACGAAACCACTTTTGTTGGGTCCGTGATGTCAAATTATTGTTAGATTCCAAATTTCATAATTTTTCGAATCAATATGTGAGCGTGGCAAAGGAAAATGTGTTTTGACCATTTCAGTTGATTTTAATCGACTAGAAAATAGCCATTTTTCCAACGGTCCCAGAATTCGACGAAACTAGTTTTGTTAGGACCGTATCGTCAATACGAAGCTAGAAAATATTTTTCAGGAATTTTTAGAGTTAGTATGTAACCCCAGTAATTTAAAATGTACGTTTAAAATTCAATATAATGATTTAAATGTAAATTTGACGAAAACTGATTCAAACAATCGAATCAGCCTACGATACATATCCCATTGTGTTCGGAATGGGGGTAATACGATATGGACGACAGGCGGTGGACCTCGTTTAGAGGTCGTATGTAAAAGTCAACTTTTTGAAAATAAAATAATAAAAAAATTAATTAATTAAATTTCCCTCCTCCCCTTATCTTCTTCAGGTTGCCCCCCCTTCATATTCGATTCAATCGAACGATAAAAAAAAGGGAGAAAGAAGGGCGATGGGGGGGGGGGTGAGCCGCCGCCGCCACCACATCGCCCCCCCCCCCCCCAGCGACGCTGCCGCCGCCGCTGCTTCACCTTCTACCTCCTCTTCTCTCCCTCCGACCTGCGAGCCATTCTCCCCCTTCGCCTCCTCCTCCCCAGCAAGGCCCACGACCATCGCCCCCCCCCCCCCCCACCAAGCCGTCAGTCGCCCCACCGTACCCCCCCTTCTCCATCCAGTTCGAGGAAGGCCCCCCCCTAGAACCCTGAGCCACCAAAACCGCCGCCTGCTAGAGGAGCCACCACCACCAGCGAACAAGAAAGCCCCCCCTCCGCTCCTCCTTAAAGCAATGTAAGCCTTTCCATTTATTTTGTTTTGTTTAATTAATTTTAGCAATTAAAAATCTGAAATTTTATATTGAAGGAGGATGAAAATATAATCTTTTATATTGTAAAAAGATAAAAGTATGATTTTTATATTTTTAAAGTATTAAAAATATAATCTTTACTATGTAGAGGATGTAAAAATATGATTTTTATATTTTTAAAGAATTAAAAATATGATCTTTACTGTGTAGAAGATGTGAAAATATAATTTTTACATGATAGGAATATTAGAAATATCATCTTTATATATGTAGCAAAATAAAAACGTGATTTTTATAGTGATGAAACCTTTATTTGAAAAGACGAGATTTTTATAAATGAAAATTTTAGATTTTTAAATTTGAAAAGGCGAAATCTTTATATTTGAAAATTCGATTTTTATATATTGAATAGCATAGTAAAAATTCGATTTTTATATATCGAATTGCATAGTAAAAATTCGATTTTTATATATTGAATAGCGAAGTAAAAATTCAATTTTTACATATGTAGTGACTACGGGCGACGAAAGTGATAAGAGGCAAGAACGACGAAGACTTCTACAAAAGAAGAGTCAAGATGATTGAATAGCTATCAGTGAGAATTTCTCACTCTTCAATTTCTTTTTCTAGTCATATATATATACTAGGATGCAGACGGTGTTTAGTAGCACCCGACACCCGTCATCCACAGACCATGGATGGCTTGTTTTGTTAAATTGTTTGGTTATGTAGTTGGTTAGTTTATTTGGTTTGAATTGAATTGTTTGGTGAAATGAATTGATTTGATTGATGTGTGAATGGCGTGGGCCTTCACTAGACCGGGGATAAGGTTAGGCCTCGTCCCGTTTCTAGTATCGTGCCGTTATGCCGCCGAAATTTTCTAAAATATGTTAGAAAAATAAAAGTATCATTTTTATTGTGTAAATGAAATGAATAAAAATTCATGTGTTAAAATAAAATATATTATCGTTAAAAATATAATTTTTAACGTGAAAGTGAATAAATAAATATTTATAAACAAATCGGCCGATTTGTTTATATACACTGATTTGACTGATATTGATTGGGTCGATAAATTTTACACGTCGCCCAACTGCACAACTAAAACCTGTGGTTGATTGTTTGAAACCACACACGGGTGTTGGGATGAAATTTGAAGTTCACTCATCCTGGTTGATTAAATATGTCGATCGATTGATCGACGAGCTGTTATAAGCGTTAGATATCTATGTTTGATGCTTATACAGTGTAGTGCAATTTGGTTGATGGTTGATTATTTTTCGTTGCTATTATATACATGTGTTGTATGGAATCCATATAATCAACCTTATATGGTGATTGATTGGGCCTCATTCCAATCGGGAAAATAATGAATATTATAAAAGAAAATTCATGTCTTGAATATAAAAATAGTCATGTGTTGACGATGTTCATGTGTTGAGTGAAATATTTTATATAATAAAATTCACATCTTTATCATATTTAAAATTAGAACTACTTCACGGTGGAGTCTAATTAAAATCAAACGATAGATACCATAGTTTTATAAAATATTTTACATAACAAAAATAGTCGTGTGCTGAAAGAAATATAGATTCATGTGTTGAATAGAATAAATATTCATTTGTTGAATAGAATAAAGAAGTTTTTGAAAAATATAAAGCCGTGTGGATTAGAGATGCGTTATTTTGACGTGAACGATATTTATATCGATTTTATTCGTTTTACAATGAATATTAAAAGTGATTTCAAAATCTGATATTTTGAAATGAAAATTCAAATTGAATTAGATAAAAATTCAAATTGATATTTTATTGAATCAATTTGAATTGAATAGAAAATGAATTCGATTCGAATTGAATAGAAAACGAATTGGAATTTGAATTGAATAGAGAGTGAATTTGAATTCGAATAAAATAGAAATGAATTCAAATTGAATTAAATTGAATTGAAACGAATTAGAATTTGAATTGAATTGAAACGAATTCGAATTTGAATTGAATTGAAATGAATTCGAATTGAATTAAATAGAAGGTAAATTCAAATTGAATTGAAACGAATTAGAATTTGAATTGAAACGAATTCGAAATGAATTGAAATCAAATCGATTTGAAATTGGAGATGAAGTTGAAATGGTTTTGAAAACAAATTTAAAACGATTTATAAAATACGTTTGAAAAGGAAATCGTCGAAATATATATAATATATATATTATATATATATAATGGCCTGAATAGAACGCGCCGCGCCGCGGCAGTTCTTGAATTTCGACCATTGACTTCGAATTGATATTACGGGAGATCCGACCGTCGGATTCTCCTAAAACCGGAACCGTTGGGTTCGTATCGAAAAGAGCTTTCCAATGAATATTA
This sequence comes from Allium sativum, assembly GCA_030737875.1. Taxonomy (NCBI): domain Eukaryota; kingdom Viridiplantae; phylum Streptophyta; class Magnoliopsida; order Asparagales; family Amaryllidaceae; genus Allium; species Allium sativum. The sequence goes on from CM060912.1 coordinate 171,331,716, forward strand.
GAAATTTGAAATCTAACGGTTGGATTTGGAGTTATGTCCAAATCAAATTCGAAAAAGGTCGATGTAAGTGCAGTTCGATGGCCGTTGTTGGAAATCGACTGTACGGGCCTTGATAAAATTATTAAAAATATCTATAATTTGTATAAAATCATAATATATGGATTGGAAAGAATTGGGCTGAAAAATTCCATATTTGAAAATATAAAAATAGATTTTTATCGAAATGAACTAGTTTTGAACTAGAATTAAAATCAATTTATTTTTGAAATAAATAAATTGAATTTGAAAGTGATTTTAAAAATAATCAATATTCCCAATACGTGGATTGGACTGGAGTTGAATCGAAATTATCTTTGGAATATTTCGATGTTGTATTTCGTGACCATACAGATATTGTTATGGGAATTTGAAAGATATATTTGGTATCGTTATTTCCAATACGATATTTGTTGGTTTCAGAATTTGATATTGAATATAAGCCGGTATATCTTTTATTCAGAGCCTTGTATTTAATATCAAAATGTGATTTGGGTTTGTCGTGAATCGTGTTTTAGAAGACATTGGTTCTTTAACCAAGTTAAAGACAGAATATGGATTTTTGAGAAGATTAAAACTAAGTGGAGTTTTAATGAATCTTTAATTAGATTAAAGTGTAAATTGATAATTTAAATTATCAAATCTGAAAAGTGATCGAGAGTGGAGTATCACCAGTTTTGCTCCAAAGCGATAGTTAAATCTTTAATTAGATTTGAACGTGAAATGGTAATTAATTTTACCGATAACAACGTGGTGTTAGGAATGGAGTATCACCAGTTTTGCTCCATGGGATATATAGGTTAGGGTTGGGAAATAAAATAAATAATTACTTCGGTGTGGTTCGCTTATCCCGACTAGTTTGGAAAACCATAAAATGGTTTGAAATGATATCCAAAGATAGATTATAGAATAAATTTAGAAGAATTTATCTTGGATAAAATTAATGGGAACCTTTCCCTAAGAATGTGATTTTGTGAATAAAAGAATATTATGAATTGGAATGAGGCATTTGTTGTGTTTGTGTAACATTCGTTTATTTTATACGTGGGTTATTCAGAAAGGCCGGGTTTATACCCATTCTGAATAACCGATTCGACGAGATGTCGAAGACGAAGACGGTGGTTGAAGACCGGAAGTCTTCACCTCGTTTGGGTGATTACTGATGATCTTGATTGGGCTGTACACCCAGGATGAGGGAATCAGTTGGTGATCTTCCAGACGTACTTGGAGATGGATGGATATGCGAGGAAAGTACCTCCGGCTTCGTTCAGACCCAGAACGAACTTGTAAATGGATTGTGTGTCTGACATTGGATTTTATTCTTTGTTGATTGATCTCTATTAAATATACATCTGTTTGGCGGCGGAGAATTTGTTCTCTTGCTTAACGCCCTTCTCTGAGACATACGAGCTCAGAGGTTGTATATCGATGGAAATCAGTCGCATGGAGTGAATTGCCAATGTGGCATGCGTAAGTGGCAATTGATCAAGGCTTCTGTTGAAAAGCAAAGTCTTGTGGTTGATGATCAAAGCACGGCCTGTGTGGCGTAGTTTTGTGTATAACGTGAATTCGCGAGCCTCACACCTCGGTATGAGTCAAAAACGGGATAGTGACTGCAGGGAGAGCACGACGTTTCTTTCTAGCTAGGGTGGTGTTAGTGACCTACCAGCCCTGACATTTATATACTTTTCACCTGTGTGGTTGTTGGAATGCGAGGCGCCTCGGATATAGGTCTGTAAGGACCGGGAAACGTGTGTTCAGGAATTGCCAATCCTCAAAAGTAAGAGAGGACCGGCCTTGAAGATCCAAGGATCATAGTGGGGTCCTGAGACATTTGCTAGAGTGTCTCGAATCGGAGAGGAGCTTGCCCCTTGCCTCGGCTCATGACGGAAATCCAATTTCCAATACGTGATATTGCGGTTTTAATTGTAGAACTAGTATGGCGACATGATAGATGGTACCCATGCCGCCTATGATTGATATTTATGATTTGAAATTGTTTTGACACTATACACCTATAATAGTATCAAAGAATGTGTTTTAAACGTATCAAGCATGCTTTGGCTGTTATAAGGGAAAACCCTATCCTCCGGCTTGCGTTGAATTGTGTGATGGGACCTGGGTCTTATAACCGCTTCATTTTTCTTTATTTAGCATTGATCTGTTTGTTCTAGGCACTGGTATTCTTGGGAGGAAACCCATTCCGTGTTATACGGCGTGGTCCCTTGATTTACCAAACTTTAAAACCAATATTAATAACTGTTTTAGTTCTCACACCAGTCACATGACTGACCTGGAGTTTATTGTTTTAACCTAAACTCTGGGTGCCGCTATTTTCCACACGGGCAGCTAGTAGTTTTGGTTTTGCAGATTTATATTCACAGGGTCCTGATTTACAGCTGGAATGATGCTCGGAAAGCTCTGTATCCGTGTATCACTTTCAGTTGTGTTTTGTATATTTTTCCGTTGCTATGTAATTTATTGTAATCTCTGATATTTGTCGTATGTAATTTATTCATTTATACTCTGTATATTCTTGTATCTGATGGAATTGTTGTAATAACAATGAAATGTTCTCCCGTCTGCGTTCTATTTTGTCCTGTTCTCAAAACGATCAGGGGTTTCGAACGGTCTTTGTCGGTTTAACGATCGATCCAGATCGAGTGAAATTCCTTGCCGTTACAGTTGGTATCAGAGCTTTGGTTTACAGAGCTCGAGAAAAAGACACATTAGAACCATACGAAAGAATTCATCAGATATTGGATTAGTAATATCTAATTAGAATGACTCGTTAGAGATAGGATCAGTAGTATCCTAGAACGAGTGTAAAGAGTATATTTTTCAAATGAAAACAATTTTGTTTTGAAAATTTAAATCGCTTTATACGTATTTGATTATTTATTTATTTTGAATATGGACAATCCAATATATAAAGATTTCGCGTATACGCGTCATGAACGCATAGTCGAAGTTTTAATATACTGGATAGATATAGAATCACATTCTAGACACCCGGGGATAATTCTGATGATGTGGCCACATCATCAGTATTTATGTTCGTATTTCGAAGGTGTCATATCTATATATTTCCATTAGACTGGTGTGAGAACCAAAACTAATATAGATAGATTTATTGTTGTGAATTGGTATCAAAACATGATTTTTTGTATATATATCAAAATTATGAATTGGAAAACTCTAATCCACTAATTGATTGATGTTTGTGTTGTTTGTTCATTTGTTTGATAATTTTGAACCAATATGCCTAATTGTATCAAATATTGAACTAGATCGAAAATTAGTCGCATTTGCTTACATATACATATACTTACATTGAACAGGTCATAGCAAAGAGGCTAGATCAGAGAATAAAATTTGTTTGCCCGACAAATAGGTACATGTTTACTACATAATTTACTGTTTTGTTTAGGTGATGATGATTTTATGAGCCTATTGGCTAGCTGCTTGGCTTTTTCTTTTTCTTTTTGAGATCAGAAGGCCTATATGGCAATTTCGGGATTTTCCCGTGGCTCCCGGCGCAGGGGAGGTTATGGCGAAATTTTTCGAAAATTTAGGGTGTTAGCCAAATTTTTGAAAAATTTGAAAATTCTCAGAAACTGAAAAGTTGGAGAATGGAAGCCAGATCGAACGTAGAGTTGATTAATCAAACCACTTTCGACTTTGTTCCTTTTCGGGGACGAAAAGTTTTAAGTGGGAGAGATTGTAACAACCCGAAAATCTGGGCAAGTTTAAAATTTTTATTTTGGCAATTTTAGCAAATTTTGAACATTTAAAATAGATTATTTTAAATATAATCGACGAGAAATTTATTTTGAATATATTTAGAACGTATATATTATATACGCCGTCCTTAGAATATAAATAATTTTATATAATTATAAATAGAATTGAAAATGGCGCGGTAGTTCGATAATTCGATTATAAACTTCAATTGAATGTACCGGGTGCAAAACAATCCGGATTTTAGTGAAACAAAAAATAATAGGATCTAATTAATGATATCTTTCCAACGAATCCGAAAAATCGAAATTTCATAACGGAAATCAAAAGATATGTCCAGTTGAAAATTCTGAATAGTCGCTATGGAATTCAGGCCCTTAAAAATGGGAATTTTGCAAACGACCTCGGATTTTGACGAAACCACTTTTGTTGGGTCCGTGATGTCAAATTATTGCTAGATTCCAAATTTCATAATTTTTCAAATCAATATGTGGGCGTGGCAAAGGAAAACGTGTTTTGACCATTTTAGTTGATTTTAATCGACTGGAAAATAGCCATTTTTCCAACGGTCTCAGAATTCGACGAAACTAGTTTTGTTAGGACCGTATCGTCAATACGAAGCTAGAAAATATTTTTCAGGAAATTTTAGAGTAAGTATGTAACCCCAGTAATTTAAAATGTACGTTTAAAATTCAATATAATGATTTAAATGTAAATTTGACGAAAACTGATTCAAACAGTCGAATCAGCCTACGATACATATCCCATTTTGTTCGGAATGGGCGTAATACGCTATGGACGACAGGCGGTGGACCTCGTTTAGAGGTCGTATGTAAAAGTCAACTTTTTGAAAATAAAATAATAAAAAAATTAATTAATTAAATCTCCCTCCTTCCCTTATCTTCTTCAGGTTGCCCCCCCCTTTATATTCGATTCAATCGAACGATAAAAAAAAGGGAGAAAGAAGGGCGACGGGGGGGTGGGGGGGTGAGCCGCCACCACATCGCCCCCCTTCTACGTCCTCTTCTCTCCCTCCGACCTGCGAGCCATTCTCCCCCTTCCCTTTCGCCTCCTCCTCGCCAGCAAGGCCCACGACCATCGCGCCTCCACCAAGCCGTCAGTCGCCCCACCGTACCCCCCTTCTCCCTCTAGTTCGAGGAAGCCGCCCCCCTAGAACCCTGAGCCACCAAAACCGCCGCCTGCTAGAGGAGCCACCACCACCAGCGAACAAGAAAGCCCCGCCTCCGCTCTTCCTTAAAGCAATGTCTCGAGTCCCGGCCTCTTCACATATGTGAGGGAAAGGCTTTGGCACTAATCGACCACCCCCAGAGCCCGGAAAGCCGTGAGAATAGTATCAGGACGGGAGACTGACCTGGGAAGTCCTCTCGCGCTTGAGTACGGGAGCCTTTGGCACTGGGTATCCACCTTTAATTAATTTTAGCAATTAAAAATCTGAAATTTTATATTGAAGGAGGATGAAAATATAATCTTTTATATTGTAAAAAGATAAAAGTATGATTTTTATATTTTTAAATTATTAAAAATATAATCTTTACTATGTAGAGGATGTAAAAATATGATTTTTATATTTTTAAAGAATTAAAAATATGATCTTTACTGTGTAGAAGATGTGAAAATATAATTTTTACATGATAGGAATATTAGAAATATCATCTTTATATATGTAGCAAAATAAAAACGTGATTTTTATAGTGATGAAACCTTTATTTGAAAAGACGAGATTTTTATAAATGAAAAGATTAGATTTTTAAATTTGGAAAGGCGAAATCTTTATATTTGAAAATTCGATTTTTATATATTGAATAGCATAGTAAAAATTCGATTTTTATATATCGAATTGCATAGTAAAAATTCGATTTTTATATATTGAATAGCGAAGTAAAAATTCAATTTTTACATATGTAGTGACTACGGGCGACGAGAGTGATAAGAGGCAAGAACGACGAAGACTTCTACAAAAGAAGAGTCAAGATGATTGGATAGCTATCGGTGAGAATTTCTCACTCTTCAATTTCTTTTTCTAGTCATATATATATATACTAGGATGCAGACGGTGTTTAGTAGCACCCGACACCCGTCATCCACAGACCATGGATGGCTTGTTTGTTAAATTGTTTGGTTATGTAGTTGGTTAGTTTATTTGGTTTGAATTGAATTGTTTGGTGAATTGATTTGATTGATGTGTGAATGGCGTGGGCCTTCACTAGACCGGGGATAAGGTTAGGCCTCGTCCTGTTTCTAGTATCGTGCCGTTATGCCGCCGAAATTTTCTAAAATATGTTAGAAAAATAAAAGTATCATTTTTATTGTGTAAATGAAATGAATAGAAATTCATGTGTTAAAATAAAATATATTATCGTTAAAAATATAATTTTTAATGGGAAAGTGAATAAATAAATATTTATAAACAAATCGGCCGATTTGTTTATATACAATGATTTGACTGATATTGATTAGGTCGATAAATTTTACACATCGCCCAACTGCACAACTAAAACCTGTGGTTGATTGTTTGAAACCCCACACGGGTGTTGGGATGAAATTTGAAGTTCACTCATCCTGATTGATTAAATATGTCAATCGATTGATTGACGGGCTGTAATAAGCGTTAGATATCTATATTTGATGCTTATACAGTTTAGTGCACTTTGGTTGATGGTTGATTATTTTTCGTTGCTATTATATACATGTGTTGTATGGAATCCATATAATTAACCTTATATGGTGATTGATTGGGCCTCATTCCAATCGGGAAAATAATGAATATTATAAAAGAAAATTCATGTGTTAAATATAAAAATAGTCATGTGTTGACGATGTTCATGTGTTGAGCGAAATATTTTATATAATAAAATTCACATCTTTATCATATTTAAAATTAGAACTACTTCACGGGAGTCTAATTAAAATCAAACGATAGATAACATAGTTTTATAAAATATTTTACATAACAAAAATAGTCGTGTGTTGAAAGAAATATAGATTCATGTGTTGAATAGAATAAATATTCATTTGTTGAATAGAATAAAGAAGTTTTTGAATAATATAAAGCCGTGTGGATTAGAGATGCGTTATTTTGACGTGAACGATATTTATATCGATTTTATTCGTTTTACAATGAATATTAAAAGTGATTTCAAAATCTGATATTTTGAAATGAAAATTCAAATTGAATTAGATCAAAATTCAAATTCAAATTTTATTGAATTAATTTGAATTGAATAGAAAATGAATTCGATTCGAATTTAATAGAAAACGAATTAGAATTTGAATTGAATAGAGAGTGAATTTGAATTCGAATAAAATAGAAATGAATTCAAATTGAATTAAATTGAAATTGAATTGAAACGAATTAGAATTTGAATTGAATTGAAATGAATTAGAATTTGAATTGAATTGAAATGAATTCGAATTGAATTAAATAGAAGGTAAATGCAAATTGAATTGAAACGAATTAGAATTTGAATTGAAACGAATTAGAATTTGAATTGAATTGAAACGAATTCGAAGTGAATTGAAATCAAATCGATTTCAAATTGAAGATGAAGTTGAAATGGTTTTGAAAACGAATTTAAAACGATTTATAAAATACGTTTTAAAAGGAAATCGACGAAATATATATAATATATATGTATTATATATATATAATGGCCTGAATAGAACGCGCCGCGCCGCGGCATTTCGTGAATTTCGACCATTGACTTCGAATTTATATTACGGGAGATCCGACCGTCGGATTCTCCTAAAACCGGAACCGTTGGGTTCGAATCAAAAAGTGCTTTCCAATGAATATTAGAAATTTGAAATCTAACGGTTGGATTTGGAGTTATGTCCAAATCAAATTCGAAAAAGGTCGTTGTAAGTGCAGTTCGATGGCCGTTGTTGGAAATCGACTGTACGGACCTTGATAAAATTATTAAAAATATCTATAATTTGTATAAAATCATAATATATGGATTGGAAAGAACTGGGCTGAAAAATTCCATATTTGAAAAGATAAAAATAGATTTATATCGAAATGAACTAGTTTTGAACAAGAATTAAAATCAATTTAGTTTTGAAATAAATAAATTGAATTTGAAAGTGATTTTAAAAATAATCAATATTCCCAATACGTGGATTGGACTGGAGTTGAATCGAAATTATCTTTGGAATATTTCGATGTTGGATTTCGTGACCATACAGATATTGTTATGGGAATTTGAAAGATATATTTGGTATCGTTATTTCCAATATGATATTTGTTGGTTTCAGAATTTGATATTAAATATAAGCCAGTATATCTTCTATTCAGAGCCTCGTATTTAATATCAAAATGTGATTTGGGTTTGTCGTGAATCGTGTTTTAGAAGACATTGGTTCTTTAACCCAGTTAAAGACAGAATATGGATTTTTGAGAAGATTAAAACTAAGTGGAGTTTTAATGAATCTTTAATTAGATTAAAGTGCAAATTGATAATTTAAATTATCAAATCTGAAAAGTGATCGAGAGTGGAGTATCACCAGTTTTGCTCAAAAGCGATAGTTAAATCTTTAATTAGATTTGAACGTGAAATGGTAATTAATTTTACCGATAACACCGTGGTGTTAGGAATGGAGTATCACCAGTTTTGCTCCATGGGATATATAGGTTGGGGTTGGGAAATAAAATAAATAATTACTTCGGTGTGGTTCGCTAATCCCGACTAGTTTGGAAAACCATAAAATGGTTTGAAATGATATCCAAAGGAAGATTATAGAATAAATTTAGAAGAATTTATCTTGGATAAAATTAATGGGAACCTTTCCCTAAGAATGTGATTTTGTGAATAAAAGAATATTATGAATTGGAATGAGGCGTTTGTTGTGTTTGTGTAACATTCGTTTATTTTATACGTGGGTTATTCAGAAAGGCCGGGTTTATACCCATTCTGAATAACCGATTCGACGAGATGTCGAAGACGAAGACGGTGGTTGAAGACCGGAAGTCTTCACCTCGTTTGGGTGATTACTGATGATCTTGATTGGGCTGTACACCCAGGATGAGGGAATCAGTTGGTGATCTTCCAGACGTACTTGGAGATGGATGGATATGCGAGGAAAGTACCTCCGGCTTCGTTCAGACCCAGAACGAACTTGTAAATGGATTGTGTGTCTGACATTGGATTTTATTCTTTGTTGATTGATCTCTATTAAATATCCATCTGTTTGGCGGCGGAGATTTTATTCTCTTGCTTAACGCCCTTCTCTGAGACATACGAGCTCAGAGGTTGTATATCGATGGAAATCAGTCGCATGGAGTGAATTGCCAATGTGGCACGCGTAAGTGGCAATTGATCAAGGCTTCTGTTGAAAAGCAAAGTCTTGTGGTTGATGATCAAAGCACGGCCTGTGTGGCGTAGCTTTGTGTATAACGTGAATTCGCGAGCCTCACACCTCGGTATGAGTCAAAAACGGGATAGTGACTGCAGGGAGAGCACGACGTTTCTTTCTAGCTAGGTTGGTGTCAGTGACCTACCAGCCCTGACATTTATATACTTTTCACCTGTGTGGTTGTTGGAATGCGAGGCGCCACGGATATAGGTCTGTAAGGACCGGGAAACGTGTGTTCAGGAATTGCCAATCCTCAAAAGTAAGAGAGGACCGGCCCTGAAGATCTAAGGATCATAGTGGGGTCCTGAGACATTTGCTAGAGTGTCTCGAATCGGAGAGGAGCTTGCCCCTTGCCTCGGCTCATGACGGAAATCCAATTTCCAATACGTGATATTGCGGTTTTAATTGTAGAACTAGTATGGCGACATGATAGATGGTACCCATGCCGCCTATGATTGATATTTATGATTTGAAATTGTTTTGACACTATACTCCTATAATAGTATCAAAGAATGTGTTTTAAACGTATCAAGCATGCTTTGGCTGTTATAAGGGAAAACCCTATCCTCCGGCTTGCGTTGCATTGTGTGATGGGACCTGGGTCTTATAACAGCTTCATTTTTCTTTATTTAGCATTGCGTTGTTTGTTCTATGCACTGGTATTCTTGGGAGGAAACCCGTTCCGTGTTATACGGCGTGGTCCCTTGATTTACCAAACTTTAAAACCAATATTAATAACTGTTTTAGTTCTCACACCAGTCACATGACTGACCTGGAGTTTATTGTTTTAACCTAAACTCTGGGTGCCCCTATTTTCCACACGGGCAGCTAGTAGTTTTGGTTTTGCAGATTTATATTCACAGGGTCCTGATTTACAGCTGGAACGATGCTCGGAAAGCTCTGTATCCGTGTATCACTTTCAGTTTTGTTTTGTAAATTTTTCCGCTGCTATGTAATTTATTGTAATCTCTGATATTTGTCGTATGTAATTTATTCATTTATACTCTGTATATTCTTGTATCTGATGGAATTGTTGTAATAACAATGAAATGCTCTCCCGTCTGTGTTCTATTTTGTCCTGTTCTCAAAACGATCAGGGGTTTCGAACGGTCTTTGTCTGTTTAACGATCGATCCAGATCGAGCGAAATTCCTTGCCGTTACAGGCAACATCGAAAAGAGTAAAGATGGAAATGAAATTTCTCTAGATAGGTGATAACACATCTTCATTTACTTTGAATGCCATATCATTAAACCTGCCAGAACACACATTTGATTTTCCCAGTACTGCAGGTATAAAGTTAAGAGAATTGAATTCCTCCGCCACCAACATAGTTTGAAGAGATCATCATATGATCCGTTAGGCATACTCTGTCATACATTCGTCCATACAAGTTGTCTTAGGGCTGGACAAACCCAATGCACTATCCCGTAAATCCATGTTAGGCAATTGTTATCTAGGATTTACTGAACATCCCTTGCATAACTCCGTTTTTAATTCTCTTCAATAATCTCTGACTCGTATAAATCGAGTTGAAGTGGAATATAGTTTCCGAACTCCTCAAAATGATAACGTTAATATCTTTTAGGGTCAAGTGATACTTAATAGATCCCAAGTTGATATATTTCTTGTGATTTCTATATCCTAATTGATTATGAGAACTTATTTGATGAAATTATTTCACACACAAGATTTAACTTACAGATTTAAAAGGTGACCTAATACAGGATGATTTAACTTCAATGTTTACTTTTATATTCAAGTAAGATCGTAACACAACTATCAACTAATCAACAATCAAATTTCATAATCTAACATTTGTAGTTTGGAAATTCATATTCAACGAAACATCATTTATAAATTGAATCTTGGATAAGGATTTATTTTCATATCTTATCCATTAAGGATTTGATTCAGTTTAAGAATCTACTTCTTTTACGGAAATTATTGATTATAACAGCAGCATTATAATCTGTTATCTGAGAAATGAAATATTAATTGTAGCTTTTATCTCATTTCTTTATGTAGATAAATAAATAAATCTTCACATAAAATGGAAGGTAAACTATACTTCCTATAGTCGATTTCAATTCAAATTCTCTTTTCGATTTATTTTTCGAACTTCGAAATAGTCTTATCATTTCAGGATTTATCGGATTCCCCTTCCCCAATTCCTCTCACAACCATCGTCATCTACAAACATTTGTTTTTATTCACATAGCAATATGAATATCATTTCTTCTAGACTGGTTATTTTTAATCAACTTGATTTCATTTGGAATTTTTACAAGTTGTTCATCGAGTTATTTTATAAATTTACATTTAATTGTTATTAATTGATTTTCAATTTATTATCTGATTATAAAGCGATTTTCGACTTTAGTCAATAAAATTTAAATCACACTTCAATGTTTATTTCAAAACATTAGAACCCATTAGTGACAGTTAACCACCTTTCCAAATCATGATTTAACATTGATTATGTCAGATTTTAACTGATTATCTGGTCTTGAGGATAATTGACTAAATCTCATTTCTTATTATTCAAATTAGAAAGAGTAATTTAAATTTCTACTTACTTGATAAATATATATTTCTATTTATTCTCTTATTTAAAAAAAATGAATTTGTTTTAGTCTACGAAATTTTAAATAAACAAATGGTTTCTTTTTACATTGGTTTTTGTAACACCCCACCTCCATTAAGATCACTCACAAAGGGAATGCCTTAACTTCAGTGGAGCGTTTTAGGTAAACAGACACAGAATATCACAAGACAAATATAAAAATTTTGCAGCGGAAAATAAACAACTTTACTATATCACCAAAATACTTTGTTACATAACACCATGAGTCCTTACAAAAAAACACTTCTGTTTTATATTATCAGAGTACATAGGTATTTAAAATAAAAACATCATTCCCCAGATTAAAGAGCAAGCCATATACGAGACTGAGACTCGAGCCATACTGAAGAAGTAGCTCCTAGAAGATGATATCCAAATCCTGACTAAACCTGGGTGTTTCCTCCCTGAGAACCTGGGGGGGGGGGGGGGGACGCAAGAAAATAGGCGAAACAAACTAGGTCAGACATACGTCTGGTGAGTCCAGTAACTTTTAGCCGGTAAATAAATAAAGGTAACATAACAGACATACAAAGTGGATAAGAGGATTCACGGTACAGATGACAGGTATGACAGGACAGATAAGGTAAGATGTATGCATGCTTCACTACAAACTACTTTGCACTATTACTAGTAAAATCAAGATGGGATGATCCCTTCCGCTAACTATAATAACGATAATGATGGTGGAAGTTTCGTGTATTCCTAGCTGCTGTCATAGGTGCCGCCTGCTCCTATCTCAACTAGTCGTACCCACTACCCACCTACTATAAATTGGTAGACTTAGGGCATACGTCCGGGTAACCCTAACCACTACCCTAGTCGATCGGCTCCCGATTCTATAGATACCGTATGCTAGTCCCACAACTAGGGGGTATCACTTCCCTAAAGTGGCAACCCAAGGTGTGCACAGTTATACCTATTGGTGTCACGGTCGTCTTGTCCCCCTCTGCCCGGCCCATGCACGCACATGTCCCCGGTCGGTATGCGCCGCCCACACCATCCGTCTCGCTTTGGATCTCTTACAATAAATCAGTAAGCGTGCCCCTTCCCCGCCTAGTACGGAATTCTTTACTTTGATACCCCTCCGGGTTACTGACTGAAATGGGTCCCGCAACATGATACAAGCTCTCCCCTATGTCTTGTATCCCCACTAGGTTTTCCTACTGACTATGTATACCCTAAGGTGTCTTTAATTACATAGTCCTCGATCAGTTGTGCGTACCCATAGGTGTCTTTAATACATAACCATTAATCAACCTATCGGTTATGCTTAGCTATAGTTGTCTTTAATACATAACTCTATCTATTCCTATTAGTTATGCATAACCCTAAGGGTGTCTTTAATACATAACTTTACTATTTTACCCCGCTTATGTATACCATTAGGTGTCTTTAATAACATAACCCTTTTTATCCGGTTAAGTTTGTGGGCCTATATATATTAATATTAACCACCTACCCTTCAGTTGTACTTAACCCTCCCACTGATTTAATCCTATTTATTTAATGGTTTATTTTGTGGGCCTATATATATTTATATTACCCACCTACCCTTCAGTTGTACTTAACCATCCCACTGATTTAATCCTATTTATTTAATGGTTAAGTTTGTGGGCCTATATATATTTATATTACCCACCTACCCTTCAATTGTACTTAACCCACCCGCAATCCAACTCATTTTACTTAACCCTAACTTATGTCTATCATCATACAGTCCACATGAATTAAGTTAGGTTAAGTAGTCTTTTCTTATTACCATGTCCAATTATGGTTATATTGGGCTAGACCTCCCACATTAGGCCTACAACATGTGGATGCTGGATATGCCCGTCGGGTCCGGGCAGTCTTATTCCACAGTTGGGTCTAACCTCGTGTCTTAGCCCGAGTCATATTCACACACTTAGACATCTCACATTAGGTTCAACATTAGTGGATGCTGGATATGCCGGTCGGGTCCGGGCAGACTTCCACCACTAATGTAACCTAACCTCGTGTCATAAGTGTTAATTAAATTTTCATACTTTAATTGCTTAAACATTCCTCTTTCGATTAATTAAGTTAATTAATTAATCCTTTCCTTTTTATAGGTGTCATTACCTATTTTATTAAAAATTTGAATTCCCTATCAATAAATGGTCATATTCAAATTATACCATTTTTACTCAACTTTACCTATGTCATAATAGGTAATTATTTATATATTTCCCTACTAGAATTATGTGCCTAATTTACATATAAACTATGTAAATTATGCCTATTACAAATTCACCTTTTCCCCCTTTTCTTAACTAGCGTAATCACGTGCATTTTGGCGTTATCAAGGCTACAAAGTAGCCTCGCCATAACAATAAAATAAAGGGAATGACAAGGTGATTGTTTTAGTACAATTTTTGGCATGAGCAGGACAACTAGGGAAAATGACATGATAACTTTGCATATAATTTTGATTCACCACATAATTAACAACTTGCATAGATTCATGATTTTGAAACATAACAACTTGCATAGGTTCATGATTTTCAACACAACAACTTGCATAGGTTCATGAATTAACAACATAATTAACTTCTCACATAGGTTCATGATTCACAACATAACAACTTGCATAGGTTCTTGATTCACAACATAACAACTAGCATAGGTGACTTGCATAGGTTCATGATTCATAACATAATAACTAGCATAGGTTCATGAATTCATCACACAATAACTTGCATAGGTAACTTGCATGATCTCATAACAACTTGCGTAGGTTCATGATAACAACTTGCATAGATTCATGATAAAAACTTGCATAGATTCATGAATTCGCAACATAATAACTTGCATAGGTTTATGAATTTCATTTGCATAATTTCATGATTCACCACAACAATAAACTTGTTTAATTTCATGATCCACAACAACAATAAAATTGCATAACTACAAACAACATATACCCAAATCATAGTCTACCACAATTCACTTTTATCTATTTAAACCTAAAAGTGACTAGAACTCACAGAAAAAGGGTTCTTGAGTTCTGGGATTTGAATTCTGTAATTGATTAGCATTCCTTTGTTGTAGACAATTTCGTTGTTGAGATTAGACTTTGATTTGAAGTGTTGTCTTTAATTTGCTTCTAGTTAGTGGCGGCTATTCTAGGGTTTGGAGTGACAACATGATGGCCATTGATCTAATTTTGATTTGATTTTAGGGTTTGAGTCTACCCATGTTTATATAGAGTAATTAGATTAATATAGGCCATCCGATTAACCTAGAACTAACCACCACCATTCAGTCCAGATTAGAACTATCCAGAAATCCTAATGACTCAGTAGCTAGTCAGAAATGACTCAGCACTGACTCACAGTTCGAATCAGAGCCTCAGAAATCTGTGCCGGTTTTCTACTCGGCCTGGGCGCACTTGTCAAGTGCGCCAGTGGAACTTTGCATGGGCGCACTTCCCAAGTGCGCCAGTGCAATTTTGTTCTGGCGCACTTCCCAAGTGCGCCTGTGCATTCTGGCCTGTTTCTGGTTTTTCTGCCTAACTTCGTTCGTCCATATCTTCTTCATACGGTATCTGTTTTATGCAAACTCGGACTCTATCTCAACCAGAATTCCGAGACGAACGCAAAGGCGTAACCCGTTTCCCTTAATTCCCACATTTGAAATTAAGTATTCTTAAATTTAGTTAATTTGATTATTCAAAAATTCGGGGTGTTACATTCTCCCCTACTTAAAGGATTTCGTCCCCGAAATCTTCAAGTTAAGAAGAATGTGTCCTACCATCCAATCACCCATCTACTCAATCATCGTCCACAAGCATCCATTGTCCTTAGAAAACTTCTAGTGTTGTATGAACATATGCAAAAGTGTGTGTATATGTTCCTTATCTAATGCAAAGATTAGGTGGTCCACTGATTCAGTTGACCTCCTCAGTGCGAATTATGTTAGAGCCATGAGTCCAACATGTATGCAATTTTCCTATTTGATACATATTATCTCTTCATGTGTGCACAACCATTCATCAAAATGCATCATCCATATGATAACACAACCATTATACATCCATTACCTAAATATACACACATTTTTATATGCAATATGAAAGTGATTTGAGCTGATCTAGTGCCTAATGTGTGTGTAAATGCATCCACGAGCAACCACTAGCAAAAACTTGCATCCGCTTACAACCATCAAACATAACATGTCTAAAACACATGTTTAGATCCATGGATTTCCTATCTAAAGGTCGAAGTTTCGGTCGTTGGGATACAAACGAATGATATAACTAAAACAAAAGCTATGTTCCCATTTGACATCGGTTAAGAGAATAATTCCCTAAGTTTCAGCCCCGAAGACTGAAATCAACATCAGACTGACACTCAGAGAATCACCCCCATTAAACAATTTCAAAACTGGAAATCAACTTCATGCTTCGAGTAGAAACCCCTATCCTTTAGAAATATTCATATATTTACAGACTACTGGTACAGATCAGATTACATAATGATTCTCAGAAAACTAAGCATAATAGACCCTTGCGGATCACAAGAAACTTTGGGGGTCTTCCAATGACAAGTTAGAAGCTTAACGATCCTCCTCTCAAAATCTAGAACGGCCCTCTACATAGAAAGCTGGTCCATTTAGAACCAACCCATAGCCCATAAACTTGAGCACACAAATGTCACATTCAAATTTTTGATGCATAACACAGATAATTTCAACCCCTTACAAATCACCAATAAATGAGCTGAACCGTCAAAGGGGTTTGAAACAACTACGGGATCAGAAACAAGAATAGTATTAAAGTGCAGAGTCTCAATGCCAGAATCCAAAAGAGTCTTGACTTCATAATCAGATAAGGAAATTAAACCTTTTACCTAAATTTTCCTATCTCTATCCATCTGCCACGAGAGCATCCACCTACCCTCTAGAAGATTATATCCTTTGCCCTTGCCTTCTTGGGCAATCCTAGATCAGATGTCCTGTCTCATGGCACCAAAAACAACCAACCTTCTTACATGTTAACAAGTCTTTCTCTAAAGTTTCCAGCATCGCGCAGAAAACCCTACGAAGCCCGAAAAAGGATTAGCCGTAGATGGAATAACTGTGGCTACAGATGGAAGTTAGGCACTTCTTTGCCCTTCGACAGACGCCATAGTCTCATCATGCCTACGGGACCATGTCACGATGAGGTTACCTCCCAGAAAGCCAGGATCCCTGGAGACTCAGAAAAGAAGGAAAACAAGGGTTAAACAGAAAATCAGAAGATAGACATATGGCTTTGGGGACTATGTTTTTCAAAACAGACTTTCCTTTTTGAAAAACTTTCTTTTAAAACATTTTTGAAAAATATTTTCAAAACTTTTATCTAATCTGGTAACCTTCAGCTCTGATACCAAATGTAACACCCCACCTCCATTAAGGTCACTCACAAAGGGAATGCCTTAACTTCAGTGGAGCGTTTTAGGTAAACAGGCATAGAATATCACAAGACAGATATAAAAATTTTGCAGCGAAAAATAAACAACTTTATTAAATCACCAAAATACTTTGTTACATAATACCATGAGTCATAAAACCCTTACAACAAAACACTTCTGTCTTATATTATCAGAGTACATAGGTATTTAAAAGAAAAACATCATTCCCAAGGTTAAAGAGCAAGCCATATACGAGACTGAGACTCGAGCCATACTTAAGAAGTAGTTCCTAGAAGATGATGTCCAAATCCTGACCAAACCTGGGTATTTCCTCCTTGAGAACCTGGGGGGGGGGGGGGGGGGGACGGAAGAAAAGAGGCGAAACAAACTAGGTCAGACATACGTCTGGTGAGTCCAGTAACTTTTAGCCAGTTAATAAATAAAGGTAAACATGACAGGCATACAAAGTGGATAAGAGGATTCACGGTACAGATGACAGGTATGACAGGACAAATAAGGTAAGATGTATACATGCTTCACTACAAACTACTCTACACTATTACTAGTAAAATCAAGATGGGATGATCCCTTTCGCAAACTATAATAATGATAACGATGGTTGTAGTTTTGTGTATTCCTAGCTACTGTCATAGGTGCCGCCTGCTCCTATCTCAACTAGTCATACCCACTACCCCCCTAATATAAATGGGTAGACTTAGGTCATACATCCGGGTATACCCTAACCACTACCCTAATCGAACGTCTCCCTATTCTATAGATACCCTGTGCTGGTCCCACAACTAGGGGGTATCACTTCCCTAAAGTGGCAACCCAAGGTGTGCACAGTTATACCTACAGGTGTCACGGTCGTCTTGTCTCCCCTCTGCCCGGCGCATGCATGAACATGTCCCCGGTCGGTTTGCATCACCCACACCATCCGTCTCGTTTTGGATCTCTTACAATCAATCAGTAAGTGTGCCCCTTCCCTGCCTAGTACGGAGTTCTTTACTTTGATACCCCTCCGGATTACTGACTAAAATGGTTCCCACACAACATGATACAAGCTCTCCCCTATGTCTTGTATCCCCACTAGGTTTTCCTTCTGACTATGTATACCCTAAGGTGTCTTTAATTACATAGCCCTCAATCAGTTATGCGTACCCATAGGTGTCTTTAATACATAACCCTTAATCTACCTATCGGTCATGCTTACCTATAGGTGTCTTTAATACATAACTCTATTTATTCCCATTAGTTATGCGTACCCCTAAGGGTGTCTTTAACACATAACGTTACTATTTTACCCCGGCTATGTATACCATTAGGTGTCTTTAATTACATAACCCTTTTTATCCGGTTAAGTTTGTGGGCCTATATATATTAATATTACCCACCTACCCTTCAGCTGTACTTAACCCTCCCACTGATTTAATGCTATTTATTTAATGGTTAAGTTTGTGGGTCTATATATATTTATATTACCCACCTACCCTTCAGTTGTTCTTAACCCTCCCACTGAATTAATCCTATTTATTTAATGGTTAAGTTTGTGTGCCTATATATATTTATATTACCCATCTACCCTCCAGTTGTACTTAACCCACCAGCAATCCAACTCATTTTACTTAACCCTAACTTATGTGTATCATCATACAGTCCACATGTATTAAGTTAGGTTAAGTAGTCTTTTCTTATTACCATGTCCGATTATGCTTATATCGGGCTAAACCTCCCACATTAGGCCTACAACATATGGATGCTGGATATGCCGGTCGGGTCCGGGTAATCTTATTCCACGGTTGGGTCTAACCTCGTGTCTTAGCCCAAGTCGTATTCACACACTTGGACCTCTCACATTAGCTTCAACATTAGTGGCTGCTGGATATGCCGGTCGGGTCCGTACAGACTTCCGCCACTAATGTTACCTAACCTCGTGTCATAAGTATTAATTAAATTTTCAGACTTTAATTGCTTAAACATTCCTCTTTCGATTAATTAAGTTAATTAATTAATCCTTTCCTTTTTATAGGTGTCATTACCTATTTTATTTACAATTTGAATTTCCTATCAATAAATGGTCATATTCAAATTATACCATTTTTACTCAACTTTACCTATGTCATAATAGGTAATTATTTATATATTTCCCTACTAAAATTATGTGCCCAATTTACATAAAAACTATGTAAATTATGCCTATTACAAATTCCCCTTTTTCTCCGTTTCTTAACTGGCGTAATCACGTGCATTTTGGCGTTATCGAGGCTACAAAGTAGCCTCGCGAAAACAATAAAGTAAAGGGAATGACAAGGTGATTGTTTTAATACGATTTTTGTCATAAGCATGACAACTAGGGAAAATGACATGATAACTTCGCATATAATTATGATTCACCACATAATTAACAACTTGCATAGATTCAGGATTTTGCAACATAACAACTTGCATAGGCTCATGATTTTCAACATAATAACTTGCATAGGTTCATGAATTAACAACATAATTAACATCTCACATAGGTTCATGATTCACAACATAACAACTTGCATAGGTGACTTGCATAGGTTCATGATTCACAACATAACAACTAGCATAGGTGACTTGCATAGGTTCATGATTCATAACATAACAACTAGCATAGGTTCATGAATTCATCACATAATAACTTGCATAGGTAACTTGCATGATCTCATAACAACTTGCATAGGTTCATGATAAGAACTTGCATAGATTCATGATAAAAACTTGCATAGATTCATGAATTCGCAACATAATAACTTGCATAGGTAACTTGCATAGGTTTGTGAATTTCACTTGCATAATTTCATGATTCACCACAACAATAAACTTGTATAATTTCATGATCCACAACAACAATAAACTTGCATAACTACAAACAACATATACCCAAATCATAGTCTACCACAATTCACTTTTATCTATTTAAACCTAAAAGTGACTAGAACTCACAGTAAAAGGGGTCTTGAGTTTTGGGATCTGAATTCTGTAATTGATTAGCGTTCCCTTGTTGTAGACAATTTCGTTGTTGAGATTAGACTTTGATTTGAGGTGTTGTCTTTAATTTGCTTATAGTTGGTGGCGGTTATTCTAGGGTTTGGAGTGACAACATGATGGCCATTGATCTAATTTTGATTTGATTTTAGGGTTTGAGTCTACCCATGTTTATACAGAGTAATTAGATTAATATAGGCCATCCGATTAATCTAGAACCAACCACAACCATTCAGTCCAGATTAGAACTATCCAGAAACTCTAATGACTCAGTAACTAGTCAGAAATGACTCAGCACTGACTCACTGTTCGAATCAGAGCCTCAGAAATCTGTGCAGGTTTTCTGCTCGGCCTGAGCGCACTTGCCAAGTGCGCCAGTGCAATTTTGCATGGGCGCACTTCCCAAGTGCGCTAGTGCAATTTTGTTCTGGCGCACTTCCCAAGTGCGCCAGTGCATTTTGGCATGTTTCTGGTTTTTCTGCCTAACTTCGTTCGTCCATATCTTCTTCATACGGTATCCATTTTACGCAAACTCGGACTCTATCTCAACCAGAATTCCGAGATGAACGCAACGGCGTAACCGTTTCCCTTAATTCCCACATTTGAAATTAAGTACTCTTAAATTTAGTTAATTTGATTATTCAAAAATTCGGGGTGTTACAGTTATTACTTAAAATTTCCTTCTTTCCTTTACCTTTAAATTATTTCCTTTGCCTCCATTTCTTTTCTTGTTGCCCGCGGCACGACAGCCCAATCATTCATTTCCCTTTTAATTTCATTTCTTCATTATATTTTTTCCTCCCGAGCGCATATGCCTAGCCTAACAATCTTTCCCCCTTTTCTTATTTTATTAATCATGCAAAGCACCATCTCAAAACATTCAGAAAAAAATCATATTCCATCACATGAACTACACTGACCAAAATTGTACAACCACCTCACCCAACAAAAAAAACGCAGATCTAAAAGTAAAAATCATCCAACTAATGACTTCCATCTTAATGATATTGCTTATTAGTAGAATTCATAAGCTTAACCAATCTGAAATATGCAATATATGCTTCATACTTAGAGTCCAGCAATATATTATTGAACTTAACATCTCTATGCAAAACTGCTGGCACGCAGTCACGATGAAGATAAGTCAATCCTTGTGCTGAACCAATCGCTATCTTATATAATTTCCCAGTCTAGGTTTCTACTCTCTTGCATCAACTGTTGTAGATTGCCATTCAGTATGTTGTCAAAAAAAGTAATTTATATGCTTATTAGAGCAGTATTCTTGCAGATTCACTATGTTTCTATGCCTTATATGCCCAAGGATTTGAATTTCATTTCTACTACCCATTTCCTTCTTCTAATGCTCCTTTCCTTTACACTGCTGATGCCACTTCATTTATTGTTTTCTTTCTTTCCCTGATATGTTTTAGCTGCTTCTCTTAATTCTCCTTCTTGGCTTGATTGACCCATCAACGAACCATGTATAATGTGGTGCAAACAACTCTGTCCCCTCTTATTTTGTTCTTTCTCTTATGCTAATTGTTGTTTTCTTTTTCTTTCTACTTGTTTACTCCAGTGCTCATCATCATGAATACACGTGCACTGGTGCACATGCACACGGCCTCCGGCCATCATGCCCTAGTCATGACCCCTTCCACATATGCGTCGTTGCCCCCCGAGCTCAACCGAAATCTCAGACCAACCTCTTTCCATCTCGATCAAATTTTCAATGTTCAACCAGAAGTGCACAAACAATTCTTTTCACCTTCCTACTTCTCCTTCTATCATTACAACACACGAGGACCCCTTAAACTCAATTGACATATTGCCAACTTGAAGTCCGACGTCTTTGTCCAGGTGCAACATCCTCCGGTGACTCCTCAGCAACGCAGTTCCATAGTGAACAACGGTAAACAAAAACAGTTGAAACCTTTAAATTCATCTCATTCGCTCAAGTTAGTTGATGGAAAAAATCATTAGTATTTCCCTCGACTCTCTATGTCGTCCCGCAGCTCCACGCCAAAACACTACCCCCTCTTATCATCCCTATCGCCAGAAAATGGCCAAAGAAAGTTTCCAGTTTAACCATAAATTCACGATGGTCCCCTTAACTAAAAATCACCGTTTTACTTCTAAAATTCATGATTTTTATATTCTTAATAGCTCAGTAAACAAGAATAAGTGAATTAACAATTTAGGTTTTTGACAAATTATTTGTCATTCTATGTGATTTTCGAGCTGCCTCCCTACATATAGCACATTAGAAACTAAGATAAAATTTAACCTAAGCTAGATTCAATTCAGAATAACTTCCGTTTTTACATCGTTGCTTAAAATGTGTAGAATTAAAGTACTCGATTTTTGAAGATGAGGTGCTCATGGTTCAAGTCTCTGTCAATGTTCCAGATAACTTGTCTTTAAAGTACAGACATTGAATAAACAATATTATCAAGCAATTATGATTTACAAGGAAGGTATATACTAGCATCATGAAATCATTTACTGTTTCAAATTCAAGAAGATTTAAAAAGGGTTTTACTCACACAAAGCTCATTGGTTCCAGGTTTTGATCTTCTATTCCAGGTTTTGCTTCACATGATTTGCTTTAGAACTTCCTCCCAGTTTTAGTTCAAATCAATTGTAATTGTTCCAGTGGTATTGGCATGTAATTATAGGTGGAAACAACGGATAAAATAATAAGGTATTTATTCATTGCATGGGAAATGAAACATAGATGCAGAGGGTAGTCTAGTAGCTATTGCAAATGGTCATAGGGTAGGCTGCATCTTCTTTCAATTGGAAGAGGTGTTGTGTCAAAGCTAATATCCTTCTAAATGCTATGCACAGCTAGTTTCCTTGTGGTGTACATTTTGTACAAACATACGCACTTATTTGTTTTTATAATGTAAACTTAGCCCTTAAGTTTTGGTTGTCATGTTGATGTGAAAATGGAATTTAGCTGCGTTAGTTTTGTTTTGATTGAAAAGATTGTAGCCTGTGCATGCTTTGTTTAGAGAGAAGAGCTATGTTTGTATGTTTGGATTTGAAAGGATGAGCTAGTTTATTCTTGCTTCATATCTCAAGGCATGACAACCTATAAATAATGGACATATAATCAAGTAGATAAGGTTTTAGCTAGCTCTACTTCTCCCTTAAAAGAAAGCCACGACCATGTGCAACATGAATTACAAATGCGTACACATGTTATGTATCAAGTATATAAGAAAATTAAAGATTGGTTGTCAAGCTATAAAAATCTATGTTGAATAAAGATTTAGGTAATCTAGTCATGTCCTTAGTGTATACATATGTACAGAAAATATCTTTGTTGATTGAGTTAGATTTAGTTCTATTTAATGATGCTTTTATAGGTTTCTTTCAACAATATCTTGGCTCCGAACACTCCTATTCCATCTCTTTTGATCAATTTGATATGCTCCAATTACCTTTAATTAATATGAGTATGATCTGTAAAATTGTTGAAGAGATTACTGATAAGCAAATTAAAAAAGCAATTTTTGGTATGAAAGCTTCTAGCTCTCGTGGTCCGGATGGTTTTACTGCTTACTTCTTTAAAGTGGCTTGTAGTATTATTGGTGGAGACATGACTAAGGAAATTAAAAACTTCTTCACAAACTGTAGAATGCTCAATAGAATAAATGCTACCAGGTTGGCGTTGATTCCTAAAATTCCACAACCAGTTAATGTTACACAGTTTAGACACATTCATGCTGTAATGTGATCTACAAGTGTATCGCTTGAATCCTTGCTGATAGAACGAAATTTGTTATTTCTGATCTTATTTCCCCTAATCAAAGTGCCTTCATACATGGGAGAGACATTTTTGGTAACATTCTATTATCCTCTGCGTTAATGAAAGGTTACAACAGGAAAACATATCTCCTAGAGGTACTCTCAAACTTGATTTGCAAAAGGCTTATGATTCGATTCAATGGAAATCTGTTATATATATTCTTTACAAGATGAAGTTCCCTATTCCTTTTCTTTGTTGGATGTTCACTTGCATTTCAAATGTTGATTACTCTTTGAACTGCAATGGTTCGAGTTTTGGTTTTTCCAAAGCTACTCAAGGCATAAGACAGGGAGACCCATTATCACCCTACCTCTTTGTTTGTGTTATGGAACTTTTTACTGCCATTACTAAGCGTGCACACATTAATTAGTTAATGGACTTTCATCCCAAGTGCAAGAAACTATCTCTGTCTGTGTTGCTTTTTGCTGATGACTTATTGCTTTTCACTAAGCCTAATCCTAAATCTATTGATGGGGTTCTCAACATATTATCTCATTTCTATCGCTTGACTGGCTTAGCTATCAACAAAAGTAAATCTAAGATTCGGTTTGCTGGTGTATCTGAGACTGCTAGATCTGCATTATATCTCAAGTCTGGGCTTTCTCCTTTCAATGGAAATGAAATTTACCTTGGAGCACCTTTGTGTACTTCCAAAATTAAGTTGTCTCAATGTCTTCAATTGTATGAAAGGATCAGTGCTAAAATTTCTAGCTGGCCTAGTTCGAAGTTCTCTATGGTAGGTAGACTTATTTTTGTTAAATCTGTAGCTACTTCCATGTGCATTTACTATGCGAGAGTTTTCATACTTCCTACATAGCTAATTAACATGATCAATTCAGCTTTAAATCATTTTCTATGGCATGGAAACCCGTTTTCTACAAAATTGATTCCTATTGCATTTAAATATATTTGTTGTTCAAAAGAGAAAGGGGGGTTAGGTGTTATGAATGTAAAGAAATGGAACAAGGCTGCACTTTCTGCACGTTTTGACATGCTTATGAAGTATGATTATAATCTTTAGGTCTCTTGGGTACGCAATTACCTTATAAAAGACTCTTTTTTGTGGACTATGTTGCCGAATGTTGATTGAAGTTGGTCATGGAGAAATATTCTTAGATATAGAGATGTCTTTCTCCCTATAGTGCAAGTGGGTTGAAAAGTATGAGCATGGTGGCCTTCTGGCACGATCCTTGGGTTTCTAAAGGTCTCATTCTTAGTATTATTATATCTTACAATCAGAGATTGATGTCCGAATTCATGATAATGCCTCTTTTGCGAATTTCTGGTTTGATGGAGTTGTAACTTTGCCATACAGTAGCTCAACTGTAATTAGAATTATATGGAATATCATACACAATAACAACTAATTTGATACCACTATTCATGCTTACTGGAATGGTGTCTCTCATAAAATCAGTCTAGTTTATATGTGTGATTCAAATTGTATGGTTACTTATCCTTGGCATTCTTGCATTTGGGATTGTGGATCTGCTCCGAAAGAAAATATCATGCTATGAAAGATTCTTAAAAATGGGATCCTATCTCTCTACAAACCGAAAAGAATGAATATTGTTAATCATGCTACTTGCATGTTGTATAGGAGAAGTGATGAAACTGGTTCTCATCTATTTTTTGACTGTGGCTACTCACATTTCATATGGTCTAAATTGTTGTTGTTCTTTAATCTACATACTCCTTCAAGAAATTCAGCGATTCAACTTTTTCAAGGCGACTAGATGGAAGAATGTAAAAGGGAAAATACTTTTGAAATTAATTAAGAAATTTATTTATATGATATGGATGGAGAGGAACATTAGAGTGTTTAGAGGGATAATCACTTCTAAACACTCAATGATGCTTTCTATTATTAGGCATATGAGATAATTCTTGTTTATAGTGTACTGGCACTTCAAACCAGTTTGTATTCTGTGCCTGTGCAGAATATCACTTCTTTCTTTTTTCTAATAAATAGTGGCACGGACCACTATAAAAACCAGCTCGCCCTTCAAAAACTAGTTTAATGCTATGTTCTTGCTTGTATGAGAAGTAATAAGATTTATTTAATACAAAGCAAAAGTAACTATCTTGATTCATATATATATGCTAAAGATCACAATAATATATTTGTATTTATCTATATACACATATGTATATTCCTAAGATTTTATAAAAAGATTTAATTTTATTTACCCCAAATATTTAAATCTAATTTTACTCAAGTAGTTTTCTTTTTATATAAATCAAAACAAGTTTAAATGCAAATAAAAATAATAATGTCAAAACAACATTTACCTGTGTATATATACAAGTTAAAAATATACACATGGGATTTGAACTAATGATCATTCAAAATTTCTATAATATTCAAATTCAATATTATTTAATTGAATTTAAATGCCAACTGTAATCTATACATTATTGACTATAAAGTTGGTTAAAAAATGGGATGTTACAACAAAGGCAATGACTTGACACTTGTGTGCCAATATATAATATATGTTCGTTTTGTTTTTTGTGTTGTTTATTTTGTGATATTTGAGGATAGATTTAACAATATATAACATAACTAATTCACAAACAAAAAAACAAAAAAATTATATCACTATTCCTTTGATTTCCCTTCTTCCTTATCATGAATCAAAAACTTATGAATTAACATCACTAACAAATCCTCGCTACCGTACCTTAAACATTCCTTAGTCAACAATGAAGTCAATCAAGTTGAGGTATAATTACCTCTCATACCTTAACTGAAAAACATTATTAACTTCTAAATGAACAAAGTTCATAACTTCGATCTTTAACAAACATTACTTACTCAACTTTCGGATACAATTTAAGAATTCACTTCTTTTTCGGAAATCATTGATTATAACAATAGTGTTATAATCCATGCTCCGAGATATAATATTAAAATATATATTTTGTTCGTTAATTTAAATAAATATATAAATTTATAAATTTTGATTAAAACGAAAAGTAAATAGTAATTTCCTAATTTGACATAGTCGAATTTCAATATATAACTCTATTTCGAATAATTTTTATTCGATTAACATTCTAAACTTCGGAATTATTTATCGTTTCTGGTCTACTCCATTTCCATTTTAATTCTAAATTCATCTTTGAATTTATCACTTCCAAACCCTTACTAATTTTCCTTATAACTATTTCAATTTACAAAACTTATGCTTTTAAACCATTATTAACATTAAAATGTGAATATTATTTCTTTATAAAAATCTGGACTCGTTTTATCAAATCAATCTTAATTTTTAGTGTAAATACTATTATAGGTTCAAATCCTGCTATCGAATCACTTGATAAACCCACATCATTCATAAACTCCGTTCGTATGTCAAAAAAATTTTGTTAATTATTTATCAAGTTTATAATTTAATATCGACTTCATATTCGATTATAAATTATAGGTTTATTATCAAATATTAATTATGTTGTCAAGTTCTGATTTATAATATACATAATTTTTGAAAATAAATTATTTTTATAATATTCGACATAGTTGAATTCCAATTATAAATCCTTATGAATTTATTTCAATTTTACTCACATTCCGAACGTCAGAATAAATGCATTCTTTTTTAAACAATTCTCAATTCCTTTCTAAATTCACTCTTGAATTTACATTCCCAAGTTATCTATTAATAATTATTTCACTTCATTTATAAATTTCGTTTATAAGTTAAACTACTAGTTTTTATTATTAAAACAAGTTATTATTTTCTAGCCCATTCGAAATTCAATTTCAATTTTGGAAAAATAGATTTTCCTATAAATTCTTAAAATCCCTTCTTATGATATTTTAATATCTATGTTTAGGGCTAATGCTATTCAATCATCCAAACACAACCAATCAATCACAGAACATCTAACATGGCAGACATCACAGTACACATGACAACAAACAGTAATAATTTTGAGGAATCCAGTTGGATCCCTCTAACCTGTTTTTCCTACATCCACAGATGTTAGACAACATAAATAATACCAATCTGACTTCGAGGTGGAATATCGTAGTATAGAAGATCATCCACTATTAGGCGGGCGCATAGTGTCTCATCCACTAAAATGTGCAGGAATATCCAACTACCAACCTTAAATATAACTAACATACATATAATAGCAATAATTGATAATAATATATCAATTTATCTAAACAATCATCACATAACATTCAGTCCTCATTTATCAACATTAAAATATGTTTATAATATTTTAAAATGGACAGAGTTAGTGAGTTTACTCACTTTGATTATTAATCGTTGAATAACGGTTAATTATCAATAAAAAGAATCAGGCATTTTAATTCCTATGAAAAACTCATTGTGACGATCCCAAAATCCGTATGATGGTATTAAGGATAATCATTGGAAAATAACACATCAATCATCATAGCAGAGTACAGATAATAGCAAAACAATAAATAGAATAATTTTACATAGATATGACAGCGGAATCATAACATGTAACAACATCAGAATAGCACAACGTAGGATATAACTTAGTAAATAAAAGGTAAGTGATTAGTCACCATCGCCAGAGGCGGAATATATATGCATGTAGTGAGACATAATAAGGGTATCAGTCTACATCGCCGAAGGCGGTACATATACATACGATAATAAGTACTGAAAGTAAAGCAGTCTGCATCGCCTGTGGCGGAATCATAATATAAGTACAATAATGGCGGAAAATGTCAAAGTCATATCTGTGAAGTCAGCCTCGCCATGAGCCAAAATGCACTCTATGCAACAGTGCAGAGCCAAAAACAACCTGTCACCTGTGAACTAGGCTGCCCGTGTGGAAATAAGGGCACCCGCGTTTGCAAAGTGAAACAAACAACGAGTCAGTCATGGGGACTGGTATGAGGAATCTATTTAACAGTTAAACAACAGTAATAAGCAAATCATAGGACCACGCCACTTTCGCGGGACGGGTTTACTCCAGTGATTGCTGGTGCATTTAAAACAAAGTAAATTCTTTAAAACAACGCAATGCTCTTTTAAAAAGAATGAAGCCATTATAAGACTCAAGTCCCATCATACAATGCAATGCAAGCCGGAGGATAGAGTTTTACCTTATAATGGCCAAATATGCTTAATACGTGTAAAGCAAAATCATTTGATATTATTACTAGTGCATATATGTTTCAAAAACGAATAGCATCATAAATATCAATCATAGGCGGCATAGCTACCATCTACTATGTCGCCATACTAGTTCTACAATCGAGTCCGTTATTTCGTATTGGAAATTGGATTTCCGTCATGAGTCGAGGCAAGGGGCAAGCTCCTCTCCGCTTCGAGACATTCTAGCAAATGCCTCAGGACTACACACTCTGGGTAACCCTAGATGCTTCAAGGCCGGTCCTCTCTTACGTTTGAGGATTAATTATGATTGAACACATGTTTCCCCGTCCTTACAGACCTATAATCGAGGCGCCTCGCATTCCAACAACCACATAGGTGAAAAATAGATATAAATGTCAGGGCAGGTAAGTCACTGACACCACCATAGCTAGAAAGAAACGTCGTGCTCTCCCTGCAGTCCGTATCCCATTTTTAACTCATACCGGGGTGTGAGACTCGCGAATCCACGCTATACACAAAGCCAGGCCACGTAGACCGTGCTTTGATCATCAACCACAAGACTTTGCTTTGCAATAGAAGCCTTGATCACAGCATCTTGGCATGCCACATAGGCAATCCATTCCATACGACTGATTTCTATCGATATATAACCTATGAGCTCGTACGTCTCAGAGAAGGGCGTTAAGCAAAAGAATAAATTCTCCGCCGCCAAACAGATATATATTTAACAGAGATCAGTCAGTATAGAACAAAATGTAATGTCAGACACACAGTCCATTTACAAGTCCGTTCTAGGTCTGAACGAAACCGAAGGCGTCAAATCCCTCGTATATCCGTCCAATCAACGCATACATTCAGATGGCTACTACTTCCGTTCCTTCACGGTAGCTACTCCATTCAGGAACCTCAGCAGCGCCCATCCAACCGATACGAAGATCGTCGGTCTTGAATCATATTTGCATTTCCCAATTCGAATCGCTCGATCAATTATTTGAAATGAGGGTTAGCTCGGCCTTTTCAAATAATTCACGTAATTAGAATTCAAATCAATTCTTTCTATGGTTATATTATTCGACATCCATATTTCAGTTCTTTAGTGTTATTTTCGTGTCAAACACATACAACCATCAAATATCAAACAAATCAAGCCAAATTAGTTTATTTCCAATCTATTTTGCTTATAATATTTTATAACGATTTTTCGCCATTTTTATTTATTTAAAAATGGCCATATTTAATTAAACGACGTTTCAGGTCGTGCCGTGGCACTGGCGCTGTTTTTCCCTTAATTTGTTTTACACATATCGGAAAATCTAACCGTTGGATTTCTACAAAGTCTATATCAGTGGGAAGATATTCCCAAAGCGAACCCAACGGTTCCAGTTTCATGAAAATCCAACGGTCGGATCTTCCACACTAGTCGTTTGAAGTTACGGTTTCAAAATTCGAACTGCAGCGTCGTTATTCGATTAAATTTAATTATATTTATATATAAATATAAAAGATTCTGGCGCTGTTTTTCTTCAGATTGGAATTAAACATTCCGGGCAATCCAACCGTTGGATTTTTACAAGGTTGGTGCCGTTGGAAAGATATTTCCAAGGCGAACCCAATGGTTGCGGTTTCGGGAAAATCCGATGGTCGGATTTCTCGTACTAATCGTTTTAAATTACGATTCCAAAACACGAACTGCACGGCTTCGATTCCTTTCAATTATATATATATATATATATATATATATATATATATATATATATATATATATATATATAGTTCATTCTATAATTTCAAATATAGTTCATTCATTAATTTCAACTTCATTTTCACTTCAAATATTTCACTAACGCCTTAATATTTTGAAAAATTTCGCCATAACCTCCTTTGTACGGAAAGGGGTTTGGAAATTTATTGGGTCGTGTTAGGTACCCAATAAATCCTATAAAGCATCCACATATTTATAGTGATATATTCTGGTGTTTACGGGGGAGCGTGTATAGATAATAACTCCAGAGAATAAATTCTCGTCACCCCGCTCCGTGTGGAAATAAATAGTCCATGTGTCATATCTAATAACTACAGAGACGTGATTATTGTCAACTCCAGACCCGTGTGGGGTTTTTATTAATATGGCAATTTATCGTTATATTTTATATAGTCCATGTCAGTCATCAGTTCAACCTGTAGTATATAATCCTCGCCATACAAGCCTCTCGCTCGTATGGTAAATCTTCCACCTCGTCACACAAGCTCCAATTGCTTATGTGGAATATGATGAAGTATGCCTATCATCAAGAAGTATGCCATGTAGTGTAGTTCAAAATTAATTGTTACTATCCTATGGCGATGTTTATTATTTCACACAGAATAACCAGCACTCCGCATCCAATGGCATTCACAGGAGTTGATATGAAAATAAATTTGCGCAACCAACTCATCAAGGCTTACCTATTTGTCGGGCACGCAAATAATTTCTTTACTCTACAGCTAATCCATTTTCCCTGTTCAATACATGTATATATATGCAGAACAAAGCTAATAATCATATTTCTAGCAAACTAATATTTATTTCGACACGTGTGTATTTTTATCAAAGTGTATATATGATAAAAGAAATATTTTTATCATCAAAAATATTTATTCAACACGTGATTGTTTTTAACACTTCATATTCACAATAAAGATGTAGTTTTTATTGTCTATTCAATTTATTTTAAAATACGATAACATTCAACACATGAATTCCCATTCAACGAATGAATTTCAACTCAACACATGAATATTCTCTATAGTTTGTATATATATATATATATATATATATAAATGTGATTTTTATCGCTAAAGCTATTTGTTCAAATTCAAATAATATTCAACACATGAATTTCAACTCAACGAATGAATTTCAACTCAACACATGAATATTTTCTATAGTTTGAATATATATATAAAAATGTGATTTTTATCGCTAAAGCTAATTGTTTAAATTCAAATAATATTCAACACATGAATTTCAACTCAACGAATGAATTTCAACTCAACACATGAATATTCTCTATAGTTTGTATATATATAAAAAAATGTGATTTTTTTCGCTAAAGCTATTTGTTTAAATTCAAATAATATTCAACCCATGAATTTCAACTCAACGAATGAATTTCAACTCAACACATGAATATTTGTTTCAACATATGTAATTAATTTCAACGAATGAAAATTATTCTAACACATGAATTTTTCAGAAAATTTCGGCAGCATAACGTCAGGGTAGTTAAAACCGGGACTCTCCCTAGTACGGCTCCTCGCTCTACCTTAAAACCTCACGGTTTTTGATAATGGGGATCATGCATCTAGTTCGCACGCAGGCGACATGTTTTATTTTCAATTCCACAATCCTATTCTAATTTGTTTCAACCACAAGAGGGTATTTTTCAACCACTAAGGTATTTTTCAACCACAAAGGTATATTTCAACCACAAAGGTATATTTCAACCACAATATCAACCACAAACAATTATTTCCAACCATTCGTCATACCATATAATATCACGTCAATCACAAGCAATAAATATCGTCCATGGTCTGTGGACGAGGGGAGTATATATATATATATATATATATATATATATATATTATTTCTATAATTCACTTGCATTTCATCACAATTCAAAGCATATATGTTTCATACAACGCTTGTATAATTTATACATCGCTAATATAACTTATACAACACATGTACATGAGGTATACAATGCGTATATAATTTACACTTCGCTTATATAATTTATACAACACGATTCCATTCAAACAATTTAGTTTAGATTCCTCACATTGGTTTTTGTAGTGCTAAAAATCGTAGGAAGATCAGAAAAATCCGCGGCTTCTGCTAGATGGTAGAGAGCCTCCTTGCGGTCACGGTGTCTCCTGTTTCTTCACATTTCGTTAACGAACGAAAATGATATTATTTTTCAAAGTTTTGCAACGCTTTATAGTGTAAAAACAGTTAAAAATTAAATAACCCGTTAGTTTTCAAACCTACTCAAATTTAGGTTTTGATTTTTCACTCGATTCGTTGCTCGATAGGTCGATCAGATTGTTGGACGTCGACGAGGGAGGGAAGGGCTTTCCTGCACCACCAGTCTCTTCCAGTTCGACGTCGAGATGGACCCTGGGCGGCGGTTTAAACGCGCCCACTTCGGAGCATCAGATCTCGATGGCGGCGCTTCTGATGGTGGCGAAACTGGGTCGGATGTGAAGAGGGGCGAAGGGGCTTTCGAGGGAAGGTGGTGGCGCGGCTTGGTTTCGCCTGTGGCGGCGGGAAAATGAGGGGGAAGGATGGAGCTCGACGAACCGTCGATATCGCTTGGGCGGATAGGGTTTTGAGATATTTTCAGAAAATAAAATAATAAAAGAAAATATATGATTGGCCAATGGTTTTATAGTTTCGAAAATTGGGGTTTTGTCAAACGAACTCGAAATCAAACCCAACGACTGTCGCCCCTAGTGTTTTACCCCCATCCCGAACACAATGGAATATGTTTCGTAGGCCAATTCGACTGTTACAGTCAGTTATTTTTCAAATTAAAGTATAAAACATTTTAAATTCAATTTGATCGTACATTTCAGTTTGCCAGGGCCACAAACTGAATCGAAAAATTCCAGAAAAATAAATCTAGCTTTGTTTTGACCATACGGTCCCAACAAAACCAGTTTCGTCGAATTCTGAGCTCATATGCAAAATGTCCATTTTTAGGTTGACCCATTTTAACAGAAATTGACCAATCACATTTTCTTTTGCCTCGCTCACATACTAGCTTCAAAAATTATGAAATTTGAAACCTAACAATAATTTGACATCCCGGACCCAACAAAAGTGGTTTCGTCGAATTCCGAGGTCGTATGCTAAATATCTATTTTCAAGGGCTATATATGCTATATAGCGACCTTTCTGAAAATTCATTTGGCCATAACTTTTGATTCCTGTTATGAAACTTCGATTTTTCAGATTCGTTAGAAAGGTATTCATAAATAGATTTAAATATTTTCAGTTTTGCTAAAATCCGTTATATTTTCCACCCAGTACAGTCACACAAAGTTTGTATTCAAATTTTCAAACTGCCTTACTCTTCCCAATTCATTATTTTATTGAAATAAGCTATTTCAATTATTCAAATTCTTTGGTAATAACCAATTTTAAAAAATTTAAATTGGTTCACATTTTCCGGGTTATTACACTCATGAGCTCCAAATAATTCCGAACCAGCTTCATAGCGTAGCCTACGTCCATACGAATCCAAAGCGACAGACGGTTCGTTAATATGACATCGTACGAGCAAGATATTACATTTACAAGTTTATACACTATTTAAATTAAAACTAAACTTATATTTATTTAAATTTGGGCCTTACCAATATAAACCGGCCCAACGCCCCACTTTAAAAGGCATGACCCGCCTAAACAGTACAATCTTCTCCTTCCAGTTACAAAAATAACCCGCTCTCCACCAAATTCCATGACTTCCCATCAGTTTTTCCACCATGTTTCTTTATGATTCCTAGAACCAAAACCACCCATGACTTCAACCATGTTGTCATCACTACCTCCTGCATTTGCAAAACAGATCGTGACTTGGAGTATTTCCAACTACTACAGTGCGACTCCGCAACACCAGCTGAAGACCGAACCACCCTACTTCGACGCTTTCGCATGCACCTTGACCCCAAAAGCCTGATGGTGGCCTCGACTATGCCTTCCACCCCTAGATCTCTCTTGTGCCTCAACCCGACATTGACTTTACTGACGTCAAACTACGGGAAGAAGAATCTTGACCTGATTTTCTTACTTGTGTTCGGAGCTTGTGAGGAAATAAATCCAATGGATGTAACATACATCAATTTCATTGAAGATTACATTTTATAGTAATTTTTGAATATATTTTTTGTTTTTGAAGCCATTGGAAGAACACAACTTGATTTTTTTTTTAATGCAAGAAATGAAGTTGCCTGGTCGTTTATACAGAAGAAGAGGGGACGAAAGGTACACAATAAGGTGACTAAATTAATTAGGCATTTTGGTAGGTAGGAATGACAATTTGTGCTTTCATTAAACTTGCTTAGGACTTAAGCGAGCTTCGTACAACATAAGGTGGGCAAAACAAGAAATAATATAGGCCTGCGCTGGATTTTTAACTTAGGCAATGATATGGTAGGTTTTATTTTAGATTTGACTTGATTTTATTTTTATTTTCATTTTTATTTTCAAATAATAAAACTTAATACAATTTGATTTTAAAACGATGTGATTCGATTTTTCATTAATACGATTTGATTTCGAAGAGATTTTATTTAAAAAATATCGATTTGATTTCGACACAATGTATTTATATAATTTACGTATGAGCACGAAGTAACATGCTCAAATGACCACATTTGGGCACCAATCACGACGAAAATTGTAATCATACAATAACATAATATTCTGGACACAATGGAACTAGTTTCGTTGAATTCTGAGACGGTTTGTAAAACTTCCTTTATAATTTCAAATGGTTAAATAATACGCGTTTATATTACGCACCGTCACAAAATAAATCCAATTGAAAACAAATTGAAAATGTTACAATAATTAATCACTACGGATTTAATAAAATTAGTTATGTCGAAAACGGAGGTCGTTAGAAAATTGGCTATTCTTAAATTCCATATTAAATCGATATAATTAAAATTGTTAAAATATAAATTAAATTCCAAAACAATTCAATTTAATAATAATAATTTATTATTTTTGTATGTACTTAAATAGAATATCATATAGCTTCAAAATAAGCTAATTCCGATTTATAACTCGATATTTCCATTTTTAAGTTAAATCGGTATTCAATTTATACTAAAATCCTTTTATTTTATTAAATAAACCATTATAGTTTATAAATGATTCCATAAAAACTTTCTAAACATTTGATTTGGACATAACTTACAATCTACAAGATGAAATCTCGATTTTTCACTTTCATCAGAAAACTATAGTTCAATAGATTCAAACATTTTTTGTTTCAAAGAAATATGACTTATAACGAATCTGTATATTCAATTAAAGTTAAAACATAAAACTACAAACTACAGTGACGTTACGATCTAGTTTTTAATTTAATTATAAATTATACATTCAAATTTTGTTTTAATTAAATTCTATATAAAAATCCATTTACATTACCAATTCAACATATAAAACTAATTTGAATGTTCGAAATTTAACGCTTAAAAATCTGGGTCGTTACAAAAAATCTTTTTGTTTCTCTAGGGGATCGACATAACCAACACTTCCAATAAAAAACCAAGATGGTTAAGGATTGTTTTCAGAATAATATACAACACAACACAATCAAAAGATCACAGAACAGATACATACTGATATAATTACCGAATACAAATATGCATGTGTTATATCTCAAATAATATACAATAGTGAATACAACGATGTCTAATGGAGAAAATGTACATCAACTCATATACACGAATAAAAAACTAGAAAGTGACTTCAAAGGATATTCCAAGCTATATCAACGAATCAACAACAGACTGAACCTGAAACAACTCGGTCTAACCCGAGTATTACATGCACAGATCAGTCTAGTTTACAAATCTATTTTGATAACTGGTGAAATAAAGTATCAGCCAAATAAGAAAAAGGAATCTCCGAACAAATATTTATACGGAAACTGTGATAGAATACTTTCCTTTCCATTAGAAAGGAATGTCATGCATAGGTTAACAAGGCACATCATTCATAAGTACACAAGATTGGTATATGGTTAAGAGTGCGAGAAACAACGACATGGATTGATGCATTGCTTTAACACGAATTACTCAATCACCATGGTTAGGGAATCAACACTTAGGATGACATAACGCGAATGAAACACTCAGAGATCCACAAAAATCACAAGGTGAAATCAGAAAGCCACGTAATTCACAGAATCACAAAATCATGAAATCACTAAAACACAAAATCGTGGAATCGCTGAAACTCTATTATGAGTTTAAAAATCACAATTAAATCACCACAATTAATAATAATAATAATCATTACGGTGAAATCAGTGATAAACACAAAACATAGGAACACAAAGTTTAGATCCAACATAGTGTGAAAAACAGAAGCTATGCTTGCACTTGCTATCACACCGGATGGTTTAAAGCCATGACAAGTACTACATCATACAGAAGGGTACCCAGATGACCCGAAGGTCCATAGAGTTCACAGAGAATTTCGCATAGGATAGGCTAGAAGGTCCACAAAGAGTTCAGACAGGATTGACACGAAGGTCCAGTTTGGCGGTCACACACAAATGTGTCGCAGACCCTCAAACAGTAACCTAAAAAGTGATAATCGTGCATTCCATACCACAAATTATTGCTTAATGGTCCGCAATTGTAAGTCAGCTTCACACCACGAACAAAATCACAAGAAATCACAAAATGCTGGGTATCACAAAGAATCTCAAAGGTCACTGGTACATACTTAGACATCACAAATACCACAAAGGTCACTGGTAAACATAGAGATTATCAATCCGATTGGACGGATCTGGATTGAATACTGTATACCGCCACGTCCCATACCACGAAGTATGCGATCTTATTCGATCATCAACACGCTTTCTCAAGTATGCAAATGTATGTCGTTTTTAATTGAAAATCATACATTACGAAAATAGTTTGGAAACAGAATTTATCGGAAAATCTTACAAAAAACACATAGTTTGAAAATCCTTGTTTAAATATATTATTAATAAAATTCATATAATCTGGTAAAAAAATTGTATTCAAACCATACAATCTTATTCTAAACATGTTGAAATAATTTATGAAAAACATGCACGTGTCACTGATTTATCAATTACAACATGAAAACAACATCTACAACAACACAACATTGCAAATTCAAGATAGGAATTTACGTACAATATTGGCTTTTCCAATAGAATCAAAGCCTATCAATTCACTTTAAAATCATTAAAAAAACAAGAAAAACTCATTTGAGTTCACAAAGAGCTATCGTTGGATTTTTATTCTCAGTACAGTAGTATAAAAATGCAAATTTAAACATGTTATCATCAAAATCATAGAAAACTCAAAACATCAAACTTGTAGAACATATTTTAAGCTTTTCAGAACATCCAAAATAATCGAATTCGGATAGAAAATTTAAAAAGTTATTCTCAATTTCATTTCTATTTTAACAAAAAGCTACCATCATACTTTATTCTCGGGATAGTAGTATAGTAGTAAAAATTAGAACAAGTTATCTTCAAAATAATAGAAAACTAAAAACATGAAACTTGTAGAACAAATTTTATTCTTTCCAGAACATCCATAATCGAATACGGACAAGAAATGAAAAATTTATGCTTGATTTCATTTTAGATTTAACAAAGAGCTAGTGTCAAATTTTTCTCCCGAGACAGTTATATAGAAGTGTAAATCTGAACAAGTTATCATCCAAATCATAGGAAAATTAAAGAACATGTTATGGGCTTTCCAAGGCATCCAAGATAATTGAATTCCAATCCGAAATGAGAAAGATATGATAAATTTTGTTTCAGATTCGACAAATAACTACTGTCGATTTTTGCTCTCGGGACAATAGTAGAAAAATATAATTTTGACCAAGTTAACTTCGATATCGAAAAAAATTCAAAACAGAAAACTTTTAGCCCACAATCTAGGCTTTCCAGAACATTAAGAATCAACGAATTTGGACATCAAACGAGAAGGATACGGTCAAATTACAACAATGTGCAGCCTAGAACATTACCGTGACAGACAGTAAACTTTCATCAAGGTTATCGACCCTTTACAATTAGAATTTTCGAATGTGTTTAACATGAAAGTTATCACATTCTTTCTAAGCTTTCCAAAACTTCAAATAACTCCAAATTTTGATTTAAAATGAATGAGGTACGCTTAATTTACTAACAACAATTCATAAATAGACATATAACAAACCAAATTGCGATCTCTAACATTAAAATCTCAATATAAGCTAGGAAATGTGAATTTTAAAACTAACCTGAGATTGCAATTAAGACTAATTAAACACATTATAGCTTGCAACACCAAGAAATAATGACATGCAATACTAATTTGTTTAATGTTAATTAATTTCCTTCCATTTTAGCAGTAGAATTGAGAAGGAGGCTGTAAGGAGCCGTAACTTCCCCGTGAAGGAAAGAGCGGATACTTTGAGAACAACACACATCGGAACACAGACGGAAGAACATTTCATTGTATATTACAACAATGCATCAGATACAAGAATATACAGAGTATAAATGAATAAATTACATTCGATAAATATCAGAGATTACACTAAATTACATAGCAGCGGAAAAATAACACAAAAGCACAACTAGAAGTGATACACGGATACAGAGCTTTCCGAGCATCGTTCCAGCTGTATATCAGGAACCTGTGAATATAAATCTGCAAACCCAAAACTACTAGCTGCCCGTGCGGAAAATAGGGGCACCCAGAGTTTAGGTTAAAACAATAAACTCCAGGTCAGTCATGTGACTGGTGTGAGAACTAAAACAGTTATTAATATTGGTTTTAAAGTTAGGTAAATCAAGGGACCACGCCGTATAACACGGAACGGGTTTCCTCCCAAGAATACCAGTGCATAGAATAAACAGCGCAATGCTAAATAAAGAAAAATGAAGCTGTTATAAGACCCAGGTCCCATCACACAATGCAACGCAAGCCGGAGGATAGGGTTTTCCCTTATAACAGCCAAAGCATGCTTGATACGTTTAAATCACATTATTTGATACTATTATAAGTGTATAGTGTCAAAACAATTCAAATCATAAATATCAATCATAGGCGGCATGGGTACCATCTATCATGTCGCCATACTAGTTCTACAATTAAAACCGCAATACACGTATTGGAAATTGGATTCCGTCATGAGCCGAGGCAAGGGGCAAGCTCCTCTCCGCGTTCGAGACACTCTAGCAAATGTCCCAGGACCCCACTTTGATCCTTGGAATCGGCTGGGCCGGTCCTCTCTTACTTTTGAGGATTAGTTATTCCTGAACACACGTTTCCCGGTCCTTACAGACCTATATCCGAGGCGCCTTGTAACAACCCGGAAAATCTGGGCCAGTTTAAATTTTTTTATTTTGGCGATTTTAGCGAATTTTGATTATTTAAAATAGATTATTTTAAATAATAGCGGCGAGAAAATGTTTGGAATGGAATTCGACGTATATATTATACGCGTCGTCGTTAGAATATATAATAATTATATATAATTATAAAAGGAATTGAAAATGGCGCGGTAGTTCGATAATTCGATTTCAAACTTCAATTGAATGTACCGGGTGCAAAACAATCCGGATTTTAGTGAAACCAAAAACAATGGAATCTAATAGTGAATATCTTTCCAACGAATCCGACCAATCGAAATTTCGTAGCGGGAATCAAAAGATATGTCCAGTTGAAAATTCTGAATAGTCGCTATGGAATTCAGGCCCTTAAAAATGGACATTTTGCAAATGACCTCGGATCTCGACGAAACCAGTTTTGTTGGGTCCGTGATGTCGGGTTATTGCTAGATTCCAAATTTCATAATTTTTCGAATCAATATGTGAGCGTGGCAAAGGAAAACGCGTTTGACCAGTTTCAGTTGATTTTAATCGACTGGAAATTGGTCATTTTTCCAACGGTCTCAGAATTCGACGAAACTAGTTTTGTTAGG
The DNA here is from genome assembly GCA_030737875.1 of Allium sativum. Classification (NCBI taxonomy): domain Eukaryota; kingdom Viridiplantae; phylum Streptophyta; class Magnoliopsida; order Asparagales; family Amaryllidaceae; genus Allium; species Allium sativum. Next base: position 171,372,594 of record CM060912.1, read on the forward strand.
ACCGTATCGTCAACACGAAGCTAGAAAATATTTTTCAGGAATTTTTAAAGTTCGTATGTGACCCCGGTAATTTGAAATGTACGTTTAAAATTGAATATATAGATTTAAACTTTAATTTAAACGGAAACTGATCGAAACAGTCGAATCAGCTAGCGGAACATATCCCATTGTGTTCGGAATGGGGGTAATACGCTATAGGCGACAGGCGGTGGGCCTCGTTTAGAGGTCGTATGGAAAAAGTCAACATTTTAGAAAAATAATAATTAAATAAAATTTTAAAACCCTCTCCCCCTTTTATTGCCTCTGCCCCCCCCCTTGCCTCGTTGAAAACAGAAATCGACTCAGTATAAAAAAAAAAAGAGAGAGAATCGAAGCCGCCGCCTTCCACTGGTCGCCACCACCCTCGGGGGACCCCGCCGCCATCGATCTCCGACCGTAGCTCAGCCTCGAGCCCTCCCCTTTTCCCCAGTCACGAACTCTGGCACCCACGAGCCTCTGCCCTCGCCTGCGACATCGAGCCTCCCCTTTTTGCCCTAAACCACCTCGCCACCCCCCCCCCCCCCCTCAGCGACAAGCGCAGTCACCCTCCACCCCACCGCCAGACCGATCTCCTGCGAGGGAAAAGGCCACCCCCTCCTCCCTGTAGAACGCGCGACAGCCTCCTCCCATATTCACAGTAAGTATTTTATCGTATTTTATTTTTATTTTAATTTGTTAAACTAATTTCGATTTTAGAAATAAAAACTGATTTTTGTTTAATAGGAGGAAAAACTGATTTTTGTTTAATAGGAGGAAAAACTGATTTTTGTTTAAATAGGAAGAAAAACTGATTTTTGGTTAATAGGAAAAAAAACTGATTTTTGTTTAAATAGGAAAAAACTGATTTTAAGAAAGGTAAAAGATTTGAATTTTGAAAAGTAAAAGAAAAGATTTAAACTTTGAAATAAAAATTCGATTTTTATATATTGAACTTTGAAATAAAAATTCGATTTTTATATATTGAACTTTGAAATAAAAATTCAATTTTTATATATTGAACTTTGAAATAAAAATTCGATTTTTATATATTGAACTTTGAAATAAAAATTCGATTTTTATATATTGAACTTTGAAATAAAAATTCGATTTTTATATATTGAACTTTGAAATAAAAATTCGATTTTTATATATTGATCTTTGAAATAAAAATTCGATTTTTATATATTGAACTTTGAAATAAAAATTCGATTTTTATATATTGAACTTTGAAATAAAAATTCGATTTTTATATATTGAACTTTGAAATAAAAATTCGATTTTTATATATTGAACTTTGAAATAAAAATTCGATTTTTATATATTGAATAGCGAAATAAAAATTCGATTTTTATATATATAGTGGCCTTGGGCAACGAAGGTGACAAAAAGGCGAAACGACGAAGATTTCTATAAATGAAGAGTCAAGATGATTGGATAGCTATAGGTGAGAATTTCTCACTCTTCAATTTATTTTCTAGTTATATATATATACTAGGATGCAGACGGTGTTTAGTAGCACCCGACACAATTGTCCACAGACCATGGACTTGTTTGTTTGGTTGTTTGGTGATTGATTGCGATATTGGTTTGAATGTGGTTTGTGGTGTGAAAAATCGAATCGATAAATTGGTTAGGATTAGACGTGCGCCGTTATAAGGCGAAGGAGTAAGGCTAGGTTAGACTCTTACTCCAAATTTTGTGGTTTGCAAAATGAAATTGATTTGATTGATGTGTGAATGGCGTGGGCCTTCACTAGACCGGGTATAAGGCTAGGCCTTGTCCCGTTTCTAGTATCGTGCCGTTATGCCGCCGAAATTTTTTAAAATATGTTAGAAAATAAAAATATCATTTTATTGTGTAAATGAATTAAATAGAAATTCATAGGTTGAAATAAAATGTTTTATCGTTAAAAATATAATTTTTAACGTGAATGTGAATAAATGAATAATTATAAACAAATCGGCCGATTTGTTTGTATATACACTGATTTGACTGATATTGATTGGGTCGATAAATTTCACACATCGCCCAACTGCACAAATAAAATCTGTGTTTGATTGTTTGAAACCCCACACGGGTGTTGGGATGAAATTTGAAGTTCACTCATCCTGATTGATTAAATATGTCGATCGATTGATTGACAGGCTGTTATAAGCGTTAGATATCTATATTTGATGCTTATACAGTGTAGTGCACTTTGGTTGATGGTTGATTATTTTTCAATGCTATTATACATGTGTTGTATGAAAATCCATATAATTAACTTTATATGGTAATTGATTGGGCCTCATTCCAGTTTTAAAATAGAAATATTTGAAATAGAAATATTCGAAATGGAATATTTGAAAATATCAATATATGAAGCCGTGTTGATTAGATTGACGCCATTTTGACGTGAACGATATTTATATCGATTTTATTCATTTTAAAATGAATATTAAAAAGTAATTTTGAAATCGACGATTTCGAAATGAATTGAATTGAAAACGATTTCGAAATGAATTGAATTGAAAACGATTTCGAAATGAATTGAATTGAAAACGATTTCGAAATGAATTGAATTGAAAACGATTTCGAAATGAATTGAATTGAAAACGATTTCGAAATGAATTGAATTGAAAACGATTTCGAAATGAATTGAATTGAAAACGATTTCGAAATGAATTGAATTGAAAACGAATTCGAATTGAATTGAAAGTGAATTGAAATGAATTCAAATTGAATTGAAATTTGAATTGAATAGAAATGAATTTTAAAACGAATTTATAAAGAAGAATTCAATTTTGATTTGAATTGAAAAGGAAGTTGAAATTGTTTTTGAAACGAATTCAAAACTATTTATATAATTCGTTTTAAACAGAAATCGACGAAATATATATTATATATATTATATATAATATAATGGCCTGAATAGAACGCGCCGCGCCGCGGCAGTTCGCGAATTTCGACCATTTATTTCAAACGGACATTACGGGAGATCCGACCGTCGGATTCTCCTAAAACCGGAACCGTTGGGTTCGTATCGAAAAGAGCTTTCTAACGAATGTTAGGAATTTGAAATCTAATGGTTGGATTTGGAATTATGTCCAAATCAAATTTGAAAAAGGTCGTTGTAAGTGCAGTTCGATGGCCATTGATGGAAATCGACTGTACGGGCCTTGATAAAATTATTAAAAATAGTAATAATTTGTGTAAAATCATAAGAAATGATTTGGGAAAAATTGGGATGAAAAACTCCATATTTGAAAAGATAAAAATAGATTTTTATCGAAATGAACTAGTTTTGAACTAGAAAGATAATTCTATTTATTTTTAAACAAATAAATTGAATTTGAAATGGTTTTAAAAATAAACAGAATTTCCAATGATTGCATTGGAGTGGAATTGAATCAAAATTGTCTTCGGAATATTTCGATGTTGGAATTCGTGATTATACAGGTGTTGTTATGGAAATTTGAAAGATATATATATATATATATATATCGTTATTTCCAATACGACATTTGTTAATCGTAGAATTTGGTATTGAATATAAGCCGGTATATTTTCTATTCAGAGCCTTATATTGAATATCAAATGTGATTTGGGTTTGTCGTGAATGGTGTCTTCACTAGCACTGTTCTTGAACCCAGTTGAGAAATGATTAAATCTTTTTATTTAGATTTAATGAAGGGTACCAATTAAATAATATTTAGTTGGAATTGAATTGATATTGATTTTTGGGTTTATCGTGAACAGTGTTTTAAACAACACTCGTTCTTTAACCTGATAATTAATGAATGTGATTTTGGGTTTATCGTGAACTGTGTTTTTAAATGACACGGGTTCTTTAACCCAGTCGAAGATTAAAACTAAGTGGAGTTTTAATGAATCTTTAATTAGATTGAAATGATCGAAAATGGAGTATCACCAGTTTTGCTCCAGGCGATAGTTAAATCTTTAATTAGATTTGAACGTGAAATGGTAATTGAATTTACCGATAACACTGTGGTGTTAGATATGAAGTATTCACAGTTTTACTTCATGGGATGAATAGGTTGGGATTGGGAAATTATAACAAATGATTACTTCGGTAAGGTTCGCTAATCCCGACTAGTTTGAATTGATATTCAAAAGTTGATTAAAAAATAAATTCAAGAATTTATCTTTGATAAAATTAATGGGAACCTTTCCCTATGAATGTGAAATTAGAAACTAACTGTCGGTTAGCTAAGTAGAATGGTTTTCTGGATATTGATCTGATGTTGGTTTCGGCCTTCGGGGTTAATATTTGGGGAATTATTCTCTTGATTAATTTACGGTTAGTGACTGATGGATTGGAATGAGGCGTATGTTGTGTTTGTGTAACACTTATTTAAAATATACGCGAGTTATTCGGGAAGACCGGGTTTATCCCATTCTGAATAACTGATACGACGATAAGTCGAAGATGAAGACGATGGTCGAAGACCGGAGGTCTTCACGTCGTTTGGGTAATTACTGATGATCTTGATTGGGCTGTACACCCAAGAAGATGGAAACAGTTAGTGATCGTCCAGACGTACTTGGAGATCGATGGATATGCGAGGTACTAGGTGCCTCCGGTTTCGTTCAGACCCAGAACGGACTTGTAAATGGACTGTGTGTCTGACATTGGATTTTATTCCGTGTGATTGATCTCTATTAAATATATATCTGTTTGGCGGCGGAGAATTTATTCTCTTGCTTAACGCCCTTCTCTGAGACGTACGAGCTCAGGGGTTATATATTGATGGATATCAAACGCATGGAGTGAATTGGCTGTGTGGCATGCCTAAGTGGCAGTTGATCGAGGCTTCTGTTGAAAAGCAAAGTCTTGTGGTGATGATCAAAGCACGGCCTTTGTGGCGTAGCTTTGTGTAACGTTTACCTTGCGTGTTTCACACCCGGTATGAACCAAAAACGGGAGACGGACGTCAGGGAGGGCATGCGTTTCTTTCTAGCTAGAAGTGGCGTCAGTGGTTTTACACGCCCTGACGAGTTTGACTTATGTGGTTGTTGCTGTTGCGAGGCGCCTCGGTTATATCGGTTTCGGCCGATGCATTCTGGTCGGCTGACGGACCAGACTTACACCCCATAGGGTGGGGAGACGTAGTGTTCAGGCATAATAATCCACATCGGTGGACCGGCCCTGAGGATCCAGGGGGCAGTTGCGGCTGTTCCTGAGACACGGGCTAGAGCGTCTCGAATCGGTAGAGGACGATCCCTGGCCTCGGTTCATAGATGGAAATCCAATTTCCAAATACGTGACATGTGCGGTTTTAATTGTAGAACTAGTATGGCGACATGATATATGGTACCCATGCCGCCTATGATTGATACTTATGATTTGAAGTTGTTTTATACACTATGCACTTATAGTAGTATCAAATGATTTGTTTTTAACGTATCAAGCATTCTTTGGCTGTTTTAAGGAAAAACCCTATCCCCCGGCTTGCGTTGCATTGTGTGATAGGACCTGGGTCTTATAACAGCTTCATTTTCCTTTATTTAGCATTGCGCTGTTTGTTTTATGCACTGGTATTCTTGGGAGGAAACCCGTTCCGTGTTATACGGCGTGGTCCCTTGATTTACCTAACTTTGAAAATAAAGATAATAACTGTTTTAGTTCTCACACCAGTCACATGACTGACCTGGAGTTTATTGTTTTAACCTAAACTCTGGGTGCCCTTATTTTGACACGGGCAGCTAGTAGTTTTGGTTTTGCAGATTTATATTCACAGGATCCTGGTTTACAGCTGGAACGATATCCGGAAAGCTTTGTATCCGTATATCTTCTTCTAGTTGTGTTTGTATTACTTTTCCGCTGCTATGTATTTAAATGTAATTTAAATCTCTGATATTTCTGTGTAATATTCATTTATACTCTGTATATTCTCGTAATCTGATGCACTGTTGTTATATATAGTGAAATGTTCTTCTGTATGCGTTCTGCTGTGGTTTGTTCTCGAACTATCCGTCGCTTTCCTTTACGGGGAAGTTACGGGTTTTCACAGTTGGTATCAGAGCTTTGGTTTACAAAGCAGAGAACAAGGCACATTAGAACCATACGAAAGAATTCATCAGATATTGGATTAGTAACATCCAATGGGAATGACTCGTTAGAGATAGGATCAGTAGTATCCTAGAACGAGTGTGAAGAGTAAATTTTTAAAGTGAAAACAAATTTTGTTTTGAAAATTTAAATCAATTATTCGTATTTGATTATTTATTTATATTGATGTGGACAATCCAGTATATATAGATTTTGCGTATACGTCTGATCCGCGTGTATTCGAAGTTTTAATATATTGGATAGATATAGAATCGCACTCTAGTCGCCCGGAGAAGGTACTGATGATAGCACGTGCAGCATCAGTATTTATGTTCGTGTTTCAAAGGTGTGATTTTCTATATATTTCCATTGGACTGGTGTGAGAACCAAAACTAATATAGTTAGAACACTTTATTGTGAATTGGCATCAAAAACACGATTTTAGTATATGTATCAAAATTATGAATTTGAAACTTTAAATTCACTAATTGATTGATGGTTGTGTTGTTTGTTCATTTGTTTGCTAATTTTGAACCATTTTGCCTAATTGAATCAAATATTGAATGATATTGAAAATTGGTCGCAATTGCTTGCATATACATGTATATCATTGAACAGGTCATAGCAAGGAGGCTAGAGCAGAGAATAAAATTTGTTTGCCCGACAAATAGGTACATGTTTACTACATAATTTACTGTTTTGTTTGGGTGATGATGATTTTATGAGCCTATTGGCTAGCCGCTTGGCTTTTTCTTTTTCTTTTTGAGATCTGAAGGACCGGGGAAGCTATTTGAAATTCCCCGATGCTCCCGGTGCAGGGGAGGTTATGGCGAAATTTTTCGAAAATTTAGGGTGTTAGCCAAATTTTTGAAGTTTTGAAAATTCTCAGAAACTGAAAAGTTGGAGAATGGAAACCAGATCGAGCGTAGAGTTGAATTAATCAAACCACTTTCGACTTTGTTCCTTTTCGGGGACGAAAAGTTTTAAGTGGGGGAGATTGTAACAACCCGGAAAATCTGGGCCAGTTTAAATTTTTTTATTTTGGCGATTCTAGCGAATTTTGATTATTTAAAATAGATTATTTTAAATAATAGCGGCGAGAAAATGTTTGGAATGGAATTCGACGTATATATTATACGCGTCGTCGTTAGAATATATAATAATTATATATAATTATAAAAGGAATTGAAAATGGCGCGGTAGTTCGATAATTCGATTTCAAACTTCAATTGAATGTACCGGGTGCAAAACAATCCGGATTTTAGTGAAACCAAAAACAATGGAATCTAATAGTGAATATCTTTCCAACGAATCCGACCAATCGAAATTTCGTAGCGGGAATCAAAAGATATGTCCAGTTGAAAATTCTGAATAGTCGCTATGGAATTCAGGCCCTTAAAAATGGACATTTTGCAAATGACCTCGGATCTCGACGAAACCAGTTTTGTTGGGTCCGTGATGTCGGGTTATTGCTAGATTCCAAATTTCATAATTTTTTGAATCAATATGTGAGCGTGGCAAAGGAAAACGCGTTTGACCAGTTTCAGTTGATTTTAATCGACTGGAAATTGGTCATTTTTCCAACGGTCTCAGAATTCGACGAAACTAGTTTTGTTAGGACCGTATCGTCAATACGAAGCTAGAAAATATTTTTCAGGAATTTTTAAAGTTCGTATGTGACCCCGGTAATTTGAAATGTACGTTTAAAATTGAATATATAGATTTAAACTTTAATTTAAACGGAAACTGATCGAAACAGTCGAATCAGCTAGCGGAACATATCCCATTGTGTTCGGAATGGGGGTAATACGCTATGGGCGACAGGCGGTGGGCCTCGTTTAGAGGTCGTATGGAAAAAGTCAACATTTTAGAAAAATAATAATTAAATAAAATTTTAAAACCCTCTCCCCCTGTTATTGCCTCTGCCCCCCCCCCTTGCCTCGTTGAAAACAGAAATCGACTCAGTATAAAAAAAAAAAAAAAAAAAGAGAATCGAAGCCGCCGCCTTCCACTGGTCGCCACCACCCTCGGGGGACCCCGCCGCCATCGATCTCCGACCGCAGCTCAGCCTCGAGCCCTCCCCTTTTCCCCAGTCACGAACTCTGGCACCCACGAGCCTCTGCCCTCGCCTGCGACATCGAGCCTCCCCTTTTTGCCCTAAACCACCTCGCCACCCCCCCCTCAGCGACAAGCGCAGTCACCCTCCACCCCACCGCCAGACCGACCTCCTGCGACGGAAAAGGCCACCCCCTCCTCCCTGTAGAACGCGCGACAGCCTCCTCCCATATTCACAGTAAGTATTTTATCGTATTTTATTTTTATTTTAATTCGTTAAACTAATTTCGATTTTAGAAATAAAAACTGATTTTTGTTTAATAGGAGGAAAAACTGATTTTTGTTTAATAGGAGGAAAAACTGATTTTTGTTTAAATAGGAAGAAAAACTGATTTTTGGTTAATAGGAAAAAAAACTGATTTTTGTTTAAATAGGAAAAAACTGATTTTAAGAAAGGTAAAAGATTTGAATTTTGAAAAGTAAAAGAAAAGATTTAAACTTTGAAATAAAAATTCGATTTTTATATATTGAACTTTGAAATAAAAATTCGATTTTTATATATTGAACTTTGAAATAAAAATTCGATTTTTATATATTGAACTTTGAAATAAAAATTCGATTTTTATATATTGAACTTTGAAATAAAAATTCGATTTTTATATATTGAACTTTGAAATAAAAATTCGATTTTTATATATTGAACTTTGAAATAAAAATTCGATTTTTATATATTGAACTTTGAAATAAAAATTCGATTTTTATATATTGAACTTTGAAATAAAAATTCGATTTTTATATATTGAACTTTGAAATAAAAATTCGATTTTTATATATTGAACTTTGAAATAAAAATTCGATTTTTATATATTGAATAGCGAAATAAAAATTCGATTTTTATATATATAGTGGCCTTGGGCAACGAAGGTGACAAAAAGGCGAAACGACGAAGATTTCTATAAATGAAGAGTCAAGATGATTGGATAGCTATAGGTGAGAATTTCTCACTCTTCAATTTATTTTCTAGTTATATATATATACTAGGATGCAGACGGTGTTTAGTAGCACCCGACACAATTGTCCACAGACCATGGACTTGTTTGTTTGGTTGTTTGGTGATTGATTGCGATATTGGTTTGAATGTGGTTTGTGGTGTGAAAAATCGAATCGATAAATTGGTTAGGATTAGACGTGCGCCGTTATAAGGCGAAGGAGTAAGGCTAGGTTAGACTCTTACTCCAAATTTTGTGGTTTGCAAAATGAAATTGATTTGATTGATGTGTGAATGGCGTGGGCCTTCACTAGACCGGGTATAAGGCTAGGCCTTGTCCCGTTTCTAGTATCGTGCCGTTATGCCGCCGAAATTTTTTAAAATATGTTAGAAAATAAAAATATCATTTTATTGTGTAAATGAATTGAATAGAAATTCATAGGTTGAAATAAAATGTTTTATCGTTAAAAATATAATTTTTAACGTGAATGTGAATAAATGAATAATTATAAACAAATCGGCCGATTTGTTTGTATATACACTGATTTGACTGATATTGATTGGGTCGATAAATTTCACACATCGCCCAACTGCACAAATAAAATCTGTGTTTGATTGTTTGAAACCCCACACGGGTGTTGGGATGAAATTTGAAGTTCACTCATCCTGATTGATTAAATATGTCGATCGATTGATTGACAGGCTGTTATAAGCGTTAGATATCTATATTTGATGCTTATACAGTGTAGTGCACTTTGGTTGATGGTTGATTATTTTTCAATGCTATTATACATGTGTTGTATGAAAATCCATATAATTAACTTTATATGGTAATTGATTGGGCCTCATTCCAGTTTTAAAATAGAAATATTTGAAATAGAAATATTCGAAATGGAATATTTGAAAATATCAATATATGAAGCCGTGTTGATTAGATTGACGCCATTTTGACGTGAACGATATTTATATCGATTTTATTCATTTTAAAATGAATATTAAAAAGTAATTTTGAAATCGACGATTTCGAAATGAATTGAATTGAAAACGATTTCGAAATGAATTGAATTGAAAACGATTTCGAAATGAATTGAATTGAAAATGATTTCGAAATGAATTGAATTGAAAACGATTTCGAAATGAATTGAATTGAAAACGATTTCGAAATGAATTGAATTGAAAACGATTTCGAAATGAATTGAATTGAAAACGATTTCGAAATGAATTGAATTGAAAACGATTTCGAAATGAATTGAATTGAAAACGAATTCGAATTGAATTGAAAGTGAATTGAAATGAATTCAAATTGAATTGAAATTTGAATTGAATAGAAATGAATTTTAAAACGAATTTATAAAGAAGAATTCAATTTTGATTTGAATTGAAAAGGAAGTTGAAATTGTTTTTGAAACGAATTCAAAACTATTTATATAATTCGTTTTAAACAGAAATCGACGAAATATATATTATATATATTATATATAATATAATGGCCTGAATAGAACGCGCCGCGCCGCGGCAGTTCGCGAATTTCGACCATTTATTTCAAACGGACATTACGGGAGATCCGACCGTCGGATTCTCCTAAAACCGGAACCGTTGGGTTCGTATCGAAAAGAGCTTTCTAACGAATGTTAGGAATTTGAAATCTAACAGTTGGATTTGGAATTATGTCCAAATCAAATTTGAAAAAGGTCGCTGTAAGTGCAGTTCGATGGCCATTGATGGAAATCGACTGTACGGGCCTTGATAAAATTATTAAAAATAGTAATAATTTGTGTAAAATCATAAGAAATGATTTGGGAAAAATTGGGATGAAAAACTCCATATTTGAAAAGATAAAAATAGATTTTTATCGAAATGAACTAGTTTTGAACTAGAAAGATAATTCTATTTATTTTTAAATAAATAAATTGAATTTTAAATGGTTTTAAAAATAACCAGAATTTCCAATGATTGCATTGGAGTGGAATTGAATCGAAATTGTCTTCGGAATATTTCGATGTTGGAATTCGTGATTATACAGGTGTTGTTATGGAAATTTGAAAGATATATATATATATATCGTTATTTCCAATACGACATTTGTTAATCGTAGAATTTGGTATTGAATATAAGCCGGTATATTTTCTATTCAGAGCCTTATATTGAATATCAAATGTGATTTGGGTTTGTCGTGAATGGTGTCTTCACTAGCACTGTTCTTGAACCCAGTTGAGAAATGATTAAATCTTTTTATTTAGATTTAATGAAGGGTACCAATTAAATAATATTTAGTTGGAATTGAATTGATATTGATTTTTGGGTTTATCGTGAACAGTGTTTTAAACAACACTCGTTCTTTAACCTGATAATTAATGAATGTGATTTTGGGTTTATCGTGAACTGTGTTTTTAAATGACACGGGTTCTTTAACCCAGTCGAAGATTAAAACTAAGTGGAGTTTTAATGAATCTTTAATTAGATTGAAATGATCGAAAATGGAGTATCACCAGTTTTGCTCCAGGCGATAGTTAAATCTTTAATTAGATTTGAACGTGAAATGGTAATTGAATTTACCGATAACACTGTGGTGTTAGATATGAAGTATTCACAGTTTTACTTCATGGGATGAATAGGTTGGGATTGGGAAATTATAACAAATGATTACTTCGGTAAGGTTCGCTAATCCCGACTAGTTTGAATTGATATTCAAAAGTTGATTAAAGAATAAATTCAAGAATTTATCTTTGATAAAATTAATGGGAACCTTTCCCTATGAATGTGAAATTAGAAACTAACTGTCGGTTAGCTAAGTAGAATGGTTTTCTGGATATTGATCTGATGTTGGTTTCGGCCTTCGGGGTTAATATTTGGGGAATTATTCTCTTGATTAAGTTACGGTTAGTGACTGATGGATTGGAATGAGGCGTATGTTGTGTTTGTGTAACACTTATTTAAAATATACGCGAGTTATTCGGGAAGACCGGGTTTATCCCATTCTGAATAACTGATACGACGATAAGTCGAAGATGAAGACGATGGTCGAAGACCGGAGGTCTTCACGTCGTTTGGGTAATTACTGATGATCTTGATTGGGCTGTACACCCAAGAAGATGGAAACAGTTAGTGATCGTCCAGACGTACTTGGAGATCGATGGATATGCGGGGTACTAGGTGCCTCCGGTTTCGTTCAGACCCAGAACGGACTTGTAAATGGACTGTGTGTCTGACATTGGATTTTAGTCCGTGTGATTGATCTCTATTAAATATATATCTGTTTGGCGGCGGAGAATTTATTCTCTTGCTTAACGCCCTTCTCTGAGACGTACGAGCTCAGGGGTTATATATTGATGGATATCAAACGCATGGAGTGAATTGCCTGTGTGGCATGCCTAAGTGGCAGTTGATCGAGGCTTCTGTTGAAAAGCAAAGTCTTGTGGTGATGATCAAAGCACGGCCTTTGTGGCGTAGCTTTGTGTAACGTTTACCTCGCGTGTTTCACACCCGGTATGAACCAAAAACGGGAGACGGACGTCAGGGAGGGAATGCGTTTCTTTCTAGCTAGAAGTGGCGTCAGTGGTTTTACACGCCCTGATGAGTTTGACTTATGTGGTTGTTGCTGTTGCGAGGCGCCTCGGTTATATCGGTTTCGGCCGATGCATTCTGGTCGGCTGACGGACCAGACTTACACCCCATAGGGTGGGGAGACGTAGTGTTCAGGCATAATAATCCACATCGGTGGACCGGCCCTGAGGATCCAGGGGGCAGTTGCGGCTGTTCCTGAGACACGGGCTAGAGCGTCTCGAATCGGTAGAGGACGATCCCTGGCCTCGGTTCATAGATGGAAATCCAATTTCCAAATACGTGACATGTGCGGTTTTAATTGTAGAACTAGTATGGCGACATGATATATGGTACCCATGCCGCCTATGATTGATACTTATGATATGAAGTTGTTTTATACACTATGCACTTATAGTAGTATCAAATGATTTGTTTTTAACGTATCAAGCATTCTTTGGTTGTTATAAGGAAAAACCCTATCCCCCGGCTTGCGTTGCATTGTGTGATAGGACCTGGGTCTTATAACAGCTTCATTTTCCTTTATTTAGCATTGCGCTGTTTGTTTTATGCACTGGTATTCTTGGGAGGAAACCCGTTCCGTGTTATACGGCGTGGTCCCTTGATTTACCTAACTTTGAAAATAAAGATAATAACTGTTTTAGTTCTCACACCAGTCACATGACTGACCTGGAGTTTATTGTTTTAACCTAAACTCTGTGTGCCCTTATTTTGACACGGGCAGCTAGTAGTTTTGGTTTTGCAGATTTATATTCACAGGATCCTGGTTTACAGCTGGAACGATATCCGGAAAGCTTTGTATCCGTATATCTTCTTCTAGTTGTGTTTGTATTACTTTTCCGCTGCTATGTATTTAAATGTAATTTAAATCTCTGATATTTCTGTGTAATATTCATTTATACTCTGTATATTCTCGTAATCTGATGCACTGTTGTTATATATAGTGAAATGTTCTTCTGTATGCGTTCTGCTGTGGTTTGTTCTCGAACTATCCGTCGCTTTCCTTTACGGGGAAGTTACGGGTTTTCACACGCCTCGTATCCAACAACCACACAGGTGAAAAGTATATAAATGTCAGGGCTGGTAGGTCACTAACACCACCCTAGCTAGAAAGAAACGTCGTGCTCTCCCAGCTGTCCGTCTCCCGTTTTTGACTCATACCGAGGTGTGAGGCTCGCGAATTCATGTTATACACAAAGCTATGCCACACAGGCCGTGCTTTGATCATCAACCACAAGACTTTGCTTTTCAACAGAAGCCCTGATCAATTGCCACTTACGCATGCCACATTAGCAATTCACTCCATGCGACTGATGTCCATCGATATACAACCTCTAAGCTCGTACGTCTCAGAGAAGGGCGTTAAGCAAGAGAATAAATTCTCCGCCGCCAAACAGATGTATATTTAATAGAGATCAATCAACACAGAATAAAATCCAATGTCAGACACACAATCCATTTACAAGTTCGTTCTGGGTCTGAACGAAACCGGAGGCACTTTCCTCGCATATCCATCCATCTCCAAGTACGTCTGGACGATCACCAACTGATTCCCTCATCCTGGGTGTACAGCCCAATCAAGATCATCAGTAATCACCCAAACGATGTGAAGACTTCCGGTCTTCAACCACCGTCTTCATCTTCGACATCACGTCGATCGATTATTCAGAATGGGTATAAACCCGGCCTTTCAGAACAACCCACGTATATAATAAACGAATGTTACACAAACACAACAAACGCCTCATTCCAATTCAGAATATTCTTTTATTCACAAAAACACATTCTTAGGTAAATGTTCCCATTAATTTTTTTCCAAGATAAATTCTTCTAAATTTATTCTATAATCTTCCTTTGGATATCATTTCAAACTAGTCGGGATTAGCGAACCACACCGAAGTAATTATTTATTTAATTTCCCAATCCCAACCTATATATCCCATGGAGCAAAACTGGTAATACTCCATATCTAACACCACGGTGTTATCGGTAAAATTAATTACCATTTCACGCTCAAATCTAATTAAAGATTTAACTATCGCTTTGGAGAAAAACTGGTGATACCCCACTCTCGATCACTTTTCAGATTTGATAATTTAAATTATCAATTCACATTTTTAATCTAATTAAAGATTCATTAAAAATCCACTTAGTTTTAATCTTTTCAAAAATCAACGTCCTGCCTTTAACTGGGTTAAAGAACCAATGTCATCTAAAACACGATTCACGATAAACCCATATCACATTTGATATTAAATACAAGGCTCTGAATAGAAAATATACCGGCTTATATTCAATATCAAATTCTGAAACCATCAAATATCGTATTGGAAATAACGATATAAAATATATCTTTCAAATCCCCATAACAATATTTGTATAGTCACGAAATCCAATATCGAAATATTCCGAAGATAATTTCGATTCAACTCCAGTCCAATTCACGTATTGGGAATATTGATTATTTTTAAAATCACTTTCAAATTCAATTTATTTATTTCAAAAATAAATTGATTTTAATTCTAGTTCAAAACTAGTTCATTTCGATAAAAATCTATTTTTATCTTTTCAAATGTGGAATTTTCCTGCCCAATTCTTTCCAATTCACATATTATAATTTTACACAAATTATAGATATTTTTAATAATTTTATCAAGGCCCGTACAGTCGATTTCCATCTACGGCCATCGAACTGCACTTACAGCGACCTTTTCTGAAACTGATTTGGACATAATTCCAAATCCAATCGTTAGATTTCAAATTTCTAATATTCATTGGAAAGCTCTTTTCGATACGAACCCAACGGTTCCGGTTTTAGGAGAATCCGACTGTCGGATCTCCCGCAATGTCCGTTTGAAATAAATGGTCGAAATTCACGAACTGCCGCGGTGCGGCGCGTTCTATTCGGGCCATTATATATATATAATATATATATATATATATATTATATATTTCGTCAATTTCCCTTTAAAACGTATTTTATAAAACGTTTTAAATTCGTTTTCAAAACCATTTCAACTCTATATTCCATTTCAAATCAAAATTGAATATTTCATATCATTACTATATAAATGATAATATTTTCAAAACGTTATATTTTGAAATCACTACCTTTTCTATATTCATTATAAAAACGAATATAATCGATATAAATATCGTTCACGTCAAAATGGCGCAACTCTAATCAACACGGCTTTATATTTTTCAAAAACTTCTTTATTCTATTCAACAAATGAATATTTATCCCATTCAACACATGAATCTATATTTCTTTCAACACACGACTAATCTCAACACATGAGTACTGTCAACACATCACTATTTTTGTTATGTAAAACATTTTATAAAACTATGGTATCTATCGTTTTGATTTTAATTAGACTCCACCGTGAAGTAGATTCTAATTGTAAATATGATAAAGATGTAATTTTTATTATTTAAAATATTCTACTCAACACATGAATAGTTTCAACACATGATCATCGTCAACACATGACTATTTTTATATTCAACACATGAATTTTCTTTTTATAATATTCATTATTTTCCCGATTGGAATGAGGCCCAATCAATCACCATATAACGTTAATTATATGGATTCCATACAACACATGTATATAATAGCAATAATAAACAATCAACCATCATCCAAGGTGCACCACACTGTATAAGCATCAAATATAGATATCTAATGCTTATAACAGCCTGTCAATCGACCGATCGACATATTTAATCAATCAGGATGAGTGAACTTCAAATTTCATCCCAACACCCGTGTGGGGTTTCAAACAATCAAACACAGATTTTAGTTGTGCAGTTGGGCGACTTGTAAAATTTATCGTCCCAATCAATGTCCTTCAAATAGGTGTACATAAACAAACCGTCCGTTTTGTAAATGAATATTTTTATTCTATTCACTTCCACGTTAAAAATTATATTTTTAACGATAAAATATCTTATTTCAACACATGAATTTCTATTCAGTTCATTTACACAATAAAAATGATATTTTTATTTTCTAACTTATTTTGGGAAATTTCGGCGGCATAACGGCACGATACTAGAAACGGGACGAGGACTAGCCTTATCCCCGGTCTAGTGAAAGCCCACGCCATTCACACATCAATCAAATCCATTCAATTCACCAAACAATTCAATTCAAACCAAATAATCTAACCAACTACACAACCAAACAATTTAACAAGCAAGCCATCCATGGTCTGTGGATGACGGGTGTCGGGTGCTACTAAGCACCGTTTGCATCCTAGTATTTATATATATATAACTAGAAAAAGAAATTGAAAGGTGAGAAGTTCTCACCAACTAGCTAATCCAATCATCTCGACTCTTCTTATGTAGAAAACCTTGTCGTTCTCGCCTTTTGTCACTTTCGTTGCCCGTAGCCACTACATGTATAAAAATCACATTTTTATATTGTTGCCATGTATATAAAAATCACATTTTTATATTGTTGCTATGTATATAAAAATCATATTTTTATATTGTTGCTATGTATATAAAAATCATATTTTTATACTACTACTATATAGATAAAAATTCTATTTTTACAACGGTGTTCATATAATAAAGATTATATTTTTGTATCGCCACTTATATAAAAATCACATCTTTGCTTCTTCTACATAATAAAGATCAAATCTTTAATACTTCTATAATGTAAAAATCATATTTTTATCATCTCTATATCATAAAAATCATATTTTTATTAACTTCATATGTCAAAAATCATAGAAGCTTTAAAGCGGAGAAAACTCACTTTTTTCTCTAACGCCTTTTCTGAACTGCTGAATTGTTGTTCGAGCTCCAGACTTCGAATACAAACTCAAATCTTCAATCCATCTTTTTTTCTAGCACAAGCACGCCATTCTGAACAACTTTTGCCTAGTGGTCTTCTTGCCGAAAATGTGCCATTTCGCAGGAATTCGCGAAAGTACACGAATTTTGCCGCTTCCGGACAGCAGACTTTAAACGCGTTTTCCGGGCAGCTCCGAATTCCAAAACACGACTTCCATATAGCCAAATCGAAGAGAATTTCGCGCTCTACGACTTTGGTCTTGAGGGACTTTGGCAAAAAACGCACCGTTTGGGAGTTATTCGCGAAATACGGTCATGGACTTATTTGCAAAACGGGTAATTTTGGTGAAAATGAGTTTTTGGGTGTAGCGGGGCCCACGGCCGGAATTGAGGGGCCTGGAGGGGGGCGCGGGCCTGATGGACGTGGGGTTCGGTGTGGGTGGCGGTGGTGGGGCCCGTGGTGGCCGCGGTGGTGGTGGTTGGTGATTTGGGGCTTAGGGTTTGCAAATGGAGAGAGGAGGAGGAAGAGGAGGAGGAGGGGAGGAGGAGGAGGGGGTGCGGCGGGTCGCCGGAGGCTGGTGGTGGGTGGTAGAGGGGGGGGCAGCGGCGGGAGGAGGGGTGGTCTCCATTTTTGAATTTTTGTGAAGAAAGAGGAAGAGGAAGAAAGTGAAGAAGAAAAGGAAGTAAAAGTGTTTATATGCTAGTTTCTCGCTTATCGCCTGAACGCTATCGATCTCCGATGGCCGCGGATTTCGGACACGAGATAATAGACGTGAAGACGAGTCCAACGAAACAAGTTTCGTCGAATTCCGAGTTCGTTTGACCGTCCGTAAAAAATCACAAAAATGCTCAGATAAGCTCTAAAAATGCGATTTTGGCGCACCTTTTCATCTCGCACGCTCACATGCTAACTCAAAAAATCAAGCCCTCTTGGATTTAACCATTATTAGATGATACGAATCTAGAAAAAAAAGTAGAATTGAATTCCGAGGTCGTATCAGTAATGTTCCTTTGTAAAATGACTGCTCGCTTTACCCTGAACTGTTTTAGCTCGCACGGCCACATACTAACTCCGTTCGACGCGCCATTTGGAACTCAACAATGATTTGTCATTATGAATCCATAAAAATTTATCTCGTCGAATTCTGAGCTCGTATGCAAAATTTCACTTTTTAAGGGCTATGTTTTGTTAACCGAACAACTCCAGCCCATAGCCACTATTCCGGATATCGGAATATATCGAAGCTTATACTTTTCGGAGTTCTAAACGGCATTTTGAACTCAATGGAAGTGGTTTCGAGTCCAAATTCATCCGTATGCAAAATATGACTTTTTGGGCTATGTATAATTTACATAGCGACTATTTTGAATTTTCAACCGGTCATAACTTTTGATTCCCGCTATGAAATTTCGATTTTTCGGATTCGTTGAAAAGATATTATCAATTAGATCCTACTGTTTTTGGTTTCACTAAAATCCGTATTGTTTTGCACCCGGTACATTCAATTGAAGTTTGAAATCGAATTATCGAACTACCGCGCCATTTTCAATTCTATTTATAATTATATATAAATATTTATATTCTAACGACGACGTATATAAAATATACGTTCTAATTATATTCAAAATAAATTTCTCGTCGATATTATTTAAAATAATCTATTTTAAATATTCGAAATTCGCTAAAATTGCCAAAATAAAAATTTTAAACTGACCCAGATTTTCGGGTTATTACAGAGGCTAGGCTAGAGAGCTTGTGGATGTATCTTCCCTCTTTTGAAATTACAATTATTATTTTAGATTTTCTAGAATTAGGTGAGACAGCCATGAATTTATATTTTAATGTATTTCTTCCTTTTAGAGGAAGAAGAGTAAAAGAGAAAAAGGAAAAATGTTCTAGGAAAAGAACATACTAGGCTTACTTACTAGAAACTTCCCCTTTTGCTTAAAGTAAGTTAAGCCATAATGAAGGCCCAAATAAATACATTAACCTAAATTTAGCTTAATGCACTAAATTTCCTTTTGTTTACCATTACTACAAAATCGTACCCGAATTACTATTAAATATCAAATTTACACCAATTCCTCCTCTAATGCCTTTTAATACATACACACAAAAAACAAAATTTAAGTTATGATTAATTCACAAAACGTAAACACACACACACACACACTAGAATAAGTTCTAAAACAATATAAACAACGTTTTAAATATCAATTTGACACAGTTACTCTAATATAAAAGTATCAATTCGAAATGTTTATTTTAACCTTTGAACAAATTTTCATATTAATCACAATCCAATAGATTTACAAATTGTCATTGATAATGTTATTAAATTACAATTAACGAGAACCTTCCAAATTCTATTTTACATCTTGATAAATACATCACCTCTTATTCTTTAAATTTTTACAATTATTACCAAGCACAAATTAAAACTCAACTCTTAATTTATTTTACCATTGAAAATATTTTTTCCACTTAATATTGATTGCTAATAAATATTACACATTTTTAATCTTTATTATAACCAGTAAGTTATGATTTATAAACACACATTCAAATAAATTATTTATTACCTTAAGAACATATAATTTGTTTCAAACACACTAATTATGAAAACTACAATTTCTTATTTTAAAACACTATACGAGTTGGAATCCCGAACTCGTATTTTACTTTTTTCGGATTAAAATATAGAAAACACACAATGGTCTGTTTTGCCCGGGTATCCATAAATCCAAGTTGTTACTCCTTGATTTGATCGGGGGCGTTGGACGCGATCGACCACAGATGGCTTACGACCACCTAGAAAGGATTAACCGATATAATCCTACCTTGGCATTTCCTCACGTACATTGTCATGTTTATCTTTATACGAGCCCATTACGAGTTTGGTTTGCAAATTAAATGTGTTAAGGTGGATCAATGTAAAGCCTTAAAGCTATTTTGATATTTATTTTGCTGACAACATTTATTATAGCATATACTGCTATATGTAAATAGTTTAACGGAATCTTAGAAGATGGAAAAACCCGTAACATTTTCTGAGTTACTACACACTTTAATTTATTGATTTACATGAGGAAGTTAGTTTTGATCAGGGTGTTTTGATTTTCCTCAAAATGTGCTCGGGTCAGGCCTGAGTATTACAGTTATGAATTGCTTTTGTGAAGATGAAGAGATAATTGGAAGCTCTATTTTATTCTACATATATTATCACCTCGCTTTAGTTAAGCAGTTTTTAACTTATGTCATTCCATTTGTTTTATTTAAAGAAAGGAAAATATAGATATATGATCACTTACGTATTATATATTTCCGATGCGAGATTCTGAGTTGTATTTTATTTCTATATCTATGTTTTGTGACTAATTCTATTATTATCACAATAACCATGTATCATTTTGAGAAAATTCAATTGATTAAAATGGTGGGCCGTTAAAGTTGGTATCATAGCTTATGTTGAGCAAACACGTAAGCCTATGGGGTAAACTCATTAGAGATAGGATATGTATTAGCCTATCATGAGTGGAATCATTCTTGAGAGAGCGTATTTTAGAATATATAAATGGTTTTCAAAATCATTAATATTTTTGAAATTGTTTTAAATAGGTCCTCCACCCTTTATAGATTCCCTTTGAATAGGACCCTTCCATAGTTTAACCTTAATTTATGCTTTGAAACTTATCTTTTCCCTAATCGAATAAGTAATAGAAAATTTTATAAGTATAAATTTATATTGAAAATTAATGACGAGAAGTTTAGAAAAAAGTGAAATTAAGAATATTTTAATAACGAAAGTAATAACTACTTATTAGTATAAACTATTGATTTGAAATGAAGTGTTTCGAAAGTTACTTATAGAATAAATTTCTAAAGAATAATTTACAACATTTAACTGACCTTTCAAAGGGATTCGTAATATATTTATATGTCTGAGGAATGTATAAACAAGATTTATAAACTGATAACACATAATTAATTAATTTTATTCGTACGATGGAAGCTATGCGGTTAAATCCCTGCAAAATCGCCGCTATATCCCGTAGCATCCTTCAACAACTACGCTATTTCTATTTAGCGCTAATGAATAGTAGATCCTCTTAAAGCCTCTCTATTTTCCGCTGCATCTGCTAAATCAATGCTTTATAACACCCGCTTTAGTAACATTAATATACAAAGCTTGATTTGACTAGTTCTCTTTTAAAATAAATCAATACAGTTAGTGTAAAAAGATAATTTTAACACATAAATGTCTAATATATGGTAGAAATCTATTATAATCATCAATTCTAATGTGTGTAACCATGATATTCTTCGATTTATTGTATAACACTAGTAGATATTAGTTTTTTCTTTCCAAAAGATGTGAGAATGATAATTAATTAATTTTATTACAATGTACCTTTTTGCACCTCTGCTATATCCCAGCAATTTCCCTACTTTATCCCCGCTACACCTGTTGGCACCTCCACTGTGACATAATTGCTAAGCTCTTTAACTGCACATGATGGAAGATATCCAAAAAAAGATTTATAATTTTGTTTTTCTAAATAAAACTATGAGTAAAATAGTCCATAGTCAATTTGTCGAATTTCAAAAATAACAATCATGGCGACAACCAACTCTCTTCCCCAAAAAACTTTCCACACCAACCGATGCTCCTCTTACTTCCTTACAGACTCCAGATTCGCCACCAAGACCTATTCCACCTTCGCCTGACCCACCTCCTTCCTCCGCTAACCCTAACCTCACGCCGGATGCACCACCTCCCAATGATGACCCTAACCCAGATCCACTCCCGAAGCAAAAATAGTCATCCCTTTCTTCTTCGAAGCCAAAGAATGCGAAACCTTTGCAGTCAATGACATAGTGTTGAAGTTCGATGGCGAGAATCTTGTGCCTGCTGATGACATAGTTCAGGCAAGTGTGCAGCAATGGAATGAGTTTCTTGTTGGGTTCTTCTTGGACTCGCCGCTTCCATTCACAGCTGTAATCAATTTTATGAAGAAACATTGAGGGCCACAAGGTATGATAGACTTTAAATCAAACGGGAATGTATTTTTCTTCTAGTTTTCTTCAATGGCAAATCGAATTAGGGTGTTGGTGGCAGACCCTGTCATAATACGCAATAAACTCTTCATCATTAAACCATGGAAACCAAGTTTGAGTAATTTGGCGAACAGCGCGAGGGATGTCCCAGTGTGGATCAAAATGTTTAACATACCACTTATAGCATTGTCGAAGCATGGTATAAGCTAGATGGCTACCAAAGTTGGGAAGTTTCTGTGTATGGACCCAAATACAAAAAGCTTAGATAGACTCAAATTCGCCAAGTGCATGGTTATGGTTTCTTCCGAGTCTCCCTTGCCAGATGCTTTTCCTGTACGTAATTTAGATGGATCTATTCAATTATTAAAAGTCTATTATCTCTAGAAAATTGAATTATGCTTACATTGCAAAATATTCGGTCATCCATTTGAAAAATTCCAAAGCCAGAATGATATGGAATGTGAGAAAGTAAATAAAGGAGTTATCAGTCAAGATAAAATAATGCAGCAATAAGGGGTTAAGGATAAAGCTAACAAGAACAAAACTTCAGTTTCTAAAGCTATTAGGACAAGATCAAGCAAAGTGCTCCAGCGCTCTCGCTACACTACATCGATCAAAGATAACATTTGGACCAAAGTAGTTAAGAAGAAAAACCGGTGAGAATTGTGGTAAGTTGTGAAGATAAAGGAAAGGTCTTTGTCGATGCGTCACCGCCAACTGCAAATGTGGTTGGTACATCAAACCGCTTCTTGCTTCTGCCACCATGTGAAGTAGACAACAACAGATTTAATCTAAACCATGAAATTGAGGAGGGGGAGATTGTTAATGTTGGAATGAATGAAAAGGGACAAACTGGTAAAGCTGATGGAAATGTGAGCAATGAAAATGCAAATGGCATTATTATACAAAGCCAAACTGAACCATCTCAACCAAAGAACAGAGTGGAAGCAATAGAAAAGAGAATTTTAGCCAGTAAAATAGCTTTGGTCGATGAAACTTTGTCTGCAGCCTTTGGGAGTCCAAGTGAAATTAGAAAAGTAGGTGTAAGTGTGCAAACTATGTTGTATGTGCACCTAAAGTTCCTGAGGAAATTCCTGAAGTAAAGCAAAAATAGATGAACTCTAATGGGAGGATTCCTTCTTATAACACAGTAGTGCCGAAAAACTCTGTTACTGCTGTGACGACCCCAAACCCCGTTCCACTGTGGCAAGGGTAATCTTTGGAATATAACACATAAACAAATAACCGCAGAACAAAAATAATTAAATACACCAGATAATGTACAATAGAATACACTGGATAAACATAATCATCAGAGTTACGCAGTATACAGGATCATACTTAGTACAAAATACAGTTCAGCTTTACATAAAATGTCTACAGCGGAAACAAAACATAATATGTACAATAGGAGGTGAACAATATAAAAAGAGATAAATGATAGAATCCATCTTCAGCTCCATAGCTATCCAGAAAGAGCCTGCTAAAACCTGAATACAAGGTTGGCTGTGTAGAAAAAAGGGCACCCGCGTTTGCAAGTGAAACCAACTACGAGTCAGTCATGGGACTGGTATGAGAAATCTACTTAACTTACTTTATAATATGGCCAATCACAGGACCATGCCACTTTCGTGGAATGGGTTTACTCCATTGGATTGCCAGTGCTTCAAAACAAGTAAATCTTTTAAACATCGCAATGCTTTTTGTAAAAATGAAGCCATTATAAGACTCAGTTCCCATCACACAATGCAACACAAACCGGAGGATAGAGTTTTACCTTATAATGGCCAAAATATGCTTGATAAGAGAAAAAACAAATCATTTGATATTATTGCTAGTCATTATATGTTTCAAAAACAATATCAATCATAACTATCAATCATAGACGGCATTAATGCCCCATAGCACTATGTCGCCATATATATATGTATACAATCAAAACCGCACGATGTCATATTTGGAAATTGGATTTCCGTCAGGAACCAAGGCAAGGGATCGTCCTGACCGCTTCGAGACTCTCTAGCCCGAGCCTCAGGGCAAGTACTCAGTCAAGCCCTTGGATCGTCAGGGACGGTCCACTCGATGTGGATTAAAATGCCTGAACACTGCGTTTCCCCACCCTATGGGGTGTAAACTGGTCGTATCCGACCACACATCGGCTCCGAAGAGACCAATCTAATCGAGGCGCCTTGCTATCCATCATCCATGTAAGTAAAATTCCCGGGCGTGTCAAACCCAAAACACCACTCCTAGCTAGAAAGAAATGCAGGTCCTCCCTGATGTCCTCTCCCGTTACTGGCTCATACCGGTGTTTGAGGCTCGCGAAACAACGCTAAACATAGAGCTAGCTATTCAAAGCTGTGCTTTGATCATCATCCACAAGACTTTGCTTTTCAACAGAAGCTTCGATCATCTGCTACTTAGGCATGCCAAGCAGGCAATTCACTCCATGCGACTGGTTTCTATCGATATATAACCTCTGGGCTCGTATGTCTCAGAGAAGGGCGTTAAGCAAGAGAATAAATTCTCCGCCGCCAAACAAATATATATTTAATAGAGATCAATCAACACAGAAAAAAATCCAATGTCAGACACACAGTCCATTTACAAGTTCGTTCTGGGCTTGAACTAAACCGGAGGCACCTTATGCCTCGCACATCAGTACAATCAAGAAGTACGTCCGGACGGTTACCACTTCAGCCTCATCAAGGTAGCTACTCCTATCATGAGCATTAGTAGCACCCCTCCATTCGACGGGAAGATCGTCGGTCTTGCACCGTCTTCATATCTTCGACTTCCAATCGTTGATCAATTATTTGAAATGAGAGTTAACTCGGCCTTTTCAAATAATTCACGTATATTTAGAATTTCAAATCAATTCATGTCAATGGTTAAATTATTCGACATCAATAATTCGGTTCTTTAATGTAATTTTCACGCCAAACACATTCAACCATCAAATATCAAATAAACCAAGAAAATTCAGTTTATTTCCATTCCATATCGTTTACAATATTTTATCACAATTTATCGCTATTTTTATTTAATAGCCAATTCATTCAAACGACGCTTCAGGCCATAACGCGGCCGTGGCTCTGTTTTTCTTCAGATTTGATTTACACATATATGAAAATCTAACAGTTGGATCTTCATAAATTTTATATCATTAGAAAGATCTTTTCAAAAAGAATCCAACAGTTTCAGTTTTGGGAAAATCCGACAGTTGGATCTCCCGGTACAATCGTTTGAAGTTACGATTTCAAAATATGAACTGCAACGTCGTTATTCAATTTAATTTAATTATATATATATATATAATCAATTCTGGCGCTATTTTTCTTCAGATTTGAATTAATCATTCCAGACAATCCAATCGTTGGATCTTTACAAAGTTGGTGTCGTTCGAATGATATTTCCAAATCGAACCCAACGGTTTTGGTTTTGGGAAAATCTGATGGTCGGATCTCCCGCACTAATCGTTTGAAATCACGGTTTCAAAATACGAACTGTAGCTTCATTATTCGATATATTTTAATTATATATATATATATAATTCATTCTTCGATTTCAAAACCATATTCTTTTCATATATTTGATAAAAATGATATTTTTATCCAACAGATATTTATTTCAAAACATCACTATTTTTAACAGTTCATATATATCATTAAAATGTGATTTTTATCGTAAAACAATTTATTTCAAAACACGATTATTTTATATATTTCATACATAAGGTAAAAATGTTATTTTTGGTGTTAAAACAATTTATTTAAAACACTAATATTTTTTATAGTCTATATATATGATAAAAATGTTATTTTTATCTTTCAAATAATTTATTCAATACCTAAACTTCATTCAACACATGAATTTCTATTCAACATATGAATATAGTTTCAACATATGAATATAAATCAAACACAGGAATATTATTGAAAATTTCGGCAGCATAACGGCATGGTAGTTAAAACCGGCACCGTCCCGAGTACGGCTCCTCGCTCTACCTTAAAGCCTCGCAGCTTTTGACAATG
Organism: Allium sativum; assembly: GCA_030737875.1. Classification (NCBI taxonomy): domain Eukaryota; kingdom Viridiplantae; phylum Streptophyta; class Magnoliopsida; order Asparagales; family Amaryllidaceae; genus Allium; species Allium sativum. The sequence goes on from CM060912.1 coordinate 171,399,176, forward strand.
GGGATTTTCAATATCTTGTTCGTACGCAGACGAATTTTCCCATATACTAATCCTATAGGGATTTCAACCACAATCAATCATTCATGATATTCACCAAATTTCACATCACCAATAATCCAACCAATATTGTTAGATCCAAAATTGGCACTAACACCCAAATTGTTCAATTATACAGAAATAAATATCAGAAAAAATGCTAGAAAAACAGAAAAGACGCAAGATTTATAGTGGTTCGGCGTTAACGAGCCTACGTCCACTTTATATCTATGATTATACTTGGAATCAGAGTACAATTCACGATTTATCTCTCAATCTCACTCTTACAATATTGGTTCACTCAATAATTTCGAGGCAACTCTGAAGAATAACAATGGAGGTATAATAATGGTGGATTCAGAACTCAGAATTGCCAAAAGGATCCTGAAAAATGCCAAATCTGGGGTTATTTATAGCTGATATTTGCAAACGGATCGCGGTCATACGTGGCGCAAATCTCGAGAATATAGGACTGGTTTGTAGCTTGAGGAAGAAATGGTCAATATGACAGTTATGGACAGGTGTCACAAGATCCTGCTTTCTCGGATCGTGATGGACTAGGTCATGGCCTTCATCTGGCTTCCTGGTTCGGATCAGTTCGCGCTTTCATGGAGTGGTCGGATCGAGCTTGGAGGAGCGGGTCGGATCGGATCTGGTTGACACGGGCAAGTCGGATCGCATCAGGCTGACACGAGCGGGTCGGATCGGGCTAGCAGGGGGCGATCACGATCGGGTCCAGGCCTTTCCACAAGTAAAGCTCCATCTTGAACTCGCGCTTGAATCTTTGTGGCTTGGTCCAAAAGCTAGCCAACATTTTGCCCCCTCGAAGTATGTTTTATCAAGGATGGAACGTGTTTCGAAATTCTCGAATTACCTTTTCATGAAGTGATGTGAATCAAAAGGCCGTGTTTGTCTGGAACGTCGTACAACTTCCAAAAAGTCGTGCCTCTTGATAAGTATAAATACTCAGTTAAACCTTCAGTCGTTTCTTTGTTCATTGGTTAATTCTCATCTCTGGAGTTTCTGGAGACTTCATTGTCAAAATGCCAGTTAAGCTTTCGAATTTTCACAGGCATTTCTGAGTCTTCATTTTTGACTATTTTCTATCGGGTCGGATTGCCAAAACGCCCCACGAACCGTGAGATGAGGCTCTTGCTTCTGTTTGGCGATTATTTGGGGTTTCCTACGAAAAGCGATGGGCCTTTACACTAGATCATGAGCCGTTTGAGGGAGCGGCCCCTCTTTCTCTGCGCCGGGCTTTAGTTCGTGGCCCATTGACTTTCACGGTCCGAATGGGAAAAAAATGGAATACCAACGGTTGCTTCCTGGTCTATATAAGTCGAACCCCTCTTCATTCTCCCCCTTCTTCTTCCTTTTGCTATCGCCCCTTCTCTTCAAGTTAACCCTAACTTCTATCTCCAAGAAAAACCCATTCGTTTTCCCCATTTTTAAGAAAGGTAATCATATTAAAAGTGTATTCTCGCATTTCTATCCTTGTTTTTCTTGAGTTTTTGTTGATTCGAGAGGAGAGACGGCGGAGTTTTGTGGTTTTTCGAAGTTTTGGAAGAGATGATGGCGAATGGGTTCAGCTGCTCAAGTTCGCGGATGGGGAGGAGGAGAAGAGAGGAAGAAGGAGTTGGGCAGATCGGTTCGTAGGTGAGGTATGAGTTCGGGTCGCGATAACAATTGGGTGAAGAAAATGAAGTTGATGTTTAACGCAACAACGGATCGGATCGTGGAAATGGCAGGACGATGGTTCACGAGTTCATGAGAACATAAGGAGAATCGGATCACGAAGGGTTAACGCAATCCGTTCCGATTTCCATGATCCGATGCTCTTCCGTGAGTTGGTGCTTTTGCTGCAAGTCCATACTTGCTTCACGATCCGAAGATGCACCACAATCCGGACCCTAGCTCATGATCCGGCGTGATGAACGATCTGATGTATTTGTTAAATAAGCAATGCTATTTAATCATGATACCCCAATGGACAGTTAGGTTAGAACCTTAGAGTCTTTTGAACCGAACACCAGCACAACCTGGCAGCGGACAACAACTGATATCCTAATTACCTTGTTCACTTTATGATTTTCTTTAATATGTACACAGGCACACACTTGCACTCGCACATATGGGGAACGGGTAATTATATTCTAACTTTTATTCTCCAACACAGCTATGTCTGATAGACGCTCTTCTAAAGGATCTGAAACAGAGCGGGACTCCGAGATGTCGGAGCATCATAATCCCGAGGATCCTCCTACTAATCCAGAGGGTGAGGATTCTGAATCCGAATATGAGGCAGAGACATAATCAAATTAATCTGAGAGTACCTCGCTAGAGGAGGAGTCTGAAGTGGGTGACCGAGCTCCCGATGAGATTCCCGGCGTTCTAGAAATTGAGAAATTCACTGACTCTTTAGCTTCCAAACTAGATGATATAAAACTTAAGAAAATTTGCTTGAAACACGGGATCCCCTGGGACGATGTGAAAACACCCGAAAGCGGGGATAGACCTCATCTGGCTCCAGAAGGGTATATGGCAGTCAGACGGCTCGTGTGTTGGGTAGGCGTTATTCCTCCGTTTCCTCCAATCGTCATTAAAACCTTAAGACGATTGTGTATTGCCCCTATGCAGCTTCATCCCAACGCTTATGCAACCTTATATACTCTATATGTCGCGTATGCAGAGATCCTGCAAACTGAGCTTACTTTTAAAGGCTTGAAATTCTACTATCTTTTTAAGCACCGTTCCACAGCGACCCCAAATTTCTCTTTCTTTGAATCAGTAGCCAACAGGAAAGTTCTGTCTGATGGTTATAGCAACATAGGGGATCCAAAAGATGATTGGTTTTACATAAAACACCAGGCTGGGTGTGCGAGGAGGTGGCTCAAATCTAGTAAGTTTCGAGCCTCCAGAAGCATGACTGAATTACATAATCGAAGTATTAACATGTTTCTTTTTCCTTTGCGCAGATCACACATTACCCACGACAGAAGGCTTTGTGTATAACGATCGATTATCCTGCCTTCTTAAAAGCATGTCTGTCTTCTTGAAAATCAAGAAATGTATTACCGACGAAAATCTTCACAAGCACCATCTTTTAGACATAAGATTTAGACTTGGCGCGGGCGGCAAACCTTACAAGTATGTGCCCGCGACTGAAGGAGAAGGAACTTCTTAAGTTGTAAAAACAACCATTCTTCGCAAGAGTCCTTCGCGATGACTAATCAGGATGACGGGGATTTAAACGTGTATAAAGGAGATGAGGGACGAGCTGATAAATCAAAGGAGGTTCCAACCTCCGAGGGGCAGTCTCCACTAAGGACTTCATCGCCAGTTGTGTCTGTCGCCCAAGACGAATTAACGGAGGAACAGATTTTTGGGGAATTAAGTAAAATTCCTTTGCCAGATGATATCTATACCCCAGAAGATTTCGAAGGGGAACCAATTTTTCCCCTCTCCGAAGAGACGGGTGCCCCAGTTAGAGAAAAAGAAGTTACCCAAATGAGCCTAACTTCGGGCCCTGGTCTGTTTCAAAAAAGGGGATTCCACGGGATGCACAAAACACATGCACCATTTATCTTAACACTCTTTTGCTACTGTGGTTCATAGTTCTAACACGCACTTGTTTTCTTTGCAGGAAAAATGTCTCGTAAACGGTCTTATTCCTACCGTTCCCTTCGCGAGGGCACACCAAGCCTCCTTCCATATCATAAGCATACTCGTAGCGATAGTCGGGGAAGGGATAGTCGTCGACCCCGGGATTCTCATCAATCTTATCTTGCACGACCTCGATCTCCACCGAAGCATAGTTATGGAAAGCCACATAGTCGTCCAATGCCACCAGCTGGGGGGAAGCAAGAAAATCTCACGCCCAATCTTCTATAAAACACGCCGAGCCAAAGGACAAGGACAAAGATGAGGGCATGATTATAGAGAAGGGGAAGACAGTTCCTACTTCCTCTGGTGAACGTGGCTTGGACACTACTGCTGAAAGGGATGTCGCCCCCAGTTCTGAAATTATGGCCAGGCTAGAGCGCTTACGAAAACAGTTTCCCGCCATTTACTTTGAGAGGATGGTGTTCGTCTCAGATCTTGAACCGGTCCCCAAGGATTAGGATATAGAGGTGATAGTGTATGTATGCCATGTAGCTAAACTATACGGGGTAATGAAGAAGCATGCTGCTACACTCTCTACTATCATCCGCCGGATGGAGATGGACGTGGCCAGGGCCAGAATAAAGATTGACAATGATGCTAGGGCTAGGTGCAAAATGGAAAAAGAACTGGAGGATGCACAGGCCCAACTGGCTTTAGCTCGGCGAGACGCAGAGAATTACAAATCCGAGTTGGAGAGTTCCAAGGAGCGTTTTCGCAACGAGCTTGACTTAAATAGCTAGGAACGGGTGGTCCTGAGGAAAGAAGTATAGAATCTTAGGGTGGTCAACACTTACCTGAAGACAGTACAGGATCGTTTTTCTGCTGAGAAGGAGGCTTGGGAGAAAGAGAAGGCGAGCTTAAAAGATGATCTTGCCCTCGCCAAGAAGGAGAAGGAGGTTCTAAATGATCAACTCACTCAAGCTGAGGAGCGTGTAGCTGTCGCCGAAAGCAATGCCAATAGCGCTTCTAAGTCAGCAACTGCTACGGCTGATAAGCTTGCCAGAAAGAGAAGGATATAGATAGCTTTGAAGAATTGTTGTTCGATTTCTTTGGTAAAGTGATCAAGCACCGAGACATCTCTTGGATTCCAGAATACCATGTTACCTTGGCCAATATATGGGACGCAATTGTCGAGGGCGAGAAGCGACGACTGGGGGTCGACGAAATTGAGAAGCGCCAGCTGATGTAAACCTTTCTCAGACGTGAAGAGCTTGAGCCTTTGGAGGAAGGCTGATGCCTTATCCATGAGGAAATGGAGAGGGAGAAGAGCAGGCTCAAGGGTAAGGATAAGGTTGGCGAGAGTTCGAGCTCGGTGGTAGAGCCCAAAACCTCTAAGGTTGAGGGATATAACCCCGATGATCCACTGATCCTCTTGGCATCTACTCCTCCCATTGTCGGGACCACCAGTACAAATCTAGAAGATGAGTCGTCCGAAGGTGTCTCCACATTTTCTCCGCAGTTCATTAAAGCAATCGTAACTTGTCGTAGTCTCATGGGATAGACAACTGACATGGCCACATCTCCTGTCGATTTGCTAACCTTTACTTTTAATGGTGTAGGTACCAAAGTGGTCGAAAAGGGTGCAGAGGAGAAGGCAGAGGCTGGGAAGTTTGAGGGTCCCCCGGGTTCTTGTATCGAAGTTTCGCAGGTCTCAAAGCAGACTGGGGGCTCAACAAGTGATAGAGTTACAGTAGCACCCGTGGAGTCTGGCACTGGCGCTCCTGCGGACGCCGAGATCATTGCTGCTCTGCATGACACAGACGGCGGTCATGGAGATGAGGAAGAGGAGGTAGAAATCGTTGATGAGGCCAAGGGTGATGATAGCGAAACCTTGGTTGACATACAGGCTAGGAAGGAGAAGCAATTGGCTCTTAAGAGGGAGGAACATAATCATGTGTTCGTGACCCCTATTTCTGAAATCGACCCCAAGACTGGGTTGGTTATAAGATTCTCTTCTAGATCAATAACTTCACAGCTTGCCTCTGAACCTTCCAGTCCTTCTCCGGAGCCTCTTGTCGACAAGAGGAAGAGGAAGAAAAGCGACCGCTCTAGTACTGATAAAGAGGAGTTGGAGAAACAGAAGAAGGAAAAGAAATCAAAGCCATCTCCCAAGCGCAAATAGAATGCAGCTATTGGTTCATGTTTTAGTCTTAGGATTTCTTTTGGACAAAAGATGTAGTCGTGAGATTAGCCCTCACTTTTTGCTTAGTTTCTTGTTTTTTGTAAATCCGTTTCCAATAAATAAGGACCTACTTCTTTTGCATCATTGTGTTCCTGCAAATTCATCATGTTAGCAGAGTTTAAATAATCATAACTGAAACTTTCACAGTTAAATGTTAAAAATATAAGTAACGATCATTAATCATAACGAAAACAAACATCGGGAAATACTTGTGCTAAGTGATCGTGTAGTGATGCACGTATATATTCCTAATTGATAATCATTATAGTGCCTGGCTAGGGCATGTTGGCGATCGATTAGAATTATATTCGTACTATCTCGATCTTTCCACGGGGTAATGGTTCTTGCGGCGCTAGGTCTCTAGCGCTTTTATACTCTCCCGATCCTTTAGCGGGTTTGAGTTTGCGTGGCACTAAGTCTCTAGCGCCTTTATACTCTCCCGATCCTTCAGCGGGTTAGAGTTCGAGTGGCACTAAGTATCTAGCACCTTTATACTCTCCCGATCCTTCAGCGGGTTAGAGTTCGAGTGGCACTAAGTCTCTAGCGCCTTTATACTCTCCGATCCTTCAGCGGGTTAGAGTTCGAGCTTGATTTTTGATCTGCTCACCGATCCTTCAATGGGGCAGAAGTTCTGGGGGCGCTAAGTCTCTAGTGCCTATATACTCTCCCGATCCTTCAGCCGGTTAGAGTGTCGTCAAGGCGGATTTATCATGGTGCACCTTCATACCTTGGGGACGTTATCTTCGCATCCTTTATACTCTCTCCCTGATCTCGGGAGTTAGAGTGTGAATTGTAGTGCAATTTACTCACTGCACCTTTTGGAGCTTTAATTATAGTGAACTTTCCGATTTACTGAACGGCATTTTGGATTAGCTGTTTTGAGATTCCTGCATAAATTTAAAACAATTTCCGAAATGGTAACAGTATACATATTGATCACAATAAAAGAGTAGATAAGAAATGGTGCAGTAAGGGTAAATGACACACAACATTTTTATAGTGGTTCGGTCGAATCATGACCTACGTCCACTTTATATCAGACTGATCTAGGCAAGTCGAGCCTTTTTACATGGTTCTAAAAACAAAAGAATAGAACTGACATTTTTATATCAGGTAACGCCGCAAATGCTAGGCATTCCACACTCTGGGGATTTCATCTCCATCCATGGTCGCTAGCTTGAAGGTTCCATTATCAAGCCTTCGTGAAATGGAGTACGGTCCTTCCTATTTCGGGCCCATATGTACCGGGGGTGGAAAGACATGCTTCAGAACCAAGTCTCCGAGTTCGAATGTCCGAGCTCGGACTCTTCTATTGTAGTACCGAGCTATTTGTTGTTTGTGCCTCAAGGCACGTAAGTCGGCTTCCTCCCTTTTTTCCTCAACCATGTCTAGGGATTCAAGGAGCAAATCATTGTTGGTCATCGGGTCATAATAAATGGTACGATGGGATGGTACTTCTAACTCAACCGGAATAACTGCTTCGGCTCCAAAGGCAAGGGAAAACGGGGTGTGACCCGTTGCCGACTTGTACGTCGTTCTGTAGGCCCACAGTGCTAAGGAAAATTCATCGACACACATAGCTTTGGCCCTCTTCAATCTTTTCTTCAGAATGGATTTGATCACCTTTTTTGCCGCTTCTACCTGTCCATTCGATTGCGGATGCGCCACAGAGGTGTATATTTTCTCGATGTGATGCTTCCGACAGAAATCTCCAAACTTCGTGGTGTCGAATTGGGTCCCATTATCGGTTATGATGACTTTTGGAATCCCAAACCGACAGATAATTTTCTTAACGATTAAGGTGATTACTCGTTTGGTCGTGATCGTGGTCAAAGGCTCCGCTTCTACCCATTTAGTAAAATAATCCACGGCCACAATAGCGAACTTTGCTCCGCCCTTTGCTATGGGAAGGCTCCCAATAATGTCAATTCCCCACATAGAAAAAGGCCACGGGCTTGTCATTTTTTTCAATTGGTTAGGTGGCGCCATAGGGATTTTGGAGAACTTCTGGAAAGCATCACAACGTCATGCATACTTGGCTGCATCGTTGTCTATAGTGGGCCATAAATAGCCGTATCGCAATATGTTCTTTGCCAATGTTTGCCCTCCCGTGTGGTCGCCACACTCACCTTCATGGACTTACTTCTGCACACGCTTGATGTCGTCATGGGCAATGCACCGGAGGAGAGGCATCGAGAAACCTTGTCTGTACAGGACTTGGCCTTGCAACACATATCGGGAGGCCTTCCGTATAACTGCGCGCCTCTCACTTTTCTTAATTGGGAGCGTTCCATTCATCAAGAAATTCTTTAGGGGGTCATCCATGACTCCCTTTCAGGTTCAATCTCCAGTACCGGATCAACTTCCATCTGATCCACACTGGGGAACTGTAGTACTTCAATTGGGATTAGCTCCGTGTGTTGTGGATTATCGGAACTAGCCATCTTCGCTAACTTGTCCACTCTTTGATTCTCTGCTCGAGGGATGTGAGATATACTATGGTGATCAAAATTGTCCAACAACATTTACTTTTTCCAAATATGGTATTAACCTTGGACTCTTAGCCTGAAATTTTTCATTAACTTGGTTCACGACCAAATTGGTGTCACAGAAAATGTCTAGCTTTGTAATCCCTAGTTCTTTTGCAAGTTTCAACCCGGCAATAAGAGCTTCATACTTGGAATCAATATTGGTCGCGTGGAACTCCAATCTAAGAGCGTAGTATATTATCTGTTTCTCTAGAGTTTCAAGGACCACTCCGGCACCTGATCGTCTGTCATTTTTAGCTTCATCAGTATATAGTTTCTAGGCATTAGGGTCAAGGAGTACCTTTGGCGTATCATCTTTCTCGGTTACCGTATCATCTTCTGGGATGGTAAATTCCGCTATAAAGTCTACAAGTGCCTGCCCTCTTATCGACCTCCGGGGTTGAAGTTCAAGTCAAATTGACTCAGCTCAATATTCCATTTGAGCAATCTTCCCAACGTTTCTGGCCTATGTAGGACTTGCTTAAGCGGGTGATCAGTATAAATAGTAATGGGATGAGCTTTGAAGTAGTGACGAAGCTTCCAAGATGCGATCAGCAAACTGTATGCGAGCTTTTCTATCTTTGGGTAATTTCGTTCTGCGGTTGCAAATTTCTTGCTCACATAGTACACTGGTCTTTGCAACTTATCCTCTTCTCTTACCAAAGCCGAACTGATCGCGTGGGATGACACTGCCAAATACACGAATAAATCCTTGTGATCCACAGGCTTATAGTATTGGGGGTCTCTCCAGATGATTCAACAGATTTTGGAAAGCTTCTATACAATCAGGAGTCCATTTAAAGTTGCGCTTGCCTCGCTTTATTAATTCAGAAAACAGGATGCATTTATCTGTAGCTTTTGAGATAAATCTGCTTAGCGCTGCGACTTTTCCGGCAAGGCTTTGCACATCTTTAATCTGCTTTGGTTCATGAATATTTCGGATTGCTGTAATTTGGTCTGGATTAATCTCGATTCCACGCGAGCTTACAATGAACCCCAGGAATTTTCCAGACGCTACCCCAAACGAGCATTTCAAAGGATTCAATTTCATCCCATATTTTCGGAGAAGTTGAAACATCTCTGCCAAATCGTTGGTATGATCGGACGACTGTCTGGACTTTACCAACATATCATCGATGTATACCTCCATCGTTTACCCAATCTGGTTGTAGGACATCCAATTCACCAACAGCTGATATGTTGCGCTGTCATTTTTCAGACCGAAAGGCATCACCACATAGAAATATAATCCCAAATCTGTAATGAAGCTGGTATGCTCTTGGTCTTGGACATGCATGGGGATTTGATTATACCCCGAATAGGCATCCACAAAGGAAAGGAGTTCATGACCTGTAGTTGAATCTACTAATTGATCGACTCCGGGCAACGGGAAGCTATCCTTCGGACAAGCCTTGATTAGATCAGAGAAATCGATACATGTTCGCCACTTTCCGTTGGCCTTTTTTTACCAAAACCGGATTTGAAATCCAGTCAGGGTATGTCGAATCTTTAATAAATCCATTACTCTTCAATTCTCGACTTCTTCTTTCAATGCGGCAGACTTTTCTAGACCCAACATTCGCCTTTTCTGCTTGACAAGAGGATGTTTCAGATTAATGCTTAGCGAATGACTCATAATCGAGGGAGGTATCCCACACATATCTGCATGGGTCCAGGCAAATACATCCAAGTTAGTTTTCAGAAAATTTGTTAATTCATTGGCTCGAATGGGATCCAACTGGGATCCAGTCTTCAGGAGCTTCTCTGGGTCGCTATCATTGATTGGTACATCCACAGTTGCTTCATTGGGAGTCACCATTCTGCCCCCAGGCTCTTCATCCTCTCTGTGATCAATTCCCTAGGGAAACTTTCTGGGCGACCATCCCAAAGGTACTTCCTTTAGTTGCTATGACGATTCCTCCCTTGGAGGGGAGGAACCACCTTTCACTTCTATATCTCTTCCTTTGCGGAGTAGTTTTAACTCCGCAATGTAGCATGCTCGTGCAACAACTTTATCTCCTCTAACAATACCCACATCGGAATCCATTGGGAATTTCAACAATAAGCACCAGGGTGCAATACAGGACCTGATTTTGGCTAGGGTCGGTCGGCCTAAGAAGGCATTGTACGGCGATTCAATATCTAGGACAACGAAGGGGAGGATCCTCACTCTCTGGCGTTCCCTTACCCCAAGGGTTACTGATAATTCCACGTATCCTATTGGAGCGGTCGAGGCCCCCATTAAATCCACGTATCCAACTTTCACATGGCTTTAAATCCTTCGGCTCGAGTTTCATTTGGTCGATCGTTTTCTTGAACAAAATGTTGACGGAACTCCCGTTATCTACCAAGACTTTATGAACTATCGCTGGGCCAATGGTGACGGTGATCACTATCGGATCTTCAGTTGGGGAGTGTACTCCAATACTCTCTCGCTCGCGAAATATAACTTCACCGGACATCGTCTTTTGTTGCTTAATCGGAGCGCTGTCCTCAGGGTTACTACACTCTCCCACTTCGAAATGTTGTTTTGCTGCATTTATGTATTGATCCATAGCTCTGAAACTATGCCCTGCTAGGTGGAGCCCACCAATTATGGTATTGATAACGATATTTTTTCCTTTTTGCTGAGCCGTCGGTTTGGCAGTAGGTTGCCTTTGGTTCGGGGCTTGTGCGGCTTGCCCCGTGTCCCTGGGAGTTACCTTGTACTCATCAAGCTTCCCTTCTCAGAGCAGCCTTTCAACCACATCTCTCAAGTGACGACATTCGTTTGTGGTATGACCGTGAATCTGATGAAAAAGACAGAATTTCCCAGTTTCACGCTCTTTCTCTGTAGAATCTCTCGGAGGAGGCCTTTTGTACTGGAGGACACTATATGTATCCAGGAAGATGTTCTCCAATGTATCATTTAACGATGTGAAGTTCTCAAACGGTCTGGACCGGGATCTCCTCTAAGAGTCATTTCCTCGATTTCTTTTCCGATTATTATTATTATTATTCCCTAATTGGCGACCGCTGTCTTGATTCTTATTCCCAACGTCAACTTCAACCTTTCCTAAGCTATCTCCCGTTTGTTTGATGGCCACGTTGCTTTGGATATCTTCCTTATCAGTAGCCTTTCTTTTTTGATTAGTGTATATCTCCTCCCGACGCAGGCGAATATTGGCTTTTTCATAAAATATTTCTCTGGTCGGGGGAGGTTTACCAGCTAGATATCTTCCAAACTCGGTATCTTTATCGACGCCATTGATCAAGGCCATCAACACAGTTTGCTCATGTGGATCATTGATGTAATGACCCGCATTGTCAGCGGTATAATAATTAATTTATTTAATTATTTGAAAGGTGATTAAAAGGATTTAATGGTCGTTGAATTAGACAATGGTGAATATTTAATATAAAATAATAAATTAAATAATATATTAAATTATGAAATAATCAGAGTTGACTGAAATGGCGAGATAGTGTGAACTGGATCATCTGTGATATTTAATTCAGCTTGGAATTGAATTTGAATAACGAATATATTATGTGAATGACAGTTCGAATGTATAATTATATTATAATCAAAATTGAGCTTGAAATGGCGCTGCAGTTCGCAAATTGGCGATTTGAACTTCAACTGAATGTACAGGATTCATATTAAGTCGGATTTCTATGAAACAAGAAACGTGAGGAGCTCGTGAAGTTTATCTTTCTGATGGAAGAGAAAAATCGAGATTTCGTCGTGTAGATTTTGAGATATGTCCAAATCAATTTTTAGAAAAGTCGCTGTGGAATTCCTTTATAATTTATAAAGGAATTATTTATATTTATAAAAGGAATTTCATATTAAATCGAATATCGATTTATATCGGGTCGACCCAGATTGAAATATCAAGTTAGAAATTCATATAGGAATATTCTAGAGCTGTATGGTATTCCACTGTGAATATATGCAATAATATAAATTTATTTATATTTAATTTAGTTATATTTAAATATATTTATATATTTAAATGGGTCATTCAGAGCTTTAAAATAGCCAGTTTTTCATATCACCTCAGAATTCGACGAAGCCAATTTTGTTGGATCCGCAATGTCAAATAGTTGTTAGATTTCCAATTTCGTGATTTTTGAAGTCAGTATGTGGCTGTATGAATTTTTAGAGTGAAAAACAGTCAGTATTTCATCGGTTAAAAATACGCTGTATGCGCATACGAAGTCAGAATTCGACGAAACCAGTTTCGTTGGGACCAAAATGTCAAACTTTCGCTACATGTCTAGTTTGGTGATTTTAGGATATCGTATGTGGTCGCAGGATTTTTAAGGACCCGAGATGAATAGGAAATCGATAAAATAAAATATAAAAAAAATATCCTAACATTTTTTCTTGGCCAAATAAAGGCCATGCGACCTTTTCTTCTCAGCCTCAAACCTTACCAACCAAACAGAAGTATATATAAACCGTAAAATCCAAACACAGAAACATTTCCAGGGTTTATAAATCGAAAGAAAAATCAAACACGAATCTACAAATGCCTACATGATTATATTTGTACTCCTGGGGGATAGAGCTTCATTTCCAAATAGATTGTTGGGGCTTTGATCCCATTTTGTTCGCTGTAGTATATAAGGCGGAAATATAGGGTTAATGTTTTTTTGAAAGTGGTGCATCGATTTTGATAATTGATGTTAGTTTTGAGTTCATGAAGTGAAATGAGGTTCATTGGTGTGATTTTTGTGGTATACAGTGGTGAAAAGGTTCGGTGGTTACTGTACGGGTCTCGACGACGCATGGGAGATGGTGGGTTCGAGTTCGGGTCTGAGGGGATGGAGGTGTAGAGGCGGTGATTCAGGTTCATATGAAGGTGGTTTGGAGGGATTTGGTCGAGAATAGGAGGCGCGGTGGGAGCTTAAATGTGCGGCGATGGTGTTGAATAAGTGGATACGGGTTGGGGGAAGACGAATGGAAGAAAGAAGGCCACGATGATAAAAGGGTTTGGTTAATTTCAAATGGGCCAAGAAGAAAGGGTAAAGCCCAATGGATTTAAATAAGTTTTTATTTAATTAAAATAGTGTATTCTCTAGTTATTTCAATATCTTTCTCATACGATATCAGATTGACGAACTGTAAGTTGCGTTGGGATCGTATGGACGGGACTTCACAATGAAACTGACTGGAAGTCCATCGGAGCTCGTTTGAATTTATGGCGAAATAAACTGTTTGATTTAAATCAAATAAACAGTTTATCGTTCTTTAATGATGAACTGCCAAAGTGAGTAAATCTCACTAACTCTGAATAGTTTATAATTTCGTGTTGTATTTTTAGAACTGTTAGATATTGGCTGATTGACTATGTGTTGACTGTTTGATTGAACTGCTAGTCAGTTAGTTGAATTTCTATATTGATTCTGTTTAACAGAATATATCACATGGAACTGAAAGTGATATTCATTTTATTATATAACATCTGTGGATGCAGGGAAATAGGCTGGAGGAATCCAACTGGATTCCTCAACATTTATTTTACTTGATTCATATATTGTAATATATGATGTGATATATAATCTATTGTCGATTATATATGTTTGAACGATATTGGTCCTCGTGATTTGGTGTGTTAAAGACCATAACATACCAGAATGTTGATAAGGGAATTTTCAAAGTGATATTTGAAAATAAATTATTTATAAAATCAAAGGATTTTATAAATGGATTTTTTTTATAAAATCAAAGTAGATTTTATAAACAGGAATATATATAAATAGGAAATATTTATAAAAAGGATATTTATAAGTGGAATACTTATAAAGTGAATTATTTATTTAGCACAAATAGATAAGATACTATAGAATGGATTATTTATTTGTTAAATAAATAAAATATTAAATAGGGATTATTCACTTAGAAATAAATAGGGTATACTAAAGGAGATATTTATTTCTTAAAATAAATAGAATCAAGAAGAGATATTGGTTTCAACACCGATAGTTTTAAATAGAATACGTACGCAACACTTGTATAAGTGAAGTAACATTATTAAAGAGAACATTTATAAAGTGAAGAACCGTTACTAAAAGTAAATCTTTATAAATGAATAAACGTTATCTAATAGGAGTTATTCGAATAGGAGAAGTCGATTAGAGTTAGAAATAATCGATTAAATAAGTCGATTAGAGTTAGAAATAATCGATTAAACAAATTGATTAGAGTTAGAGTTAACCAGTTAGAGTTATTCAAATGGAATTATTCGAGAGAAGATAAATCGAATGTAGTTTATTCGAGTGGAGAAATCGAATATTGTTCATTTGAGAAGAGTTATCGAATATTATTTATTCGAAGAGAAGTTAGTCGAAGTTAGTTAATCCAAAGGAGTTAGCCGAAGTTAGTAAATCCAAAGGAGTTAGTCGAAGTTAGTTAACCCAAAGGAGTTAGTCGAAGTGAGTTAATCTAAAGGATTTAGTCGAATCGAGTTGGTCGAACCCAGTTAGTCGAGCCTAGTTAATCGAATCGAGTTGAGTTAATCACGTAAGTAAATCAAGTTGAGTTAGTCAAGATGAGTTAATCAAACCGAGGTAATCCAAATGAGATAATCGAATATAAGTTATTCGAAGTGCGATATCGAATATGGTTTATTCGAAAGGAGATATCGAATATAGTTTATTCGAAATGAGTTATTCGAATATAGTTTATTCGAAAAGAATTAATAGAAAAGGATTACTCAAGAAGAATTTATCAAATAAAGTTAATCGTTTAAAGTGAATGCAATAGGGTAAATCGAATAGAGTAAATCAAATAGAGCTAATCGAAAAAAGGAGCTAATCGAATATAGTTATTCGAAAAGAAAGGTTAAGTAAGGAAGTTAGTTAAAGAATTATAAAATGAACTTTGCCTATTTCAAAGTTAGAAATGTTGTTCAGTTAAGGTTTGAGAGTTAGTTATACCCCAACTTGATTCACTTCGTTTTTAATTTAGAAATGGTTAAGGTTCGAGAGTGAAAGTGGTTAAGTGAATTTAGTAAATAAGTATTGGGTTGGAGTTGTCGTCGCAATGATGATTTAAACATCTGTTTAAATCCAAGTAAAGAAGATTTGGAAATGTTTTCCAAATACAATCAGAAACGTAATCAAATATTGAAATTGGAAATATGGATTAGAAATGGAAATGTTTTCCAGTGTTAATAACGTATATTTTCTAAACATAGAAAATAAGGATATATATATATATATATATATATATATATATATATATATATATGATTGATGATTGATTGATAGAATTTCCATCTGGAAATAATATCGTTGTTTGCACACCTATTTTTCTTCGATTGTTAAATCACAGACTATCGAAGTTTCTGAGCATTTTAACGTTGTTAATATGGAGAGACCGGTTGGATTATTATCCAAAGAACTACTCTGTATTGGCATAAGCGTCGCGAATCATATATGCCAAAGATAATGGAAGACAGAGTAAAGTGTAAGGGCTGTTGTATAAATCTTAGATAACAGTGCCTAAGATGGATATACTGAATAGTACCTTCGGTTCATCTGTCTCTGGATGACTTGTATGGATGAATGTCTGACAGAGTATTTCCAGAAAGGTCACGTACATTGATTTCTTCAACCGTACCAAGAGTGGAAGCGAAGAAGGAAATTTCTTTAGCCAACTCGTAATGTACTGTTGTAGACGTCAATTAGTGATTTCGATGGATCTGACAATATGGCATTCAAAGTGAATCTTATGAAACGAAAAGGCGTAACCTCAAGCCTTATCAACCGGTAAATGACAGAAATCGGGCAGGTAGCATGGCTAAGTCGGTCGCTCCGAATTAGGTTGTAAAATCACCTGATCTAGAGTTTCATTTACTTCTAAAAATCTATTGTTGATGCTGTCCCATTCTGGAAACGGTTGTTGATCCCAACCATTGGTGATATGCATTCGATACACTCAAGCAAAATGAGTGGTTGGTCATGTGTGGCCGGGTTGCAAGATGTTCTTGTTGAACCCAGCGTATTCCTTTCTAGAGATACACTAGCGAAAGGTGGTTCCATACCTTGTCATAGTTGGAAATCCATTACCCAATACGTGCTTGCGGTTTTGATTGTATACTATATATGTAGAACGTGAGATGAAAGCGTTTCTGCTAGATGATTATTATTATTGTGGTTGATAGGAATTATTATAATATCAAAAGGTTTTTGATATAAGGATAATTTGGATTCTCATAAGGGAAAAACCCGTTCCGTTATACGGCGTGGTCTTATGAGATGTCGTTTACTGTTCAAACTATTTTAAACTATTTTACTCATACCAGTCCCATGACTGACCCGGAGTTTATTTTGTTTTGTTTTCCCTAAACTCTTAGGTGCCCAAATTTGTACGGGCAGTCAAGTAGTCGGGATTTTACAGATACACTTGAAGAGCTGGAGCAGGAAGCTTCAGGATTATATAGTTATAGTTTATTTCCGCTGTGTTGTAAGTGCTGTACTTTGAAAATGATGTATATTCAAGTACAAAGTTATATTTCAAAGTTATGTTATATATTATATGTCATTCGTTCCGCTGTGAGATTCGTGTTACTCTGATGTTGTTATCTTCTTCTTCTTCTATTCTAAGTTTCTATCTTATCTTTCCTCAACCTCTAGTTTCTTTCATTAATGACCAGTATTTTCAATCCTTGGATGTTCGATATGTGTTGTATATCGGATAACCAAGATCGCCAAATTTCCGGGTCGTTACATTTGACTTCTGTAACAGCCAAGTTAAAACGATCCAAATACGACCTCAGCCTTTCGTCCGGTCATTGTTTAATGAGAGATAGCTCGATCACATTCTTAGACCTCTGGGCATGAAAATGGAATTGGTTTACGAATTTCTCACTCGATTCCCTGAAGCTGGATATTGACCGTGCTGACAGGCGGGTAAACCACAATAACGCCACATCTTCCAAGAATATAGGGAATGCTTTACATTTAACCGCGTCTGTAGCTACAGCGGCATTCATTGACCAGGAGTAACGCATTAAATGCTGGATGGGGTCAGTCCTACCCGTATAGCGATTCATGGTAGGCATATTGAAGCGCCTCAGGAATGTACCATCTAGTATGTCGTCAGTAAAAGGTGTGTGACTGCGATCTATGCCACAATCTTAATTCATCTATCCACGGTTATCTACCATGACTTGCTTAATCATTGCTTCAACCACTGCATGGGTCAGGGTAGATTCAGGATCAGCACCCCTTGCCCGACGTCCTCCTCCAGCGTTTCTTTGACGTGCTGCTATATAATTTGGGCCCTGAGCAAAAGTCCCTTGCCCCCTGTTGCCGCGGTCGATCACGTGACGAGCGGGAGGCATGCCATTCCTTGGTGGTAGAACAGGCTCATTTAAGTTGCGGTTACTAGTTCCCTGATTAAATGCCTCCTCTTCACGAGACGGAAGTGACCCAAATCGAAGTTTTTATATGTTCTCGAGCCTTTCTAACGGGGGCCATCGTCGATTCCTTCGGGGCTCTTCAGACGACGACTTATGTTTCGGAGAGAAAGGGTGAGCTGGAGGTGGTGAAACCTGCCTTTGAATATCATCAATTCTTCTGCCTAAGGCAGTAATATTTTGACGCAGCAACGAGCTCTCCTGCCTTTGAGCGGTCAATTCATTGGTTTGCCTGTCCAATGCTTCAAGTATTCGTGTTTAATGTCCCTCGGTAACTGGGGCAGAAGGGTCAAATTGATCATCAATATTCTCTCTTATACGTAAAGAACTTGGGCCAGGTCGAGCAGTTGTACCAGCACGAGAAGAACGAGCCATATCCTCCTTTCCGGGTCGGGTCGTGGTCCGATTATCGCTTCGTATCGCGGTACCCTTGTGTCGATGGCTCGTGGTGGTTCCCTGGGATTGGATCGCGGGGGCACTAGATGGGGGAATGGTGCTGTTGTCCTGGGATCAAGTCATAATACCTTTAGAGATCCGGATCGTGGGGCCCCCTTCGGGTCGGGTCGTGGTACCCTCTTCGGCCCGGATCGCCCCCATATCATCGCGATCCGAAGGCTCCTTTTCAACCTGCTCTTGCACAACTTCCTCGATCGCTTCATTCGTAGCTTCGTTCGCTTGCGAAGCTCGAAATTCCTTAGACTTCTTTCCAGCCATGATATCTGGGTATCGCTGAAATCTTCAAAAGTCGAAACTGCTGAGTTTTGGGCTGTCTTCTTCGGACTTGAATATCCAAACAATAGAGCAACAATCCAATGTACTGAGACTTTGTTCTCAGTGAAAGCACCAAAATGTTAGATCCAAAATTGGCTCTAACACCCAAATTGTTCAATTTTACAGAAATTAATATCAGAAAAAATGCAAGAAAATCAGAAAAGACACAAGATTTATAGTGGTTCGGCGTTAACGAGCCTAGTCCACTTTGTATCTATGATTATACTTGGAATCATAGTACAATCGACGATTTATCTCTCAATCTCACTCTTACAATATTGTTTCACTCAATAATTTCGAGGCAACTTTGAATAATAACAATGGAGGTGTAATAATGGTGGATTAGAAACTCAGAATTGCCAAAAGGATCCTGAAAAATGCCAAATCTGGGGCTATTTATAGCTGATATTTGCAGACGGATCGCGATCATATATGGCGCAAATCTCGAGAATCTAGGACTAGTTCGTAGCTTGAGGAAGAAATGGTGAATATGACAGTTATGAACAGGTGTCACAAGATCCTGCTATCTCAGATCGTGATGGACTAGGTCATGGCCTTCATCTGGTTTCCTGGTTTGGATCAGTTCGTGCTTTCATGGAAGGATCGGATCAAGCTAGGAGGAGCTGGTCGGATCAGATCTGGTTGACACGAGCAAGTCGGATCGCATCAGGCTGACACGAGCGAGTCGGATCGGGCTAGCAGGGGGCGATCGCGATCGGGTCCAGGCCTTTCCACAAGTAAAGCTTCATCTTGAACTCGCGCTTGAATCTTGGTGGCTTGGTCCAGAAGCTAGCCAACAGATATATATCGTCCATAGTCTATGGACGAGGGGAGTATGTGTGTGTGTGTGTGTATACGTATATAACTATATTTAGATTTCGTTTCAATATCATTTCAACGCATATATTATTTTTACAACGCATATATAACTTATACATCGAACATACAACTTATACAACGCTTACACATGTGGTGTACAATGCTTATATAACTCATACATCGACTATATAATTAATACATCATTGTTTCCATATCGTTTATAAATCAGAAATCTCAAATTGGGCTCCACTCCTCCAAAAATTGTAGAAGGCTCAGAAAAATATCCGGTCTCTTCTAGAATGTAGAAGACATCTGCACGAGTCCACTATCTCTTGTTTCACTGAATTTTGACCACAAAGCAAAAAGATATGATTTTTAGAAGTTTGCAACACTGTTAAACCATTATTTGCAGTTTAAATAAAACGCACCGTATACCTTCACATTTGATTCAAAACTAGGTTTTGAATTTTCCTTCAATCCGCAGCACGTGATCGAGATCGGTTGGCGCCACCTAGAAGAGCTTGGAAAGGGCTCTCCGACGCTGGTCCTCCCCCTCAGTTCGACGGCAAGAAGAGTTGGTGGCGGCGCTTTAAACAATCAGGGTTTGGAGGCATGGATCTCCGCGTACAGGCGATGATAGGAGGTGAACCAGGTATGGATGTGGAGAGGGGATCGAGTTCTTCAAAAAACCCAACTGGGGCGAGGGGTTTGGTGAAAGAATCGGCCAGAACGGAGGAGAGAAGGTGGAAGAAGCTTTCCGCCTTTGAACTGGAGGGTCACGGGGAGAGAGAAGTGGTGCTGTCGATTTGTGATTGGCCAATGGGTTTTTCTTTATTTATATATTTTTAAAATCCAAAAATACCCCTTACCACATACGAACTCCAATCCAAACCCAACGACTGTCATCCCAAGCTAAATACCCCTATTCCGAACACAATGGGATATGTTTCGTAGGCCCATTCGACTGTTTCAGTCAGTTTCTCTTCAATTTAAAATATAAAACATTCAATATTTGGTTTGAACGTACGTTTCAATTTGCCGGGGCCACATACTAATCCCAAAAATTCCAGAAAAATAAATCTAGCTATGTTTTGACAATACGGTCCCAACAAAACTAGTTTCGTTGAATTCTGAGCCCGTTTGAAAAATTGCCATTTTCTGGTCGATCCAATTTAACAAAAATCCACCAAACACATTTTCCTTCGCCACGCTCACATATTAACTTCAAAAATTCTAAAATTTGAAACCTAGCAATAATTTGACATCCCGGATCCAACAAAAGTGGTTTCGTCGAATTCTGAGGTCGTTGGAAAAATGGCTATTTTCACAGGCTATATAAATTCTATAGCGACCTTTCTGAAAATTCATTAGGCCATAACTTTTGAGTCCCGCTATGAAACTTCGATTTTTCAGATTCGTTAGAAAGATAATCATAAACAGATTTAAATATTTTTATTTCACTAAAATCCATTTTATTTTGCACCTGATACAGTCAACCAAAGTTCGAATTCAAATTTTGAAACTGCCGCGCCTTTTCAGGCCTTGTTTATAATTAAAAATAATTATATTTATTTTCAAACATACTTTTCGTCGTTATTATTTAAAATAATTTATTTTAAATATTTAAAATCCACTAAAATAGCCAAATTAAAATTTTTAAACTGGTTCAGATTTTCTGGGTTGTTACAACTGCTGTGCAAAATACATGTTCAAACAAGGAATGCAATTATAAGAAAATAATTCTAGTTCTAGTGCAATTGAATCAGCCAGATCGGCACACATACGAACGGTCAATGCCGACATATTGGCTATCACCCACTCCCTCTAGTCTGAGCTAGCGGACAGGGAAGTAAACTCTCTTGAGTATCTTGCAATAAAGAAGAAAATAGAAAAAATTAATGCTTTCTGTTATGGAATAGTATTTGACCAATTGCCCACCACGCAGCTTGATTCTGTGTCAGTTGTGCTTCAGAAAACCGTTGCAAGTGAAAAGAAGAAAATGCAGAATTCACAAACATTCAAAGTCAATTCGGCCAATCCTTATGCGTCAATTGCTCCTCCTGCTGCTTATAAGGAGAGTCCTCCAGATATCATCACTGATTAAGTGACTACTAGATCCAATGGAAAGGTTGGGCCTAAAACTCCTGCCACTCTGAGCATGAAGAATGAGATGCTGAGAAATCTACAGGAGAATGGCTAGCTGTCTACTTTTAGGCGGTGTAGACATAGGAGATAAATGAAGCGACAATCTAAAATGTAATGTGATATTGAAATTATGATATGTAATAGTGGTACCTGTATTTCATGTGTGGAATCTTTTAGTTGATATGTACTATGTATATCACCTGTACTCTCGTGTATCTCTTATTTTTTTTAAATAAAAAAGTGTTACGGATCACTTTAAAAACTGGTAGGCCTTGCCAAAAAAAATAGTCCGTAGTTATCTTGTAACAACAACAACAAATAAAAAGAAAAAATTGTTTAAAGTTCTATTGAGGTAATAGATTTTATATATATATGTAATTGTTGTGAAAGTAGTAATACTTTCCTAACTTATGTATAGTATAAATTGCAATTCATGAGTATGGTCATTTAAAAAGTTAAAATAAATTTCTAGTATCCAATGCTAATTTGATTTCAAGAAAAATATGTTTGGTGTGCTAATCTAATTCTAGGATAGAGATGTATGAAATTATTTAAGTCCGCTTTATGTAGATAAGAACGTAATAAAGAATAATGAATATTAAGGATATATAAAATTATAAAATGGTAAAAGTTAAATGGATTATATAGTTATAATCTTAGTACACATAAATTATAAGGTATAATTTACAATGTAAATAAAATTTATGGTGTCTATTTTAATTTAAGGTGGTCGTTTAGAAATAACTTTGCACTTCAAGGTTAATAATAAAAATTGATAATGATGTGGACTTTGAAAATATTAATGTAGTCAAAGATCATATTGGTTTGAATATAAATAAATGAGGTTGAATTAAATATGAATTCATGTGAAACGTAATTAAAATGTTATGGGAAATTTAAATAAGAGGTTCATAATAAATGTTAAATTCAGAATACTACCAAAGATGAAAATTAAAGTTTAGACTTTAAAGAGACTAAAGGCACGAATTCGAGAGTTTAAGCACTAAATAAACTCAAATAGATATTAAGGAAGCATATAGGGCTGTCAATGGGTCGGTTCGGGTTCGGGCCGGGTCAAGTCGGGTTTGGGTTGATTTATAAATAGGTCGGGTCAACCTGCTTATTAAATGGGTCATTTTTCTCCAACATTAACCCGACCCGTTCATAAACAAGTTGACCTGACCCATGTAACCCATTTATCTAAATGGGTCATGCCAGGTCAGGTTTACCCGTTTGACCCATTATCAAATGTTGCCCACTAATATAAACAGTAAAAAAACCAAATCACCAACATGAAGCACTATTATATAATCACTAACAGGTTCGGCGTTCGTACTCCAACCGGAACCCGAAATCGTCAGCGCCGCCCTAGATTGACCGCGTCTTGGAGTTTCCTCCTCTCGTTAGTACTTATGTTACTTTAATTTTGAACCCCTTTAGCTCACTACTAGACACTGCGGCGACGTATGTGTCACCTGTTTCTGGTTTAACGGCTAATGCATTAATTACTTCACTTATTTCGAAATTGCTAGCTCATGCAACAGTCGCGGCGCCCACTGCAAGTTCGAATAGCCCTTAATTGCAATGTGATGGGGAATTGGTTAGTTCAACCAGTATTGATGTTGATTGTGTTGGTTCACATGTTTGTGCAACTGTTGGTCTTGATAGTGAAAATGTAGCGTTCGTACCTGCTGTAGTGTATTGCCAGGGTCTTAATGAAATAAGGAAGGAGAATAACGAAGTGTTTAATGTTGGTTCTACGGGGTCGGCTAAGGCTGATTGCGGGCATAATGCTAAGTGACATAGTCTGGGCTTCCTAGGCCTCCTGCTTGGGTCTCCATGTTTGACAAGTTACCTTCAAACGTGGGTGTTTTCACTCCGATTCATTTTGATGTAGCTAAGTCTCCTATAGAGCTACCGGAAGAAGCTGTGAAGGTAAGTATTGAGTTTTGGTCTGATTGTTTGTTTGGCTTCTTCTTGAGTCCTAAACCTATTGAAATTGATGTCTATGAGCATGTTTGTTATTTATGGAAAGTTAGAGGAGGTCAGAGAGTGAGTTTTGTTGATGACGTGTTCTATCTAAATTTCCTAACCCATAGGAAAGAAGGCGAGTGCTTGAGTCCAAGCCTTACATTCTAGATGGTATTCCCTTCATCATAACCTCGTGGTTCCCTTCGGTTGATTCCGCATGTGAGCTAGTATTCTCTATCCCTGTTTGGGCACAATTCACACACGTACCTTCTATATTGCAACATCTCCTGAGATTGAATTGGTTAGCTTGTCACATTGGGAAATTAAAAAGTTTTGATGAGAATAATATAGTTGGATGGAAGCTCTCTTATGCCAAAGCCTTAATTGAGATTACTCCTGGTAAGCTTCTTCCTTCTGAGCTTGAGGTGATAATCGAAGGATGTATTGTTGTAGTTGGAAACCTGATATACGTATTGGTTGTCCCTCCTTTGGACATACTGAATAAACCTGTAAACGATCCTCATATTGTAACCCTCCACCTTTGCTTGATAAAATTCACTTCCTCGTGCTTCGATATGGAGGTGGATCCCAAAAGCAAAACAGCGCTGTCCTAAGCCAATTCCTGAGCCAGTTCCACCTACTACTACTGTTCCAGTGGTTGATATCGGTAAGGTTATTGTTTGGAATAATGAGGAAGAAGCTTGGATACATCATCCGACTGATATGCACTACATTCCTGTTCAGAAAGACTTTTATATGTTTGCTAGCGAGACGGATAGGGAACATAGGCAATTGCATTATTACAGTAAAGAAAACAAACTTGTGTTGTATGAAGACGGAGAATTTGGCAAGAGATACAAGTTTGTTATGAAAGATGTGAGTTGGGACAAGAATTACCTGTATAATAAGGACTACACTCATTTTGATGGCAATGTGATTTCGTATTTCTCACCTGTTACGCAGGTCTCTTATTCAGATGATTCTAGATCAGCCCACAGACTTTCCTCCTCTATGGACATGGAAGGTTTGCATGATATATAGTGGAAGGATCACTTTAAAAACCTTTTTGTAGTAGATATACAATGTGTATATCTCATGTTCCGATGTTTTATTATTGTTGTTTATAATAAAAATGTTTGTGGTCACTTTAAAAACTGGTCGGCCTTGCCAAAAAAAATAAGTTACAAAATCACCAAAAAGTTACAAAATCACCAACATGAAGCACATATATAGCATGAAATCACCATATCCAAAATTCATTCTCCATACATAAGAATAAATCAGCATACTTCATAGATAAAAGACTTACAGTATGGAAGAGATACAGTTGTTATTAGTAAAATATAAATAATAGCATACAAGAATAAATTTGTATAATATAACAGCTTATGCAAGAATATATGAGCATACTGATTACTGCATACGTAAAAGACTAACACTAAAAACAAACATAAAAGACTAGCAACATAGAAGAGATACAATATATAATTGGGTTTGGTGGGTCAAAATCGGGTTAACGGGTTAA
Organism: Allium sativum; assembly: GCA_030737875.1. Lineage (NCBI taxonomy): Eukaryota > Viridiplantae > Streptophyta > Magnoliopsida > Asparagales > Amaryllidaceae > Allium > Allium sativum. The sequence goes on from CM060912.1 coordinate 171,424,229, forward strand.
CCCTAAATCAATTCGTTTATAATTGGGTCAAATTTAGGTTGACCTGATAATGACCCGCAACTAAATGGATTTGGTTAACTTGCTAATTTCTGTGCAGGCTTCGGGTCGGGTTTCGGATCGTGTAGGAATTTGACAGCCCTAACCATATATATATATATATATATATATATATATATATATTTATATACACACACACAAATGTATATCTTGTAAAGAACCAGGATTTTCGACCCAGAAAATCGACACAAATACCAATGTCGACTATTCGACATCGAACATTCCAGATCATTAATAGAAAGAAATTAGAGGGTGAGAATAGATAAGATAGAAAATTAGAATAGAAGGAGGGGAACAATAACAGAATCAGAGTAACACGAATCTCACAGCGGAATGAATAAATATATTATATAACATAACTTTGAAGTAAAACATGTATCTGTAAATTTTATATACATATCATCATTAGAGTATAACACTTACAACACAACGGAAATAAACAATAGCTATAAAATGTTGTTGGATCCTGCTGCTCCAAGCTCCATCTAGTGTATCTGTGAATCCCGACTACTTGGCTACCCGTACAAATGTGGGCACCTAAGAGTTAGGGTAAAACAAAGCAAAATAAACTTTGGGTCAGGACTGGTGTGGGTAAACTCCAACCATTTATTCAATTTTTAAAATCTCTTTAAAAGAAAGGATAATCGTAAGACCGATACACACATAAACATATATGGTTTTTACCTTACGATATTCCAAAATATTCTTTGTATTAAAATTCTTCTTATATTACAATAATGTCTACTAACATAACTAAAAATCATTTAGCAGAACGCGTTCATCTCACATTCCAGACACATAATATAAAATCAAAAACCCCAGGCGCTTATTGGATAATGGATTCCAACTGGCAAGGTATGGGACTACCTTCCGACAATGCATCTCTAGAGAGGAATACACCGGGTTCAACAAGAACATCTTGTAACCTAGGCTAAACATGACCGGTCACCCATTTCGCCTGAGTGTACCAAATGTATTATCACCAACGGTTGGGATCATCAAACATTTCCCGAAAGGGACAGCATCAAACTAGTTTAAAGAAGTAAATGAAATTTCTCTAGATCAGGTGACAATACACCCTAATTGGGAGCTACCCACTTAGCCATGCGACCTACCCGATTTTTACCATTTCCTTGTTGTGAGGCTTGAGGTCATAAAGTACAGATCACCCCTTTATTTACTTTAAATGTCAAATCGTCATACCCGCCAAATCACAAATTGATTACTCCAAAAATACCATGTGTATACAGCTAAGAGAAATGAATTCCTCCGCCACCATACGTATATATGTTTGAAGAGATCAACTTACGCTATCTATTAAATATACTCCATTAGACATTCTTCCATACAGGTTGTCCTGGGACCGGACAAACCGAAGGCACTATTCAGTAAACCCATCTTAGGCAATTTCTACATAGGATTTTCCAGAACAGCCCTTGCATAAACTCTGTCTTCAATTATCTTCATCACATTTGATTCGCAATGCTAATGCCAATATGGAGTGGTTTTCAAATAATAAATCTGATCCCGTTCTCTCCGTATTGACGACGGAAAAATGGTTAAAACATTGATAGTCGGTTATTTAACTATCAAAGGAAAACATCCATACACACAATGATCTTATTTCCAAATGGAAATTTTATCGATCAATCATCAATTTTCCCTTTTTATATTAACTTAACATTAATTTATTCATTTCCCCACTTCCTGTTCCATATTTTTATTAATTCTTATTTTCTAAATTTTTAAAATATACGTTATACATATTGGAAAACATTTCCATTTCTTATTCACGCATCGCTATCTTCCCACATCTATCAGTCTCTAACTGTAAACTAGTAAGAGGACAACTCCCGACGTATTAACCCCGAAGGCCGAAACCAACATCAGATCAATACCCAAACAACTGTTCAATATAACTAATCTATAGTCAGTTTCTAATTTCATTAACTACAATTTAAATTCCTATTTCAAAACCCAATTTCCTTTATAATATTTTCATTTCGCAAAATATTTACTTACATCCCTTATTCACATCAAATGTGAAAAATATTTCTTTTATTAAATCAAACACTTCGGTTTCGCATTTTAAAAAAACATCCAAATTCCAAATTCTATTTATACTTCTAGTTATAGACTATTCATTAAAATATTTTTTTATAACTCCCTTTACAATGGCTACGTTCACATTCGATTTCAAATATCGGTGTTGAACCCGATTTTACTTCTCTATATAATTTCAGACTTATAAATTCAATTTATCAAATGATAAATATTTAATTTAATTTATAAAAGATTATTTATAAATTAATCTTTTCAATTTATCTGTTAATACAGATTCTATTTAATATCTTGTTTAAATCTATTTCATGGTTCTTTTTATATCCAGCCATTTCCTTTTTCATTCTATTTATTTCCCCAAATAATTCCTTTTATAATTCTATTTATTTCACGAATAATTCCTTTTATAATTCTATTTATTTCATATAAATGTTTTATTTTCAATATACACTTTGAAAATTCCGTTTTACATTCCAGTATTTCTTATGGTATTTAAAATACCAAATAACAAGACCAGTGTCACCATAATCAATCACAGATTATATATCACATCATATATCACAATATATGAAAAAAACAGTATTATAAATATCGAGGAATCCAGTTGGATCCCTCCAACATGTTTCCCTACATCCAAATATGTTAAATAATATAATTAACATCAATTTCATTGCAACACGAAATATTCTGATCAATAGAATCAATATTTAATTAACACCATATATATAACTATATCTATATTATCAACCAAATAAATAAACAATTCATCGAAACAATCATCACACAGCAATCAATCATCATTTATCAATTCTAAAAATACGTTATAAAATATAAACTGAGCAGCGTTATGAGATTTACTCACTTTGGTTGGTTTATTGTCAAATAACTATAACCGTTTAATTTGATCCATTCAGGCGTTTAATTTCACCATAAATTGAGACGAGCTTCAAATCGCTCCAAATCCGTTCCATGGTGTAGCCCTCGTCCATACGATCCCAACGGATCTGGTTTTGTCAAATTCGGATAACATATGGCAAAGATATGCATTTTATAAGTTAACATACAATTTAAATTTAAATTAAACTTAATTTTTTATTAATTGGGCGTAACTTTTTATTTCATGACCAATTTGATAATTTACCAGCCTGCCAAAATAATCCTTTCTTCCCCGATATCCTCAAAATCGTGACTCCTCCGCACTTCAACTTTACATGATAACGACCAATTCTTTACATCCCAAATTCTCACTCCACCATCCACAATATTCCAAACAACTAATACTAGTATACACCTTGACAAAATCCACGTCACCTACAAGCCATCACGACATACTCGATCCTCTGCCTCCCCTTCGACAGCAAGCTCCAGGTGCTTCATATGACATGGCTGCTCCTTCTTCCTTCCTTATCTCATCAAATACTTTACAACATTCAAATCTAAACACACCATGATCTCTCTCTTTCCATTCTCTTTCTACCTGTACCCAATTGGTGTAACTCGATCCCATTTTGAAACTTGCGACTTCGAGCTATTTGTAACACCCCGAATTTTAGCTAATACTAAAATTCACTAATTATAGGATAAATAATCTCAGATGTGGGAATTGGGGGTAACGGGCTGCGTCATTGCGTTCGTCTCGGAAAAATACGCGAAATAGAGTCCGAGTTTTCGAGAATCGGAGTCCGTATGGCCCAGTTAAGGCCCAATGAAGTTGGCAGAAAAATTAAAGCTTAAAACAGATTTAGAAATTTAAATTAGGATTTGAAAATAGAACCAGCGGGGTCAGGCGGGAAAGTTCCCGCCCTAAGCATGTCGACAGGGCTGTCGACAGGCCTGTCGACAGAGTGTCGACTTGCCTGTCGACTTGCCTGTCGACTTGCCTGTCGACAGGGGCGCGGCGTCCAGAGAACCTGGGTGCACCAGGTTAGGTTCTAGGCTGGCTTGGAGGGCTGGGTTCTAGAGATTTCCTAAATCTAACGGACCTAAACTAATCTAGGGTTAATCTAAGGGCCTAAAACACTACCTAATCCTATAAATAAGACCCTAACCCTACCCTAATTCATTCATAATTAGATCTTGTAACTAAACTATGGCAAAATGAAACTTGATCATGGCCTCCACAAATCAATGAAGAGAGTTGCAAGCTAATCAACCTCTAATCACCTTCTTCTTCATATTTGGCAACTAGTTTTACTTCATAAGTTTGCTAAATCTTAGTTTTGGTGAGTTTCTATGGCTTTAATAATCAATTGTTAAATTGATTATGGTAGGATGTGATAAGACATGGCTATGTTTGTGGATAAATATGTTTATGCAAGTTTGTATGATATGTGATTTGCAAGTTTTATGTTATATGCAAGGTTAATGCCATGTTTTATGATGCAAAACACTATGTTCAACATTTATGCATATGTAACATGTTATGCAAACTATATGTGAGAGTATATGCAAGTTATATGTAACATGATATGCAAGTTATGCATGTGATTTTATTCATGCTAAATATTTGGTGTTATGCATGCTAAGTATTTGATTTTATGCATGTTAAGTATTTGATTGTATGCATGCTAAGTGTGTGGGTTTATGCAAGTTAAGTGGTGTGTTTATGCATAATAAGTAATTGATTCTATGCAAGCTAAGTATGTGGTTTTATGCATGCTAAGTGTTTGGTATTATGCATAAATCATGACATGTAAGTTTACTCTTTTAAATGTGATGCATACATATGCAAGATGACACCCTTATATGCTATGCATGTTTACCCTCCTTTAAGATGCAAGTTCATATGCAAGTTATGTGCATGGTGTTATGCAAGTTATGTGTATGAGATTATGCAAGTTATGTGCATGATGTTATGCAAGTTATGTATATGCTTAAATGCAAGTTTAATGTGATATGCAAGTATGTGAATGCTTATGCAAGTATGTGAATGCCTATGCAAGTATGTGAATGCTTATGTAAGTTATGTGTAGGCTTAAATGCATGTTTAACATGTTATGCAAGTTATGAGAATGCTTATAAGCAAGTTCAACATGTTATGCAAGATATGTGTATGATAATATGCAAGCTCATATGCAACATGTTATGCAAATCATGTGTATGATAATATGCAAGTTTGGGTTAAATGTAGTTGGGTTAATATGTGCTCATATATGCAAGTTGACATCCTCTTAACCCATGACAAAATTATATGCTAAACCCATGCTATTTGTGATGGATCTTCCCCTTTATTATGTTATGAAATGAGAACGATTTACGTGGGGGAACGATGGGGTTAATAAATATGTTAATAAAGTATGATTGGGTATGATTGAGCATACCATAAAATAAATAAATTACCATAAGTGGGAATTTACCTATTGAGTTAGGTCTACCCCATGGGAATTTACCTATTGAGTTAGGTCTACCCATGTTATGGAAAACTTGATATTAATTAGGGATAATTAATATGGGGGTGATTAATTAGGTGTAATTAATCAACTAAGACACGAGGTTGGACCCTTTTGTAGCGGAAGTCTGCCTAGAACCGACCGGCCATCCAGCGGCTACAAATGATTGGCCCAATGTGAGAGGTCTTAGTCATAAATTAAATACATGATTAAAGTAAAGACACGAGGTTAGACCCTTTTGATGACAGAAGTCTGCCCGGAACCAACCGGCATATCCAGCAGTCATAAAAGACAGTCTAATGTGAGAGATCTTTATGAATTCATGATCTTAATTAATGAATTAAGAAACACTTAACCATATTAGCATGTAGTGGGACATGAGGGGTTAAGTGGGTGCCTTGGGGTGGCATGATGAGACTAGTGGGTTGCCTTGGGTGGCGATAGAAAAATACGATTAGAATACTTAACCAAAGTAGAACATGTAATTAAACATGATAAAAAGGGTTAAGTAAGTGCCATGGGTGGCATGAGAAAATACGATTAGAATACTTAACCAAATTGGAACATGTAATTAAAACATGGGTGAAGGGTTAAGTAAGTGCTTTGGGTGGCATGTGGAAATCTAGTGGGTGCCCTATGTGGCAATTGAAATATGATTGATGACTTAACCAAATCTTAACATGTAAGTGGGCATGACTACATAAGGGGTTAAGTGGGATGCACTAGATAAAAGTGACAAGCTTAGGTGGGTAGCTTGTGGGACCCATTATAGGGGTACATTTGATAAATGACAAGCTTAGGTGGGTAGCTTGTGGGGACCCATTATTGGGTTATACTAAATGAATGACAAGCTTAGGTGGGTAGCTTGTGGGGGCCCATTTCAACCAATATCCCAAACGTATCTTAGTGGGCTCGACTCTAGTCGGGTGACGGGACACGCATATTGGGCTTGATTATAAGAGGCCAAAACGGGTTAGCGGTGGCAACGCGGGACCAACGGGTTTCATATGCGTGTGTGGACCCGGGCTGGTTGGTAAGTCGTTGTTGCATCGTGTAGATATAAAGTCGTGCACTGTTGATATTATCTGGTAGCCACTTTAGGGGAATGATACACCCCAATCGTGGGACCAGCACGGGTATCTACGGTAGGGAGCCGATCGTTGGGGAGTAGTGGGTACGCCTAATAAAGATAGGGGCAGACGACACCTATGTAGGGGTACACGAAACTACTGGGTAAGATTACTAAGTACACCTAGTGGAGATAGGGGCAGACGGCACCTATGTAGTGGGCTAGGAGTACACGAAACTACTTGGGAAATTTTCTAAGTCCTTGGGAGGGATCAACCTTTAAGTAGGAATTATTCTTGGTGGGTAGAACTGGTGTGGTGCAGTGTAGGAATTACCCTTGGGTGGGTAGATCTGGGGTGGTGTAAGCTAGTAATTATCCTTGGGGTGGTTAAATACGTTGTTTCGGTTATCGTAGTACATCCTGTGTTTTGTTGGCTACTTAGTGTAGTCATTATCCCCAGAGGTACCGTATCTTGTTTATATCATACCCTAATTACTTTAATGGTTGTATTGTTAGGGTTATAGGACTCACTCAGACTTATATCTGACCCCGTTGTTGTTTATCTTTTTCCCAACCCTCAGGTTATCAGAGTGGGCCTAGCACTAGTGGGCTTGGACCAGACCGCTATATCTATCTTTTGGGGCTTGGACCGTAGAAGTAAAGCTCGGTTTATCTTTTCTATTTTGGCTATTATCTATGTAATGGGATTATGTACTTCTATTTTATCAGGATGGATATTATGTACTTAACTCTTGTTATGGTTTTGTGATGTAACCAAACATGTTTTGATATTGAAATGATGGTTTAAATTTTCAAGTATTATTTATATCTGTCCTGTTGTAATTTTTCTGTTCTATACTCACTAAAAATACTCTACCAAAACTAAGGCATTCCCTTAGTGAGTGACCTTAGCGGGTGTGGGGTGTTACACGTGGTATCAGAGCTTAAGGTTACCGGAACAGATAAATTTTTTTAGAAAAACTATTTTCTAAGAATATTTTTGAAAGGAGTATTTTCAAAAACATGTCTTTTAAGAGAAAAGTTTTTTTGAAAGAAAAGCATAATCCCCAATAGCCATATCTATATCTTTCGAATTCTCCATTTTGAATCTCTTCCTCTCTCTCATTTTGAGTTTCCCCTCCGCGTATAGATGATCTTTCTAAGATAGATAAGGATGGAAAACCACTTCAAGGAACTTGGACATTAGTCGGACCAGAAGTTGGTTCAAGAAGGAGGAGGACTGGTAGGTACCTATAGGATAGACGATGAGAGGAAGGCTCAAATAGTTGTTTGGTTAATGAAGGATGAAACCTCATTGGTGGGAGGTTATGAGTGGAGAATAGGGAAGAAGAAGGCTGGTAGTTATCCTTTTGGGAGGAATAGGACACGTTATTAGGATTGTCCAAAGAAGCAAAGGCAAGGTATGGAATCTTCTGGAGGGTAGTTGTATTCCCTCACGACTAGGGTACCAGATGGGGATATGACCGTCTAGGTGGGAATTTGGATTTCTTTATTGTCCGATTCAAGCTTTATTTGATTCTGATATATCGAGTTCGTTTATCTCACCATTGTTAGTTGAGTCACTGCACTTAGACACCAGTTTGGTAGATGATCCCTTAGTTGTTTCAAACCCAATTGGGGCTCCATGATATGTTTGGGTTTGAAAGTTTCTATACTTAGCGTTGAGTTTAGATGTGATGCTTGTTGGGCTTCATGGGCTATGGGTTAGTTTTGGGCATGGACTGGTTATCCAGTAGGGGTGCCGTTCTTGATTTTGAAGGGAGAGTTGTTAGGCTTATGGCCCGCTAGGGTAACACTCTCGAGATCTCTTGTAATCCCATAGAATCTGTTATGCTAAGTTATCTAGAATCGCTTGACACGTCAGTCAAGAGTTTGCGATCTGTTAGAATGGTCCGGGAATACTCGGATGAGTTTGGGGAGGTGAAGGGTTTACCTCCGGAGCAGGAAATTGACTTCCAAATATATCTGGTAGACAAAGCCAAACCAGTGTTTTGGCCAGTGTGCCACGTGGCTCCTCGTGAGAGGAGGGAACTCCACAAGTAAGTAGGCGATTTGCTTGAGAAGGGGTTCATAAGACGAAGTATATCGGAGTGGGGCACTCCAGTAGTTGTTGCCACGAAGGAGGATGGGTCCCTCAGACTTTGTGTAGGCTAAAGAGAGCTAAATAAACTCACAAAGAAGAATAGACACCCATTGTCGAGGATTGATGATCTCTTTGATCAGTTGGTTGGCGCTTCAGTGTTGTCGTGGTGGACTCAGCCACGGAGTTTCATCAGTTGAGAGTGGCTGAGGATAGTATAGAGAAGACTACCTTCAGGACTCCGGACGGTTTTTACGAGTGGCTGGTGATGCCATTTGGTTTGACGTACGCCCCTGCATATTTTGTTGGTTTGATGAGAAGGGTGTCCAAGGAGTACCTAAATAAGTTGTGATGGTCTTTGTGGATGACATCTTGGTCTTCTCTAGGAGCGAAATAAGTTTTCGTATGTGCTCAATAGGCTGAGCAAAGCCAGTATGGGATAAACGGTGGTTTTGGAGCGAGACTGGCGAGGACATCCAGAGCTGGACAAGGGCTTAATTATTTAGCCGTTTTTACTAGTATCATCTCACGTAGGACGTCTAGGTTCGAAGGAGGCATCTCTTGGGTGTTTGTCTGATATTTGTTTAGTCCTTTGGGGCTTGCAATTGGGGGATGTCGAGTTCGACCAGGGTGGTCTGCGTGAGGGATGGATAGTTGTGACGATTTTGCATGGGAGAATATCCTGATTTTCTCTAGGAGTGGAGAAAAAACCTGCCCTATATCTTAGGGAAGTATTGGAGACTCCCCAGGCGCATAGTCTTAAGACAGCAAAAGTGAATAGGATTCTTAGCGTCCTATGAGTTTGAGATAGCATACACCCACGGTAAGGGTAGCATGGTAGCGGACGCCTTAAGTAGAAAAAGGTTGTCCTCGAGTTTGTGGTTCGTTGAACGACGGAGCTTAGAGTTTATTTCTATGTTTGACTTTAGACCTTCCGTTGACTTTGTACCCGGTTTGCTAGCCTCATTGGAGGTTAGGCCTACTCTTTTGGGGCTTTGGAGAAGCACAGAGGGACGACCCACAGTTGGTTGAGTTGGTAGAGAAGCTCATAAGGGGAGAGTCGTCCAGCCATTTGAGTAGGTACACCCTAGACGATAGGGGGTGCTTGCGTAGAGATGGTAGACCTTGTGTACCGCAAGACGAGGGTTTGAGGAAGGTTATTCCTGATAATGCGCACCGTTCTAGGATGACCATTCATCCCGGTGGGGACGAGATGTACCAAGACATGAAAAGGACTTTCTTCTGGGTCGGTGTGAAGAAAGATGTGGCCGAGCATGTCTCTCGATGCTTGGTGTGCCAACAGGTGAAGGCGGAGCAAAAGAAACCAGGTGGGTTGCTGCACCCATTGGAAGTTCCGCAATGGAAGTGGGATAGCATCTCGAAGGATTTTATTGACAGGTTACCAAGATCAAGGAAGGGTAATACGGGAATTTGGGTGGTAGTAGACAGGCTTACTAAGAACGCCCATTGTATACCTGTGAAGAGTAAGAGAACTGCTCCATGGCTAGCTTCAGTTTATATTCGAGAGATTATTAGATTGCATGGTGTACCCTCCAGTATAGTGAGTGATCGAGATCCTATCTTCACTAGAGAGTTTTGGAAGAGTTTGCAAAAGGCGGTAGGGACTCAGTTGCGTTTGAGTACCGCATATCATCCTCAGACGGACGGCCAGACCGAGAGGGTGAATCATATTTTAGAAGACCTTTTGAGGCTATGTATCTTGGATTTTGGAGGTACATGGGAGGAGCATCTTCCATTGGTGGAGTTGCCCGACAGACTTAGTGGTGTACATGATCTATTCCATGGGAGGAAGTGCCTACATGAGACCGCAGAGGTGGTGGAGCCGAGTTTTGGAAGCAGAGCGTGATGCGACGATTCGACGAGCTCCTACTTGCATCCTTGGGTCAGAGATTTGGAAGTTGAGAAACAGAGAGGTTCAACTAGTCAAAGTACAAAGGGGAGATGAAGAGAGTGACGCTACCTGGGAGACGGAAGCGAAGATGCGTTCGAGATAACCTTTTCTTTCGGAGGGTATGTCCTTTTGCTTCTCCTTCATCGCATATCTTGTGCTTATCTTATCCTTAGTATGTCCTCTCGTTAGTACCTTTGACCTTCAGGTAGGATAGTCCTATGGTTGAAACATGTGTTTGAGACATGTTATGTATGATGGATGCAAGTGGATGCAAGTGTTTGCTAGTGGTTGCTCGTGGATGCATATACACACACTTTAGGCACTAGATCGGCTCAGTCACTTCATATTGCATATTGCATATTGCATAAAATTGTGTGTAGGAAGCTATATCTATGGATGTATAATGGTTGTGTTATCATATGGATGATGCATTTTGGTGAATGATTGTGCACTCATGTAGATATTGTATGTGTCGATAGGGTTCTCTTGCATACATAATGGATGCATGGCACTATCATGGTTTGCATATGTTCATACATTAGATAGGGAACATATACACACACTTTTTGCATATGCTCATACATCATTAGAAATTGTTTTAAGGACAATGGATGCCCGTGTTTTGATCGATTGAGTAGATGGTTGTTTGGATGGTAGGATATGCATTCTCCTTAGCTTAGAGATTTCGGGGACGAAATCCTTTAAGGAGGGGAGAATGTAACACCCCGAATTTTAGCTAATACTAAAATTCACTAATTATAGGATAAATATTCTCAGATGTGGGAATTGGGGGTAACGGGCTGCGTCATTGCGTTCGTCTCGGAAAAATACGCGAAATAGAGTCCGAGTTTTCGAGAATCGGAGTCTGTATGGCCCAGTTAAGGCCCAATGAAGTTGGCAGAAAAATTAAAGCTTAAAACAGATTTAGAAATTTAAATTAGGATTTGAAAATAGAACCAGCGGGGTCTGGCGGGAAAGTTCCCGCCCTAACCATGTCGACAGGGCTGTCGACAGGCCTGTCGACAGGGGTGTCGACTTGCCTGTCGACTTGCCTGTCGACAGGGGCGCGGCGTCCAGAGAACCTGGGTGCACCAGGTTGGGTTCTAGGCTGGCTTGGAGGGCTGGGTTCTAGAGATTTCCTAAATCTAACGGACCTAAACTAATCTAGGGTTAATCTAAGGGCCTAAAACACTACCTAATCCTATAAATAAGACCCTAACCCTACCTTAATTCATTCATAATTAGATCTTGTAACTAAACTATGGCAAAATGAAACTTGATCATGGCCTCCACAAATCAATGAAGAGAGTTGCAAGCTAATCAACCTCTAATCACCTTCTTCTTCATATTTGGCAACTAGTTTTACTTCATAAGTTTGCTAAATCTTAGTTTTGGTGAGTTTCTATGGCTTTAATAATCAATTGTTAAATTGATTATGGTAGGATGTGATAAGACATGGCTATGTTTGTGGATAAATATGTTTATGCAAGTTTGTATGATATGTGATTTGCAAGTTTTATGTTATATGCAAGGTTAGTGCCATGTTTTATGATGCAAAACACTATGTTCAACATTTATGCATATGTAACATGTTATGCAAACTATATGTGAGAGTATATGCAAGTTATATGTAACATGATATGCAAGTTATGCATGCTAAATATTTGGTGTTATGCATGCTAAGTATTTGATTTTATGCATGTTAAGTATTTGATTGTATGCATGCTAAGTGTGTGGGTTTATGCAAGTTAAGTGGTGTGTTTATGCATAATAAGTAATTGATTCTATGCAAGCTAAGTATGTGGTTTTATGCATGCTAAGTGTTTGGTATTATGCATAAATCATGACATGTAAGTTTACCCTTTTAAATGTGATGCATACATATGCAAGATAACACCCTTATATGCTATGCATGTTTACCCTCCTTTAAGATGCAAGTTCATATGCAAGTTATGTGCATGGTGTTATGCAAGTTATGTGTATGAGATTATGCAAGTTATGTGCATGATGTTATGCAAGTTATGTATATGCTTAAATGCAAGTTTAATGTGATATGCAAGTATGTGAATGCTTATGCAAGTATGTGAATGCCTATGCAAGTATGTGAATGCTTATGTAAGTTATGTGTAGGCTTAAATGCATGTTTAACATGTTATGCAAGTTATGAGAATGCTTATAAGCAAGTTCAACATGTTATGCAAGATATGTGTATGATAATATGCAAGCTCATATGCAACATGTTATGCAAATCATGTGTATGATAATATGCAAGTTTGGGTTAAATGTAGTTGGGTTAATATGTGCTCATATATGCAAGTTGACATCCTCTTAACCCATGACAAAGTTATATGCTAAACCCATGCTATTTGTGATGGATCTTCCCCTTTATTATGTTATGAAATGAGAACGATTTACGTGGGGGAACGATGGGGTTAATAAATATGTTAATAAAGTATGATTGGGTATGATTGAGCATACCATAAAATAAATAAATTACCATAAGTGGGAATTTACCTATTGAGTTAGGTCTACCCCATGGGAATTTACCTATTGAGTTAGGTCTACCCATGTTATGGAAAACTTGATATTAATTAGGGATAATTAATATGGGGGTGATTAATTAGGTGTAATTAATCAACTAAGACACGAGGTTGGACCCTTTTGTAGCGGAAGTCTGCCCGGAACCGACCGGCCATCCAGCGGCTACAAATGATTGGCCCAATGTGAGAGGTCTTAGTCATAAATTAAATACATGATTAAAGTAAAGACACGAGGTTAGACCCTTTTGATGACAGAAGTCTGCCCGGAACCAACCGGCATATCCAGCAGTCATAAAAGACGGTCTAATGTGAGAGGTCTTTATGAATTCATGATCTTAATTAATGAATTAAGAAACACTTAACCATATTAGCATGTAGTGGGACATGAGGGGTTAAGTGGGTGCCTTGGGGTGGCATGATGAGACTAGTGGGTTGCCTTGGGTGGCGATAGAAAAATACGATTAGAATACTTAACCAAAGTAGAACATGTAATTAAACATGATAAAAAGGGTTAAGTAAGTGCCATGGGTGGCATGAGAAAATACGATTAGAATACTTAACCAAATTGGAACATGTAATTAAAACATGGGTGAAGGGTTAAGTAAGTGCTTTGGGTGGCATGTGGAAATCTAGTGGGTGCCCTATGTGGCAATTGAAATATGATTGATGACTTAACCAAATCTTAACATGTAAGTGGGCATGACTACATAAGGGGTTAAGTGGGATGCACTAGATAAAAGTGACAAGCTTAGGTGGGTAGCTTGTGGGACCCATTATAGGGGTACATTTGATAAATGACAAGCTTAGGTGGGTAGCTTGTGGGGACCCATTATTGGGTTATACTAAATGAATGACAAGCTTAGGTGGGTAGCTTGTGGGGGCCCATTTCAACCAATATCCCAAACGTATCTTAGTGGGCTCGACTCTAGTCGGGTGACGGGACACGCATATTGGGCTTGATTATAAGAGGCCAAAACGGATTAGCGGTGGCAACGCGGGACCAACGGGTTTCATATGCGTGTGTGGACCCGGGCTGGTTGGTAAGTCGTTGTTGCATCGTGTAGATATAAAGCCGTGCACTGTTGATATTATCTGGTAGCCACTTTAGGGGAATGATACACCCCAATCGTGGGACCAGCACGGGTATCTACGGTAGGGAGCCGATCGTTGGGGAGTAGTGGGTACGCCTAATAAAGATAGGGGCAGACGGCACCTATGTAGGGGTACACGAAACTACTGGGTAAGATTACTAAGTACACCTAGTGGAGATAGGGGCAGACGGCACCTATGTAGTGGGCTAGGAGTACACGAAACTACTTGGGAAATTTTCTAAGTCCTTGGGAGGGATCAACCTTTAAGTAGGAATTACTCTTGGTGGGTAGAACTGGTGTGGTGCAGTGTAGGAATTACCCTTGGGTGGGTAGATCTGGGGTGGTGTAAGCTAGTAATTATCCTTGGGGTGGTTAAATACGTTGTTTCGGTTATCGTAGTACATCCTGTGTTTTGTTGGCTACTTAGTGTAGTCATTATCCCCAGAGGTACCGTATCTTGTTTATATCATACCCTAATTACTTTAATGGTTGTATTGTTAGGGTTATAGGACTCACTCAGACTTATGTCTGACCCCGTTGTTGTTTATCTTTTTCCCAACCCTCAGGTTATCAGAGTGGGTCTAGCACTAGTGGGCTTGGACCAGACCGCTATATCTATCTTTTGGGGCTTGGACCGTAGAAGTAAAGTTCGGTTTATCTTTTCTATTTTGGCTATTATCTATGTAATGGGATTATGTACTTCTATTTTATCAGGATGGATATTATGTACTTGACTCTTGTTATGGTTTTGTGATGTAACCAAACATGTTTTGATATTGAAATGATGGTTTAAATTTTCAAGTATTACTTATATCTGTCCTGTTGTAATTTTTCTGTTCTATACTCACTAAAAATACTCCACCAAAACTAAGGCATTCCCTTAGTGAGTGACCTTAGCGGGTGTGCGGTGTTACACTATTCCATGCTCAACCTAGAAAACTTGCGACACCCATATACTTCAAAAGCCACCAAAGTTTGAACGCAAGTAGTTTTTGATGCTAGGAATCCAACAATAAACTTCATTTCTTCAATCGAATCACCAAGCTCCTATAAATCCAAACCCTAGATGTCGCTGTCTATTTCGAGCACCAACGCGATTGCATCGCACACAACAAAACTAGCATAGAATTGAACATATATGAAGTGTTTCTAATTTATAGGAATTTATTTGAATTCTTTTGGATTTTTAAGATCTCACATTTTGGTTTTCTAGAAGAAAACATGCAACGGATAATTCTATTGACCTCTCAATGAAAATATTAGTGTTAGTGTAAGGATGGACTATATTTATAGGAAGATTATACAATTTTATATTCGATTATTATATTTATTTTTAAGCAACCACTATATGTATTTTTGTCTAAAAATTCGTACGACCACATACAATATCCAATTTTGATGAAAATGGACATGCAGCTACAGTTCGACATTACAGACCCAACAAAACTTGTTTCGTCGAATTCTGAATCCGTTTGTTCATACAGTGTATTTTTAAAGTCAAACTATCGACTATTTTTCCACATTAAAATCCGTATGGCCACATATTGACTCCAAAAATCATGAAAATTGAAATCTAACAATAATTTAATATTCTGGATCCAATAGAATTAATTTCGTCGAAAACGGAGGCCATTTATAAAAATGACTATTTTTAAGGCTTTAAATAAACCAATTAAATATAAATATATTTAAAAACAATTCAAATTAATATTAATAAATTAATATTATCATATATATTCACAATAGAATATCATACAGCTCCAAAGTATAGACATCTGGATTTCTAACTCGATATTTCAATATCAGGTTAAATCGTTATTCAGTATATAATAAAAACTGTTTTATTATATAAATAAGCCGTTAAAAATAATAAAAGAATTCCATAATGACTATTTTAAAATTTGATTTGGGCATAACTCACAATCTACACGAAGAAATCTCGATTTTGCTATTTCATTAGAAAAATATCGTTCAACAGATTCGAACGTTTCTTATTTCATAGAAATCCGATTGGCTAGCCGCTTGGCTGTTTCTTTTTCTTTTTGGATTGGAAAGGCATGTATGGCGATAAAACAACTTTTTGAAAAATTTGAAAGGTTATTAGAAACTGAAAAGTTGAAGAACTTAAGCCATAATTAAAATAATGAAAGTTGAGTTGATTAATAAAACAACTTTCAACTTCGTTCCTTTTCGAGGACGAAAAGATTTTAAGTGAGGGAGATTGTAATAACCCGGAAAATCCGAACCAATTTAAAATTTTTGTTTTTGCAATTTTAATAAATTTTGGATATTTAAAATGAATTATTTTAAATAATAACGATGAGAAATTATTCTGAATAGAATTAGAACGTATATATTTATTTGAATCGACGTTAGAATATAATTATTTATTTTTAATTATAAAAGGAATTGAAAATGGCGTGGTAGTTTGAAAATTCGATTTCAAATTTCAAATGAAAGTACAGGATTCAAAATAAACCGGATTTTAGCGAAAAAAATAATATTTGAATCTATTTGAGAATATCTTTCCAATGAATCCGAAAAATTAAAATTTCATAGCGGGAATAAAAAGTTACACCGGGTTGAAAATTCAGAATAGTCGCTATGGAATTTTGGCCCTTAAAAATGGAAATTTTGCAAATGACCTCTGTTTTCGACGAAACCACTTTTGTTGGATCCGGGATGTCAAATTATTGCTAGATTCCAAAATTCGTAATTTTTGAAATCAATATATGAGCATGGAAAAGAAAAACGTGTTTTGACAGTTTCAATCAGTTTGGATCGACCAGAAAATGGCCATTTTTCAAACACTCTCCAAATTTTACGAAATTAGTTTTGTTAGAACCATAATGTCAAAACGAAGCTAGAAAATATTTTTCGGGAATTTTTAGAGTCCGTATGTGGCCCCGGTAAATTGAAATATACGTTCAAATTCAATATATAGATTTATATTTTGAATTTGCGAAAACGGATCGAAACAGCCAAACTGGCTTACAATACATAACCCATTGTGTTCAGAATGGGGTTATTTACCTAGGAGCGATAGTCATTGAATTCGATTTGGATTCCAAACGAAATTCAACTTTTTGAAAATCAAAGGAATAAAATAATAATTAAATTCTATAATACCCCTCCGTATACCGTTCGTTCAAAACAGAAACAAAAAAAGAAAAAAAGGCGGAAGGAGGAGCTACCGTCGCTCCATCGTTCAGTGCGCTACAGCGCCTACCGGCGCGCCGCTGCTGGCGCAGCCACCAAGCCCCCCCTCCCCCCGTGTGCGCTTCTCCCTCCTTCTCTAATCCGACCCGCTTTCCCCCTTTCACCCAAATTCGAAGCCCTCCAGCCCTAGGAACCCCCGCCGCCACCCATACTGGCCATCCACCACCACCTCTGACACATCCGACCCCCTGCGCACCCCATCTCCAAAGTGAACCCCATCCCCTCCTTCGAGCAATCACAGTGAGTCTTTATAATCTTTATTTATATAAATTAACAGTAGTTTGTTTTCAGTTTTTAAAAGTATAAATACATTGTTTTGAAACCGATTTTTAACATCGAAAAGATTCGATCATTAAAGGTGGTAAAGATTATATTTTTAATAATGAAAAGAGTAATTTTTATATATGAAATGGCGAAGTTAAAAATATGATCTCTATAGAAAGAAGCGATATAAAAATATTATTTTTATATGAGCAGCGAGTTAAAAATTTGATATTTATATATGTAGCGTAGGATAAAAATACGATTTTTATATATGAAGTGGCGATATAAAAATGTGATTTTTATCATATATGTAGCAAAGTAAAAATATGATTTTTATCGTTTGAATGGCAATGTAAAAATGTGATTTTTATATATTCATTAGCGATAGAAATATCTGATTTTTATCTATATAGTAGCGGAATAAAAATGTGACTTTTAACTATGTAGCGTGGTTAGGGAAAATATGAAAATATTTTCAGAAAGATAAAAATATAATTTTTAGCCTATATATGTTTTTTATAAAATAATCATACAAATAAATAATTATTGATTGGTTAAAAATATAATTTTTAACGTAGGTATACTACATAGATCGACAATCAATGCATGGCGGAGTGGATCTCCAAGGTGAGAATTTCTCACTTTTAATTTATTTTTCTAGTTGAAATATATACTAGGATGTAGACGGTGCTTAGCAGCACCCGACATCCATTATCCACAAACCATGGACGGCTTGTTTGTT
Source organism: Allium sativum (assembly GCA_030737875.1). NCBI lineage: Eukaryota > Viridiplantae > Streptophyta > Magnoliopsida > Asparagales > Amaryllidaceae > Allium > Allium sativum. The sequence goes on from CM060912.1 coordinate 171,442,674, forward strand.
TATTTGATTATGTTGTGAAAATTGTTTGTGTGATGTGGAATGGAAATAAAATAATTTATAGTTAAAAATATAATTTTTAACGTATAGATGAATAAAATGAATATTTATAAACAAACCGGACGATTTGTTTATGTATGCACATTTGACTGATATTGATTGGGATGATAAATTTTACACATCGCCCAACTGCACAAATAAAACCTGTGTTTGATTGTTTGAAACTCCACATGGGCATTGGGATGATATATGACATCCACTAATCCCAATAATTAGCTGTATGTCGATCGATTTATTGACAGGCAATGTAAGCGTTGAATATTTATGTTTAATGCTTATGCAGTGTAGAATGCACTCTAGATGGTGGTCGAATGCGTTTGATTTTTGTTGTATACATGTGTGTATGAAATCCATATAAATCACATTATATGGTAATTGACTGTGTCTGATTCCAGTTCATAAAAAAATGAACATTTTAAAATAAAGATTATTTTAAAATAACGAATATTTTCAAATAATATTCAAAAAAGAATCAAAATATGATTTTGATGTCTGCTTTGGGATGGGCACGAAAATATTTAAAAATATAAAGTCGTGTTGATTAGATTAATGCCATTTTGACATGAACGATATTTATACTGATTTTATTCATTTTTATAATGAATATGGAAAAGAAAAATGATTTCGAAATCTAATGTTTTGAAAATACTATCATTTATATATCGATGATATGGAATATTCAATTTTGATTTTAAATTGAATATGAAGTTGAAATCATTTTGGAAACGAATTTAAAACGATTTATAAAATTCGTTTTAAATGGAAATTGATGAAATATATATAATATATGTTATAAATATAATGGCCTGAATAGAACGCGTCGCACCGCGGCAGTTCGCGAATTTCGACCATTAACTTCGAACGGACATTACGGGAGATTCGACCGTCGGATTCTCCTAAAACCAGAACCTTCGGGTTCGTATCGAAAAGTGCTTTCCAAAAAATATTAGAGATTTGTAATCTAATGGTTGGATTTGGAATTATGTCCAAATCAAATTTGAAAAAGGTCGTTGAAGTGCAGTTTGATGGCATTTTATGGAAATTGACTGTATGGGCCTTGATAAAATTAATAAAAATATCAATAATTAGTGTAAAATCATAAGAAATGATTTGGAAAGAACTAGGGTGAAAAATCCCATATTTGAAAAGATAAAAATAGATTTTTATCGAAATGAACTAGTTATGAACTAGAATTATGAAATCCAATATTTTTAAATAAATAAATTGGATTTGAAATGGTTTTAAAAATAACCATAATTTCCAATATATAAATTGGAATTGGATTTGAATCGAAATTGTCTTCGGAATATTTTGATGTTGGATTTCATGATTATACAGATATTGTTATGGAAATTTGAAAGATATATATATATATATATATATATATATATATATCGTTATTTCCAATACAATATTTATTGATTTCAGAATTTGATATTGAATATAAGCCAATATATTTTCTATTTAGAGCCTTGTATTTAATATCAAATTGGATTTTTGGTTTGACGTGAATGATATCTTTAATAATACTGTTCTTGAACCAAATGGAGCTAAGAAAATTAGAAATTGACTAGAGATTAGTTGAGTTGAATGGTTTCCTGGGTATAGATCTGATTTTGGTTTCGGCCTTCAGGGTGAACACTTAGGGAATTGTTCTCTTACTAATTTACGTTAGAGACAGATGGAATGTGAATTGGGTTTGTTGTGATCTGTGCTTTAGCGACCTTTGTTCTTTAACCCGATTTACAGTGAAATGGGATTTGGAATTTATAAATCTTTTGTTAAGATTTAAAAGAGATTTTCCAAAGTAAAGTTTTCCAATTTAACATATCAAATTGGAATTGAATGGAGTTCGATTTGGCAATAATCGAAGTAAGCTTCTGTAGAGGAAGATGGTTAATATATATGGGATTTAAAAGGCCTTGTTGTTATTCCATTTATATAATCGGTTAGATATGGAAATTTATATCTATTATACATATCTATTTGTTTTCCATGAAGAATCCATTGTAAATGGAATGTGATTTGGGTTTATTGTGAATGGTGTTTTAAAATAACACCTGTTCTTTAACCTGATTAACAATGGAATGAGAATTTGTGTTGTCGTGAATGGTATCTTTAATAATACTATTCTTAGACCCAATGGAGTTAAGAAAATCAGAAACCAACTGGAGATTAGTTAAGTTGAATGGTTTCCTGAGTATTAATCTGATGATGGTTTCGGCCTTCGGGGTTAATACTTACAGAATTGTTCACTTGCTAATTTACGATTAGAAGCTGATGGAATGGAATGTGATTTTGGATTAATCGTGAACCGTGTTTTAAATGACATTGGTTATTTAACCCAGTTAAAGACCAAATATGGTTTGAATTGGAATCCAAAGGAAGATTAAATAATAAATTTTAATGAATTTATCTTTAATAAAATTAATGGGAACCTTTCCCAAAGAATGTGAATAATTGAAAAAAAGAATATTCAGAATTGGAATGAGGTGTATGTTGTGTTTTATAGCACTTGTTTATTATATACGCGAGTTATTCAGAAAGGCCGGGTTTATTCCCATTTTGAATAACTGATTCAACGATAAGTTGACGATGAAGAAGGTGGTTGAAGACCGGATGTCTTCACATCATTTGGTTGATTATTGATGTCTTGATTGGGCAGTACATCCAAGCGGAGGTAATAAGTGGTGATCGTCCAAGCGTACTTGGAGATTGACGGATATGCGAGGACCTCTCCCCGGTATTGGACATGTGGGAAAGGAATAAGGTGCCTCCGGTTTCGTTCAGACCCAGAACAGACCTGTAAATGGATTGTGTGTCTGACATTGGATTTTATTCTATGATGATTGATTTCTATTAAATATATATCTGTTTGGCGGAGGAGAATTTATTCTCTTGCTTAACGCCCTTCTCTGAGTCGTATGAGCTCAGAGGTTAAATATCGATAGATATCAGTCGCATGGCATGAATTGCCTGTGTGGCATGCTGAGATGCAGTGATCAAGGCTTTTGTTGAAAAGCAGAGTCTTATGGTTGATGATCAATGCACGGCTTTAATATTGAATAGCTTTGTGTATGACATTGATTCGCTAGCCTCACACACCGGTATGAGTCAAAAATGGGATTGTGACTGCAGGGGGTGCACGACGTTTTTTTCTAGCTATGGATGGTGTTAGCATTTTACTAGCCCTGACATCGTTGTTAATTATAACCTTCTGGATGTTGGAATGTGAGGCGCCTTGGATATATCGGTCTCTACGAAGCCGATGTATAGGTCCGATAGGACCGGGAAAAATGTGTTCAGGAATAACTAATCCTCAAACATAAGAGAGGACCGACCCTGAAGATCCAAGGGTTCTCTACAGAGAGTCCTGAGGCATTTGCTAGAGTGTCTCGAAGCGGTAAGCAGCTTGCCCCTTGCCTCGACTCATGATGGAATCCCAATTTCCAAGATGAAATCACGGATTTGATTGTAACTTATATATGGCGACATAGTAGATGGTAACTATGCCATCTAGGATTGATATTTATGATTTCTGAAATAATATGCACTAGTAATAATATCAAATGATTTTGCTTTAAACGTATCAAACATATTTTGGCTATTATAAAGTAAAACTCTATCCTCTGGCTTGCGTTCCATTGTGTGATGGGACCTGAGTCTTATAATTGCTTCATTGTTCTTTATTTAGCATTGCGTTGTTGTTTCATGCACTGGTATTCTTGGAAGGAAACCCGTTCCGTATTATACGACTTGGTCCCTTGATTTACCAACTTTAAAAATAAAGATTAATAACTATTTTAGTTCTCACAGAAGTCACGTGATTGATCTGGAGTTTATTGTTTTGACCTAAACTCTGGGTGCCCTTATTTTCCACACGGGTAGCTAGTAGTTTTGGTTTTGCAGATTTATATTCACAGGATCCTGGTTTACAGCTGGAATGATATCCGGAAAGCTCTGTATCCGTATATTCTTTTCAGTTGTGTTCTGTATTATTTTTCTGCTGCAGTAATGTATTTAAATCTATGATATTTGGTAAATGTGTAATATTTATTCATACTCTGTATATTCTTGTATTCTGATGGAATTGTTGTAATTAGCAATGAAATGTTCTTCTATTTGTGTTCTTATTTGTCTTGTCCTTAACTCAATCCGTGTTTTCCTTCACGGGGAGGTTCGGGTCGCTTCATTCTATCTCCTCGTTCTTATGTGTTTATCACAAATTTGTTTCACTCATACTCTCTCTTCTCACTGAAAACTTTTCTTCCATTTTCTTCTTCAAGTTTTCGAGTTCAGATCAACTATAAAAAAATATTAGAAAGAAAGTGTCAAAACCCATAAGCATTTATGCGCAGGCCAACTCCGCCCTCTTTGCATCTTCCTGTCGACGTCAGCCCAAACCCGCACCCCAGCGCCTTCCTAGTACCCCAACAAGCAACAAACCCGAGACCATACCTGACAACCTGTAAACCGCATGCACGTCATCCTTCACTCCCTGACCTACCACCACCATCGAGATCCGCCTCATACCTGCTTGACGCCTCGGCCACAACACCCCATCCTCTAAGCTCCGCCATCCCTAAAACTCCTTCACCTAGAACTCGCACACCTGTAGCTGCCAAGCTCCAATCCTACAGCTACTTCAAACCTACTCCGACCACCCCTCTATGCACTACCCATCTCGGCCTCAACAGCACCAATAAGATTTGTCTCTCTCCTTGGCACTGGATGTGCTTGTGCTGTTTTGTGTGATTATATTTCTTTAGTTACTTCCTGAGTATTGAGAGGGGGATGTGCTTGGCTTAGTTATATTGTTGCTGCATCCATACTTAAAGGCGTGAGTTCAAACTCTTGGTATGTCAGCCTTACTTAAATTGGTTCATGGTTCACAAGTGGGATGTGGTGCTTATCGTACCAACTAGGGTGTTTCATGAGCAAATTTGTATTGTTGCACGGTTAGATGTATTTGTGAAAAATATATATGTGATTGACAGTGTACAAAGAATGGTTTGTGGGAAGTTGAGTTCAAACAACATCATTGATAAAACACATGATCTTCATTACAGCCTTGATCTTATAGTCACGGTTCACATATATGCCCAACGTATGCATGTTTGTTTCCATGCACATGCGAGTTCAGGACTTTGAGAAGAGATCATCATCGAAGTGAGTATTTATGCACTCATACTTAACTAACGTTTCATGTAAATTTATAAATTAATGTGTTGTATATATGTTGTTTGAGTTTAATTACTGCATGAACTATTTAGATGCAAATTTGAACTGGTTGAACTGTTTGTGTACATGTTGAAACTGTAGAGGATTGCGGAATGGATTGTAAGGGAAAATTAACACTAGAGAGGAGGGGGGTGAATATGTTTCCTAGAAATTTAACAAAGTCTAAAACTTATATGATCTACTATATGAATCACACACAACAGAGATAATCATAGACACAGAATCAAACATAAAGATTTAAAAAATGCAGAAAGGAAAGAACACACCACTTGTATGAACATGCGTTATTTTTCACATATATGCGTTTATACATATTTTTCTCTTAGGAACATGTGTTATTTTATCCGTTCCCTTAAAACAAAAATATGACGGCCACAGGGATCGAACTCTCCACCACTTGTACGCAAGCCACATGCTCTAACCAACTGGCCTACTGTAACACCCCACATCTGTTAAGGTCACTCACAAAGGGAATGCCTTAACTTCAATGGAGTATTATGGGTACTGGAACAGAAATATTACAAGATAGACATATATAAAACAGCGGAAAATAAAGTGGAAGTACTTCAAATCATTTATTAAATATAAATGTTTACAAGAAAAGCCTATGTTTACAAGAAAAGCCCATCAACTTCCAATACCCAATTTCATAGTTAAAATATCTGTCTTGCTCAAAAACAAAGAAGCATAAAAACAAGCTGCAGTATTCCCCAATAAAGCAAAGCAAGCCATAGCCAAGAGATATCCAAGCCATACATGAAAGAGCCTTGGAGCTTGGTAAGATCCGAACTAAGCTGTATTCCCGCCCTGTGAACCTGGGGGGGGGGGGGGGGGGAACGGAAGAAAAAGAGGCGAAACAAAATGGGTCAGACATAATGACTGAGTAAGTCCTAGTGACTTTCAGCATAAAAATGAGTAAAGATAACATGGCATGAATAAACTAAAAGTAAACATAAGCATGATGACAAGGTAGGCAAGATAAACTAAGATAACAAGACAAATATGATATCAAGGTAAACTAAGGTAACAAGTTAAACTTCGGGCACGATGAAACAAGTATAACATCCCATAATTCCTATCAAGTATCCCACCGCATGGTTTCTATCAAGAGTAACATCGCAAGGTTTCTAAGCTTTACCATTAAAACGATATCTATTTTCTCTGCACCACCTAACTAGCATCCTCATAAGTGTCTTACATGGAATGATCTGTACTCCTACTAGTATCCCAACTAGTGTCCTGTGTAACAAGGATCCGTACCCCCTACTAGTGTCCCAACTAGTAGCCCGTGTTATATAGTAATTACAACGTGATCCCAATCCCCGCAATTATGGGAGCCTTCAGGTGTACATCGATTTTGAAGATTCCACCTCGATCACCCCAATGGCCATGTATATATTCGATGCACCCTTACTACCTTATCGATCGGCTCCCTACGTGACCTAGTTCTCGTTTGTGTCACGCGGCCCCCTACTTGTAGATACCTGTGCTAGTCCCACCATGGGGTGTATCAAGTCCCATGGTGGCAACCCTGACACAATCAAGATGCACAGCTTTATACCTACTGATGCCCAGTGGCCAAATTTTCTGCGCCGAAGTGTGTGCACGCACGCACTCCGTTAGAATCTGCACTGCTGCACCAACCGCCGCTAATTTGACCTCTTATAATCAGCCCAGTAATCGTGCCCCACCCTGCCTAGCTCAGGGTTCCATTGATACCTAATGTGGGTTACTGCTGAAATGGGTCCCCGTTACTAGGTTTTTCTAATGGTTAAGTCTATGGGCCTATATTCTCTGATATTACCCCCCAACCCTGATGTGTACTTAACCCCGCTACTGATTCAAGCATGTGTATTTAATGGTTAAGTGTATGTGGGCCAATATTTACTAATTTTTCCCACCAACCCGATATGTACTTAACCCTTCTACTCGTTATGTTACCATGGTTAAGTGTTTACCTTAGTTAACTTAACCTTTCTCGCTTATTAAGTTTGATTGGTTAAGTGTGGTTTATTAACTTAACCCCGTTCATCTATCTGGTTACATTGGTTAAGAATTTCCTTGTTAACTTAACCCCATGTGTTACTTAACCCTACCACGCATCACATCAGATTGGTTAAGTGCATGTTAACTTAACCCCATCCACTAGTCATATTATAATGGTTAAGTGTTGTCAACTTATTCAAGTTAACTTAGCCCACCCGCTTGTCCTGTTATGTTGGTTAAGTGTTACTACTTAACCGCAACCACTTGTCTAATTAACCCATCGTATTAGTTAAGTGTTCTCATTAACTTAACCTCACTCTCTAGTCCAGTTTAATCATGTTATAATGGTTAAACATTTGTGTAACACCCCACTCCCGCTATGGTCACTCGCTAAGGGAATGCCATAACATCGGTGGAGTATTTTATGTGAATATAGAACAGAAAAATTACAGCAAGACAGATATAAGTAATGCTTGAAAATTTAAAACATCATTTCATTGCAGCGGAAAGTAAAACATGTTTGGTTACATCACAAAACCATAATAAGAGTCAAGTACAAAATATCCATCCTAATAAATAAAAATACATAATCCCAATACATGAACTGATAGCCATAAAAGAAAAGGGTAAGCTGAGCTCTACATCTAGGGTCCAAGCTCCAAGAGAGTAATAAAAGCAGCCTGATCAAAGCCCACTCGTGCTGGGCCCACTCTGAGAACCTAAGGGTTGGAAAAAAAAAGATAAAAACAACGGGGTTAGACATAAGTCTGAGCGAGTCCTATAACTTTAACAATACAATCATTAAAGTAATTAGGGTATGATATAACTTGGTACGGTGTGACTGGGGATAAATGACTACACTCAGTAGCCAATCGGACTTAGAATGAACTAAGATAACAATAAAGACGCATTTACCCACCCAAGGATAATTACTACACTGCACCACACCAGTCATTCCTACTTAAAGATTGATCCCTCCCAAGGACTTAGAAAATTTACCTAGTAGTTTCATGTACCCCTAGCTGACTACATAGGTGCCGTCTGCCCCTATCTCCACTAGGTGTACCCACTACTCCCAAGCGATCGGCTCCCTACCGTAGATACCCGTGCTGGCCCCACAATGGGGTGTATCACTCCCCAAAGTGGCAACCCGATACAACAAATGGTGCACGGCTTATATCTACACGATGCAACAACGTCTTACCTACCAGCCCGGGTTCACACACGCATATGAAACCCGTTGGACTCGCGTTGCCATCGCTACCCCGTTTTGGCCTCTTATAGTCAAGCCCAATATGCGTGTCACGTCCTCGACTTGAGTCGAGCCCACTAAGATACGTTTGGGATATTGGTTGAGATGGGCCCCCACAAGCTACCCACCTAAGCTTGTCATTTCTAGTGTATACCACTTAACCCTTTAATCATGTTTTAATTACATGTTCCACTTTGGTTAAGTATTCTAATCGTATTTTCTATTGCCACCCAAGGCAACCACTAGATTTCCACATGCCACCCAAGGCACCCACTTAACCCCTCATGTCCCTCTACATGCAAATATGGTTAAGTGTTTCTTAATTAATTAATTAAGATCATGACCTCATAAAGACCTCTCACATTAGACCACCTTTTATGACTGCTGGATATGCCGGTTGGGTCCAGGCAGACTTCCGTCATAAAAAGGGTCTAACCTCGTGTCTTTACTTTAATCACGTATTTAATTTATGACTAAGACCTCTCACATTGGGCCAATCATTTGTAGCTGCTGGATTTGCCGGTCGGTTCCGGGCAGACTTCCGCTACAAAAGGGTCCAACCTCGTGTCTTAGTTGATTAATTACACCTAATTAATCACCCCCATAATTTGTATTAATTATCCCTAATTAATTACACATTTTTAAGAATATGGGTTGACCTAACTCAATAGGTAAATTCCCAATTCCATAGTATGGGTAGACCTAACTTAATAGGTAAATTCCCAACTCCATAATATGGGTAGACCTAACTTAATAGGTAAATTCTCAATTATGTCCATTCATTTTATGTTATGCTTAAGCATACCAACTTTACACATTTCTATTAACATGCATATTAACCCCATCGTTTCCCGCGTAATTCGTTCTCATGACATGACATATAAATGGGAAGATTCATCATAAATGTAATGGGTTCAACTTAGCACAACATTGGCATTTACATGGGTTTAAAAGGTGTCAACTTGCATCATAACATTGAACCCAACTAGCATAAATCATTAACCCAAACTTGCATATGAACTTGCATATAAACCCACATATGAACTTGCATAACATGTCATACATAGAGGCAAACTTGCATATGTTATGCATATCATAAAAAGAGACAAACTTGCATATAAACTTGCATATAAACCCACATATGAACTTGCATAACATGTCATACATAGAGGCAAACTTGCGTATGTTATGCATATCATAAAAAGAGACAAACTTGCATATAAACTTGCATATAAACCCACATATGAACTTGCATAACATGTCATACATAGAGGCAAACTTGCATATGTTATGCATATCATAAAAAGAGACAAACTTGCATATGAACTTGCATATAAACTTGCATATGAACTTGCATAACATGTCATACATAGAGGCAAACTTGCATATGTTATGCATATCATAAAAAGAGACAAACTTGCATATGAACTTGCATATAAACTTGCATATGAACTTATAACATATGACAACCACAACTTGCATAGATCCACATTTACAACCATAGCCTCATAATATCCTATCCTAATTAGTTTAGCAATTGCTTGCTAAAGGCATAGGAACTCACAAATAACTAATTAGCACTCCAATTAGGAAGATTAAGTTGCTAGAGTGGATTAGAACTTGATTAGAGTTGATTTGAGATGCTAACTTCCTCTCAACTTTGGTGGAGGCTCCTTCTAGTTTTAATTTGACGGCATGAGGCCCTTGAATCTATTTTTAGTATGAATTAGGGTAGTCTTACGGTGTATTTATAGATTAGGCAAGTGTTTTAGGCCATTAGATTAACCCTAAATTAGATTAGGACCATCAGATCTCGGAAGCTTCCAGAAAACAGCCCCAAAACACAGCCAAACCCTGAAATGGTGCACCAGGCCAAACTGGCCGAGCACCCCCTGTCGACACCCAAGTCGACAGGGCTGTCGACTTGGTCCTAGCCAAGTCGACTGCCCAGTCGACAGGGCTGTCGACTTGGGTAGCCAGGCGGGAATTTTCCCACCTGCGCCCAGTGGCCCCAATTTCGAAATTTGAACCTGAATTTTAAATCTGTTTTGAACTTTGAATTTTCTGTAAACTTCATTGGGCCATAACTGGGCCATACGGACTCCGATTTACAAAATTTCGGACTCTATTTCGCGTATTTTTCCAAGACAAATGCAATGACGTAGCCCGTTTCCCTCATTTCTCACATCTGAGATTATTTATTCTGCAATTAGTGAATTTTAGCATTAACTGATATTCGGGGTGTTACATTCTCCCCTCCTTAAAGGATTTCATCCCCGAAATCTCTAAGCTAAGGAGAATGCATATCCTACCATCCAAACAACCATCTACTCAATCCATCAAACATGGGCATCCATTGTCCTTAAAACAATTTCTAATGATGTATGAGCATATGCAAAAAGTGTGTGTATATGTTCCCTATCTAATGTATGAACATATGCAAACCATGATAGTGCCATGCATCCATTATGTATGCGAGAGAACCCTATCGACACATACAATATCTACATGAGTGCACAATCATTCACCAAAATGCATCATCCATATGATAACACAATCATTATACACCCATAAATATAGCTACCTACACACAATTATATGCAATATGCAATATGAAGTGACTGAGCCGATCTACTGTCTAGAGTGTGTGTATATGCATCCACGAGCAACCACTAGCAAACACTTGCATCCACATGCATCCATCAACCATAACATGTCTCAAACACATGTTTCTACCATAGGTTTACCCTATCAAAAGGTCAAAAGTACTAACGAGAGGACATACTAAAGATAAGATAAGTACTAGACAAGCGATAAAGGAGAAGTTAAAAGACATACCCTCAAAAAGGAATGGGTACAATGAACGCATCTTCGCTTCCATCTCCCAAGTAGCGTTGCCCTCATCTTCTCCCCATTGTACTTTGACTAGTTGAACCTCTCGATTCCTCAATTTCCTAGTCTCTGACCCAAGGATGCGAGTAGGAGCTCGTCGAATAGTCGCATCACGCTCTACTTCCACTTCTCTAAGCAAGCTCGGCTCTACCACCTCTGCGGTCTCATGAAGGCACTTCCTCAAATGTGACACATGGAATACATCATGTACACCACTAAGTCTGTCGGGCAACTCCACTCTATAGGCCATCTGTCCAATCCTTTCCTTAATAGGAAACGGTCCAACAAACCTTGGTGCTAACTTCCCAACAGATCCAAAGCGAACCACATTCCGTAACGGAGACACTTTGACAAAGACCATGTCCCCAACATCAAACTCAAGATCCATCCTCCTCTTGTCCGCATAAGATTTCTGTTTGTCTTGCGCCGCATTCATCCTTCTTCTAATCAAATCAATCTTTTTCGAAGTCTCTCTAACCATATCGGGCCCAAGAAAGATCTTATCCGTAGATTCCCACCAACATGTAGGTGATCGACAAGGCCTTCCATAAAGAGCTTCGAAAGGAGCCATGCCAATACTAGACTGAAAGCTGTTATTATATGCGAACTCCACCAATGGAAGATGCTCTTCCCATGTACCTCCAAAATCCAAGATACATAGCCTCAAAAGGTCTTCTAAAATACGATTCACCCTCTCAGTTTTGCCGTCCGTCTGAGGATGATATGCGGTGCTCAAACACAACTGAGTCCCTACCGCCTCTTGCAAACTCTTCCAAAACTCGCAAGTGAAGATAGGATCTCGATCGCTCACAATACTGGAAGGTACACCATGCAATCTAACAATCTCTCGAATGTAAACTGAAGCTAGCCATGGAGCAGTCCTCTTACTCTTCACGGGTATGAAATGGGCGCTCTTAGTAAGTCTGTCTACCACAACCCAAATTCCCGTATTACCCTTCCTCGATCTTGGTAATCCATCGACAAAATCCATCGAGACACTATCCCATTTCCATAGCGGAACTTCCAATGGGTGAAGCAACCCTCCGGGTTTCTTTTGCTCCGCTTTCACTTGTTGGCACACCAAGCATCTAGCGACATACTCGGCCACGTCTTTCTTCATATCGGCCCAAAAGAAAACTCGCTTCATGTCTTGGTACATCTTGTCCCCACTGGGATGAATGGTCATCTTTGAACGATGTGCATCATCCAAAATAGCCTTCCTCAAACCTTCGTCTTGCGGTACACAAAGTCTACCGTCTCTACGCAACCACCCCTTATCATCTAGGGTGTACCTACTCAAATGGCTGGACGACTCCCCCCTTATAAGCTTCTCTACTAACTCAACCAACTGTGGGTCGTCTCGCTGTGCCTCACCAATTCGTCCCACAAGAGTAGGTCTAACTTCCAAGGAAGCTAGCAAACCGGGTACAAAGTCAACGGAAGGTCTAAAATCAAACATCGAGATGAATTCCAAGCTTTGCCATTCCACGAATAATGGACTCAAGGTCAACCTTTTTCTGCTTAAGGCGTCTGCCACCACGTTACCCTTGCCAGGGGTATATGCTATATCAAAATCATAGGACGCTAAGAATTCCATCCACCTTTGCTGCCTCAAATTCAAATCCTTCTTAGAGAATAAGTACTTCAAAGATTTGTGTTCTGTGAACAATTCGAACCTCTCGCCAAGAAGATATTGGCGCCATGACTTAAGCGCAAAAACAATAGCGGCCAACTCTAGATCATGGGTAGGGTAATTTTTCTCATGCACTCTCAACTGCCTTCCACCATAGGCTATTACCCTTCCCTCTTGCATTAAGACTGCGCCTAGTCCTGTTCCACAAGCATCGGTGTAAACAACAAATGGCTTACTCCCTTCTGGCAGCACTAAAACTGGAGCGGTGGTTAAAGCTCTCTTTAATCGTCAGAATGCATCCTCACAATCTACGTCCCATGTGAAAACAAGATTCTTCTTCGTCAAGCGGGTTAATGGAGCCGATATCTTCGCGAAGTCTTTGATAAACTTCCTATAGTAGCCCGCCAACCCTAAGAAACTTCTTACTTCGGTAGCATTCTTCGGAACCTTCCAATCTTGAATTGATACTACCTTCGCGGGATCCACAGCTATCCCTTCCTTGGAGACCACGTGCCCCAAGAACCGCACTTCCTTCCTCCAGAAGTGACATTTAGAGAATTTAGCCTTAAGGCTATGTGCTCGAAGAGTCTCCAACACTTCCCTAAGATGTAGGGCATGCTCTTCTTCACTCTTAGAAAATACTAAGATATCATCCACAAAGACCACCACGAACTTATTAAGGAACTCCCTGAATACCCTACTCATTAAATCAACAAAGTATGCAGGGGCGTTCGTCAACCCAAATGGCATCACCAGCCACTCATAGAAACCATCCGGAGTCCTAAAGGCGGTCTTGTCTATGCTATCCTCAGCCACCCTCAACTGATGAAACCCCATGGCTAAGTCCAACTGAGAAAATACTGAAGCGCCAACCAACTGATCGAAAAGATCATCAATCCTCGGCAATGGGTGTCTATTCTTCTTTGTGAGCTTGTTGAGTTCTCTATAGTCTACACAAAGTCTGAGGGACCCATCCGCCTTCGTAGCAAAAACTACTGGAGCACCCCACTCCGATATACTTCGTCTTATGAACCCCTTCTCAAGCAACTCCCCTACTTGCTTATGGAGTTCCCTCCTCTCACGAGGAGCCATGTGGCGCACTGGTAAAGATACAAGTTTAGCATTATCCACCAGATATATTCGGAAGTCAATCTCCCGCTTCGGAGGTAAGCCCTTCACCTCCTCAAACACATCCGAGTATTCCCGGACCACTCTAACAGATTGCAAACTCTCGACCGAAGCGTCAAGCGATTCAAGATAACTTAGCATAACAGAATCCATGGGATTACAAGAGATCTCGAGAGTGTTACCCAAGAGGGTCATGAGCCTAACAACTCTCCTTTCGCAATCAAGAACGGCACCATTACTGGATAACCAGTCCATGCCCAAAATCAACCCATAGCCCGTGAAGCCCAAAACAAAAGCATCACATCTAAACTCAATGCTAAGTATAGAAATCTTCAAACCCAAACATATCATGGACAAATAAGTGGAGCCCCCAATTGGGTTTGAAACAACCAAGGGATCATCTACTAGACTGGTGTCTAAGTGCAGTGACTCAACTAATGATGATGAGATAAACGAATGTGATGTGCCAGAATCAAACATTGTACGGACAGGATGATCAAATAGAAAAACCAGACTTTCAATGGAAATAGTTCTACCTCTTTCCTGAATCGGTGGAACCGCGAGAGCCTGTACTTGCCCCCTAGCCTGACCCGGTGCCATAAGAGCTTGCACCTGTCCTCCTGAGGTAGATCCCGTCCTTTGCCCCTTCTTAGGGCAATCCTTCACTAGATGCCCTGCTTCGCCACAGTGATAGCAGCCAGTCTTCTTCTTCTTTCGACAATCTTTGCTTATGTGGCCTGGTATCCCGTAATTGAAGCACTTCTTCTTCCCCTTGCCACCGTTGCCTTTCCCACTTTTGTTTTGCTATTGTTGCTGAGGTCTCTTTTGATCTCCCTTCTTCTCGGGTGCCTTATTAGCATTGGGACCCTTCTCTTCTTCATGCATGAGTGCCATGTCAACTAGCTTCTCAAAGGTGGCCCCCATAGGGATATGAGTCATAGCCAATCCATGCATCGGTTCATTCAAGCCTTTCACGAACCTCAAAGCCTTCTTCTCCGGTGTATTCACCATGTCTATGCCAAACCTTGCCAATTGATTAAACTTGTTGACATATTCCTTCACTGAGAGATTTCCTTGCTTTAGAGTCAAGAATCTTTCCATATACAAGTTTTCCTCCTCCCTTGAGAGAAACTTTGCCACAAATCTTTGCCTAAAATCCGCCCAAGAGTCAACGGGGCGTTCTCCATTAGTGACCTCCCACCAGAATGAGGCCTCTCCCTTCATTAACCAAGCAGCTAACTTGACTTTCTTTCCTTCTTCCATCTCAAAGATATCTATCAACTCTTCCACCTCCTAAGCCAATCTCTAGCCTCCACAAAAGTTTCAGATCCTTGAAAAGGTTTCCCTCCGATAGCTTTAAATTCCTTGCAAGTCTTAGCAAAAGTATCCGTGCGAGGACGAGGAGGGGGAGGAGGAAGATCGGGTGCTACTGTTGGTGGAGGAACATTTGCTGGACCCGCAGTGGCGGCCCTAGCCTCCATCAATCTCCTATACCATACTGGTATCGTCACACCCTCCGGAAAGTTAAGATCCTCAGCCATGCTGAAACGAAAAAGGAAAGATTCAAAACGGAGAATTCGAAAGATAAAGATATGGCTATTGGGGATTATGCTTTTCTTTCAAAAACTTTTCTCTTTAAAGACATGTTTTTGAAAATATTTATTCCAAAAATGTTTTTAGAAAAATAGTTTTCTAAAAATTTTATCTGTTCCGGTAACCTTTGCTCTGATACCACGTGTAACACCCCACTCCCGCTATGGTCACTCGCTAAGGGAATGCCATAACATCGGTGGAGTATTTTAAGTGAATATAGAACAGAAAAATTACAGCAAGACAGATATAAGTAATGCTTGAAAATTTAAAACATCATTTCATTGCAGCGGAAAGTGAAACATGTTTGGTTACATCACAAAAACATAATAAGAGTCAAGTACAAAATATCCATCCTGATAAATAAAAATACATAATCCCAATACATGAACTGATAGCCATAAAAGAAAAGGGTAAGCTGAGCTCTACATCTAGGGTCCAAGCTCCAAGAGAGTAATAAAAGCAGCCTGATCAAAGCCCACTCGTGCTGGGCCCACTCTGAGAACCAAAGGGTTGGAAAAAAAGATAAAAACAACGGAGTCAGACATAAGTCTGAGCGAGTCCTATAACTTTAACAATACAATCATTAAAGTAATTGGGGTATGATATAACTTGGTACGGTGTGACTGGGGATAAATGACTACACTCAGTAGCCAATCAGACTTAGAATGAACTAAGATAACGATAAAGACGCATTTACCCACCCAAGGATAATTACTACACTGCACGACACCAGTCATTCCTACTTAAAGATTGATCCCTCCCAAGGACTTAGAAAATTTACGCAGTAGTTTCATGTACCCCTAGCTGACTACATAGGTGTCGTCTGCCCCTATCTCCACTAGGTGTACCCACTACTCCCAAGCGATCGGCTCCCTACCGTAGATACCCGTGCTGGCCCCACAATGGGGTGTATCACTCCCCAAAGTGGCAACCCGATACAACAAATGGTGCACAGCTTATATCTACACGATGCAACAACGTCTTACCTACCAGCCCGGGTTCACTCACGCATATGAAACCCGTTGGACTCGCGTTGCCACCGCTACCCCGTTTTGGCCTCTTATAGTCAAGCCCAATATGCATGTCCCGTCATCGACTTGAGTCGAGCCCACTAAGATACGTTTGGGATATTGGTTGAGATGGGCCCCCACAAGCTACCCACCTAAGCTTGTCATTTCTAGTGTATACCACTTAACCCTTTAATCATGTTTTAATTACATGTTCCACTTTGGTTAAGTATTCTAATCGTATTTTCTATTGCTATTCAAGGCAACCACTAGATTTCCACATGCCACCCAAGGCACCCACTTAACCCCTCATGTCCCTCTACATGCTAATATGGTTAAGTGTTTCTTAATTAATTAATTAAGATCATGACCTCATAAAGACCTCTCACATTAGACCACCTTTTATGACTGCTGGATATGCCGGTTGGGTCCGGGCAGACTTCCGTCATAAAAAGGGTCTAACCTCGTGTCTTTACTTTAATCACGTATTTAATTTATGACTAAGACCTCTCACATTGGGCCAATCATTTGTAGCTGCTGGATTTGCCGGTCGGTTCCGGGCAGACTTCCGCTACAAAAGGGTCCAACCTCGTGTCTTAGTTGATTAATTACACCTAATTAATCACCCCCATAATTTGTATTAATTATCCCTGATTAATTACACATTTTTAAGAATATGGGTAGACCTAACTCAATAGGTAAATTCCCAATTCCATAGTATGGGTAGACCTAACTTAATAGGTAAATTCGCAACTCCATAATATGGGTAGACCTAACTTAATAGGTAAATTCCCAATTATATCCATTCATTTTATGTTATGCTTAAGCATACCAACTTTACACATTTCTATTAACATGCATAGTAACCCCATCGTTTCCCACGTAATTCGTTCTCATGACATGACATATAAATGGGAAGATTCATCATAAATGTAATGGGTTCAACTTAGCACAACATTGGCATTTACATGGGTTTAAAAGGTGTCAACTTGCATCATAACATTAAACCCAACTTGCATAAATCATTAACCCAAACTTGCATATAAACCCACATATGAACTTGCATAACATGTCATACATAGAGGCAAACTTGCATATGTTATGCATATCATAAAAAGAGACAAACTTGCATATAAACTTGCATATAAACCCACATATGTACTTGCATAACATGTCATACATAGAGGCAAACTTGCATATGTTATGCATATCATAAAAAGAGACAAACTTGCATATAAACTTGCATATAAACCCACATATGAACTTGCATAACATGTCATACATAGAGGCAAACTTGCATATGTTATGCATATCATAAAAAGAGACAAACTTGTATATGAACTTGCATATAAACCCACATATGAACTTGCATAACATGTCATACATAGAGGCAAACTTGCATATGTTATGCATATCATAAAAAGAGACAAACTTGCATATGAACTTGCATATAAACCCACATATGAACTTGCATAACATGTCATACATAGAGGCAAACTTGCATATGTTATGCATATCATAAAAAGAGACAAACTTGCATATAAACTTGCATATAAACCAACATATGAACTTGCATAACATGTCATACATAGAGGCAAACTTGCATATGTTATGCATATCATAAAAAGAGACAAACTTGCATATGAACTTGCATATAAACTTGCATATGAACTTGCATAACATGTCAAACATAGAGGCAAACTTGCATATGTTATGCATATCATAAAAAGAGACAAACTTGCATATGAACTTGCATATAAACTTGCATATGAACTTATAACATATGACAATCACAACTTGCATAGATCCACATTTACAACCATAGCCTCATAATATCCTATCCTAATTAGTTTAGCAATCGCTTGCTAAAGGCATAGGAACTCACAAATAACTAATTAGCACTCCAATTAGGAAGATTAAGTTGCTAGAGTGGATTAGAACTTGATTAGAGTTGATTTGAGATGCTAACTTCCTCTCAACTTTGGTGGAGGCTCCGTCTAGTTTTAATTTGACGGCATGAGGCCCTTGAATCTATTTTTAGTATGAATTAGGGTAGTCTTACGGTGTATTTATAGATTAGGCAAGTGTTTTAGGCCATTAGATTAACCCTAAATTAGATTAGGACCATCAGATCTCGAAAGGTTCAAGAAAACAGCCCCAAAACACAGCCAAACCCTGAAATGGTGCACCAGGCCAAACTGGCCGAGCACCCCCTGTCGACACCCAAGTCGACAGGGCTGTCGACTTGGTCCTAGCCAAGTCGACTGCCCAGTCGACAGGGCTGTCGACTTGGGTAGCTAGGCGGGAATTTTCCCACCTGCGCCCAATGGCCCCAATTTCGAAATTTGAACCTGAATTTTAAATCTGTTTTGAACTTTGAATTTTCTGTAAACTTCATTGGGCCATACGGACTCCGATTTACAAAATTTCGGACTCTATTTCGCGTATTTTTCCAAGACGAACGCAATGACGCAGCCCGTTTCCCCCAATTCTAACATCTGAGATTATTTATTCTGCAATTAGTGAATTTTAGCATTAACTGAAATTCGGGGTGTTACAATTTGCTTAACCTTACCCACTCCCGTAGTCAACATATTAAATTGGTTAAGTGTCTAGATTAACCTAATCATATTACTTAACCCACCCATTTATATCGTATTGGTTAAGTGTTCTTATTTACTTACCCCTACCCACTGGTCTAATTACCATGTTACGTTGGTTAAGTATTACTATTCGTATTTCCACATGTCACCCGCTTAACCCCCATGTTCCACCACATGTTTATCTTGTTAAGTATTTCTTAATTCATTAACGCCGTAACCTTATAAAGACCTCTCACATTAGACTGACATTTATGGCAGCTGGATTTGCCGGGCGGGTCCGGGCAGTCTTACACCATAAAAGAGTCTAACCTCGTGTCTTTACAACTGTTACGCTTTTAATTTGGGCCTAGGACCTCTCACATTGGGCTGACATTTGTGACTACTGGATTGGCCGGGCGGTTCCGGGCAGGTTTACGTCACAAATGAGTCCAACCTCGTGTCCTAAGCATTGATTATTACTTATAATCTTTTACCCCAATATGAATTTATTTCCCCTATTCAAATTATCAATTTATTCCTAATTTTAACGATGTCCATAATTGACTCAATTATGTCCATCAATTAATGGTATGCAAAATCATACCAATTTTACCACAATTTATATTAGGCCATTAAAGGAAACTTATCTCAATTTATATTTATCCCTCTTTTAAGGCTATTACATACCAACTAATATATGTACCCAATTCTAGTCAGTTTACATATATACCAAGTTTCATGCCTTTTTACATATGTCTAGATCTAGCCAAAATTACATGTATCAAGTTTTATACCCAATAAACCCAAATCTGATGATTCATGATGTAGTTATCCCAAACTATAATCTTTTTATTTCAATACATGCCAGTTGCCCAAGTTCATAATACATGTTTATGCCAATTATAAAGTTTACAATCGCTTTCATGCTCAAATTTCCAAGTCTACACATGCCTAATTAACATAAGCCCAATCTTTTGATTTAATTTACATAGGCTCCAAAACTCATAATTTTATTTTACATGCCAAATTACATACATGTTATATATACCAAATTTCATGTTACATTACATAGATCCAATTGGTGTCGAATTCCATGTATATAATATTTATGCAAATTTTATCATAACAGGATTATACCAAAATTTACAGATCTACCCCAAACTTGCAAATAAAATGATAACATCCAATTTCATGTTGCCAATTATTAATCATATTCTTATAGGCAATAATACCATATTTCCCCCGTATACATCTCGTATGCGAATCGCGGTTTTAGGCCAAGGTCCAAAGTTGACCAAGGTTCATCAAAAGAAAATAAATAGGGGAAGGTAGAAATTTGCATAATAAATAGATCAGAGAGAAAACAACATCATGATAGGCATAAAGATCACAACTTGATGATAACATCATTACGAATCAAGGAAACTGCTGAATAAATCACAAACTTGTCATGAGAATAAAGGTAGACAAGTCTCAAAACTAAGATTCAAAAAGCAACAGGAATATATCATACTTAATCAAATTCCACTTTAATTCATGGCCACATTATAATTAAATATTTAAATCGGAAAGCAACTAGAACTTACAAAGAACGGCTAATGAATTAGGGAGTGAATTTGTCTTAGAAAGTTGCAGTGTCATTGATCTATCCCCTTGAATTTGTTGTAAAAGCAATGATCTTTGATTTGATTTGAGTTTGGACGCTTAAGCTTTAATTTGGAGACGGCGGCCATGGCTCAAGAGAGATTCCAGCAGCATTTAGGTGTAAGAATGATTTGTTATGAATTAGGCTAGGTCTAGGTGTTATTTTATAGGTGTAGGAAACTCATTTAGGCCATTAGATCAACCCTAGAGTCAATCCGGACCATCAAAACCCATCCCGGGCCTTAAAAATGGGTTCTGGGCCACCCCAGGCCGACCAGGTCGACCTGTACAGGGGGGGTCGACACTACAGTCGAACTGGGGCGGGGGGGGGGGGGGGGGCAGGTCGAGTATAGTGTCGACACTATGGTCGACCGGGGTCAGTCTGCTAGAAAGTCTGTTGAAATCTTGTTTTGGCCATATCTTGGTCATACGGACTCCGATTTTCGAAAACTCGGACTCTATTTCGCGTATTTTTCCGAGAGGAATGCAATGGTGATGTCCATTTTACCTAATTCCTGATTCTTGAATTAGTTATCCTTATTTTACTATCTTTTCAATTACATACGCCGTTATCGAACTAATTTTTCTTCTCTTCCATGTATTAATTAATTCTCCTTATGCATCACCATTATTTACCTATCATAAGCATATTTTCATATATTTTATTTAATTTTTAATTATATTAAAAAATACGGGGTGTTACATTCTCCCCTCCTTAAAGGATTTCGTCCCCGAAATCTTCAAGTTAAGAAGAATGTGTCCTACCATCCATCATCCATCTACTCAATCATCAATCACAGGCATTCATTGTCCTTAAGAGATTTCTAATGTTGTATGAACATATGCAAGAAGTGTGTGTATATGTTCCTTGTCTAATGCAAATGATCAGGCCTGATTGATCTTCTAGATGCAAAATATGTTTAGTGCCATGAGTCCAACATGTATGCAAATAGTCCTAGTCACATAAACACTATTTGTGTGCACAAACATCCATCCATATGCAACATTCACATGATAACACATTCAATTTCATCCACAAACAAGTGTAAACACTCATGCATATGCAATATGAATGGTGATTGAGCCGATCTAGTGCCTAATGTGTGTTAATGCATCCACGAGCAACCACTAGCAACCACTTGCAGCCACTTGCAACCATCAATCATAACATGTCTCAAACACATGTTTACACCCAATTGTTCCTATCTAAAGGTATAGTCGAATGATAGAAGCAAGTAAAAACTTTGTGCCCATTAGGCAATGTCAAAACTGGAAATCTATGCCACATATATATTGATTAGGAGAAGAACTCTCTAAGCATCAGCCCCGAAAACCGAAATCAACATCAGACTGACACCCAAAGAATTACTCAACCCAACCACTATATATGATTCTAGGAAACTAAGCATGATGGAATCCTTTTAGGTCACAAGGGAATCCCTTCCTAAGACCAACCCGTATCCTATAAAACCCAAAAAGTTTAGTCAAACCAACGAACACCCTCAAGCCCCAACATGTGTTACTAACAGATGAGTCATACTCCCTATGGGGTTTGCAACAGAAATTGGATTGAGAATAGGACCGAGAGGATATACACAAAAGATAGCATGCAAGTAAGCTATACAGGAAGAGAGGGATCAAGGATATACTCTTAAGAAGTGATATGATGCACGAATCTAGTCTTCAATCTTCTAAGTCGCATTTCCTTGAGCTTACCTCCATTGTGCTTTGTCCGTCTTTAACTTCACAATTTCGTAGCTTCTTAATTCTTGTTTCCAAATTATGAGTTGGAACCTATTTCACTGTTGCCTCTCGTTCCTCATTCACTTACTCTACTTCTTGTATACTTGGCTCAAACATAACGACGTACTCTTGGTTTCATACAAGCTCTCAAAAATTCACTAGTGAATCTTGGATCTCGTCCACTTACTATCAGGTATTCCATGCAGAAGAACTATCTCTTGAAAATAAATGCCAACCATGCTGCCAAATGTACTTACTAAGGTGATTCTCTACAACTCATGCATAAGCGAAATGACCCATCCGCCTTAGTGGCGAACACTACTCGAGTGGATTACAAATTACCAATAAATGTGTCAAGAGATTCTAGGTAACAAATCATGATAGAACCCTAAAGGTTACATGCGACTTCGAGGGTATTACCGAGGAAAGTCAAGAGTCTAACTACCCTCTTTTCAAAACCGAAAATGTTACCCTTTACTGGATAACCACTCCATCGCTATAATCAACCCATAGCCCAAAACATAAACATTACTTCTAAACTCAACACTTAACATAAATATTCTCAAATCCAAACAAGTCATGAATAAATGAGCCGATTTCCCCAATAGGATTTGAGACAAAAATGGGATCCTCTACTATGCTAGTACTAAGGTGCAGAGACTCAACTATCGAAGCAGAATTAAAAGGATGCGATGTACAAAAACAAAGTTCTAGTGGGATGATAGAAAAGAAAAGCTGAACCTTTAACAGAAACGTTACCACTCTCTTAGGTACACTAGTAGTGAGAGCATTCAATTGCCCTCTCGACGATCTTGTCCCTTGCCCTTGTCCTGTAATACTTAACTGCATGTCCCTTCTCACAAAAGATACTCTCTCTTGTCATGGGTTTTTCTATTCTTTCACTTAGGCCTCTTTCCTTTCACCTTTTTCCTCCTTCGTGGATTAAGCTATAACAACTAGTTCCTTGTTCTTACTGTCCTTGTATAGTTTGTTGACAAGTCTCTCGAAGCTACCTCCAACACACGGTAACTCTACCCAACTTGAAATAAGATTAGACGCAGATGGAACTACTACGGCTACAGATGGAGGTTGGGCACTCCTTTGCCCTCCGACCTGTGTCGGATGCCTACGAAACTATGGTGAAAAGAGAGAGCAGAGATTTCAAGAGAGAATCAAAAGATAGTGCATATGGCTTTGGGGAATATGCCTTTTAATCAAAACAAAATTTTCTTGAAAATTTGCTTCTTTGTAAATGTTTTGAAGATAATTTCAGAAGGTTTTTGAAAACTTTTGCCCAGTCTGGTAACCTTCTGCTCTGATACCAAATGTAACACCCCACATCTGTTAAGGTCACTCACAAAGGGAATGCCTTAACTTCAATGGAGTATTATGGGTACTGGAACAGAAATATTACAAGACAGACATATATAAAACCGCGGAAAATAAAGTGGAAGTACTTCAAATCATTTATTAAATATAAATGTTTACAAGAAAAGCCTATGTTTACAAGAAAAGCCCATCAACTTCCAATACCCAATTTCATAGTTAAAATATCTGTCTTGCTCAAAAACAAAGAAGCATAAAAACAAACTGCAGTATTCCCCAATAAAGCAAAGAAAGCCATAGCCAAGAGATATCCAAGCCATACATGAAAGAGCCTTGGAGCTTGGTAAGATCCGAACTAAGCTGTATTCCGACCCTGTGAACCTGTGTGGGGGGGGGGGGGAAACGGAAGAAAAAGAGGCGAAACAAAATGGGTCAGTCATAAAGACTGAGTAAGTCCTAGTGACTTTCAGCATAAAAATGAGTAAAGATAACATGGCATGAATAAAACGAAAGTAAACATAAGCATGATGACAAGGTAGGCAAGATAAACTAAGATAACAAGATAAACTATGGTAACAAGGTAAACTAAGGTAACAAGATAAACTTCGGGCACGATGAAACAAGTATAACATCCCATAATTCCTATCAAGTATCCCACCGCATGGTTTCTATCAAGAGTAACATCGCAAGGTTTCTAATCTTTACCATTAAAACGATATCTATTTGCTCTGCACCACCTAACTAGCATCCTCGTAAGTGTCTTACATGGAATGATCTGTACTCCTACTAGTATCCCAACTAGAGTCCTGTGTAACAAGGATCCGTACCCCCTACTAGTGTCCCAACTAGTAGCCCGTGTTATATAATAATTACAACGTGATCCCAATCCCCGCAATTATGGAAGCCTTCAGGTGTACATCGATTTTGAGGATTCCACCTCGATCACCCCAATGGCCATGTATATATTCGATGCACCCTTACTACCTTATCGATCGGCTCCCTACTTGACCTAGTTCTCGTTTGTCACGCGGCCCCCTACTTGTAGATACCTGTGCTGGTCCCACCATGGGGTGTATCAAGTCCCATGGTGGCAACCCTGACACAATCAAGATGCACAGCTTTATACCTACTGATGCCCAGTGGCTAAATTTTCTGCGCCGAAGTGTGTGCACGCCCGCACTCCGTTAGAACCTGCACTGCCGCACCAACGGCCGCTAATTTGACCTCTTATAATCAGCCCAGTAATCGTGCCCCACCCTGCCTAGCTTAGGGTTCCGTTGATATCTAATGTGGGTTACTGCTGAAATGGGTCCCCGTTACTAGGTTTTTCTAATGGTTAAGTCTGTGGGCCTATATTCTCTGATATTACCCACAAACCCTGATGTGTACTTAACCCCGCTACTGATTCAAGCATGTGTATTTAATGGTTAAGTGTATGAGGGCCTATATTTACTAATATTACCCATCAACCCGATATGTACTTAACCCTTCTACTCGTTATGTTACCATGGTTAAGTGTTTACCTTAGTTAACTTAACCTTTCTCGCTTATTATGTTTGATTGGTTAAGTGTGGTTTATTAACTTAACCCCGTTCGTCTATCTGGTTACATTGGTTAAGAATTTCCTGGTTAACTTAACCCCATGTGTTACTTAACCCTACCACGAATCACATCAGATTGGTTAAGTGCATGTTAACTTAACCCCATCCACTAGTCATATTATAATGGTTAGGTGTTGTCAACTTATTCAAGTTAACTTAGCCCACCCGCTTGTCCTGTTATGTTGGTTAAGTGTTACTACTTAACCGCAACCACTTGTCTAATTAACCCATCGTATTAGTTAAGTGTTCTCATTAACTTAACCTCACTCTCTAGTCCAGTTTAATCATGTTATAATGGTTAAACATTTGCTTAACCTTACCCACTCCCGTAGTCAACATATTAAATTGGTTAAGTGTCCAGATTAACCTAATCATATTACTTAACCCACCCATTTATATCATATTGGTTAAGTGTTCTTATTTACTTACTCCTACCCACTGGTCTAATTACCATGTTATGTTGGTTAAGTATTACTATTCGTATTTCCACATGTCACCCACATGTCACCAACTTAACCCCCATGTCCCACCACATGTTTATCTGGTTAAGTATTTCTTAATTCATTAAGGTCGTAACCTTATAAAGACCTCTCACATTAGACTGACATTTATGGCGGCTGGATTTGCCGGGCGGGTCCGGGCAGTCTTACACCATAAAAGAGTCTAACCTCGTGTCTTTACAACTGTTACGCTTTTAATTTGGGCCTAGGACCTCTCACATTGGGCGGACATTTGTGACTACTGGATTCGCCGGGCGGTTCTGGGCAGGTTTACGTCACAAACGAGTCCAACCTCGTGTCCTAAGCATTGATTATTACTTATAATCTTTTACCCCAATTTGAATTTATTTCCCCTATTCAAATTATCAATTTATTCCTAATTTTAACGATGTCCATAATTGACTCAATTATGTCCATCAATTAATGGTATGCAAAATCATACCAATTTTACCACAATTTATCTTAGGACATTAAAAGCAACTTATCTCAATTTATATTTATCCCTCTTTTAAGGCTATTACATGCCAACTAATATATGTACCCAATTCTAGTTAGTTTACATATATACCAAGTTTCATGCCTTTTTACATATGTCAAGATCTAGCCAAAATTACATGTATCAAGTTTTATACCCAATAAACCCAAATCTGATGATTCATGATGTAGTTATCCCAAACTATAATCTTTTTATTTCAATACATGCCATTTGCCCAAGTTCATAATACATGTTTATGCCAATTATAAAGTTTACAATCGCTTTCATGCTCAAATTTCCAAGTCTACACATGCCTAATTAACATAAGCCCAATCTTTTGATTTAATTTACATAGGCTCCAAAACTCATAATTTTATTTTACATGCCAAATTACATACATGTTATATATACCAAATTTCATGTTACATTACATAGATCCAATCGGTGTCGAATTCCATGTATATAATATTTATGCAAATTTTATCATAACAGGATTAAACCAAAATTTACAGATCTACCCCAAACTTGCAAATAAAATGATAACATCCAATTTCATGTTGCCAATTATTAATCATATTCTTATAGGCAATAATCCCATATTTCCCCCGTATACATCTCGTATGCGAATCGCGGTTTTAGGCCAAGGTCCGAAGTTGAGCAAGGTTCATCAAAAGAAAATAAATAGGGGAAGGTAGAAATTTGCATAACAAATAGATCAGAGAGAAAACAACATCATGATAGGCATAAAGATCACAACTTGATGATAACATCATTACGAATCAAGAAAACTACTGAATAAATCACAAACTTGTCATGAGAATAAAGGTAGACAAGTCTCAAAACTAAAGATTCAAAAAGCAACAGTAATAGATCATACTTAATCCAATTCCACTTTAATTCATGGCCACATTATAATTAAATATTTAAATCGGAAAGCAACTAGAACTTACAGAGAATGGCTAATGAATTAGGGAGTGAATTTGTCTTAGAAAGTTGCAGTGTCATTGATCCATCCCCTTGAATTTGTTGTAGAAGCATTGATCTTTGATTTGATTTGAGTTTGGACGCTTAAGCTTTAATTTGGAGACGGCGGCCATGGCTCAAGAGAGATTCCAGCAGCATTTAGGTGTAAGAATGATTTGTTATGAATTAGGCTAGGTCAAGGTGTTATTTTATAGGTGTAGGAAACTCATTTAGGCCATTAGATCAACCCTAGAGTCAATCCGGACCATCAAAACTCATCCCGGGCCTCAAAAATGGGTTCTGGGCCACCCCAGGCCGACCTGGTCGACCTGTACAGAGGGGGAGTCGACACTACAGTCAACCTGGGGGGGGGGGGGGGCAGGTCGACTATAGTGTCGACACCATGGTCGACCTGGGTCAGTCTACCAGAAAGTCTGCTGAAATCTTGTTTTGGCCATATCTTGGTCATACGCACTCCGATTTTCGAAAACTCGGACTCTATTTCGCGTATTTTTCTGAGAGGAACGCAATGGTTATGTCCATTTTACCTAATTCCTGATTCTTGAATTAGTTATCCTTATTTTACTATCTTTTCTGTTACATAAGCCGTTATCGAATTAATTTTTCTTCTCTTCCATGTATTAATTAATTCTCCTTATGCATCACCATTATTTACCTATCATAAGCATATTTTCATATATTTTATTTAATTTTTAATTATATTAAAAAAAATTACGGGGTGTTACATTCTCCCCTCCTTAAAGGATTTCATCCCCGAAATCTTCAAGTTAAGAAGAATGTGTCCTACCATCCATCATCCATCTACTCAATCATCAATCACAGGCATTCATTGTCCTTAAGAGATTTCTAATGCTGTATGAACATATGCAAGAAGTGTGTGTATATGTTCCTTGTCTAATGCAAATGATCAGGCTTGATTGATCTTCTAGATGCAGAATATGTTTAGTGCCATGAGTCCAACATGTATGCAAATAGTCCTAGTCACATAAACACTATATGTGTGCACAAACATCCATCCATATGCAACATTCACATGATAACACATTCAATTTCACCCACAAACAAGTGTAAACACTCATGCATATGCAATATGAAAGGTGATTGAGTCGATCTAGTGCCTAATGTGCGTAAATGCATCCACGAGCAACCACTAGCAACCACTTGCAGTCACTTGCAGCCACTTGCAACCATCAATCATAACATGTCTCAAACACATGTTTACACCCAATTGTTCCTATCTAAAGGTATAGTCGAATGATAGAAGCAAGTAAAAACTTTGTGCCCATTAGGCAATGTCAAAACTGGAAATCTATGCCACATATATATTGATTAGGAGAAGAACTCTCTAAGCATCAGCCCCGAAGTCCGGAATCAACATCAGACTGACACCCAAAGAATTACTCAACCCAACCACTATATATGATTCTAGGAAACTAAGCATGATGGACTCCTTTTAGGTTACAAGGGAATCCCTTCCTAAGACAACCCGTATCCTATAAAACCCAAAAAGTTTAGTCAAACCAACGAACACCCTCAAGCCCCAACATGTGTTACTAACAGATGAGTCATACTCCCTATGGGGTTTGCAACAGAAACTGGATTGAGAATGGGACCGAGAGGAAATACACAAAAGATAGCATGCAAGTAAGCTCTACAGGAAGAGAGGGATCAAGGATATACTCTTAAGAAGAGATATGATGCACGAATCTAGTCTTCAATCTTCTAAGTCGCATTTCCTTGAGCTTAACTCCATTGTGCTTTGTCCGTCTTTAACTTCACAATTTCGTAGCTTCTTAATTCTTGTTTCCAAAATATGAGTTGGAACCTATTTCACTGTTGCCTCTCGTTCCTCTTTCACTTACTCTACTTCTAGTATACTCGGCTCAAACATAACGGCGTACTCATGGTTTCATGCAAGCTCTCCAAAATTCACTAGTGAATCTTGGATCTCGTCTACTTACTATCAGATATTCCACGCAGAAGAACTATCTCTTGAAAATAAATGCCAACCATGCTGCCAAATGTACTTACTAAGGTGATTCTCTACAACTCATGCATAAGCGAAATGACCCATCCGCCTTAGTGGCGAACACTACTCGAGTGGATTACAAATTACCAATAAATGTGTCAAGGATTCTGGGTAACAAATCATGATAGAACCCTAAAGGTTATATGCGACTTCGAGGGTATTACCGAGGAAAGTCAAGAGTCTAACTACCCTCTTTTCAAAACCGAAAATGTTACCCTTTACTGGATAACCACTCCATCGCTAGAATTAACCCATAGCCCAAAACATAAACATTACTTCTAAACTCAACACTTAGCATAGACATTCTCAAATCCAAACAAGTCATGAATAAATGAGCCGATTTCCCCAACAGGATTTGAGACAAAAATGGGATCCTCTACTATGCTAGTACTAAGGTGCAGAGACTCAACTATCGAAGCAGAATTAAAAGGATGCGATGTACAAAAACAAATTCCTAGTGGGATGATAGAAAAGAAAAGCTGAACCTTTAACAGAAACGTTACCACTCTCTTAGGTACACTAGTAGTGAGAGCATTCAATTTCCCTCTCGACGATCTTGTCCCTTGCCCTTATCTTATGATACTTAACTGCATGTCCCTTCTCACTAAATATACTCTCTCTTGTCATGGGTTTTTCTATTCTTTCACTTAGGCCTCTTTCCTTTCACCTTTTTCCTCCTTCGTGGATTAAGCTATAACAACTAGTTCCTTGTTCTTACTGTCCTTGTATAGTTTGTTGACAAGTCTCTCGAAGCTACCTCCAACGCACGACAACTCTACCCAACTTGAAATAAGATTAGATGCAGATGGAACTACTGCGACTACAGATGGAGGTTGGGCACTCCTTTGCCCTCCGACCTGTGTCGGATGCCTACGAAACTATGGTGAAAAGAGAGAGAAGAAATTTCAAGAGAGAATCAAAAGATAGTGCATATGGCTTTGGGGAATATGCCTTTTAATCAAAACAAAACTTTCTTGAAAATTTGCTTCTTTGTAAATGTTTTGAAGATAATTTCAGAAGGTTTTTGAAAACTTTTGCCCAGTCTGGTAACCTTCTGCTCTGATACCAAATGTAACACACCACATCTGTTAAGGTCACTCACAATGGGAATACCTTAACTTCAATGGAGTATTACGGGTACTGGAACAGAAATATTACAAGACAGACATATATAAAACAGTGGAAAATAAAGTGGAAGTACTTCAAATCATTTATTAAATGTAAATGTTTACAAGAAAAGCCTATGTTTACAAGAAAAGCCCATCAACTTCCAATACCCAATTTCATAGTTAAAATATCTGTCTTGCTCAAAAACAAAGAAGCATAAAAACAAACTGCAGTATTCCCCAATAAAGCAAAGAAAGCCATAGCCAAGAGATATCTAAGCCATACATGAAAGATCCTTGGAGCTTGGTAAGATCCGAACTAACCTGTATTCCCAGCCTGTGAACCTGGGGGGGGGGGGAACGGAAGAAAAAGAGGCGAAACAAAACGGGTCAGTCATAAAGACTGAGTAAGTCCTAGTGACTTTCAGCATAAAAATGAGTAAAGATAACATGGCATGAATAAACTGAAAGTAAACATAAGCATGAGGACAAGGTAGGCAAGATAAACTAAGATAACAAGATATACTATGATAACAAGGTAATCTAAGGTAACAAGATAAACTTCGGGCACGATGAAACAAGTATAACATCCCATAATTCCTATCAAGTATCCCACCGCATGGTTTCTATCAAGAGTAACATCGCAAGGTTTCTAAGCTTTACCATTAAAACGATATCTATTTGCTCTGCACCACCTAACTAGCATCCTCATAAGTGTCTTACATGGAATGATCTGTACTCCTACTAGTATCCCAACTAGTGTCCTGTGTAACAAGGATCCGTACCCCCTACTAGTGTCCCAACTAGTAGCCCGTGTTATATAATAATTACAACGTGATCCCAATCCCCGCAATTATGGTAGCCTTCAGGTGTACATCGATTTTGAGGATTCCACCTCGATCACCCCAATAGCCATGTATATATTCGTTGCACCCTTACTACCTTATCGATCGGCTCCCTACTTGACCTAGTTCTCGTTTGTGTCACGCGGCCCCCTACTTGTAGATACCTGTGCTGGTCCCACCATGGGGTGTATCAAGTCCCATGGTGGCAACCCTGACACAATCAAGATGAACAGCTTTATACCTACTGATGCCCAGTGGCTAAGTTTTCTGCACCAAAGTGTGTGCACGCCCGCACTTCGTTAGAACCTGCACTGCTGCACCAACCGCCGCTAATTTGACCTCTTATAATCAGCCCAGTAATCGTGCCCCACCCTGCCTAGCTCAGGGTTCCGTTGATACTTAATGTGGGTTACTGCTGAAATGGGTCCCCGTTACTAGGTTTTTCTAATGGTTAAGTCTGTGGGCCTATATTCTCTGATATTACCCACCAACCCTGATGTGTACTTAACCCCGCTACTGATTCAAGCATGTGTATTTAATGGTTAAGTGTATGTGGGCCTATATTTACTAATATTACCCACCAACCCGATATGTACTTAACCCTTCTACTCGTTATGTTACCATGGTTAAGTGTTTACCTTAGTTAACTTAACCTTTCTCGCTTATTATGTTTGATTGGTTAAGTGTGGTTTATTAACTTAACCCCGTTCGTCTATCTGGTTACATTGGTTAAGAATTTCCTTGTTAACTTAACCCCATGTGTTACTTAACCCTACCACGCATCACATCAGATTGGTTAAGTGCATGTTAACTTAACCCCATCCACTAGTCATATTATAATGGTTAAGTGTTGTCAACTTATTCAAGTTAACTTAGCCCACCCGCTTGTCCTGTTATGTTGGTTAAGTGTTACTACTTAACCGCAACCACTTGTCTAATTAACCCATCGTATTAGTTAAGTGTTCTCATTAACTTAACCTCACTCTTTAGTCCAGTTTAATTATGTTATAATGGTTAAACATTTGCTTAACCTTACCCACTCCCGTAGTCAACATATTAAATTGGTTAAGTGTCCAGATTAACCTAATCATATTACTTAACCCACTCATTTATATCGTATTGGTTAACTGTTCTTATTTACTTACCCCTACCCACTGGTCTAATTACCATGTTACGTTGGTTAAGTATTACTATTCGTATTTCCACATGTCACCCACATGTCACCCACTTAACCCCCATGTCCCACCACATGTTTATCTGGTTAAGTATTTCTTAATTCATTAAGGCCGTAACCTTGTAAAGACCTCTCACATTAGACTGACATTTATGGCAGCTGGATTTGTCGGGCGGGTCCAGGCAGTCTTACACCATAAAAGAGTCTAACCTCGTGTCTTTACAACTGTTACGCTTTTAATTTGGGCCTAGGACCTCTCACATTGGGCTGACATTTGTGACTACTGGATTCGTCGGGCGGTTCCGGGCAGGTTTACGTCACAAATGAGTCCAACCTCGTGTCCTAAGCATTGATTATTACATATAATCTTTTACCACAATTTGAATTTATTTCCCCTATTCAATTATCAATTTATTCTTAATTTTAACGATGTCCATAATTGATTCAATTATGTCCATCAATTAATGGTATGCAAAATCATACCAATTTTACCATAATTTATCTTAGGCCATTAAAGGCAACTTATCTCAATTTATATTTATCCCTCTTTTAAGGCTATTACATGCCAACTAATATATGTACCCAATTCTAGTCAGTTTACATATATACCAAGTTTCATGCCTTTTTACATATGTCAAGATCTAGCCAAAATTACATATATCAAGTTTTATACCCAATAAACCCAAATCTGATGATTCATGATGTAGTTATCCCAAACTATAATCTTTTTATTTCAATACATGCCAGTTGCCCAAGTTCATAATACATGTTTATGCCAATTATAAAGTTTACAATCGCTTTCATGCTCAAATTTCCAAGTCTACACATGCCTAATTAACATAAGCCCAATCTTTTGATTTAATTTACATAGGCTCCAAAACTCATAATTTTATTTTACATGCCAAATTACATACATGTTATATATACCAAATTTCATGTTACATTACATAGATCCAATTGGTGTCGAATTCCATGTATATAATATTTATGCAAATTTTATCATAACAGGATTATTCCAAAATTTACAAATCTACCCCAAACATGCAAATAAAATGATAACATCCAATTTCATGTTGCCAATTATTAATCATATTCTTATAGGCAATAATCCCATATTTCCCCCATATACATCTCGTATGCGAATCGCGGTTTTAGGCCAAGGTCCGAAGTTGACCAAGGTTCATCAAAAGAAAATAAATAGGGGAAGGTAGAAATTTGAATAACAAATAGATCAGAGAGAAAACAACATCATGATAGGCATAAAGATCACAACTTGATGATAACATCATTACAAATCAAGGAAACTACTGAATAAATCACAAATTTGTCATGAGAATAAAGGTAGACAAGTCTCAAAACTAAAGATTCAAAAAGCAACAGGAATAGATCATACTTAATCCAATTCCACTTTAATTCATGGCCACATTATAATTAAATATTTAAATCGGAAAGCAACTAGAACTTACAGAGAACGGCTAATGAATTAGGGAGTGAATTTGTCTTAGAAAGTTGCAGTGTCATTGATCCATCCCCTTGAATTTGTTGTAGAAGCATTGATCTTTGATTTGATTTGAGTTTGGACGCTTAAGCTTTAATTTGGAGACGGCGACCATGGCTCAAGAGAGATTCCAGCAGCATTTAGGTGTAAGAATGATTTGTTATGAATTAGGCTAGGTCTAGGTGTTATTTTATAGGTGTAGGAAACTCATTTAGGCCATTAGATCAACCCTAGTGTCAATCCGGACCATCAAAACTCATCCCGGGCCTCAAAAATGGGTTCTGTGCCACCCCAGGTCGACCTGTACAGAGGGGGGGTCGACACTACAGTCGACCTGGGAGGGGGGGGGGCAGGTCGACTATAGTGTCGACACTATGGTCGACCTGGGTCAGTCTGCCAGAAAGTCTGTTGAAATCTTGTTTTGGCCATATCTTGGTCATACGGACTCCGATTTTCGAAAACTTGGACTCTATTTCGCGTATTTTTTCAAGAGGAACGCAATGGTGATGTCCATTTTACCTAATTTCTGATTCTTGAATTAGTTATCCTTATTTTACTATCTTTTCCGTTGCATGCGCCGTTATCGAACTAATTTTTCTTCTCTTCCATGTATTAATTAATTCTACTTATGCATCACCATTATTTACCTATCATAAGCATATTTTCATATATTTTATTTCATTTTTAATTATATTAAAAAAATACGGGGTGTTACATCTACAAAGGCTATTGTTAACAAGTCTTAGAACAATGGTAGTTATTGTCCTTTTTTTATTCCTCTTTTTCATATTTGCAACAATATTTCATTTAAACCATTGCATGAACCTTTTTCTTTTATTTCTCTTTTATTATTAATGTATAATATCTATTAATCAGTGCATGCAACATATTTACACTACATGCAACCAATCCTTTCTTTCTTTTTCAGTTCATGTATTTATTACATGCAACTACATATCATCATTATTATATTTTTCTTTTAAATGTTTATGTCTATGCATATATATACAGATATGCATTATTTAATTATTTAATTGTTACAAAATGCGGGGTGTTACAATTTATATGATCAACTATATGAATCACACATCACAGAGATAATCATAGACACAAAATCAAACAAAAACAAAAACAAAAACAAAAGGATAAACAAAAAAAATGCAGAAAAGGAAAGAACACGCCGAATTTTATACTGCTTCGGATTACTCCTATGTCCAATCCCATGCAAAGCTGGATTGCAGAGAGTTTTATTACTATATCAATATCCAAGTACAATACCCTTGATTTCACGGCCATAAGGTTACCACCAATTCCAAACACCCTTAATCAAGTATATTCCCCTTGATTTCCCCGGCTACAAGGTTACCACCATTTCCTTTCCTTGATTTCAAGGATACAAGGAACACACCTTTTCCCAAACACTTCTCAAACATTTACAATAGCCCTCTAACTCTTTAATAGCACTTTGATTCAGAGAGTAATGAGTAGAGTGTGAGAAGAGAAGAAGATTTATATAAATAGAATTGAATTCGACAGAGTATAAGTCCAAAAATCATAAAAATATGAAATATTAATGGTGCAAAAGAAAGGTGATGAAGATGGAGAAGAAGAATGATGATTTTTTTTGAAATCATCCCCTATTTATAAGATTTGAAAGGGTGCAATGCTTCTCGAAAGTTACAAATAATGGAAAGACACTTCCTTTCAAAATAAAAAATATGACAGTTATATGTCGACATGTCCACAAATGTATGTTGACATATCATAGTATAAATTTGAATTTTGAGTAATTTTCAATTGTTTTGATATATATATATAATTCTGCAAATTCTTGAATTAAAACATAGTGTTATAAATAAGTATTATAAAGTAGAAAATCATATGAAATCATAAATATAACTAATATAAATATATTTATAAAATTATAATATTTAAAACTATATAAATACAAAGTATATAACTATATAAATATATAAACTTTAAAACTTGAGTTTAAAATCAAAAGTAAAATAGAGAAACTTAGAATTAAAATTGAAAAACAAAATTTGAAATTTGAAAATCAGAAACTGAAAAACAGAATTTGAATTTGAATTTGAACCTGTAGTGCTATTCGTAGTCTTATATAAACTAGACTCTCTCACTATATTTTTCTTGATCTCTTGAAATCTTGATTACTCATGAGTCTTGAATCTTCTTTGAATTCCGAATCTCTTGAAACTCCAAAATTGTACAATCTTTAGTATTTAAGTCCTGTATACAAATACTGCATATATATATATATATATATATATATATATGTATGCATGTATATATTCTAGATAAAGGTGTTAGTACATATTTTATGATCAATTAATATTGAAATAAGGTTGTTGTCATCAAAACTCCATTCTTTAACTGTAACACCCCATGTCCATTAATGTCACTCACAAAGGGAATGCATCAATGTCCATGAAGCGTTATTGTTGTATAGAACAGATAAATTACAAGAATAAATAAATAAAATGGAACAGTGGAAGAAAAAACTTATTTCATAGCATCATAACTCAAAATAAGCTTACATAAGTAGTTTCCAAAACTATTACAACAGGATCAATAGTCTTTTCCAAAAACATCAAAGTACATAAAGAAGAAAATACTTAAATAACATAAATGCATAAATCCCCACTGAGCATAAGCAAAGCCATAAAGATGAGAGAGTCCAAAGCAATACATCTACTCTTTTCAAGCAACTGAAAGAAATCGGAACTAGGCTGTAGTATTCCCTCTTGCAAACCTCAGGGGGAAAAGGGAAGAAAAGAGGTGGAAACAAGGGGGTCAGACATAAAGTCTGGCGAGTGCAATAACTTTAACAGTATAATCATTAAGTAACTAGGATAAGGCATAAGCTGGAAAATAAGGAAATGACTGCGAACAATTGGGTATGATAGAGCAAACAAGGAGATAAGACGAACAAAGATAATGTTAAAGGCGTCCCTAATCACTATAGGATAATTACTATACTGCACCACCACTAGTCACCCTAAAGGTTGATCTCGCCTACAGAACTTAATACTGCTAATGGTAGTTTCGTGTACCCCTGGCTACCTCCATAGGTGTCGTCTGCCCCTATCTCCACTAGGTGTACCCACTACCCCCATTCGAGATACCCGTGCTGGCTCAACAGTGGGGTGTATCACTACCCAAAGAGGCAACCCGATACTGCGGAAAATGCACGGCTTATATCTACACGATGCAACAACGTCTTGCCTACCAGCCTGGGCCCACACACGCATATGAACCCGTTGGACCTGCGTTGCCACCGCTGACCCGTTTTGACCTCTTACAATCAAATCCAGTACGCGTGTCCCGTCCTCGACTTGGGTCGAGCCCACAAAGATACTTAATGGGTTACTGGTTTGAAACGGGTCCCCATGCATGACACAAGCTTTCCACCTATGCTTGGTCCCCTCTAAGGTTTTTCCCCACTTAACCCCATTCTTATTCATGTCTTCTTACATGTTTCAATCTTGGTTAAGTGCATCTAATTGTATTTCAAATGCCGCCCAAGGCATCCACTTAACCCCTTCATGTCCCACTACATGTTTATCTGGTTAAGTGTTTCTTAATTCATTAACACCGTAACCTTATAAAGACCTCCCACATTAGACTGGCATTTGTGGCAGGTGGATTTGCCGGGCGGGTCCGGGCAGTCTTACACCACAAACGAGCCTAACCTCGTGTCTTTACAACTGTTATGCATTTAATTCATGCCTTTGACCTCTCAAATTAGACTGGCATTTGTGGCAGCTGGATTTGCCGGGCGGGTACGGGTAGTCTTACCCCACAAAAGAGTCTAACCTCGTGTCTTAGGCGGTTTATTATTACATATTTCATTTAACCCCAAATTGGATTAATATCCCTAATTTGAATTGTCAGTCAATTCCAAATTTAACTATGTCCATAATTGACACCTTATTTATGTCCATCTATTTATGGTATATAAAATTATACCAATTAACATCACAAATTAATTATATGCCATTTTAAGGCACTTAAGCCAATTCTCCATATTAAATATTTTGATTTTATCCCATTGCCTCACGTTGTACATTTATTCGTTTAACGTGAAATATACGTTAGACTCGAATAGTCTAACTTATGGAATAAAGAGAAAACATCACAACATGCATAGAATATAAATTAGATCTAACTTACGAATAAATGTCATAACATGAATTGGCCTATAGATATAAACATAAGGGGTGAACTTGCATGTGCGAATAAGGTGTTTCATCTAAACTTGCATAGACAATGGGTGTATAACACATGTACTTTCATAACTTATGTAGTTTTAACATAAAGGTATGAACTTGCATAGGAATCTCAAACTTTCATTACATGATTCATACCCCAACATATATATACTTACATATGTGATTTATGCAACATAAACTATGATGTAAGCATGCACCTAAACTTGTAAATTAAGATCTACATGTAAACTATCATATTAAATTTTGTATAATCCGCATACATACTTGCATATAACTCACACATGTCTTAACCTCAACTTTAGATCCAAACTTACACAAAAAATAGATGTCATGAAACATGTAAGGATTGTATATGATTCTCATTAACTTGCATATGATTCCTATATAAATCAACATCCAAACTTTCATATAGAACTATGAATCAAGTTGAGCATAGGTGATTGAGCATATGATAAGGATCCACAACACAATTAAACTAAAACTATCATTATGAACAACTACATTCACCCAATGTTACATTTTCCAATGCTTCACAATCATAGCCATATAATCCAATTTATATCTCAACCCAATTAACATATTAATTATCTTATTAAAGAAATTGAACTCACCACTCAAAGAAGGTCTTGAGTTCTGAAATCTGAGTTCTGAAATTGATTTAGCTCTCCTTTGAAGAAGACAAATTTGTTGTTGTTTAAATTTGCGTTGAATACAATTGAGTTGATTAGCTTTTCTTTCTCCTAAATGGTGGCGGCTACTCTAGGTTGCAAGGTGACAGCATGGCGGCCATGGTTCTGATTTCTATTTGATTTTAGGGTTTGAGTCTACATGTGTTTATATAAAGTTTAGAATTAATTTAGGCCATCTGATCAACCTAGAATTAACCACTGCCATTCAGACCAGGTCATAACTATCCAGAAACCCTAATGACTCAGTAACCAGTCACAAAGTCGTCATCTTTCAAATTTGCCCCGAGGAGGGGGGGGGGGGAGGGGGCAGGTCGACCCCCAGGTCGACCCGCTGGTCGACCTGTATGGGTAGGTCGACCCCCAGGTCGACCCCCTGGTCGACCTGGCCCCTGGCGGGAATTTTCCCGCCTAACCTGATCTGAGTCTGAATTTGAACTTTTGAAATCTGTCTGAATTTTTCTGAAACTTCCGATAGCCATAACTTGTTCATACGAAGTCCAATTCACGCAAACTCGGACTCTATCTCAACCAGAATTCCGAGACGAACACAATGGCGTACCCGTTTTCCTTCATTCTCTCATTTAAAATTAAATATTCTTTACTTTAGTGTTAACAGAAATACGGGATGTTACATTCTCCCCTACTTAAAGGATTTCGTCCTCGAAATCTCTAAGTCAAGAAGAACGTATCCTACTATCCAATCATCCATCTACTTCAACCATCAACCACAAGCAATCATTGTCCTTAAAAAAAATTCTAATGCTTTTCATGTATATATGCATAGTGTGTGTACATGCTCGTATACTAATGCAAAATCAGGTGGTCCACTGATTCAGTCGACCTCCTTAATGTAAATAATGATAGTGCCATGTATCCATCATGTATGCAAAGAACCGTATACATATCATTACTACATGTGTGCACAACCATTCATTTAAATGCAACATCCATATGATACACACATTCAATTTACATTCATTTTACTAAATACATCCATTCATATGCAATATGAAAGTGACTAAGCCGATCTAGTGTCTAAAGTGTGTGTATATGCATCCACGAGCAACCACCAGCAAACACTTGCATCCACACGCATCCACCATACATAACATGTCTTAAACACATGTTTCAACCATAGGACTACCCTATCTAAAGGTCAAAGATACTAACGAGAGGACATACTGAAGATAGAATAAGTACAAGCTAAGCGATAAAGGAGAAATTAATAGACATACCCTCGAAAAGAAAAGGGTACAATGAACGCATCTTCTCTTCCATCTTCCAAGTAGCGTCGCTCTCATCATCTCCCCATTGCACTTTGACTAGCTTGACCTCTCGATTCCTCAACTTCTTAATCTCGGACCCAAGAATGCATGTAGGAGCTCGTCGAATTGTCGCATCATGCTCTATCTCCACCTCTCTAAGCAAGCTCGGCTCTACCACTTCCGCGGTCACATGCAAGCACTTCGTCAAATGTGATACATGGAATACGTTGTGCACTCCACTAAGTATCTCAGGCAACTCCACTCTATACCCCATCTGTCCAATCCTCTCCTCAATATGAAACGGCCCAACGAACCTTGGTGCTAACTTCCCAACGGACCCAAAGCGAACAATGTTCCGTAATGGAGACACCTTGATAAAGACCATGTCCCCAGTATCAAATTCAAGATATGTCCTCCTCTTGTCCGCATATGATTTCTGCCTATCTTGCGCCGTCTTCATCCTCCTTCGAATCGAATCTACCTTTTCCGAAGTCTCTCTAATCATATCGGGCCCAAGTAAGATCTTATCCGTAGATTCCCACCAACATGTAGGTGAACGACAAGGCCTTCCATAAAGAGCCTCGAAAGGTGCCATGACAATGCTAGACTGAAAACTATTATTATACGCGAACTCCACCAAAGGAAGATGCTCCTCCCATGTACCTGCGAAGTCTAAAACACATAGCCTCAAAAGGTCCTCTAGAATACGATTTACCCTCTCGGTCTTGCCGTCCGTCTGAGGATGATATGCGGTGCTCAAACATAACTGAATCCCTACTGCCTCTTGCAAGCTCTTCCAAAACTCGCTAGTAAAGATAGGATCGCGATCGCTCACTATGCTAGAAGGAACACCGTGCAAACGAACTATCTATCGAATGTATACGATAGCTAACCATGGAGCAGTCCTCCTACTCTTTATGGGAATGAAATGGGTGCTCTTAGTAACTCTGTCTACCATGACCCAAATTCCCGTATTACCCTTCCTCGATCTCGGTAACCCATCAACAAGGTCCATCGAGACACTCTCCCACTTCCATTGTGGGACCTCCAGTGGGTGAAGCAACCCACCGGGCTTCTTTTGCTCTGCTTTTACTTGTTGGCACACCAAGCATCTAGCGACAAACTCGGCCACATCCCTCTTCATACCGGCCCGAAAGTAAACTCGTCTCATGTCCATGTACATCTTGTCCCCGCCGGGATGAATGGTCATCTTCGAACGATGTGCATCATCAAGAATGGTCTTCCTTAAGTTCTCATCTCGTGGTACACAAAGTCTACCGTCCCTATGTAACCAACCCTTATCAGCTAGGGTATACCTACTTAGACGGCTTGATGACTCCCCCCTTATGAGCTTCTCTACCAACTCAACCAACTGTGGGTCATCTCGTTGTGCCTCACCAATCCGTCCAAAGGCATAGGTCTGACCTCTAAGGATGCTAGCAAACCGAGTAAAAAGTCAATGGAAGGTCTAAAGTCAAATGTAGAGATGAACTCTAAGCTTTGTCACTCAACAAAAAACGGACTCAAGGACAACCTTTTCTTACTTAAGGCATCTGCCACCACTTTACCCTTACCAGGGGTATATGCTATCTCGAAATCGTAGGATGCTAAGAATTCCATCCACCTTTGCTGCCTTAAGTTCAAGTCCTTCTGAGAGAACAAGTATTTTAGCGATTTGTGGTCTGTGAACAATTCGAATTTCTCGCCAAGAAGATAATGGCGCCAAGACTTAAGCGCGAAAACAATAGCGGCCAACTCTAGGTCATATGTAGGGTAATTTCTCTCATGCACTCTCAACTGCCTTCCTCCATAGGCTATCACCCTCCCCTCTTACATTAAGACTGCGCCTAGTCCTGTCCCACAAGCATCGGTATAAACGGTAAATGGCTCCCATCTAGTAACACTAAGACTGGGGCTGTGTTCAAAGCTCTCTTTAGATGTTGGACCGCATCATCACAATCTACGTCCCACGTGAAAACTAGGTTCTTCTTCGTCAAGCGTGTCAAAGGGGCTGATGTCTTTGCAAAGTCCTTGATAAGCTTCCTATAGTAGCCTGCCAACCCCAAGAAACTCCTCACCTCGGTAGCATTTTTAGGGACCTTCCAATCTTGGATGGCCACCACCTTCGCGGGATCCACAGCTATCCCTTCTTTGGAAACCACGTGCCCTAAGAATCGCACTTCCTTCCTCCAAAAGTGACATTTAGAAAATTTTTCTTTAAGATTATGCGCTCGAAGGGTCTCCAATACCTCTCTAAGATGTAGGGCATACTCTTCCTCGCTCTTAGAAAAGATCAAGATGTCGTCCACAAAGACCACCACAAATTTATTAAGGTACTCCCTAAACACCCTACTCATCAAGTCAACAAAGTATGCGGGGGTGTTTGTCAAACCGAAGGGCATTACAAGCCACTCATAGAAACCGTCCCGAGTCCTAAACGCAGTCTTGTCTATGCTATCCTCAGCCACTCTCAACTGATGGAAACCAGTGGCTAAGTCCGACTGCGAAAAAACTGAGGCGCCAACTAACTGATCAAAGAGATCGTCAATCC
This sequence comes from Allium sativum, assembly GCA_030737875.1. NCBI lineage: Eukaryota > Viridiplantae > Streptophyta > Magnoliopsida > Asparagales > Amaryllidaceae > Allium > Allium sativum. The sequence goes on from CM060912.1 coordinate 171,485,728, forward strand.
TCGGAAGTGGGTGCATATTCTTCTTAGTAAGCTTATTAAGTTTTCTATAGTCCATACAAAGTCTAAGGGACCCATCCGCCTTCATGGCAAATACTACTGGAGCACCCCACTCGATATACTACCTCTTATGAATCCCTTCTCAAGCAACTCCCCTACTTGCTTATTGAGCTCCCTCCTCTCACGAGGAGCCATGTGGCGTACTGGAAGAGATACTGGTTTTACATTGTCCACAAGATAAATACGAAAGTCTATCTCACTTTTGGGGGTAGACCCCTCACCTCATCGAAGACATCAACATATTCACGAACTATACGAACAAAATGTAAATCATCATTGGATGCGTCAAGTGACTCAAGATAACTAAGCATCACCGATCCTCTAGGGTCACAAGAAATATCAAGGGTCTTTCCACTACGAGTCAACAATTTTACTACCCTTCGTTCACAATCTAGGATGGCACCATATCTGGCTTGCCAATCCATCCCTAGAATCAACCCATAGCCCATGAAACCAAGCACAAAAGCATTACATTCAAAACCAATGCCTAAGATAGACAATCTTAAATCCCTACAAACCATGGATAAATGAGCCGACCCACCAATAGGATTTGAGACTACAATGGGATCCACAACAAGACTAGTAATTAAGTGCAGTTTTTCAACTAACGATGTAAAGATAAACGAATGTGATGCACCAGAATCGAATAAAGTACGGACAGGATGGTCAAACAGAAAAACTAAACTCTCAACGGAAATGTTTCTACCTCGTTCTTGCAACGGTGGGACCACGAGAGCCTGGACCTGCCCCTGTGCCATGAGAGCCTGAAGCTGCCCTCCATAAGTTCTTTGCCCTTGTCCCCATTTCCTTGGGCAGTCCTTAACTAGATGACCTGCCTCTCCACAGTGGAAACAGCCAGTCTACTTCTTTTTCCTACAATCTTCACTCAGATGTCCTGGTGTCCCACAATTAAAGAACTTCTTCTTTCCTTTGCCATTATTGTTCTTCCTACCCTTCTTGCTTTGTTATTGTGGTTTCTTTTGATCTCCTTTCTTCTCAGGTGCCTTATTAGCATTGGCGCCTTTCTCCTCTTCATGCATAAGCGCCATATCAACTAGTCTCTCAAAGGTGGCCCCTATAGGGATGTGGGTCATAGCTAACCCATGCAGTGGCTCGTTCAAACCCTTAACAAATCTCAGGGCCTTGTTTTTGTGTGTATTTACCAAGTCCGAGCCAAATCTCGCCAACTGATTGAACTTGTTGACGTATTCTTTCACTGATAGATTCCCTTGCTTCAACGCCAAAAATCTTTCCATATATTAATTCTCTTCAGCCCGTGAGAGAAACTTTGCCTTAAACCTACGCCTTAAATCCAGCCATGTATCAACTGGACGCTCTCCGTTAGTGACCTCCCACCAAAACGAAGCTTCGTCCTTCATCAACCAAGCAGCCAATTAGACCTTCTTACAATCGTCTAAATCGAAAATGCCAAACAGATACTCCACTTCTTTCAACCAATTTCTAGCTTCGATGAACGTTTCAGACCCACTAAAAGATTTTCCACCCATCGAACGAAAGTCTTTACATATCTTAGAGAAAGTATCTCCACGCGAATGAATGACTAGAGCTGGGGGAGAAGGAGGAATGTTGGCCGGACCCGCGGCAGCGGCCCTAGGCTCGAGATATTGACGAAACCAACTGGGTACATGAACAACCTTTGGTATCTCAAATGCTCCAGACATGCTGAAAAGAAAAAGAAAGAGTTTCAAAATAAGGAAAGCAAAAGAGAGATGTATGGCTTGTGGGGATTATGCTCTTTAAAGTAAACTTTCCTTGAAAATAGCTTCTTTAAAACAACTTTTTGAAAATACTTTCTAGGAAAATAATACTTTTGAAAACACTTTTCAAAACTTTTTATCTGTTCTTGTAACCATAGCTCTGATACCACGTGTAACACCCCATGTCCATTAATGTCACCCACAAAGCGAATGCATCAATGTCCATGAAGCGTTATTGTTGTATAGAACAGATAAATTACAAGAACAAATAAATAAAACGAAAAAGCGGAAGATAAAACTTATTTCATAGCATCATAACTCAAAATAAGCTTACATAAGTAGTTTCCAAAACTATTACAACACGATCAATAGTCTTTTCCAAAAACTTCAAAGTACATAAAGAAGCAAATACTTAAATAACATAAATGCATAAGTCCCCACTGAGCATAAGCAAAGCCATAAAGATGAGAGAGTCCAAAGCGATACATCTACTCTTTTCAAGCAACTGAAAGAAACCGACACTAAGATGTAGTATTCCCTTCTTGCAAACCTGAGGGGGAAAAGGGAAGAAAAGAGGTGGAAACAAGGGGGTCAGACATAAAGTCTGGCGAGTGCAATAACTTTAACAATATAATCATTAAGTAACTAGGATAAGGCATAAGCTGGAAAATATGGAAATGAGTGTGAACAATTGGGTATGATAGAGCAAACAAGGAAATAAGACGAACAAAGATAACGTTAAAGGCGCCCCTAATCACTATAGGATAATTACTATATTGCACCACCACTAGTCACCCTAAAGGTTGATCCCGCCTACAGAACTTAATAATACTAATGGTAGTTTCGTGCACCCCTAGCATCCTCCGTAGGTGTCGTCTGCCCCTATCTCCACTAGGTGTACCCACTACTCCCATTCGATCGGCTCCCTAACTTGTAGATACCCGTGCTAGCTCCACAGTGGGGTGTATCACTCCTCAAAGTGGCAACCCAATACTACCGAAAATGCACGGCTTATATCTACACGATGCAACAACGTCTTACCTACCAGTCCGGGCCCACACACGCATATGAACCCGTTGGACTTGCGTTGCCACCGCTGACCCGTTATGACCTCTTACAGTCAAATCCAGTACGCGTGTCCCATCCTCGACTTGGGTCGAGCCCATAAAGATACTTAATGGGTTACTGCTTTGAAAAGGGCCCCCATGCATGACACAAGCTTTCCACCTATGCTTGGTCCCCTCTAAGGTTTTTTCCCCACTTAACCCCATTCTTATTCATGTCTTCTTACATGTTTCAATCTTGGTTAAGTGCATCTAATCGTATTTCAAATGCCACCCACGACACCCACTGAATTCCACATGCCAACCCAGGCACCCACTTAACCCACTCATGTCCCACTACATGTTTATCTGGTTAAGTGTTTCTTAATTCATTAAGACCGTAACCTTGTAAAGACCTCCCACATTAGACTGGCATTTGTGGCAGTTGGATTTGCTGGGCGGGTCCGGGCAGTCTTACACCACAAACGAGCCTAACCTCGTGTCTTTAGAACTGTTACACATTTAATTCTTGCCTTTGACCTCTCACATTAGACTGACATTTGTGGCAGCTGGATTTGCTGGGCGGGTCCGGGAAGTCTTACACCATAAAATAGTCTAACCTCGTGTCTTAGGCGATTTATTATTACATATTTCATTTAACCCCAAATTGGATTAATATCCCTAATTTGAATTGTCAATCAATTCCAAATTTAACTATGTCCATAATTGACACCTTATTTATGTCCATCTATTTATGGTATATAAAATTATACCAATTAACATCACAAATTAATTATATGCCATTTTAAGGCACTTAAGCCAATTCTCCATATTAAATATTTTGATCTTATCCCATTGCCCTACGTTGTACGTTCGTTCGTTTAACGTGAAATATACATTAGACTCAAATAGTCTAACTTATGGAACAAGGAGAAAACATCATAATGTGCATAGAATATAAATTAGATCTAACTTACGAATAAAAGTCATAACATGAATTGGCATATAGATCTAAACATAAGAGGTGAACTTACATGTGTGAATAAGGTGTTTCATCTAAACTTGCATAGACAATGGGTGTATAACACATGTACTTTCATAACTTATGTAGTTTTAACATAAAGGTATGAACTTGCATAGGAATCTCAAACTTTCATTACATGATTCATACCCCAAACATATTTATACTTACATATGTGATTTATGCAAGATAAACTATGATGTAAATTTGCACCTAAACATGTAAATTAAGATCTACATGTAAACTATCATATTAAATTTTATATAATCCGCATACATACTTGCATATAACTCACACATGTCTTAACCTAAACTTTAGATCCAAACTTACGCATAAAATAGATGTCATGAAACATGTAAGGATTGTATATGATTCTCATTAACTTGCATATGATTCCTATATAAATCAACATCCAAACTTGCATATAGAACTATGAATCAAGTTGAGCATAGGTGATTGAGCATATGATAAGGATCCACAACACAATTAAACTAAAACTATCATTATGAACAACTACATTCACCCAATATTACATTTTCCAATGCTTCACAAACATAGCCATATAATCCAATTTATATCTCAACCCATTTAACATATTAATTATCTTATTAAAGAAATTGAACTCACTACTCAAAGAAGGTCTTGAGTTCTGAAATATGAGTTCTGAAATTGATTTAGCTCTCCTTTGAAGAAGACAAATTCATTGTTGTCTAGATTTGCGTTGAATAGAATTGAGTTGATTAGCTTTTCTTTCTCCTAAATGGTGGCGGCTACTCTAGGTTGCAAGGTGACAGCATGGCGGCCATGGTTCTGATTTTTATTTGATTTTAGGGTTTGAGTCTACATGTGTTTATATAGAGTTTAGAATTAATTTAGGCCATTCGATCAACCTAGAATTAACCACAGCCATTTAGACCAGATCAGAACTATCCAGAGACCCTAATGACTCAGCAACCAGTCACAAAGTCGTCATCTTTGAAATCTACCCGGAGGGGGGGGGTGCAGGTTGACCCCCTAGTCGATTTGTATGGGTAGGTCGACCCCCCGGTGGACCTAGCCCCTGGTGGGAATTTTCCCGCCTAGCCCAATCTGAGTCTGAATTTGAACTTTTGAAATCTGTTTGAATTTTTCTGAAACTTCTGATCGCCATAACTTCTTCATACGAAGTCCAATTCACGCAAACTTGGACTCTATCTCAACCAGAATTCCGAGGCAAATACAATGGCGTAACCCATTTACCTTAATTCTCACATTTAAAATTAAATATTCTTTAATTTGTTACTTTAGTGTTAACAGAAATACGGGGTGTTACATCAACCATCTCCCGTTTTTTGATGACGACAACCTTAGTTTATAAAATATCATACTTTTTCATACCTGTTGATGGTGATCCTTCTAATACTCCCCCTATCTATATGAATCCTATAAACTAAGTATATATTTTATAATTTCTCCCCCTTTGGCATTATAAAAAAGAAGTTCTAAAAATACTCCCCCTAAATTATATTATACAAAGATATAAGTGTATAACTTGTGATTATATTATATATGACTCTCCCTAAATTCTTGCCTATATAACAAAGTACTAGAATACTTATGTTAGGAAAAACAAGCGTTATATTAAACATAGTTTTTACAAATGATATTACACGAATTACTAAGAACGCAAATACATCGAATGAATATAAAGAAACGAAAAGGAAAACCTAAATTCTAAATGCTTTTTATGTTGGGAGACTTATGAGTTGGACAATTTGGGTAATGGAGACAAAAATCCCCATTTCATTCAATCGCATTTCCATTTTAATTGAACAAGACTTCACCTACACAAACTACTTAATCATCTTCATCTGTGAACTCTTGTTTTACTTCCTCATGTTCCTCTTTTTCCATCATTTCTTCTTCCTCTCCTTCTTCCACGACTTCATTATCATCTTTAATGATGATTGGATTGGATGTCTGTTATGAATTTATTAAGACTCCTTAACATCTTTCCTTTTTATTTTGCTGCTGACTCATCCGAATTTGAAGTAGTTATATTTTAGCAAGCATTTGAAGAGTATATTCCATCATCTCTTCAATTTTGATGACATATGATAGGGTATAGTGTTGAAAAGGACCTGTGATAGTCCGCCCCGCACCAGCCTGCATTTCCTCCGGAAGTGCGCTGTACGCATGCCCAACTAGCACGGGACGGTCGTCATGAGAAAAGAAAGAAGAGAATGAACTAATCAAGGAACCTGTAGAATGTCTCACAGCGCATGGAATAAAATATAATAATAACATACTTGACATAAAACAGGTGAGACAGTGCATAAGCTGATAACTAATAATCAATGTCAACATCAGAGCAGCGGAAATCCAAATACAGCTTATTACAACTTTCCAAATTTACTGTCTCTAACAAAGGAAAACTAAACCAGAAGATGCACCACCAATGCCCAAGCAGTGATCTTCAACAACACAGGGAGAATAATAATATATATATTACGTGGAAGCCTCCTGCTCGTCTCCGGATCATCTACCCGTGCATCACCAGCTAACCTGTCTCTAGTCTGCTCGTGTGAGCACCCAGAGTAATAAGAAGAGACATAAAACTCTGGGTCAGACATAAAGTCTGGTATGAGCGATAAGCATCTAAACAGAATAATAACAGGTATACTAAACCATACCTGAACCTGGACCTGCAACCAAAGAGTTAGTACCACATACCGTACAATGCTCTAAGGTGCCATAATGAATAGTGTAAGAATACGGGGGTGGGGTGTGTATGTCAAACAATCAAGCATAACAACCATCCTCACGTCTCTCACTCAGTGCGTAAAGTATACGATATCTACCACTTTGGAACACTAGACAAAATGAGGTAACGACGAATCCCGTCTTGTAGAAACCCCGCTGTGACCAAGCCAAACACTTGGAGTCATGACCAAACATTTCAATGACCCACTTCATTGGTCGTAGCCCTTGGTTCTACCGATGCCATAATGGCCCTGAATCCGCCTTCATACCTTCTACCATAGTGGTCCAAAGCTATAGACGTCGATAACTCCTTGGCACGCGTCCCGCAGCAAAGCCCAACCATGAAGCGAACTCGTTGATTCCCATCTAAATCTTGAGCTCTAACTTCTCATCTGGACTTCCTTTGCATCTCGGGTTTTGATCGAATTGGAGTGGGTCTTCAGAAGAGTTGTCGTGCAGCAGCAGCTCTAGGATTCTGTTCGGTTCGGTAGTCATCACCTTCATCGATTCGGGTCGGTAGTCCACTTCGGGTCGGGTCGGTGTCTTCCTCCGGGTCGGGTCGGTTCAGTGATTCTCCCCCTTCAGATATCGGTTCGGTTCGGGTGTCTCTGCTTGAGTTCGGTTTGGAGGTAGTTCATCCGATCTGATTCCTTCTGTTTGACTTGTTTGCCTGCTCCGATCCGTCCTGTTCCCTTTCTCCGATCCGATCTGCTCTATTGCTCCGATCCGATCTTCTGTCCACTCCAACTCTAAGCAATGGCCTTCCTTCCTGCCAAGCTCCTTCCAGTGACAAGTCCCAATCCAGTTCGGATTCCCTTGGCCAGTTCACTAGTCCGATCCGACCCCTGCTCCGATCCGAACCGGTTCGGGACCTGCACTTTTCTGCAACTTTCCAGCGAGCTTTCTACGCCATTCGACGACGTTTTCGACCAATTTAACTATTCTAATCAATCATAAAACATACCATAGAGTCATAGCAATATGTAAGAGCAACCCCAAACATCAAACAACAATCCAAATGAATCAAAATAGATCAAAAGTGGCTAAAACCTCACATTTTCCTATAATCCTTCTTAATCATGTTTAAGCACATACTTAGTAAAACTTAATCAAATCGTCTAAATTTTCCAACAGAGGCATGAAATATTATTTAAGAATTTCTAAACATTTTTCCAGAATTTATTAGTGTATAAATTCGCTAATCTTCACTAATTACCCTTAATTAACTGTAATTAGTGTCAAAACGATGCTATCACTCACCTTGGCCACAACTAAAACCCCAATACTGAAATATTCTCTGATTTGGCGTTGTTCCCAATCTTACACAGCAGCTCTACCTCGGTTCTCGTGCTAATACTCCTTGATTTGATGTTTGCTAAGCCTAATCTTCAATTAGAAAGTGATTTTTGGGTGTTTTAGAGAGATTTAGAGAGTGGAGGCCATGGCTAGGTCAAGAGGAATGAAAGTGGCGGCTGGAAAATGTCTAAAGAAATGTTTTCTAACCCTAATCAGCCCCTATATACCCCTAAACCCGAAATTCCCCTTGGGCCTAGCTGCTAATCACCCGCTTAAGCCCAATTAAGCTGTTTTTCACCATCTAAAACTTGTTTCAGCCATATCTCCCAAAAGGTGAGTCCGTTTGGCTATTCTGACCACTCTACGGAAAGAGAAACCATCATCCGGAGCCAATGGAAGTGGTTTTAGGTCAAAATTCCCTTCCAGTCAAAAGTTATGGCCAAAACAGTGCCAACTAAGGGTAAAATGGTCATTTAAAAATCGGGAAAAATCATGAACATGGGAAATGACCCCAATAGTCGTCTCCCAAAGTTACATGACCATACGACTTCGTATGTGAAAGAAATAAATATTCTATGATTCTATGATGCGTAGAATGCGGGTCGTTACACTCTCCCCCCTTAAGAAATTTCGCCCCCGAAATTCCTTAACCCAAAACATACAAAAGATCCCGCATGCCTAACAACCACATACAACAATCAATCATGCAAAACAAGCGAACAAGCCTATCCTAGCATGCGGAAAACTAAATCGAAGTCAAAATCTTACCAGGCAAAGAGTTCTGGGTGTGACTTCCTAATGTTCTCCTCTGTCTCCCAAGTACAATCATTCTCGTCCTCGCTCCACTGTACCTTGACTAGCTTCACCGCCTTCCTTCGAAGTTGCTTCATGTCGTGCTCGATAATACGGGCCAGCTTGCGGTTCCCAACCGCCTCGGGTTCTACTTCGAAGTCCTCTAACTGATCAGGTGAAATAGTCATATCTGAGTCGTGAACGAACTTCCTTAGTTGGGAAACATGAAATACGTTGTGAACTCCCGCCATTTTCTCTGGTAAGTCAATTCTATATGCCAAATTCCCGACTAGTTCAAGAACAGGGAATGGGCCAACGAATCTTGGTGCCAACTTGCCTCTCCTGCCAAATCGTATTACGCTCTTCAACGGAGAGATCTTGACAAACACCAAGTCACCAACGTAGAATTTTAAGTCTCTTCTTCTCTTATCAGCATAACTTTTCTGCCTATCTTGGGCTGCCTTCATTCGTTGTTGAATGATCTTGATCTTATCTGAAGTTTCCCTCACCACATCTGGTCCAAGCATAAACTTCTCGCCAGTCTCTATCCAACATGATGGTGAGTTACACGGTCTTCCGTACAAAGCTTCAAACGGAGCCATACCAATACTGGATTGGTAGCTATTATTATATGCAAACTCTACTAGATGCAAATGGTCATCCCATGATCCACCAAAATCCAATATACATGCTCTCAAGAGATCTTCCAAAATACGGTTCACCCTCTCCGTCTGACCGTCGGTCTGAGGATGATATGCGGTACTGAGATGTAACTCTGACCCTAGAGCCTCTTGTAAGCTCTTCCAAAACCCACTAGTGAACAAAGGGTCTCGGTCGCTCACAATGCTTTTAGGTACTCCATGAAATCTCACTACCCACTTCATATACAATTCTGCTAACTTAGCTGCCGTTCTGGTCGATTTGACTGGTATAAACCTTGCACTTTTAGTCAGTCGATCTACAATTACCCAAATGCTGTCATATCCCGATCTAGTCCTTGGTAAACCATCGATGAAATCCATCGAGACTTGCTCCCATTTCCATTCGGGAATTTCTAAGGGTTGTAACAACCCACTAGGCTTCTTTTGCTCGGCTTTAACTAGCTGGCAATTCATGCACTTGGATATAAACTTCCCAACGTCTCTTTTCATCCCTTCCCAGTAGTAAGTCTGCTTCATATCTCGATACATCTTGTTACCACCGGGGTGTATACTCAGCTTTGAGTGATGACATTCTCTAAGCACTTCATCCCTCAATCCATTGGCATTGGGTACAACAAGCTTTCCATTCTTTCTAAGCCATCTATCTCGATCAAGCCCACACTTGTTCATCTCCTCACCGATACCCATCTCTAACTTGGAGATGATTTCCAATAGGTTAGGATCGTCCCTCTGACTAGAGCCGATCCGCTCAATCAAAGTGGGTCTGATCGTCAAACTTGCTAACATTTCTGGATCCAATTCGCACTTTGGTCTGAAATCAAACCCCGCGATAAACTCCAGTTGCTTCCATTCAAGGAACATAGCCCCTAAGCTGGCATGTCTTCTACTCAATGCATCAGCCACCGCATTGCCCTTTCCCGGTGTGTATGCGATGTCAAAATCATAGGAAGCGAAGAACTCTAACCATCTCTGCTGACGGAGATTCAGATCTTTCTGAGAGAAGAGATACTTTAACGACTTATGATCTGTAAACAGCTCAAATCTTTCTCCCAAGAGATAGTGTCTCCACATCTTTAACGCGAACACGATCGCTGCCAATTCTAAATCATGGGTAGGGTATCTTCTCTCGTGCGGTTTCAATTGCCGACTTGCGTAAGCTACAACCCTACCGCCTTGCATCAATACAGCACCCAGTCCGGTACCACAGGCATCCGTGTATACCGTCATCTCTTCATCCCCCTTAGGAATGACTAACACTGGTGCGCTTGTCAACCTGTCCTTTAGACTCTTGAATGCATTCTCGCACCTTTCATCCCAAACAAAAGCTTGATTCTTCTTGGTCAACTGGGTCAATGGTGCAGCTAACTTGGAGAAACCTTGGATAAACTTATGATAATATCCCGCTAACCCCACAAAACTTCTTACATCTATTGCATTCTTGGGTGTAGGCCAATCCTGTACCGTAGCCACCTTTGCTTGGTCCACGGCAATACCGTTCTCTGTTACAACATGGCCCAAGAACCTCACTTCCCTCTTCCAGAAGTGACACTTAGAAAACTTGGCTTTCAATTGGTGTTTTCTCAACACCTCCATTGCTACTCTTAAATGTTCCTTGTGTTCTTCCTCTGTCTTCGAATAGACCAAAATATCATCAACGAACACAAGGACAAACTTATTCAACTGATCTCTGAATGCCCTATTCATAAGATCCACAAAATATGCTGGAGCATTGGTCAGCCCGAATGGCATGACCAACCACTCATAAAACCCAGACGGCGTCCGAAATGCCGTTTTAGCTATACTCTCAGCTTCCACTCTAAGCTGATGAAAACCTGTCACGAGATCCAACTGAGAAAATACTCTCGCGCCACTCAACTGATCAAACAAATCATCTATCCACGGTAGAGGATACTTGTTCTTCCTCGTCACTTTATTCAACTCGCGGTAGTCTACACACAACCGAAGGGAACCATTCGCTTTGGTAGAAAACACAACTTGTGCTCCCCATTCAGAAACACTCCTCCTGATAAATCCCTTCTTCAAAAGATCGCTGACTTGCACCTCGAGCTCTCGCTGCTCTCTTGGTGCCATACGACGAAGAGGCATCACTATAGGCCTGGCATCTTTTACCAAATCAATACGGAACTCAATCTCTCGGTGTGGTGGAAGTCCGGTCACTTCTTCGAAAACATCCGGATACTGGCCAACCACGGGCAAACCTGACAACTCACTATGCGGAATGTCGAGGGAGTTTAGAAAACTAGCCAATACCCCCTTACTGGGTAGACCACCAAACACTATCCTCCGCCCATCATCCGCTCTAGCTGTCACCAACAAGCCCTCACAGTCTACCACCACCCCGTGTCATTGGAGCCAATCTACTCCCAAAATAATGCCAAACCCAGTAAAGCCCAAAACAAAGCAATCACAAACAAACATGCATCCATGACTCGATAAGACCACATTACGACAAATCATGCTAAGGCTAGTCGAACCACCAATCGGGTTCGTCACTACTAAAGGTCTATCGACAATCTCGGGCTCCAATCCCAACCTATCTACCAGGTCACTAGATATGAAAGAACTGGAAGCTCCGATATCAAACAAAACTCTAACAGGAACATCGTAAACAGAAAGCATACCTTGAATGACGACATTCTTTCCCTTCTCCGCCGCAGTTGGGGCATTCGACGAAGAAGGAATAGCATTAAGAGCATAGGCTTTCACCATTTGCTTTTCTTTAGGGGGTTGTGGACACTTGTCCTTGTGATGTCCCATTTGGCCACAGTTGAAGCACTTCCTATCTGCTGGCTTTGCCCGACAATTACTAGCATAATGGCCCTTCTTACCACAGCTGAAGCACTCCACATCTTGCTTATTCTTTTTCTTTTGGCCATCCTTAGTCTGATTCTGCTTTCTCTTATTCTGGGAACCACCCTTGCCTTCACCACTTGCTTGTGGCTTTGGCTCACCTGCGGACGCAACCTCAGTCTTCGTCTTAGGGTAGAGACTTTCTGACCTCAATGCTTTCCCTACAATCGACTCAAACGACTCATCGATGTGGTTAATAAGTCTTTCCCCCAAGTACTGATCCAAACCAGTTATGAATTTCTCATTCTTTTTCTCGGCAGTATCAATAAGAGATAACCCATATTTTGACAAAGTGTCAAATTCGGCAATATACTCCGAGACAGCCCTGCCACTCTGTTTGAGCTCCAAGAATTTCTTAAACAGCACTGACTTCTGAGCAGCTGGAATGAACTTCTCGCTAAAGCGAGCTTTAAACTGCTCCCAAGTAATCTGATCTTCGGGAGTAGCTGCCTTTATAGCATTCCACCAATTCATTGCCCGCCCTTGCAGCTGACGGGACGCTAGCTTCCTCTTCATCGCATCTTCGATACCCAAATCCTCGAAGATACATTCGCAGCTATCCAACCAATCTTGAACATCCGTGGCCGACTCCGTTCCGTGAAACGACTTCCCACCAAGGCTAGTATAATCCTTATTCAACTTGGCGAAGTCGACCCTCGGCGCCTGCACTATTGGACCACCACCATTTCCACCATTGGGAGCTGCCCTTTGTACATCTCTAAGCATCTCTCTCATGAGGTCAGTAAACATCATCCTCATGTCAGCGGCATTCCCATTATTGGCTCCCCTACCGGTACCTCTAACATATCGGCTCATCGTCAATCTGAAAAAGGAAATGATTAACGACTCCATAGTGGTATTAGTGCAGTACGACTTCATCCTTATACTACTAAAAGTATATATATAGCTTTTAAAAACCAAAGTAATCACAAATACGCTCTCTCGTATACGTATCTTATCTCTCCCTGATAACTTCCCTAGGTTAACTACGCAACCTAGAGCTCTGATACCAAGTGTGACGGTCCGCCCCGCACCAGCCTGCATTTCCTCCGGAAGTGCGCTGTACACATGCCCAACTAGCACGGGACGGTCGTCATGAGAAAAGAAAGAAGAGAATGAACTAATCAAGGAACCTGTAGAATGTCTCACAGCGCATGGAATAAAATATAATAATAACATACTTGACATAAAACAGGTGAGACAGTGCATAAGCTGATAACTAATAATCAATGTCAACATCAGAGCAGCGGAAATCCAAATACAGCTTATTACAACTTTCCAAATTTACTGTCTCTAACATAGGAAAACTAAAGCAGAAGATGCACCACCAATGCCCAAGCAGTGATCTTCAACAACACAGGGAGAATAATAATATATATATTACGTGGAAGCCTCCTACTCGTCTCCGGATCATCTACCCGTGCATCACCAGCTAACCTGTCTCTAGTCTGCTCGTGTGAGCACCCAGAGTAATAAGAAGAGACATAAAACTCTGGGTCAGACATAAAGTCTGGTATGAGCGATAAGCATCTAAACAGAATAATAACAGGTATACTAAACCATACCTGAACCCGGACCTGCAACCAAAGAGTTAGTACCACATACCGTACAATGCTCTAAGGTGCCATAATGAATAGTGTAAGAATACGGGGGTGGGGTGTGTATGTCAAACAATCAAGCATAGCAACTATCCTCACGTCTCTCACTCAGTGCGTAAAGTATACGATATCTACCACTTTGGAACACTAGACAAAATGAGGTAACGACGAATCCCGTCTTGTAGAAACCCCGCTGTGACCAAGCCAAACACTTGGAGTCATGACCAAACATTTCAATGACCCACTTCATTGGTCGTAGCCCTTGGTTCTACCGATGCCATAATGGCCCTGAATCCGCCTTCGTACCTTCTACCATAGTGGTCCAAAGCTATAGACGTCGATAACTCCTTGGCATGCGTCCCGCAGCAAAGCCCAACCATGAAGCGAACTCGTTGATTCCCATCTAAATCTTGAGCTCTAACTTCTCATTTGGACTTCCTTTGCATCTCGGGTTTTGATCGAATTGGAGTGGGTCTTCAGAAGAGTTGTCGTGCAGCAGCAGCTCTAGGATTCTGTTCGGTTCGGTAGTCATCACCTTCATCGGTTCGGGTCGGTAGTCCACTTCGGGTCGGGTCGGTGTCTTCCTCCGGGTCGGGTCGGTTCAGTGATTCTCCCCCTTCAGATATCGGTTCGGTTCGGGTGTCTCTGCTTGAGTTCGGTTCGGAGGTAGTTCATCCGATCTGATTCCTTCTGTTTGACTTGTTTGCCTGCTCCGATCCGTCCTGTTCCCTTTCTCCGATCCGATCTGCTCTATTGCTCCGATCCGATCTTCTGTCCACTCCAACTCTAAGCAATGGCCTTCCTTCCTGCCAAGCTCCTTCCAGTGACAAGTCCCAATCCAGTTTGGATTCCCTTGGCCAGTTCACTAGTCCGATCCGACCCCTGCTCCGATCCGAACCGGTTCGGGACCTGCACTTTTCTGCAACTTTCCAGCGAGCTTTCTACGCCATTCGACGACGTTTTCGACCAATTTAACTATTCTAATCAATCATAAAACATACCATAGAGTCATAGCAATATGTAAGAGCAACCCCAAACATCAAACAACAATCCAAATGAATCAAAATAGATCAAAAGTGGCTAAAACCTCACATTTTCCTATAATCCTTCTTAATCATGTTTAAGCACATACTTAGTAAAACTTAATCAAATCGTCTAAATTTTCCAACAGAGGCATGAAATATTATTTAAGAATTTCTAAACATTTTTCCAGAATTTATTAGTGTATAAATTCGCTAATCTTCACTAATTACCCTTAATTAACTGTAATTAGTGTCAAAACGATGCTATCACTCACCTTGGCCACAACTAAAACCCCAAAACTGAAATATTCTCTAATTTGGCACTATTCCCAATCTTACACAACAGCTCTACCTCGGTTCTCGTGCTAATACTCCTTGATTTGATGTTTGCTAAGCCTAATCTTCAATTAGAAAGTGATTTTTGGGTGTTTTAGAGAGATTTAGAGAGTGGAGGCCATGGCTAGGTCAAGAGGAATGAAAGTGGCGGCTGGAAAATGTCTAAAGAAATATTTTCTAACCCTAATCAGCCCCTATATACCCCTAAACCCGAAATTCCCCTTGGGCCTAGCTGCTAATCACCCGCTTAAGCCC
Source organism: Allium sativum (assembly GCA_030737875.1). Lineage (NCBI taxonomy): Eukaryota > Viridiplantae > Streptophyta > Magnoliopsida > Asparagales > Amaryllidaceae > Allium > Allium sativum. The sequence continues at coordinate 171,501,141 of CM060912.1, forward strand.
AATTAAGCTGTTTTTCACCATCTGAAACTTGTTTCAGCCATATCTCCCAAACGGTGAGTCCGTTTGGCTATTGTGACCACTCTACGGAAAGAGAAACCATCATTCGGAGCCAATGGAAGTGGTTTCAGGTCAAAATTCCCTTCCAGTCAAAAGTTATGGCCAAAACAGTGCCAACTAGGGGTAAAATGGTCATTTAAAAATCGGGAAAAATCATGAACATGGGAAATGACCCCAATAGTCGTCCCCCAAAGTTACATGACCATACGACTTCGTATGTGAAAGAAATATATATTCTACGATCCTATGATGCGTAGAATGCGGGTCGTTACAGGACCTTTGGATGATTCAGGATTGGTTTGGGTGTTAAAATTGGTGGAGGCCAATGTTTGATTTGGTTTAGAGTTTTTACAAAAGTGAAATAAGAGAATGTAGAAGAAAATTCGTAGTGGAGAGTTTAAATGGTTATTGTAACTAACTTTTGGTGGGAAATAATTTTTGAAATCTAATAGTTATATGTTGATATATGCAAGTATGTATTTTGACATACTTACACTTTTTATTTTCTTTTTCTTATTTTTAATGTTATTCTTATATATATATTTATTTAATTATTATAACTCAAATAGTGAACAAATACCTAATTCTCTTCTAAATTTAGTAAATGTTGCTTCGTTTAATGGTTTTGTTAATATATCTGCTATTTGTTTATCTGTTTCCATAAATTCGAGTGAAATTTTCTCCTTGCTTACATTATCTCTTAAAAAATGATGTCATATATCGATATGTTTAGTTCTTGAATAATGAGTTGGATTTTTAAATATATTTATAGAAGTCATATTATCATAGTATATTGGTGATTTATTTATATTTAATCCAAAATCATATAGAGTTTGTTGCATATATATTACTTGTGAACAAGCCAAAGTAGCAAAGATATATTCTGCTTCAATTGTTGACAAAGATACAATATTTTGCTTTTTACTAAACCACGAGACAAGTGAATGTCCTAAGAAATGACATGTTCCACTAGTACTTTTACGATCAGATTTACATCCCGCATAATCAGTGTCACAATAAGAAACTAAGTCGAATGATTCATCCTTTGAATAAAATAATCCAAAGTCTGATGTATGCTTTGCATACCATAGAATACATTTTACAGCTTTTAAATGTGATTCCTTAGGCTGTGATTGATATATTGCACAGAGACATGCACTATGCATTATATCTTGTCTACAAGCGGTTATATATAATAGTGATCCTATCATTCCTCTATATAATTTTTGACCAACGTCTTTAAAAGTAACATCTTTACATAATGTTATATTAATCGCCATCGGTGTTCGTATCCCATTAGTTGTTGCTAATTTATTTTTATTAATTAGATCTCTTGTGTATTTTTCTTGATTATTAAATATTCCATTCTTTAATTGACGAATTTGTTAGACTAAAAATAACGTTAGATCTTGCATATGACTCATCACAAATTCTTGGGTCATAATATCTGAAAATTCTTTATTCATCTTATCGTTTGTTTATTCGAAAATTTTATTGTCAACATATTTTTGTACTAATTGTATATCCTTATTATTCTTTTTAATAAAGAAAGTATTATCTAATTTTCCTATTTCAAAGTTGGATTGTAATAAATAATTTCTTAATCTATCATACCAAGCCCTAGGAGCCTGTTTTAATCTATATAACGCTTTCTTTAACTTATATACGTGATTTGGAAATTTTTGTCTTCAAATAGAGGTGGTTGCTTTACATAAATGTCTTCTTTAACAAATCCATTTAGAAAAGCACATTTAATATCCATTTGATATAATTTGAAATTATTATGCTTTGCAAAGGCTAGTAAAATCCTAATTGCTTCTAATCTTGCTATGGGGAAAAAATTTCATCGTAATCCATTCCTTCTTCTTAAGTATAACCATGTGCTACTTGTCGTGCCTTATTTCTTATGACCTCACGTGTTCATTCATTTTATTTTTATAAACCCTTTTAGTTCATATTATAGTCTTATCCTCTGGTCTAGGTACAAGTTCCAATACATCATTCCTAGTAAAATGATTCATTCTTCTTGCATGGAAAGGATCCATGAATCATCGGAATATGCTTCCTTGGATTCTTAGGTTCAGTAGTTGAAATAAACGTAGAGTTACTCATATTATTTAATTGGTTACGAGTTCTAACGACGGATTCAATATCTCTTAAGATATTTTCTAAGGGATGGTCTCTAAGTAATTTAATTTGTTTATATGGTTGACTATGTTCATGATTTGTGTTATTAATTTCAATTTCACATTTATCCTCATTGTTTTGTGCTATACTTATATAATTTTCGTCAAACAATACGTTTAAGATTTCTTCTATAGTATTGGTTCTAGTATTGAAAACTCTATATGCCTTACTTCTCTCTGAATATCCAATAAATATTCCTTTATCAGATTTCGGGTCAAATTTATCTAAATTTTCCTTAGTATTAAGTATAAAACATTTACTTCCAAATATTTTAAAATATGACACTTTTGGTTTCTTATTATACAAAAGTTTATATGGAGTTTTATGAGTTAATGGTCTAATTGAAATTCTATTTAAAATATAACAAGTTGTTGCAACTGCATCAGCCCAAAAGTTTCTTGGTAAATTACTATCAGATAATATAGTTCTCGCATACTCTTGTATCATTCTATTTTTACGTTCAACTACTCCATTTTGTAGAGGGGTTCTTGGAATAGAAAATTCATGGGTTATTCCCTTTTTATTACAAAATTTTTCAAAATTTTTGTTTTCGAATCATCCACTATGGTCAGTACATAATGTTTTGATTTTTAAGGATAATAAGTTTTGAATTCTTTTAGATAAAGTTTTAAATTGATCAAAAGAATCACTTTTATTTTTAAGAAACAAAGTCCAAGTAAATCTAGAAAAATTGTCGACTATTAAGTAAACTTATCTATTATGATTTATCGATTGGGTTTGAGATGGACCAAATAAATCCATGTGAAATAATTCTAATGGTTTCGAGGTGGTATTTTCTTCTTTTGACTTGAATGAGCTTCTTTTTAATTTTCCGAATTGACAAGCATCGCATAAATTTTTAGCTTTAAATTTCATTTTGGGTAATCCCCTAATTAAATCTAATTTAGAAATCCTAGAGATGTGTTTGAAATTTATATGATCAAATCTCTTATGCCAGATCCAGGGATCACTTGTACTAGCCATAAGACAAAATATCATTGGAGATTTTCATACTCAATATATAGATATTTTTCTTTCTATCTCCTTCGAATATTACTTTTGAATTCCAATCTTCTATAAAACATTTATCTTTCTCAAAGTTTATTTTATAATCCTTATTACAAAGTTGACTTATACTTAGTAAATTGTGTTTTAGATTCCTAACTAATAAAACATCAGAAATAGTAGGAGTTACAGAATTACCGACATTGCCTATCCCAATAATGTATCCTTTAGAGTTGTCTCCAAAGTTCTCCGTTCCACCATCTTCATATACCAGATTAGTTAGTAATTCAGGATTTCCCGTCATATGCCTTGAACAGCCACTATCCAGTATCCATTTGTCCTTTTTTATTTCCACTAATTGTCCTCTAGAATTTGAATTCTCAATAGCCATGTAACACATTATTTCAGAATTTGAATTTTCAATAGCGACCTTTTCAGAATTTGAATTTTCAATAGCCATCATTTTGGTATTTGAATTTCCAACAGCCACTTTACTCATCTTTTCAACTTTTGAATTTCCAAAAGTCATATAACAAATCTTTCCTGTATTGGACAATATTTTTGTAGATCACTTGACTTTTTAACACGATATATGAAGACTCTTTCAACATTGGTACAATGCATGAATTGACACTAGTGTTAAAAATTATTTCAAAATTTGCCATTAAAAAAATAATCAAATTATGAACTTTTTTAAAGACCTTGCTCTAATACCAATTGTTAAGGATTATGGAATGGAACGATAAGGCAAAATTAACACTTGAGGGGGGTTGAATAGTGTTTTTTTAGAAGTTTAACAAAATCTAAAACTTACGTAACAACCCGAATTCCGCCAGACCGAATTTTTTTCAAAATTCGAATCTATCAAAACTCGTGTTGGTTTGATTTTTTATCCTGCAGAAAAGACAGAGATATAAAATATATCAGAGATCAGAAAAACATCTCACAGCGGAATGGATAAAATATAATGTAATCAAAATATATCCTTACCATAGTAATAATACTACCTAACCAGTACCCAAAGCTATCATATTTCTACCAAAAATCTATCGTGTGAGTATGTTATGAGCAGGGGGTCAGTACACAAGTTCTGCTGACTGGATTTAAACTATACATTTTGGATAATCCTACATATACTGTTCAGTTACATTTTCTTGCCTATTAGGTTACTTGGGTTATCAGCACTCAAGGCTTACACACACGTCGTACCCATTTACTTCCCAGTGGATTAACCTAATACAATATATATGTAGCTACTCCCACCCAATATGGAGGTACACCTCATGGTACCCCACTCGCATAGTCTCAACCGTAATGCCACAAAAATGTACGTAGTCCCTCATCCTACTTCGGGGTGACGTACATATTTCTATATAACGATGTTACGTTCCGTATATATCTTCCATTACTACGCTAAATAAGCGTACGGACTGCCACCTTCGACTGAATCAGATTCCATCACAGATTAATGCCCTCTAGTCTATGATACACCACCCAGAGAAGACATGCATGTATCTAGACTTTCCCACATACATATCATCAATCGTATTTGATGCTTTGACCTCACATAACCTCTAATATGCACCGAGTTCCGTGGCATGGCTATACAAGAAACACGGAACTCGATCGGGAACTTTTCCATATCTGTACAGGACCGCCTTTAAGAGCCTCAAAATATCAATATCCTTCAGGTTTGTTTTTCATGGTGGCTATGGCCCCACCTCGGCCGTCCCTCAATGAGTAAAGACTACAAGAGCAAAGCGACTTGCCCCTAACAAGTAACCTAAACATCTAGTTGGCGTCTCCCCTCAACCACCGTGCTTCGATAGTGAAAGGTGGATGGCATCTTGGGTTTAGATCAAGTCTTTTCGCATCCCACTGGCTGCCGATGACGGGGAACCCAACAATCTACTATCCTTGTTGGTCATGACCCCTACCTCCCTGTTGAGGCGATCGTTGAATCACCCTAGTGTCATCTCTTCACATCTTTCTAACTACAAAGCTACTCTTGCAGTCAAGTCTACTCACTGGGTAGTTACGCACAGACCCAAATTCTATAATGCACATCCCGAACATTGCACCACCATAGAGGACTACCAGAGGCACCTTCCACGTCTCAGGAAGCCGCGTGCTTCGCCTTCCAGTCCTTTGAAGCCGACAGAATAATCAGATGAACATGCGCTCCCTTCGTGCCTCATGACACCACGATGATCTACCCCGTTGGGTTATTCACCTCCAAATGTGCGGATTGGTATAAGAGCCTCATTTTAATATGTTATTAGACCCTATGTCTAAACATTCTTTTATGCACTTGCTTTACAACATCAGGTTTCCATTTAACTTGGTTATTCCCATTCACATTGACTTCTTATTCAAGTTACCAAGTTCCTCTTGCTTATTAATTTCAGTCATATAACTTTACCCATTTAAGCTTATTAATAAGCCTACAAAATATTATTCTCTAGATTGTGATCCAAGGTCTGAAATCCACAATCCCATTATATTCTTATTTGATTCAAGGTTACAACAACATGTTCTACTTAATATGTAATTAAGTATATCTCAATTCACATGTTTTCTACTTAACACGTAACTTATCATTTATGATTAAATATAACTTATTTCTTTTCATAAGTTGCCTCATTCTTTCTTATTTAATCATAATTCCCTCTTATATTGTAATTACAACTTATCCTTTTTTACTTATTAACTTAGTTATCTTAACTTAGGTTTACTAATAAGATTCCATCCCATAAATATAATTTATGTTGACCTTATAATCATATTTCAGATTCTTGTTCTCACAAATAACTTAATTTACAGTTAAGTACAACTTATTTTCTTACATAAGTTATTCCATCCCTTTTATCGTTTATTATAACCTAAGTTATAATTTCCGCTTGTCCCTAGGACAAGCCTACCTGTTAAATAACATTCTCATTAATGTAACTTAACTATAATAGGTTATTATCATTCGCCGTTCATTCCACTTCCTTTAGTGTTTTATTTATCTTTCATTCATTTCCATTCATTTTCATCAATCACGATTAGTTCCATTTATCTCTATCTTTTATATTCATATATTTATATATATGCTTATGTACAAGACCTCTCACATTAAGCCTACCACTTGTGGATGCTGGATTTGCCGAGCGGTTCTGGGTAGACTTTCTTCCAGAAGTTGACTTAACCTCGTGTCTTAGCACCGTTACATGTTTTTTTAACGCACTAGACCCCTCACACTAAATTAACAACTTGTGGACGCTAGATTTGTTAGGCGGTTCCGGGCAGACTTCTACCATAAGTTGAATTTAATCTTATGTCTAGGTGAGTTACAGTTTTCTATATACTGTAAATTTAGGCATATTATTCTTTCCACATTTTTACTGCAACCTATTTTACATGTCATCATATTATGCCTAGTTTACGTCATGTGTTCTTCCTAACATATAATTAATTTTGTCACAAAGTAACATTGATCGCCAAATCCTGTAATTATTCTAATTTAACATGTAGTGATTCCAATTTCTATAATTAAGGGTTCAAGTACATAAATGTCACCCGTTAACATGAAATTAGAACAATAGTAATCCCTACACATATATTAACAAGTTTATATTTCAACATATGAACATTTTAGCACATTAAACGTTTCAACATATGAATTTCTAACATACTAATATTTCAAGAAAATAGTGTGAAGGACAAAATTAACAAAAAAAATTATCCATAAGGACAAGTGGTAAAAAATTAACACAACGACAAACTTTAGTGTAAAGTATGAAATGATAATGGGTCTTCGAATTCTCCCTTTATACTAAAAAGTGTCCTTATGGTTAAAATTTTAGCCTCTTGTCCTTATGGATATTTTTTTGTTAAGTTTGTCCTTATGCCTAAAAATCCCTTAATATTTTAACATATTAATATCTCAACATGTCATATTAGCATTTCAACACTTTTAATCATTATAGCAGATTTTCATTACAGGTTAACGGGGAATGTCAAACGATAATATATCATTATATAAAATGATATAACTTAAATTCGCTCACCTAAATTGCCTTCCAATTCCTGAACTTGGTCCAGATCTAGCATTCCATGGTTTCCCCTAACTGGATTTAGAATCTAACAATCATGGATCCACAATTCTTACTTAAAGGAAAAAGGAAGAAAGAGGAAAAAATTGAATAGACCAGATCTAATAATTTACCTTACTTCACATATGATTTTGTACACTTTCTTATTAATATTCATTCTTTTCCTCTAGATCTTGATTCGTAATTTCCCTAAACTAATTATCTTATTTTTCTAAAGAGATTTTAGGAGGAGGAAGAATGGCAGAGCTTAAACGTTGTCTCAGAGAATGTGAGATTTAGGCTAGGCTCTACTACCTATTTATAGGTGTTCAGGATCTTATCGTACACGCAGCGCTGAGTCAGCATTGAACCCAGTTAAGAAAACTGTCCAGATACGTTAATGAATCTTCCCAGATCTGGGGGGTGTCGACCCCAGTGTCGACTCCCATACAGGGGTGTCGACCCCCCCATGGTTCCTGCGAGCTGTTTTGGCACAAAAGTTTGAATTTCGAATGTTTGAATTTCTGAAAATTATTTAACTATTATATTCACATGTCATCTTCTTATACGTATACAAATCTTCTAGTAACCATTTTACGCATATACATATACGACAACTTTCATTCTGATTTCAAAATTCAAACGGTGTTGTATCGTTATTTAATTCTTACCATATTTATGTGATTGTGGCCTTGTTTTGAATTCACATGTCATCTTCTTATACGTTTAAATCAATTATTCGTATTTGATTATTTATTTTATATTGATTTGGACAGTCCAGTATATAAAGATTTTGCATATGCGCCTTGCAAACGTATATTCGAAGTTTTAATATACTGGATAGATATTGATTCACACTCTAGTTGCCCGGAGATGATTCTGATGATTGCAGCTACATCATCAGAATTAGTGTTCGAGTGTCGAAGGTGTGATATTTATATATATCCTATTGACTGGTATGAGAACCAAAATTAGATAGGGCCTGTTGTTGTGATTTGGCATCAAAAATATTATTTTTGACTATATATCAAAGTTATGAATTTGAAAAGCTAATCAACTAATTGATTGATGGTTGTGTTGTTTGATTATTGTATGATTAATAAAATTTGTACCATTAAGCCAAATTGAATCAAACGGTGAATTGTATTGAAATTTAGTCGCATTTTCTTGCATATACATGTACTTACATTGAACAGGTCATAGCAAGTAGGCTAGAGCAGAAGAATAAAATTTGTTTGCCCGACAAATAGGTACATGTTTACCATAATTTACTGTTTTGTTTGGGTGATGATGATTTTATGAGCCGATTGGCTAGCCGCTTGGCTTTTTCTTTTTCTTTTTGAGATCAGAGGGCCTATATGGCAATTTCGGGATTTTCCCGTGCTCCCGGTGCAAAGGAGGTTATGGCGAAATTTTTCGAAAATTTAGGGTGTTAGCCAAATTTTTGAAAAATTTGAAACGTTCTTAGAAACTGAAAAGTTGAAGAACTTAGGCCGCAGTCAAAACAAGGAAAGTTGAGTTGATTTGTGAAACAACTTTCGGCTTCGTTCCATTTCGGGGACGAAAAGTTTTAAGTGGGGGAGATTGTAATAACCCGGAAATCTGGGCCAGTTTAAAATTTTTATTTTGGAAATTTTAGCGAATTTTGATTATTTAAAATTAATTATTGTAAATAATATCGACGAGAAATTTATTTTAGATATAATTCAAACGTATATATTCGTTTGGATCGTTGTTAGAATATAAATATTTATTTATATATATAAAAGGAATTGAAAATGGCGCGGTAGTTCGATAATTCAATTTCAAACTTCAATTGAATGTACCGGGTGCAAAATAAACCGGATTTTAGTGAAACAAAAAATAATGGAATCTAATTGATAATATCTTTCCAACGAATCCGAAAAATCAAAATTTCATAGTGGGAATCAAAAGATATGTCCAACTGAAAATTCTGAAGAGTCGCTATAGAATTCAGGCCCTTAAAAATGGAAATTTTGCAAACGACCACGGTTTTCAACGAAACCAATTTTGTTGGATCCGTGATGTGAAGTTATTGCTAGATTCCAAATTTCATAATTTTTCAATCAATATGTGAGCGTGGCAAAGGAAAACGTGTTTGACCAGTTTTAGTTGATTTTAATCGACTGGAAAATGGCCATTTTTCAAACGGTCTCAGAATTCGATGAAATTAGTTTTGTTAGGACCGTATCGTCAATACGAAGCTAGAAAATATTTTTTTGGAATTTTTCGAGTTAGTGTGTGACCCCAGTAAATTGAAATGCGTGTTCAAACTCAATATATAGCGTTATATGTTGATTTTGACGGAAACTGATCGAAAGGATCGAATCAGCCTGCGATACATATGCCATTGTGTTCGGAATGAGGGTGAAACGGTATGGACGGCAGGCGGTGGGGCTCATTTAGAGGTTGTATGAAAAAGTCAACTTTCAGAAATTAAATAATTAAAATAATTAAAAATAAAACCCCCTTTTTCCTATCCTATACCTTGCCCCCCCCGTTTCATCATTCAGAAAAGAAAGAAAGAAAGAAAAAAAACCTAAACTAATCGCGCCCCCCCCATCAGCGACGCCACCGCGTCGATCGACCCCCCTCCTCCTCTGCCGCGATCGAGACCCCTCCCCCTCCTATGCCGCGATCGAGACACCCCATCCTCTGCCGAGATCGACACCCCCCTTCCTCCTGCTGCCGACCGAAGCCCCCCCCTCCTCCTCTGCCCCGATCGAGACCCCCCTTCCTCCTGTTGCCGACCGAAGACCCCCCCTCGGAAAAATCCGATACAATGTAAGTTTCTTTTATTTTTATTTTTAATTTGGTTTATTTAATTGTCTAGGTTATTTATTTATAAAATTAATTAGTTTGTTAGAGATAAAAATATGATTTTGATATTAGTAGACAATTAAAAATATAATTTTTATATGATAGGCGTAGGAAAAATATAATTTTTACATGATAGAAAGAATAAAAATTCGATTTTTATCATATGTGGAATATAGAAATATAATTTTAATATGAAGAAAAGGTTAATAATATAATCTTTTATATTGTAGAGGTATAAAAATATAATCTTTTATAATGTAGAAGTATAAAATTATAATCTTTTATTAAATAAAGACATGATTTTTAATGTGGATAAAAGATATGATTTTTATATTATAGAGAAAGTAAAAATTCGATTTTTATATATTGAATAGCATAGTAAAAATCCGATTTTTATATATTGAATAGCAAAGTAAAAATTCGATTTTTATATATTGAATAGCATAGTAAAAATTCGATTTTTATATATTGAATAGCATAGTAAAAATTCGATTTTTATATATTGAATAGCATAGTAAAAATTCGATTTTTATATATTGAATAGCAAAGTAAAAATTCGATTTTTATATATTGAATAGCAAAGTAAAAATTCGATTTTTATATATTGAATAGCGAATTAAAAATGTGATTTTTATATATGTAGAGAATACGGGCAGTGAAAAGTGACAAGAAGCAAGAACGGCGAAGATTTCTACCTAAGAAGAATCGTGGGATTGGATTAGCTAATCTGTGAGAACTTCTCACCTTAATTTTATTTTTCTAGTTATAAATATATACTAGGATGCAGACGGTGTTTAGTAGCACCCGACACCCGTCGTCCACGGACCATGGACGGCTTGTATGCTTGTTTGTTTGATTTTGATATGTAGTTGATTGTGTGACGTGATGTGAAATGAAATAAAACATTTATATACTGAAATAAAATATTTTATAGTGGATAATATTCTATAGTTAAAAAATAAAATTTTAACGTATATATGAAATGAAATAAAATAAACAAATCGGACGATTTGTTTATATACACACATTTGACTGATATTGATTAGGGCGATAAATTTTACACATCGCCCAACTGCACAAATAAAATCTGTGTTTGATTGTTTGAATCCCCACACGGGTATTGGGATGATGGATGACATACACTAATCCCAATAATTAGTTGTATGTCGGTCGATCGATTGATTGACAGACTGTTATAAGCGTTAGATATTTATATTTGATGCTTATACAGTGTAGAATGCACTTTGGATGATGGTTGATTATTTTTCATTGTTGATATATACATGTGTTGTAGAAAATCCATATAATTAACATTATATGGTAATTGATTGGGCCTCATTCCAGTTTAGAAAAAGAAATATTTGAAATGGAAATATTTGAAATGGAAATATTTGAAAAAGTAATATTGGAAATAGAATATTTGAAATAGAAATATTTGAAAAAGGAAATATTTGAAAAGAAATATTTGAAATAGAAATATTCGAAATGGAATATTTGAAAATATGAATATATGAAGCCGTGTTGACTAGATTTACGCCATTTTGACGTGAACGATATTTATATCAATTTTATTCATTTTATAACGAATATCGAAAGTTATTTCAAAATTTGAAATTTTGAAAAGAATTGAAATTCGAATTAAATTGAATCGAAATGAATTCAAATTGAAATTGAATAAAAGTGAATTCGAATTGAAATTGAATAGAAATGAATTCGAATTGAAATTGAATAGAATTGAATTCGAATTTAAATCGAAAGGAATTGCATTTGAATTAAATTGAAACTGAATTGAAATCAATTTGAAATGAATTTAAAACGAATTTATATTGGAATATTCAATTTTGATTTGAAATTGAATATGAAGTTGAGACCGTTTTGAAAATGAATTTAAAACGATTTATAAAGCACGTTTTAAAAGGAAATCGACGAAGTATATATTATATAAATTATATATATAATATAATGGCCTGAATAGAACGCGCCGCGACAGTTCGCGAATTTCGACCATTGACTTCGAATGGATATTGCGGGAGATCCGACCGTCAGATTCTCTTGAAGCCGGAACCGTTGGGTTCATATCGAAAAGAGCTTTCTAACGAATATTAGAAATTTGAAATCTAACGGTTGGATTTGGAGTTATGTCCAAATCAAATTTGGAAAAGGTCGTTATAAATGCAGTTCGATGGCCGTTGATGGAAATCGACTGTACAGGCCTTGATAAAATTATTAAAAATATCAATAATTCGGGTAAAATCATAAGAAATGATTTGTGAAGAATTAGGATGAAAAACTCCATATTTGAAAAGATAAAAATAGATTTTTATCAAAATGAACTAGTTTTGAACTAGAATAGTATTTTATTTATTTTTAAAAATAAATAAATTGGATTTGAAATGGTTTTGAAAATAACCAGAATTTCCAATAATTGCATTGGAACGGATTTGAATCGAAATTGTCTTCGGAATATTTCTGTAACAACCCGAATTTTAACAACGTGTTAAGATAAGAATCAAGGCAGAATTAAATGTTAAAATCTGAATCAGGGAAAACGGGTTGCGCCATTGCGTTTGTCTCGGAAAAATACGCGAAATAGAGTCCGAAATTTCGTAAATCGGAGTCCGTATGACCAAGATATGGCCTCGCAAAGTTTCACGAAAAATTCAAATTCGAAAACAGATTCAAAATTTTCAAAATTCAGAGTAGGCGGGAAAAATCCCGCCCAGGCAGGTCGACAGGGGGGTCGACACTAGGGTCGACCTCCCCCCCAACCAGGTCGACTCTAGAGTCGACCTGGGGGTCGACCTGGGTGTCGACCTCCCTGGTCGGCCAGGTCGGCCTGGTGCACCTGTTTTGGCTCCTGGGTCCTGTTTTAAAGGCTTGTGACGATTTTTGAGGGCTTGGATCTATCCTAGGGTTAATCTAACGGCCTAAACTACTCCTAATCTCTATAAAAAGACCCCGAAGCCTACCCTAAACCCTCACAAATCACACATGCCACGAAGTGCTGCCCAAATGCCAAGTGATCATGGCCTCCATCTCCAATTCCTACAGACTATGCATTCAAATCGGGTTCAAATCAAAAGGTGCAAGCTTTCTACACCAAATCGAGGAGGGATCAACGTTGCTACGCAAATTCCATGACGATTCTTCAACAAAGGAGCCACCTTTCTTCGTCAAGATGATGCATGATCCTTTCCTAAGCCTCGCTATGTAAGTTCTAGCTACTTCTAGATCTAAACGGTAGTCTTAATGATGGCATGGAATAAAACGAGATTAAACTAAGTATGCTAGCCTATATGAACCTTGTCATGCCTTTTTTGCTTGAACCTACGACTTTTGGCTATGTTTAGTGATTAGATCATGCTATTCATGTTATGATTAACCTAGTTTACCTTGCAAGTTTGAATCTTTATCTATGGAATGCTAGCATGAACCTTTGGGAACCATTTGACTTGTGAAACATTGGCAAAGATTTGTCTTTGGGGCTTATGCATGTAAATGAACCCAAACCCCTTATGTATCATTCATGTTTGTGGCCAAATTCACTTATGATACTATGCATGTTTGTGGCCAAATCCCCTTATGAAACTATGAATGCTTGTGGCCAAATTCCCTTATGATACTATGCATGCTTGTGGCCAAATTCACTTATGATACTATGCATGTTTGTGGCCAAATTCCCTTATGATACTATGCATGTTTGTGGCCAATATGTTGGCATAATACCCTACTATGTGACTCGCTTCCACTTGGGTTGGAAATACGTTTGGGTAGCTTAGGAAAAACGTGGGTATGACATGAAAAACTTAACATGGGGCTTACATGAGAACATGACATTCATTATACATTTAAATATGGTCATGACACGTGGGAAAAAATGGAACTTGAACTAGACATGGGTGGGTTGTAAGTGTAAAAAGACACTAGACCAAACATGAAAGTGGCCAACTCGAGGTTGGGTTGAGTTTGTAGCATAAATCTACCCGGACCCGCCCGGCTTAACTAGTGGCTACAAACAATAGGATCCAATGTGAGAAGTTGGTCATGTCGCGCTTAAGACCCGAGGTTAGACTAGGTTGTTGTGTAAAACTACCCGGACCCGCCCGGCTTAACTAGTAACCACAACAAGGTCGAATGTGAGAGGTTGAGAGTGCATTAATTAAATTAATGCCACATGATAAGGTTAAGCAAATTTAACTAATGACACTTAACCGATATGACACGAATGGGTAGGTTAAGTGGGACCGGGCTTGATTTCTTAATGACACTTAACCATACAAGACAATTAGGGGATGGGGTTAAGTAATTTACGCTTAACTAATCCGGCTTGGTAATTAGATGGGGTTAAGTAATCCACACTTAACTAATCTAAACACGGTAAATTCGATGAGGTTAAGTAATCCATACTTAACTAATCTAACACGGTAATTAGATGGGGTTAAGTAACTTAGACTTAACTAACCTAAAACACGGTAATTAGATGGGGTTAAGTAACCTTCACTTAACTAATCTAAACACGGTAATTCGATGGGGTTAAGATAAACGCTTAACCAATCTAAACTTGGTAATTCAATGAGGTTAAGTAACCAATACTCAACCAACTTAACACGGTAATTTAATGGGGTTAAGTAACTTATACTTAACCAATTATACATGATGATTTGATGAGGTTGAGTAACCTCTACTTAACCAAACTAATAGGTGGACCTGATAGGGTTAAGTCACAAGACCTTTTAAAATTAGGCTTAACCATTGTAATACGATTAGTGGATGGGGTTAAGCTAACCCATACTTAACCAATCCGACTCGATAATCTGATGGGATTAAGATAATCTATGCTTAATCAATCTAACATGATAATCTGATAGGGTTAAGACAAATAAATACTTAACCAATTTGACTTGATAGGGTTAAGTCATGAGCTTCTTGGTACACTTAACCAACTTGTAGGGCTAAGCCTTGAACTTGAGTACTTAGCCAATCTGACATGATTCGTAGGAGGGTTAAGTCATGAACTTGGATAACAACACTTAACCCATTTGACAAAACCCTAGCTCAGGGGACTAGGTTGGAAATCGTAGTTAACAAGGATAGCGGAAAGAGGAGCTAAGTGGTAAACCTTAGTTAAGGGTAACTAAGTAATAATTCTTAGCTAAGGACATGGGACTAGTTCATAAAGAGATGAGTAACCTGATACGGTAGGTCATCGCTTAGTATACGAGGAGGAGCAACTTATCTGACTTGGATAAAAAGCTCCGGCGAATTGGGTGACGAAGCGGTAGCTTCGGGGTACGTGAGGGTACTCTTGGTATCCCTCTGTGAGGTGGCAGGTGGTCCATGAAACCCGACCTCACAGAGGTTAAGGTCTGCGATAGAAGAGCCAAGAGTATGCCTTGGTTGCTATGCGAGCGACCTAAAGACTGGGATGGATTAGCATGGAGTCGACGATACTTGATTTTTCCCTGGATAGCACGTCGCCGACTACCTACCATCTTTAGTCAATCGTGCGCGAACGGAAAGGCAGAGAACTCCCAACAGACCATGTTCTTGCTATCGAGTCATGGGTGAGGTTGGCCCATAGGAAAGTGGGGCTATAGTGGGGCTGGGATGTAGTTCTCATACATGATTTTTCTTGGATTGCCTTTCAGTATTTGAGGGAGGGGTCACGTGGGGCCATATCCACGGATACAAAAACATACCTTGATATCTGCATGAGCAGACGACTTAAAGCTCCCGACCGAGTTCCGTATTTCTTGATTTGTCCTGGCACGGAACTCGGATGGCACATTGAGATACATGTGCGCCTAGACATGGGAAACGATTCACGATACATACGGGGGGTAAAGGGAGCGGTTGACGGGTGGCATAATCCCTAGTGGCCCTAGGTGGCCTGAACCCAAACCGAGACACAGGGACGTTCATTAGGTATCATAATCCCTAGTGGTCCTGGGTGGCATAAACCCTAAGTGAACACGCGATAGTTCATGGTAAGAAAACATAACTAGATCAAGGGTAGCAGTCCAAAACAACTTCAAGGATAAAATGGTACTATGTTGAGGTGGTATAGATTTACATGGGAAAGCCCGTACGGCCTACGGCAAAGGACTGAACTTATACATGGAAAGAAACATACGAGTTGGGAAAACCTACATATGCTATATATTAGGTTGACATGGACCATTACATGACATTGGGTAAGGGACATTCATAGTTAACACATGACGTGGGTTGGGATACTAGTACGAGAGGTGCAGAGCAAATATACATGATAGATACCGTGGGATGTTATACATGATAGATACCTTGTGATAGTATACTTGATAGAAACCTGATGATGTGATACCTTGATTCTTGACACCGTAGTTTATCATGATACCTTAGTTTACCTTGCTACAGTAGTTCATCCAGTTATCTTGGTTTAGCTTATCTATCTTGTTTGTCATCCTTATGTTTACTTTCAGTTTATGCATGTCATGTTACCTTTACCTGTTTTTATGCTGGAAGTAGATAGGACTTACCAGTCTTTATCACTGACCCCGTTTTCTTTCTCCTCTTTGTCTTCCGTCCCCCCCCCCCCCCCCCCCCCCCGCCCAGGTTTTCAGGGAGGAAACACTGTTATTTAGTTCGGACTTCCTCTGCTTGAAGGTCATCATGCATGGCTTGGACTTTTCTTGGCTATGGCTACCTTACTATTTTATTTGGGGAATAATTTATGAAAAGGTTTATGCTTCTTTACTATTGCAAGGCAGGTTTTGATGTATTCTGATGTAAAAGGCTTTAGACCTTATTTTATAAGGTAATGAAATTTGTTTTACTTCCGCTGTTATATATATATATGCTCTGTCTTATAATATTTCTGTGCATGTTTACCTCGATAACGCTTCACCAAACCTAGTGCATTCCCTTTGTGAGTGACCCTAGCGGAGGTGGGGTGTTACATTTGGTATCAGAGCAGAAGGTTACCAGACTGGGCAAAAGTTTTTACAACCTTCTGAAAACTATTTGAAAAACCGTTTACAAAGAAGCATTTTTCAAGAAAATTTTGTTTTTAAAGGCTATTCCCCAAAAGCCATTAGCACCATCCTTTGTTTCCTTGATTGAACCTCTTTTCCTTTCTTTCCTCCATCTGTAGTCACAGTAGTTTTAACTGCGACTAATCCTTGTCTAGCTACGTAAGTGTTTTCCCGTGCAATGGAGGAAGTTCTCGAGAGACCTGTTACCGAAGTTATAAGAAGGGATAATAAGAGCAAGGATAAAGGACACGAGCTTAAGAATAAGAAACTTGTTGGTATGGCTTGATCCACAAAGGAAGATATGGACAAGATCAGCGAGAGGGCAATGGTATGCTCTCATTTCTAGCGTACCTAAGAGGAATGGTACCGTTTCTGTTAAAGGCTTAGCCTTTCTTTTCTATCGTCCCGTCTAGACTTTGTTTTGATCATCGCATCATTTAAGTCTGCTTCGATAGTTAAGTCTCTGCACCTTAGTACTAGCACGGTAGAAGATCCCACTTTAGTCCCAAAATCTGGTTGGAGAGTCGGTCCATTTATTCATGACTTGTTGGATTTGAGAACGTCTATGCCAAGTGTTGAGATTAGAAGCAATGCTTCTATTGTTGAGCTATCGATGGATTCTAAGGGTAAAGTGGTTATCCAATAAGGGGTACCATTCTCGGTTTTGAAAAGAGGGTAGTCAGACTCTTGGCTTGCTTTGGTAATACCTTCGAAGTCTCGTGTAACCTTTTGGGTTCTGTCATGGTTAGTTACTTAGAATCTCTTGATGCATTTATTGGAAATCTCTGATCCAATCGAGTAACGTCCGCCAATAAGACGGATGGTTCATTCCGCTTGAGCATGGGTTATGAGAATCGCCCTAGTAAGTGCACATGTTAACATGGATTGGCATCGGTAAACGAGATCCAGAATTCACTAGTGAATTTTGGAGAGCTTGCATGAGTACGCAGATATGTTTGAACCGAGCATACTAGGGAAAGAATAAGTGAAAGTGAAACGAGAAGCGACAGTGAAATGAGTTCCTACTCATACCTTGGAAATAGGAATCAAGGAGCTACGAAAATCATGAAGTCAAAGGTGGTCAAGGCACACTGGAATTAAGCTCAAGGAAATGCGGCCTAAACGCACGCATCATATCTCTTTAAGAGTATATCATTGATCCCTGGTTTTCCTGTAGAGCTTGCTTGCACGCTATCGCTTGGTGGATATCCTCTCGGTCCTATTTCTGTTGCAAACCCCGTAAGGAGTTTGTCTTGTTTATCTCCTCGATCTTATCTTGGGAACCTTAGATAGAACTCTATGGATGTGAACATGTATTTGAAACATGTTATGATTGATATGGTTGCAAATGGTTGCAAGTAGTTGCTCGTGGATGCGCGAATACACATTAGATACTAGATTGATGCAGTCACGTTTCATGTTGCATATGCACGAGTATTTATACTTGTTTATGGATGAAATTGAATGTGTTATCATGCGGATGTTGCATATGAATGAATGTTTGTGCACGCATATAGTACTTATATGACTAGGACTATTTGCATACTTGTTGGACTCATGGCACTAAACATATTTTGCATTAGAAAGATCATTCAGGCTTGATCATTAGCATTAGCTAATGAGCATATACACACACGTTTTGCATATGTTCATATGGCATTAGAAATCATCTAAGGACAATGTTTGCCTATGGATGATGTTTTGAGTAGATGGATGATTGATGGTAGGATGCGTTCTTCCTAACTTGGAGATTTCGGGAACGAAATCCTTAAAGGAGGGGAGAATGTAACAACCCGAATTTTAACAACGTGTTAATACAAGAATCAAGGCAGAATTAAATGTTAAAATCTGAATCAGGGAAAACAGGTTGCGCCATTGCGTTCGTCTCGGTAAAATACGCGAAATAGAGTCCGAAATTTCGTAAATCGGAGTCCGTATGACCAAGATATGGCCTCGCAAAGTTTCACGAAAAATTCAAATTCGAAAACAGATTCAAAATTTTCAAAATTCAGAGTAGGCGGGAAAAATCCCGCCCAGGCAGGTCGACAGGGGGGTCGACACTAGGGTCGATCTCCCCCCAACCAGGTCGACTCTAGAGTCGACCTGGGTGTCGACCTCCCTGGTCGGCCAGGTCGGCCTGGTGCACCTGTTTTGGCTCCTGGGTCCTGTTTTGGAGGCTTGTGACGATTTTTGAGGGCTTGGATCTATCCTAGGGTTAATCTAACGGCCTAAACTACTCCTAATCTCTATAAAAAGTCCCCTAAGCCTACCCTAAACCCTCACAAATCACTCATGCCACAAAGTGCTGCACAAATGCCAAGTGATCATGGCCTCCATCTCCAATTCCTAGAGACTATGCATTCAAATCGGGTTCAAATCAAAAGGTGCAAGCTTTCTACACCAAATCGAGGAGGGATCAACGTTGCTACGCAAATTCCATGACGATTCTTCAACAAAGGAGCCACCTTTCTTCGTCAAGATGATGCATGATCCTTTCCTAAGCCTGGCTATGTAAGTTCTAGCTACTTCTAGATCTAAACGGTAGTCTTAATGATGGCATGGAATAAAACGAGATTAAACTAAGTATGCTAGCCTATATGAACCTTGTCATGCCTCTTTTGCTTGAACCTATGACTTTTGGCTATGCTTAGTGACTGGATCATGCTATTCATGTTATGATTAACCTAGTTTACCTTGCAAGTTTGAATCTTTATCTATGGAATGCTAGCATGAACCTTTGGGAACCATTTGACTTGTGAAACATTGGCAAAGATTTGACTTTGGGGCTTAAGCATGTAAATGAACCCAAACCCCTTATGTATCATGCATGTTTGTGGCCAAATTCACTTATGATACTATGCATGTTTGTGGCCAAATCCCCTTATGAAACTATGCATGCTCGTGGCCAAATTCCCTTATGATACTATGCATGCTTGTGGCCCAATTCCCTTATGATACTATGCATGTTTGTGGCCAAATTCCCTTATGATACTATGCATGTTTGTGGCCAATATGTTGGCATAATACCCTACTATGTGACTCGCTTCCACTTGGGTTGGAAATACGTTTGGGTAGCTTAGGAAAAACGTGGGTATGACATGAAAAACTTGACATGGGGCTTACATGAGAACATGACATTCATGATACATTTAAATATGGTCATGACACGTGGGAAAACATTGAACTTGAACTAGACATGGGTGGGTTGTAAGTGTAAAAAGGCACTAGACCAAACATGAAAGTGGCCAACTCGAGGTTGGGTTGAGTTTGTAGCATAAATCTACCCGGACCCGCCCGGCTTAACTAGTG
Organism: Allium sativum; assembly: GCA_030737875.1. Classification (NCBI taxonomy): domain Eukaryota; kingdom Viridiplantae; phylum Streptophyta; class Magnoliopsida; order Asparagales; family Amaryllidaceae; genus Allium; species Allium sativum. Next base: position 171,521,629 of record CM060912.1, read on the forward strand.
GCTACAAACAATAGGATCCAATGTGAGAAGTTGGTCATGTCGCGCTAAAGACCCGAGGTTAGACTAGGTTGTGGTGTAAAACTACCCGGACCCGCCCGGCTTAACTAGTAACCACAACAAGGTCTAATGTGAGAGGTTGAGAGTGCATTAATTAAAATAATGCCACATGACAAGGTTAAGTAAATTTGACTAATGACACTTAACCGATATGACACGAATGGGTAGGTTAAGTGGGACCGGGCTTGATTTCTTAATGACACTTAACCATACAAGACAATTAGGGGATGGGGTTAAGTAATTTACGCTTAACTAATCCGACTTGATAATTAGATGGGGTTAAGTAATCCACACTTAACTAATTTAAACACGGTAAATTCGATGAGGTTAAGTAATCCATACTTAACTAATCTAACACGGTAATTAGATGGGGTTAAGTAACTTAGACTTAACAAATCTAAAACACGGTAATTAGATGGGGTTAAGTAACCTTCACTTAACTAATCTAAACACGGTAATTTGATGGGGTTAAGTTAAACGCTTAACCAATCTAAACTTGGTAATTCAATGAGGTTAAGTAACCAATACTCAACCAACTTAACACGGTAATTTAATGTGGTTAAGTAACTTATACTTATCCAATTATACATGATGATTTGATGAGGTTAAGTAACCTTTACTTAACCAATCTAATAGGTGGACCTGATAGGGTTAAGTCACAAGACCATTTAAATTAGGCTTAACCATTGTAATACGATTAGTGGATGGGGTTAAGCTAACCCATACTTAATCAATCCGACTCGATAATCTGATGGGATTAATATAATCTATGCTTAATCAATCTAACATGATAATCTGATAGGGTTAAGACAAATAAATACTTAACCAATTTGACTTGATAGGGTTAAGTCATGAGCTTCTTGATACACTTAACCAACTTGTAGGGCTAAGCCTTGAACTTGAGTACTTAGCCAATCTGACATGATTCGTAGGCGGGTTAAGTCATGAACTTGGATAACAACACTTAACCCATTTGACAAAACCCTAGCTCAGGGGACTAGGTTGGAAATCGTAGTTAACAAGGATAGCGGAAAGAGGAGCTAAGTGGTAAACCTTAGTTAAGGGTAACTAAGTAATAATTCTTAGCTAAGGACATGGGACTAGTTCATAAAGAGATGAGTAACCTGATACGCTAGGTCGTCGCTTAGTATACGAGGAGGAGCAACTTATCCGACTTGGATAAAAAGCTCCAGCAAACTGGGTGACGAAGCGGTAGCTTCGGGGTACGTGAGGGTAGTCTTGGTATCCCTCTGTGAGGTGGCAGGTAGTCCATGAAACCCGGCCTCACAGAGGTTAAGGTCTGCGATAGAAGAGCCAAGAGTATGCCTTGGTTGCTATGCGAGCGACCTAAAGACTGGGATGGATTAGCGTGGAGTCGACGATACTTGATTTTGCCCTGGATAGCACATCGCCGACTACCTACCATCTTTAGTCAATCGTGCGTGAACGGAAAGGCAGAGAACTCCCAACAGACCATGTTCTTGCTATCGAATCATGGGTGAGGTTGGCCCATAGGAAAGTGGGTCTATAGTGGGGCCGGGATGTAGGAAAGGCATGAGCAGACGACTTAAAGCTCCCGACCGAGTTCCGTATTTCTTGATTTGCCCTGCCACGGAACTCGGTTGGCACATTGAGATACATGTTCATCTAGACATGGAAAACGATTCACGATACATACGTGGGATAAAGGGCGCGGTTGACGAGTGGCATAATCCCTAGTGGCCCTAGGTGGTCTGAACCCAAACCGAGACACGGGAACGTTCATTAGGTAGCATAATCCCTAGTGGTCCTAGGTGGCATAAACCCTAAGTGAACACGCGATAGTTCATGGTAAGAAAACATAACTAGATCAAGGGTAGCAGTCCAAAAAACCTTCAAGGATAAAATGGTACTACGTTGAGGTGGTATAGATTTACATGGGAAAGCCCGTACGGCCTACGGCAAAGGACTGAACTTATACATGGAAAGAAACATACGAGTTGGGAAAACCTACATATGCTATATATTAGGTTGACATGGACCATTACATGACATTGGGCAAGGGTCATTCATAGTTAACACATGACGTGGGTTGGGATACTAGTACGAGAGGTGCAGAGCAAATATACATGATAGATACCGTGGGATGTTATACATGATAGATACCTTGTGATAGTATACTTGATAGAAACCTGATGATGTGATACCTTGATTCTTGACACCGTAGTTTATCATGATACCTTAGTTTACCTTGCTACAGTAGTTCATCCAGTTATCTTGGTTTAGCTTATCTATCTTGTTTGTCATCCTTATGTTTACTTTCAGTTTATGCATGTCATGTTACCTTTACCTGTTTTTATGCTGGAAGTAGATAGGACTTACCAGTCTTTATGACTGACCCCGTTTTCTTTCGCATCTTTGTCTTCCGTCCCCCCCCCACCCCCCCCAGGTTTTCAGGGAGGAAACACTGTTATTTAGTTCGGACTTCCTCTGCTTGAAGGTCATCATGCATGGCTTGGACTTTTCTTGGCTATGGCTACCTTACTGTTTTATTTGGGGAATAATTTATGAAAAGGTTTATGCTTCTTTACTATTGCAAGGCAGGTTTTGATGTATTCTGATGTAAAAGGCTTTAGACCTTATTTTATAAGGTAATGAAATTTGTTTTACTTCCGCTGTTATATATATATATATATATATATGCTCTGTCTTGTAATATTTCTGCGCATGTTTACCTCGTTAATGCTTCACCAAACCTAGTGCATTCCCTTTGTGAGTGACCCTAGTGGAGGTGGGGTGTTACAATTTTGATGTTGGATTTCGTGATGATACAGATATTGTTATGGGAATTTGAAAGATATATATATATATATATATCGTTATTTCCAATACGATATTTGTTGGTCGTAGAATTTGATGTTGAATATAAGCCGATATATTTTCTATTCAGAGCCTTGTATTTAATATCAAATGTGCTTTGGGTTTGTCGTGAATAGTGTTTTCATTAACACTGTTCTTAAGCCCAGTTGAGAAAAGATTAAATCTTTTTATTTAGATTTAATGAAGTGTACCAATTAAATAATATTTAATTGAATTGATATTGATTTTTGGGTTTATCGTGAACAGTGTTTTAAATAACACTTGTTCTTTAACCCGATAATTAATGAATGTGATTTTGGGTTTATTGTGGGCCGTGTTTTAAATGACATTGGTTCTTTAACCCACTTAAAGACAGGATATTGATTTCTGTGAAGATTAAAACTAAGTGGAGTTTTAATGAATCTTTAATTAGATTGAAATTATCGAGAATGGAGTATCACCAGTTTTGCTCCAGACGATAGTTAAATCTTTAATTAGATTTAAACGTGAAATGGTAATTGAATTTACCGATAACACCGTGGTGTTAGATGTGAAGTATTACCAGTTGTACTTTATGAGATGAATAGGTGGGGATTGGGAAATAAAATAAATGATTATTCCGGTGTGATTTGCTAATCCCGACTAGTTTGAATTTATATTTAAAGAAGATTAAAGAATAAATTTAAAGAATTTATCTTTGATAAAATTAATGGGAACCTTTCCCAAAATATAAGAATATTTGAATAAAAGAATATTCTGAATTGGAAAGAGGCGTATGTTGTGTTTGTGTAACACGTGTTTATTATATATATATGCGAGTTGTTCAGAAAGACCGGGTTTATCCTATTCTGAATAACTGATTCAACGGGGTGTCGAAGATGAAGACGGTGGTCGAAGACCGGAAGTCTTCACGTTGTTTGGGTGATTACTGATGATCCTGATTGGGCTGTACACCCAAGAAGATGGAAACAGTTAGTGATCGTCCAGACGTATTTGGAGATAAATGGATATGCGGGGTACTAGGTGCCTCCGGTTTCGCTCAGACCCAGAACGAACTTGTAAATGGACTGTGTGTCTGACATTGGATTTTAGTCTGTGTGATTGATTTCTATTAAATATATATCTGTTTGGCGGCGGAGAATTTATTATCTTGCTTAACGCTCTTCTCTGAGACGTACGAGCTCAGGGGTTATATACTGATGGATATCAAACGCATAGAGTGAATTGCCTGTGTGGCATGCCTAAGTGGCAAATGATCAAGGCTTATGTTGAAAAGCAAAGTCTTATGGTTGATGATCAAAGCACCGCATGTATGCATAGCTTTGTGTATTCCCGAGCCTCACACCCTGGTTGTGAACCAGAAACGGGAGAGGACCTCAGGGAGGGCATGCGTTTCTTTCTAGCTAGGGTGGTGTCAGTGACCTACCAGCCCTGACATTTATATACTTTTCACCTGTGTAGTTGTTGCTGTTGCGAGGCGCCTCGGTTTGATCGGACGATCCGGGTCCGATGGAGTCATTCGTTGGCTCATTTACGCCCCAAAGGGCGGGGAAACGTAGTGTTCAGACATAATAATCCGTCTCGGTGGACCGGCCCTGTCGATCCAAAGGGTTGATGCGTTCTGATCCTGAGGCTCGGGCTAGAGAGTCTCGAATCGGTTGAGGACTATCTTTTGCCTCGGTTCATAGATGGAAATCCAATTTCCAAATACGTGACTTTGCGTTTTTTTTGTAAACCTATATATGGCGACTTAGTGGGATGGGGCGCTTATGCCATCTATGATTGGTACTTATGATTTGAAGTTGATTTATACACTATGCACTTATAATAGTATCAAATGATTTGTTTAAATGTATCAAGCATTCTTGGTTATTATAAGGTAAAAACCCTATCCTCCGGCTTGCGTTGCATTGTGTGATGGGACCTGGGTCTTATAATAGCTTCATTTTTCTCTATTTAGCATTGCGCTGTTTGTTTTATGCACTGGTATTCTTGGGAGGAAACACGTTCCGTGTTATATGGCATGGTCCCTTGATTCACCTAACTTTAAAATAAAGATTATTAACTGTTTTAGTTCTCACAACAGTCCCTTGACTGACCTGGAGTTTATTGTTTAGACCTAAACTCTGGGTGCCCCTATTTTGACACGGGCAGGTAGTAGTTTTGGTTTTGCAGATTTATATTCACAGGATCCTGGTTTACAGCTGGAATGATATCCGGAAAGCTTTGTATCCGTATATCTCTTCTAGTTGTGTTTTGTATTATTTTCCGCTGCTATGTATTTAAATGTAATTTAAATCTCTGATATTTCTGTGTAATATTCATTTATGCTCTATATATCGTTGTATTCTGATGGAATTGTTGTAATATACAATGAAATGTTCTTCCGTCTGCGTTCTATTTTTTCGTGTTCTCAAAACAATCAGGCGTTTCGAACGGTCTAGATCGGTTTAGCGACTAGTTCAGATTGAGCGAAATTCCTTTTCGTTACAAATCCTTACCTACTCCATACTTTTAAAACACGGTTTGGCCTTTTCATTTCACTTTTCTTTCAAAAATTAAAAAGTATCAAAACCTTATTTTCCTCATCAAAACTTAATTTTGCCAAACGGTAAAAACATATCATTTTATATAAAAAAATGTAAATCGTTTTGTTCTCAAATCACAAAAATCGGAGTAGACAAGGACAACTAGTTCTCAATCAGGTTTACAACTGGTTCTTACCTATAAGGTCAGTTTAGTCTCTTACTACAAGGTGCAAACATCCACTCTATTCTTAATTTCTACTTTTTTGTCCACCCAACAAAATTCTCTTGCTAAAACAATTTATCAAAAATGATTGTCAAAAGAATAGAGATTTCAAAACTTTCTTTATTGAAAATTTTAACAAAATGCAATACTTTCTAAGTTTTTCTTTTTAATCCTTTCATGCAATATAACAAGAAAACTATTGAGCTATACATGCTCTATAATATGCACCTTTTGCTGAAAGAATTTTAATTTAGACAATCTTTTTACAAGAAATCACTATTTACAAAATATACCCTATTTTACGCCAAAACTCAATATGTACTTTACATATTTTAAAACTATTACTTTTAAGATTAAAACTTGAAAACACCATAAACCATCTCCCAAAAGCTTTTATAATTTCAAGTTCTTAAAAGTTAGAAATGGGGTTAGACTCAAAGTGGGTTTCCAATTTTCCTAGGCTTTCCTATACACACCCACAAGGTCAATTCTCTCAACTATATATATTACTAGTCCATTTTTCTCTTTTTAACCTTTTCCAATTTATATCGTTTTGCCGCCAAACCCACAAACCTAAAATACTAATCATATGGGATTCACCTTCCTTCCATACAAAGTACATTGTACACTTTCCATCCAAATTACCTAAGGGTCTCAGATTTCGATATTTAGTCCTTTAGTGTACAAAACAGACATCCCAATTCTTACAATATTATACTCTTTCTATTTAGTGGGTTCCTCTATGGATCCAGGTATATATATAATATTTATATTTTAAAAAAATACAAATACGTTCACTCACTATCTATACAGTAATCCTAAACCTAAACTCTGATACCAGATGTAACAACCCAAATTCCTGCAGATCGAATTTTTTTCAAAATTATAGTCTATTGAAACTCCTGTTGGTTAGCTCCGGTATCCTGTAGAAAAGACAGAAATATAAAATATATCAGATCTCGGAAAAACATCTCACATCAGAATGGATAAAATATAATGTAATTAAAATATAGCCTTACCGTAGTAATAATACTGCCTAACCAGTATCCAAAGCTATCATATCTCTGCCACAAATCTATCATGTGAGTATGTTATGAGGAGGGGGTCAGAACACAAGTTCCGGTGACTTTATTTAAACTATACATTTTGGATAATCCTACATATATCCTTTAGTTACATTTTCTTGTTTATTTGGTTACTTGGGTTATCAGCGCACAAGGCTTACACACACATCATACCCATCTACTTCCCACTGGATTAACCTAATGCAATATATATGTAGCTACCCCATCTCCCCAATATTGAGGTATACCCAATGGTACCCCACTCGCACGGTCTCCACCGTAATGTCACAGAAATGTACGCAGTCTCTCATCCTACGCCGGAGTGACGTACGGATTTCTATATAACGATGTTACGTTTCGCATATATCTGCCATTACTACACTACGTAAGCGTACGGATTGCCACCTTCGACCGAACCAGATTTCATCACAAAGTAATGCCCTCTAGTTTACCATACATCACCCAGAGCAAAGATGCATGTATCTAGACTTTCCCAGGTACGTATCAATCATATTTGATGTCTTGACTGCACATAACCACTAATGCGCACCGAGTTTTGTGGCGGGGGTATACAAGAAACACAGAACTCGATCGGTAGCTTTCCCATATTTGTACAGACCGGCCTTTAAGAGCCTCAAAATACAGAAATCCTTCAGGTCTGTTTTTCATGGTGGCTGTGGCCTAACCTGTCCCCTCCCTCAACTAGTAAAGACTACAAGAGCTAAGCGACTTGCCCCTAACAAACAATCTAAACATCCAGTTGGCGTCTCTTCTCAACCATCGTGCCTCGATAGTGAAAGGTGGATGGCGTCTTGGGTTTAGCTCTAGTCTTTTCGCATCCAACTGGCTACCGATGACAGGCACCCGACGATCTACTATCCTTGTTGGTCATGACTCCTACCTCCCTATGACACCTCACGTCTGTTAATATCACTCTATATAGAATGCATTAAGTTTTGTGAAGCGTTATAGGTAAATAAGAACATAATATCACAAGAGAAACATGTAAAATAGTAGCGGAATTAAAAACTTTATTTAAATCAAAATATCATGGTCCAAAATACTGAGTTTACATCATACGTTTGAAATAACCAATTACATTAATAATCTATCATGCCAAAAATATCAGAGTACAAAAGCATAAAACCATATTTCCCATGTGAAGCCATAAGAGAGTTGACAAGAAGTCAACATGGTACATCAATATCCAAAATCCAAGCTAAGCTGAAAGGATCCAAATCAACTCGAAGCACTCCCACCCTGAGAACCTGAGGGGGGAGGGAAACGGAAGAGAGAAGAGGAAATAAAAAGGGTCAAACATAAAGTCTGGTGAGTTCAGTTGCTTTTAAATATAAATAAATAAAAGTATCATGGTAGGTATATATAAACTGGAAGAACAAGATAACAATAATAATAACAAGTGTGAACTGAGTAAGATAAGTTTGAACAGAATATATTGCGCTTCTTAAATACGTTTCTATGCACCACACCAATACTAGTATCTCAGAAACAGAATGATCCCTACAAATACCGTTCCATTACTTTTTCTTAATTGTTAGGTTGCTTGGGGTAACGGCACTCAACGCTTATACACACGTCGTACCCATTTACTTCCCAGTGGATTAATCTAATATGGTATACATGTAGCTACCCCTCAATACTGAGGTACACCCCATGGTACCCCACCCACATTGTCTCCCTCGTAATACCACAGAAAATATGCAATCCCTCATCCTACGCCGGAGTGACGTACAGATCTCTATACAACAATGTTACGTTCCGCATATATCTGTCATTACTATGCTACGTAAGGGTACGGACTGCCACCATCGATCGAATCAGATTTCATTACGGAGTAATGCCCTCAAGTCGATGATACATCACCCAGAGCAGTCATACATGTATCTAGAATGTCCCACGTGTGTACTGTAATTATAGCTCGATGCCTCAATCGCACGTCCTCTAATGTGCACCGAGTTCTGTGGCAGGGCGATACAAGAAACACGGAACTTAGTCGGGAGCTTTTTATACCTATACAGGCCCGCCTTTAAGAGCCTCAAAATACAGATATTCCTAGGGTCTGGTTTCCATGGTGGCTACGGCCCCACCTCGGCCCCTCCCTCAACTAGTAAAGACTACAAGAGCTAAACGACTGCCCCTAATGACAAACAATCTAAACATCCATTTGGTGTTTTCCCTCAACCACCGTACCTCGATAGTGAAAGTTGAATGGTCTATTAGTTTTAGCTCTAGTCTTTTCGCATCCCACTTGCTGCCGATGACTAGTATCCGATGATCTACTATCCTTGTTGGTCGTTACCCTTCGCCTCCCCGTTGAGACAACCGTCGAATCACCCTAGTGACACTGCTTCACAGCATTCTGACTGCAAAGCTACATTTGCAGTCAAGGCTCACCCACCTAGTAGTTATGCGCAGACCCAACCTCTGCGAGCATAACCTAAACATCTTCCACCACACAGAGGACTACCAGGAGCACCTTACGTATCTCAGGAAGTCGCGTACATCCCCTTCCAGTCTTCGGAGCAGATAAAAGCATGCTCCACTCGTGCCTTATAATACCACGATGATCTACCCCGTTGGGTTATTCACCCTCAAACGTGCGGACTGGTCCAAGCGCCTCACTTTAATATGTTGTTAGACCCTATGTCTAAACATTATTTACGTGCTTGCTTATCTCATCAGGTTTTCATTTAACTTGTTTATTCTTATTCATATTGAATTCTTAATCAAGTTACCAAGTTCCTTTTGCTTATTAATTTTGGTTATATAACTTAACCCATTCAAGTTCATTAATAAGGCCACAACGTGTTATTCTCTAGATTTTGGCCTAAGGTCTGTAATCCACAATTTCTTTAGTATTCTTTCCCGATTACATCATTACAATAACAAGTTCTACTTAATATGTTATTAAGTATATCTCAGTTCACATGTTTCCTAACTAACATGTCACTTACCATTTATGATTAAATATAACTTATTTCATTTTATAAGTTTTCCTCATTCTTTCCCATTTAATCATAATTCCGTCTTATCATTGTTTACTTATTAACTTAGTTCTCTTAACTAAGGTTTACTAATAAGTTTCTTTTCCATAAATATAACTTATATTGTCCTCGTCCGTAGATTTCAGATCCGTGTTCTTATAAATAACTTAATTTACAATTAAGTACAGCTTATCCCCTTACATAAGTTATTCTATTCCCTTTTTCATTTATTATAACCTAAATTATAATTTCCACTTGTCCCTTGGACAAGCCTAAACATCTTATCTTTTCTGTTCATACATGTTAATGCCTTAGACCTCTCACATTAAGTCAACCACTTGTGGATGCTAGATATGACGGGCAGCTCCGAAAAGACTTAAACCACAAGTTTAGACTTAACCTCGTGTCATGGTGCTGTTATGCATTAGACCCCGCACATTAGATTAGCCACTTGTGGTCACTGGATATGCCGGGCAGCTCAGGGCAGATTTATACCACAGTGCAATCTAACCTCGTGTCTAAGCATTACTACGGTTCCATTATTTTAGGCATATTCGTATTAATAAATTTCCCTATTCTAAATAGAGATTTTCATGCCCTTTTTTAATTCATATTTCATTATGCACAATATGCCCTTTTTCTCAAGTCATAAATTAAGATATATATATATATATATATATATATATATATTATGCCCAAATCCATATTCACATATTTGCTAATTTATGTCCCTAGTTCATATTCACGTGTTTCAGTATAAGTTATGCCCAAATTCATATTCACATATATTCCAATTTACATCCAAATCATATTTTACACATGTTGCAATTTATGCCAAATCATATTTTTCATATGTCCCAATTTGTTTCAAATCATATTTTCATGTATTCTAATTTATGTCAAATCATATTTTTCATATGTTCCGATTTATGCCAAATAATATTTTTCATATGTTCCAATTTATGCCAAATCATATTTTTCCCAAACGATTCCCAATTTCGCGCATTCGCATATTTCAGTGTTAGGCCTAGGCTCGAAGGTAGCCTAACTATAAAAATAAAAAGGGAAAAGAGGGAAAGAAGAGAATCAAAACTGGCATAATGACGAATCAATAATAAACTGACAGAAATAGGCATAAAACTGAATAGATATATTATGACAAGATTTAACATGGTGGCGGTATATGAAGGTAGATCTAATAATTATGTCATAATAGAACTTGTTTAGGCATAGATCCAATGTCCGAATAACTGAGAAGAACACGTTGTATTTGTTGTTGTATCCCTCGTTGAATTTGTATAATGTTTGCTGAATTGGATTTGGAGAAGAATAGGCTATTCAATTTACATTGCAACAGAGCTCCACCATCGCAACCAATTTTTTAGATGAATAAAACCTAGGTTTATGGTCCTTTATATAGCATAGGATTCACGAATTTAGCTCCAAAATCGGTCCATGTTTAGAAAGAGGTATTTTCCCAGATCTGCACAGGGGGGTAGATCCCCTACTATGGTGTCGACCCTGGGGTCGACCCTGGTGTCAACCCCAAAGAGCCTGGGTCGACCCAGATGATTGGCCCTTCCACACAAAATGCGTGCCTGATTCGAATTTTGGTGATTTTTGAACTTCTTTGAATTATATATGTATATATATATATATATGTTCCTTATATGCATACAAACTTCAAACCTTAATAACTTCTTTATACGGAGTCCGTTTTATGCAAACTAGGTGTCTACCTTGACCAGAATTCCGAGATGGACGTAATGGCGCTGTCCGTTTTACTTAATTTTGAACGTTTAATTAAGTTTTTCTTAATTTATTGTTAACAACTTATTTCAAATTAATTATTCATTAATTTATCCTTTTTAGTGTCGTTAAAATTACGGGGTGTTACACTCCCTATTGAGGCAATCGCCAAATCACCCTAGTGTCACCTTGTCATAGCTTTCTAACTGCAAAGCTACTCTTGCAGTCAAGGCTACTCACCGGGTATGTAACAACTCGGATTTTCCAACAAATTTATTAAAATATTTAATATGGTTTTAAACATTGAATTGATAATATAAATGTTATTTTATATTGGGTTATCGATTAAATAATCGAAATACGATTTATTTTGAAAATATAGATTTTTGTAATACAAAATATAATTGAGATCGAAGTTAAAAACTGAGTCAAAACCATACAGATGATTTATAGAAACTCAATTTGAATAAAATCAATAATAAAAATAATTTATTTATGAGGAATTAATTATTTTGAGTTTAAATTATAATATATAAATTTCTATGGTTGTTATATATATAAGTCCAAATTAAAGTTTCAGAATATATTCTGTTGAGTTCAGTATAACGCTACAATGTTGAAACGACAGTGGTTAGCGGTTCGTGATTTAAATTAATGGACCCCGAAATATTTGATTGTGGATAGGTTTGAAATCAAATCGATATCTATTTAAAATGGGTAAAAATCTCTTTATTTCTAATCGATTAAAATTGGAAAGTCAAATCAAATTAATGAGCCACCCTATTTTTGTACTTGACCTACTACCTACCCTATACTTGCGCACATACATTCCTTCCACCCGAAGTATATTTTTCCTATTTATAATCGTTCAAAAACCTCCCTTTTACTCTTCTGTTTCCATTTCTCATATTCCTTATCCCATTCTAAAATCAAACAAGTCTACATTTTCCCCCAAATTCAATTTCCATCCCGTTCATTTCTCTCCAGTCAAGCACAGATGCTCTTCAAAAATCAAATCCTCCCTTTTCAAATCAATCAAAAATCGAAATAAGGTTTCGCAATTTGCCAAAGTTCGTGAAGCTTGATGGTGTCTGAAGCACTGGCGTTGAGAGAGGTTCGCCGTAGATCCCTGAAGCGGAGTTTGATGCAGAGTAGAGGTGCGATTTCAGGGTTCAACAGGGACGATTGGATGTTGTGACGAATGATGGCACGGAAACTGCTAGTATCGAAGTCTAGTCCGAAGAAGAAAAAGTCGCGATACCGGTGATGAGATACGAGTTGAGAAAAACACGGTGATTGGAGGATTTGTCAGTTCAGGTGCAAGGATCGACAATAGCAACGACGGGGTGAAATATTGGAGGTGACCAGAAGAAAGGGGATTTAGAGGGTTCGTGTTTTCTTGCAAAGGAAGTGTTGGAACATAGTAAAGGTGAGGTAAAAATGTTAGTTAATTGTCTGGTGATGCGGTTGTGGAAACAAGGGAAAAGAGGTTATAAGCAGTATTTTATTTGTTGTAGATAGTTGATTTCGAGTTAATGCGGAGGTTGAAGCTGGCTATGTTGTTCTGTGGATGATGGGGTGTTATTGGTAGTTGAGAAACTATGAAGGATGAAGTTAGTCCTGGAATGGATACAATAGCGAAGCCGTGTTCTTAAAACAAGGAGGAAGAAAGGATTTACTAGGTAATTAAATAATTTATTTATTAGCTATAGGTATTTAAAATTTATTTTAGTTTGAACATAGAAAAATAAACTATTACTGCATGGAATGATTCTGTATGGTCATTATACCAAACTTTTCCATCTCAATCTGCTTTACATGTTGCTCTCAGACACATTGCCTCTAACACTATCTACTTCTTCTCCAATATTTATGGTCCTCAGAACTCAAATGAAAGAATTGCTCTTTGGGAGCATTGTAATCAGATGGCTAACAGTTTTCTGGGTCCTTGGGTGATTGGGGGGATTTCAACACTGTTAGATACTCTAATGAGAGAAAATCTTGTTCCTTATCATCAGACTCAGATGCTTTCAATTGTTTTATCTTCAATTGTTGCCTTTTTGACACCCATATATGTAATAGATCTTTCACTTGGTCAAGTCACAGAATGAATCCTTCTCTTGCTAAACTTGACAGATTTCTGTTTAATGCAGCCTGGGAAGAAATTCATCCCCTATCCTTTTTTTCTGGTCTTGCTTCTATCATCTCTGACCATTTCCCTATTGTTCTTGATTCGGGTTCCCTCCCTTATGCCAAGCATTCATTTAGATTTGAGAGATTATGGTTACTAGAACCAACTTTTAAGGAGTTCATTCAAAAGGCTTGGGATTAACCTATCCAATCTCAATCAACTATCCATAATTTTGTCCTTAAATTGAGATCTTTGAGAAAATTGATAAAACCATGGGCCAAAACAGTTTGGGGGTCTATTCGTACCCGAATTTCTAATATTCAAGATGCTATTCTAGATCTCAATATCCTTGAAGAATCTCGTCCTCTCAATGAGGAGGAAACTGTCTCTTTGAAAAATGTGGAGTTTGAACTGGATAGATTGTTTAAACAAGAAGAAATTGGTTGGAAATAGAGATCTAAGGCTAAGTGGTTAAAAGAAGGAGATAGAAATTCAGCTTACTTTCGTAGAATTGCAAATGGAAGAAGACGTGCTTCCTGCATTCTGGAAATATCTCATGAAAATCAAATCTATTCAAATCCTGATGATATTCTTCTCCTTTTTTCAAACTATTATCGATCAATTTTTGGGAAATCATCCTCTGAGTCCCCTCTTATTGATTGGTATTCTCTTTATCCTTCTCCAGCTTCTATTTCTATTGACCAAACTTTCTCTGAAAATGATGTTTGGGTTGCTCTAAGTGATATGAATGATGACAAAGCCCCTGGGTCTGATGGATTTGGGCCTTCATTCTTTAAATCCTTATGGGCCATTGTGAAAACAGATATCATGGCCATGTGCAATGATTTTTATGAAAACCCTAGCCACATATCTCTGCTAAATTATGCTAATATTGTGCTTCTCCCTAAATTCTCTGTTGCTAGCTCTCTTACTGATTTCTGTCCCATCAGTTTGCTCAACACCACTTCTAAGATTATCACCAAAACTCTTGCAAATCGCCTTCAATCCGCTATCTCTAATCTTGTTGGAGCTGAGCAATCATCTTTCATTATTGGACGCAACATTTTCGATTGTATTGCAGCTACTCAAGAGGTAATCTCTTTTTGTTGTAATTCTAAAGCACCTGGTACACTCCTCAAGTTAGATTTTTCAAAAGCATTTGACTCTGTTAATTGGGAATTTATTTTGCAAATGTTCAAACACAGAGGATTCTCTCAGCGTTGGTGTAATTGGATTGATTGTATTCTTAGGACAAGTCATTCATCGATTTCGATCAATGACAATATTGGGAGTTTATTTAAATCCAACAGGGGTTTGAGGCAGTGAGATCCCTTATCTCCCCTCATATTTGTGTTGGTTGCGGATGTATTCAATCAAATGATCAAAATAGTAATAGCCAACAATTTCTTTGATGAGATTCATCTTCCAAATTCTTCTTTAATTTCTTCTAACCTCCAATTTGCAGATGACACAATTATCTTTTCCTCTCCTGATTTGAATCATATTCATTGTCTTAAAGTTGTGGTTTATATTTTTGAGCTCATTTCTGGTTTGTCTATTAATTTTTCCAAAAGTTCAATCATAATGTTAGGCAATGCTGATCATCTTGGCCCTTCAATTTCATCCATTTTAAACTGCTCGATTCACGGGTTCCCCATTCAGTATTTAGGAATTCCCCTAAGACCCACTAAACTTCATAAATCTAATTGGTTCCCTCTCATTCATAAAATTGAATAGAGATTATCTTCCTGGAAAGATAATACCTTATCCTCTGCTGGTCGATTAGTGTTGGTTAAAGCTGTATTATCTGCTTTACCAACATATTGGATGAGTATTCATAAACTCCCTAAATGGGTAATTTCAAAAATTGACTCAATTAGGAGTTCTTTTCTATGGAATGGCAGTAACGTCAAGAAACTGGTCAATTGGCAAATTGTTTGCTTAAATATTAATCAGGGGGGTTTGAGCATTATTAACCTTTCTAACTTCAATATGGCTCTTCTATTAAAATGGTTATGGCGTGCAGTTACTGCTGTTTCTTTCTTATGGAAAGATTGGGTCCTTACTGTCTACTATTCCAATAATTCTCATTTAGTCTTACATTCTCTTCCCTCTGTTAAGCCTTCTCCCTTCTGGTCTGGGGTTTTATCTTGCATTCCTCGCACTAAAAACCGGTTTCATGTCAATCTGGGAAATCGTGAGCTTGTTTATTCTGGTATGATATTTGGCATGGACATATTCCCCTTTTTCAAGCTTTTTCCTCTCTTTTTCCTTTCATTTCCACTGAATTTTCCTCTGTTGCTAATCTGTTGCGTTTTGGTCCCTCATCTCTATGCCCTTCAACCTTTTTTAATGCAAGAGTACTAGATAATTTTCTTCTTGCTGCAAAACTGATCTCTCACACACAATCTTCCCTCTCTCCTGATTGCTATTTTTGGGCTTTATCACAAATGAGAGGTTTTTCTGTTGCTTCAGTGTATAATTGTTTGAATTTCTCTGGAAGATTATTCTCTTTTTCTAGAATCTAGAAAATTACTCTTCCGAAGGTTCTTTTCTTCAACTGGTGTTTGATTCATAGCAAAATCAATACAAGAGCTAAATTGTATAGACTTAACTTGATTGAGGATTCTTGTTATGCTCTTTGCTCTAATCATATGGAGACTATTGATCATCTTTTCTTTGATTGTGAATACTCTTTCCTGGTTCTTGCAGCCATTGGTTCCTATTTGCTTGGCTTTGTTCCTGAAATTCATTCAGTGTTTGATCATTGGGAGTTTAATGATGCAAATGCTGCACTGGACTCCTTTTTAGCAATATTTTGTTGGAGTATTTGGAAGGAAAGGAATGTTGTGATATTTAATAAATCTCTGATGAGATTTAAGGGATTATGCAATCTTATAATATTCTGTTTTAGCTCTTGGTCAGGTCTGGCATTTTCCTCTGCCAGCTTCATGCTTGCTCTACCAGCAAACAATAGTCTAATGGAGTCTGTGGGTTATAACCATGGCGATTCAAGTCCAGATTTGCAGTAATCTGTACATGGTTGTCTGTGTTAGCATGTTATTCTGCTATGTCTTCTTTTGGCTTATGTATAATCTGCATATTTCTCTATCTACATTTTGGGGGTGTTCTAGCTTCTGATGTAATGTTTGTTTTGGTTTGAACTATTATATAATTATCATTCTTATGTAATCGGTAAATGGGCCACCAGTTGGGCTTGTCAACTAGGCTATATATATTTTAATATTATGTTTAACCGGTTGTGTAATTTCGCACTACACATCCATCCTACTCAAAAAAAAAAAACTATAACACGGTATAAAATTCATATCAAATTTGGATGAAATCAGTGGCACTAGATTCATATGGATATAAACATCTCTTCGGAGCTAACGTGATTTTTAATTAAATTAAACTCTTGTTTAATTTAATTGAAAATCGATCGCTATTCCGACAATAAAGAAACAAGGTGAGTAAATCTCACTCGGATTTTATTTAGAATTATTTTTATCAGTTAAAAATAATTGTTTATTGGTTGTGTGCTTGCATTGGAATTTTATTATGGCTATGTTAAATATATGTTAGTTATTTAGGATTGGTGTTTGTGGCTATTATATATATATTGGTGATTGGTTGGATTCCCGCAGTACCATTAGCGGATGCCCGTAGCATCATTAGCAGATGAACCTATACGACCCACGCTATAATAGTGGATGACCTTCTATTCCACGATATCCTGCCTTCAAGCAGGATGGATATTATTCATGTTGGCTAACGTCTGTGAATGCAGGGGAACAGGTTGGAGGAATCCAACTGGATTCCTCAAAAATATTATTGTTTGTTTGTTATCACATATATTGTTATATATGATGTGTTTGAAAACCTATGGTTCATAAATTGGGTGTTTTGAATTGTTGAATGTCACTGGCCCCAAAATGTTGATACCTAAAATATCATGAAAAGGATATTTCAGATTTTAAATGGAAAATCTATTTTTCTAAAAATAGAATTCGAATTTCGAAGGGGCTAAAGATATTAACTTGTTTTGAATAAATAAAACATGTATTGAATTTATAAACGATGTTTATAAATTAAATAATATAGGAAATTGAAGTTAATTTATAAATAGTGTTTGTAAATAAAGTGGAAAAATTATCATTCATAATTTGTATATTTAAATTCAAATGTGAATTTAAAAATAGAAATGGGGAATCATTTTGAAGGACTAAACGATGAAATTTATTCTGATGTTATATATATATATAAGTTATTATAAATAGAAATTTCCAAAATAAGATTTTGGTTTTAAATAGATTTTGAAATGGATTTGTTTAAATATGAAACAAGTAAATTTGTAAATAATATTTATAAATATGGTTAATAAATTATCAAGAGATAATTGAAAATTTTAAATTGAAGTATGAATTTAAAATAGAAAGTTGAAATCATTTTAAAAAGGAAACAAGGGTTTTTATCTTGGAATTCAGAATCTAAAAGGAGTTGGATTTCAAAAGGGATTTGAAATGGAAAACTTGTTTTAATATATAAAACAAGAAAGATGGATTTAAAAACAATGTTATAAATCTACTGAAATAAATTATCATTGGATAATTTAGAAGTTTAAATTCAAAGAAGAATTTAAAAAGTGAAATTGGAAAACGTGTTGAAAATAGAATAATTGATTATATTCCGGGATTTAGAATATAAACTGAATTGAGAAAATCCAAATGAGTTATAATTGGAATTCCATTATATCAAATTTCATAATTTATTTATTAAAGGAATTGGGATTTTGAAATAACTAAATCGAGTATAAATAAATGTATAACCGAGTAAGGAAAAATCAACGAGTATAGATAATCAGAATTTATTGAGTTGAATTGGGAAAATTGGTTTCAAATATATTAAAAATATATTAGAATGGAGTTGAATTTATTTTAAATGAAGTTTAAAAGTTTATATATATAAATATAATTAAAACGAACTCGCCGCAGCGATGCAGTTCGTAAATTGGCGTTTTGAACTTCTTTTGAGTATACAGGACTAAATTTAAGTCAGAATTCTTTGAAACAAGAATCGTCAGGACCGATTTGATAATAGTTTTCTAATGAAAGAGAAAAATATGGATTTCGTCGAATAAATTTTGAGTTATGTCAAAATCAAATTTCCAAAAAAATAGCGCCATAACCTTTTAAAAAACATAACGTTCTATTTAAATAAATGAAAAGGATTTTAAGCAAATAAAAATCCGAATCTTCATTAGAAAAATCCAAAGTTCATTTGTAAAATATATCTGAACTCTAGTGGAGTAATGTATGATTTTTGAAACAAAAATCAGATTTTTAATTATTGAACAGAATTAACTAATTTGAATAATAATTAGTTAATGAGATTTTAAATTGAAATTGGGCTTTGAATAAGTGAATTCGATTTGGAAATTTATATTCGAAATCGAAAAGGAAAGTTGAATTGAAAATGGAGTTCAATTTGATTATAAGCAAGTTAATATTTTATTTGGACATTTTATGTTCAAACAAAGAAGTGAAATAGGCAAAATAGCTAATTAAAGAATAAATGGGTGAAACTGAATTCAAACGATTGGATTGAATTAAACTGAATTGAAAACAGGTGAACATGTGTTAACAGGTATGGGATGAAGAAAATGAAGTTTATAAATTTAGTGCTCAACAAAAAAATACATGTTTAAATTCCATATGAGATTTTATGCGCCGAATCGACAAGCCACTTGGCTTTTTGATATTCTTTTTGAATGGAAAGGGCCTAGAGAGGCGAGCTGAGGTTTGAACTATCGAATGGTACAAAGGAGGTTATGGCGAAATTTTCCGGAAATTTAAGGAGTTAGAATATTTTAAGAAGATTTGATAATTATGAATCTGTAACGACTCGGAAAATCCGAACCAATTGAAATTTTTTATTTTTAATTATTGGGTGGAAAAAATGTGGTAGAAATTAAAATTTTCATTTTTAATAATATTAAAGCCAGTGAAAATAGTCAATTTTCAAACGATCTCTGTTTTCTACGAAACCACTTTCATTGGAACTGGAATGTCATATTATTGCTAGGTTTCAATTTTTAAAAAATTTCGAAGTAATATGTGAGCGTGGCGAAGGAAAACATGTTTGGTCGATTATAGTCAAATTTAATCGACTGAAAAATAGCCATTTTTCAAACAGTGTCAGAATTAGACGAAATTAGTTTTGTTAGGACCGTATCGTCATAACATAGAAAAAAATATATATTTTTTTTTAGATTTTTCTGAGTCCGTTTGTGGCCTCGTTGAATTTGTTTACGCAGACGAATTAAATTAATAAAGGAATTTAATATTAATTTAAATAATACAGGCCACTGACAGCCGTTTGGGCTGACGGGACCTGTCCCATTGGATCCGGAATATGGGCTATTGGCTTGGGTCACTTTTTGCTGGACTAAAATTGAACCGGTTTGAAAGATATGGTTTTTTTTGTAAAAATACATTAAATAATATTATAAATATAGGATTTTTAAAACTCTAGTTCACTATTCATCATCTCCCAGCCGCCGCCCCCTTCATCTCAATGGCCGAATTTTCTCCCCCTTCCTCCACTAATTTCTCCTTCGTCTCTTTGAATTTGAACCCCTCACATATACCAAATCGAAGCACTTTCCTCCCCCTTTAATTCCATATGGACAGATCATCCTCTCATCGCCTGAAGTCCGAGCAGCAACTTGTAACACCCCACCTCCGTTAAGGTCACTCACAAAGGGAATGCCTTAACTTTGATGGAGCATTTTAGTAAACAGAACAAAATATTACAAGACAGATATAAAAATAATACTTGAAAAACTTTATAACTTTATTGCAGCGGACAGAAATCAGTTTGGCTACAACTTTACCAAAAACTCAAGTACATATATATAAGCCTTGTTCAAAAGCCATCAGAGTACAAAACTGTGTAACACCCCACCTCTGCTAGGGTCACTCACAAAAGGAATGCCCTAGTTTTGGAGGGGTATTATCTAGTAAACAGGCACAGAGATAACACAAGACAGAACATAGATAAAATAGAGTATATAAAGTAGTAGATATAAATTTTAAAACCAAATCTCATTACTGAAAAATAGAGTCAAAACCTCTTACATCAAAATGCCAAGTCATTATTTCATTACATCAAGTTCTAAAGAAGCAAAGTACTTAAAACAACATAAGTAAAATATTATTCCCCAAAAAGTGCATGAGTGCAGCCATAGCATAGCTCAAGACCAAACCGTACATGAGCTGTCAAAAAGCAAGCAAAGTCCAAGCTAAGAGCTAGAGATTCCTCCCTGAGAACCTGGGGGGAAACGAAAGACAAAGAGGCGAAAGAAAACGGGTCAGTCAAAAAGACTGGTAAGCCCTAATGACTATCAACATAGAAACTAGTAAAGTTAACAAGACATGAATAAACAGGAATTAAACATAGGAATGATGATAAGTCTGACATGATAACTAAGCTAGCAAGATAACTCAAGTCTAGCATTGTGTATTCAAGGTTCGCCATACCAACTATACTGGTATACTAATTCTGTGTCAACTATAAATCAAGAAATAATCCCTTGGCCCAATAACGTGAAGTGACCCAATTTGGGGTCCAACGGTATGATCTAATCGATCGGCTCACTACAAGTCTAGCTCGTCGTGTGTCTGTGTCATACGGCCCTATGACGAATGTAGTCACCTGTGCTAGGTCCACCATAGGGTGTATCAAGCCCTAGGGTGCCAACCATCGACACGAATCAAGAGTGCACAGATAATCCTACTGATGCCCAATGCATGCTTTTTCAACTTCGGACTAAGTGCATGACCCTAGTCCGCATGAACCTACAATGGCGCACCAACTCAGCCGTCGTTCTGGTCGCTTACAATCAGCCCAGCAATCGTGCCCCACACT
This sequence comes from Allium sativum, assembly GCA_030737875.1. Classification (NCBI taxonomy): domain Eukaryota; kingdom Viridiplantae; phylum Streptophyta; class Magnoliopsida; order Asparagales; family Amaryllidaceae; genus Allium; species Allium sativum. The sequence goes on from CM060912.1 coordinate 171,543,153, forward strand.
GCCTAGTCCCAGGGTACCGTGATACATCTAGTGGGTTACTGCTGAAAAGGACCGCGTAACTAGGGTTTCGTTCAGCAGGTAAAGTTGTCATTTAAAATTGAGACTTAACCCCATCTACGTGTCATGTCAAATTGACTAAGTGTGTCGTTCTAGTTCAAGACTTAGTCCTACGAATCATGTGTTAGGTTGGTTAAGTGTGTTCAAGCGGTTCATGATTTAACCCTATCAAATCAACGTGTCAAATTAGTTAAGTATATTCAAGTGGTCCATGACTTAACCCTATCCAGTAGCATTAATTAACTTAATGCACCCCTAACCTCTTACATTAGACTTGGTTATGGTTACTGGATGTGCCGGGCAGGTCCGAGCAGTTTTACAACATAACCTAGTCTAACCTCGGGTTTCGAGTGCGATATGACCAACTACTCCCATTGGGTCCTATTGTTTGCAGTTACTGGATTCGCCGGGCGGTTCCGGGCAGATTTATACTGCAAACTCAACCGAACCTCGAGTTGGCCACTTTCAAGTTATCTAAGTGTCATGTCCCAAATTCATATTCTCAAGTATAATTTCATGTCAAGTTCATGTTCCTATCCAAGCTCAAGTTATAACGATATTCATGTTTTCAAGTTCATACTAAATTCAGGTTTTCCTAAACTACCCAAATCGCATCCCCAACGCTCGCAAATTCGAATCAAGGCAATAGATGTAAATAGGGAATAACATAACAAGGATGGGTATAAAGTGGCAAAGGTGATTTCAAGGCAAGCATGGTGTAACTTGAGATATGATCATAACATCACTGGCATATGAAATAGGGTGATAAACACAGCAATAAATGACATAAGATGATAATCCTAAACTTGTGACTAGCTATAGTTTCAACATCACAACATCACAGGCATGTTAAAATAAAGATAGGGTTTAGGTTATGACATGAACAGGCCCCTAAATCAAGTTCTTATAAGTATTCCACAAATCAAGGTTCAATATGAACGGTACTAGGTTCAAGGTGAATAGATCTAGGGTGAACAAGAGTAGATCTAAAATAATAGATCAAAAAGGAATAGTCATAGATCAAAGATATACAAGAGTAGATCTCAAGTAGTTATCATGTTTATGTTCAACTTCAATTTACACATGTCCATATTAAGTTTAGAGTTTAGATCTAATAGTAACTGGGGCTTACAGATCGTGGTTTTTGAGAACTAAGAACAGAAATTGTCGTAGGATCGTTGTCGAGATGTTGATCTATTCCCTTGAATTGTTGTAGAAACGTTGGCCTTCGATTTGGATCTAGTTTGAATGTTTAAACTTCAAGTTGGAGGCGGCGGCCATGGTTCAAGAGGAGACTTAGCAGCATAATGGTGTTTGAAAGAATTGTTGTGGATTAGCCTAGGTCTTAGGGTGTTTTTATAGTTGCAACAACTAGTTTAGGCCATAGGATAAACCCTAGAATCGATCTGAGCTGCCAAAAATCGTCACAGGCCCTCAAACAAGCCAACAGGGTCAAGCAAGAGCAACTAGGCCCAAACCAGGTTCGGGGAACAGGTCGACACCTAAGTCGACTGCGCAGTCGACCTGGTCCTGGGGGTGTCGACTGCCCAGTCGACTCCCCAGTCGACCTGGGGTGCTGGGCAGGAAATTTCCCGCCTAGTCTGTCTGGGTTTTGAACTTCGAATTTGAACTCGAATTCGAACTGTTTTGAACTCTGAAAATTTCTGAAACTTTGGGGAGCCATAACTTGGTCATACGGACTCCGATTTTCGAAAACTCGGACTCGATCTCATGCAGAATTCTGAGAAGAACGCAATGGCACAACCCGTTTCCCTTGGTTCTTATTTTAAAATTTAATTCTGCCTAGATTTATGGTTATAACACGTTATCAAAATACGGGTTGTTACATTCTCCCCTCCTTAAAGGATTTCGTCCCCGAAATCTCTAAGTTAGGAAGAACGTATCCTACCATCCATCATCCATCTACTCAAAACATCATCCACAAGCAAACATTGTCCTTAAGAGATTTCTAATGCTGTATGAACATATGCAAAAAGTGTGTGTATATGTTCCTTATCTAATGCAAATGATCATGCCTGATTGATCTTTCTAATGCAAAATATGTTTAGTGTCATGAATCCAACATTTATGCAAACAAATCCTAGTCACGTAAGCACTATATGTGTGCACAAAAATTCATCCATATGCAACATTCATATGATAACACATTGAATTTCATCCATAAATAAGTATAAACACTCATGCATATGCAATATGAAAATGTGTCTGAGTCGATCTAGTGCCTAATGTGTGTTATGCAACCACGAGCAATCACTTGCAACCACTTGCAACCATTCGCAAACATCAAGCATAACATGTTTCAAATACATGTTTACATTCATAGGATTCTACCTAAGGTTCTCAAGACAGGATCGAAAGGATATACAAGATAAAACAGAGTATCTAGGGAAAAGAAGTTAAAGATGTACCCCTAGAAGGTCCTTCTTGCGGGGCTTGCCCTTGCTTCTTAGGGCAGTTCTTGCTGATGTGTCTAGTTTCACCGCATTGAAAACATGCTCCAATCTTCATCTTCTTCTTCCTACAATCCTGGACTATATGCCCGTCAATACCACAGAAGTTGCATTTTCTTTTCTCACGTGACTTGTCATTCTTGTTGTTGCTGTTCTTTCCTCCTTTCTCGGAGTCTACCTTCTTGTCTTGAGACTCATTCGCCTTGACCTTCTTCTTGCCATCTCGTCTTCTTCATGAAGTAGGGCCATATTCACCAAGCTTTCAAAGGTCGCCCCCATGGGTACATGAGTCATGGCCATAGTGTGGAGTAGCTCGCTCAATCCTCGAGCAAAGCGTAGAGCCTTCTTCTCAACCGTGTTGACTAAGTCCAAACCAAACTGAGCAAGCTGGTTAAACTTATTCACGTATTCCCTAACTGACATGTCCCCTTGCTTGAGTGCCAGGATCCTCTCCATCTGAAGGCTCGCTTCTGCGGATGATAAAAACTTAAGCCCAAACCTCTCTCTAAAGTCTGCCCAAGTCTCAATTGGCCTGGTAACATTGGTGACTTCCCACCAAAATGCAACTTCCTCTTTCAACAACCATGCTGCCAACTGAACTTTCCTATGATCCTCCATATCGAAAATAACAAACAAGTCTTCAGTCTCTTTTAGCCAGTTTCGCGCCTCAACGAAGGTTTCAGTTCCAACGAAGTTCTTGCCGCCCATTCCTATAAAGTCCTTGCATATTTTGGCGAAGGTGGTACCTGAAGGAGGAGGAGGAGGAACCGTGGCCACCGGGGGAGGAGCAGGAGGGATATCTGTCAGGCCTCGCCGTTGGCCCTAGCTTCCAAGTATCTTCGGAACCAGCCAGGTATGGGTACTCCCTCAGGAAGGTTAAGATCAGACATGCTGAAAAGCGAAAAGGAAAAAGATTCAAACGAGGAAACAATGGGAAGTGCTAATGGCTTTTGGGGAATAGCCTATTCTTAAAAATAAAACTTTTCTTGAAAAATGCTTCTATATAAACGGTTTTGAAAATAGTTTCAGAAGGTTTTTAAAACTTTTGCCCAGTCTGGTAACCTTCTTCTCTGATACCAAATGTAACACCCCACCTCCGCTAGGGTCACTCACAAAGGGAATGCCCTAGTTTTGGAGGGGTATTATCTAGTAGACAGGCACAGAGAAAACACAAGACAGAACATAGATAAAATAGAGTATATAAAGCAACGGATATAAACTTTAAAACCAAATCTCATTACTGAAAAATAGAGTCAAAACCTCTTACATCAAAATGCCAAGTCATTATTTCATTACATCAAGTTCTAAAGAAGCAAAGTACTTAAAACAACATAAGTAAAATATTATTCCCCAAAAAGTGCATGAGTGCAGCCATAACATAGCTCAAGACCAAACCGTACATGAGTTGTCAGAAAGCAAGCAAAGTCCAAGCTAAGAGCTAGAGTTTCCTCCCTGAGAACCTGGGAGGGGGGGGGGGGAACGAAAGACAAAGAGGCAAAAGAAAACGGGTCAGTCAAAAAGACCGGTAAGCCCTAGTGACTATCAGCATAGAAACTAGTAAAGTTAACAAGACATGAATAAACTGGAATTAAACATAGGAATGATGATAAATCTGACATGATAACTAAGCTAACAAGATAACTCAAGTCTAACATTGCGTATTCAAGGTTCTCCATACCAACTATACTGGTATACTAATCCCGTGTCAACTATAAATCAAGAAATAATCCCTTGGCCCAATATCGTGAAGTGACCCAATTCGGGGTCCAATGGTATGATCTAATCGATCCGCTCCCTACAAGTCTAGCTCGTCGTGTGTCTATGTCATACGGCCCTATCACGAATGTAGTCACCTGTGCTAGGTACACCATAGGGTGTATCAGGCCCTAGGGTGCCAACCACCGACACGAATCAAGAGTGCACAGATAATCCTACTGATGCCCAATGCCTTCTTTTTCAACTCCGGACTAAGTGCACAACCCTAGTCCGCCTGAACCTACAATGGCGCACCAACTCAGCCGTCGTTCTGGTCGCTTACAATCAGCCCAACACTCGTGCCCCACCCTACCTAGTCCCAGGGTACCGTGATACATCTTGTGGGTTACTGCTGAAAAGGACCGCGTAACTAGGGTTTCGTTCAGCAGGTTAAGTTGTCATTTAAAATCGAGACTTAACCCCATCTACGATTCATGTCAAATTGACTAAGTGTGTCGTTCTAGTTCAAGACTTAGTCCTACGAATCATGTGTCAGGTTGGTTAAGTGTGTTCAAGCAAGTTCATGATTTAACCCTATCAAATAAACGTGTCAAATTAGTTAATTATATTCAAGTGGTCCATGACTTAACCCTATCTAGTGGCATTAATTTACTTAATGCACCCATAACCTCTCACATTAGACTTGGTTATGGTTACTGGATGTGCCGGGCGGATCCGGGCAGTTTTACACCATAACCTAGTCTAACCTCGGATTTCGAGTGCGATATGACCAACTACTCCCATTGGGTCCTATTGTTTGCAGTTACTGGATTCGTCGGGCGGTTCCGGGCAGATTTATACTGCAAACTCAACCCAACCTCGAGTTGGCCACGTTCAAGTTATCTAAGTGTCATGTCCCAAATTCATATTTTCAAGTATAATTTCATGTCAAGTTCATGTTCCTATCCAAGCTCAAGTTATAACGATATTCATGTTTTCAAGTCCATACTAAATTAAGGTTTTCCTAAACTAACCAAATCGCATCCCCAACGCTCGCGAATTCAAATCAAGGCAATAGATGTAACTAGGGAATAACATAACAAGGATGGGTATAAAGTGGCAAAGGTGATTTCAAGGCAAGCATGGTGAAACTTGAGATATGATCATAACATCACTGGCATATGAAATAAGGTGATAAACATAGCAATAAATGACATAAGATGATAATCCTAAACTTGTGACTAGCAATAGTTTCAACATCACAACATCACAGGATTTGTTAAAATAATGATAGGGTTTAGGTTATGACATGAACAGGCCCCTAAATCAAGTTCTTATCAGTATTCCACAAATCAAGGTTCAATATGAACGGTACTAGGTTCAAGGTGAATAGATCTAGGGTGAACAAGAGTAGAGCTAAAATAATAGATCAAAAAGGAATAGTCATAGATCAAAGATATACAAGAGTAGGTCTCGAGTAGTTATCATGTTTATGTTCAACTTCAATTTACACATGTCCATATTAAGTTTAGAGTTTAGATCTAAGCGTAACTGGGGCTTACAGATCGTGGTTTTTGAGAACTAAGAACAGAAATTGTCGTAGGATCGTTGTTGAGATGTTTATCTATTCCCTTGAATTGTTGTAGAAACGTTGGCCTTCGATTTGGATCTAGTTTGAATGTTTAAGCTTCAAGTTGGAGGCGGCGGCCATGGTTCAAGAGGAGACTTATCAGCATATTGGTGTTAGAAAGATTTGTTGTTGATTAGCCTAGGTCTTAGGGTGTTTTTATAGTTGCAACAACTAGTTTAGGCCATAGGATAAACCCTAGAATCGATCTGAACCGCCAAAAATCGTCACAGGCCCTCAAACAAGCCAACAGGGTCAAGCAGGAGCAACCAGGCACAAACCAGGTTCGGGGACCAGGTCGACACCCAAGTCGACTGCGCAGTCGACCTGGTCATGGGGGTGTCGACTGCCCAGTTGACCTGGGGTGCTGGGCGGGAAATTTCCCGCCCAGTCTGCCTGGGTTTTAAAATTCGAATTTGAACTTGAATTCGAACTGTTTTGAACTCTGAAAATTTCTGAAACTTTGGGGAGCTACAACTTGGTCATATGGACTCCGATTTTCGAAAACTCGGACTCGATATCATGCAGAATTCCGAGACGAACGCAATGGCGCAAAATGTTTCCCTTGGTTCTTATTTTAAAATTTAATTCTGCTTAGATTTATGGTTATAACACGTTATCAAAATACGGGTTGTTACAAAACTTTAAAATCATAATCCCCACCAAAGATGCCAGAAAAAGACAAGCCATACTTTAAGCACTTCAAGCACTCCAAGCAGGAAGAAAGATCCGGATCAAGCTAGAGTATTCCCTCCTTGAAAACCTGGGGGGGAAATGGATGAAAAGAGGCGAAACAATAAGGGTTAGACATAAAGTCTGGCAAGTCCAGTGACTTTCAGTTATGAACAGATAATAATGTCATGGCATGCAAATAAAACTGGATGAGAGATAACAGGAAACAGGAATAACTGATATACTTAGGTTGAATAGAAGAAACATGATGATATTACTTTTCACTTCTCTGCACTAATACTAGTCTAACAGGATTAGGTGTTACCCTAATGTCTAGACAAAAACAGAAACAGAATAATGGGCCTTTACCACCCTAACAAAAGGTACAGAAACATAATGCTAATAATGGGCCTTTACCACCCGAATAGAAAGTACAGAACCAGAATGCTAGTAATGGGCCTTTACCACCCGAACAGAGACAGAAACGGAAACAGAATAATCCCTACGGAAACAGAATGTTAGAATTAGGTGTACACTAGTAAATGGGCCTTTATCACTGCAACAGAAGGTACCACACAGAAACAGACATGTGTTACCACCCAACAAAAACAGACGGTACCCCACAGAACAGATAGAACTAAGTGTACCCTAAATCTTACCCCACGCGATCGGCTCCCTAATACATAAATACCCTGTGCCAGCCCCACAAAAGGGTGTATCATTCCCTAAAGTGGCAACCTTTGAATGACACAGACTTATTTATAAATGTCACGGCGCCTTACATCCTCAGAGGCAGACCGGGATCCATGCACGCACATGACCCGGTTGGAACGCACCATCAACACCCCTCGCCATTATAAGAATGAACCGCTTATAATTAGTTCAGTAAGCTTGCCCGGACCCTACCTACTGTTGGGTCAAAGTTTTGATACCAAAAAGGGTTACTGACTAATATGGGTCCCAAACAACTGATGACACAAGTATTTTCCCTCCTAACCTTGTGCCCCCAGACTAACAGATTTCAGATTAACTTGTTTACAAGTTCAAACATACAGAGTTCAGGTCAACTAGTTCACAGATCAGAAAATCAAGTTAATAAGTTTTCAGACTAACGGATCAGACATACAGATTTAACAGATTTACAGACTTGTCTAACTTTGTACTGGGCCTACAGATTCATGAAACGGGTTTATTAATTTCATAATCCAGTTGGTTTAACCCTATCCACCCAACACGTTTTAGACACATATTCATCTCAGATTTTCATTAATTAAATATTAATGCCCAGACCTCTCACATTAGACTGAAAGTTTGCGGCTACTGGTTAGGCCGGTTGGTTCCGGGCAGATTTCTACCACAAACTAAGTCTAACCTCGGGTTTCAAGCATGTTATGACTAACTTCTCACATTAGAACCTATTGTTTGCGGCCACTGGATGTGCCAGGCGGTTCCGGCCAGGATTACGCCGCAACCTCATTCTAACCTCGAGTTAGCCATGTTTATCTTTGCGTCCAATTAATTAATAATTTACCATTTATGCCCATGCCTAATATACATGTCAATTATTCATAACTATAGCCAATTCGGATTATGTCAATAACAGAATAAATATATCAACTCAGCAGATAACAGATTTCGCAGATTAGGTGACTTAACAGATTTAGCGGATTAAGCAATTTAGCAGATTTAGCATATAACGGATTAGGCATTTTCAGCAGACTTAGCAGATGACAGATTTAGCAGATGAACAGATCTAGTAGATTAGCCTATATAGCAGAACTAGCAAATTAGGCAATATAATAGATTTAGCAGATAACAGATTAGGAAATTTAACGGATTTAGCAGATAACAGATGTAGCAGATTATATATATCTGAAACTCTATTTACCTATCTTGCCTAATCATAGATTTAGCCTAAACTTACATGCCTAAATCAAGGTCATTATTCATAATACAATATATGCCCCAAATCTTAGCTTTAATATTCCCATTTACAGTTCATGTCAAAACTAGATTTAATATTCTAGATTACCATTTTTGTCCAAGACTAATATGCATGTAAATCATTCCCTATCATAGCCAATTCAAATTATGCCAACATATTTATTAACTTAATTAAGCTACGCCCAATGTTTCAACAAGTTCTCTAAGTACTCATGAAATGGCCCTAGCAAAAAGGAATAGGAGATAAGCACAAGAAAGAATAGGCATGAAATAATGAACCAAATACAATGATAATGGCCCCACTAGGCTCGATGTACATAACAGTGAATGGGAATAAACTAGCAAAGTTAAATACTAAATATGAGATCTAGTATCATTAAGGGAATAGGCGTAATAAACTAACTACAATAGTCATGGGCGACAAATCAAAATAGTTTCTTATTCAATGTCATAGGCAATAATCTCATAGGCGTGAATCATAATCATAGGCAATAGTCTCATAGGCGTGGATCACAGTCATAGGCAATAGTCTCATAGTCATGAATTATAGTCATAGGCAATAGTCTCATAGTCATGAATTATAGTCATAGGCAATAATAATCTCATAGGCAACAGTTTCATGTCAAATTATGCATTATTCATTATTTGTCCCAAAATTTAGCGTTCGTGCGTTAATCTCTTATGAGATTCGGCGCAGGCTCGTAGTAGCCTGGCTATAGAACAGAAAGCAGAAAGAGATACAGAATAAGATAGATCTAAACAGAACAGAACAAACATAACCTCAGATTCAGATTTACAATTCATGCCACAATCAGAATTAACGTTTATATTGAAAAATAACTGTACTTGCCTTTCGTGGCTAAAGAAAAGGATTATAAATCGAATTTGATGCAGAAACGCTGATTAATCTTCTTCGATTATTGTTGTAGCTCTAAACTTTAATTTGAATTGTGAATGAACACTTGAGATTTGATTTTAGAGGCGGCGGCTAGGGTTTAAGAGAGGTTTTGGTAGCATAATGGTGTCATAGACAATATTCTAGGAATTAGGGTTAGGTTAATCACATATTTATAGGTGTAGAGAGTGTTTCAGAACCATTGGATCACCCTAGAAGCCATCAGGTCCGTCCAGCACATCAAAAATCATCATTAGAACTCTCTAGAACCCTGTGCAGGTTTCTGGCTCGACATGGGCGCACTTTCCAAGTGCGTGTAACACCCCACGTCCATTAATGTCACTCACAAAGGGAATGCATTAACTTCCATGGAGGTTTTAAGTGAATATAGAACAGAAAAATTACAACAAGACAGATAATAAGTAGTACTTGGAAATCTAAAACTTTATTTAATTGCAGCGGAAGTTAAACATGTTTGTTACATCATAAAAACCATAAATCAGAGTCAAGTACAATATCCATCTTGATAAAACAAAATATATAATCCCATTACATAAATAGCCATTAAAGAAGATAACAAGCTGGACCTTACTTCAACGGTCCAAGCTTTCCAAAAGAGATAAAGCAATCCAATCAAACTCCACTAGAGCTGGGCCCACCCTGAGGACCTAGAGGGGGAAAAAGGATGGAAATAGAGGGGGGTCAGACATAAAGTCTGGCGAGTATGATAATTGTAACAATACTATTATCAAAATAACTAGACTAAGGCATAAGCTGGAAAATAAGGAAATGTCTATGAACTATTAGGTATGGAAGAGCAAATAAAGATAACGTAAAAGCCACACCTAATTTCTAACGAATAATAACTACACTGCACCACACCAGTCACCCTAAAGGTTGATCCCACTCACCGAACATAGAAATTATAGCTTTGTGTACCCCTAGCTGACTACATAGGTGCCGCATGCCCCTATCTCCACTAGGTGTACCCCACTACCCACTTGCGATCGGCTCCCTACTCGTAGATACCCGTGCTGGCCCCACAGTGGGGTGTATCACTCCCCTAAAGTGGCAACCCGATACAGCTAAAGAATGCACGACTTATACCTACACGATGCAACAACGTCTTACCTACCAGCCCGGGTCCACACACGCATACGAAACCCGTTGGACTTGCGTTGCCACTACTACCCCGTTTTGGCCTCTTATAGTCAAGCCCAGTATGCGTGTCCCGTCCTCGACTTAGGTCGAGCCCACAAAGATATGTTTGGGTTACTGGTTGAAATAGGCCCCCACAAGCTATCCACCAAAGCTTGTCACCACTAGTATATCCCACTTAACCCTCTTCTTAGTCATGTTCATTTACATGTGTGTTTGGTTAAGTCTTACTAATCGTATTTCAAATGCCACTAAAGGCAACCACTAGATTTCTCATGCCACCCAAGGCACCTACTTAACCCCCATGTCCCACCTTACATGTTTATCTGGTTAAGTATTTCTTAATTCATTCAGGCCATAACCTCATAAAGACCTCTCACATTAGACTGGCATTTATGGCAGCTGGATTTGTCGGGCGGGTCCGGGCAGTCTTACACCATAAAAGAGTCTAACCTCGTGTCTTTACAACTGTTATGCTTTAATTTGGGCCTAGGACCTCTTACATTGGGCTGACATTTGTGACTACTGGATTTGCCGGGCGGGTCCGGCAAGGTTTACGTCACAAACGAGTCCAACCTCGTGTCCTAAGCATTGATTAACACTTATAATCTTTTACCCCAGTTTTAAATATATCCCTATTCAAATCATTAATTAATTCCAATTTTAACGATGTCGATAATTGACCCAATTATGGCCATCCACTTATGGCATGCAAAATCATATCAATTGCACCCCAATTTCTCAAAATTAAATCCTTAATATTACCCCTACCCCACGTTATATGTGCGCTTATTCAACGCAAAATATACGTTAGACTCGAATAGTCTAACTCATAGCACAAAGATAAATTATCACAACATATAGACAAGTAAAATAGGTCTAATCATAATAGGGGTGAAACTTGCATGAAACTACACATGTCATGGATCTAAAGGTGTCAACTTGTTTAGTTAAATGTCACAATTTAAATGATATGATCATAACCCAAATTCGTGTATAAACTTGCATATGGAGTTTTATGCAACATAATGATGGTGTGAACTAGCATCTAACACATAGAACTCACCCATGTCATAGCATAATTATAGGTCTATATAGATGTCATGGAATATGTTCATAATCTTTACTAATCATTCTAAACTTGCATACATGATTTGTCATATAAATCAACATAGCCCAAATAATATCAACATTATGATTTGATTAACATGAACTAATTAGCATAGATAATAACATCATGACTTTATAACATGTATGATTTGTCACAACTTAGCATAGAAAATTACAACCTATACGATATCATCATACCATGATTTACAACATATAGGATATCATCATCACATAACATAGGATTTACAGTATACATGATAGCATAAGGTTTACAGCAACATATATGACAATTCACATCATTTTCTTATGATCTATATCACATCTCTATCTAATTAGTTTAATAATAATCTTGTTAAGATCATCATACTCACAATTAGAGAAGAAAGAGAGTCTTGATTTGCTTTAGAGTTGAGTAGAATTAGGGGTTTGATTAGCTTTCTTCCTTCTTAGTTGGCGGTGGCTAGACTGAGTTCCATGGCGACGGTATGACGGTGGTTATTCTATTTTTCATGTGAATTAGAGTGAGAGACTACCTAGGCATTTATAGACTTTAGGATTTATTTAGACCGTCAGATCAACTCAGAACTAACCTGAACCGTTTAATTTGCCAACTCGGCCCTAAAGACACATCAGCAGCTCAAGATTGGGCTCAGTCAAACCCTAGCCGCCTGGACCAGGTCGACACCCAGGTCGACTGCCCAGTTGACTCCCTAGTCGACCTAGGGGGGTGTCGACTGCCCAGTCGACTCCCCAGTCGACCGGGGATGCTGGGCGGGAATTTTCACGCCTAGCCTGTTTGACATAGAATTTTGAATTTTAAATTTTCTGAAATCTGTTTTGAATTTTCCGAAACTTCCGATGGCCATAACTTCTTCATACGAAGTCCAATTCACGCAAACTCGGATTCTATTTCAACCAGAATTCCGAGACGAACACAATGGCGCAACCCGTTTCCCACAATTCTCACGTCTGAGATTAGTTATTCTTTAATTTGTGAATATTAATATTAACAGAATTACGGGGTGTTACATTCTCCCCTCCTTAAAGGATTTCGACCCCGAAATCTTCAAGTTAAGAAGAATGTATATCCTAACATCCAATCGTCCATCTACTCAACCATCAAACACAGGCATCCATTATCCTTATAGACTTCTAATGCTTTCATGTTTAAATGCACAGTGTGTGTATATGTCCATATCTAATGCAAAATCAGGCGGTCCACTGATTCAGTTGAACTCCTTAATGCAAACCATGATAGTGCCATGCGTCCATTATGTTTGCGAAAGAACCCTATCGATACATATTATTTCTACATGCGTGCACAACCATTCACCAAAATGCGGTATCCATATGATAGCACAACCATTATACATCCATTAACCTAACTATGTACACACATTTATATGCAATATGCAATATGAAGTGACTGAGCCGATCTAGTGCTTAAGTGTGTGTATATGCGTCCACGAGCAACCACTAGCAAACACTTGCATCCACTTTGCATCCATCATACATAACATGTCTCAAACACATGTTTCAACCATAGGATTATCCTAACTAAAGGTCAAGGATACTAGCGAGAGGGTATACTAAAGATAAGATAAGTACAAGCTAAGCGATAAAGGAGAAATTAAAGGACATACCCTCAAAAAGAAAAGGGTACAACGAGCGCATCTTCGCTTCTGTCTCCCAAGTAGCGTTGCTCTCATCATCTCCCCATTGCACTTTGACTAGTCTGACCTCTCGATTCCTCAACTTCTTGATCTCCAACCCAAGAATGCGCGTAGGAGCTCGTCAAATCTTCGCATCACGCTCGATCTCCACCTCTCTAAGCAAGCTCGGCTCTACCACTTCCGCGGTCTCGTGCAAGCACTTCCTCAAATGTGACACATGGAATACGTCGTGTCCACCACTAAGTCTCTCAGGCAATTCCACTCTATACACCATCTGTCCAATCTTCTCCTTAATAGGAAACGGCCCTACAAACCTTGGTGCTAATTTCCCAACGGACCCAAAGCGAACAACGTTCCGTAATGGAGACACTTTGATAAAGACCATGTCCCCAACATCAAACTCAAGATCTGTCCTTTTGTCTGCATAAGATTTCTGCCTATCTTGCGCCGTCTTCATCCTCCTTCGAATCAAGTCGATCTTTTCCGAAGTCTCTCTAATCATATCGGGCCCAAGTAAGATCTTATCGGTAGATTCCCACAAACATGTAGGCGAACGACAAGGTCGTCCATAAAGAGCTTCGAAAGTTGCCATGCCAATGCTTGATTGAAAGCTGTTATGATATGCGAACTCTACCAACGGAAGATGCTCTTCCCATGTACCCCCAAAGTCTAGGATACATAGCCTCAAAAGATACTCTAGAATACGATTCACCCTCTCGGTTTGGCCGTCCGTCTGAGAATGATACGCGGTGCTCAAACATAACTGAGTCCCTACCGCCTCTTGCAAGCTCTTCCAAAATTCGCTAGTGAAGATAGGATCGCGGTCGCTTAATATGCTAGAAGGAACACCATGCAAATGAACTATCTCTCGAACGTATACAGAAGCTAACCATGGAGAAGTCCTCTTACTTTTCACGGGAATGAAATTGGCGCTCTTAGTAAGTCTATCTACTATAACCCAAATCCCCGTATTTCCCTTCCTTGACCTTGGTAATCCATCCACAAAGTCCATCGAGACACTCTCCCACTTCCATTGTGGAACCTCCAATGGGTGAAGCAACCCACCGGGTTTCTTTTGCTCCGCTTTTGCTTGTTGGCACGTCAAGCATCTAGCGACATACTCGGCCACGTCCATCTTCATACCGGCCCAAAAGAAAACTCGCTTCATGTCTTTGTACATCTTGTCCCCGCCGGGATGAATGGTCATCTTTGAACGATGTGCTTCGTCAAGAATATCCTTCCTCAAACCTTCGTCTCGAGGTACACAAAGTCTACTATCCCTACGTAACCAACCCTTATCATCTAGGTATACCTACGGAGATGACTTGATGACTCACCTCTTTTGAGCTTCTCCACTAACTCAACCAACCGTGGGTCGTCTCGCTGTGCCTCCCCAATCCGTCCCAAAAGCCTAGGCCTGACCTCCAGGGATGTTAGCAAACCGGGTACAAAGTCAACGGAAGGTCTAAAGTCAAACATCGAAATGAATTCTAAGTTTCGCCGCTCAACAAACATCGGACTCAAGGACAACCTCTTCCTACTTAAGGCGTCTGCCACCACGTTACCCTTGCCAGGGGTATATGCTATTTCGAAATCGTAGGACGCTAAGAATTCCATCCACCTTTGCTTCCTTAAGTTCAAGTCCTTCTGAGAGAATAAGTATTTTAAAGATTTGTGGTCAGGGAATAATTCGAATTTCTCCCCAAGAAGATAATGGCGCCAAGACTTAAGCGCGAAAACAATTGCGGCTAACTCTAGGTCATGCGTGGGGTAATTTTTCTTATGCGCTCTCAACTGCCTTCCACCATAGGCTATTACCCTTCCCTCTTGCATTAAGACTGCGCCTAGTCCTGTCCCACAAGCATCGGTATAAACAGTAAACGACTTACTCCCGTCTGGCAGACTAAGACTGGAGCTGAGGTCAAAGCTCTCTTTAAACGTTGGATCGCATCATCACAATCTACGTCCCACGCGAAGACTAGGTTCTTCTTCGTCAAACGTGTCAATGGAGCTGATATTTTTGCGAAGTCTTTGATAAACTTCCTATAGTAGCCAGCCTACCCCAAGAAACTTCTCACTTCAGTAGCATTTTTAGGGACCTTCCAATCTTGGATGGCCACCACCTTCGTGGGATCCACAGCTATCCCTTCTTTGGAAACCACGTGCCCTAAGAATCGCACTTCCTCTCTCCAGAAGTGACACTTAGTAAATTTAGCTTTAAGGTTATGTGCTCGTCGAGTCTCCAACACTTTCCTAAGATGTAGGGCATGCTCTTCTTCGTCTTTAGAAAAGATCAAGATGTCGTCTACAAAGACCACCACGAATTTATTAAGGTACTCCCTGAACACCCTACTCATCAAATCAACAAAGTATGCGGGGGCGTTTGTCAAATCGAAGGGCATCACTAGCCATTCATGGAAACCGTCCGGAGTCCTAAAGGGAGTCTTGTCAATGCTATCCTCAGCCACTCTCAACTGATGGAAACCAGTGGCTAAGTCCAACTGCGAAAACACTGAGGCGCCAACTAACTGATCGAAGAGATCGTCAATCCTCGGCAGTGGGTGTCTGTTCTTCTTAGTAAGCTTATTAAGTTCTCTATAGTCCACAGAAAGTCTAAGGGACCCATCCGCCTTCGTGGCAAATACTACTGGAGCACCCCACTCCGATATACTTCGTCTTATGAACCCCTTCTCAAGCAACTCCTTCACTTTCTTATTGAGTTCCCTCCTTTCACGAGGAGCCATGTGGCGTACTGGAAAAGATACCGGTTTTGCATTATCCACAAGATATATTCGAAAATCTATCTCCTGCTTCGGAGGCAAGCCCTTCACCTTCTCAAACACATCCGAGTATTCTCGGACCACTCTAACAGATCGTAGATTCTCCATAGACGCGTCAAGCGATTCTAGATAACTTAGCATAACGAAATTTATGGGGTCACAAAAGATTTCGAGAGTGTTGCCAAGGCGAGTCATGAGCCTAACTACTCTCCTTTCACAATCAAGAACGACCCCATTTCTGGATAACCAATCCATTCCTAAAATTAGCCCATAGCCCGTGAAGCCCAAAACATAAGCGTCACATCTAAACTCAACGCTAAGTATAGAAATTTTCAAATCCAAACACATCATGGACAAATAAGCTGAGCCCCCAATTGGATTCGAAACAACTAAGGGATCCTCTACTAAACTGGTGTTAAATGTAGTGATTCAACTAATGACGTAGAGATAAACGAATGCGATGCGCCCGAATTGAATAAGGTACGGACATGATGATCAAACAGAAAAACTAAGCTTTCAACAGAAATGGTTCTACCTCATTCTTGCAGCAATGGGACCGCGAGAGCCTAAACTTGTCCCCTTGCCTGCCCTGGTGCCATAAGAGCCTGCACCTGTCCTCCCGAGGTAGACCCTACCCTCTGCCCCTTCTTTGGCCAGTCCTTCACTAGATGTCCCGCTTCGCCACAGTGAAAACAGCCAGTCTTCTTTTTCTTCCTGCAATCCTTGCTGAGATGGCCTGGTGTCCCACAGTTAAAGCATTTCTTCTTTCCCTTGCCATTATTGTCTTTACCACCCTTCTTGTTTTGCTGTTGGGGTTTCTTCTGATGCCCTTTCTTCTCGGGTGCCTTATTAGCATTAGCTCCTTTCTCCTCGTGCATGAGTGCCATGTCTACTAGCTTCTCCAAGGTGGCCCCCATAGGGATGTGGGTCATAGCCAACCCCTGCAACGGCTCATTCAAACCACTAACGAACCTCAGAGCCTTCTCCGACGTGTTCACTAAATCCAAGCCAAACCTTGCTAACTGATTAAATTTGTTGACATATTCTTTCACTGATGAGCTTCCTTGCTTTAATGTCAAGAACCTTTCCATATATAGATTCTCTTCTGGTCTTGAGAGAAACATCGCCTCAAACCTACGTCTGAAATCTGCCCAAAAATCAACAGGACGCTCCCCATCAGTGACCTCCCACCAAAACGAGGCCACTCCCTTCATTAACCAAGCTGCTAATTTGACTTTCCTCCCTTCTTCTACTTCAAAGATTTCTAGCAATTCTTCCACCTCCTTAAGCCAATCTCTAGCTTCCACAAACGTTTCTGACCCCTGAAAAGGTTTTCCACTCATAGCCTTAAATTCCTTGCACGTCTTTGCAAAAGTATCTACGCGAGGAGGAGGAGGAGGAGTGGGTGCAACCGGTGGTGGAGGAACATTGGCTGGACCTACGGCGGCCCTAGCCTCTAATAACCTCCAATACCATCCTGGTATCGTTACACCATTCGGAAGGTTAAGATCTTCAGCCATGTTGAAATGAAAAAGCAAAGATTCAAAATGGAGAATTCGAAAGATAAAGATATATGGCTATTGGGGATTATGTTTTTCATAAAAACTTTCCTCTTTAAATTACTCATTAAGACATGTTTTTGAAAACACTTCTTCCAAAAATACTTTAGAAAAATAGTTTCTCTAAAAAAATTATCTGTTCTGGTAACCTTAAGCTCTGATACCATGTGTAACACCCCACGTCCATTAATGTCACTCACAAAGGGAATGAATTAACTTCCGTGGAGGTTTTAAGTGAATATAGAACAGAAAAATTACAACAAGACAGATAATAAGTAGCGTAGAAAAAATATTCTACCTATAATCCCCGTACTTGGAAATCTAAAACTTTATTTCATTGCAGCGGAAGTTAAACATGTTTGTTACATCATAAAAACCATAAATCAGAGTCAAGTACAATATCCATCTTGATAAAACGAAATATATAATCCCATTACATAAATAGCCATTAAAGAAAATAACAAGCTGGACTTTACTTCAACGGTCCAACCTTTCCAAAAGAGATAAAGCAATCCAATCAAACTCCACTAGAGCTGGGCCCACGCTGAGGACCTTGAGGGGGAAAAAGGATGGAAATAGAGGGGGGTCAGACATAAAGTCTAGCGAGTATGATAATTCTAACAATACTATTATCAAAATAACTAGACTAAGGCATAAGATGGAAAACAAGGAAATGTCTATGAACTATTAGGTATGGAAGAGCAAATAAAGATAACGTTAAAGGCACACCTAATTTCTAACAAATAATTACTACACTGCACCACACCAGTCAACCTAAAGGTTGATCCCACTCACCGAACTTAGAAATTATAGCTTTGTGTACACCTAGCTGATTACATAGGTGCCGCCTGACCCTATCTCCACTAGGTGTACCCCACTACCCACTTGCGATCGGCTCCCTACTCGTAGATACATGTGCTGGCCCCGCAGTGGGGTGTATCACTCCCCTAAAGTGGCAACCCGATACATCTAAAGAATGCACGGCTTATACCTACACGATGCAACAACGTCTTACCTACCAGCACGGGTCCACACATGCATATGAAACCCGTTGGACTTGTGTTGCCACCGCTACCCCGTTTTGGCCTCTTATAGTCAAGCCCAGTATGCGTGTCCCGTCCTCGACTTGGGTCGAGCCCACAAAGATACGTTTGGGTTACTGGTTGAAATGGGCCCCCACAAGCTATCCACCTAAGCTTGTCACCACAAGTATATCCCACTTAACCCTCTTCTTAGTCATGTTCATTTACATGTGTGTTTGGTTAAGTCTTACTAATCGTATTTCAAATGCCACTAAAGGCAACCACTAGATTTCTCATGTCACCCAAGGCACTTACTTAACCCCCATGTCCCACCTTACATGTTTATCTGGTTAAGTATTTCTTATTTCATTCAGGCCATAACCTCATAAAGACCTCTCACATTAGACTGGCATTTATGGCAGCTGGATTTGCCGGGCGGGTCCGGGCAGTCTTACACCATAAAAGAGTCTAACCTCGTGTCTTTACAACTGTTATGTTTTAATTTGGGCCTAGGACCTCTCACATTGGGCTGACATTTGTGACTACTAGATTTGCCGGGCGGGTCCGGGCGGGTTTACGTCACAAACGAGTCCAACCTCGTGTCCTAAGCATTGATTAACACTTATAATCTTTTACCCCAGTTTTAAATATATCCCAATTCAAATCATTAATTAATTACAATTTTAACTATGTCCATAATTGACTCAATTATGGCCATCCACTTATGGCATGCAAAATCATATCAATTGCACCCCAATTTCTCAAAATTAAATCCTTAATATTACCCCTACCCCACGTTATATGTTCGCTTATTTAACGCAAAATATACGTTAGACTCGAATAGTCTAACTCATAGCACAAAGATAAATTATCACAACATATAGACAAGTAAAATAGGTCTAATCATAATAGGGGTGAAACTTCCATGAAACTACACATGTCATGGATCTAAAGGTGTCAACTTGTTTGGTTAAATGTCACAATTTAAATGATATGATCATAACCCAAATTCAGGTATAAACTTGCATATGGAGTTTTATGCAACATAATGATGGTGTGAACTAGCATCTAACACATAGAACTCACCCATGTCATAGCATAATTATAGGTCTAAATAGATGTCATGGCATATGTTCATAATCATTACTAATCAATCTAAACTTGCATACATGATTTGTCATATAAATCAACATAGCCCAAATAATATCAACATTATGATTTGATTAACATGAACTAAAAAGCATAGATAATAACATCATGACTTTATAACATGTATGATTTGTCACAACTTAGCATAGAAAATTACAACCTATACAATATCATCATAGCATGATTTACAACATACAGGATATCATCATCACATAACATAGGATTTACAACATACATGATAGCATAAGGTTTACAGCAACATATATGACAATTCACATCATTTTATTATGATCCATATCACATCTCAATCTAATTAGTTTAATAATAATCTTGTTAAGATCATCATACTCACAAATAGAGAAGAAGGAGAGTCTTGATTAGCTTTAGAGTTGAGTAGAATTAGGGTTTTGATTAGCTTTCTTCCTTCTTAGTTGGCGGCGGCTAGACTGAGTTCCATGGCGGCGGTATGACGGTGGCTATTCTATTTTTCATGTGAATTAGAGTGAGAGACTACCTAGGTATTTATAGAGTTTAGGATTTATTTAGACCGTCTGATCAACTCAGAACTAACCTGAACCATTTAATTTGCTAACTCAGCCCTAAAGACACATCAGCAGCTCAAGATTGGGCTCAGTCAAACCCTAGCCGCCTGGACCAGGTCGACACCCAGGTCGACTGCCCAATCGACTCCCCAGTCGACCTGGGGGGGTGTCGACTCCCCAGTCGACCTGGGATGCTGGGCGGGAATATTCCCGCCGAGCCTGTTTGACTTCGAATTTTAAATTTTAAATTTTATGAAATCTGTTTTGAATTTTCTGAAACTTCCGATGGCCATAACTTCTTCATACGAAGTCCAATTCACGCAAACTCGGATTCTATTTCAACCAGAATTCCGAGACGAACACAATGGCGCAACCCGTTTCCCACAATTCTCACGTCTGAGATTAATTATTCTTTAATTTGTGAATATTAATATTAACAGAATTACGGGGTGTTACAGTGCGCCAGTGTATTTTTGTGCTGGCGCACTTCACAAGTGCGCCAGTGCATTTCTGGCTTATTTCCGGTTTTTCTGCCTAACTTCGTTCGTCCATATCTCCTTCATACGGTATCCGTTTTACGCAAACTCGGACTCTATCTCAAGCAGAATTTCAAGATGAACGCAATGGCGTAACTCGTTTCCCTTAATTCTTCTCCTAAAAATTAAGTATACTTTAATTTGTTACTTATACGTTCACAGAAAATACGGAGTGTTACATTCTCCCCTCCTTAAAGGATTTCGTCCCCGAAATCTTCAAGTTAAGAAGAATGTGTCCTACCATCCAATCATCCATCTACTCAACCATCATCCACAAGCATCCATTTTCCTTAGAAAACTTCTAATGTTGTATGAACATATGCAAAAGTGTGTGTATATGTCTCCTATCTAATGTAAAGATTAGGCGGTCTACTGATTCAGTTGACCTCCTCAATGCGAACCATGTTGGTGCCATGAGTCCAATTATGTATGCAAGAAATCCTATTTGATACACATCATTTCTATATGTGTGCGCAATCATTCATCCAAATGCTACATAGATGTGATGAATCAATCATTTTGCATCCACAAAATTGAAAATGCACACACATCCATATGCAGTTTGATAGTGTTTTCGAGCCGATCTAGTGCCTAGTGTGTGTATATGCATCCACGAGCAACCACTAGCAACAACTTGCATCCACTGGCAACCATCAAACATAACATGTCTCAAACACATGTTTACACACATTGGATTCTACCTAAAGTTCGAAGATTCGATCGATAGGATACAGTCGAATGATGGAAGCGAGTACAGATGAAACAAAAACTTGGTTTCCATTAGACCATGGTTGAGGGAATAATTTCCCTAAGTATCGGCCCCGAAGACTGAAACCAACATCAGATTGACACCCTGAGGATTACCCTCTTTAGACAATGTCAAAACTGGAAATCTTAACCTTATCAGAAATATTCAGATATTTACATATTACTGGTACAGATCAGTTTACCTAACTAAGCATGATAAAAACCAGAATGTATACGTCCTACTTGACGCCTAACACATATATCTCTCAATCCCCAATCTATCACAAACAGATGAGTCCTAACCCTTAGGGGTTTGAGTCTACAGCGGAATCAGAAACAATACTAGTATTAAAGTGCAGATTATCGATTACAGAATCAAAATGCCAGAATCAGAAAGAGTTTTAACTCAAAAATCAGATAAGAAAATTAAACCTTCTACATAAATTTTCTTATTTTTACCCTATCTACCAGTCACTTGAGCATTCACATGTCCTCCAGAAGTGGGTTCTGCTCTCTGCCCTTGCCCTCGTTTCTTTGGGCAGTCCCTAGCGAAGTGTCCCATCTCACCACAGTTGAAGCAAGTGCCCTTCCTTTTTCTGCAATCCTTGTTCAGATGAGTCGAGCTTCCACAGGTAAAGCACTTTTTCTCCTTCTTATCTTCAGACTTCTCATACTTCTTTTGTGTTTCCTTTTTGGGCCATGCTTTCTTATTCTGTGGTTCTTCCTTCTTTGTCTCTTTTTGGCCCATGTCTTCCTCGTGCAGTAGTGCCCTGTCCACCAATTTCTCGTAAGTCGCTCCCATGGGTACATGGGTCATGGCTAGGCTGTGTAGTTGCTCGTTCAATCCTTTAACAAATCGGAGAGCCTTTTTATGCTGAGTGTTGACTAAATCCAGTCCGAACATAGCCAGTTGGTCGAACTGGTTGACGTATTCCTTGACTGTCATACTTCCTTGCTTAAGAGATAAGAACTTTTCCAATTGTAGACTTCGTTCGGCTTGCGAGAGGAATTTCGTCTCAAACCTTGTTCTGAAATCCATCCATGTTTCAACCGGCCTCTCGGCGTTAGTGACTTCCCACCAGTAGGAAGCTTCGTCTTTGAGCAACCATACCGTCAACTATACCTTTTGCCTATCGTCCACCTCGAAGATAATGAACAGATCCTTAGTTTCTTTAAGCCAGTTCCTCGCTTCTACGAATGATTCAGTTCCCTTGTAATCCTTTCCACCCATGGCCCTAAAGTCTTTATAGCTCTTTGAGAAAGCAATTGCACGAGGAGGGGCGGAGGAGTGGGATCATTTGTTGGACCTGCGGCGGTGGTCCTAGCCTCAAGGTATTGATGAAACCAACCGGGTACATGAACACCCTCTGGTATCTCAGATGCTTCAGACATGCTGAAACGAAAAAGGAAAGAATCAATACAAAAAGGACCGAAGGAAAGATATATGGCTCTTGGGGATTATGTTTTTCAAAATAAGCTTTACTTTTGAAAATACTTCCTTTTAAAACCTTTTTGAAAATAGTTTTCAAAAACTTCTATCTAATCTGGTAACCTTCAGCTCTGATACCAAGTGTAACACCCCACCTCCGTTAAGGTCACTCACAAAGGGAATGCCTTAACTTTGATGGAGCATTTTAGTAAACAGAACAGAATATTACAAGACAGATATAAAAATAATACTTGAAAAACTTTATAACTTTGTTGCAGCGGTCAGAAATCGGTTTGGTTACAACTTTACCAAAAACTCAAGTACATTTATATCAGCCTTGTTCAAAAGCCATCAGAGTACAAAAGTTAAAATCATAATCCCCACCAAAGATGCCAGAAAAAGACAAGCCATACTTTACGCACTTCAAGCACTCCAAGCAGGAAGAAAGATCCGGATCAAGCTAGGGTGTTCCCTCCTTGAAAACCTAGGGGGGAAACGGAAGAAAAGAGGCGAAACAACAATGGTCAGACATAAAGTCTGGCAAGTCCAGTGACTTTCAGTTATGAACAGATAATAATGTCATGGCATGCAAATAAAACTGGATGAGAGATAACAAGAAACAGGAATAACAGATATACTTAGGTTGAACAGAAGAAACATGATGATATTACTTTTCACTTCTCTGCACTAATACTAGTCTAACAGGATTAGGTGTTACCCCAATGTCTAGACAGAAACAGAAACAGAATAATGGGCCTTTACCACCCTAACAGAAGGTACAGAAACATAATGCTAATAATGGGCCTTTACCACCCGAATAGATAGTACAGAAACATAATGCTAGTAATGGGCCTTTACCACCCGAACAGAGACAGAAACGGAAACAGAATAATCCCTACAGAAACAGAATGTTAGAATTAGGTGTACACTAGTAAATGGGCCTTTACCACCACAGCAGACGGTACCACGCAGAAACAGACAGGTGTTACCACCCAACAGAAACAGACGGTACCCCACTAAATAGATAGAACTAAGTGTACCCTAAATCCTACCCCACGCGATCGGCTCCCTAATACATAAATACCCTGTGCCAGCCCCACAAAAGGGTGTATCATTCCCTAAAGTGGCAACCTTTGAACGACACAGACCTATTTATAGATGTCATGGCATCTTACATCCTCAGAGGCAGACCGGGATCCATGCACGCACATGACACGGTTGGAACGCACCATCAACACCCCTCGCCATTATCAGAATGAACCGCTTATAATCAGTTCAGTAAGCGTGCCCGGACCCTACCTACTGTTGGGTCAAAGTTTTGATACCAGAAAGGGTTACTGACTAATATGGGTCCCAAACAATAGATGACACAAGTATTTTTCCCTCCTAACCTTGTGCCCCTAGACTAACAAATTTCAGATTAACTTGTTTACAAGTTCAGACATACAGAGTTCAGGTCAACTAGTTCACAGATCAGAAAATCAAGTTAATAAGTTTTCAGACTAACGGATCAGACATACAAATTTAACAGATTTACAGACTTGTCTAACTTTGTACTGGGCGTACAGATTCATGAAACAGGTTTATTAATTTCATTAGTCCAGTTGGTTTAACCCTATCCACCCAACACGTTTTAGACATCATATTCATCTCAGATTTTCAGTAATTAAATATTAATGCCCAGACCTCTCACATTAGACTGACAGTTTGCGGCTACTGGTTAGGCCGGTTGGTTCCGGGCAAATTTCTGCTACAAACTGAGTCTAACCTCGGGTTTCAAGCATGTTATGACTAACTTCTCACATTAGAACCTATTGTTTGCGGCCACTGGATGCGTCGGGCGGTTCCGGGCACGATTACGCCGCAAACTCATTCTAACCTCGAGTTAGCCATGTTTATCTTTGCGGCCAATTAATTAATAATTTACCATTTATGCCCATGCCTAATATACATGTCAATTATTCATAACTATAGCCAATTCAGATTATGTCAATAACAGAATAAATATATCAACTCAACAGTTAACAGATTTTGCAGATTAGGCGAGTTAACAGATTTAACAGATTAAGAAATTTAGCAGATTTAGCATATAACGGATTAGGCCTTTTCAGCAGACTTAGCAGATGATAAATTTAGCAGATGAACAGATCTAGCAGATTAGGCAATATAACAGAACTAGCAAATTAGGCAATATAACAGATTTAGCAGATAACGGATTAGGCAATTTAACGGATTTAGCAGATAACAGATTTAGCAGATTATATATATCTAAAACTCTATTTACCTATCTTGCCTAATCATAGATTTAGCCTAAACTTACATGCCCAAATCAAGGTCATAATTCGTAATACAATATATGCCCCAAATCTTAGCCTTAATATTCCCATTTACAGTTCATGTCAAAACTAGATTTAATAATCTAGTTTACCATTTTTGTCCAAGACTAATATGCATGTAAATCATTCTCTATCATTGCTAATTCAAATTATGCCAACTGTAACACCCCACGTCCGTTAGTGTCACTCACAAAGGGAATGCACTAAGTTCTGTGGAGCATTTAGGGTAAAAGATGCAGATAAATTACAAGACAGACAGAAATTAAACAGCGGAAAATAAAACTTTGCTTTATTGATGAAATAGTTTGTACAAAGATTTCTTTACAATATCAGAGTGTCATCTGTCTACAAAATAAAGAAGCATAAAAATACATTTATATTCCCCAATGTAGCAAGAACCAGCCATAGCATCTGAAAAGAGAATCCAAGCAAAACTTCAACAAATCTTCAAGCTGGGAAAGAGTGACAGTCCAACTTAACCTGAGCTATACCACTCCCTCCTCTACTACCCTGGGGGGGGGGAACGGAAGAAAAGAAGACGAAAGAAAAACAGAGTCAGACATAAAGCCTGAGTAAGTTCAGTAACTTCTAGCATATGAACATGGAACAACAACAAAACGAAATGAATTAACTTAATACAAGATAACACCATGATGATAGGGTTGGCAAGATTAGACAAGATTATCACAAGATATGCTAAGCTAAGATAAACTGGATATGCTCTAATACTTTCGCCGCTTCGCTATTTCCTTGTTATACTGGTTTCTATATCTCAGCACCGCCTAACTAGTGTCCCAACTAGTAACGATAACGTGATCCCAATCCCAGTATTTTCCATCGCCTTCAGGCATCCATTTATTTAATTGTTACCTAGATTTAATCTAGGGTTTTCTACCAAGTACTTTCTAGATTCAACTAGAGTTTACGCTGTCTGCTGAACGCTTTTCGGATTCAGGATTTATGCCACCTAGTTCAACTAGGAATTATGCTACCTGTCGAACGATGCCCCCAAGTCTAGGACACACTACCTAGAGTGGTAGGTGTTCCTATAATTCCCCACACATGTATCGCGAATTGTTATCGCTTGTCTAGATGCACATGTCCTGTAATGTGCGGTCCGAGTCCTGTGACAGGGCAAATCAAGGAATACAGAACTCGGTCGGGAGCTTTCAGATATCTGCCGATGCAGATGCTAAGGTCTGTTTTTATTCTAGTGGCTATGGTCCCACTTGACCCCTCCCTCAACTAATGAAAGGCACACCTTGAAAAATGAGAACTATACGCCGGCCCCGGTGCCCCACTATCCTATGGCCATCCTCACCCATAACTAGATAGCAAGTATATGGTCTTTTGGAGTTCTCCACCTTTCCGCTTCACGTATTTCGATTAACTCAAGATGGATGGTAGACGACGAGTTGCTATCACCGGGCTACCGTTTTCTCGCCGAATCACGCCGGTTCATCCTAGTCTTTAGGTTGCCATGTATTGCAACCAAGGCATACCCCTGGTTCGTCTACGCAGACCTTAACCTCTGTGGGCCCAGGCGGATCATCTTCAGCCTCACAAAGGGATACCAAGAGTATCCTCACGTCCCCTCGAAGCCTCAGGCTTCGTAACCCAATTCGTTGGAGCCTCCTTTTTACTCAGACAGACGTTCGCTCCTCCTCGTGCTATACTAAGAATTACTACTTAGTTTTACTAACTAAGATTTACAACTTAGTTTCCAGAATCGTTGTTTTCTTAACTAAGGTTTACTTAGTTCTCTTTCCCGTTAGTTTAGATTGGTTAAGTGTCATAGTCAATTCAAGCTAACTTAACCCTCCTTATTTATCCTTTTAAACTGGTTAAGTGTTGTCAGTAACTCATGTTGACTTAACCCTACCACAAACCAAGTTATATTGGTTAAGTATTCATTACTTAACCCTACCCATTCACCCTGTGTTGGTTAAGTGTTCCTTTTTAACTTAACCTTGCCCGCCTGTTTTAACTAACATGTTATTATTAATGGTTAAGTATTATCCCTTCATGTTTTAGACTTAACCTCATTCCTTTATCGCAACCTGATGGCTAAGTGTTCAAGTTTACTTAACCCTACGGTCTATCCCAGCTAACATATCAAATTGGCTAAGCGTATTAGATTTTACTTAACCCCAACCTCTAGTCTAGTTAACATGTTAATTTGGCTAAGTGTATCAACCTTACTTAACCCCACCTTCTAGTCTAGTTTACATGTTAGTTTGGCTAAGTGATTTCTTATTTTCTTAACCCCTACAAATCTGGTCTTGTTATCATAAGTTTGGTTAAGTGTCCCTATGGACTTAGCCCTCCCATTCTAGCTCGACTGTGTTAAGTTGGTTAAGTGTTCCTATAGACTTAACCCTCCCATTCTAGCTTAACTGTGTTAAGTTGGTTAAGTTTTCCTATGGACTTAACCCTCCCATTCTAGATTAACTGTGTTAAGTTGGTTAAGTTTTCCTATGGACTTAATCCTCCCATTCTAGCTTAACTACGTTATGTGTCAGTCTGAACCTAACCCCACCCATCAGTCTAGTTATCATGTTGAATTGGTTAAGTGTCTTAGTTAACTTAACCTTACCATTCTTGTTCTAGCTTTAACTAAATAAATTAAAGCCGTTACCACTGACATTAGACAGGTATCGTTGCGACTACTGGATGTGCCGGTTGGTTCCGGGCAGGTTTACATCGCAACTCAGTCTAACCTCGGGTTAGGCATATTCGTGTTTTCTAAGTTCAAAGGGTTTCAATTTATTTTCAAATCAAGTTTTGAAAGTAACCATCTCGTTCGTTGGATCAGTTAGGGATAGCCAGCGAGAGCAGGAAACTTGTATTTTCCAAACTCAAACCTAGACACTATCCTCTCTGTCACCCTAGAACTTTCTGGTGTGTCATTAAAAGAGATGTCGTTAATAAACCTTTAATTTGTCTAAATTTACAATTCCTCATTTAGGCCAAATTCTATAAGTAAATTATTCCTAATTTACTTATTTCCTAATTACTCTTTTAATGTAAGTTGTCAACATTTATTCTTATGCCCCTTTTTCCCCCCTATATCATATTTATGCTTTTTGATAGGTAAACTATACCAATTAAGTGTCACTAACCATGATTTTGCTAAACCTGGCGGTTATTCCCAATTATGGCCAATCTCAAATTTTATACCAATATACTTATTACGCCAAATTAGCTAATCCAATCCTGATTTAACATTCTAATTCACGTCAAACTAGACTTATTACTCTAGTTCTTTATTCATGTAAATGCTAGATTTACACGTCAATACTAGATTCAAATTACACATCTTATAATTCATGTCAAATTTATCCAATTTGCATTTCTATG
Source organism: Allium sativum (assembly GCA_030737875.1). Classification (NCBI taxonomy): domain Eukaryota; kingdom Viridiplantae; phylum Streptophyta; class Magnoliopsida; order Asparagales; family Amaryllidaceae; genus Allium; species Allium sativum. Next base: position 171,571,915 of record CM060912.1, read on the forward strand.
AACATGCCATAATACTTGTTCCCAATTTATGCCAAATTCCATGTTTTACAACTATGTTTTAGTACATTTCACATTATGCCCAAATCGTATTCCCACCGTTCGTATAATTGCGATTCAATCTAGATTATGGATAAATCTAGACTCGTAGAAATTAGGGAATGAACCAAAGATGCTATGAAAAAGGATGGACATAATAACTGGCATAAAAGGTTTGAATAACGACGTAGGTTCAAGAACATGGGTAGACCTAACTTAATAGGTAAATTCCCAAGGTCTAAAACCAAGGATAGACAGAATAGAAACGCAGGTTCAAGAACATGGGTAGACCTAACTTAATAGGTAAATTCCCATGGTCTAAAACCAAAGAAAACCAAGGACAGGCAGAATAAATAATTGGGTTTAGACCCAATCTCATAATCAAAGAACTTAAGCAACACTTTCCTAGTCATGAATCATAGGTGTTTAATCACAGATGTCCTTGTTATGTCATAGGCAATAGTGTATATTTTCTAATCAAAGGCATAGGTTTAGCCAAGGAAATAATCCTCATAGTCATAGTCACAGTCATAGGCAATGTTCATAGTCATAGGCAATGTCCATAGTCATAGGCAAATGTTCATAGTCATAGGTAATGTCCATAGTCATAGGCAATGTTCATAGTCAAAGAGGAAAATGGTTTTAAGGTCCATAATTTCATAGTCTTATCGGTCATCGAATCATAACAGTTCTTAATTAAGTCCAAAGACATAGGCACAGTTTCGAATAGAAAGATTTGGCATATTCTTTTATTCCTTTAATTCATGTCACAAACAGAGAGAAACTTTCAAATCTAAAAAGTAATTGACTTACAGAAATTTAGATTAGAAAAGAAAGATGGCGTTGCTATGATTCGTGCGACGTTGCTCGAAACCATTTGAGATAGCCTTTGATTCTTCACTTGAAATCCTCGCCTGACTTGAACCTCTTCTTGAAAGTCTTTTAGCAGCATCTCCTCGTCTTGATTTATTTTATATATATATTATTCTATTTATTACTTAATTAAGAGGAGGAGAAGAAGCCATGTTCGCCAATAATCTTTGCAGCATAAGGGTAGAAAAGAATTGTGAATAGAGAAGAAGATCATGGTTGTTTATATAGTGTTAGGCGGACGAACCTAGGCAGAAAACGTGACTAAATACATCGGAACGAACCAGGTGCAGAAAGCTGGAAAAACGGGGGGGGGGGGGGGTTGACCATAAGGTCGACTATGTAGTCGACCTGGGTGCCCCAGGTCGACTACCCAGTCGACCTGGGTAGCCCAGGTCGACTTCCCAGTCGACCTGGGTGTCTTGGGTGGGAAAATTCCTGCCGTGGCCAATCCGGCCCGATTTTTGAAATTTGAATTTGTTTTCTGTCTGTTTGAATTTTAAACTGAATTCTGAAACTTCCGGAGGCCCTATCTCCCTCATACGGACTCCGATTTACGCAAACTCGGACTCGTTTTCATGCAGAATTCCGAGACGAACACAATGGCGCAGCCCATTTCCCCTGATTTTGATTTTAAATTATAATTATTCCTTGATTTGTGAATCTTAGTGTTACATAATTACGGGGTGTTACATTCTCCCCCACTTAAAAGGATTTCGTCCTCGAAATCTTCAAGTTAGGAAGAATGTGTCCTACCATCCAATCACCCATCTACTCAACCATCCAATCACAGGCATTCACTGTACTTAAAAGATTTCTAATGCTTTCATGTTTATATGCATAGTGTGTGTATATGTCTTTATCTAATGCAAAATCAGGCGGTCTACTGATTCAGTTGACCTCCTTAATGCGAATCATGTCAGTGCCATGCGTCCAGTCATGTATGCAAGCATCCCTAGTTATGTAAATACTACATGCGTGCACAGCCATTCACTCATATGCAACATCCATATGATAACATATCAGGCTCAACTTACAAACAAATACATATTTGTAAATGCAATATGCAAGCGTCCGAACTTGATCTAGTGCTTAATACGTATGCATATGCATCCACGAGCAACCATTAGCAACCACTAGCAACCATCAACCATAACATGTTTCAAATATTTGTTTACATCCATTGGCTTCTACCTAAGGATCGAAGATACGACCTAGGTGATATACTTTGGAAAGAGAGAAACAATTATGCGTAAATCTCCTAAAACAAAGAAATCAAGGATGCACCCTTAAGAAAAAGGGTATGACGCTAGTATCTAGCCTTCTTGAGCTTTACTCCACTGTATCTTAATTAATTTAACTTCACGATTGTGAAGTTCCGGATCTCCATTTCCAAAATAAACAGATGTCAATCATGGTACCAAGTATACATACTAAGATGATTAGAGGTTTCCCTCTTATCCGCCATGCCATAACTATACGAGTCGAAAGGTCACTACGTGCTCTTTGGAGTGCCCGCCACAACTATTCATCTCTCACGCAAACCATCCAAACCGAACTCGACATTCCTCAAGTACAAGCCCCAAAGGCCTAAACCAATATCAGACAAGCACCCAAGGAATTTCTCCCCCGAATTTAGATGATCTACGTGAGATGATATAAGCAAGCTTGATAGCTATTCTCAAATCCCTACTAACCAAAAATAAACTGGTCGGACAATCAATTGGATTTGAGACTCTAGTGGGATCTTTCTACTATATAAGTACTATGGTGCAGAGACCCAACTATGGGAGTGGATATGAACAAATGAGAAGCGTTAAAGCCAAAGGAAATAGTACAAATAGCAAAACTAGACTCTTCCATTAGAACTTTACTACCTTTCTCCTAGGTACGCTTGGTGGCGAAAGTAGATTCTTGCCCTTCTGAAAATCTTGTTCCTCGTTCTTGCCCTTGTCCTTAATTATATACCCTATCCTACCCTAGTAAAAATACTTCCTCTTGTCTTAGGTTTTATAATTTCTTCCTCCTTCGTGAGCTAAACCTACATCCATGAATTCCTCATCCTAGGGTTGTGCTCCTTAGCCAAACTCCTCATCCCCTTCCGTGTGTAGTCATATTGACAAATCCTCGAAAGTTGCTTCCATCGTACAGAAAACCCTATAAGCTTCGAAAGAAAACTACCCGTAGATGAAACAACTACGACTATGGATGGAAGCCGGGCACTACTTTGCCCTTCGATGAGGTTACCTCTCAGAAAGCCAGGAGCCCCAGAGACTCAAGAAAGAAGGAGACAAGAATTTAAATAGAGGAAGAGAAGATAGTGCGTATGGCTTCGGGGAATATGTCTTTAAAACAAACCTTTTCTCTTGAAAATGCTTCTTTAAAAACCGTTTTGAAAATAATTTTTCAAATCCTTTATCTGATCTGGTAACCTTCAGCTCTGATACCACGTGTAACACCCCACGTCCGTTAGTGTCACTCACAAAGGGAATGCACTAAGTTCTGTGGAGCATTTAGGGTAAAAGATGCAGATAAATTACAAGACAGACAGAAATTAAACAGCGGAAAATAAAACTTTGCTTTATTGATGAAATAGTTTGTACAAAGATTTCTTTACAATATCAGAGTGTCATCTGTCTACAAAATAAAGAAGCATAAAAATACATTTATATTCCCCAATGTAGCAAGAACCAGCCATAGCATCTAAAAAGAGAATCCAAGCAAAACTTCGACAAATCTTCAAGCTGGGAAAGAGTGACAGTCCAACTTAACCCTAGCTATACTATTCCCTCCTATACTACCGGGGGGGGGGGGGAGGGGGGAGGGACGGAAGAAAAGAAGACGAAAGAAAAACAGAGTCAGACATAAAGCATGAGTAAGTTCAGTAACTTCTAGCATATGAACATGGAACAACAACAAAACGACATGAATTAACTGAATACAAGATAACACCATGATGATAGGGTTGGCAAGATTAGACAAGATTAACACACGATATGCTAAGCTAAGATAAACTGGATATGCTCTAATACTTTCGCCGCTTCGCTATTTCCTTGTTATACTGGTTTCTATATCTCTACACCGCCTAACTAGTGTCCCAACTAGTAACGATAACATGATCCCAATCCCTGTATTTTCCATCGCCTTCAGGCATCCATTTATTTATTTGTTACCTAGATTTAATCTAGGGTTTTCTACCAAGTACTTTCTAGATTCAACTAGAGTTTACGCTGTCTGCTGAACGATTTTCGGATTCAGGATTTATGCCACCTAGTTCAACTACGAATTATGCTACCTGTCGAACGATGCCCCCAAGTCTAGGACACACTACCTAGAGTGGTAGGTGTTCCAATACTTCCCCACGCATGTATCGCGAATCGTTATCGCTTGTCTAGATGCACATGTCTTGTAATGTGCGGTCCGAGTCCTGTGACAGGGCAAATCAAGGAATACAGAACTCAGTCGGGAGCTTTCAGATATCTGCCGATGCAGATGCTAAGGTCTGTTTTTATTCTAGTGGCTATGGTTCCACTTGACCCCTCCCTCAACTAATGAAAGGCACACCTTGAAAAATGAGAACTATACGCCGGCCCCGGTGCCCCACTATCCTATGGCCATCCTCACCCATAACTAGATAGCAAGTATATGGTCTTTTGGAGTTCTCCACCTTTCTGCTTCACGTATTTCGATTGACTCAAGATGGATGGTAGACGACGAGTTGCTATCACCGGGCCACCGTTTTCTCGCCGAATCATGCCGGTCCATCCTAGTCTTTAGGTTGCCATGTATTGCAACCAAGGCATACCCCTGGTTCTTCTACGCAGACCTTAACCTCTATGGGCCCAGGCGGATCATCTGCAGCCTCACAGAGGGATACCAAGAGTATCCTCACGTCCCCTCGAAGCCTCGGGCTTCGTAACCCAATTCGTTTGAGCCTCCTTTTTACTCAGACAGACGTTCGCTCCTCCTCGTGCTATACTATGAATTACTACTTAGTTTTACTAACTAAGATTTACCACTAAGTTTCCAGAATCGTTGTTTTCTTAACTAAGGTTTACTTAGTTCTATTTCCCGTTAGTTTAGATTGGTTAAGGGTCATAGTCAATTCAAGCTAACTTAACCCTCCTTATTTATCCTGTTAAACTGGTTAAGTGTTGTCAGTAACTCATGTTGACTTAACCCTACCACAAACCAAGTTATATTGGTTAAGTATTCATTACTTAACCCTACACATTCACCCTGTGTTGGTTAAGTGTTCCTTTTTAACTTAACCTTACCCGTCTGTTTTAACTAACATGTTATTATTAATGGTTAAGTATTATCCCTTCATGTTTTAGACTTAACCTCATTAATTTATCGCAACCTGATGGCTAAGTGTTCAAGTTTACTTAACCCTACGGTCTATCCCAGCTAACATATCAAATTGGCTAAGCGTATTAGATTTTACTTAACCCCAACCTCTAGTGAAACACCCCACCTCCGTTAGGGTCACTCTCAAAGGGAATGCCCTAATTTTGGTGGAGGTTTATAAGTACAAGTCACAGATATACAAGACAGATATAAGAACACATATTTGTAAACAGCGGAAGAACAACAAATTTTATTTGATAAAGTCAAATACGTGTTACAACAACATCCTTTCCAACAACATAACATAACACTTTCATAATCTGTCTTGAGTACATTATTTAAAGAAGCATAAATAAAAACATAGATAAACTGCAAAAGCCCCATAGTGGATTGTCCAAAGCCATAGTTCAAAACAGGAAAGTCCAAGCAATACATTTCTCTTCTTCAAGCCGGATGTTGAGGTTGGTCAAGCTGTTGTGTTCCCTCCCTGAGGACCTGGGGGGGGGGGGGAACGGAAGAAAGAAGACGAAAGAAAAGTAGAGTCAGACATAAAGCCTGAGTAAGTCTAGTACTATTTTGTCTATGAATAAAGAACTGGGTATGATAAGTATAAACAAGAAGTGGGCATGCACTATAAACTTGGTTAAGTTGTCTAGGGTCGAATATACTATCGTACCCCATGTTGATCTCTGAACCCATATAAACTAGTTTCCAACTGGCACCCCATAATCAGGGTGATGTGATCCATTCTATGATGATCGGCTCCTACTCGCATAGTTACATGTGTCTTACGGCCCCCGATGTTGTAGTTACCTATGCTGGTCCCACCATGGGGTGTATCAAGTCCCATAGTGGCAACCCGACACAACCTTAGAGTGCACAGGTATGCTACCGGTGTCCAGTGCCTTATTTTTCTGCACCGGAGTGTGTGCACGCCCGCACTCCGTTAGAACCTACACTGCTACACCACCGCCGTCGCTTTGACCTTTTACAATCAGCCCAGTAATCGTGCCCCACCCTGCCTAGTTTCAGGGTATCCTGATACACCTTCTAGGGTTACTGCTGAAAAGGGTCCCCCGTTACTAGGTTATCTATCTCTAGCCAACATGCTAAGTTGGTTAAGTGTTTTCTAACCTAACCCCCACCAGTTCGTTTAGTTTAGCATGTTCCATTTTGATTAAGTCTTTAGTTCACTTAATCCTAACAATCCTGACTCAGCCTTAATTGTCTTATTAAGGCCCTGACCTCTCACATTAGACATGTATTGTTGTGGCTGCCTGTTGCCGGTTGGTTCCGGGCAGTCCTACGCCACAACTCAGTCTAACCTCGGGTCCTTATTGGGCTCCATGTTTAACCTCCCACATTGGATATGTATTGTTGTGACTACTGGACAGCCGGGTGGTTCCGGGCAGGTTTACATCACAACTCAATCCAACCTCGGGTTAAACACATCGTATGTTCTACATTTACATATTTTGTCATTCTTCTTTATTTCTTATATGTAAATATTTGCGGCCCATTATTAAGTTAATGGTGTAAAGGTTACACCAATCATGGGCCCAACCCATACTTGAACTTGGGCCCTTCTATTTTATATTTTCATTCATTAATTAATTTTAACCCAACGTTATTTTCCCCCGTTTTACACGTCCGTTTATATATATTGGGCTTAGCCTTTTAAAGCCCAACTTAGCCATGCGACAAGGGGAGGCTTAAAGCGTGATTACATACACAAAGAGGGGATGGTGAGCGTATGAACTTGCAAAATGACGTTGGAAATACAAACTAGAAACGGGTGTACTTGCATAGTGGTAACATATACTTTGGTCATAAAGCATAGGTGACATGAATCAAGGCATGTAAACTTGCATAGGTTTAACTGCAACATGAACCTATATTCTTATTTAGGCATAATGTCAAACATAAGCATGGCATAAATATTTCTAGCATAAGCATGGCATAATGTCAAACATAAGCATGGCATAATATCAAACATAAGCATGGCATAAGTATAGTTAAATTTGTTCACATAACCATGGCATAAATATTTCTAACATGAAATCATGATTCTTACTTTAGCCATGTAAACTTACAAAAAGGGGCCTTTTGAACCTAACCTAGCCATGTACCACATATGTCATCATATAATTCTTGTAAACAAGGTAGACCTAATCATGGTTTTCAATTATGCCAAATATCATTCATAGCCTAGCCATGTTCATAAATTTGCAAATAGGTTTTCTAGTACAAAAGCATGGCTTAATACATGATGCCAAAATTCTCAACATAATTTCCTATGGATTATAATAACCAAACTTGTTCTAATTACTTACAAAATGATTTATGCACAAAAATATACATCATGATGGCATAGAAGCAAAACCCCAAACTTGCATGAATTTAAATCAACTACATACATGTAGTTTCAACATGGATTACATAATTTGCGAAATATTCCAAACGTATACTTGCATAGAACTACCGCATGTAGTTCTTTATAACATGAATAACATAATTCAAGAATACCCAAACGTATATAATATTTCAAATTGATAAGAACGCACAAATATGAATAACTCTATTGCCACAATTCAAGCATACAAACCAACACAACTGTTTATTCATACCAAAGTAATACTCTACTTACAATGGTGTGATGAATTCTCTAATTTAGGGATTGAAGACGCAAATTCCTTTGTTGAATTGATTTGTTTAGGTTGCTTTAAGCTTTAGAATCTTCCTCCTAATCCTCTCTCCAATTTGGTGGCTACTCCTAGTCGTTCCTCAGCAACATGGCGGCTATGTTCTTAATTTTGAATGAATAGATTAGGGTTTAGTCTAGGGTTGTTTATATAGAGGTTAGGAACTGATTAGGACCATTGATGTTGCCTGGATTGATCGTAGCCATCCATTCGATAGAGAGACCAATTAAAACTTGCCTCCTAGCCTTAATGATAAAGCAGACCACAGAAAATCGGCCAAACACAGACCTGGCCAGCCAGGTTGGCTGGGCTCGACCAGGTCGACACCCCTGTCGACAGGGCTGTCGACAGCCCTGTCGACATGGGTAGCCCAGGTCGACAGCCCAGTCGACCTGGGTGGCCTAGGCGGGTGTTTATCCGCCCTGGCCCATTGGGCCCGATTTTTAATTATTTTATTCTGTTTGAATTTTAAATTTAATTCAAAACTTCCGAAGGCCATATCTTCTTCATACGGACTCCGTTTTTCGAAAACTCGGACTCTATTTCGCGTATTTTTCCGAGACGAACGCAATGGCGTATCCCGTTTCCCTTAGTTCTTTGATTTCAGATTAATTATACTTTAATTTGTTAATTTCACAGTTATAGAATTTTCGGGGTGTTACATTCTCCCCCACTTAAAAGGATTTCGTCCCCGAAATCTTCAAGTTAGGAGGAATGTATATCCTAACATCCAATCATCCATCTACTCATCCACCAAACACGAACATCCATTGTCCTTAAAAGACTTCTAATGCTTCATGATCATATGCGAAGTGTGTGTGTACATGTACTTATCTAATGCAAAATCAGGTGGTCTACTGATTCAGTTGACTTCCTTAATGCGAATTATATAGGTGCCATGAATCCATTATGTATGCAAATTTTCCTATTCTTGATTTTACATGAGTGCACAATCATTCATTACAAATGCAACATCCATATGACAACACATTAAAGTTCAACCATATACGAATGCAAACATATATGCATATGCAATATGGAGTGACTGAGCCGATCTAAAACCTAGATTGTGTGTGTATATGCAACCACGAGCAACCACTAGCAATCACTTGCAACCACTTGCAATCATCATCCATAACATGTTTCAACTACATGTTTCCATCCAAAAAGATTCTATCTAAAAGATACGGTCGAGGAAATATACCTAAAAAGATAGATAAAAGCGCAACTTAAGGAAAAAGAAAGATCAAAGATGTATCCTCGAACAGAAAAGGGTAGGCAGTACGTATTCTAGCTTCAGTTTCCCAACTCGCGTCTTCCTCGGCGTCGCTCCACTGAACTTTGACGAGCTTGACTTCGCGGTTGTGTAGCTTCTTCACTTCCGTTCCTAATATGAGGGTTGGAACTTTTCTTATGGTTGCTTCGCGTTCCACTTCGGCCTCTTCGAGGATATTTGGCTCTACCACTTCAGCAGACTCATGTAGACATTTTCGGAGATGTGAAACGTGAAAAACGTTGTGGACTCCAGCCAACTTCTCGGGTAGCTCTAATCTATAGGCCATTTTCCCAATTTTCTCGATAATAGGGAATGGCCCTACGAACCTTGGTGCTAGCTTTCCTGTGGTTCCAAAACGGACAACGTTCCTTAGCGGTGATACCTTGAGAAAAACTCTGTCTCCAACTTCAAATTCAAGGTTGGTCCTCCTCTTGTCGGCGTAGGACTTTTGTCTGTCTTGGGCCGTCTTCATCCTTCTTCGTATTAAGTCTACTTTCTCTGAGGTCTCTCGGATCATATCTGGTCCAAGTATGAGATTATCCGTCGACTCCCACCAACAAGTGGGCGATCGGCACGGTCTTCCATATAAAGCTTCGAAGGGCGCCATTCCGATGGTTGCTTGATAGCTGTTGTTGTAGGCGAATTCTACCAAAGGAAGGTGGTCTTCCCATGTCCCTCCGAAGTCAAGGACGCATAGCCTTAAGAGGTCTTCCAAAACTCTATTCACTCTCTCTGTTTGGCCGTCGGTTTGGGGATGATAGGCTGTGCTCAAGCATAACTGCGTTCCTACTGCTTCTTGCAGACTCCGCCAAAACTCGCTGGTGAAGATGGGGTCTCGGTCACTAACGATGCTAGATGGTATTCCATGGAGTCGAACGATTTCCTTAAGGTAGAGTGATGCTAGGGATGAGGCAGTTCTTTTACTTTTGACGGGTAAAAAGTGGGCGCTTTTAGTAAGCCTATCCACTATTACCCAAATGCTAGTGTTGCCTCTCCTAGACCTAGGCAGCCCATCGATGAAGTCCATTGAGATGTTATCCCACTTCCAATGTGGGACCTCTAGAGGATGTAACAGTCCGCCAGGCTTTTTCTGTTCCGCCTTAACCTGTTGGCATACCATACACTTAGAAACGAATTCTGCCACGTCCTTTTTCATGCCGTTCCAGAAGAAAGTCCTTTTTATATCTTTGAACATTTTATCTCCGCCTGGGTGTATCGTCATCTTGGAGTGATGCGCTTCCTCGAGAACCTTCCTTACTAAATCTTTTTTCTGTGGGACGCATAGTCTTCCGTCTCGCCTTAGTAAACCTTTATTGTCGATGGAGTATCGGTTGAGGTGACTTGAAGTCTTACCCATAATTAACCTATCAATCATTTCCACAAGCTAAGGATCTTCGCGTTGTGCTGCCCCTACTGAATCCACTAAAGTTGGGCGCACTTCGAGAGATGCAAGCAGGCCTGGTACGAAATCGGAGGAAGGCCTAAAGTCGAAGCTGGCTATAAACTCTAGGCTTTGTCTTTCAACAAACAACGGGCTTAGGGTCAATTTCTTTCGGCTCAACGCGTCTGCCACTACGTTGCCTTTGCCCGGAGTGTAGGAGATTTCGAAATCGTACGAGGCAAGAAACTCCATCCATCTTTGTGGCCTCAAGTTAAGATCTTTCTGCAAGAAAAGATATTTCAACGATTTATGGTCAGTGTAAAGTTCGAACTTCTCACCTAGGAGATAGTGTCGCCAAGACTTGAGTGCAAAGACGATGGCGGCTAACTCAAGATCGTGGGTTGGGTAGTTCTTTTCGTGTACCTTCAATTGCCTCCCGCCATAAGCTACTACCCTTCCTTCTTGCATTAAGACGGCGCCTAGCCCTGTCCCACATGCATCCGTATAAACAGTGAACATCTTGCTCCCATCTGGCAGCGTCAAAACTGGGGCTGTTGTGAGAGCCCTTTTTAGTCGTTGGAAAGCAAACTCGCAATCCAAATCCCAATTAAACACTAGATTTTTCTTGGTCAACTTCGTGAGCGGAGCTGAGATTTTCGCAAAATCCCTTATGAATTTTCGATAGAAACCCGCTAGTCCTAGAAAGCTTCGGACCTCAGTTGCATTCCTTGGTGTCTTCCAGTCCTGTACCGCCACTACCTTAGCAGGGTCCACTGCTAACCCTTGTTTGGATACTATGTGCCCAAGGAACCTCACCTCTTCTCTCCAAAAGTGGCACTTGGAGAATTTGGCTTTTAGTTGATGGACTCGCAAAGTTTCCATGATTGCCCTTAAGTGCTGAGCATGTTCCTCTTCACTCTTTGAGAAGATAAGGATATCATCTACGAAGACCACTACGAATTTGTTGAGGAAATCTCTAAATACCCTACTCATCAGGTCCACGAAGTAAGCAGGTGCATTTGTCAAGCCGAAAGGCATGACAAGCCATTCAAAGAAACCGTCTGGGGTTCTGAACGCCGTTTTATCGATGCTATCTTCAGCCACCCTTAGCTGATGAAAACCGGTTGCTAAATCGAGTTGGGAGAAAACAGACGCTCCTACAAGCTGGTCAAATAAATCGTCAATTCTAGGGAGAGGGTGCCTATTCTTTTTCGTTAGCTTGTTGAGCTCCCTATAGTCAACACATAGACGGAGTGAACCATCCGCCTTTGTAGCGAACACCACCGGAGCGCCCCATTCTGAAATGCTCCTCCTAATGAACCCCTTTTCTAGAAGCTCTTTAATCTGTTTACTGAGCTCTTTCCTTTCTCGTGGAGCCATATGTCTAACAGGCAACGCAACGGGCTTTGCATTATCTACAAGATATATGCGGAAGTCTATTTCCCGCTTCGGAGGCAAGCCCTTCACCTCTTCAAAGACATCCGGATATTCCCGGACCACTCTAACTGATTGCAAATTTTCAACAGAGGCATCTAGCGATTCAAGATAACTAAGCATAACCGCATACGAGGGATTACAAGAAATTTCCAAAGTATTACCGAGCTGGGTTAGGAGCCTAACTACCCTTTTCTCACAATCAAGGATGGCCCCATTACTGGATAGCCAATCCATACCCAAAATCAAACCATACCCCGAAAAGCCCAAAACAAAGGCACTACATTAAAATTCTACACTTAGAATAGAAATTTTTAATCCCACACAGATCATAGACAAATGAGCTGGGCCCCCAATTGGGTTTGAAACAATTAAGGGGTCCTCTACCATACTAGTTTCTAGGTGCAGAGATTCTACTAAAGCATACGAGATAAAGGAGTGTGATGCGCCAGAATCAAATAAAGTACGAACGGGGTGATCATAAAGATAAACTACACTTTCTACAGAAGTATTTATACCTCACTGTTGCAGAGGTGGCGCTTCCAGCACATGAACCTGTGCCCTTGGGGTGGATCCAGCCCTCTGCCCCTGTCCTCGTTTCTTTGGGCAGTCCTTAGCCCTATGGCCTGTATCACCGCAAGAAAAGCACCCACCATTTTCCTTGGCCTTCTTTTTCCGGCAGTCCTTTACTAAGTGCCCCACTTTGCCACAGAAATTGCACTTCCTCTTCCCTTTGTTGCCTTTCCCGCCCTTCTTAAAGTCTGTCTTCTTGGGCTGCAAACCCTCTTTCTTCTTGCCCTTATCCTCTTCATTCAGCAATGCCATTTGCACCAATCTTTCATACGTGGCTCCCATGGGTATATGGGTCATGGCCAAATTGTGTAATGGCTCATTTAACCCTTTGACGAAACGGAGAGCCTTCTTGTGCGGGGTGTTGACTAGGTCAAGCCCAAACCTAGCCAGCTCATCGAACTGATTCACATACTCTCTGACTGTCTTGTCCCCTTGCTTAAGAAATAAGAATTTTTCCAACTGCAAACTTCTTTCCGCATCTGAGAGAAATTTAGTCTCAAACCTTGCCCTAAAGTCCTCCCACATCTCCACTGGTCTTTCAGCATTAGTGACTTCCCACCAGTAGGAAGCCTCGCCCTTCAATAGCCATACCGCCAGTTGTACTTTTTGTCTATCTTCTACCTCAAAGATGATGAATAGGTCCTCAGTTTCTTTCAACCAATTTCTAGCTGCTACGAAGGACTCAGTTCCATGGAAATCCCTTCCTCCCATAGCTTTAAAATCTTTACATATCTTAGCAAACGTGTTTCCCCGAGGAGGAGGTGGAGGAAAAGGTGCCGCTGCAGCTGGATGATTTCCGGCAGCTGGGGGAGGAGGAACGGTAGGACCTGGCTGAGTGGCCCTTGCTTCTAAGAACCGTCTAAACCAACCAGGTATTGGTACCCCTTCCGGCAAGTTAAGATCTTCGGACATGCTGAAACAAAATGGATAGATTCAAAACGAAGGATAAGAGATAGTACCTATGGCTTTGGGGAGTGGACTTTGCCTTTTTAAAATAAAATAATATTTTTCTTTTAAAAATGCTTCTTTAAATTTCCTTTTTTGAAAATAATTTTTCAAAACTTTTTATCTTATCTGGTAAACCTATGCTCTGATACCAAGTGAAACACCCCACCTCCGTTAGGGTCACTCTCAAAGGGAATGCCCTAATTTTGGTGGAGGTTTATAAGTACAAGTCACAGATATACAAGACAGATATAAGAACACATATTTGTAAACAGCGGAAGAACAACAAATTTTATTTCATAAAGTCAAATACGTGTTACAACAACATCCTTTCCAACAACATAACATAACACTTTCATAATCTGTCTTGAGTACATTATTTAAAGAAGCATAAATAAAAACATAGATAAACTGCAAAAGCCCCATAGTGGATTGTCCAAAGCCATAGTTCAAAACAGGAAAGTCCAAGCAATACATTTCTCTTCTTCAAGCTGGATGTTGAGGTTGGTCAAGCTGCTGTGTTCCCTCCCTGAGGACCTGGGGGGGGGGGGAACGGAAGAAAGAAGACGAAAGAAAAGTAGAGTCAGACATAAAGCCTGAGTAAGTCTAGTACTATTTTGTCTATGAATAAAGAACTGGGTATGATAAGTATAAACAAGAAGTGGGCATGCACTATAAACTTGGTTAAGTTGTCTAGGGTCGAATATACTATCGTACCCCATGTTGATCTCTGAACCCATATAAACTAGTTTCCAACTGGCACCCCATAATCAGGGTGATGTGATCCATTCTATGATGATCGGCTCCTACTCGCATAGTTACATGTGTCTTACGGCCCCCGATGTTGTAGTTACCTATTCTGGTCCCACCATGGGGTGTATCAAGTCCCATAGTGGCAACCCGACACAACCTTAGAGTGCACAGGTATGCTACTGGTGTCCAGTGCCTTATTTTTCTGCACCGGAGTGTGTGCACGCCTGCACTCCGTTAGAACCTACACTGCTACACCACCGCCGTCGCTTTGACCTCTTACAATCAGCCCAGTAATCGTGCCCCACCCTGCCTAGTTTCAGGGTATCCTGATACACCTTCTAGGGTAACTGCTGAAAAGGGTCCCCCGTTACTAGGTTTTCTATCTCTAGCCAACATGCTAAGTTGGTTAAGTGTTTTCTAACCTAACCCCCACCAGTCCGTTTAGTTTAGCATGTTCCATTTTGATTAAGTCTTTAGTTCACTTAATCTTAACAATCCTGACTCAGCCTTAATTGTCTTATTAAGGCCCTGACCTCTCACATTAGACAGGTATTGTTGTGGCTGCCTGTTGCCGGTTGGTTCCGGGCAGTCTTACGCCACAACTCAGTCTAACCTCGGGTCCTTATTGGGCTCCATGTTTAACCTCCCACATTGGATAGGTATTGTTGTGACTACTGGACAACCGGGCGGTTCCGGGCAGGTTTACATCACAACTCAATCCAACCTCGGGTTAAACACATCGTATGTTCTACATTTACATATTTTGTCATTCTTCTTTATTTCTTATATGTAAATATTTGCGGCCCATTATTAAGTTAATGGTGTAAAGGTTACACCAATCATGGGCCCAACCCATACTTGAACTTGGGCCCTTCTATTTTATATTTTCATTCATTAATTAATTTTAACCCAACGTTATTTTCCCCCGTTTTACACGTCCGTTTATATATATTGGGCTTAGCCTTTTAAAGCCCAACTTAGCCATGCGACAAGGGGAGGCTTAAAGCGTGATTACATACACAAAGAGGGGAAGGTGAGCGTATGAACTTGCAAAATGACGTTGGAAATACAAACTAGAAACGGGTGTACTTGCATAGTGGTAACATATACTTTGGTCATAAAGCATAGGTGACATGAATCAAGGCATGTAAACTTGCATAGGTTTAACTGCAACATGAACCTATATTCTTATTTAGGCATAATGTCAAACATAAGCATGGCATAAATATTTCTAGCATAAGCATGGCATAATGTCAAACATAAGCATGGCATAATATCAAACATAAGCATGGCATAAGTATAGTTAAATTTGTTCACATAACCATGGCATAAATATTTCTAACATGAAATCATGATTCTTACTTTAGCCATGTAAACTTACAAAAAGGGGCCTTTTGAACCTAACCTAGCCATGTACCACATATGTCATCATATAATTCTTGTAAACAAGGTAGACCTAATCATGGTTTTCAATTATGCCAAATATCATTCATAGCCTAGCCATGTTCATAAATTTGCAAATAGGTTTTCTAGTACAAAAGCATGGCTTAATACATGATGCCAAAATTCTCAACATAATTTCCTATGGATTATAATAACCAAACTTGTTCTAATTACTTACAAAATGATTTATGCACAAAAATATACATCATGATGGCATAGAAGCAAAACCCCAAACTTGCATGAATTTAAATCAACTACATACATGTAGTTTCAACATGGATTACATAATTTGCGAAATATTCCAAACGTATACTTGCATAGAACTACCGCATGTAGTTCTTTATAACATGAATAACATAATTCAAGAATACCCAAACGTATATAATATTTCAAATTGATAAGAACGCACAAATATGAATAACTCTATTGCCACAATTCAAGCATACAAACCAACACAACTGTTTATTCATACCAAAGTAATACTCTACTTACAATGGTGTGATGAATTCTCTAATTTAGGGATTGAAGACGCAAATTCCTTTGTTGAATTGATTTGTTTAGGTTGCTTTAAGCTTTAGAATCTTCCTCCTAATCCTCTCTCCAATTTGGTGGCTACTCCTAGTCGTTCCTCAGCAACATGGCGGCTAGGTTCTTAATTTTGAATGAATAGATTAGGGTTTAGTCTAGGGTTGTTTATATAGAGGTTAGGAACTGATTAGGACCATTGATGTTGCCTGGATTGATCGTAGCCATCCATTCGATAGAGAGACCAATTAAAACTTGCCACCTAGCCCTAATGACAAAGCAGACCACAGAAAATCGGCCAAACACAGACCTGGCCAGCCAGGTTGGCTGGGCTCGACCAGGTCGACACCCCTGTCGACAGGGCTGTCGACAGCCCTGTCGACATGGGTAGCCCAGGTCGACAGCCCAGTCGACCTGGGTGGCCTTGGCGGGTGTTTATCCGCCCTGGCCCATTGGGCCCGATTTTTAATTATTTTATTCTATTTGAATTTTAAATTTAATTCAAAACTTCCGAAGGCCATATCTTCTTCATACGGACTCCGTTTTTTGAAAACTCGGACTCTATTTCGCGTATTTTTCCGAGACGAACGCAATGGCGTATCCCGTTTCCCTTAGTTCTTTGATTTCAGATTAATTATACTTTAATTTGTTAATTTCACAGTTATAGAATTTTCGGGGTGTTACATCTAGTCTAGTTAACATGTTAATTTGGCTAAGTGTATCAACCTTACTTAACCCCACCTTCTAGTCTAGTTTACATGTTAGTTTGGCTAAGTGATTTCTTAGTTTCTTAACCCCTACAAATCTGGTCTTGTTATCATAAGTTTGGTTAAGTGTCCCTATGGACTTAGCCCTCCCATTCTAGCTCGACTGTGTTAAGTTGGTTAAGTGTTCCTATAGACTTAACCCTCCCATTTTAGCTTAACTGTGTTAAGTTGGTTAAGTTTTCCTATGGACTTAACCCTCCCATTCTAGCTTAACTGTGTTAAGTTGGTTAAGTTTTCCTATGGACTTAACCCTCCCATTCTAGCTTAACTACGTTATGTGTCAGTCTGAACCTAACCCCACCCATCAGTCTAGTTATCATGTTGAACTGGTTAAGTGTCTTAGTTAACTTAACCTTACCATTCTTGTTCTAGCTTTAACTAAATAAATTAAAGCCGTTACCACTCACATTAGACAGGTATCGTTGCGACTACTGGATGTGCCGGTTGGTTCCGGGCAGGTTTACATCGCAACTCAGTCTAACCTCGGGTTAGGCATATTCGTGTTTTCTAAGTTCAAAGGGTTTCAATTTATTATAAAATCAAGTTTTGAAAGTAACCATCCCGTTCGTTGGATCAGTTAGGGATAGCCAGGGAGAGCAGGAAACTTGTATTTTCCAAACTCAAGCCTAGACACTATCCTCTCTGTCACCCTAGAACTTTCTGGTGTGTCATTAAAAGAGATGTCGTTAATAAAACTTTAATTTGTCTAAATTTACATTTCCTCATTTAGGCCAAATTCTATAAGTAAATTATTCCTAATTTACTTATTTCCTAATTACTCTTTTAATGTAAGTTGTCAACATTTATTCTTATGCCCCTTTTTCCCCCCTATATCATATTTATGCTTTTTGATAGGTAAACTATACCAATTAAGTGTCACTAACCATGATTTTGCTAAACCTGACGGTTATTCCCAATTATGGCCAATATCAAATTTTATACCAATATACTTATTATGCCAAATTAGCTAATCCAATCCTGATTTAACATTCTAATTCACGTCAAACTAGACTTATTACTCTAGTTCTTTATTCATGTAAATGCTAGATTTACACGTCAATACTAGATTCAAATTACACATATTATAATTCATGTCAAATTTATCCAATTTGCATTTCTATGAACATGCCATAATACATGTTCCCAATTTATGCCAAATTCCATGTTTTACAACTATGTTTTAGTACATTTCACATTATGCCCAAATCGTGTTCCCACCGTTCGTATAATTGCGATTCAATCTAGATTATGGATAAATTTAGATTCGTAGAAATTAGGGAATGAACCAAAGATGCTATGAAAAAGGATGGACATAATAACTGGCATAAAAGGTTTGAATAACGACGTAGGTTCAAGAACATGGGTAGACCTAACTTAATAGGTAAATTCCCAAGGTCTAAAACTAAGGATAAACAGAATAGAGACGCAGGTTCAAGAACATGGGTAGACCTAACTTAATAGGTAAATTCCCATGGTCTAAAACCAAAGAAAACCAAGGACAGGCAGAATAAATAATCGGGTTTAGACCCAATCTCATAATCACAGAACTTAAGCAACACTTTCCTAGTCATGAATCATAGGTGTTTAATCACAGATGTCCTTGTTATGTCATAGGAAATAGTGTATGTTTTCTAATCAAAGGCATAGGTTTAGTCAAGGAAATAATCCTCATAGTCATAGTCACAGTCATAGGCAATGTTCATAGTCATAGGCAACGTCCATAGTCATAGGCAAATGTTCATAGTCATAGGTAATGTCCATAGTCGTAGGCAATGTTCATAGTCAAAGAGGCATATGGTTTTAAGGTCCATAGTTTCATAGTCTTATCGGTCATCGAATCATAACAGTTCTTAATTAAGTCCAAAGACATAGGCACAGTTTCGAATAGAAAGATTTTGCATATTCTTTTATTCCTTTAATTCATGTCACAAACAGAGAGAAACTTTCAAATCTAAAAAGTAACTGACTTACATAAATTTAGATTAGAAAAGAAAGATGGCGTTGCTATGATTAGTGCGACGTTGCTCGAAACTGTTTGAGCTAGCGTTTGATTCTTCACTTGAAATCCTAGCCTTACTTGAACCTCTTCTTGAAAGTCTTTTAGCAGCATCTCCTCGTCTTGATTTATTTTATATATATATTATTCTATTTATTATTTAATTAAGAGGAGGAGAAGAAGCCATGTTCGCCAATAATCTTTGCAGCATAAGGGTAGAAAAGAATTGTGAATAGAGAAGAAGATTAGGGTTGTTTATATAGTGTTAGGCGGACGAACCTAGGCAGAAAACGTGACTAAATACATCGGAACGAACCAGGTACAGAAAGCTGGAAAAAGGGGGGGGGGTCAACCCCCAGGTCGACTATGTAGTCGACCTGGGTGCCCTAGGTCGACTACCCAATCGACCTGGGTAGCCCAGGTCGACTACCCAGTCGACCTGGGTGTCTTGGGCGGGAAAATTCCCGCCCTGGCCAATCCGGCCCGATTTTTGAAATTTGAATTTGTTTTCTGTCTGTTCGAATTTTAAACTTAATTCTGAAACTTTCGGAGGCCCTATCTCCCTCATACGGACTCCGATTTACGCAACTCGGACTCGTTTTCATGTAGAATTCTGAGACGAACACAATGGCGCAGCCCGTTTCCCTTGATTTTGAATTTAAATTATAATTCTGCCTTGATTTGTGAATCTTAGTGTTACAGAATTACGGGGTGTTACACCAGCATATTTATTAACTTAATTAAGCTACGCTCAATGTTTCAACAAGTTCTCTAAGTACTCATGAAATGGCCCTAGCAAAAAGGGATAGGAGATAGCATAATAAAGAATAGGCATGAAATAATGAACCAAATACAATGATAATGGCCCCACTAGTCTCGATGTACATAACAGTGAATGGGAATAAACTAGCAAAGTTACATACTAAATATGAGATCTAGTATCATTAAGGGAATAGGCATAAGAAACTAACTACAATAGTCATGGGCGACAAATCACAATAGTTTCTTATTCAATGTCATAGGCAATAGTCTCATAGGCGTGAATCATAGTCATAGGCAATAGCCTCATAGGCGTGAATCACAGTCATAAGCAATAGTCTCATAGTCATGAATTATAGTCATAGGCAATAGTCTCATAGTCATGAATCATAGTCATAGGCAATAATAGTCTCATAGGCAACAGTTTCATGTCCAATTATGCATTATTAATTATTTGTCCCAAAATTTAGCGTTCGTGCGTTAATCTCTTATGAGATTCGGCGCAGGCTCGTAGTAGCATGGCTATAGAACAAAAAGAAGAAAGAGATACAGAATAAGGTAGATCTAAACAGAACAGAACAAACATAACCTCAGATTCTGATTTACAATTCATGCCACAATCATAATTAACGTTTATATCGGAAAATAACTGTACTTGCCTTTCGTGGCTAAAGAAAAGGATTATAAATCGAATTTGATGCAGAAACGCTGATTAATCTTCTTCGATTCTTGTTGCAGCTCTAAACTTTAATTTGAATTGTGAATAAACACTTGAGATTAGATTTTAGAGGCGGCGGCTAGGGTTTAAGAGAGAGTTTGGTAGCATAATGGTGTCATAGACAATATTCTATGAATTAGGGTTGGGTTAATCACATATTTATAGGTGTAGAGAGTGTTTCAGAACCATTAGATCACCCTAGAAGCCATCAGGTCTGTCCAGCACATCAAAAATCATCATTAGAACTCTCTAGAACCCTGTGCAGGTTTCTGGCTCGACATGGGCGCACTTCCCAAGTGCGCCAGTGTATTTTTGTGCTGGCGCACTTCACAAGTGCGCCAGTGCATTTCTGGCCTGTTTCCGGTTTTTCTGCCTAAGTTCGTTCGTCCATATCTCCTTCATACGGTATCCGTTTTACACAAACTCGGACTCTATCTCAAGCAGAATTTCGAGACGAACGCAATGGCGCAACCCGTTTCCCTTAATTCTTCTCCTAAAAATTAAGTATACTTTAATTTGTTACTTATACGTTCATAGAAAAAACGGGGTGTTACACAACTCCCCGAAGTCCGCCGTTTTCCACCGCGTCGCGTAATAACCCGGAAAATACGAGCCAATTTAAAAATTTTAAATTGATTATTTCAAAGCAATTTGAACCATTGAAATAGAATATTTCAATAAATTAGTGAATTAAAAATAGTAAGTCAGTTTGAAAATTTGAATTCGAACTTTGACCGACTGTGCAGGGTGGAAAATATGACGGATTTTGGTGAGACCAAAATATTTAAATCTGTTAGACAATACCTTTCTAACGAATCTGAAAAATCGAAGTTTCATAACGAGAATCAAAAGTTGTGGCCGAATGAATTTTCAGAAGAGTCGGTATATAGAATATATAGGTCTGGAAAATTGATATTTTGCAAACGGCCTCGGAATTCGACGAAACCACTTTTGTCGGGTCCGGGATGTCAAACTATTGCTAGGTTTCAAATTTCATAATTTTTCGAATCAATATGTGAGCGTGGCAAAGGAAAACGCGTTTGACCAGTTTCTGTTGAATTTAATCGACTGGAAATTGGCCATTTTTCAAACGATCTCAGAATTCGACGAAACTAGTTTTGTTAGGACCGTATCGTCAATACGAAACTAGAAAATATTTTTCTGGAATTTTTCTTGTTAGTGTGTGACCCCGGTAATTTGAAATGTACGTTTAAAATTCAATATAAGGATTTAAATGTAAATTCAACGGAAACTGATTGTAACGATCAAACCAGCTTACGATACATATCCCATTGTGTTCGGAATGGGGGTAAAACGCTATGGACGACAGGCGGTGGGCCTCGTTTCGAGGTTGTATGTAAAAGTCAACCCTTGTGCAAAATTAAATAATTAAATAATAAAATAAAAAAAAAATTATACTCCCTCCTTTTCTTCATTGCCCCCCCCCCCCCGATTCAATATTCAGAAACAAAAAAAAGAGAAAAAAAAAAGAAAAAACCCTAACCTAATCGAACCCGCCGACGAAGACTTCGCCGAAGCCCCCCACCGCCCAACCTCCTTCCAGTGTCGAAGCCGACGCAACCCTCGAACACCCCCCCAGTCGCATCGAATCGAAGCAGCGCCACCCTCGAACCCTTCCGTCGCACCTTCGAGCACCACCACCACGAGCCTGCCGCCGACGCTCCCTCTTCTTCCCTCCTCCCCTTCGCAAGATCGGTGAGAATTTATTTTACTTTTATTTTTGTTTTGTCATAAACTGATTTATTAAATGATTTAAAAAGTAATTACTGAATTTTTAAAAAGATTTAAAAACAGAATTTTTGAAAACGAAATAAAAACTGATTTTTATGAATTTTTAAAACTGATTTTTAAAGAATGTAAAAACTGATTTGTTTTAGAATTTAAGAACTGTTTTTATTTTTTTAAAGAATATAGAAAACTGATTTTTTTTAAGTTATAAAACTGATTTTTTTTAAGTTATAAAACTGATTTTTATGAATTTTTAAAAACTGATTTAAAAAGAAAGTAAAAACTGAGTTTATTTTAAGGTTTGAAAAAAAGGGGTTTAAATTTTGAAATAGAAAAAGGTTTAATCTTTTAAAAGAAAAAGATTTGAACTTGCAAAAATAAAGATCATATTTTTAAAAAGAGAAAAGACGGAATTTTTGTTAAGTAGAAGAAGTAAGATATGATTCTTATATTTTTAAAGCAATAAAAATATAATTTTTACATCATAGGAATATTAAAAATATAATCTTTGTTTTTAAAATATGATCTTTATATATTGAATAACATAGTAAAAATTCGATTTTTACCTATGTAGAGAATACGGGCAACGAAAGCGACAAGAAGACGAAATAGACGAAGATTTCCATAAAGGCTGAGTCGTGTTATTGGATAGCTATTGGTGAGAAATTCTCACTCTTCAATTTCTTTTTATATATATATATATATGTGTGGAAATAAAAGTGAATTGCTATATATAAATATTTATATATATATATACGCCCCCTCGTCCACAAACCATGGACGATATTTATTGGTTGAAATTGTTGTGAAAATTGGTTGACGGCAAATGGTTGTTTGGGATTGTTTGTGGTTGGTATTGAATTGATTGAGGTTGAAAAATACCCGTTTATGATTGGAAAATATTTGGTTGAAACCACATAGGATTAGTTTGTGGAAATGAAATAAATATAAACATGCCGCCTGCGTGCGAATTAGATGCATGATCCCCATTGTCAAAAACCGCGAGGTTTTAAGGTAGAGCGAGGAGCCGTACTAGGGACGGTGCCGGTTTAACTACCCTGCCGTTATGCTGCCGAAATTTTGAATAATCTTGGTGTGTTAGAATTATTTTCATATGTTGAAATTATTTTACATGCATAGAAATTAAAGCCATATATTGAAACTATGTCCATGTGTGGAAATATTCATGTGTTGAAAAGTGTTGTGTGAAAATAAAATTCATTTGTGAATGAATGAAGTGTATAAACAATAAAAATCACATTTTTATATATATATGAAGTATGGAAAATATTCGCCTTATATAAATAATTTCAATCATAAAAATCCCATCTTTCTAATATGAACAACGTAAATAAATTGTCCATGTGTGGAAATACTCATTTGTTGAGAAATGTG
Source organism: Allium sativum (assembly GCA_030737875.1). Taxonomy (NCBI): domain Eukaryota; kingdom Viridiplantae; phylum Streptophyta; class Magnoliopsida; order Asparagales; family Amaryllidaceae; genus Allium; species Allium sativum. The sequence continues at coordinate 171,595,587 of CM060912.1, forward strand.
TGTAGTGGAAAGGTGCATGTGTTGAATAAAAAGATTGAACGATAAAAATTACCTTTTTATTGAAATTATGAAGTGTTGAAACCATACGTTGGTTGAATAAGTATTTTAAATGATAAAAATATCATTTTTATCATATGTGTGATATGCTAAAGATATGCAGACGTTGAAACAAATATTTGTGATAGAAATATTATTTTTAACATGCATAGAACTAAATAAAATAGTCATGTGTTAAAATCTACTTTAGTTTGCCAAAATTATCATCTTTGAAATGTGAAGTGTTAAAAATAGCCACTGGTTCGAATAAATGTGCATGAGTTGAAATATACATTAATTAGCTAATGATATGATTTTAGCCTATGCATGCGATATTAGGATGAGTGGTGTTTTTAAACCAAAGCAAATCAAATATGAAGTTGAATAGAAAATGATAAATGTTAGAAATTGTATATATGTGCATGCATATCTATTGAACAGGTTAAAGCAAAAGGGGCTAGAGAAGAGGAATAAAATTTTGTGCCCAACAAATAGGTACACATTTACTGTTTTGTTTGGGTGATGATTTTATGAGCCTATTGGCTAGCCGCTTGGCTTTTTCTTTTTCTTTTTGAGATTAGAAGGACCGGGAACGCTATTTGCGATTTCCCGATGCCCCCGGTACAGGGGAGGTTATTGCGAAATTTTCCAAAATTTTAGGGTGTTAGAAAAAAAATTTGAAGTGAAAACGATATAGAAATTATTGAATGAACTATATTTATATAAATATATAAATATAAATATAATTAAAACGAAACGTGGCCGGGCAGTTCATATTTTGAAACCGTGATTTCAAACGACTAGTGCGGAAGATCCGACCATTGGATTTTCCCGAAACCTCAACCGTTGGGTTCGCCTTGGAAATATCTTTCCAACGGCACCAACTTTGTGAAGATCCGACGGTTGGATTGTCTGGAATGTTTAATTCAAAATTAGTGAAAAACAGCGCCAGAAACGATTATATTTATATATATATATATATAAATATAATTAAATTAAATCGAATAACGACGCTGCAGTTCGTAAATTGAAATCGTAACTTCAAATGGTTAGTGTGGAAGATCCGACCGTCGGATTTTCCCAAAACTGGAACCGTTGGGTTCGTTTTGAAAAGACCTTCCCAATGATGTAAAATTTGTGAAGATCCAACGGTTAGATTTTCCTATATGTGTAAAACAAAATTAGTGGAAAGCAGCGCCAGTGCGTCGACACGACCTGAAACGTCGTTTAATTAAATATGGCCGTTTTAAATTAAATAAAATTGGCGATATATCGTTATTAAGTGCTATAGACGATATAGAGTGAAAATAAACCAATTTTGTTGTGTTTGCTTGATATGTAATGGTTGAGTGTATTTGACGTGAAAATTATAACTAAATAACTGAAATGTGAATGTTGAATAGTTCAACCACGTGATTAATTGGTTTGAAAATCTAAATATACGTGGATTATTTGAAAAGGACGAGTTTATCTCATTTCAAATAATCGATCGACGTTGAGAAGTCGAAGAGTCGAAGACGACTGAAGACCGACGATCTCCACGTTGGATGGATGGGCGCTACTGATGCTCGTGATTGGAGTAGCTACCACGAAGGAATTGAAGTAGTAGCCGTCCAAACATAGTGTTGATTGTACGGATATGCGAGGAATTGGTGCCTCCGGTTTCGTTCAGACCCAGAACGGACTTGTAAATGGACTGTGTGTCTGACATTGGATTTTGTTCTGTGTTGATTGATCTCTGTTAAATATATATCTGTTTGGCGGTGGAGAATTTATTCTCTTGCTTAACGCCCTTCTCTGAGACGTACGAGCTTAGAGGTTATGTATTGACAGAAATCAGTCGCATGGAGTGGATTGCCTGTGTGGCACGCCTAAGTGGCATATGATCAAGGCTTCTGTTGCAAAGCAAAGTCTTGTGGTTGATGATCAAAGCATAGTCTGTGTGACGTAGCTTTGTGTATAACGTGAATTCGCGAGCCTCACACCTCGGTATGAGTCAAAAACGGGAGAAGGACCCAAGGAGTGCATGACGTTTCTTTCTAGCTATGGTGGTGTCAGTGACCTCCCAGCCCTGACATTTATATCTTTTTCACCTGTGTGGTTGTTGGAATGCGAGGCGCCTCGATTATAGGTCTGTAAGGACCGGGAAACGTGTGTTCAGGAATAATTAATCCTCAAAAGTAAGAGAGGACCGGCCTTGGAGGATCCAGGGGATTGCTGTGTGCGGTCCCGAGGCATTTGCTAGAGTGTCTCGAACGGAGAGGAGCTTGCCCCTTGCCTCGACTCATGAAGGAATCCAATTTCCAATACGAAATTTGCGGATGTGATTGTATTACTAGTACAGCGACATAGTAGATGGTAGCTATGCCGCCTAGGATTGATATTTATGATTGAATCAGCTTTTGAAACATATATGCACTAGTTATAATATCAAACACCTTTGTTTATTCGTATGAAGCATCTTTGGCCATTATAAGGTAAAAACTCTATCCTCCGGCTTGTGTTGCATTGTGTGATGGGACCTGAGTCTTATAATGGCTTCATTTTATAAAAAGCATTGCGTTGATTTCATCATTTACTTTACTTCATGCACTAGCACTCATTGGAGTAAACCCGTTCCGCGAAAGGGGCGTGGTCCTTTGATTTGCCTTATTATTGTTGTTAATAAGTTGAATAGATTTCTCATACCAGTCCCATGACTGACTCGTAGTTTGTTTCACCTTGCAAACTCGGGTGCCCTCATTTTCACACGGGCAGCCTAGTTACAGGTTTCTGACGCACCTTTTGGCTCATGGCGAGGCTTGACTACACCGTGCTGACTTGGATTTTCTCCGCCATTATTGTATCTATATTATGATTCCGCCACTGGCGATGGTGACTGATTATGTATCATTATGCACTAAGTTGTATCCTGTACTGTGCTTCTCTTATGTGATGTTATCTATATGATTCCGCTGTCATATATGTGTAAATTATTCTAATTTCTGTTTATGCTATTATCTGTGATCTGCTAATGATGATTAATGTGTTATATTCCAATGATTATCCTTAACACCGTGCCACGGGGTTTTGGGATCGTCACAGCTGGTATCAGAGCCTTGGTTAACCTTAGTTCTGGAGTCTAACACATTAAACACTTCGTCAAGATAGAATCAGTAGTATTCTAAGGAGAGTCGCTCATTAGAGATATGACTAGTAAAGTCCTAGAATGAGCTGAGCAGAATAGCAAAAACAATTGATCAGTCCATCGTTATCTTTCCGTAGGAATTTCTGCTTAACTATGCAATAGACTATCATTTCTGTTAACTGACTTTTTCGTTACTTATACAGAATTTGACAAATGGCTACCAGAGGAGCCGCTGCTAGAGGAGGCCGTGCCGGCCGAGGCCGAGGAAGGGGAGAAATCCCAGCTCAAGAAGGACCTTTGATACAACCTCCAGCAGCTCAATACTTCGAGCTCGACCGTGTAGCTAAGAGATATAAGAACTTAGGAGGCAAGACCTTCTCGGGGACTGGCACCGTAATAGAGGCCCTTGCATGGCTCAAAACATGCGAGAAAATTCTTGAAGGCCTAAGGCTAGGAAGCGAAGACAAAGCTACTATGGGCGCCTGGCTTATGCAGGAACAAGCCGAATTATGGTGGGAATCTCTTACCGCCGGGAATAGAGAAGCCGGAAGAACATGGGATGGATTCAAAGAACTCTTCAAGGAGAAATATGTCCCAGAACAAGCACTAGAAAGAATGCACGATGACTTCGCCAATCTCCAGCAAGGGGATCTTTCCGTGCAAGGTTATCTGAACAAATTCACAATGCTGTTGCCCTATGCTCCAGAACTTGTTGCTACCGCGAAATCCAAAAATAAGAGATTTATCTTTGGACTAAGACGTCAATATCATGATAGAGCCATGGCCCATGTCAAGCTGGATTTCAACGAGCTAGTGGAGATGACATGCAACTATGAAGACCTTGATCAAAGGCATCTGGATCAGGATCGCGCTAGAAGTCAAACAGGAAACAAGCGCAAGCCTACTGTGAATCAGGGCGAGTCAAGCCAAGCAGCATCTTCAAAGCCTCAGCCTGGCAAGCCGCCAAGAGGAAATTGCTTTAATTGTGGTAAGCCGGGGCACTACTCAAACATCTGCACAGCTCCAAAGAGACAGAAAACAAACTCTCAAGGCTCGAGCCAAGGCTCTCAGAACCCTCGCTCGTGCTTCAACTATCGCAAGACCGACCATCTGGTCAAAGACTGTCCTTTGCTGAAGAAAGCTACTGTAGCTCATGTCTATGACGAGTCTAGCCCGCCAGCTGCTTCCGATGGAGCAGGTAAACCCGATGTTTTGGGAGGTACCCTTACAATTAAAAATATTCCTGTTTCTGTATTATTTGACACAGGTGCATCGCGTAGTTTTATTGCTAAAAACACAGTGCACAAATTAAAGTTAAAACAGCGAAAGCTTAAAGAATCGGTTGAAGTTCATAACCCGATAGGGGGTCCTGTTACTCTCGGCTTATATTGTAGGGTGCCAATCTCTTATTCTTTCTACAAATTTCCCATTAATTTGATTGTTATGGATTTTCCCGAATTCGACGTCATCCTTGGGTTAGAATGGTTAACGAAATATGAAGCCGAAGTGAGGTGTGCGGAAAGAATTGTTAAAATTCGAACGGAGCTTGGACATATATATATATATTCCCTGTCATGGTTCGAATCCGAATAGAGAAGAATTTTGGTCAGCATTAGAACTTATCCCCACTTCCATATAAAAGATTCCGATTGTTAGCAACTATGCGGATGTGTTTGAAGAAGTTGAAAACTTACCTCCGCAAAGAGAAATAGAATTCCGAATCGATCTAATTCCCAATGCTAGACCCGTGGTACATCCAATCCGTAGAATGACTCCCAAAGAAAAAGAAGAATTAGGCGATCAAACTCGTCAACTGTTGTGGAAAGGTCTAATCAGACCGAGTTTTTCTAATTGGGGTGCAGCTGTCGTGTTTGTCCCGAAGTCAGACGGTACTCTTAGATTATGTGTTGATTACCGAGACCTCAACAAACAGACACTTAAAAATAAATATCCACTACCCCGCATTGATGATTTGCTAGACCAATTGAATGGGGTGAAAGTATTTTCCCGAATGGACCTAGCTACATGTTTTCATCAATTGAGAATAGCAGAAGAGTGTGTCCCTTTGACCGCTTTCAGAGGCCCAGACATATTTTATGAATGGTTAGTAATGCCGTTTGGCCTATGTAACGCTCCAGCATACTTTGTCGATCTAATGAATAGAGTGTTCAGGGGAGTTCTGAATAAATTTGTCCTCGTATTCATCGATGATATCTTAATCTACTCCAAATCAAAACCCGAGCATGAAAAACACTTAGAACAAGTATTGGAGATTCTAAGGAAGAACGTCTTCAAAGCCAAATTCTCTAAATGTGTCTTCTGGCAAGAAGAAGTTAAATTTCTTGGCCATGTCGTGTCAGGGAAAGGAATTTCTGTTGACCCAAGCAAGATAACAGCGATTCAAGACTGGAAACAACCCACTACTCCCACAGAAGTTAGAAGTTTTATGGGATTGGCTAGTTATTATCGAAAGTTCGTTAAGGATTTTTCGAAGATATCCGGTCCGTTAACGAAGCTCACAAAGAAACATGAGAAGTTTAAGTGGACTTCCGACTGTGAAGAAGCTTTCCAGGAATTGAAATCGAAGCTGACCACCACTCCAGTGTTAACTATTATTGATGGCAATCATGATTTAACGGTTTGGACAGATGCTTCTATTAGAGGTCTTGGTGCAGTGTTAATGCAGAGAGGCCAAGTAGTCGCTTATGCAAGCCGCCAATTGAAACCGCATGAGAAGAATTATGTGACTCATGATCTTGAGTTGCTAGCCATCGTGTTTGCCTTAAAAATCTGGAGGCATTACTTATTGGGCGAGAAATTTATATTGTACACAGATCATCAATCGTTGAAGTATTTATATACCCAGAAAGATCTGAATCTGAGACAGCAGCGTTGGCTAGAATTTCTTGCAGCGTATGATCTTGATATCCTGTATACGCCGGGGAAAGCTAACGTAGTAGCGGATGCACTTAGTAGTAAAACCGCAATAGTTGCCCATCTTATAATTACACCTGGATTGATTGATAGGATTTCAGCCCTTCAGAAAGAAGATGAATTCATTCAGAGAATCAGTAAGAGAGTCAAGGAAGGTGAAACCACGAGTTTCCGTATTGACAATAAGGGGGTTCTCAGGTTAAATAACAGAATTTGCATCCCAAATATTCCAGGCCTTCGAAGAGAAGTGCTAGATGAATGCCATAAATCCAAATTTTGCATCCATCCTGGGGTGAGTAAAATGTACAACGATATCAAACGCACTTTCTGGTGGAAGGCAATGAAAAGGGATATTTCTTTGTATGTTAGCAGATGCCCTACTTGTCAATTGGTCAAGAGCGACCAACAAAAGCTAGCTGGATTGTTGCAACCGTTGGAAGTCCCAAGCTGGAAATGGGAACAGATTTCCATGGATTTCATAGATGGTTTGCCGCGAACCAAGAAAGGTAATGACAGTATTTGGGTAATCGTAGATCGCTTCACGAAGACTGCCCATTTTATACCTGTCAGGTCCAATCGAACTGCCCAAAGTCTAGCATAGATATATTTCAAAGAAATTGTTAAGCTGCATGGAATTCCCATCAGCATAGTCAGTGATAGAGATCCCCTATTTACTAGCAAGTTCTGGGAGGCTTTCCAGACAGAATTGGGGACAAACCTGAATATGAGCACCGCTTATCACCCCCAAACAGATGGCCAAACTGAGCGGGTGAATAGAATTCTAGAAGACTTATTGCGGGCTTGTATAATCGATTTTGGTGGGTCATGGGAAGATCATTTGCATTTGGCAGAATTCTCATATAACAATAGCTATCAAGCAAGTTTGAGGATGTCACCATTTGAAGCATTATATGGCAGACCCTGCAGATCTCCAGCATGTTGGGTAGAACCTGGCAACCGACTTGTACTAGGACCCGATATGATTAGGGAAGCATCTGATAAAGTGAACTTCATCAAGAAGCGATTGAAAACCGCCCAAAGCCGACAGAAAAGTTATGCAGACTCTAGAAGGAGAGATTTGACATTTGCTGTTGGTGATCATGTTTATTTAAAGGTTTCTCCGATGAGAGGAGTAATCAGATTTGGTAAGACTGGGAAGTTGGCACCGAGATTTATTGGTCCCTTTCCTATACTTGAGCGAATTGGAACTCTTGCTTATAGGGTTCAATTGCCAGATTGGTTGCCTGGAGTGCACAATGTATTTCACGTATCTCAACTTAGGAGACATGTGCATGATCCGGATCTTGTTGTAGAAGAAGCAGCGCAACAGGATGTGGAGATAACTCCAGAATTAGCACTCAGAAGAGAGCCATTAAAAATTGTTGGCAAAGAAACTAGAGAACTCAGAAGCAAAAAGGTTCATTTAGTTAAAGTGCAGTGGAGCAGTGATCCTAGAGACTGTACTTGGGAAACTGAGGAAAGCATTAAGCAAGCTTACCCCAAATGCAGAGTGGATATCTCTGACTAACTCCGGTGCAAGGTACCTTTACCATACTTTGCATTTACATTTTATTTCCTACTTTATTGTTGTTTCCTTTTCGAGGACGAAAAGTTTTAAGTCGGGGAGATTGTAATAACCCGGAAAATACAAGCCAATTTAAAATTTTTAAATTGATTATTTCAAAGCAATTTGAACCATTGAAATAGAATATTTCAATAAATTAGTGAATTAAAAATAGTAAGTCAGTTTGAAAATTTGAATTCGAACTTTGACCGACTGTGCAGGGTGGAAAATATAACGGATTTTAGTGAGACCAAAATATTTAAATCTGTTAGTCAAAACCTTTCTAACGAATCTGAAAAATCGAAGTTTCATAACGAGAATCAAAAGTTGTGGTCGAATGAATTTTCAGAAGACTCGGTATATAGAATATATAGGTCTGGAAAATTGATATTTTGCAAACGGCCTCGGAATTCGACGAAACCACTTTTGTCGGGTCCGGGATGTCAAACTATTGCTAGGTTTCAAATTTCATAATTTTTCGAATCAATATGTGAGCGTGGCAAAGGAAAACGCGTTTGACCAGTTTCTGTTGAATTTAATCGACTGGAAATTGGCCATTTTTCAAACGATCTCAGAATTCGACGAAATTAGTTTTGTTAGGACCGTATCGTCAATACGAAACTAGAAAATATTTTTCTGGAATTTTTCTTGTTAGTGTGTGACCCCGGTAATTTGAAATGTACGTTTAAAATTCAATATAAGGATTTAAATGTAAATTCAACGGAAACTTATTGTAACGATCAAACCAGCTTACGATACATATCCCATTGTGTTCGGAATGGGGGTAAAACGCTATGGACGACAGGCGGTGGGCCTCGTTTCGAGGTCGTATGTAAAAGTCAACCCTTGTGCAAAATTAAATAATTAAGTAATATAATAAAAAAAAAAATATACTCCCTCCTTTTCTTCATTGCCCCCCCCCCCCCCCCCCGATTCAATATTCAGAAACAAAAAAAAGAGGGAAAAAAAAGGAAAAACCCTAACCTAATCGAACCCGCCGACGAAGACTTCGCCGAAGCCCCCCACCGCCCAACCTCCTTCCAGTGTCCAAGCCGACGCAACCCTCGAACACCCCCCCCAGTCGCATCGAATCGAAGCAGCGCCACCCTCGAACCCTGCCGTCGCACCTTCGAGCACCACCACCACGAGCCTGCCGCTGACGCTCCCTCTTCTTCCCTCCTCCCCTTCGCAAGATCGGTGAGAATTTATTTTACTTTTATTTTTGTTTTGTCATAAACTGATTTATTAAATGATTTAAAAAGTAATTACTGAATTTTTAAAAAGATTTAAAAACAGAATTTTTGAAAACGAAATAAAAACTGATTTTTATGAATTTTTAAAAAACTGATTTTTAAGAAAATAGAAACTGATTTTTATGAATTTTTAAAACTGATTTTTAAAGAATGTAAAAACTGATTTGTTTTAGAATTTAAGAACTGTTTTTATTTTTTTAAAGAATATAGAAAACTGATTTTTTTTAAGTTATAAACTGATTTTTTTTAAGTTATAAAACTGATTTTTATGAATTTTTAAAAACTGATTTAAAAAGAAAGTAAAAACTGAGTTTATTTTAAGGTTTGAAAAAAAGGGGTTTAAATTTTGAAATAGAAAAAGGTTTAATCTTTTAAAAGAAAAAGATTTGAACTTGCAAAAATAAAGATCATATTTTTAAAAAGAGAAAAGACGGAATTTTTGTTAAGTAGAAGAAGTAAGATATGATTCTTATATTTTTAAAACAATAAAAATATAATTTTTACATCATAGGAATATTAAAAATATAATCTTTGTTTTTAAAATATGATCTTTATATATTGAATAACATAGTAAAAATTCGATTTTTACCTATGTAGAGAATACGGGCAACGAAAGCGACAAGAAGACGAAATAGACGAAGATTTCCATAAAGGAAGAGTCGTGTTATTGGATAGCTATTGGTGAGAAATTCTCACTCTTCAATTTCTTTTTATATATATATATATGTGTGTGGTAATAAAAGTGAATTGCTATATATATATATATATATATATATATATATATATATATACGCCCCCTCGTCCACAAACCATGGACGATATTTATTGGTTGAAATTGTTGTGAAAATTGGTTGACGGCAAATGGTTGTTTGGGATTGTTTGTGGTTGGTATTGAATTGATTGAGGTTGAAAAATACCCGTTTGTGATTGGAAAATATTTGGTTGAAACCACATAGGATTAGTTTGTGGAAATGAAATAAATATAAACATGCCGCCTGCGTGCGAATTAGATGCATGATCCCCATTGTCAAAAACCGCGAGGTTTTAAGGTAGAGCGAGGAGCCGTACTAGGGACGGTCCCGGTTTAACTACCCTGCCGTTATGCTGCCGAAATTTTGAATAATCTTGGTGTGTTAGAATTATTTTCATATGTTGAAATTATTTTACATGCATAGAAATTAAAGCCATATATTGAAACTATGTCCATGTGTGGAAATATTCATGTGTTGAAAAGTGTTGTGTGAAAATAAAATTCATTTGTGAATGAATGAAGTGTATAAACAATAAAAATCACATTTTTTTTTATATATATATATATATGAAGTATGAAAAATATTCGCCTTATATAAATAATTTCAATCATAAAAATCCCATCTTTCTAATATGAACAACGTAAATAAATTGTCCATGTTTGGAAATACTCATTTGTTGAGAAATGTGTGTAGTGGAAAGGTGCATGTGTTGAATAAAAAGATTGAACGATAAAAATTACCTTTTTATTGAAACTATGAAGTGTTGAAACCATACGTTGGTTGAATAAATATTTTAAATGATAAAAATATCATTTTTATCATATGTGTGATATGCTAAAGATATGCAGACGTTGAAACAAATATTTGTGATAGAAATATTATTTTTAACATGCATAGGAACTAAATAAAATAGTCATGTGTTCAAATCTACTTTAGTTCGCCAAAATTATCATCTTTGAAATGTGAAGTGTTAAAAATAGCCACTGGTTCGAATAAACGTGCATGAGTTGAAATATACATTAACTAGCTAATGATATGATTTTAGCCTATGCATGCGATATTAGGATGAGTGGTGTTTTTAAACCAAAGCAAATAAAATATGAAGTTGAATAGAAAATGATAAATGTTAGAAATTGTATATATGTGCATGCATATCTATTGAACAGGTTAAAGCAAAAGGGGCTAGAGAAGAGGAATAAAATTTTGTGCCCAACAAATAGGTACACATTTACTATTTTGTTTGGGTGATGATTTTATGAGCCTATTGGCTAGCCGCTTGGCTTTTTCTTTTTCTTTTTGAGATTAGAAGGACCGGGAACGCTATTTGCGATTTCCCGATGCCCCCGGTACAGGGGAGGTTATGGCGAAATTTTCCAAAATTTTAGGGTGTTAGAAAAAAAATTTGAAGTGAAAACGATATAGAAATTATTGAATGAACTATATTTATATAGATATATAAATATAATTAAAACGAAACTTGGCCGTGCAGTTCATATTTTGAAACCGTGATTTCAAATGACTAGTGCGGAAGATCCGACCATTGGATTTTCCCGAAACCTCAACCGTTGGGTTCGCCTTAGAAATATCTTTCCAACGGCACCAACTTTGTGAAGATCCGACGGTTGGATTGTCTGGAATGTTTAATTCAAAATTAGTGAAAAACAGCGCCAGAAACGATTATATTTATATATATATATATAAATATAATTAAATTAAATCGAATAACGACGCTGCAGTTCGTAAATTGAAATCGTAACTTCAAATGGTTAGTGTGGAAGATCCGACCGTCGGATTTTCCCAAAACTGGAACCGTTGGGTTCGTTTTGAAAAGACCTTCCTAATGATGTAAAATTTGTGAAGATCCAACGGTTAGATTTTCCTATATGTGTAAAACAAAATTAGTGGAAAGCAGCGCCAGTGCGTCGACACGACCTGAAATGTCGTTTAATTAAATATGGCCGTTTTAAATTAAATAAAATTGGCGATATATCGTTATTAAGTGCTATAGACGATATAGAGTGAAAATAAACCAATTTTGTTGTGTTTGCTTGATATGTGATGGTTGAATGTATTTGACGTGAAAATTATAACTAAATAACTGAAATGTTAATGTTGAATAGTTCAACCACGTGATTAATTGGTTTGAAAATCTAAATATACGTGGATTATTTGAAAAGGCCGAGTTTATCTCATTTCAAATAATCGATCGACGTTGAGAAGTCGAAGATTCGAAGACGACTGAAGACCGACGATCTCCACGTTGGATGGATGGGCGCTACTGATGCTCGTGATTGGAGTAGCTACCATGAAGGAATTGAAGTAGTAGCCGTCCAAACATAGTGTTGATTGTACGGATATGCGAGGAATTGGTGCCTCCGGTTTCGTTCAGACCCAGAACGGACTTGTAAATGGACTGTGTGTCTGACATTGGATTTTGTTCTGTGTTGATTGATCTCTGTTAAATATATATCTGTTTGGCGGCGGAGAATTTATTCTCTTGCTTAACGCCCTTCTCTGAGACGTACGAGCTTAGAGGTTATGTATTGACAGAAATCAGTCGCATGGAGTGGATTGCCTGTGTGGCACGCCTAAGTGGCATATGATCAAGGCTTCTGTTGCAAAGCAAAGTCTTGTGGTTGATGATCAAAGCATAGTCTGTGTGACGTAGCTTTGTGTATAACGTGAATTCGCGAGCCTCACACCTCGGTATGAGTCAAAAACGGGAGAAGGACCCAAGGAGTGCATGACGTTTCTTTCTAGCTATGGTGGTGTCAGTGACCTCCCAGCCCTGACATTATATCTTTTTCACCTGTGTGGTTGTTGGAATGCGAGGCGCCTCGATTATAGGTCTGTAAGGACCGGGAAACGTGTGTTCAGGAATAATTAATCCTCAAAAGTAAGAGAGGACCGGCCTTGGAGGATCCAGGGGATTGCTGTGTGCGGTCCCGAGGCATTTGCTAGAGTGTCTCGAACGGAGAGGAGCTTGCCCCTTGCCTCGACTCATGAAGGAATCCAATTTCCAATACGAAATTTGCGGATGTGATTGTATTACTAGTACGGCGACATAGTAGATGGTAGCTATGCCGCCTAGGATTGATATTTATGATTGAATCTGCTTTTGAAACATATATGCACTAGTAATAATATCAAACACCTTTGTTTATTCGTATGAAGCATCTTTGGCCATTATAAGGTAAAAACTCTATCCTCCGGCTTGCGTTGCATTGTGTGATGGGACCTGAGTCTTATAATGGCTTCATTTTATAAAAAGCATTGCGTTGATTTCATCATTTACTTTACTTCATGCACTAGCACTCATTGGAGTAAACCCGTTCCGCGAAAGGGGCGTGGTCCTTTGATTTGCCTTATTATTGTTGTTAATAAGTTGAATAGATTTCTCATACCAGTCCCATGACTGACTCGTAGTTTGTTTCACCTTGCAAACTCGGGTGCCCTCATTTTCACACGGGCAGCCTAGTTACAGGTTTCTGACGCACCTTTTGGCTCATGGCGAGGCTTGACTACACCGTGCTGACTTGGATTTTCTCCGCCATTATTGTATCTATATTATGATTCCGCCATTGGCGATGGTGACTGATTACGTATCATTATGCACTAAGTTGTATCTTGTACTGTGCTTCTCTGATGTGATGTTATCTATATGATTCCGCTGTCATATGTGTGTAAATTATTCTAATTTCTGTTTATGCTATTATCTGTGATCTGCTAATGATGATTAATGTGTTATATTCCAATGATTATCCTTAACACCGTGCCACAGGGTTTTGGGATCGTCACAGCGTCGGCCCCTCCTACGCTCGACCGAGCTCGGCCAAACCCCCCGCCCCCCACGTGCGCCGCCCTGAGACCAACCACCCTGCACCCTCTGATCATCCCGAAGCCCCATGGTTTGTTCGATAATTTCAGACCTAGAATCGAACAATAGGAAGAAGCTATGGACGATAGCTTATTTGGGGAAGAAAGGGTATTTGCCTGACTAATTTATTAATTAATTTATTTAAATTGTTTTAAAAATTCATTTAACCATAACTGACTCATTTCAACTCAGAATCTGACGATTTCGGAAGCGTTGGAATCGTAACAGCGAATAGAACGCATTGAGACTGAAACGGGACCATTCTGAACAGTTTGAATTTTGGCCAAAATCTTCAAAAACTGTGAGATTTCTGAATTTGAATAATTAAATAATTTAATTATACTCGATCAGTTGAATCATTGTATGTTATTTCTAATCTGTTATGTGGTGATTTGTTGTATAATTGAATTATATTCGTTGTGATATCATGATATAGTATATCAGTTTGGATCTGTAAAATTCTGATGTAATTTCAATAAAGTTCTCATCTTTATTGTTTTTATTTTTATTCTATTTTTATTTTTATTCCTTTATAGAAATGAAAAATTGAATCTTTGTTGCTTTACAAACAAAGATGAAATTTTGAATCTTTATTTTTTTTTACAAAGTAAAATGAAAAATTGAATCTTTGTTTATTTTACAACAAAGAAAAAAAAAGTTAAATCTTTATTTTTGGTTCAACACATAAATGAAAAGTTGAGTTTTTGTTTTGATTAGCAAAATAAAACAATGGTTTGATTTTTATTTTTGATTTACAAAATAAAACGAAAGTTAAAGCCTTATATTTTGATTTGCAAAGTAAACAAAAATTGAATCTTTATTTTTGATTTACAAAGAGGGAATCTTTATTTTGATTTACATAAAAAGAACAAAAGATTAAATCTTTATTTGGTTCATGATTTATAAAATAAGGAAAGTTAAAATCTTTTAAATTTTAATTAAAAGATGAATTAAGGTTAGATAAATTTTTTTTGATATCAAATAAAGATTAGATATTTTATTTTACAAATAAAGATTTGACGTTTTGTTTGTTTTACAAATAAAACAAAGATGAGACCTTTTATTGTGATTCATTAGATTTATACACCGAATCATATATTGTGTTGTATGTGCGGACATTGTAATGACTATGTTAGGTAAATAGAAATGGTTAGACAAAAACCATTATTTTTGGTTATCATATTTCGACACCAAATTGAGTTGAGTTAGATAGGAAAAAATCCCCTATAGAAAAATGTGCATTAATGAAAACGATTAGGAAAATTTACATTTTTCTAATGAAATAAAGAGGAATAGGAAAATTTACATTTTTCTAATGTAATAAAGAGGAATAGGAAAATTTACATTTTTCTAATGTAATAAAGAGGAATAGGAAAATCTACATTTTTCTATTATAATAAAGAGTAATAGGAAATTTACATCTTTCTATTGTAATAAAGAGAAATAGAAAATTTACATTTTTTTCTTTTTTTCTATGTAAAATATAAGATTTACCTTTTTCTAGGTGAAGATGAAAGGTTTACATTTTCCAATGTAAAGATAAAAGAATTTACATTTTTCATTGTAAAAGAAAAGGAGATAAAATATATACATTGTATAAAAACATAAAGGCTTCATTTTTATGTTATAAAAATGAAATAGGATAAAAAGTTCATTATTACGTCTTTAAAACAAATAGGATAAAAGCACATTTTTATAATTAAAAAAAAGAATACATTTTAAAAACATCATTTTTGTTGCATTAGAGTTGACGAACAAAAATGTCATTTTTATTGAATATGAAATATACATTTTAAAAACATCATTTTTGTCGCATTAGAGTTGGCGAACAAAAATGTCATTTTTATTGAATATGAAATATATATTTTAAAAACATCATTTTTGTCGCATTAGAGGTGGCGAACAAAAATGTCATTTTTATTGAATATGAAATATACATTTTAAAAACATCATTTTTGTCGCATTAGAGTTGGCGAACAAAAATGTCATTTTTATTTGATATAAAATTATACATTGTTGAAACCATCATTTTTGTCGCATTAGAATTGGCGGACGAAAATATTGTTTTTATAGAATAAAAAAGGCATGGATTTTAATAAGGGAAATCGCCAAATAGTTTATATAAAAATAAAATATAAAATTAAACGAAACGAGAGCAGCAGTTCGCGTATCGACAATCGTAACTTCAAACGATTATATAGAAAGATCCGACCGTTGGATTTTCCCAAAACTAGAACCGTTAGGACCGCTTTGGGATGAGCTTTCCAACGATATAAATTTCATCAAAATCCGACGGTTAGATTTTAAGATATGTGTAAATCAAATTTTGGTAAAAGCAGCGCCAGGGCTGCCCATTGACCTGAAACGTCGTTTATTTATTTCGAGCTATTTTTAATAAATAAAAATAGCGATAAATAGTTATTAATATATATGAAATGTTTTAAATTATAATTATGCGACAATTATTTGAAAAGGCCGAGTTTAACTCATTTTAAATAATTGCGCGGCGATTAAATCAAAGATGTAAGAAGACGATGGCTGAAGACCGGTGATCTTCACATCGAATGGACGATGACTTCTGATACCTTAGACTGATTTGCTCCCAGGACAGGGTTGAAGCAGTAATTGTCCGGACGTGTGTGTTGGTCGTGCGGATAAGCGAGAACCTCTTTGGTGTCTCCGGTTTCGTTCAGACCCAGGACGGACTTGTAAATGGATGCGTGTCTGACGTTGAAATTCACTTCATGTAATTAAATCGATTTCTATTAATATATGTCTGTTTGGTGGTAGAGGATTTATTCTCTACTTAACACCCTGATACGTAGTAATAGTTATCGATCGCATGGCGTTGAATTGTCAATGTGGCACGCCAAGATGCAATGATCAAGGCTTTGTTGAAAAGCAGGTCTTGTGGCTGATGATCAAAGCATAGCCTGTTTAGGCATAGCTTTTTGTATATCGTGACTTCGCGAGCTTCACACCCCGGTATGAGTCAAAAACGTGATTAGGACTGCAGGGAGTGCACACGTTTCTTTCTAGCTAGTGGTGTTTGGGATTTAACACGGCCCGGCATTTTACTTATATGGATTTTTGATTGAGGTACCTCGGTTTTTTATAGGCCGGAAGTGGTCATACTATAGGCTCATAGCAACCGGGAAACTTGTGTTCAGGCATAATTAATCCACTACCGTTAGGTGTGGACCGGCCCTGAAGATCCAAGGGTTCACTGCGGGGGATCCTGGGGCATTTGCTAGAGTGTCTCGAATCGGAAGAGGACGATCCCTAGCCTCGATTTCATGATAGAAAACCAATTCCCAATACGATAACATTTCGGTTTTGATTGTGAACTTATATACGACGACATAGTAGGATGGGGTATTATGCCGTCTAATATTGATATATTTATGTTGAAGTATTTTAATACTACTTAAACACTAATGATAATATAAAAATATTACTTTTCACGTATTAAGCATGTTTGATCATCATAAGGGAAAACTCTATCCTCCTGTGTGCGTTGCATTGTGTGATAGGATCTGAGTCTTTTGATGATTTCATTTTTCAAAAGTCATTTCGCTGTTTTATCCAAACTTTATAAAATTATGCAGTGGCAGTCCAATGGAGTAAACCCGTTCCACGTTAGCGGCGTGGTCGTGAGATTAGCCATATTTTTGGTTAATTTAGTTAAGAATTCTCACACCAGTCCCATGACTGACTCGTAGTTTGTTTCACTTTTGCAAACTCGGGTGCCCTCTTTCCACACGGGCAGCCAATTGACAGGTTCAGGTGATACATTCTGTTTGGAGCTTGCTTGGACCGAAGAAGAAGAAGGCCTTTTCTCTAGTTTTATTTTGCTTCGAGACATTTTTCCATCTTTTTCTTTTGATGTATGTAATGGAATTCATAATTTATTTCCTTATCTTTTGAGACTTACTGTATTGCTAAGTGGATTCTGTAAAACTACATACTCTGATGTTCTGTTGTGATGCTGATGACATTTATTTCCACTGCAATGGTTTATGTGTTATGATAATTATCTGAGATCTATTTTTGTTGTAAATATGTTGTATTCCTAAATGATTATCCTTACTTTCGGTCTATGGAAGTTTGGGGTCATCACAAAATCGATATATCGATATATATAGAATTCGATAGGGAAACGAAATTAAAATAGAATGTTATAAACAAAAGGGAAATCTACAATTAAATCTGATAAAATTAGGAAGAGAAATGTATACGTGTTTTATAAATGAATAATTGGTTTTAATGGTTTTGATTATTCAAGAATAATGGTCTTGTCTATTTTGAAGTTAATGACGTTTTCAGTCAAGGTCTGAGAGGTAATTTTACCTTAACTCGATCGATTTCATTTTTAACCGATAAATAGCAAGATCCAGTCTCGAAGATTAATGGTTGATTAAAAGATAGTTGAATGAAATATTTTGGGTTGTTTGTAATGATGTTTTACACAACATTCGTTTTAACCCAAATAAGTGGAACTTTAGAAATATAATAATATATATTTCCTGAGAGTAGAATTAAATGAGTCGAGCAAGAGATAAGTAATTGGAATGGTTTCCAATTATAAATAGAAGATATTATCTACGTATAGAAAATAAAAGAAGGCGAGATATAGATATGTTTTCTAAATAATGTAAAAGGCCAAGGTGATTGTTGAAAATATTTGGTTAGCAAATATTGATAAAGAAATGGAGTAGAGATTCAATTAATGAAATATTAATTAAGGGCCCAACGATTGTTTGATGCTATGAATGGGTGTTTGTTTTTCTTCGATAGTTAAATAACCGACCATCGAAGTGTTTGCCAATATCGTTGTCAATATGGAGAGACCGGTTGTATTATTATCCGTAAACCACTCCGTATTGGCAGTAGTGTTGCGGATCAGATTATATGAAGATAATCGGAGACGGAGTAAAGTGCAAGGGATTATTCTATTAATAGAAATTGTGCCTTCAGTTTTGTTCAATCCCAGAATGAACGTATATGGATGTATGTCTGACAAAGTATTTCCAATGATCGAATATGATTGTTCTGTACAAATATATATGGTGGCGGAGAATTTATTCTCTTAGCATAATATCCAGAATATATTTGTGCAAATCAATTAGTGATTAACGGATCTGAAGATGTGGCATTCAAAGTGATTGAGCTATCAAGGAATGGTAAGAAATCGTAGCCTCAGGCCTCAACAACCGGGAAATGACAAAAATCGGGAAGGCAGCATGGCTATGTGGGTCGCTCCCATTAGGTTGTATAATCACCTATCCAGAGAAATTCCTTTTACTTCCTTAATCTGTCGATGCTGTCCCTTTTCGGAAAACGGATACTGATCCCAACCGTTGGTGATATACTTTCGATACACGCAAGCGAAATGAGCGGTCGGTCATTTGTGGGCCGGGTTGCAAGATGTTCTTGTTGAACCTAGTGTATTCCTCTCTAGAGATACACTATCGGAAGGTGGTTCCATACCTTGTCATGTTGGAAATCCAATCCCCAATAAGCGCCCTACGGTTGTTTTTTTTTTTTTTTTTTTTTTTGATTTTATATTATATATGGAGTGTGAGATGCAAGTGTTCCGCTAGATTGTTATTTATTTGATTTAGACACTATTATAATATCACTTGATTTTCGTATCAAAGTGTTTTGATTTATCGTAAGGTAAAAACCATCCGTGTTTACGTGTGGATCGGTCTTACGATTATCATTTCTTTCGAAACGATTTTTGAAAGTTAAACAAATGGTTGGAGTTTACTCACACCAGTCCCATGATTGACCCAGAGTTTATTTTGTTTGTTTTCCCTAAACTCTTGGGTGCCTAAATTTGTACGGGCAGTCAGGTAGTCGGATTTTACAGATTCACTTGGAAGAACTGGAAGCAGGCGGCTTCACCAGTTAGCTATACACTATCATATTTCCGCTGTGTACTATGTTGTATCTGGAAACAGGTGTTTATAACTGTTCAAGAAATAGCTGTTGTGCTCTGATAATGGTATGTGTGTTCAAAACATATTTGTATTTCAAAAGTTATATTATTTAATATATTTTATTCGTTCCGTTGTGAGTTTGTGATCTTCGTTTTTCTTCAATTCTAAAATTTCTTTCTTTCTATTTCTCATCCTATAACTTCTTTCTAATATTGATTCGTATTTCTGTGCAATTTGGGTTGGACATATGGTGTTATTAGTCAACTCAGATAGTATAGATTTACGGGCCATTATAGTTGGCATCGGAGCCAGGTTGAGCGAATACCTAGGCTTTGATGGGATGTGCTCATTAGAGATAGGGTCAGTAGTACCCTAGAACGAGTTGAGTGTATATATACGAGAGAGCGAATTTGTTAATTGATATAAAAATTGTTTTATGTTATGTTGGCTTGCGTGTTGAGTGGTTTATGAATTTTGATAGAAAAGGAATAATTTTCTGAAATTATTATATTATATGGATGTGTTGGTTGTTATAATAATCCAATGAGATTATAAAATTGAAATAGCTAGTTATAACCAAACAAGATTTGTATATGAATGAAGTATATAAAAATGAGATGAATTAAAATTATATTCAAACCAGAATTTGGAATTTAAATCCTGGAGTTTGGAAAAATATTTTCTGAAGTATATTAAAATAATATAGCTTTGTTTGGAAGGATTTCGAATGTGATAATGCACTGAACTCATTTCAGTGGCTAGAAAATAATTCTGATGATGACTACAACATCATCAGTGTTCATTTTCGAGTTTCTAAGTGATGAATTTCTACCTTAGAAAAGTTTTTGAAGGAATTTGTTTGAAAGAAAACAAGTTGGTCTGAAAATTCAAATGATTTTAATTTGAGATGGAAATAAATATGTGGATGTATTTATGTATTTTCTAAAGGATTTGAAAAAAAACCTGGGGATTTGAATTCTAGAATTAAAATTTAACTTAAAGCAAGTTAAATGAATCAAAGTGGATAAATTGATTTAGAACCAATTTGGATGCATATGAATGAAAACCAAAGGTTGGTTGGAACTAAAACTGTAAAAGTATGAAATGTTGAGTTCAATATAAGTGAGTTTTTGAAAATTAATGGGTTTGTAGCATTTTTCTTACCTTAGTAATTTCGGGGACGAAATTCTTCTAAGGGGGAAAGAATGTAATGACCCGGATTTTCCAACAAATTTATTTAAATATTTAATCTGTTTTAAATATTGAATTGATAATATAAATGGTATTTTATATTGGGTTATCAATTAAATAGTCGAAATACGATTTATTTTGAAAATATATATTTTTGTAATACAAAATATAATTGAGATCGAAGTTAACAACTGAGTCAAAACTATACAGATGATTTATAGAAACTCAATTTGAATAAAATCGATACTAAAAATAATTTATTTCTGAGGAATTAATTATTTTGAGTTTATATTATATTATATAAATTTCTATCGTTGTTATATATATAAGTTCAAATTAAAGTTTCAAAATATATTTTGTAGAGTTCAGTGTAACGCTATAATGTTGAAATGACAGTGGTTAGCAGTTCGTGATTTAAATTAATGGACCCCGAAATATTTGATTGTGGACAGGTTCGAAATCAAATCGATATCTATTTAAAAAGAGTAAAAATCTCTTTATTTCTAATCGATTAAAATTGGAAAATCAAATCAAATTAATGAGCCACCCTATTTTTGTACTTGACCTACTACCTACCCTATACTTGCGCACATACAATCCTTCCACCTGAAGTATATTTTTCCTATTTATAATCGCTCAAAAATCTCCCTTTTACTCTTCTGTTTCCTTTCCTCGTATTCCTTATCCCATTCTAAAATCAAACAAGTCTACTTTTTCCACTAAATTCAATTTCCAACTCGTTCATTTCTCTCCAGTCAAGCAAAGATGCTTTTCAAAAAACAAATCCGCCCTTTTCAACTCAATCAAAAATCAAAATAAGGTTTCGCAATTTGCCAAAGTTCGTGAAGCTTGATGGTGTCTGAAGCACTGGCGTTGACAGAGGTTTGTCGCAGATCCCTGAAGCGGTGTTCGATGCAGAGTAGAGGTGCGATTTCAGGGTTCAACAGGGACGATTGGATGTTGTGATGAACGATGGCACGAAAATTTATAGTGTTGAAGTCTAGTCTGAAGTAGAAAAAGTCGCGATACCGGTGATGAGATACGAGTTGAGAAAAACACGGTGATTGGAGGATTTGTCAGTTCAGGTGCAAGGATCAACCATAGCAATGATGTGGTTAAATATTTGAGGTGACCAGAAGAAAGGGGAGTTAGAGGGTTCGTGTTTTCCTGCAAAGGAAGTGCTGGAACACAGTAATGGTAAGGTAAAAATGTTAGTTAATTGTCTGGTAGATGCGGTTGTGGAAACTGGGGAGAAGAGGGTACAAGTAGTATTTTGTTTGTTGTAGATAGTTGATTTCCGGTTAATGTGGAGGGTGAAGCTGGCAATGTAGTTCTGTGGATGATGGGGTGTTATTGGTAGTTGAGAAACTATGAAGGATGAAGTTAGGTCCTGGAATGGATACAATAGCGAAACCGTGTCCTTAAAACAAGGAGGAAGAAAGGATTTACTAGGTAATTAAGTAATTTATTTATTAGCTACAGGCATTTAAAATTTATTTTAGTTTGAACATAAAAAAATAAACTATAACGCAGTATAAAATTCATATCAGATTTGGATGAAATCAGTTGCACTAGATTCATATGGATATAAACATGTCTTTGGAGCTAACGGGATTTTTAATTAAATTAAACTCCTGTTTAATTTAATTGAAAATCGATCGCTAGTCCGACAATAAAGAAACAAGGTGAGTAAATCTCACTCGGCTTTTATTTGGAATTATTTTTATTAGATAAAAATAATTGTTTGTTGGTTGTTTGCTTGCATTGGAATTTTATTATGGCTATGTTAAATATATATTAGTTATTTAGGATTGGTGTTTGTGGCTATTATATATATATATATATACACACATTGGTGATTGGTTGGATTCGCGCAGCACCATTAGCGGATGCCCGCAGCATCATTAGCGGATGATCCTTTACGCCCCACGCTATGATAGTAGATGACCTTCCATTCCACGATATCCTGCCTTGAAGCAGGATGGGTATTATTCATGTTGGCTAACATCTGTGGATGCAGGGGAACAGGTTAGAGGAATCCAACTGGATTCATCAAAAATATTATTGTTTGTTCGTTATCACATATATTGTTATATATGATGTGTTGGAAAACCTATGGTTGATAAATTGGGTGTTTTGTATTATTGAATGTCACTGGCCCCAAAATGCTGATATATAAAATATCATGAAAAGGATATTTCAGACTTTAAATGGAAAATCTATTTTTCTAAAAAAAGAATTCGAATTTCGAATGGGCTAAAGATATTAACTTGTTTTGAATAAATTAAACAAGTATTGAATTTATAAATGATGTTTATAAATTAAATAATATAGGAAATTGAAGTAAATTTATAAATAGTGTTTGTAAATAAAGTGGAAAAATTATCATTGGATAATTTGTATATTTAAATTCAAATGTCAATATAAAAATAGAAATGGGGAATCGTTTTAAAGAACTAAACGATGAAATTTATTCTGATGTTCAGAATAAAAATTAAACTAAAATAAATCCGTAAGGATTTAGGATTTAAATTCGATTAATTCAAAATTATTTAAATAGAAGTTAAATTGAATATGAAAATAAATTGGGTGTACTATATATATAAGTTATTATAAATAGAAATTTCCAAAATAAGATTTTGGTTTTAAATAGATTTCGAAATGGACTTGTTTAAATATGAAACAAGTAAATTTATAAATAATATTTATAAATATGGTGAATAAATTATCAAGAGATAATTGGTAAGTTTAAATTCAAGTATGAATTTAAAATAGAAAGTTGAAATCATTTTAAAAAGGAAACAGGGGTTTTTATCCTGGAATTCAGAATCTAAAAGGAGTTGGATTTCAAAAGGGATTTGAAATGGAAAACTTGTTTTAATATATAAAATAAGAAAGATGGATTTACAAACGTTGTTATAAATCTACTGAAATAAATTATCTTTGTATAATTTAGAAGTTTAAATTCAAGGAAGAATTTAAAAAGTGAAATTGGAAAACATGTTGAAAATAGAATAATTGATTATATTCCGGGAATTAGAATATAAACTGAATTGAGAAAATCCGAAGGAGTTATAATTGGAATTCGATTATATCAAATTTTATAATTTATTTATGAAAGGAATTGGGATTTTGAAATAACTAAATCGAGTATAAATAAATGTATAACCGAGTAAGGAAAAATCAGTGATTATAGATAATCAGAATTTATTGTATTGAATTGGGAAAATTGGTTTCAAATATATTAAAAATATATTAGAATGGAGTTGAATTTATTTTAAATGAGGTTTAAAAGTTTATATATATAAATATAATTAAAACGAACTCGCCGCAGTGCTGTAGTTCGTAAATCGGCGTTTTGAACTTCAATTGAGTATACAGGACTAAATTTATGTCAGAATTCTTTGAAACAAGATTCTTCAGGACCAATTTGATAATAGTTTTCTGTGAAAGAGAAAAATCTGGATTTTTTCGAATAAATTTTATGTTATGTCAAAATCAATTTTCCAAAAAAACAGTGCCATAACCATTTAAAAACCATAACGGTTTATTTAAATAAATGAAAAGGATTTTAAGCAAATAAAAGTCTGAATCTTCATTAGAAAAGTCCAGGGTTGAGTTGTAAAATATATCTGAACTCAAGTGGAGTAATGTATTGATTGTTGAAACAAAAATCAGATTTTTAATTATTGAATAGAATTAACTAATTTGAATAATAATTAGTTAATGAGATTTTAAATTGAAATTGGGCTTTGAATAAGTGAATTTGATTTGGAAATTTATATTCAAAATCGAAAAGGAAAGTTGAATTGAAAATGGAATTCAATTTGTTTATAAGCAAGTTAATGTTTTATTTGGACATTTTATGTTTAAATAAAGAAGTGAAATAGGCAAAATAGCTAATTAAAGAATAAATGTGCGAAACTGAATTCAAACGATTGGATTGAATTGAACTGAATTGAAAACAGGTGAACATGTGTTAACAGGTATGGGATGAAGAAAATGAAGTTTATAAATTTAGTGCTCGACAAAAATGTACATGTATAAATTCCATATGAGGTTTTATGCGCCGAATCGGCAAGCCACTTGGCTTTCTGATTTTCATTTTTAAATTGAAAGGGCCTAGAGTGGCGAGTTGAGGTTTGAACTATCGACCGGTACAAAGGAGGTTATGGCGAAATTTTCCGAAAATTTGGGGAGTTAGAATATTTTAAGAAGATTTGATAATTATGAATTGATATATCGATATATATAGAATTCGATAAGGAAACGAAATTAAAATAGAATGTTATAAACAAAAGGGAAATCTATAATTAAATCAGATAAAATTAGAAAGAGAAACATATACGTGTTTTATAATTGAATTATTGGTTTTTATGGTGTTGTTTATTCGGGAATAATGGTCTTTTCTGTTTTGAAGTTAATGATGTTTTTAGTCAAGGTATGAGAGGTAATTTTACCCCAACTCGATTGATTTCATTTTTAACCGATAAATAGCAAGATACAATCTCGAAGATCAATGGTTGAATAAAAGATAGTTGAATGAAATATTTTGGGTTGTTTGTAACGATGTTTTACACAACATTCGTTTTAACCCAAATAACTAGAACTTTGGAAATATAATAATATATATTTCCTGAGAGTAGAATTAAATGAGTCGAGCAAGAGATAAGTAATTGTAATGTTTTCCAATTATAAATAGAAGATATTTTCCACGTATAGAAAATAAAAGAAGGCGATATTTGGATATGTTTTCCACATAATGTAAAAGGCCAAGATGATTGTTGAAAAGATTTGGTTAGCAAATATTGATAAGGAAATGGAGTAGAGATTTAATTAATGAAATATTAATTAAAGGCCCAGTGATTGTTTGATGCTATGAATGGATGTTTGTTTTTCTTCGACAGTTAAATAACCGACTATCGAAGTGTTTGCCAATATCATTGTCAATATGGAGAGACAGGTTGGATTAATATCCGTGAACCACTCCGTATTGGTAGTAGCGTTGCAGATCAGATTATATGAAGATAACCAGAGACGGAGTAAAGTGCAAGGGCTTATTCTATTAATAGAAATTGTGCCTTCAGTTTCGTTCAATCCCAAAACGAACGTATATGGACGAATATCTAACAAAGTATTTCCGATGATCGAATATGTTGTTTTGTACAAATATATGTGGTGGCGGAGAATTTATTCTCTTAGCATAATATCCAGAATATATTTGTGAAAATCAATTTGTGATTAATGGATCTGACGATGTGGCATTCAAAGTGATTGTGCTATCAAGGAATGATAAGAAATCGTAGCCTCAGGCCTCAACAACCGGGAAATGACAAAAATCGGGCAGGCAACATGGCTATGTGGGTCGCTCCCATTAGGGTGTATAATCACCTATCTAGAGAAATTCCTTTTACTTCCTTAATCTATCGATGCTGTCCCTTTTCGGGAAACAGATGCTGATCCCAACCGTTGGTGATATACATTCGATACACTCAAGCGAAATGTGTGGTTGGTCATGTGTGGGCCGAGTTGCAAGATGTTCTTGTTGAACCCATGTATTCCTCTCTAGAGATACGCTATCAGAAGGTGGTTCCATACCTTGTCATGTTGGAAATCCAATCCCCAATAAGCTCCTTGCGGTTTTTTTTTTTTTTTTGATTTTATATTATATATGGAGTGTGAGATGCAAGCGTTCCGCTGGATTGTTATTTATTTGATTTAGACACTATTATAATATCACTGGATTTTTGTATCAAAGTGTTTTGGGTTATTGTAAGGTAAAAACCATCCGTGTTTATGTGTGGATCGGTCTTACGATTATCATTTCTTTCGAAAGGATTTTTGAAGGTTAAACAAATGGTTGGAGTTCACTCACACCAGTCCCATGACTGAACCAGAGTTTATTTTGTTTGTTTTCACTAAACTCCTGGGTGCCCAAATTTGTACGGGCAGTAAGGTAGTCGGGATTTTACATATTCACTTTGAAGAGCTGGAAGCAGGCGGCTTCACCAGTTAGCTATACACTATCATATTTACGCTGTGTACTATGTTGTATCTGGAAACATGTGTTTATAACTGTTCCAGAAATAGCTGTTTTGCTCTGATAATGGTATGTGTATTCAAAACATATTTGTATTTCAAAAGTTATGTTATTTAATTTATTTATTCGTTCCGCTGTGTGTTTGAGTTCTTCGTTTTTCTTCTATTCTAATATTTCTTTCTTTCTATTTCTCATCCTCTAACTTCTTTCTAATAATGATTCATATTTCTGTGCAATTTGGGTTGGACGTGTTGTAACACCCCGTAATTCTGTAACACTAAGATTCACAAATTAAAGCAGAATTAAAAGTTAAATCAAAATCAAGGGAAAAGGGATGCGCCATTGCGTTCATCTCGGAATTCTGCATGAAAACGATTTGCATAAATCGGAGTCCGTATGAGGAAGATATGGCCTCCGGAAGATTCAGCTAAGTTCAAATTTCAAAACAGTTCAGAAAAACGAGTTCGAAACTCAAAACTGACCCAGATTGGGCTGGGCGGGAATTTTCCCTCCTAAGGCACCCAGGTCGACTGGGTAGTCGACCTGGGTCACCCAGGTCGACTGGGTAGTCGACCTGGGGGTCGACCCCCCTGCTTTTTCCAGCTTTCTAAACCTGGTTCGTTCTGATGTATTCGGTCACGTTTTCTGACCAGGTTCGTCCGCCTAACACTATATAAACAGCCCTGGTCTTCTTCTCTATTCACAATTCTTTTCTATCCTTATGCTGCCTCTGAGAAAATATATAAATAAATAATATATAAAATAAATCAAGACGAGGAAATGCTGCTAAAGATTTTCAAGAAGAGGTTCAAGTCAAGCTAGGATTCAAGAGGATGTTCAAACGACTTCAACGACTGTTTTTCTATGAATCATAGCAACGCCATCTTTCTATTCTAATCTAATCTATGTAAGTCAGTTATTTCTAGATTTGAACGTTTTGTCTATTCGTGACATGAAATTAAAGGAATAAAAGAGTATGCCAATTCTTTCTATTTGAATCAGTGCTTATTTCTTTGGACCAAATTAAGAACTGTTATGATTCAAGGACAAATAAGACTGTGACTATGAAATTATGGACCTTAGAACCATATGCCTCTTTGACTATGAACATTGCCTATGACTATAGACATTGCCTATGACTGTGATTGTGACTATGAGAATTATTTCCTTGACTAAGCCTATGCTTTTGATTAGGAAACATAAACTATTGCCTATGACATAACAAGGACAACTGTGATTAAACACCTATGATTCATGACTAGGAAAGTGTTGCTTAAGTTTGTGACTATAAAACTGGGTCTAAACCCGATTATCTATTCTGTCTGTTCTTGGTTTTCTTTGGTTTTAGACCCTGGGAATTTACCTATTAAGTTAGGTCTACCCATGTTCTGAACCTACTCTGTCTATTCTTGGTTTTAGACCTTCGGAATTTACCTATTGAGTTAGGTCTACCCATGTTCTTGAACCGACGTCGTTATGCAACCCATTTTATGCCAGTTATTATGTCTATCTTTTGCATAGCATCTTTGGTTCATTCCCTATTTTCTACGAATCTAGATTTATCTATAATCTAGATTGAATTACGATTGTACGAACAGTGGGAATACGATTTGGGAAAAATATGAAATTTACTAAAAACATAGTTATAAACTAGGAAATTGGCGTAAATTGGGAACATGTATTATGGCATGTTCATAGGAATGCAAATTGGATAAATTTGACATGAACTATAGATTGTGTAACCTGAATCTAGTATCGACGTGGAAATCTAGCATTTACATGAATAGTGAACTAGAGTAATAAGTCTAGTTTGACATGAATTAGAATGTTGAATCGGAATTGGATTAGCTAATTTGGCACGGTAAGTATATTGGCATACATTTGAAATTGGCCATAATTGGGAGTAATTGGCAGGTTTAGCAAAATCATCGTTAGTGACACTTAATTTGGTATAGTTTACATACCAAAAAGCATATATATGATTTAGAGGGGGAAATGGGCTATAGAAATAAATGTAGACAATTTACATTAAAAGAGTAATTGGGAAATAAGTAAATTAGGATTAATTTACTTATAGAATTTGTCCTAAATGAGGAAAGGCAAATTTAGACAGATTAAAGGTTTCTTAACGATATCTCTTTTAATAACACACCAGAAAGTCCTAAGGTGACAGAGAGGATAGTGTCTAGGCTTGAGTTTGGAAAATACAAGTTTCCTACTCTCCCCGGCTATCCCTAACTGATCTGACGGACGGGATGGTTACTTTCAAAACCTGATTTGAAAACTAATCAAAACCCTTTGAACGTAGAAAACACGAATATGCCTAACCCGAGGTTAGACTGAGTTGCGATGTAAACCTGCCCGGAACCAACCGGCACATCAAGTATTCGCAACAATATCAGTCTAATGTGAGTGGTCGCGGCTTTAATCTATTTAATTAAAGCTAGAACAAGAATGGTAGGGTTAAGTTAACTAAGACACCTAACCAATTCAACATGATAACCAGACCGGTGGGTGGGGTTAGGTTCATACAGACACTTAACACAGTTAAGCTAGAATGGGAGGGTTAAGTCCATAGGAACACTTAACCAACTTAACACAGTCAAGCTAGAATGGGAGGGCTAAGTCCATAGGGACACTTAACCGACTTAACATGGAAACAAGACAAGATTTGTAGGGGTTAAGTAACTAAGAAAACACTTAGCCAAATTTACATGTTAACTAGACTAGAAGGTGGGGTTAAGTAAAGTTAATACACTTAGCCAAATTAACATGTTAACTAGACTAGAAGGTGGGGTTAAGTAAGGTTAATACACTTAGACAAATTAACATGTTAACTAGACTAGAGGTTGGGGTTAAGTAAATACACTTAGCCAATTTGATATGTTAGCTGGGCTAGACGTAGGGTTAGTGTAACGACTGGAAATTTTCGACTCCTCGAGAGTCGAAAATTCCGAGACGTTAGTGAAAGAATTTAGAAGGTGAGAAAGAAAAGATAGAACTAATAGAATAGAAGAAGAAGAAGAACATCAGAATCATCAGAGTAACACGAATCTCATAGCGGAACGAATAACATATAATATATAACATAACTTTGAAGTAAACAGTTATATATATACAATAGCACTTATCAGAGTACAACACTTACAACACAGCGGAAATAACTATAGCTATAAAATCTTGCAGCCTCCTGCTCCAAGTTCTCCAAGTATATCTGTAAATCCCGACTACTTGACTGCCCGTACAAATTTAGGCACCCAAGAGTTTAGGGAAAACAACAAAGTAAACTCCGGGTCAGTCATGGGATGGTATGAGTAAAATAGTTTAAAACAGGTATAGGATATCTTACAAGACCACGCCGTGAATACGGAACGGGTTTTTCCTTATGAGTATCTAAACAACTTTGACAAGCAATATCATTGTGATATTATAATAATGTCTAAGTACAAATAGGTATCAATCTAGTAGAAACGCTTGCATCTCACGTTCTACGTACATAGTATAAAATCATAAACCGTAGGGCGCTTATCGGAGAATGGATTCCAACAGACAAGGTATGGGAGCACCTTCTGAATAGTGTACTCTAGAGGTGATACACTCAGGGTTCAACAAGAACGTCTTGCAACCCGGCCACACATGACCGCTCACTCATTTAGCTTGAGTGTCGCGAATATATTGCCACCACGGTTGTAGGCCATCAAACCGTCATCCGAAGATACAGAATAAAAAAGAAGTATAAATATGAATATTCTCTAGATCGGTGACAATACACCCTGCTTGGGGATGACCCAACTAGCCATGCTGCCTAGCCCAACTTTTGTTACTTCCCGGTGTGAGGCTAGAAGCTACGTCTATCTTCAGAACATCTGATCACCATTCACTTTGAATGCCACATCGTCATACCCGCCAAATCACAAATTGACTTATCCAAAAATAACACGGGTATATAGCTAAGAGAAACGAATTCCTCCGCCACCAAATGTGAATACGTTTGCACAGATCAACTTACGCGATCCATTGGATATACTCTGTCAGACCTTCTTCCATATACGTTGTCCTGGGACAGGACAAACCGAAGGCACTATTCAGTATATCCATCTTAGTCACTGTTATCTAAGACTTATACAACAACCCTTGCACTTTACTCCGTCTTCAATTTATCTTTGGCAGATATTGCTCGCAACGCTTATGCCAATACAGAGTGGTTCTTTGGATAATAATCCAACCGGTCTCTCCATATTAACAACGTTAAAATGGTAAAAACTTTGATAGTCTGTGATTCAACTATCAAATGAAAACATGTCGGTGTACAAACAACGATCTTGTTTCCAAATGGGAATTCGATCGATCAATCATCATATGTTCATATTTCCTTATTTCATATATTTAGAAAATATATGTTATTAATCATTGGAAAACATTTCCATAGCTTATTTTCACATCATTATTATTTCGCAACTATCAGTCCCTAATTGTAACTAGTATGAGGACAATTTTCTAAGTATCAATTCGGAAGGTCGAACCCAACATCAGATCGTCACTTAGAAAACCGTTCAACTTACCCTCTCCAGTCAGTTTCTGAATTTGCTTAACTCTATTTCTTAAATTCTTATCATGAAAACATTTCATTTTCTATGTTTAGAAAACATATCTGATTATACTTGGAAAACGTTCCCAAAACTCATTTACGGATTTCCAATGAACGTTGTATAAAACATCGTTACGCTTAATCCATTAATCGCTTATTACTTAACTATATTTCAAATCAACCTTTTCTATCGAACCACAACTATTCCTTTGTCAATTATGAAGTCAATCAAGTTGGGGTATAATTACCTCGCAGACCTTAATTGAACAACGTCCTTTACTGTGAAATAGATGAAGTTCATCACTCACTTTTTACAATCATCTGTTTACGCAAATTCTCGGATTCAGGTTACGAATCCACTTCTTATATGGCAACGTTTGATTATAACTATAACGTTATAATTCCAACCCCTAAAATATCTAACCTAAATTATAAATTTATTTCTTAACTCGAATAATTTAACAGACACCTAATTTCTAAATCAATAACAAAATCTTGATTTAAACCCTGGAAAGTAAATAGTACTTTCCCGAATTCGCTATAATCGAATTCGACGTATAACTCTCTTTCGAGTAATCTCTATTTGATTAACTCTTCTTCGAATAACCTATATTCGAATAACTCATATTCGAAATCTCTTTCTTTCGAATAAACAATATTCGATCTCTTTCTTTCGAATATGCTATATTCGAAAATCTCCTTTCGATTTACTAATCGATAACTCCTTTCGATCAAACTAAAATCGATAACTCCTTTAACTCTATTCGAATAACTAATATTCGACTAACTCCTTTGGATCGACTCATTTGATTAACTCCTTCGAATAACTAATTCGAATAACTTACCTTCGAATAACCAATATTCGATTTACTCTAACTCGATTAACTTAATTCTAATCGATTTACTCCATTTCGATTCAACTTAATTCAAATCGATTAACTTAACTCAAATTGATTAACTCCTTTCGAATAACTAAATTCGATTTAACTCTAATTGAATAACTAATATTCAATTAACTCTTACGTGTTTAACTCTATTTGAATAAGTAATTCGAATCACTCTAATGTGTTTAACTCTATTCAAATATCAAATTCGAATAACTCATTTTGAATAACTAAATTCGATTAACTCTTTTAACTTTACTCGAATAACTATATTCGATTAACACCTTCTTTCGAATAACTATATTCGATTAACTCTTCGACTAACTCCTTTGGATTAACTAACTTCGAATAACTCCTTTGGATTAGCTAACTTCGAATAACTCCTTTGGATTAACTAACTTCGAATAACTCCTTTCGATAAACTAACTTCGAATAACTCCTTTGGATTAACTAACTTCGAATAACTCCTTTGGATTAACTAACTTCGAATAACCAATATTCGATAACTACTCTTCGAATAAATAATATTCGGTAACTCTTCTCAAATGAATAACATTTGATTTCTCCACTCGAATAAACTATATTCGATTACTCTTCCCTCGAATTCACTATATTCGATAACTCTACTTCGAATAGGTGATATTCGGCAACTCTACTCGATTAACTCCACTTGGATAACTCTAACTGATCAACTCTAACTGGTCAACTCTAACTGGTCAACCCTAACTGGTCGACTCTAACTGGTTAACTCAACTGGTTAACTCTAACAGATTAACTCTAACTGGTTAACTCGTCTTGATTAACTGAACAAATCCACTCAGTTTAACTTAGCTAATTCACGTTGATTAACTCTAACCGATTCACTTAGTTTAACTCAACTAATTCACTTCGATTAACCACTTAGTTAGCTTAACTACTTCACTTCGATTAACCACTTATTTTAACTTAACTAATTCACATCGATTAATCACTTAGTTTAACTTAACTAATTCACTTTGATAAATCACTTAGTTTAACTTAACTAATTCACATCGATTAATCCCTTAGTTTAACTTAACTAATTCACTTTGATAAATCACTTAGTTTAACTTAACTAATTCACATCGATTAATCACTTAGTTTAACTTAACTAACTTGCTTTGATTTACTTAACCAATTACTTTGTTTACCTCGACTAACTTTGCTTTGGTTAACTTAACCAATTACTTTGTTTAACTCGACTAACTCTGCTTTGGTTAACCTAACCAATTACTTTGTTTAACTCGACTAACTCGCTTTGGTTAACTTATGGTTTTTAACAAATCATCTAACAACGATGAATATTTGTCCAAACACGCATAATCGCAACGGATTATATACATCACATTATATGTCACAATATATAAATCACAGTAAAAATAAATGTTGAGGAATCCAGTTGGATTCCTCCAACCTGTTTCCCTGCACCACAGATGTTAGACAATACAGCAACATCGATTTCACTTCACTGTGAAATATTCTGATAGCAGAATCAACATATGACTATTTAACGGTTTATATATATACGTAAATATATATATAAAATCTCTACTAACTGACTAGAAGTTCAATCAAACAGTCAACACACAGTCAAACAGTCAAACAGATAATATTTTAACAGTTCTAAGAATACAACGTGAAAATAAAACTGTTTAGAGTTTGTGAGATTTACTCACCTTCGCGCGTTAACCGTTTAGATAACGATTTGCGTTAAACTATTTTCCTGTTGCTCTTCAGTAAAAGAACAGCGGTCCATGCTGTAGCCGAACACTGCAACAATGCCGCTAACATCACTTCTTCACCACTTTCCATAACTCTATCCAACTGCCAGGACGTACTCCCTTTTTAAATCTTATCGACAGTTCCGTCTTCCTTGTAATTTCCAGTATTATACTTCCCATTCAAATCCCGTTCTCCCTCCTTCATACGCTAGCTACAGGAATTTCCAACATGCTGATTCGACAGACTCCGCCATGTCGTTCACCAACAAACTCCTTAATGTCCTTTTTCCATGTAGTACACGTGCGCTACATCATCAGCTCACACCGTAACCATGAATGCCACTTTAAAACGTTCCCCACCTACATGCTGTTGAACCGAGATTCTCCTTCACCATGCACCAGAATTCGCATCTTCCCAGAGCACCATCACTGACCGACAGCACTATCGCAAGTCTCAAGTATAAGCTTGCTTCGAGTCCCTGAAACTAACGCCACCCCCTCCGTATTCAATATGCTTCATACTCCACAGTCACGTTCCTTGTTCATCTATACGTTCGCTCCAGTGCTTGAACCCATGATCGAAGTCAGCATGGACCCTGCTCCTGTCAAACATCACGAAGCAATGCCGACGTTAACCTCCCTAACAGCTGAAGCACCATCTCAAATCCTTTCCCACAAACAAATTTACATCCGCACCCTCTCTTCTATCATCTCAATGCAAACTCACCTTCCAACTATGCTTCTCGCGTCCATTTCACATTTCAGTACATCCTGTACAGGATGCGAGCTCTACTTGCAAAATGTCACGGAAAACTCCTCTCCTCGCATCAACCTTCAAATTGAGAATTCAGCACTTCAAAAACTCAAAAGTATTCGCTCCACTTCCTGGTGATTTCGTTAGCAAAGTTTCCACCATGCATATATATATAAAATGCTTTTCCTCCACTGACGTGTTTCTCCCCCATGAAACTGCGCCAAACCTCCACTGTTCATCTCTGCTTCCACTCCTCTGTTTGGCAACCGTACCAGCGTCGAACTCGAGATGCTTCTCCCTCCTTACAGTGAGCCATTTCCCATCATTGCCATGTTCGAAGTATTGAGAACAGCAAGCAAGAAATGTTGTGGTCGACATGGTATTTATAAATCTAGGATCCTTGGTGATGAAGTAATAGGGAACGTGGACTATAGAAGGGCCGCAGAGAGGTATGCAGACATATGATAGGTGCTAAACTTAGCAGCTACGTTTCAGATTTTTATCCATGCAAAGGAGGGTACTATCTTCTTTAAATGGACGGTAGAGCGGTAGAAGCATTTATGAGGTGTGATGGTCACAATACAATGAGAACAGCGTATGGGATTTAAAAGAAGCGTGGCACACTAGTAACCTTTATATTTTACTTTGTAGTTAAGTTATAACTCACGCCACGACGAAGAATTTCATTTACTTACGGGCTGCTACCGACAAAAATGAAACTATCGTTGAGACGACCAAGGTGCCCCGATCCCAAAAATATAATAATACCGGTAGATTGACTCATATTTTGAAACTTCAAAATATTGATTTCAGGGTGCGAAATACTCCAAATAAAAAGTTACTTATTTAATAAATTAAAAATTACAGTAAAATTCTAAAAATTAAATTATCACTACTTCCCAAAAGAACCTTGTCTAAATTCAAACCCGATATTCAAATATATTGAAAACTCTTTTATAACGTAAATAAAGCGTTGCAAATTATAATGGAATTCCACAGCGACTTTTTTTTTTTAAATTTGATTTGGACATATCTCAAAATCTACACGACAAAATCTCTATTTTTCTCTTCCATATGAAAAATATAGTTCAACAGATCCGTACGTTTCTTGTTTCACAGAAATTCGACTTAAAACGAATCCTGTACAATCCGTTGAAGTTCGAATCGCCAAATCGCGAACTGCAGCGCCATTTCAGGTTCGTTTTAATCATAATTATAAATTATAAGTTCGAACGTTGTACTTTAAGTTATCGTTATCGCCAAATCGATATATAAATCATTAAATAAATTAATTCTTCGACAGCTAACAAAACGCGCCATTACAGACTTCCCCCCTTAAAATAATTTCGTCCTCGAAATTGCTAAGTTAGAAAGATGCTACTAACTCTACTAACTAGATTTAAAAATCTTCTTTTGTTTACTTCTCAACTTCAGTTTCAACTGAACCATTAAATTTTCAATTAAATTATTAATTCATTCTGGCTAACTGAATTTCCATAAATCATGAGAATGTTCTAACGCCTGGAATTTTCGAAAAATTTCGCCATAACCTCCTTTGTATTGGTCAATATGACAAACCACCCCTCGCCTCTCTAGGCCTTCTCCAACCCAAAAGAAATCAAAATAGCCAAGTGGCTTGCCAATTCGGCTCATAAAATTCAAACTCATATACGATATAAACTTGTACCTTTTTGTCGGGCATTTAACTCTATCCCTTTCATCTGCTACCACTTCAACATATACCAATGTTATCCATTCCAATTGATCTCCAATCAGTTCATATCCTCAAATCCAAATCGAATTTCATTCGAACTCTAATATCAAATTCCAAATTATTGACTTATCAATTTGGTTCCATTCTAAATTATCTCTAATCTCAATTCAATTTTATTTAACTCGGTTCAAGTTAAATTTCAATTTATTTTTACCATCTCATTTTATTTAACTTCATTAGTTAAATTTTAATTCCAGAACTTAAGTTCCTAGGCTCATTTCAAATTAATTTGAAATCATAACACCAATTCAAAACATTTGAATTTCTAAACAACTTGTTTTCTCAAAACAATTCAAAAACAAAACCTTTGGTAGTAATCCGTCACTTAGAACTCGAAAATGAACACTGATGATGTCTAGATTCATCATCAGAATCTATTTTCCAGCTATCGAAGTGAGTTCAATACTATATCATTTTCAATTTGAAATTTTTTTTTTCAAAATCTCCCAGGAACTTAAAATTTCCTTATTTTAATTCCAAATCTAATTTAAATTCATATTTAATTCAAACTATTTCATATATTACATTCATATGAATTCTGATTGGTCATTTATAACCATTTCACCCTTTTATAATCTTATTCGATTATAATAACAACCAATACAATCAATATACTATAATAATTTCAAGATATATATATTTCTTCTATAAACAAATATATTTTGGGAAAAATTATTTCATTTAACCTCTTTCAAAAACATACCATGATGGTTCATCGTATTCGAGTGTTTAGTAACCCTTATCGATACAGTGGATCAACTGATCGACCAGAATTCATAAGCCACTCAACTAATGAGTCTCCACAATATAAAACCATTTTATATTGAATAACAATTACGTGCTCATATATATACACTCAAACTCAATCTAGGATATTACTAATCCCATCTCTATCGAGTTATGCCACAGAGCCAAGGTAAATCTTAACCTAAGCTCTGATACCAACTGTAACGACTGGAAATTTTCGACTCCTCGAGAGTCGAAAATTCTGAGACGTTAGTGAAAGAATTTAGAAGGTGAGAAAGAAAAGATAGAACTAATAGAATAGAAGAAGAAGAAGAAGAAGAACATCAGAATCATCAGAGTAACACGAATCTCACAGCGGAACGAATAACATATAATATATAACATAACTTTGAAGTAAACAGTTATATATATACAATAGCACTTATCAGAGTACAACACTTACAACACAGTGGAAATAACTATAGCTATAAAATCTTGCAGCCTCCTGCTCCAAGCTCTCCAAGTATATCTGTAAATCCCGACTACTTGACAGCCCGTACAAATTTAGGCACCAAAGAGTTTAGGGAAAACAACAAAGTAAACTCCGGGTCAGTCATGGGACTGGTATGAGTAAAATAGTTTAAAACAGGTATAGGATATCTTACAAGACCACGCCGTGAATACGGAACGGGTTTTTCCTTATGAGTATCTAAACAACTTTGACAAGCAATATCATTGTGATATTATAATAATGTCTAAGTACAAATAGGTATCAATCTAGCAGAAACGCTTGCATCTCACGTTCTACATACATAGTATAAAATCATAAACCGTAAGGCGCTTATCGGAGAATGGATTCCAACAAACAAGGTATGGGAGCACCTTCTGAATAGTGTACTCTAGAGGTGATACACTCAGGGTTCAACAAGAACGTCTTGCAACCCGGCCACACATGACCGCTCACTCATTTAGCTTGAGTGTCGCGAATATATTGCCACCACGGTTGTAGGCCATCAAACCGTCATCCGAAGATACAGAATCAAAAAGAAGTATAAATATGAATATTCTCTAGATCGGTGACAATACACCCTGCTTGGGGATGACCCAACTAGCCATGCTGCCTAGCCCAACTTTTGTTACTTCCCGGTGTGAGGCTAGAAGCTACGTCTATCTTCAGAACATCTGATCACCATTCACTTTGAATGCCACATCGTCATACCCGCCAAATCACAAATTGACTTATCCAAAAATAACACGGGTATATAGCTAAGAGAAACGAATTCCTCCGCCACCAAACGTGAATACGTTTGCACAGATCAACTTACGCGATCCATTGGATATACTCTGTCAGACCTTCTTCCATATACGTTGTCCTGGGACTGGACAAACCGAAGGCACTATTCAGTATATCCATCTTAGTCACTGTTATCTAAGACTTATACAACAGCCCTTGCACTTTACTCCGTCTTCAATTTATCTTTGGCAGATATTGCTCGCAACGCTTATGCCAATACAGAGTGGTTCTTTGGATAATAATCCAACCGGTCTCTCCATATTAACAACGTTAAAATGGTAAAAACTTTGATAGTCTGTGATTCAACTATCAAATGAAAACATGTCGGTGTACAAACAACGATCTTATTTCCAAATGGGAATTCGATCGATCAATCATCATATGTTCATATTTCCTTATTTCATATATTTAGAAAATATATGTTATTAATCATTGGAAAACATTTCCATAGCTTATTTTCACATCACTATTATTTCGCAACTATCAGTCCCAAACTGTAACTAGTATGAGGACAATTCTCTAAGTATCAATTCGGAAGGTCGAACCCAACATCAGATCGTCACTTAGAAAACCGTTCAACTTACCCTCTCCAGTCAGTTTCTGAATTTGCTTAACTCTATTTCTTAAATTCTTATCATGAAAACATTTCATTTTCTATGTTTAGAAAACATATCTGATTATATTTGGAAAACGTTCCCAAAACTCATTTACGGATTTTCAATGAACGTTGTATAAAACATCGTTACGCTTAATCCATTAATCGCTTATTACTTAACTATATTTCAAATCAACCTTTTCTATCGAACCACAACTATTCCTTTGTCAATTATGAAGTCAATCAAGTTGGGGTATAATTACCTCGCAGACCTTAATTGAACAACGTCCTTTACTGTGAAATAGATGAAGTTCATCACTCACTTTTTACAATCATCTGTTTACGCAAATTCTCGGATTCAGGTTACGAATCCACTTCTTATATGGCAACGTTTGATTATAACTATAACGTTATAATTCCAACCCCTAAAATATCTAACCTAAATTATAAATTTATTTCTTAACTCGAATAATTTAACAGACACCTAATTTCTAAATCAATAACAAAATCTTGATTTAAACCCTGGAAAGTAAATAGTACTTTCCCGAATTCGCTATAATCGAATTCGACGTATAACTCTCTTTCGAGTAATCTCTATTTGATTAACTCTTCTTCGAATAACCTATATTCGAATAACTCATATTCGAATAACTCATATTCGAAATCTCTTTCTTTTGAATAAACAATATTCGATCTCTTTCTTTCGAATATGCTATATTCGAAAATCTCCTTTCGATTTACTAATCGATAACTCCTTTCGATCAAACTAAAATCGATAACTCCTTTAACTCTATTCGAATAACTAATATTCGACTAACTCCTTTGGATCGACTCATTTGATTAACTCCTTCGAATAACTAATTCGAATAACTTACCTTCGAATAACCAATATTCGATTTACTCTAACTCGATTAACTTAATTCTAATCGATTTACTCCATTTCGATTCAACTTAATTCAAATCGATTAACTTAACTCAAATTGATTAACTCCTTTCGAATAACTAAATTCGATTTAACTCTAATTGAATAACCAATATTCAATTAACTCTTACGTGTTTAACTCTATTTGAATAAGTAATTCGAATCACTCTAATGTGTTTAACTCTATTCAAATATCAAATTCGAATAACTCATTTTGAATAACTAAATTCGATTAACTCTTTTAACTTTACTCGAATAACTATATTCGATTAACACCTTCTTTCGAATAACTATATTCGATTAACTCTTCGACTAACTCCTTTGGATTAACTAACTTCGAATAACTCCTTTGGATTAGCTAACTTCGAATAACTCCTTTGGATTACCTAACTTCGAATAACTCCTTTGGATTAACTAACTTCGAATAACTCCTTTGGATTAACTAACTTCGAATAACTCCTTTGGATTAACTAACTTCGAATAACCAATATTCGGTAACTACCCTTCGAATAAATAATATTCGGTAACTCTTCTCAAATGAATAACATTTGATTTCTCCACTCGAATAAACTATATTCGATTACTCTTCCCTCGAATTCACTATATTCGATAACTCTACTTCGAATAGGTGATATTCGACAACTCTACTCGATTAACACCACTTGGATAACTCTAACTGATCAACTCTAACTGGTCAACTCTAACTGGTCAACCCTAACTGGTCGACTCTAACTGGTTTACTCTAACAGATTAACTCTAACTGGTTAACTCGTCTTGATTAACTGAACAAATCCACTCAGTTTAACTTAGC
This sequence comes from Allium sativum, assembly GCA_030737875.1. Taxonomy (NCBI): domain Eukaryota; kingdom Viridiplantae; phylum Streptophyta; class Magnoliopsida; order Asparagales; family Amaryllidaceae; genus Allium; species Allium sativum. The sequence continues at coordinate 171,636,393 of CM060912.1, forward strand.
TAATTCACGTTGATTAACTCTAACCGATTCACTTAGTTTAACTCAACTAATTCACTTCGATTAACCACTTAGTTAGCTTAACTACTTCACTTCGATTAACCACTTAGTTTAACTTAACTAATTCACATCGATTAATCACTTAGTTTAACTTAACTAATTCACTTTGATAAATCACTTAGTTTAACTTAACTAATTCACATCGATTAATCCCTTAGTTTAACTTAACTAATTCACTTTGATAAATCACTTAGTTTAACTTAACTAATTCACATCGATTAATCACTTAGTTTAACTTAACTAACTTGCTTTGATTTACTTAACCAATTACTTTGTTTACCTCGACTAACTTTGCTTTGGTTAACTTAACCAATTACTTTGTTTAACTCGACTAACTCTGCTTTGGTTAACCTAACCAATTACTTTGTTTAACTCGACTAACTCGCTTTGGTTAACTTATGGTTTTTAACACATCATCTAACAACAATGAATATTTGTCCAAACACGCATAATCACAACGGATTATATACATCACATTATATGTCACAATATATAAATCACAGTAAAAATAACTGTTGAGGAATCCAGTTGGATTCCTCCAACCTGTTTCCCTGCACCACAGATGTTAGACAATACAACAACATCGATTTCACTTCACTGTGAAATATTCTGATAGCAGAATCAACATATGACTATTTAACGGTTTATATATATACGTAAATATATATATAATCTCTACTAACTGACTAGCAGTTCAATCAAACAGTCAACACACAGTCAAACAGTCAAACAGATAATATTTTAACAGTTCTAAGAATACAACGTGAAAATAAAACTGTTTAGAGTTTGTGAGATTTACTCACCTTCGCGCGTTAACCGTTTAGATAACGATTTGCGTTAAACTGTTTTCCTGTTGCTCTTCAGTAAAAGAACAGCGGTCCGTGCTGTAGCCGAACACTGCAACAATGCCGCTAACATCACTTCTTCACCACTTTCCATAACTCTATCCAACTGCCAGGACGTACTCCCTTTTTAAATCCTATCGACAGTTCCGTCTTCCTTGTAATTTCCAGTATTATACTTCCCATTGAAATCCCGTTCTCCCTCCTTCATACGCTAGCTACAGGAATTTCCAACATGCTGATTCGACAGACTCCGCCATGCCGTTCACCAACAAACTCCTTAATGTCCTTTTTCCATGTAGTACACGTGCGCTACATCATCAGCTCGCACCGTAACCATGAATGCCACTTTAAAACGTTCCCCACCTACATGCTGTTGAACCGAGATTCTCCTTCACCATGCACCAGAATTCGCATCTTCCCGGAGCACCATCACTGACCGACAGCACTATCGCAAGTCTCAAGTATAAGCTTGCTTCGAGTCCCTGAAACTAACGCCACCCCCTCCATATTCAGTATGCTTCATACTCCACAGTCACGTTCCTTGTTCATCTATACGTTCGCTCCAGTGCTTGAACCCATGGTCGAAGTCAGCATGGACCCTGCTCCTGTCAAACATCACGAAGCAATGCCGACGTTAACCTCCCTAACAGCTGAAGCACCATCTCAAATCCTTTCCCACAAACAAATTTACATCCGCACCCTCTCTTCTATCATCTCAATGCAAACTCACCTTCCAACTATGCTTCTCGCGTCCATTTCACATTTCAGTACATCCTGTACAGGATGCGAGCTCTACTTGCAAAATGTCACGGAAAACTCCTCTCCTCGCATCAACCTTCAAATTGAGAATTCAGCACTTCAAAAACTCAAAAGTATTCGCTCCACTTCCTGGTGATTTCGTTAGCAAAGTTTCCACCATGCATATATATATAAAATGCTTTTCCTCCACTGACGTGTTTCTCCCCCATGAAACTGCGCCAAACCTCCACTGTTCATCTCCGCTTCCACTCCTCTGTCTTGCAACCGTACCGGCGTCGAACTCGAGATGCTTCTCCCTCCTTACAATGAGCCATTTCCCATCATTGCCATGTTCGAAGTATTGAGAACAGCAAGCAAGAAATGTTGTGGTCGGCATGGTATTTATAAATCTAGGATCCTTGGTGATGAAGTAATAGGGAACGTGGACTATAGAAGGGCCGCAGAGAGGTATGCAAACATATGATAGGTGCTAAACTTAGCAGCTACGTTTCAGATTTTTATCCATGCAAAGGAGGGTACTATCTTCTTTAAATGGACGGTAGAGCGGTAGAAGCATTTATGAGGTGTGATGGTCACAATACAATGAGAACAGCGTATGGGATTTAAAAGAAGCGTGGCACACTAGTGACCTTTATATTTTACTTTGTAGTTAAGTTATAACTCACGCCACGACGAAGAATTTCATTTACTTACGGGCCGCTACCGACAAAAATGAAACTATCGTTGAGACGACCAAGGTGCCCTGATCCCAAAAATATAATAATACCGGTAGATTGACTCATATTATGAAACTTCAAAATATTGATTTTAGGGTGCGAAATACTCCAAATAAAAAGTTACTTATTTAATTAATTAAAAATTACAGTAAAATTCTAAAAATTAAATTATCACTACTTCCCAAAAGAACCTTGTCTAAATTCAAACCCGATATTCAAATATATTGAAAACTCTTTTATAACGTAAATAAAGCGTTGCAAATTATAAAGGAATTCCACAGCGACTTTTTTTTTTTAAATCTGATTTGGACATATCATAAAATCTACACGACGAAATCTCTATTTTTCTCTTCCATATGAAAAATATAGTTCAACAGATCCGTACGTTTCTTGTTTCACAGAAATTCGACTTAAAACGAATCCTGTACAATCCGTTGAAGTTCGAATCGCCAAATCGCGAACTGCAGCGCCATTTCAGGTTCGTTTTAATTATAATTATAAATTATAAGTTCGAACGTTGTACTTTAAGTTATCGATATCGCCAAATCGATATATAAATCATTAAATAAATAAATTATTCGACAGCTAACAAAACGCGCCATTACAGTTAGGTAAGCTTGAACACTTAACCATCAGATTGTGATAAAGGAATAGGGTAAAGTCTAAAACATGAAGGGATAATACTTAACCTTTAATAATAACATGTCAGTTAAGACAGATGGGCAAGGAACACTTAACCAACACAGGATGAATGGGTAGGGTTAAGTAATAAGAAATACTTAACCAATATAACTTGGTTTGGGATGGGGTAAAGTCAACATTAATTACTGATAACACTTTACCAGTATAACAGAATAAATGATGAGTGTTAAGTTAGCTTGAATTGACTGATGACACTTAACCAATCCAGATTGACGGGGAAGAAAACTAAGTAGTAAACCCTAGTTAAGAAAACAACAATTCTGGAAACTAAGTGGTAAATCTTAATTAGTAAAACTAAGTAGTAATTCTTAGTAAAACATGGGAAGGAGCGAATGTCCGTCTGAGTAAAAAGGAGGCTCCAACGAATTGGGTTACGAAGCCCGAGGCTTTGAGGGGACATGAGGGTACTCTTGGTATCCCTCTGTGAGGCTGCAGATGATCCTCCTGGGCTCACAGAGGTTAAGGTCTGCGTAGAAGAACCAGGGATATGCCTTTGTTGCAATATATGGCAACCTAAAGACTAGGATGGACCAGCGCAATTCGGCGAAAAAACGGTAGCCCTGTGATAGCAACTCGTCGTCTACCATCCATCTTGAGTCAATCGAGATACGTGAAGCGGAAAGGCAGAGAACTCCAAAAGACCATACTTGCTATCGAGTTATGGGTGAGGATGGCCATAGGATAGAGGGGCACCGGGGGCCTGCGTATAGTTCTCATTTTTCAAGGTGTTCCTTTCATTTGTTGAGGGAGGGGTCAAGTGGGACCATAGCCACTGGAATAAAAACAGACCTTAGCATTTGCATTGGCAGATATCTGAAAGCTCCCGACTGAGTTCTGTATTCCTTGATTTGCCCTGCCACAGGACTCAGACTACACATTATAGGACATGTGCACTAGACAAGCGATAACGATTCGCGATACATGCGTGGGGAAGTATAGGAACATATACCACTCTAGGTAGTGTATCCTAGACTTGGGGGCATCGTTCGATAGGTAGCAAAACCCTTAGTTGGACTAGGGGGGATAAACCCTGAATCCGAGAAGCTTTCAGCAGATAGCGTAAACTCTAGTTGAATCTTGAAAGCACCTGATAGAAAACCCGAGATTAGATCTAGATAACAAATATTAAATGTTTGCCTGAAGGCAATGGAAACTACAGGGATTGGGATCACGTTATCGTTACTAGTTGGGACACTAGTTAGGCGGTGCAGAGATATAGAAACCAGTATAACAAGGAAGTAGCGAAGCGGCGAAAATATTAGAGCATATCCAGTTTATCTTAGCTTAGCATATCTTGTGTTAATCTTGTCTCATCTTGCCAACCCTATCATCATGGTGTTATCTGATATTCAATTAATTCATGTCGTTTCGTTTTTCCATGTTCACATGCTAGAAGTTACTGAACTTACTCAGGCTTTATGTCTGACTCTGTTATTCTTTCGTCTTCTTTTCTTCTGTTCCCCCCCCCCCCCCCCCAAGGTAATAAAGGAGAGAATAGTATAGCTCAGGTTAAAGATGGATTGTCACTCTTTCCCCAGCTTGAAGATTTGTCGAAGTTTGCTTGGACTCTCTTTTCAGATGCTATGGCTGGCTCTTGTTAAACTTGGGGAATATAAATATTGTTTTATGCTTCTTTATTTTGTAAGACAGATGATACTCTGATATTGAAAAGAAATCGTTGTACAAACTATTTTATCAATAAAGCAATGTTTTATTTTCCGCTGTTTAATTTCTGTCTTGTAATTTATCTGCATCTTTTACCCTAAATGCTCCACAGAACTTAGTGCATTCCCTTTGTGAGTGACACTAACGGATGTGGGGTGTTACACGTTGTATCAGAGCTGAAGGTTACCGGATCAGATAAAGGATTTGAAAAATTATTTTCAAAACGGTTTTTAAAGAAGCATTTTCAAGAGAAAAGATTTGTTTTAAAGGCATATTCCCCAAAATCCATACACACTATTTTCTCTTCCTCTGTTTGAATTCTTGTCTCCTTCTTTCTTGAGTCTCTGGGGCTCCTGGCTTTCTGGGAGTTAACCTCATCGATTGGCGAAGTCGTCCCTGGCTTCGATCCATGGCCATAGTTGTTTCACCTACGGCCAGTTTTCTTTCAAGCTTATAGGGTTTTCCGTACGATGGAGGCAGCTTTCGAGGGATTTGTCAACATAACTACACACGGAAGGGGATGAGGAGTTTGGCAAAAGAGCATAACCCTAGGATGTGGAATTCATGGATGTAGATTTAGCTCACGAAGGAGGAAGAAATTATAGAACCTAAGACAAGAGGAAGTATCTTTACTAGGGTAAGGATAGGGCATATAACTAAGGACAAGGGCAAGAACGAGGAACAAGATTTTCAGAAGGGCAAGTACATACTTTCACCCCCAAGCACAGCTAGGAGAAAGGAAGTAAAGTTCTGTTGGAAGAGTTTAGTTTTCTGTCCGTACTCTTTCCTTTGGTTGTAGCGCTTCGCATTTGTTCATATCCACTTCCATAGTTGAGTCTCTGCACCATAGTACTTGTATAGTAGAAAGATCCCACTAGAACTCAAATCCAATTAGTGGTCTGACCATTTTATTTTTGGTTAGTAGGGATTTGAGAATAGCTATCGAGTTTGCTTATATCATCTCACGTAGATCGTCTAAATTCGGAGGAGATATTCCTTGGGTGCTTGTCTGATATTGGTTTAGGCCTTTGGGGTTTGTACTTAAGGAATGTCAAGTTCGACTAGGATGGGTTGCGTGAGAGATGAATAGTTGTGGCAGGCACTCCAAAAAGCACGTAGTAACCTTTCGACCCTTATAGTTATGGCATGGTGGAGGAGAGGGAGACCTCTAATCATCTTAGTACATACACTTGATACCGTGATTGACATCTGTTTATTTCGGAAATGGAGATCAGGAACTTCACAATCGTGAAGTTAAATTAGTTAAGATATAGTGGAGTAAACCTCATGAAGGCTAGATACTAGCATCATACCCTTTTCCTTAAGGGTGCATCCTTGATTTCTTTGTTTAGGAGCTTTACGCATAATTGTTTCTCTCTTTCCAAAGTATATCCTCTAGGTCGTATCTTCGATCCTTAGGTAGAAGCCAACGGATGTAAACATGTGTTTGAAACATGTTATGGTTGGTGGTTGCAAGTGGTTGCTAATGGTTGCTCGTGGATGCATATGCATACGTATTAGGCACTAGATCGGTTCGGACGCTTTCATATTGCATTTACAGATATGTATTTGTTTGCAAGTTGAACTTGATATGTTATCATATGGATGTTGCATATGGATGAATGGCTATGCACACATGTAGCATTTACATAACAAGGGATGCTTGCATACATGATTGGACGCATGGCACTGACATGATTTGCATTAAGGAGGTCAACTGAATCATTAGACCGCCTGATTTTGCATTAGATAAAGACATATACACACACTATGCATATAAACATGAAAGCATTAGAAATCTTTTAAGGACACTGAATGCCTGTGATTGGATGGTTGAGTAGATGGGTGATTGGATGGTAGGACACATTCTTCCTAAATTGAAGATTTCGGGGACGAAATCCTTTTAAGTGGGGGAGAATGTAACACCCCGTAATTCTGTAACACTAAGGTTCACAAATCAAAGAAGAATTAAAAGTTAAAATCAAAATCAAGGGAAACGGGCTGCGCCATTGCGTTGGTCTCGGAATTCTGCATGAAAACGAGTCCGAGTTTGCGTAATTCGGAGTTCGTATGAGGAAGATATGGCCTCCGGAAGATTCAGAAAAGTTCAAATTTCAAAACAGTTCAGAAAAACAAGTTCGAAATTCAAAACAGACCCAGATTGGGCTGGGTGGGAATTTTCCTGCCCAAGGCACCCAGGTCGACTGGGTAGTCGACCTTGGGCACCCAAGTCGACTGGGTAGTCGACCTGAGGGTCGACCCCCCAGCTTTTTCTAGCTTTCTGAACCTGGTTCGTTCTGATGTATTTGGTCACGTTTTCTGACCAGGTTCGTCCGCCTAACACTGTATTAATAGCCCTGGTCTTCTTCTCTATTCACAATTCTTTTCTATCCTTATGCTGCCTCTGAGAAAATATATAAATAAATAATATATAAAATAAATCAAGACGAGGAAATGCTGCTAAAAATTTTCTAGAAGAGGATCAAGTCAAGCTAGGATTCAAGACGAGGTTCAAACGACTTCAACGACTGTTTTTCTACGAATCATAGCAACGCCATCTTTCTATTCTTATCTAATCTCTGTAACTCAGTTATTTCTAGATTTGAACGTTTTCTCTATTCGCGACATGAAATTAAAGGAATAAAAGAGTATGCCAATTCTTTCTATTTGAATCAGTGTCTATTTCTTTGGACCAAATTAAGAACTGTTATGATTCAAGGACAAATAAGACTGTGACTATGAAACTATGGACCTTAGAACCATATGCCTCTTTGACTGTGAACTTGGCCTATGACTATGAACATTGCCTATGACTATGGATATTGCCTATGACTGTGAATGTGACTATGAGAATTATTTACTTGACTAAGCCTATGCTTTTGATTAGGAAACATAAACTATTGCCTATGACATAACAAGGACAACTATGATTAAACACCTGTGATTCATGAATAGGAAAGTGTTGCTTAAGTTTGTGACTATAAAATTGGGTCTAAACCCGATTATCTATTTTGTCTGTTCTTGGTTTTCTTTGGTTTTAGACCTTGGGAATTTACCTATTAAGTTAGGTCTACCCATGTTCTGAACCTACTCTGTCTATTCTTGGTTTTAGACCTTCGGAATTTACCTATTGAGTTAGGTCTACCCATGTTCTTGAACCGACGTCGTTATGCAACCCTTTTTATGCCAGTTATTATGTCTATCTTTTGCATAGCATCTTTGGTTCATTCCCTATTTTCTACGAATCTAGATTTATCTATAATCTAGATTGAATTACGATTGTACGAACGGTGGGAATACGATTTGGGCAAAATATGAAATTTACTAAAAACATAGTTATAAACTAGGAAATTGGCGTAAATTGGGAACATGTATTATGGCATGTTCATCGGAATGCAAATTGGATAAATTTGACATGAACTATAGATTGTGTAACCTGAATCTAGTATCGACGTGTAAATCTAGCATTTACATGAATAGTGAACTAGAGTAATAAGTCTAGTTTGATATGAATTAGAATGTTGAATCGGAATTGGATTAGCTAATTTGGCACGGTAAGTATATTGGCATACATTTGAAATTGGCCATAATTGGGAGTAATTGGCAGGTTTAGCAAAATCATGGTTAGTGACACTTAATTTGGTATAGTTTACATACCAAAAAGCATATATATGGTTTAGAGGGGGAAATGGGCTATAGAAATAAATGTAGACAATTTACATAAAAAGAGTAATTGGGAAATAAGTAAATTAGGATTAATTTACTTATAGAATTTGTCCTAAATGAGGAAAGGCAAATTTAGACAGATTAAAGGTTTCTTAACGACATCTCTTTTAATAACACACCAGAAAGTTCTAGGGTGATAGAGAGGATAGTGTCTAGGCTTGAGTTTGGAAAATACAAGTTTCCTGCTCTCCCTGGCTATCCCTAACTGATCCGACGGACGGGATGGTTACTTTCAAAACTTGATTTGAAAACTAATCAAAACCCTTTGAACGTAGAAAACACGAATATGCCTAACCCGAGGTTAGACTGAGTTGCGATGTAAACCTGCCCGGAACCAACCGGCACATCCAGTATTTGCAACAATATATGTCTAATGTGAGTGGTCGCGGCTTTAATCTATTTAATTAAAGCTAGAACAAGAATGGTAGGGTTAAGTTAACTAAGACAACTAACCAATTCAACATGATATCCATACTGGTGGGTGGGGTTAGGTTCGTACAGACACTTAACACAGTTAAGCTAGAATGGGAGGGTTAAGTCCATAGGAACACTTAACCAACTTAACACAGTCAAGCTAGAATGGGAGGGCTAAGTCCATAGGGACACTTAACCAACTTAACATGGAAACAAGACAAGATTTGTAGGGGTTAAGTAACTAAGAAAACACTTAGCCAAATTTACATGTTAACTAGACTAGAAGGTGGGGTTAAGTAAAGTTAATACACTTAGCCAAATTAACATGTTAACTAGACTAGAAGGTGGGGTTAAGTAAGGTTAATACACTTAGCCAAATTAACATGTTAACTAGACTAGAGGTTGGGGTTAAGTAAATACACTTAGCCAATTTGATATGTTAGCTGGGCTAGACCGTAGGGTTAGGTAAGCTTGAACACTTAACCATCAGATTGTGATAAAGGAACAGGGTTAAGTCTAAAACATGAAGGGATAATACTTAACCATTAATAATAACATGTTAGTTAAAACAGATGGGCAAGGAACACTTAACCAACACAGGATGAATGGGTAGGGTTAAGTAATAAGAAATACTTAATCAATATAACTTGGTTTGGGATGGGGTCAAGTCAACATGAATTACTGATAACACTTAACTAGTTTAACAGAATAAATGAAGAGGGTTAAGTTAGCTTGAATTGACTGATGACACTTAACCAATCCAGATTGATGGGAAAGAGAACTAAGTAGTAAACCCTAGTTAAGAAAACAACGATTCTGGAAACTAAGTGGTAAATCTTAGTTAGTAAAACTAAGTAGTAATTCTTAGTAAAACACGGGAAGGAGCGAATGTCCGTCTGAGTAAAAAGGAGGCTCCAACGAATTGGGTTACGAAGCCCGAGGCTTCGAGGGGACGTGAGGGTACTCTTGGTATCCCTCTGTGAGGCTTCAGATGATCCTCTTGGGCTCACAGAGGTTAAGGTCTGCGTAGAAGTACCAGGGGTATGCCTTGGTTGCAATATATGGCATCCTAAAAACTAGGATGGACCAGCGCGATTCGGCGAGAAAACGGTAGCCCTGTGATAGCAACTCGTCGTCTACCATCCATCTTGAGTCAATCGAGATATGTGAAGCGGAAAGGTGGAGAACTCCAAAAGACCATACTTGCTATCGAGTTATGGGTGAGGATGGCCATAGGATAGAGGGGCACCGGGGGCTTGCGTATAGTTCTTATTTTTCAAGGTGTGCCTTTCATTAGTTGAGGGAGGGGTCAAGTGTACAATAGCCACTGGAATAAAAACAGACCTTAGCATCTGCAACGGCAGATATCTGAAAGCTCCCAACCAAGTTCTGTATTCCTTGATTTGCCCTGCCACAGGACTCGGACTGCACATTACAGGACATGTGCATCTAGACAAGCGATAACGATTCGCGATACATGCGTGGGGAAGTATAGGAACATATACCACTCTCGGTAGTGTATCCTAGAATTGGGGGCATCGTTCGACAGGTAGCAAAACCTCTAGTTGGACTAGGGCGGATAAACCCTGAATCCGAGAAGCATTCAGCAGATAGCGTAAACTCTAGTTGAATCTAGAAAGCACCTGATTGAAAACCCGAGATTAGATCTAGATAACAAATATTAAATGTATGCCTGAAGGCAATGGAAACTACAGGGATTGGGATCACGTTATCGTTACTAGTTGGGACACTAGTTAGGCGGTGCAGAGATATAGAAACCAGTATAACAAGGAAGTAGCGAAGTGGCGAAAGTATTAGAGCAAATCCAGTTTATCTTAGCTTAGCATATCTTGTGTTAATCTTGTCTCATCTTGCCAACCCTATCATCATGGTGTTATCTGATATTCAGTTAATTCATGTCGTTTCGTTTTTCCATGTTCACATGCTAGAAGTTACTGAACTTACTTAGGCTTTATGTCTGACTCTGTTTTTCTTTCGTCTTCTTTTCTTCCGTTCCCTCCCCCTAGGTAATAAAGGAGGGAATAGTATAGCTCAGGTTAAAGTTGGACTGTCACTCTTTCCCCATCTTGAAGATTTGTCGAAGTTTGCTTGGACTCTCTTTTCAGATGCTATGGCTGGCTCTTGCTAAACTTGGGAAATATAAATATTGTTTTATGCTTCTTTATTTTGTAAGACAGATGATACTCTGATATTGTAAAGAAATCGTTGTACAAACTATTTTATCAATGAAGCAAAGTTTTATTTTCCGCTGTTTAATTTCTGTCTGTCTTGTAATTTATCTGCATCTTTTACCCTAAATGCTCCACAAAACTTAGTGCATTCCCTTTGTGAGTGACACTAACGGATGTGGGGTGTTACAGGTGTGGTGTTATTAGTCAACTCAGATAGTACGGATTTGCGGGCCATTACAGGGTAGTTACGCGCAGACCCAACATCTGTAATGCACAGCCCAAACACTACACCACCACACAGGACTACCAGGGGCACCTTCCACGTCTCAGGAAGCTGCAGGCTTACCCTTCCAATTCTTCGGAGCCGACAGAATAATCAGATGAACGTATGCTCCTCTTGTGCCTCATGACACCACGATTATCTACGTCGTTGAGTTATTCACCCCCAAATGTGCGGACTGGTATAAACGCCTCATTTTAATATGTTATTAGACCCTATGTCTAAACATTCTTTTATGCGCTTGCTTTACCTCATCAGGTTTCCATTTAACTTGATTGTTCCCATTCACATTGACTTCTTATTCAAGTTACCAAGTTCTTCTTGCTTATTAATTTTAGTCATATAACTTTACCCATTTAAGCTTATTAATAAGCCGACAACATGTTACTCTCTAGATTGTGATCCAAGGTCTGAATCCACAATCCCTTTATGTTATTATTTGATTCAAGGTTACAACAACAGGTTCTACTTAATATGTAATTAAGTATATCTCAATTCACATGTTTTCTATTTAATATGTCACTTATCATTTATGATTAAATATAACTTAATTCTTTTCATAAATTGCCTCATTCTTTCTTTTTTAATCATAATTCCCTCTTATACTGTCATTACAACTTATCGTTGTTTACTTATTAACTTAGTTCTCTTAATTAAGGTTTACTAATAAGTTTCCTTCCCATAAATATAACTTATGTTTACCTTATCAGCATATTTCAGATTCTCGTTCTCACAAATAACGTAATTTACAATTAAGTACAACTTATCTTCTTACATAAGTTATTTCATCTCCTTTATCATTTATTACAACCTAAGTTATAATTTCTATTTGTCCCTAGGACAAGCCTACCTATTATATAACATTCTCATTAATGTAATAGGTTATTATTATTCCTCGTTCATTCCGCTTCCTTTATTATTGCAATTATCTTTCATTCATTTCCTTATTCATTTCCATCAATCACAATTAGTTCCATTTATCTCTATCTTTTATATTCATATATTTATATATATGCTTATGTACTAGACCTCTCATATTAAGCCTTCTATTTGTGGATGCTGGATTTGCCGGGCGGTTCCGGGCAGACTTTCTTCCATAAGTTGATTTAAGCTCATGTCTTCGCACCGTTACATGTTTTATTAACGCACCAAACCCCTCACATTAAATTAACAACTTGTGGACGCTGGATTTGCCGGGCGATTCCGGGCAGACTTCTACCACAAGTTGAATTTAACCTCGTGTCTATGTGTATTATAGTTTTCTGTTTACTGTAAATTTAAGCATATTATTCCTTCCACATTTTTACTACAACCTATTTTACATGTCATCATATAATGCCAAGTTTATGTCATATGTGCTTGCTAACATATAATTAATTTCATCTCAAAGTAACATGTGATCGTCAAATCCTGTAATTATTCTTATTTAACATGTAATGATTCCAATTTCTACAACTAAGGGTTCCAGTACATAAATGTCACAAGTTAACATGAAATTAGAACAATAGTAATCACTACACACATATTAACAAGTTTATGTTTCAACGTTTGATCATTTTAGCACATTAAACGTTTCAAATTTCAGACGATAATATATCATGATCACAAATGATATAACTTAAATCCACTTACCTAAATTCCTTTCCAGTTCCTGAACCTGGTTCAGATCTAGCATTCCACGGTTTCCCCTAACTGGATTTAGAACATAACAATCATGGATCCACAATTCTTACTAAAAGGAAAAGGGAAGAAAGAGGAAGAAAATGGAATAGACCAGATCTAAAAATGTACCTTGCTTTGCAAATGATTTTTAACACGTTCTTATTAATATTCAGTATTGTAACGACCCGTATTTTTGGCAGTCAAATATTTTATTTGTTTATTTATTTTAAATATTATGTTTGGAATATTAACGAATTTTAATACTTAAATAGTTATTTAAATGAAGTTTGAACATTATATATTTATATAATTATATATCGAGCTCGAAATGGCGTTGCAGTTCGTAATATTTGCTTTTGAACTTCAACTGAGAATACAGGATCCCATATAAGTCGGATTTCTGTGAAACAGGAAATGTTGGAAGCATGTTGATTATAATTTTCATATGAAAGAGAAAAATCCAGATTTTGTTTTATAATTTGTTAATTATGGCCAATTCAAATTTTAAAATAGTCGCTATGGAAATCGTTATTAAAATATAGGCCTTTAAAATAGCGAATTTGCAAACGGGCTTTGTTTTCGTTGAAATCAGTTTCATTGGAACCATATTGTTAAACTATTGTAAGAAAATCAAATTGCATGGCAACCAGATGTCGTATGGGACCACGGCAGCCACAAACGCCAGTTCAATTTTTATAACGCATAATTAATTTAATAAAGGGTTATTTGGGTATAACTTGAACAGACAATTGAATTAAGCCACGAAACTAGTTCCGTTGAGTTTGTATCGTCGATTATAGTCAAGATAGGTATATAGTTTGTTATTTTTGAAGTCTGGGCAATTTGGTGTCCAAAATGGCATCGCGGTGCGCGTAAAAATAGCCTACCAGGAAAACAGTCTCAGAATGCGACGAAACTGGTGCCGTTGGGTTTGTATTGATTAATCATTGTAGGATTTCAAAGTTTCAAGTTGATTGGATTTATCCAGTGATCATGGAAAATTTAAACGTGTGTTTTTCGCTGGTTTTATAAAGGAATATTTTCCAAACGATGTCGGAATTTGATGAAACCTGTCCCATTAGGTCCGGAATATTTTTCTATGCTAAGATTAATTTTTTTATCAGAAAACAGAAATCATTTGTAGTGCTTTTGGCATGTTACTTCGCGATAAGTTTGGATAATAATATAATAATATTCCATCCCACCTTATATAAACTAATCTCCTGGAAACCTAATTTGCACATTTTCATGGTCAAACTCAAAGACCGCCGCCACCCTTATAAAAGAACAAACTAAATCTTGCGAACTCTCCTCCTAATTTTCTTCCGATTCTTTTATCTAATTAAAATTCCACCCATACTAAGTTGAAGAGAGGACTAAGGTCTAACATATGAACGGTTATGATCTGAATTCAAGGCGTGAGGTGATCAGTTTTAGGCTCGAAATGGGCTACGGGTTTAGTCTCGTTGTAGAAGAACGGAGGCGTTAAGGGTGATGGTACTTGGGTCGGAGATTGGGGAGGCTGAGGCGCAGCGTTGGCTGGCCTCTAATGGAGGTCCGGTGATCTGAAAAGGGAGCGACGATGGGAAGTTTGTATCGCACGTGGGTGGGTTTAAATGAGGAAAACTGTTCTGAACGAAGGATCCTGTATGTAGTTGAGAAGCAGTAGTATCCCATCCGCCTGTTAACACGCATATCCCAATTTGAATTAAGTTTAGTTATTAATTAAGATTAATTACCAAGGGATCATAACTTAGAACGTTAACTTGTTACAGGATAGTTGGGCGGAAACTCAAACATGGAGCAGCAGTATCAGCCGAATCCTTCTTACGTAGTTAACTTGTTATTTTTAGTAATTAATTAGTTGGTAAATGTTAATCAGTTTATATAAAACACTGGTGATTTGGTATTTTAATAACAAACGATAATCGGGTCTGGGAATTTAGTCTGCCCAATTTAAATTCATAAAATCTGGTACACCTTAAGGGTAGATACTTTGAACAAAATGTAATTAGTTAAAAAATCCTGATCCAAACAATATTTAATTATTATATTTAATTAAACTAAGGTGTAAATTGGTGCAGGCTCGGTCATGTTTGGACAAAACGAAGAAGAGTTGGCTTGTGCTTTTCCATATCAAGCCCTGTTTTTAAACCAGAAGATTATCTACTGGGTAAATTTTCCTTAAATAGAGTAATTAACTTACTAATCAATTTTAAATTAAAGAGTTACTATTTAATTAAAATCGTGTTGTTAAATTGTGTACGACCTTTTCATATATTATCAGAATCGGACAAAGCAGGTGCTACTGGAATCATCTCGACGAACGCTACGTTATGAAACTGTCTTGGACAGAGATGGAGATCACATGAATTTATAGATAAATTAAACAACTGTTTAATTTAACTGTAACCAAACCATTTCAACAATAAATCAGATTAAGGTGAGTTAAACTCGCTCAGTTTTCCCATTTATATTTCACTTGGTTTTGATTTTGTGTGCTCTGCTTGCCAATGGTTGACTGTTCACTAGTTGTATATTTATTTATTGATTTAACTGATGAAATTAAACCATTGTTTAATTTCAGTGAAATACCAAATCGCTATTCTAACGATTGGTTTCAATAAAGGTAACTTACCTTGTTGGTCACATTTAAAAAAATAAACGTGTTTAATTGGTAGAATTGTTTGAATTGCTTATGGTTAGATTAAATGGTCATTATTTATTATTAGATAAATGGTTGAATGATCTAATTGGAGATAACCATTTGTATACAAGGAAGAACAGGTTGGAGGGATCCAACCGGATTCCTCAAATATATTATTTATTTTCATATTATCATATGAACTATCATGTTTGAGTAATTGATTTGAGTATTGATCATTAATTGGAAATTCAACCTGTGTTTGGTTGTAACCAATGGGCAGTATTTGTTGAGTAATCGGCAGTAAATAGCCTAAAAGTGAATTGTTTAATTTATATCGATTTATCATCAGGTAAGTTGATAGAACTAAAGCTATAAAATTTATTTTATAGCTAAAGGTAGATTTGAATATATATATATATATTGAATAAAGGTTTGTTAAAAGATAATAAATAATTATTATTAATTATTTAAGTTTATAATTAATTATTAATTGATTTAATAAAGTAAATTCTGATATTAATCAGAATTATAAACAAGTGATTAGAGATTAACCTAACGATTAAATTTGGATAATTGTTTTGTTAAGAAACAATTAAATGGAATTATTTTAAATTAATTATATTATTAATTAATTTACAGGAAAAACAAATTGAAATCCATTAACGAGATAACCGCGTTGAGTAACTAAGTCGAATGTTTTATTTGAAATTGATTATTTAATTGATTAGTGAATATTGTTTTAATTTTAATAAGATCTATAAAACGGGAATTAATATTCATTCATTAAATAAAAGAATTAACTACAGAAGTAGTTAACTATCGAGGTAAATTATTATTTTAATTGATAATAATTTAGGGAAATACTTTTTAATTGAAATCCATTTAAAAAGTACTCGAAATAGGAAATAAAATCCAAATGGAAAGGTGAAAGGAGTTTGTGAACAGGTTTTTCTTAAACCTATGTTTTTATAACAAAGTTATAAAAGGAATTTTTAAGCGACTATTGTAGCTTAAATTTTTATATTACTTAATTAATTGAATTAAGTAAAAAGAAAATTTAGATAAAAGGGTTTTATAATAAACCAAAGTTATGTAAAAGAGATTTGTGGTGTTAAATCGTTAATTTTAATTAACGTTACTAAATAACGAGATTAAGTGATAAGGGGAAATTATAATAAAATTTCCAAAGCAGGAATGGATGAATGAGTTTGGGGGAGAATTAGTGGAAGTGAGATTTATAAAAGATACGGATCATCGGATTTTGTAAACAAATATGAATTATAAATAAAATTGTTTAAAAAGAGGTAAAGGGTAAAAAGTGGTGTTTTATAAGGAATTACTTAATTGTTAAATTAAGGAAAATGTTATATTCGAAAAATTTTCAAAAAGAGAAGAAGGTTTATGAAACCGTATTTGTAAATAAAATAGTTAAATGGGATTTGTGTTGAGATTAGTATGAGATATCGTGTTTTTGATTATAACTTGTATCTATTCTTAGATATGAACGTTGTTGATCAAGGTCTAAAAGGTAATTAAAATACCCCAACTTGAACGATTTCAGAATTTATCTGAGGATGATATAAGTTGTAATGGTAAAAGAGATTAGTAAAGTTATAATTTCATTAGAGAAATAATAATGCAACATTTGTGATGATGATTTGGAAAATTTATAATGAGGATTTCAAAGTAAAAAGGGAAATAAGAGGAGTTTCTAAAAATATAACGATATTTTTGAATTAGAAGGGAAACATAAGGCTAAGTTTTATCCTATCAGAATAACATTTGTATTGTTTCAAATAATGAAATAGACGATATTTCGTAACTTCGTTTTACGAGTGATAATTTAATAAATTTCCCAATATTAGATAATAGGATTAAATGTTTAAAAGTGGAAATAGACCAATTGGACTTGATATAGGATTTTCATGGGTATTATAAGAATCTTGTTTAAAGAACAAATCTTATGTTAAAGAAAGAAACGAGAAAACTAGATTTATCGAAGTACTTAAGAGTACTAAATTTACATTTATTTTTAATCAAAAGGCCAAGTGATGCTGAATACTAAACCAGTGAACTCATTGAATTGTTATGATTGAATCACTGTTTTTTTTGATAGTTAAGTCACCAACTATCAAATCTGCCCAATACGATTATTGGTACGGAAATATCGGGATCGAATTTATATTCGAAAACCATTCCGACCAACAAATACAGAAGATATCAATAGATGATCGAGATGGAGTATTGAAGAACGTAGAACTTCATTACATGGAAGAACTACTAATAATCTCTGGTTTAGCGGCCAGAGATAAACTATGATTCCGTCGTGGTTGGAATCTACAGGTTGCAAGGACTTCTCGCTACTGATCCATGGGGTGATTCCTATATTGGATGCAGTAGGAGAGTACCTTCGGTTCATCCTATTCTAGGATGACTTGTATAGACGAATGTCTGACAGATTATTTCCTGAAACCACGTACGTTGATTTTTTTCAAATATACCGAGTGGTGGCAAAGAGGGGCATTTCTTTATATCCAGAGTATATTTGTGGACGTCAGTTAGTGACTTGACGGATCTGGTGATGTGGCATTCAAAGTGAATGGTGACCAAATATCCCAAAAAGAAATTTAAACCTTAAGCCTCATCAACCGGGAAATGACAAAAATCGGGCAGGCAGCATGGCTATGTGGGTCGCTCCCATTAGGGTGTATAATCATCTATCTAGAGAAATTCCATTTGCTTCTTTAACCTATGTCGATGCTGTCCCTTTTCGGGAAACAGTGGTTTTAGCCCAACCGTTGGTGATATACATTTGATACACTCAAGCGAAATAAGTGGCCGGTCATGTGTGGGCTGGGTTGTAAGACGTTCTTGGTGAACCCAGTGTATTCGCCTCTAGAGATACACTATCAGAAGATGGTCCCATACCTTTTCATAGTCGGGATCCAATCTCCAATAAGCGCCCGGCGTTTTGTTTCTATACTATATATGTGGAGCGTGAGATGCAAGTGTTCCATTAGATTGTTATTTACTTGTATTTAGACACTATTATAATATCAGAAAAGATATTAATTTCGAGAATGTTTTGGGTTATCGTAAGGTAAAAACCGTCTGTATTTATATGTGGATTTGGTCTTACGATTATCCTTTTCTTTCGAAAATGTTTTTGACTTTAAAATCAAGTTGTGTGTTACCTTAATACAGTGCGAGTTTATCTCACTCTGGTTCACCAGACTGACCCGGTGTTTTGTAAATGCTCGGTTTGGCACGGGGTGTACAGGTTCAGGTTATCGAATGCTGTGAAGAGACGAGCTGGAGGAGTCCAGACGTATGATATTATATAGCTGCTATTCCGCTGTGTGTTGTATATGGGACAGATGTTTATAACTATCCAGAGACGTTGATGTATTTTGATATTGTAAGTATTTTTAAAAGCTCTCAATAAAGTTTTGTTTCTGTATTATATTTTGTTCCGCTGCGATGTGAGACTCTGATTCTATGTTGTGTTGGTTCTTTTTCTTCTTCTATTCTTATATTTCTTTCTTTCTTATCTCACCCTCTAATTTCTTTCCAATAACGTTCCAGTGTTTTCGGAGTTGGCAAGGTCGGCATGAGTTTCGGTAAAGGTATTTATGTCGATTTTCAGGGTCGGAAATCCTTGGGTTGTTACAGTAGTATCAGAGCTATTGGTTTAGTAATAACCTTGGATCTGTGGTGTAACTCG
This sequence comes from Allium sativum, assembly GCA_030737875.1. NCBI lineage: Eukaryota > Viridiplantae > Streptophyta > Magnoliopsida > Asparagales > Amaryllidaceae > Allium > Allium sativum. The sequence continues at coordinate 171,655,782 of CM060912.1, forward strand.
ATAGCGATGGGTTTAGTAATACCCTACATCAAGATTGAGTGTGTATATATATATATGTGTGAGACCGTAAATGTAGATTTCATAAACAAATGTTTTGTATTGTGCTATTTGATCAGTTCAAGTGTTGAAAAGCTTTGGACTGATATGTTTTGAAAAGAGGGTAAATGAAATAATTTTACCCAAATTATATTTTTGTATAGAAAAGAAATAATTTTCTCAATTTATTGAGATATTGGTGCATTTGATGTGTTTGTCGATTTGGATAAATTCAAGTTGATTAAGAATTTGAATTGGAACTTACCTTGGCTAAGTGGAATTGAATTAAGTATGATAATGAAACATAATAAAACTAATTTGGAATTTGGGAATTGATGGGATAATAAATAGAAATCGATTAGATATTAACCAATTGTTGTTCAAACATGTGAACCATAGGAAATATTAATATTGAATATTAATAGTTAATAAAAGGTGGTTGATTGGTTAAGTTGGTTGTTGATTAATTATTGATTGTATGTTTGATTAACCGATGGTAAATAAGAGTTGAATGAGTTAAAAATAAATTCCAGTGTTAAACATTGGAATGAAACCGAATATGAATTGAAATAAATGATTTCACTATGTATTTGATAACGAATTGATGTTATCTGTTTGATTTCGGAATTGGTATAGTTATACCAGTTGATTAGTGAAATATTATCTCAGAATTTCATATATCTGTTACTAATATGTGAATTGAGTTAAGTACAGATGCCGTATGGCTAGACAGATCGATATTGGTTGAGAAAATCACATATACATTGAGAAAATATGCTCAATAGCGCTCGTAAAAGGTACGCCTGCGCAAAATATAAAATTTTGGGTTTTGGTTTTTGTTTTCCAACCGTGTGGGTCGAGGTATATATATTATTCGTTCCTGCGATATCGTAGATGTCACTCCGTGCAGGGGAGACTCTGCCAAATTATTGCAGGAATTCAATGTGTTAATTTTTTTTCGATATTTTTGAAGATATTTATTTACAATATTGAATCGGTTTTCGATTTAAAATAAATTGAATTTGGAAATTAATGGGATTTGTAGCATTCTTCTTACCTTGGCAATTTCGAGGACGAAATTATTTTAAGGGGGGAAGAATGTAACGACCCCTATTTTTGGCAGTCAAATATTTTATTTGTTTATTTATTTTAAATATTATATTTGGAATATTAACGAATTTTAATATTTAAATCGTTATTTAAACGAAGTTTGAACGTTATATATTTATATAATTATAAATCGAGCTCGAAATGGCGCTGCAGTTCATAATATTTGGTTTTGAACTTCAACTGAGAATACAGGATCCGACATAAGTCGGATTTCTGTGAAACGAGAAACGTTGGAAGTGTGTTGATTATAATTTTCATATGAAAGAGAAAAATCCAAATTTCGTGTTATAATTTGTTAATTATGGCCAATTCAAATTTTAAAATAGTCGCTATGGAAATCGTTATTAAAATATAGGCCTTTAAAATAGCGATTTTGCAAACGGACTCTGTTTTCGATGAAATCAGTTTCATTGGAACCGTAATGTTAAACTATTGTAAGAAAATCAAAATGCGTGGCAAACCGATGTCGTATGGGACCACGGCAGCTACAAACGCCCGTTCAACTTTTTATAACGTGAAATTAATTTAATAAAGGGTTATTTTGGTATAACTTGAACAGACGATCGAATTAAGCCACGAAACTAGTTGCGTTGAGTTCGTATCGTCGATTATAGTCAGGATTGGTATACAGTTTGTTATTTTTGAAGTCCGGGCAATTTGGTGTCCAAAATGGCATTACGGTGCGCGTAAAAATAGCCTACCGGGAAAACTGTCTCAGAATGCGACCAAACTGGTGTCGTTGGATTCGTATTGATTAATCATTGTAGGATTTCAAAGTAAGAAAAGCGAAATAAGAGGAGTTGCTGAAAATATTACGATGTTTTTGAATTAGAAGGGAAACATAAGGTTGAGTTTTATCCTATCAGAATAACATTTTTATTGTTTCAAGTAATGAAATAGACGATATTTCGTAATGTCATTTTACAAGTGATAATTTAATAAATTTCCCAATATTAGATAATAGGATTAAATGTTTAAAAGTGGAAATAGACCAATTGGACATGATATAGGATTTTCATAGGTATTATAAGAATCTTGTTTAAAGAACAAATCTTATGATAAATAAAGAAACGAGAAAACTATATTTATCGAAGTACCTAAGAGATCTAAATTTACATTGTTTTTAATCAAAAGGCCAAGTGATGCTGAATACTTAACCAGTGAACTCATTGGATTGTCATGATTGAATCACTGTTTATTTTGATAGTTAAATCACCGACTATCAAATCTGTCCAATACGATTGTTGGTACGGAAAGACCGGGATCGAATTTATATTCGAAAACCATTCCGACCAACAAATACGCGAAGATATTAGAAGATGATCGGGATGGAGTGTTGAAGACCGTAGATCTTCATTACAAGGAAGAACTACTAATAATCTCTGGTTTAGCGGCCAGAGATAAACTGTGATTCTGTCGTTGTTGGAATCTACGGGTTGTAAGGACTTCTCACTACTGATCCATGGGGTGATCCCTATATTGGATGCGGTAGGAGATCACCTACGGTTCATCCTATTCCTAGATGACTTGTATGGACAAATGTCTGACAGATTATTTCCTGAAAACTCATACGTTGATTTTTACAAATATACCGAGTGGTGGCAAAGAGGGGCACTTCTTTTATATCCAGAGTATATTTGTGGACGTCAATTAGTGACTTGACGGATCTGGCGATGTGGCATTGAAAGTGAATGGTGACCAAATATCCCAAAAAGAAATTTAAACCTTAAGCCTCATAAACCGGGAAATGACAAAAATCGGGCAGGCAGCATGTAACACCCCACATCCGTTAGTGTCGCTCACAAAGGGAATGCACTAAGTTCTATGGAGCATTTAAGGAAAAAGATGCAGATAAATTACAAGACAGACAAAATTAAAACAGCGGAAAATAAAACTTTACTTTATTGATAAAATGGTTTGTACAACAATTGCTTTCCAATACCAGAGTATCTTCTGTCTTAGAAAATAAAGAAGCATAAAATAACATTTATATTCCCCAATGTAGCATAAGCCAGCCATAGCAGTAGAAAAGAGAGTCTGAAGCGATATATTCAAGAGTCTTTAAGCTTGGAAAGAGTAACAGTCCATACTAAGCAGAGTTATTCCCTCCGTGACTACCTGGGGGTGGGGAACGGAAGAAAAGAAGACGAAAGAAAAACAGAGTCAAACATAAAGTCTAGTGGCTTTTAGCATGTGAACAAGATAAAGTTCATGACAGGAGTAAACTGGAAAAATGGGACAGTACCAGAATAACAGACTAATATAAACCAAAGAAAGATAGTTCAAAATCGAATATACTATCACACCCCATTCTATATCTCTGCACCATCTAACTAGTATCCCAACTAGTAATCTTTATAAAGATGATAACGTGATCCCAATCCCTGTAATTGCGGTTGCCTTTAGGTGTACATCTATTATTTATTACCTCGATCTAATCTAGGGTTTTCTTATCGAGCGCTTCCTAGATTCAACTAGGGTTTATGCGACTTATCTAATACTTCTCGGATTTAGGATTTATGTTACCTCGGTCCAACTAGGGATTATGCTACCTGTCGAACGATGCCCCTAGTCTAGGACACACTACCTAGAGTGGTGTATGTTCCTAGACTTTCCCCACGTATGTGTCGCGAATCGTTTATCGCTGTCTAGATGCACATGTCCTGAAATGTGTGACCCGAGTCCCGTGGCAGGGCTATTCTAGAGACACGGAACTCAGTCGGGAGCTTTCAGATATCTGCTGATGCAGATGCTAAGGTCTGTTTTTCCAGTGGCTATGGTACCACCTGACCCCTCCCTCAACTAATGAAAGGCAATCCAAGAAAATCAAGCACGAGAACTATACTCCTACTACCTATGCCCCACTTTCCTATTGGCCAGCCTCACCCATTACTAGATAGCAAGTATATGGTCTGTTGGGAGTTCTCTGCCTTTCCGCATGCGTATCTCGACTAACTCTAGATGGTAGGTAGACGACGGGTCGCTATCACAGGGCCATTTGTCCTGCCGAATCACGCTGGTCCATCCTAGTCTTTAGGTTGCCTTATATTGCAACCAAGGCATACCCTTGGTTCTTCTGACGCAGACCTTAACCTTGGTGATCCCAGGCGGATCATCTGCATTTTCACAGTGGGATACCAAGAGTACCCTCACGTCCCCTCGAAGCCTCGGGCTTCGTAACCCAATTCGTTGGAGCCTTCTTTAAGATCAGATGGACGTTTTCTCCTCCTTGTGTTATACTAAGGATTACTACTTAGTTTTCCTAACCAAGGTTTACCAATTAGTTTCCTGAATCGTCGTTTTCTTAACTAAGGTTTACTACTTAGCCCCTTTCAACTTAGGTTTAATACTTAGTTCTCTTTCTCGTCAAGTTGGATTGGTTAAGTGTCATTAGTCGATACAAGTTAACTTAACCCATTCATTTGTCATGTTAAACTGGTTAAGTGTTCTCAGTAATTCACGATGACTTGACCTTATAACAAACCAAGTTATATTGGTTAAGTATTTCTTATTACTTAACCCTACCCATTCACCTTGTATTGGTTAAGTGTCCCTTTTAACCTAACCTTGCCCATCTGTTTTAACTAACATGTTGTAACAGTTAAGTGTTCCCTTAGTTAACTTAACCCAAACATCTGTTTAATTAACATGTTCTAATGGTTAAGTATTGTCCCTTCATGTTTCAACTTAACCCTGTTCAATTTATCACACTATGATGGTTAAGTGTTCTAAGTTTACTTAACCCCACCCTCTAGTCCATCTAACATATTAAATTGGTAAAGTGTATTTACTTAACCTTGCCCACTTATCTAGCTAACGTGTTATAATGGTTAAGTATTCTAAATTTACTTAACCTTACCCACTTTTCTAATTATCAGGTTATAACGGTTAAGTGTCCTGAATTTACTTAACCTCACCTTTTAGTCTAGTTAACATGTTAAATTGGCTAAGTGTTTTTTAGTTACTTAGCCCCTACAAGTCTTGTCTTGTTAACATGTTAAGTTGGTTAAGTGTTCAGATTAACTTAACCCTACCAATCCTAACTTAGCTTTAATTGTCTTATTAAAGCACCAACCACTCACATTAGACAGGCATTGTTGTGGCTGCCTGTATGCCGGCCGGTTCCGGGCAGTCTTACGCCATAACTTAGTCTAACCTCGGGTCTTTATTGGGCCAAATGCCTTAACCTCTCACATTGGATAGGTATTGTTGTGATTACAGGACAGCCGGGCGGGTCCGGGCAGGTTTACATCACAACTCAATCCAACCTCGGGTTAAGCATATTCGTATTTTCTAATTTACATTTTAATTATGTAAATTATTCAAATTCAAGTTACTGCCAAATTTGTTTCCAATCAATCTCATTAGTTTAGGTATATAATTAATACCATTTTATACCATAAATCACTTATGTGATTTTTAACCAATTTATGTCAAGTTTCCTATAATTACCAATTTTACCCAACGTTACCCCGTCTAAAAATTAGGCTATCAATCTTAGCCTAATTTTCTGTCCGCATGATTTTTGACTTATAATATTAGGCTAAAAACTTAGCCTAATTTAGCGTACATAAAATTGGCATAAAAATAATTCATTAACATAAACATGTCATAGGTGTAAACTTGGCATTCTCGACATAGTCAATATGAACATCATAGGTGTGAACTTGCAAAATAATCGACATGAATATCATAACATTGCATAACATGCCACAATCTTGCATATAAATATTGGGCCTAGTTAAATAGGTGTCACATGAATCATATGGTTTTAGCTTAACATAAAGGTATAACATAGTATAACCTCAAACATAAAACTAGCGTAAGACAAAACTATATGTATAAATTTGACAACCACTTAAGGGTGTGAACTTGCAACATATATATATATATATATATATATATATAAACATAGATCTAACAATAAACTTTCATATCAATCCTAAACGGATCTTGACATGGATCCAATTATAAGTTCTCACTTGCATAAGAACATATGAATATAGATCTATTCTAGTCATGTAGGTACAATCGGTTTAAAACATATATACATAGAGCCTACATGAATCATATAAATATTTGTGTAAATCTAACTTGCAACCTATAACTTGCATAAGCATATATTTAGATCTAACTGTATACATACAATTCGCATAAGGTGTTGATTGTTTGATTCACAATACATAAAAGATTCAATCACCACAACATTCAAATTATCACAAATAACAAATATGAAACAACATCATCAACACTGATATAATTCCATATTACAATTTACATCAAATCATGTCTTAATCGCATTCCCATCTAAAGAGCCACTATACTTACAACGCAAGACAATCTTGTTTTTCTGAGATCTGAGGTTCTGAAATTGAGATGCGTTCCTTTGGGTAGACGTTGTTTTGATTCTTAGTTTTGAATTAGATTTGTTCTAGCTTTGTTTGTCTTTTAAGCTTTAGGCGGCGGCCATTCGAAGCTATCTTACAACAGCGTGACGGCTCCAAGTTTAATTGTGTGAATTTTTAGTTGATACTTAGGGTGCATATATAGATTTTTAAATTGTTTTGAACCGTCAAATGAAGACAGGAGGAATCTAGACTATACAAAGTTCAAAGAGCCAATCAAGAGGTGACTTGTCAGCTCTAATGACACACCGAGCCACAGAAATTCGAGCCAGAGCCAGACCCAGCCAGCCAGGTCGACCAGGTAGGTCGACTGGCAGGTCGACACCCAGGTCGACACAATGGTCGACCTGGGGTGACCAGGTCAACACCATGGTCGACCTGGTTCCTGGGCGGGAAAATTCCAGCCCAGCCCAGTTTGAGCTTGTTTTTCGAATTTTGAATTTGAAACCGAGCTGTTTGAAATTTTAAATTTTATTCTGAAACTTCCGAAGGTCATAACTCGTTCATACGGAGTCCGATTCACGCAAACTCGAACTCTATCTCAAGCAGAATATTGAGACGAACGCAATGGCGTAACTCGTTTACCTTAATTCTTTCATTTAGAATTAATTACACTTTAATTTGTGAAGCTTAATGTTATAGAATTCATGGGGTGTTACATTCTCCATCCCCCCCCCCCCTGAAAAGGATTTCGTCCCCGAAATCTTCAAGTTAGGAAGAATGTATATCCTACCATCCAAACGTCCATCTACTCAACCAACAAACACAGGCGTCCACTTTCCTTAAAAGACTTCTAATGCTTCATGATCATATGCATAGTGTGTGTACATGTCCTTATCTAATGCAGAAATCAGGCGGTCTACTGATTCAGTTGACCTCCTAAATGTGAATCATGTAAGTGCCATGCGTCCGATCATGTATGCAATCGTAATGATACATATCATTTCTATATGAGTGCAAACCATTCACTCAAATGTAACGTCCATATGATAACACATTGAGTTCAATCTGTAAACAAATACATATATGCGAATGCAATATGAAAGTGACTGAGTTGTCCTAGCGCCTATGTTGTGTATATGCGTTGACGAGCAACCACTTGCAACCATTAATCATAACATGTTTCAAATACATGTTTACTTCCATTGGCTTCTACCTAAGGATCGATGATACGTCCTAGAAGATATACCTTAAAAGCTAGAAAGTACGCATAAAATTCATAGAAAAAGAGATCAGGGATATACCCTTAAGAAAAAAGGGTATGATGCTCGTGTCTAGTCTCCAGTCTTATATGTCGCACCTTCTTGAGCTTCACTATACGGCACCTTATCTATTTTAACTTCATGATTGCGAAGCTTCTTCATCTCCATTTCCTAGATAAACAGATGTTAACCTTGATACTAGTGTATATACTAAGATGATTAGAGATCTCTCCTCTACTTAGCTTATCAATCATGTTACAAATCTGAGGGTCTAAAGCTAAAGGTTGCTATGTACTTTTTACCTCTCTTAAGGTCAGTCTTTCTTCCTACCTAGGGCACCTGCCGCAATTATTTATCTTCCACCTTTACCGTCCTTGGGCAACATGTTTACAGTTCTCTCTATAGCTACCTCTATCACACAAAGAACCCTACAAATCTTGGAAGAAAATTTGCCGCAGGTGGAACTACCGCGACTATAGATGGAAGTCGGGCACGGCTTCGCCCTTCAATAGGTATCATAGTCTTATCAAGCTAATGGAACCATGCTGCAATGAGGTTACCTCCCAGAAAGCCAGGAGCCCCGAAGACTGAAGAAAGAATGGGACAAGAATTCAAACAGAGAATCAGAATATAGTGCGTATGGCTTTGGGGAATATACCTTTAAACCAAATCTTTTCTTTTGAAAATGCTTCTTTTTTTAAAACCGTTTTGAAAATAATTTTTCAAATCTTTTATCTGCTCCGGTAGCCTTCAGCTCTGATACCACGTGTAACACCACACATCCGTTAGTGTCACTCACAAAGGGAATGCACTAAGTTCTGTGGAGCATTTAAGGTAAAAGACGCAGATAAATTACAAGACAGACAAAATTAAAACAGCAAAAAATAAACTTTACTTTATTGATAAAATAGTTTGTACAACAATTGCTTTCCAATACCAGAGTATCATCTGTCTTACAAAATAAAGAAGCATAAAATAACATTTATATTCCCCAATGTAGCAAAAGGCAGCCATAGCAGCAGAAAAGAGAGTCTGAAGCGATATATCCAAGAGTCTTTAAGCTTGGAAAGAGTAACAGTCCATACTAAGCAGAGCTATTCCCTCTCTGACTACCTGGGGGGGGGGACGAACGAAAAGAAGACGAAAGAAAAACAGAGTCAGACATAAAGCCTGAGTAAGTCTAGTGGCTTTTAGCATGTGAACAAGATAAAGTTCATGACAGGAGTAAACTGAACAGATTAACATAAACGAAAGCAAGATAGTTTAAACTGTATATACTATCACACCCCATTCTATATCTCTGCACCACCTAACTAGTATCCCAACTAGTAATCTGTATAAAGATGATAACGTGATCCCAATCCCTGTAATTGCGGCTGCCTTTAGGTGTACATCTATTATTTATTACCTAGATCTAATCTAGGGTTTTCTTATCGAGCGCTTCCTAGATTCAACTAGGGTTTATGCGACTTGTCTAATACTTCTCGGATTCAGGATTTATGACACCTAGGTCCAAGTAGGGATTATGCTACCTGTCGAACAATGCCCCTAGTCTAGGACACACTACCTAGAGTGGTGTATGTTCCTAGACTTTCCCCACGTATGTGTCGCGAATCATTTATCGCTGCCTAGATGCACATGTCCTGAAATGTGCGACCCAAGTCCCGTGGCAGGGCTATTCTAGAAACACAGAACTCGGTCGGGAGCTTTCAGATATCTGCCGATGTAGACGCTAAGGTCTGTTTTTCCAGTGGATATGGTCCCACCTGACCCCTCCCTCAACTAATGAAAGGCAATCCAAGAAAATCAAGCATGAGAACTATACTCCAGCCACCTATGCCCCACTTTCCTATTGGACAGCCTCACCCATAACTAGATAGCAAGTATATGGTCTGTTGGGAGTTCTCTGCCTTTCCACATGCGTATCTCGGCTGACTCAAGATGGTAGGTAGACGACGGTTCGCTATCACAAGGCCATTTGTCCCGCCGAATCACGCTGGTCCATCCTAGTCTTTAGGTTGCCTTATATTGCAACCAAGGCATACCCTTGGTTCTTCTGACGCAGACCTTAACCTCTGTGAGCCCAGGCGGATCATCTGCATTCTCACAGAGGGATACCAAGAGTACCCTCACGTCCCCTCGAAGCCTCGGGCTTCATAACCCAATTCGTTTGAGCCTTCTTTAAGATCAGATGGATGTTCGCTCCTCCTCGTGTTATACTAAGGATTACTACTTAGTTTTCCTAACTAAGGTTTACCACTTAGTTTCCTAAATCGTCGTTTTCTTAACTAAGGTTTACTACTTAGCCCCTTTCAACTAAGGTTTACTACTTAGTTCTCTTTCTCGTCAAGTTGGATTGGTTAAGTGTCATTAGTCGATACAAGTTAACTTAACCCATTCATTTGTCATGTTAAACTGGTTAAGTTTTCTCAGTAATTCACGTTGACTTAACCTTATCATAAACTAAGTTATATTGGTTAAGTATTTCTTATTATTTAACCCTACCCATTCACCTTTTGTTGGTTAAGTGTCCCTTTTAACCTAACCTTGCCCATCTGTTTTAACTAACATGTTATAACGGTTAAGTGTTCCCTTAGTTAACTTAACCCTAACATCTTTTTAATTAACATGTTCTAATGGTTAAGTATTGTCCCTTCATGTTTCAACTTAACCCTGTTCAATTTATCACACTATGATGGTTAAGTGTTCTAAGTTTACTTAACCCCACCCTCTAATCCAACTAACATATTAAATTGGCTAAGTGTATTTACTTAACCTTGCCGACTTATCTAGCTAACGTGTTATAATGGTTAAGTGTTCTAAATTTACTTAACCTTACCCACTTATCTACTTATCAGATTATAACGGTTAAGTGTCCTAAATTTACTTAACCTCACCTTCTAGTCTAATTAACATGTTAAATTGTCTAAGTGTTTTCTTAGTTACTTAGCCCCTACAAGTCTTGTCTTGTTAACTTGTTAAGTTGGTTAAGTGTTCAGATTAACTTAACCCTGCCAATCCTAACTTAGCTTTAATTGTCTTATTAAAGCACCAACCACTCACATTAGACAGGTATTGTTGTGGCTGCGTGTATGTCGGTCGGTTCCGGGCAGTCTTACGCCACAACTCAGTCTAACCTCGGGTCTTTATTGGGCCCAATGCCTTAACCTCTCACATTGAATAGGTATTGTTGTGATTACTGGATAGCCGGGCGGGTCCGGGCAGGTTTACATCACAACTCAATCCAACCTCGGGTTAAGCATATTCGTATTTTCTAATTTACATTTTAATTATGTAAAGTATTCAAATTCAAGTTACTGCCAAATTTGTTTCCAATCAATCTCATTAGTTTAGGTATATAATTAATACCATTTTATGCCATAAATCACTTATGTGATTTTTAAACAATTTATGTCAAGTTTCCTATAATTACCAATTTTACCCAACATTACCCCGTCTAAATATTAGGCTAACAATCTTAGCCTAATTTTCTGTCCGCATGTTTTTTTACTTATAATATTAGGCTAAAAACTTAGCCTAATTTAGCGTACACAAAATTGGCCTAAAAATAATTCATTAACATAAACATGTCATAGGTGTAAACTTGGCATTCTCGACATAGTTAATATTAATATCATAGGTGTGAACTTGCAAAATAATCGACATGAATATCATAACATTGCATAACATGCCACAATCTTGCATATAAATATTGGGCCTAGTTTAATAGGAGTCACATGAATCATATAGTTTTAGTCTAACATAAAGGTATAACATAGTATAACCTAATAGGTGTCATATGAATCCACTACAACATGGTATAACATGTTAATGCATAGGTCTAGGCATAACCTCAAACATAAAACTGGCGTAAGACAAAACTATATGTATAACTTTGACAACCACTTAAGGGTGTGAACTTGCAACACATATGTATAAACATAGATCTAACAATAAACTTTCATATCAATCCTAAACGGATCTTGACATGGATCCAATTATAAGTTCTCACTTGCATAAGAACATGTGAATATAGATCTATTCTAGTCATGTAGGCACAATTGGTTTAAAACATATATACATAGAGCCTACATGAATCATATAAATATTTGTGTAAATCTAACTTGCAACCTATAACTTGCATAAGCATATATTTAGATCTAACTGTATACATACAATTCGCATAAGGTGTTTATTGTTTGATTCACAATACATAAAAGATTCAATCACCACAACATTCAAATTATCACAAATAACAAATGTAAAACAACATCATCAACACTGATATAATTCCATATTACAATTTACATCAAATCATGTCTTAATCGCATTCCCATCTAAAGAGCCACTATACTTACAACGCAAGACAGTCTTGTTTTTCTGAGATCTGAGGTTCTGAAATTGAGATGCGTTCCTTTGGGTAGACGTTGTTTTGATTCTTAGTTTTGAATTAGATTTGTTCTAGCTTTGTTTGTCTTTTAAGCTTTAGGCGGCCATTCCAAGCTATCTTACAGCAGCGTGACTGCTCCATGTTTAATTGTGTGAATTTTTAGTCGAATCTTAGGGTGTTATATAGATTTTTAAATTGTTTTGAGCCGTCAGATGAAGACAGGAGGAATCTAGACCATACAAAGTTCAAAGAGCCAATCAAGATGTGACATGTCTGCCCTAATACACACCGAGCCACAGAAATTCGAGCCAGAGCCAGACCCAGCCAGCCAGGTCGACCAGGTAGGTCGACTGGCAGGTCGACACCCAGGTCGACACTATGGTCGACCTGGGGTGACCAGGTCGACACCATGGTCGACCCTACGGTCGACCTGGTCCCTGGGCGGGAAAATTCCCGCCCAGCCCAGTTTGAGCTTGTTTTTTGAATTTTGAATTTGAAACCGAGCTGTTTGAAATTTTAAATTTTATTCTGAAACTTATGAAGGTCATAACTCCTTCATACGGAGTCCGATTCACGCAAATCGGACTCTATCTCAAGCAGAATTCTGAGACGAACGCAATGGCTTAACCGTTTCCCTTAATTCTTTCATTTAAATTAATTACACTTTAATTTGTGAAGCTTAATGTTATAGAATTCACGGGGTGTTACACAGCATGGCTATGTGGGTCGCTCCCACTAGGGTGTAAAATCACTTATCTAGGGAAATTCCATTTGCTTCTTTAACCTATATCGATGTTGTCCCTTTCCGAGAAACGGTGGTTTGAGCCCAACCGTTGGTGATATACATTCGATACACGCAAGAGAAATGAGTGTCGGTCATGTGTGGGTCGGGTTGCATGACGTTCTTGGTGAACCCAGTGTATTCTCCTCTAGAGATACACTATCGGCAGGTGGTCCCATACCTTGTCTTAGTCGGGATCCAATCTCCAATAAGCGCCCACAGTTTTGTTTGTATACAATATTTGTGGAGCGTCAGGTGCAAGCGTTCCATTAGATTGTTATTTACTTGTATTTAGACACTATTATAATATCAGAAAAGATATTGATTTCGAGAATGTTTTGGGTCATCGTAAGGTAAAAACCGTCTGTATTTATATGTGGATTTCGTCTTACGATTATCCTTTTCTTTCGAAAATGTTTTTGACTTTAAAATCAAGTTGTGTGTTACCTTAATACTATGCGATTTTATCTCACTTTGGTTCACCAGACTGACCCGGTGTTTTGTAAATGCTCGGGTTAGCCTGGGGTGTACAGGTTTATGTTATCGAATGCTGTGAAGAGACGAGCTAGAGGAGTCCAGACGTATGATATTATATAGGTACTATTCCGCTGGGTGTTATATATGGGACAGATGGTTATAGCTGTCCAAAGATGTTGATGTATTCTAATATTGTAAGTATTTTTAAAAGCTCTCAATAAAGTTTTGTTTCTGTATTATATTTTGTTCCTCTGCGATGTGAGACTCTGATTCTATGTTGTGTCAGTTATTCTTCTTCTTCTATTCTTATATTTCTTTCTTATCTCACCCTCTGATTTCTTTCTAATAACGTTCCAGCGTTTTCGGTGTTGGGAAGGTTGACATGAGTTACGGTAAAGGTATTTATGTCGATTTTCAGGGCCGGAAATCCTTGGGCCGTTACAATTATTTTCCTCTAGATCTTGATTCAGAATTCTCCTAAACTAATTATCTTATTTTTCCGAAGAGATTTAAGGAGGAGGAGGAATGGTAGAGCTTGGATGTTGTCTCATATAATGTGAGATTTAGGCTAGGCTCTGCTAGCCTGTTTATAGGTGATCAGGATCTTATCGTACACGCAGCGCTAAGTCAGCATTGAACCCAATTATGAAAACAGTCCAGATACTTTAATGAATCTTCTCGGATCTAGGGGGTGTCGACCTCGGTGTCGACCCCCCAACAGGGGTGTCGACCCCCTTATGGTTCCCGCAAGCTGTTTTGGCGTAGAAATTTGAATTTTGAATGTTTGAATTTCTGGAATTCATTTAACTGTCATATTCACATGTAATCTTCTTATACATATACAAATCTTCTAGTGACTATTTTACACATATGCATATAGGCTCAACTTTCATTTCGATTTCAAAATTCAAACGGTGTCGTACCTTTATTTAATTCTTACCATATTTCTCTGGTTGCAACCATGTTTTGATATTTTTTTCTCTTGTATATATTTATTTTTGCACATATATCCTCATATATGCGTTTATACCTATTTTTTTCTTACATGTGTTATTTTAGTCGTTCCCTTAATAAAAATGTGACGGTGACGGGGATCGGACTCTGCACCACTAGTATGCAAGCCATATGCTCTAACCAACTTGACTACTAAGGCTATTGTTAATAAGTCCTAGAACAATGGTAGTTATTATCCTATTTTTATTCCTCTTTTTCAAATTTGCAACAATATTCCATTTAAACCGTTGCATGAATCTTTTTCTTTTATTTCTCTTTTATTATTAATGTATAATATCTGTAAATCAGTGCGTGCAACATATTTACACTACATGCAACCAATCCTTTCTTTCTTTTTCAGTGCATGTATATATTACATGCAACCACATATCATCATTATTATATTTTTCTTTTAAATGTTTATGTCTATGCATATATATACACATATGCATTATTTAATAATTTAATTGTTACAAAATGCGGGGTGTTACAATTTATATGATCAACTATATGAATCACACATCACAGAGATAATCACAGACACAAAATCAAACACAAACAAAAGGATAAACAAGAATAAAATGCAGAAAAGGAAAGAACACGCCGAATTTTATACTGCTTCGGATTACTCCTACGTCTAGTCCCATGCAAAGCTGGATTGCGCAGAGTTTTATTATTATATCAATATCCAAGTGCAACACCCTTAATTTCACGGCCATAAGGTTACCACCGATTCCAAACACCCTTTATCAAGTATATTCCCCTTGATTTCCCCGGCTACAGGGTTACCACTGTTTCCTTTCCTTGATTTCAATGCTACAAGGAACACACCTTTTCCCAAACACTTCCCAAACAATTACAACAGCCCATAACTCTTTAATAGCACTTCGATTTAGAGAGTAATGAGTAGAGAGTGAGAAGAGAAGAAATTTTATATAAATAGAATTGAATTCGGCAGAGTATAAGTGTAGAAATCATAAAGTTACGAAATAATAATGGTGTAAAAACAGGGGATGAAGACGAAGAAGAAGAATGATGATTTTTTTTTGAAATCAGCCCCTATTTATAAGATGTGAAAGTTTGCAATGCTTCTGGAACGTTACAAATAATGAAAAGACACTTCCTTTCATAATAAAAAAAACATGACAGTTATATGTCGACATGTCCATAGATGTTTGTCGACATATCATAGTATAAGTTTGAATTTTGAGTATTGTTCAAGTGTTTTGATATATATATATATATATATATATATATATATATAATTCTGGAAATTCTTGAATTAAAACATAATATTATAAATAAGTATTATAAAGTAGAAAATCGTATAAAATCATAAATATAACTTATATAAATATATTTATAAAATTATAAAATTTAAAACAATATAAATATAAAGAATATAACTATATAAACTTTAAAACTTGAGTTTAAAAACAAAAGTAAAATAGAGAAACTTAGAACAAAAATTGAAAAATAGAATTTGAAAATCAGAAACTGAAAAATAGAATTTGAATTAGAATTTGGACCTGGAGTGTTATTCAGAGTCTTACATAAACTAGACTTTATCACTATACTTATCTTAAACTCTTGGACTCTTGAAATCTTGATTACTCATGAGTCTTGAATCTTCTTTGAAATCTGAATCTCTTGAAACTCTAAAACTGTACAGTCTTCAGTATTTAAGTCCTGTATACAAACACTGCATATATATATATGTTTATATTCTAGATAAAAGTGTTAATATATATTTTATAATCAAATAATATTGAAAAAAGGTTGTTGTCATCAAAACTCCATTCTCCAACAGACACGATATGCACATCACATGTATAGACACGTGTGTCGAAGAAACGATATTCATCTATGATGTACACTCATGTTTTCGATATTTGGTTATGTTACATATATTATAAGTGACCATTATGATTGTTGTTGATTCCCCGTTAATACCAAACATGTTTTGACATATTCATTTCTGACACCGGAAAGGGTTGAATATATACCCAAAATTAATTATAAATATTCCACTTGGCCTAGGTAGAAAATTAAATTATAAACATCGTTGGTCAAAACGAATTGTTTGATAAAATAAATTTGGATTGGAATTTAAAAGTGAATTATTTAAATTTTAATTGAAATTGTTTTATGCATTTAATGTTACTCGGCTCGATTTGTTACTAAATTGAGTTTTTACAAATTTTGAGAATTCATCGTCAAATGATTTTGAATCAATTTATTTATTAAAACTTGATTTCTGAAATTTGAATATAAAATTGACTGAAATCGAGAAATCGTATATTTAAATATAATGACATTAACAGAGGTTGTTATTGTGATTAATAATTGTGAATTTGATTCAATAATGTGGATTTCTTATTTTATAAGTTTTTGTAAAGTTTGATTTTTTATTTGGAATTTAATTTGTTATTTATCGACTTATAATTCAACGTGATTTAAACTTGGAATATATTGTAATTAAAATTAAAATTTTACATGTGTAATTCTAAATTAACTTCGAACTTAAAGATTTGGTCTTAAATTAAATCCATTATTTTGCAATATATATTTACGTTAAAATTGAATTTTATGGATTTGTGTCAAATGGAACCACATTTTGAATTGAATTCTATTTTCAAATGACTCGTTGAAATGAAAACTTGCAAATGGAAATTTGAAAATTTATAATTTCAATTCGACTTGGAATTAATATTTTCAATGAGATTGACAAATAAAGTTTAATTTGTGAATTTAAAATCTTAAAAGTGAACGTAAGGTTTAAATTTGATTTATTGGAATTAGATAATTTAAAGTATTTCCTCTAAGAGTTGAGAATCAAAGCAATATAAAAAAATTGGCTAAATTTGTGATTTTAAGTGTTGTAAACGGTAATGGAAACGGATTTGAAATTCAAACACATTGAAACTTATTCAATGAAATATGTTTAAATTTGGTAAGTAAATTTTGATACATTGAAGTGACATTGATTTTTGATCAGTGATTCTGATTTCGGCTTCACTTTAAATGGTAGATTGAAATGATTGAAATTTTGTTATGAATTGGAAATTGAATTTGGAAACAGTTAAAAGTGGATTTTGGAACTCGGTATTGGATCTATATGGTTTGAAAGGAAATAAACTTTTTATTGCAAAATATTATATTCATATTATTCCAAAAAAATTGATAATGTTTTATATTAAATTATTTATTTAAACTATTTTCCTTTTACTACGATATTTCATATTATCGTATATATATTTAACTATCTTTATTAAATTATAATAATTATTTTTATATCTATACAAACACTTTAAGTAGAAAAGTTTATCTTCCACCCAAGTTGTTAAGCTCAATTTGTTTGAATATAAGTTTCATTCGGATAATAATAACTGTGACATGGAATCTAAATCCGAATTTGAATTTTGATAATGAACTGATTCATAATATGGAATAAAAAAATTGGAGTTAGAATTAAATATCGAATTGCTTTGAGATATGATAATAAAAATTGAATATGGATGAAATCAATTTATGATTTGAAATACGATGTTTATTTAAACATAAATGACCACGGTGTGTAGAATGACGATTGGTTGTTAAAGAGATCGTGGCTGGATATTGGCATACTCTCTGTCAATCAAAGATCCACTTTTATAACTATATACATGGAGGATCACTACTAGAAACCCTACTTATTCCGACAGGGTGGCGCGACGGGTACCGACTACTTGTTTTTGACGGCTTTCGACGAGCCGTAGGCGACCGTTGAAAGGTGTCGGAAAATATCGAGATATACTGCAGCATCCGAACTCTTTCTTCCTTATTTTTATTTTCCTCCATTTGTTTCAACACGGATTTAAAACGCTCACACCCCAAATCCGAACTTTTTACCTCCAAACACCCGTTTCTTCATGTATGAACCTCCCCGGTTTCAATTTGAACGTCTAGAGCGAGTAATTTCAGGTAGAATCTCTTTTTTTCCCCATAAAAAACAAGTTTTTACCTAAACCTATATATGCTTAAATTGGAAAAATTATGTTTAACTATTGATTACAATTTTGATCCAAAAGTGTTGTAGTGGATTATAACATCCTATTATGTGCATATTTCATATGATATAGTGAAATTGGAAATTTTACGTGCAATGTTTGGTTATTTGTATATGTGCCCCTCTTAATGTGTTTTTGGCCATTGCATAATTATGGTTATTTGGGTATATTTGCAGCACTGTATATGTGTGATCATTGTATGGTGTTAGTTGAAATAGGATAAACTGAATACATGAGCTAGGAATAGTATATTGTGCACGTTTTGACTTATGCACAAGAAAAGAATGAGGCTAAAATATAATTGAGTCTATTGAAATGACAATAATTGTAAATCAACTTTAAGTTGATGTGATACGTTGAACAAATATGATAAAATAAAATATTTTTGTATTGTAGTAAAACTGTATTTTTCTGGTAAAATGTGCACATCTAATTAGTTAATGTCCCATAGAGTGTTTTCGGCCCCGTTCAACGAGTATTGTACATGATCTTATGTATATAGTTGTTTTTGTCAAAAAACGACCATTTATATTTATCTGGTACAATGTTTGTTGGATTTTTCCTTGTATTGGACAAGTTATAAACATAGTAAGCATTTACATTTTGTATACTACTTCATTTCAAACGATTCACAGAATATTGGTTTAACTTTTCTTTTTGTTTCCTGCGTACATGCATTTGTGTACGATATAGGAAACAAAAGGGAAATGCTACAGAAATTTTGTTGAATCATTTGAGATGAAGTAATATACCAAATTTAAATGCTTACTGTGTTTATAATGGGAAGCACAATGCACAACCATGGATAAAAGTTATGTTAAAAAAATGTGCCCTATTTAAAAATATTTTGAAATTTATGAAATTGTTATTTATTTTCAACTATTATATATACATGTATTGTATGACCATGAAAATAAGCTTTTTTGAATTTGTATTCTTGAAAATAAATATTAATTTTTGAACAACTGACTAAATTTCTCAAAAAAGAAAAACACTTGATTATTTTATTGATCGGAGAAGACGGATGTACCAAAAAAGAGGACTGAGAGGTTCAATAAAAGTAGATTTTTATAATGATATAAATGTCTTTGTTGAATTCACTTTAAGTAACAGCGGAAATGATCCAAAAATTTGTTGTTCATCTAGCAAGTGTAGACATTTGAAGTATTTATTACTGGATATTGTGAAAGTCCATTTGTGCAAAAACGGATTTGTATCTGAGTATTATTTTTTGGGAGTGTCATGGAGAAGTTGTAACAAATACTTCTGTAGAGTTTGAGGTAGAAAGTATTGTTAATGAAAATGCTAGTATGATTCATATTGAAAATATGGTCAAGGATGCAACACGAATAATGTTTTCTATGGTTGAAGTTGACGGCAATGATGGAAATGCTAAAGAAGCGAATATTGAAGCCAATTTTTTTTATGATTTACTGGATGCTTCTAAGAAACATATTTGGAATGGATGTAAAAGCGACACTTAGCTGTCAGTAATCGCAGAATACATTGTGATGAAGTCAAAATACAACATCACTAAAGCTAGGTTTACGGCTATTGTACAATACACATCTCGCCTGATAATTTAATGTGTGAAAATTACTACGAAGTTAAAAAAATTATGTCGGCATTTGGTTTACCTTACCAGAAAATAGATACTTGCTTAAATGGATGCATGTTGTTTTGAAAAGATGACGTAAATAATAGAAATTGTAAAATATGTAATCATGAAAGATACAAACCAAGAAAGAAGAAGGGAAAAGAATTTCCGTACAAACATATGCATTATTTACCCATTAATCAAAGGCTCCAAAGATTATATGCATCTTTTGTAACTGCATCTCATATGAGATGACATAATGCGAGATCTGAGTAAAAAGATACGTTGACCCATCCGACCGATGGAGAAGCATGGAAGATTATGTATGGATGGTTTTTCACAATTTTCTCAATTTGGTGCTAAATATTAATCATGGCCCATTATCATCACACCTTATAATTTACCTTCATGGTTGTGTATGAAAACGCAATATATGTTTCTTACTATTGTTGTTCTCGTCCCTAACGATCGGACACAAGGAATTGATGTTTATTTACAACCGTTGATTGAAGAATTAAAAATATTATGGAACGAAGGAGTAGAAGCATATGATGTTTCAAAGAAGAAGAAATTGCGTACTTCTTCTTCTTTTTGTGGACTATAAGTGATTTTCTTGCTTGTGAAATGCTTTCGGGATGGAGTACTGCTGATTGTCTATCATGTCCATATTGCATGGAAGAAACATGAGCATTTTCTTTACCGCATGGTAAGAAAATTTCATGGTTTGACTGTCATCGATGTTTTTGCCATGTAAATTATTCTTTCAGAGAAGACAAGAAAAACTTTTTAGCTAATAGAGTAGAAACCAGACAACCACCAGCAACATTGATAAGCGAAGACATATATGAACTGGTAAAAGATAATCCAAAAATATATGAAACAGAAGTTCAAACAGAAACTGAAGGCAAATATAATGTTCATAATTAGCGCAAACAGTCTATTTTTTGGGAGTTGCCGTCTTGGAAACATCTTCTGCTTTGTCATTATATCGACGTGATGCACAATGAGAAAAATGTATTTGATAATGACTTTAACACAATTTTGAATTTCAATAGGAAGATTAAAGATGATTTGAAACCAAGGCGCGATATTAAAGAATTATGCTAATGTCCTGAGCTTTATATGAAACCAAATGATAGTAAAAAACCCAAAATATGTAAATTAGATAATAATCAAGTTAAAGATGAGTTAAAATGGGTTGAAGAGTTAAGATTTCCTGATGGGATTTCATCACACCTTTATAGATATATTGGTTTTAAAAATGGTAAATTAAGCAGAATGAAAAATCATAGTTGTCACATAATGATGGAAAATTTATTTCCCGTTATGTTTAAAGAACTACTACTATTAAAAGTTTGGAATGTAGTAACGGAGCTAGTATGTTATACAAAGAGCTTTGTTAGACTACTTTAAAAGTGCAACGTTTACGTAAACTTTAAGCAAATATTCCTACATTTCTCTGCAAATTAGAGAAAATATTTCCACCAGGTTTTTTAAATGTAATGGAGCATTTACCTATTCTCCTCCCATTTGAGGCACGACTTTGAGGTCCTGTCCAATATGGATGGATGTATCCATTTGATACGTATATATAAACATGTTACCTATTAATCTATTTGCACTTAAAATATGAAGTAAAGTAAATTTATTTTGCATTGGTATCTGAACCATCTAAAGAAAAAAGTGAGACAAAAAGCATGAGTTGAAGGTTTGATATGTAAATCTTACATCGAAGAAGAAACTTCGTTATTTTCTCTCACTACTTCAATGATCATGTGAATATATCATTTGAAAGTGTTCCTCACAATGACGAAGGAGGCGAACAAGAATCGTCTCAAACAATGTTAACTAATTGTAGACAACATGGTCGACCTTCTGGGAAATGTGTAGACATATGGGTAGACGATAGAGATCTTCATGTAGCATACACTTGTATTCTTCTAAAATATGCTAGAGCTGCACCATTTCTTAGGTAATCTGAAATATCAATTAGTGTTTCATTCATTTCTATAGTGTTTGCATGTGTATAATCTATTGTAATATTTTATTTATATATACAGTGTTTATGAATAGGAACATCCAAACAGAGTTCTTAATAAAGAATTTTCTATTTGGTTTTCAAATTACGTTTATGAACTCAGAAATTTTGTTGTTGATGAAGGGTTGAAACATCAATGGGACAAAAAGGAGTTGTCAAGACATATCCAATATATTTTTTTCATCGACATAAACTTAATACCAAAGAATAAGGTGCTGAAAAATTAACAAATAATACAGTTGTATTCATTAAAGGCAGTGACGATACCAAAAAATCACATAAATGATTTTTATTGCGTTTTAACACAAATTTTGCAACTAACATATTTCTCACGACCCATGGAGGAGGCATTTCTATTTAAATGAAATTGGTTTAGCAATATTCTAAGTTCTGCAATTAATGTACACAAGAATTATAATCTGATTGAAATAAAGAATACATTGCACTATCATAAGTATGATCCTTTTGTACTAGCCAAACAAGCATTTCAAATCTATTACGCTTCTTCTCCGTCTCTAAAAAAAGATAAAGTAGATTCATCGGTAGTTTTAAAACAAAGGCAAGATTTACGTTCGATGGGAAGAATATTTCAAATGAAGAGGCTTATTAGGCAGATCTTGAGCAAAACATGAAATAATAATTGAAGACGGTCACACTACGCCATAGATGGCCTACTACAAAAAAATCCAAGGTGTTGCTAACTACAATGTAACGATACGTATGCTGATTTTTGTCTATTGCAACATACGCTTCAATGTGTTAACATAAAAAATCCAAGGTTTTGTAGTAGCCACATGAGTAAAATTATTAATCCGGGGAATTAAGATCGAATGGTCCACGTTACCAATCCACGTGAAATAATCTTTTATGCGGGACGCAAAAATGAAAAACGAAGCATCAAAACGCTTAGTAGAATATTCAAGGGTTTCAATCTAAAACTTAACAAAGTAATCCGCCACTCAACCACTCAAACACTCTCACTTGCAGGTTAAATTTGGGCTTAAAGTTCAAGTTTATAAGCTTAATTGGGGTTCGATTACGACAAGTTCGAGTTCAAGTTCAATTAGGGCTTCACTGTTTCAATTAGGTCTTCAATTGATGTTCGTTTGGGTTTCAAAATTCAGTTAGGATTTCGATTTAATCTGCTGCTTAAGGTACCACTCAATGTATATTTCAAGTATTTCTTGATTTGATTATTATGTTGCCTAATTTACTGATTTACTTGTGCGTTCAAGTGTAATCATATTCCTAATTTTATTACTATGTTTGTCTTCTAACAAACGTAAGTTAAATAGTGATTATATGATATTACTATGTTTTTTGCCTTATAGTCATGGCTAAATAATATTCGTGTATGTTTTTTTGTGTGTAAATTAGTGAAGAACGAGAAAAAATATGGGCATAACTTCCTAAGTTCAGATGACTGCATGTTATTTGTATGTAAATTTATGCCTTGATTACCCAAGAATACATGCGTGTCCAAATGACTACATGCTATATTAGGCAGAAAATGAAAAGGAAAATAATTGTAAGACTTGTGGTGTTTCAAGGTGGGCTATACCAGAAAAATTGTACCAAATTTAAGTAAGAAAATATTGTTTCTGCCTTGATTAAATGTTGTAACTGATGTGTTATATTTGTGGCTTCTTTTTGTATATTTTTTACTATTTCTGCCTATATTACATTTTAGTGAAGTAGTTCTTTTATTTTACAATGAACTTGGTTTATTTTATTTTGTAATTATGCCATTCTAATGTTAATTTTTCCATTTTGTGTAGGATGGAGGAGGCAAATATTATATTCCACCCCAAGGGAAAATTTGGTAAGAATGGATATGTTGGTGGAGAAGAGGCTATTGTCAAGAGAGTTGATCTAGATAGGTTTTCATACATAATACTGATGGAGTTTGTCAAGGATGAGCTACAACACACCGAAATTGGAAGATGCATGGAAAGGTCCAACGAGTGGGTTGAAATTGGTGGCCAATGATATAAAGCTATTGTTTATGATGAAAATAAGAAAACAATGGTGATTACAGATTTTTATATTAACACTGAGGTCGATGATAAACCTGAGCTAGTGAAACAAATGCAGCCACATGTCATCGTACGCCCAAGGAAGAATCTGTTTCCAGGTATAAACATATCTTCTCATTTGTACTATTTTGATGAATTTGATCATTTTGCCGAATCTCTTAGTCATTTTGCTGCTTTTAGTGTACATAAATTTTTTGTGCATTTATGTTTGAATATTAGGACTTGTTTGATTTTTAGTGCACTTAGTAGAATAATAAAGAAATTGTATGTTGTAACTGCGAAATCACAGAAATAGCAGTTTGTCACTTCTCATCATCCGCAACAGGTAGCAAAAAAGAAGCAGACTGATCAAGTCTTTACTACTAGAAAGTTGGCACAACTAAACAATCCACAAGTGATCAGTGAAGCTGCTGAGAGTCCACATATCAACAACAAGTAGACTGAAGTCTTTACTCCTAGAAAGTCGGCACGACTAAATAATCCAGTTACCATCAATCCAGAAGTAATCAGTGAAGCTGCTGCGAGTCCATGTCACAACAAGAAAAAGGTGGTCAGCAAGAAGTCAACTGGAGTCAGTAGTTCGACGAAGTTACCAGAGAAGGAAAATCCAACTAAAATCAGCAGTGTAACTTTGAATATCAACTCAATAGTTGTCTGGAGTAAATTGGATTTCGATAATTCTCCACGTGAAGAGGAAAATACGGATGAAAATGTGATTCTGGAAAGAAGACAATAATCTAATCTTCTAGTATGATCTACATAATTTGCTAATATTTGCAATAATGTGTAATAACCCGGAAATCTGGGCTAGTTTAAAATTTTTATTTTGGCAATTTTAGCGAATTTTGATCATTTAAAATGAATTATTTTAAATAAAATCGACGAGAAATTTATTTTGAATTGAATTCGATGTATATATTATATACGTCGTCGTTAGAATATAAATAATTATATATAATTATAAAAGGAATCGAGAATGGCGCCGTAGTTCGATAATTCGATTTCAAAATTCAAATGAATGTACCGGGTGCAAAATAAACCGGATTTTTGTGAAACCAAAAATAATGGAATCTAATTGTGACTATCTTTCCAATGAATCCGAAAAATCGAAATTTCATAGCGGGAATCAAAAGATATGTCCAGTTGAAATTTCAGAATAGTCGCTATGGAATTCTGGCCCTTAAAAATGACCATTTTGCAAACAACCTCGGTTTTCGACGAAACCACTTTTTTTGGATCCGTGATGTCAAGTTATTGCTAGGTTTCAAATTTCATAATTTTTCGAATAAATATGTGAGCATGGCGAAGGAAAACGCGTTTGACCAGTTTCAGTTGATTTTAATCGACTAGAAAATGGCCATTTTTCAAACGGTCTTCAAATTCGATGAAGTTAGTTTTGTTAGGACCGTATCGTTAATACGAAGCTAGAAATAATTTTTCTGGAATTTTCTGAGTCAGTATGTGGCCCCGATAAATTAAAATGTGCTTTCAAATTGAATATATACTGATTTATATTGTAAATTTAATGAAAACTGGTCGTAACGGTCGAATGGGCTTACGAAACATATCCCATTGTGTTTGGAATGGGGGTAATTAGCTAGGGACGACAGTCGTTGGGGTTCGTTTGGTGTTCGGGGTCATATCGAAGTAATTTGAGAATTTAATATTATTAAATATATAAATAAATAAATATATATCATCACAAGCCCCAGGCCTATAAAACAAAACCGCCGCAACTCTAAAACGGAAGGCCGATTCCTTCCCAAATTCATCCGCTCCGATCTCTCTCCTCATTCATCGATATCAAATTTTAATTATGCAAATTTGTTCAGCTCTTTGAGCTCTTCTAAACCAATGGCCATGATCTGAAAATTCAATCGGAGGAGGTCGTATTTCTTTCTCAAACGCAGAACGTTCGGAGTGGGTTTCCTCACTGATAAAGCCACCGAACTCGACTGGCCTGAGGACGTTGGTAGTCGGCGGATGGGGCTTTCGTGGTGCGGCTTCAGATCGGTGGTTGCGGCCTTCAAGTTCCGTGCGATTTGAACCCTAGCCGGGAGCACAAGTTCGAGAATGGGTTTCTCATTCCTGGAGCAGTTCAAAAAAAGTAAGAAGACAAGGGTTAAGTGGCCCTTAATTTTGTAATTAGTTTTATGTTAAATGTAAAGAGAATTTTTTGTAAAATGATTTTTTTTATATATATATAAAATAACTTTAAAACAAAGATATGGTTTTTATAATATATATATAGCATATTAAAAATATGGTTTTTTATAATATTAATATCATTGTTAAAATATGATTTTTTTTTTAGATAGAAAAAGCATTGTTATTAAATAGAAATAGCAAAATCAAAATATGATTTTTAATATATATCATAGTTTAAAAGAATGTGAAATTTTTATATAAAATAGTAATAGAAAATATAATTTAATATATATGACTTTGTTTTATAAAGAAGAGATTTTTAAAAATATAAAGAAGGGATTTTTTTTAGAAATATAAAGAAGAGATTTTAGAAATATAAAGAAGAGATTTTTAAAAATATAAAAATGAGATTTTTAGTTATATAAAAATATGATATATATATATATGGAGAGCGATATAAAAATGCGATGCTTAAATATATAAACATCAGATTAAAATGTGACTTTTATATATGTAGTGAATACGGGCAACGAAAATGACAAAAGACGAAAAGGTGAAGATTTCCTACATATGAAGAGGCGTGGAGTTTGGATTAGCTATCAGTGAGAACTTCTCACTTTGAATTTACTTTTCTAGTTACAATTATATACTAGGATGCAGACGGTGTTTAGTAGCACCCAACACCCGTCGTCCACAGACCATGGACGGCTTGTATGCCTGTTTGTTTGATTTTGATGTGTAGTTGATTGTGTGATGTGATGTGAAATGAAATAAAACATTTATATAGTTGAAATAAATTATTTTATAGTGGAAAAATTTTTATAGTTAAAAATAGAATTTTTAACGTGTATATGAAATGAAATAAAAAATAAACAAATCGGACGATTTGTTTACATACACACATTTGACTGATATTGATTGGGACGATAAATTTTACACATCGCCCAACTGCACAAATAAAATCTGTGTTTGATTGTTTGAAACCCCACACAGTTTATGGGATGATATTTGACGTACACTAATCCCGATTGTTTAATTGTATGTCGATCGATTGATTGACAGACTGTTATAAGCGTTAAATATTTATATTCGATGCTTATACAGTGTAGAGTGCACTTTGGATGATGGTTGATTATTCACCGTTGTTATTGTATACATGTGTTGTAGAAAATCCATATAATTAACATTATATGGTAATTGATTGGGCTTCATTCAATATTTGAAAATAGAAATATTTGAAATAGAATATTTGAAAATAGAAATATATGAAGCCGTGTTGATTAGATTGACGCCATTTTGACGTGAACGATATTTATATCGATTTTATTCATTTTATAATGAGCATCGAAAGTGATTTCAAAATCTGATATTTTGAATAGAAAACGAATTCGAATTGAATTGAATAGAAAACGAATTCGAATTGAATCGAATAGAAAACGAATTCGAATTGAATCGAATAGAAAACGAATTCGAATTGAATCGAATAGAAAACGAATCTGAATTGAATTGAATTCAATTGAAAACGAATTGAAATCGACTTGAATTGAAATCAAATAGAAGTGAATGTAAAAAGAATTTATGAGGGAAAATTCAATTTCGATTTGAATTTGAAATAAAGGTTGAAATTGTTTTTGAAACAAATTTAAAATGATTTATAAAATTCGTTTTAAAAAGGAAATCGACGAAATATATATAATATATATATATATATTATATATAATGGCCTGAATAGAACGCGCCGCGCCGCGGCAGTTCGTGAATTTCGACCATTGACTTCGAACGGACATTTCGGGAGATTCGACCGTCGGATTCTCCTAAAACCGGAACCGTTGGGTTCGTATTGAAAAGAGCTTTATAACGAATTTGAGAAATTAGAAATCTAACGGTTGGATTTGGAATTATGTCAAAATCAAATTTGAAAAAGGTCGTTGTAAGTGCAGTTCGATGGCCGTTGATGGAAATCGACTGTACAGGCCTAGATAAAATTATTAAAAATAATAATAATTTGTGTAAAATCATAAGAAATGATTTGGGAAAAATTGGGATGAAAAACTCCATATTTGAAAAGATAAAAATAGATTTTTATCGAAATGAACTAGTTTTGAACTAGAATTAAAATTCTATTTATTTTTAAATAAATAAATTTGATTTGAAAGGGTTTTAAAAGTAACCAGGATTTCGAATAATTGAATTGGAATGGATTTGAATCGAAATTGTCTTCGGAATATTTCGATGTGGGATTTTGTGATTATACAAGTATTGTTATGGGAAATTTGAAAGATATATTTATATCGTTATTTCCAATACTTTATTTGTTGGTCATAGAATTTGATATTGAATATAAGCCGATATATTTTCTATTCAGAGCCTTGTATTTAATATCGAATGTGATTTGGGTTTGTCGTGAATGGCGTCTTCATTAACACTGTCTTAAGCCCTGTTGAGAAAAAAATTAAATCTTTTATTTAGATTTAATGAAGTGTACCAATTAAATAATATTTAATTGGAATTGAATTGTTATTGATTTTTGGGTTTATCGTGAACAGTGTTTTAAATAACACTTGTTCTTTAACCCGATAATTAATGGAATGTGACTTTGGGTTGTCGTGAACGGTATCTTCAATAATACTGTTCTTAGACCCGAAGGACTTAAGAAAATCAGAAACTAACTGGAGATTAGTTAAGTTGAATAGTTTCTGGGGTATTGATCTGATGTTGGTTTCGGCCTTCGGGGTTAATACTTAGGGAATTGCTCACTTGCTAATTTATGGTTAGGGTCTGATTGAAATGTAAAGTGATTTTGGGTTTATAGTGAACCGTGTTCTTAAATGACACTGATTCTTTAACCCAGTTAAAGATTTAAACTAAGTGGAGTTTTAATGAATCTTTAATTAGATTGAAAAGATCGAGAATGGAGTATCACCAGTTTTGCTCCAAAGCGATAGTTAAATCATTAATTAGATTTGGACGTGGAATGGTAATTAATTTTACCGATAACACCGTGGTATTAGATATGGAGTATTACCAGTTTGCTTCATGGGATGAATAGGTTGGGATTGGGAAATAAAATAAATAATTACTTCGATGGGGTTCGCTAATCCCGACTAGTTTGGAAAACCATAATTTGGTTTGAAATGACATCCAGAGGAAGATTAAAGAATAAATTTTAAAGAATTTATCTTTGATAAAATTAATGGGAACCTTTCCCTAAGAACGTGAAATTTAGAAACTAACTGTAGGTTAGCTAAGAAGGATGGTTTCCTGGGTATTGATCTGATGTTGGTTTCGGCCTTCGGGGTTAATATTTGGGGAATTGTTCTCTTGCTAATTTATGGTTAGTGACTGATGAATTGGAATGAGGCGTATGTTGTGATTGTGTAACATTTGTTTACTATATACGCGGGTTGTTCGGAAAGGCAGCATTTATACCCATTCTGAATAAACGATTCGACGATAAGTCGAAGATGATGACGGTGGTCGAAGACCGGAAGTCTTCACATCGTTTGGGTGATTACTGATTATCTATATTGGGCTGTACGCCCAAGATGAGGGAATCAGTTGGTGGTCGTCCAGACGTACTTGGAGATCGATGGATATGCGAGGAAAGTGCTTCCGGTTTCGTTCAGACCTAGAACGGACTTGTAAATGGATGGTGTGTCTGACATTGTATTCCTTTATATTGTATTCGTTGATCTCTGCTAAATATATATCTGTTTGGCGGCGGGGAATTTATTCTCTTGCTTAACGCCCTTCTCTGAGACATACGAGCTCAGGGGTTATATATTGGCAGAAATCAGTGGTACGATATGGATTGATAGTGTGGCATGCTGAGATGCAGTGATCCAGACTTTTGTTGAAAAGCAAAGTTTAGTGGGTGATGATCAAAGCGCAGCTTTAATATAGCAGGGCTTTGTGTATAGGTCGATTCGCGAGCCTCACACCCCGGTATGGTGGTAAACTGATGGTTTGATCAGTATGCTTTTTAGTGGATGGGCACCTTAGTGGGGTCGTGGATTCAGTCGACCGAGATGAGCTTAGTGCTCAGGGATATATAGAGTAAGTGGTGTTTTCTCATGCTGGGACGTAAGCCGCGGTGATACTCTGGTCACAAAAGTGGGGATGTGCAGACGGTGTTTTCTCTTGTTGGGACGTAAGCCGTGGGGAATTGCATTACGCGATCGATCTTTCGAATCAGGAGCCACCATGATGGAAATCCAATTTCCAATACGTGTATTCCGGTTTTATTTGTAGAGCCTAGTATAACGACATAGTGGGATGGGGCGCTTATGCCGTCTATGATTGATACTTATGATTTGAAGATTGTTTTATACACTATGCACTTATGACAGTATCAAATGATTTGTTTTAAACGTATCAAGCATTCTTGGCTATTATAAGGTAAAAACCCTATCCTCCGGCTTGCATTGCATTGTGTGATGGGAACTGGGTCTTATAATAGCTTCATTTTTCTTTATTTAGCATTGCGTTGTTTGTTTATGCACTGGTATTCTTGGGAGGAAACCTGTTCCGTGTTATACGGCGTGGTCCCTTGATTTACCGAACTTTAAAATAAAGATTAATAACTGTTTTAGTTCTCACACCAGTCACATGACTGACCTGGAGTTTATTGTTTTAACCTAAACTCTGGGTGCCCTTATTTTGAAACGGGCAGCTAGTAGTTTTGGTTTTGCAGATTTATATTCACAGGATCCTGGTTTACAGCTGGAATGATATCCGGAAAGCTTTGTATCCGTATATCTCTTCTAGTTGTGTATTGTA
The DNA here is from genome assembly GCA_030737875.1 of Allium sativum. Taxonomy (NCBI): domain Eukaryota; kingdom Viridiplantae; phylum Streptophyta; class Magnoliopsida; order Asparagales; family Amaryllidaceae; genus Allium; species Allium sativum. Next base: position 171,686,823 of record CM060912.1, read on the forward strand.
TTATTTTCCGCTGCGATGTATTTAAATGTAATTTAAATCTTTGATATTTTTGTGTAATATTTATTTATGCTCTGTATATTCTTGTATTCTGATGGAATTGTTGTAAATTAACAATGAAATGTTCTTCCGTCTGCGTTCTGTTGTGGCTTGTTCTCGAACTATCCACGCTTTCCTCACTGGGGAAGTTACGGGTTTTCACATAATGTCTTGTTAAATTACTTTTAAAATGATGATTTAACACCTCCGCCACCTCCACCGCTTACAAAATACGAAAGGGAGAGAGACTAAAATGTCTCACATAAGAATATTGTTTTTGAAAAACTTGGGATGCCTAAATTAGTTACTGGACTGAGAAATTAATTAGAAAAAAATAAAGCAAAATCAAAGATGCATGTTGAGGATAGTGAAGATTATGTTCCATAATTTGATGGACTTAGTGAAGATGATTGTAACACCCCACCTCCCCTAGGGTCACTCACAAAGGGAATGCACTAGTTTTGGTGGAGTATTATCTAGGTAAACATGCATAGAGATATCACAAGGCAGAACATAAATAAAGCAGCGGTAGAAATTAAAAACCAACTTTTTATTATTTTCAAGAAAAGAGTCAAAAGCTCATATATCCAAGATACAAATTATTCCATTACATCAAGTTCCAAATAAAGAAGCATAAACTTAAAACAAAAGTTAATTATTCCCCATAAATAGCAGAAGCAGCCATAGCATAGCCCAAGACCAAACCGTACATGAGTTGTCAGAAAGCAAGCTAAATCCAAGCTAAGAGCTAGTGTTTCCTCCCTGAGAACCTGAGGGGAAGAAACGAAAGAAAAAGAGGCGAAAGAAAAAGGGTCAGTCATAAAGACTGGTAAGCCCTAGTGACTTTCAGTATGAAAACTAGTAAAGGTAACATGATATGTGAAAACTGGAATTAAACATAAGGATGATAACAAAACTGGTAGGATGATTAAGATAACAAGATAAGTCAAGTCTAGCATTGCATATTCAAGGTTCGCTGCACCAACTGTACTAGTGTTCTAACCCATGTCAAGTATTAATCATGAAATGATCCCTTGGCCGAGTATCATGAAGTGACCCATTACGGAGTCCTACAGTACGATCTACTAATCGATCGGCTCCCTACAAGTCCTAGCTCGTCATGTGTCTGTGTCATACGGCCCTATCCTGAAATGTAGTTACCTGTGCTAGATCCACCATAGAGTGTATCAAGTCCTATGGTGCCAACCACCGACACGAATCAAGCACGCATAGTGTAAATCTACGGGTGCCCAATTCCTGCTTTTTCAACTCCAGACTACGCGCACGACTATAATCCGCCTGAACCTATAATGGCGCACCTACTCAGCCATCGTTCTGGTCGCTTACAATCAGCCCAGTAATCGTGCCCCACCCTGCCTAGTCCCAGGGTATCGTGATACATCTATGTGGATTACTGCTGAAAAGGACCACGTAACTAGGGTTTCTAATGGGTTAAGTGTTGTCATTAAAATTCGTGAATTAACCCTATCCAAATCATGTATCAAGTTGGTTAAGTGTGTTCAAGCAGTTCATGACTTAATCCTATCAAATCATCTTGTCAAGTTGGTTAAGTATATTCAAGTGGTTCATGACTTAACCCTATCATGTGGCATTAATTCATTGGTGCACGCCAATCTCTCACATTAGACTTACTATTGTGGTTACTGGATTTGTCGGGCGGTTCCGGGCAGATTTGCACCACAACATAGTCTAACCTCGGGTTTTACCTGCGATGTGACCAACTACCCACATTAGATCCTATTGTTTGCAGCCACTGGATTTGCCGGGCGGTTCCGGGAAAATTTACACTGCAAACTCAACCCAACCTCGAGTTGGCCATTTTCAAGTTTATCTAATTGTCATGCCCACATTCAAGTTTTCATGTCTAGATTCATGTCTAGTTTTCAGGTCATATTCCATGTCAAATCGTGTCAAGTTCATGTCCATATTCAGGTTCAAGTCATAACAACGTTCATGTTCAAGTTTAAAGCTAATTCATGTTTTACCTAGTCTACCCCAAATCGTATTCCCATCGCACGTAAGCTCGAATCGATACAAATAAATCTAATTAGGGAATAACATAAAAAGGGATGGGTATAAGGTGGCAAAAGTGATTACTAGCATAGCATGGTATGACTTGAGATAAAGGATTATAACATTACTGGCATATGGAATATTGGAATTTAACATAAAGATTTCAAAACAAAATAAGGTACTAGTCAAGATAACAGTTGTCACAAGGTGATAGTATAGTCATAGTGACGATTGACATAAGATGATAGCATAATCATGGTAACGATTGACATAAGATGATAACATAATCATGGTAACGATTGACATAAGGTATAGTCATAAACTTGTGACTAATAACAGGTTCAACATTATAATATGAGGGGTTTTTCTTTTTGATTTACAACATGAATAGGCCCCAAATCAATGTCATAGTAATATCCAAGAGTCAAGATCCAAGGCGAACAAGAATGGATGTAAAACAGTCATCATACATAGGTCCAATTTCAATTTACATCATATTCATATTACATTTATAGTTTAAATCTGAAAATAACTGAGGCTTACAGATCGTGGTTCGAGAATTAGAAAAAGAGAGTCGACAGCTGTATCTCTATATTCTTAGTCAGGTCCTAATAGAAATCCCCAAATCAGCAATTCTCTTAACGCAGTCTCAACGTAGAAGAAGCAGTCCTTTTCTCAAACTTTTTAATCAGAATCAGAGCAGCATAAGGTCAGAGAGAATTTTGTGTAGAGAGACTGGTGTTAGGGGCTGTATTTATAGGGTCAGGTCAACGAATGTGGACATAAACGAGGCCAGGAACATCAAAATGAATCCAGCTTCAAAAGTGGACTCGACCACTAGGTCGACCCCTAGGTCGACACTATGGTCGACCTGGTCCAGGGTAGGTCGACTACATAGTCGACCCCCAGGACGACCTGGTCCTGGGCAGGAAATTTCCTGCCCAGTCCATTCTGAGGTTTGAAATTCGAATTTTGAATTCGAATTGAGCTGTTTTGAATTTGAAAACTTCTGAAAACTTCGAAAGGTCATAACTTGGTCATACAGACTCCAATTTTTGAAAACTCTGACTCGTTTCCAAGCAGAATTTCGAGAAAAACGCAATGGCACAACCCGTTTCCCTTGATTTTTATTTTAAAAATTATTTCTACCTTGATTTATGGTTATTACACGCTATAAAAACACGGGTTGTTACATTCTCCCCCCCTTAAAGGATTTCGTCCCCGAAATCTCTAAGTTAGGGAGGATGTTTCCTACCATCCATCATCCATCTACTCAAAGCGTCATCCACAGGAAACCATTGTCCGTAAAAGATTTCTAATGTTGTATGAACATATGCAGAAAGTGTGTGTACATGTACTTATCTAATGCAAAAGATCAGGTGGTTACTGATTCAGTAAACCTCCTTAATGCAAAATATGTTAGTGTAATGAATCCAACATGTATGCAAATTCCTAACATAATTTATAATCTCTACATGAGTGCACAAACATTCATCCATATGCAACATCCAAGTGATAGCATAACAAGTTTCATCCATGTACAGGTATAAGCACTCATGCATATGCAACATGAAAATATGACTGAGCCGATCTAGTGCCTAATGTGTGTCATGCATCCACTAGCAACCACTTGTAACCATTTGCAAACATCAACCATAACATGTTTCAATCACATGTTTACATCCATATGGTTCTACCTAAGGTTCTCAAGATAAGATCGAGAAGATAACAAGACAAACGTAGATATTAGAAGCATGATACGAAAAGGTTTTCAAGTTTATAGGAAAAAGAGATCGAGAATGTACCCTCAAAAAGAAATGGGTAAAGCACGCGTATCTTTTCTTTGGTTTCCCAAGTTGCGTCTTCTTAGGTTTCACTCCACTGCACTTTCACTAGCTTGTCTTCTCGATTCCTTAGCTTCTTAATCTCTATTCCTAAGATACGAATCGGAACTCGCCTCAATGTTGCTTCTTTTTCCACTTCTACGTCTTCAAGGATGCTTGGCTCAACCACTTCGGCTGACTCATGCAAGCACTTCCGGAGATGCGAGACGTGAAAGATATTGTGCACCCCAGCCAGCTTCTTGGGTAAGTCTACCTTATAGGCCATCCGTCCAATCCTCTCAGTGATAGGGAATGGTCCTACGAACCTTGGTGCTAGCTTTCCAACTGCTCCAAAACGAACTACATTGCGTAATGGAGAGACTTTTACAAAGACCATATCTCCGACTTCGAACTCTAGGTCTGTCCTTCTTTGGTCCGCATAAGATTTCTGTCTATCTTGGGCCGTTTTCATCCGTCTTCGTATCAACTCAATCTTCTCAGAAGTGTCCCTTATCATGTCGGGCCCAAGTATAAGTTTGTCTGTCATCTCCCACCAACAAGTTGGCGACTTGCACGGTCTTCATATAGGGCTTCGAACGGTGCTATTCCGATGCTAGCTTGGTAACTATTGTTATATGCAAACTCCACGAGAGGAAGATGGTCTTCCCAAGTACCACCAAAGTCAAGAATACATAGCCGCAGGAGATCTTCTAGTACCCTATTTACCCTTTCGGTTTGTCCATCCGTCTGTGGGTGATAGGCCGTGCTTAAATTCAGTCGTGTTCCCATTGCTTCTTGCAGACTATTCCAGAACTGGCTTGTGAAAATCGGGTCACGATCACTAACTATACAAGGAACTCCATGCAACCGTACAATCTCTCGAAGGTAAATAGACGCTAGCCATGATGGTGTCCTCTTGCTTTTCACTAGAATGAAGTGAGCACCTTTCGTGAGTCTATCAACTATGACCCATATGCTAGTATTTCCCTTCCGTGACCTAGGCAGTCCATCCACGAAATCCATCGAGATACTCTCCCATTTCCATTGCGGAACCTCCAAAGGATGTAATAGCCCACCAGGCTTCTTCGACTCGGCCTTTACTTGTTGGCACACCATGCACTTCGAAACGAACTCTACCACGTCCTTTTTCATTCCAGCCCAAAAGAGAATGCGTTTCATATCCCTGTACATCTTATCCCCTCCGGGATGTATAGTCATCTTCGAGTGATGTGCCTCTTCGAGAACTTTCCTCACTAAGTCTCCCACTTGTGGGACACATAGTCTTCCATTGCGTCTTAGCCATCCCTTATCATCTATGGCATACCTACTGAGGTGACTTGACGTCTCACCCCTAACCAGCTTGTCCATGATTTTGACTATTTGTGGATCTTCCTCTGTGAAGTGCCTACTTGATCTAGAAGTGTAGGTCTTAACTCAAGAGATGCAAACATAGCAGTCAATTACTCAACAGCAGGTGTAAAATCAAAGGTTGCTATAAACTCAAGGCTTTTCCTTTCAACAAACAAGGGGCTCAAAGTCATCCTTTTTCTACTTAGCGCGTCCGCAACCACATTACCCTTGCCAGGGGTATAAGCTATATCGAAGTCATATGATGCCAAGAACTCCATCCACCGCTGTTGTCTCAGATTCAAGTCTTTCTGTGAGAAGAGGTACTTAAGTGATTTGTGGTCGGTATACAGCTCGAACCTCTCCCCTAGAAGATAATGGCGCCAAGCTTTAAGTGCAAAAACAATCGTGGCCAATTCCAAGTCATGCGTGGGATAGTTTTTCTCATGGACTTTAAGTTGTCTGCCCCTGTAGCATATTACTCTTTCTTCATGCATTAGAACAGCGCCTAACCCCGTTCCGCACGCATCCGTGTACACCGTAAACATCTTACCTCCATCGGTTAATGCCAAAACTGGAGCTGTGGTAAGGGCTCTCTTAAGTCTCTGAAAACCAACGTCACATTCTATGTCCCATACAAAAGCTAGGTTCTTCTTTGTTAACTTAGTAAGAGGGGCTGAAATCTTAGCGAAGTCCTTAATGAACCTCCTGTAATAGCCCGCCAAACCGAGAAAGCTCCTCACCTCCGTTGCATTCATAGGAATTTTCCAGTCCTGTACCGCAACTACCTTTGCAGGGTCCATGTCTATGCCTTGCTTAGAAACTACATGCCCATGGAACCGAACTTCCTTCCTCCAAAAATTGCATTTGGAAAACTTAGCCTTTAACTGGTGTGCTCTAAGCGTCTCAATGACTTCCTTGAGATGTCTAGCATGCTCTTCTTCATCTTTTGAGAAGATCAACATATCATCCACGAAAACTACCATAAACTTGTTAAGGAACTCCCGATACACCCTACTCATCAAGTCTACAAAGTACGCGGGTGCATTCGTTAATCCAAACGGCATGACGAGTCATTCAAAGAACCCATCTGGAGTCCTAAACGCAGTTTTGTCAATGATATCCTCAGCCACTCTGAGCTGATGGAATCCTGTGGCTAGATCGATTTGAGAGAAAACAGATGCTTCCACAAGCTGGTCAAACAGATCGTCGATTCTTGGTAGTGGGTGTCTATTCTTCTTTGTCAGCTTGTTTAACTCACGATAATCTACGCATAGACCAAGCGATCCATCCGCCTTAGTAGCGAATATCACCAAAGCACCCCATTCAGAAATGCTTCGCCTTATGAAATTTTTCTCAAGCAACTCATTAATTTGTTTACTGAGCTCTCTTCTTTCTCGTGGGGCCATGTGCCTAACGGGCAATGAAACTGACTTAGCATTATCAACAAGATAAATTCGGAAGTCTATCTCGCGTTTAGGAGGTAACCCCCTCACTTCATCAAAGACATCTGGATATTCTCGGACCACTCTTACATATTGCAAATTATCGTCGGACGAGTCAAGAGATTCAAGATAACACAACATGACCGACCCCTTAAGGTTACAAGAATTTTCAAGGGTATTACCAAGGCGAGTCATGAGCCTCACTACCCTTCGTTCACAATCAAGAATGGCTCCATAATCCGACAGCCAATCCATACCTAGGATCAAATCGTATCCCATGAATCCGAGAACATAAGCATTACACGTGAATTATACGCTAAAGATAGAGATCCTCAAATCCACACACATCATAGATAAATGGGCGGAGCCCCCAATTGGATTTGAAACTATAACGGGATCCTCAACCAGACTAGTACTTAGGTGCAGATTTTCAACAATATCAGAAGAAATAAAAGTATGCGATGCGCCAGAGTCATATAAGGTTCGAACAGGAAAGTCAGAAATGTAAACAAGGCTTTCTACGGAAATATTACTACCTCGGTCAAGAGCTGGAGTGGTGTTGAGAGCATGCAACTGCCCTCCAGAAGGTCTTGCTCGCTGGGTCTTCCCTTGCCCCTGCCCTTGCTTCTTAGGGCAATCCTTGCTGATGTGTCCAGTATCTCCACAATGAAAGCATTCACCCAACTTCCTCTTCTTCTTTCTACAGTCTTTAGCTAGATGTCCAGTAATACCACAGAAGTTGCTCTTCCTCGTCTCACGTGATTTGTTGTTGCTCTTGTTATTCTTATTATTCTTGTTGTTCCCCTTCTTGAAGTCATCTTTCTTATTCTGAGTTTCATTAGGCTTAATCTCCTTCTGCCTATTCTTGTCTTCCTCATGAAGTAGATCCATATCCACCAAGCTTTCAAAGGTTGCCCCCATAGGTATATGAGTTAGGGCCAAGCTGTGTAGTGGCTCATTCAATCCTCGAGCAAAGCGTACAGTCTTTTTCTGGGCTGTGTTGACCAAATCCAAACCGAACCGAGCAAGCTGATTAAACTTATTCACGTACTCCCTAACGGACATGTCCCCTTGCTTGAGGGCTAGGAACCTCTCCATTTGAAGGTTCTCTTCTGCTGACGATAAGAATTTAAGCCCAAACCTCTCTCTAAAGTCTGCCCAAGTCTCAACTGGCTTGGTAGCGTTGGTGACTTCCCACCAAAATGCAGCTTCCTCTTTCAACAACCATGCTGCCAACTGAACTTTCCTATGGTCCTCCATATCAAAGATAATGAACAAGTCTTCAGTCTCCTTTAGCCAGTTCCATGCCTTAACAAAGGTTTCAGTTCCATCGAAGTTCTTGACGCCCATTGCTTTAAAGTCTTTGCATATTTTGGCAAAGGCGGTACAAGGAGGAGCAGGGATGTCTGTCGTGCCCGCGTCGTTGGCCCTGGCTTCTAAGTACCTTCGGAACCATCCAGGCACGGGTATTCCCTCAGGCAGGTTAAGGTCGGCCATGCTGAAAAACGAAAAGAAAAGATTCAAACGAGGAAACAAAGGGAAGTGCTAATGGCTTCTTGGGGAATAGCCTTTTTAAACATAAAACTTTTCTTGAAAAATGCTTCTTTATAAATGGTTTTGAAAATAGTTTCAGAAGGTTTTTAAAACTTTTGCCCAGCCTGGTAACCTTCTGCTCTGATACCAAATGTAACACCCCACCTCCGCTAGGGTCACTGACAAAGGGAATGCACTAGTTTTGGTGGAGTATTATCTAGGTAAACATGCACAGAGATATCACAAGGCAGAACATAAATAAAGCAGCGGTAGAAATTAAAAATGTAACAACCCGTATTTTTAAATAACATGTTATAACATAAACCAAGGCATAATTAAATGATAAATTCTGAATCAAGGGAAATGGACTATTCCATTGCGTTCATCTCGAAAAAATACGCGAAATAGAGTCCGAGTTTTCGAAAATCGGAGTCCGTATGACTAAGTTATGGCCCGTCAAAGTTTTCAGAAAATTTCAAGTTCAGAAACAGTTCAAATTTGAATTCAGAATTCAAATTCAGCCAAGCAGAACAGGATGGAAAAATTCCCGCCACCCCCAAGTCGACTGGGGAGTCGACTTGGGAGTCGACACACCCCAGGTGGTGTCGACTGCCCAGTCGACACCCCTGTCGACTTGGGTGGTCGGCCAGTTTGGCCTGGGTGCATCTGACTTGTTCCTCAAGACATGTTTGGAGGCTGGTGACGGATTTTAATGGCTAAGATCTGAATTAGGGTTAATCCTATAGCCTAAACTAACCTAATCTTCTATAAAAAGACCCTAATGCCTAGCCTAAATCAACACAAATCATTCCTACAACTAAACTATGCCAAAATGCTTCCTAATCATGGCCTCCACCTTCATATCATGGCCTCCATCCTCTTCATGAAAGTTTGAGTGACCTAAGCTAGTAAAAGAGCCACCTTTCTTCATTAAAACAAGGATCTTTCTTCATACAAATCAAAGGAGCTTCTTGTTTCTCAAGACAACTTGGAGCTTATATTCAATTGGGGATTTTTAGTGTTGCTATTGTTGCTTCGTCTCAATCTTGTTTTATTTTATAGTCCTCATAGTATTGTAAGCCCTATTCTGCTCTTAGATTCTAACTATGAAGTTAAATATGACATGTTGCAAGTTTGAGTTTGGGCCTAAGTATGATTTGTGCTTTGATTCTCTCATGTTATGCATAGACTTATTCTATACATGTTTGTAAAGCTATCACCTTGACTTTGTGCATAGAAAGCTATGAGCTTTGATTTGAAATGTTGCATAAAGCAACCTAGAAACTCTCATAACCCTTATGTTATCTTGCATACGATGTTATATGTGAATCACTAGCTATCATCCTATGTCATTTATGACCATGTTCACCTATTTTGCTAAAGTTTGCTATCATGCATGTTTTGAGGCTTATCATGTAATATGCAAGTTTATGAACACATTTGCCTCATATGCCACCATGTTTAACTTGTGGCCAAATCACCCTTATGCTATTATGCATGCTTATGGCCAAATCACCCTTATGCTATTATGCATGCTTGTGGACAAATCACCCTTATGCTATTATGCATGCTTGTGGACAAATCACCCTTATGCTATTATGCATGCTTGTGGCCAAATCACCCTTATGCTATTATGCATGCTTGTGGCCAAATCACCCTTATGCTATTATGCATGCTTGTAGCCAAATCACCCTTATGCTATTTGATATGTTTGAGGCCAAGTCACCTTTTATGCTATCATACATGTTGAGGCCATTTGCTAATATGTTGAACCCCCTTTGGCCTCAAATATCACCATGTTTAACTTGTGATAGACTTTGCCATCTTATGCCCACCTTGTCATATTGTTATGTTCCCTCTTTGATCTAATTGTGTTGATGCGAATTTACGTGCGATGGGAATACGTTATGGGTAATGGGGCAAACTTAAATAACATGAAAACATGACTTGAAAATATGACATGAAAGTTTGACATGTGTTTATGCTTGAAAACATGAACGTTGACATGACATGTAGAAAACATGAAAGTGGCCAACTCGAAGTTGGGTTGAGTTTGTAGCATAAATCTACCCGGAACCGACCGGCTTAACTAGTGGCTACAAACAATAGGACCCAATGTGAGTAGTTGGTCACATCGCGCTTGGAACCCGAGGTTAGACTAGGTTGTGGTGTAAAGCTACCCGGACCCGCCTGGCTTAACTAGTAACCACAACAAAGTCTAATGTGAGAGGTTGGAGAGCATTAAGTTAATTAATGCCACATGGTAGGGTTAAGTGATGGACCACTTGAATACTTAACCAATTAAACACGATGGATTGGTAGGGTTAAGTCATGGACTACTTGAATACTTAACCAATTAAACACGATGTATTGATAGGGTTAAGTCATGAACTGCTTGGATACACTTGACCGACTCAATACATGGTTAGGATAGGGTTAACCACACTTAACCCGCTTGAAATCCTAGTTACGAGGTCCTTTTCAGCAGTAACCCACTGGGAGTATCTAGATACCCTGGACTAGGCTAGGGTGGTGCACGATTACTGGACTGATTGTAAGAGACCAAAAGAGACGGCTGAATGGTGCACCGGTTGTTCAGGCGGACCATGGTCGTGCACATTAAGTCCGGAGTTGAACATGGGAACCAGTAGATTTAGACTGTGCATGCTTGAATTGTGTCTGTGGTTTACACCTTAGGGCTGGATACACCCTAGGGTGGACCTTGCACAGTTAACTACATTCCATGATTAAGCCGTATGACACCGATACACGACGAGTTAGGCTTATAGGGAGCCGATCGACTAGACCGAGTAGTTGGACCCTTATTTAGGTTACCTCATGATGTTGGGCCAGCTTTGGGCCAAGGGATCATTTCTTGTTTACACTTGACATGGATCGGAATACTAGTACACACTTGGTGCAACTTATCCTTGTATATGCGATGCCACACTTGATCTATCTTGTTAACTTTTCACCATGCCAGTTATCATCCTATGTTTCATCTCAGCTTTACATGTCCAGTTAACTTTATTAGTTTTTATACTAATAGTAGGTAGGACTTACCAGTCTTTTTGACTGACCCGTTTTCTTTCGCCTCTTTTCTTCCGTTTCCCCCCCAGGTTCTCAGGGTGGGAATACTAGCACCTAGCTTGGATCTTTAGCTGCTTTTCTGGATAGCTCATGTACGGTTTGGACTTGAGCATGCTATGGCATTATTCTACTTTGGGGATAGTTACTTTATGTTTTTTTTCAGTTTTCAGTTTATGTTTCTAGACTTTGTTTTGTGGGAAAATAATGACCAAGTACTTTGATGTAACTTGACTATGGTTTTGAAATGTTAGTTTTTACCCGCTGCTTTATTTACTCTGCTTTTACTTATATGTTCTGTCTTGTGATATCTACATGCATGTTTACCTCATTTCACGCCCCTCCAAAGCCAGCGTACTTGCAAGAGTGACCCTGGCGGAGGTGGGGTGTTACATTTGGTATCAGAGCATAAGGTTTACGAGATTGAACAAAAGGTTTTTAAAACTTACCTTTTGAAAAACTATTTTCAAAACCAATTAAGTATTTTCCAAGAAAAGTCTAGTTTATTTTAAAAGGCTATTCCCCAAAAGCCATTAGCACTATCCTTTGTTTCCTCGTCCTCAATCTATCTTTTTCTTCGTTTTAGTATGGCCGATAATTTTGCCATTCTGGGGGGCGTACCAGTACCTATTTGGTTTAGAAGGTACATGGAGGCAATGGCAAATGAAGTCGGCCCCGCTAACATTCCTCCCCCTCCCGTAGCAGAGGTTCCTCCTCCTCCTCCTCCGCATCCACAAGCGGATTTCGCGAAGATTTGCAAGGACTTTAAGGCGATGGGTGGCAAGAATTTTGTTGGGACAGAGACTTATGTTGAGGCAAGAAACTGGTTAAAGGAAACTGAAGACCTCTTTGCTATCTTTGATGTGGAAGACCGTAGAAAAGTTCTGTTGGCAATATGGCTATTGAAAGAGGAAGCTGCATATTGGTGGGTAGTCACCACCACTACAAGGCCAATCCGGACTTGGGATGACTTTAGGAGAAGGTTTGGACTGAGGTTTCTATCATCGACAGAAGAGAACCTTCAGATGGAGAGGTTCCTATCACTAAAGCAAGGGGACATGATCGTGAGGGAGTACGTGGATACGTTTAATCAACTTGCTCGGTTCGGTCTAGACTTGGTTAACACAGCTCAGAAGAAGGCCCTACACTTTGATCTAGGATTGAATGAGCCATTGCACGGTTTGGCCATGTCCCATATACCCATGGGGGCGACCTTCGAGAGTTTGGTGAATGTGGCCCTGCTTCAAGAGGAAGATAAGAGTGGCAAGAAGGAGGTCAAGGCAAATGAGTCTCAAGGCAAGAAGGAAGATTCCGAGAAAGGAGACAAGAACAACAAGAAGGGAAACAAGGCCAACAACAACAAGGCAAAGGACACAAGAAAGTGCAACTTCTGTGGGATCACTGGGCACATAGCCAAAGACTGTAGGAAGAAGAAAAGGAAGTTGGGAGAATGCTTTCATTGTGGAGAGTCTGGACACTATAGCAAGGATTGCCCGAAAAAGCGGGGACAAGGGAAAGGCAAACTTTGCGAGCAGGACCTTCTGGAGGGCTAGTGCATACTCTCAACATCGCTCCAGTTCTTGATCGAGGTAGTATTTCTGTAGAAAACCTTGTTTACATTTCTGATTATCCTGTTCGCACCTTATTAGATTCTGGCGCATCGCATAGTTTTATTTCTTCTGATCTTGTTGGAAGTTTGCACCTAAGTACTAGTCTAGTTGAAAAATCCCGTTAGTATTTCAAATCCGATTGGGGGTTCCGCCCATCTATCTGTGATTTGTATGGATTCGAAAATCTCTATCTTGAGTGTAGAATTCATATGTAATGCTTATGTTCTCGGGTTTATGGGATACGGGTCGATTTTGGGCATGGATTGGTTGTCCAGTTACGGAGCCATTCTTGATTGTGAGCATAGGGTAGTGAGGCTTATGACTCGCCTTGGCAATACCCTAGAGATTTCTTGTAACCCTCTGGATCCTGTCATGTTATGTTATCTTGAATCCCTCGACTCGTCTATTGACAATCTTCAATCTGTGAGGGTGGTCCGAGAATATCCTGATGTTTTTGATGAGGTTAAGGGGATACCCCCTAAGCGAGAGATAGATTTCTGCATTTATCTTGTTGATAACGCCAGGCCAGTTTCATTGCCCGTTAGGCACATTGTCCCGTGAGAAAGAAGAGAGCTTAGCAAGCAAATCAAGGAGTTGCTTGAGAAAAATTTCATTAGGCGAAGCATTTCAGAATGAGGTGCTCCAGTGGTATTCGCTACTAAGGCGGATAGTCCATTTCGCTTAACCATGGGTTATAGAAATCACCCTAGTAAGTACATTTGGCAACGTGGATTGGCATTTGTTTTCAAGAGATAGTTCTTCTGCATGGAATACCGTATAGTATGTAAACGAGGTCCAGGATTCACTAACGAATTTTGTAAAGCTTGCATGAAACCATGAGCACGTTGTTATGTTTAAGCCAAGTATTTTAGGAAAAGAATAAGTGGAAGTGGGATGAGAGGCAACGGTGAAATGAGTTCTAACTCATATTTTGGAAATAAGAATTAAGAGCTACGAAATTGTGAAGTTAAAAGACGGTCGAGGCACGATAGGATTAAGCTCAAGAAAATGCGGCTTAGAAGATTGAAGACTAGTTATGCGCATTATATCTCTTTCTAAGAGTATATCCTTGATCCCTATTATTCTGTAGGGCTTACTCGCATGCTATCTTTTAAGTATATCCTCTCGGTCCTATTCTCAATCTTAGTTCTGTCGCAAACCCCATAAGGAGTATGACTCGCCTGTTTGTGATATATAGCTGGGGTGAAGATGTCCGTCAAGTTGACCAAACTATTTGGGCTTTATGGGATATGGGTCATAGTGGATAGACTCACGAAGAGCACCCATTCTATTCCAGTAAAGGGCAAGAGGACCGCATCAGGTCTAGCATATGTTTATCTTCGTGAGATAGTGCGATTGCATGGAGTTCCTTCTAACATAGTTAGCGATCGTGACCCAATTCTCGCTAGCCAATTCTGGAATAGTTTGCAAGAAGCGATGGGTACGCGATTGAATCTAAGTACAGCCTAACACCCCCAGACGGATGGCCAAACCGAAAGGGTGAATAGGGTACTAGAAGATCTGTTGAGGCTATGCATTCTTGACTTTGGTGGTACTTGGGAAGATCATCTTCCCCTAGTGGAGTTTGCTTATAATAACAACTATCAGGTAAGCATAGGAATGACACCATTCGAAGCTTTGTATGGGAGGCCGTGCAAGTCACCAACATGTTGGTGGGAGACGATGGATAAGCTTATACTTGGGCCCGACATGATAAGGGACACATCCGAGAGGGTTGAATTGATTCGAAGACGGATGAAAACGGCCCAAGACAGACAGAAATCCTATGCAGACAAGCGAAGGACAGACTTAGAATTTAAAGTTGGAGATATGGTCTTTGTGAAGGTTTCTCCTTTGCGAAATGTGGTTCGTTTTGGAGCAGTTGAGAAGCTGGCACCAAGGTTCATAGGACCCTTCCCTATTATAGAAAGAGTTGGGAAGATGGCTTATGAGGAAGAATTGCCCGAGAAGCTGGCCGGAGTGCACAATGTTTTTCATGTCTCGCATCTCCGAAAGTGCCTACATGAGTCAGCCGAGGTAGTTGAACCTAGCATTCTTGACGACATGGAGGCAGAGAAAGAGGCAACCTTAAGGCGAGCTCCGATTTGTATCTTGGGAATGGAGATCAAGAAACTGAGGAATCGAGAAGTCAAGTTAGTAAAGGTTCAGTGGATCAAAGCCGATGAAGATGCAACTTGGGAAACCGAGGAGAAGATGTGTGGGCTTTATCCATTCCTTTTTGAGGGTACATTCTCAATCTCTTTTCCTAGTTAGCATATCTTTCTTTTGCTATCCATGTTTATCTTGTTAGCTCGTTAATCTTGTCATGAGAACCTTAGCTAGAAACCCTTTGGATGAAACATGTATTTGAAACATGTTATGCTTGATGTTTGCAAGTGGATGCAAGTGTTTGCAAGTGGATACTTGTGGATGCATGATACACATTAGGCACTAAGATCGGCTCACACACTTTCATATCGCATATGCATGGGTGTTTATGCTTATTCATGGATGAAACTTGTATGTTATCACATGGATGTTGCATATGGATGGATGTTATGTGCACTCATGTAGAGATTATAAGTTATGTTAGGAATTTGCATGCATATGGACGCATTTCACAAACATATTTTGCATCAAGGAGGTTTACTGAATCAGTAACCGCCTGATTTTCGCATTAGATAAGTACATATACACACACCTTTCGCATATGAACATACAGCATTTAGAATCTTTTAAGGACAATGACTGCACGTGGATGATGTTTTGAGTAGATGGATGGTAGGATATGTTCTTCCTAACTTGAAGATTTCGGGGACGAAATCCTTTAAGGAGGGGAGAATGTAACAACCCGTATTTTTAAATATCATGTTATAACATAAACCAAGGCAGAATTAAATGATAAAATCTTAATCAAGGGAAATGGGCTGTGCCATTGCGTTCGTCTCGAAAAAATACGCGAAATGGAGTCCGAGTTTTCGAAAATCGGAGTCCGTATGACCAAGTTATGGCCCGTCAAAGTTTTCAGAAAATTTCAAGTTCAAAAACAGTTCAAATTTGAATTCAGAATTCAAATTCAGCCAAGCAGAACAGGAGGGAAAAATTCCCGCCACCCCCAAGTCGACTGGGGAGTCAACTAGGGAGTCGACACACCCCAGGTGGTGTCGACTGCCCAGTCGACACCCCTGTCGACTTGGGTGGTCGGCCAGTTTGGCCTGGGTGCATCTGACTTGTTCCTCAAGACATGTTTGGAGGCTGGTGATGGATTTTAATGGCTCAGATCTGAATTAGGGTTAATCCTATGGCCTAAACTAACTTAATCTTCTATAAAATGACCCTAATACCTAGCCCAAATCAACAAAAATCATTCCTACAACTAAACTATGCCAAAATGCTTCCTAATCATGGCCTCCACCTTCATATCATGGCCTCCATCCTCTTCATGAAAGTTTGAGTGACCTAAGCTAGTAAAAGAGCCACCTTTCTTCATGAAAACAAGGATCTTTCTTCATACAAATTAAAGGAGCTTCTTGTTTCTCAAGACAACTTGGAGCTTATATTCAATTTGGGATTTTTAGTGTTGCTATTGTGGCTTCGTCTCAATCTTGTTTTATTTTATAGTCTTCATAGCATTGTAAGCCCTATTCTACTCTTAGATTCTAACTATGAAGTTAAATATGACATGTTGCAAGTTTGAGTTTGGGCCTAAGTATGATTTGTGCTTTGATTCTATCATGTTATGCATAGACTTATTCTATGCATGTTTGTGAAGCTATCACCTTGACTTTGTGCATAGAAAGCTATGAGCTTTGATTTGAAATATTGCATAAAGCAACATAGAAACTCTCATAACCCTTATGTTATCTTGCATACGATGTTATATGCGAATCACTAGCTATCATCCTATGTCATTTATGACCATGTTCACCTATTTTGCTAAAGTTTGCTATCATGCATGTTTTTGAGGCTTATAATGTAATACGAAAGTTTATGAACACATTTGCCTCATATGCCACCATGTTTAACTTGTGGCCAAATCACCCTTATGCTATTATGCATGCTTATGGCCAAATCACCCTTATGCTATTATGCATGCTTGTGGTCAAATCCCCCTTATGCTATTACGCATGCTTGTGGCCAAATCACCCTTATGCTATTATGCATGCTTGTGGCCAAATCACCCTTATGCTATTATGCATGCTTGTGGCCAAATCACCCTTATGCTATTTGATATGTTAGAGGCCAAGTCACCTTTTATGCTATCATACATGTTGAGGCCATATGCTAATATGTTGAACCCCCTTTGGCCTCAAATATCACCATGTTTAACTTGTGATAGACTTTGCCATCTTATGCCCACCTTGTCATATTGTTATGTTCCGTCTTTGATCTAATTGTGTTGATGCAAATTTACGTGCGATGGGAATACGTTATGGGTAATGGGGCAAACTTAAATAACATGAAAACATGACTTGAAAATATGACATGAAAGTTTGACATGTGTTTATGCTTGAAAACATGAACGTGGACATGACATGTAGAAAACATGAAAGTGGCCAACTCGAGGTTGGGTTGAGTTTGTAGCATAAATCTACCCGGAACCGACCGGCTTAACTAGTGGCTACAAATAATAGGACCCAATGTGAGTAGTTGGTCACATCGCACTTGAAACCCGAGGTTAGACTAGGTTGTGGTGTAAAGCTACCCGGACCCGCCTGGCTTAACTAGTAACCACAACAAAGTCTAATGTGAGAGGTTGGAGAGCATTAAGTTAATTAATGCCACATGGTAGGGTTAAGTCATGGACCACTTGAATACTTAACCAATTAAACACGATGGGTTGGTAGGGTTAAGTCATGGACTACTTGAATACTTAACCAATTAAACACGATGTATTGATAGGGTTAAGTCATGAACTGCTTGGATACACTTGACCGACTCAATACATGGTTAGGATAGGGTTAACCACACTTAACCCGCTTGAAATCCTAGTTACGAGGTCCTTTTCGGCAGTCACCCACTTGGGAGTATCTGGATACCCTGGACTAGGCTAGGGTGGGGCACGATTACTGGACTGATTGTAAGAGACCAAAAGAGACGGCTGAATGGTGCACCGGTTGTGCAGGCGGACCATGGTCTTGCACATTAAGTCCGGAGTTGAACATGGGCACCAGTAGGTTTAGACTGTGCGTGCTTGAATTGTGTCTGTGGTTTACACCTTAGGGCTGGATACACCCTAGGGTGGACCTTGCACAGTTAACTACATTCCATGATTAAGCCGTATGACACCGATACACGATGAGTTAGGCTTATAGGGAGCCGATCGACTAGACCGAGTAGTTGGACCCTTATTTAGGTTACCTCATGATGTTGGGCCAGCTTTGGGCCAAGTGATCATTTCTTATTTACACTTGACATGGATCGGAATACTAGTACACACTTGGTGCAACTTAACCTTGTATATGCGATGCCACACTTGATCTATCTTGTTAACGTTTCACCATTCCAGTTATCATCCTATGTTTCATCTCTGCTTTACATGTCCAGTTAACTTTATTAGTTTTTATACTAATAGTAGATAGTACTTACCAGTCTTTTTGACTGACCCGTTTTCTTTCGCCTCTTTTCTTCTGTTTCCCCCCCAGGTTCTCAGGGTGGGAATACTAGCACCTAGCTTGGATCTTTAGCTGCTTTTCTGGATAGCTCATGTACGGTTTGGACTTGAGCATGCTATGGCATTATTCTACTTTGGGGATAGTTACTTTATGTTTTTTTTCAGTTTTCAGTTTATGTTTCTGGACTTTGTTTTACGGGAAAATAATGACCAAGTACTTTGATGTAACTTAACTAGGGTTTTGAAATGTTAGTTTTTACCCACTGCTTTATTTACTCTGCTTTTACTTATATGTTATTTCTTGTGATATCTACATGCATGTTTACCCTGTTTAACGCCCCTCCAAAGCCAGTGTACTTGCAAGAGTGACCCTGGCGGAGGTGGGGTGTTACAAAAAACCAACTTTTTATTATTTCAAGAAAAGAGTCAAAAGCTCATATATCCAAGATACAAATTATTCCATTACATCAAGTTACAAATAAAGAAGCATAAACTTAAAACAAAAGTAAATTATTCCCCATAAATAGCAGAAGCAGCCATAGCATAGCCCAAGACCAAACCGTACATGAGTTGTCAGAAAGCAAGCTAAATCCAAGCTAAGAGCTAGTGTTTCCTCCCTGCGAACCTGTGGGGAATAAACGAAAGAAAATGAGGCGAAAGAAAAAGGGTCAGTCATAAAGACTGGTAAGCCCTAGTGACTTTCAGTATGAAAACTAGTAAATGTAACATGATATGTGAAAATTGGAATTAAACATAAGGATGATAACAGAACTGGTAGGATAATTAAGATAACATGATAAGTCAAGTCTAGCATCGCATATTCAAGGTTCGCTGCACCAACTGTACTAGTGTTCAAACCCATGTCAAGTATTAATCATGAAATGATCCCTTGGCCCAGTATCATGAAGTGACCCATTACGGGGTCCTACGGTACGATCTACTAATTGATCGGCTCCCTACAAGTCCTAGCTCGTCATGTGTCTGTGTCATACGGCCCTATCCTGAAATGTAGTTACCTGTGCTAGGTCCACCATAAGGTGTATCAAGTCCTATGGTGCCAACCACCGACACGAATCAAGCACGCACAGTGTAAATCTACGGGTGCCCAATGCCTGCTTTTTCAACTTCGGACTACGTGCACGACCATAATCCGCCTGAACCCACAATGGCGCACCTACTCAGCCGTCGTTCTGGTCGCTTACAATTAGCCCAGAAATCGTGCCCCACCCTGCTTAGTCCCAGGGTATCGTGATACATCTAAGTGGATTACTGCTGAAAAGGACCTCGTAACTAGGGTTTCTAATGGGTTAAGTGTGACGACCCCATTCCCGATAAGACGGTGGCAAGAGTAATCTTTCGAATATAACACATAAATAGGTAATAACAGGACAGAAATAAATAAATACACCCGATAATGCATAATAGAATAAACTGGATAAATATAATCATCAGAGTTACACAGTATGTAGGATCATACTTAGTACAAAATACAGTTCAACTATACATAAATGTCTACTACGGAAAAGAAAACATAATATGTTCTATAGGAGCTGAACAGCACAAAAAGAGATAAATGATAGAATCCATCTTCAGCTCCCGCTATCCAGAAAGAGCCTGCTAAAACCTGAATACAAGGCTGCCCGTGTAGAAATAGGGGCACCCGAGTTTGCAAGTGAAACAAACTACGAGTCAGTCATGGGACTGGTATGAGAAATCTACTCAACACATTTTTAAATATGGCTAATCACAAGACCACGCCACTTTCGCGGAACGGGTTTACTCTGTTGGATTGCCGGTGCTTTAAAACAAAACCGCACGGTGTCGTATTTGGAAATTGGATTTTCATCATGAACCGAGGCAAAAGATAGTCCTCACCGAATTCGAGACGCTCTAGCCCGTGTCTCAGGATCAGAGCTCGAGTGACCCTTAGGAGCCACAGGGCCGGTCCACAGATGTGGATTAAAATGCCTGAACACTACGTTTCTCTGCCCTTTGGGGCATCAATGAGCCCAATGACTCCATCGGTCCCGGATCGACCGATATATCCGAGGCACCTCGCAACAGCAACAACCACACAGGTGAAAAGTATATAAATGTCAGGGTTGGTAGGTCACTGACACCACCCTAGCTAGAAAGAAACTCATGTCCTCCCTGGATCCTTCTCCCATTTCTGGTCCATCCCGGGGTGTGAGGCTCGCGAATTCACGTTATACACAAAGCTATGCCACACAGGCTGTGCTTTGATCATCAACCACAAGACTTTGCTTTTCAACAGAAGCCTTGATCATCTATCACTTAGGCGTGCCACATAGGCAATTCACCCCGTGCGACTGATTTCTATCGTTATATAACCTCTGGGATCGTACGTCTCAAAGAAGGGCGTTAAGCAAGAGAATAAATTCTCCGCCGCCAAACAGATATATATATAATAGAGATCAATCAGCATAGAACAAAATCCAATGTCAGAAACACAGTCCATTTACACGTTTGTTCTGGGTCTGAACGAAACCGGAGGCACTCAATACCTCGCATATCCGTACAATCAACAAGTACGTCCGGGTGGCTACTAATTCAACCCCGTCAAGGTAGCTACTCCTATCATGAGCATCAGTAGCACCCCTCCATTCGACGTGAAGATTATCGGTCTTGCACCGTGTTTATATCTTCGACCTTCAATTGTCGGTCAATTATTTGAAATGAGTATTAACTTGGCCTTTTCAAATAACTCACGTATATTTAGAATATCAAATCAATTTATTTCAATGGTTAAATCATTCGACAACACCAATTTTGTTCTTTAATGTAATTTCCACACCAAACACATTCAACCATCAAATATCAAATAAATCGAGCAAATTCAGTTTATTTCCATTCCATATCGTTTATAATATTTTATCATGATTTATCGTTATTTTTATTTATTTAAAAATAGCCAATCCATCCAAACAATGCTTCAGGCCATAACGCGGCCGTGGCGCTATTTTTCTCCAGATTTGATTTACACATATCTGAAAATCTAACCATTGGATCCTCACAAAATTTATATCATTAAAAAGATCTTTTCAAAATGAATCCAACGGTTTCAGTTTTGGGAAAATCCGACGGTCGGATCTCCCACACTAATCATTTGAAGTTATGATTTCAAAATATGAACTGCGGCGTCGTTATTCGATTTAATTTAATTATATATATATATATAAATATAATCGATTCTGGCGTTGTTTTTCTCCAGGTTTGAATTAAACATTCCAGACAATCCAACCATTGGATCTTTACAAAGTAGGTGCCATTGGAAAGATATTTCCAAGGCGAACCCAACGGTTGTGGTTTCGGGAAAATCCAATGGTCGAGTTTCCCGCACTAGTCGTTTGAAATCACTGTTTCAAAACACGAACTGCACGGCCACGTTTCGTTTTAATTTTATTTATATTTATATAAATATAGTTCATTTAAAATTTCCTATATCGTTTTCGCTTCAATTATTTTACTAACGCCTTTAAATTTTGGAAAATTTCGCCCTAACCTCCTTTGTACGGGAGGGGCTGGGAAAATTCCCAAATAGCCACACGGGCGTCTCATGTCAAAAAGAAAAAGAAAAAGCCAAGCGGCTAGCCAACAGGCTCATAAAATCATCACCCAAACAAAACAGTAAATGTGTACCTATTTGTCGGGCACAAAATTTTATTCCTCTTCTCTAGCCCCTTTTGCTATAACCTGTTCAATAAATATGCATGTACATAAATACAATTTTTATCACTTATCATTTTCCATTCAACTTCATATTTGATTTATTTTGGTTTAGAAACACCATTCATTCTAATGTTGCATGCATAGGCTAAAATCACATCATTAGCTAATTAACGTTTATTTCAACTCATGCATATTTATTTGAACAAGTGGCTATTTTTAACACTTCACATTTCAAAGATGATAATTTTGGCGAACTAAAATACATTTCAACACATGACTATTTTATTTAGTTCCTATGCATGTTAAAAAAATAATATTTCATTCACAAATATTTATTTCAACGTCCGCATATCTTTAGCATATCACATATATGATAAAAATGATAGTTTTTTTCATTTAAAATATTTATTCGACAAATGGATGTTTTCAATACTTCATAGTTTCAATAAAAATGTAATTTTTATTGTTCGATCTTTTTATTCAACACATGAATTTTTCCACTACACACACTTCTCAACACATGAGCATTTCCACACATGGATATTTTATTTATATTGTTCATATTAGAAAGATGGAATTTTTATTGTTGAAACTATTTGTATATAAGGTGAATATTTTTCATACTTCATATATATTATGAAAAAAGGTGATTTTTAATGTTCAAACACTTCATTCATTCACAAATGAATTAAATTTTCACACATCACTTTTCAACACATGAACATTTCCACACATGGATATAGTTTCAGCATATGGCTTTAATTTCAACGCATGAAGATAATTTCAACATATGAAAATGATTCTAACACATAAAGATTATTCAAAATTTCGGCAGCATAACGACAGGGTAGTTAAAACCGGCACCGTCCCTAGTACGACTCCTCGCTCTACCTTAAAACCTCGCGGTTTTTGACAATGGGGATTCATGCATCTAATTCGCACGCAGGCGGCATGTTTTATTTTTATTTCCACAAATATTTCCAATTCATTTCAATCACCAATGGGTATTTTTCAACCACAACCAAACAATATCAACCACAAACAATTATTCAACCATTCGTATTTTTCATCCAATATTTCATACCAATTCACAACAATAAATATCGTCCATGGTTTGTGGACGAGGGGAGTATATATATATTATATTATTGCTATATTTCACTTGCATTTCAACACATATATCGATTATTCTATGCATGTATAATTCATACTTCGCTTATATAACTTACACTACGCATGTATATGAGGTATACAACACGTGTGTAATTTATATTTCGCTTATATAATTTATACACGACGATTTCCATTCAAATTCTATTAATTTAGATTTCTCACATTGGTTTGCGAAGTGCTAAAAATCGTAGATGACTCAGAAAAATCCGCGGCTTCTTCTATGTGGTAGAGAGCTTCCTTGCGGTCCCGATGTTTCCTGTTTCATCGAATTTCGTCAACACACCAAAAAGATATGATTTTTCAAAGTGCAGACATCAAAAAGGACTCACCTTTCTGTTTGGTTCGAAACTAGGGTTGAGGTTTTCGCGAAATCCGTGGCACGTGGAGATGATCGGGGGTGCTGACATGGAAGAGCTTCGAGCGGCGGTCCTGTCGGCGGTGGTGAGATGCAGCTCGGTGGTCGGATCTGGTCGGGGTGGCGATGGGAACTCGACGACTTCCTGGGCTCGATTCAGGCAGAGGAGGCGTCGAGGGAGAAGGTGCTGGGGTCAGATTTGAAGAGGAGGCGGAGCTGCGTCGAGCGGTGGTGGTGGCACAGGAGGAAATCGCCTGTGCCGGCGGCGATTTGAGGGAGAAGCGGGGATCGGGTTTTCGCCGTTGAAGTCGAGGGTTACAGGGTTTTTTATTTTTATTTTTTTATGAAAGAAAAATTCTGATTGGCCGATATATATATTATATTTTTAAATAGTGTTTTCTCCAACGAACTCCTTTTCCTGTCCAACGACTGTCGTCCTTAGCTAAATACCCCCATTCCGGACACAATGGGATATGTTTCGTTGGCCAATTCGACTGTTACAGACAGTTTTTTTCCAAATTAAAGTATAAAACATTTAATTTTTAACTTTGAACGTGCATTTCAATTTGCCAGGGCCACAAACTGATTCGAAAAATTCCAGAAAAATAAATCTAGCTATGTTTTGACGCTACGGTCCCAACAAAACTAGTTTCGTCGAATTCTGAGATCGTTTGAAAAATGGCTATTTTCTGGTTGATCCAATTTAACAGAAATTGACCAAACACATTTTCTTTTACCACGCTCACATACTAGCTTCAAAAATTATGAAATTTGAAACCTAGCAATAATTTGACATCCCGGACCCAACAAAAGTGGTTTCGTCGAATTCCGAGGTCGTATGCAAAATATCAATTTTCCAGGACTATATATTCTATATATCGACCTTTCTGAAAATTCATTCGGTCATAACTTTTGATTCTCGTTATGCAACTTCGAATTTTCAGATTCGTTAGAGAGGTATTGATAAACAGATTTAAATATTTTTGGTTTCACTAAAATCCGTT
The DNA here is from genome assembly GCA_030737875.1 of Allium sativum. Lineage (NCBI taxonomy): Eukaryota > Viridiplantae > Streptophyta > Magnoliopsida > Asparagales > Amaryllidaceae > Allium > Allium sativum. Next base: position 171,711,574 of record CM060912.1, read on the forward strand.
ATATTTTCCACCCTGCACACTCGGTCAAAGTTTGAACTCAAATTTTCAAACTGACTCCCTATTTCTAATTCACTATTTTATGGAAATATTCTATTTCAATTGTTCAAATTCCTTTGAAATGACCAATTAAAAAATTTAAATTGGCCCGTATTCTCCGGGTTATTACAATCTCCCCCACATAAAACTTTTCGTCCTCGAAAAGGAAACAACAGTAAAGTAGGAAACAAAATGTAAATGCAAAGTATTGTAAAGGTACCTTGCACCGGAGTTAGTCAGAGATATTCACTCTGCATTTGGGGTAAGCTTTTTGAATGCTCTCCTCTGTTTCCTAAGTACAATCTCGTGGATCCCCACTCCATTGCACTTTGACTAAGTGAACCCTTTTGTTCCTCAGCTCCTTGGTTTCTTTGCCAATTATCTTTAGCGGCTCTCTTCTAACTGCCAATTCTGGAGTGATTTCTATATCCTGTTGCGCTGCTTCTTCCACGATCAAGTCTGGATCATGAACGTGCTTTCGAAGTTGAGATACGTGAAATACATCATGCACTCCAGGCAACCAATTAGGCAATTGAACCCTATATGCGAGAGTTCCAATCCGTTCAAGAATAGGAAACGGACCAATGAATTTGGGCGCCATTTTCCCTGTTTTACCAAACCGGATAACTCCTCTCATCGGAGATACTTTCAAATATACATAGTTGCCAACAGCAAATGATATATCCCTTCTTCTCTTATCTGCATAACTCTTTTGTCGACTTTGGGCGGCTAGTAATCGTTTCTTAACGAAATCGACTTTATCTACAACATCGCGAATCATATCTGGCCCCAATACAAGTCTATTACCGGGTTCGACCCAACAAGCAGGGGATCGACACGGTCTACCATACAATGCTTCGAATGGTGACATTGTCAGGCTCGCTTGGTAATTGTTGTTATATGAGAATTCAGCCAAATGTAAATGGCCTTCCCATGATCCGCCAAAATCAAGAATACATGCCTGCAATAAATCTTCAAGAATATGATTCACCCTCTCAGTCTGACCATCTGTCTGAGGATGATATGCGGTGCTCAAGTTCAGTTTCGTTCCCAATTCTGCTTGGAATGCTTCCCAGAATTTACTGGCAAAAATCGGGTCATGATCACTAACGATGCTCATGGGAACTCCGTGCAGTCTAACCATTTCCTTGAAATATACCTGTGCCAGACTCTGAGCAGTCCTATTCGATTTGACAGGTATGAAATGGGCGGTCTTCGTGAATCGATCCACGATCACCCAAATAATGTCATTTCCTTTTCTGGTTCTGGGCAAACCATCTATGAAATTCATAGAAATCTGTTCCCCCTTCCCACCGGGAATTTCCAAAGGTTGCAACAATCCAGCGAGCTTTTGCTGATCGCTTTTAATCTGCTGACAAGTAGTACACTGGCTAACATATAAGGAGATGTCTCGTTTCATAGATCTCCACCAGAAAGTGCGTTTGATATCATTATACATCTTGCTCACCCCCGGATGGATACTAAGCTTGGCTTTGGGACATTCATCCAATACTTCTCTTCGAAGTTCTGCAATGTTTGGCACACAGATTCGGCCTTTCAACCTTAGGATTCCCTCGTCATCTATCTGAAAACTCAAGGTCTCGCTTTCTGTATTCTTTCTTTGATTCTTTGAATGAAGTGATCGTCCTTCTGAAGAGCAGATATTTTATCAATCAGTGACGTCATAATGATAAAACTGGCGATTATTACATTCTTTCTACTCAGCGCATCAGCCACAACATTGGCTTTCCCTGGGGTGTACAAAATCTCAAAATCGTACGCCGTAAGAAATTCTAGCCAACGCTGTTGTCTTAGATTCAAGTCCTTCTGGGTGAACAATTACTTCAATGACTGATGATCAGTATACAGTTCGAATTTCTCACCCAAAAGATAGTGCCTCCAGATTTTCAAAGCAAAGACGATGGCTAACAACTCAAGATCATGAGTCACATAATTCTTCTCATGTGGTTTCAGCTGACGGCTAGCATAAGCAATCACTTGACCTCTTTGCATTAACACCGCGCCATGGCCTTCTCTAGATGCGTCAGTCCAGACTTTCAAGTCCTATTTGCCATCTATTATTGTTAACACTGGAGCGGTCGTCAGTTTTAATTTCAGCTCCTGGAAAGCTTCCTCACATACCGGAGTCCAATTGAATCTCGAATGTTTCTTAGTTAATTTCATTAAGGAACTGGATGTCTTCGCGATATCCTTAATGAATTTCCGATAATAACTGGCCAACCTGAGAAAAATTCTGACTTCTGTGGGTGTACGAGGCTGTTTCCAATTCTGAATAGCAGTGATTTTACTGGGATCCACTGAAATTCCTTGCTTTGACACGACGTGGCCAAGAAATTTAACTTCTTCCTGCCAGAATATACATTTAGAAAACTTTGCTTTTAAAACATTTCTTCTCAGAATTTCTAGCACTTGTTCCAAATGTTTTTCGTGCTCGGTTTCTGTCTTAGAGAAGATCAGGATATCATCAATGAAAACTAGAACAAATTTATTCAATACCCCTCTGAATACTATGTTCATTAGATCGACGAAATAGGCCGGAGCATAACATAAGCCGAACGGCATTACTAACCACTCGTAGAATAAGTCCGGACCTCTGAATGCTGTCAGAGGAACACACTCTTCAGCAATACGAAGTTGATGGAAACCTATAGCTAGGTCCATTCTTGAAAATACCTGTGCTCCATTCAATCGGTCCAATAAATCATCAATCCGCGGCAATGGATATTTATTTTTCAATGTCTGCTTATTCAAGTCGCGATAATACACACACAGTCTGAGAGTACCGTCGGACTTCGGAACAAATACCACTGCTTCTCCCCAATCAGAAAAACTAGGCCTGATTAGACCTTTCCATACTAGCTGTCTAGTTTGATTGTCCAACTCTTCTTTCTCCTTCAAGGTCATTCTTCGAATTGCGTGAACCACTGGCCTTGCATTTGGGACTAAAGAGATTTTAAAATCAATTTCTCTTTGCGGTGGTAAGCTAACAACTTCTTCGAACATATCCGCATAGTTCTTGACAACGGGGATTTTTTCTATGTCAACGGGGATATTCTCTGTAACGACAGGAACAGGTTCTATTAGAGCAGGCGAGATATCTAATGCTGCCCAGAAGTCCCTTCTATCAGAATTCGGGCCTGCACAGGGAATTACAATATTGGCGAGCTTCGTTTTAACTTGACAACCCTTTCTGCACATTTAACCTCATATTCGTATTTGGTCAACCAATCCAATCCTAAGATGAGATCGAATTCGGTAAAATCCATGACGAATGAGATATAAGGAAACCGATAATGAGAAAAGGAAACAGGTACCCCACAAATCCAACTAAGATTGAGGGAACCCCCAACCGGATTCTGGACAGAGATGGGTTCTTTGAGCTTTTTCAATTTCAAATCTAATTTCTTAACCGCATCCTTTGCAATAAAGCTTCTCGATGCGCCTGTGTCAAACAGTACTTTAACGGGAATGTTTTTGACAGTAAGCGTGCCTTCTAAAACATCCGACCTTTCCTGACTAGACGAGGATGTAGGAACTTCTGCCACTTTATTTACTTGTACTATTTCAGGTTTCATCGATATCTGGCAAGCCTTGGAAAGATGATCAGCCTGATGGCATTGACTGCATGTTCGGTTTTCTTGAAATCCCTTCTTGGATTGAAGTCCCCCCTTTAATCTCTTCCTTAAGGGTCCACAGTTTATCGCCAAATGCCCTTTCCGATTACAGTTAGAGCAGGTGGCAGTTGTTACTGGCACCTTCTCAGATTTAGCCTTCTTTCGATTGACTATAGGTTTCTCTCTGGCCCCAGACGTCATACTGGCCTCAGGTTTTGTACTTGTCTCTGGGCTATCAGTTTCAGATCTCCTTTTTCTACTAGTACTAACTTCCTCTTCGTCGACAAAAAGGCCTCGCCTATCAAGATCTTCATATTGATAAGCCATGTATATCGTTTCAGAAAAAGGAAGCTTCACATGGCCCATCACACTATTCTGGTATTTCCTCTGAAGACCATTAATAAATCTCAGATTCTTCCTCCTTGGATCGCGTATTAGATGAGGGGCGAAGTGAGAAAGTTCATTGAATTTCTTATGATATTCTGGGATATTCATATCTCCTTGTATCAAATACTAGAATTCATCACATAACCGCTCAGTTACTTCTGGAGGAATAATTTTTTTATTGAAAAGTTGTTTGAACATATCCCAGGTGATATCACTTTCTGGATTACCTTTAATGATTGTTTCCCACCAGATTAAAGCTTCTTCCTTGAGTGCCCAAGATGCCACTAATCTTTTCTGGTCATCTCTCAGTTGGAAACTTTCAAAAATTCTTTCAGCAGAACTCATCCAAGCTTAAGTTTTAATAATAGATTCATTGCCCGTGAATGGTACTCCTACCAGATTTCGATATCTTTTAAATAGAGCTTCTATATCCGATCCTGGCTGAGGGAGCACAACTGGCTCATTAATTTGTTGAACCATAGGATTATTTCTTCTGCTTCTGCCACTCATTTTCTATGTCCACAAATAGGTGACAAAGAGTTAGGCCAACAGAAAAAGTGATTTTGAAACATAGAGACCTATACTTGCATGTAAATGTGTCTATCGAAGTGTATTTCATTCTGTTATACTCATACTAGGATATTACTGATCCTATCTGTAATGAGTTACTCATTCTAGAACACTACTGGCTCTATTTCTGACGAGTTCGTTCATATGTTATATTCCAGGCTTAACCAAAGCTCTGATACCACGTTTGTGACGACCCCATTCCCGATAAGACGGTGGCAAGAGTAATCTTTGGAACACATAAACAGGTAATAACAGGACAGAAATAAATAAATACACCCGATAATGCACAATAGAATACACTGGATAAATATAATCATCAGAGTTACACAGTATGTAGGATCATACTTAGTACAAAATACAGTTCAACTATACATAAATGTCTACTACGGAAAAGAAAACATAATATGTTCTACAGGAACTGAACAGCATAAAAAGAGATAAATGATAGAATCCATCTTCAGCTCCAGCTATCCAAGAAAGAGCCTGCTAAAACCTGAATATAAGGCTGCCCGTGTAGAAATAGGGGCACCCGAGTTTCAAGTGAAACAAACTACGAGTCAGTCATGGGGCTGGTATGAGAAATCTACTCAACACATTTTTAAATATGGCTAATCACAGGACCACGCCACTTTCGCGGAACGGGTTCACTCCATTGGATTTCCAGTGCTTTAAAACAAATAGATCTTTTCAAAACATCGCAATGCTTTTTTATAAAAATGAAGCCATTATAAGACTCAGTTCCCATCACACAATGCAACACACACCCGAGGATAGAGTTTTACCTTATAATGGCCAAAATATGCTTGATACGAGCAAAACAAATCATTTGATATTATTGCTAGTGTATATATGTTTCAAAAACAATTTCAATCATAACTATCAATCATAGACGGCATGGGTACCATATATCATGTCGCCATATGTACATATATACAATCAAAACCGCACGGTGTCGTATTTGAAAATTGGATTTTCGTCATGAGCCGAGGCAAAAGATAGTCCTCACCGAATTCGAGACGCTCTAGCCCGTGTCTCAGGATCAGAGCTCGAGTGACCCTTAGGAGCCACAGGGCCGGTCCACCGATGTGGATTAAAATGCTCGAACACTGCGTTTCTTCGCCCTTTGGGGCGTTAATGAGCCTAATGACTCCATCGGTCCCGGATCGACCGATATATCCGAGGCGCCTCGCAACAGCAACAACCACACAGGTGAAAAGTATATAAATGTCAGGGTTGGTAGGTCACTGACACCACCCTAGCTAGAAAGAAACGCAAGTCCTCCCTGGATCCTTCTCCCATTTCTGGTCCATCCCGAGGTGTGAGGCTCGCGAATTCACGTTATACACAAAGTTATGCCACACAGGCTGTGCTTTGATCATCAACCACAAGACTTTGCTTTTCAACAGAAGCCTTGATCATCTATCACTTAGGCGTGCCACACAGGAAATTCACCCCGTGCGATTGATTTCTATCGACATATAACCTCTGGGCTCGTACGTCTCAGAGAAGGGCGTTAAGCAAGAGAATAAATTCTCCGCCGCCAAACAGATATATATATATATATATAATAGAGATCAATCAGCACAGAACAAAATCCAATGTCAGACACACAGTCCATTTACACGTTCGTTCTGGGTCTGAACGAAACCGGAGGCACTCAATACCTCGCATATCCGTACAATCAACAAGTACGTCCGGGTGGCTACTACTTCAACCCCGTCAAGGTAGCTACTCCTATCATGAGCATCAGTAGCACCCCTCCATTCGACGTGAAGATTATCGGTCTTGCACCGCCTTCATATCTTCGATCTTCAATCGTCGGTCAATTATTTGAAATGAGTATTAACTCGGCCTTTTCAAATAACTCACGTATATTTAGAATTTCAAATCAATTTATTTCAATGGTTAAATCATTCGACAACACCAATTTTGTTCTTTAACGTAATTTCCACACCAAACACATTCAACCATCAAATATCAAATAAATCGAGCAAATTCAGTTTATTTCCATTCCATATCGTTTATAATATTTTATCACGATTTATCGTTATTTTTATTTATTTAAAAATAGCCAACCCATCCAAACAATGCTTCAGGCCATAACGCGGCCGTGGCGCTGTTTTTCTCTAGATTTGATTTACACATATCTGAAAATCTAACCGTTGGATCCTCACAAAATTTATATCATTAAAAAGATCTTTTCAAAACGAATCCAACGGTTTCAGTTTTGGGAAAATCCGACGCTCGGATCTCCCACACTAATCATTTGAAGTTATGATTTCAAAATACGAACTGCGGCGTCGTTATTCGATTTAATTTAATTAATTATATATATATATATATATATATATAATCGATTCTGGCGTTGTTTTTCTCCAGGTTTGAATTAAACATTCCAGACAATCCAACCGTTGGATCTTTACAAAGTTGGTGCCGTTGGAAAGATATTTCCAAGGCGAACCCAACGGTTGTGGTTTCGGGAAAATCCAATGGTCGAATTTCCCAAACTAGTCATTTGAAATCACTGTTACAAAACACGAACTGCACGGCCACGTTTCGTTTTAATTTTATTTATATTTATATAAATATAGTTCATTTAAAAATTCCTATATCGTTTTCACTTCAATTATTTCACTAACGCCTTTAAATTTTGGAAAATTTCGCCATAACCTCCTTTGTACGGGAGGGGCTGGGAAAATTCTCAAATAGCCACACGGGCGTCTCATGTCAAAAAGAAAAAGAAAAAGAAAAAGCCAAGCGGCTAGCCAACAGGCTCATAAAATCATCACCCAAACAAAACAGTAAATGTGTACCTATTTGTCGGGCACAAAATTTTATTCCTCTTCTCTAGCCCCTTTTGCTATAACTTGTTCAATAAATATGCATGTACATATATACAATTTTTATCACTTATCATTTTCCATTCAACTTCATATTTGATTTATTTTGGTTTAAAAACACCATTCATTCTAATGTTGCATGCATAGGCTAAAATCACATCATTAGCTAATTAACGTTTATTTCAACTCATGCATATTTATTTGAACAAGTGGCTATTTTTAAAACTTCACATTTCAAAGATGATAATTTTGGCGAACTAAAATACATTTCAACACATGACTATTTTATTTAGTTCCTATGCATCTTAAAAAAAAAAATATTTCATTCACAAATATTTATTTCAACGTCCGCATATCTTTAGCATATCACATATATGATAAAAATGATATTTTTATCATTTAAAATATTTATTCGACAAATGGATGTTTTCAACACTTCATAGTTTCAAAAAAAATGTAATTTTTATTGTTCAATCTTTTTATTCAACACATGAATTTTTCCACTACACACACTTCTCAACACATGAGCATTTCCACACATGGATATTTTATTTATATTGTTCATATTAGAAAGATGGAATTTTTATTGTTGAAACTATTTGTATATAAGGCGAATATTTTTCATACTTCATATATATTATAAAAAAAAGGTGATTTTTATTGTTCAAACACTTCATTTATTCACAAATGAATTTAATTTTCACACATCACTTTTCAACACATGAACAATTCCACACATCGATATAGTTTCAGCATATGGCTTTAATTTCAACGCATGAAGATAATTTCAACATATGAAAATAATTCTAACACATAAAGATTATTCAAAATTTCGGCAGCATAACGGCAGGGTAGTTAAAACCGGCACCGTCCCTAGTACGGCTCCTCGCTCTACCTTAAAACCTCGTGGTTTTTTACAATGGGGATTCATGCATCTAATTCGCACACAGGCGGCATGTTTTATTTTTATTTCCACAAATATTTCCAATTCATTTCAATCACCAATGGGTATTTTTCAACCACAACCAAACAATATCAACCACAAACAATTATTCAACCATTCGTATTTTTCATCCAATATTTCACACCAATTCACAACAATAAATATCGTCCATGGTTTGTGGACGAGGGGAGTATATATATATATATATATATATATATATATATATATATATATATATATATATTATTGCTATATTTCTGTAACACCCCGTAAATCAGTTAATACTAATATTCACAAATGAAAGAATAATTAATTTCAAATATAAGAATATTGGGAAACGGGCTGCGCCATTGTGTTCGTCTCGGAAAAATACGCGAAATAGAGTCCGAAATTTTGTAAATCGGAGTTCGTATGACCGAGATATGGCCTCGAGAAGTTTCACGAAAAATTCAAATTTTAAAACAGATTTAAAAAACACAGAAATGGAGGCAGGCGGGAAAACTCCCGCCCAGACCCAGGGGGTCGACTGGGGAGTCGACCTCCCCCCAGGTCGACTGGGGAGTCGACCCTAGGGTCGACCTGGGAGTCGACCTCCCTGGTGGAGCCCAGGTGACCTGGGTGCATCTGGTTGGGTTTTCGGGCTGTGTTTTGAAGGCTGGACGAAATCTAATGGCTCTAATCTATTCTAGGGTAAATCTAATGGCCTAAATGCATCCTAACATCTATAAATAAGTGGGTAGACTCTAAACCTAAATTACTTGAAAAATTGGAGATCTACCGACATGCCGTTGCCATGGAGTTCAGCGTAGCCGTCACAAACTAAAGAAGAAGGAGAAAGCCTAGCCTACAACTAAATATACTCAACAAATAAATTAAATCAAAGACTCTTTCTATTTCTCTTCTTAAAATTGTGAGTATGCTGATTCTCACAATGTTATTATAAAATAATTCAATTAAGTTATGAATGGATCACAAGAAAGTGATGTGAATTGTAATTGTAAATTCTATATTGTGGATCTCTTGTTATGTTATTATGTTGTCATATGTTGTAAATTATATGTTGTAAATTCTCCTATGCTATGCCATGCTATGATGAAAATCATGCTATGCTATGTTATGCTATCATGCTATGCTATGTGTAAATCATGCTATGTTATGTCATAAATCTTATATATGTTGTAGATCTCATGTTAACACATATGTTGAAATCCATATGTTATATGATAATGATATCATGTTAAGTTGTGTTGAATCGTACAAGTTGTAAAATCATGATGTTGTTATTTATGTGAATTGGATCATGTTTAAAGTTTATGTTTTTTTTTAAAATTAAATGGATCATTATTATGGGAATTTGCCTATTAGGTTAGGTGTACCCATATACATGAATCCACAATTTAAATTGGATCTTGAATATGGGAATTTGCCTATTAAGTTAGGTGTACCCATATGCATGAATCTATGACTAAATGAATTTTTATTATGGGAATATGCCTATTGAGTTAGGTGTACCCATATAAACCCATATTGTTAGATTAGATGATGTTGATTCACACATGTCCTATACAAGTTTATGAAATTTGATCAAAATCATATTATGTGAATTATGAATAAGTTGACACCCTTAGATCCATGACATGTATAACCTTATGCAAGTTTCACCCCTTGTTATGATTTATTTAGTCACATATATATGTTGTTGTTGTGAATATTTTCTTTTATGCTATGAGTTAGACTAATCGGGTCTAGCATACATTTTGCGAATAAACGTTCAAACGTGGGGTAGGGGTGATATTAGGAATTAATAAATTGGGGTGCAATTGATATGATTTTGCATGCCTTAAATGGATGTCCATAATTGAGTCAATTATGGACATTGCTAAATTTGGAATTAATTAATAATTCAAATAGGGAATTATTAAAATTGGGGAAAGTGGATTATTAATAATAATCAATGCTTAGGACACGAGGTTGGACCCGTTTGTGACGTAAACCTGCCCGGACCCGCCCGGCAAATCCAGTAGTCACAAATGTCGGCCCAATGTGAGAGGTGCTAGGCCCAAACTAAAGCATAACAATTGTAAAGACACGAGGTTAGACTCTTTTATGGTATAAGACTGCCCGGACCCGCCCGGCAAATCCAGCTGCCATAAATGCCAGTCTAATGTGAGAGGTCTTTATGAGGTTATGGCCTTAATGAATTAAGAAATACTTAACCAGATAATCATGTAAGGTGGGACATTGGGGTTAAGTAGGTGCCTTGGGTGGCATGAGGAATCTAGTGGTTGCCTTTAGAGGCATTTGAAATACGATTAGACTTAACCAAATACACATGTAAATGAACATGACTAAGTGGGTTAAGTGGATGGACTAATGGGACAAGCTTAGGTGGAATGCTTGTGGGAAATAATGGGGGCCCATTTCAATCAGTATCCCAAAATGTATCTTTGTGGGCTCGACCAAAGTCGAGGACGGGACACGCATACTAGGTTTGACTATAAGAGGCCAAAATAGGGAGCGGTGGCAACGCAAGTCCAACGGGTTTCATATGCGTGTGTGGACCCGGGCTGGTAGGTAAGACGTTGTTGCATCGTGTAGGTATAAGCCGTGCATCTCCGTTATATCGGGTTTCCACTTTAGGGGAATGATACACCCCACTGTGGGGCCAGCACGGGTATCTACAAGTAGGGAGCCGATCGAAAAATGGAAAGTGGGGTACACCTAGTGGAGATAGGGGCAGGGTGCACCTATGTAGTCAGCTAGAAGTACGTAAAGCCATTAAGAAAGTTTCTAAGTGAAGCTAAGTGGGATCAATCTTTAGGGTGACTGGTGTGGTGCAGTATAGTGTTTATCCTTTAGGATTTAGGAGCACCTATAACGTTTCCTTTAGCGATTGTCTATATCCTTAATCTGCTCTTTCATAGACATTTCCTTGTTTTCCAGCTTATGCCTTAGTCCAGTTATTTTGATAATAGTATTGTAGAATTATCATACTCGCCAGACTTTATGTCTGACCCCCTCTTTTCCATCTTTTTTTCTCCCTTCAGGTCCTCAGGTTGGGCCAAGTTCCAGTGGAGTCTGATTGGATTGCTTATCTCTTGGAAAGCTTGGACTGCTGAAGTAAAGTCCAGCTTGTTATCTTTCTTTTTAATGGCTATTTATGTAATAGGATTATGTACTTGTTTTATCAAGATAGATATTGTACTTGACTTTGATTATGGTGTTATGATGTAATCAAACATGTTTTGATTTCTGCTGCAATTGAAATAAAGTTTTTAAATTTCCAAGTACTATTTTATATCTGTCTTGTTGTAATTTTACTGTTCTATATTCACCTAAAACCTCCATAGAAGTTAATGCATTCCCTTTGTGAGTGACATTAATGGACGTGGGGTGTTACACGTGGTATCAGAGCATAAGGTTACCAGAACAGATAAATTTTTTAGAAAAATATTTTTCTAAAGTATTTTTGGAAAAAGTGCTTTCAAAAACATGTTATTTAGAGAGAGTTTTTATGAAAGACATAATCCCAAATAGCCATATCCTTATCTTTATCTTTCGAATTCTCCATTATGAATCTTTCCTTTTTTGTTTCAGCATGGCTGAAGATCTTAATCTCCCAGAAGGTGTGACGGTTCCAGGGTGGTTTAGGAGATATTTGGAGGCTAGGGCCACCACTGCAGGCCCAGCAGATGCTCCTCCACCCCCAGTTGCACCCATTCCTCCTCCTCGTGTTGACACTTTTGCAAAGACGTGCAAGGAATTTAAGGCTATGGGAGGAAAAACTTTTCAAGGGACTAAGACGTTTGTGGAGGCCAGAGACTGGCTTAAGGAGACTGAGGAATTGTGGGATATCTTTGAAGTGGAAGATGGGAGGAAAGTCCGTTTAGCTGCTTGGTTAATGAAGGGAGAGGCCTCGTTTTGGTTGGAGGTCACTAACGGGGAACGTCCAGTTAATTCATGGGCGGATTTCAGATGAAGGTTTGAGGCAAAGTTTCTTTCAAGGGCAGAGGAGAATTTAAATATGGAAAAATTCCTGACATTAAAGCAAGGGAGCTTATCAGTGAAGGAATATGTCAATAAATTTAATCAGTTAGCAAGGTTTGGCTTGGAGTTGGTGAACACGCCAAAGAAGAAAGCTTTGAGGTTCGTTAGAGCCTTGAATGAACCGTTGCAAGGGTTGTCTATGACCCACATCCCTATGGGAGCCACCTTTGAAAGGCTAGTAGAAATGGCACTTATGCTTGAGGATAAGGCAGTTGAAAAGAAAGGGGATCAGAAGAAACCCCAACAGCAAAATAAGAAGGGTGGTAAAAACAATAATGGCAAAGGGAAGAAGAGATGCTTCAATTGTGGGACGCCTGGCCATCTCAGCAAAGATTGTAGAAAGAAAAAGAAGACTGGTTGTTTTCATTATGGAGATGCGGGACATTTGGTGAAGGACTGCACAAAGAAGGGGCAGAGGGCAGGGTCTACCTCAGGAGGACAGGTGCAGGCTCTTATGGCACCAGGGTAGGCAAGGGGGCAAGTTCAGGCTATTGCGGCCCCACCGCTGCAAGAAAGAGGTAGAACAATTTCTGTTGAAAGCTTAGTTTTTCTGTTTGATCATCCTGTCCGTACCTTATTCGATTCTGGCACATCTCATTCGTTTATCTCTGCATCATTAGTTGAATTACTGCACTTGAACAGCAGTTTAGTAGAGGATCCCTTGGTTGTTTCAAATCCAATTGGGGGTTCGGCTCATTTGACCATGATATGTTTGGATTTGAAAATCTCTATACTTAGCGTTGAATTTAGATGTGATGCTTATGTATTGGGCTTCACGGGCTATGGGCTAATTTTAGGAATGGATTGGTTATCTAGAAATGGGGCCATTCTTGATTGTGAAAGGAGAGTAGTTAGGCTTGTGACTCGCCTTGGTAACACTCTCGACATCTTTTGTAATCCCATAGATTCCGTTATGCTGAGTTATCTTGAATCGCTTGATGCGTCTGTAAAGAATCTGCGATCGGTAGAGGTGGTCCGGGAATATCCGGATGTGTTTGTGGAGGTGAAGGGCTTACCTCCAAAGCGGGAGATAGACTTTCGAATTTATCTTGTGGATAATGCTAAACCCGTATCTTTGCCAGTGCGCCACATGGCTCCTCGTGAAAGGAGGGAACTCAATAAGCAAGTGAAGGAGTTGCTTGAGAAGGGGTTCATAAGACATAATATATCGGAGTGGGGTGCTCCAGTAGTATTTGCTACAAAGGCGGATGGGTCCCTTAGACTTTGTGTGGACTATAGAGAACTAAACAAGCTTACTAAAAAGAACCGACACCCACTGCCGAGGATTGACGATCTCTTTGATCAGTTAGTTGGCGCCTCAGTGTTTTCGCAGTTGGACTTAGCCACTGGCTTTCATCAACTGAGAGTGGCTGAGGATAGTATAGATAAGACTGCTTTTAGGACTCCTGACGGATTCTATGAATGGCTAGTGATGCCCTTTGGTTTGACAAACGCCCCCGCATGTTTTGTTGATTTGATGAGTAGGGTGTTTAGGGAGTACCTTAACAAATTCGTGGTAGTCTTTGTGGATGACATCTTAGTCTTTTCTAAGAATGAAGGAGAGCATGCCCTACATCTTAGGGAAGTGTTGGAAACCCTTCGAGCGCATAACCTTAAGGAAAAATTTTCTAAGTGTCACTTCTGGAGGAAAGAAGTACGGTTCTTAGGGCACGTGGTTTCCAAGGAAGGGATAGCAGTGGATCCCGCAAAGGTGGTGGCCATCCAAGATTGGAAGGTCCCTAAAAATGTAACCGAAGTAAGAAGTTTCTTGGGGTTAGCTGGCTATTATAGGAAGTTTATCAAAGACTTCGCAAAAATATCAGCTCCATTAACACGGTTAACGAAGAAGAACCTGGTTTTTACGTGGGACGAAGATTGTGATGATGCGTTCCAACGTTTAAAGAGAGCCTTAACTTCAGCCCCAGTCTTAGTGCTGCCAGACGGGAATAAACCGTTTACCGTCTATACTGATGCTTGTGGGACGGGACTTGGCGCGGTCCTCATGCAAGAGGGAAGAGTAATAGCCTATGGTGGAAGGCAGTTGAGGGTTCATGAAAACAATTACCCTACGCATGACCTTGAGTTAGCCGCAATTGTTTTCGTGCTTAAGTCTTGGCGTCACTATCTTCTTGGTGAGAAATTCGAACTGTTCACTGACCACAAATCATTAAAATATTTATTCTCTCAGAAGGATTTGAATTTAAGGCAACAACGGTGGATGGAATTCTTAGCCTCCTACGATTTTGAAATAGCATATACCCCGGGCAAGGGTAACGTGGTAGCAGAAGCCTTAAGTAGGAAAAGGTTGTCCTTGAGTCCGTTGTTTGTTGAACGACGAAGCTTAGAATTCATCTCCATGTTTGACTTTAGACCCTCTGTTGACCTAGTACCTGGTTTGTTAGCATCCTTGGAGGTTAGACCTATACTTCTAGGACGAGTTGGTGAGGCACAGCAAGACGACCCACAGTTGGTTGAGATAGTAGAAAAGCTCAAAGGAGGGGAGTCGTCTAGCCATCTTCGTAGGTATATCCTAGACGATAAGGGTTGGTTACGAAGGGATAATAGACTTTGTGTACCACAAGACGAAGACTTAAGGAAGGCCATTCTTGATGATGCCCATCTCTCAAAGATGACCATTCATCCCGTGGGGACAAGATGTACAAAGATATGAAGCGGGTTTTCTTTTGGGCAGGTATGAAAAAGGATGTGGCCGAGTACGTCGCTAGATGCTTGGTGTGCCAACGAGTAAAAGAGGAACAAAAGAAACCCGGTGGGTTGCTTCACCCATTGGAAGTTCCACTATGGAAATGGGAAAGCGTCTCAATGGATTTTGTGGATGGATTACCAAGAACAAGGAAGGGTAATACGGGGATTTGGGTTATAGTAGATAGACTTACTAAGAGCGCCCATTTTATTCCCGTGAAAAGTAAGAGGACTGCGCCGTGGTTGGCTTCTGTATACATTAAAGAGAAAGTTCGTTTGCACGGTATTCCTTCTAGTATAGTAAGCGACCGTGATCCCATCTTCACTAGCGAATTTTGGAAGAGTTTACAAGAGGCGGTAGGGACTCAGCTATGTTTGAGCACCGCATATCATCCTCAGACGGACGGCCAGACCGAGAGGGTGAATCGTATTCTAGAGGATCTTTTAAGGCTTTGTATCCCAGACTTTGGGGGTACATGGGAAGAGCACCTTCCGTTGGTAGAATTCGCATATAATAATAGCTTTCAGTCTAGTATTGGCATGGCACGTTTCGAAGCTCTTTATGGAAGGCCTTGCCGTTCGCCTACATGTTGGTGGGAATCTACCGATAAAATCCTACTTGGGCCCGATATGGTGAGGGAAACCTCGGAGAAGATTGATTTGATTCGAAGGAGGATGAAAGCAGCACAAGATAGGCAGAAATCGTATGCTGATAAGAGGAGGAAAGATCTTGAGTTTGACATTGGGGACATGGTTTTTATCAAAGTATCTCCGTTACGGAATGTTGTTCGCTTTGGGTCCGTTGGGAAATTAGCGCCAAGGTTTGTAGGGCCGTTTCCTATAAAAGACAGGATTGGGATGATGGCGTATAGGGTGGAGTTGCCTGAGAGACTTAGTGGAGTACACGACGTATTCCATGTATCACATTTGAGGAAGTGTTTGCACTGGACCGCGGAGGTGGTAGAGCCGAGCTTGCTTAAAGAGGTGGAAATAGAGCGTGATGCAACAATTAGACGAGCTCCTACATGCATTCTTGGGTCTGAGATCAAAAAGTTGAGGAATCGACAGGTCAGACTAGTTAAAGTGCAATGGGGAGATGATGAGAGCAACGCTACTTGGGAGACAGAAGAGAAGATGCGTTCGTTGTACCCTTTTCTTTTTGAGGGTATGTCTTTTAATTTCTCCTTTATCGCTTAGCTTATCTTATCTTATCTTTAGTATGTCCTCTCATTAGTATCTTTGACCTTTAGTTAGGATAATCCTATGATTGAAACATGTGTTTGAGACATGTTATGTATGATGGATGCAAAATGGATGCCAGTGTTTGCTAGTGGTTGCTCGTGGATGCATATATACACACACTTTAGGCACTAGATCGGCTCAGTCACTACATATTGCATATTGCATAAATGAATGTATTTAGTATAATGGATGTATAATGGTTGTACCATCATATAGATGCTGCACTCGGTTGAATGGATGTGCACGCATATAGAAGTAGTATGTAAGCAATTAGGATCTTTTGCCTACATAATGGATGCATGGCACTATCATGAATTGCATCAAGGAGGTCAACTGAATCAGTGGACCGCCTGATTTTGCATTAGATACGGACATATACACACACTATGCATTTAAACATAAAAGCATTAGAAGTCTATAAGGACAGTGGATGCCAGTGTTTGATGATTGAGTAGATGTTCGATTGGATGTTAGGCTAAACATTCTTCTTGACTTGAAGATTTCGGGGTCGAAATCCTTTAAGGAGGGGAGAATGTAACACCCCGTAAATCAGTTAATACTAATATTCAGAAATGAAAGAATAATTAATTTCAAATAAAATAATATTGGGAAACGGGCTGTGCCATTGTGTTCATCTCGGAAAAATACGCGAAATAGAGTCCGAAATTTTGTAAATCGGAGTTCGTATGACCGAGATATGGCCTCGAGAAGTTTCATGAAAAATTCAAATTTTAAAACAGATTTCAAAAACACAGAAATGGAGGCAGGCGGGAAAACTCCCGCCCAGACCCAGGGGGTCGACCTGGGGGTCAACTGGGGAGTCGACCTCCCCCCAGGTCGACTGGGGAGTCGACCCTAGGGTCGACCTGGGAGTCGACCTCCCTGGTCGAGCCCAGGTGACCTGGGTGCATCTGGTTGGGTTTTCGGGCTGTGTTTTGAAGGCTGGACGAAATCTAATGGCTCTAATCTATTCTAGAGTAAATCTAATGGCCTAAATGCATCCTAACATCTATAAATAAGTGGGTAGACTCTAACCCTAAATTACTTGAAAAATTGGAGAGCTACCGACATGCCGTTGCCATGGAGTTCAGCATAGCCGTCACAAACTAAAGAAGAAGGAGAAAGCCTAGCCTACAACTAAATCTACTCAACAAATAAATTAAATCAAAGACTCTTTCTATTTCTCTTCTTAAAATTGTGAGTATGCTGATTCTCACAATGTTATTATAAAATAATTCGATTAAGTTATGAATGGATCGCAAGAAAGTGATGTGAATTGTAATTGTAGATTCTATATTGTGGATCTCTTGTTATGTTATTATGTTGTCATATGTTGTAAATTATATGTTGTAAATTCTCCTATGCTATGCCATGCTATGATGAAAATCATGCCATGCTATGTTATGCTATCATGCTATGCTATGTGTAAATCATGCTATGTTATGTCATAAATCTTATATATGTTGTAGATCTCATGTTAACACATATGTTGAAATCCATATGTTATATGATAATGATATCATGTTAAGTTGTGTTGAATCGTACAAGTTGTAAAATCATGATGTTGTTATTTATGTGAATTGGATCATGTTTAAAGTTTATGTTTTTTTTAAAATTAAATGGATCATGATTATGGGAATTTGCCTATTAGGTTAGGTGTACCCATATACATGAATCCACAATTTAAATTGGATCTTGAATATGGGAATTTGCCTATTAAGTTAGGTGTACCCATATGCATGAATCTATGACTAAATGAATTTTTATTATGGGAATTTGCCTATTGAGTTAGGTGTACCCATATAAACCCATATTGTTAGATTAGATGATGTTGATTCACACATGTCCTATACAAGTTTATGAAATTTGATCAAAATCATATTATGTGAATTATGAATAAGTTGACACCCTTAGATCCATGACATGTATAACCTTATGCAAGTTTCACCCCTTGTTATGATTTATTTAGTCAAATATATATGTTGTTGTTGTGAATATTTTCTTTTACGCTATGAGTTAGACTAATCGGGTCTAGCATACATTTTGCGAATAAACGTTCAAACGTGGGGTAGGGCTGATATTTGGAATTAATAAATTGGGGTGCAATAGATATGATTTTGCATGCCTTAAATGGATGTCCATAATTGAGTCAATTATGGACATTGCTAAATTTGGAATTAATTAATAATTCAAATAGGGAATTATTAAAATTGGGGAAAGTGGATTATTAATAATAATCAATGCTTAGGGCACGAGGTTGGACCCGTTTGTGTCGTAAACCTGCCCGGACCCGCCCGGCAAATCCAGTAGTAACAAATGTCGGCCCAATGTGAGAGGTCCTAGGCCCAAACTAAAGCATAACAATTGTAAAGACACGAGGTTAGACTCTTTTATGGTATAAGACTGCCCGGACCCGCCCGACAAATCCAGCTGCCATAAATGCCAGTCTAATGTGAGAGGTCTTTATGAGGTTATGGCCTTAATGAATTAAGAAATACTTAACCAGATAATCATGTAAGGTGGGACATGGGGGTTAAGTAGGTGCCTTGGGTGGCATGAGGAATCTAGTGGTTTCCTTTAGAGGCATTTGAAATACGATTACACTTAACCAAATACACATGTAAATGGACATGACTAAGTGGGTTAAGTGGATGGACTAATGGGACAAGATTAGGTGGAATGCTTGTGGGAAATAATGGGGGCCCATTTCAACCAGTATCCCAAGACGTATCTTTGTGGGCTCGACCCAAGTCGAGGACGGGACACGCATCCTGGGTTTGACTATAAGAGGCCAAAACAGGGAGCGGTGGCAACGCAAGTCCAACGGGTTTCATATGCGTGTGTGGACCCGGGCTGGTAGGTAAGACGTTGTTGCATCGTGTAGGTATAAGCCGTGCATCTCCGTTATATCGGGTTGCCACTTTAGGGGAATGATACACCCCACTGTGGGGCCAGCACGGGTATCTACGAGTAGGGAGCCGATCGAAAAATGGAAAGTGGGGTACACCTAGTGGAGATAGGGGCAGGCGGCACCTATGTAGTCAGCTAGGAGTACGTAAAGCCATTAAGAAAGTTTCTAAGTGAAGCTAAGTGGGATCAATCTTTAGGGTGACTGGTGTGGTGCAGTATAGTGTTTATCCTTTAGTATTTAGGAGCGCCTATAACGTTTCCTTTAGCGATTGTCTATATCCTTAATCTGCTCTTTCATAGACATTTCCTTGTTTTCCAGCTTATGCCTTAGTCCAGTTATTTTGATAATAGTATTGTAGAATTATCATGCTCGCCAGACTTTATGTCTGACCCCCTCTTTTCCATCTTTTTTTCTCCCTTCAGGTCCTCAGGTTGGGCCAAGTTCCAGTGGAGTCTGATTGGATTGCTTATCTCTTGGAAAGCTTGGACTGCTGAAGTAAAGTCCAGCTTGTTATCTTTCTTTTTAATGGCTATTTATGTAATGGGATTATGTACTTGTTTTATAAAGATAGATATTGTACTTGACTTTGATTATGGTGTTATGATGTAATCAAACATGTTTTGACTTCTGCTGCAATTGAAATAAAGTTTTTAAATTTCCAAGCACTATTTTATATCTGTCTTGTTGTAATTTTACTGTTCTATATTCACCTAAAACCTCCATAGAAGTTAATGCATTCCCTTTGTGAGTGACATTAATGGACGTGGGGTGTTACAATTTCACTTGAATTTCAACATATATATCGATTATTCTATGCATGTATAATTCATACTTCGCTTATACAGCTTACACTACGCATGTATATGAGGTATACAACACGTGTGTAATTTATATTTCTCTTATATAATTTATACACGACATTTTCCATTCAAATTCAATTAATTTAGATTTCTCACATTGGTTTGCGGAGTGCTAAAAATCGTAGATGACTCAGAAAAATCCGCGGCTTCTTCTATGTGGTAGAGAGCTTCCTTGCGGTCCCGTTGTTTCCTGTTTCATCGAATTTCGTCAACACACCAAAAAGATAAGATTTTTCAAAGTGCAGACATCAAAAATGACTCACATTTCTGTTTGGTTCGAAACTAGGGTTGAGGTTTTCGCGAAATCTGTGGCACGTGGGGACGATCGGGGGTGCTGACGTGGAAGAGCTTCGAGCGGCGGTCCTGTCGGCGGTGGTGAGGTGCAGCTCGGTGGTCGGATCTGGTCGGGGCGGCGATGGGAAGTCGACGACTTCCTGGGCTCGATTCAGGCGGAGGAGGCGTCGAGGGAGGAGGTTCTGGGGTCGGATTTGAAGAGGAGGCGGAGCTCCGTCGAGGGGTGGTGGTGGTACAGCGGAAATCGCCTGTGGCGGCGGCGATTTGAGGGAGAAGCGGGGATCGGGTTTTCGCCGTTGAAGTCGAGGGTTACGGGGTTTTTTATTTTATTTTTTTATGAAAGAAAAATTCTGATTGGCCGATATATATATTATATTTTTAAATAGTGTTTTCTCAAACGAACTCCTTTTCCTGTCCAACGACTATCGTTCCTAGCTAAATACCCCCATTCCGGACACAATGTGATATGTTTCGTTGGCCAATTCGACTGTTACAGTCAGTTTTTTTCCAAATTAAAGTATAAAACATTTAATTATTAACTTTGAACGTGCATTTCAATTTGCCAGGGCCACAAACTGATTCGAAAAATTCCAGGAAAATAAATCTAGCTATGTTTTGACGCTACAGTCCCAACAAAACTAGTTTCGTCGAATTCTGAGATCGTTTGAAAAATGGCCATTTTCTGGTCGATCCAATTTAACAGAAATTGACCAAACACATTTTCTTTTGCCACGCTCACATACTAGCTTCAAAAATTATGAAATTTGAAACCTAGCAATAATTTGACATCCCGGACCCAACAAAAGTGGTTTCGTCGAATTCCGAGGTCGTGTGCAAAATATCAATTTTCCAGGACTATATATTCTATATATCGACCTTTCTGAAAATTCATTCGGCCATAACTTTTGATTCTCGTTGTGAAACTTCGATTTTTCAGATTCGTTAGAAAGGTATTGATAAACAGATTTAAATATTTTTTGTTTCACTAAAATCCGTTATATTTTATACCCTGCACAGTCAGTCAAAGTTTGAATTCAAATTTTCAAACTGACTCCCTATTTCTAATTCACTATTTTATGGAAATATTCTATTTCAATTGTTCAAATTCCTTTGAAATGACCAATTTAAAAATTTTAAATTGGCCCGTATTCTCCGGGTTATTACATTAAGTGTTTTCATTCAAATTCGTGACTTAACCCTATCCAAATCATGTATCAAGTTGGTTAAGTGTGTTCAAGCAGTTCATGACTTAACCCTATCAAATCATCGTGTCAAGTAGGTTAAGTATATTCAAGTGGTTCATGACTTAACCCTATCATGTGGCATTAATTCATTGGTGCACGCCAACCTCTCACATTAGACTAACTGTTGTGGTTACTGGATTTACCGGGCGGTTTCAGGAAGATTTACAGCACAACATAGTCTAACCTCGGGTTTTATGTGCGATATGACCAACTACCCACATTGGATCCTATTGTTTGCAGCCACTGGATTTGTCGGGCGGTTCCGGGCAGATTTACACTACAAACTCAACCCAACCTCGAGTTGGCCATTTTCAAGTTTATCTAATTGTCATGCCCACGTTCAAGTTTTCTTGTCTAGATTCATGTCCAGTTTTCAGGTCATATTCCATGTCAAATCGTGTCAAGTTCATGTCCATATTCAGGTTCAAGTCATAACAACGTTCATGTTCAAGTTTAAAGCTAATTCATGTTTTACCTAGTCTACCCCAAATCGTATTCCCATCGCACGTAAGCTCGAATTGATACAAATAAATCTTATTAAGGAATAACATAAAAAGGACGGGTATTAGGTGGCAAAAGTGATTACTTGCATAACATGGTATGACTTGGGATAAAGGAATATAACATTACTGGCATATGGAATATTGGAATTTAACATAAAGATTCCAAAACAAAATAAGGTACTAGTCAAGATAACAGTTGTCACAAGGTGATAGTATAATCATAGTGACGATTGACATAAGATGATAGCATAATCATGGTAACGATTGACATAAGATGATAACATAATCATGGTAACGATTGACATAAGGTGATAGTCATAAACTTGTGACTAATAGCGGGTTCAACATGATAATATGAGGAGGTTTTCTTTTTGATTTACAACATGAATAGGCCCCAAATGAATGTCATAGTAATATCCAAGAGTCAAGATCCAAGGTAAACAATAATGGATGTAAAACAGTCATCATACATTTGTCCAATTTCAATTTACATCATATTCATATTACATTTACAGTTTAAATCTAAAAATAACTAAGGCTTACAGATCATGGTTCGAGAATTAGAAAAAGAGAGTCGATAGCTGAGTCTCTAAATGCTTAGTCAGGTCCTAATAGAAATCCCCAAATCAGCAATTCTCTTAACGCAGTCTCAACGTAGAAGAAGCAGTCCTTTTCTCAAACTTTTCAATCAGAATCAGAGCAGCATATGGTCAGAGAGAATTTTGTGTAGAGAGACTGGTGTTAGGGGCGGTATTTATCGGGGCAGGTCAACGAATGTGGACAGAAACGAGGCCAGGAACATCAAAATGAATCCAGCTTCAAAAGTGGACTCGGACACCAGGTCGACCCCCAGGTCGACTCTATGGTCGACCTGGTCCTCGGTAGGTCGACTACATAGTCGACCCCCAGGTCGACCTGGTCCTGGGCAGGAAATTTCCCGCCCAGTCCATTCTGAGGTTTGAAATTCGAATTTTGAATTCGAATTGAGCTGTTTTGAATTTGAAAACTTCTGAAAACTTCGAATGGTCATAACTTGGTCATACGGACTCCGATCTTTGAAAACTTGGACTCTTTTCCAAGCAGAATTTCGAGACGAACGCAATGGCGCAACCTGTTTCCCTTGATTCTTATTTTAAAAATTAATTCTGCCTTGATTTATGGTAATTACATGGTATAAAAACACGGGTTGTTACAATGATACTTAAAAAAATCATGCAAAGGTGAGTTTTAGCTAAAGATTTAATTTTATGTTGGTAATTATAGACTAGCTTCATGTAATGACCTAGGAATTTTTGGCCCCGGAAATCGACATAAATACATTTACCGTAACTCATGCCGATCTTCCAAACACCGAAAACACTGGAAGTTATTAGAAAGAATTTAGAGGGTGGGATAAGAAAGAAAGAAATATTAGAATAGAAGAAGAAGAAGAACCAACACAACACAGAGTCTCACTTCGCAACTGTAACACCCCATGTCCATTAATGTCACTCACAAAGGGAATGTATCAATGTCCATGAAGCGTTATTGTTGTATAGAACAGATAAATTACAAGAATAAATAAATAAAACGAAACAGCGGAAGATAAAACTTATTTCATAGCATCATAACTCAAAATAAGCTTACGTAAGTAGTTTCTAAAACTATTACAACAGGATCAATAGTCTTTTCCAAAAACTTCAAAGTACATAAAGAAGCAAATACTTAAATAACATAAATGCATAAATCCCCACTGAGCATAAGCAAATCCATAAAGATGAGAGAGTCCAAAGCGACACATCTACTCTTTTCAAGCAACTGAAAGAAATCGGCACTAAGCTGTAGTATTCCCTTCTTGCAAACCTGAGGGGGAAAAGGGAAGAAAAGAGGTGGAAACAAGGGGGTCAGACATAAAGTCTGGCGAGTGCAATAACTTTAACAATATAATCATTATGTAACTAGGATAAGGCATAAGCTGGAAAATAAGGAAATGACTGTGAACAATTGGGTATGACAGAGCAAACAAGGAAATAAGACGAACAAAGATAACATTAAAGGCGCCCCTAATCACTATAGGATAATTACTATACTGCACCACCACTAGTCACCCTAAAGGTTGATCCCGCCTACAGAACTTAATACTACTAATGGTAGTTTTGTGCACCCCTAGCTACCTCCATAGGTGCCATCTGCCCCTATCTCCACTAGGTGTACCCACTACCCCTATTCGATCGTCTCCCTAACTCGTTGATACCCGTGCTGGCTCCACAGTGGGCTGTATCACTCCCCGAAGTGGCAACTCGATACTACCGAAAATGCACCGCTTATATCTACACCATGCAACAACGTCTTACCTACCAGCCCGGGCCCACACACGCATATGAACCTGTTGGACTTGCGTTGCCATCGCTGACCCATTTTGACCTCTTACAATCAAATCCAGTACGCGTGTCCCGTCCTCGACTTGGGTCGAGCCCACAAAGATACTTAATGGGTTACGGGTTTGAAAAGGGCCCCCATGCATGACACAAGCTTTCCACCTATGCTTGGTTCCCTCTAAGGTTTTTTCCCCACTTAACCCCGTTCTTATTCATGTCTTATTCCATGTTTTAATCTTGGTTAAGTGCATTTAATCGTATTTCAAATGCCACCCAAGGCACCCACTAAATTCCATATGTCACCCAAGGCACCCACTTAACCCCCTCATGTCCTACTACATGTTTATATGGTTAAGTGTTTCTTAATTCATTAAGACCGTAACCTTGTAAAGACCTACCACATTAGACTGGCATTTGTGGCAGTAGGATTTGCCGTGCGGGTCCGGGCAGTCTTACACCACAAACGAGTCTAACCTCGTGTCTTTACAACTGTTACGCATTTAATTCATGCCTTTGACCTCTCATATTAGACTGGCATTTGTGGCAGCTGGATTTGCCGGGCGGGTTCGGGCAGTCTTACAACAAAAAAGAGTTTAACCTCGCGTCTTAGGCGGTTTATTATTACTGTAATAGCCCGGATTTCGCCCGACCCGATCGATCGCAAAATCGACTAAGAATGTTCAAAACCCGAACACGTTAACTTTGGGAATACAACACATTAAAACAACAATAGAAGACTTTTATAAACATCATAATAATGTTACATCAGAGTACCAAATATCAGAGTACATCGAATAAAATTACAGCGGAAGATAAATTACAATAAAATAAATACAATAAACAACGGAAGACTTCTATACTCTGGACACAGTTTTAGGCTTCGATCCAGAATCCTGCTCAAGAGATAAATATCAGCAAAAAGCTACTCGACTGCCCGTGTGGAAAAGAGGGCACCCGAGTTTGCAAAGTGAAACAAACTACAGGTCAGTCATGGGACTGGTGTGAGAATTCTTAACTAATAAACCTAATAATAATAAGTCTAATCACAGGACCACGCCGCTAACGCGGAACGGGTTTAATCCATTGGATTGCCAGTGCATAAAATAAAGTAAATCGTTAAACAACGCAATGCTTTTTAGAAAAATGGAATCATCATAAGACTCAAGTCCTATCACACAATGCAACGTAAACCTGAGGATAGAGTTTTACCTTATGATGATTAAACATGCTTGGTATGATAAAAACGAATTTGATATTATTATTAGTGTATATATGTTTCAAAAACATTTCAAAGTAAATGTATCAATCCTAAGAAGCATAGCTACCATATACTATGCCTCCATACTAGTAATACAATCAAGTCCGTACAATCGTATTGGGAATTTGGGTTTCCATCATGAGTCACGGCTAGGGAGGAGCTCCTTACCGATTCGAGACACTCTAGCTAATGTCTCAGGATCCCCCGCAGTGAACCCTTGGAAAGTTGCAGGGCTGGTCCACACATACGATTTTGCGGATTGGCAATTACTGAAAACACGTTTCCCGGTTCTATAGGACCTAATATCCGAGGCGCCTCATACCATCATCCACATAAGTAAAATGTCAGGCCGTGTAAAACCCAAACACCACTTCTAGCTAGAAAGGAACGTGCTGCTCTCCCTGCGTTCCCTTCTCCCGTTTTAGACTACAACCGGGATGTGAGGCTCCCGAAGCTACATAATACACAAATCTATGCTTATTCAAGCTATGCTTTGATCATCACCACAAGGTTCTGCTTTTCAACATGAAACCTTGATCATTGCATCTTGGTATGCCACACTGTCAATCCATATCATAATATTAATCCTTTGCAAAAATATACAAAAAGGTGTTAAGCAAGAGAATAAATTCTCTGCCACCAATCATTCATACATTCGGCAGAAAATCAATAAATACCATATAAAGGAGTACAATGTCGGACAGATTCCATTTGTAAGCCCGTTCTGGGTCTGAACGAAGCTATATCCGGTAGATCTCCAAGTACGTTTGGACAACTACCACAGAAACCCTTTTCAAGGTAGCAAATCAATCGAGGGCATCAGTAGCCATCATCCATTCGATGTCGAAGATTACCGGTCTTCAATCACCGTCTTCAACTCTTCGACTTAGGTCGACGTATAATCATTTGAAATGAGATTGAACTCGGACTTTTCAAATGATCCTCGCATATATATATATATATATATTAAAATCATTTCATATCGTTATTAGTATTTAATAACGCTCTATCATTATTTTTATTTAAATAAAAATAATTGAATTTTATTTAACAACACTTCATGTCAATAGGCGACCTTGGCGATGTTTTCACCCAAATTTGTTTTACAAGTTTCTCTAAATCTAACCATTGGAATTTAACACAATTAATATCGTCGGAAAGGTCTTCCCAAGGCGAACCTAACGGTTTCAGTTTTGGGAAAATCCGAAGGTCGGATCTTTCGGTATAACCGATTAAAAGTACAATTCCAAAATGCGAACTACCATGCTCGGTTCGTTTGATTTTAATTTCTATATATATATATATATATATATATAATTCCGTCATCCATTCCATTCACTTTATTTTGCTAATTATCGAATATCCCTATATGTATATATAATATCGAGGTATAACATGACACATAATAATGCTTATTTTTATTTTAATTTACATACGCATCCTAAACATAACAATGTATATTTTTCTATTATCTTTCAAATTACACAAAATGTATATTTGGTTCATTATTATTTCTAATGAAAATCCATTCATTAAAATATAAATTTCTAATCTTTTTATTTACATTGAAAAATGTAATTTTCTATTCCTATTTTATCTACATTGAGAAACGTAAACTTTTATTTCATTTTCTATTTACATTGGAAAATGTGAATTCCTAATCATTCTTTTATTTCTTTTGTTTACATTGAAAAATGTAAATTCTTATATTTACATAAAAATAAATAAATAAATATAATTTCTATTTCATCCTTATTTACATTGAAAAAATGTAAGTTTCTATATTTCACTAATTACATATAAAAATGTAACTTCCGATTTTTCTTTTGTTTATATTGAAAAATGTAACTTTATATATTCATGTGTTTATTTGCAGCTAATTTACAAATGAAATTGTACTTCATTTTCTATGGGTTTTTATTTGCAGATAAAAAGGCAAATAAAATGTTCTTATTAAATTTCATGTCTTTTATTCACATCTAAAATGTGAATAAAATAATCCTTTCTAAATTCATCTTTTTATTTGCATCTGCAGTGCAAATAAAATGTAATTTTTTTTCTTGTGTAATCTTTTATTTACATTGTAAAATGAAATCTTTCATTTCACCTATAACTACATTGCAAAATGTAACTTTTATATTCTTTCTTTAATTACATTGCAAAATGTAATCTTTCCTAATGTAATCTTTTCTTCTCTTTTCTAATTTATGTTTACAATCACTTTAAAAAGTATAAGTCTTTTTCTATGTTTTATTTGCATCTAAAAAGAATAAATTCTATGTTAACACATTTCCACGTACACTATTACCATATAAAAGAATAATTCTTATGTACCATTTTCTATGGATTCTAATGACGTATAAAGGTATATTTTATAACTTATCATTTTTCTATAAATTCTAATGGAAAATAAAAGTATATGCTATATGTTAACAATTTTCTATGCATTATAATTGTAATGAAAAGGAATTTCGCTCAATCCGAATCAGTCGCTAGACTGATCCAGACCATTCGAAACCCCTGATTGTTTTGAGAACACGACAAAATAGAACGCAGACGGAAGAACATTTCATTGTATATTTCAACAATTCCATCAGAATACAAGAATATACAGAGTATAAATCAATATTACACATTATAAAATATTAGAGACTACAATAAATTACATAAAAGTGGAAAATAATACAATACAAAACTAGAAGTAATACGCGGATACAAAGCTTTTCGAGTACGTTCTAGCTGTAAATCAGGATCCTGTGAATATAAATCTGCAAAACCAAGGCTACTAGCTGCCTGTGTCAAAATAAGGGCACCCAGAGTTTAGGTTAAAACAATAAACTCCGGGTCAGTCATGTGACTGGTCTGAGAAATAAAACAGTTTTTAATCATTATTTTAAAGTTAGGTAAATCAAGGGACCACGCCGTATAACACGGAACGGGTTTCCTCCCAAGAACACCAGTGCACAAAACAACAGCGCTATGCTAAATAAAGGAAAATGAAGCTATTATAAGATCCAGGTCCTATCACACAATGCAACGCAAGCCGGTGGATAGGGTTTTTACCTTATAATAGCCAAGAATACTTGATACGTTTAAAACAAATCTTTTGATACTATAATAAGTGTATAGTGTATAAAACAACTTCAAATCATAAGTATCAATCATAGACGGCATAAGCACCCCATCCCACTATGTCGCCATACTAGGCTATACAAATAAAACCGCAAAGTCACGTATTGGAAGTTGGATTTCCATCTGTGAACCGAGTCAAAACATAGTCCTCTACCGATTCGATACTGTCTAGCCCGAGCCTCAGGAACAGAGCTCGAGTGACCCTTGGATCCTCAGTGCAGTCCACCAATGTGGATTAAACTTAAACCCTGAACATGTGTTTCCCCGCCCTATGGGGCGTAAATGAGCCAACGAATGACTCCATCGGACCCGGATCGTCCGATCAAACCGAGGCTCCTCGCAACAGCAACAACCACATAAGTCAAACTCATCAGGGCATGTAAAACCACTGCCGCCACTTCTAGCTAGAAAGAAACGCATGCCCTCCCTGACGTCCTCTCCCGTTTTTGGTTCACACCAGGGTGTGAGGCTCATGAATCAATGCTACACAAAGCTATGCCACACAGGCGGTGCTTTGATCATCAACCACAAGACTTTGCTTTTCAACAGAAGCCTTGATCAATTGCATCTTAGGCATGCCACACAAGCAATTCACTCTATGCGTTTGATATCCATCAGTATATAACCCATGAGCTCGTACGTCTCAGAGAAGGGCGTTAAGCAAGAGAATAAATTCTCCGCCGCCAAACAGATATATATTTAATAGAAATCAATCACATAGAGTAAAATCCAATGTCTGACACACAGTCCATTTAAAAGTTCGTTCTGGGTTTGAACGAAACCGGAGGCACCTAGTACCCCGCATATCCATCGATCTCCAAGTACGTCTGGACGATCACTAACTGATTTCCTCCTCTTGGGTGTATAACCCAATCAAGATCATCAGTAATCACCCAAACGACGTGAAGACCTCCGGTATTCAACCACCATCTTCCTCTTCGACATCACGTCGAATCAGTTATTCAGAATGGGATAAACCCTGTCTTTCTGAATAACATGCGTATATAATAAACCAGTGTTACACAAACACAACATGCGCCTCATTCCAATTCAGAATATTCTTTTATTCAAATATTCATAAACTTTGGGCAAGGTTCCCATTAATTTTATCAAAGATAAATTCTTTAAATTTATTATTTAATCTTCTTTAAATATCAATTCAAACTGGACGGGATTAGCGAACCACACCGAAGTAATCATTTATTTCCCAATCCCAACCTATTCATCCCATGAAGTAAAACGGGTAGTACTTCATATCTAACACCACGGTGTTATCGGTAAATTCAATTACCATTTCACGTTCAAATCTAATTAAAGATTTAACAATCGCCTGGAGTAAAACTGGTGATACTCCATTCTCGATCTTTTCAATCTAATTAAAGATTCATTAAAACTCCACTTAGTTTAAATTTTTAACTGGGTTAAAGAATCAGTGTCATTTAAAACACGGTTCACGATAAACCGAAAATCATATTCCATTAATTATTGGGTTAAAGAACAAGTGTTATTTAAAACACTGTTCATGATAAACCCAAAAATCAATACCAATTCAATTCCAATTAAATATTATTTAATTGTTACACTTCATTAAATCTAAATAAAAAGATTTAATCTTTTTCTCTACTAGGCTTAAGAACAGTGTTAATGAAGACACCATTCACGACAAACCCAAATCACATTTGATATTAAATACAAGTGTAACACCCCACCTCCATTAAGGTCACTCACAAAGGGAATGCCTTAACTTTGGTGGAGCATTTTAGTAAACAGAACAGAAACTTACAAGGCAGATAAAACAGTACTTGAAATTTTTTAACTTTATTACAGCGGAAACAGAAATTAATATGGTTACATCCTTTCAAATCTCAGAATTCAAGTACAAAATATAAGTCTTGTACGAAAGCCTTCAAAATGCATGGTTTAAAATCATAATCCCCATAGAACGGAAGCTATACAGAGCCAAGCCATACTTTAAGCACTTCAAGCAAAGAGAAACCCGGATCAAGCTAAAGTATTCCCTCCTTGGATAACCTGGGGGGAAACGGAAGAAAGGAGGCGAAACAACAAGGGTCAGACAAAAAGTCTGGCAAGTCCAGTGACTTTCAGCATATGAAAAGATAATATAATAGGATATGAACATAAAACTGGATGTGAGATAACTGTAACAGGTGTAGCAGATATAACAGAAAAACATAATGACATAAACTATTGCTTTACACTTCTCTGCACTAATACTAGTATAACAGAATTAGGTGTTACCCTAATGTCTAAACTGAAGTAGGAACGGGTACAGAATAATTTAACAGAAACAGAATGCTAATAATGGGCCTTTACTACCTGATCAGAAACAGACAAAAGCAGAAACAGATTAATCCCTACGGAAACAGAATGTAGAATTAGGTGTACACTAGTAATGGGCCTTTACCACCCGAACAGACGGTACCACACAGAAACAGACAGGTGTTACCACCCAACAGAAACAGACGGTACCAACAGAAACAGACAGAACTAAGTGTATCCTAAAACCGTACCCCAAGCGATCGGCTCCCTAATACATAAATATCCTGTGTCGGCCCCATAGTAGGGTGTATCACTCCCTAAAGTGACAACCAAATTGGCACAGACCTATTTACAGATGTCACGGCGTCTTACATCCTCAGAGGCAGACCGGGATCCATGCACGCACATGACTCGGTTGGAACGCACCATCAACACCCCTCGCCATTATCAGAATGAACCGCTTATAATTAGTTCAGTAAGCGTGCCCGGACCCTACTTACCGTTGGGTCAAAGTTTTGATACCAGAAAGGGTTACTGACTAATATGGGTCCCAAACAACAGATGACACAAGTAATTCCCCTCCTAACCTTGTGTCCCCAGACTAACAGATTTCAGCTTAACTAGTCTACAAGTTTCAGACATACAAAATTTAGGTTAACTAGTTCACAGATCAGACAATCAAGTTAACAGGTTTTCGGACTAACGGATCAGATGTTCGGATTAACAGGCTTACAGATTAACTGGTTCCAGATTATCTAACTTTGTATTGGGCCTACGGATTCACGAAACGGGTTCATCAGATTCATTGGTCCAATTGGTTTAACCTTACCCAACACGTTTTAGACATCATAATTATCTCAGATTTTCATTAATTAAATATTAATGCCCAAACCTCTCACATTAGACTGACAGTTTGCGGCTACTGGTTAGGCCGGTTGGTTCCGGGCAGGTTTCTGTCGCAAACTGAGTCTAACCTCGGGTTTCAAGCACGTTATGACTAACTTCTCACATTAGAACCTATTGTTTGCGACCAATGGAATATGCCGGGCGGTTCCGGGCAGAATTACGCCGCAAACTCATTCTAACCTCGAGTTAGCCATGTTTATCTTTGCGGCCAATTAATTAATGATTTACCATTTATACCCACGCCTAATGTACATGTCAGTTATTCATAACTATAGCCAATTCAGATTATGTCAATAGCGGACTAATTATACCAACTCAACAGATATAGCAGATAACAGATTTCTCAGGTAAGGCGACTTAGCAGATTAAGCAAACTAGCAGATTTAGTATTTTCAACAGACTTAGCAAATGACAGATTTGGCAGATGAACAAATCTAGCAGACTAGGCAGTAGAGAAGAACTAGCAGATTAAGCAATATAACAGAACTAGCAGATTAGGCAATGTAACACAACTAGCAAATTAGGCAAATATAACAATTTTACTTATTTCTTAAAGTTTCATACCTTGCCTAATTATAAACCTCGCCTAAGTTCATGTGCATAAATAATAGTCTTGATTCACAATATTATCATATACCCTATGTTTGTATTAAATTTACATAGCACAGATTATGGTCATAAATTTACCATATATCATATGTTCCAAATTTTTATTAAACTTGCATAGTACAGAAGATCCATATAATTTATACCAAATATAGCCATAGATTACTATGCATGTCATATATCCCAAAGGTCCCTTACTTATGTGTTTATTTACATTAATAGATATCCTACCTTCATGTAAATCTTTATACCTAGGCCATATTCTCTTTATCCTAAATCATGTGTTCAATACAGTCTATATTTATGTTCAATTATATACCTTTTTATGTCATGTCCACAAATCATATGTTCAATACCTTTTTTTGTTATACATATAACATGTCCAATCATATGTCTCAGATTCATGTTCTAGCTACAGTCCATGTTCTTTCCTCAAATTAGTCACCTATTGGTCATGCCCAATTTATGCATCATTAATTTTACTGTCCCAAACATTTTACCACATGTTAATCTCTTATGAGATTGGCTCAGGCTCGTAATAGCCTGGCTATAGAACAGAAAGAGGAAAGAGGTACAGAATAAGATAAATCAAATCAGAACAGATATAATCTCAGATTCAGATTCACAATTCATGTCAAAATCAGAATTAACGTTTATAGCGGAAAATAATTGTACTTTCCTTAATTGGATTAAAGAAAGAACTCTAGTTGTTGTAGAACCGTTGCAGAAGCTCTAATCTCTAATTGAATTTAGGTTGATGTTGATTGTCTTCTAGTTTTGATTCCAGCAGAGTAGCAACGCCATTTTTATTTTTAATTTAGAACAGAGGCAGAGTAGAAGCAGAATAGAATTGTGTGCAGAGAAGGCTGGGTTTGGGGCTGCTTAAATAGGTTTAGGCAGACGAATCTAGACAGAAAACGAGACCAGATACATCAGAACGCACCCAGGTAGAAAAGCAGATTCGGGAGGCAGGTCGACCCCCAGGTCGACTCTAGGGTCGACTCTAGCGTCGACCCCTTGGGGGTAGGTCGACTCTAGGGTCGACTCTAGGGTCGACCCCCTGGGGGCAGGTCGACTCTAGGGTCGACTCCCTAGTCGACCTGGTCTGTGCTGTTTAATTTTTTCTGAACTTTGGAAGGCCATAACTTGGTCAAATGGACTCCGATTTACGAAATTTCGGACTCTATTTCGCGTATTTTTCCGAGACGAACGCAATGGCATAGCCCATTTCCCTTGATTCTGATTTTATATTTTAATTATACTCATATTTGTAATTCTTAAGTTCACAGAAAATACGGGGTGTTACATTCTCCCCTCCTTAAAGGATTTCGTCCCCGAAATCTTTAAGTTAAGAAGAATGTGTCCTACCATCCAGTCACTCATCTACTCAGTCATCATCCACAAGCATCCATTGTCCTTAGAAATTTCTAGTGCTGTATGAACATTTGCAAAAGTGTGTGTATATGTTCCTTATCTAATGCAAAGATCAGGCGGTCTACTGATTCAGTTGACCTCCTTAATACGAATTATGTCACTGCCATGAGTCCAATATGTATGCAATTTTCCTATTTGATACATATCATTTCTATATGAGTGCATAACCATCCACTCATATGCAACATCCATGTGCTGGTTCAACCATTTTGCATCCATAAAAATTTAAAATGCTCACACATCCATATGCAGTATGAGAGTGTTTTCGAGCCGATCTAGTGCCTAGTGTGTGTATATGCGTCCACGAGCAACCACTTGCATCCACTTGCAACCATCAACCATAACATGTCTCAAACACATGTTTACACCCATTAGGATTCCTATCTATAAGTTGAACACTTGATCGACAGGATACAGTCGAGTGATGGAGCGAGTATAGATAAAACAAAAACTTGATTCCTATCACACATTGGTTGAGAAAATAATTCCCCTAAGTGTCAACCCCGAAGACCGAAATCAACATCAGATTGACACCCAGAGGGTTACCCTCTTTAGACAATGTCAAAACTGGAAATCTTATCAGAAGTATTCAGATATTTACATACTACTGGTACAGATCAGGTTCCCTAATGATTCTTAGGAAGCTAAGCATGATAAAATTATATCCCACAAAAACTCAGAATGTATGTGTCATACTTGACGCCTAACACAGATATCCCTCTAACCCCAATCTATCAAAAACAGATGAGTCATACCCCCTATGGGGGTTGAGACTATAACCAGATCAGAAACAATACAAGTATTAAAGTGCAGAGACCCAACAACAGAATCAGAGTGTCAGAATCAGAAAGAGTTCTATTCAATGATCAGATAAGGAAATTAAACTTTCTATAGAAATTTTTCCTACTTCTATCCTATCCACCAATCACAAGAGCATTCGCCTGTCTTCCAGAATTAGGTCATGTCCTTTATCCTTGTCCTCTATTCTTCGGGCAGTCCTTAGTGAAGTGTCCCATCTTACCACATTTGAAGCAAGAGCCCTTCCTCTTCCTGCAATCCTTATTCAGATGAGTCGAGCTTCCATAAGTAAAGCACTTTTCTCCTCCTTATCTTCAGACATTTCTTCCCTCTTTCATGTTTCCTTTTTTTTGCCTTCTTTTTGAACCAAGTTCATATCCATGAGTTTCTTATCCTTGGTTTGTGCTCCTTAAACAAA
Organism: Allium sativum; assembly: GCA_030737875.1. Taxonomy (NCBI): domain Eukaryota; kingdom Viridiplantae; phylum Streptophyta; class Magnoliopsida; order Asparagales; family Amaryllidaceae; genus Allium; species Allium sativum. The sequence goes on from CM060912.1 coordinate 171,746,978, forward strand.
ATCCCTTATTCTCACCTTTACTATATTTGTGTAACACGTTGACAAGTTCCTTGAAAGCTGCTTCCATCGTACAGAAAACCCTACAAAGCTTGAAAGAAAAATAGCCGCAGGTGAAACTACTATGGCTATCGATGGAAGTCGGGCACTACTTTGCCCTTCGACGAGGTAACCTCCCAGAAAGCCGGGAGTCCCAGAGACTCAAGAAAGAAGGAAACAAATATTCGAACAGATGATCAAAAGATAGATATATGTCTTTTGGGGACTATGTTTTTCAAAATAAGTTTTATCTTTGAAAATACTTCCTTTTAAAACCTTTTTGGAAATAGCTTTCAAAAACTTTTATCTAATCTGGTAACCTTTAGCTCTGATACCAAGTGTAACACCCCACCTCCGTTAAGGTCACTCACAAAGGGAATGCCTTAACTTTGGTGGAGCATTTTAGTAAACAGAACAGAAACTTACAAGGCAGATAAAACAGTACTTGAAAATTTTTAACTTTATTACAGCGGAAACAGAAATTAATATGGTTACATCCTTTCAAATCTTAGAATTCAAGTACAAAATATCAGTCTTGTACAAAATCCTTCAAAATGCATGGTTTAAAATCATAATCCCCATAGAATGGAAGCTATACAGAGCCAAGCCATACTTTAAGCACTTCAAGCAAAGAGAAACCCGGATCAAGCTAAAGTATTCCCTCCTTGGATAACCTGGGGGGAAACGGAAGAAAGGAGGCGAAACAACAAGGGTCAGACAAAAAGTCTGGCTAGTCCAGTGACTTTCAGCATATGAAAAGATAATATAATATGATATGAACATAAAACTGGATGTGAGATAACTGTAACAGGTGTAGCCGATATAACAGAAAAACATAATGACATAAACTATTGCTTTACACTTCTCTGCACTAATACTAGTATAACAGAATTAGGTGTTACCCTAATGTCTAAACTGAAGCAGGAACGGGTACAGAATAATTTAACAGAAACAGAATGCTAATAATGGGCCTTTACTACCCGATCAGAAACAGACAGAAGCAGAAACAGATTAATCCCTACGGAAACAGAATGTAGAATTAGGTGTACACTAGTAATGGGCCTTTACCACCCGAACAGACGGTACCACACAGAAACAGACAGGTGTTACCACCCAACAGAAACAGACGGTACCAACAGAAACAGACAGAACAAAGTGTACCCTAAAACCCTACCCCAAGCGATCGGCTCCCTAATACATAAATATCCTGTGTCGGCCCCACAGTAGGGTGTATCACTCCCTAAAGTGACAACCAAATTGGCACAGACCTATTTACAGATGTCACGGCGTCTTACATCCTCAGAGGCAGACCGGGATCCATGCACGCACATGACCCGGTTGGAACGCACCATCAACACCCCTCGCCATTATCAGAATGAACCGCTTATAATTAGTTCAGTAAGCGTGCCCGGACCATACTTACTGTTGGGTCAAAGTTTTGATACCAGGAAGGGTTATTGACTAATATGGGTCCCAAACAATAGATGACACAAGTAATTCCCCTCCTAACCTTGTGTCCCCAGACTAACAGATTTCAGCTTAACTAGTCTACAAGTTTCAGACATACAAAATTTAGGTTAACTAGTTCACAGGTCAGACAATCAAGTTAACAGGTTTTCGGACTAACGGATCAGATGTTCGGATTAACAGGCTTACAGATTAACTGGTTCCAGATTATCTAACTTTGTATTGGGCCTACGGATTCACGAAACGGGTTCATCAGATTCATTGGTCCAATTGGTTTAACCTTACCCAACACGTTTTAGACATCATAATTATCTCAGATTTTCATTAATTAAATATTAATGCGCAAACTTCTCACATTAGACTGACAGTTTGCGGCTACTGGTTAGGCCGGTTGGTTCCGGGCAGGTTTCTATCGCAAACTGAGTCTAACCTCGGGTTTCAAGCACGTTATGACTAACTTCTCACATTAGAACCTATTGTTTGCGACCACTGGAATATGCCGGGCGGTTCCGGGCAGAATTACGCCGCAAACTCATTCTAACCTCGAGTTAGCCATGTTTATCTTTGCGGCCAATTAATTAATGATTTACCATTTATACTCACGCCTAATGTACATGTCAGTTATTCATAACTATAGCCAATTCAGATTATGTCAATAGCGGACTAATTATACCAACTCAACAGATATAGCAGATAACAGATTTCTCAGGTAAGGCGACTTAGCAGATTAAGCAAACTAGCAGATTTAGTATTTTCAACAGACTTAGCAAATGACAGATTTGGCAGATGAACAAATCTAGCAGACTAGGCAGTAGAGAAGAACTAGCAGATTAAGCAATATAACAAAACTAGCAGATTAGGCAATGTAACACAACTAGCAGATTAGGCAAATATAACAATTTTACTTGTTTCTTAAAGTTTCATACCTTGCCTAATTATAAACCTCGCCTAAGTTCATGTGCATAAATAATAGTCTTGATTCACAATATTATCATATACCCTATGTTTGTATTAAATTTACATAGCATAGATTATGGTCATAAATTTACCATATATCATATGTTCCAAATTTTTATTAAACTTGCATAGTACAGAAGATCCATATAATTTATACCAAATATAGCCATAGATTACTATGCATGTCATATATCCCAAAGGTCCCTTACTTATGTGTTTATTTACATTAATAGATATCCTACCTTCATGTAAATCTTTATACCTAGGCCATATTCTCTTTATCCTAAATCATGTGTTCAATACAGTCTATATTTATGTTCAATTATATACCTTTTTATGTCATGTCCACAAATCATATGTTCAATACCTTTTTATGTTATAAATATAACATGTCCAATCATATGTCTCAGATTCATGTTCTAGCTACAGTCCATGTTCTTTCTTCAAATTAGTCACCTATTGGTCATGCCCAATTTATGCATCATTATTTTACTGTCCCAAACATTTTACCGCATGTTAATCTCTTATGAGATTGGCTCAGGCTCGTAATAGCGTGGCTATAGAACAGAAAGAGGAAAGAGGTACAGAATAAGATAAATCAAATCAGAACAGATATAATCTTAGATTCAGATTCACAATTCATGTCAAAATCAGAATTAACGTTTATAGCGGAAAATAATTGTACTTGCCTTAATTGGATTAAAGAAAGAACTCTAGTTGTTGTAGAACCGTTGCAGAAGCTCTAATCTCTAATTGAATTTAGGTTGATGTTGATTGTCTTCTAGTTTTGATTCCAGCAGAGTAGCAACGCCATTTTTATTTTTAATTTAGAACAGAGGCATAGTAGAAGCAGAATAGAATTGTGTGCAGAGAAGGATGGATTTGGGGCTGTTTAAATAGGTTTAGGCAGACGAATCTAGACAGAAAACGAGACCAGATACATCAGAACGCACCCAGGTAGAAAAGCAGATTCGGGAGGCTGGTCGACCCCCAGGTCGACTCTAGGGTCGACCCCCTGGGGGCAGGTCGACTCTAGGGTCGACTCTAGGGTCGACCCCCTGGGGGCAGGTCGACTCTAGGGTCGACTCTCCAATCGACCTGGTCTGTGCTGTTTAATTTTTTTCTGAACTTTGGAAGGCCATAACTTGGTCATATGGACTCCGATTTACGAAATTTCGGACTCTATTTCGCATATTTTTCCGAGACGAACGCAATGGCACAGCCCATTTCCATTGATTCTGATTTTATATTTTAATTATACTCATATTTGTAATTCTTAAGTTCACAGAAAATACGGGGTGTTACATTCTCCCCTCCTTAAAGGATTTCGTCCCCGAAATCTTTAAGTTAAGAAGAATGTGTCCTACCATCCAATCACTCATCTACTCAGTCATCATCCACAAGCATCCATTGTCCTTAGAAATTTCTAGTGCTGTATGAACATTTGCAAAAGTGTGTGTATATGTTCCTTATCTAATGCAAAGATCAGGCGGTCTACTGATTCAGTTGACCTCCTTAATGCGAATTATGTCACTGCCATGAGTCCAATATGTATTCAATTTTCCTATTTGATACATATCATTTCTATATGAGTGCACAACCATCCACTCATATGCAACATCCATGTGCTGATTCAACCATTTTGCATCCATAAAAATTTAAAATGCTCACAAATCCATATGCAGTATGAGAGTGTTTTCGAGCCGATCTAGTGCCTAGTGTGTGTATATGCGTCCACGAGCAACCACTAGCAACCACTTGCATCCACTTGCAACCATCAACCATAACATGTCTCAAACACATGTTTACACCCATTAGGATTCCTATCTATAAGTTGAACACTCGATCGACATGATACAGTCGAGTGATGGAGCGAGTACAGATAAAACAAAAACTTGATTCCTATCAGACATTGGTTGAGAAAATAATTCCCCTAAGTGTCAACCCCGAAGACCGAAATCAACATCAGATTGACACCCAGAGGGTTACCCTCTTTAGACAATGTCAAAACTGGAAATCTTATCAGAAGTATTCAGATATTTACAGACTACTGGTACAGATCAGGTTCCCTAATGATTCTTAGGAAGCTACGCATGATAAAATCATATCCCACAAAAACTCAGAATGTATGTGTCATACTTGACGCCTAACACAAATATCCCTCTAACCCCAATCTATCAAAAACAGATGAGTCATACCCCCTATGGGGGTTGAGACTATAACCAGATCAGAAACAATACAAGTATTAAAGTGCGGAGACCCAACAACAGAATCAGAGTGTCAGAATCAGAAAGAGTTCTATTCAATGATCAGATAAGGAAATTAAACTTTCTATAGAAATTTTTCCTACTTCTATCCTATCCACCAACCACAAGAGCATTCGCCTGTCTTCCAGAATTAGGTCATGTCCTTTATCCTTGTCCTCTATTCTTCGGGCAGTCCTTAGTGAAGTGTCCCATCTTACCACATTTGAAGCAAGTGCCCTTCCTCTTCCTGCAATCCTTATTTAGATGAGTCGAGCTTCCATAAGTAAAGCACTTTTCTCCTCCTTATCTTCAGACATTTCTTCCCTCTTTCGTGTTTCCTTTTTTTTGCCTTCTTTTTGAACCAAGTTCATATCCATGAGTTTCTTATCCTTGGTTTGTGCTCCTTAGCCAAACTCCCTTATTCTCACCTTTACTATATTTGTGTAACACGTTGACAAGTTCCTTGAAAGCTACCTCCATCGTACAGAAAACCCTACAAAGCTTGAAAGAAAACTAGCCGCAGGTGAAACTACTATGGCTATCGATGGAAGTCGGGCACTACTTTGCCCTTCGACGAGGTAACCTCCCAGAAAGCCGGGAGTCCCAGAGACTCAAGAAAGAAGGAAACAAATATTCGAACAGATGATCAAAAGATAGATATATGTCTTTTGGGGACTATGTTTTTCAAAATAAGTTTTATCTTTGAAAATACTTCCTTTTAAAACCTTTTTGGAAATAGCTTTCAAAAACTTTTATCTAATCTGGTAACCTTTAGCTCTGATACCAAGTGTAACACCCCACCTCCATTAAGGTCACTCACAAAGGGAATGCCTTAACTTTGGTGGAGCATTTTAGTAAACAGAACAGAAAGTTACAAGGCAGATAAAACAGTACTTGAAATTTTTTAACTTTATTACAGCGGAAACAGAAATTAATATGGTTACATCCTTTCAAATCTCAGAATTCAAGTACAAAATATCAGTCTTGTACAAAAGCCTTCAAAATGCATGGTTTAAAATCATAATCCCCATAGAACGGAAGCTATACAGAGCCAAGCCATACTTTAAGCACTTCAAGCAAAGAGAAACCCGGATCAAGCTAAAGTATTCCCTCCTTGGATAACCTGGGGGGAAACGGAAGAAAGGAGGCGAAACAACAAGGGTCAGACAAAAAGTCTGGCAAGTCCAGTGACTTTCAGCATATGAACAGATTATAATAATATGATATGAACATAAAACTGGATGTGAGGTAACTGTAACAGGTGTAGCAGATATAACAGAAAAACAGAATGACATAAACTATTGCTTTACACTTCTCTACACTAATACTAGTATAACAGAATTAGGTGTCACCCTAATGTCTAAACTGAAGCAGGAACGGGTACAGAATAATTTAACAGAAACAGAATGCTAATAATGGGCCTTTACTACCCGATCAGAAACAGACAGAAGCCGAAACAGATTAATCCCTACGGAAACAGAATGTAGAATTAGGTGTACACTAGTAATGGGCCTTTACCACCCGAACAGACGGTACCACACAGAAACAGATAGGTGTTACCACCCAACAGAAACAGACGGTACCAACAGAAACAGACAGAACTAAGTGTACCCTAAAACCCTACCCCAAGCGATCGGCTCCCTAATACATAAATATCCTGTGTCGGCCCCACAGTTGGGTGTATCACTCCCTAAAGTGACAACCAAATTGGCACAGACCTATTTACAGATGTCACGGCGTCTTACATCCTCAGAGGTAGACCGGGATTCATGCACGCACATGACCCGATTGGAACGCACCATCAACACCCCTCGCCATTATCAGAATGAACCGCTTATAATTAGTTCAGTAAGCGTGCCCGGACCCTACTTACTGTTGGGTCAAAGATTTGATACCAGAAAGGGTTACTGACTAATATGGGTCCCAAACAACAGATGACACAAGAAATTCCCCTCCTAACCTTGTGTCCCTAGACTAACAGATTTCAGCTTAACTAGTCTACAAGTTTCAGACATACAAAATTTAGGTTAACTAGTTCACGGATCAGACAATCAAGTTAACAGGTTTTCAGACTAACGGATCAGATTTTCGGATTAACAGGCTTACAGATTAACCGGTTCCAGATTATCTAACTTTGTATTGGGCCTACGGATTCACGAAACGGGTTCATCAGATTCATTGGTCCAATTGGTTTAACCTTACCCAACACGTTTTAGACATCATAATTATCTCAGATTTTCATTAATTAAATATTAATGCCCAAACCTCTCACATTAGACTGACAGTTTGCGGCTACTGGTTAGGCCGGTTGGTTCCGGGCAGGTTTCTGTCGCAAACTGAGTCTAACCTCGGGTTTCAAGCACGTTATGACTAACTTCTCACATTAGAACCTATTGTTTGCGACCACTGGAATATGCCGGGCGGTTCCGGGCAGAATTACGCCGCAAACTCATTCTAACCTCGAGTTAGCCATGTTTATCTTTGCGGCCAATTAATTAATGATTTACCATTTATACCCACGCCTAATGTACATGTCAGTTATTCATAACTATAGCCAATTCAGATTATGTCAATAGCGGACTAATTATACCAACTCAACAGATATAGCAGATAACAGATTTCTCAGGTAAGGCGACTTAGCAGATTAAGCAAACTAGCAGATTTAGTATTTTCAACAGACTTAGCAAATGACAGATTTGGCAGATGAACAAATCTAGCAGACTAGGCAGTAGAGAAGAACTAGCAGATTAAGCAATATAACAGAACTAGCAGATTAGGCAATGTAACACAACTAGCAAATTAGGCAAATATAACAATTTTACTTATTTCTTAAAGTTTCATAGCTTGCCTAATTATAAACCTCGCCTAAGTTCATGTGCATAAATAATAGTCTTGATTCACAATATTATCATATACCCTATGTTTGTATTAAATTTACATAGCACAGATTATGGTCATAAATTTACCATATATCATATGTTCCAAATTTTTATTAAACTTGCATTGTACAGAAGATCCATATAATTTATACCAAATATAGCCATAGATTACTATGCATGTCATATATCCCAAAGGTCCCTTACTTAGGTGTTTATTTACATTAATAGATATCCTACCTTCATGTAAATCTTTATACCTAGGCCATATTCTCTTTATCCTAAATCATGTGTTCAATACAGTCTATATTTATGTTCAATTATATACCTTTTTATGTCATGTCCACAAATCATATGTTCAATACCTTTTTATGTTATAAATATAACATGTCCAATCATATGTCTCAGATTCATGTTCTAGCTACAGTCCATGTTCTTTCCTCAAATTAGTCACCTATTGGTCATGCCCAATTTATGCATCATTCATTTTACTGTCCCAAACATTTTAGCGCATGTTAATCTCTTATGAGATTGGCTCGGGCTCGTAGTAGCCTGGCTATAGAACAGAAAGAGGAAAGAGGTACAGAATAAGATAAATCAAATCAGAACAGATATAATCTCAGATTCAGATTTACAATTCATGTCAAAATCAGAATTAACGTTTATAGCAGAAAATAATTGTACTTGCCTTAATTGGATTAAAGAAAGAACTCTAGTTGTTGTAGAACCGTTGCAGAAGCTCTAATCTCTAATTGAATTTAGGTTGATGTTGATTGTCTTCTAGTTTTGATTCCAGCAGAGTAGCAACGCCATTTTTATTTTTAATTTAGAACAGAGGCAGAGTAGATGCAGAATAGAATTGTGTGCAGAGAAGGCTGGGTTTGGGGCTGTTTAAATAGGTTTAGGCAGACGAATCTAGACAGAAAACGAGACCAGATACATCAGAACGCACCCAGGCTGTAATAACCCGGAAAATATGAGCTAATTTAAAAATTATAAATTGATTATTTCAAAGGAATTTGAACAATTGAAATAGAACATTTCAATAAAATAGTGAATTAGAAATAGTGAGTCAGTTTGAAAATTTGAATTCAAACTTTGACCGACTGTGCAGGGTGGAAAATATAACGAATTTTAGCGAAACCAAAAATATTTAAATCTGTTAGTCAATACCATTCTAATGAATCTGAAAAATTGAAGTTTCATAACGGGAATCAAAAGTTATGGCCGAATGAATTTTCAGAAGAGTCGGTATATAGAATATAAAGGCCTGGAAGATTGATATTTTGCATACGACCTCGGAATTCGACGAAACCACTTTTGTTGGGTCCGGGATGTCAAACTATTGCTAGGTTTCAAATTTCATAATTTTTGAAGCTAGTATGTGAGCGCGGCAAAAGAAAATGTGTTTGGTCGATTTTTGTTAAATTGGATCGACCAGAAAATGGCCATTTTTCAAACGACCTTAGAATTCGACGAAACTAGTTTTGTTGGGACCATAACGTCAAAACATAGCTAGATTTATTTTTCTGGAATTTTTCGAATCAGTTTGTAGCCCTGGCAAATTGAAATGTGTGTTCAGAGTTAAAAATTAAATGTTTTATACTTTAATTTGAAAATTAACTGATTGTAACAGTCGAATTGGCCTACGAAACATATCCCATTGTGTCCGGAATGGGGGTATTTGGCTAGGGGCGATAGTCGTTGGGTTTAAAAAGGAGTTTGTTTGAGAAAACACTATTTAAAAATTTATTGAAATTATGGGCCAATCAAAATTTTCCATTCATAATTTTAAAAATAAAAAAAAAGAAACCCCCCCCCCCCCCGATCAACGGCGAAACCCGTTGACCACCTTCTCTCCTCCGCCGCCGCCGCTACCACCACCTACAGCCTTCGCCGCTGCCACCATTCGACGCGCCTCAGCCTCCTCTTCAAATCCGACCCCACCGCTGCCACCCTCGTCGCCTCCTCCGCCTGTATCGACGCCAGGAAGTCGAACACTTCCCGCTGCCGCCCTGAACGCCACCGACCACCGAACGCCACCAAACCACCACCGACTTAAAGCCCTCTCTTCCCTCTTCCACGTCCAACTCCCTGATCGTCCCCACGTGCCACGGATTTTGCGAAAACTGTAAAGCTAGTTTTGAAGCTTCGTGAAAGTGAGTTTTTCTTTGATCTTTACACTTTGAAAAATCATATCTTTTTGGTGTGTTGACGAAATTCGATGAAGCAGGAAACATCGAGACCGCAAGGAAGCTCTCTACCCAATAGAAGAAGCTGCGGATTTTTCTGACATCGTATCGATTTTTAGCGCTTAGAAAACCAAGGTGAGAAATCTAAATTAACGTGAAATTGAATGGAAAATGTCGTGTATAATTTATATAAGCGAAATATAAATTACATACGTGTTGTATACCTCATGTACATGCGTAGTGTAAGCTATATAAGCGAAGTATGAATTTTTACATGCATAGAAAATTGATATATGTGTTGAAATGCTAGTGAAATATAGCAAATATATATTTTATATATATATATATATATATATATACTCTCCCCTCGTCCACAAACCATGGACGATATTTATTGTGGTGAATTGGTGTGGAATATTGGATGAAGAACTTTGATACAAAGTGGTCAAAATTTTTGTGGAAATAAAAATAAACATGCCGCCTGCGTGCGAATTAGATGCATGAATCCCCATTGTCAAAAACCGCGAGGTTTTAAGGTAGAGCGAGGAGCCGTACTAGGGACGGTGCCGGTTTTAACTACCCTGCCATTATGCTGCCGAAATTTTGAATAATCTTTGTGTGTTAGAATTATTTTCATATGTCGAAATAATTTTCATGCGTAGAAATAAAATAGCCATATGTTGAAACTATATCCATGTGTGGAAATATTCATGTGTTGAAAAGTGTTGTGTGAAAATTAAATTCATTTGTGAATGAGTGAAGTGTTTAAACAATAAAAAAAATCACATTTTTATATGTATATGAAATATGAAAAATATTTGCCTTATATAAATAATTTCAACCATAAAAATTCCATCTTTCTAATATGAACAACATAAATAAAATGTCCATGTGTGGAAATACTCATTTGTTGAGAAGTGTGTGTAGTGGAAAAGTTCATGTGTTGAATAAAAAGATCGAACAATAAAAATTACATTTTTATTGAAACAATGAAGTGTTGAAACCATCCGTTGGTTGAATAAATGTTTTGAATGATAAAAATATCACTTTTATCATATTTGTGATATGCTAAAGATATGCGGACGTTGAAATAAATATTTGTGATAGAAATATTATTTTTAACATGCATAGGAACTAAATAAAATAGTCATGTGTTGAAATCTATTTTAGTTCGCCAAAATTATCATCTTTGAAATGTGGAGTGTTAAAAATAGCCACTTGTTCAAATAAACGTGCATGAGTTGAAATATACATTAACTAGCTAATGATATGATTTTAGCCTATGCATGCAACATTAGAATGAATGGTGTTTTTAAACCAAAGCAAATCAAATATGAAATTGAATGGAAAATGATGAATGTTAGAAATTGTATATATGTACATGCATATCTATCGAACAGGTTAAAGCAAAAGGGGCTAGAGAAGAGAAATAGAATTTTGTGCCCGACAAATAGGTACACATTTACCGCTTTGTTTGGGTGATGATTTTATGAGCCTGTTGGCTAGCCGCTTGGCTTTTTCTTTTTCTTTTTGATATGAGACGCCCGTGTGGCTATTTGGGAATTTTCCCAGACCCTCCCGTACAAAGGAGGTTATGGCGAAATTTTCCAAAATTTAAAGGCGTTAGTGAAATAATTGAAGTGGAAACGATATAGGAATTTTTGAATGAACTATATTTATATAAATATATAAATATAAATAGAATTAAAACGAAATGTGGCCGTGCAGTTTATGTTTTGAAACCGTGATTTCAAACGACTAGTGCGGGAAATCCGACCATTGGATTTTCCCGAAATCGCAACCGTTGGGTTCGCCTTGGAAATATCTTTCCAACGGCACCAACTTTGTGAAGATCCGACGGTTGGATTGTCTGGAATGTTTAATTCAAAACTGAAGAAAAACAGCGCCAGAAACGAATATATTTATATATAAATATAATTAAATTAAATCGAATAACGACGCTGCAATTCGTAAATTGAAATCGTAACTTCAAATGGTTAGTGTGGAAGATCCGACCGTCGGATTTTCCCAAAACTGAAACCGTTGGATTCGTTTTGAGATGATCTTCCTAGTCATGTAAAATTTGTGAAGATCCAACGGTTAGATTTTCATATATGTGTAAAACAAAATTAATGAAAAGCAGCGCCAGTGCATCGACACGACCTGAAACGTCGTTTAATTAAATATGGCCGTTTTAAATTAAATAAAAATGGCGATATATCGTGATAAAGTACTATAGACGATATAGAGTGAAAATAAACCAATATTGTTGTGTTTGCTTGATATGTGTTGGTTGAATGTATTTGACATGAAAATTATAACTAAATAACTGAAATGTGAATGTTGAATAGTCCAACCACGTGATTAATTGATTTGGAAATCTAAATATACGTGGGTTATTTGAAAAGGCCGAGTTTATCTCATTTCAAATAATCGATCGACGTTGAGAAGTCGAAGAGTCGAAGACGACTGAAGACCGACGATCTCCACATTGGATGGATGGGCGCTACTGATACTCGTGACTGGAGTAGCTACCATGAAGGAATTGAAGTAGTAGCCGTCCAAACATACTGTTAATTGTACGGATATGCGAGGAATTGGTGCCTCCGGTTTCGTTCAGACCCAGAACGGACTTGTAAATGGACTTTGTGTCTGACATTGGATTTTGTTCTGTGTTGGTTGATCTCTGTTAAATATATATCTGTTTGGCGGCGGAGAATTTATTCTCTTGCTTAACGCCCTTCTATGAGACGTACGAGCTCAGAGGTTATGTATTGACAGAAATCAGTCGCATGGAGTGGATTGCGTGTGTGGCACGCCTAAGTGGCATATGATCAAGGCTTCTGTTGCAAAGCAAAGTCTTGTGGTTGATGATCAAAGCATGGTCTGTGTGATGTAGCTTTGTGTATAACGTGAATTCGCGAGCCTCACACCTCGGTATGAGTCAAAAACGGGAGAGTGACTGCAGGGAGAGCATGACGTTTCTTTCTAGCTAAGGTGGTGTCAGTGACCTACCTGCCCTGACATTTTATATACTTTTCACCTGTGTGGTTGTTGGAATGCGAGGCGCCTCGATATAGGTCTGTAAGGACCGGGAAATGTGTGTTCAGGAATAACTAATCCTCAAAATTAAGAGAGGACCGGCCCTGAAGATCCAAGGATCATAGTGGGGTCCTGGGACATTTGCTAGAGTGTCTCGAATCGGAGAGGAGCTTGCCCCTTGCCTCGACTCATGAAGGAATCCAATTTCCAATACGAAATATGCGAATGTGATTATATTACTAGTATGGCGACATAGTAGATGGTAGCTATGCCGCCTATGATTGATATTTATGATTGAATTGCTTTTGAAACATATATGCACTAGTAATAATACCAAACACTTTTGTTTTATTCGTATGAAGCATCTTTGGCCATTATAAGGTAAAAACTCTATCCTCCGGCTTGCGTTGCATTGTGTGATGGGACCTGAGTCTTATAATGGCTTCATTTTATAAAAAGCATTGCGTTGATTTAATCATTTACTTTATTTCATGCACTAGCACTCATTGGAGTAAACCCGTTCCGCGAAAGTGGCGTGGTCCTTTGATTTGCCTTATTATTGTTGTTAGTAAGTTGAGTAGATTTCTCATACCAGTCCCATGACTGACTCGTAGTTTGTTTCACCTTGCAAACTCGGGTGCCCTCATTTTCACATGGGCAGCCTAGTTACAGGTTTCTGACGCATCTTTTGGCTCATGGCGAGGCTTGACTACACTGTGCTGACTTGGATTTTCTCCGCCATTATTGTATCTATATTATGATTCCGCCATTGGCGATGTAGACTGATATTCCTTTGTGTACTTTTTATGTATGATTCCGCCTCAGGCGATGGTGACTGATTATGTATCATTATGCACTAAGTTGCATCCTGTACTGTGCTTCTCTGATGTGATGATATCTATATGATTCCTCTGTCATATGTGTGTAAATTATTCTATTTTCTGTTTATGCTATTATCTGTGATCTGCTAATGATGATTAATGTGTTATATTCCAATGATTATCCTTAACACCGTGTCACGGGGTTTTGGGATCGTCACAGCTGGTATCAGAGCTTTGGTTAACCTTAGTTCTGGAGTCTAACACATTAAACACTTCGTCAAAATAGAATTAGTAGTATTCTAAGGCGAGTCGCTCATTAGAGATAGGACTAGTAAGGTCCTAGAATGAGCTGAGCAGAATAGCAAAAACAATTGATCAGTCCATCGTTATCTTTCCGTTGAAATTTCTGCTTAACTATGCAATAGACTATCATTTCTGTTAGCTGACCTTTTTCGTTGCTTATACAGAATTTGACAAATGGCTACCAGAGCAGCCGCCGCTAGAGGAGGCCGTGCCGGCCGAGGCCGAGGAAGGGGAGAAATCCCAGCTCAAGAAGGACCTTTGATACAACCTCCGGCAGCTCAATACTTCGAGCTTGACCGTGTAGCTAAGAGATATAAGAACTTAGGAGGCAAGACCTTCTCGGGAACTGGAACAGTAATAGAGGCCCTTGCATGGCTCAAAACATGCGAGAAAATTCTTGAAGGCCTAAGGCTTGGAGACGAAGACAAAGCTATTATGGGCGCCTGGCTTATGCAGGAACAAGCCGAATTATGGTGGGAATCTCTTACCGCCGGGAATAGAGAAGCTGGAAAAACATGGGATGGATTTAAAGAACTCTTCAAGGAGAAATATGTCCCAGAACAAGCTTTATAAAGAATGCACGATGACTTCGCCAATCTCCAGCAAGGGGATCTTTCCGTGCAAGATTATCTGAACAAATTTACAATGTTGTCGCCCTATGCTCCAGAGCTCGTTGCTACCGCAAAATCCAAAAATAAGAGGTTTATCCTTGGACTAAGACGACAATATCATGATAGAGCCATGGCCCATGTCAAGCTGGAATTCAACGAACTGGTGGAAATGACATGCAACTTGAAGACCTTGATCAAAGGCATCTGGATCAGGATCGCGCTAGTAGCCAAGCCGGAAACAAGCGCAAGCCTGCTGTAAATCAGGGCGAGTAAAGCCAAGAAGCATCTTCAAAACCTCAGACTAGCAAGCCGCCAAGAGGAAATTGCTTTAACTGTGGTAAGCCGGGGCACTACTCAAACGTCTGCACAACTCCGAAGAGGCAGAAAACAAATTCTCAAGGCTCGAGCCGAGGCTCTCAGAACCCTCGCTCGTGCTTCAATTGTTGCAAGACCGATCATCTGGTCAAAGACTCTCCTTTGCTGAAGAAAGCTACAGTAGCTCATGTCTATGACGGGTCTAGCCCGCCGGCTGCTTTCGATGGAGCAGGTAAACCCGATGTTTTGGGAGGTACCCTTACAATTAAAAATATTCCTGTTTCTGTATTATTTGACACAGGTGCATCGCGTAGTTTTATTGCTAGAAGCACAGTGCACAAATTAAAGTTAAAACAGCGAAAGCTCAAAGAATCGGTTGAAGTTCATAACCCGATAGGGGTCCCGTTACTCTCGGTTCATGTTGTAGAGTGCCAATCTCTTATTCTTCCTACAAGTTTCCTTTCAATTTAATCGTTATGGATTTTCCCGAATTCGATATTATTCTCGGGCTAGAATCGTTAAAATTCGAACGAAGCTTGGATATATTACGGTTCCCTGTCATGGTTCGAATCCGAATAGAGAAGAATTTTGGTCAGCATTAGAACTTATCCCCACTTCCATAGAAAAGATTCCGATTGTTAGCACCTATGCGGATGTGTTTGAAGAAGTTGAAAACTTACCTCCGCAAAGAGAAATAGAATTCCGAATCGATCTAATCCCCAATGACAGACCAGTGGTGCATCCAATTCGTAGAATGACTCCGAAAGAAAAAGAAGAATTAGGCGATCAAACTCGTCAACTGCTGTGGAAGGGTCTAATTAGACCGAGTTTTTCCAATTGGGGTACAGCTGTTGTGTTTGTCCCGAAGTCAGACGGTACTCTTCGATTATGTGTTGATTACCGAGACCTCAACAAACAGACGCTTAAAAACAAATATCCATTACCCCGCATTGATGATTTGCTAGACCAATTGAATGGGGCGAAAGTATTTTCCCGAATGGACCTAGCTACAGGTTTTCATCAATTGAGAATAGCAGAAGAGTGTGTTCCTTTGACCGCTTTCAGAGGTCCAGACATATTCTATGAATGGTTAGTAATGCCGTTTGGCCTATGTAACGCTCCAGCACACTTTGTCGATCTAATGAATAGAGTGTTCAGGGGAGTTCTGAATAAATTTGTCCTCGTATTCATCGATGATATTTTAATCTACTCCAAATCAAAACTCGAGCATGAAAAACACTTAGAACAAGTATTGGAGATTCTAAGGAAGAACGTCTTCAAAGCCAAATTCTCTAAATGTGTCTTCTGGCAAGAAGAAGTTAAATTTCTTGGCCGTGTCGTGTCAGAGAAAGGAATTTCTGTTGACCCAAGCAAAATAATAGCGATTCAAGACTGGAAACAACCCACTACTCCCACAGAAGTTAGAAGTTTTATGGGGTTGGCTAGTTATTATCGAAAGTTCGTTAAGGATTTTTCGAAGATATCCGGTCCATTAACGAAGCTCACAAAGAAACATGAGAAGTTTAAGTGGACTTCCGACTATGAAGAAGCTTTCCAGGAATTGAAATCGAAGCTGACCACCGCTGCAGTGTTAACAATTATTGATGGCAATCAGGATTTAACGGTTTGGACAGATGCTTCTATTAGAGGTCTTGGTGCAGTGTTAATGCAGAGAGGCCAAGTAGTCGCTTATGCAAGCCGCCAATTGAAACCGCATGAGAATAATTATGTGACTCATGATCTTGAGTTGCTAGCCATCGTTTTTGCCTTGAAAATTTGGAGGCATTACTTGTTGGGCGAGAAATTTATACTGTACACATATCATCAATCATTGAAGTATTTATATACCCAGAAAGATCTGAATCTGAGACAGCAGCGTTGGCTAGAATTTCTTGCAGCGTATGATCTTGATATCCTGTATACGCCGGGGAAAGCTAACGTAGTAGCGGATGCGCTTAGTAGAAAGACCGCAATCGTTGCCCATCTTATAATTACACCTGGGTTGATTGATAGGATTTCAGCCCTTCAAAAAGACGATGAATTTATTCAGAGAATCAGTCAGAGAGTCAAGGAAGGTGAAACCACGAGTTTTCGTATCGACAATAGGGGGGTTCTCAGGTTAAATAATAGGATTTGCATCCCAAATATTCCAGGCCTTCGAAGAGAAGTGCTGGATGAATGCCATAAATCCAAATTTTGCATCCATCCTGGGGTGAGTAAAATGTACAACGATATCAAACGCACTTTCTGGTGGAAGGCAATGAAAAGGGATATTTCTTTGTATGTTAGCAGATGCCCTACTTGTCAATTGGTCAAGAGTGACCAACAGAAGCTAGCTGGACTGTTGCAACCGTTGGAAGTCCCAGGTTGGAAATGGGAACAGATTTCCATGGATTTCATAGATGGTTTACCGCGAACCAAGATAGGTAATGACAGCATTTGGGTAATAGTAGATCGTTTCACGAAGACTGCCCATTTTATACCTGTCAGATCCAATAGAACCGCTCAAAGTCTAGCACAGATATATTTCAAAGAAATTGTTAAGCTGCATGGAATTCCCATCAGCATAGTCAGTGATAGAGATCCCCTATTTACTAGCAAGTTCTGGGAGGCTTTCCAGACAGAATTGGGAACAAAACTGAATATGAGCACCGCTTATCACCCTCAAACAGATGGCCAAACTGAGCGGGTGAATAGAATTCTGGAAGATTTATTGCGGGCTTGTATAATCGATTTTGGTGGGTCATGGGAAGATCATTTGCATTTGGCAGAATTCTCATATAACAATAGCTATCAAGCAAGTTTGAGAATGTCACCATTTGAAGCATTATATGGCAGACCCTGCAGGTCTCCAGCATGTTGGGTAGAACCTGGCAACAGACTTGTACTAGGACCCGATATGATTAGGGAAGCATCTGATAAAGTGGACTTCATCAAGAAGCGATTGAAAACCGCCCAAAGCCGACAGAAAAGTTATGCAGACTCTAGAAGGAGAGATTTGACATTTACTGTTGGTGATCATGTTTATTTAAAGGTTTCTCCGATGAGAGGAGTAATCAGATTTGGCAAGACTGGGAAGTTGGCACCGAGATTTATTGGTCCCTTTCCTACACTTGAGCGAATTGGAACTCTTGCTTATAGGGTTCAATTACCAGATTGGTTGCCTGGAGTACACAATGTTTTTCACGTATCTCAACTTAGGAGACATGTGCTTGATCCGGATCTTGTTGTAGAAGAAGCAGCGCAACGGGATGTGGAGATAACTCCAGAATTAGCACTCAAAAGAGAGCCATTAAAAATTGTTGGCAAAGAAACTAGAGAACTCAGAAGCAAAAAGGTTCATTTAGTTAAAGTGCAGTGGAGCAGTGATCCTAGAGACTGTACTTGGGAAACTGAGGAAAGCATTAAGCAAGCTTACCCCAAATGCAGAGTGGATATCTCTGACTAACTCCGGTGCAAGGTACCTTTACCATACTTTGCATTTACATTTTATTTCCTACTTTACTGTTGTTTCCTTTTCGAGGACGAAAAGTTTTAAGTGGGGGAGATTGTAATAACCCGGAAAATACGAGCCAATTTAAAAAAATTAAATTGATTATTTTAAAGGAATTTGAACAATTGAAATAAAACATTTCAATAAAATAGTGAATTAGAAATAGTGAGTCAGTTTGAAAATTTGAATTCAAAATTTGACCGACTGTGCAGGGTGGAAAATATAACGGATTTTAGCGAAACCAAAAATATTTAAATTTGTTAGTTAATACCTTTCTAACGAATCTGAAAAATCGAAGTTTCATAACGGGAATCAAAAGTTATGGCCGAATGAATTTTCAGAAGAGTCAGTATATAGAATATATAGGCCTGGAAAATTGATATTTTGCATACGACCTCGGAATTCGACGAAACCACTTTTTTGGGTCCGGGATGTCAAACTATTGCTAGGTTTCAAATTTCATAATTTTTGAAGCTAGTATGTGAGCGTGGCAAAAGAAAATGTGTTTGGTCGATTTCTGTTAAATTGGATCGACCAGAAAATGGCCATTTTTCATACGACCTCAGAATTCGACGAAACTAGTTTTTTTGGGACCGTAGCATCAAAACATAGCTAGATTTATTTTTCTGGAATTTTTCGAATCTGTTTGTGGCCCTGGCAAATTGAAATGTGCGTTCAGAGTTAAAAATTAAATGTTTTATACTTTAATTTGAAAAATAACTGATTGTAACAGTCGAATTGGCCTACGAAACATATCCCATTGTGTCCGGAATGGGGGTATTTGGCTAGGGGCGACAGTCGTTGGGTTTAAAAAGGAGTTTGTTTGAGAAAACACTATTTAAAAATTTATTGAAATTATGGGCCAATCAAAAATTTCCATTCATAATTTAAAAAAAAAAAAAAAAGAAACCCCCCCCCCCCGATCAACGGCGAAACTCGTTGACCACCTTCTCTCCTCCGCCGCCGCCGCTACCGCCACCTACAGCCTTCGTCGCCGCCACCATTCGACGCGCCTCAGCCTCCTCTTCAAATCCGACCCCACCGCTGCCACCCTCATCGCCTCCTCCGCCTGTATCGACGCCAGGAAGTCGAACACTTCCCGCCGCCGCCCTGAACGCCACCGACCACCGAACGCCACCAAACCACCACCGATTTAAAGCCCTCTCTTCCCTCTTCCACGTCCAACTCCTTGATCGTCCCCACGTGCCACGGATTTTGCGAAAACTGTAAACCTAGTTTTGAAGCTTGTGAAAGTGAGTTTTTCTTTGATCTTTACACTTTGAAAAATCATATCTTTTTGGTGTGTTGACGAAATTCGATGAAACAGGAAACATCGAGACCGCAAGGAAGCTCTCTACCCAATAGAAGAAGCTGCGGATTTTTCTGACATCGTATCGATTTTTAGCGCTCAGAAAACCAAGGTGAGAAATCTAAATTAACATGAAATTAAATGGAAAATGTCGTGTATAATTTATATAAGCGAAATATAAATTACATACGTGTTGTATACCTCATGTACATGCGTAGTGTAAGTTATATAAGCGAAGTATGAATTTTTACATGCATAGAAAAATTGATATATGTGTTGAAATGCTAGTGAAATATAGCAAATATTATATATATATATATATATATATATATATATATATATACTCCCCTCGTCCACAAACCATGGACGATATTTATTGTGGTGAATTGGTGTGGAATATTGGATGAAAAATACGAATGGTTGAATAATTGTTTGTGGTTGATATTGTTTGGTTGTGGTTGAAAAATACCCATTGGTGATTGAAATGAATTGGAAATATTTGTGGAAATAAAAATAAACATGCCGCCTGCGTGCGAATTAGATGCATGAATCCCCATTGTCAAAAACCGCGAGGTTTTAAGGTAGAGCGAGGAGCCGTACTAGGGACGGTGCCGGTTTTAACTACCCTGCCATTATACTGCCGAAATTTTGAATAATCTTTGTGTGTTAGAATTATTTTCATATGTCGAAATAATTTTCATGCGTAGAAATAAAATAGCCATATGTTGAAACTATATCCATGTGTGGAAATATTCATGTGTTGAAAAGTGTTGTGTGAAAATTAAATTCATTTGTGAATGAGTGAAGTGTTTAAACAATAAAAAAAATCACATTTTTATATGTATATGAAATATGAAAAATATTTGCCTTATATAAATAATTTCAACCATAAAAATTCCATCTTTCTAATATGAACAACATAAATAAAATGTCCATGTGTGGAAATACTCATTTGTTGAGAAGTGTGTGTAGTGGAAAAGTTCATGTGTTGAATAAAAAGATCGAACAATAAAAATTACATTTTTATTGAAATAATGAAGTGTTGAAACCATCCATTGGTTGAATAAATGTTTTGAATGATAAAAATATCACTTTTATCATATTTGTGATATGCTAAAGATATGCGGACGTTGAAATAAATATTTGTGATAGAAATATTATTTTTAACATGCATAGGAACTAAATAAAATAGTCATGTGTTGAAATCTATTTTAGTTCGCCAAAATTATCATCTTTGAAATGTGGAGTGTTAAAAATAGCCACTTGTTCAAATAAACGTGCATGAGTTGAAATATACATTAACTAGCTAATGATATGATTTTAGCATATGCATGCAACATTAGAATGAATGGTGTTTTTAAACCAAAGCAAATCAAATATGAAATTGAATGGAAAATGATGAATGTTAGAAATTGTATATATGTACATGCATATCTATTGAACAGGTTAAAGCAAAAGGGGCTAGAGAAGAGAAATAGAATTTTGTGCCCGACAAATAGGTACACATTTACCGCTTTGTTTGGGTGATGATTTTATGAGCCTGTTGGCTAGCCGCTTGGCTTTTTCTTTTTCTTTTTGATATGAGACGCCCATGTGGCTATTTGGGAATTTTCCCAGACCCTCCCGTACAAAGGAGGTTATGGCGAAATTTTCCAAAATTTAAAGGCGTTAGTGAAATAATTGAAGTGGAAACGATATAGGAATTTTTGAATGAACTATATTTATATAAATATATAAATATAAATAGAATTAAAACGAAACGTGGCCGTGCAGTTTATGTTTTGAAACCGTGATTTCAAACGACTAGTCAGGGAAATGCGACCATTGGATTTTCCCGAAATCGCAACCGTTGGGTTCGCCTTGAAAATATCTTTCCAACGGCACCAACTTTGTGAAGATCCGACGGTTGGATTGTCTGGAATGTTTAATTCAAAACTGAAGAAAAACAGTGCCAGAAACGAATATATTTATATTTATATATAAAAATAATTAAATTAAATCGAATAACGACGCTGCAGTTCGTAAATTGAAATCGTAACTTCAAATGGTTTGTGTGAAAGATCCGACCGTCGGATTTTCCCAAAACTGAAACCGTTGGATTCGTTTTGAGATGATCTTCCTAATGATGTAAAATTTGTGAAGATCCAACGGTTAGATTTTCATATATGTGTAAAACAAAATTAATGAAAAGCAGCGCCAGTGCATCGACACGACCTGAAACGTCGTTTAATTAAATATGGCCGTTTTAAATTAAATAAAAATGGCGATATATCGTGATAAAGTACTATAGACGATATAGAGTGAAAATAAACCAATATTGTTGTGTTTGCTTGATATGTGTTGGTTGAATGTATTTGACATGAAAATTATAACTAAATAACTGAAATGTGAATGTTGAATAGTCCAACCACGTGATTAATTGATTTGGAAATCTAAATATACGTGGGTTATTTGAAAAGGCCGAGTTTATCTCATTTCAAATAATCGATCGACGTTGAGAAGTCAAAGAGTCGAAGACGACTGAAGACCGACGATCTCCACATTGGATGGATGGGCGCTACTGATACTCGTGACTGGAGTAGCTACCATGAAGGAATTGAAGTAGTAGCCGTCCAAACATACTGTTGATTGTACGGATATGCGAGGAATTGGTGCCTCCGGTTTCGTTCAGACCCAGAACGGACTTGTAAATGGACTGTGTGTCTGACATTGGATTTTGTTCTGTGTTGGTTGATCTCTGTTAAATATATATCTGTTTGGCGGCGGAGAATTTATTCTCTTGCTTAACGCCCTTCTCTGAGACGTACGAGCTCAGTGGTTATGTATTGACAGAAATCAGTCGCATGGAGTGGATTGCCTGTGTGGCACGAATAAGTGGCATATGATCAAGGCTTCTGTTGCAAAGCAAAGTCTTGTGGTTGATGATCAAAGCATGGTCTATGTGACGTAGCTTTGTGTATAACGTGAATTCGCGAGCCTCACACCTCGGTATGAGTCAAAAACGGGAGAGTGACTGCAGGGAGAGCATGACGTTTCTTTCTAGCTAAGGTGGTGTCAGTGACCTACCAGCCCTGACATTATATATACTTTTCACCTGTGTGGTTGTTGGAATGCGAGGCGCCTCGATATAGGTCTGTAAGGACCGGGAAACGTGTGTTCAGGAATAACTAATCCTCAAAAGTAAGAGAGGACCGGCCCTGAAGATCCAAGGATCATAGTGGGGTCCTGGGACATTTGCTAGAGTGTCTCGAATCGGATAGGAGCTTGCCCCTTGCCTCGACTCATGAAGGAATCCAATTTCCAATACGAAATATGCGAATGTGATTGTATTACTAGTATGGCGACATAGTAGATGGTAGCTATGCCGCCTTGGATTGATATTTATGATTGAATTGCTTTTGAAACATATATGCACTAGTAATAATACCAAACACTTTTGTTTTATTCGTATGAAGCATCTTTGGCCATTATAAGGTAAAAACTCTATCCTCCGGCTTGCGTTGCATTGTGTGATGGGACCTGAGTCTTATAATGGCTTCATTTTATAAAAAGCATTGCGTTGATTTAATCATTTACTTTATTTCATGCACTAGCACTCATTGGAGTAAACCCGTTCCGCGAAAGTGGCGTGGTCCTTTGATTTGCCATATTATTGTTGTTAGTAAGTTGAGTAGATTTCTCATACCAGTCCCATGACTGACTCGTAGTTTGTTTCACCTTGCAAACTCGGGTGCCCTCATTTTCACACGGGCAGCCTAGTTACAGGTTTCTGACGCATCTTTTGGCTCATGGCGAGGCTTGACTACACTGTGCTGACTTGGATTTTCTCCGCCATTATTGTATCTATATTATGATTCCGCCATTGGCGATGTAGACTGATATTCCTTTGTGTACTTTTTATGTATGATTACGCCTCAGGCGATGGTGACTGATTATGTATCATTATGCACTAAGTTGTATCCTGTACTGTGCTTCTCTGATGTGATGATATCTATATGATTCCGCTGTCATATGTGTGTAAATTATTCTATTTTCTGTTTATGCTGTTATCTGTGATCTGCTAATGATGATTAATGTGTTATATTCCAATGATTATCCTTAACACCATGTCACGGGGTTTTGGGATCGTTACACAGGCAGAAAAGCAGATTCGGGAGGCAGGTCGACCCCCAGGTCGACTCTAAGGTCGACCCCCTGGGGGTAGGTCGACTCTAGGGTCGACTCTAGGGTCGACCCCCTGGGGGCAGGTCGACTCTAGGGTCGACCCCCTGGGGGCAGGTCGACTCTAGGGTCGACTCCCCAGTCGACCAGGTCTGTGCTGTTTAATTTTTTTTGAACTTTGGAAGGCCATAACTTAGTCATATGGACTCCGATTTACGAAATTTCGGACCCTATTTCGCGTATTTTTCCGAGACGAATGCAATGGCACAGCCCGTTTCCCTTGATTCTGATTTTATATTTTAATTATACTCAGATTTGTAATTCTTAAGTTCACAGAAAATACGGGGTGTTACAACAAGGCTCTGAATAGAAAATATATCGGCTTATATTCAATATCAAATTCTACGACCAACAAACATCATATTGGAATTAATGATATAGATATATCTTTCAAATTCCCATAACAATACATGTATCATCATGAAATCCAACATCGAAATATTCCAAAGACAGTTTCGATTCAAATCCATTCCAATTCAATTATTGGAAATTCTGGTTATTTTTAAAACCCTTTTTAAATTCAATTTATTTATTTCAAAAATAAATGAATTATAACTATAGTTTAAAACTAGTTCATTTCGATAAAAATCTATTTTTATCTTTTCAAATATGGAGTTTTTCATCCCAATTCTTCACAAATCACTTCTTATGATTTTACACAAATTATTAATATTTTTGATAATTTTATCAAGGCCCGTACAGTCGATTTCCATCAACGGCCATCGAACTGCACTTACAGCGACCTTTTCCAAATTTGATTTGGACATAATTCCAAATCTAACCGTTAGATTTCAAATCTCTAATATTCGTTTGAAAGCACTTTTCGATATGAACCCAACGGTTCCGGTTTTAGGAGAATCCGACGGTCGGATCTCCCGTAATGTCTGTTCGAAGACAATGGTCGAATTCACGAACTACCGCAGCGCGGCGCGATCTATTCATGCCATTATATTATATATATAAAATATATACTTCGTCGATTTCCTTTTAAAACATATTTTATAAATCGTTTTAAATTCGTTTTCGAAACGATTTCAACTTCATTTCAAATTCAAATCAAAATTGAATTTTTCCTTATAAATTCGTTTTAAATTGATTTCAAATTGATTTCAATTCAAATCGATTTTTAATTCAATTTCAGTTCGGTTTCAATTCAATTTCAATTCGAATTCATTTTTATTCAATTTCAATTCGAATTTGATTCTATTCAATTTCAATTCGAATTCATTTTCAATTCAAATCCAATTCTATTCAATTTCAATTCGAATTCATTTTCTATTCAAATTCAATTCTATTCAATTTCAATTCGAATTCATTTCAAATTGATTTCCATTCAATTTCAATTCGGTTCGAATTCATTTTCAAAATATTCGATTCTGAAATCACTTTTCAATATTCATTATAAAAACGAATATAATCGATATAAATATCGTTTGCGTCAAAATGGCGTCAACACGGCTTCATATATTTCTATTTTCAAATATTCTATTTCAAATATTTCTTTTTCAAATATTTCTATTCAAATATTTCTTTTTCAAATATTCTATTTCAAATATTTCTATTCAAATATTTCTATTCAAATATTCTATTTCAAATATTTCTATTCAAATATTTCTTTTCAATATTCTATTTCAAATATTTATATTCAAAAATTTCTTTTCAAAACAGGAATGAGGCCCAATCAATTACCATAGATTTTATGTCTATGGATTTCCATACAACGCATGTATATATCAACAATGACAAATAATCAACCATCATCCAAAGTCCATTCTACACTGTATAAGCATCAAAAATAAATATTCAATGCTTATAACAGTCTGTCAATCAATCGATCGACATACCACTAATTATTGGGAATAGTGTATGTCATATATCACCCCGATACCCGTGTGGGGTTTTCAAACAATCAAACACAGATTTTATTTGTGCGGTTGGGCGATGTGTAAAATTTATCATCCCAATCAATATCAGTCAAATGTGTGTATCTAAACAAATCGTCCAATTTGTTCATTTTTATTTTATTTTAAATACCCATTAAAAATTCTATTTTCAACTATAAAAGATTTTAACTATATAAATATTTTATTTCATTTCACATCACATCACACAATCAACTACACATCAAAATCAAACAAACAAGCATACAAGCCGTCCATGGTCTGTGGACGACGGGTGTCTGGTGCTACTAAACACCGTCTACATCCTAGTATATATTTTAACTAGAAATAAATTTAAAAGTGAGGAGTTCTCACAGAGGGTTCCACTCCGCCGTGCTTTTGAACTGCCGAACCATCTGGATCGGTTTGAAATTCCAATGCGGTCTTTTTCACACTGTTCATATATAAAAATTATATTTTTATCACTCCATTTCAGTAACTAAAAATCATATTTTTATTCCTACTCCATATATATTTTTAATCCTTTTACTTTATAAAAATTATATTTTTAAATTTCACATATGATAAAAACCATATTTTTATTATATTTATAATATAAAAATCATATCTTTATATCTTTTATAAATTAAATATCGAATTTTTATTCTTTTTATGATATAAAAATCATATTTTTAATTCGCTACATATATAAAAATCACATTTTTATATTACCATTTCATATATAAAAATATAATCTTTTCGTATTCAAAAATATCGTCTTTCATATTATAAAAATATCGTCTTTCATATTATAAAAATATCGTCTCTTTTTATTTATAAAAATCAATCTTTTTGATGATAAAAATCAAACCTTTCAACTATGAAAAATCATATCCTTCAACTATGAAAAATCATATATTTGATTAACTAAAAATCAAATCTTTAAGCGAAGAAAAATCTTATCTTTTTATTCAAAAATCACTTCTTTACCTAAGTAAAAATCATTTCTTTATATAAAACAATGCTGTATAACTATAAAATAAAAAGAAAACTGAATTTTAAATAGCATTATATATATATAAATTAATTAAACTCATATATATAAAAACGCACCTTCTTTCCTTAAAAATTGAATCTTTAATCGAAGAAGGGCCATTGTCGGCGCTGAGCAGGCGGGGTGGTGGCGCTTCATTCTCTTCAGGTCAGCGGCGGTCGTTTATGGCATTGGGAGGTTTTGGTCTTCGGTTGCAGCTTCGAGATGAGGAGAGGGAGGTTGGAGTGAGGGGGAGGGAGCGACTGCAGGAGGAGGTCGAGGTGGAGGGGTGAGGTGGCGGTTCGGCTGAGGGGGGGTTCGCTGTCTCGCATGGACGAGGGGAGAGGAAGGGATGCGGCAGGTCAAAAGGGGTGGGTGGCGGTTGTTTGGGTCAGAGGGGGTGCGGCTTTGATTCGAGTAGGAGGGGGGAGTAGGCTCGACGGCGGTGGCCCCTCCCTTGGCGGCGCGATGAAGGGTGGGGCGGCGCTCCGCCCCCCTTTCCCTTTCTCCCCTTTTTTCCGATTGAAATGAACTGACCGAGGGGGGGGGGGCTGGAGGGTATAGGAGAGAAGGGTAATTATATATTTTTTATTTAATTAATTTCAAAAAGCAACTTTTTATTCTGACCTTGAAACGAGACCCACTGCCTGTCGTCCATAGCTAATTACCCCCATTCCGAACACAACGTGATGTGTATCGCAAGCTGATTCGATCGTTTCGATCAGTTTTCGTCAAAATCAACGTATAACTCTATATATTGAATTTGAACGCACATTTAAATTTACTGGGGTCACATACTAACTCGAAAAATTCCCGAAAAATATTTTCTAGCTTCGTATTGAAGACTCGGTCCTAATAAAACAAGTTTCGTCAAATTATGAGACCATTTGAAAAATGGCCATTTTCCAGTCAATTAAAATCAACTAAAACTGGTCAAACGCGTTTTCCTTTGCCACACTCACATATTGATTTGAAAAATTATGAAATTTTAAACCTAGCAATAACTTGACATCACGGATCCAACAAAAGTGGTTTCGTCGAAATCCGAGGTCGTTTGCAAAATTCCCCTTTTTAAGGGCCTGAATTCCATAGCGACTATTAAGAATTTTCAACTGGACATATATTTTGATCCCCGCTATGAAATTTTGATTTTTCGGGTTCGTTGGAAAGATACTCACAAATAGATTCTAATATTTTTTGTTTCGTTAAAATCTGATTTATTTTGCACCCGGTACATTCATTTGAATTTTGAAATCGAATTATCGAACTACCGTGCCATTTTCAATTCCTTTTATAAATTAATATAAATATTTATATTCTAACGACGATCTATATAATATATACATTTTAATTCTATTCAAAATAAATTTCTCGTCAATATTATTTAAAATAATTCATTTTAAATAATCAAAATTCACTAAAATTGCCAAAATAAAAATTCTAAATTGGCTCGGATTTCCGGGTCATTACAATCTCACCCACTTAAAACTTTTCGTCCCCGAAAAGGAACGAAGTCGAAAGTTCTTTCACAAATCAACTCAACTTCCAGTATTTTCACTACGGCTTAAGTTCTTCAACTTTTCAGTTTCTAAGAACTTTTCAAATTTTTCAAAAATTTGGCTAACACCCTAAATTTTAGAAAAAATTCGCTATAACCTCCCCAGCACCGGGGACTTCGGGATATTTCATATAGCCTCCCATGGCCTTCTTCAATCAAAAAGAAAAAGAAAAACCCAAGCAGCTAGCCAATCGGCTCATAAAATCATCACCACCCAAACAAAACAGTAAATTATGGTAAACATGTACCTATTTGTCGGGCAAACAATTTTATTCTTCTACTCTAGCCTCGTTGCTATGACCTGTTCAATGTAAGTACATGTACATGCATGCAAATGCGACTAATTTTCAATACGATTCAATATTTGGTTCAATTTGGCTATAGGTTCAACATTTAATTAATCAACTAATAATCAAACAACACAATCAGCAAACAATTAGTCGATTAGCTTTTCAAATTCATAACTTTGATACATAGTCAAAAATCACATTTTTGGTGCCAAATCACAATAATAGGCCCTATCTAATTTTGGTTCTCACACCAGTCAATGGGAAATATATCGAAATCTCACTTTCGAAACACGAACATAAATATTGATGATGCCATGGTCATTATCAACATCATCTCCGGGCGACTAGAGTGTGATTCTATATCAATCCATTATATTAAAACTTCGAATATACGTTTGCAAGGCGCATATGCAAAATCTTTATATATTGGATTGTCCACATCAATATAAATAAATATTCAAATACGTATAAAACGATTTAAATTTTAAAACAATGTTTGTTTTCGTTTTTATTTTTCAAAACAACACTCTTCACACTCGTTCTAGGATACTACTAATCTCATCTCTAACGAGTCATTATAGTTGGATATTACTAATCCAATCTCTGATGAATTCTTTCGTTTGGTTCTAACGTGTCTTGTTCTCTGAGCTTTATAAACCAAAGCTCTGATACCAACTGTAACGAAAAGGAATTTCGCTCGATCCGAATCAGTCGCTAGACCGAGCCAGACCGTTTGAAACCCCTGATTGTTTTGAGAACACGACAAAATAGAACGTAGACGGATGAATATTTCATTGTATATTACAACAATTCCATCAGAATACAAGAATATACAGAGTATAAATCAATATTACACATTATAAAATATCAGAGATTACAATAAATTACATAGCAGCGGAAAATAATACAATACACAACTAGAAGTAATACGCGGATACAAAGCTTTCCGAGTATCGTTCCAGCTGTAAATCGAGATCCTGTGAATATAAATCTGCAAAACCAAAACTACTAGCTGCCCGTGTCAAAATAAGGGCACCCAGAGTTTAGGTTAAAACAATAAACTCCAAGTCAGTCATGTGACTGGTGTGAGAACTAAAACAGTTTTTAATCTTTATTTTAAAGTTAGGTAAATCAAGGGACCACGCCGTATAACACGGAACGGGTTTCCTCCCAAGAACACCAGTGCATAAAACAACAGCGCAATGCTAAATAAAGGAAAATGAAGCTATTATAAGACCCAGGTCCTATCACACAATGCCACACAAGCCGGGGGATAGGGTTTTTACCTTATAATAGCCAAGAATGCTTGATACGTTTAAAACAAATCTTTTGATACTATAATAAGTGTATAGTGTATAAAACAACTTCAAATCATAAGTATCAATCATAGACGACATAAGCGCCCTATCCCACTATGTCGCCATACTAGGCTCTACAAATAAAACCGCAAAGTCACGGATTGGAAGTTGAATTTCCATCTGTGAACCGAGGCAAAAGATAGTCCTCTACCGATTCGAGACTGTCTAGCCCGAGCCTCAGGATCAGAGCTCGAGTGACCCTTGGATCCTCAGGGCCAGTCCACCGATGTGGATTAAACTTAAACCCTGAACCTGCGTTTCCGCGCCCTATGGGGTGTAAATGAGCCAACGAATGACTCCATCGGACCCGAATCGTCCGACCAAACCGAGGCGCCTCGCAACAGCAACAACCACATAAGTCAAACTCATCAAGGCGTGTAAAACCACTGACGCCACTTCCAGCTAGAAAGAAACGCATGCCCTCCCTGACGTCCTCTCCCGTTTTTGGTTCACAATGGGGTGAGAGGCTCGCGAATCAACGCTACACAAAGCTATGCCACACAGGAGGTGCTTTAATCATCAACCACAAGACTTTGCTTTTCAACAGAAGCCTTGATCAATTGCATCTTAGGCGTGCCACACAGGCAATTCACTCTATGCGTTTGATATCCATCAGTATATAACCCCTGAGCTCGTACGTCTCAGAGAAGGGCATTAAGCAAGAGAATAAATTGTCCGCCGCCAAACAGATATATATTTAATAGAAATCAATCACACAGAATAAAATCCAATGTCAGACACACAGTCCATTTACAAGTTCGTTCTGGGTCTGAACGAAACCGAAGGCACCTAGTACCCCGCATATCCATCGATCTCCAAGTACGTCTGGACAATCACTAACTGATTTCCTCCTCTTGGGTGTATGGCCCAATCAAGATCATCAGTAATCGCCCAAATGACGTGAAGACCTCCGGTCTTCAACCACAGTCTTCCTCTTCGACATCACGTCGAATCAGTTATTCAGAATGGGATAAACCCGGTCTTTTTGAATAACTCGCTTATATAATAAACCAGTGTTACACAAACACAACATACGCCTCATTCCAATTCAGAATATTCTTTTATTCAAATATTCTTAAACTTTGGGAAAGGTTCCCATTAATTTTATAAAAGGTAAATTCTTTAAATTTATTCTTTAATCTTCTTTGAATATCAATTCAAACTAGACGGGATTAGCGAACCACACCGAAGTAATCATTTATTTCCCAATCCCAACCTATTCATCCCATGAAGTAAAACTGGTAATTCTTCATATCTAACACCACGGTGTTATCGCTAAATTCAATTACCATTTCACTTTCAAATCTAATTAAAGATTTAACTATCACCTGGAGTAAAACTGGTGAAACTCCATTCTTTTTTTTCAATCTAATTAAAGATTCATTAAAACTCCACTTAGTTTTAATTTTTTAACTGGGTTAAATAATCAGTGTCATTTAAAACACGGTTCACGATAAACCCAAAATCACATTCCGTTAATTATCGGGTTAAAGAACAAGTGTTATTTAAAACACTGTTCATGATAAACCCAAAAATCAATACCAATTCAATTCCAATTAAATATTATTTAATTGGTACACTTCATTAAATCTAAATAAAAAGATTTAATCTTTTTCTCTATTGGGCTTAAGAACAGTGTTAATGAAGACACCTTTCACGACAAACCCAAATCACATTTGATATTAAATACAAGGCTCTGAATAGAAAATATATCGACTTATATTCAATATCAAATTCTACGACCAACAAATATCGTATTGGAAATAACGATATACATATATCTTTCAAATTCCCATAACAATACCTGTATCATCACGATATCCAACATCGAAATATTCCAAAGACAGTTTCGATTCAAATCCATTCCAATTCAATTATTGGAAATTCTGGTTACTTTTAAAACCCTTTTTAAATTCAATTTATTTATTTCAAAAATAAATGGATTATAATTCTAGTTCAAAACTAGTTCATTTCGATAAAAATCTATTTTTATCTTTTCAAATATGGAGTTTTTCATCCTACTTCTTCACAAATCACTTCTAATGATTTTACACAAATTATTAATAATTTTGATAATTTTATCAAGGCCCGTACGGTCAATTTCCATCAACGGCCATCGAACTGCACTTACAGCGATCTTTTCCAAATTTGATTTGGACATAATTCCAAATCCAACCGTTAGATTTCACATCTCTAATATTCGTTAGAAAGCTCTTTTCGATACAAACCCAACGGTTCCAGTTTTAGGAGAATCCGACGGTCGGATCTCCCTTATTGTCTGTTCGAAGACAATGGTCGAAATTCACGAACTACCGCAGCGCGACGCGTTCTATTCAGGCCATTATATTATATATGTAATATATATAATATATACTTCATCGATTTCCTTTTAAAATGTATTTTATAAATCGTTTTAAATTCGTTTTCGAAACGATTTCAACTTCATTTCAAATTCAAATCAAAATTGAATTTTTCCTTATAAATTCATTTTAAATTGATTTCAAATTAATTTCAATTCAAATCGATTTTTAATTCAACTTCAGTTCGGTTTCAATTCAAATTCATTTCTATTCAATTTCAATTCGAATTCGATTCTATTCAATTTAAATTCGAATTCATTTTCAATTCGAATCCAATTCTATTCAATTTCAATTCGAATTCATTTTCTATTCAAATTCAATTCTATTCAATTTCAATTCGAATTCATTTCAAATTGATTTCCATTCAATTTCAGTTCGGTTCGAATTCATTTTCAAAATATTCGATTCTGAAATCACTTTTCAATATTCATTATAAAAACGAATATAATCGATATAAATATCGTTTGCGTCAAAATGGCGTCAACACGGCTTCATATATTTCTATTTTCAAATATTCTATTTCAAATATTTCTTTTTCAAATATTTCTATTCAAATATTTCTTTTTCAAATATTCTATTTCAAATATTTCTATTCAAATATTTCTATTCAAATATTCTATTTCAAATATTTCTATTCAAATATTTCTTTTCAAATATTCTATTTCAAATATTTCTATTCAAATATTTCTTTTCAAAACTGGAATGAGGCCCAATCAATTACCATAGATTTCATGTCTATGGATTTCCATACAACGCATGTATATATCAACAATGACAAATAATCAACCATCATCCAAAGTCCATTCTACACTGTATAAGCATCAAATATAAATATTCAATGCTTATAACAGTCTGTTAATCAATCGATCGACATACCACTAATTATTGGGAATAGTGTATGTCATATATCACCCCGATACCCGTGTGGGGTTTTCAAACAATCAAACACTGATTTTGTTTGTACAGTTGGGCGATGTGTAAAATTTATCATCCCAATCAATATCAGTCAAATGTGTGTATCTAAACAAATCGTCCGATTTGTTCATTTTTATTTTATTTTAAATACCCGTTAAAAATTATATTTTCAACTATAAATTATTCTAACTATATAAATATTTTATTTCATTTCACATCACATCACACAATCAACTACACATCAAAATCAAGCAAACAAGCATACAAGTCGTCCATGGTCTGTGGACGATGGGTGTCGGGTGCTACTAAACACCGTCTGCATCCTAGTATATATTTTAACTAGAAATAAATTAAAAAGTGAGGAGTTCTCACAGAGGGTTCCACTCCACCGTGCTTTTGAACTGCCGAACCATCTGGATCGGTTTGAAATTCCAGTGCAATCCTTTTCACACTGTTTATATATAAAAATTATATTTTTATCACTCCATTTCAATAACTAAAAATCATATTTTTATTCCTACTCCATATATATTTTTAATCCTTTTACTTTATAAAAATTATATTTTTAAATTTCACATATGATAAAAACCATATTTTTATTATTTTTATAATATAAAAATCATATCTTTATATCTTTTATAAATTAAAAATCGAATTTTTATTCTTTCTAAGATATAAAAATCATATTTTTAATTCCCTACATATATAAAAATCACATTTTTATATTACCATTTCATATATAAAAATATAATCTTTTCGTGTTCAAAAATATTGTCTTTCATATTATAAAAATATTGTCTTTCATATTATAAAAATATCGTCTCTTTTTATTTATAAAAATCAATCTTTTTGATGATAAAAATCAAACCTTTCAACTATGAAAAATCATATATTGGATTAACTAAAAATCAAATCTTTAACCAGATAAAAATCTTATCTTTTTATTCAAAAATCACTTCTTTACCTAAGTAAAATTCATTTCTTTATATAAAACAATGTTGTATAAATATAAAATAAAAAGAAAACTGAATTTTAAATAGCATTATATATATATATAAATTAATTAAACTCATATATATAAAAATTCACCTTCTTTCCTTAAAAATTGAATCTTTAATCGCAGAAGGGCCACTATCGGCGCTGAGCAGGCGGGGTGGTGGCGCTCCATTCTCTTCAGGTCAGCGGCGGTCGTTTATGGCATTGGGAGGTTTTGGTCTTCGGTTGCATCGTCGAGATGAGGAGAGGGTGGTTGGAGTGAAGGGGAGGGAGCGACTGCAGGAGGAGGTCGAGTTGAAGGGGGGAGGTGGCGGTTCGGTTGAGGGGGGTTCGCTGTCTCGCAAGGACGAGGGGAGAGGAAGGGAGGCAGCAGGTCAAAAGGGGTGGGTGGCGGTTGTTTGGGTCAGAGGGGGTTCGGCTTTGATTCGAGGAGGAAGGGGGAGCAGGCTCGACGGCGGTGGCCCCTCCCTTGGCGGCGCGATGGAGGGTGGGGCGGCGCTCCGCCCCACTTTCCCTTTCTCCCCTTTTTTTTATTTTCGGTTGAAATGAACTGACGGGGGGGGGGGGGGGCTGGAGGGTATAGGAGAGAAGGGTAGTTATATTTTTTTATTTAATTAATTTCAAAAAGCAACTTTTTATTCTGACCTCGAAACGAGACCCACCGCCTGTCGTCTATAGCTAATTACCGCCATTCCGAACACAACGTGATATGTATCGCAAGCTGATTCGATCGTTTCATTCAGTTTTCGTCAAAATCAACGTATAACTCTATATACTGAATTTGAACGCACATTTCAATTTACTGGGGTCACATACTAACTCGAAAAATTCCCGAAAAATATTTTCTAGCTTCGTATTGACGACTCGGTCCTAACAAAACTAGTTTCATCAAATTCTGAGACTGTTTGAAAAATGGCCATTTTCCAGTCGATTAAAATCAACTAAAACTGGTCAAACGCGTTTTCCTTTGCCACGCTCACTTATTGATTCGAAAAATTATGAAATTTGAAACCTAGCAAAAACTTGACATCACGGATCCAACAAAAGTGTTTTCGTCGAAATCCGAGGTCGTTTGCAAAATTCCCCTTTTTAAGGGCCTGAATTCCATAGCGACTATTCAAAATTTTCAACTGGACATATCTTTTGATCTCCGCTATGAAATTTTGATTTTTCGGGTTCGTTGGAAAGATATTCACAAATAGATTCTAATATTTTTGGTTTCGCTAAAATCCGATTTATTTTGCACCCGGTACATTCATTTGAATTTTAAAATCGAATTATCGAACTACCGCGCCATTTTCAATTCCTTTTATAATTTAATATAAATATTTATATTCTAACGACGATCTATATAATATGTACATTCGAATTCTATTCAAAATAAATTTCTCGTCGAAATTATTTAAAATAATTCATTTTAAATAATCAAAATTTATTAAAATTGCCAACATAAAATTTTTAAATTGGCTCGGATTTCCGGGTTATTGCATTCTCCCCCACTTAAAACTTTTCGTCCCCGAAAAGGAACGAAGCCGAAATTTGTTTCACAAATCAACTCAACTTCCATGAAAAGAAATTTTCAAATTTTTCAAAAATTTGGCTAACACCCTAAATTTTTGAAAATTTCCCCATAACCACCTCTGCACCGGGGACTTCTGGATATTTCATATAGCCTCCCATGGCCTTCTTAATTAAAAAGAAAAATAAAACGCCAGGCGGCTAGCCAATCGACTCATAAAATCATCATCACCCAAACAAAACAATAAATTATGGTAAACATGTACCTATATGTCGGGCAAACAATTTTATTCTTTTGCTCTAGCCTCCTTGCTATGACCTGTTCAATGTAAGTACATGTACATGCATGCAAATGCGACTAATTTTCAATACGATTCAATATTTGGTTCAATTTGGCTATAGGTTCAACATTTAATTAATCAACCAATAATCGAACAACACAATCAGCAAACAATTAGTTGATTAGCTTTTCAAATTTATAACTTTGATACATAATCAAAAATCACATTTTTGGTGCCAAATCACAAGAATAGGCCCTATCTAATTTTCGTTCTCACACCAGTCAATGGGAAATATATAGAAATCTCACTTTCGAAACATGAACATAAATATTGATGATGCCATGGTCATTATCAACATCATCTCCGGGCCACTAGAGTGTGATTCTATATCTATCCATTATATTAAAACTTCGAATATACGTTTGCAAGGTGCATATGCAAAATCTTTATATATTGGATT
This sequence comes from Allium sativum, assembly GCA_030737875.1. Lineage (NCBI taxonomy): Eukaryota > Viridiplantae > Streptophyta > Magnoliopsida > Asparagales > Amaryllidaceae > Allium > Allium sativum. Next base: position 171,783,516 of record CM060912.1, read on the forward strand.
GTCCACATCAATATAAATAAATATTCAAATACGTATAAAACGATTTAAATTTTAAAACAAAGTTTGTTTTCGTTTTTATTTTTCAAAACAACACTCTTCACACTCGTTATAGGATACTACTGATCCCATCTCTAACGAGTCATTCTAATTGGATATTACTAATCCAATCTCTGATGAATTCTTTTGTTTAGTTCTAACGTGTCTTGTTCTCTGAGCTTTGTAAACCAAAGCTCTGATACCAACTGTAACGAAAAGGAATTTCGCTCGATCCGAATCAGTCGCTAGACCGACCCAGACCGTTCGAAACCCCTGATTGTTTTGAGAACACGACAAAATAGAACGCAGACGGAAGAATATTTCATTGTATATTACAACAATTCCATCAGAATACAATAATATACAGAGTATAAATCAATATTACACATTATAAAATATCAGAGATTACAATAAATTACATAGCAGCGGAAAATAATACAATACACAACTAGAAGTAATACGCGGATACAAAGCTTTCGGAGTAAAGTTCCAGCTGTAAATTGGGATCCTGTGAATATAAATCTGCAAAACCAAAACTACTAGCTGCCCGTGTCAAAATAAGGGCACCCAGAGTTTAGGTTAAAACAATAAACTCCAGGTCAGTCATGTGACTGGTGTGAGAACTAAAACAGTTTTTAATCTTTATTTTAAAGTTAGGAAAATCAAGGGACCACGCTGTATAACACGGAACGGGTTTCCTCCCAAGAACACCAGTGCATAAAACAACAGCGCAATGCTAAATAAAGGAAAATGAAGCTATTATAAGACCCAGGTCCTATCACACAATGCAACGCAAGCCGGGGGATAGGGTTTTTACCTTATAATAGCCAAGAATGCTTGATACATTTAAAACAAATCTTTTGATAATATAATAAGTGGATAGTGTATAAAACAACTTTAAATCATAAGTATCAATCATAGATGGCATAAGCGCCCTATCCCACTATGTCGCCATACTAGGCTCTACAAATAAAACCGCAAAGTCACGTATTGGAAGTTGGATTTCCATCTGTGAACCGAGGCAAAAGATAGTCCTCTACCAATTCGAGACTGTCTAGCCCGAGCCTCAGGATCAGAGCTCGAGTGACGCTTGGATCCTCAGGGCCAGTCCACTAATGTGGATTAAACTTAAACCCTAAACATGCGTTTTCCCGCCCTATGGGGTGTAAATGAGCCAATGAATGACTCCATCGGACCCGGATCGTCCGATCAAATCGAGGCGCCTCGCAACAGCAACAACCACATAAGTCAAACTCGTCAGGGCGTGTAAAACCACTGACGCCACTTCTAGCTAGAAAGAAACGCATGCCCTCCCTGACGTCCTCTCCCGTTTTTGGTTCACACCGGGGTGTGAGGCTCGCGAATCAACGCTACACAAAGCTATGCCACACAGGCGGTGCTTTGATCATCAACCACAAGACTTTGCTTTTCAACAGAAGCCTTGATCAATTGCATCTTGGGCATGCCACTCAGGAAATTCACTCTATGTGTTTGATATCCATCAGTATATAACCCCTGAGCTCGTATGTCTCAGAGAAGGGCGTTAAGAAAGAGAATAAATTCTCCGCCGCCAAACAGATATAAATTTAACAGAAATCAATCACACAGAATAAAATCCAATGTCAGACACACAGTCCATTTACAAGTTCGTTCTGGGTCTGAAAGAAACCGGAGGCACCTAGTACCCCGCATATCCATCGATCTCTAAGTACGTCTGGCCGATCACTAATTGATTCCCTCCTCTTGGGTGTACGGCCCAATCAAGATCATCAGTAATCACCCAAACAACGTGAAGACCTTCGGTCTTCAACCACCGTCTTCCTCTTCGACATCACGTTGAATCAGTTATTCAGAATGGGATAAACCCGGTCTTTCTGAATAACTCGCGTATATAATAAACCAGTGTTTCATAAACACAACATACGCCTCATTCCAATTCAGAATATTCTTTTATTCAAATATTCTTAAACTTTGGGAAAGGTTCCCATTAATTTTATCAAAGGTAAATTCTTTAAATTTATTCTTTAATCTTTTTTTAATATCAATTCAAACTAGACGGGATAAGCGAACCACACCGAAGTAATCATTTATTTCCCAATCCCAACCTATTCTTCCCATGAAGTAAAACTGGTAGTACTTCATGTTTAACACCACGGTGTTATCGGTAAATTCAATTACCATTTCGCGTTCAAATCTAATTAAAGATTTAACTATCGCCTGGAGTAAAACTGGTGATACTCCATTCTCGATCTTTTCAATCTAATTAAAGATTCATTAAAACTCCACTTAGTTTTAATTTTTAACTGGGTTAAAGAATCAGTGTCATTTAAAACACGGTTCACGATAAACCCAAAATCACATTCCATTAATTATCGGGTTAAAGAACAAGTGTTATTTAACACACTATTCATGATAAACCCAAAAATCAATACCAATTCAATTCCAATTAAATATTATTTAATTGGTACACCTCATTAAATCTAAATAAAAAGATTTAATCTTTTTCTCTACAGGGCTTAAGAATAGTATTAATGAAGACACCATTCACGACAAACCCAAATCACATTTGATATTAAATACAAGGCTCTGAATAGAAAATATATCGGCTTATATTCAATATCAAATTCTACAACCAACAAATATCGTATTGGAAATAACGATATACATATATCTTTCAAATTCCCATAACAATACCTGTATCATCACGAAATCCAACATCGAAATATTCCAAAGACAGTTTCGATTCAAATCCATTCCAATTCAATTATTGGAAATTCTGGTCACTTTTAAAACCATTTTTAAATTCAATTTATTTATTTCAAAAATAAATGAATTATAATTCTAGTTCAAAACTAGTTCATTTCGTTAGAAATATGTTTTTATCTTTTCAAATACGGAGTTCTTCATCCCAATTCTTCACAAATCACTTCTTATGATTTTACACAAATTATTAATATTTTTGATAATTTTATCAAGGCCCGTACAGTCGATTTACATCAACTGCCATCGAACTGCACTTACACCGACCTTTTCCAAATTTGATTTGGACATAATTCCAAATCCAACCATTAGATTTCACATCTCTAATATTAGTTAGAAAGCTCTTTTCGATACGAACCCAACGGTTCCGGTTTTAGGAGAATCCGACGGTCGGATCTCTCGGTCTGTTCGAAGACAATGGTCAAAATTCACGAACAACCGCAGCGCGGCGCGTTCTATTCAGGCCATTATACTATATATGTAATATATATAATATATACTTCGTCGATTTCCTTTTAAAATGAATTTTATAAATCGTTTTAAATTCGTTTTCGAAATGATTTCAACTTCATTTCAAATTCAAATCAAAATTGAATTTTTCCTTATAAATTCGTTTTAAATTGATTTCAAATTGATTTCAATTCAAATCGATTTTTAATTCAATTTCAGTTCGGTTTCAATTCAATTTCAATTCGAATTCATTTCTATTCAATTTAAATTCAAATTCGATTCTATTCAATTTCAATTCGAAATCATTTTCAATTCGAATCCAATTCAATTTCAATTCGAATTCATTTTCTATTCAAATTCAATTCTATTCAATTTCAATTCGAATTCATTTCAAATTGATTTCAATTCAATTTCAATTCAGTTCGAATTCATTTTCAAAATATTCGATTCTGAAATCACTTTTCAATATTCATTATAAAAACGAATATAATCGATATAAATATCGTTTGCGTCAAAATGGCGTCAACTAATCAACACGGCTTCATATATTTCTATTTTCAAATATTCTATTCCAAATATTTCTTTTTCATATATTTCTATTCAAATATTTCTTTTTCAAATATTCTATTTCAAATATTTCTATTCAAATATTTCTATTCAAATATTCTATTTCAAATATTTCTATTCAAATATTTCTTTTCAAATATTCTATTTCAAATATTTCTATTCAAATATTTCTTTTCAAAACTGGAATGAGGCCCAATCAATTACCATAGATTTTATGTCTATGGATTTCCATACAACGCATGTATATATCAACAATGAAAAATAATCAACCACTTTATGTTTTAACTATTCAAGTTTGTCAAGAATGGCCAATATATTTTGTCAATTCAAATTTGGCATAAATGACAATTATATTATGTCAACTCTAATTTAGCACACATGACAATTATAATTTGTCGCTTCTAATAAACACATATTTATGATTTGTCAATTCTACTCAAACATACATGACATTTATAACTTATCAATTCTAATTAAACATACATGGCATATATGAATTATCCACTTTAATTAAATATACATGGCAGATTTACACTAATATAACATGTATAACATACTTGATGAACTTTATACTAATACAACATATATAACATCAACGATAAATTTATGTTATGACATTGTCAATTTTTGTGCTAACATAAATGACATATTTTAGCTTCTAACATGATTGACAAATTTTGTTCTAACATAAATGTCATAATTTAGCTTCTAACAAAATTGACAAATTTTGTTCTAACATAAATGACATAATTTAGCTTCTAACAAAATTGAAAAATTTTGTTCTAACATAAATGACATATTTTCAGATGCAATATCGCTACAACAAAATATGATTTAATTTCATATGCAATATCGCTACAACACAATATGATTTAATTTCATATGAAATATCGCTACGACAAAATATGACTTAATTTCATAAAACAACGCAATTTTATTTTCAATGACAAAATCTTATCTTTTTAATTACATAAAAATGTAATTTTTTTTATTGCGGTGTCAATCATGTTCATTTCTAATTTAACACATCACGGTGTAAATATACATTTTCAAACAAATGTAAATTTCGTTTCTTAAAACAAACAAATTATCTTTTTACATTTAACAAAACAAAGACAAAAATGATAACTTTGTACATTTACAAATAATGAAAAAATGATGTCTTTGTACATTTTTCAACTAAAATCAATAAAAAATGTAATTTTTATTATTTCAACTAAAATCAATGTTAATGTCATTATTTTCTTTTTACCAAAACATGACGGTGAAAATTATCTTTTCTTTTTAACAAAACATGACAGTGAAAATTATCTTTCTTTTTAACAAAACATGACGGTGAAAATTATCTTTTATTTAAAAACAAAACTACATTAAAAATGTGATTTTTAATGTTACTTCCTTTGTTTTAAAAATAATACTACCTAAGAATGTAATCTTTTTCATGTAATCCTTTTTTTGAAACAAACGTCAATAAAAATATAAACTTTTATTATAATTCTTTTTATTGTAAACAAATCACAATATAAATCCAATCTTTTATTTCAATTCTTTTCAATGAAAACAATATTACATAAAAAGGCAATCTTTTAATTCCATTCTTTTTAATTGAAACAATTTACACTAAAAATATGTTCTTTTTATTTTGAACAAAACAACAATAAAATCCTCCCAACAAATTCAATAAACAAAAATGATAAATGTTGTTTAAGTATTTCTAATTTACACAATTGATAATTTTGAATCCACAAATCTAAGGAACAAAACGTATATATATGTAAATCTCAACAAAGATGATATTTTTATCGCATTGACAAAATTTAAATAATAGAGCTGAAACAAAAAAGGAAATAACATCGCAACATCAGATCTAAAATATTGGATCTGGAATTAATAACAAAATTTCATCGCGAATTCAGAATATAAATTTTTGAATCTCAATAAAGATGAGATTTCGATATATCAACCCAAGCGAATATATCAAACATAACAGAAATACAAAAACAAATAAATCCTAAATTACCATAGCGCGGAATAATATACATATAGCAATTCAGAGGCGAGGACAATAATTAAAATATAATTATTTATAAAAATAGATAAGATTTGTCACATCGTTTTGAATTTTTGAGCCGTTCAAATCCAAAAATTGGCCAAATTTCAACTTGCTCAGAATCAGGTCTCGTCAGTTTCATCGCGAATGTCTCGGTCTCACGATCGTGGCGCACCTGAAATCGTTCGAATCCGAGTTCGTACGAGCAAGATATGGTTTAATTAAGATTGACAAAAATGAATTTAAATTAATTAATTAATTCCAAGGGAAAAATACCCTTTCTTCCTCATCATCGTTCAAGGCCGTTCTTTTTTTTATTTTGAACCCATTTCATTCAAAATTAGGTCTCCACTTATCTCGGGATTGGTGAAGCTTGAAGACGATGGAAGGTGGCGTATCGGAGAGGGGAGGGAGGGGTTTGTGCGCTTGGAGCTTCGGTGGCTGCGATGGGCCCCATGGAGGTGCGGCGGGCTGTTTTGGCCGCGGGTTAGGGAGGAGATTCTGGGCAAATTACTCAATTAAACTCCATCATATCCGTATAGAATTAAAGCTCTCGAAAATCTCTTTGATCTTGGCTTTGGAATTTCGATTTAATTTGTAGTGTTTTAATAGAAATTAAGAGTTGAAAAAAAACAGGTTCGGCCATACGTCAGGGTAGTGGCGGCTGGTTCATTTTGAAATTAGGGTTTAGTGGAAAAAGGACAAAGCTTTTATAATATTTTAATGATTTAATTACCCAACAAAGCATGTTTAGCCACTTTGTCCGATTTCAGCCCAACGACTGTCGTTCCTACCCATTAACCCCTATTCCGGACTTATCTAGCTGTGTCTCGCAGGCCTAAATGACTGTCTTGGCCTCGTTTTCTTTATTTTAAAATATTTTCTTTTATTTTTATTTCAACCGTACGAATAAATTCACCGGGGCCACAAATTAACTTCGAAAATTCCCAAAAAATATATTTAGCTATGTTTTGATGCTGCGGACCTAGGAAGATTAATTTCGTTCAATTCTGAGCCTGTTTGAAAAATGGCATATTTTCAAGTCGATTAAAATTGACCGAAATTGACCAAACTGAAATCTTTTTGCGATGGTCACAAATTAATTCTAAAAATTATGACAAATAAACTTAGCAATAATTTGACATTCCGAATCAAACAAAAGTGGTTTCGTCGAAAACAGAGGTCGTTTGAAAATTGACTATTTTTAAGGCGTATATATTAAAAATACATTTTTAAACAAATAGTTTTTGAAACTCGAAATGTATAAGTGTTTATACTTTTTAAATGCAGAAACATCATTCTGAACTCAATGGAAGTGGTTTCGGGTCCAAATTCCTTCGTATCCCAAAAGTAGCATTTTTGACCTTTATATATTATATATAAATTTCATAGCGACCTAAATTTTAAACTGGGCATAACTTTTGATTCCTGTTATGAAATTTCAATTATTCAGATTCGTTAGAAAGATATTTTTAAATAGATTCTAATACTTTTGGTTTCACTAAAATCCGTTAAATTTTGGGTCTTATACGGTCAGTCGAAGTTCTAGTTTGACTTTTCAAACTACCGTGCTATTTTTAACTCCTTTTATAATTAAAATTAAATTATTCATCCAAACTTCGATTTAAATAAATTTTTAATCATTATTATTTTAAAATAAATTATTTTAAATATCAAAACCCATTAAAATTAGTTAAAATAAATTTTTAAATTTATCCCAAAATTCAGGGTTGTTACAGTCTCCCCCACTTAAAAACTTTTCATCCTCGAAAAGAAACGAAGCTAAACTTGTTTAAGTAACCTATCTTAAATAATTTTATTTGTTGATTAACTTTTAAAATATATAACTTTATATATTCAAAAAACATATTTCCAAAGATCGGATTATATATAATCAAAAATACGTTAATTATAAACTGGGCACTTGTAACGACCACGGGATTTTCGACTCCGAAAATCGACACAAAATCCAGCGTCGACTGTTCAAACATCGAAAACACCAGATCATTTAGAGAAAGAAGTTAGAGGGTGAGATAGATAAGATAGAACTAATAGAATAGAAGAAGAAGAAGAAGAACACAGCTGAACATAATCTCACAGCGGAACGAATAAAATATATTATATAACATAACTTTTGAAATACAAATCAGTAACTTTATATACATACCATCATCAGAGCACAACAGCCATTCCTGGAACAGTTATAAACACCTGTTTCCAGATACAACCATAGTACACAGCGAAATATATGATAGTCTATATCTAACTGGTGAAGCCTCCTGCTTCCAGCTCCTCCAATTGAATCTGTGAAATCCCGACTACTTGACTGCCCGTACAAATTTGGGCACCCAAGAGTTTAGGGAAAAACAAAACAAAATAAACTCTGGGTCTGTCATGGGACTGGTGTGAGTAAACTCCAACCACTTGTTTAACTTTTAAAATCCTTTCAAAAGAAAAGATAATAGTAAGACCAGCCCACACATAAACACGGACGGTTTTTACCTTACTATAACCCAAAACACTTTAATACGAAAATCCAGTGATATTATAATAATGTCTACATCAAGTAAATAACCAAATAGTAGAACGCTTGCATCTCACGCTCTACATGTATAGTATAAAATCAAAAACCGCATGGCGCTTATTGGAGATTGGATTTCCAACATGACAAGGTATGGAACCACCTTCCTCAAGTGTATCTCTAGAGAAGAATACACTGGGTTCAACAAGAACATCTTGCAACCCGGCCCACACATGACCGACCACTCATTTCGCTTGAGTGTATCGAATGTATATCACCAACGGTTGGGATCAGCAACCGTCTCCCGACTGGGACAGCATCGAATAGAATAAGAAATTAAATGAACCTCTAGATAGGTGATTATACATCCTAATGGGTGCGACCCACATAGCCATGCTGCCTGCCCGATTTTTGTCCTTTCCCGGTTGTTGAGGCTTGAGGCTACGAATACTTACCATTCATTGATAGCACAATCACTTTGAATGCCACATTATCAGATCCGTTAATCACTAGTTGAGTTTGCACAATATTCTGGATGTTATGCTAAGGGAATAAATCCGTTGCCACCATATATATTTATACAGACCAACCCATTTGATCATTGGAAATACTCTGTCAGACATTCGTCCATATACGTTCGTTCTGGGACTGAACGAAACCGAAGGCACAATTTCTATAAATAGAAAAGCCCTTGCACTTTACTCCGTCTTCAATATATTCAGCATACTTGGTTCGCAACGCTAATGCCGATACGGAGTGGTTCTTCGGATAATAATCCAACCGGTCTCTCCATATTGACAACGATGGTCAAAAACTTCGATAGTCTGTGATTTAACTATCGAATAAAAACAAGTGTTCATCCAAACATATCAACAAATCACTGGGCTCTTTAATTAATATTTCATTAATTAAATCTCTTCTCCATTTCCTTATCAATATTTGTTACCCAAATATTTTCAATAACCATATTGGCCCTTTACGCTATTTGGAAAGCATTTCCCAATATCAACTTCTTTTATTTTCTATATATTAGAAAATATCTCTATTTGCAATTGGAAACAATTCCAATCACTTATCTCTATCCCGACTATTTTAATTATACTCAGGAAATATTTACTTGTTATATTTCCAAAATTTCATCCCTTGGGTTTAAAACGAATGTTGTGTAAAACATCGTTACAACAACCCAAAATATTTTATTCAACTAACTCTTTTTCAAACACTTCTCTTCGAGACTGGATCTTGCGATTTATCCATTAAAAATGAAATCAATCAAGTTGGGGTAAAATTACCTCTCAGACCTTAACTGAAAACATCCTCAACTTCAAAACAGCAATACCACTTACCTCGAATAAACACACTATACAATCCAATTGTTCATTTTTAAAACATGTATAAAGTTCGCTTTCTATTTCTAATTTATAGATTTCCCTTTTTGTTTACAATATTCGATTTTTATATTCACTTACCTATCGAATTCTATACGTCGATACAATGATTTCTAACTATCAAAATATCTTAAAAATATTCTAACTCCTTAAATTTCCGGAAAAATTCGCCATAACCTCCCCTGTATCGGGAGCATCGGGAAATTTCAAATAGCTTTCCCGGTCCTTCTTATTCCAAAAAGAAAAAGGAAAAGCCAAGCGGCTTGCCGATACGGCGCATAAAACCCATATATGAATTAAACATGTACCTTATTGTCGAGCACACTAATTATATACCTTCATCACTTTATCCCATAACTGTCTCCGGTATACCTATACCTGTACAATTCATTTCATCTTCATACACTCGTTTTGACTCCACTCGTTAAATTAACTCGTTAACTATCTCTTTGTCCATTTCGCTTCAATATTTGAATATAATACATTTCAAATATATTTCAACTTGCTTATCAACTAATTGAATTCAAATTTCAATTTAAGTTCTATATTCGATTTCGAATATATATATTTACAATTTCCAAATTCACTTTTCAAAGTTTGACTTCAATTCAACACTCGATTAACTAATTCTTCTTTGACTTAGTTAATTCTATTCAATAGTCAAAAATATGATTATTGTTTCAAAAATCACTTTTCTTACTTCACTTGAGTTCACCTTTATGTTCTAACTCAAGACCGGGTTTTTAAATGGAAAAATTCGGATTTTTATTTGCTTAAAAATCCCTATATTTATTATATAAAATCCATTATGGTTTTAATGGTTTCTGGCGTTGCACTTTTAAAAATTTGATTTTGACATAACTCAAAATCTATTCGACGAAATCCAGATTTTTCTCTTCCATTAGAAAACTATTATTCAACCGGTCCTGACGATTCTTGTTTCAAAGAATCCCGACTTCAATTGAGTTCTGTATATTAAATTGAAGTTCGAATCGCCAATTTACGAACTGCTGTGCTGCGGCGAGTTCGTTTTATTTATATTTATATATATAAACTTTTAAACTTCCGTTAAAATGAATCCAACTCCATTCTGATATATTTTAATATATTCAAATCCATAGTTTCAATTCCATTTGAATTCAATATTCAAATCCCATAGTGTAAATTCTATTTGAATTCAATTTGAATCTCCTATATTCAAATTTCATTTTCCATCTCCATTTGAATTCTAATATTCAAATTCATTTTTAACACCATTTGAATTCTAATATTCAAACTCATTTTTAACACCATTTGAATTCTAATATTCAAATTTAATTCTCCTGAATTCACATACCATATTTTATTTCCTTGATTTCAAATACCACCTTAATTTCAATAATCAACTCCCTTTTGAATTGTTATATTTTAAATTTCATACTTGAATTTAAATAATCAAACTCCATTTTGAATTTCTATTTTAAATTCAAATATCCAAAACTCCATTCTAATACTATTTGAATTCTTATATTTGAATCCTCTTTATTTAAAACCCATTATTTAAATCCCATTTGAATTTCTTCACTCAAATCCATTTGAATTCCCTTGAATTCAAATTCCATTTCGAAACCATTTGGATTTCCTATTTTGAAATCCTATTTTGAAATTCTATTTCCAATTCTACTTTGAAAATCCTATTTTCAAAGTTTACTTCAAATTCTATTTTGAAATTCTACATTCAAATCTCTATTTGAATTTCTTTATTCAAATTTTATATCAAAGTCTCTATTTGAATTTTCTTCATTTGAATTCCTTTGAATTCAAATTCTATTTTTATTCCTTTGAATTCAAATTCTATTTTTCATTCTAATTTCGTCTATTCAAATTCTATTTGAACTTCTATTTGAATTTCTAATATTCAATCTCCTTTTTCTTTTATTTAAAATTCAAATATTTAAACTCCTTTTCTAATTCTACTATTCAAATGTTATACTCAAAATTCATTTGAGTTATATATTTAAAAATTTCATTTCACATCCTATTTTGAAATTTCATTTCAAATTCCAATTTCACACTTGTATTTCTATTTCTGAATTATCAAATGATAATTCTTTTCACTTCATTTATAACTTCGTTATAAAAGAACTATTTATAAACTTCGTTTATAAAGAAACTACTTGTTTTATTTTTCAAAAACAAGTTTATATTTTTATTTCCATTTAAAATTCAAATTCTATTTAAAAAATAGAATTTTTCCTTTTTAAATCTCAAATATCCTTCCACGATATTTTTAATAAATTAACACTTGGCCCAGTGATATTTAAAAAAATCAAATAACCCAATTTTCAATCATTTGATTTTTAACATGTCATATATGAAAATTATATATGTAATCAAACAAATAACAAACAAACAGATAATATATTTTTGAGGAATCCAGTTGGATTCCTCCAACCTGTTTTCCTGCATCCACAGATGTTAGCACATAAAAAAATACCTATTCTGCTTCGTGGCAGAATATCGCGGTATAGAAGGTCATTCACTAATCATAGCGTGGGGCGTATAGGGTAATCATCCGCTATGGTACCGCGGGCATCCGCTAATGAGACTGCGGGAATCCAACCAATCAATCATTCCAATATATATATATATAGCCTAAATAACTAATATATATATATAACAACCAGAAAACATTCACACCAGCAACAAACAATTATTTTTAATGAAATAAAACTAATTCTAAAGGTGAGTGAGATTTACTCACCGGGGTTTTGCAGTTGTCGAATATCCTGTTTATTTCCAAATCATCGACTATGAATCTTCTCGAATGAATTCGCACCTACGATAATTTGATTTAAATTTTCTGATTAATATTTATTTAAATTAACTATTTAAATAAATAAATTACTTTCCTATATTTTTCTTCTTCTTTTAGTGGTTATTAATTGAAACCTTACTTAACAAATAAAATTAAACTAACCTACGTATCTTTAAACACACACACACACACACACACACACACACACACATATATATATATATATATATGGTAGGTTTACTTGAACAAATAAATAACACATTTTAATTGTTATTTTTTTTTCATTTTTATTTATGATTTTTGACATAAATCAAACTGATTTCATAAAAGAAACATAACTAAACTAATATCTAAATAAATTCACTTTAAATAGATTACAAATTGTATAAATTAATTTTTCTATATTATTTAAAATGAAAATAAAAATTACCTTAATTCTTTTCTGAAATTTCAAAAATAGGAGAAAAAGAACAAGCCTCTTCTCCCTTGCTGATTTCGGGTTCGACATCCCCAAAAACTAGTTCGAGTCCAGTACCCTTGACCTCCATCGCTCGCATCACTACGTCGATCTTCTGAGGCTGCCATGCCCTTTCATCCAGCTAACCGAACAAGACCATATCGCACTTCCAATGTTACCGAGTCCTTTCTGTTGAACTTGACGCCTCAAAATCCGCATCCTGGAGCAATAACTCATCGTCGCGGTTTCTAGAACGGAGCCAAGTAGAACCAGTTCTCCACCTCGCGCGACTCTTCAATCACCTACATCGTGATTTCTACCTCGCTGCCACACCTCGCAAACCCCCTCCGTGAGCGCGACTTTCCCAAATACCCATCGCAAACCTCTATCAAAACCTTACTGCAACCTGGTGTTCAAGCTTGGCCGTCGGGGTGACTGTTATCGCGATTTCGATTTCAAGGACAAAAGTGGTTTTCCCCCTTTTCGATTTTGTTTTTACTTCGCCAGGACAAGAATTTAGAAGGAGGGCGGTAGAATTTGGTTTCATTTGATTTGAGAATGGCAAAATAGTTGGGTCAATTTATATAGGTGACGAGCAGACATGAAGTACCTCACCATTGAATTCGATGTCTCCTGGATATCGAAGAGAAGAGACAATGTTTTTAGCTCAAGAAAACTATGTCCGTGAAATGAAAGTCTAGGATGGTACTAGTATGAATTTAGGTCGGCCAATATACAGTTTAGGGTGGTTGTAGTACTGTTAATTTATTTTGATTTGAAATTATATATTACACCAAAATATCTCGTGGTCCTCCACACTAAATTCTAAACCGCTATTTAACCGTAACGACAGATATTTCCACTGTGATTTGGTATCCTAGACTCAACGGAGCGGGTTCTAAAATTAAATTCGCCTATATAAAGAAGATAACTAATTTAAATTGACGATTAATAAGAAGTTCAATTGACATACATTTGATTTCAAACAGTTTATTTCATTGAAAATAAACAAATATTATCACTCTAATTTGATACAGAATTTATATCAATTGACTAAATTGTTTCAACTCAATTTTGACTCAACATTCAATTACTTAACATCCTTGTATTACGATAATTATATCGATAATTCAAAAATAATCGATTTAATTTATTAGCCCAATATTTAAAATAATATTAAATATTCAAAATAAATCGACCAGAAAATCTGGGTCGTTACATTCTTTCCCCCTAAAAAATAATTTCGTCCTCGAAATTGCTAAGATAGTAAAAATGGTACAAACTCATTACTTTTCAAAACCTCACTTATGTTGAAACTCACCTCTTCATATTTCAACAAATTTAGCTCCAACCAATACTTTGTGTTTTCACACATTCAATCTAAATGATCTTCACCCAATTCAAATTCTATTCAATCTTATTCAAGTTGAATTTCATTAATTTATTTACCTCGATCCATTTAACTTACTTTAGTTAAATTTAAACTTCAGAATTCAAATTCCTGGGTGTTCCTTTCAAATTCTTCTGAAAACACACAAATATATACATATTTATTTATTCCCATTTCAAATTCAAAACATTTGAATATTCAAATCAATTTGTTTTCTTTCAAAACAAATTCCCATCAAAACTTTTCTAAGGTAGCAATTCATCACTTAGAACTCGAAAATGAACACTGATGATGTTGCAATCATCATCAGAATTATTTCCCAGCCACTGAAGTGAGTTAAGTGCTTTATCTATTTCAAAATCCATTCAAATATGATTTTTATTCGAAGGGTCTTTTCAAAACAAAGCTATATTCTTTTAATGTACTTTTAGAAAATATTTTCAAACTTCCCAGGATTTAAATTCCAATTTTGGTTTGAATTTAATTCCAGTTCATCCCATTTGTATATATTTCATTCATATACAAATTTTATTTGGTTATAATTACCCGTTCCAATTTTATAATCTCATTGGATTATAATCCTAACAATCAACACATCCATATATAATATAATAATTTCAGAAAATTATTCCTTCTATATAAAAATAGAAATTTGGGTAAAATTATTTCATTTACCCTCTTTAAAACAATACTGTGTCCAATCTTCTGTTCAAGTATTTACAAAATCTTATCGATATCGTGGCGTCCCACTATTCGATCAGAATTCATAAACCACTCAACAGACTAGCCAACACAATATAAAACAATTTTTATATCAACTAACAAATACGCTCTCTCGTATATATATACACTCAACTCATTCAAGGGTACTACTGACCTTATCTCTAATGAGCACACGCCACACAAGCCTAGGTATTCGCTCAACCTAAGCTCTGATACCACTGTAACGACCACGGGATTTTCGACTCCGAAAATCGACACAAAATCCAGCGTCGACTGTTCAAACATCGAAAACACCAGATCATTTAGAGAAAGAAGTTAGAGGGTGAGATAGATAAGATAGAACTAATAGAATAGAAGAAGAAGAAGAAGAACACAGCTGAACATAATCTCACAGCGGAACGAATAAAATATATTATATAACATAACTTTTGAAATACAAATCAGTAACTTTATATACATACCATCATCAGAGCACAACAGCCATTCCTGGAACAGTTATAAACACCTGTTTCCAGATACAACCATAGTACACAGCGGAATATATGATAGTCTATATCTAACTGGTGAAGCCTCCTGCTTCCAGCTCCTCCAATTGAATCTGTGAAATCCCGACTACTTGACTGCCCGTACAAATTTGGGCACCTAAGAGTTTAGGGAAAAACAAAACAAAATAAACTCTGGGTCAGTCATGGGACTGGTGTGAGTAAACTCCAACCACTTGTTTAACTTTTAAAATCCTTTCAAAAGAAAAGATAATAGTAAGACCAGCCCACACATAAACACGGACGGTTTTTACCTTACTATAACCCAAAACACTTTAATACGAAAATCCAGTGATATTATAATAATGTCTACATCAAGTAAATAACCAAATAGCAGAACGCTTGCATCTCACGCTCTACATGTATAGTATAAAATCAAAAACCGCATGGCGCTTATTGGAGATTGGATTTCCAACATGACAAGGTATGGAACCACCTTCCCCTAGTGTATCTCTAGAGAAGAATACACTGGGTTCAACAAGAACATCTTGCAACCCGGCCCATACATGACCGACCACTCATTTCGCTTGAGTGTATCGAATGTATATCACCAACGGTTGGGATCAGCAACCGTCTCCCGACTTGGACAGCATCGAATAGAATAAGAAATTAAATGAACCTCTAGATAGGTGATTATACATCCTAATGGGTGCGACCCACATAGCCATGCTGCCTACCCGATTTTTGTCCTTTCCCGGTTGTTGAGGCTTGAGGCTACGAATACTTACCATTCATTGATAGCACAATCACTTTGAATGCCACATTATCAGATCCGTTAATCACTAGTTGAGTTTGCACAATATTCTGGATGTTATGCTAAGGGAATAAATCCGTTGCCACCATATATATTTATACAGACCAACCCATTTGATCATTGGAAATACTCTGTCAGACATTCGTCCATATACGTTCGTTCTGGGACTGAACGAAACCGAAGGCACAATTTCTATAAATAGAAAAGCCCTTGCACTTTACTCCGTCTTCAATATATTCAGCATACTTGGTTCGCAACGCTAATGCCGATACGGAGTGGTTCTTCGGATAATAATCCAACCGGTCTCTCCATATTGACAACGATGGTCAAAAACTTCGATAGTCTGTGATTTAACTATCGAATAAAAACAAGTGTTCATCCAAACATATCAACAAATCACTGGGCTCTTTAATTAATATTTCATTAATTAAATCTCTTCTCCATTTCCTTATCAATATTTGTTACCCAAATATTTTCAATAACCATATTGGCCCTTTACGCTATTTGGAAAGCATTTCCCAATATCAACTTCTTTTATTTTCTATATATTAGAAAATATCTCTATTTGCAATTGGAAACAATTCCAATCACTTATCTCTATCCCGACTATTTTAATTATACTCAAGAAATATTTACTTGTTATATTTCCAAAATTTCATCCCTTGGGTTTAAAACGAATGTTGTGTAAAACATCGTTACAACAACCCAAAATATTTTATTCAACTAACTCTTTTTCAAACACTTCTCTTCGAGACTGGATCTTGCTATTTATCCATTAAAAATGAAATCAATCAAGTTGGGGTAAAATTACCTCTCAGACCTTAACTGAAAACATCCTCAACTTCAAAATGGAAATACCACTTACCTCGAATAAACACACTATACAATCCAATTGTTCATTTTTAAAACATGTATAAAGTTCGCTTTCTATTTCTAATTTATAGATTTCCCTTTTTGTTTACAATATTCGACTTTTATATTCACTTACCTATCGAATTCTATACGTCGATACAATGATTTCTAACTATCAAAATATCTTAAAAATATTCTAACTCCTTAAATTTCCGGAAAAATTCGCCATAACCTCCCCTGTATCGGGAGCATCGGGAAATTTCAAATAGCTTTCCCGGTCCTTCTTATTCCAAAAAGAAAAAGGAAAAGCCAAGCGGCTTGCCGATACGGCGCATAAAACCCATATATGAATTAAACATGTACCTTATTGTCGAGCACACTAATTATATACCTTCATCACTTTATCCCATAACTGTCTCCGGTATACCTATACCTGTACAATTCATTTCAACTTCATACACTCGTTTTGATTCCACTCGTTAAATTAACTCGTTAACTATCTCTTTGTCCATTTCGCTTGCATATTTGAATATAATATGTTTCAAATATATTTCAACTTTCTTATCAACTAATTGAATTCAAATTTCAATTTAAGTTCTATATTCGATTTCGAATATATATTTACAATTTCCAAATTCACTTTTCAAAGTTTGACTTCAATTCAACACTCGATTAACTAATTCTTCTTTGACTTAGTTAATTCTATTCAATAGTCAAAAATATGATTATTGTTTCAAAAATCACTTTTCTTACTTCACTTGAGTTCACCTTTATGTTCTAACTCAAGACCGGGTTTTTAAATGGAAAAATTCGGATTTTTATTTGCTTAAAAATCCCTATATTTATTATATAAAATCCATTATGGTTTTAATGGTTTCTGGCGCTGCACTTTTAAAAATTTGATTTTGACATAACTCAAAATCTATTCGACGAAATCCATATTTTTCTCTTCCATTAGAAAACTATTATTCAACCGGTCCTGACGATTCTTGTTTCAAAGAATTCCGACTTCAATTGAGTTCTGTATATTAAATTGAAGTTCGAATCGCCAATTTACGAACTGCTGTGCTGCGGCGAGTTCGTTTTATTTATATTTATATATATAAACTTTTAAACTTCCGTTAAAATGAATCCAACTCCATTCTGATATATTTTAATATATTCAAATCCATAGTTTCAATTCCATTTGAATTCAATATTCAAATCCCATAGTTTAAATTCTATTTGAATTCAATTTGAATCTCCTATATTCAAATTTCATTTTCCATCTCCATTTGAATTCTCATATTCAAATTCATTTTTAACACCACTTGAATTCTAATATTCAAACTCATTTTTAACACCATTTGAATTCTAATATTCAAATTTAATTCTCCTGAATTCACATACCATATTTTATTTCCTTGATTTCAAATACCACCTTAATTTCAATAATCAACTCCCTTTTGAATTGTTATATTTGAAATTTCATACTAGAATTTAAATAATCAAACTCCATTTTGAATTTCTATTTTAAATTCAAATATCCAAAACTCCATTCTAATACTATTTGAATTCTTATATTTGAATCCTCTTTATTTAAAACCCATTATTTAAATACCATTTGAATTTCTTCACTCAAATCCATTTGAATTCCCTTAAATTCAAATTCCATTTCGAAACCATTTGGATTTCCTATTTTGAAATCCTATTTTGAAATTCTATTTCCAATTCTACTTTGAAAATCCTATTTTCAAAGTTTACTTCAAATTCTATTTTGAAATTCTACATTAAAATCTCTATTTGAATTTCTTTATTCAAATTTTATATCAAAGTCTCTATTTGAATTTTCTTCATTTGAATTCCTTTGAATTCAAATTCTATTTTTATTCCTTTGAATCCAAATTCTATTTTTCATTCTAATTTCGTCTATTCAAATTCTATTTGAACTTCTATTTGAATTTCTAATATTCAATCTCCTTTTTCTTTTATTTAAAATTCAAATATTTAAACTCCTTTTCTAATTCTACTATTCAAATGTTATACTCAAAATTCATTTGAGTTATATATTTAAAAATTTCATTTCACATCCTATTTTGAAATTTCATTTCAAATTCCAATTTCACACTTGTATTTCTATTTCTGAATTATCAAATGATAATTCTTTTCACTTCATTAATAACTTCGTTATAAAAGAACTATTTATAAACTTCGTTTATAAAGAAACTACTTGTTTTATTTTTCAAAAACAAGTTTATATTTTTATTTCCATTTAAAATTCAAATTCTATTTAAAAAATAGAAATTTTCCTTTTTAAATCTCAAATATCCTTCCACGATATTTTTAATAAATTAACACTTGGCCCAGTGATATTTAAAAAAATCAAATCACCCAATTTTCAATCATTTGATTTTTAACATGTCATATATGAAAATTATATATGTAATCAAACAAACAACAAACAAACAGATAATATATTTTTGAGGAATCCAGTTGGATTCCTCCAACCTGTTTTCCTGCATCCACAGATGTTAGCACATAAAAAAATACCTATTCTGCTTCGTGGCAGAATATCGCGGTATAGAAGGTCATCCACTAATCATAGCGTGGGGCGTATAGGGTAATCATCCGCTATGGTATCGCGGGCATCCGCTAATGAGACTGCGGGAATCCAACCAATCAATCAACCCAATATATACATATAGCCTAAATAACTAATATATATATAACAACCAGAAAACATTCACACCAGCAACAAACAATTATTTTAAATGAAATAAAAATAATTCTAAAGGTGATTGAGATTTACTCACCGGAGTTTTGCAGTTGTCGAATATCCTGTTTATTTCCAAATCATCGACTATGAATCTTCTCGAATGAATTCGCACCTACGATAATTTGATTTAAATTTTCTGATTAATATTTATTTAAATTAACTATTTAAATAAATAAATTACTTTCCTATATTTTTCTTCTTCTTTTAGTGGTTATTAATTGAAACCTTACTTAACAAATAAAATTAAACTAACCTACGTATCTTTAAACACACACACACACACACACACACATATATATATATATATATATATATATATATATATGGTAGGTTTACTTGAACAAATAAATAACACATTTTAATTGTTATTTTTTTTCCATTTTTATTTATGATTTTTGACATAAATCAAACTGATTTCATAAAAGAAACATAACTAAACTAATATCTAAATAAATTCACTTTAAATAGATTACAAATTGTATAAATTAATTTTTCTATATTATTTAAAATGAAAATAAAAATTACCTTAATTCTTTTCTGAAATTTCAAAAATAGGAGAAAAAGAACAAGCCTCTTCTCCCTTGCTGATTTCGGGTTCGACATCCCCAAAAACTAGTTCGAGTCCAGTACCCTTGACCTCCATCGCTCGCATCACTACGTCGATCTTCTGAGG
The DNA here is from genome assembly GCA_030737875.1 of Allium sativum. Classification (NCBI taxonomy): domain Eukaryota; kingdom Viridiplantae; phylum Streptophyta; class Magnoliopsida; order Asparagales; family Amaryllidaceae; genus Allium; species Allium sativum. Next base: position 171,804,231 of record CM060912.1, read on the forward strand.
CTGCCATGCCCTTTCATCCAGCTAACCGAACAAGACCATATCGCACTTCCAATGTTACCGAGTCCTTTCTGTTGAACTTGACGTCTCAAAATCCGCAACCTGGAGCAATAACTCATCGTCGCGGTTTCTAGAACGGAGCCAAGTAGAACCAGTTCTCCACCTCGCGCGACTCTTCAATCACCTACATCGTGATTTCTACCTCGCTGCCACACCTCGCAAACCCCCTCCGTGAGCGCGACTTTCCCAAATACCCATCGCAAACCTCTATCGAAACCTTACTGCAACCTGGTGTTCAAGCTTGGCCCTCGCGGTGACTGTTATCGCGATTTCGATTTCAAGGACAAAAGTGGTTTTCCCCCTTTTCGATTTTGTTTTTACTTCGCCAGGACAAGAATTTAGAAGGAGGGCGGTAGAATTTGGTTTCATTTGATTTGAGAATGGCAAAATAGTTGGGTCAATTTATATAGGTGACAAGCAGACATGAAGTACCTCACCATTGAATTCGATGTCTCCTGGATATCGAAGAGAAGAGACAATGTTTTTAGCTCAAGAAAACTATGTCCGTGAAATGAAAGTCTAGGATGGTACTAGTATGAATTTAGGTCGGACAATATACAGTTTAGGGTGGTTGTAGTACTGTTAATTTATTTTGATTTGAAATTATATATTACACCAAAATATCTCGTGGTCCTCCACACTAAATTCTAAACCGCTATTTAACCGTAACGACAGATATTTCCACTGTGATTTGGTATCCTAGACTCAACGGAGCGGGTTCTAAAATTAAATTCGCCTATATAAAGAAGATAACTAATTTAAATTGACGATTAATAAGAAGTTCAATTGACATACATTTGATTTCAAACAGTTTATTTCATTGAAAATAAACAAATATTATCACTCTAATTTGATACAGAATTTATATCAATTGACTAAATTGTTTCAACTCAATTTTGACTCAACATTCAATTACTTAACATCCTTGTATTACGATAATTATATCGATAATTCAAAAATAATCGATTTAATTTATTAGCCCAATATTTAAAATAATATTAAATATTCAAAATAAATCGACCAGAAAATCTGGGTCGTTACATTCTTTCCCCCTAAAAAATAATTTCGTCCTCGAAATTGCTAAGATAGGAAAAATGGTACAAACTCATTACTTTTCAAAACCTCACTTATGTTGAAACTCACCTCTTCATATTTCAACAAATTTAGCTCCAACCAATACTTTGTGTTTTCACACATTCAATCTAAATGATCTTCACCCAATTCAAATTCTATTCAATCTTATTCAAGTTGAATTTCATTAATTTATTTACCTCGATCCGTTTAACTTACTTTAGTTAAATTTAAACTTCAGAATTCAAATTCCTGGGTTTTCCTTTCAAATTCTTCTGAAAACTCACAAATATATACATATTTATTTATTCCCATTTCAAATTCAAAACATTTGAATATTCAAATCAATTTGTTTTCTTTCAAAACAAATTCCCATCAAAACTTTTCTAAGGTAGCAATTCATCACTTAGAACTCGAAAATGAACACTGATGATGTTGCAATCATCATCATAATTATTTCCCAGCCACTGAATTGAGTTCAGTGCTTTATCTATTTCAAAATCCATTCAAATATGATTTTTATTCGAATGGTCTTTTCAAAACAAAGCTATATTCTTTTAATGTACTTTTAGAAAATATTATCAAACTTCCCAGGATTTAAATTCCAATTTTGGTTTGAATTGAATTCCAGTTCATCCCATTTGTATATATTTCATTCATATACAAATTTTATTTGGTTATAATTACCCGTTCCAATTTTATAATCTCATTGGATTATAATCCTAACAATCAACACATCCATATATAATATAATAATTTCAGAAAATTATTCCTTCTATATAAAAATAGAAATTTGGGTAAAATTATTTCATTTACCCTCTTTAAAACAATACTGTGTCCAATCTTCTATTCAAGTATTTACAAAATCTTATCGATATCGTGGCGTCCCACTATTCGATCAGAATTCATAAACCACTCAACAGACTAGCCAACACAATATAAAACAATTTTTATATCAACTAACAAATACGCTCTCTCGTATATATATACACTCAACTCATTCTAGGGTACTACTGACCCTATCTCTAATGAGCACATGCCACAAAAGCCTAGGTATTCGCTCAACCTAAGCTCTGATACCACTGTAACGACCACGGGATTTTCGACTCCGAAAATCGACACAAAATCCAGCGTCGACTGTTCAAACATCGAAAACACCAGATCATTTAGAGAAAGAAGTTAGAGGGTGAGATAGATAAGATAGAACTAATAGAATAGAAGAAGAAGAAGAAGAAGAACACAGCTGAACATAATCTCACAGCGGAACGAATAAAATATATTATATAACATAACTTTTGAAATACAAATCAGTAACTTTATATACATACCATCATCAGAGCACAACAGCCATTCCTGGAACAGTTATAAACACCTGTTTCTAGATACAACCATAGTACACAGCGGAATATATGATAGTCTATATCTAACTGGTGAAGCCTCCTGCTTCCAGCTCCTCCAATTGAATCTGTGAAATCCCGACTACTTGACTGCCCGTACAAATTTGGGCACCCAAGAGTTTAGGGAAAAACAAAACAAAATAAACTCTGGGTCAGTCATGAGACTGGTGTGAGTAAACTCCAACCACTTGTTTAACTTTTAAAATCCTTTCAAAAGAAAAGATAATAGTAAGACCAGCCCACACATAAACACGGACGGTTTTTACCTTACTATAACCCAAAACACTTTAATACGAAAATCCAGTGATATTATAATAATGTCTACATCAAGTAAATAACCAAATAGCAGAACGCTTGCATCTCATGCTCTACATGTATAGTATAAAATCAAAAACCGCATGGCGCTTATTGGAGATTGGATTTCCAACATGACAAGTTATGGAACCACCTTCCTCTAGTGTATCTCTAGAGAAGAATACACTGGGTTCAACAAGAACATCTTGCAACCCAGCCCACACATGACCGACCACTCATTTCGCTTGAGTGTATCGAATGTATATCACCAACGGTTGGGATCAGCAACCGTCTCCCGACTGGGACAGCATCGAATAGAATAAGAAATTAAATGAACCTCTAGATAGGTGATTATACATCCTAATGGGTGCGACCCACATAGCCATGCTGCCTGCCCGATTTTTGTCCTTTCCCGGTTGTTGAGGCTTGAGGCTACGAATACTTACCATTCATTGATAGCACAATCACTTTGAATGCCACATTATCAGATCCGTTAATCACTAGTTGAGTTTGCACAATATTCTGGATGTTATGCTAAGGGAATAAATCCGTTGCCACCATATATATTTATACAGACAAACCCATTTGATCATTGGAAATACTCTGTCAGACATTCGTCCATATACGTTCGTTCTGGGACTGAACGAAACCGAAGGCACAATTTCTATAAATAGAAAAGCCCTTGCACTTTACTTCGTCTTCAATATATTCAGCATACTTGGTTCGCAACGCTAATGCCGATACGGAGTGGTTCTTCGGATAATAATCCAACCGGTCTCTCCATATTGGCAACGATGGTCAAAAACTTCGATAGTCTGTGATTTAACTATCGAATAAAAACAAGTGTTCATCCAAACATATCAACAAATCACTGGGCTCTTTAATTAATATTTCATTAATTAAATCTCTTCTCCATTTCCTTATCAATATTTGTTACCCAAATATTTTCAATAACCATATTGGCCCTTTACGCTATTTGGAAAGCATTTCCCAATATCAACTTCTTTTATTTTCTATATATTTGAAAATATCTCTATTTGCAATTGGAAACAATTCCAATCACTTATCTCTATCCCGACTATTTTAATTATACTCAGGAAATATTTACTTGTTATATTTCCAAAATTTCATCCCTTGGGTTTAAAACGAATGTTGTGTAAAACATCGTTACAACAACCCAAAATATTTTATTCAACTAACTCTTTTTCAAACACTTCTCTTCGAGACTGGATCTTGCGATTTATCCATTAAAAATGAAATCAATCAAGTTGGGGTAAAATTACCTCTCAGACCTTAACTGAAAACATCCTCAACTTCAAAACGGCAATACCACTTACCTCGAATAAACACACTATACAATCCAATTGTTCATTTTTAAAACATGTATAAAGTTCGCTTTCTATTTCTAATTTATAGATTTCCCTTTTTGTTTACAATATTCGATTTTTATATTCACTTACCTATCGAATTCTATACGTCGATACAATGATTTCTAACTATCAAAATATCTTAAAAATATTCTAACTCCTTAAATTTCCGGAAAAATTCGCCATAACCTCCCCTGTATCGGGAGCATCGGGAAATTTCAAATAGCTTTCCCGGTCCTTCTTATTCCAAAAAGAAAAAGGAAAAGCCAAGCGGCTTGCCGATACGGCGCATAAAACCCATATATGAATTAAACATGTACCTTATTGTCGAGTACACTAATTATATACCTTCATCACTTTATCGCATAACTGTCTCCGGTATACCTATACATGTACAATTCATTTCAACTTCATACACTCGTTTTGACTCCACTCGTTAAATTAACTCGTTAACTATCTCTTTGTCCATTTCGCTTGCATATTTGAATATAATACGTTTCAAATATATTTCAACTTGCTTATCAACTAATTGAATTCAAATTTCAATTTAAGTTCTATATTCGATTTCGAATATATATTTACAATTTCCAAATTCACTTTTCAAAGTTTGACTTCAATTCAACACTCGATTAACTAATTCTTCTTTGACTTAGTTAATTCTATTCAATAGTCAAAAATATGATTATTGTTTCAAAAATCACTTTTCTTACTTCACTTGAGTTCACCTTTATGTTCTAACTCAAGACCGGGTTTTTAAATGGAAAAAATCGGATTTTTATTTGCTTAAAAATCCCTATATTTATTATATAAAATCCATTATGGTTTTAATGGTTTCTGGCGCTGCACTTTTAAAAATTTGATTTTGACATAACTCAAAATCTATTCGACGAAATCCAGATTTTTCTCTTCCATTAGAAAACTATTATTCAACCGTCCTGACGATTCTTGTTTAAAAGAATTCCGACTTCAATTGAGTTCTATATATTAAATTGAAGTTCGAATCGCCAATTTACGAACTGCTGTGCTGCGGCGAGTTCGTTTTATTTATATTTATATATATAAACTTTTAAACTTCCGTTAAAATGAATCCAACTCCATTCTGATATATTTTAATATATTCAAATCCATAGTTTCAATTCCATTTGAATTCAATATTCAAATCCCATAGTTTAAATTCTATTTGAATTCAATTAGAATCTCCTATATTCAAATTTCATTTTCCATCTCCATTTGAATTCTAATATTCAAATTCATTTTTAACACCATTTGAATTCTAATATTCAAACTCATTTTTAACACCATTTGAATTCTAATATTCAAATTTAATTCTCCTGAATTGACATACCATATTTTATTTCCTTGATTTCAAATACCACCTTAATTTCAATAATCAACTCCCTTTTGAATTGTTATATTTGAAATTTCATACTTGAATTTAAATAATCAAACTCCATTTTGAATTTCTATTTTAAATTCAAATATCCAAAACTCCATTCTAATACTATTTGAATTCTTATATTTGAATTCTCTTTATTTAAAACCCATTATTAAAATCCCATTTGAATTTCTTCACTCAAATCCATTTGAATTCCCTTGAATTCAAATTCCATTTCGAAACCATTTGGATTTCCTATTTTGAAATCCTATTTTGAAATTCTATTTCCAATTCTACTTTGAAAATCCTATTTTCAAAGTTTACTTCAAATTCTATTTTGAAATTCTACATTCAAATCTCTATTTGAATTTCTTTATTCAAATTTTATATCAAAGTCTCTATTTGAATTTTCTTCATTTGAATTCCTTTGAATTCAAATTCTATTTTTATTCCTTTGAATCCAAATTCTATTTTTCATTCTAATTTCGTCTATTCAAATTCTATTTGAACTTCTATTTGAATTTCTAATATTCAATCTCCTTTTTCTTTTATTTAAAATTCAAATATTTAAACTCCTTTTCTAATTCTACTATTCAAATGTTATACTCAAAATTCATTTGAGTTATATATTTAAAAATTTCATTTCACATCCTATTTTGAAATTTCATTTCAAATTCCAATTTCACACTTGTATTTCTATTTCTGAATTATCAAATGATAATTCTTTTCACTTCATTAATAACTTCGTTATAAAAGAACTATTTATAAACTTCGTTTATAAAGAAACTACTTGTTTTATTTTTCAAAAACAAGTTTATATTTTTATTTCCATTTAAAATTCAAATTCTATTTAAAAAATAGAAATTTTCCTTTTTAAATCTCAAATATCCTTCCACGATATTTTTAATAAATTAACACTTGGCCCAGTGATATTTAAAAAAATCAAATCACCCAATTTTCAATCATTTGATTTTTAACATGTCATATATGAAAATTATATATGTAATCAAACAAACAACAAACAAACAGATAATATATTTTTGAGGAATCCAGTTGGATTCCTCCAACCTGTTTTCCTGCATCCACAGATGTTAGCACATAAAAAAATACCTATTCTGCTTCGTGGCAGAATATCGCGGTATAGAAGGTCATCCACTAATCATAACGTGGGGCGTATAGGGTAATCATCCGCTTTGGTATCGCGGGCATCCGCTAATGAGACTGCGGGAATCCAACCAATCAATCAACCCAATATATATATATATATATATAGCCTAAATAACTAATATATATATAACAACCAGAAAACATTCACACCAGCAACAAACAATTATTTTTAATGAAATAAAAATAATTCTAAAGGTGATTGAGATTTACTCACCGGAGTTTTGCAGTTGTCGAATATCCTGTTTATTTCCAAATCATCGACTATGAATCTTCTCGAATGAATTCGCACCTACGATAATTTGATTTAAATTTTCTGATTAATATTTATTTAAATTAACTATTTAAATAAATAAATTACTTTCCTATATTTTTCTTCTTCTTTTAGTGGTTATTAATTGAAACCTTACTTAACAAATAAAATTAAACTAACCTACGTATCTTTAAACACACACACACACACAGATATATATATATATATATATATATATATATATATATATATATATATATATGGTAGGTTTACTTGAACAAATAAATAACACATTTTAATTGTTATTTTTTTCCCATTTTTATTTATGATTTTTGACATAAATCAAACTGATTTCATAAAAGAAACATAACTAAACTAATATCTAAATAAATTCACTTTAAATAGATTATAAATTGTATAAATTATTTTTTCTATATTATTTAAAATGAAAATAAAAATTACCTTAATTCTTTTCTGAAATTTCAAAAATAGGAGAAAAAGAACAAGCCTCTTCTCCCTTGCTGATTTCGGGTTCGACATCCCCAAAAACTAGTTCGAGTCCAGTACCCTTGACCTCCATCGCTCGCATCACTACGTCGATCTTCTGAGGCTGCCATGCCCTTTCATCCAGCTAACCGAACAAGACCATATCGCACTTCCAATGTTACCGAGTCCTTTCTGTTGAACTTGACGCCTCAAAATCCGCAACCTGGAGCAATAACTCATCGTCGCGGTTTCTAGAACGGAGCCAAGTAGAACCAGTTCTCCACCTCGCGCGACTCTTCAATCACCTACATCGTGATTTCTACCTCGCTGCCACACCTCGCAAACCCCCTCCGTGAGCGCGACTTTCCCAAATACCCATCGCAAACCTCTATCGAAACCTTACTGCAACCTGGTGTTCAAGCTTGGCCCTCGCGGTGACTGTTATCGCGATTTCGATTTCAAGGAAAAAAGTGGTTTTCCCCCTTTTCGATTTTGTTTTTACTTCGCCAGGACAAGAATTTAGAAGGAGGGCGGTAGAATTTGGTTTCATTTGATTTGAGAATGGCAAAATAGTTGGGTCAATTTATATAGGTGACGAGCAGACATGAAGTACCTCACCATTGAATTCGATGTCTCCTGGATATCGAAGAGAAGAGACAATGTTTTTAGCTCAAGAAAACTATGTCCGTGAAATGAAAGTCTAGGACGGTACTAGTATGAATTTAGGTCGGCCAATATACAGTTTAGGGTGGTTGTAGTACTGTTAATTTATTTTGATTTGAAATTATATATTACACCAAAATATCTCGTGGTCCTCCACACTAAATTCTAAACCGCTATTTAACCGTAACGACAGATATTTCCACTGTGATTTGGTATCCTAGACTCAACGGAGCGGGTTCTAAAATTAAATTCGCCTATATAAAGAAGATAACTAATTTAAATTGACGATTAATAAGAAGTTCAATTGACATACATTTGATTTCAAACAGTTTATTTCATTGAAAATAAACAAATATTATCACTCTAATTTGATACAGAATTTATATCAATTGACTAAATTGTTTCAACTCAATTTTGACTCAACATTCAATTACTTAACATCCTTGTATTACGATAATTATATCGATAATTCAAAAATAATCGATTTAATTTATTAGCCCAATATTTAAAATAATATTAAATATTCAAAATAAATCGACCAGAAAATCTGGGTCGTTACAGCACTCTCAACTCATTCTAGGGCATTACTAACCCCATCTCTAATGAGTTTTCTCATTCTAGGATACTTCTGATCCTATCTCTAATGAGTTTTCTTATTGGATATTACTAATCCAATCTCTGATGAGTCTTTTGTTCTGTTCTAACGAGTTGTACCCCAAAGATTTGAGCTAACCAGAGCTCTGATACCAACTGTAACGGCCCGGATTTCGCCCGACCCGATCGATCGTAAAATCGACTAAGACCGTTCAAAACCCGAATACGTTAACTTTGGGAATACAACACATTAGAACAACAACAACAAACTTTTATAAACATCATAATAATGTTTCATCAGAGTACAGAATATCAGAGTACATCGAATAAAATTACAGCGGAAGATAAATTACAATAAATTAAATACAATAAACAACGGAAGGCTTCTATGCTCTGGACACAGCTTTAGGCTTCGATCCAAAATCCTGCTCAAGAGATAAATATCTGCAAAAAGCTACTTGACTGCCCGTGTGGAAAAGAGGGCACTCGAGTTTGCAAAGTGAAAACTACAGGTCAGTCATGGGACTGGTGTGAGAAGTTTTAACTAATAAACCTAATAATAATAAGGCTAATCACATGAAAACGCCGCTAACGCGGAATGGGTTTACTCCATTGGATTGCAGTGCATAAAATAAAGTAAATCGTTAAACAACGCAATGCTTTTTAGAAAAATGGAATCATCATAATCCTCAAGTCCCATCACACAATGCAACGCAAACTGGAGGATAGAGTTTTACCTTATGATGATTAAACATGCTTGGTACGATAAAAACGAATTTGATATTATTATTAGTGTATATATGTTTCAAAAACATTTCAAAGTAAATGTATCAATCCTAGGAAGCATTGCTACCATATATTATGCCTCCATACTAGTAATATAATCAAGTCCGTAGGACCTTATTGGGAATTTGGGTTTCCATCTTGAGTTAAGGCTAGGGAGGAGCTCCTTACCGATTCAAGACACTATAGCTAATGTCTCAGGATCCCCCGCAGTGAACCCTTGGAAAGCTGTAGGGCCGGTCCACACATACGATTTTGCGGATTGGCAATTCCTGAACACACGTTTCCCGGTCCTATAGAACCTAATATCCGAGGTGCCTCATTCCATCATCCACATAAGTAAAATGTCAGGCCGTGTAAAACCCAAACACCACTTCTAGCTAGAAAGAAACGTGTTGCTCCCCCGCGTTCCCTTCTCCCGTTTTAGACTCCAACTGGGGTATAAGGCTCGCAAAGCTACGTAATACACAAAACTATGCTTATTCAAGATGTGATTGATCGTCACCACAAGGTTCTTCTTTTCAACAAGAAACCTTGATCATTGCATCTTGGTATGCCACACTGTCAATCCATATCATACTATTAATCCTTTGCCAAAATATACAATAGGGTGTTAAGCAAGAGAATAAATTCTCCGCCACCAACCATTCATACATTCGGCAGAAAATCAATAATACCATATAAAGGAGTACAATGTCGGACATACATTCCATTTATAAGCCCGTTCTGGGTCTGAACGAAACTATATCCGGTAGATCTCCAAGAACGTTTGGACAACTACCACCGAAACCCTTTTCAAGGTAACAAATCAATCGAGGGCATCAGTAGCCGTCATCCATTCGATGTCGAAGATTACCGGTCTTCAATCACCGTCTTCAACTCTTCGACTTAGGTTGACGTATAATCATTTGAAATGAGAATGAACTCGGAGTTTTCAAATGACCTCGCATATATATATATATATATATATATATATATATATATATATATATATATATATATATATTAAAATCATTTCATATCGTTATTAGTATTTAATAACGCTCTATCGCTATTTTTATTTATATAAAAATAATTGAATTTTATTTAACAACACTTCATGTCAATAGGCGACCTTGGCGTTGTTTTCACCCAAATTTGTTTTACAAGTTTCTCTAAATCTAACCGTTGGAATTTAACACAATTCATATCGTCGGAAAGGTCTTCCCAAGGCGAACCTAACAGTTTCAGTATTGGGAAAATCCGATGGTCGGATCTTTCGGTATAACCGATCAAAAGTACAATTGCAAAATGCGAACTACTACGCTCTGTTCGTTTGATTTTAATTTCTATATATATATATATATATATATATATATATATATATATAATTCCGTCATCCATTCCATTCACTATATTTTGCTAATCATCGAATATCCCTATTTGTATATATAATGTCGAGGTATAACATGACACACAATAATGCTTATTTTTATTTTAATTTACATACACATCCTAAACATAACAATGTATATTTTTCTTTTATCTTTCAAATTACACAAAATGTATATTTGGTTCATTATTCTTTCTAATGAAAATCCATTCATTAAAATATAAATTTCTAATCCTTTTATTTACATTGAAAAATGTAATTTTCTATTCTTATTTTATTTACATTGGGAAATTTAAACTTTTATTTCATTTTCTATTTACATTGGAAAATGTGAATTCCTAATCATTCTTTTATTTCTTTTGTTTACATTGAAAAATGTAAATTCTTTTATTCACATAAAAATAAATAAATAAATATAATTTATATTTCATCCTTATTTACATTGAAAAAATGTAAGTTTCTATATTTCACTAATTACATATAATAATGTAACTTCCTATTTTTCTTTTGTTTATATTGAAAAATGTAACTTTAAATATTCACGTGTTTATTTGCATCTAATTTACAAATGAAAATGTACTTCATTTTCTATGGGTTTTTATTTGCCTATAAAAAGTCAAATAAAATGTACTTCTTAAATTTCATGTCTTTTATTCACATCTAAAATGTGAATGAAATAATCTTTTTTACATTCATGTTCTTATTCACAACTAAAATGTGAATAAAATAATCCTTTCTAAATTCATCTTTTTATTTGCATCTACAATGCAAATAAAATGTAAAAAAAAAAAAATCTTGTGTAATATTTTATTTACATTGTAAAATGGAATCTTTCATTTCACCTATAACTACATTGCAAAATGTAACTTTTATATTCTTTCTTTAAATACATTGCAAAATGTAATCTTTCCTAATGTAATCTTTTCTTCTCTTTTCTAATTTATGTTTACAATCACTTAAAAAAGTATAATTCTTTTTCTATGTTTTATTTGCATCTAAAAAGAATAATTTCTATGTTAACACTTTTCCACGTACTCTATTACCATATAAAAGAATAATCCCTATGTACTATTTTCTATGTTTACAAATATCTTATAAAAGATTATTTTACATGTAAACATTCCTAACCTTTCATATTAACATAAAAAGGATATTTTTATGTCAAATCAATTCCAACATTTCAACAAAACAAATAAAAGTGATATGTTTGCTTTGTTGTCAATCCAAACACAACGAAACAAATAAAAAGTGATATTTTATCTACTCAACATTTTATAACTAAAATGTTGATTTTGTTCTCCCTAACATTTTATAACTAAAATGTTATTCTCCTTTTTTTTAAATTTTATAACTAAAATGTCATTTTTATATTCATCATAACATTTTATGTTTTAACTATTCAAGTTTGTCAAGATTGACCATTATATTTTGTCAATTCAAATTTGGCATAAATGACAATTATATTATGTCAACTCTAATTTAGCACACATGACAATTATAATTTGTCGCTTCTAAATAAACACATATTTATGATTTGTCAATTCTACTCCAACATATGTGACAATTATAACTTATCAATTCTAATTAAACATACATGGCATATATGATTTATCCACTCTAATTAAATATACATGGCAAATTTACACTAATATAACATGTATAACATACTTGATGAACTTTATACTAATACAACATATATAACATCAATGATAAATTTATGTTATGACATAATTTAGCTTCTAACATAATTGCCAATTTTTGTGCTAACATAAATGACATATTGTAGCTTCTAACATGATTGACAAATTTTGTTCTAACATAAATGACATAATATAGCTTCTAACAAAATTGACAAATTTTGTTCTAACATAAATGACATAATTTAGGTTCTAATAAAATTAACAAATTTTGTTCTAACATAAGTGACATATTTTCAGATGCAATATCGCTACAACAAAATATGATTTAATTTCGTATGCAATATCGCTACAACAAAATATGATTTAATTTCATATGCAATATCGCTATAACAAAATATGACTTAATTTCATATAACAATGCAATTTTATTTTCAATGACAAAATCTTATCTTTTTAATTACATAAAATTGTAATTTTTTTATTGCAGTGTCAATCATGTTCATTTCTAATTTAACACATCACAGTGTAAATATTTATTTTCAGACAAATGTAAATTTCTTTTTTTTAAACAAACAAATTTTCTTTTTACATTTAACAAAACAAAGACAAAAATGATAACTTTGTACATTTACAAATAATGACAAAATGATGTCTTTGTACATTTTTCAACTAAAATCAATAAAAAATGTAATTTTTATTATTTCAACTAAAATCAATGTTGATGTCAATATTTTCTTTTTAACAAAATATGACGGTGAAAATTATCTTTTCTTTTTAACAAAACATGACAGTGAAAATTATCTTTTCTTTTTAACAAAACATGACGGTGAAAATTATCTTTTATTCAAAAACAAAACTACATTAAAAATGTGATTTTTAATGTTACTTCCTTTGTTTTAAAAATAATACTAAATAAGAATGTAATCTTTTTCATGTAATCCTTTTATTGAAACCAACGTCAATAAAAATATAAACTTTTATTATAATTCTTTTTATTGTAAACAAAACACAATAAAAATCCAATCTTTTATTTCAATTCTTTTCAATGAAAACAATATTACATAAAAAGGCAATCTTTTAATTCCATTCTTTTTAACTGAAACAATTCACATTAAAAATATGTTCTTTTTATTTTGAACAAAACGACAATTAAATCCTCCTAACAATTTCAATAAACAAAAATGATAAATGTTGTTTAACTATTTCTAATTTACACAATTGATAATTTTGAATCCACAAATCTAAGGAACCAAACGTATATATATGTAAATCTCAATAAAGATGAGATTTTTATCGCATTGACAAAATTTAAATAATAGAGATGAAACAAAGAAGGAAATAACATCGCAACATCAGATCTGAAATATTGGATTTGGAATTAATAACAAAATTTAATCGCGAATTCAGAACATAAATTTTTGAATCTCAATAATGATGAGATTTTGATGTATCAACCCAAGCGAATATATCAAACACAACAGAAATACATAAACAAATAAATCATAAATTACCATAGCGCAGAATAATACACATATAGCGATTCAGAGGCGAGAACAGTAATTAAAATATAATTATTTATAAAAACTGATAAGATTTCTCACATCGTTAAGAATTTCTGAGCCATTCAAATCCAAAAATTGGCCAAATTTCAATTTGATCAGAATCAGGTCTCGTCAGTTTCATCGCGAAGGTCTCGGTCTCACGATCGTGGCGCACCTGAATTCGTTCGAATCCGAGTTCGTACGAGCAAGATATGGTTTAATTAATATAGACAAAATGGAATTTAAATTAATTAATTAATTAAAAGGGAAAAATACCCTTTCTTCCTCATCATTGTTAAAGGCCGTTCTTTTTTTTATTTTGAACCCATTTCATTCAAAATTAGGTCTCCACTTATCTCGGGATTTGTGAAGCTTGAAGACGATCGGAAGGTGGCATATCGGAGAGGGGAGGGAGGGGTTTGTGCGTCTGGAGCTTGGGTGGCCGCGGTGGGCCCCATGGAGATGCGGCGGGCTGTTTTGGGCACGGGTTAGGGAGGAGATTCCGGGAAAATTACTCAATTAAACTCTATCATATCCATATAGAATTAAAGCACTCGAAAATCTCTTTGATCTTGGCTTTGGAATTTCGATTTAATTTGTAGTGGTTTGAGAGAAATTAAGAGATGGCAAACTGACAGTTTTGGCCATACATCAGGGTAGTGGCGGCTGGTTCATTTTGAAATTAGGGTTTAGTGGAAAAAGGACAAAGCTTTAATAATATTTTAATCATTTAATTACCCAATAAAGCCCGTTTAGCCACTTTGTCTGATTTCAACCCAACGACTGTCGTTCCTACCCATTAACCCCTATTCCGGATTCACTAGGGCCACAAATTGACTTCGAAAAATCCCAAAAAATATATTTAGCTATGTTTTAACGCTGTGGACATAGGAAAATTAATTTTGTTCAATTCTGAGCCTGTTTGAAAAATGGCCTATTTTCAAGTCGATTAAAATTGACCAAACTGAAATCTTTTTGCCACGGTCACACATTAATTCTAAAAATTATGAAAAATTAAAATTAGAAATAATTTGACATTCTGAATCCAACAAAAGTGGTTTCATTGAAAACAGACGTCGTTTGAAAAATGGTTATTTTTAAGGCATATATATTAAATATTAAAAATACATTTTTAAACAAATAATTTTCGAAACTCGAAATGTATAAGTGTTTATATTTTTCAAATGCAGAAACATCATTCCGAACTCAATGGAAGTGGTTTCGAGTCCAAATTACTTCGTATGCGAAAAGTAGCATTTTTGACCTTTATATATTATATATAAATTTCATAGCGACCTTCTAAATTTTAAACTGGGCATAACTTTTGATTCCTGCTATGAAATTTCAATTTTTCAGATTCTTTAGAAAGAAATTTTTAAATAGAATCTAATATTTTTGGTTTCACTAAAATCCGTTGAATTTTGCATCCTGTACGGTCAGTCAAAGTTCAAGTTTGACTTTTCAAACTACCGCGCTATTTCTAACTCCTTTTATAATTAAAATTAAATTATTCATCCTAACTTCGATTTAAATAAATTTTTAATTATTATTATTTTAAAATAAATTATTTTAAATATCAAAACCCATTAAAATTAGTTAAAATAAATTTTTAAATTTACCCCAAAATTCAGGGTTGTTACAGTCTCCCCCACTTAAAAACTTTTCGTCCTCGAAAAGGAACGAAGCTAAAGTTGTTTAAGTAACCTATCTTAAATAATTTTATTTGTTGATTAACTTTTAAAATATATAACTTTATATATTCAAAATCATATTTCCAAAGATCGGATTATATATAATCAAAAATATGTTAATTATAAACTAGTCACTCTCAACTCATTCTAGGGCATTACTAACCCCATCTCTAATGAGTTTTCTCATTCTAGGATACTGCTGATCCTATCTCTAATGAGTATTCTTATTGGATATTACTAATCCAATCTCCGATGAGTCTTTTGTTCTGTTCTAACGAGTTGTACCCCAAAGATTTGAGCTAAACAGAGCTCGGATACCAACTGTAACGGCCCGGACTTCGCCCGAACCGATCGATCGCAAAATCGACTAAGACCGTTCAAAACCCGAATAAGTTAACTCTGGGAATACAACACATTAGAACAACAACAACAGACTTTTATAAACATCATAATAATGTTACATCAGAGTATAGAATATCAGAGTACATCGAATAAAATTACAGTGGAATAAAAATTACAATAAATTAAATACAATAAACAGCGGAAGATTTCTATGCTCTGGACAAAGCTTTAGGCTTCGATCCAGAATCCTGCTCAAGAGATAACTATCTGCAAAAAGCTACTTGACTGCCCATGTGGAAAAGAGGTCACCCGAGTTTTCAAAGTGAAACTACAGGTCAGTCATGGGACTGGTGTGAGAATTCTTAACTAATAAACCTAATAATAATAAGGCTAATCATAGGACAACGTCGAGTGCATAAAATAAAGTAAATCGTTAAACAACGCAATGATTTTTAGAAAAATGGAATTATCATAAGACTCAAGTCCCATCACACAATGCAACGCAAACCGGAGGATAGAGTTTTACCTTATGTTGATTAAACATGCTTGGTACGATAAAAACGAATTTGATATTATTATCAGTGTATATTTGTTTCAAAAACATTTCAAAGTAAATGTATCAATCCTAGGAAGCATAGCTACCATATACTATGCCTCCATACTAGTAATACAATCAAGTCCATAGGATCGTATTGGGAATTTGGGTTTCCATCATGAGTCAAGGCTAGGGAGGAGCTCCTTACCAATTCGAGACACTCTAGCTAATGTCTCAGGATCCCCCGCATTGAACCCTTGGAAAGCTGCAGGGCCGGTCCACACATATGATTTTGCGGATTGGCAATTCTTGAACACACGTTTCCCTGTCCTATAGGACCTAATATCAGAGGCGCCTCATACCATCATCCACATAAGTAAAATGTCAGTCCGTGTAAAACCCAAACACAACTTCTAGCTAGAAAGAAACGTGCTGCTCTCCCTGTGTTCCCTTCTCTCGTTTTAGACTTCAACCGGGGTGTGAGGCTCGCGAAGCTACGTAATACACAAAGCTATGCTTATTCAAGCTGTGCTTTGATCGTCACCACAAGGTTCTGCTTTTCAACAAGAAACCTTGATCATTGCATCTTGGTATGCCACACTGTCAATCCATATCACACTATTAATCCTTTGGTAAAATATACAAAAGGGTGTTAAGCAAGAGAATAAATTCTCCGCCACCAACCATTCATTCATTCGGAAGAAAATCAATAAAAACCATATAAAGGAGTACAATGTCGGACACACATTCCATTTATAAGCCTGTACTGGGTCTGAACGAAACTATATCTGGTAGATCTCCAAGTACGTTTGGACAACTACCCCCGAAACCCTTTTCAAGGTAGCAAATCAATCGAGGGCATCAGTAGCCGTCATCCATTCGATGTCGAAGATTACCGGTCTTCAATCACCGTCTTCAACTCTTCGACTTAGGTCGACGTATAATCATTTGAAATGAGATTGAACTCGGAGTTTTCAAATGATCATCGCATATATATATTTTAAAATCATTTCATATCGATATTAGTATTTAATAACGCTCTATCGCTATTTTTATATATATAAAAATAATTGAATTTTATTTAACAACACTTCATGCCAATAGGCGACCTTGGCGCTGTTTTCACCCAAATTTGTTTTACAAGTTTCTCTAAATCTAACCGTTGGAATTTAACACAATTCATATCGTCGGAAAGGTCTTCCTGTAACGTCCTGGATTTTTCGACCATTTAAAATATAATTTTTAATCAGTTTATATATTATGTTGGAATTATAATGATTTATATTAAAGGATTATTATATAAATAAAATATTATACATTTAATTTGTGTATGTGTTTGCTGTTACATTGGAGAACATGGTATGTGGTTGCTGTTAAAGAACAAATATTGAGCTGGGTGTTTAATTTGTGATTGTCAATTTAGTTGCAATATGTGTTTGATTATTGCAAACAATAAAATCACAAATAAATTGGTTTTCCATTTCATAATACATATAGATTTTCACATAAATCTAATAAGAAAAAACAATACGAACATAATCAAATGATAACTCATACATCTAATAGAAGAATAACATAACACTTAAAGAACAAAATATATGGATATGTTTACAAATCTCTGCAAATAAATCAAAACAATTATGATGCATCAAATCTGTACAAATTCGAACAGCTATATTGATATAATCTCAACAGCTAAATGAAACCAACATATGAATATATTTATACATTACAGTAAAATTTCACATTTTACAAGAATTCACTGTTTCATATACTAAAAAAAAAAAAATCCAAACATAAAATCCATAGTACAAGATTCATATTTGAACAAATAAACAGATCAAGAAGTGCTGAAATCCTATACTAAACTAAACAAAGCGCTCTGCTGAGAACATCATGCCATATCAACTCCTATCCCCATAAGAAGAATCTGCAAAGAAAGAAGAAAATATTTGTAGACATCAAAACAAAGAATATGAAAATGGACAGCATAGGACAGGAATAGGAGCAGCTAGTAATGTACACATGCACGGCTACATGTTCCTATTTCGGTAGACAATAGCACATGTAATTCCATGTGAATTTTTCAAAACTTTCTGCAAAGTATAGTGCAGCAACCAAACTTTCATTTCAAATACTTGACAGCTCGATCATGTACCCAATGTATAGCTGTAAAGGAATGAAAGAGAAAAGAAAAATATACACATGAGAAACAGAAAAGATAAGAACAACTAAAGAAAACAGTAAAATGAACATGGCAATTCTTTTTAAAATATAAATTCCAACATGCTGTGTCCTTTCAAAATACAGTAGTACACCACAAAATCCATGAGCAGGACGAACAGCTATAAATATACAGGGACAGCTACGAAGATTCATGTGGAGAATTAACTGTTAAAACCCAAACAGAAAATCTATGGTACATTTTTCAAATCCCTGAATTGAAATAACAATTCATCCCATTTAAAAGCATATCACAAAATCTACAACCTGCAGTTTCAAATATCTGTAATTGAAATAAACAAGTCATAGTTGTAACCTAGTCTGTACATTTATACCCAATTCGACCACTGTTAACAGTACTGAAATGAGAAACTAAATCCGACAAAAATAAAGTGTCTGCTAAACCATTTCGCAGCCATCAATGTCCACCATAAGTACATCATCTAAAAAGAGGGGATATGGCCTAAGCTAGGGTAGCCGAACCTACCTAGGAGGGGTTGATGGACGTTGATCCAATCCAAACAAAATCGCACTATAAATACAGTGGGGTTTCAACCATACCAGAACCATTCGAATAACACAACCAACCAGAGAAAAAATCCCATTTGAAAAACCAGAAAAAAAAAAGATCACAAACAAATAATACAGTAACTATTAAATACTTATCTCTTGTTCGTGTGCTTCTGATAAACCCATTCGATTAGGGTTCGGACGGTTGCACCAGGAAGTCTCGCAGGGTCGACTAAACACTGTAGTAGGCACGGGAGGAAGCTCCTTTATATCTGGAAGACGTGGAGTCATTGTCAATGCTCGGTGGTTGACTGGCGAAAGGATAACGACGTTGGAGGGCTTGGGAGTAGGCCGATCGATAGTAGAGGAGGAGGGTAGCAGAGAGAAGGGGTTGCGACGGGGATAAGCTCCGATTCACTGGAGGAAGAAAGGGGATTAGGGTTTCAATATTTCGGTTTTGGATCAATTTTTGTGGCGGCTGATTGAATGAGGAAAGGAGGATACGGTGGAGGGTTTTAAGAGGGAGGCGGGTCGGGTTGTTGTTTGGGCCGACTAAGTAAAGGTAAAGCCCGGTTTTAAAATTCAAAAGAAAATTCATGTTTAAAATTTTTAATTTAGTTTATAAACTTCATAACGTGATTTCTCTCTCATACGATCTCGGATTCAGGCGCGGTCAGTTGCGTCAGGACCGTGGAAACGAATACTTCGAGATGGAGTGGGTCTAGTCCAGATCTGAAATGACTGGAATTTTATTTCGAATTAAACATCAGTTTAATTTGATCAAAAAGACTGTTCATCGACAGATTTAAATCCAGGTGAGTAAAACTCACTCAGCCTTCCCGTTTATATTTTATATAAACTGGGTATTTTTATTTTGTGTGTTCTGATTGCCAGTGGTTGATTGGTTGCTAGATATATATTGTTGGTTCAAATTATGAAATTTAAACGGTCGTTTAATTTCAGTAGAACACCAATCATTTTGATTTGGCCCAAATAGAGTAATTTCCCCTGATTGGTCATGTTTATAAACGTGTTTGAAATTGTTTGAATTGGTTGAATTGGTTGTGATTGATTGATAATGCGATATAGAAATTATCAGAAATAATTGGTTGACTGTTGAAATATATTTCAACATTTATGCGAATGTTAACAAATGGAGGGTACGGGTTGGGTAATTGGCATCACCTGGTTTATAAATCAATCGATTTATAAAAATATGGATTTTATCGACAGTAAATCGATAATATTTGAGTTATAAATATATTTTGAAAGTTATTACATTAAAAGGTTATTTAAAAAGGAAATAAATATTCAATTAGTTATTTATTTCAAGCTTATATAGAAATTATGAAATTACTTTATAAAATGAATTCTTATGTTAATGAGGATCATAAATAAAGAGCAGGAAATAACCTGGCAATTTGGTATTTGGTTAATCATGAATGATTAAAAGAAGTTATTTAAATTAATTATATTTAATTAATTTAAAAGGAGAAATTAACTAAGAATGGGCTAAAGAGATGGTTATGTTAACCAAGTGAGTTTTGAAAGGAAGTTTTGAACAAGTTTATATTTGAACTGGGTTTTAATGAAGTGATAAGGGTTCTAAAACAAGTACGAGATGTTGAATAAAAACATTACTTAATATTTGAAGGAGATGAAGAGGTAAAGGGTTTATGTGTAACTTAGATTGATAAAACAAGGCTTATAAATGGAAAGTGAGTTAGGCGGCATTTTTGAATTGGAAATGCTTAGAAAAGGAATTAAGTTAAATCCAGAGAATGGAAAAGAGATTTCTCGAAAATCAAAGGGATTGGAAACAAAAGAGGTTAAAGTTTGAGCTTGGTAAAGGGTTGGAAATAGGATTGTAGTAACAATCCAGTTATAAGATAAAGTTTTTCTAAATAAATCGGGAATTAAGCAAAGTGATGTTTAGTAAGAAATTTTTACTTATAGAAAGAATCTTCCAGAAGATAAGAAGAACAGTAAAGCTATAATTTAACTGGTAGCGGGTGAGATTTAATATAGGGTTTTTTTTTTTTTTTTTTTTTTTACAAACTCATAGTTACCTGAAGATAAAAACGTGGTTGATCAAGGTCTGAGAGGTAATTAAAATACCCCAACTTGAACGGCTTCGGGATTATCCAAGGGTGATACTAGTTTGGTAATGTCAAGTATGTGTGATAAGATTTCCAAAGTAACGGAAATGAGATGGAATGATATTTTCCCTAGTGATAGAATTAAAAGTAAATTGGATGAAAATTTTACAAGGCTAAGTGATGCTGAGTACTAGACCAGTGAATCTATTTTTTGTGATTTTATGGATGTTTACTTGATAGTTAAATAACCGACTATCAAGTCTGACCTTTACGATTGTTGGTATGGAAAGACCGGGATCGAATGACTATTCAAAAACCATTCCAACCAACAAATACGATATATATAGAAGAGATCAAGCGACGATCGAGATGGAGCATGTGAAGACCATAGATCTTCATAAAGCGGAAGAACCGCTTACAATCTCTGATTCGACCCGGAGATATACTGGGGTTCTGTCGTGGTTGAATCTGTGGATTGCAAGGACTGTCGCTACTGATCCATGGGGTGATTCCTATATTGGATGCAGTAGGAGAGTACCTTCGGTTCATCCTGTTCCTGGATGACTTGTATGGACGGATGTCTGACAGAGTATTTCCTGAAACCACGTACGTTGATTTTTACAAAAATACCGAGTGGTGGCAAAGAGGGGCACTTCTTTAATACCCAGAGCATATTTGTGGACGTCAATTAGTGACTTGACGGATCTGACGATGTGGCATTCAAAGTAAATGACGACCAGATGTTCAAAGGTAAATTCTGACCTCAAGCCTCATCAACCAGGAGATGACAAAAATCGGGCAGGCAGCATGGCTATGTGGGTCGCTCCCATTAGGGTGTGTAATTCCCTATCTAGAGAAATTCCTTTTGTTTCTTAATCTATCGATTCTGCCCATTCGGGAACGGTGGTTTGAGTCCAACCGTTGGTGATATACATTCGATACACTCAAGCGAAATGAGTGGTCGGTCATGTGAGGGCCGGGTTGCAAGACGTTCTTGTTGAACCCTGTGTATTCGCCTCTAGAGATACACGTGCGGAAGGTGGTCCCATACCTTGTCAAGATCGGAATCCAATATCCAATAAGCGCCCGCGGTTTTCGGTTGTATACTATATACGGGGAGCGTGAGATGCAAGCGTTCCTCTAGATTTGTTAATTATTTGTATCTAGACATTATCATAATATCAGATCAAGATATTGATTTCGAAAACTGTTTTGGGTTATCGTAAGGTAAAAACCGTCTGTGTTTATGTGTGGATTTGGTCTTACGATTACCCTTTTTCTTTCGAAAGGATTTTAACTTTAAAATCAAGTTGTGTGATACTTAAATGCTGTGCGAGTTTTTCTCACTCTGGTCCACCAGACTGACCCGGTGTTTTGTAAATGCTCGGGTTAGACCGAGGTGTACAGGTTCAGGTTATCAGGTACTAAGAAGTCCAGAGACGAGCTGAAGATGTTCAGAATGAATGATATTCCGCTGTGTGATTATATATATGAGGACAGATTATCAAAACTGTCCAGATGTGTGTTGTACTCTGATATTGTAAGTATTTTCAAAAGCTCTCAATAAAGATTATTTCTGTATTATATTTTGTTCCGCTGCGATGTGAGACTTTGTGATGGTTCTTCTTCTTCTTCTATTCTTATATTTCTTTCTTTCTTATCTCACCCTCTAATTTCTTTCTAAAACGTTCCAGTGTTTTCGGTGCTTGGAGGATCGGCATGAGATACAGTAAAGGTATTTATGTCGATTTTCGAGGCCGAAACCCCTGGGTCGTTACACTTCCCAAGGCGAACCTAACGGTTTCAGTTTTGGGAAAATCCGAAGGTCGGATCTTTCGGTATAACCGATTAAAAGTACAATTCCAAAATGCGAACTACCATGCTCGGTTCGTTTGATTTTAATTTATATATATATATATATATATATATATATATATATATATATATATAATTCCGTCATCCATTCCATTCACTTTATTTTGCTAATCATCGAATATCCCTATATGTATATATAATATCGAGGTATAACATGACACATTATAATGCTTATTTTTATTTTAATTTACATACGCATCCTAAACATAACAATGTATATTTTTCTATTATCTTTCAAATTACACAAAATGTATATTTGGTTCATTATTATTTCTAATGAAAATCCATTCATTAAAATATAAATTTCTAATCTTTTTATTTACATTGGAAAATGTAATTTTCTATTCATATTTTATTTACATTGAGAAACGTAAACTTTTATTTCATTTTCTATTTACATTGGAAAATGTGAATTCCTAATCATTTTTTATTTCTTTTGTTTACATTGAAAAATGTAAATTCTTTTATTTACATAAAAATAAATAAATAAATAAAATTTCTATTCAATCCTTATTTACATTGAAAAAATGTAAGTTTCTATATTTCACTAATTACATATAAAAATGTAACTTCCGATTTTTCTTTTGTTTATATCGAAAAATGTAACTTTATATATTCATGTGTTTATTTGCAGCTAATTTACAAATGAAATTGTACTTCATTTTCTATGGGTTTTTATTTGCAGATAAAAAGGCAAATAAAATGTTCTTATTAAATTTCATGTCTTTTATTCACATCTAAAATGTGAATAAAATAATCCTTTCTAAATTCATCTTTTTATTTGCATCTACAGTGCAAATAAAATGTAATTTTTTTTCTTGTGTAATCTTTTATTTACATTGTAAAATTAAATCTTTCATTTCACCTATAACTACATTGCAAAATGTAACTTTTATATTCTTTCTTTAATAACATTGCAAAATGTAATCTTTCCTAATGTAATCTTTTCTTATCTTTTCTAATTTATGTTTACAATCACATTAAAAGGTATAATTCCTTTTCTATGCTTTATTTACATCTAAAAAGAATAATTTCTATGTTAACACTTTTCCACGTACTCTATTACCATATAAAATAATAATTCCTATGTACTATTTTCTATGGATTCTAATGACATATAAAGGTATATTTTATAAGTTATCATTTTTCTATAAACTCACATGGGAAATAAAAGTATATGCTATATGTTAACATTTTTCTATGCATTTTAATATTATAAAAATTAATATTTTTCTATGTTAACATTTACTATGCATTCTAATATTACAAAAATAATATTTTTCTATGTTTACAAATATCTTATAAAAGAATATTTTACATGTAAACATTCCTAACCTTTCATATTAACATAAAAAGGATATTTTTATGTCAAATCAATTCCAACATTTCAACAAAACAAATAAAAGTGATATGTTTGCTTTGTTGTCAATCCAAACTCAACGAAACAAATAAAAAGTGATATTTTATCTACTCAACATTTTATAACTAAAATGTTATTTTTGTTCTCCCTAACATTTTATAACTAAAATGTTATTCTACTTTTTTTAACATTTTATAACTAAAATGTCATTTTTATATTCATCATAACATTTTATGTTTTAACTATTCAAGTTGTTAAGAATGACCATTATATTTTGTCAATTCAAATTTGGCATAAATGACAATTATATTATGTCAACTCTAATTTACCACACATGAAAATTATAATTTGTCGCTTCTAATTAAACACATATTTATGATTTGTCAATTCTACTCCAACATACATGACATTTATAACTCATCAATTCTAATTAAACATACATGGCATATATGATTTATCCACTCTAATTAAATATACATGGCAAATTTACACTAATATAACATGTATAACATACTTGACGAACTTTATACTAATACAACATATATAACATCAATGATAAATTTATGTTATGACATAATTTAGCTTCTAACATAATTGCCAATTTTTGTGCTAACATAAATGACATATTTTAGCTTCTAACATGATTGAAAAATTTTGTTCTAACATAAATGACATAATTTAGCTTCTAACAAAATTGACAAATTTTGTTCTAACATAAATGACATAATTTAACTTCTAACAAAATTGACAAATTTTGTTCTAACATAAATGACATATTTTCAGATGCAATATCGCTACAACAAAATATGATTTAATTTCGTATGCAATATCGCTACAACACAATATGATTTAATTTGATATGCAATATCGCTACCACAAAATATGGCTTAATTTCATATAACAATGCAATTTTATTTTCAATGACAAAATTTTATCTTTTTAATTACATAAAAATGTAATTTTTTTGTTGCGGTGTCAATCATGTTCATTTCTAATTTAACACGTCACGGTGTAAATATTCATTTTCAAACAAATGTAAATTTCTTTTTTTTTAAACAAACAAATTATCTTTTTAATTTAAGAAAACAAAGACAAAAATGATAACTTTGTACATTTACAAATAATGACAAAATGATGTCTTTGTACATTTTTCAACTAAAATCAATAAAAAATGTAATTTTTATTATTTCAACTAAAATCAATGTTAATGTCATTATTTTCTTTTTAAAAAAAGACGATGGTGAAAATTATCTTTTCTTTTTAACAAAACATGACAGTGAAAATTATCTTTTCTTTTTAACAAAACATGACGGTGAAAATTATCTTTTATTCAAAAACCAAACTACATTAAAAATGTGATTTTTAATGTTACTTCCTTTGTTTTAAAATTAATACTACCTAAGAATGTAATCTTTTTCATGTAATCCTTTTATTGAAACAAACGTCAATAAAAATATAAACTTTTATTATAATTCTTTTTATTGTAAACAAATCACAATAAAAATCCAATCTTTTATTTCAATTCTTTTCAATGAAAACAATATTACATAAAAAGGCAATCTTTGAATTCCATTCTTTTTAATTGAAACAATTCACATTAAAAATATGTTCTTTTTATTTTGAACAAAACGACAATTAAATCCTCCTAACAATTTCAATAAAGAAAAATGATAAATGTTGTTTAACTATTTCTAATTTACACAATTGATAATTTTGAACCCACAAATCTAAGGGACCAAACGTATATATATGTAAATCTCAATAAAGATGAGATTATTATCGCATTGACAAAATTTAAATAATAGAGATGAAACAAAGAGGGAAATAACATCGCAACATCAGATCTGAAATATTGGATTTGGAATTAATAACAAAATTTAATCGCGAATTCAGAACATAAATTTTTGAATCTCAATAAAGATGGGATTTTGATGTATCAACCCAAGCGAATATATCAAACACAATAGAAATACATAAACAAATAAATCATAAATTACCATAGCGCAGAATAATTCACATATAGCGATTCAGAGGCGAGAACAGTAATTAAAATATAATTATTTGTAAAAACAGATAAGATTTCTCACATCGTTAAGAATTTCTGAGTCGTTCAAATCCAAAAATTGGCCAAATTTCAATTTGATTAGAATCAGGTCTCGTCAGTTTCATCGCGAAGGTCTCGGTCTCACGATCGTGGCGCACCTGAAATCGTTCAAATCCGAGTTCGTATGAGCAAGATACGGTTTAATTAAGATTGACAAAATTGAATTTAAATTAATTAATTAATTAAAAGGGAAAATACCCTTTCTTCCTCGTCATTGTTAAAGGCCGTTCTTTTTTTTATTTTGAACCCATTTCATTCAAAATTAGGTCTCCACTTATCTCGGGATTGGTGAAGCTTGAAGACGATCGGAAGGTGGCATATCGGAGAGGGGAGGGAGGGGTTTGTGCGCCTGGAGGTTGGGTGGCTGTGGTGGGCCCCATGGAGGTGCGCGGGTTGTTTTGGGCGCGGGTTAGGGAGGAGATTCCGGGTAAATTACTCAATTAAACTCCATCATATCCGTATAGAATTAAAGCTCTCGAAAATCTCTTTGATCTTGGCTTTGGAATTTTGATTTAATTTGTAGTGTTTTAAGAGAAATTTAGAGATGAAAAAAAGACAATTTCAGCCATACATCAGGATAGTGGCGGCTGGTTCATTTTGAAATTAGGGTTTAGTGGAAAAAGGACAAAGCTTTTATAATATTTTAATGATTTAATTACCCAATAAAGCCCGTTTAGCCACTTTGTCCGATTTCAGCCCAACGACAGTCGTTCCTACCCATTAATCCCTATTTCGAACTCATCTAGCTATGTCTCGCAGGCCCAAATGACTGTCTTGACCCAGTTTTCTTTATTTTAAAATATTTTCTTTTATTTTTAATTCAACCGTACGAATAAATTCACCGGGGCCACAAATTAACTTCAAAAAATCACGAAAAATTTATTTAGCTATGTTTTGACACTGCGGACCTAGGAAAATTAATTTCGTTTAATTCTGAGCCTGTTTGAAAAATGGCCTATTTTCAAGTCGATTAAAAATGACCGAAATTGACCAAACTGAAATCTTTTTGCCACGGTCACAAATTAATTCTAAAAATTATGACAAACTAAACTTAGCAATAATTTGACATTCCGAATCAAACAAAAGTGGTTTCGTCGAAAACAGAGGTCGTTTGAAAAATGGCTATTTTTAAGGCGTATATATTAAAAATACATATTTAAACAAATAATTTTCGAAACTCGAAATGTATAAGTGTTTATACTTTCTAAATGCAGAAACGCCATTCTGAACTCAATGGAAGTGGTTTCTAGTCCAAATTCCTTCGTATGCAAAAAATAGCGTTTTTGACCTTTATATATTATATATAAATTTCATAGCGACCTTCTAAATTTTAAACTGGGCATAACTTTTGATTCCTGCTATGAAATTTCAATTTTTCAGATTTGTTAGAAAGATATTTTTAAATAGATTCTAATATTTTTGGTTTCACTAAAATCAGTTAAATTATGCACCCTGTACGGTCAGTCGAAGTTCAAGTTTGACTTTTCAAACTGCCACGCTATTTCTAATTCCTTTTATAATTAAAATTGAATTATTCATCCTAACTTCGATTTAAATAAATTTTTAATCATTATAATTTTAAAATAAATTATTTTAAATATCAAAACCCATTAAAATTAGTTAAAATAAATTTTTAAATTTACCCCAAAATTCTAGGTTGTTACAGTTACATATTTCATTTAACCCCAAATTGGATTAATATCCCTAATTTGAATTGTCAATCAATTCCAAATTTAACTATGTCCATAATTGACACCTTATTTATGTCCATCTATTTATGGTATATAAAATTATACCAATTAACATCAAAATTAATTATATTCCATTTTAAGGCACTTAAGCCAATTCTCCATATTAAATATTTTGATCTTATCCCATTGCCCCACGTTGTACATTCGTTCGTTTAACGTGAAATATACGTTAGACTCGAATAGTCTAACTTATGGAATGAAGAGAAAACATCACAACATGCATAGAATATAAATTAGATCTAACTTACGAATAAAAGTCATAACATGAATTGGCATATAGATCTAAACATAGGGGTGAACTTGCATGTGTGAATAAGGTGTTTCATCTAAACTTGCATAGATAATGGGTGTATAACACATGTACTTTCATAACTTATGTAGTTTTAACATAAAGGTATGAACTTGCATAGGAATCTCAAACTTTCATTACATGATTCATACCCCAAACATATGTATACTTACATATGTGATTTATGCAACATAAACTGTGATGTAAACTTGCACCTAAACATGTAAATTAAGATCTACATGTAAACTATCATATTAAATTTTGTATAATCCGCATACATACTTGAATATAACTGACACATGTCTTAACCTAAACTTTAGATCCAAACTTACACATAAAATAGATGTCATGAAACATGTGAGGATTGTATATGATTCTCATTAACTTGCATATGATTCCTATATAAATCAACATCCAAATTTGCATATAGAACTATGAATCAAGTTGAGCATAGGTGATTGAGCAAATGATAAGGATCCACAACACAATTAAACTAAAACTATGAACAACTAGCATATATTCACCCAATATTACATTTTCCAATGCTTCACAAACATAGCCATATAATCCAATTTATATCTCAACCCAATTAACATATTAATTATCTTATTAAAGAAATTGAACTCACTACTCAAAGAAGGTCTTGAGTTCTGAAATCTGAGTTCTGAAATTGATTTAGCTCTCCTTTGAAGAAGACAAATTCGTTGTTGTTTAAATTCGCATTGAATAGAATTGAGTTGATTAGCTTTTCTTTCTCCTAAATGGTGGCGGCTACTCTAGGTTGTAAGGTGATAGCATGGTGGCCATGGTTCTGATTTTTATTTGTTTTTAGGTTTTGAGTCTACATGTGTTTATATAGAGTTTAGAATTAATTTAGGCCATCCGATCAACCCAGAATTAACCACAGCCATTCAGACCAGATCAAAACTATCCAGAAATCCTAATGACACAGCAACCATTCACAAAGTCGTCATCTTTCAAATCTGGCCGGGGGGGGGGGGCAGGTCGACCCCCAAGTCGACCTTTTGGTCGACCTGGACCCCCAGGTCAACCTGGCCCCTGGCGGGAATTTTCCCTCCTGGCCCAATCGGAGTCTAAATTTGAACTTTTGAAATCTGTTTGAATTTTTCTGAAACTTCCGATCTCCATAACTTCTTCATACGAAATCTAATTCTCGCAAAATCGGACTCTATCTCAACTAGAATTCCGAGACGAACACAATGGCATAACCCGTTTCCCTTAATTCTCACATTTAAAATTAAATAGTCTTTAATTCGTTACTTTGGTGTTAACAGAAATACGGGGTGTTACATTCTCCCCTACTTAAAGGATTTCGTCCTCGAAATCTTTAAGTCAAGAAGAATGTATCCTACCATCCAATCATCCATCTACTTCAACCATCAACCACAAGAAATCATTGTCCTTAAAAAAAATTCTAATGCTTTTCATGTATATATGCATATTGTGTGTACATGCTCGTATACTAATGCAAAATCAGGAGGTCCACTGATTCAGTCGACCTCTTTAATGCAAATAATGATAGTGCCATGTATCCATCATGTATGCAAAGAACCCTAGACATATCATTACTACATGTATGCACAACCATTCATTTAAATGCAACATCCATATGATACACACATTCAATGTACATTTATTTTACTAAATACATCCATTTATATGCAATATGCAATATGAAAGTAATTGAGCCGATCTAGTGTCTAAAGAGTGTGTATATGCATCCACGAGCAACCACCAGCAAACACTTGCATCCACACGCATCCACCATACATAACATGTCTCAAACACATGTTTCAACCATACGACTACCCTATCTAAAGGTCAAAGATACTAACGAGAGGACATACTAAAGATAGAATAAGTACAAGCTAAGCGATAAAGGAGAAATTAAAGGACATACCCTCGCAAAGAAAAGGGTACAATGAACGCATCTTCTCTTCCGTTTCCCAAGTAGCATCGCTCTCATCATCTCCCCATTGCACTTTGACTAGCTTGACCTCTCGATTCCTCAACTTCTTAATCTCTGACCCAAGAATGCCTGTAGAAGCTCGTCGAATCGTCGCATCACACTCTATCTCCACCTCTCTAAGCAAGCTCGGCTCTACCACTTATGCGGTCTCATGCAAGCACTTCCTCAAATGTGATACATGGAATGCGTCGTGTACACCACCAAGTCTCTTGGGCAACTCCACTCTATACGCCATCTGTCCAATCCTCTCCTTAATAGGAAACGGCCCTATGAACCTTGGTGCTAACTTCCGAATGGACCCAAAGCGAACAACGTTCCGTAATGGAGACACCTTAATAAAGACCATGTCCCCTATATCAAATTCAAGATATGTCCTCCTCTTGTCTGCATATGATTTCTGCCTATCTTGCACCGTCTTCATCCTCCTTCGAATCAAATCGACCTTTTCCGAAGTCTCTCTAATCATATCGGGCCCAATTAAGATCTTATCCGTAGATTCCCACCAACATGTAGGTGAATGACAAGGCCTTCCATAAAGAGCCTTGAAAGGTGCCATGCCAATGCTAGACTGAAAACTATTATTATACGCGAACTCCACCAAAGGAAGATGCTCCTCCCATGTACCTCCAAAGTCTAAAACACATAGCCTCAAAAGGTCCTCTAGAATACGATTTATCCTCTTGGTCTGGCCATCCGTCTGATGATGATATGCGGTGCTCAAACATAACTAAGTCCCTACCGCCTCTTGCAAGCTCTTCCAAAACTCGCTAGTAAAGATAGGATCGAAATCGCTCACTATGCTAGAAGGAACAACGTGCAAACGAACTATCTCTCGAATGTATACGGAGGCTAACCATGGAGCAGTCCTCTTACTCTTTACGGGAATGAAATGGGCGCTCTTAGTAAGTCTGTCTACCACGACCCAAATTCCCGTATTACCCTTCCTCGATCTCGGTAACCCATCAACAAAGTCCATCGAGACACTCTCCCACTTCCATTGTGAGACCTCCAATGGGTGAAGCAACCCACCGGGCTTCTTTTTCTCTACTTTTACTTGTTGGCACACCAAGCATCTACCGACAAACTCGGCCACATCCCTCTTCATACCAGCCCAAAAGTAAACTCGTCTCATGTCCATGTACATCTTGTCCCCGCCGGGATTAATGGTCATCTTCGAATGATGTGCATCATCACGAATGGTCTTCCTCTAGTTCTCATCTCGTGGTACACAAAGTCTACCGTCCCTATGTAACCAACCCTTATCATCTAGGGTATACCTACTGAGATGGCTCGATGACTCCCCCCTTATGAGCTTCTCTACCAACTTAACCAACTGTGGGTCATCTCGCTGTGCCTCACCAATCCGTCCCAAAAGCGTAGGTCTGACCTCTAAGGATGCTAGCAAACCGAGTACAAAGTCAATGGAAGGTCTAAAGTCAAACGTAGAGATGAACTCTAAGCTTTGTCGCTCAACAAACAACGGACTTAAGGACAACCTTTTCCTACTTAAAGCGTCGGCCACCACGTTATCCTTGCCAGGGGTATATGCTATCTCGAAATCGTTGGACGCTAAGAATTCCATCCACCTTTGCTGCCTTAAGTTCAAGTCCTCTGAGAGAACGAGTATTTTAGCGATTTGTGGTCTGTAAACAATTCGAATTTCTCGCCAAGAAGATAATGGCGCCAAGACTTAAGCGCGAAAACAATAGCGGCCAACTCTAGGTCATGTGTAGGGTAATTTCTCTCATGCACTCTCAACTTCCTTCCTCCATAAACTATTACCCTCCCCTCTTGCATTAAGACTGCGCCTAGTCCTGTCCTACAAGCATCGGTATAAACGGTAAATGGCTTACTCCCATCTGGCAAAACTAAGACTGGGGTAATGGTCAAAGCTCTCTTTAAACGTTGGAACGCATCATCACAATCTACGTCCCACGTGAAAACTAGGTTCTTCTTCGTCAAGCGTGTCAATGGGGCTGATATCTTTGCGAAGTCCTTGATAAACTTCCTATAGTAGCTTGCCAACCCCAAGAAACTCCTCACCTAGGTAGCATTTTCAGGGACCTTCCAATCTTGGATGGCCACCACCTTCGCGGGATCCACAGCTATCCCTTCTTTGGAAACTACATACCCTAAGAATCGCACTTCCTTCCTCCAAAAGTGACATTTATAAAAAATTTCTTTAAGGTTATGCGCTCGAAGGGTCTCCAATACCTCCCTAAGATGTAGGGCATGCTCTTCCTCGCTCTTAGAGAAGATCAAGATGTCATCCACAAAGGCCACTACGAATTTATTAAGGTACTCCTTAAACACCCTACTCATCAAGTCAACAAAGTATGCGGGGGCATTTTTCAAACCGAAGGGCATTACAAGCCACTCATAGAAACCATCCGGAGTCCTAAAGGCAGTCTTGTCTATGCTATCCCCAACCACTCTCAACTGATGGAAACCAGTGGCTAAGTCCAACTGCGAAAACACTGAGGCGCCAACTAACTGATTAAAGAGATCGTCAATCCTCGGCAGTGGGTGCCTATTCTTCTTTGTAAGCTTATTAGGTTCTCTATAGTCCATGCAAAGTCTAAGGGACCCATCCGCCTTCGTGGCAAATACTACTGGAGCACCCACTCCGATATACTACGTCTTATGAATCCCTTCTCAAGCAACTCACCTACTTGGTTATTGAGCTCCCTCCTCTCACGAGGAGCCATGTGGCGTACTGGTAGAGATACTGGTTTTACATTGTCCACAAGATAAATACGAAAGTTTATCTCACGTTTTGGGAGTAGACCCCTCACCTCATCGAAGACATCAACATATTCACGGACTATACAAACAGAATGTAAATCATCATTGGATGCGTCAAGTGACTCAAGATAACTAAGCATCACCGATCTTCCAGGGTCACAAGAAATATCAAGGGTCTTTCCACTATGAGTCAACAATTTTACTACCCTTCGTTCACAATCTAAGATGGCACTATATCTGGCTGGCCAATCCATCCCTAGAATCAACCCATAGCCCATGAAACCAAGCACAAAAGCATTACATTCAGAACCAATGCCTAAGATAGACAATCTCAAATCCCTACAAACCATGGATAAATGAGACGACCCACCAATAGGATTTGAGACTACAATGGGATCCACAACAAGACTAGTATTTAAGTGCAGTGTTTCAACTAATGATGTAGAGATAAACGAATGTGATGCGCCAGAATCGAATAAAGTATGGACATGGTAATCAAATAGAAAAACTAAACTCTCAATGAAAATGTTTCTACCTCGTTCTTGCACCGATGGGATCGCGAGAGCCTGGACCTACTCCCTTGCCTGCCCCGGTTCCATGAGAGCCTGAAGCTGCCCTCCAGAGGTTCTTTGCCCTTGTCCCTGTTTCCTTGGGCAGTCCTTAACTAGATGACCTGCCTCTCCACAGTGGAAACAGCCAGCTTTCTTCTTTTTCCTACAGTCTTTAATCAGATGGCCTGGTGTCCCACAATTAAAGCACTTCTTCTTTCCTTTGCCATTATTGTTCTTCCCGCCCTTCTTGCTTTGTTGTTGTGGTTTATTTTGATCCACTTTCTTCTCAGGTGCCTTATTAGCATTGGCGCCTTTCTCCTCTTCATGCATAAGCGCCATATCAACTAGTCTCTCAAAGGTGGCCCCCATAGGGATGTGGGTCATATCTAACCCATGCAGTGGCTCGTTCAAACCCTTAACAAATCTCAGGGCCTTCTTTTCGGGTGTATTTACCAAGTCCAAGCCAAATCTCGCCAACTGATTGAACTTGTTGACGTATTCTTTCGCCGATAGATTCCCTTGCTTCAACGCCAAAAATCTTTCCATATATAAATTCTCTTCAGCCCGTGAGAGAAACTTTGCCTCAAACCTACGCCTGAAATCCTGCCATGTATCAACTGGACGCTCTCCATTAGTGACCTCCCACCAAAACGAAGCTTCGTTCTTCATCAACCAAGCAGCCAATCGGACCTTCTTACAATCGTCCAAATCGAAAATGCCAAACAGATCCTCCACTTATTTCAACCAATTTCTAGCTTCTATGAACGTTTCAGACCCACTAAAAGATTTTCCACCCATCGAACGAAAGTCTTAACATGTCTTGGAGAAAGTATCTCCATGCGGAGGAATGATTGGAGCTGGGGGAGGAGGAGGAGGAATGTTGGTCGAACCCGCGGCAGCGGCCCTAGCCTCGAGATATTGACGAAACTAACCGGGTCACCCTCTAGTATCTCAGATGTTCCAAACATGCTGAAAAGAAAAAGAAAGAGTTTCAAAATAAGGGAAGCGAAAGAGAGATTTATGTGTTGGATTTAGATTAACCCTAAAGGGGGGTGAATAGGGTTTATTACAAATTTTTGTAGTGTTATAATCCAACGGGATATTGAAATACCAATCAGATCACAGAATGCAGCCGATATAAAAATACAGAAAGTAAATGACACACAGAGATACCCAGCTTCGGCAAAATCCTGCCTACTGCTGCATTCCTAAGGTTTCTACTAGGTGATAGAACATATCCCGCATACAAGACCATGTACACTTGCAAACCTTGCTCCTATTCTAACCCTACGCTCAAAACCCAAGACTGGTCGATATCCCCTCGATAAGATTTGTCCGAATTACAACCCCGTAATCCGTAACCCAGATTTTACAGACTCTGTGAACTGTCAGTCAACACCCTGACTGAGACCCTAGAATTTTACAGACTCTAGAACTGATTGTTTGATATTATAGATGGAAAACCAAACCAAAAAAAAAATTACAAAACAAAATAAACAAAGAAAACCCTTGGGAGTTAAATAAAAAAGGGGGTCATCCCTATTTAATTAAAGCGTTAAGCCTAGAAAGGCTTGGCCAGCCCATTTCTAATTTATTTGCCCGATCTCTTTTGCTTTTGCTCTAGAGATTAAAAATGGCGGCGTCGATGATTGTAAACTAGGGTTTTTGTAATCACCAATCGGATTGATGCTTGATGAATTGATGATGTCGTTTCTCTGATTGCTCGAATTTGCTGATGCTCTAATGTTGATTGCTGATGCTCCGATTTGGGCTTGTTTTCACTCTCTCGATCGAAACTGGAAGTGAGTAAATTTCTGAATTTTCTTGCTTTGAATTTCTTGCAAGTTGTTTGTGGTTTCAATCGATCTCTCTGTTTTGCCTGTGATGTAATGGTGTAGAAATAGGATTTTTAAAATCCTAAAACATCTCTGATTTCGTATATTGTTGGCTTGACTGATTGCGTTAATTGTTGCCTGAAATTCTTGGATTTCCTCTTTTGATTTCAATCACCTTAGCATAGAAAAGTGAATTTGAATTTGTTGCTCCGGCTTTAATAGCATTCCTGTTTTGTTGTGATGAACTTTCCTGAAATGTCTGTGGCCCCTTGAACAATTCTGGCAAGCAATCCCCCTTTGATACCTTGATAAAATCGGCTTGATTTGATTATGGCAATTCTGGAAAATATTTGAACCATTTGAACTTGATTTTATGTCCCTCAGAATAATTTGCAATTCTGGAAATTGAAAACTAAATTTGACTCTTGATTAAGCTCCTGTGTATGAGTGAATTTATGGAATTACTAAGTTGCCTGATTTTTCTGTTGTGTTATTGGCAAGTACACCTCAATGAATATGAATGAATTAATGCCACCACAAAAGTGCATCTCGATTTCTTGCCATTTTAAACCAAATTGTGATTTCAAGAAAATATGTTTTGACCAAAAAATGGAAAGTATTGAATTTATGAAATCAATTTCTTGCCTAAAGAATCTTCAATCATCCAGTTTCAGTTGTCTATTCTTGGAACAATTTCATTCATTACTTTGCAAACAATTTTCCCTGATATTGTTCAAACTAGAATATATATTGCCGAAAAGATTGGGATTGCAATTTTCCAATTATTCTTGCTTGCTAAAAAAAATTACTTGTAAAAGTTTTGAGGAACAAACTTTTTCATTTTTGTTGCATGCTTATTTCTCTGCACTTGTATAAGTGTTGCTCTGCCATATCACAAAGTAGATGTACCATGTCCTTGAGTCACTTTGAACCTGCTGTATCTTGACTTCACTACCCATGTCATTGAGCCTGCCTTGTATTCATTCTTGAGTTGCTTAAGAACTTGAACTAGAACCTGTCAATATGTGTACTACTCATTTATGTCCTTTATTCATTAGCTATGTCCACTGATTTATGTTGCTTTGAACATGCTCTTGACATGAGTACTTTGTTTGAACTTGAACAGTATACCACGTATATACACAAATCTATGTATATATTCATGCATACATTAGGGATTTGCACACTACATTTCCTTTGATAGAAAACTGTGTTGTGGCATGAACTTGTACACTTTAATTTTGTTGTTGTAACACCATGCTTTGTCACTTAAACTGCCTGCACTTGAATCATGCAAAGAAAGTTTCACTTGAACCATGTATTTACTTTGATCATGTTTGAGACCATGCTGAACTTTAATATGTTGTTGGTTGCACCACTTGTCCATTCATGTTGACTTGAGCTTTCTCCATGCAATGTTGTTGCTTGCCTCTGTCTTGTTTGTAACTGCTCCACACACACACACACACATATATATATATATATATATATATATATATATCCATTTGCCTGCATGTAGGACGACATCACTTCTGTTTCATGTACATTTATAGTCACTGTAATGCTGGATCAAACTTGTGTATATCATGCTTTGTATAACTGTTAAATCATGTATACATTCTGACATGAAAAATATGAGTTTGCTTGTACTTGAGTTCGAATGGCTTGACCACTGTTTCATGTACTCCTTCTAACTGAATTGAACATGGCATGTGCCGTTTTGATGATCATCCTGAAACATGTTTGAATTTGTATCATGCTATGTTCACTTGTACACATTTGTTCATTGATGCGTATATCCTCGACCATTTTGCTTTATACTGTGAGATGTGATGACATTGTTTTCATGTGCACTGAGTCGAGAAAGGTCCACGTGGCTACTCCTCAGTTGCACACTGAATTGCCATGGCAGTGCACACGTGTATATATTTACATGTGTGTATATGCAGCCATCAGTCAAGATTTCCTGTCCCTGTACTATACACAAACTGACTAGACACAGATGAATCAGATCAAGTCATGAAAAATGATGAGAAACACACCAAAAAACTGAGGCAAATAAAATTTTAAAAATAAAATTTATATGCACATGTATTCAGTTTTATTCTTGTTGCAGTGTACTATGTGTTTCTGTTTCATGTGACAAGTAAGAAGATGAGACTGGACTTAAGTGACTGGACTGAAAACTGTGAAGGCAGAAGATAAAAGATGACAGAAGATAGAAATTGATAGTGAAAAATATACAGTGTGTGTAAAAGTGAAAGTGTCTGTATCAAAAAAAATGTATACTGAAATGTAAACTGAGTGAATGTATGAGTGAGGAGCTGTGTATATATATATATGAATTGTACTGATGTTTGTAATAAACAAGTTTGATTGAAATAAAATATTATTTTATTGTTGTCAACAAAACTTATCTATTTTATTCTGTTTATCTATAAGTACAATATTCTATGAGATGAAAAAAATAGAGGAGTTATAAGAAATTGTACTATTTGTATGTTTTAAATTTAAATAAAATACTGTGTGAATATATGAAATTTTGTACAGTCGTATTCTATTTAAATATAAATATTATATTCCTATCTGTGATGTTATATAACAGTACAATAACAAACACATTTGAAATAAAATATATTTGTTTGTTGTCATCGAACAAAAATCATATAATTGTGTATACAAAACCGTTATATACAACAATCTCCCCCTTTTGATGATGACAAACAAATTAAAGATTTTGTATACAATAAATGTGTTTGATAGTGAAAATTGAACTCCCCCTATTTATCAACTCCCCCTACAACAGACAACTCCCCCTATAACTGTGCATGAGTGAAATGAATAATCACGAATTTTCAAAATCAAAAATATTTATAAAATATTCACTCATAAATCAAAATCAGAACGCATTCTCCCCCTTTTGTTATCATCAAAAGGATTCAGAATTTAAAATATAGATAAATAATGAATAAACAATATAATTTTAGCTTAAGAGGAAGAACGGTCATCATAAATCTCAATCAGTCAAACACAAATCATAATAAACTGAGAACAGGTGGCATATTTCACATTGTAGAACGATAGTTTACGATAAATTCTATAAAAATGAGGAGAGTTATATAGATATGAATTTAAATTATTTTCAAAAGATTTTATAAAAAATTAGCACAAAAACAGTGACGGATTTGGACTATAATTATAATTTCAACTTAAGTGACAAAATCTAATAATCTCAAATCCCAATACCTATCAATCAACAAATCATAATACGTCATAAGATTTCAACACATTTCACAAATAGAAGATGGATTGATAGGCTGATTTTTATACACCAAGGAGAATTTCATATCAATTTTAATTTATAGCGCAAAATTTTTTTTTGTTTATTTTATTTAAGAGCACACTGACCACGCATAACCAGAGCTTGGATTTTTAAATGAGGTCAGTCGCAGCTTAAATTATAAGTTGTCTCATAACCATGCATAACCAGATCTTGGATTTTTAAATGAGATTAGAGACACACTTATGTATTAATTATATATTCTATCATTTTCAGTTTTAGAATGAAAAACTCCTCAGTATATAAAACCAAAAATGGATGATAGAAATGAAGGAACAGAAATGGTTTGTGAAATAAATTTCTAAATTAATTATATTATGAAATATGCTCGACTGTACCAGGATTATTGAAAATTTTCAATTATCACTAATTCTGAATAGTAATAACATAGGCACAATTCCATCACAAATATTTTCACTGTTTATTCAAAAAGATTTTTTTTTTAAAATTAACTCTCCACATTATTATAGAATCATAACGGATGGCAGAAGGATGATAGGTAAGAAAGATGGTCATGAAATAATTGCCAATTCAAAGATATTATAATAATTATTCAACCATCATGAAACTCTAAATAAAATCTCCTCTTATTGTGAAATATACTGCAGTCACAATTCATCACAATTTCAAATTTTGATAATAATTTTGATGAATTATAAATAAAGTTCAATTTAGATATTGATTTCAATTTCTGAATGAATAATCAATAAATAATTTTAAAATTGAAAACCAATTACAAGAGGGAATACAAAGAGTTATACAGGACAAGAGGGAAAATTTTGTACAAGGCAAAAAGAGTGTGTGGATCTATACAAGGTGAAACAAATATAAGGCATTTCTAATACCACTTGGTGTCTCTATTAACAAATTTTAATCACAAAGCCCAAAACAGACAGAATTAACAAATTTGCACATTTTTCAAACCTGCAGACAAGAACAAGCAATTATTTGAAATAGTATCAGAGCAGCATAGAAAATAATATCACAGCTGACTTGTTAGAGGATGGTCACATAAGATCATTCATGATCCAAGATTAGAAATACTATTTATTTGAAATCATTTGAGGAATACGAAAAACTCTAGATTCAATGAATCGGTCACACCAAATTATTAGTTTAACATTCAAGATATGTGTGTATGATTCAGTAAATCAATAATTTCAAATGATTTTAAATAAACAAATATTCAAATCAAATAACCATGAAATAACAGAGAGATTTATGACCATTTCTTCAAAAAAAAATTATCTCTGACAAGTATAAGAGAAATTTCAGATCATTTACATCAAGTTTGAGTAATAATTCATGATGCTGAAAATAATGGTTTATTCAAAATCACTTGAACAAATGTAAATCTTGATATACAATGAATCAATCACACAAGATTAATAATTTTAGATCTGAGAGGTGTGTGAGATTCAAAATATCTTGAACTTTTAAAAACAAAAATCAATCATAATGATCATGAATAAAGATGAATTTCTGGATGTATCACTAATTCAAGATAAATCAATATATCCAAGCCAATCTGAAAAATAATGAAATTATCACAACTGATGAATATTGGTGTGCTGTAATGAGTATATTATTTCAAGCCTTTCTAAAATGAATTAAAAGAAACTCAAAACAGCAGATATGTGTGAAATTTCACTAACTATTCAGATCTTTAAAAATTTAGAATTTGAAATGACAGTGTTCAAGATATGATATTAATGCATCAACACTATTATGAATTCAGAGAATCAGAAAGAAAAGTTCAAAACAATTGCAGGGATTTACAGGATTGAGTTTAAGATCTAGAAGAGATTAAAAACATTAGAGTTTTATTCAAGAGAAGCAAATTTCCAGGAAAAACATGACTTCTGCAATTGGAAGTTAAAAAAGCTCATAAAGAAAAAAAAATATGGCAGTGATAAATCAAATCAAAAAAACTGAAGAAAATAGAAGGGGTAGAGGAAGGAATAAATATAGAAAATAAAAGCAGAAAGAATATACAAAGGTGAGTTTAGAGATCATACCTGAAAGCAATTTAAACCAGAATCTCTAACTCAACTAGCTTGTCTAAGGAACTATGAATGATTACAGAAGTATTGAGCAGCTTGAATCCAAGTCGCTTTTGCTTAGCAGTTCCTCAGCCACCTCTGGTATCTAACAGTTTAGATAATCGAGTGGTCTAACAAAATTTGTAAAACCACTCACAATTTTGTTCATAGCTTTAGGTACCCAAACTTGTTTGTATAACAATCCATCAGAAT
Organism: Allium sativum; assembly: GCA_030737875.1. Lineage (NCBI taxonomy): Eukaryota > Viridiplantae > Streptophyta > Magnoliopsida > Asparagales > Amaryllidaceae > Allium > Allium sativum. Next base: position 171,845,783 of record CM060912.1, read on the forward strand.
TTACCAAAGTACCCTTAGGGACACAGATCTGTTTGAAATTAGACGAATTTACTTTACTTCTTTTTGAGGACCAAGAATGATAGAATGGTTTGTTATAAAACAAATTCTTATTTTGTTCATGTTTCAAAAAATCTTTTAAATTATCAGAGTTTAAAAATTCAAAACAATCTTTTCCAAGATAATTTGAAGTGTTTTTAAAATCATTTGAGTTCATCCTATCAAAACGATTGATATTCCCAAAGCCAAGACCAGATTTATTTCCAATAGAAACTTGGTTTTGTAACAGCATATTCAACGATTTTCCCCATTAGAAAATTTATCCAAATTTGATTCTAATCATTGAATTTTGGATTTCAGATCGCTATTTTCTTTTGATAAATTTGAGGAATTATATATAGCGATCTTCTGTTCAGCATTGGACTGTTTCAAAACCAAACTCTCATTTTCAAGCAATTTAATTTTGGCTTGGGATTCAGAAATTCCAAGTTCAAAACGTTTTTGCTTTTCAGACTCAAATTTCTTGGATTTTTCAATCTCATTTTCAAGTTCTTCTAAAATCAAATTTGATTACAACAAGTTTTCCTTTTCAGCAATTTCAAATTTGGAATTTATATCTATTTTAAAATTTTCAAATTCCTTTTGCAGAAGGTTATTCAAATTTGATAACTCAGTCTTGTTCTCATTTAAGATCAGAATTTCATTTTCAAACTTTTGAATATTTTTATTGAGATGAACAAGATTGGTTTTCAATTTCAAACAATTTTTGCAAACTGAATTTGAAGAATTTTTAACATATACTAGTTGTGATTCCAAATTATCAATTTTGCTGGCCAACTCAGAATTCGTGGATTTCAAAAATTTGTTTTTAGATTGGAGTTTATCAACAGACTTAGTTAGATCAGAACAAAAATAAACCAGATCTTCATAAGAGAAATTTTCTACTTCATTGTCTGTTGAGTCTCCATCAGTTGATCCATCTAAGTTATCATCTGTAAGACCTGTTAAGCATAAATTTGAATCTTTGTTGATCTTTGCAGGTTCTGAGCAGTTGTCAACTTTTTGTCCATACAGCGCATTTAGAGTTTTCCAGATTTCCTACGTTTATAAACAATGAGAGATAAGCTTAAATTGATCGATATTGAGACAAGAATAAATAATTTTCATAGCATGAGTATTGATAACAATATTCTTTTTATCTGACAAATCTACTCCATTAATAATAATATTCCAATATTTAATATGAACAGATTTTATATAAATTTTCATCTTTATTTTCCAATTTAAAAAATTTGTACCATTAAAAATAGATGGAATATGACTGGACTGACTCTCTATCAGTTGACAACTAGGATGACCCATGACTCTAGAGTTAATGAAATAACCTTCTCTGATACCACTTGTTGGATCTAGATTAACCCTAGAGGGGGGTGAATAGGATTTATTACAAATTTTTGCAGAGTTATAATCTAACGGGATATTGAAATAACAATCAGATCACAGAATGAAGCAGATATAAAAATACAGAAAGTAAATGACACACAGAGATACCCAGCTTTGGCAAAATCCTGCCTACTGCTGCATACCTAAGGTTTCTACTAGTTGATAGAACAGATCCCGCATACAAGACCATGTACACTTGCAAACCCTGCTCCTATTCTAACCATACGCTCAAAACCCTAGGCTGGTCGATATCCCCTCGATCAGATTTTCCCGAATTACAACCCCGTAATCCATAACCCAAATTTTACAGACTTTGTGAACTGTCAGTCAACACCCTGACTGAGACCCTAGAATTTTACAGACTCTAGAACTGATTGTTTGATATTACAGATGGAAAAGCAAAACAAAAAAAAACAAAAAAATATAAAACAAAATAAATAAAGAAACCCCTTGGGAGTTAAATAAAAAAGAGGGTCATCCCTTTTTAGTTAAAGCATTAAGCCTAGAAAGGCTTGGCCGGCCCATTCCTAATTTATTTGCCCGATCTCTTTTGCTTTTGCTCTGGAGATTAATAAAGGGGGCGTCGATGAATGTAAACTAGGGTTTTTGTAATCCCCAATCGGATTGATGCTTGATGAATTGATGATGTCGTTTCTCTGATTGCTCGAATTTGCTGATGCTCTAATGTCGATTGCTGATACTCCGATTTGGGCTTGTTCTCACTCTCTCGATCGAAACTGGAAGTGAGTAAATTTCTGAATTTTCTTGCTTTGAATTTCTTACAAGTTGTTTGTGGTTTCAATCGATCTCTCTATTTTTCCAGTGATGTAATGGTGTAGAAATAGGATTTTTAAAATCCTAAAACATCTCTGATTTCATATATTATTGGCTTGACTGATTGCGTTAATTGTTTCCTGAAATTCTTGGATTTCCCCTTTTGATTTCAATCACCTTGGCATGGAAAAGTGAATTTGAATTTGTTGCTCTGGCTTTAATAGCTTTCCTGTTTTGTTGTGATGAACTTTCCTGAAATGTTTGTGGCCCCTTGAACAATTCTGGCAGGCAATCCCCCTTTGATACCTTGATAAAATCGGCTTGATTTGATTATGGCAATTCTGGAAAATATTTGAACCATTTGAACTTGATTTTATGTCCCTCAGAAGAATTTGCAATTCTGGAAATTGAAAACTAAATTTGGCTCTTGATTAAGCTCCTGTGTATGAGTGAATTTATGGAATTACTAAGTTGCCTGATTTTTCTGTTGTGTTATTGGCAAGTACACCTCAATGAATATCAATGAATTAATGCCACTACAAAAGTGCATCTCGATTTCTTGCCATTTTAAACCAAATTGTGATTTCAGGAAAATATGTTTTGACCAAAAACTGGAAAGTATTGAATTTATGAAATCAATTTCTTGCCCAAAGAATCTTCAATCATCCAGTTTCAGTTGTCTATTCTTGGAACAATTTCATTCATTACTTTGCAAACAATTTTCCCTGATATTGTTCAAACTGGAATATATATTGCCGAAAAGATTGGGATTGCAATTTTCCAATTATTCTTGCTTGCTAAAAAATATTTACTTGTAAAAGTTTTGAGGAACAAACTTTTTCATTTTTGTTGCATGCTAATTTCTCTGCACTTGTATAAGTGTTGCTCTGCCATATCACAAAGTAGATGCACCATGTCCTTGAGTCATTTTGAACCTGCTGTATCTTGACTTCACTACCCATGTCATTGAGCCGGCCTTGTATTCATTCTTGACTTGCTTAAGAACTTGAACTAGAACCTATCGATATGTGTACTACTCATTTATGTAATTTATTCATTAGCTATGTCCATTGATTTATGTTGCTTTGAACTTTCTCTTGACATGAGTACTTTGTTTGAACTTGAACAGTATACCATGTATATACACAAATCTACGTATATATTCATGCATACATTAGGGATTTGCACACTGCATTTGCTTTGACAGAAAACTGTGTTGTGGCATGAACTTGTACACTTTAATTTTGTTGTTGTAACACCATGCTTTGTCACTTAAACTGCCTGCACTTGAATCATGCAAAGAAATTTTCACTTGAACCATGTATTTGCTTTGATCATGTTTGAGACCATGCTGAACTTTAATATGATGTTGGCTGCACCACTTGTCCATTCATGTTGACTTGAGATTTCTCCATGCAATGCTGTTGCTTGCCACTGTCTTGTTTGTAACTGCTCCATATATATATATATATATATATATATATATATATATATATATATATATATATATATATATATATATCCATTTGCCTTCATGTAGGACGACATCACTTCTGTTTCATGTACATTTATAGTCACTGTAATGCTGGATCATACTTGTATATATCATGCTTTGTATAACTGCTAAATCATGTATACATTCTGACATGAAAAATATGAAATTGCTTGTACTTGAGTTCGACTGGCTTGACCACTGTTTCATGTACTCCTTCTAACTGAATTGAACATGGCATGTGCCATTTTGATGATCATCCTAAAACATTTTTGAATTTGTATCATGCTATGTTCACTTGTACTCATTTGTTCAATGATGCGTATATCCTCGGCCATTTTGCTTTGTACTTTCAGATGTGATGACTTTGTTTTCATGTGCACTGAGTCGAGAAAGGTCCATGTGGCTACTCCTCAGTTGCACACTGAATTGGCGTGACAGTGCACACTTGTGTGTATATATATATATATACACGTGTGTATATGAAGCCATCAGTCAAGATTTCCTGTCCCTGTACTATATACAAACTGACTAGACACAGATGAATCAGATCAAGTCATGAAAAATGATGAGAAACACACCAGAAAACAAAGGCATATAAAATTTTAAAAAAAAAATATATGCACATGTATTCAGTTTTACTCTTGTTGCAGTATACTGTGTGTTTCTGTTTCATGTGACCGGTAAGAAGATGAGTCTGGACTGAAAACTGTGAAGACATAAGATAAAAGATGACAAAAGACAGAAATTAACAGTGAAAAATATGCAGTGTGTGTAAAAGTGAAAGTGTCTGTATCAAAAAAAAATGTATACTGAAATGTAAACTGAGTGAATTTATGAGTGAGGAGCTGCGTATATATATATGAATTGTACTGATGTTTGTAATAAACAAGTTTGATTGAAATAAAATATTATTTTGTTGTTGTCAACCAAACTTATCTATTTTATTCTGTTTATTTATAATTACAATATTCTGTGAGATGAAAAAAATAGAGGAGTTATAAGAAATTGTACTGTTTGTATGTTTTAAATTTAAATAAAATATTGTGTGAATATATGAAATTCTGTACAATCGTATTCTATTTAAATATAAATATTATATTCCTGTCTATGATGTTAGATAACAGTACAATAACAAACACATTTAAAATAAAATATATTTGTTTGTTATCATCAAACAAAAATCATATAATTGTGTATACAACACCGTTATATACAACAGTATGGCTTGCGGGGATTATGCTCTTTAAAGTAATCTTTCCTTGAAAATAGCTTCTTTAAAACAAGTTTTTGAAAATACTTTCTAGGAAAATAATGCTTTTGAAAACACTTTTCAAAACTTTTTATCTGTTCTTGTAACCATAGCTCTTATACCACGGGTAACACCCCATGTCCATTAATGTCACTCACAAAGGGAATGCATTAATGTCCATGAAGCGTTATTGTTGTATAGAACAGATAAATTACAAGAATAAATAAATAAAACGAAACAGCGGAAGATAAAACTTATTTCATAGAATCATAACTCAAAATTAGCTTACATAAGTAGTTTTCAAAACTATTACAATAGGATCAATAGCCTTTTCCAAAAACTTCAAAGTACATAAAGAAGCAAATACTTAAATAACATAAATGCATAAATCTCCACTGATCATAAGCAAAGCCGTAAAGATGAGAGAGTCCAAAGCGATACATCTACTCTTTTCAAGCAACTGAAAGAAATTGGCACTAAGCTGTAGTATTCCCTTCTTGCAAACCTGAGGGGAAAAGGGAAGAAAAGAGGTGGAAACAAAGGGGTCAGACATAAATTCTGGGGAGTGCAATAACTTTAACAATATAATCATTAAGTAACTAGGATAAGGCATAAGCTGGAAAATAAGGAAATGACTGTGAACAATTGGGCATGACAGAGCAAACAAGGAAATAAGACGAACAAAGATAACGTTAAAGGCGCCCCTAATCACACAGGATAATTACTATACTGCACCACCACTAGTCACCCTAAAGGTTGATCCCACCTACAGAACTTAATACTGCTAATGGTAGTTTCGTGTACCCCTAGCTACCTCCATTGTGCCGTCTGCCCCTATCTCCACTAGGTGTACCCACTACCCCCATTCGATCGGCTCCCTAACTCGTAGATACCCGTGCTGGCTCCACAGTGGGGTGTATCACTCCCCAAAGTGGCAACCCGATACTACCGAAAATGCAAGGCTTATATCTACACGATACAACAACGTCTTACCTACCAGCCCGGGCCCACACACGCATATAAACCCGTTGGACTTGCATTGCCACCGCTGACCCGTTTTGACCTCTTACAGTCAAATCCAGTGCGCGTGTCCCGTCCTCGACTTGGGTCGAGCCCACAAAGACGCTTAATGGGTTACTGGTTTGAAAAGGGCCCCCATGCATGACACAAGCTTTCCACCTATGCTTAGTCTCCTCTAAGGTTTGTCCCCACTTAACCCCATTCTTATTCATGTCTTCTTACATGTTTCAATCTTGGTTAAGTGCATCTAATCGTATTTCAAATGCCACCCAAGGCACCCACTAAATTCCACATGCCACCCAAGACACCCACTTAACCCCCTCATGTCCCACTACATGTTTATTTGGTTAAGTGTTTCTTAATTCATTAAGACCGTAACCTTGTAAAGACCTCCTACATTAGATTGGCATTTGTGGCAGCTGGATTTGCCGGGCGGGTCCGGGCAGTCTTACGCCACAAACGAGCCTAACCTCGTGTCTTTACAATTGTTACGCATTTAATTCATGCCTTTGACCTCTCACATTAGACTGGCATTTGTGGCAGCTGGATTTGCCGGGTGGGTCCGGGCAGTCTTACACCACAAAAGAGTCTAACCTCGTGTCTTAGGCGGTTTATTATTACATATTTCATTTAACCCCAAATTTGAATAATATCCCTAATTTGAATTGTCAATCAATTCCAAATTTAACTATGTCCATAATTGACACCTTATTTATGTCCATCTAATTATGGTATATAAAATTTTACCAATTAACATCACAAATTAATTATATGCCATTTTAAGGCACTTAAGCCAATTCTCCATATTAAATATTTTGATCTTATCCCATTGCCCCACGTTGTACGTTCGTTTGTTTAACGTGAAATATACGTTAGACTCGAATAGTCTAACTTATGGAATGAAGAGAAAACATCACAACATGCATAGAATATAAATTAGATCTAACTTACGAATAAAAGTCATAACATGAATTGGCAAATAGATCTAAACATAAAGGGTTAACTTGCATGTGTGAATAAGGTGTTTCATCTAAACTTGCATAGACAATGGGTGTATAACACATGTACTTTCATAACTTATGTAGTTTTAACACAAAGGTATGAACTTGCATAGGAATCTCAAACTTTCATTACATGATTCATACGCCAAATATATATATATATATATATATATATATATATATATACACCTACATATGTGATTTATGCAACATAAACTATGATGTAAACTTGCACCTAAACATGTAAATTAAGATCTACATGTAAAATATCATATTAAATTTTGTATAATCCGCATACATACTTGCATATAACTCACACATGTCTTAACCTAAACTTTAGATCCAAACTTACACATAAATAGATGTCATGAAACATGTAAGGATTGTATTTGATTCTCATTAACTTGCATATGATTCCTATATAAATCAACATCCAAACTTGCATATAGAACTATGAATCAAGTTGAGCATAGGTGATTGAGAATATGATAAGGATCCACAACACAATTAAACTAAAACTATCATTATGAACAACTAGCATATATTCACCCAATATTACATTTACCAATGCTTCACAAACATAGCCATATAATCCAATTTATATCTCAACCCAATTAACATATTAATTATCTTAATAAAGAAATTGAACTCACTACTCAAAGAAGGTCTTGAGTTCTAAATTCTGAGTTCTGAAATTGATTTACCTCTCCTTTGAAGAAGACAAATTCGTTGTTGTTTAGATTTGTGTTGAATAGAATTGAGTTGATTAGCTTTTCTTTCTCCTAAATGGTGGCGGCTACTCTAGGTTGCAAGGTGACAGCATGGCGTCCATGGTTCTGATTTTTATTTAATTTTAGGGTTTGAGTCTACATGTGTTTATATAGAGTTTAGAATTAATTTAGGCCATCCGATAAACTCAGAATTAACCATAGCCATTTAGACCAGATCAGAACTATCCAGAAACCCTAATAACTAAACAACCAGTCACAAAGTCATCATCTTTCAAATCTGCCCGGGGAGGGGGGGGTGGCATGTCGACCCCTTGGTCGACCTGAATGGGTTGGTCAACCCCCTGGTCGACCTGGCCCCTGGCGAGAATTTTCCCGCCTAGCCCAATCTGAGTCTGAATTTGAACTTTTGAAATCTGTTTGAATTTTTCTGAAACTTCCGATCGCCATAACTTCTTCATACGAAGTCCAATTCACAAAATCTCGGACTCTATCTCAACCAGAATTCCGAGACGAACACAATGGCGAAACCCGTTTCCCTTAATTCTCATATTTAAAATTAATTTTTCTTTAATTCGTTACTTTAGTGTTAACAGAAATACGGGGTGTTACAGCAACGGAACAAAATATAATATAGAAATAACTTTATTGAGAGCTTTAAAAATACTTACAATATCATAGTACATCACACAATGGGACAGTTATATTATCCTGTTCCCATATACAACACACAGCGGAATAGTAGCTATATAATATCATTCGTCTGAACATCTCCAGCTCGTCTTTGGACTTCACAGCATTCAATAACCTGAACCTGTACACCCCGGGCTAACCCGAGCATTTACAAAACACCGGGTGAGTCTGGTGAACCAAAGTGAAAAAAACTCGCACAGTATTAAGGGTATCACACAACCTGATTTTAAAGTTAAAATCTTTCAAAGAAAAAGATAATCGTAAGACCAAATCCACACATAAATACGGACGGTTTTTACCTTACGATAACCCAAAACAGTTTTGAAATCAATATCTTTTCTGATATTATGATAATGTCTAAATACAAGTACATAGAAATCTAGTAGAACGCTTGCATCTCACGCTCCACATATATAGTATACAATCAAAAACCGCGGGCGCTTATTGGAAATTGGATTCCGACTATGACAAGATATGGGACCACCTGCCAATAGTGTATCTCTAGAGGCGAATACACTGGGTTCAACAAGAACGTCTTGCAACCCGGCCCTCACATGACCGATCACTCATTTCGCTTGAGTGTATCGAATGTATATCACCAACGGTGGTAGCTAGCCACCGTTTCCCGAAAAGGGACAGCATCGAAATAGACTAAAGAAGTAAATAGATTTTCTCTAGATAGGTGATTATACACCCTAATGGGAACGACCCATATAGCCATGCTACCTGCCCGATTTTTGTCATTTCCCGATTGATGAGGCTTGAGGTTTGAATTTCCTTTACAACACCTGGCTACCATTCACTTTGAATGCCACATCGTTAGATCCCCCAGATATCACCAATTGACGTCCACAAAAAATAATCTAGTTGGGAGCTAACCAACTATAGCACGTTTGAAGAAATCAATGTACGTCATCCTTTGGAAATACTCCGTCAGACACTCGTCCATACAAGTCAATCAGGAACAGGATGAACTGAAGGTACTCCCCTACTACATCTCATATAGGGAATCACCCCATGGATCGGTAGCGAGAAGTCCTTGAACCCGTAGATTCCGACCATGATAGAACCACAGTACATCTCTGGCTGCAGATCAGAGATTATTAGTAGTTCTTCCGTTTATGAAAATCCACGGTCTTCAATGCTCCATCTCGATCATCTCTAATATCTTTACGTATTTGTTGGTCGGAATGGTTTTTGAATACAAATTCGATTCCGGTCTTTCCGTACCACCAATCGTATTGGACAGGTTTGATAGTCAGTGGTTTAACTATCAAAATAAACAGTGTTTCAATTATGACAACCCAATGAGTTCACTGGTTCGGTATTTAGCACCACTTGGCCCTTACTAATAAAACAAATATAATTTAAAACTCTTAAATACTTCGATATTTAAATATAGTTTTCACTTTTGATTATAAATAAGATTTTTCTATAAACAAATTCCATTTTAATACCTAAGAAGATCTTATACCATATTTTGTTTCTATTTTCATTTTCAAACATTAGCCACGTTATTATAATATTGGGAAAATCATTTAACTTGTTACTCATAAAACAACTTTACAAAATATCAGTTATTTCATTACTTGAACAATACAAATACTTATTCTGATAGAATAAAACTCAACTGTACGTTTCCTTTCTAACCTTGCGGATCTCGTTATAATTTTACGCAATTTCCCTTTTTCTCTTTTTACTTTGAAATCGTCATTTTATATATATTTTCCAAATCTTTATCAAAATGTTGCGTTATTATTTCTCTAATGAAATAATAAATTTTACTAACCTCCTTTACCATTACAACTAATATCATCCTCAAATAATCCTGATGTCATTCAAGTTGGGGTATTTTAATTACCTCTCAGACCTTGATCAACAACGTTCATGTCTAAAGACAAATACGAGTTGTAATACCAAACACATATTTCATTATAATATCAATATAAATTTAATTTACTGAACTTTTCAAAATATAGTTTTAGAAAACTTTCTTACACTTTGAAAATCTCTCTCTCAGATATGCCCAACCTTTCCTTAATCCTATAATGAAGCAACTTCTTTATAAACATCACTTTTAACTCGACCTCTTTAACCTAGCTCGGCTAATTCAGATTTCGTTATCAAATCCTACGATTCACTTCTACTACCAAATTCACTTTTTCCCAATTTTACCCATTCTTGAGTAATGTTAACTTGGAATTAACGATATAACATCTCAAACCTCTTTTATATACTCCGGTTTATCATAAAACTCTTTTATCTACATTTCCTTTTACTCAATTCAAATAATTGAGTAACATTCATTTAAGCCATAATATTTGCTTAAAAATTTTTTTTTTATAACTTTGTTACAAAACTCAGGGTTTAAATAAAACTTGTTCATAAACTCCTTTCGCCATTCAATTGGATTTCATTCCACCTTCGATTACTTTCTAATGAATTTCCGCTAAAAGTAATTCCTAAATTATTATTAACTAAAATAATAATTTATTTCAATCATTAACTACTTCAGTAGTTAATTAATTAATTTATTTAAAGTAAATAGTAGTTTCATTATAAAAACCTTATTAAAATTTTAAACCCATATTCATTAAACTATCTTATTAGATTAACTCAAAACAAAACCAATTTCGTAATCAAAATGGTTGACTTAGTCAACTCAAGGCACGATTGTCTCATTAATCGATCCCAATTATTCTCACTTTAAATTAATTAGTAATATAATTAATTTAAATTTATTCCATGTAACTGTTTCTTAGCGAAACAGTTATTTACTTTAACCGTTAGGTTAAGTTCTATTCGCGAGTTCATAAATCTGATTAACGTCAAAAGTTACATTATAAAATCAATTTACACTTAATTATAAACATACATATTTATTTCCTTTTAAATAAGTTTTTATCCAAAATATATATTTCAAAATCCACCTTTAGTTATAAAATAAATTTTATAACTTCAGCTCTATCGACTCACGTGACCGTGAATCAATATAAACAAAACGATTTACTTTTAGGACATTTACTGCCGATTACTCAACCAATATAGCCCATTGGTTAAAACACAACACAGGTTTACTTTTCAGTCAATGATCAATACTAAATCAATAACCCATTCATGACAGTTCATATATGATAATATGAAAATAAATGATATATCTTAGGAATCCGGTTGGATCCCTCCAACCTGTTCTTCTCTATATACAAACGGTTATCTCCACACAGTTAAAAACAATTCAAACAGATCAAACAATTCAAACATGTCAAACAATTCAAACTATTAAACACGTTTATTGATAAACGTGACCAATAAGGTAAGTTACCTTTTTTGGAGCCAATCGTTAAAATAACGATTTGGTATTTCACTGAAATTAAACAACAGTTTAATTTCTTCAGTTAAATCAACAAAGAAATTATAACTAGCAAACAGTCAACCATGGCAAACAGAGCACACAAAATAAAAACCCAATAAAATATAAATGGGAAAATACTGAGTGAGTTTAACTCACCTTGAGTTGGTTCGCGGTTAAAATAGTTCATTTCAGTTAAATTAAACAAGTGTTTACTTTAACGGGAAATCACAGTTGATTCCATTCTTGCCCAGTTCTGTTCCATGTCGCAGTATTCACCAAGACGATTCCAACGATGCCTTGTTTGTCTGATTCTGGAAACATATGATCATGTTATTAATATTTTAAGCGCCAGCTAATCTAATTAAAATTAAACACCTAGATTACTTTATCTTAAACTCGATTGCGTTTTATTATAATTGACCGATCGCAAATTATTAATCTCCTAATTTTGCTTAACTAACTTAAATTAACTATAGCTTTAACGTCAAACAAATTTCTTACATCACTATACATGGGCCGATAAATCTTGTTCCTACTCCTTCGTAATGTGTCTGGTCTGTTCCCTACTCAAATGTGTATATGCCCTAATTAACCATTAACATATAAATTACTTATTAATTTTATTTGTTAATACATGAATAGGGCCGAACTGTTTCTCTCCATTTTTTACAGTTCCAGGTAGATCTCAATTCATTCAGGCTCGGTTATGGGTTCCAGGCTCTTTCAACCCAAATAAACGTCCACGTTCTTCAATAATGTTTTGATCATATTGTCCTAAACTGCCTGTACGATCCAAAAACCAATTAATATATGTATATATATATTAATTCAATTGATTCCTTAATCACTAATTTAATAAAATTTAATCACAGTTTTAGCTAACCTAATCACGTTAGCACATAGCAGAACCGGCACTTCCTTCCTTCCTCTCTGCTGGTTCTTCGTTTTGGACCCGATACCATAAGTAAATAGTGCATTCAAAAACAAATTCCCTAATTATTTCAATTAGCACTGACAATGCTTACTAATTCTTGAACCCAGTTACATTTAAATAACGATTTGCTGGGTCTACATCGCTCCACGCTCGGCTTCACATTCATGAACCCGCCATCCATTCGAGAAACCCATCACCGCTCGAAATTCCCACTGCCGGAGCACCATCAGAAAATTCCTCCGCCTGCCCCTCAGCAGCATAGATCTCCAGCCCCATACAGCTCTCAACTCGGTCGCTCCGTCCACCAGGGATCCTTCACGGAATGCGCCGCCTTTCTGGTGGAATTCGACCCCATGATTTGATAAAACTTGATCATCACCGTTAATATTATATTTCTTGTCAAGCCCAAACATTTTGTTTTAGAAAGCTCTAACGAAAATTGAATGGATTTTGATAATTTATGGGAGGAAGGAGATGAATTTTTGGACGTTCAAGTGAGTGGAGCGGCGGCAGGAATTGGTTGACTGCTCATGAAATTAGAATAGGGTTTGGTCTCTTTATATATAGGTTAGAGAATATTATTTTATTATAAAACGAAACTTCATGCAAAATAATTGATAAAAACAACCACAAACGATTTCTATTTACTGATAAAAAGGCTAATCTTAATATAAAAAGGTATTCTAGATCCAATGGGATAAGTTTCGTCGAATTCCGACTTCGTTTGAAAAAGTTTTCTTTATAAAACCAGAAATAAACATGCATTTTAATTTTCCGTGATCACTAAATAAATCTGATCAACTTAAAACTTTGAAATCCTATAAGAATTCTTCAATACGAACCCAACGACACCAGTTTCGTCGCATTTTGAGACTGTTTCCCCGATAGGCTATTTTTACGTGCACCGCAATACCATTTTGGACACCAAATTTCCCGGTCTTCAAAAATAACAAACTATATACCTACCCTGACTATAATCGACGATAAGAACTCAACAGAATTGGTTTCGCGGCCTAATTCGATCATCTGTTCAAGTTATACCAAAATAACCCTTCATTAATTTAGTTACGCGCTATAGAAATTAAACGGGCGTTTACGGCTGCCGTGGTCACATACAACATCGGTTCGCCACGCAATTCAACATCGTACAATAATTTAATGATACAGTTCCAGTGAAACTGATTTCGTCAAAAAGGCGTCCGTTTGCAAAACAGCTATTTTAACTCGTATATTTTAATAACGATTTTCCATAATGATTATTTCAAAATTTGACTTGGCCATAACTAATAATTTATAATACAAAATCTGGATTTTTTTCTTTCATATGAAAATTACCATCAACACGGTTCCAACATTTCTCGTTTCACAGAAATCCGACTTATATCGGATCCTGTATTCTTAGTTGAAATTCAAAAGTCCATATTACGAACTGCCGCGTGATTTCGAGCTCGTTTTATATTATAAATAAAACTAAAGTTAAAACTTCGTTTTAAATAACGAATTAAATAATAGAATCCATAAATACCCCAAATAAAATATTTAAAATAATAAATTAAATTAAATATTTAACGGCCAAAATTCGGGTCGTTTCATTCTTCCCCCCTTAAAATAATTTCATCCTCGAAATTGCTAAGGTAAGAAAGAACGTTACAAACCCATTATCTTTACTAAAATAAAAAAACTCGATTTTTTTTATTTCCAAAATTAATCTAATTGGTTTTAAAACCAATTTATCCCAAATAAAAGAATTTTCCAAAAATCTTCAAAAATTTCTAACACCTTAAATTTTGGAAAATTTTGGCAGAGTCTCCCCTGTACGGAGGACATCTACAATATCGCAGGTTCAAGATATATATATCCATAGACCAACAGGGTCGTAAAAATTGAAAAATCAAACTCAAAACCCAAATAAAAACCAAAATTTCATATTCTGCATAGGTGTACCTTTTTGCTAGCGTTATTATGCGGTAAGCAATATTTTATATTCGAGCTTGCTTAGTTATTATGCAGCTCTATTCAAACTGGATACAATTAACTCCAGAATTTCCTCTTGGATGGATTTTAAAGCTGAACTGGCACTTCTACACCTATTCTCAACTCAAATAAATTTCATTAGCCCCAAAAACAACATCAATTAGTTTCGAATATCCATACTATATGATCCAACCAGTTCTACACATAATCTAATCCACAAGAGATTATAATAATTTATAATCACTTCATTTATTTCTTTAATTATCCATTCAGGTTTATTAATCTGGATTGATTTATCCAACTTATTTATTTCATATTGGTTTTAAACCAAGTCTATCATTTTCGGATTTTTATTCAAGCAATCAACAACACAATCCAAGCATATCATTCAAATCAACATTAACAAATCAATTGATTTCCCATACTATAATAAATTGAGAAAATCATTACTTTTATTATAAAATAAACTGGGCAAAAATAATTTCAAAAATGATTTTACATCAAATTACAAATACGCGCCCTCATATATATACTCAAACTCAATCTAGGGTATTACCAACCCCATCTCTATTGAGTGACACCACAGAGCCAAGGTTATCACTAAACTAATAGTTCTGATACCACTGTAACGACCCAGGAATTTTCGGCCCCGGAAATCGACATAAATACACTTATCGTAACTCATGCCGATCTTCCAAACACCGAAAACACTGGACGTTATTAGAAAGAATTTAGAGGGTGAGATAAGAAAGAAAGAAATATTAAAATAGGAGAAGAAGAAGAACCAACACAACACAGAGCCTCGCTTCGCAACGGAACAAAATATAATACAAAAATAACTTTATTGAGAGCTTTAAAAATACATACAATATCAGAGTACATCACACAACGGGATAGTTATAATAACGTATTCCCATATACAACACACAGCAAAATAGTAGCTATATAATATCATTCGTCTGAACATCTCTAGCTCGTCTCTGGACTTCATAGCATTCGATAACCTGTACACCCTGTGATAACCCGAGCATTTACAAAACACCGGGTCAGTCTGGTGAACCAGAGTGAGAAAAACTTGCACAGTATCAAGGGTATCACACAACCTGATTTTAAAGTTAAAATCTTAAAAAGAAAAAGATAATCATAAGACCAAATCCATACATAAATACGGATGGTTTTTACCTTATGATAACCCAAAACAGTTTTGAAATCAATATCTTTTCTGATATTATGATAATCTCTAAATACAAGTAAATAGAAATCTAGTAGAACGCTTGCATCTCACGCTCCACGTATATAGTATACAATCAAAAACCGCGGGCGCTTATTGGAAATTGGATTCCGACTATGACAAGTTATGGGACCACCTGCCGATAATGTATCTCTAGAGGCGAATACACTGGCTTCAACAAGAACGTCTTGCAACCCGGCCCTCACATGACCGACCACTCATTTTGCTTGAGTGTATCGAATGTATATCACCAACGGTGGTAGCTAGCCACCGTTTCCCGAAAAGGGACAGCATCGAAATAGATTAAAGAAACAAATAGATTTTCTCTAGATAGGTGATTATACACCCTAATGGGAGCAACCTACATAGCCATGTTGCTTGCCCGATTTTTGTCATTTCCCGATTGATGAGGCTTGAGGTTTGAATTTCCTTTACAACACCTGGCCACCATTCATTTTGTAGGCCACATCGTCAGATCGACCAGATATCACCAATTGACGTCCACAAAACATACTCTAGTTGGAAGCTAACCAACTATAGCATGTTTGAAGAAATCAATGTACGTGATCCTTTGGAAATACTCCGTCAGACACTCGTCCATACAAGTCATCCAGAAACAGGATGAACCGAAGGTACTCCCCTACTGCATCTCATATAGGAATCGCCCCATGGATCAGTAGCGAGAAGTCCTTGCAACCCATAGATTCCGACCACGACAGAACCACAGTACATCTCTGGCTGCAGACCAGAGATTATTAGCAGTTCTTCAGTTTACGAAAATCCACGGTCTTCAATGCTCCATCTCGATCATCTCTAATATCTTTACGTATTTGTTGGTCGGAATGGTTTTCGAATATAAATTCAATTCCGATCTTTCCGTACCACTAATCGTATTGGACAGGTTTGATAGTCGGTGGTTTAACTATCAAAATAAACAGTGTTTCAATCATGACAACCCAATGAGTTCACTGGTTGGGTATTCAGCACCACTTGGCCCTTTCTAGTAAAACAAATATAATTTAAAACTCTTAAATACTTCGATATTTAAATATAATTTTCACTTTTGATTTTACATAAGATTTTTCTATAAACAAATTCACTTTTAATACCTAGGAAGATCTTACATCATATTTTGTTTCTATTTTCACTTTCAAACATTAGCCACGTTATTATAATATTGGGAAAATCATTTAACTTGTTACTTGTAAAACAACTTTACAAAATATCAGTTATTTCATTACTTGAACAATATAAATACTTATTCTGATAGAATAAAACTCAACTTTATGTTTCCTTTCTAACCTTGCGGATCCCGTTATAATTTTACGCAATCTCCCTTTTTCTCCTTTTACTTTGAAATCGTTATTTTATATATTTTTCCAAATCTTTATCAAAATGTTGCGTTATTATTTCTCTAATGAAATAATAAATTTTACTAACCTCCTTTACCATTACAACTAATATCATCCTCAGATAATCCAGATGTCGTTCATGTTGGGGTATTTTAATTACCTCTCAGACCTTGATCAACAACGTTCATATCTAAAGACAAATACGAGTTGTAATACCAAACACATATTTCATTCTAATATCAATATAAATTTCATTTACTGAACTATTCAAAATATAGTTTTAGAAAACCTTCTAACACTTTGAAAATCTCTCTCTCGGATATGCCTGACCTTTCCTTAATTCAATAATTAAGCAACTTCTTTATAAACAACAATTTTAACTCGACCTCTTTAACCAAGCTCATTTAATTCAGATTTGGTTATCAAATTCTACGATTCACTTCTTCTACCAAATTCACTTTTTCCCAATTTTACGCATTCTTGAGTAACGTTAACTTGGATTTAAGATTTAACATCACAAACCTATTTTTATATACTCTGGTTTATCATAAAACTCTTTTATATAAATTTCCTTTTTACTCAATTCAAATAATTGAGTAACATTCATTTAAGCCATAATATTTGCTTAAAAATCTTTTTTTTATAACTTTGTTACAGATCTCAGGGTTTAAACAAAACCTGTTCATAAACTCCTTTCGCCATTCAATTGGATTTCATTCCACCTTCAATTACTTTCTAATGAATTTCCACTAAAAGTAATTCCTAAATTATTATTAACTGTAACGACCCAGAAAATCTGAACCAATTTAAAATTTTTTAAATTGGCTAAAATAGTGGATTTTAAATATTTAAAATAAATATTTTTAATAACAGCAATGAAAAGTGAGTTTGAATCGACGTTTGAAAACAAATATATTCACTTTGAATTATAAACAAGGCCTGAAATGGCGCGGTAGTTTCAAAATTTGAATTCAAACTTTGACTGACTGTACCGGGTGCAAAACAAAATGGATTTGAGTGAAACCAAAAATATTAAAATCTGTTAGTGAATACCTTTCTAACGAATCTGAAAAATCGAAGTTTCGTAGCGGGAAGCACAAGTTATGGCCAAAAGAATTTTCAGAAAGGTCGCTATGGAATTTATATAGCCCGTGAAATTGGCCATTTTGCAAACGACCTCGGAATTCGACGAAACCATTTTTGTTGGATCCGGGATGAGAAGTTATTGCTAGGTTTCAAATTTTATAATTTTTGAAGTTATTATGTGAGCATGGCAAAGGAAAACGTGTTTTGGCCAATTATAGTTAAATTGGATCGACTAGAAATGGGCCATTTTTCAAACGGTCTCATAATTCGATGAAACTAGTTTTGTTGGGACCGTATTGTCAAAACATGGCTAGATTTATTTTTCTGGAATTTTTAGAATCAATATGCGGCCCTGGCAAATTGAAATGTACGTTCAAATTGAATATTGAATATTTTATACTTCAATTTGAAGGAAAACTGAATGAAATAGTCGAATGGGCCTACGAAACATATCCCATTGTGTTCGGAATGGGGGTAAAACATTAGGGACGACAGTCGTTGGGTTTGAATTGGAGCTTGTATGTGATAAGGGGTATTTTCGGATTTTTTGAATTAAAAATAAATATTAAAATCAACCGTCCAATCACGTTGCACCATCACTTCTTCGTTCCCAGGCAAAAACCCGTAACCCCCAAATTCGAAGGCGGAAATCGCTACACCACTTCCCGAATTGATTTCTCTCAATCCACACATCAAAATCACATGCTCCAGTTACGAATTTTGAAGAGGATAACGCAAGCTTCAAATCCATACCGGATTTGCATTTTTTCGAAGCGTATTTGGGGAGAACCGACCACCTGAAGTCGTCGATTCGAAGCGCCGCCTCTCCACGGATCCAGCATCGAGTTCAGTCAGAGTGGGTGGTGCGTGGAGCTTGCTTCGAGGTCGACAGGGTGGTGAGGTCTGATCGTAACAAAGGGAGTGGTTTGAGCGAGAATACGAACCCTAGTTTTGATGAATCGAAGAAGGTAAACGACATGATTTTTCTGAATTGAAAATAACACTTTTAAGTGTTGCAAACTTCTAAAAAACATATCTTTTTCGTTTCTTGACGAAATTCAGTGAAATAAGAGACTGTGGACTCGTGTGGACGTCTTCTACATTCTAGAACAGACCGCATATTTTTCTGAGCCTTCTGCTATTTCTGGTGGAGTTGAACCCAAAGTGAGATTTCTAATTTATAAACGATATGGAAAACGACGATGTATAAATTATATAGTCGATGTATGAGTTATATAAGCATTGTACACCTCTTGTATAAGCGTTGTATAAGTTGTGCGTTCGATATAAAAGTTATATATGCGTTGTAAAAATTATATATATGTTGAAATAGAAGTGAAATGCTATATATATATATATATATATATATATATATATATATATACGCCCCTCGTCCACAAACCATGGACGATATTTATTGGTTGTGATTGGTGTGAAAATTGATTGATAGTGAATGGTTGATTGAAATTGTTTGTGCTTGAGATTGATTGATTGTGGTTGAAAAATACTCGTTTGTGGTTGAGAAATATTCGGTTGAAACCACATAGGATTAGTTTGTGGTAATGAAATAAATATACATGTCACCTGCGTGCGAACTAGATGCATGATTCCCCATTGTCAAAAACCGCGAGGTTTTAAGGTAGAGCTAGGAGCCGTACTAGGGACAGTCCCGGTTTTAACTGCCCTGCCGTTATGCTGCCGAAATTTTGAATAATATTCATGTGTTTGAATTATTTTCATTTGTTGATACTATATTTATTCGTTGAATAGAAAACCTTTATGTGTTGAATTGAAACTCATTCGTTGAATAGAAATTCATCTGTTGAATGGTATTCGTGTTTTAAATATAAAAATCACATTTTTACTCTATATATATAAACTATAGAAAACCTTCATGTGCTAAATCGATATTCATTCGTTGAATTGAAATTCATGTGTTGAATGGTATTCGTGTTTTAAATATAAAAATCACATTTTTACTCTATATATATAAACTATAGAAAACCTTCATGTGTTGAATCGATATTCATTCGTTGAATTGAAATTCATGTGTTGAATGGTATTCGTGTTTTAAATATAAAAATCACATTTTTACTCTATATATATAAACTATAGAAAACCTTCATGTGTTGAATTGATATTCATTCGTTGAATTGAAATTCATGTGTGGAATGGTATTCGTGTTTTAAATATAAAAATCACCTTTTTATCTATATATACAAACTATAGATGACCTTCATGTGTTGAATCGATATTCATTCGTTGAATTGAGATTCATGTGTTGAATGGTGTTCGTGTTTTAAATATAAAAATCACCTTTTTATCTATATATATAAACTATAGAAAACCTTCATGTGTTGAATCGATATTCATTCGTTGAATTGAAATTCATGAGTTGAATGGTATTCATATTTTGAAAGAAATTGTTTTATAATAAAAAATCCCATTTTTATCATCAATATGAGACATATAATATAATCTTGCTTTGAAATAAATTGTTTTATAATAAAAATCCTATTTTTATCACGTATATTAAGTATATAAAATAGTAGAGTTTGGAAATAAATTATTTTACATTAAAAATCACATTTTTATTATATACATGAATTGTTAAAAATAGTGAAGTGTTGAAATAGAAGACAGTTAGATAAAAATATATTTTTTATCAAATGTATAAAAAGAATATAGCTTTGAAATCGAAGAATCGATATATATATATATATATATATATATATATATATAGAATTAAAATATATCGAATAACGAAGCTGCAGTTCGTATTTTGAAACCGTGATTTCAAACGATTAGTGCGGGAGATCCGACCATCGGATTTTCCCGAAATCTCAACCGTTGGGTTCGCTTTGGAAATATCTTTCCAATGGCACCAACTTTGTAAAGATCCAATGGTTGGATTGTCTGGAATGTTTAATTCAAATCTGAAGAAAAACAGCACCAGAATCGATTATATTTATATATATATATATATAAATATAATTATATTTAATCGAATAACGACATTGCAGTTCATATTTTGAAATCGAAACATCAAACGATTATACCGGGAGATCTGACCGTCGGATTTTCCCGAAACTGGAACCGTTGGATTCGTTTTGAAAAGATCTTTCTAATGATGTAAATTTTGTGAAGATCCAACGGTTAGACTTTCAGATATGTGTAAGTCAAATCTGAAGAAAAACAGCGCCACGGCCGCGTTATGGCCCGAAGCGTCGTTTTGAATAAATTGGCTATTTTAAAATAAATAAAAATGAAGATAAATCGTTATAAAATATTATAAATGAAATGGATGTGAAATTTAGAAACTAACTGAAGGTTGGCTAAGTCGAATGGTTTCCTGGGTGTTGATATGATGTTGGTTTCGGCCTTCGGGGTTAATATTTGGGAAATCATTCTCTTACTGATTTACGGTTAGCAACTAATTAATTGAAATGATGTGTATGTGTATTTGTGTTGCACTTGTTTATCATATACGCGAGTTGCTCAGAAAGACCGGGTTTATCCCATTCTGAATAACTGAATCGACGATAAGAAATCGAAGATGAAGACGGTGGTCGAAGACCAGAGATCTTCACCTCGTTTGGATGGTAACCGAGGTGCTGATTGGGAGGCATCCCGAAATATGGATAATGAGTGGTGATCGTCCAGACGTACGTGGTAATCGATGGGTTTGCGAGGTATATAGTGCCTCTGGTTTCATTCAGACCCAGAACGACTTGCAAATGGACAATGTGTCTGACATTGGAATTTATTCTGTGTGATTGATAGCTATCAGCTGCACGGTGTGAATTTCCTGTGTGGCATGCTAAGATGCAGTGATCAGGGCTTCTGTTGAAAAGCAAAGTCTTGTTGTGATGATGAAAACACCGCCTGAGGGGCATAGCTTTGTGTATAACGTGAAATCGCGAGCCTCACACCCCGGTATGAACCAGAATCGGGAGAGGACATCAGGGAGGGCATGCATTTCCTTCTAGTTAGAAGTGGCGTCAGTGGTTTTACACGCCGTGACGAGTTTCACTAATGTGGTTGTTACTGTTGTGAGGTGCCTCGGATATATCGATCGATCCGGGACCGATGGAGTAGTCATTCGTTGGCTTACTCATGCCCCATAGGGCGGGGAAACGCATTGTTCAGGAATTTTAATCCACATCGGTGGACCGGCCCTGACGATCCAAAGGCTTGACTGAGTACTTGCCTGAGGGGCGGACTAGAGCGTCTCGAATTCGGTGAGGACTATCTTTTGCCTTGGTTCATGACTGAAATCCAATTTCCAAATACGATACCGTGCGGTTTTGATTGTATATATATATGGCGACATGATATATGGTACCCATGCCGTCTATGATTGATAGTTATGATTGAAATTGTTTTCGAAACTTATAAACACTAGTAATAATATCAAATGATTTTGCTTTATTCATATCAAGCATATTTTGGCCATTATAAGGTAAAACTCTATCCTCCGGTTTGCGTTGCATTGTGTGATGGGAACTAAGTCTTATAATGGCTTCATTTTTACAAAAAGCATTGCGATGTTTAAAAGAATGATTTGTTTTAAAGCACTGGCAATCCCATGGAGTAAACCCGTTCCACGAAAGTGGCGTGGTGCTGTGATTAGCCATATTTTGGATGTGTTGAGTAGATTTCTCATACCAGTCCTTGTTGCTGGCCCTGAGTAGGTCGGGTACACATGATAGGGGGTTCTCGCTTCGCGGTTTGGTGGCGAACGGGAGACTCTTACCCCTACATGTCCCAGTTTAGAGGGTTGGTTCGGCAGTAGCCGCGAGACTCGAGAGGGTCGCCATAAAACAAGGGGCTGGGGGACCAGTGGGAGCCGCGGTAGGTTTTACCTGCTGTACTGGAGGATGAAGGGATGGTTGCAAAGCCTACCGGATTTCGCGGTAACGACTCATTTGGTATCAGAGCTTTGGTAAAGCTTAGTGCTGGAATATAACATATTAACGAACTCGTATAGTGTTCTAGGACGAGTAACTCAATACAGATAGGATCAGCAATATCCTAGTATGAGTAAAGCAGAATCAGAACAACTCGTTAGAGATGGGGTCAGAAGTGCCTCAGAATGAGTCGAGGGTAATATGTTTTTAAATAACGTATTTGTGATTATATATAAAGTCTAGTTTTAGAAATATAATTTTTGAATATATAAAAGATATATATTTGAAAAGTAAAGGAATATATGAATCGATAAGTATATTTTTGAAAAGTTAGAAACAAATTAATTGATGTTTGTGTTGTGTGATAGTAGATTTGATTAATTAAAATTATTAAAACGATAGTTAATTTAATCAATAAGAGAATAATGGTAGAATTTATTCGATTATATCACACATTGAACTGATTAGAAAATAGATAGAAATATATACATGTGCATTATATATGTTTGAACAGATAAATGGATAGCTGTTGAGTAAAGATTTTATTTGCGTGCCCAACAAATAGGTAAACCTTAATGAGTTGGATGCGAAATATTATTATATCAACTCCTGTGATTGCCATTGGATGCGGAGTGCTGGTTATTCTGTGTGTAAAAATAAATGTCGCCGTAGGATAGTAACAATTAATTTTGAACTACATTACATGGCATACTTCTGGAAGATAGGAATACTTCATCATATACCACATAAGCTTTTGGAGCTTGTGTGACGAGGTGGAAGATTTACCATACGAGCGAGAGGCTTGTATGGCAATGACTATATTTTACAGGTTGAACTGATGACTGATATGGACTATTTAAAATGTAACGATAAATTGCCAGATTAATAAAAAACCCACACGGGTCTAGAGTTGACAATAATCACGTCTCTCTAGTCACTAGATACGGCACATGTATTATTTATTTCCCACACGGGACGAGGTGACGAGGATTTATCCTCTGGAGCAATTAAAATACACACTCCCTCAGGCTTTGACAGGGTGACGAGAATTTATTCTCTGGAGTTATTATCTATACACGCTCCCCTGTAAACACCAGAATATATCACTATAAATATGTGTATGCTTATTAGGATTTATTGGGTACCTAATACGGCCCAATAAATTTCCAAACCTCTCCCCGTACAAAGGAGGTTATGGCGAAATTTTTCGAAAATTCCGGGTGTTAGCCAAATTTTTTGAAGAATTTGAAAATTCTCAGAAACTGAAAAGTTGGAGAATGGAAGCCAGATTGAACGTAGAGTTGATTAATCAAACCACTTTTGACTTTGTTCCTTTTCGGGGACGAAAAGTTTTAAGTGGGGGAGATTGTAACGACCCGGAAAATATGAACCAATATAAAAATTTTAAATTGGCTAAAATAGTGGATTTTAAATATTTAAAATAAATATTTTTAATAATAGCAATGAAAAGTGAGTTTGAATAGACGTTTGAAAACAAATATAATCACTTTGAATTGTAAACAAGGCATGAAATGGCGCGGTAGTTTCAAATTTGAATTCAAACTTTGACTGACTGTACCGGGTGCAAAACAAAACGTATTTGAGTGAAACTAAAAATATATAAATCTGTTAGTGAATACCTTTCTAACGAATCTGAAAAATCGAAGTTTCGTAGCGGGAAGCAAAAGTTATGGCGAAATGAATTTTCATAAAGGTCGCTATGGAATTTATATAGCCCGTGAAATTGGCCATTTTGCAACCGACCTCGGAATTTGACGAAACTTCTTTTGTTGGATCCGGGATGAGAAGTTATAGCTAGGTTTCAAAATTCATAATTTTTGAAGCTAGCATGTGAGCATGGCAAAGGAAAACGTGTTTTGGCCAATTAAAGTTAAATTGGATCGACCAGAAATGGGCCATTTTTCAAACGGTCTTAGAATTCGATGAAACTAGTTTTGTTGGGACCGTATCATCAAAACATAGCTAGATTTATTTTTCTGGAATTTTTAGAATCAATATGTGGCCCTGTCAAATTGAAATGTACGTTCAAATAGAATACTGAATATTTTATACTTCAATTTGAAGGAAAGCTGACTGAAACAGTCGAATGGGCCTACGAAACATATCCCCTTGTGTTCGGAATGGGGGTAAAATGCTAGGGACGACAGTCGTTGGGTTTGAATTGGAGCTCGTATGTGACAAGGGGTATTTTCAGATTTTTTGAAATAAAAATAAATATTAAAATCAACCGGCCAATCACGTTGCACCATCACTTATTCATTCCCAGGCAAAAACCCGTAACCCCCAAATTCGAAGGCAGAAACCTCTACACCACTTCCCGGCTTGATTTCTCTCAATCCACACATCAAAATCACATGGTCCAGTTACAAATTTTGTAGAGGATAACGCGAGCTTCAAATCCATACCGGATTTGCATTTTTTCGAAGCGTATTTGGGGAGAACCGACCACCTGAAGTCGTCGACTTCGAAGAGCCGCCTCTCCCCAGATCCAGCGTCGAGTTCAGTCAGAGTGGGTGGCGCGTGGAGCTTGCTCAGAGGTCGATAGGGTGGTGAGGTCTGATCGTAACAAAGCAGAGTGGTTTGAGCGAGAATTCGAACCCTAGTTTTGAAGAATCGAAGAAGGTAAATGGCTTGATTTTTCTGAATTGAAAATAACACTTTTAAGTGTTGCAAACTTCTAAAAATCATATCTTTTTCGTTTCTTGATGAAATTCAGTGAAACAAGAGACAGTGGACTCGTGTGGACGTCTTCTACATTCTAGAAGAGACCGCATATTTTTCTGAGCCTTCTGCTACTTTTGGTGGAGTGGAACCCAAAGTGAGATTTCTAATTTATAAACGATATGAAAAATGATGATGTATAAATTATATAGTCGATGTATGAGTTATATAAGCGTTGTACACCTCTTGTATAAGCGTTGTATATGTTGTACGTTCGATGTATAAGTTATATATGCGTTGTAAAAATTATATATGTGTTGAAATAGAAGTGAAATGCTATATATATATATATATATATATATATATATATATATATATATATATATATATATATATAAGCCCCTCATCCACAAACCATGGACGATATTTAATGGTTGTGATTGGTGTGAAAATTGATTGATAGCGAATGGTTGATTGAAATTGTTTGTGGTTGAGATTGATTGATTGTGGTTGAAAAATACTCGTTTGTGGTTGAGTAATATTTGGTTGAAACCACATAGGATTAGTTTGTGGAAATGAAATAAATATACATGTCGCCTGCGTGCGAACTAGATGCATAATTCCCCATTGTCAAAAACCGCGAGGTTTTAAGGTAGAGCGAGGAGCCGTACTAGGGAAGGTCCCGGTTTTAACTGCCCTACCGTTATGCTACCGAAATTTTGAATAATATTCATGTGTTTGAATTATTTTCATTTGTTGACACTATATTTATTCGTTGAATAGAAAACCTTCATGTGTTGAATTGAAACTCATTCATTGAATAGAAATTCATGTGTTGAATGGTATTCGTGTTTTAAATATAAAAATCACATTTTTACTCTATATATATAAACTATAGAAAACCTTCATGTGCTGAATCGATATTCATTCGTTGAATTGAAATTCATGTGTTGAATGGTATTCGTGTTTTAAATATAAAAATCACATTTTTACTCTATATATATAAACTACAGAAAACCTTCATGTGTTGAATCGATATTCATTCGTTGAATTGAAATTCATGTGTTGCATGGTATTCGTGTTTTAAATATAAAAATCACATTTTTACTCTATATATATAAAATATAGAAAACCTTCATGTGTTGAATCGATATTCATTCGTTGAATTGAAATTCATGTGTTGAATGGTATTCGTGTTTTAAATATAAAAATCACATTTTTATCTATATATACAAACTATAGAAAACCTTCATGTGTTGAATCGATATTCATTCGTTGAATTGAGATTCATGTGTTGAATGGTGTTCGTGTTTTAAATATAAAAATCACCTTTTTATCTATATATATAAACTATAGAAAACCTTCATGTGTTGAATCGATATTCATTCGTTGAATTGAAATTCATGTATTGAATGGTATTCATATTTTGAAAGAAATTGTTTTATAATAAAAATCCCATTTTTATCATCAATATGAGATATATAAAATAATCTTGTTTTGAAATAAATTGTTTTATAATAAAAATCTTATTTTTATCACGTATATTAACTATATAAAATATTAGAGTTTTGAAATAAATTGTTTTACATTAAAAATCACATTTTTATTATATACATGAATTGTTAAAAATAGTGAAGTGTTGAAACAGAAGACAGTTAGATAAATTTTTTTTTTATCAAATGTATAAAAAGAATATAGCTTTGAAATCGAAGAATCGATATATATATATATATATATATAAATAGAATTAAAATATATCGAATAACGAAGCTGCAGTTCGTATTTTGAAACCGTGATTTCAAACGATTAGTGCAGGAGATCCGACCATCGGATTTTCCCGAAATCGCAACCGTTGGGTTCGCTTTGGAAATATCTTTCCAACGGCACCAACTTTGTAAAGATCCAACGGTTGAATTGTCTGGAATGTTTAATTCAAATCTGAAGAAAAACGGCACCAGAATCGATTATATATATATATATATATATATATATATATATATATATATTTAATCGAATAACGACGCATCAGTTCGTATTTTGAAATCGAAACTTCAAACGATTATACCGGGAGATCCGACCGTCGGATTTTCCTGAAACTGGAACCGTTGGATTCGTTTTGAAAAGATCTTTCTAATCATGTAAATTTGGTGAAGATCCAACGGTTAGATTTTCAGATATGTGTAAATCAAATCTAAAGAAAAACACCGCCACGGCCGCGTTATGGCCCGAAGCGTCGTTTTGAATAAATTGGTTATTTTAAAATAAATAAAAATAGCGATAAATCGTTATAAAATATTATAAACGATATGGATGTGAAATTTAGAAACTAAATGAAGGTTGGCTAAGTCGAATGGTTTCCTGGGTGTTGATCTGATGTTGGTTTCGGCCATCGGGTTTAATATTTGGGAAATCGTTCTCTTACTGATTTACGGTTAGCGACTAATGAATTGAAATGATGCGTATGTGTATTTGTGTTACACTTGTTTATCATATGTGCGAGTTGCTCAGAAAGACCGGGTTTATCCCATTCTGAATAACTGAATCGACGATAAGAAATCGAAGATGAAGACGGTGGTCGAAGACCGGAGATCTTCACCTCGTTTGGATTAGAGCGTCTCGAATTCGGTGAGGACTATCTTTTGCCTTGGTTCTTGACGGAAATCCAATTTCCAAATACGACACCGTGCGGTTTTGATTGTATATATATATGGTGACATGATATATGGTACCCAAGCCGTCTATGATTGATAGTTATGATTGAAATTGTTTTCGAAACTTATAAACACTAGTAATAATATCAAATGCTTTTGCTTTATTCGTATCAAGCATATTTTGGCCATTATAAGGTAAAACTCTATCCTCCGGTTTGCGTTGCATTGTGTGATGGAAACTGAGTCTTATAATGGCTTCATTTTTATAAAAAGCATTGCGATGTTTAAAAGAATGATTTGTTTTAAAGCACTGGCAATCCAATGGAGTAGACCCGTTCCATGAAAGTGGCGTGGTCCTGTGATTAGCCATATTTTGAATGTGTTGAGTAGATTTCTCATACCAGTCCCATGACTGACTCGTAGTTTGTTTCACTTTCAAACTCGGGTGCCCCTTTTTCTATATGGGCAGCCTTGTATTCAGGTTTAGTTGGCTTTCTCTGGATAGCTGGAGCTGAAGATGGATTCTATCATTTATCTCTTTTTACGTTGTTCAGCTCCTATTGTACATTATGTTTGTTTTCCGCTATAGACATTTATGTATATCTGAACTATATTTGTACTAAGTATGATCCTGTATACTGTGTAACTCTGATGATTACGTTTATCCAGTATATTATATTGTGCATTATCTGGTGTATTTATTTATTTCTGTTCTGCTGTTATCCGTTTATGTGTTATATTCCAAGGATTACTCTTGTCGTCGTCAGTACGGGGTTTGGGGTCGTCTTATTAACTTAAATAATAATTTATTTCAATCATTAACTACTTCAGTAGTTAATTTCTTTATTTATTAAAATTAAATAGTAATTTCCTTTTAAAAAACTTATTAAAATTTTAAACCCATATTCATTAAACTGTCTTATTAGATTAACTCAAAACAAAACCAATTTCATAATCAAATTTTAGTTACAATGGTTGACTTAGTCAACTCAAGGCACGATTGTCTCATTAATCGATCCCAAATTATTCTCACTTTAAATTAATTAGTAATATAATTAATTTAAATTTATTCCATGTAACTGTTTCTTAGCGAAATAGTTATTTACTTTAACCGTTAGGTTAAGTTCTATTCGCGAGTTCATAAATCTGATTAACGTCAAAAGTTACATTATAAAATCAATTTACACTTAATTATAAACATACATATTTATTTCCTTTTAAATAAGTTTTTATCCAAAATATATATTTCAAAATCCACCTTTAATTATAAAATAAATTTTATAACTTCAGCTCTATCGACTCACCTGACAGTGAATCAATATAAAAAAACGATTTACTTTTAGGACATTTACTGCCGATTACTCAACCAATATAGCCCATTGGTTAAAACACAACACCGGTTTACTTTTCAGTCAATGATCACTACTAAATCAATAACCCAATCATGACAGTTCATATATGATAATATGAAAATAAATGGTATATTTGAGGAATTCGGTTGGATCCCTCCAACCTGTTCTTCTCTGTATACAAACGGTTATCTCCATACAGTTCAAAACAATTCAAACAGATCAAACAATTCAAAAAGGTCAAACAATTCAAACTACTAAACACGTTTATTGATAAACGTAACCAATAAGGTAAGTTACCTTTATTGGAACCAATCGTTAAAATAACGATTTGGTATTTCACTGAAATTAAACGACAGTTTAATTTCTTCAGTTAAATCAACAAATAAATTATAACTAGCAAACAGTCAACCATGGAAAACAGAGCACACAAAATTAAAACCCAATAAAATATAAATGGGAAAATACTGAGTGAGTTTAACTCACCTTGAGTTGGTTCGCGGTTAAAATAGTTCATTTCAGTTAAATTAAACAAGTGTTTAATTTAACGAGAAATCACAGTTGATTCCATTCTTGCCTGGTTCTGTTCCATGTCGCAGTATTCACCAAGACAATTCCAATGACGCCTTGTTTGTCTGATTCTGGAAACATATGATCATGTTATTAATATTTTAAGCACCAGCTAATCTAATCAAAATTAAACACTTAAATTACTTTATCTTAAACTCGGCTGTGTTTTATTATAATTGACAGGTCGCCAACTATTAATCTCCTACTTTTGCTTAACTAACTTAAATTAACTATAGATTTAAAGTCAAACAAATTTCTTGCATCACTATACATGGGCCGATAAATCTTGTTCCTACTGCTTCGTAATGTGTCTGGTCTGTTCCCTACTCAAATGTGTATATGCCCTAATTAACCATTAACATATAAATTACTTATTAATTTTATTTTTTAATACACGAATAGGGCTGAACTGTTTCTCTCCGTTGTTCACGGTACCAGGTAGATCTCAAGTCATTCAGGCTCGGTTATGGGCTCCCGGCTCTTTCAACTCAAATAAATGTCCACGTTCTTCAATACTGTTTTGATCATATTGTCCTAAACCGCCTGTATGATCCATAATCCAATTAATATATATATATATTAATTCAGTTGATTCCTTAATCACTAATTTAATAAAATTTAATCACCGTTTTAGCTAACCTAATCACGTTAGCACACAAGAGAACTGGCACTTCCTTCCTTCCTCTCTGATGGTTCTTCGTTTTGGACCTGATAACTTAAATAAATAGTGCATTCAAAAACAAATTCCCCAATTATTTCAGTTAGCACTGACAATGCTTACTAGTTCTTGAACCCAGTTACATTTTAATTACGATTTGATGGGTCTACATCGCTCCATGCTCGGCTTCACATTCCTGAACCCGCCATCCATTCGAGAAATCCATCACCGCTAGAAATTCCCACTACCGGAGCGCCATCAGAAAACGCCTCCGCCTGCCCCTCAACGGCGTCGATCTCCAGCCCCAAATAGTTCGCAACTTAATTGCTCCGTCCACCAAGGATACTTCAGGGAACGCGCTGCCTTTCTGGTGGAATTCCGACCCAATGATTTGATAAAACTTGATCATCACCGTTAATATCATATTTCTTGTCAAGCCCAACCATTTTGTTTCAGAAAGCTCCAACGAAAATTGAATGGATTTTGAGAATTTATGTGAGGAAGGAGATGGATTTTTGGATGTTCAAGTGAATGAAGCGGCAGGAATTGGTTGACTACTCGTGAAATTAGAACAGGGTTTGGTCTCTTTATATATAGGTTAGAGAATATTATTTTATTATAAAATGAAACTTCGCGCTGAAGTAATTGATAAAAACTACCACAAACGATTTCTGTTTACTGATAAAAAGTCTAATCTTAATATAAAAAGGTATTCCGGATCCAATGGGATAAGTTTCGTCGAATTCTGACTTCGTATGAAAAAGATTTCTTCATAAAACCGGAAATAAACATGCGTTTTAATTTTCCATGATCACTAAATAAATCTGATCAACTTGAAACTTTGAAATCCTATAATAATTCTTCAATACCAATCCAGCGGCACCAGTTTTGTTGCATTCTGAGACTCTTTCCCCGGTAGGCTATTTTTACGCGTACCGCAATGCCATTTTGGACACCAAATTTCCCGGTCTTCATAAATAACAAACTATATACCTATCCTGACTCTAATCGACGATACGAACTCAACAGAATTGATTTCGCGGCCTAATTCGATCGTTTGTTCAAGTTATACCCAAATAACCCTTTATTAATTTATTTATGCGCTATAAAAATTGAACGGGCGTTTGTGGCTGCCGTGGTCACATACGACATTGGTTCGACACGCAATTCAACGGGCGTTTGTGGCTATTTTAACGCGTATATTTTAATAACGATTTTCCATAGCGATTATTTCAAAATTTGACTTGGCCATAACTAACAGTCTATAATATGAAATCCAGAATTTTTATCTTTCATATGAAAATTACCATCAACACTGTTCCAACGTTTCTCGTTTCACAGAAATCCGACTTATATCAGATCCTGTATTCTCAGTTGAAGTTCAGAACTCCATATTACGAACTACCACGCGATTTCGAGCTTGTTTTATATTATAAATAAAACTAATGTTTAAAACTTCTTTTTAAATAACGAATTAAATATTAGAATACAATATACCCCAAATAAAATATTTAATATAATAAATTAAATTAAATATTTGACGGCCAAAATCTGGGTCATTGCACTTCATTATTTTTTTATTTTATTGTTTTTTGTGTGCGTATTTTAGAGAACCAAAAAGGTTACGGTTACAAAGCCTTAGTCTAGACCAATAACTCATTCATGAGCCAACGTTGTATCTGCAACCGATAAGAATGCTACTCTGAAGGCAGAGGAAAATCCAGTTTGTACACAAACTGATGATCCACCATGTAGCGTTGAGTTACCACACAATGAAGGAATAGGAACAATGGCTGGTTATTTGGCTATGCGAGAACACCAGAAGAATAATAGTAGTGGAAGTGCAAGGAATAAGGCTATTGTCGGAAATGTCTCGACAAATTTTCAAAATGAAGAAGATGAAGTAGAAGAAGTTGAAGGTATTATCTAATTGAGTTCTGATTTTAATAGTTTAAGTTCTCGTTTATGTTATGTCTAGCCTTCTCATTACTATTGTATGTACTTTGTAATGGTAGTCGGAGTTCCCAGAAGGTTTAGGGGAAAAACAAATATGGATAAAGTTCATTCAAGGGCATATGACAAAAGAGTTATAATTCAAATGAATAATCGGGAGCAACCTATTTCAGACGATGATCAAGTAATGTATGAACTGAGTTATTTTTTAGGAACACTAAAGAGGAGTGTTCCACTTACTTACAAGTCTTGGTTTGATGTTCCTTCAAGTTCGAAAGGCACGTTGTGGAACTATGTCAAGGTAATTTGCAAACTTAGCTGAATTTTACTTAAATATATGAAACTTGTCACAAAAGTAGCATGACTTTTTTTTATGTTTGATTTGTATTTAAGCAACGGTATATTATTCCAGATGAATGTGAATATTGGGCTTTAAGGTCAATTCGTGACGCTCGGAGGGGGCATAAGGGTAGTGTTAAAAAGGAACATTATACGGCTTATGAAACTAATGAAGAGAGGCTTGAAAATAGGCCAGACGAAATTCCACTACTCTTAATGTTTTGGGGAGGTGAAAATATTCAGGTATAATGTTAAGTTTTATCACAGAATTTTTTCCCTTTTTATTCAATCAAATCAAGTAGATTAACATCTTTATTTAATGTTTTTATAGTCCAAGGCCCTTACAAATTCTGCAAATCGGAAATCGTATACTGACACACACACACACACTGCTGGTCCAAAACTTTTTTCAAATTCGGTGTAAGATGGTATGTATTTTTCTTATTTTTATGGTTGGCTTGTTTAAAAATATAGGTCATATAGAGGTATGCTTGTTTTACTCGAATGCAGTATCCTTGTTTAACTTGTGAATAAACTACATATATCAATAAAGATTCAGATGGAAATGTTTTTTTTTACTGTATAACTTTTTTAATATTAGTGATATATGTTATGGAAAAATTGGTTTGATATCCTTTTACTGTCTAATGTTTTTTTTATCAGTCCATGGAATCAGATAGGGAACTTTTTGTTACAACTCGCAAGCGGAAAGAAGGAAAGGTGTACAAGAATGATGCTTCAGTAATGAACTACAGAATTGTAAGAATCTTATTTTCTCTTCAATCGAATGTCAAAACAATGCTTCATTTTGCACATGATCAACATTATTGTAGAATTAGATCTTGTTGTGTTGAACGAGTCGTGGCATAGTTATGATATGGCATAGATTCGCAAACGAAATGCAACCGAGGCATGCATGCCTCTCATTTTGTGTTGAAATATAAACGAGGCATTGCCTCAGTTTATAACCGAGGCATGCATGACTTGGGTTGTGCTGAAATAGTGTATTCACTCTGAAAACATTAGTTGTACTAAAGGGTTACTCATATTTTATTCATTAACGATGTCACATTTTGAAACTGCTTTATTTTGCAGGAGAAGATTGAAAAAGAAATAGGTGAAGGAGGCAGTGATGGAGTTGTTTAAGAACTTGTTTCTGATGGAAAGTTGCACGGTCCACCATGGCTTATAGGACGGCACGCAAAGTCTCCAAAAGTTTCAAAAGCTGCTCCAACAACAAGCACATACATATAGGAGCTGGCAACAAAGATAAGGGAAGATATAGCTGACGAAGTCAAAGCAAAAGTGAACAAGATGGTCCAAGATGTATTTGATGCAAAGGTGAACCAAATAGTTCATGAGAACTTGACAATGATACTTAAGAAATTAGGTGAAGCAAACCCTAACATGCACATTGATATTGGGGATCTATGTGCGACAATTCACATTGAAGGCACTGAAACTGAAAGCACTAATCGCACTCGTAGTCATTGATATTGGGGATCTTTATGCAATAATTTGCAGTGAACATGAATTGATGTGTTTGTAAGTACGGTTTGTAAACATGGATAAACTGGCTAAGTTTGTAAGTATGTTTGTAAGTACTATTTGTGTTGCTTGTTAATCTAATATGAGAAGTTCTTTGTTTAATTCAGTGTGATGTTAAATTCTGTAATCTTGCAGTATCCGATGTAATGTTGTCATAGTTATGATATATTGTTGCAGTTTGTGATGTTAAATGTTGCCATAGTATGATATAGTGTTGTCATTGGATGGTAAAAGTGTTGCCATAGATAAATGCATATGGACCCACAACAGGATGCCATGATCCTGTGTTACAGCCACAACAGGATTCCGTGAACCTAGGCTACTAATTTTAGTGGACCCACATTTTTGTAAATTTAGTACTGTGGCAACACCTATACTAATATTGCCTTAGGGTCGCAAAGATGTTGCCTTTGACATTAAGGAAACGCGGAAAAATTCAACACCAAGAAAGTGTTGCCACAGATCATTTTTGGCCTATAGCAACATTTTTTGGCACTTCCTGCATCACTTCTCTGGTGTTGAAGTATGCAGTCTATGGCATAGTGTCATATAGATTTTGGAACTCTGATCGATGAATCAAACGTTTTGGTAGAAGCGTTCGAGAGTACGGAATATCATAGAATATGAGACTAATTCTGAATCATAAAATGATGTTGCCTGATGTGTATTATCATCCTAGTTATAATGTAACTATGCAGTATACGACGTATATTTCAATTCATGTTACTCTTTTAAATTCTTGAGTATAATGATTATCATTATTTACATCTTTTATGTCATATGAAGTTTTTCCTGTTTATTTATGTTAAAACAGCAACCTAATATGTTTTGTCCTTGGAATATGAGGCCTAATCTAATACAGGCATATACATTTTCATTTCCTTTTATGTCATTATTTAGCAACTTATATCGTTTGTGTTAGTTAACTGTAAAATATATTACAATATCATGTTATTGTTGTATTTTAAAATGATTTGAATGTGACAGGTATATACATATGATATTGAAAGAGAGGATTTCTTCTCATTCTTCTAGCAATGGTTGTGGTCCATCGCAGCAGTCATAGTGTCTCGTCATATCCTTAGTGCCTAGAGCTGAGGGGTAAAATAAACTTTATTCAACATGTCAATTTTTTTACCAACTATACACTTATATATTTATATATCATATCTAACACAAGAGTTTCGACCTACAACCTTCAAAGGTTGTTCTAGATTTGTCAAAAGCATCGTACATGGCTAGATTTTCAGCATGTTGGCCGAAGTGGGATACCATTCCATCTCACATCGTAGAGTGCAGGACGTACTTGTGAGTATATTCTTCTATATATATTTTTCCATTTTATTTTTTATTGTTGATATAATGTACATATTTTACTGCTTAATGTTTGTTTACCATGAAATACAGACCGAGCTGGATATACAAACCCACAGCTTACAGTTGACCCGAAACTATTGGATGCAAAAAATGAGAAAGAACTATAAGGATAACATCTCATCAATAAAGAAAAAAATTGGAAATGTCTGGCTTGATGGAGGCAGCCGTGTGGGAAGGATTTGTCTGATATTGGGATACTACTGAGGCAAAGTTAAGTGTACTAATTTTTTTCAAATATTATAAATATTTAATCGATAAATAATGTATCAAAATTTGTATGTACAGGCAGAGTCGGAAATAAACTTTGCAAATAGGAATGTAAATCCAGTCACTCACCACAGTATCAGTAGTCTTAATTTATTACCTTATATCCTTTCATCGCTTCAGGAGGAGGCAGACTTGTTGCTCGATTCTTTCCAATTAATAAATCAAATTCAGGATGTGGTGTATGGTGCTTTCAGTTCAAATTTTTATAGTATTTGTGTAACACCCCGTGTATTCTATAACAGTGAAATTCACAAATTAAAGTATAACTAATTTCAAATCAAAGAATTAAGGGAAACGGGATATGCCATTGCGTTCGTCTCGGAATTTTGCTTGAAATAGAGTCCGAGTTTGCGTAAAACGGACTCCGTATGAAGAAGTTATGGCCTCTGGAAGTTTCAGAATTCAGTTTAAAATTCAAACAGACCAAAACAGCTTAGAAAAACTAATTCAAAATTCATAATCGGGCCGGAATGGCCAGGGCGGGAAAATTCCCGCCCAAGGCACCCAGGTCGACTTGGAAGTTGACCTGGGGCTAGCCAGGTCGACTGGGCAGTCGACCTGGGTAACCCGTGTCGACTGCCAAGTCGACACGGTGTCGACTGGGGTGTCGACCTGGCCCCTGAGCCAGGTCGAACCCAGCCGACCCTGGCTGGCCTGGTCTGTGTTTGGTCGATTTTCTGAGCCTTGCCTTGTCACTAGGGCTAGGTGTCAGCTCCTGGTTGGTCTCTCCTTTGAACGAACGACTATTATTAAACCAAGCTCCATCGACGGTCTAAATCAACTCACAAACTCTATAAAAAGGACCTAAGACTAACCCTAATTCACACAAATTAAAATGGAGATGAGACCGTAATGCTACCGAGGAGAGACTAAGGATAACCGTCAGAAATTGAGAGACAATTAGGAAATAATTCAAAGCTTAAAGCAACATCAATCAAATCAAAACAACGCCTACAACAAAGGATAGCATCTCCAAATTCAGAATTCAGATTCCTGAATTGAAGATTCGTCATACGTTGTAAGTAGAGTGCTATTCCGATGTAAATAATTAATTGCGTTTGATTTGTGTAAAATGCGAAATGGAATTGTGGCGATAATAATCTATATTTGTATGTTATTTTGATTCTAAACGATTTGGGAATGTTATGGTATACGATTGGATATTTGCAAGTATGTGATTTGCGTTGGAAGTTAACAACGAAATGGAATTGTGGCGATAATAATATATACTTGTATGTTATTTTGATTCTAAACGATTTGGAAATGTTATGGTATACGATTGGATTCATACAAGTATATGATTTACGTTGACAACCATATGTTGTGGTATTTTATTTGGGATTCATGCAAGTATGTGATTCACTATTATGCCAATATGATGATCACTTTTAGTGTGTAATTGGATACGACTAAGTACTATAGTTTATATGAATCTATGTTGGAATTAGCAAATCATACTTTTGTATTAGAAACAAAAGTAAGCACCTTTATGAACATGAATAAACTATGTTTGGTATTATGCTTAGTTGAAACATGTTTTAGGCCTAAGTTGTTATCAAAACCATATAGTGATATATGTGACACAATTAAGTTAGATTTACATTCCAAATTGCAAGTTTACATGAATAGAATGATTCATGTTTAAGTATTATTCATGCCATGATTACATGAATAGAATGATTCATGTTTAAGTATTGTTTATGCCATGATTATATGAATAGAATGATTCATGTTTAAGTATTGTTTATGCCATAATCATATGAATAGAATGATTCATGCTTAAGTATTGTTTATGCCATGATTGATGTTTAAGTATTGTTTATGCGATGATTCATGTTTAAGTATTGTTTATGCCATGATTATATGCTGTTACAATTGCAAGTTCACATGTGCCTACTTTATGTTAATTGAATCGTTATGTTGCAAGTTCATGCGTTCACACTCCCCTTTTTATGTTACCTCATAAACACCATGTTATAAGCCTCCCCTTTTTCATATGGCTAAGTTGGGTTTAAATGTTAAACCCAACATATCTTATATTGTAGCGAACGTGTAAAACGGGGGTAATGACGTTTGGGTTAAAATATAGAACATATGTGTTGGCATGTTTGACGCATACCAACAACCTTGAAAAAAAACAATTAAGTGGCATAAATAAATTTTAACCAAAAAAGATAAATTTGAGTAATGGGCCGCAAATATTTACATATAAAAAGAAAAGAGACAAAATATGTAAATGTAGAAAATACGATGTGTTTAACCCGAGGTTGGATTGAGTTGTGATGTAAACCTGCCCGGAACCGCCCGGCTGTCCAGTAGTCACAACAATACCTATCCAATGTGGGTGGTTAAACACGGAGCCAAATAAGGATCCGAGGTTAGACTGAGTTGTGGCGTAAGACTGCCCGGACCCAACCGGCAACAGGCAGCCACAACAATACCTGTCTAATTTGAGAGGTCAAGGCTTTAATATGACAATTAAGGCTGAGTCAGGATTAATAGGATTAAGTAAATTAAATTAATACTTAATCAAAATGGAACATGCTAAACTAAACAGACTGATTGGGGGTTAGGTTTATTAAACACTTAACCAAATTAGCATGTTGGCTAGAAATAGAAAACCTAGTAGCGGGGGACCCTTTTCAGCAGTAACCCTACAAGGTGTATCAGGATACCCTGAACTAGGCAGGGTGGGGCACGATTACTGGGCTGACTGTAAGAGGTCAAATCGACGGCGGTAGTGCAGCAGTGTAGGTTCTAACGGGGTGTGGGCGTGCACACACTCCGGCGCAGAAAAATAAGGCACTGGGCACCAGTAGCATACCTGTGCATTCTAGAATTGTGTCGGGCCGCCACCATAGGACTTGATACACCCCATGGTGGGACCAGCATAGGTAACTACAACATCGGGGAGCCGTAAGACACAAGTAACTATGCGAGTAGGAGCCTATCATCAGAAAAGGGATCACTTCACCCTGATTATAGGATGCCTGTTGGGAACTAGTTTATATGGGTACAGATATTAATATGGGGTACGATAGTGTTCGACCCTAGACAACTTAACTTAGTTTATGATGCTTTTCCCATTTCCAGTTTATGCTTATCATACCTAGTTCTTTATTCATAGACCGAATAGTCCTAGACTTACTCAGGCTTTATGTCTGACTCTACTTTTCTTTCGCCTTCTTTTCTTTCGTTCCCCCCCTAGGTCCACAGGGAGGGAATACCGCAGCTTGACCAGTTTTCGCATCCAGCTTGAAGAGAAAGAACGTATTGCTTGTGTAATAACCCGGAAAATCTGGGCCAGTTTAAAAATTTTATTTTGGCAATTTTAGCGAAGTTTGAACATTTAAAATGAATTATTTTAAATAATATCGACGAGAAATTTATTTTGAATATAATTCGAACGTATATATTATATACATCGTCGTTAGAATGTAAATAATTATATATAATTATAAATAGAATTGAAAATGGCGCGGTAGTTCGATAATTCGATTTCAAACTTCAATTGAATGTACCGGGCGCAAAACAATCCGGATTTTAGTGAAACCAAAAACATTAGGATATATTTGTGAATATCTTTCCAACGAATCCGAAAAATCAAATTTTCATAGCGGGGATCAAAAGATATGTCCAGTTGAAAATTCTGAATAGTCGCTATGGAATTCAGGCCCTTAAAAATGGAAATTTTGCAAACGACCTCGGATTTCGACGAAACCACTTTTGTTGGATCCGCAGTGTCAAATTATTTCTAGGTTTCAAATTTCATAATTTTTCGAATCAATATGTGAGCGTGGCAAATGAAAACGCGTTTGACCAGTTTAAGTTGATTTTAATCGACTGGAAAATGGCCATTTTTCCAACGGTCTCAGAATTCGACGAAACTAGTTTTGTTAGGACCGTATCGTCAATACAAAGCTAGAAAATATTTTTCTGTAATTTTTCGACTTAGTATGTGGCCCCGGTAAATTGAAATGCGCGTTCAAATTCAATATATAGAGTTATATGTTGATTTTAACGGAAACTGATCGAAACGATCGAATCAGCCTTCGATACATATCCCATTGTGTTCGGAATGGGGGTGAAACGCCACGGACGACAGGCGGTGGGCCTCGTTTAGAGGTCGAAAATAAAAGTTGCTTTTTGGTGAAAAATAAAATAATTAAATAATAAAAAAAACCTTATCTCCTTTGCCCCCCTCCCCCGTTTTCTTTAAATCAGAGGAAAAAGAAAAAAAAAAAAACTAATTCTCCGTCGCCTCCCCCTATATGTCGCCACCAGCCATCGCAGCTCCCCCCCCCCCGATCCTCCGCCTTCTTCTTCTCTCCTCCTACTATCGCGTGAGACCCACGAGCCTCGCCCCCCCCCCCCCCCCCCCCCCGATTTCCGTCCAGACCCCCTCTCATTCGAAGGCCGACGCATCCGAACCCCACTCCGACATCAGCACCCCCACGCAGCCCTGCAACGCCATCCCAAGCCTGCCACCGACGTATCGACCACCAACACCCCCTCCTTCCTTAAACAGTGAGTTTTTAATTTACTATTTATTTTTCTTTACAGTTTTATTGATGTTGGGACCTTGATAAACATTTATGCGATTTTTATTTATATGAAGAGGTTGCAAATATGATTTTTTATATTTTTAAAGTATTAAAAATATATTTTTAAAGTATTAAAAATATAATCTTTATTATGTAGAAGGTGTAAAAATATGATTTTTGTTTATGTAGAGAATTAAAAATATAATTTTTACATGATAGGAATATTAGAAATATCATCTTTATATGTGTAGAAAAATAAAAATGTGATTTTTATAATGATATGTTTGAAAAGGCGAAATCTTTATATTTGAAAAGGCGAAATCTTTATATAGAGAATAGCGAGGTAAAAATATTATTTTTATCTATATAGTAGCGAAGTAAAAATTCGATTTTTATATATCGAATAGCAAAGTAAAAATTCGATTTTTATATATTGAATAGCAAAGTAAAAATTCGATTTTTATATATTGAATAACAAAGTAAAAATTCGATTTTTATATATTGAATAGCAAAGTAAAAATTCGATTTTTATATATTGAATAGCAAAGTACAAATTTGATTTTTATATATTGAATAGCAAAGTAAAAATTCGATTTTTATATACTGAATAGCAAAGTAAAAATTCGATTTTTATATATTGAATAGCAAAGTAAAAATTCGATTTTTATATATTGAATAGCGAAGTGAAAATGTGATTTTTATATATATAGTGGCTACGGGCAACGAAAGCGACAAAAGGCGAGAATGGCGATGATTTCTCTAAATGAAGTGTCGTGAAGTTGGGATAGCTTTCGGTGAGAACTTCTCACTCAAAATTTCCTTTTCTAGTTATATATATATACAAGGATGCAGACGGTGTTTAGTAGCACCCGACACCACTGTCCACAGACCATGGACTTGTTTGTATGGTTGCATAGACTATTTAGATTATTTGATTTGAATTTGAATTGCTTGGTGAAATGGAATGGATTTGATTAATGTGTGAATGGCGTGGGCCTTCACTAGACAGGGGATAAGGCTAGGCCTTGTCCCGTTTCTAGTATCGTGCCGTTATGCCGCCGTAATTTTCTAAAATAAGTTAGAAATATAAAAATATCATTTTATTTGATAAATGAACTGAATAGAATATTTTCATAGGTTGAATAAAATGTTTTATCGTAAAAAAATATAATTTTTAACGTGAATGAAAATAAATAAATATTCATTTACAAACTGGACGGTTTGTTTATGTACACCTATTTGAAGGACATTGATTGGGTCGATAAATTTTACACATCGCCCAACTGCACAAATAAAACCTGTGTTTGTTGATTTGAAACCCCACACGGGTGTTGGGATGAAATTTGAAGTTCACTCATCCTGATTGATTAAATATGTCGATCGATTGATTGACAGGCTGTTATAAGCGTTAGATATCTATATTTGATGCTTATACAGTGTAGTGCACTTTGGATGATGGTTGATTGTTTATCATCGCTATTATATACATGTGTTGAATGGAATCCATATAATTAACTTTATATGGTAATTTATTGGGCCTCATTCCAATTTAGAAAATAGAGAATATTATAAAATAAAGGTTCATGTGTTGACTGTACTCATCCGTTGAGATTAGTCATGTGTTGAACGAAATATTTTAATAATAAAGTTTACATCTTTAATATTATAA
Source organism: Allium sativum (assembly GCA_030737875.1). Lineage (NCBI taxonomy): Eukaryota > Viridiplantae > Streptophyta > Magnoliopsida > Asparagales > Amaryllidaceae > Allium > Allium sativum. Next base: position 171,888,629 of record CM060912.1, read on the forward strand.
AATAAAGGTTCATGTGTTGACAGTACTCATCCGTTGAGATTAGTCATGTGTTGAACGAAGTATTTTAACAATAAAACCTACATCTTTATCATATAAAAAATCAGAAACTAACTGGAAAATAGATAAGATGAGTGGTCTCCTAAATATTGATCTGATGTTGGTTTCGGCCTTCGGGGTTAATATTCAGGGAATCGTTCTCTTACTAATTTACGGTTGGAGTTTGATTTTAAATCAAACGATAGATACCATAATTTTTATAAAATATATTAAATAACAAAATAGTCACACGTGGACAGTACTCATTCGTTGAGATTAGTCGTGTGTTGACAAAGATATAGAGTCATGTATTGAAAGAAATATAGATCCATTTGTTGAATATAAAGCCGTGTTGATTAGAGATGCGCTATTTTGACGCGAACGATATTTATATCGATTATATTCGAATCGAATTTGATTTGAATAGAAAACGAATTTGATTTAAATTTAATAGAAAACGAATTTGATTTGATTTGAATAGAAAACGAATTTAATTCAAATTGAATAGAAAACGAATTTGATTTAAACTTAATAGAAAACGAATTTGATTTAATTTGAATAGAAAACGAATTTAATTCAAATTGAATAGAAAACGAATTTGATTTAAATTGAATAGAAAACGAATTGAATTCAATTGAATAGAAAACGAATTGAATTCAATTGAATAGAAAACGAATTGAATTTAAATTTAATAGAAAACGAAATGAATTCAATTGAATAGAAAACGAATCGAATTCCAATTGAATGGAAAACGAATCGAATTTCAATTGAATGGAAAACGAAATGAATTCGAATTTAATAGAAAACGAAAAGAATTCGAATCGAATTAAACTCGATTTGAATTGAAGTCAAATAGAAATGAAAGTAAAAAGGATTTTTAATAGAAAATTCAATTTTGATTTGAATTTGAAATAAAGGTTGAAATTGTTTTTGAAACGAATTTAAAACTATTTACAAAATTCGTTTTAAATAGAAATCGACGAAATATATAATATATATATATATTATATATATAATGGCCTGAATAGAACGCGCCGCGCCACGACATTTCGTGAATTTCGACCATTTATTTCAAACGGACATTACGGGAGATCTGACCATCGGATTCTCCTAAAACCGGAACCGTTGGGTTCGTATCGAAAAGAGCTTTCTAACGAATAATAGAAATTTGAAATCTAACGGTTGGATTTGGAGATACATCCAAATAAAATTTGAAAAAGGTCGTTGTAAGTGCAGTTCGATGTCCGTAGATGGAAATCGACTGTACGGGCCTTGATAAAATAATTAAAAATAGTAATAATTTGTGTAAAATCATAAGAAATGATTTGGGAAAAATTGGGACGAAAAACTCCATATTTGAAAAGATAAAAATAGATTTTTATCGAAATAAACTAGTTTTGAACTAAAATTAAAGCCCATTTATTTTTAAATAAATAAATTGGATTTGAAATGGGTTGTAAATAGAACTGATTCATGGGTTTATCATGAACTGTGTTTTAAATAACACTAGTTCTTTAACACGATAATAAACAGAATGTGATTTGGGTTTGTCGTGAACTGTGTTTTAAATAACATTAGTTCTTTAACCCAGTAGAAGGAGTTTTAATGAATCTGCAATTAGACTGAAATTTGAATTGATAATCTAAATTATCAAATTTAGAAAATAAGCGAGAATGGAGTACCACCAGTTTTGCTCCAAAGCGATAGTTAAATCTTTAATTAGATTTGAACGTGGAATGGTAATTAATTTTACCGATAACACCGTGGTAATAGATATGGAGTACTACCAGTTTTGCTTCATGGGATGAATATGTTGGGATTGGGAAATAAAATAAATAATTACATCGGTGTGATTCGCTAATCTCGACTAGTTTGAAAAACCATAATTTGGTTTGAAATGACTTCCAAAGGAAGATTAAAGGATAAATTTTAAAGAATTTATCTTGGATAAAATTAATGGGAACCTTTCCCTAAGAATGTGGAATTTAGAAACTAGCTGTAGGTTAGTTTAGAAGAGTGGTCTCCTGGATATTGATCTGAGGTTGGTTTCGGCCTTCGGGGTTAATATTTGGGAAATTGTTCTCTTGCTAATTTGCGGTTAGTGACTAATGAATTGGAATGAGGCGTATGTTGTGTTTGTGTAACATTAGTTTTTAATATACGCGGGTTGTTCGGAAAGTCCGGGTTTATACCCATTCTGAATAACCGATTCGACGATATGTCGAAGATGAAGACGACGGTCGAAGGCCGGAAGTCTTCACATCGTTTGGATAATTATTGACGATCCTGATTGGGCTGTACACCCAAGAGGATGGAAATAGTTGGTGGTCGTCCAGACGTACTTGGAGATGGATGGATATGCGAGGAAAGTGCCTCCGGTTTCGTTCAGACCCAGAACGAACTTGTAAATGGATTGTGTGTCTGACATTGGATTTTATTCTGTGTTGATTGATTTCTGTTAAATATAGATCTGTTTGGCGGCGGAGAATTTATTCTCTTGCTTAACGCCCTTCTCTGCGACGTACGAGCTTAGAGGTTATATATCGATATATATCAATCGCATGGCATGAATTGCCTATGTGGCACGCTGAGTTGCATGGTTCAAGGATTCTGTCGAAAAGCAAAGTCTTGTGGTTGATGATCAAAGCATAGCCTACGTGGCAGCTTTGTGTATAGCATGGATTCGCGAGCCTCACACCTCGGTATGAGTTAAAAACGGGATACAGACCGCTGGGAGGACACAACGTTTCTTTCTAGCTTTGGTGGTGTCAGTGACTTACCAGCCCTGACATATATATACTTTTCACCTTTGTGGTTGTTGGAATGAGGCGCCTCGATATTAGGTCTGTAAGGAACGGGAAACGTGTGTTCAGGAATTGCCAATCCTCAAACGTAAGAGAGGACCGGCCCAGCCGAATCCAGGGTTACCCAGAGTGTGTAGTCCTGAGACATTTGCTAGAGTGTCTCGAAGCGGAGAGGAGCTTGCCCCTTGCCTCGACTCATGACGGAAATCCAATTTCCAATACGTGTATCTCGGTTTTATTTGTAGAGCCTAGTATGGCGACATAGTAGCATGGGATGCTATGTCGACTATGATTTATATTTATGATTGAAATTGTTTTGACACTATACACCTATTATAGTATCAAATGATTTGTTTTAAACGTACCAAGCATGTTTGGCTGTTATAAGGGAAAACCCTATCCTCCGGCTTGCGTTGCATTGTGTGATGGGACCTGGGTCTTATAATAGCTTCATTTTCCGAAAAAGCATTGCGTTGTTTATCTATATGCACTGGTATTCTTGGGAGAAAAACCGCTCCGTGTTATACGGCGTGGTCCCTTGAATTACTTTCTTTTAAAGTAAAGTTTTAAATAATTTAATTCTCACACCAGTCACATGACTGACCTGGAGTTTATTGTTTTAACCTAAACTCTGGGTGCCCCTATTTTCCGCACGGGCAGCTAGTAGTTTTGGTTTTGCAGATTTATATTCATTGGATCCTGGTTTACAGCTGGAATGATATCCGGAAAGCTCTGTATCCGTATATCACCTTCAGTTGTGCTTTGTATTATTTTCCGCTCCTATGTAATTTATTGTAATCTCTGATATTTGTCGAATGTAATTTATTCATTTATACTCTGTATATTCATGTATCTGATGGAATTGTTGTAATAACAATGAAATGTTCTTCTGTTTGTGTTCTGATTTGTCCTGTTCTCAAACGATCAGGGGTTTCGAATGGTCTAGATCGGTTTAGCGACTGATTCGGATCGAGCGAAATTCCCGGCCGTCACATTTGGTATCAGAGCTTTGGTTTACAGAGCTCGAGAACAAGACACATTAGAACCATACGAAAGAATTCATCAGATATTGGGTTAGTAATATCCAATTAGAATGACTCGTTAGAGATAGGATCAGTAGTATCCTAGAACGAGTGTGAAGAGTATATTTTTCAAATAAAAACAAATTTTGTTTTGAAATTTAAATCGCTTTATACGTATTTGAATATTTATTTATTTTGGATATGGACAATCAAGTATATAAAGATTTTGCATATAGGCGTCATGAACGTATATTCGAAGTTTCAATATACTGGATAGATATAGAGTCACATTCTAGACACCCGGGGATAATTCTGATGATGTGGCCACATCATCAGTATTTATGTTCGTATTTTGAAGGTGTGATTTCTATATATTTCAATTAGACTGGTGTGAGAATCAAAACTTATATAGATAGATGTATTGTTGTGATTTGGCATCAAAACATGATTTTCAATATATATATAAAAATTATGAATTTGAAACTCTAATTCACTAATTGATTAATGTTTGTGTTGTTTGTTTATTTGTTTGATAATTTTGAACCATTTAGCCTAATTGAATCAAATATTGAACTGTATTGAAAATTGGTCGCATTTGCTTGCATTTACATATACTTACATTGAACAAGTCATAGCAAGGAGGCTAGAGCCAGAGAATAAAATTTGTTTGCCCGACAAATAGGTACATATTTACTATAATTTACTGTTTTGTTTGGGTGATGATGATTTTATGAGCCTATTGGCTAGCCGCTTGGCTTTTTCTTTTTCTTTTGAGATCAGAAGGCCTATATGGCAATTTCGGGATTTTCCCGTGGCTCCCGGTGCAGGGGAGGTTATGGCAAAAAATTTCGAAAATTTAGGGTGTTAGCCAAATTTTTGAAAATTTGAAAATTCTCAGAAACAAAAAAGTTGGAGAATGGAAGCCAGATCGAACGTAGAGTTGATTAATCAAACCACTTTCGACTTTGTTCATTTTCGGGGACGAAAAGTTTTAAGTGGGGGAGATTGTAATAACCCGGAAAATCTGGGCCAGTTTAAAATTTTTATTTTGGCAATTTTAGCGAAGTTTGAACATTTAAAATGAATTATTTTAAATAATATCGACGATAAATTTATTTTGAATATAATTCGAACGTATATATTATATACGTAGTCGTTAGAATGTAAATAATTATATATAATTATAAATAGAATTGAAAATGGCGCAGTAGTTCGATAATTCGATTTCAAACTTCAATTGAATGTACCGGGCGCAAATCAATCCGGATTTTAGTGAAACCAAAAATATTAGGATCTATTTGTGAATATCTTTCCAACGAATCCGAAAAATCAAAATTTCATAGCGGGGATCAAAAGATATGTCCAGTTGAAAATTCTGAATAGTTGCTATGGAATTCAGGCCCTTAAAAATGGAAATTTTGCAAATGACCTCGGATTTCGACGAAACCACTTTTGTTGGGTCCGCAGTGTCAAATTATTGCTAGGTTTCAAATATGCATAATTTTTCGAATCAATATGTGAGCTTGGAAAATGAAAACGCATTTGACCAGTTTCAGTTGATTTTAATCGACTGGAAAATGGCCATTTTTCCAATGGTCTCAAAATTCGACGAAACTAGTTTTGTTAGGACTGTATCGTCAATACGAAGCTAGAAAATATTTTTCTGTAATTTTTCGAGTTAGTATGTGGCCCCGGTAAATTGAAATGCGCGTTCAAATTCAATATATAGAGTTATATGTTGATTTTAACGGAAATTGATCGAAACGATCGAATCAGCCTACGATACATATCCCATTGTGTTCGGAATGGGGGTGAAACGCTACGGACGACAGGCGGTGGGCCTCGTTTAGAGGTCGAAAATAAAAGTTGCTTTTTGGTGAAAAATAAAATAATTAAATAATAAAAAAAAACCTTATCTCCTTTGCCCCCCCCCCCCCGTTTTCTTTAAATCAGAGGAAAAAGAAAGAAAAAAATTAAGAAAAAAACATAATTCTCCGTCGCCTCCCCCTATATGTCGCCACCAGCCATCGCAGCTCCACCCCCATCCTCCGCCTTCTTCTTCTCTCCTCCTCCTATCGCGTGAGACCCACGAGCCTCCCCCCCCCCCCCCGATTTCCGTCCAGACCCCCTCTCGTTCGAAGGCTGACGCATCCGAACCCCACCCCGACATCAGCACCCCCACGCAGCCCTGCCGCGCCATCCCAAGCCTGCCACCGACGTATCGACCATCAACACCCCCTCCTTCCTTAAACAGTGAGTTTTTAATTTACTATTTATTTTTCTTTACAGTTTTATTGATGTTGGGACCTTGATAAACATTTATGCGATTTTTATTTGTATGAAGACGTTGCAAATATGATTTTTATATTTTTAAAGTATTAAAAATATGATTTTTATATTTTAAAGTATTAAAAATATAATCTTTATTATGTAGAAGGTGTAAAAATATGATTTTTGTTTATGTAGAGAATTAAAAATATAATTTTTACATGATAGGAATATTAGAAATACATCTTTATATGTGTAGAAAAATAAAAATGTGATTTTTATAATGATATATTTGAAAAGGCGAAATCTTTATATTTGAAAAGGCGAAATCTTTATATAGAGAATAGCGAGGTAAAAATATAATTTTTATCTATATAGTAGCGAAGTAAAAATTCGATTTTTATATATTGAATAGCAAAGTAAAAATTCGATTTTTATATATTGAATAGCAAAGTAAAATTCTGATTTTTATATTTTTATATATTGAATAGCAAAGGAAAAATTCGATTTTTATATATTGAATAGCAAAGTAAAAATTCGATTTTTATATATTGAATAGCAAAGTAAAAATTCGATTTTTATATATTGAATAGCAAAGTAAAAATTCGATTTTTATATATTGAATAGCGAAGTGAAAATGTATTTTTATATATATAGTGGCTACGGGCAACGAAAGCGACAAAAGGTGAGAATGGCGATGATTTCTCTAAATGAAGTGTCGTGAAGTTGGGATAGCTTTCGGTGAGAACTTCTCACTCAAAATTTCCTTTTCTAGTTATATATATATACTAGGATGCAGACGGTGTTTAGTAGCACCCGACACCACTGTCCACAGACCATGGACTTGTTTGTCTGGTTGCATAGACTAGTTAGATTATTTGATTTGAATTTGAATTGCTTGGTGAAATGGAATGGATTTGATTGATGTGTAAATGGCGTGGGCCTTCACTAGACCGGGGATAAGGCTAGGCCTTGTCCCGTTTCTAGTATCGTGCCGTTATGCCGCCGAAATTTTCTAAAATAAGTTAGAAATATAAAAATATCATTTTATTTGATAAATGAACTAAATAGAATATTTTCATAGGTTGAATAAAATGTTTTATCATAAAAAAATATAATTTTTAACGTGAATGAAAATAAATAAATATTCATTTACAAACCGGACGGTTTGTTTATGTACACCTATTTGAAGGACATTGATTGGGTCGATAAATTTTACACATCACCCAACTGCACAAATAAAACCTGTGTTTGTTGATTTGAAACCCCACACGGGTGTTGGGATGAAATTTGAAGTTCACTCATCCTGATTGATTAAATATGTCGATCGATTGATTGACAGGCTGTTATAAGCGTTAGATATCTATATTTGATGCTTATACAGTGTAGTGCACTTTGGATGATGGTTGATTGTTTATCATCGCTATTATATACATGTGTTGAATGGAATCCATATAATTAACTTTATATGGTAATTGATTGGGCCTCGTTCCAATTTAAAAAATAGAGAATATTATAAAATAAAGGTTCATGTGTTGACTGTACTCATCCGTTGAGATTAGTCATGTGTTGAACGAAATATTTTAATAATAAAATTTACATCTTTAATATTATAAAATAAAGGTTCATGTGTTGACAGTACTCATCCGTTGAGATTAGTCATGTGTTGAACGAAGTATTTTAACAATAAAAACTACATCTTTATCATATATAAAATCAGAAACTAACTGGAAAATAGATAAGATGAGTGGTCTCCTAAATATTGATCTGATGTTGGTTTCGGCCTTCGGGGTTAATATTCAGGTAATCATTCTCTTACTAATTTACGGTTGGAGTCTGATTTTAAATAAAACGATAGATACCATAATCTTTATAAAATATATTAAATAACAAAATAGTCACACGTGGACAGTACTCATTCGTCGAGATTAGTCGTGTGTTGACAAAGATATAGAGTCGTGTATTGAAAGAAATATAGTTCCATTTGTTGAATATAAAGCCGTGTTGATTAGAGATGCGCTATTTTGACGCGAACGATATTTATATCGATTATATTCGAATCGAATTTGATTTGAATAAAAAACGAATTTGATTTAAATTTAATAGAAAACGAATTTGATTTGATTTGAATAGAAAACGAATTTAATTCAAATTGAATAGAAAACGAATTTGATTTAAATTTAATAGAAAACGAATTTGATTTGATTTGAATAGAAAACAAATTTAATTCAAAATGAATAGAAAACGAATTTGATTTAAATTGAATAGAAAACGAATTGAATTCAATTGAATAGAAAACGAATTGAATTCAATTGAATAGAAAACGAATTGAATTCAATTGAATAGAAAACGAATTGAATTTAAATTTAATAGAAAACGAAATGAATTCAATTGAATAGAAAACAATTGAATTTAAATTTAATAGAAAACGAATCTTTTCCGTTTTGGGCTATGGCTTTGGACAGCAATTTTGGGACTTTTGCAGTTTATTTATGTTTTCTTTATGCTTCTTTAATTAATGTAATCAAGACAGTTATGAAGATGTTATGTTTTTGGAAGAATTGTAAGACAATTATGGCATGATTTGTGTGACACGTATTTTAATGAAATAAAAGTTGTTGTTATTTTCCGCTGTTCAAAAATATGTGTTCTTATATCTGTCTTGTATATCTGTGACTTATACTTATAAACCTCCAACAAAATTAGGGCATTCCCTATGAGAGTGACCCTAACGGAGGTGGGGTGTTTCACTTGGTATCAGAGCATAGGTTTACCAGATAAGATAAAAAGTTTTGAAAATTTATTTTCAAAAGAAAATTTAAAGAAGCATTTTTAAAAGATAAAATATTATTTTATTTTAAAAAGGCAAAGTCCCCCCCAAAGCCATAGGTACTATCTCTTATCCTTCGTTTTGAATCTATCCTTTTTGTTTCAGCATGTCCGAAGAACTTAACTTGCCAGAGGGTGTACCAATACCTGGTTGGTTCAGACGATTCTTAGAAGCAAGGGCCACTCAGCCAGGTCCTACCGTTCCTCCTCCCCCAGCTGCAGGAAATCATCCAGCTGCAGCAGCACCTCTTCCTCCACCTCCTCCGTGGGGAAACACTTTTGCTAAGATATGTAAAGATTTGAAAGCTATGGGAGGAAAGGATTTTCATGGAACTGAGTCCTTCGTGGCAGCTAGAAATTGGCTGAAAGAAACTGAGGACTTATTCGTCATCTTTGAGGTAGAAGATAGGCAGAAGGTACAACTGGCAGTGTGGCTACTAAAAGGTGAGGCTTCCTACTGGTGGGAAGTCACTAATGCAGAAAGACCAGTGGAAACATGGGAGGACTTTAGGGCAAGGTTTGAGGCTAAATTTCTCTTAGACGCGGAAAGGAGTTTGCAGTTGGAAAAATTCTTATTTCTTAAGCAAGGGAACAAGACAGTCAAAGAGTATGTTAATCAGTTCGATGAGCTGGCTAGGTTCGGACTGGACCTAGTCAACACCCCGCACAAGAAGGCACTCCGTTTTGTCAAAGGGTTGAATGAGCCATTACACAGTTTGGCCATGACCCATATACCTATGGGTGCTACATATGAAAGGTTGGTACAGATGGCATTGCTGAACGAAGAGGATAAGGGCAAGAAGGAGACAAAGGCAGAAAGCTCTCAAGGGAAGAAAGAGGGTTTGCAGCCTAAGAAGACAGACTTTAAGAAGGGCGGGGAAGACAACAAAGAGAAGAGGAAGTGTAATTTCTATGGCAAAGTGGGGCACTTAGTGAAAGATTGCCGGAAAAAGAAGGCCAAGATGAATGGCGGGTGCTTTTCTTGCGGTGAGACATGCCACATGGCAAAGGACTGCCCAAAGAAACGAGGATAGGGGCAGAGGGCTGGATCCACCTCAGGGGCATAGTTTCATGTGTTAGAAGCGCCACCTCTGCAACATCGAGGTATAAATACTTCTGTAGAAAGTGTAGTTTATCTTTATGATCACCCCATTCACACTTTATTTGATTCTGGCACATCACACTCCTTTATCTCGTCTGCTTTAGTAGAATCTCTGCACCTAGAAACTAGTATGTTAGAGGACCCCTTAGTTGTTTCAAACCCAATTGGGGGCCCAGCTCATTTGTCTATGATCTGTGTGGGATTGAAAATTTCTATTCTAAGCGTAGAATTTAAATGTAGTGCCTTTGTTTTGGGCTTTTCGGGATATGGTTTGATTTTGGGCATGGATTGGCTATCCAGTAATGGGGCCATCCTTGATTGTGAGAAAAGGGCAGTTAGGCTCCTGACCCAGCTCGGTAACACTTTGTAAATTACTTGTAATCCCTCGTATGCGGTTATGCTTAGTTATCTTGAATCGCTAGATGCCTCTGTCGACAATTTGCAATCGGTTAGAGTGGTCCGGGAATATCCGGATGTCTTCGAAGAGGTGAAGGACTTGCCTCCGAAGCGGGAGATAAACATCCGCATATATCTTGTAGATATTGCAAAGCCCGTTGCGTTACCCGTTAGACACATGGCTCCACGGGAAAGGAAATAGCTCAGTAAACAGATTAAAGAGCTTCTAGAGAAGGGGTTCATTAGAAGGAGCATTTCAGAATGGGGCGCTCCAGTGGTGTTCGCTACAAAGGCGGATGGTTCACTCCGTCTATGTGTTGACTATAGGGAGCTCAACAAGCTAACGAAAAAGAATAGGCACCCTCTCCCCAGAATTGACGATCTGTTTGATCAGCTTGTAGGAGCGTCTGTTTTCTCCCAACTCGATTTAGCGACCAGTTGTCATCAGCTAAGGGTGGCTGAAGATAGTATCGATAAAACGGCATTCAGAACCCCAGACGGCTTCTTTGAATGGCTTGTCATGCCTTTCGGCTTGACAAACGCACCTGCTTACTTCATGGACCTGATGAGTAGGGTATTCATAGATTTCCTCAATAAGTTTGTAGTGGTCTTCGTAGACGATATCCTTATCTTCTCAAAGAGTGAAGAGGAACATGCTCAGCACTTAAGGGCAATCATGGAAACTCTGCGAGTCCATCAGCTAAAAGCCAAATTCTCCAAATGTCACTTTTGGAGAGAAGAAGTGAGGTTCCTTGGGCACATAGTATCCATAGAAGGGTTAGCTGTGGACCCTGCTAAGGTAGTAGTAGTACAGGATTGGAAGACACCAAGGAATGCAACTGAGGTCCGAAGTTTTCTAGGACTAGCAGGTTTCTATCGAAAGTTCATAAGGGATTTTGCGAAAATATCAGATCCGCTCACAAAGTTGACCAAGAAGAATCTAGTGTTCAATTGGGACTTGGATTGCGAGTTTGCTTTCCAGCGACTGAAAAGGGCACTTACAACAGCCCCAATTTTAACGTCGCCAGATGGAAGCAAGATGTTCACAGTTTATACAGATGCATGTGGGACAGAGCTAGGCGCTGTCTTAATGCAAGAAGGAAGGGTAGTAGCTTATGGCGGGAGGCAGTTGAAAGTGCACAAAAAGAACTACCCGACCCACGATCTTGAGTTAGCCGCCATCGTCTTTGCACTCAAGTCTTGGCGACACTATCTCCTAGGTGAGAAGTTTGAACTTTACACTGACCATAAATCGTTGAAATACCTTTTCTCGCAGAAGGACCTTAACTTGAGGCAACAGAGATGGATGGAGTTTCTTGCCTCGTACGATTTCGAGATCTCCTACACTCCGGGCAAAGGCAACGTAGTGGCAGACGCGTTGAGCCGAAAGAAACTAACCCTAAGCCCACTGTTTGTTGAAAGACAAAGCCTAGAGTTTATAGCCAGCTTTGACTTTAGGCCCTCCTCCGATTTTGTACCAGGCTTGCTAGCATCTCTCGAAGTACGCCCGACTTTAGTGGACTCAATAGGGACAGCACAACGCGAAGACCCTCAGCTTGTGGAGACGATTGATAGACTAATTAGGGGTGAGACTTCAAGTCACCTCAACAGATACTCCATCGACGATAAGGGTTGGCTAAGGCGAGACGGAAGACTATGCGTCCCACAGACAAGGGATTTAGTAAAGAAGGTTCTCGAGGAAGCACACGACTCCAAGATGATGATACATCCAGGCGGGGATAAAATGTACAAGGACATAAAGAGAACTTTCTTTTGGAACGGCATGAAGAAGGACGTGGCAGATTTCGTTTCTAAGTGTATGGTGTGCCAACAGGTTAAGGCGGAACAGAAAAAGCCTGGCGGTCTGCTATAACCTCTAGAGGTCCCGTAGTGGAAGTGGGATAGCATCTCAATGGACTTCATTGATGGGCTGCCTAGGTCTAGGAGAGGCAACACTAGCATTTGGGTAATAGTGGATAGGCTTACTAAAAGCGCCCACTTTTTACCTGTCAAAAGTAAAAGAACTGCTTCATCCCTAGCATCTCTTTACCTCAAGGAAATTGTTCGACTCCATGGAATACCATCCAGCATTGTTAGTGACCGAGACCCTATCTTCATGAGTGAGTTTTGGCGGAGTCTGCAAGAAGCGGTAGGCACACAGTTATGCTTAAGCACAGCCTATCATCCCCAAACCGACGTCCAGACAGAAAGAGTGAACAGAGTTTTGGAGGACCTTTTAAGACTGTGCGTCCTTGAATTCGGAGGGACATGGGAAGACCATCTTCCTTTGGTGGAATTTGCCTACAATAACAGGTATCAAGCAACCATCGGAATGGCGCCCTTCGAAGCTTTATATGGAAGACCGTGCCGATCACCCACTTGTTGGTGGGAGTCTACTGATAAGCTCATACTTGGACCAGATATGATCTGAGAAACTTCAGAGAAAGTAGACTTAATATGAAGAAGGATGAAGATGGCCCAAGACAGACAAAAGTCCTACGCCGACAAGAGGAGGACCGACCTTGAATTTGAGGTTAGGGACAGAGTTTTTCTTAAGGTATCTCCGCTAAGGAACGTTGTTTGTTTTGGAACCACAGGAAAGCTAGCACCAAGGTTCGTAGGGCCATTCCCTATCATCGAGAAAATTGGGAAAATGGCCTATAGATTAGAGATACCCGAAAAATTGGCCGGAGTTCACAACGTCTTTCACGTTTCACATCTCCGAAAATGTCTACATGAATCGCCTGAAGTGGTAGAGATAAAATATCCTAGAAGAAGCTGAAGTGGAACGCGAAGAAACCGTGAGGAAAGTTCCAATCCGCATATTAGGAACAGAAGTGAAGAAGCTACGCAACCGCGAAGTCAAACTCGTCAAAGTTCAGTGGAGCGACGCCGAAGAAGATGCAACTTGGGAAACTGAAGCTAGAATACGCGCAGCCTACCCTTTTCTTTTCGAGGGTACATCTTTGATCTTTCTTTTTCCTTAAGTTGCGCTTTTTTCTATCTTTTTAGGTATATCTCCTCGACCTTATCTTTTAGGAAGAAACTCTTTGGATGAAAACATGTAATTGAAACATGTTATGGATGATGGTTGCAAGTGGTTGCAAGTGATTGCTAGTGGTTGCTCGTGGTTGCATATACACACACAATCTAGGTTTTAGATCGGCTCAGTCACTTCATATTGCATATGCATATATGTTTGCATTCGTATATGGTTGAACTTTAATGTGTTGTCATATGGATGTTGCATTTGTATGAATGATTGTGCACTCATGTAGAATCATGAATAGGAGAATTCGCATACATAATGGATTTATGGCGCTTACATAATTCGCATTAAGGAGGTCAACTGAATTAGTAGACCGCCTGATTTTGCATTAGATAAGTACATGTACACACACACACTTCGCATATGATCATGAAGCATTAGAAGTCTTTTAAGGACAATGGATGCTCGTGTTTGATGGATGAGTAGATGGATGTTTGGATGTTAGGATTCACATTCTTCCCGAACTTGAAGATTTCGGGGACGAAATCCTTTTAAGTGGGGGAGAATGTAACACCCCGTGTATTCTATAACAGTGAAATTCACAAATTAAAGTATAACTAATTTCAAATCAAAGAATTAAGGGAAACGGGATACGCCATTGCGTTCGTCTCGGAATTCTGCTTGAAATAGAGTCCGAGTTTGCATAAAACGGACTCTGTATGAAGAAGTTATGGCCTCCGGAAGTTTCAGAATTCAGTTTAAAATTCAAACAGACCAAAACAGATCAGAAAAACTAATTCAAATTTCAAAATCGGGCCGGAATGGCCAGGGCAGGAAAATTCCCGCCCAAGGCACCTAGGTCGACTTGGCAGTCGACCTGGGGCTAGCCAAGTCGACTGGGCAGTCGACCTGGGTAACCCGTGTCGACTGCCAAGTCGACACGGTGTCGACTGGGATGTCGACTTGGCCCCTGAGCCAGGTCGAACCCAGCCCACCCTGGCTGGCCTGGTCTGTGTTTGGTCAATTTTCTGAGCCTTGCCTTGTCACTAGGGCTAGGTGTCAGCTCCTGGTTGGTCTCTCCTTTGAACGAACGGCTATTATTAAACCAAGCTCCATCGACGGTCTAAATCAACTCACAAACTCTATAAAAAGGACCTAAGACTAACCCTAATTCACACAAACTAAAATGGAGATGAGACCGTCATGCTGCCGAGGAGAGACTAAGGATAACCGTCAGAAATTGAGAGACAATTAGGAGATAATTCAATGCTTAAAGCAACGTCAATCAAATCAAAACAACGTAAAGGAAAGCGACGTTATTTACAGAGTATAAAGACCCCTAACTTCCCCGTAAAGGAAAGCGACGGATAGTTCGAGAACAAGCCACAACAGAACGCAAACAGAAGAACATTTCATTGTATATTACAACAATGCATCAGAATACACGAATATACAGAGTATAAATGAATATTACACAGAAATATCAGAGATTTAAATTACATTTAAATACATCGCAGCGGAAAATAATACAATACACAACTAGGAGAGATATACGGATACAAAGCTTTCCGGATATCGTTCCAGCTGTAAACCAGGATCCTGTGAATATAAATCTGCAAAACCAAAACTACTAGCTGCCCGTGTCAAAATAAGGGCACCCAGAGTTTAGGTTAAAACAATAAACTCCAGGTCAGTCATGTGACTGGTGTGAGAACTAAAACAGTTAATCTTTATTTTAAATCATTAGGTAAATCAAGGGACCACGCCGTATAACACGGAACGGGTTTCCTCCCAAGAATACCAGTGCATAAAACAAACAGCGCAATGCTAAATAAAGAAAAATGAAGCTGTTATAAGACCCAGGTCCTATCACACAATGCAACGCAAGCCGGGGGATAGGGTTTTCCCTTATAACAGCCAAAGAATGCTTGATACGTTTGAAACAAATCATTTGATACTATAATAAGTGCATAGTGTATAAAACAACTTCAAATCATAAGTATCAATCATAGGCGGCATGGGTACCATATATCATGTCGCCATACTAGTTTTACAATTAAAACCGCAAATGTCACGTATTTGGAAATTGGATTTCCGTCTATGAACCGAGGCAAAAGATAGTCCTCAACCGATTCGTGACTCTCTAGCCCGAGCCACAGGTCAGAGCTCGAGTGACCTTGGAGCGACAGGGCCGGTCCACCGATGTGGATTAATCTTAAACCCTGAACACTACGTTTCCCCGCCCTTTGGGGCGTAAGTCTGGTCCGTCTGCCGACCAGAATGCATCGGCCGAAACCGATATAACCGAGGCGCCTCGCAACAGCAACAACCACATAAGTCAAACTCGTCAGGGCGTGTAAAACCACTGACGCCACTTCTAACTAGAAAGAAACGCTTGCCCTCCCTGAGGTCCGTCTCCCGTTTTTGGTTCACAACCGGGGTGCGAGGCTCGCGAATTCACGTTACACAAAGCTGTGCCACACAGGCTGTGCTTTGATCATCACCACAAGACTTTGCTTTTCAACAGAAGCCTCGATCATTTGCCACTTAGGCATGCCACACAGGCAATTCACTCCATGTGTTTGATATCCATCAATATATAACCCCTGAGCTCGTACGTCTCAGAGAAGGGCGTTAAGCAAGAGAATAAATTCTCCGCCGCCAAACAGATATATATTTAATAGAAATCAATCGCACAGACTAAAATCCAATGTCAGACACACAGTCCATTTACAAGTCCGTTCTGGGGCTGAACGAAACCGGAGGCACCTAGTACCCCGCATATCCATCGATCTCCAAGTACGTCTGGACGATCACCAACTGTATCCACCTTCTTGGGTGTACAGCCCAATCAAGATCATCGGTTATCACCCAAACGACGTGAAGACTTCCGGTCTTCGACCACCGTCTTCACCTTCGACACCACGTCGAATCAGTTATTCAGAATGGGATAAACCCGGTCTTTCTGAATAACTCGCGTATATATTATAAAAGTGTTACACAAACACAACATACGCCTCATTCCAATTCAGAATATTCTTTTATTCAAATATTCCTATACTTTGGGAAAAGTTCCCATTAATTTTATCCAAGATAAATTCTTTAAATTTATTCTTTAATCTCCTTTGAATATCAATTCAAACTAGTCGGGATTAGCGAACCACACCGAAGTAATCATTTATTTTATTTCCCAATCCCAACCTATTCATCCCATGAAGTAAAACTGGTAGTACTTCATATCTAACACCACAGTGTTATCGGTAATTCAATTACCATTTCACGTTCAAATCTAATTAAAGATTTAATTATCGCCTGGAGTAAAACTGGTGATACTCCATTCTCGATCATTTCAATCTTAATTAAAGATTCATTAAAACTCCACTTAGTTTCAATCTTCAACTGGGTCAAAGAATCAGTGTCATTTAAAAACACGGTTCACGATAAACCCAAAATCACATTCATTAATTATCGGGTTAAAGAACGAGTGTTATTTAAAACACTGTCCACGATAAACCCAAAAATCAATATCAATTCAATTCCAATTAAATATTATTTAATTGGTACACTTCATTAAATCTAAATAAAAGATTTAATCTTTTCACAACTAGGTTCAAGAACAGTGTTAGTGAAGACACCATTCGCGACAAACCCAAATCACATTTGATATTCAATACAAGGCTCTGAATAGAAAATATATCGGCTTATATTCAATATCAAATTCTACGACTAACAAATGTCGTATTGGAAATAACGATATAAATATATATCTTTCAAATTTCCATAACAACATCTGTATAATCACGAATTCCAACATCGAAATATTCCGAAGACAATTTCGATTCAAATCCACTCCAATGCAATCATTGGAAATTTTGGTTATTTTCAAACCCCTTTTTCAAATTCAATTTATTTATTTAAAAATAAATAGAATTATAATTCTAGTTCAAAACTAGTTCATTTCGATAAAAATCTATTTTTATCTTTTCAAATATGGAGTTTTTCATCCCAAATCTTCACAAATCATTTCTTATGATTTTACACAAATTATTACTATTTTTAATAATTTTATCAAGGCCCGTACAGTCGATTTCCACCAACGGCCATCGAACTGCACTTACAGCGACCTTTTTCAAATTTGATTTGGACATAATTCCAAATCCAACCGTTAGATTTCTAATTTCTCACATTCATTAGAAATCTCTCTTCGATACGAACCCAACGGTTCCGGTTTTAGGAGAATCCGACGGTCGGATCTCCCGTAATGTCCGTTTGAAATCAATGGTCGAAATTCGCGAACTGCCGCGGCGCAGCGCGTTCTATTCAGGCCATTATATTATATATATAATATATATATAATATATACTTCGTCGATTTCTATTTAAAACGAATTATATAAATGGTTTTGAATTCGTTTCAAAAACATTTTCAACTTCCATTTCAATTCAAATCAAAAATTGAATTCTTCTTTATAGATTCGTTTTAAAATTCATTTCTATTCAATTCAAATTTCAATTCAATTTGAATTCATTTCAATTTGCTTTCAATTCAATTTGAATTCGTTTTCAATTCAATTCATTTCGAAATCGTTTTCAATTCAATTCACTTCGAAATCACTTTAATTCAATTCATTTCGAAATCACTTTCAATTCAGTTCACTTTGAATTCGTTTTCAATTCAATTCACTTCGAAATCGTTTTCAATTCAATTCATTTCGAAATCACTTTCAATTCACTTCATTTCGAAATCGTTTTCAATTCACTTCGAATTTGTTTTCAATTCACTTTGAAATCGTTTTCAATTCAATTCACTTCGAAATCACTTTCAATTCAATTCACTTTGAATTCGTTTTCAATTCAATTCACTTCGAAATCGTTTTCAATTCAATTCATTTCGAAATCACTTTCAATTCACTTCATTTCGAAATCGTTTTCAATTCAATTCACTTCGAAATCACTTTCAATTCAATTCACTTTGAATTCGATTAAAATTGATATAAATATCGTTCACGTCAAAATGGCGTCAATCTAATCAACACGGCTTCATAAATTTCTATTTTCAAATATTCCTTATTTTCACGATTGGAATGAGGCCCAATCAATTACCATATAAAGTTAATTATATGGATTTTCATACAACACATGTATATAATAGCAACGATAAATAATCAACCATCAACCAAAGTGCACTACACTGTATAAGCATCAAATATAGATATCTAATGCTTATAACAGCTTGTCAATCAATCGATTGACATATTTAATCAATCAGGATGAGTGAACTTCAAATTTCATCCCAACACCCGTGTGGGGTTTCAAACAATCAAACACAGATTTTATTTGTGCAGTTGGGCGATGTGTAAAATTTATCGTCCCAATCAATGTCATTCAAATAGGTGTACATAAACAAACCGTCTGGTTTGTAAATGAATATTTATTTATTCACATCACGTTAAAAATTATATTTTTAACGACAAAACATTTTATTTCAACATATGAATTTCTATTCAATTCATTCTTTAAATAAAAGGATATTTTTATTTTTCTAACATATTTTAGAAAATTTCGGCGGCATAACGGCACGATACTAGAAACGGGACGAGGCCTAGCCTTATCCCCGGTCTAGTGAAGGCCCACGCCATTCACACATCAATCATATCAATTTCAATTTCACCAAAACAATCCAATCCAAATCAAATAATCTAACCAACTACACAACCAATCAAACAAGTCCATGGTCTGTGGACGGGTGTCGGGTGCTTCTAATAAGCACCGTCTGCATCCTAGTATATATATATAACTAGAAAAAAATTAATTTGAAAGGTGAGAAGTTCTCACTTATAGCTATCCTAGCTCCACGGCACTTCATTGATAGGAATCTTCATCGCTATCGCATCTTCGTCATCTTCGTCGCCCGTAGCCACTACATATGTAAAAATCGAATTTTTACTTCGCTATTCAATATATAAAAGTCATATTTTTCTTTTGAAGTTTGACATATAAAAATCATATTTTTAATTCGAAGTTCAATATATAAAAATCATATTTTTAATCCGAAGTTCAATATATAAAAATCATATTTTTAATCCGAAGTTCAATATATAAAAATCATATTTTTAATCCGAAGTTCAATATATAAAAATCATATTTTTCAAATCAAAGTATATATATAAAAATTCTATTTTTCTATCGAAGTTCAATATATAAAAATTCTATTTTTCTATCGAAGTTCAATATATAAAAATTCTATTTTTCTATCGAAGTTCAATATATAAAAATTCTATTTTTCTATCGAAGTTCAATATATAAAAATTATATTTTTCTATCGAAGTTCAATATATAAAAATTCTATTTTTCTATCGAAGTTCAATATATAAAAATTATATTTTTCTATCGAAGTTCAATATATAAAAATCATATTTTTAATCCGAAGTTCAATATATAAAAATCATATTTTTAATCCGAAGTTCAATATATAAAAATCATATTTTTAATCCGAAGTTCAATATATAAAAATTCTATTTTTCTATCGAAGTTCAATATATAAAAATTCTATTTTTCTATCGAAGTTCAATATATAAAAATTCTATTTTTCTATCGAAGTTCAATATATAAAAATTCTATTTTTCTATCGAAGTTCAATATATAAAAATTAAAGCTTTTTATATTATACTCCATAATAAAAATCAAATTTTTATCACTTCTTTTCGAAATGAAAAATCCCACTTTTTGATGAACAAAATCTAATCTTCTTGCTTTTAAAAATCTAACTTTTTTGCTTTTTTTTTTAAAAAAAAAATCTAACTTTTTTGCTTTTAAAAAAAAAAATCTATTCAGTTTTAATCTTAAAAAAAAAACAACTCTTTTTAATCTTTTTAAAATCAACTCAGTTTTAATCTAAAACAAGAAAATCAGTTTTCATATTCTAAATAAAAATCAGCGAATAAATGAAAGTAAATAAAAAAAACAAAACTTACGGGGGGGGGGGGGCTCGTCGGCGGCTCGGAGGGGGTCTGGTGGCGGTTGGAGGTTGCTGGCGGAGGAGGATCGGGGGTTGTAACTGGGAGGGAGGCGGAGGTGGCTCGGTGCCTTATGGCGGCGTGATGGGGGTTTTAGGGTTTGGGGCTATCGCGGTTTTCAAGAAGGGGAGGAGGAGCAGCAGCTCGAGGCGGAGAAGAAGAAGGAGAGGGGCGGAGAGGCTCTGGTGGGTCGCGGTGGGAGGACGTGGCGGCTTCGACGATCGTCCGTCGCTCTCTTTTTTTTTTTTCTTATCTGTCAAATGAAATTCGAACGGGGGGGGGGGGGGGGGGCAGAAGGTTTTAAGGGAGAAAGGGTTTTTTTTATATATATTATTATTAAAAGTTGACTTTTACATACGAACACCGAACTGGGTCCAACGACTGTCATCCCTAACGTAATACCCCCATTCCGAACACAATGGGATATGTATCGCAAGCTGATTCGACTGTTTGAATCAGTTTTCGTTAAATTTACATTTAAATCACTATATTGAATTTTAAACGTACATTTCAAATTACCGGGGTCACATACTAACTAGAAAAAATTCCAGAAAAATATTTTCTAGCTTCGTATTGACGATACGGTCCTAACAAAACTAGTTTCGTCGAATTCTGAGACCGTTATAAAAATGGCCAATTTCCAGTCGATTAAAATCAACTGAAACTGGTCAAACGCGTTTTCCTTTGCCACGCTCACATATTGATTCGAAAAATTATGAAATTTAAAACCTAGCAATAATTTTACATCCCGGACCCAACAAAACTGGTTTCGTCGAAATCCGAGGTCGTTTGCAAAAAGTCCATTTTTAAGGGCCTTATATATATAAATATATATATAAATTCCACAGCGACTATTTCTAATTTTAAACTGGACATATCTTATCATTTCTAAGATGAAATCTCAGTTTTTCAACTTCGTTACAAAGATATAGTTATACAGTTTCAAATATTTCTTGTTTCGTTCAATTTTGACTTATATTGAATTCTGTATATTCATTTGAAATTAGAAATCGAATTTTCGAACTACCGCGCCATTTGCAATTCCTTTTATAATTATATATAATTATTATATATTCTAACGACGACGTATATAATATATACGTTCTAATTATATTCAAAATAAATTTTCGTCGATATTATTTAAAATAATTCATTTTAAATAATCAAAATTCGCTTAAATTGCCAAAATAAAATTTTTAAACTGGCCCAGATTTTACGGGTTGTTACAATCTCCCCCACTTAAAACTTTTCGTCCCCGAAAAGGAACAAAGTCGAAAGTGGTTTGATTAATCAACTCTACGTTCGGTCTGGCTTCCATTCTCCAACTCTTTAGTTTCTGAGAATTTTCAAAACTTCAAAAATTTGGCTAACACCCTAAATTTTTGAAAAATTTCGCCATAACCTCCCCTGCAATGGGAGCATCGGGGAATTTCAAATAGCTTCCCCGGTCCTTCAGATCTCAAAAAGAAAAAGAAAAAGCCAAGCGGCTAGCCAATAGGCTCATAAAATCATCATCACCCAAACAAAACAGTAAATTATGTAATAAACATGTACCTATTTGTCGAGCAAACAAATTTTATTCTCTGCTCTAGCCTCCTTGCTATGACCTGTTCAATATAAGCACATGTATGTGCAAGCAAATGCGACCAATTTCCAATATAGTTCAATATTTGGTTCAATTAGGCTAATTGGTTAAAAATTAGCAAACAAATAAACAAACAACCCAAACATCAATCAATTAGTGAATTAAATTATCAAATTCATAATTTTGATACACATACTGAAAATCTTGTTTTTGATGCCAATTCACAACAAGGTGTTCTAACTATATAAGTTTTGGTTCTCACACCAGCCTATAGGAAATATATAGAAAATCACACCTTCGAAACACGAACATAAATACTGATGATGTCATGACAATCATCAGTACCATCTTCGGGCGACTAGAGTGTGATGCTATATCTATCCAATATATTAAAATTTCGAATACACGCGGATCAGACGTATACGCAAAATCTATATATATATACTGGATTGTCCACCTCAATATAAATAAATGACCCAAATACGAATAATTGATTTATATTTTCAAAACAAAAATTTGTTTTCACTTTAAAAATTTCCTCTTCACACTCGTTCTAGGATACTAGTGATCCTATCTCTAACGAGTCATTCTAATTGGATATTACTAATCCAATATCTGATGAATTCTTTCGTATGGTTCTAATGTGTCTTGTTCTCTGAGCTTTGTAAACCAAAGCTCTGATACCACGTGGAAAGACCCCTAACTTCCCCGTAAAGGAAAGCGACGGATAGTTCGAGAACAAGCCACAACAGAACGCAAACAGAAGAACATTTCATTGTATATTACAACAATGCATCAGAATACACGAATATACAGAGTATAAATGAATATTACACAGAAATATCAGAGATTTAAATTACATTTAAATACATCGCAGCGGAAAATAATACAATACACAACTAGGAGAGATATACGGATACAAAGCTTTCCGGATATCGTTCCAGCTGTAAACCAGGATCCTGTGAATATAAATCTGCAAAACCAAAACTACTAGCTGCCCTTGTCAAAATAAGGGCACCCAGAGTTTAGGTTAAAACAATAAACTCCAGGTCAGTCATGTGACTGGTGTGAGAACTAAAACAGTTAATCTTTATTTTAAATCATTAGGTAAATCAAGGGACCACGCCGTATAACACGGAACGGGTTTCCTCCCAAGAATACCAGTGCATAAAACAAACAGCGCAATGCTAAATAAAGAAAAATGAAGCTGTTATAAGACCCAGGTCCTATCACACAATGCAACGCAAGCCGGGGGATAGGGTTTTCCCTTATAACAGCCAAAGAATGCTTGATACGTTTGAAACAAATCATTTGATACTATAATAAGTGCATAGTGTATAAAACAACTTCAAATCATAAGTATCAATCATAGGCGGCATGGGTACCATATATCATGTCGCCATACTAGTTTTACAATTAAAACCGCAAATGTCACGTATTTGGAAATTGGATTTCCGTCTATGAACCGAGGCAAAAGATAGTGCTCAACCGATTCGTGACTCTCTAGCCCGAGCCACAGGTCAGAGCTCGAGTGACCTTGGAGCGACAGGGCCGGTCCACCGATGTGGATTAAACTTAAACCCTGAACACTACGTTTCCCCGCCCTTTGGGGCGTAAGTCTGGTCCGTCTGCCGACCAGAATGCATCGGCCGAAACCGATATAACCGAGGCGCCTCGCAACAGCAACAACCACATAAGTCAAACTCGTCAGGGCGTGTAAAACCACTGACGCCACTTCTAACTAGAAAGAAACGCATGCCCTCCCTGAGGTCCGTCTCCCGTTTTTGGTTCACAACCGGGGTGCGAGGCTCGCGAATTCACGTTACACAAAGCTGTGCCACACAGGCTGTGCTTTGATCATCACCACAAGACTTTGCTTTTCAACAGAAGCCTCGATCATTTGCCACTTAGGCATGCCACACAGGCAATTCACTCCATGTGTTTGATATCCATCAATATATAACCCCTGAGCTCGTACGTCTCAGAGAAGGGCGTTAAGCAAGAGAATAAATTCTCCGCCGCCAAACAGATATATATTTAATAGAAATCAATCGCACAGACTAAAATCCAATGTCAGACACACAGTCCATTTACAAGTCCGTTCTGGGGCTGAACGAAACCGGAGGCACCTAGTACCCCGCATATCCATCGATCTCCAAGTACGTCTGGACGATCACCAACTGTTTCCATCTTCTTGGGTGTACAGCCCAATCAAGATCATCAGTTATCACCCAAACGACGTGAAGACTTCCGGTCTTCGACCACCGTCTTCACCTTCGACACCACGTCGAATCAGTTATTCAGAATGGGATAAACCCGGTCTTTCTGAATAACTCGCGTATATATTATAAAAGTGTTACACAAACACAACATACGCCTCATTCCAATTCAGAATATTCTTTTATTCAAATATTCCTATACTTTGGGAAAAGTTCCCATTAATTTTATCCAAGATAAATTCTTTAAATTTATTCTTTAATCTCCTTTGAATATCAATTCAAACTAGTCGGGATTAGCGAACCACACCGAAGTAATCATTTATTTTATTTCCCAATCCCAACCTATTCATCCCATGAAGTAAAACTGGTAGTACTTCATATCTAACACCACAGTGTTATCGGTAATTCAATTACCATTTCACGTTCAAATCTAATTAAAGATTTAATTATCGCCTGGAGTAAAACTGGTGATACTCCATTCTCGATCATTTCAATCTTAATTAAAGATTCATTAAAACTCCACTTAGTTTCAATCTTCAACTGGGTCAAAGAATCAGTGTCATTTAAAAACACGGTTCACGATAAACCCAAAATCACATTCATTAATTATCGGGTTAAAGAACGAGTGTTATTTAAAACACTGTCCACGATAAACCCAAAAATCAATATCAATTCAATTCCAATTAAATATTATTTAATTGGTACACTTCATTAAATCTAAATAAAAGATTTAATCTTTTCACAACTAGGTTCAAGAACAGTGTTAGTGAAGACACCATTCGCGACAAACCCAAATCACATTTGATATTCAATACAAGGCTCTGAATAGAAAATATATCGGCTTATATTCAATATCAAATTCTACGACTAACAAATGTCGTATTGGAAATAACGATATAAATATATATCTTTCAAATTTCCATAACAACATCTGTATAATCACGAATTCCAACAGCGAAATATTCCGAAGACAATTTCGATTCAAATCCACTCCAATGCAATCATTGGAAATTTTGGTTATTTTCAAACCCCCTTTTCAAATTCAATTTATTTATTTAAAAATAAATAGAATTATAATTCTAGTTCAAAACTAGTTCATTTCGATAAAAATCTATTTTTATCTTTTCAAATATGGAGTTTTTCATCCCAAATCTTCACAAATCATTTCTTATGATTTTACACAAATTATTACTATTTTTAATAATTTTATCAAGGCCCGTACAGTCGATTTCCACCAATGGCCATCGAACTGCACTTACAGCGACCTTTTTCAAATTTGATTTGGACATAATTCCAAATCCAACCGTTAGATTTCTAATTTCTCACATTCATTAGAAATCTCTCTTCGATACGAACCCAACGGTTCCGGTTTTAGGAGAATCCGACGGTCGGATCTCCCGTAATGTCCGTTTGAAATCAATGGTCGAAATTCGCGAACTGCCGCGGCGCGGCGCGTTCTATTCAGGCCATTATATTATATATATAATATATATATAATATATACTTCGTCGATTTCTATTTAAAATGAATTATATAAATGGTTTTGAATTCGTTTCAAAAACATTTTCAACTTCCATTTCAATTCAAATCAAAAATTGAATCCTTCTTTATAGATTCGTTTTAAAATTCATTTCTATTCAATTCAAATTTCAATTCAATTTGAATTCATTTCAATTTGCTTTCAATTCAATTTGAATTCGTTTTCAATTCAATTCATTTCGAAATCGTTTTCAATTCAATTCACTTCGAAATCACTTTCAATTCAATTCATTTCGAAATCACTTTCAATTCAATTCACTTTGAATTCGTTTTCAATTCAATTCACTTCGAAATCGTTTTCAATTCAATTCATTTCGAAATCACTTTCAATTCACTTCATTTCGAAATCGTTTTCAATTCACTTCGAATTCGTTTTCAATTCACTTTGAAATCGTTTTCAATTCAATTCACTTCGAAATCACTTTCAATTCAATTCACTTTGAATTCGTTTTCAATTCAATTCACTTCGAAATCGTTTTCAATTCAATTCATTTCGAAATCACTTTCAATTCACTTCATTTCGAAATCGTTTTCAATTCAATTCACTTCGAAATCACTTTCAATTCAATTCACTTTGAATTCGATTAAAATTGATATAAATATCGTTCACGTCAAAATGGCGTCAATCTAATCAAAACGGCTTCATAAATTTCTATTTTCAAATATTCCTTATTTTCACGATTGGAATGAGGCCCAATCAATTACCATATAAAGTTAATTATATGGATTTTCATACAACACATGTATATAATAGCAACGATAAATAATCAACCATCAACGAAAGTGCACTACACTGTATAAGCATCAAATATAGATATCTAATCCTTATAACAGCTTGTCAATCAATCGATTGACATATTTAATCAATCAGGATGAGTGAACTTCAAATTTCATCCCAACACCCGTGTGGGGTTTCAAACAATCAAACACAGATTTTATTTGTGCAGTTGGGCGATGTTTAAAATTTATCGTCCCAATCAATGTCATTCAAATAGGTGTACATAAACAAACCGTCTGGTTTGTAAATGAATATTTATTTATTCACATCACGTTAAAAATTATATTTTTAACGACAAAACATTTTATTTCAACAAATGAATTTCTATTCAATTCATTCTTTAAATAAAAGGATATTTTTATTTTTCTAACATATTTTAGAAAATTTCGGCGGCATAACGGCACGATACTAGAAACGGGACGAGGCCTAGCCTTATCCCCGGTCTAGTGAAGGCCCACGCCATTCACACATCAATCATATCAATTTCAATTTCACCAAAACAATCCAATCCAAATCAAATAATCTAACCAACTACACAACCAATCAAACAAGTCCATGGTCTGTGGACGGGTGTCGGGTGCTTCTAATAAGCACCGTCTGCATCCTAGTATATATATATAACTAGAAAAAAATTAATTTGAAAGGTGAGAAGTTCTCACTTATAGCTATCCTAGCTCCACGGCACTTCATTGATAGGAATCTTCATCGCTATCGCATCTTCGTCATCTTCGTCGCCCGTAGCCACTACATATGTAAAAATCGAATTTTTACTTCGCTATTCAATATATAAAAGTCATATTTTTCTTTCGAAGTTTGACATATAAAAATCATATTTTTAATTCGAAGTTCAATATATAAAAATCATATTTTTAATCCGAAGTTCAATATATAAAAATCATATTTTTAATCCGAAGTTCAATATATAAAAATCATATTTTTAATCCGAAGTTCAATATATAAAAATCATATTTTTCAAATCAAAGTATATATATAAAAATTCTATTTTTCTATCGAAGTTCAATATATAAAAATTCTATTTTTCTATCGAAGTTCAATATATAAAAATTCTATTTTTCTATCGAAGTTCAATATATAAAAATTCTATTTTTCTATCGAAGTTCAATATATAAAAATTATATTTTTCTATCGAAGTTCAATATATAAAAATTCTATTTTTCTATCGAAGTTCAATATATAAAAATTATATTTTTCTATCGAAGTTCAATATATAAAAATCATATTTTTAATCCGAAGTTCAATATATAAAAATCATATTTTTAATCCGAAGTTCAATATATAAAAATCATATTTTTAATCCGAAGTTCAATATATAAAAATTCTATTTTTCTATCGAAGTTCAATATATAAAAATTCTATTTTTCTATCGAAGTTCAATATATAAAAATTCTATTTTTCTATCGAAGTTCAATATATAAAAATTCTATTTTTCTATCGAAGTTCAATATATAAAAATTAAAGCTTTTTATATTATACTCCATAATAAAAATCAAATTTTTATCACTTCTTTTCGAAATGAAAAATCCCACTTTTTGATGAACAAAATCTAATCTTCTTGCTTTTAAAAATCTAACTTTTTTGCTTTTTTTTTTAAAAAAAAAATCTAACTTTTTTGCTTTTAAAAAAAAAATCTATTCAGTTTTAATCTTAAAAAAAAACAACTCTTTTTAATCTTTTTAAAATCAACTCAGTTTTAATCTAAAACAAGAAAATCAGTTTTCATATTCTAAATAAAAATCAGCGAATAAATGAAAGTAAATAAAAAAAACAAAACTTACGGGGGGGGGGGCTCGTCGGCGGCTCGGAGGGGGTCTGGTGGCGGTTGGAGGTTGCTGGCGGAGGAGGATCGGGGGTTGTAACTGGGAGGGAGGCGGAGGTGGCTCGGTGCCTTATGGCGGCGCGATGGGGGTTTTAGGGTTTGGGGCTATCGCGGTTTTCAAGAAGGGGAGGAGGAGCAGCAGCTCGAGGCGGAGAAGAAGGAGGAGAGGGGCGGAGAGGCTCTGGTGGGTCGCGGTGGGAGGACATGGCGGCTTCGACGATCGTCCGTCGCTCTCTTTTTTTTTTTTTTTTCTTATCTGTCAAATGAAATTCGAACGGGGGGGGGGGGGGGCAGAAGGTTTTAAGGGAGAAAGGGTTTTTTTTTATATTATTATTAAAAGTTGACTTTTACATACGAACACCGAACTGGGTCCAACGACTGTCATCCCTAACGTAATACCCCCATTCCGAACACAATGGGATATGTATCGCAAGCTGATTCGACTGTTTGAATCAGTTTCCGTTAAATTTACATTTAAATCACTATATTGAATTTTAAACGTACATTTCAAATTACCGGGGTCACATACTAACTAGAAAAAATTCCAGAAAAATATTTTCTAGCTTCGTATTGACGATACGGTCCTAACAAAACTAGTTTCGTCGAATTCTGAGACCGTTATAAAAATGGCCAATTTCCAGTCGATTAAAATCAACTGAAACTGGTCAAACGCGTTTTCCTTTGCCACGCTCACATATTGATTCGAAAAATTATGAAATTTAAAACCTAGCAATAATTTTACATCCCAGACCCAACAAAACTGGTTTCGTCGAAATCCGAGGTCGTTTGCAAAAAGTCCATTTTTAAGGGCCTTATATATATAAAAATATATATAAATTCCATGGCGACTATTTCTAATTTTAAACTGGACATATCTTATCATTTCTTAGATGAAATCTCAGTTTGTCAACTTCGTTACAAAGATATAGTTATACAGATTCAAATATTTCTTGTTTCGTTCAATTTTGACTTATATTGAATTCTGTATATTCATTTGAAATTAGAAATCGAATTTTCGAACTACCGCGCCATTTTCAATTCCTTTTATAATTATATATAATTATTATATATTCTAACGACGACGTATATAATATATACGTTCTAATTATATTCAAAATAAATTTTCGTCGATATTATTTAAAATAATTCATTTTAAATAATCAAAATTCGCTTAAATTGCCAAAATAAAAATTTTAAACTGGCCCAGATTTTACGGGTTGTTACAGCCTACAACAAAGGATAGCATCTCCAAATTCAGAATTCAGATTCCTGAATTGAAGATTCGTCATACGTTGTAAGTAGAGTGCTATTCCGATGTGAATAATTAATTGCGTTTGATTTGTGTAAAATGCGAAATGGAATTGTGGCGATAATAATCTATATTTGAATGTTATTTTGATTCTAAGCGATTTGGGAAAGTTATGGTATACGATTGGATATTTGCAAGTATGTGATTTGCGTTGGAAGTTAACAACGAAATGGAATTGTGGCGATAATAATCTATACTTGTATGTTATTTTGATTCTAAATGATTTGGAAATGTTATGGTATACGATTGGATTCATACAAGTATATGATTTATGTTGACAACCATATGTTGTGGTATTTTATTTGGGATTCATGCAAGTATGTGATTCACTATTATGCCAATATGATGATCGCTTTTAGTGTGTAATTGGATACGACTAAGTACTATAGTTTATATGAATCTGTGTTGGAATTAGCAAATCATACTTTTGTATTAGAAACAAAAGTAAGCTCCTTTATGAACATGACTAAACTATGTTTGGTATTATGCTTAGTTGAAACATGTTTTAGGCCTAAGTTGTTATCAAAACTATATGGTGATATATGTGACACAATTAAGTTAGATTTACATTCCAAATTGCAAGTTTACACGAATACAATGATTCATGTTTAAGTATTATTCATGCCATGATTACATGAATAGAATGATTCATGTTTAAGTATTATTTATGCCATGATTATATGAATAGAATGATTCATGTTTAAGTATTGTTTATGCCATAATCATATGAATAGAATGATTCATGCTTAAGTATTGTTTATGCCATGATTGATGTTTAAGTATTGTTTATTCCATGATTCATGTTTAAGTATTGTTTATGCCATGATTATATGCTGTTACAATTGCAAGTTCACATGTGCCTACTTTATGTTAATTGAATCGTTATGTTGCAAGTTCATGCGTTCACACTCCCCTTTTTATGTTACCTCATAAACACCATGTTATAAGCCTCCCCTTTTTCATATGGCTAAGTTGGGTTTAAATGTTAAACCCAGCATATCTTATATTGTAGCGAACGTGTAAAACGGGGGTAATGACGTTTGGGTTAAAATATAGAACATATGTGTTGGCATGTTTGACGCATGCCAACAACCTTGAAAAAAAACAATTAAGTGGCATAAATAAATTTTAACCAAAAAAGATAAATTTGAGTAATGGGCCGCAAATATTTACATATAAAAAGAAAAGAGACAAAATATGTAAATGTAGAAAATACGATGTGTTTAACCCGAGGTTGGATTGAGTTGTGATGTAAACCTGCCCGGAACCGCCCGGCTGTCCAGTAGTCACAACAATACTTATCCAATGTGGGTGGTTAAACACGGAGCCCAATAAGGACCCGAGGTTAGACTGAGTTGTGGCGTAAGACTGCCCGGACCCAACCGGCAACAGGCAGCCACAACAATACCTGTCTAATGTGAGAGGTCAAGGCTTTAATAAGACAATTAAGGCTGAGTCAGGATTGATAGGATTAAGTAAATTAAATTAATACTTAATCAAAATGGAACATGCTAAACTAAACAGACTGATTGGGGGTTAGGTTTATTAAACACTTAACCAACTTAACATGTTGGCTAGAAATAGAAAACCTAGTAGCGGGGGACCCTTTTCAGCAGTAACCCTACAAGGTGTATCAGGATACCCTGAACTAGGCAGGGTGGGGCACGATTACTGGGCTGACTGTAAGAGGTCAAATCGACGGCGGTGGTGCAGCAGTGTAGGTTCTAACCGGGTGTGGGCGTGCACACACTCCGGCGCAGAAAAATAAGGCACTGGGCACCAATAGCATACCTGTGCATTCTAGAATTGTGTCGGGCCGCCACCATGGGACTTGATACACCCCATGGTGGGACCAGCATAGGTAACTACAACATCGGGGTCCGTAAGACACAAGTAACTATGCGAGTAGGAGCCTATCATCAGAAAAGATATCACTTCACCCTGATTATAGGGTTCCTGTTGGGAACTAGTTTATATGGGTACAGAGATTAATATGGGGTACGATAGTATTAGACCCTAGACAACTTAACTTAGTTTATGATGCTTTTCCCATTTCCAGTTTATGCTTATCATACCCAGTTCTTTATTCATAGACTGAATAGTCCTAGACTTACTCTGGCTCTATGTCTGACTCTACTTTTCTTTCGCCTTCTTTTCTTTCGTCCCCCCCCCCCAGGTCCACAGGGAGGGAATACCGCAGCTTGACCAGTTTTCGCATCCAGCTTGAAGAGAAAGAATGTATTGCTTGGATCTTTTCCGTTTTGGGCTATGGCTTTGGACAGTAATTATGGGACTTTTGCAGTTTATTTATGTATGAAGATGTTATGTTTTTGGAAGAATTGTAAGACAATTATGGCATGATTTGTGTGACACGTATTTTAATGAAATAAAAGTTGTTGTTATTTTCCGCTGTTCAAAAATATGTGTTCTTATATCTGTCTTGTATATCTGTGACTTATACTTATAAACCTCCACCAAAATTAGGGCATTCCCTTTGAGAGTGACCCTAACGGAGGTGGGGTGTTTCAATTTGGCAAGAGAGGAATCATAGGATTTTCTCCAACAAAAAAACACATGGTACGACTGTGCTGGAAAAAATCGAAAGAGACATTTATTTTTTGGTTTAATGTAATGGAAGTAGGATAGTTAATACAGAAATTAATCGCATGCTTTTACAAAGATGGGGACTGGAATTAAATGATACTGGCTAGCAGGAAAGTGAAGAAGATGAAGTTTGAATTTATAGTGTGGTGGGCTTTTTGGCCTGGTTTGCGAGATTATTATATTTCTATTTGTATTTACGCTTCATAACTTGTTGTTGTATAAGCAAAGTTTGTAAAGTTAATATACGGAACTTATATATACTATTTTCCCTTTCAAGGTACCCAGTAGGGGGGTTGTAAGGTTTTGATGAGGCATATAAAGGAAGCATATGATTGGTCATTAATAAAGCGTACCAATTTTCAAAAAGAAGTTAATATACTATATAATTTTGAATGTATAATAATTTTATGTAATAATCAAATTCAGAAGGCTGAGAGGCAGGGTCCACTCTCATATATGGACGTGTTCACTCGTACGAATGTAATCGACCATGTAAATCCGATGCGATCGTCTCATATAAATGGCACGATGAGTAATCTTGGAAGAGCCATGTAAAAATAATTCATTTTATGCAGTAGTATTTGTAGTAATTGTTAAATTATAATAGAATAAGATATCATGATATTAATTTTATCTACATTATTATTTGGTCTTGCAGGCAGGGTTTATGGTGCAGTGCTAGCAGCTTCTATCTGATACGGGGCGAGAGGAACTCACGACAGATGAAGGGGACGTTATATTCCAGTCAATGATGGATCCAGCAACGTGGAGCATGCGCTATGGCTTTAGAAATCAAGTGGTAATCGGTTTTTTCCTTAATTTAATTTTTAATTTATAAATAAAATAACATTTACGAGTTATAGGTAATTAATATAATCGCACATGATTAAAAGATTTTTAAATAATTGTTACAGGCTAGCACTCAGAGATAGAGCAGGTAGACCAGAGCTGATACTGACTTAGCAGAGATTGAGGAGATGAGGTCTAGGATGGCACAACTTGAGGACCAGGATCGCTGCCAGTCCATTGAGATGACACGGCTTCTAGACCAGCATACAGTCCCTTTCCATCTTCAGCTGGTTCTGCAGGTTCCAGAGATGACCAGTGATTGAGTGTGAGGTATTTTTTTGGCAGTGTATGTATGACTTTTGTTTGACTAGACCATGGGTTGATATTTTGTGCATATTATGATGGTTGACTTCGATGGTAGACTTTATGTATTTATTGTTATTTTGATGGTAGACTATGTGGTATGTACAAATTTGTGTATTGTACAATTAGTGGTTTGAGTTAGTGGTGAAATTTATGTTGATTTTGTGTTTTTGTTGATTTATTAAGTTAGAATTGGTTTTATTTTGGTATTCGGTTGATATATGGTATGCTGGGGTTATATATTGTTGTTGAGTTAGTGGTTTGTGTGAGAAATGTAGTTGGAAGGCTAAATAGCAGCTGGAATGCCAAAAAAATGTGTAGACTTTCCGATAGTTTCTGATGGCTAGTGACGACTTAATGGCAGTGGTATAAGTAACGGTTACCGATGGCTTCCGACAGCCGACGCCAGCCGTTGAAAACCAACACCAACCGACACTTGTCATCAAAAATAGAATCAATAGGCTGTATCGAGAGTCTTCGAAAACTCTATTTGCCGACATCTTAAAAAGCGCGGTTATTTCCAACGGCCAGCAGCCATTTTGAGCCATCAGAAATAGTCTTTATCTTGTAGTTGATGATCCAGAATGAAGCGGTGGATTTGGCGAACATTTACGGGAATGAAGTAAGAGAACGATGATAGATAGCCTTGACATTCCTGTCATAATTAAAATGACTAAAACAAGAGCCTATGTCTGGCGATTGAGGTTAGCGACCTCTAGCGGAAACACCTCGTCGTATTACTCACTTGGCTTGTGATTCAGTTGGTGCACCTTGATTTGATCGTGGGTTGTTGGACGAAGTCGGCCACAAATGGGTTGCGACCAGCCAGAAAGGGTAAACTGGTAGAATGCTACCTTGGACATTGCCTCATATGCCTTGTCATATTTGTCCTTATACAACCCCATTTTGAGTTCATTTTGCAACTAAGATGTGTTAAGGTGGATCAATGTAAAGCCTTAACGCTCTTTTTATATTTATTTTACTGATAGACAATATCTATTATAGCGTATATTATTATATGTAAATAGTTTAACGAATCCTTATGAGATGGAAAAACCTGTAACATCTCTTGAGTTACTACGCACTTTAATTTATTGATTTACATGAGGATGTTAGTTCTAATTCAGGTGTTTTTCTTTTTCTAAAAATGTGCTTGGGTTAGATGTGAGTATTAAAGTATTGAATTGCTTTTTAGGAGATGAAGATATAATTGGAAGCTCCAGTTTATTCTGGTTACATTATCACCTCGGTTTAGTTAAGCAATTGTTAACTTATGTTATTTCCATTTGTTTGAAAAATGTAAATATATACTACCAACGATAGGGGAATTAAAGGTATTTCAAGTATGCCTCTAAAATTGTTATTATTGATAAAAACTAATATGAAATTGTCGTTATAGCTATAAGACTTAAGAGGAAAAATAAGATTTGTCCCTAAAAACTATATCCCAAATAATAAACTGAGGCATACAAGTCCCATAATATCCCTCTAAAAGAAAGCATTCCATGTCATTAACGTACCATATTATTCTGGTAGAGGCCATATTAAATGCCTCTAAAAGATTTCAATAATACCAATAAAAGAATGCCCCTAATACTACAAATCACAACTATAAAGTGGATTATATCGTATGCATAAAAATTGTGCTTCTGATTGCATTGCTGCAAATAAACATAACATACAACTGCAAGTCTTCAATCTCAACCCAAAAAGTATAAATGCTGAGGATTGTATGAATATAAGTTGTACTTCAGTATAATACATGTATGTAAATAAATTCACACAAAAGAAGTCATGGAACACCCAAAATATATTTCACATAAAAAACTTTGATTACATGGTCTGTTGTCACAAAACATACAGTTTACTAGTCTAGTGCAAGTTGCACTTTTAAGATAGCAAAGAGTTTAAATTATAATAAAATCAAAATGTTTTTTCCTCAATAATAATGTACATAAAATTTAATAGGACCAAACTTCCCCAGTAAAAGTATTTCAACAATAAATATTCTTCCGACCTTTATAGCAACATCACCTCGCCATAACTAGCTTTAGATGATTATTATAACATAAGCACCTGCAAATACTGTATCAATATTGTAAAACATGTTATGTATGCTCTAAAGGTATGTGAAGTCATTTTTCTAGAGTTGCAAAAATATACAATAAACAGACCTCTATTTGGAACATAAGCGGTACTAGAATTGTTTATATCTCTGTATAGCAGTGTTAGGGAACCTGATTGCAATATTTACAAGGATGATGGAATACAAAAGCCAATGTATCATATTAACAAAGAGTTTAAAGAGGATAAAACTTGTTATGTTGAGTTTAAACCTATCTTGCTTCATTATCTTTGTTAGAGAACTAACAACATATACTTCAGCATTTTCACTTAATCATAAGTAGTTAAAACTAAAAGAAATCTTAGGATGACTAGAGGTCATAGGCCAACTGATAAATAGGGAAATAAAACTTGTAGAGCATAACATTGAATTTAGACCAACACATCATCAAGGAGCAAGTACTAACTGACTTCTAAATGGAAAATTACTAGGCCTATAAATGTTAAAATCATTAATCAAAATGAATGCATAAATAGGTCATGCAATGATAAAAAGATATAGCGGGCACCCTTCTTATTACTACTGCCAAACACCATTAAGTTTGTTACCGAGATGTTAATTTTAGGCATCAAACAATAAAGCATAATGCAAAGATCTTCAGGAAATGCTACATCTCACTAGCTGAATCTTGAAAATCACTAGTAATTTCAATGGACTGAACCTACCAGGCAAAGGAGGAAAGATTAATGCTTTCATAAGCATAGCAATATTAGTCATAGCAAAAACAGTAGTAATATTGTTGAACCAATATATTGGAAAATAACTTGCCTTACGGCAATGCATGAACTTTGATTTTAAGTCATAAATTTTTGTGTGATGTGAACATTAAATGAATTAAAAAATAAATAATAAGCTTTAGAAATAACTCAATGGGCGAAAAAAGGTAGTGAACGTGTACTCACTTGAGATCATGACTAACAATAATCATAAATAAATCTTTCTTCAGGTTGTTGAGTAACTTTACAACATCAGCTTGAGCTTTCCATTCTAATATTAAAGATGAACTTTCATTAAAATAGATATTGAGAATTGAAAAAGCATTGATAAAAGTGTAGACCATCTAACTCAACAAAACAAAAATGTAGTCCCCCAACAAATAATGAAAACAATTTAATATTAATACCTACCATGTCCTGTAAGGCTTCCTCGGTAGCAAGAGATCCGGTGTTTTAACTTGAAAAAAATTAGAAACGAATATAATCATATACTGAAACATACCAATTTATTTTACAATTAATAAACCATCAAAACTTTTATAAGTAAATGAATTGCCAAACCAAGACATCTTTTTAATCCACCACTATGAGAATGCAGACCTTCGTCCAAAAGAGTCAAATTCAAGCCAACCTAAAGTCAAAATATTCTGCAAATGCCTTGAAAGTATAATATGATTTATGTACATGTATAATTATAGACTATTCGAGTTATCGAACTAATTGCATATTGGAGCTTGTTGTTCTCTCATACAAATATTAGCTTTCTATCTTGGTCGGATCTTCAATCACTATATCTGCTAGAAAAAGAACCTAGCATAAAATATTCTCTTAACCATTGGTTACTTAGCATGCAGTAAATTTAAACATGCTGACAAGTGCACGTAAATTTGGAGAAAATTGGGATTGAGTTCAATCTAATAACCATGTTAATATGCTTAGGTGCATTTATGTTCTATGGCCATCGTTTTTTGTAGGTAAAATCAGAGCCAGGATAAATTTAGTAAGTGAATTAAAGATAGGGGGAATTAAAGTAGATAACACCATATTTAATCTTATTCCAACACTTTCTCATGATAACAATTCAAGTGATTTGGTTGGGTTTACTAATTCCCATATCTCTTAATACAAATTGAGTCAGAAGTAGGACCTGAAAAACCAACAAGAAGCTGTAATAAGAAAGCGATGGGTATGTTATATAAGCATAGAGATTTTTTCCTTGACAATAAGGATGAAAATAATTATTAAAGAAATATTAGTATTTTGTACAAACCTTATAATGGCCCGAATTTCCATACCCTTTGAGTCGACTAATTTCACCACATGTCCAACCCAAATTGCACAGCAATACAAATCATTAGTAAAAAGAAGTTAAAGGATGAAGAATAGAAAGAAAGAAAAGTTAGAATAGAAGTAAACGAAGAACACAAATTTCACAG
Organism: Allium sativum; assembly: GCA_030737875.1. Taxonomy (NCBI): domain Eukaryota; kingdom Viridiplantae; phylum Streptophyta; class Magnoliopsida; order Asparagales; family Amaryllidaceae; genus Allium; species Allium sativum. The sequence goes on from CM060912.1 coordinate 171,926,390, forward strand.
CGGAATGAATAAAATATATTAAATAACAGAACTTTTTTAGTAGAACGGATATGTTAAATAACTTTTGAAATACAAATCAGTAGTGTATATACATACCATCATCCGAGCACAACAGTTATTCCTAGAACAGGTATAAACACCTATTTCCAGATACAACATAGCACATAGCGGAAAATACGATAGTCTATAGCTAACTGATGAAGCCTCCTAGTCCATGCTTGTAACACCCCGTAATTCTGTTAATATTAATATTTACAAATTAAAGAATAACTAATCTCAAACGTGAGAATTGTGGGAAACGGGTTGCGCCGTTGTGTTCGTCTCAGAATTCTAGTGGAGATAGAGTCCGAGTTTGCGGGAAACGAGTACCGGATGAAAACGTTATGGACGAACGAAGTTTGGTGGCAAAGAAAGAAAAAAAATTGCACTGGCGCACTTGGGAAGTGCGCCAGTACATATTTACACTGGCGCACCTGCCAAGTGCGCCCAGGCCGAGGCTGGATCCTGCACAGCTTTCTGGTTCAGGCTGACCCATGTTGTTGAGTCCATTCTAACTCCTTGCTGAGTCATTAGGGCTGACTCATCACCCTATCATAATTAAATGGTTTTGATTAACCCTAAGAACATCCGACGGCTTAAATTAATTTATAACTCTATAAAAAGACCCCTATACACAAACCCTAAATCAGAAAATAAACAAAGATCATGGCCGTCATGCTGATATTTTGAGACCTAGAGCAGCCGCCATCAAATTAAAGATAAAGAACAGCAACCAAATCAGAACTACCCAACCCTAACAGTGATTCTTCATCAAAAGAGCGCTAATTCAACTATCTTTCTTCTATAATTGTGAGTATGATAGTCTTAACAAGATTATTATCATTTTAATTAGGTTAAGTCATGAATGGATTTTGAGTAGATGATGTGAATTGACATATGCTATCATGTATGTTATTAATCCTATGCTATGTGGTGATGATATACTATATGTTGTAAATCATGCTATGTATGTTGAAAGTTTCTATGCTAGGTTGTGATGAATCATACATGTTAGAAAGCCATCTATGCTAGTTAGTTCATATTAATTAAATCTTCATGTTTGGGCTATGTTGATCTATATGACAAGTTACATATACAAGTTAAATTGATTAGAAAAGTTATGAACGTATGCCATGACGTCTATTATGACATCTAGAATTATGCTATGACATATGTGATATCCTATGCTAGTTCACACCATCATTTTGTTGCCTATAAACCCATATGCAATTTATGTATAGATTTGGGCTATTATCATATCATGTGAATTGTGACATTTAACAAGTTGACACCTTTTGATCCTTAACATGCGTAGTTTATGCAAGTTTCACCCCTATTATGATTAGATTTATTTTTATTGTCTATATGTTGTGGTAATTTGTCCTTGTGCTATGCGTTAGACTATTCAAGTCTAGCCTATATTATGCGTTGAATAAGCGAACGTATAAACGTAGGGTAGGGGAAATATTAAAGATTTAATAAGATGTTGGGGTGCAATTGATATGATTTTGCATACCATAAGTGGATGACCATAATTGAGTCAATTATGGGCATCAATAAAAGTGGACTTAATTAATAATTTGATAGGGAATTATTAAAACTGGGGTAAAAGATTGAAAGTTGTCAATCAATGCTTAGGACACGAGGTTGGACTCGTTTGTGACGTAAACCTGCCCGGAACCGCCCGGCAAATCCAGTGGTCACAAATGTCAGCCCAATGTGACAGGTCCTAGGCCTAAACTAAAGCATAACAGTTGTAAAGACACGAGGTTAGACTCTTTTATGGTGTAAGACTGCCCGGACCCGCCCGACAAATCCAGCTTCCATAAATGCCAGTCTAATGTGAGAGGTCTTTACGAGGTTATGGCCTGAATGAATTAAGAAATACTTAACCAGATAAAACATGTAAAGTGGAACATGGGGGTTAAGTGGGTGCCTTGGGTGGCATGAGGAATCTAGTGGGTGCCCTTAGTGGCAGGTGAAATACGATTTGTAAGACCTAACCAAACACACATGTAAATGAACATGACTAAGGGGGTTAAGTGGGATATATTAATGACAAGCTTAGGTGGGTAGCTTGTGGGGGCCCATTTCAACCAGTATCCCAAACGTATCTTTGTGGGCTCGACCCAATTCGAGGACGGGACACGCATACTGGGCTTGACTATAAGAGGCCAAAACGGGGAGCGGTGGCAACACAAGTCCAACGGGTTTCATATGCGTGTGTGGACCCGGGCTGGTAGGTAAGACGTTGTTGCATCGTGTAGGTATAAGCCGTGCATTCTCAGTTGTATCGGGTTGCCACTTTAGGGGAGTGATACACCCCACTGTGGGGCCAGCACGGGTATCTACGAGTAGGGAGCCGATCGAAAGTGGGTAGTGGGGTACACCTAGTGGAGATAGGGGCAGACGGCACCTATGTAGTCAGCTAGGAGTACACGAAGTTACTTATAAAATTTCTAAGAGGGTAGTGGTGTACGCCTAGTGGAGATAGGGGCAGACGGCACCTATGTAGTCAACTAGGGGTACGTAAGGCTATTTATATTGTTTCTGTGTGAAGCAAGTGGGATCAACCTTTAGGGCGACTGGTGCGGTGCAGTGTAGTAATGTGCGGTGCAGTGTAGTAATGTGCGGTGCAGTGTAGTAATGTGCGGTGCAGTATAGTAATTATTCGTTAGTAATTAGGTATGCCTTTACCGTTATCTTTAACGTTATCTTAAACTCTATCTTTATCTTCCAAATAGTTTATAGACATTTACTTGTCTTCCAGCTTATGCCTTAGTCTAGTTATTTTGATAATAGTATTGTTAGAATTATCATACTCGCCAGACTTTATGTCTGACCCCCTCCATTTCTATCCTTTTCCCCCTCCAGGTCCTCAGGTTGGACCCAGCTCTAGTGGAGTTTGATTGGATTGCTTCATCTCTTTGGAAAGTTTGGACCCTTGAAGTAAAGTCCATCTTGTTATCTTCTTTAATGGCTATTTGTGTAATGGGATTATGTATTTTGTTTTTATGAAGATGGATAATGTACTTGACTCTGATTAATGGTTTTGTGATGTAATAAACATGTTTCCGCTGCAATAAAATGAAGCTTTAGTTTTCAAGTACTACTTATTATCTGTCTTGTTGTAATTTTTCTGTTCTATATTCACTTATAACCTCCATGGAAGTTAATGCATTCCCTTTGTGAGTGACATTAATGGACTTGGGGTGTTACACGTGGTATCAGAGCTTAAGGTTACAAGAACAGATAAAAATACTTTAGAAAAATAGTTATTTTTGAAAGAAGTGTTTTCAAAAACATGTTTTAAGGAGAAATTTAAAGAGGAAGTTTTTATGAAAAACATAATCCCCAAATAGCCATATATCTTTGTCTTTCGAATTCTCCATTTCAAATCTTTCCTTTTTCATTTCAGCATGGCTGAAGATCTTAACCTACCTGACGGTGTAACGATACCAGGATGGTATAGGAGGCTGTTGGAGGCTAGGGCCGCTGCAGGTCCATCCAATGTTCCTCCACCACCAGTTGCACCCGTTCCTCCTCCTTCTCCTCGCGTAGATACTTTTGCAAAGACGTGCAAGGAATTCAAGGCTATGGGTGGAAAACCTTTTCAAGGTTCAGAAACATTTGTGGAAGCTAGAGATTGGCTTAAGGAAGTGGAAGAATTGCTAGAAATCTTTGAAGTGGAAGAAGGGAGGAGGGTTAGATTAACAGCTTGGTTAATGAAGGGAGAGGCCTCGTTCTGGTGGGAGGTCACCAATGGGGAGCGTCCTGTTGACTCTTGGGCGGATTTCAAACGTAGGTTCGAGGCGAAGTTTCTCTCGAGGGCGGAAGAAAATCTATATATGGAAAGGTTCTTGACATTGAAGCAAGGAAACTCATCAGTGAAAGAATATGTCAATAAATTTAATCAGTTAGCAAGGTTTGGCTTGGACTTAGTAAACACGCCGGAGATGAAGGCTCTAAGGTTCGTGAATGGCTTGAATGAACCATTGCAAGGATTGGCTATGACCCACGTCCCGATGGGGGCCACTTTTGAGAAGTTAGTAGAAATGGCGCTCATGCATGAGGAGAAAAGCGCTAAAGCTGATAAGGCACCCGAGAAGAAAGGGGATCAAAATAAGGGTGGCAAAGGCAACAATGCTAAGGGAAGAAGAAATGCTTTAACTGTGGGACACCAGGCCATCTCAGCAAGGATTGCCAAAAGAAAAAGAAGACTGGCTGTTTTCACTACGGTGAAGCAGGACATCTAGTGAAGGACTGCCCAAAGAAGGGGTAGAGGACAGGGACTACCTCGGGAGGACATGTGCAGGCTCTTATAGCACCAGGGCAGGCAAGGGGACAAGTTCAGGCTCTCGCGGTCCCACCGCTGCAAGAACGAGGTAGAACCATTTCTGTTGAAAGCTAAGTTTTTCCGTTTGACCATCCTGTCCATACCTTAATCGATTCGGGCGCATCGCATTCGTTTATCTCTACATCATTAGTTGAAACACTGCACCTAGATACTAGTATTGTTACTGATCCCTTAGTAGTCTCAAATCCTATTGATGGTTCGGCTCATCTTTCTATGATTTGTCGGGATTTGAGAGTGTTTATCTTGGGCGTTGAGTTTGAATGCAACGCCTTTGTCCTTGGTTTCACGGGATGTAGTTTGATTCTAGGGGTGGATTGGCTAGCCAAGCGGGGTGCCATCCTAAACTGTGAAAGGAGGGTAGTTAGACTATTGATTCGTTGTAGAAAAACCCTCATATTTCTTGCGACCCTAGTGGTTCAGTGATACTTAGCTGCCTAGAATCTTCTGACGCATCTAACGATGATTAGGAACCTGTTTGTGTGGTTCGTGAGTATGGAGACGTCGTTGATATAGCGCAGGATTTACCCATATGCGCGGAATAAGTTTTCGTATGTGCTTAATAGATTAAGCAAAGCCCGTTATGTAATTAGCGGTAGTTTTGGAGCAAGACTGGCAAGGACGGCCAGAGTCGGTCAAGTGCTCAATTGATTGACCATCTTACTAGTATCATCTCACGTAGGTCGTCTGAATTCAAAGGAGGTATCCCTTGGGTGTTTGTCTGATACTGGTTTAGGCCTTTGGGGATTGCACTTGGGGGATGTCGAATTCGACTAGGATGGTCTGCGTGAGAGATGGATAGTTGTGACGATTTTACATGGGATAATATCCTGGTTTTCTCTAGAAGCAGAGAAGAGCATGCCCTATGTATTAGGGAAAGCTTTGGGACCCTACAAGTGCACTAGCTTAAAGCTAAGTTCTCCAAGATACTATTTTTGGAAGTGAGGAATTTAGGGCAAGTGGTCTCTAGGGAAGGGAGATATGTTAAGGTGGATGGAGTTCTTAGCATCCTACGACTTCGAGATAGCATATACCCCTGGCAAGGGTAACGTGGTGGCGGATGCCTTAAGTAGAAAAAGGTTATCCTTAAGTCCTTTGTTTGTTGAGCGGCGAAGCTTAGAATTCATTTCGATGGTTGACTTTAGACCTTCCGTTGACTTCGTACCCGGTTTGCTAGCATCCTTGGAGGTCAGACCTACGCTTTTGGGACGGATTGGCGAGGCATAGCGAGACGACCCGCAGTTGGTTGAGTTAGTAGAAAATCTCAAAGGAGGGGAGTCATCAAGCCATCTCCGTAGGTATACCCTAGATGATAAGGGTTGGTTACGTAGGGACGATAGACTTTGTGTACCAAAAGACGATGACCTAAGGAAGACCATTCTTAATGATGCACATCGTTCGAAGATGATCATTTATCCCGGCGGGGACAAGATGTACATAGACATGAGACGAGTTTACTTTTGGGCCGGTATGAAGAGGGACGTAGCCGAGTATGTCGCTAGATGCTTGGTGTGCCAACAAGTTAAAGCGGAGCAAAAGAAACCCGGTGGGTTGCTTCACCCATTGGAGGTTCCACTATGGAAGTGGGAAAGCGTCTCGATGGACTTTATTGATGGATTACCGAGATCGAGAAAGGGTAAGACGGGGATTTGGGTTATAGTAGATAGACTTACTAAGAGCGCCCATTTCATTCCCGTAAAGAGTTTGAGGACTTCTCCATGGTTAGCTTCTGTATGCGTCCGAGAAATAGTTCGTTTGCACGGTGGTCCTTCTAGCATAGTGGGCGACCGCGATCCTATTTTCACTAGCGAATTTTGGAGAAGCTTACAAGAGGCGGTAGGGACTCAGTTATGTTTGAGCACCGCATATCATCCTCAGACGGACGGCCAGACCGAGAGGGTGAATCGCATTCTAGAGGATCTTTTGAGGCTATGTATCCTAGACTTTGGGGGTATATGGGAAGAGCATCTTCCACTGGTGGAGTTCGCATATAATAACAGCTTTCAGTCTAGCATTGGTATGGCACCATTCGAAGCTCTTTATGGACGGCCGTGTCGTTCGCCTACATGTTGGTGGGAATCTACCGATAATATCTTACTTGGGCCCGATATGATTAGAGAGACTTCGGAGAAGATCGACTTGATTCGGAGGAGGATGAAAGTAGCACAAGATAGGCAGAAATCATATGCGGATAAGAGAAGGACGGATCTTGAATTTGAGGTTGGGGACATGGTCTTTGTCAAAGTGTCTCCATTACGAAACGTTGTTCGCTTTGGGTCCGTTGGGAAGTTAGGACCAAGGTTCGTAGGACCGTTTCCTATTAAGGAAAGGATTGGACAGATGGCGTATAGAGTGGAGTTGCCCGAGTGACTTAGTGGTGTACACGACGTATTCCATGTGTCACATTTGAGGAAGTGCTTGCACGAGACCACGGAAGTGGTAAAGCCGAGCTTGCTTAGAGAGGTGGAGATCGAGCGTGATGCGACGATTCGACGAGCTCCTACGAGCATTCTTGGGTCAGAGATTAAGAAGCAGAGAAATCGAGAGGTCAGACTGGTCAAAGTACAATGGGGAGATGATGAGAGCAACGCTACTTGGGAGACAGAAGAGAAGATGCGTTCACGATACCCTTTCCTTTTCGAGGGTATGTCCTTTAATTTCTCCTTTATTGCTTATCTTGTACTTATCTTACCTTTAGAGTATCCTCTCGTTAGTATTCTTGACCTTTAGATAGGATAATCCTATGGTTGAAACATGTGTTTAAGACATGTTATGTATGATGAATGCAAAGTGGATGCAAGTGTTTGCTAGTGGTTGCTCGTGGACGCATACACACACACTATTAGGCACTAGATCGGCTCAGTCACTTCATACTGCATATTTCATATAAATGGTTGTATTTAGTAGAATGGATGTATAATGGTTGTGCTATCATATGGATACTGCATTTTGGTGAATGGTTGTGCACGCATGTAGAAATAATATGTAGCATTAGGGAACTTTTGCATACATAATGGACGCATGGCACTATCGTGGTTTGCATTAAAGGAGGTCAACTGAATCAGTGGACCGCCTGATTTTGCATTAGATATAGACATATACACACACTGTGCATTTAAACATAAAAGCATTAGAAGTCTATAAGGACAATGGATGCCTGTGTTTGATGGTTGAGTAGATGGTTGTTTGGATATTAGGATATACATTCTTCTTAACATGAAGATTTCGGGGACGAAATCCTTTAAGGAAGGGAGAATGTAACACCCCGTAATTCTGTTAATATTAATATTTACAAATTAAAGAATAACTAATATCAAACGTGAGAATTGTGGGAAACGGGTTGTGACATTGTGTTCATCTCGGAATTCTAGTGGAGATAGAGTCCGAGTTTGCGGGAAACGAGTACCGGATGAAAAGGTTATGGACGAACGAAGTTTGGTGGCAAAGAAAGAAAAAAAATTGCACTGGCACACTTGGGAAGTGCGCCAGTACATATTTACACTGGCGCACCTGCCAAGTGCGCCCAGGCCGAGGCTGGAGCTTGCACAGCTTTCTGGTTCAGGCTGACCCGTGTTGTTGAGTCTATTCTGACTCCTTGCTGAGTCATTAGGGCTGACTCATCACCCTATCATAATTAAATGGTTTTGATTAACCCTAAGAACATCCGACGGCTTAAATTAATTTATAACTCTATAAAAAGACCCCTATACACAAACCCTAAATCAGAAAATAAACAAAGGTCATGGCCGTCATGCTGATATTTTGAGACCTAAAGCAGCCGCCATCAAATTAAAGATAAAGAACAGCAACCAAATCAGAACTACCCAACCCTAACAGTGATTCTTCATCAAAAGAGCGCTAATTCAACTATCTTTCTTCTATAATTGTGAGTATGATAGTCTTAACAAGATTATTATCATTTTAATTAGGTTAAGTCATGAATGGATTGTGAGTAGATGATGTGAATTGACATATGCTATCTTGTATGTTATTAATCCTATGCTATGTGGTGATGATATACTATATGTTGTAAATCATGCTATGTATGTTGAAAGTTTCTATGCTAAGTTGTGATGAATCATACATGTTAGAAAGCCATCTATGCTAGTTAGTTCATAATAATTAAATCATCATGTTTGGGCTATGTTGATCTATATGACAAGTTACATATGCAAGTTAAATTGATTAGAAAAGTTATGAACATATGTCATGACATCTATTATGACATCTAGAATTATTCTATGACATATGTGATATCCTATGCTAGTTCACACCATCATTATGTTGCCTATAAACCCCATATACAAGTTATGTATAGATTTGGGCTATGATCATATCATGTGAATTGTGACATTTAACAAGTTGACACCTTTTGATCCTTAACCTGCGTAGTTTATGCAAGTTTCACTCCTATTATGATTAGATTTATTTTTATTGTCTATATGTTGTTGTAATTTGTCCTTGTGCTATGCGTTAGACTATTCAAGTCTAGCCTATATTATGCGTTGAATAAGCGAACGTATAAACGTGGGGTTGGGGTAATATTTAGGATTTAATAAGATGTTGGGGTACAATTGATATGATTATGCATACCATAAGTGGATGACCATAATTGAGTCAATTATGGGCATCAATAAAAGTGGACTTAATTAATAATTTGATAGGGAATTATTAAACTGGGGTAAAAGATTGAAAGTTGTCAATCAATGCTTAGGACACGAGGTTGGACTCGTTTGTGATGTAAACTTGCCTGGAACCGCCCGGCAAATTCAGTGGTCACAAATGTCAGCCCAATGTGAGAGGTCCTAGGCCTAAACTAAAGCATAACAGTTGTAAAGACATGAGGTTAGACTCTTTTATGGTGTAAGACTGCCCGGACCCGCCCGGCAAATCCAGCTGCCATAAATGTCAGTCTAATGTGAGAGGTCTTTACGAGGTTATGGCCTGAATGAATTAAGAAATACTTAATCAGATAAAACATGTAAAGTGGGACAAGGGGGTTAAGTGGGTGCCTTGGGTGGCAAGAGGAATCTAGTGGGTGCCCTTAGTGGCAGGTGAAATACGATTAGTAAGACTTAACCAAACACACATGTAAATGAACATGACTAATGGGGTTAAGTGGGATATATTAATGACAAGCTTAGGTGGGTAGCTTGTGGAGGCCCATTTCAACCAGTATCCCAAACGTATCTTTATGGGCTCGACCCAAGTCGAGGACGGGACACGCATACTCGGCTTGACTATAAGAGGCCAAAACGGGGAGCGGTGGCAATGCAAGTCCAACGGGTTTCATATGCGTGTGTGGACCCGGGCTGGTAGGTAAGACGTTGTTGCATCGTGTAGGTATAAGCCGTGCATTCTCAGTTGTATCGGGTTGCAACTTTAGGGGAGTGATACACCCCACTGTGGGGCCAGCACGGGTATCTACGAGTAGGGAGCCGATCGAAAGTGGGTAGTGGGGTACACCTAGTGGAGATAGGGGAAGACGACACCTATTTAGTCAGCTAGGAGTACACGAAGAAATTTCTAAGAGGGTAGTGGTGTACGCCTAGTGGAGATAGGGGCAGACGGCACCTATGTAGTCAACTAGGGGTACGTAAGGCTATTTATATTGTTTCTGTGTGAAGCAAGTGGGATCAACCTTTAGGGTGACTGGTGTGGTGCAGTGTAGTAATGTGCGGTGCAGTGTAGTAATGTGCGGTGCATTGTAGTAATGTGCGGTGCAGTATAGTAATTATTCGTTAGTAATTAGGTATGCCTTTGCCGTTATCTTTAACGTTATCTTAAACGTTATCTTTATCTTCCAAATAGTTCATGGACATTTACTTGTCTTCCAGCTTATGCCTTAGTCTAGTTATTTTGATAATAGTATTGTTAGAATTATCATACTCGCCAGACTTTATGTCTGACCCCCGCCATTTCTATCCTTTTCCCCCTTCAGGTCCTCAGGTTGGACCCAGCTCTAGTGGAGTTTGATTGGATTGCATCATATCTTTGGAAAGTTTGGACCCTTGAAGTAAAGTCCAGCTTGTTATCTTCTTTAATGGCTATTTGTGTAATGGGATTATGTATTTTGTTTTTATGAAGATGGATAATGTACTTGACTCTGATTAATGGTTTTGTGATGTAATAAACATGTTTCCACTGCAATAAAATGAAGCTTTAGTTTTCAAGTACTACTTATTATCTGTCTTGTTGTAATTTTTCTGTTCTATATTCACTTATAACCTCCATGGAAGATAATGCATTCCCTTTGTGAGTGACATCAATGGACTTGGGGTGTTACAACGCTCCTCCAAGTAGATCGGTAAAATCCTGACTACTTGACTGCCTGTACAAATTTGGGCATCTAAGAGTTTAGGGTAAAACAAAACAAAATAAAATTTGGGTCCATCATGGGACTGTTGTGAGTAAACTCCAACCATTAGTTTAAGTTTCAAAAATCCTTTCAAAAGAAATGATAATTATAAGACCGATCCACACATAAACACGGATGATTTTTACCTTACGATAACCCAAAAAAAATTTGATATCAAAACCGATAATATTATAATAGTGTCTAAATCAAATAGATAGCAATCTAGCGGAACGCTTGCATCTCACGCTCCATATATAATATTAAATCAAAAGATGTGGGGCTCTTATTGGAGACTGGATTCCAACTATGACAAGGTATGGAACCACCTTCCGATGAGTGTACTCTAGAGGGGATACACTGGGGTTCAATAATAACATCTTGCAACCCGGCCACACATGGTTGGCCACTTATTTAACTTAAGTGTACCAAGCATACTATCACCAACAGTTGTGATCAGCAACCGTTACCGAAAGCTTACAGTATTGAACAGAACAAGAAGCAAATGAAATTTATATAGATCAGGTGATAATACCCCTAATGGGAATGACCCACTTAGCCATTCTGCTTTCCTAATTTCTTTCATTTCCCGGTTGATGAGGCTTGAGGTCACGATTATCCTTTAGAACATCTTGCCACCATTTACTTTGAATGTCACGTCGTCGGAAATTCTTCCATATACGTTGTCCTAGGACTGGACAAACCGAAGGCACCATTCTATTAATCTATCTCGGGCAATTTCTACATAAGATTAATAAAACAACCCTTGCATTTTACTCCTTCAATTGTCTTCAGCATAAGTTGATTCATAATGCTTATGCCAATACAGAGTGGTTTTTTAATATAAATCTGATCCCGGTCTCTCCGTATTGACAACAGGGGTATAAAATAAACTAAAACTTTGATAGCCGGTGATTTAACTATTAAAGGAACATCCATTTAATCAACGATCCTATTTCCAAATGGAATTTCTACCGATCAATCATCAAACAACCTTGTCCCTTTTAAATTAATTCTTATTAAATTATCCTTCCCAGTTTCCTATATCTTCCCAGATATTTCCCAAAAACTCGTTTATCTCCACGGCCTTGGAAAAAATTTCCATAAATTACAAATTATCCATTTTCCATTTGCCAGAACATATCTCTTATTAGGTTGGGAAACATTTCAATATATTCATGGATTCTTATTTTCTATATTTAGAATATATATGTTATTAGCATTGGAAAATATTTTCAATATTCATTGCTTAACTTCTCATTAATCAAATCACTTCATTCTCTATGCTTAAAAAATATCTTCGATTTTTATTTAGAAATGTTTCCAAACCCCTTTTATTGGATTAAATTGATGCTATATAAAACATCGTTATTATAATTCAAACCATTAATCATTCATTAACTAACTGCATTACTAACCAATCTTTCACTACCGAACCTTAACCATCCCTCAGTCAATCATCAAGTCAATCAAGTTAGGGTATAATTACCTTTCAGACCTTAACTGATCAACATTCTCAACTTCGAAACAGTCAAGTTCACTCCTTCAAATCTTTAGCAGCCATTGCTCACGAAGCTCTCAGATTCAGTTTAAGAATCCACTTGCTTTATGGAAAACATTGATTTTAACGGTACAGTTATAATCCCTACCTTCAAAATACTTAAAAAAATATAACGTTAATTTATTAATTTGAATAAATGACAAAAAATTGAATAATTAAATATTGATTAAACTAAAAGTAAAAAAGTATTTCCCTGAATTCGATATAATCGAATTTCAACAAATAACTCCATGCTGAATATTCTATATTTGACTAACATTCCGAATTTCGGAATATTTTTACTATTTCAGGTTTACTCAAATTCCACTTTAAAAATATTCCATTTGCAAAATATTTTCTTTCAAATCGTTATTCACTTTCGACTATGAATATTATTCCTTAATAGGAATCTAGACTTGTTTATCAAGTCAACTCGATTTTTATTTGAAATATCATTTCAGATTTAAATCGAGTTACTTTATAAACCCGCATCATTTTTATAAATTGTCATTTATAAAACGGCTACTAACACCATTTTATTTATTAAACCAATTCAATTTTTCTTTAAAACATATTAACGAGCTATACACTTACTACTTCTAAAATCGACTTCGTTTTATTTCTATAATTCGCCTCTCGTTTTAAAATTCTTGTTTAAAATAAGGTTAAATTATCTCAAAACATATAATTTTATTCACGTAGCCTTAACGTTGATATAATAGTTTCTTAACATATTACATTTAAATTATAGATTCACCCTAGCTTGAGTATAAATATTTTTCTAAAATAAATCATTTTCATGAGATTCAACATAGTCGAATTTAAAATATAAATCACTGGGATTTTTCTCATCTTATTTTATATTCCAAACTTTGGAATAAAGTTTGTCATTTCTTTCGAACACGATCTCCCATTTCTTATTCAAATTCCCATTCGAATTCATTTTTCTGAACTTCTATACATTCCATAATTCTCAAATCAAATATGTTTGATTTTATACTTGCAAATAATATCTCAAATCCAAATTTCATTTTATAACTTCTATTTAGAATTTTCCATAGAATTCTCATTTTTATCCCGAACACTTATAATCTTGTTTATATTTTCTTTATAATTTTTAAATTAAAAATCTCATTTCAAATATCAATTTCAAAACCAATTTACAAATTCACTTGAATATACATTTCAATTTATCCAATGATAAATCATTCACTTAATTTATAAACTTGTTTATAATTCACCACTTGTTTTATCCATTTAAAACAAGTTCTTATTTCAAGTTAATTCGAAATTAAATTCCTATTTTGGAAATAAAATCCCCTTTTTAAATCTCCACTTTATTTGCTACATTCAAAATATTTTTCGGTATTTAAATACCAAAATTCTAAGGCCAGGGTGTTTCAAACACAACATAATCAATCGCTGATTATATATATATATATATATATATATATATATATATATCACATCATACACCATAATCAAGGAAAAACAGTAATATAAATATTGAGGAATCCAGTAGGATCCCTCCAACCTGTTTCCCTGCATCCACAGATGTTAATCAACATCAATGATATTAATTTCTCATCAATATGAATATAAACAGAAATAATTATCGATCAACGATATATCTATATCAACCATTTCAACCAATTTTATCAACAATTCATCCAAACAACCATCACACAATATACAATTACTATAAATAAATTTAAAACTCGTTTATATAAAAGTATAAACGAGCCAGAGTTAGCGAGTTTACTCACCTTGGGTCGCAGTTGATGGTTCTGCTATTATTTTATTTAAAATCAAATGAACGTTTGACTTTATCACGAAATTCCAGGAGCTTTATCCTTAGCGAAATCGATTTCAAAATATCGACCATATTGCTACGATTGCAACGTGAAGGGAGGTGCTCAATTCTGTATACGAATGAATAATATATAATGTTTGCAAATTTTTATTAAACTGAAATAATTAAATAGTCTAAAAATGGTCATTAGAGTCTAATTACGGTTTAAAATAATTACCCCACTATAAACAAATCAACCGTTAACTCTTCTTCTCCAACTTAACATTCGAGCTCCTGTATTTTCCCCAGTCGGATTTCTGTCCAACTGCTTGTAGCAATTCAACATAGCCAAAACACTAATAACCTCCTCCCATTCATTAATGTTGCAAATAAATTGATGTATCAAAAGTTTCATTAACCCATCATCGTTTCTTTCCCAGTTTAAATGTCGTACCAAAAAAAACTCCATCGATTTCTATTTTCAAGTGCCGCACACCCTTTCTTTGATCATCAGCACCATTCAGCACCACAAGAACTCGATCAGATATTTCTGCTCTAACCTCCTACCCAAGCCGCGCCATTACCTTCTGGTCTCATCTCCTATCGACACCCACAGCTCCCTTAATCAATCCGAAACCGCAATGGCTTCTTGAGCTCGTAACGGCCAGCCATGGTGACATAATTACCCGTGCATCCGGCTACACACAGGTCCCGCCTAGACGAGCATATTTTTTTCAAAGATCATGACCAAATTCGGACAGAAGGAGGAGATCGAAACGGTTGTTTTGGTTGTAAGGCAGCAGCCCTTTATTTCATTGATTCGTATAAGGCAATGATAGGAACGAATATGAGAAACAATAAGGTGCAATGCCTGTTTTCTTGGTCTTCGTCTGCTTATTCGAAGAAAATGAACACGAGCTATGTTGCCGGGTTTATATTCTTTATGTGAGGAGAATACAAAGTATTTTATAGCGAAGAGGCTTGAGGCGCATAGAATATAATACCTTGAGGAACATGGTTTTCAGTTGGCTTGGCACGCATGGATGATAAGCGTGGAGAGCACGCTGTTATGAAAGTTTGGATAACACGGTTTTGAATTGCTTACTCAATAAGGTGGAAAATATATTTACTAGAGGTTTATGCGGTACCCATTATAAAGAATTTCATTTATTTATAACCACTACGGACAAAAATAAAAATATAATCGTGACAAGCAATGTGCCATGATTCTGGAAATATAATAAAATAGACAAGTTAGCTTATTTTGTGAAGTTCCAAAAATATCGATATAGGGTGCAAATTACATTAAACAAAAAGTTGGTTATATTCCAAATTAAAAAATTTAGTTAAATTCTATAAATTAAATTAACAATACGTCATTCAAAATCTTCTCCAAATTTGAAATCCATATTTTTGAAATAAATCGTTAGAATATTAATAAATTCAAAAACAACCTAATTTGATAATAATAAATCTATATTATCATATATGTCCAAATAGGACATCATACAGTTCCAAAGTAACATATTTTGAATTTATAACATGATATTTCAAAGTAAAACAACGGTCAGATTATTTAAAGTCAATTTATTATATATAAATGATCGTTATAGTTTATAAACGATTTCATAGCGACTATTTAAAAATTTGATTTGGGCATAACTCATAATCTACAAGACGAAATCCTGATTTTTCTCTTTCATTAACAAAATATAAGCAAATAGATCCAAGCGTTTCTTGTTTCAAAGAAATCCGACTTATATTGGATCCTATATATTCAATTAAAGTTGAAAACATAATATTACGAACTACCGCGACGTTACACGCTCGTTTTAAATTAAATTATACGTTCAAACTTCATTTTTAATAAATAAATTCCATATAGAAATCATATATATCACTAATTCAATATTTAAAACCAATTTGAATGTTTTAAAATTAACGGCTAAAAACATGGGTCGTTACAAACCTACAAGAGCGTAGTTTTTCGACTTCATCAAAATATTAAACCAAAGCTAAAAATTACAAAATATATAATTTCATAGGATAGTCACATGGTAGTTTCTGGTGCACATATATATAACATAAAACCACTAAATACGGGTTAAAAGGAAGTGTTGTTTTGCAATTTTAATTACAGTAATAAGTGACATCATAATGAAAACTTATTGTTGTATAGAAGAAACATTAAGGTACTATAAGATTATTTAATCTTAATCCCATTTTTCATCAACAAATATTTTATTCGGTTGCTAACCTTTTCGGAGGGAGCGGTACGCTAACATTAGTCAAAAGGTTATGTCCGGTACAAAGTTCCCGATAACTTATCTTTTTCACCTATAATCAATGAATGAAATGTCAAAATCACTCGACTACTTTATTTGTAGGTGCAATGATTTATGTTTGACACGGATGGAAAAACAAAGCACAAAATCAAATAAAAATTAAATGGCTATATAAGTAAATTCAAACTATCAAACAAGTTGAGAGAAAAATCAATTTAAAAAGTTAAGGACATGTTTGTGCATTGCATTTTACCTTTTTACATAATAATCACCATCTGTGGCTGACTCGCAGCTCTAAACTAAATCTCTAAAACCATCATCTAACGCGAACAAGTAGCGACTTATATTTAAAATGAGTACTATTACCTATCTGAAGAATTTAATAACAGTCATGATGGTTGAAGTTAGAACCAAAGTTCAAGGATCCTTTTTTTTTATTAATTTAGACAATGTTTTCAGAACATGTAACAAATTTAGGCTTATTTCAAAACAAATTAAAAATATCACGTAATTTTGCCATGCTAGCGGCAATTTTGTAATTTGTATTATAGTATTTTGAATGTACTGGTAGATTTTATTATTTTTGGTAGAACTTGTATCGATGCACTTAAGAATGTAACAATGTGTTTTAATTTATCTGGTTGAAGCACATTGATAGTACCTAAGTGAATTTATTTTTGTTAGATTTGCATTGGCACTTTCATAGAATACTCAAATACAGATGGCGAATCAACGCCAACATGATTAAAATTGGTATATGTTGAACATATTATTAAATGGTTTAAGATGAATGTATGGCCTTACACTCTAAGATAGAAGTTTTCTCCTCTCTCAGACCTTTACTATGCTGGAATGAACCTCCAGTGGGATTATAACATACTTTAAACTATCTGATAGCGGAACTTACATGTAATTAACAAGCCATGTGTACTACTACGAGCAACATGATTCACTCTTCACTGTACCATTTTATAAATAATATGTCATTGGAATCTTATTTTCTACTGTTTAATATCAAAATGTAAGGCCACCGTATTACAACGCATGTCGTACAGGGTGATAACCAATAATATTAAATCATCGGATGATGATTCTTCAAACATTGAAGATCCGTACATACGGTGATTTGTTGTCAAATAGTGGTTTTAAACCAAGAGATAGATGGTACTATGAAGCACCACATTATATTTACTTTTAATCAAACGGACCGTTAGGAAGGTTTGCTTACTATGACTAGCTAAAATCAATTTCTCTGAAGCTAAATAAACCTGCACTTTCTTCGACCGTGCTTTCTTCCTTCCACTTCTGATGCGTCCTCTTTCTCCTCAGATATACCTTATCTTTTCTCTGATTCTACAGATTTTTTCAAATCCGATGTTCCCCTTCACATCCGATGCCCCTTATTTTTGCTTGCATTCGCATATACCATTTTTACCTCCGATTCTACAGATCATTCAAATTCGATGCTTCCCCATAGAATCGTCTATTTGCTGATTCTTCGAACAAACATCGATCCTAAGTTTCCTCTTACCTCCATCATGAATCGGCTATAGCACAACGTCCGAAGACCGTGGCTGACAACCGGGACTAGCCGTTACTAGAAAATTCTGTTATTGAAACTTGAAGGTACTGATTTGAATTTTTAATCATGAATCTTATTTCTGTATTAAAGTACTGAACACATGACTATCTTATTTCTTATGTTTGTATGGAAATTTAATTTCTGAATTCTTGTTTCAGTCATGATTTTCCTAAAATTTAAGAAAGTTTGGTTTTAGTCTCGAATTTTCTATGATTTAAAAAGTTTGCTAAGTATTTCGAACTTCTAAGATTTTAAAAAGTTTAGTTTCAGTTTCAATTTCAAGTTTAAAATATATTTTTAGTAAAATACATTATGAATTGTTGTATTTACTGAAATGAATACAATTTTATTTACTAAAACAAGCTAACTATTTTATTTTTAGGTAAAATTGAAGATTTAATTTAACGATATTTATTAAAATTAAATGTTTATATCACATATGGTAACAGATATACCTGATTGTTTCCTTAACAGAGTTAATATATTTAGTTGTAAAATTGGATCAAGTGCCTTTTTTTGAAATATACCAGTATAGTTGTAACGACCCGCATTCTACGCATAATAGGATCGTAGAACATTTCTTTCTTTCACATACGAAGTCGTATGGTCATGTAACTTTGGGAGGCGACCAGAGGGTCATTTCCCATATTCATGATTTTTGTCAATTTTTAAATGACCGTTTTATCCCTAGCTCGTCTTGTTTCGGCCAAAACTTTTGATTGGAAAGCATTTTTGACTTCAAACCACTTCCATTAGATTCGGATGATGGTTTACCGTTTTGTAGAGTGGTCACATTAGCCAAACGGACTCACCGTTTGGGAGATATGGCTGAAACAAGTTTCAGATGGTGAAAAAAAGCTTAATTGGGCTTAACCGGGTGATTAACAGCTAGGCCCAAAGGGGGATTTCGGGATTAAGAGTTTAAAAGAGCTGTTAGGGTTTAGAGAATACCTTTTTCTCATTTTTTAGCCGTCACACTTGGTATTAGAGCTCTAGGTTGCATAGTTAACATAGGGAAAGACACCAAGGGGAGATAATACGTATATGAGAGCGCGTATTTGTGATTATTTTGGTTTTCAAAAGCTATATATATATATATTATTAGTATAGCTAAGGATGAAGTCGCACTGCACTGACACCACAAAGAGGATGGTTAATCGTTTTCTCTATGCAGATTGAACGATGAGCCGATACGCAAGGGGTACTGGTAGAGGAGCCAATAATGGGAATGTTGCTGACATGAGGACGATTTTTACTGACCTCATGAGAGAGATTCTTGGAGATGTTCAGAGGGCAGCTCCCCATGCTGGTAATGGTGGTGATCCAATAGTGCAGGCGCCTAGGGCCGATTTCGCCAAGCTGAAAAAGGATTATACTAGTCTTGGTGGGAAGCCGTTCCACGGAATGGAATCGGCTACGGATGTTCAGGATTGGTTGGATAGCTACGAGCGTATCTTCGAGGACTTCAGTATCGAGGTGCGATGAAGAGAAGGCTAGCATCCCGTCAGCTGCAAGGACAGGCAATGAATTGGTGGAATGCTATAAAGGCAGCTACTCCCGAGGATCAGATTACTTGGGATCAGTTTAAGGCCCGATTCGGTGAGAAATTTATCCCAACTGCCCAGAAGTCAGAGTTGTTTAGGAAATTCCTGGAGCTCAAGAAGAATGGTAGAGTAGTCTTGGAGTACATTGCAGAATTCGATATTTTATCGAAGTATGGATTATCCCTCATTGACACTCCCGAGAAGAAGAATGAGAAGTTTATAACTGGCTTGGATTAGTACTTAGGGGAAAGGCTTATTAACCACATCGATGAGATGTTTGAATCGATTGTGGGAAAAGCATTGAGGTCAGAGAGTCTTTACCCTAAGTCGAAGACTGAAGTCGCATCTGCAGGGGAGCCAAAACCGCAAGCAAGTGGTAGAGGCAAGAATGGTTCTCAGAACAAGAGGAAGTAGAACCAGAATAAGGATGGCCAGAAGAAGAAGGAAGATGTTGAGTGCTTTAGCTGTGGCAAGAAGGGTCACTATGCTAGTAATTGTCGAGCGAAGCCGGCAGACAGGAAGTGCTTCAACTGTGGCCAAGTGGGACATCACAAGGACAAGTGTCCGCAACCCCCTAAAGAAAACAGGTGGTGAAAGCATATGCTCTTAATGCTATTCCTTCTTCGTCGAATGCCCAAACTGTGGCGGAGAAGGGAAAGAATGTCGATATCTAAGGTATGCTTTCTGTTTATGATGTTCTTGTTCAAGTATTGTTTGATACTAGAGCTTCCAGTTCTTTCATATCTAGTGACCAGGTAGATAGTTGGGATTGGAGCCCGAGATTGTCGATAGACCTTTAGTAGTGACGAACCCGATTGGTGGTTCGACTAACCTTAGCATGATTAGTCGTAATGTGGTCTTATCGAGTCATGGATGTATGTTTGTTTGTGATTGCTTTGTTTTGGGATTTACTGGGTTTGGCATTATTTTGTGAGTCGATTGGCTCCAAAGATATGGGGTGGTGGTAGACTACGAGGGCTTTTTGGTGACAGCTAGAGCAGATGATGGGAGGAGGATAGTGTTTGGTGGTCTACCTAGTGATGGGGTAATGGCTAGTTTTCTAAATTCCCTCGACATCCCGCATGGTGAGTTGTCAGGTTTGCCCATAGTTGGCCAGTATCCGGACGTCTTCGAAGAAGTGACCGGGCTTCCACCACACCGAGAGATTGAGTTCCGTATTGATTTAGTGAAAGATGCCAGACCTATAGTGATGCCACTTCGTCGTATGGCACCAAGGGAGCAGCGAGAGCTCGGGGTGCAAGTCAGCGATCTTTTGAAGAAGGGATTTATCAGAAGGAGTGTTTCTGAATGGGGAGCACCAGTTGTGTTTGCTACCAAGGCCGATGGTTTCCTTTGATTGTGTGTAGACTACCGCGAGTTGAATAAGGTGACGAGGAAAAACAAGTATACTCTACCGCGGATAGATGATTTATTTGATCATTTGAGTGGCGCGAGAGTATTCTCTCAGTTGGATCTCGCTACAGGTTTTCATCAGCTTAGAGTGGAAGCTGAGAGTATAGATAAAACGGCATTTCGGACGCCGTATGGATTTTATGAGTGGTTGGTCATGCCATTCGGGCTGACCAATTACCCCGGCATATTTTGTGGATCTTATGAATAGGGTATTCAGAGATCAGTTGAATAAGCTTGTCGTTGTGTTCGTGGATGATATTTTGGTCTACTCGAGGATAGAGGAAGAACACAAGGAACATTTGATGATAGTGATGGAGGTGTTGAGAAAACAACAATTGAAAGCAAAGTTTTCTAAGTGTCACTTCTAGAGAAGGGAAGTGAGATTCTTGGGCCATGTTGTTTCAGAGAATGGTATTGCCGTGGATCCTGCAAAGGTGGCTATTGTACAAGATTGGTCTACGCCCAAGAATGCAACAGACATACGAAGTTTCTTGGGATTAGCTGGATATTATCGTAAATTTATCTAAGACTTCTCCAAGACAGCAGCACCATTGACTCAGTTGACCAAGAAGAATCAAGCTTTCGTCTGGGACGAAAAGTGTGAAAATGCATTCAAGAGTCTAAAGGAAAAGTTGACATGTGCACCAGTGTTAGTCATTCCTAAGGGGAATGAAGAGATGACAGTGTATACGGATGCATGTGGTACAGGACTAGGTGCTGTATTGATGCAAGGAGGTAGGGTTGTAGCTTATGCAAGTCGGCAATTGAAACCGCACGAGAAAAGATACCCTACCCATGACTTGGAATTGGTAGCAATCGTGTTCGCATTGAAGATGTGGAGACATTATCTCTTGGTAGAAAGATTCGAGTTGTTTACTGATCATAAGTCACTAAAGTATCTTTTCTCTCAGAAGGATCTAAATCTCCAACAGCAAAGATGGTTAGAATTCTTAGCTTCCTATGATTTCAATATCGCATACACACTAGGAAAGAGCAATGCGGTAGCTGATGCATTGAGTAGAAGACATGCTAGTTTAGGGGGCTATGTTTCTAGAATGGAAGCAACTGGAGTACATCGCTGGGTATGATTTTAGACCAAAGTGCGAATTAGATCCAGAAATGTTAGCAAGTTTGACGATCAGACCCACTTTGATTGAGCGGATTGGTTCCAGTCAGAGGGACGATCCTAACCTATTAGAAATAATCTCAAAGTTAGAGATGGGAATCGACGGAGAGATGAACAAGTATGGGCTTGATCGAGATAGATGGCTTAGAAAGAATGGAAGACTTGTTGTGCCCAATGTCAATGGATTGAGAGATGAAGTGCTTAGAGAATGTCATCACTCAAAACTGACTATACATCCCGGTGGTAACAAGATGTACCGAGACATGAAGCAGACCTACTACTGGGAAGGGATGAAAAGAGATCCGTCATGTTGGTTAGAAACTGGTGAGAAGTTTGTGCTTGGACCAGATGTGATAAAAGAAACTTCAACTAAGATTAAAGTTGTCCAACAGCGAATGAAGGCTGCCCAAGATAGGCAGAAAAGTTATGCTGATAAGAGGAGGAGGGAATTAAAGTTCTTCATTGGCGACTTGGTGTTTGTCAAGATTTCTCCGTTGAAGAGGTGATACGATTTGGCAGGAGAGGCAAGTTAGCACCAAGATTTGTTGGTCCATTCCCAGTTCTTGATCAAATTGGGAATTTGGCATATAAAGTTGAGTTACTAGAGAAGATGGCAGGAGTTCAAAACGTATTTCATGTTTCCCAGTTAAGGAAGTTCATGCATGACCCAGATGTGGCTATTTCACCTGATCAGTTGGGTGATATCGAAGTTGAACCCGAGGCGGTTGGGAACCGCAAGCCTATGCGTATTGTTGGGAACGATACGAAGTAACTTCGAAGGAAAGCAGTGAATCTAGTCAAAGTTCAGTGGGGCGAGAATGAGAATGACTGTACTTGGGAGATAGAGGAGAGCATTAGGAAGACGTATCCAGAACTCTTTGCCTGGTAAGATTTCGGTTTCGATTTAGCCTTTCCGCTTGCTAGGATAGGCTTGTTTTGTTTGTTTTACATGTTTGATTGTTGTATATGGCTGATAGGCATGCGGGATCCTTTGTATGTTTTGGGTTAAGGAATTTCGGGGACGAAATTTCTTAAGGGGGGAGAGTGTAACGACCCGCATTCTACGCATAATAGGATCGTAGAATATTTATTTCTTTCACATACGAAGTCGTATGGTCATGTAACTTTGGGAGACGACTAGAGGGGTCATTTCCCATATTCATGATTTTTGTCGATTTTTAAATGACCGTTTTTCCCCTAGTTGATCTTGTTTCGGCCATAACTTTTGATTGGAAAGGAGTTTTTACCTGAAACCAGTTTCATTAGATCCGGATGATGGTTTACCTTTCCGTAGAGTGGTCATATTAGCCAAACGAACTCACCGTTTGGGAGATATGGCTGAAACAAGTTTCAGATGGTGAAAAACAGCTTAATTGGGCTTAACCGGGTGATTAACAGCTAGGCCCAAAGGGGGATTTCGGGATTAGGAGTTTAAAAGGGCTGTTAGGGTTTGGAGAATACCTTTTTCTCATTTTTCAGCCGTCACAATAGTCTTCAGGTGATATCAGTTTTGCATATTTGAAAAACTAACTAGTGTAGTCTCACTTACAATGCATGTACGAGATTTATTTCCGCCTCCATCAAGTAAGCTATTGTTTACATTGACGATTTATTTTATGATTACTGTTATTCAAAAACTTGTTGAATCAATTATCCTATATGAAATACCAAGTAATGTTTCATTGTCATCAACCAAGAATTATTAATGACTGTTTTATAGGTTATCATTATATTAAAACAAGTTAGTAGAAAGTAACAAGTTAATGGAGATTTACGAGGAATATAAGAATCTTAAGAAAAAACGGCTATTTGATGCAGAGGAATGGTGCAACAAGAGCGGTTCCGCTATTGATAACTTTCAGAATGTTGTCGATGAGTCAGTTGAATAGTGGAAGAATGAGAAACATATTACAAGCTGAGATTTAGACGATTGGATGAAGAATTACTTTGCACGACAAATACAATGAAAGTCAGAGGCTAAATCTTGAAGAGCGCCAAAAAACTGATGTTCTCTTCCGTGAGGTGCAAAGGCTGTCGGATAAGGTAAGCAGACTTTCATAATCTTTTGTTGCAGAAGAATGACCATGATAACAGCCTATAAGAATTCCCTTATACCACTCCTATACTGTTGCTGCGAAATACAAAAAAAATGTTGGTCAAACAAAAGAAAGAAAACGGATTCAACTGGCATTCGAAATGAATCCCAGTATGAAGAAACCTCCATTGTACCATGTGAAATTCGAACAAAGCAACTGAATTTATTATTCAAATTCTTCTGTAGTTTTAGATACAATTCTGGGAGTCTGTTAAGTTTTGAGTGACTTTCCAACAATAAATTGGTAAACAAAATTCAACCACTAATAAAAATGAGTTGCAAACCAGAGTGCTTCATTCAGATAAGTGAAGGGTTAAAGGAATACAAATAGGTACTACTTCTTCATGTATTTTTGATAGTGGTTTCATTTTCTTTGATTTGTACTAAAATTTTAATTTTAATTCTATTGTAATTTTTAGATGAAATTTTGGAAACCTATATTCAAAGGAATAAAGAAACATTGATGGTGTTATCGAATGTCCTAATTGGAAGCCCTCTAACATCAACTTTATTAGGACAGTAATTATTGCTTTTTTTATATTATGTATTAATAAAGTGCATAAGCTAAATCCTAAATATTACTTCTGCATTTTCATTTTTTGTTACGGCCAACTCGCAAGAATTAATATACTTAATATATATTGTACATGAACTATGATAATGAAACATCTAATGTTGTAATTATAGAGACTTGATTAATGAGGCAGATTCGACAACTGTGATTTATTCCCAAAAGGGGTTCAACGATGCATTCTCAACTGATTGGTAAAAATTTGATTGAAATTGCATTTATCTCAGCTCATTATTTATGTGCATGATTGGTATTAAACTAATTTGACTTATTTACAGAAGTAATTTTGATTACTTGCAATAAGTTAGCAATCAGATTCATTGAATCTTTGATGGTTTTGGTTTGTGATGAAATAAACATTTAAGCATTACCAACATAACTCTCAGCTTGAAAACCTTCATTGGCATGTAACTATTTCGATTGATGACTACTTGACTAATTTAGTTAGTAGGTTTGCACTTAATCTCTTGGGTTTAACAGACAAAAAAGCAAAAGGTGATATTCACACAAAAATTATAGAAGGTGTTGCCTTAGTTTGTGATTGTATCAAGCACAATTTCAAATTTTGAGTTCGTATAGCTTACATATAGTTGTTGAGTTGACGAAACCTGTAAAAAATAATAATTTGCAAAACTTGTTTTGAAAAATCATGCATTTTAGATCAATTATCTGATGCAAAATCATGTAGTTACTTATAATGGTTTCATGTACTATTTATCTCACTACATAATATTGTCATCTTAACATTTGTTTTTGTTTTTCTTTTCAGATAAGAAGTGTAATTTACTCAATAATTGTTATCTCAATTTTTTAAACCAGCTTGGGTAAAACAGTGAATATTCCGACTGCTGGGCTTTCAAGGTTTGCTGCCTTGTTGGGTTTGGAGGGTAATGCTGAAATGGAATCCTCAAAATATATATTGTGTACAAAAAATCAGTTGAAACGATCTAATTCGAGCATGCATAATACTGCATATATTAGTGATTCCAGGTGCAAACAAAAAGAAGGCCAGACGCATAAAATTGCAGTCCGAAATTTTAACGAGTCTGAAACATGGACATTTAATTTTGACAAATCTTCATTCAAATTTCAAAATGCTAGTTGTAAATTTTTATCAATATCTAACGATGCTTTGAATCGTGCTAGAAGTCTTTTAGGCAAAGCAGACCAATCAACAGTATTAGTTGATGATGAGAAAATAGTTGAGATGGGTTCTTGGAATAAGAAAATTATTTATCTTCTTGCTTGCATCAAAATGCTTGTTATAATCTTGGGTGTGAGGACCAGTCTGATTCTAATATAAAGGTACCGGAGCATCATAGTTCAGCTCTGCCACTCATGTTACAGGCAGTTGCATGTGTAATTGGGTTCTCACATTCATTTTCACTCCTCCATTCTTTTTTTTTTTGAATTTGTTATACCGCTTGG
The DNA here is from genome assembly GCA_030737875.1 of Allium sativum. NCBI lineage: Eukaryota > Viridiplantae > Streptophyta > Magnoliopsida > Asparagales > Amaryllidaceae > Allium > Allium sativum. Next base: position 171,952,514 of record CM060912.1, read on the forward strand.
ATTCAAATTTTCCTAAAATTCTGATTCGCTCTGAATTGGTTCTAGTCAGCTCCATGCTGTAGTGTTCGCTGCAAGGAATCCAACGAACTTCGTTTTGCGAAATTCCGATTCAGTTTGAATGAGTCATGGACTTTTAAACTTTAATAAAATTAATAAAACAATTAACTTAATTAATTTTAATTAAATTTCCTAATTACCCATCAAACTAATCAGGGCCGCCTAATCCTCTCTTCTTCCTGGAAAAAATGAGACCACGTAACCCATCGCTTCAAACAAAAACTTTATCGCCGCCTTCACTATGCCCCATCGGAATCCAATCAGAGACCATCACCGTCGAGCCCTTGAGCTGCTCTTACAAACGCCCCCAAGCACATGTAGCTCGCAACCTCCTGATGCCCCAATCTCCGTACGAACGACACCCTTTTGGTCCTCGATTTTGAAAAACCCACTCAATGGAAAACAATCATAGTGGTGCGGATTTACAGAGCTAAGGGAGGGCTTTAATTTTTTGCTTTGAATTCATAGTCTAATTTCTTTTGGATTAGAAGGAATTTCCATTTCAATTTGGGAGCATTTGGACCCTAGATTTCAACTGACGGCGGCTCTTCATTTGATTACGGTTTTGGAATTTTACAGGGGTATTTATATAAGTTTTAGTATTATTTTAATTCTATTTCTCTTTAAAAGTGAAATCTGCATCCGATCTCCGAACCAAACCCAACGACTGTCGCCTATAGCCAAATACCCTCATTTCGGACACAATGGGAGATGTTTCGTAAGCCAATTCAGTCATTTTGATCATTTTTTATCAAAATTAAAATATAAATCCATATATATATTAAATTTGAACGTACATTTTAATTTACCGGGGCCACATACTGACTCCAAAAATACCCGAAAAATTATATCTAGCTTTGTATTGACGATATGGTCCTAACAAACCTACTTTCGTCGAATTTGGAGACCGTTTCAAAAATGACCATTTTCTAGTCGATCTAAATTGACTTAAACTATCAAAACACGTTTTCTTTTGCCACGCTCACATATTGATTCCAAAAATTATGAAAATTGGAATCTAGCAATAATTTGACATTCCGGATCCAACAAAAGTGGTTTCATCGAAAACGGAGGTCGATTGCAAAATGGTTATTTCTAGGGGCTATATATTATAATAAAAATATGTATAAATTCCATAGCGACTATTCTGAATTTTAAACTAGACATAACTTTCAATCTATACAGTGAAATATTAGTGTCTTACATTCATTAGAAAGATATAATTAAACAGATTCAAATATTTCTTGTTTCGTCCACTTCTGATTTATTTTGAATCTTGTACATTCATTTGAAATTTAAAATCGAATTTTTAGACTACCATGCCATTTCGAGTTCGTTTTTTAATTAAAATAAATTTATACATTCTAACTTTGATTAAAATAAATTTTTCTTCGTTATTATTTGAAATAAATCATTTTAAATATTCAAAATCCGTTAAAATTGCCAAAATAAAAGTTTTTAATTGGTTTTGAAAATCCGGGTTGTTACAATCTCCCTCACTTAAAATATTTTCATCCTTAAAAAGGAATGGAGCTGAAAGTTGTTTATCTAACCAACTTAACTTTCATTCTGGCTTTAATTCTTCAACTTTTCAGTTTCTAAGAATTTTCAAATCTTTCAAAAATTTGGCTAACACCCTAAATTTTTGTAAAAATCCGCCATAACCTCCTTTGTACGGGGAGATATTTAAAACCGCAACTTGCCTCATAGGGACCTCATCATCCAAAAAAAGAAGAAAAATCCAAGCGTCTAGCCAATTGGCTCATAAAATCATCCAAACCCAAGAAATATATCAAACATGTACCTATTTGTCGGGCATACAATTTTATTCCTCTGTTCTAGCCTCCTTGCTATGACCTGTTCAATATATATGCATGTACATGTATGCAATTCTAATCAATTTTCAATTCAGTTCAATATTTGATTCTATTTGGCTTAATTTATACTTTCCATTACATATTGGTTTGGATTTGGTTCAATTCAACTGTTCATTCTCATATTGGATTTATTATTCCAATATTTTTATTGGTTCAACTAATAATCAAACAACACAACTAGCAATCAATTAGTTAATTAAATTTCCAAAACATATAATTTTGGTATATATATTCAAAAATCACATTTCTAGTGTCAAATCACAAACAAATAACTGTATCTAAGTTTTGGTTCTCACACCAGTCGATTGGAAATATATAGATATTCCACTTTTGAAACTCGAATATACATACTGATGATGGTATACCGATTATCAAAATCATCTTCGGGCAACTAGAGTGTGATTCTATATCTACCCAGTATATTTGAGACTTCGAATACACGCTTAAAGGCGTATATTCAAACTCTGCTTACACTTGATAGTCCAAATTAAATAAAGAAAAATAGTCAAATATGTATAATTGATATAAATTTCAAAACAAAATTTGATTTTTAAAAATAACACTCTTCCAACTCATTCAAGGACACTACTGATCCTATCTCTAACGAGTCATTCTCATTGGATATTACATATCCAATCTCTGATGAATTCTTTCGTTCAGTTCTAATGTGTCTTCTTCTTGAGCTCTGTAAACCAAAGCTCCGATACCAAATGTCGCGACCAGTGCTTCCCGGCCGGCCTAAACCGAACAAGAAGGCGGACTACTTTGAGAACATGACAAATCGGAACACAAACGGCAGAACATTTCATTGCTTATTACAACAATTTACATCAGAGTACAAGAATATATCAGAGTATGAATAAATATTGCACAGAAAATATCAGAGAATTAAATTACATTTAAATACATAGCAGCGGAAAAATAATACATAACACAACTGAAAGAAATACACGGATACAGAGCGTTCTGAATATATCTCCAGCTGTAAACCAGGATCCTGTGAATATAATATTTGCAAAACCAAAACTACTAGCTGCCCGTGTGGAAAACATAGGCACCCAGAGTTTAGGTTAAAACAATAAACTCCAGGTCAATCATGGGACTGATGTGAGAACTAAAACAGTTATTAAACTTTACTTTAAAATAAGGTAAATCAAGGGACCACGCCATATAACACGGAACGGGTTTACCCCCAAGAATAACAGTGCCTAAAACAAATAGCGCAATGCTAAATAAAGAAAAATGAAGCTATTATAAGACTTAGGTCCCATCATACAATGCAATGCAAGCCGGAGGATAAAGTTTTACCTTATAATAGCCAAATATGCTTGGTACGTTTAAAAACAAATCTTCTATTATTAATATAAGTGAAGAAATCAACTTCAAATATAAATGTATCAATCATAGACGACTTAGTATCCCATGCTACTATGTCGCCATAATAGGCTCTACAATTAAAACTACAAAATGTCATATTGGAAGTTTGGATTTCCATCATGTGGCTCCTGATCCGAAAGATCTATCGCGTAGTCCAATTCACCACGGTTTACGTCGTAGGCATGCGAAAACACCGTAATGCAAATCCGCACTATCCAGGAAACAAGTTACCGCGGCTTACGTCCAAGCATTGGAAAACACCGCTAACTCTATCCATCCGAGAATTGGGGGGTGTGCCCTATCCATACTGGTGTGGAGCGACCACACCCATTATCACCTCGGTCGACCGAATCCATGACAACCCATAGGATGTCTATCCTCATCTCTAAAGCATACTGATCTAACCATCAGTTTGCCACCATACCGGTGTGTGAGGCTCATGAATTAACACTACACAAAGTTGTGCGATATTAAAGTTGTGTTTTGATCATCATCCACCAAGCTCTGCTTTTCAACAACAGCTTAGATCACTGCATCTCATCATGCCACACTATCAGTCCATACTATGCCAATGATTTCGGCCGATATATAACCTCTGAGCTCGTACGTCTTAGAGAAGGGTGTTAAGCAAGAGAATAAATTCTCCGCTAGCAAACAAATATATATATATATATATATATATATATATATTTAGCAGAGATCAGCGAATACAGTATAAAAGAATACAATGTCAGACAAACCATCCATTTACAAGTCCGTTCTAGGTCTGAACGAAACCGGAGACACCTTATTCCTCGTCCCGTATGTCCAATACAGGAGAGAGACCCTCGCATATCCGAACAATCAACAAGTACGTCCGGACGGCTACCACTGTAGCCCCTTCAATGTAGCTACTCCCATCATGGGTATCATTAACAACCCATCCATTCGATGTGAAGATCGTCGGTCTTGCACCGTCTTCAATCTCTTCGACTTTTCGTTGTATCAATTATTCAGAATGAGTAAACCCCGGCCTTTCTGAATAACTCCCGTATCTTATAATCAAGTGTTATAACAACACATCATACACCTCATTCCAATCCAGAATATTCTTTTATTCAAATGTTCTTTTCTTTAGGGAAAGGTCCCCATTAATTTTATCAAAGATAAATTCTTTTAAATTTATTCTTTAATCTTCCTTTGGATATCATTACAAAAGATTTCATTATCTTTTCAATTCTAAACCAAATTTAGGTTTTCTAAAATAGTTGGGATTAGTGAACATTACCGAAGTAATCACTTGTTTTTTTCCTCCAATCCCAACCTATTCATCCCATAGAGCAAACTGGTAATACTCCATATTTAACACCACGGTGTTATCTGTAAAATTTAATTACCATTTCACGTTCAAATCTAATTAAAGATTTAACTATCGTTTGGAGCAAAACTGGTGATACTCCATTCTCGATCATTTTCTTGAATAGATAATTTTAATTATCACATTGACTTTTCAATCTAGTTAAAGATTCATTAAAACTCCACTTAGTTTTAATCTTCCTAAAAATCAATATTAATGATTATTTAACTTTGGGAAATCAAACAAGCCGCATCGACAATCCACACCGTATCATTGGTGTAATAACCTGGAAATCTAGGCCAGTTTAAAATTTTATTTTGGCCAATTTAGTGAATTTTGATTATTTAAAATGAATTATTTTAAATAATAACGACGAGAAATTTATTTTGAATAGAATTCGAACTAATATATTTATATAGATCGTCGTTAGAATATAAATATTTATTTTAAATTATAAAAGGAATTGAGAATGGTGCGGTAGTTCGATAATTCGATTTCAATTTTCAATTGAATGTACCGGGTGCAAAACAAACCGGATTTTAGTGAAACCAAAAATAATGGAATCTAATAGAGAATATCTTTCCAACGAACCCGAAAAATCAATATTTCATAGCGGGAATCAAAAGTTATGTCCAGTTGAAAATTCTGAAGAAATTCAGGCCCTTAAAAATGGAATTTTTGCAACCGACCTCGGATTTCGACAAAACCACTTTTGTTGGATCTGTGATGTTAAATTAATGCTAGGTTTCAAATTTCATAATTTTTCGAATCAATATGTGAGCGTGGCAAAGGAAAACGCGTTTGACAAGTTTCAGTTGATTTTAATCGACTGGAAAATGGCCATTTTTCAAACGGTCTCAGAATTCGACGAAACTAGTTTTGTTAGGACCGTATCGTCAATATGAAGCTAGAAAATATTTTTCGGGAATTTTTAGAGTTAGTATGTGGCCCCAGTAAATTGAAATGCACATTTAAAATTGAATAAATACTGATTTATATTTTAAATTCAACGAAAACTGGTCGTAACGGTCGAATTGGCCTTCATGACATATCCCATTGTGTTCGGAATGGAGGTAATTAGTTAGGGACGATGGTCGGTGGGCTTGATTTCGAATTCGAAAATAAAAGTTGCTTTTTGGAGAAATTTAAAATTTAAAATATATTATTATATAATCTCTACTTCCTCACCCTCTCCTCTTCTGGTCAACGCTCATAATCGAAAAAAAAAACCTGACAGCCTCGATCGCGCCCCCTATCACCGCCAATCGGAGCCGCTCCGATGAACGCCGCCGCCCCCTCTCCTTCTTCTTCTCCACCTCGTCCTCCTCTTTCTTCCCCAATCGCAGAAACCCCACCCGCGAGACATCCTGAACCCGCAAGCACCACCGCTCCTGCCTGAGCCACCGCGTGCAGCCTCTTCCCCCCCCCCCCCTCCTCCTTCATCGAACCCGATTTCCCCCTTCCTTCTCTCCTCCGACGCCCTCCGACCCTTTCCCCCTCTCCCTTCCCTTATCCAGCGAGGCTAGCGAGCACCCACTGCAATTGCACCCTGAAGCTTCGCGCGAGTAGGAGAAACCGAGCATTGAAACCTCTTTTCCTTCGATCGAGAAAACAGTGAGTGTTTATGATTTTTATTGCTACAAAAATCTGATTTTTCACGGCATAAGAATATGATTTTTATTTAGATTTTTAACTTATGAAAGACGTGATTTTTAACTTATAAAAGACATGATTTTTAACTTATAAAAGATTTGATTTTTAACTTTATAAAGACGGGATTTTTAACTTTGAAAATTTCGTATTTTTAAAAGTGAAAAGATCGTATTTTGAATATAAGAAAGCTGAGATTTTTAGATAAGAAAAAAATTCGATTTTTATATATTGAATAGCGAAGTAAAAATTCGATTTTTATATATTGAATAGCGAAGTAAAAATTCGATTTTTATATATTGAATAGTGAAGTAAAAATTCGATTTTTATATATTAAATAGAGAAGTAAAAATTCGATTTTTATATATTGAATAGCGAAGTAAAAATTAGATTTTTATATATTGAATAGCGAAGTAAAAATTCGATTTTTATATATTGAACAGTGAAGTAAAAATTCTATTTTTATGTATGTAGTGAATACGGATGACGAAGGAGACGAAAGAAGAAACGGTGAAGACTTCTACATTTGAAGAGTCGAGATGTTTGGATTAGCTATCTGTGAGAACTTCTAACCTTTTAATTTTATTTCTAATTGAAATATATACTAGGATGTAGACGGTGTTTAGTAGCACCCGACACCCGTCGTCCACAGACCATGGATGGCTTGTATGCTTGTTTGTTTGATTTTGATGTGTAGTTGATTGTGTGATGAGATGTGAAATGAAATAAAATATTTTATAGTGGAAAATATTTGATAGTTAAAAATAGAATTTTTAACGTGTATATGAAATGAAATAAAAATAAACAAATCGGCCGATTTGTTTATATACACATATTTGACTGATGTTGACTAGGACGATAAATTTTACACATCGCCCAACTGCACAAATAAAATCTGTGTTTGATTGTTTGAAAACCCCATACGGGTATTGGGGTGATATATGACATACACTAATCCCAATAAATAGTTGTATGTCGATCGATTGATTGACAGACTGTTATAAGCGTTAAATATTTATATTTGATGCTTATACAGTGTAGAACGCACTTTGGATGATGGTTGATGATTTATCGTTGCTGTTATATACGTGTGGTAGAAAATCCATATAATTAACATTATATGGTAATTGATTGGGCCTCCTTCCAGTTTTAAAAGAAATATTTGAAATAAAAATATTTGAAAGAGAAATATTTGAAATAGAAATATTTGAAATAGAATATTTGGAAATAGAAATATATGAAGCCGTGTTGATTAGATTGACGCCATTTTGACGTGAACGATATTTATATCGATTTTATTCATTTTATAATGAATATCAAAAGTAATTTCAAAATCTGATATTTTGAAAAGAATTGAAATTCGAACTGAAACTGAATATAAATGAATTCGAATTGAAATTGAATAGAAAGGAATTCGAATTGAAATTGAATTGAATTGAAAACGAACTGAAATTGAAATAAAAATCGATTTGAATTGAAATCAATTTGAAATGAATTTAAAACGAATTTTTAAGGGAAAATTCAATTTTGATTTGAATTTGAAAAGGAAGTTGAAATCGTTTTGAAAACGAATTTAAAACGATTTATAAAATACGTTTTAAAAAGGGAATCGACGAAATATATAATATATATATATATATATTATATATATAATGGCCTGAATAGAACGCGCCGTGCCACGGCATTTCGCGAATTTCGACCATTGACTTCGAATGGATATTGCGGGAGATCCGACCGTCGGATTCTCCTAAAACCGGAACCGTTGGGTTTGTATCGGAAAGAGCTTTCTAACGAATATTAGAAATTAGAAATCTAACAGTTGGATTTGGAATTATGTCCAAATCAAATTTGGAAAAGGTCGGTGTAAGTGATGGTCGCTGTAAGTGCAGTTCGATGGCCGTTGATGGAAATCGACTGTACGGGCCTTGATAAAATTATTAAAAATAGTGATAATTTGTGTAAAATCATAAGAAATGATTTGTGAAGATTTGGGATGAAAAACTCCATGTTTGAAAAGATAAAAATAGATTTTTATCGAAATGAACTAGTTTTGAACTAGAATTGTAATTCTATTTATTTTTAAATAAATAAATTGAGTTAAAAAGGGTTTTAAAAGTAACCAGAATTTCCAATAATTGAATTGGAATGGATTTGAATCGAAATTGTCTTTGGATTATTTCAATGTTGGATTTCGTGATTATGCAGATGTTGTTATGGAAATTTGAAAGATATATATCTATATCGTTATTTCCAATACGACATTTGTTAGTCGTAGAATTTGATATTGAATATAAGCCGATATATTTTCTATTTAGAGCCTTGTATTTATTATCAAATGTGATTTGGGTTTGTCGTGAATGGTGTCTTCATTAACACTGTTCTTGAACCCAGTTGAGAAAAGATTAAATCTTTTTATTTAGATTTAATGAAGTGTACCAATTAAATAATATTTAATTGGAATTGAATTGGTATTGATTTTTGGGTTTATCGTGAACAGTGTTTTAAATAACACTTGTTCTTTAACCCGATAATTAATGGAATGTGATTTTGGGTTGTCGTGAACGGTATCTTCAATAATACTATTCTTAGACCCAAAGGAGTTAAGAAAATCAGAAACTAACTGGAGAATAGTTAAGTTGAATAGTTTCTGGGGTATTGATCTGATGTTGGTTTCGGCCTTCGGGGTAAGTACTTAGGGAATTACTCAAATGCTAATTTACGTTTAGGGACTGATTAAAATGGAATGTGATTTTGGGTTTATCATGAACCGTGTTTTAAATGACACTGATTCTTTAACCCAGTCAATGATTAAAACTAAATGGAGTTTTAATGAATCTTTAATTAGATTTAAAAGATCGAGAATGGAGTATCACCAGTTTTGCTCCAGGCGATAATTAAATCTTTAATTAGATTTGAACGTGAAATGGTAATTAAATTTACCGATAACACCGTGGTGTTAGATATAAAGTAAGACCGTTTTACTTCATGGGATGAATAGGTTGGGATTGGGAAATTAAAACAAACGATTACTTCGGTAAGGTTCGCTAATCCCGACTAGTTTGAATTGATATTCAAAAGTAGATTAAAGAATAAATTTAAAGGATTTATCTTTGATAAAATTTATGGGAACCTTTCCCTATGAATGTGAAATTTAGAAACTAACTGTCGGTTAGCTAAGCAGAATGGTTTTCTGGATATTGACCTGATGTTGGTTTCGGCCTTCGGGGTTAATATTTGGGGGATTATTCTCTTGATTAATTTACGGTTAGTGACTGATGAATTGGAATGAGGCGTATGTTGTGTTTTTGTAACACTTGTTTATTACCTACGCGAGTTATTCGGAAAGACCGGGTTTATCCCATTCTGAATAACTGATACAATGATAAGTCTAAGATGAAGACGGTGGTCCAAAACCGGAGGACTTCACGTCGTTTGGGTGATTACTGATGATCTTGATTGGGATGTACACCCAAGAAGATGGAAACAGTTGGTGATCGTCCAGACGTACTTGGAGATCGATGGATATGCGGGGTACTAGGTGCCTCCGGTTTCGTTCAGACCCAGAACAAACCTGTAAATGGATTGTGTCTGATATTGGATTTTAGTCTGTGTGATTGATTTCTATTAAATATATATATGTTTGGCGGCAGAGAATTTATTCTCTTGCTTAACGCCCTTCTCTGAGACGTACGAGCTCAGGGGTTATATACTGATGGATATCAAACGCATGGAGTGAACGGCCTGTGTGGCATGCCTAAGTGGCAAATGATCAAGGCTTTTGTTAAAAAGCAAAGTCTTGTGGTTGATGATCAAAGCACGACATGTGGCGTAGCTTTGTGTAACGTTGATTCGCAAGCCTCACACCCCGGTGTGAACCAAAACGGGAGAGGACGTCAGGGAGGGCATGCGTTTCTTTCTAGCTAGAAGTGGCGTCAGTGGTTTTACATGCCCTGACGAGTTTGACTTATGAGGTTTTTGCTGTTGCGAGGCGCCTCGGTTTGATCGGACGATCCGGGTCCGATGGAGTCACTCGTTGGCTCATTTACACCCCATAGGGCGGGGAAACGCATGTTCAGGGTTTAAGTTTAATCCACATCGGTGGACTGGCCCTGAGGATCCAAGGGCCCACCTGAGTCTGGGTCCTGAGGCTCGAGCTAGAGAGTCTCGAATCAGTTGAGGACTATCTTTTGCCTCGGTTCATAGATGGAAATCCGATGTCCAAATACGTGACATTTGCGGTTGTAATTGTAGAACTAGTATGGCGACATGATATATGGTACCCATGCCGTCTATGATTGATACTTATGATTTGAAGTTGTTTTATACACTATGCACTTATAGTAGTATCAAATGATTTGTTTTAAACGTACTAAGCATGTTTGGCTATTATAAGGGAAAACCCTATCCCCCGGCTTGCGTTGCAATGTGTGATAGGACCTGGGTCTTATAATAGCTTCATTCTTCTTTATTTAGCATTACGCTGTTTGTTTTATGCACTGGTATTCTTGGGAGGAAACCCGTTCCGTGTTATACGGCGTGGTCCCTTGATTTACCTATCTTTAAAATAAAGATTAATAACTGTTTTAGTTCTCACACCAGTCTCATGACTGACCTGGAGTTTATTGTTTTTGACCTAAACTATAGGTGCCCTTATTTTGAAACGGGAAGCTAGTAGTTTTGGTTTTGCAGATTTATATTCACAGGATCCTGGTTTACAGCTGGAACGATATCCGGAAAGCTTTGTATCCGTATATCTCTTCTAGTTGTGTATTGTATTATTTTCCACTGCTATATAATGTATTGTAATCTCTGATATTTTCTGTGTAATATTTATTTATTCATACTCTGTATATTCTTGTAATCTGATGGAATCGTTGTAATATGCAATGAAATGTTCTTCCGTCTGCGTTCTTTTGTGTGTTGTTCTCGAACTATCCGCGCTTTCCTTTATGGGAAGTTACGGGTTTTTACAGTTGGTATCAGAGCTTTGGTTTACAAATCTCAAAGAACAAGACACGTTAGAACCATACGAAAGAATTCATCAGATATTGGATTAGTAATATCCAATGGGAATGACTCGTTAGAGATGGGATCAGTAGTATCCTAGAACAAGTGTGAAGAGTATATTTTCGAAATGAAAAAAAGTTTTGTTTTGAAAATTTAAATCAATCATTCGTATTTGATTATTTATATTGATGTGGACAATCCAGTATATATAGATTTTGCATATACGTCTGATCCACGTGTATTCGAAGTTTTAATATACTGGATAGATATAGATTCGCACTCTAGTCGCTCGGGGATAATTCTGGTGATGTCCGGACATCATCAGTATTTATATTCGTGTTTCGAAACTGTGATATCTATATATTTCCATTGGACTGGTGTGAGAACCAAAGCTATATAGGATTTATTGTTGTGATTTGGCATCAAAAATGTGATTTTTGACTATATATCAAAGTTATGAATTTGAAATGATAATCAACTAATTGATTGATGGTTGTGTTGCTTGATTATTGTTGGATTGATTAAATTTGAACCATATAGCCAGTTTGAACCAAATAGTGAATTGTATTGAAAATTTGTCGCATTTGTAGGCATATGCATGTGCTTACATTGAACAGATCATAGCAAGGAGGCTAGAGCAGAAGAATAAAATTGTTTGCCCGACAAATAGGTACATGTTTACCATAATTTACTGTTTTGTTTGGGTGATGATGATTTTATGAGCCGATTGGCTAGCCGGTTGGCTTTTTCTTTTTCTTTTTGAGATCAGAGGGCCTGTATGGCAATTTCGGGATTTTCCCGTGCCCCCGGTGCAGGGGAGGTTATGGCGAAATTTTTCGAAATTTTAGGGTGTTAGCCAAATTTTTGAAATTTTTGAAAAGTTCTTAGAAACTGAAATGTTGAAGAACTTAAGCCGTAGTCAAAATAACGAAAGTTGAGTTGATTAGTTAAGCAACTTTTGGGTTCGTTCCTTTTCGGGGACGAAAAGTTTTAAGCGGGGGAGATTGTAATAACCCGAAAATCTGGGCCAGTTTAAATTTTTTATTTTGGCCAATTTATTAAATTTTGATTATTTAAAATGAATTATTTTAAATAATAACGACGATAAATTTATTTTGAATAGAATTCGAACGAATATATTTATATAGATCGTCGTTAGAATATAAATATTTATTTTAAATTATAAAAGGAATTGAAAATGGCGCGGTAGTTCGATAATTCGATTTCAATTTACAATTGAATGTACCGGGTGCAAAACAAACCGGATTTTAGTGAAACCAAAAATAATGGAATCTAATAGAGAATATCTTTCTAACGAATCCGAAAAATCAATATTTCATAGCGGGAATCAAAAGTTATGTCCAGTTGAAAATTCTGAATAGTCGCTATGAAATTCAGGCCCTTGAAAATGGAATTTTTGCAAACGACCTCGGATTTCGACGAAATCACTTTTGTTGGATCCATGATGTTAAATTAATGCTAGGTTTCAAATTTCATAATTTTTCGAATCAATGTGTGAGCGTGGCAAAGGAAAACGCGTTTGACCAGTTTTAGTTGATTTCAATCGACTGGAAAATGGCCATTTTTCAAATGGTCTCAGAATTCGACGAAACTAGTTTTGTTAGGACCGTATCGTCAATACGAAGCTAGAAAATATTTTTCGAGAATTTTTAGAGTTAGTATGTGGCCCCAGTAAATTGAAATGCACGTTTAAAATTGAATAAATACTGATTTATATTTTAAATTCAACGAAAACTGGTCGTAACAGTCGAATTGGCCTTCGTGGCATATCCCATTGTGTTCGGAATGGGGGTAATTAGTTGGGGAATGACGGTCGGTGGGCTTGATTTCGAATTCGAAAATAAAAGTTGCTTTTTGGAGAAATTAAAATTTTAAAATATATTATTATATAATCTCTCCTACCTCACCCTCTCCTCTTCTGGTCAACGCTCATAATCGAAAAAAAAAACCCTAACAGCCTCGATCGTGCCTCTCTATCGCCGCCAATCGGAGCCGCTCCGATGAATGTCGCCACCCCCTCTCCTTCTTCTTCTCCACCTCGTCCTCCTCCTTCTTCCCCAATCGCAGAAACCCTACCCGCGAGACATCCTGAACCCGCAAGCGTCGCCGCTCCTGCCTGAGCCACCGCGCGCAGCCTCTTCCCCCCCCCCCCACCTAATTCATCGAACCCGATTTCCCCCTTCCTTCTCTCCTCCGACGCCCTCCGACCCTTTCCCCCTCTCCCTTCCCTTATCCAGCGAGACTAGCGAGCACCCACTGCAATTGCACCCTGAAGCTTCGCGCGAGCAGGAGAAACCGAGCGTTGAAACCTCTTTTCCTTCGATCGACAAAACAGTGAGTGTTTATGATTTTTATTTCTACAAAAATCTGATTTTTCATGGCATAAGAATATGATTTTTATTTAGATTTTTAACTTATAAAAGACGTGATTTTTAACTTATAAAAGACGTGATTTTTAACTTATAAAAGATTTTATTTTTAACTTCATAAAGATGGGATTTTTAACTTTGAAAATATCGTATTTTTAAAAGTGAAAAGATCGTATTTTGAATATAAGAAAGGTGAGATATTTAGATAAGAAAAAATTTCGATTTTTATATATTGAATAACGAAGTAAAAAATTCGATTTTTATATATTGAATAGCGAAGTAAAAATTCGATTTTTATATATTGAATAGCGAAGTAAAAATTTGATTTTTATATATTGAATAGCGAAGTAAAAATTCGATTTTCATATATTAAATAGCTAAGTAAAAATTCGATTTTTATATATTGAACAGCGAAGTAAAAATTTGATTTTTATATATTGAATAGCGAAGTAAAAATTCAATTTTTATATATTGAACAGCGAAGTAAAAATTCTAATTTTATGTATGTAGTGAATACGGATGACGAAGGTGACGAAAGAAGAAACGGCGAAGACTTCTACATTTGAAGAGTCGAGATGTTTGGATTAGCTATCTGTGAGAACTTCTCACCTTTTAATTTTATTTCTAATTGAAATATATACTAGGATGCAGACGGTGTTTAGTAGCACCCGACACCCGTCGTCCATAGACCTTGGACGGCTTGTATGCTTGTTTGTTTGATTTTGATGCGTAGTTGATTGTGTGATGAGATGTGAAATGAAATAAAATATTTTATAGTGGAAAATATTTGATAGTTAAAAATAGAATTTTTAACATGTATATGAAATGAAATAAAAATAAACAAATCGGACGATTTGTTTATATACACACATTTGACTGATATTGACTGGGACGATAAATTTTACACATCGCCCAACTGCACAAATAAAATCTGTGTTTGATTGTTTGAAAACCCCACACGGGTATTGGGGTGATATATGACATACACTAATCCCAATAGTTAGTTGTATGTCGATTGATTGATTGATAGACTGTTATAAGGGCTAAATATTTATATTTGATGTTTATACAGTGTAGAACACACTTTGGATGATGGTTGATGATTTATCGTTGCTGTTATATACATGTGGTAGAAAATCCATATAATTAACATTATATGGTAATTGATTGGGCCTCCTTCCAGTTTTAAAAGAAATATTTGAAATAAAAATATTTGAAAGAGAAATATTTGAAATAGAAATATTTGAAATAGAATATTTGGAAATAGAAATATATGAAGCCGTGTTGATTAGATTGACGCCATTTTGACGTGAACGATATTTATATCGATTTTATTCATTTTATAATGAATATCAAAAGTGATTTCAAAATCTGATATTTTGAAAAGAATTGAAATTCAAACTAAAACTACATAGAAATGAATTCGAATTGAAATTGAATAGAAATGAATTCGAATTGAAATTGAATAGAAAGGAATTCGAATTGAAATTGAATTGAATTGAAAACGAACTGAAATTGAAATAAAAATCGATTTGAATTGAAATCAATTTGAAATGAATTTAAAACGAATTTGTAAGGGAAAATTCAATTTTGATTTGAATTTGAAAAAGAAGTTGAAATCGTTTTGAAAACGAATTTAAAATGATTTATAAAATACGTTTTAAAAAGGGAATCGACGAAATATATAATATATATATATATATATTATATATATAATGGCCTGAATAGAACGCGTCGCGGCAGTTCGCGAATTTCGACCCTTGACTTCGAATGGATATTGCGGGAGATTCGACCGTCGAATTCTCCTAAAACCGTAACCGTTGGGTTCGTATCGAAAAGAGCTTTCTAACGAATATTAGAAATTAGAAATCTAACGGCTGGATTTGGAATTATGTCCAAATCAAATTTGGAAAAGGTCGTTGTAAGTGCAGTTCGATGGCCATTGATGGAAATCGACTGTACGGGCCTTGATAAAATTATTAAAAATAGTGATAATTTGTGTAAAATCATAAGAAATGATTTGTGAAGATTTGGGATGTAAAACTCCATGTTTGAAAAGATAAAAATAGATTTTTATCGAAATGAACTAGTTTTGAACTAGAATTGTAATTCTATTTATTTTTAAATAAATAAATTGAGTTAAAAAGGGTTTTAAAAGTAACCATAATTTCCAATAATTGAATTGGAATTGATTTGAATCGAAATTGTATTTGGATTATTTCAATGTTGGATTTCGTGATTATACAGATGTTATTATGGAAAATTGAAAGATATATATTTATATCGTTATTTCCAATACGACATTTGTTAGTCGTAGAATTTTATATTGAATATAAGCCGATATATTTTCTATTCAGAGCCTTGTATTTAATATCAAATGTGATTTGGGTTTTTCGTGAATGGTGTCTTCATTAACACTGTTCTTGAACCCAGTTGAGAAAAGATTAAATCTTTTTATTTAGATTTAATGAAGTGTACCAATTAAATAATATTTAATTGGAATTGAATTGGTATTGATTTTCGGGTTTATCGTGAACAGTGTTTTAAATAACACTTGTTCTTTAACCCGATAATTAATGGAATGTGATTTTGGGTTGTCGTGAACGGTATCTTCAATAATACTGTTCTTAGACCCAAAGGAGTTAAGAAAATCAGAAACTAACTGGAGATTAGTTAAGTTGAATAGTTTCTGGGGTATTGATCTGATGTTGGTTTCTGCCTTCGGGGTAAATACTTAGGGAATTGCTCACTTGCTAATTTACGGTTAGGGGCTGATTAAAATGGAATGTGATTTTGGGTTTATCGTGAACCGTGTTTTAAATGACACTGATTCTTTAACCCAGTCAAAGATTAAAACAATATGGAGTTTTAATGAATCTTTAATTAGATTGGAAAGATCGAGAATGGAGTATCACCAGTTTTGCTCCAAGCGATAATTAAATCTTTAATTAGATTTGAACGTGAAATGGTAATTAAATTTACCGATAACACCGTGGTGTTAGATATGAAGTAAGACCCATTTTACTTCATGGGATGAATAGGTTGGGATTGGGAAATTAAAACAAACGATTACTTTGGTAAGGTGCGTTAATCCCGACTAGTTTGAATTGATATTCAAAAGTAGATTAAAGAATAAATTTAAAGGATTTATCTTTGATAAAATTAATGGGAACCTTTCCCTATGAATGTGAAATTTTGGAAACTAACTGTCGGTTAGCTAAGCAGAATGGTTTTCTGGATATTGATCTGATGTTGGTTTCGGCCTTCGGGGTTAATATTTGGGGGATTATTCTCTTGATTAATTTACGGTTAGTAACTGATGAATTAGAATGAGGCGTATGTTGTGTTTGTGTAACACTTGTTTATTACCTACGCGAGTTATTCGGAAAGACCGAGTTTATCCCATTCTGAATAATGATACAACGATAAGTCGAAGATGAAGACGGTGGTCGAAGACCGGAGGTCTTCACGTCGTTTGGGTGATTACTGATGATATTGATTGGGATGTACACCCAAGAAGATGGAAACAGTTGGTGATCGTCCAGACGTACTTGGAGATCGATGGATATGCGGGGTACTAGGTGCCTCCGGTTTCGTTCAGACCCAGAACGAACTTTTAAATGGACTGTGTGTCTGACATTGGATTTTAGTCTGTGTGATTGATTTCTATTAAATATATATCTGTTTAGCGGCAAAGAATTTATTCTCTTGCTTAACGCCCTTCTCTGAGACGTACGAGCTCAAGGGTTATATATTGATGGATATCAAACGCATGGAGTGAACGGCCTGTGTTGCATGCCTAAGTGGCAAATGATCAAGGCTTCTGTTGAAAAGCAAAGTCTTGTGGTTGATGATCAAAGCACGGCCTATGTGGCGTAGCTTTGTGTAACGTTGATTCGCGAGCCTCACACCCCGGTGTTAACCAAAACGGGAGAGGACGTCAGGGAGGGAATGCGTTTCTTTCTAGCTAGAAGTGGCATCAGTGGTTTTACATGCCCTAACGAGTTTGACTTATGTGGTTGTTGCTGTTGCGAGGCGCCTCGGTTTGATCGGACGATCGGGGTCCGATGGAGTCATTCGTTGGCTCATTTACGCCCTATAGGGCGGGGAAACGCATGTTCAGGGTTTAAGTTTAATCCACATCGGTGGACTGGCCTTGAGGATCCAAGGGCCCACCTGAGTCTGGGTCCTGAGGCTCGGGCTAGAGAGTCTCGAATCGGTTGAGGTCTATCTTTTGCCTCGGTTCATAGATGTAAATCCGATTTCCAAATACGTGATATTTGCGGTTTTAATTGTAGAACTAGTATGGTGACATGATATATGGCACCCATGCCGTCTATGATTGATACTTATGATTTGAAGTTGTTTTATACACTATGCACTTATAGTAGTATCAAATGATTTGTTTTAAACGTACTAAGCATGTTTGGCTATTATAAGGGAAAACCCTATCCCCCGACTTGCGTTGCATTGTGTGATAGGACCTGGGTCTTATAATAGCTTCATCCTTCTTTATTTAGCATTGCGCTGTTTGTTTTATGCACTGGTATTCTTGGGAGGAAACCCGTTCTGTGTTATACGGCGTGGTCCCTTGATTTACCTAACTTTAAAATAAAGATTAATAACTGTTTTAGTTCTCACACCAGTCCCATGACTGACCTGGAGTTTATTTTTTTTGACCTAAACTCTGGGTGCCCTTATTTTGACACGGGCAGCTAGTATTTTTGGTTTTGCAGATTTATATTCACAGGATCCTGGTTTACAGCTGGAACGATATCCGGAAAGCTTTGTATCTGTATATCTCTTCTAGTTGTGTATTGTATTATTTTCCGCTGCTATATAATATATTGTAATTTCTGATATTTTCTGTGTAATATTTATTTATTCATACTCTGTATATTCTTGTAATCTGATGGAATTGTTGTTATATGCAATGAAATGTTCTTCCGTCTGCGTACTTTTGTGTGTTGTTCTCGAACTATCCGCGCTTTCCTTCACGGGGAAGTTACAGGTTTTTACAATTGGTTTCTGCCGATATATAACCTCTAAGCTCGTACATCTTAGAGAAGGGTGTTAAGCAAGAGAATAAATTCTCCGCCACCAAATAGACATATATTTAGCAAAGATAACAAATGCAGTTCGAAATACCATGTTAAACATGTAATCCTATCTTTAGTTGGGTTAAAGAACCAATGTCCTTTAAAACCCGGTTCACAATAAACCCAAAATCACATTCCATTAACCATGGAATCTTCACAGAAAACAGATACATAAAAAATCGATATCAATTTCCGTATCCGACTAATAATGTAAATGGAATAATAACAAAGCCTTTTAAATTCCATATATATCAGCACTCTTCCTCCACAGAAGCTCATCTCGATTATTACCAAATCGAATTCCATTCAATTCCAATTTAATATATTAAATTGGAAATCTTTACTTTGGAAAATTCCATTAATCTTAATTAAAAGATTATAAAATCCAAATCATATTCTTCACTGTTAACTGGGTTAAAGAACAAGTGTAATTTAAAACACAGTTCACGATAAACCCAAAAATCCAATTCTTTTATTCAATTCCAATTAAATATTAATTAATTGGAAAACTTCAATAAATCTTAATTTAAAGATTTATTCTTTTCTCAACTAGGTTTAAGAATAGTGTTAATGAAGGCACCGTTCACGACAAACCCAAAATCCAATTTGATATCAAATACAAGGCTCTGAATAGAAATTATATCGGCCTATATTCAATATCAAATTCTGAAACCAACCAATATCGTATTGGGAATAAAGATATATATATATCTTCCAAATTCCTCAATAATATCCATATAATCACAGAATCCAATATCGAAAAATTCCGAAGATTATTTCCATTCCGAATCCATTCCAATTTATTCATCAGAAAATTCTGGTTATTTTAAAACCATTTTCAAATCCAATTTATTTATTTTAAAAATAAATTAATTAATATTCTAGTTAATAGCTAGTTCATTCCGATAAAAATATATTTTTATCTTTTAAAAACTAGATTTTTTCACCTAAAATCTTTACAAATCATTTATTATGATTTTACATAATTTTTCCATATTTTTAATAATTTTATTATCGCCCGTACAGTCGGTTTCCAATAACGGCCACCGAACTGCATCCATAGCGACCTTTTCTGAAATTGATTTGGACATATCTACAAGTCTAACTGTTAGATTTCCATTCTCTTATATTCATTGGAAAGCCTTTTTGATACGAACCCAACGGTTCCAGTTTTAGGAGAATCCGACAGTCAGATCTCCCGTAACATCAATTTGAAGTTAATGGTCGAAATTCGCGAATGGTCGCTGCGCGGCGCGTTTTATTCAGGCCATTATAATATATATTATATATATTATATTTCGTCAATTTCCATTTAAAACAAATTTTATAAATCATTTTAAATTCGTTTTAAAAACGATTTCTACTTCCATTTCAATTTCAAATCAAAATTGAATATTCCATTATAAATTCGTTTTAAATTCATTTCAAATCGATTTCCAAATTTAAATCAAAATTGAATTTTCCATTATAAATTCATTTCAAATCGATTTCAATTTTAAATCAAAATTGAATATTCCTACATAAATTCGTTTTAAATTCATTTTAAAACGATTTAAAATTTTATTTTTCAAATTCGAATCAAAATTAAATATTCTTATAACTTCGTTTTAAATTCATTTTAAAATGATTTCAATTTCATTTTCAAATTCAAATCAAAATTGAATATTTCATATCATTATAATATTAAAATGATAATTTTTCAAAATATCTGATTTTGAAATCTCTACTCGATATTCATTATAAAATAAATAAAATCGACAAAATTCCCGTTCGTGTTAAAATGGCGTTTAACTACTTAACATGGCTTCACATTCCAATATTCACTGAATATTATTTTAAAATATTCGTTAATTTCTGAATCGGAATCAAACTCAATCAATTACCATATAATTTTATTTGTATGGATTTCATACATCATATGTATACAACAATAATGATAAACAATCATCAAAAATTCATTTAACATCCAGAGTGCATTCTATAACTGTATAAGCATTAAAATAAATAAATAACGCTTATACAGTCTTTCAACCCATCGATTGACATACCACTAATTATTGAGATCAGTGTATTTCAAATATTATCCTAATACCCGTGTGGGGTTTTCAAACAACAAATAATGTTTATTATTTGTGCAGTTGGGCGATGTGTAAAATTAATCATCCCAATCAATATCAGATAAATAAGTGTACATAAATAAACCATCCGGTTTATAAATGAATATTTATTTTATTTCATGATAATTTATATATATTTTTTATATAAATAATTTCGTACATACAACAATACAATCAATTACAATCACAATCCACAAAAACAATACAATCAAACAAGTCGTCAAGGTCTGTGGACGATGATGTTAGGAGCTACAAAGCCCCGTCTGCAACCTGATATATAATAACTGTAAATTAAATATAGTATGAGAGAGTTCTCACATTCGTTTCCACTCCTCCATTCCTTTATTTCTGAATTTTCTATACCGCTTAGATTTGAATTTTCCTGAAATTCTGATTCGCTCCGAATTGGTTCTAGTAAGCTCCATGTTGTAGTGTTCGCTGCAAGGATTCCAATGAACTTCATTTTGCGAAACTCTGATTCAGTTTGAATGAGTTATGGACAGTAACACCCCGGATTTTTGAATAATCGAATTAACTAAATTAAAGAATAATTAATCTCAGACGTGAGAATTAAGGGAAACGGGTTGCGCCATTGTGTTCGTCTCGGAATTTTGAGTTAGAGTCCGAGTTTGCGTGAATTGGACTTCGTATGAAGAAGTTATGGCGATCGGAAGTTTCAGAAAATTCAAAACAGATTTTAAATTTCAAAAATTCAGGGTCAAACAGGCTAGGCAGGAAAATTCCCGCCAGGGCCAGGTCGACCATAGGGTCGACCTGGGGGTCGACCTACCCTGACCAGGTCGACCATAGTGTCGACCTGGGGGTCGACCCGCCCCCCCGGGCAGATTTGAATGATGACCTGTTTATGACTAGATGTTGACTCATTAGGGTTTCTGAACTGCTCTGGTTGGATGGGATTAATTCTGGGTTGATCGGACGGCTTAAACTAATCCTAAACTCTACAAAAACACCTATAGACCCAAACCTTAACATCAAAATAAAATTGGATTCATGTCCTTCATGCCGTTAACTTGCAACTCAGAATAGCCGCCACCCATTAGAGAGGAAGAAAGCAAATCAATTTCAATCCTTTTCAACTCTAACAACGAATCTTCATCAAAGGAGCGCTAATTCAACTCCAGAAATCAGAATTCAGAACTCAAGACTGCTTTTGAGTTGTGAGTTCGATAATTTTAACAAGATAATTAATAAATGAATTGGATTGAGTTTTAATGCGGATAATTTGGATGTGATATAAATTGTTGATTTCATGTTGTAATTATGTTGTAATTTCTATGATATTATGTTATGATGCTATCATCTACGATGTAAAGTTATGATGCTATCACCCATGTTATAATCCTATGATTGGCTTATGTCTAGTTGAATTATCATGTTTCTTATGCTAGTTTGTTATATTGATTTATATGATAAATCATATGTAGGAAAGTTTAGATGTTGATTCAAACATGAACCATATTCAAGTTTGGGTAGAATTATATGTGACCTTACATGGCTATGGCACCTAGTTTATGTGAGAATTTAATTGAAGGTTAGGCTATGACATATGCTAAATTCTACAAGATACTTTGCATGTCTACACTATTGTTGCGATGTATGAACCACATATGTAAGTTTATGAGTTGGATATGAATCATGTTATGCAAGTTTAGGATTATTACCTGTGCAAATATAAAACCGTGACATATGATGATTTATGCAAGTTGTAATTTTGGCCTATGCAAGTTTTAGATGTAGAACATCATTCACATATGCAAGTTCACACCTATGTTAGATTTGTGATGGTTTCTTTTATTTTATGAGTTAGACTATTCGAGTCTAACGTATATTTTTAGGTTAAATGAACAAATGTACTACGTGGGGAAAAAGGGGATAATATTAAAAATATTTAGTTGGCATAAATGCCTTAAAAGGCATAAAATATAATTGTGGTGAAAATTGGTATGATTTTACATACCATAAATGGATGGACATAATTGAGTCAATTATGGACATCGTTAATTGATTGATAATTTGAATAGGGAAAGTAATTCAAATTTGGGGAATGATTAATTAGGAGTAATTAATCGTCTAAGACACGAGGTTAGGCTCTTTTGTGGTGTAAGACTGCCCGGACCCGCCCGGCAAATCCAGCTGCCACAAATGTCAGTCTAATGTGAGAGGTCTTAGGCACAAACTAAATACGTAACAGTTGTAAAGACACGAGGTTAGACTCTTTCATGGTGTAAGACTGCTCGGACCCGCCCGGCAAATCCATCTGCCACAAATGTCAGTCTAATGTGAGAGGTCTTTATGAGGTTACGGTCTTAATGAATTAAGAAACACTTAACCAGATAAGCATGTAGTGGGACATGAGGGGGTTAAGTGGTTGCCTTGGGTGGCATGTGGAATCTAGTGGGTGCCTTGGGTGGCATTTGGAAATACGATTAGAAACACTTAACCAAAATTGAAACATGAATAAGAAGTGGGTTAAGTGGGATGTACTAGAGGGGACCAAGCATAGGTGAATAGCTTGTGTCAAGTAATGAGGGCTCGTTTCAACCAGTAACCCATACGTATCTTTGTGGGCTCGACCCAAGTCGAAGACGGGACACGCATACTGGGCTTGACTATAAGAGGCCAAACCGGGTTAGCGGTGGCAACGCAAGTCCAGCGGGTTCATATGCGTGTGTGGACCCGGGCTGGTAGGTGAGACGTTGTTGCATCGTGTAGGTATAAGTCGTGCATTCTTAGTGGTATCGGGTTGCCACTTTGGGGAGTGATACACCCCACTGTGGGGCCAGCATGGGTATCTACGAGTTAGGGAGCCGATCACTTGGGGGTAGTGGGTACACCTAGTGGAGAAAGGGGCAGACAACACCTATGAAGGTAGCTAGGGGTGCACGAAACTACCAATATCATTATTAAGTCTGTAGGCGGGATCAACCTTTAGTGACTAGTGGTGGTGCGTTATACTAGTGGCGGTGCAGTATAGCAACTATCCTATAGTGTTGGTGTAGTTTAGTAAATTTATCTTAGTGGGTTAGGTGCGCTTTAACGATATCGTTGTTCATCTTGTTTCCTTGTTTACTCTGTCATACTCAATGGTTCATGATCATTTCCTTATTTTCCAATTTATGCCTTAGCCTAGTTACTTTGTTAATTATATTGTTAGAATTATCGCACTCGCCAGACTTTATGTCTGACCCCCCTTTTTCCATTTCTTCCCCCCCCCCCCAAGGTGCTCAGGTTGGAACTAGCACCAGTGGAGCTTGATTTTGGACTACTTTTAGAAGATTTCTTGGACCGCTGAAGTAAAGTTCAGCTTCTCTTTATTTATGGCTATTTTAATGTTGGGGATTATGTCTTTCAGTTTATGCACTTTGTTTTATCAAGATGGATATGATGTACTTGACTTTGGTTTGTGGTTTTGATGATGTAATCAAACATATGGGTTTATCCGCTGCAATGAAATAAAGTTTTAAATTTTCAAGTACTGCTTTATATCTGTCTTGTTGTGATTTTATGTTCTATACTTACTTAAAATGCTCCATGGAAGTTAATGCATTCCCTTTGTGAGTGACATTAATGGACGTGGGGTGTTACATGTGGTATCAGAGCTGAAGGTTACCAGAACAGATATGAATTTTTGAAAAAACTATTTTTCAAAGCAATTTTTATAAAGAAGTACTTTCAAAAGTATGATTTAAGGAAAGTATTTTCAAGAGAAAAGTATATTTTAGAAAGCATAACCCCAAGAGCCATATATCTTTCCTTCAGTCCTTTTTGTATTGAATCTTTCCTTTTTCGTTTCAGCATATCTGAAGCATCTGAGATACCAGAGGGCGTTCATGTGCCCGGTTGGTTTCGTCAATATCTTGAGGCTAAGGCTACCGCCGCAGGTCCAACAAATCCTCCTCCTCCTCCTTGTGTCGATAATTTCGCAAAGATATGTAAGGACTTTAGATCAATGGGTGGAAAACCTTTTCACGGGACGGAGACATTTGTTGAAGCTCGTAATTGGCTAAAGGAGGTGGAAGAATTGTTTAGAATCTTTGATGTGGATGATGGAAGGAAAGTCCAGCTAGCTGAGTGGCTAATGAAGGATGAGGCCTCGTTTTGGTGGGAGATCACTAATGGGGGACGTCCAGTCGATACGTGGCCAGATTTTAGGCAAAGGTTTGAGGCGAAGTTTCTCTCACGAGATGAAGAGAATCTATACATGGAAAGGTTTTTGTCACTGAAGAAAGGGTATCTATCAGTGAAAGAGTATGTTAACAAATTCAACCAATTGGCAAGGTTTGGCTTAGACTTGGTGAACACTCCAGAAAAGAAGGCCCTAAGATTTGTTAAGGGTTTAAACGAGCCGCTTCATGGGTTAGCTATGACCCACATTCCCATGGGGGCTACCTTTGAGATGTTAGTTGACATGGCACTCATGCATGTAGAAGAGAAGGGCGCCAATGCTAATAAGGCACCCAAGAAGAAAGGGGATCAAAAGAAGCCGCAACAGCAACAGCAGAACCAGAAAGGTGGCAAAGGCAACAAAGCTAAGGGGAAGAAGAAATGCTTTAACTGTGGGACACCCGGCCATCTAAGCAAAGATTGTAGGAAGAAAAAGAAGACTGGTTGTTTCCATTGTGGCGAAGCGGGACATCTTATTAAGGACTGCCCAAAGAAAGGGCAGAGGGCAGGATCTACCTCGGGAGGACAGGTGCAAGCTCTTATGGCACCAGGGCAGGCAAGGGGACAAGTTCAGGCTCTCGCGGTCCCACCGCTGCAAGAACGAGGTAGAGCAATTTCCGTTGAAAGATTAGTTTTTCTATTTGACCATCCTATCCGTACTTTATTCGATTCTGGCGCATCGCATTCGTTTATTTCTACATCATTAGTTGAAACACTGCACCTTGATACTAGTCTAGTTACTGATCCCTTAGTAGTCTCAAATCCTATTGGTGGTTCGGCTCATCTTTCTATGATTTGTCGGGATTTGAGAGTGTTTATCTTGGGCGTTGAGTTTGAGTGCAACGCTTTTGTTTTTGGCTTCATGGGCTACGGCTTGATTCTAGGTATGGATTGGCTCACTAGATATGGGGCCATCCTAGATTGTGAAAGAAGGGTAGTTAGATTTTTGACTCGTTATGGAAGGACCCTTGATATTTCTTGTGACCCTAGAGGTCCAGTAATTCTTAGTTACCTAGAATCCCTTGATGCATCCGATGATGATTTACATTCTGTTCCCATAGTCCGTGAATATGCTGACGTCTTCGATGAGGTGAGGGGTTTACCCCCAAAACGTGAGATAGACTTTCGAATATATCTAGTAGATAATGCAAAGCCAGTTGCATTGCCAATGCGCCACATGGCTCCTAGAGAGAGAAGAGAAGTCATTAAGCAAGTGAAAGAATTGCTTGAGAAGGGGTTCATCAGATGTAGTATATCGGAGTGGGGTGCTCCAGTAGTGTTTGCCACGAACGCGGATCGGTCCCTTAGACTTTGTGTGGACTATAGAGAACTTAATAAGCTTACTAATAAGAATAGACACCCACTGCCAAGGATTGACGATCTTTTCGATCAGTTAGTTGGCGCCTCAATGTTTTCGCAGTTGGACTTAGCCACTGGTTTCCATCAGTTGATAGTGGCTGAGGATAGCATAGACAAGTCTGCCTTTAGGACTCCAGACGGTTTCTTCGAGTGGCTGGTGATGCCCTCCGGTTTGACAAACGCCCCCGCATACTTTGTTGATTTGACGAGTAGGGTGTTTAGGGAGTACCTTAATAGATTCGTGGAACTCTTTGTAGTTGATCTTTTCTAAAAGCGAAGAAGAGCATGCCCTACATCTTAGGGAAGTGTTGGAGACTCTTCGAGCGCATAGCCTTAAAGCTAAATTTTCTAAATGTCACTTTTGGAGAAAAGAAGTGCGATTCTTAGAGCACGTGGTTTCCAAAGAAGGGATAGCCGTGGATCCCGCGAAGGTAGTGGTCATCCATGATTGGAAGGTTCCTAAAAATGCTACTGAGGTGAGAAGTTTCTTAGGGTTGGCTGGCTACTATAGGAAGTTTATCAAAGACTTCGCAAAAATATCAGCTCCATTAACACGCATGACGTAGAAGAACCTAGTTTTCATGTGGGACGTAGATTGTGATGATGCGTTCCAACGTTTAAAGAGAGCTTTGACCACAGCCCCAGTCTTAGTATTGCCAGATGGGAGTAAGCCATTTACTGTTTATACCGACGCCTATGGGATAGGACTAGGCGCAGTCTTAATGCAAGAGGGAAGGGTAATAGCCTATGGTGGAAGGCAGTTGAGAGTGCATGAAAGAAATTACCCTACACATGACCTTGAGTTGGCCGCTATTGTTTTCGCGCTTAAGTCTTGGCTTCATTATCTTCTTGGCGAGAAATTCGAATTGTTCACTAACCACAAATCGCTAAAATACTTATTCTCTCATAAGGACTTGAACTTAAGGCAGCAAAGGTGAATGGAGTTCTTAGCATCCTATGACTTCGAGATAGCATATACCCCTGGCAAGGGTAACGTGGTGGCAGATGCCTTAAGTAGAAAAAGATTATCCTTGAGTCCGTTGTTTGTTGAGCGGCGAAGTTTAGAGTTCATCTCTACGTTTGACTTTACACCTTCCATTGACTTCGCACCTGGTTTGCTAGCATCCTTAGAGGTCAGACCTACGCTTTAGGGACAGATTGGGGTGGCACAGCGAGACGACCCACAGTTGGTTGAGTTAGTAGAAAAGCTCAAAGGAGGGGAGCCATTGAGCCATCTCCGTAGGTATACCCTAGATGATAAAGGTTGGTTGCGTAGGGACGGTAGACTTTGTGTACCACGGGACGAGAATCTGGAGAAGGCCATTCTTGATGATGCCCATCGTTCGAAGATGACCATTCATCCCGGCGGAGACAAGATGTACATGGACATGAGACGAGTTTACTTTTCGGCCGGCATGAAGAAAGATGTGGCTGAGTATGTCTCTAGATGCTTGGTGTGCGAACAAGTAAAAGCGGAGCAAAAGAAGCCCGGTGGATTGCTTCACCCATTGGAGGTCCCATAATGGAAGTGGGAAAGCGTCTCAATGGATTTTGTTGACGGATTACCAAGATCGAGGAAGAGTAATACGGGGATTTGGGTCGTGGTAGACAGACTTACTAAGAGCGCCCATTTCATTCCCGTGAAGAATAAGAGGACTGCTCCATGGTTAGCCTCCGTATACATTCGAGAAATAGTTCGTTTGCACGGTGTTCCTTCTAGCATAGTGAGCGACTGCGATCCCATCTTCACTAGCGAATTTTGGAAGAGCTTGCAAGAGGTGGTAGGGACTCGGTTATGTTTGAGCACCGCATATCATCCTCAGACGGACGGCCAGACCGAGAGGGTGAATCGTATTCTAGAGGACCTATTGAGATTATGTGTCTTAGATTTCGGAGGTACATGGGAGGAACATCTTCTGTTGGTAGAGTTCGCATATAATAAAAGCTTTCAGTCTAGCATTGGCATGGCACTGTTCGAAGCTCTTTATGGACAGCCATGTCGTTCGCCTACATGTTGGTGGGAATCTACGGATAAGATCTTGCTTGGACCCGATATGATTAGAGAGACTTCGGAGAAGATCGATTTGATTCGAAGGAGGATGAAGATGGAGCAAGATAGACGAAAATCTTATGCGGACAAGAGGAGGTCAGATCTTGAGTTTGATGTTGGGGACATGGTCTTTGTCAAGGTGTCTCCATTACGGAACGTCGTTCGTTTTGTGTCCGTCGGGAAGTTAGCACCAAGGTTCGTAGGACCGTTTCCTATTAAAGAAAGGATTGGGCAGATGGCGTATAGAGTAGAGTTTCCCGAGAGACTTAGTGGTGTACACGACGTATTCCATGTATCACATTTGAGGAAGTGCTTGCACGAGACCGTGGAAGTGGTAGAGATGAGCTTGCTTAGAGAGGTGGAGATCGAGTGTGATGCGACGATTCAACGAGCTCCTACGCGCATTCTTGGGTCGGAGATTAAGAAGTTGAGGAATCGAGAGGTCAAACTAGTCAAAATGCAATGGGGAGATGATGACAGCAACGCTACTTGGGAGACGGAAGCGAAGATGCGTTCATTATACACTTTTCTTTTCGAGGGTATGTCTTTTAATTTCTCCTTTATCGCTTATCTTGTACTTATCTTATCTTTAGTGTGTCCTCTCGTTAGTATCTTTGACCTTTAGATAGGATAGTCCTATGGTTGAAACATGTGTTTGAGACATGTTATGTATGATGGATGCAAGTGTTTGCTAGTGGTTGCTCGTGGATGCATATACACACACTTTAGGCACTAGATCGGCTCAGTCACTTCATATTCCATATTGCATATAAATGTGTATACATATTTAAGTTAATGGTTGTATAATGGTTATACCATCATATGGATGTTGCATTTTGGTGAATGGTTATGCACACATGTAGAAATAATATGTATCGATAAGGTTCTTTCGCATACGTAATGGATGCATGGCACTATCATGGTTTGCATTAAGGAGGTCAACTGAATCAGTAGACCGCCTGATTTTGCATTAGATAAGGAACATATACACACACTTCTTGCATATGTTCATACAGCATTAGGAATTTATAAGGACAATGGATACCCATGTTTGATGGTTGAGTTGATGGTTGTTTGGATGTTAGGATATGCATTCTCCTTAACTTAGAGATTTCAGGGGCGAAATCCTTTAAGGAGGGGAGAATGTAACACCCCGAATTTTTGAATAATCGAATTAACTAAATTAAAGAATAATTAATCTCAGGCATGGGAATTAAGGGAAATGGGTTGCACCATTTTGTTCGTCTCGGAATTCTGGTTGGGATAGAGTCCGAGTATGCGTGAATTGGACTTCGTATGAAGAAGTTATGGCGATCGGAAGTTTCAGAAAATTCAAAACAGATTTTAAATTTCGAAAATTCAGAGTCAAACAGGCTAGGTGGGAAAATTCCCGCCAGGGCCAGGTCGACCATAGGGTCGACCTGGGGGTCGACCTACCCTGACCAAGTCGACCATAGTGTCGACCTAGGGGTCGACCTGCCCACCCGGGCAGATTTGAATGATGACCTGTTTGTGACTAGATGCTGAGTCATTAGGGTTTCTGAACTACTCTGGTTGGCTGGGATTAATTCTGGGTTGATCGGATGGCTTAAACTAATCCTAAACTCTATAAAAACACCTATAGACCCAAACCCTAAATCAAAATAAAATTGGATTTATGGCCTCCATGCCGTCAACTTGCAACTCAGAATAGCCGCCGCCCATTAGAGAGGAAGAAAGCTAATCAAATTCAATCCTTTTCAACTCTAACAACGAATCTTCATCAAAGGAGCGCTAATTCAACTCCAGAAATCAGAATTCAGAACTCAAGACTTCTTTTGAGTTGTGAGTTCGATAGTTTTAACAAGATAATTAATAAATGAATTGGATTGAGTTATAATGCGGATAATTTGGATGTGATATGAATTATTGATTTCATGTTGTAATTATGTCGTAGAATTATGTTGTAATTTCTATGATATTATGTTATGACGCAGTCATCTACGATGTAAAGTTATGATGCTATCACCCATGTTATAATCCTATGATTGGCTTATGTCTAGTTGAATTATCATGTTTCTTATGCAAGTTTGTTATATTGATTCGTATGATAAATCATATGTAGGAAAGTTTAGATGTTGATTCAAACATGAACCATGTACAAGTTTGGGTAGAATTATATGTGACCTTACATGGCTATGGCACCTAGTTTATGTGAGAATTTAATTGAAAGTTAGGCTATGACATATGCTAAATTCTACATGATACTTTACATGTCTACACCATTGTTGCGATGTATGAATCACATATGTAAGTTTATGAGTTGGATATGAATCATGTTTTGCAAGTTTAGGAATATTACCTATGCAAATATAGAACCACGACATATGATGATTCATGCAAGTTGTAATTTTGGCCTATGCAAGTTTTAGATGTAGAACATCATTCACATATGCAAGTTCACCCCTATGTTAGATTTGTGATGTTTTCTTTTATTTTATGAGTTATACTATTCGAGTCTAACGTATATTTTTACGTTAAACGAACAAACGTACTACGTGGGGAAAAAGGGGATAATATTAAAAATATTTAGTTGGCATATATGCCTTAAAAGGCATAAAATATAATTGTGGTGAAAATTGGTATGATTTTACATACCATAAATGGATGGATATAACTGAGTCAATTATGGACATCGTTAATTGATTGATAATTTGAATAGGAAAAGTAATTCAAATTTGGGGAATGATTAATTAGGAGTAATTAATCGTCTAAGACATGAGGTTAGGCTCTTTTGTGGTGTAAGACTGCCCAGACCCGCCCGGCAAATCCAGCTGCCACAAATGTCAGTCTAATGTGAGAGGTCTTAGGCACAAACTAAATACGTAACATTTGTAAAGACACGAGGTTAGACTCTTTTGTGGTGTAAGACTGCCCGGACCGGCCCGGCAAATCCAGCTGCCACAAATGTCAGTCTAATGTGAGAGGTCTTTATGAGGTTACGGTCTTAATGAATTAAGAAACACTTAAACAGATAAGCATGTAGTGGGACATGAGGT
Organism: Allium sativum; assembly: GCA_030737875.1. Taxonomy (NCBI): domain Eukaryota; kingdom Viridiplantae; phylum Streptophyta; class Magnoliopsida; order Asparagales; family Amaryllidaceae; genus Allium; species Allium sativum. The sequence continues at coordinate 171,984,056 of CM060912.1, forward strand.
GGTTAAGTGGGTGCCTTGGGTGGCATGTGGAATCTAGTGCGTGCCTTGGGTGGCATTTGGAAATACGATTAGAAACACTTAACCAAAATTGAAACATGTAATTGAAACATGAATAAGAAGTGGGTTAAGTGGGATGTACTAGAGGGGACCAAGCTTAGGTGGATAGCTTGTGTCACGTAATGGGGGCCCATTTCAACCAGTAACCCATACGTATCTTTGTGGGCTCGACCCAAGTTGAGGACGGGACACGCATACTAGGCTTAACTGTAAGAGGCCAAACCGGGTTAGCGGTGGCAACGCAAGTCCAACAGGTTCATATGCGTGTGTGGACTTGGGCTGGTAGGTAAGACGTTGTTGCATCGTGTAGGTATAAGTCGTGCATTCTTAGTGGTATCGGGTTGCCACTTTGGGGAGTGATACACCCCACTTTGGGTCCAGCACGGGTATCTACGAGTTAGAGAGCCGATCGCTTGGGGGTAGTGGGTACACCTAGTAGAGATAGGGGCAGACGGCACCTATGGAGGTAGCTAGGGGTGCACGAAACTACCAATATCATTATTAAGTCTGTAGGCGGGATCAACCTTAAGGTGACTAGTGGCGGTGCAGTATACTAGTGGCGGTGCAGTATAGCAATTATCCTATAGTGTTGGTGTAGTTTAGTAAATTTATCTTAGTGGATTAGGTGCGCTTTAACGATATCGTTGTTCATCTTATTTCCTTGTTTACTCTGTCATACTCAATGGTTCATGATCATTTCCTTATTTTCCAACTTATGCCTTAGCCTAGTTACTTTGTTAATTATATTGTTAGAATTATCGCACTCGCCAAACTTTATGTCTGACCCTCCTTTTTCCATCTCTTCGCCCCCCCCCCCCCCAAGGTGCTCAGGTTGGAACTAGCATCAGTGGAGCTTGATTTTGGACTACTTTTAGAAGATTTCTTGGACCGCTGAAATAAAGTTCAGCTTCTCTTTATTTATGGCTATTTTAATGTTGGGGATTATGTCTTTCAGTTTATGTACTTTGTTTAATCAAGATGGATACGATGTACTTGACTTTGGTTTGTGGTTTCGATGATGTAATCAAACATATGGGTTTATCCGTTGCAATGAAATAAAGTTTTAAATTTTCAAGTACTGCTTTATATCTGTCTTGTTGTGATTTTCTGTTCTATACTTACTTAAAATGCTCCATGGAAGTTAATGCATTCCCTTTGTGAGTGACATTAATGGACGTGGGGTGTTACACAGACTTTTAAACTTTAATAACATTAATAAAAACAATTAACTTAATTAATTTTAATTAAATTTCCTAATTACCCATCAAACTAATCAAGGCTGCCTAATCCTCTCTTCTTCCTGGAAACAATGAGACCACATAACCCATCGCTTCAAACAAAAACTTCATCGCTGCCTTCACTATACCCCGTCGAAATCTAATCAGAGACCATCACCATCGATCCCTTGAGCTCCTCTTCCAAACGCCCCCAAGCACATGCAGCTTGCAACTTGTAACGACCCGTATTTTTGACAATCAAATATTTAATTTAATTTATTATTTTAAATATTTTATTTGGAATAATAATGGATTTTAATATTGAATTCGCTAATTAAAACGAAGTTTGAACGTTATATATTTATATAAATATAAAACGAGCTCGAAATGGCGCTGTAGTTCGTAATATGGAGTTTTGAACTTCAATTGGATATACAGGGTCCGATATAAGTCGGATTTCTGTGAAACAAGAAATGTTGGAACTAGGGCTATCAATGGGTCGTGTCGGGTCGGGTTCGGGTCGTGTCAAGTCGGTTTCGTGTTGATTTATAAACGGGTCGGGTCAACCTGTTTATTAAACGGGTCTTATTTTCCCAACCCTAACCAGACCCGTTTATAAACGGGTTGACCCGACCCGACCCGCGTAACCCGTTTAACTAAATGCGTCGTGTCGGGTCGTGTTGGGTTTACCTGTTTGACCCATTGATAGATATTACCTACTAATATAAGCAACAAAAGAGCCAAATCACCAACATGCATACTGTTATGTAATCACCAACATGCAACAAGTTGCAAAGTCACCAACAGACAACACATATATAAAGCATAAAATCACCATATCCAAAAATCATTTTCGATATATAAGTATATATTTCCATACTGCATAAATCAAAGACTAACAGTATGGAAGAGATATAATTATTATAAGTAAAATATAACTAACAACATACAAGAATAAATTAGTAAAATATAACAGCTTACATATACGAGCATACTGATTACTGCTTACATAAAAGATTAACACTAATAGTATACATAAAAGACTAACAGTATGGAAGAGATACAACATATAATAGGGTTTGGCGGGTCAAAATCGGGTTAGCGGGTCAAACCTAAACCCACCTGTTTATAAACGGGTCAAATTCGGGTTGACCCGAAAATGACCCGCTAACTAAATGGGTCAGGTTAACCTGCTAATTTCCGTGCGGGTTTCGGGTCGGGTCACGGGTCGTGCAGGAAATTGACAGCCCTAGTTGGAACCATATTGATGATAATTTTCATATGAAAGAGAAAAATCCATATTTCATGTCATAGTTTATTAGTTATGGCTAAATCAAATTTTGAAATAGTCGCTATGGAAAAACGTTATTTATTTATAGGACTTTAGAATGGCCATTTTTCTAACGGACTCCATTTTCGATGAAACCAGTTTCATTGGGTCTATAACATTAAATTGCTGTACGGTATTGAATTGCGTGGAAAACCGATGTCGTATGTGACCACGATAGCCGTAAATGCCCATTCAATTTCTATAGCGCGTAATTAAATTCATTCAATTGAATAGAGAGATTTTTGAGTGTAACTGGAGCAAACGATCAAATTAAGCCACGAAACAAGTTCCGTTGTGTTCGTATTGTCGATTATAGTCAGGATAGGTAAATAGTTTGTTCTTTTTGAAGATCAGATAAATTAGTGTCCAAAATGGCATTGCGGTGCATGTCAAAATAGCATACCAGGAAAACAGTCTCAGAATGCGACGAAACTAATGTCGTTGGGTTCGTATTAATTAATTATTATAGAATTTCAAAGTTTCAAGTTGATCGGATTTATTTAGTGATCGTGGAAAATTTAAACGCGTGTTTTTCACTGGTTTTATAAAGGAAATTTTTCCAAACAATGTCGGAATTCTACGAAACTTGTCCCATTGGGTCCGGAATATTTTTTATATGCTAGGTAAAGCATTTTTGTCGGAAAACAAAAGTCGATTGTGGGTAGTTTTACGTGTTACTTCAGCTCAAAGTTTCGTTAAATTATATTAATATTTTGATATCCATTCCCTATATATATATATATATATACACACACACACACACCACCCTAAAACCTAATTCTCGGGTTGAAAACAATTCTCTGGTCAACCCATTTTTACACAGCGCCTCCACTTGTTTTAATGGCCAATATTGATCTAATCTTTCGGCCTTTCTATTCCCTAATTCATTCGTTAATAACCCAAGATTTCAACGGGAAGATTGAAGAGCCCTGCGAGATGGAAGTACTAAACAACGGTGATCGAACTTGCCATTGTCTACGGACCGGGATCTGTCTCGATATGGGCGTCTGTTGAAGCGGATCTGAGGGCTGCAGGGGACACAGAGGTAGCGTAGGTTGGTCGCTAAGGTTGCTGACATGGAGGAGCACATTTTGGCGGCTACATATCGGTCAACGGTGAAGGAACTGAGGCGGCGTTTTGGTGTTGAGGGTGCGGCAGTCAAAGTGGTGAGGGTCTGAAGCGTGAAAACAAAGTTGAGAAGGAGCAGTATCAGTAATCGGGCATGTATACTTAAGTATGGAATTAGTTAATGTTAATTAAATTAAAAAAAAATAAACTTGTTGGCGGTGCAGTTATTATTTTTGGTCAAACCGTGGTTCTGGAAGTTCGAGAATTGCGAGAACAAAGGACTGGAGGAAGACTCATTGGTCTGTAACCAATGTTAGAAGTCATTAATGTATATAATTAATTAAATTATAATTAAGCAATGATTCAATCAGTCAAGTAAAACCTATTGCGTTTGTTCCAGGACCAACTAAGGCAACGGAACACTTGAGGCAACGGAACGTGTGAGAAAGGGAAGCGACACGACAGCCTTCTAATGTGAAGGCAGTAACCAAGTTTTGATTGGTCCATATTATCCCAGTGTCGTACTGTTGGATACACAGGGAATGATCGAATGGGAGTAGAAGGGAATTTGATGGCTGTTAATTCTAAAACTTAATTAGTAATAATCCATTTTTAATTATGTAGGGTAGGTTAGTTAATATGGTTATATATAACTGTATTAACAAGACTTAAATGGATGCAGGAATCACAAGTCGCAGTTGAACAAACAAAACAATGATGGTTGAAACTGAAAATTGCTTCAGGAACGGCCTGTACTCGAAATGTAATTAGCAAATTCTTTGTTAATTAGTTTATAATTATATATATATATATATATATATATATATATATATTTAGTTAAATCGTAAACTTTAAATAATTATAACTTAACCGTATGTGATCAGAATTGGACGATCCAAGAGATATTGGACTCGTCTCAACAAGCACTACATTATGAAACGGATCTGGACGCAACTGGAATCAACCGGGATTTTTAATTAAATTAAACGCTCGTTTAATTTAACTAAAGCCAACTGTGTAAATCACAGATCAAATCAAGGTGAGTTAAACTCACTCAGTTCTTCCCGTTTATATTTTATATAAATTGGGTTTTTATTTTATGTGCTCAGGTTGCTAATGGTTGACTTTTTGCTAGTTATATATTTATTGGTTGATTAATCAATGAAATTAAACCGTCGTTTAATTTCAATGAAATACCAAATCGTTATTTTAACGATTAGTTCCAATAAAGGTGACTCGCCTTGATTGGTCACGTTTATAAAATAAACATGTTTGGATTTTTTGAATGATTTGAATTGCTTGTGAATTGGTTGGTGTTAATGGTCGTTATTTATTAAATGAAACTGAATCATCTGTTTGAAGATAACCATTTGAATACAGGGAAGAACAGGTTGCAGGGATCCAACAGGATTCCTCAATATATATTATTTATTTTCATATTATCATATTAACTATCATGTTTGGGTGATTGATTTGAGTATTGATCATTGATTTGAAATTCAACTTGTGTTTGGTTCTACCCAATGGGCAGTATTGGTCGGGTAGACGGCAATAAATGGCTTAAAAGTAAATTTGTTTTATTTATATAGATTTACCGTCAGGTAAATTGATAGAACTGAAATTAAAAAGTTTATTTTATAACTAAAGACAGATTTTGGAATATATATTTTGAATGACTTTATAAAAAGGAAGTACATATTTATTTTTATAATTAATTATAAATTGATTTTATAAAGTCAATACTGATGATAATCAGATTTAGAAATACGAGAAAAGAAATTAACCTAACGGTTAAAATTTGATAAATGTTTTGTTAAGAAACAATTAAGTGGAATTATTTAAATTAATTATATTATTTATTAATTCAAAGTGAGAACGAATTGAAATCGGTTAATGAGATAATTGTGGTTTAAATTGACTAAACCGACCGTTCATAATTAAGACTATTAATAAGTTATTGCATTGTAATAAAATAGTTAAATGAATATTATCTAATTTTAATAAGATTGTAAAAAGGGGGGTTGCTATTTATTTTTGTTAATAAAGGAATTAACTACTAAAGTAGTTAGTGGTCGAAGTAAATTATTCTTTTAATTAATAATAAGTTAGGATATTCTTTTTAATTGAAATTCATTTAAAATGTAATCGAAGGTGAAACGAAATCCAACTGAATGGTAAAGGGAGTTTAGAAGCAAGTTTTATCTTTAAACTAAGTTTTATAACCAAGTTATAAAAGGAATTTTTAAGCGAATATTATAGCTTAAAATAAATGTTACTTAATTATTTAAATTAAGTAAATGGGAATTTAGATAAAAGAGTTTTATAATAAACCAGAGCTATATAAAAGAGGTTTGAGGTGTTATATCGTTAATTCTAAATTAACGTTATTTAGGAATGTGATTAAGTAAAAGTGGGAGATTGGAATAAGAGTTTAAAAGCGGGAAATGGCTGAATGGATTTGAAAAGGAATTAGTGAAAGTGAAGTTGGTAAAAGAAGTGAGTTATAGGATTTGGTAACCAAATCCGAATCATAAAATGAATTGGCTCAAAAAGGTAGAGGTTAAAAAGTGGTGTGTCATAAGAAGTTACTTAATTGAATTAAGAAATAATGATATATTAGAGAAAGAGATTTTCAAAAAAGATAAGCAGATTTATGAAACCGTAATTTAAATAAAAAAAAGGTTAAATGGAATTTGTATTGATATTAGAATGAAATATTGGGTTTGGAATTACAACTCGTATCTATCTTAAGATATGAACGTTGTTGATCAAGGTCTGAGAGGTAATTAAAATACCCCAACTTGAACGACTTCAGGATTATCTGAGAATGATATTAGTTGTAATGCTAAAAGAAGTTTGTAAAATTATTATTTCATTAGAGGAAAATAACATAACATTTTTGATGGAGATTTGGGATATATATATATATATATATGAACATATAATGAGGATCCAAAGAAAAGGGAAATAAAAGGGGATTGGGTGGCGTGGAATTATAACGATATTTCCAAGCTAGAAAGAAAACATAAAGTGAGTCTTATTCAATAAGAATAAGCCCTGGGTGTTGTCGAGAAATGGAAAAAGATATTTCGTAACATTGTTTACGAATAATAAGTTAAATTGATTTTCCAATATTAGATAAGAACATTACCAATGTTTTAAAAGTGAAAATAGAAAACTGGACATGATAAAGGATTTTACTAAGCATCAAAAAAATGTACCTGTTTAAAGAATAATCTTATGAAGTGAAACTATTTTCATAATATCGAAGTGTTTAAATGTTTTTAAATTTACATTTGTTTAATTAAAAGGCCAATTGATGCAGAGTATTGAACTAGTGGACTCACTGGATTGTCATGATTGAATCACTGATTATTTTAATAGTTAAATCGTCGACTATCAAATTTATCCAATGCGATTGTTGGTACGAAAAGACCGGGATCGAATTTATATTCGAAAACCATTCCAACCAACAAATACGTAAAGATATCGGAAGATGATCGAGATGGAGCATTGAAGACCGTGGACCTTCATTAAACGGAAGAACCGCTAATAAATCTCTGAGATTGCAACCAGAGATAAACCGTGGTTCTGTCATGGTTGGAATCTACCGGTTTCAAGGACTTCTCGCTACTGATCCATGGAGTGATTCCTATATTGGATGTAGTAGGAGAGTACCTTCGGTTCATCCTATTCCTGGGTGACTTGTATAGACGAATGTCTGACGGAGTATTTCCTTAAAACTATGTACGTTGGTTTTTACAAATATACCAAGTTCGTGGCAAAGAATGGCCTTTTTTAAAACCCGGAGTATAATTGTGGACGTCAATTAGTGGTTTGACGGATCTGACGATGTGGCATTCAAAGTGAATGATGACCAGGTGTTCAAAGATAATTTAAACCTCAAGCCTCATCAACCGGGAAACGACAAAAATTGGACAGGCAGCATGGCCATGTGGGTCTCTCCCATTAGGGTGTATAATCAACTATCTAGAGAAATTCCTTTTGCTTCTTTAATCTATTTCGATGTTGTGCCTTTTCGGGAAACGGTGGTTTGAGCCCAACCGTTGGTGATATACATTCGATACACCCAAGCGAGATGAGTGGTCGGTCATGTGCGGGTTGGGTTGCAAGACGTTCTTGTTGAACCCAGTGTATTCGCCTCTAGAGATACACTATCGGCAGGTGGTCCCATACCTTGTCATAGTCGGAATTCAATCTCCAATAAGCGTCCATTGTTTTTATTGTATATTATATATGTGGAGCATGAGATGCAAGCGTTCCACTAGATTGATATTTACTTGTATTTAGACACTATTATAATATCAGAAAAGATATTGATTTCGTTTTGGGTTATCGTAAGGTAAAAACCGTCTGTATTTATGTGTCGATTTGGTCTTACGATTATTCCTTTTCTTTTGAAAAGATTTTTGAACTATAAATCAAGTTGGATGATCCCCCTTAATACTGTGCGAGTTTTTCTCACTCTGGTTCACCAAACTGACCTGGTGTTTTGTAAATGCTCGGGTTAGACCGGGTGCACAGGTCCAGGTTATCGGATGCTGCGAAGTCCAGAGACGAGCTGGAGATGTTCAGACGTATTATATATATGATGTGTATTACGCTATGTATTGTAGATGAGGACAAGTTATTATAACTGTCCAGAGATGTTGATGTACTCTGATATTGTAAGTGTTTTTAAATGCTCTCAATAAAGTTTTATTTCTGTATTATATTTCGTTCCGCTGCGATGTGAGACTCTGATTTTGTGTTGTGGTGTTCTTCTTCTTCTTCTATTCCAATATTTCTTTCTTATCTCACCCTCTAATTTCTTTTTAATAACTATCCAGTGTTTCGGTGTTTGGAAGGTCGGCATGAGTAACGGTAAATGTATTTATGTCGATTTTCGGAGCCAAAAATCCCTGGGTCATTACACAACTCCCCTGACGCCCCAATCTCTGTACGAACGGCACCCCTTTGGACCCCGATTTTGAATAACCCACTCAATGGAAAACGATCATAGTGGTGGGGATTTATAGAGCTAAGGGAGGGCTTTAATTTTTGCTTTGAATTCATAGTCTAATTTTGTTTGGATTATAAGGAATTTTTGTTTCAAATTGGGAACACTTGGACCCTAAATTTCAACTGATAGCGGCTCTTCATTTGATTAGGGTTTTGGAATTTTCCAGGGGTATTTATATAATTTTTTAATATTATTTTAATTCTATTTTTCTTTTAAAGTGAAATCCGTGTCCGATCACCAAACCAAACCCAATGACTATCGCTGCTAGCCAAATACCCCTAATCCGGACACAATGAGATATGTTTCAAAATCCAATTCAATCGTTTTGATCAATTTTTATCAAAATTAAAATATAAATCAATATATATTAAATTTGAACGTACATTTTAATTTACCGGGATCATATACTAACTCCAAAAATTCTCGAAAAATTATATCTAGCTTTGTATTTAAGATACGGTCCTATAAAAACTAATTTCATTGAATTTGGAGACCGCTCGAAAAATGGCCATTTTCTGGTCGATCCAAATTGATTGAAACTATCAAAACACGTTTTCTTTTCCCAGCTCACATATTGATTCCAAAAATTATGAAAATTGGAATCTAGCAATAACTTGACATTTCGGATGAAACAAAAGTGGTTTCATCGAAAACGGAGGTCATTTGCAAAATGGCTATTTTTAAGGGCTATATATTACATTAAAAATATATATAAATTCCATAACGACTATTCCGAATTTTAAACTGGACATAACTTTCAATTTATATAGTGAAATATCAGTTTCTTACTTTCTTAGAAAGATATAATTAAATAGATTCAAATATTTCTTGTTTTCTCTAATTCTGATTTATTTTGAATCTTGTACATTCATTTGAAATTTAAAATTGAATTTTCAAACTGTCGCGCCATTTCAAGTTTGTTTAATAATTAAAATAAATTTATGCGTTCTAACTTTGATTAAAATAAATTTTTCGTCGTTATTATTTAAAATAAATCATTTTAAATATTCAAAATCCGTTAAAATTGCCAAAATAAAATTTTTAAATTAGTTCTGAAAATCCGAGTTGTTACAATAATAAACTAAGAAAAGGCCTAATGAAGATCCACTGTCTTGCCATTTAAAAGGTCACGCAACTCTTGAAACTTCTGTGTTTTTAAACTGTTTATTCAATGGTTTATACTTACAGAATGTTATTTCCTTGTGTAGTTCAAGTCCACCACTCGCATAAAAGCACTTCATGTCTTTAGCATTGGCAATGGTAAGTGGGTATCGAACTCATGGTTATTGAAGTCTGGATTTTTGTGAATGGTTATTTCTGTGGATTCATCTAATGAATTCTTTATCTAACACTCATATTATTCAAGATATAATTAGCGCACCCTCCTCCAAGCATGTGCACGAATCGCACGCATGAGCACTCACAGATTTGCGTACCACAATCCTGGGATACCTTCTAAAATTTTCTTATTTGCACAATAAATTAGGTTTTATGAAGTTCCTTGTTAGGCATTCACTGTTAGCCTCATTTACTCATTTATTAGTCACTCTTGTTTAGAGGGCCGGCAAAGCTATTTACTTCAGACAGCTGCTCTAAAATCATGTTATTCATCCGTTACCATTTTAAGCTCAAATGAAAGACATCAAAATTCATTAGTACAAGTGAGTTTTAAACAACAAGGTAGTTTTCATCAAACCGACTGTTAGGAAGGCTTCCCTACTGTAAGTGATTCTAGATCAATTTGTCCATGCCAATTTTACACGGAACCAAAATATAGGAAATAAACTCTGTGTCTCTCTCTTCTTCATCATGTTTATCCTCATCTTCATTCTGTTTGTTGTTGTCTTGGTACGATTCAGTTTCCCCCATTTTAGCTTGCGTTTGGAAAATATCTCCTTCTCATCTCTTTTGAATTTTAGCTCCCGATAAAAAAAAAAGATCAAATAGATTTTAACTCAAATTACACTTTATTGATACCTTAGCTCTCGTAGAAGTCGCTGCCTCAGTAATTGATCCATCATTAAGATTTTAACCCAAATCACAAATTCTGGTCTATGGTGCATCATTCATATTGCAAATGGATTAATTCCGAAGAAAACGCCTTGTCATTCGGGTATTCTGTTTACTTTAATCGAATTGCGACCTGACATACTAGTTCAGATAAAAATTATACTTTTAATCTCTTATTTTATGATGCGGTATAATATTATGTATTTTTCTAATCAACTGGAGACTATTTTAAGCCCTGTGTCTTCAGTTTTGGTGGGAGCAAATTATGAAAAATGTTATTCTATTTATTTGGTCAGTCATGATTCAAAACTTGAAAAACTGAAAAGCTGAAGTTGCGCATATTGAAGAATGCATCAGATACAAATAACAGAAGATTTATACATACTAATTTTGATGGCTTGTTTGCAATTCTTGAGGTATGTATTATCTTGGAATTTCTTTTATTGTTAATACCTTTTTTATTTAGGAATTTTGGACTGTGTCTCTAATACCAAAATAACAAATAATGTAAAAGGCATGTTTTCTTTAAATAAATTTTCAAAATTTCATGCCATTTCTGTCTTTATCCAAATTATAATAGTTGACAAAGATTGAAGCATGCCAAATTGTGATAATAAATTGGAGCAAATTCAGGTATTTCTATATGTTATTACTAGGAACACACACACACACACACACACACATATATATATATATATATATATATATATACTTACATTTTACCTTTTATGATAATATAGTGATCATGTTAAGTTATATTTTAGAAAATATGTTATGACACAAGTTATATGCAAACATCCATCATTTTTAAGTACATCCCCATGAATATTTTGTATCTTCTGTGGCAGTAAGTGCTCTTTATGCAAAGGATTCATTGTCAGAAACAAAGCTATTATGTTACCGTGAGAATGGTAGCTTGATTATTTTGTCAATTCCTTAATTTCTAATGTGCGCGTATGGATTGTAATTTGAATCCATAATCATGCGATTTTATTTTATTTTGTTGATAAAAATGTAATATTAGTGGTATTTGAGAAATAATTCTGCTTTCAAATAGAGTGAACCTTTCACGTTTGAATTACATTCAAGAATATAAGAACTTTCTTAGTATTCTGGATTATTTTGTCAATTCTTTAGTGATATTATCAAACATCTACCAAATATGTACGCAAGATACTATATATCATTTATTTATTCAATTTCTTTTATTACTTATACATGTTTCCTTTTCCACTTCGATGTTATCATCATTTATGAATGCGTGCTTCCTCTTGATCATGTAAATATTTCGTCCACTTTATTATCCATCTATTGTACCTAGCTATTGTTTCTAATTTCTACTGCTTGTTGGCTTAAATGAAAATTCTACGTCTATGTTCTTGATAAATTGAATGTTCTTTGCAAAAAAGTATTTAGAATTGATTGCTTCATTTAGCATATTTCAACCAACAAAAATGTTGTGTGTGTTTTGAGTTCTGGACCTAAATGGATCTAAAACGTTTTCAATTTCTCCACTAAATTTCACGTCATAAAATTTTGAGGTATCCCTTGGTTGCATAAATTTTTTGAACTGTTTATATTGATGAAAAAAAAGTATTTACTTATTTAATTAATAACTTCTATCCACTAACCCTCTTTGTTTATATTTATTTATTTTGAAACATAATATTGTGTGAAAATTTCGTGCAAAATTTGAATTATTACTAGGATACAGTAGAATTTGGTTGTTGTTAGCTTCAGTTGACATGTCAATGTGTTTAAATAATTCTTAGTTGAATTTGTTTTTATTCTTATTGTGACAGATTTAATAGAAGGTTCACTGTATGTCATGAATGATGCAAATTTATGGATATTATTCGCACTACTTACATTGTAAATATTTTTGGATGAATATCAATTTCATATATGAATATGGTTATGGTACTCTGCATTGATAACAAAGTGCAATATAATTGAACTACACCTAATTAGCTATAATCAAGGAACGATGTAAAATATTTTATGATTGTTTGATTAAATGGTGTTAAGCTGATAGTAATATCATTTGAACTCATCGTTAATTTTGATGTAGTTTCTGAATACGGACTACGGTTGATGACATCTTTGTAATGTGTTTTAGCTCCTCACTTGGAGTTTCAGCATTGATGCTATAGTTTTATTCCTCTTTTGTTATTTTAGCATTTATGCTACTCTGTAATATATATGATTTTTCTAGAAACTAACCATCAAAAGCGGATAAGCTGATTCCGTCTGCAAGATATTGGTAGTAAGAGCTTGATGGGCGCTCTGCATTTGTTATTTAGTTTTCTCTTTCACTACACTGTAATTTTTTGAATAAAATTTGATTTGAAATAAGTTTTAACAAATAATTTTATATCTCATATTAAACACTAACGGTCGGTTTTTTCCCTTCGTTGTGCGGTAATACTAGTAAATATTCCATGGTATTTGAAAGAACAAATTTGCACCACACAAAAGCTCATCTTAAAAAATGGAATTTATGACTTTCAGGATCTATGGGATCTGAAAGAAAAAACCAACGCCACATTAAATTAGTACGGTAAAATACATGTCCCTAAGAAGGAATTTATGAATTCTTTTTATGTACATGAAACATCTATAAGAGTTTTTGTGTAACTTCAGGACACTTGCAAACAAATGATTGAAATTCAATTTATAGTATTCATAAATCTAAGAAAATGTTTAAACAAAACCCTAAATTGGAACTCTAAATAGAAACCCTAACAAGTGAAAGAAGATGAAATCTCCATATTTAATCTCACAAATAAATAAACGATGAGAAGATTAAAATACCTGGATCTGCGAGGGAAAGAGTACATCCAGTACCGGCCCAAGGAATTTCATGCCCGAGCCCAGCATGTTGATGTGAGGCAGAATTTTTTTTGAAAACAGGGCATATTTTTGTGCAAAATTGTAGTGTTGCCCCAATGTAGCCCGTTGACATGGGGCAGATTTTTTTTTTTTTTTCAAAGCACAGCAGGTTTTTGATGAAAAGTAGTGTTTGAGGCAAAAAGAACACGTTGGAGAAGAAAAATGTGCCAACGGCAAGAATTGAACCCTAGATCCTCCAATGCCAAACAACCGCACTTACCACTAAACCGTTATTTTCCTTGCCTTAACTTAGATGTCCTGTTCTTTAAATCCTAATATTACTAAACAAAAATAGTATACATATTGCCCCAGCCCAGCGGGTTACCCCAGCCCAGCGGGTTACCCCAGCCCATGGGATTGATGGGCTGTCCCCTGTGCCGGTCGGCTCTGAGTACATCACATCAGACACTACAAAAGAATTCTGAATTCCATACGCCAATTTGGCGTAGGGATGGCGTAGGGAAACGAATTTCCCTACGCCATCCCTACGCCAAATTGGAAGTCGGAAAACAGCTCGTCGCAAATATTTCCCTACGTCATCCCTACGCCTACATGCCTACGCCATACCTACGCCAAATTCCCTACGCCATACCTACGCCAAATTCCCTACGCCATACCTACGCCAAGTTCCCTACGCCATACCTACGCCACGTTCCCTACGTCATCCCTACGCCACGTTCCCTACGTCGTCCCTACGCCAAGTAGCCTACGCCGTCCCTACGTTTAGTTCCCTACGCCGTCCCTACGCGAAATTCCCTACGCCATCCCTACGCCAAGTTTCATATGCATCCTTACCCCTTCCCTACGCATTCCCTACGCATCCGTGCACCAAAAATCAATATGGTAGTTCTATATTTATCTTCGTCTACCACAAATCATAATAAAACCGAACATATGCATAATCATAGCAATATATATATCAATAAAAACATTGTTGTAAAATGAATATCATGGTCGAATTACCATAAACTTGCTACAAATATATTTAAAATAAATCATGTCCAACAAACAATAAAATAAAGTTGCTACATAAGTCAAACATGATCGTTTCATCTAATTCAAACATCGTGTAATGTACCTTACACAAATAGAACATCAAACTCATTACGAAAATAAGATTAATTTATATAGAACGTCATATATGCGGTTCTTGCTCTCGCCGCAACCCTTGTAAAAACTCTTGTACAGAACTCATTTCTTCTTGTAGTTTGCTAACAGTGACACTCAATTCTTGATTTTTATCTCTTAGGTCTTCAACTTCCTTGACAAGCTTCTCTGTTTCATCTGTAACTCCAAACCTAACGGTGTACGTATTATCTTTATATATCTACACATAAAATTTTTAATCCAATTAGTACAACGAATGTATCTCATATTACAATTAAGTAAAATGATCAGCGAAACAATTACAGAGTAATCATACACATGCAGATAGCCGAGTTCAGACCACCTAGAGGTTCTGTGTGCAACCTGAAGTTGCACACAGCAACTTCAGGTTGCTGTGTGCAACTTCAGGTTGCACACAGCAACCTGAAGTTGCTGTGTGCAACTCAGGTTGCACACAGTTCTGTGTGCAACTTCAGGTTGCACACAGCAACCTGAAGTTGCTGTGTGCAACTCAGGTTGCACACAGAACCTCTGTCTGCAACCTGAGTTGCACACAGCAACCTGAAGTTGCTGTGTGCAACTCAGGTTGCACACAGTTCTGTGTGCAACTCAGGTTGCACACAGTTCTGTGTGCAACCTGAAGTTGCACACAGCAACTTCAGGTTGCTGTGTGCAACTTCAGGTTGCACACAGCAACCTGAAGTTGCTGTGTGCAACTCAGGTTGCACACAGAACCTCTGTGTGCAACCTGAGTTGCACACAGCAACCTGGTTGCTGTGTGCAACTCAGGTTGCACACAGAGGTTCTGTGTGCAACCTGAGTTGCACACAGCAACTTCAGGTTGCTGTGTGCAACCTGAAGTTGCACACAGCAACCTGAAGTTGCTGTGTGCAACTTCAGGTTGCACACAGTTCTGTGTGCAACTCAGGTTGCACACAGCAACTTCAGGTTGCACACAACAACCTGAAGTTGCTGTGTGCAACTTCAGGTTGCACACATATGCAACCTGTGTCAAAATTGATTTGTTTTTTTGTCCTACTTCAGATGTAATCTACCTCACTTATCATGGCAAATAGAATTTGAAAACCTTTTAGAGCTTACCATTCATCTACATAATTTATTAGGATTGCCGAGACATGATATTAATTTGTTAGTGTCATCTACTAATCTCCTGCGTATAGTTCCATACTGTTAGTGTCATCTACTAATTTTCTACTTATAGTTCCATGCTTATTGCTTTTGTTTGGAACGCAGGTATGTGCTGCTAGAATGAATGTGTACACTGCTTCAGATATCCATGGGAGGTGATTAACAGCTTTTAGATTTTGAGCATAAGACATACAGAAACTTGATTCTTAGTTGGGAATCTCATGAAAAATATAATATTTTATTATGTATTGTTAAATAAAAACGGTGCTTTGGTCGCATAGTATGAACAAAAAATGTATTCACTGCTTTATGTTGAATTAGTTTTTTTTATTTATTTCAAAAAATAATATGGTTAGGTTTTAATTTATACTACTAGAACTACAAAAAGGTAAGAGAACTAGCGCTCTTGACTTCCAATAATTTTTGAAGGAGATTTTCTTTGCTATGGCAGAAATAGCTTTATGTTCAGTGTGTGCAAACTTTTTAAATTTTATTTATTCATTGGCTTTAGGTATGTAGTTGCATTTTTATGCGATGATATGAGTTATGTGTTTGAATTGAACTAGGAAGCATCCATTGTAGGTGGCTATAGATCAGGATTTCATTATTTTTACATATAGACATGCATACATATACATACACACATTTATATAGATGTGTGTGTGTGTGTGTGTGTGTGTGTAAAGATAGAGAAGTAGAAGTAACCATGTGAACTTATATAAATAAAGACTGCATAAAGTCTACAGTATAGAGCATGAGCATAACTAGAAAATAAATAAATTTAGTTTTTAGTCAATACCCCAGGAATATTGCCGGTACCAGGCCTTCGTTTGCTTCTTGAAGAAGCACTTGTCTCACCTTCTCCAATAAGTTGCATGTAAAGATGATTTAGCTCGTCGTGAGAGAGCTCGCCACCCTGACTCTCGGTCATTTGAGCAACCCGCTCATTGTATTTGGCCTGTAATTTATATAAAAGTTAGATATTGTAATGTTTAACAGAATTAGAAAATTGTAAACTATAATTTAAAACTTTTGTTGATTACGTACAACAAACTGTTCTGAGTACTCATCAACCCATCCCCCATCTATAGAACCGTCCGGTTTCTCAACATTATGTGTTCGAATATAAACCTGCATGAATGTTGGTGTTCGTCCTTGTTCTTTCTCCTAAAAAATAAAAACAATTTATCATATCTTTATTTGGATTGTACACTATTATTAGTTAATAATTTAAACAATTACCATATCGTTCATCCATTGTGCCATTGACTTAGAACCACATCTATGTGGCCTTGGATTTTTTTTGCGAGCAGTTGAGTTTTTTTTAGAAAGCTCCTTCACATCTTCCCTCTCCCAATAGTTTAAAAATTGTTGCCATACCTCATCTGTTATACAAGCATTTTTCTTTTTATATCTTTTCATGTCTCCAACGATCCACCTATACTTCAAAGAACACTTTTGATTCCATAACAGTCTGACATCAGCAAAAGAAGTAGTGGTATCCCAAGTGTACAATGCCTACACAAGATTTTAGGATCAAATAAACTGGAAAACTTAATCATGAATGAACTAAATATTGCAAGAACCTGAATTTCAAAATTATTCTACCTTAAACTCGTCAAACCAATGATCCTTAATATTAGCAGGAATCGTACTGAAACAAGGCCAAAATGATGTCAAACGAGCCTTAAGCATATTAGATAAAGTACGAGATGTCGATTCACTATTCGCGAATTCCCACCTGTTAATGTAGAAATTAGAGTAAATTATGTAATGCATTATTGAAATATACAATAATTCGAAATTCTAAAAATTTTACTTACTCGCCACTATTCCTACAATAGATGTACATGGTACCGACTGAAGAAGTCGAGCCAGTCTGTGACACTTGTCCAGATAGCCCAGGGGTGTCTTCATCATGATCACATTCATCCGAAGGGGTGGATTGTTGATCGATAGAGGGTGGTGTTGGTTCGATCAAACCCAAACCACGTCCACTACCACTACGGCCACTACCACTACGACCACCACGACCACCACCACTACTACGGCCACTACTACTACGACCACCGCGACCACGAGAACTCATATCTATTACATGAATACGACATTTGCAACTACATAAATAAGATAATCTAACATTTCAAAACGGAAGTTGTGAACTTTATTTAAGACAAGGTTCGAAAAATTTGTACTAATAACTAAACATAAACAACTTCATAAACATAAAAGCAGCCGAGCAACTAAAAACACATGCAAACAATCATAATTAAATATGCATGCTACCAATCTTCATTATCATCATCACTCTCAATGTTAACACTCTCGTCTTCAAGCTCACACTCATCTTCTTCTACTTCAATTTGCGCATCGTCATCTTCATCTACTTCGATCCCATCATTGACGTCATTAATAAGAGATCCTATGTCTTCTACTTGTTGTACAATCTCCAGTAGCTCATTAGGTTCTGGGTCATTTTGATACGCCATATTATCGGTTATGATCGTGTTTGAGTGAAATGACCATCTCGGTTTTGTCTTAATGACAGCCCACCAATCTGAACGACTGTTGTCGATGGTAGGATACGGTGTGAAATAAACTTGTGTAGCTTGTGGTGCCAACACAAAGGGATCATACCCTAAATATTTCTTTTTTGTGGTTCACTTCAATAAGAGGGTAGTCCTTATGTACACGTTTTACTCCAATATTCGGCCTACTATCAAACCATCGACATTTGAATAGAAATGTTTTTAACTCCGGCACCACCGAGTAAGTTAACTCAATTATTTCCTCCAGTACACCATAATAATCTGTTATGTCATCATCGTTGTTCCCACCTTTAATACAAACTCCACTATTAACAGTCGTCTTTTTCTTTCCATATTCTTCTGTGTGGAACTTAAATCCATTTATAAACATTATTGGACATATTCTGTAACTAGTACGCGGACCAAAAGCAAGTTTCCTATAGCAAATGTCGGTGATGTTGTTCGTATCAACCTATCAATTTGAATTAAATACACACGTTAATATATAATGGATACCGTGCAAGGTTTAAAAAAAACATGACTTATCATACTTACATATTGTTTAAACCATCCCTCGAATTCTTTACAGAGTTCAGCATTGGGATATTCACTTTCGAACTTGCTGTTTAAATGAAATACACATGTTAATATCTAAGTAGTATTGTGTGTAGCTTGAAGAGATTGACATTAATTTAGTTAATGAATAATCAAATTATTATAGTACCTTATAAGATCAGCTAATTCATTGCAATTAAGAAGTACAGTTGCATTGGCTAGATTGTAATCCTTTGTTGTAGCGAAGCCTTTAACATTCTTCCATTTACCAGATGGGCGTCCTTGTTTTTTGAATACTGAGAGAACGTTATCGACTGAATCATCCACAATATCATTTTCATTGCGATGACCACGATTAAAATTTAAATTCACATGATCATCGAAATAATGACTAAAAAATATGGATGCTTCTTCAATAATGTACGCTTGACAAATAGAACCTTCAACACGTGCTTTCTGCTTCACCTTTTTCTTTAGGTGGCCTAGATACCTTAATAGGAAAATGTGTGAATAATACTATAACATGTTCTATATTTAAACATTACATAAATAAATAAAATTATTATATACCTCTCAAAAGGATACATCCATCCATACTGCACTGGTCCCCGTAGTAATGCTTCAGTTGGTAAATGTACTGGCAAATGTTCCATGCAGTTAAATACTCCAGGAGGAAATATTTTCTCTAATTTACATATTAATTTGGGTACATCTCTTTCAAGCTTCTGCAAATGGCTTTTAGATAGAGTTGTCGAGCATATATCTTTAAAGAATAAACTGAGCTCTGTTATAGGCATCCAAACCTTTTGTGGTAAAATCTCTTTAAATACTATCGGAAATAGAGTCTCTAAAAATACATGGCAATCGTGACTCTTCATGCCTGACAGAATTAGATCTTTCATATCAACGCATCGTTTCATATTAGAAGCAATACCATCGGGAAATCTCAAAGAATCGACCCACTCTAGTAATTTTATACAACGAGTTCTATCCAGCTCATAACAAGCAAGAACTTTGAAGTTTGGACGAATCGGATCAATTTTAAGCTCTGGACGATTGCAATAGTATTCAACATCTCTTCTTGATCTCAAATCATCTTTGGTTTTTCCTTTCGCGTTCATGATTGTATGAAAGAAATTCTCAAATACATTTTTTTCAATATGCATCACATCTAAATTGTGTCGAATTTTTAGATCCTTCCAATATGGCAATTCCCAAAATATACTCTGTTTGCACCAATTGTGATAATCACCTTTACCAGGAATTTTGGGCTCTTTGTTTCCTGTCTCATGTAATTTTGCATAATCTTGTACAATATCAAATATCTCTTCTCCATTCAAAAAAGTTGGTGGTTGCAAGTTTACAGTTTTATTTCTTTCAAAGTTTTTCTTATCACGCCTAAATGTGTCATTTGTATGTAAAAATCGACGGTGGCAATCCCACCAACACTGCTTACCACCATGCTTCAGTGTAAATGCTTTTGTTGAATCCATGCACACAGGACAAGATAATTTACCTCCCGTACTCCAGCCCGAAAGCATCCCGTACGCGGGAAAATCGCTTATCGTCCATAATAAACAAGCAAATAGTTTGAAATTTTTTCTTTTTGATACGTCGTACGTGTCAATGCCCTCTACCCACATTTTCTTCAGGTCCTCGATTAAAGGTTGCAAATAAACATCTATTCCGTTTTTTGGATTTTTGGGTCCAGGGACAATTAGGGTTAAAAACATGTATGGATTTTGCATACACATCCAAGGAGGTAAATTGTAAGGAGTCAAAATAACTGGCCAAGTGGAGTACTTTTTACCATACTGACTAAAAGGTTGGAAACCATCAGTGCATAAACCGAGCCTAATATTTCGTGATTCATTGGCAAAATCAGGATATTTGTCATCGAAATGTTTCCATGCTTCTCCATCTGCAGGATGACATAAAACTCCTTCCTCTCGAACCCGTTCACTATGCCATCTCATGTGCTCCGCAGTGGCATAAGACGAATACAATCTTTGCAATCTAGGAATAATCGAAAGATAATGTAAACGAGTAAAAGGCACACCTTTACCGTTACTTTTTTTCTTTTCGTATCTTCCTAAGCCACAAAATTTACATTGTGAACGATCTATGTCCTCTTTCCAATATAACATACAACCACTTCGACATGTATCTATCTTTTCATACGGCAATCCGAATGCGGACACTTGTTTTTTTAACTGATACCAATTTTCAGCCAATCTAGTTTGCAAACCGGATGGGACCACATCTCGAATTAAACTAAGAACGTCATTCATTAATTTTTGCGTACCATTGTTTGTGGATTTTATTGCAACTAGCCTAGCAGTCGTTGCCAACTCTGTCATAGGACATCCATCAAAAAGCGGTTTTTTTGATGCTTCTAACAAATCAAAAAAAGATTTAGCTTTTGGATTTGGTTCTTCGTCTACATCCAATGAATTAGACAACATGCTCGGACCAGCGGCATCAATAACCATTTCAGTCATTCTATTTTCTCTAGTACTAGATTCATCAAAATCAACACCAAAATTTATGTTACCATCCTCAACATCTACCGACGTATTAATAACATTCACCGCATCTTCACCGTGATGTATCCACACATAGTAATCATCCATAAAACCGTTTTTAGTCAAATGTCTTTGAACATTTCCATGAGGATGATGTTTTGTAGCTTTGCATTTCTTACAAGGACAACGGATTTCCGTCATGTTTTTTCCATTGGAAGATGCCACTAGCATGAACTCATTTAAACCTCTTAAAAATTGAAATGGAATTGTTCGTCTATGTCCAACATCTTTGTACATCCAAGCGCGACGAACTTTCAATTGTTCCATCTTATACTGCATAATTAAAACATGTTATATTATAAGATGGGTACTTATATTATTATTATATAGAACTATAGTAATTTCATTATTTTAATACTTACTTAATTATTGTATTATTTTATTTAGATGGATATAATTTCATTTATGCAAATTAGATGTATGCTTACGTTATTATATTTGTAAACTACTGCATGTTTTCAGTTTTTTTGTTTATTTCTTTCTACCTTGACGGCCGGTCTACCTACTTCCCATTACAAATATAATAACATAAACATATTTTATAAATCATTTCAGATTAAACGGTTCAACAAAATTTCGGCAGCACTTCCCTTTGGTCCCTGTATCGTACACAAATACGTGTACACAGGGAACAAAAAGGAAGTGCCATCGAAATTCTGTTAACCGTTTAAACTGAAATGATTTATAAAATATGCTTATGTTATTATATTTGTAACTTGTCCAATACTAGGACAAATCCAACGAATATTGTATCAGATGAATATAGATTTCCGTTTTGTGTAAAAACGAATATCCATATAACGATCATATACAACAATCGTCGGACGGGGCCAAAATTATCTAAGTGGTTCACATAAGTAGTCAAAAAAATATTCAATCCAAGTTTAAAACAAGAATGCACATCGCATACCTGAGGCTTGTGACATGCTGTAGTTTCTAAATCAATACCAATATTTGTCCAAATGGAAAATGTGTCCAGTGGGTTTTATTGAGAACAAAAGAAAAGAGAAAAGAGTTGCATTTAGTTTTTATTGCAAACCTTTTTTCTTAATCAGAAAAAAATGTAAGGAAACCAAGTACCTACACTCAGACTTTACATATGACCCATTGGCCAATTGGGATTATTAACCAGAAGTGGCCAGCTATACCTTATTTTATGTATTATTTTCATTTATACAATCACGCTTAGTGCTTGTTGGAAGAGAAAGATAAGGGTACTTTGGTTTAGAAAAAAAGGTATAGGTTCATTCTCATGACATCTACACCTTATTTCTAGTGCATCATCTTCAAATAAAAGAGCATGCCTAAAGTTCTATTTAAAATAATAATTTATGTTTTTAAATGGAAAAGTGTTCATGCTGGAAAAGTGTTCATGCTAAGCCAACTTGAATTCAAAGTGAGTAACAAAGTAGTTGGCACCATGTTAACGGCTTGGATTTCAAGGGAGATTTATATTTTGTTCAGTAACATCATAACAACTAATAAGCTGCTTAATCAATGTTTAAGCATGCTAAGCACCAACACTTCTATATTTCTGAAATCCATTATGGCTCTTAAGCTTCACCTTCTGACCTTGTAATTTTACTTTCTTTACATCATTACCTTAGTTTAGAAAGGAAAAAAGAAAAAGTGGAATTGTAAATGCAATTGGATTTTATTATTATTATTTTATTTGAAAATGGATCGATGATCCCCTAATCGTCATATTAACTGAGTACTAAATTGGAATTTGAAAATCTGAGGTTTTTTTTTTTAACAAAAAACAATTAAAAAAAACTCAACTTAAGATATGAATCCAAATATCAGTTCAAGATCACGTCTGAAATCCGAAATTTAAAACATTGACCATAAATAAGTACTAGCTCCCAAGAATACAACCATACGATACTCTTGCATCTTTTGAAGTACGATAACATTTCAGTCGACCATTTTACCAGTTTTTTGTTAGGTTCGGTGACATACTAATTGCTAGTAAAGGTTAGAAGAAAAACATGGCCAAAGGTACATACTCCGCAGGTTACTGCAACTGTTAAGCTATTTAAACCTGTTATGAATCAATTGAGCTAGTTGTGCATGATTTATATGTTAGCTAATTTTTACATTATTTTGGTGTATGTAAAAGTGTTACTTATTGGTTTATAGGACAATAAAGGATAATTTTCTCTTATCCTGTATATCTTCAGCACAATTTTAGCACAATAGAAAATGGTGCTGCTAAATTAACCACATTTATTACTTTTACTTCAAATTCAATTAGTAATGTATCACTGACTGCCCCACAGATTTTGGAGAAACATTATATATCGATCACATTATAAATTCAATTAGAAACATTATATGATCAAAGAAGATGAATTATTATAACGAGTGTTATAATATGCGCTTCACGTTTGAGTATTACACACTTTTTGCATAAACCGTTGTTCTACAAATTGATCATGTCTAAAAAATTCAAAACAAAATGATTTCTAATGTCATTTAGTCAATTTTTGTTTTGTTGAAACCATGTGTAGTTGATTTAAATTTTTATTTTTAAGTTGCAAGATCAATTTTTTTTCCATCTTGATTTTTAGTTGTATTATTAATTAACAATGAACAAACTTGTAAATAAACTTTACTTGTTTGATCCCTTTTTTAAGCGATATTAACAGTTGATAATATTTGCAGATAAGTGAGTTGAATTTATAAAGAGAGTATATTTGGTAAATGTTATAAAAAAAGCATTTTCATTAGTCATGCTAATGCGAAAAACAAGTTACTAAAAATATTATGATTATTAAAAATATTATGCATTCGGTTAAGTTTCTTAAAATTTACTAGAAATCGATTCCTGGATTTCAATAAAACCCACAAGACACATTTTTGATATTCGTGTTAATTAAGACGAAAATTAAGTTAAGGCTATGTTTGAAAACTTGTTATGAAAATAAATATTGTTTTCCATTTATAGGTTTTTCGCACATACACATTCGGAAAATGCGCATGTACCAGTCATTATTGATTTGATTATGGTTGTGCATTTTGAAAATGTGCAAGCACAAGTCAATAATTTATTCCTGTACATTTTCAGAATGTGCAAGTAAAAACTGCTAAATAATAGAAAAACTTACGTTTTTTCTTTTTTAAATAGATATATAATTTTTGGCCCGATACTGAAATTTCTAAAGTTGACATAAAATTAAAACAAAAGATAGGAATATCGAATCTAATTGAGAACAAAAATTAACATCTACATTTAAATGGAAAAAACTTTGATCATGTAAATAACATTATAAGTTTAAACCCAAATATGGCAAATGCCATCTCATTTTCATAATTAGACCAAGTTATCTGCATATGCGCTGCTTCTGGTGCATGTAAATTTCTATTAATTGGCTTGCAAGATATGATTTGCTTAATTTTAAGGGGTAAATTTATCCTATCTTGTACATGTTTAACACAATATTTGGCACAGTAGAAAACGGTGCTGCTAAATTTACCGTATTTACTTCTTTTATTCTTGTTCAATCAGTAATATATTGTCGACTGACCCACAAATTTCGGAGAAACATAGTCAATCATAGTATAAACCTATCGTTCGTCGCATTTAAATTTCATTTGGCAATATATATTGCTAACTAATATCGACAAAATAAAGTCACAAATGTGGTGCATTTGACAACACCATAAAGAAAAGAGAAAAAAAAGATGTATTATTCTATTTTTTACCAAGCTTTATCCCCAATCTCTAATTGAATTTGGGACAAATTTGTTCCATGTTATATAATTCA
Organism: Allium sativum; assembly: GCA_030737875.1. Lineage (NCBI taxonomy): Eukaryota > Viridiplantae > Streptophyta > Magnoliopsida > Asparagales > Amaryllidaceae > Allium > Allium sativum. Next base: position 172,009,347 of record CM060912.1, read on the forward strand.
GAGCTTACAACATCACCTATTTCTTAGGAATTTATAATCTAGCTGTGAGATAAGATCAAAAGATTATTCTTAGGACTTTTGAGTTAAACATGCAATTAAACTGAATATTTCTGAAAATGTTATAAATAAAAGAAAAAAATAAAAGAACTAGATAGATATGCAGCTGGCAGAAATAAATGCGATAGTCTTTTTTTTTTTTTTTTTTTTTTTTTTTACACAGACAGAGTATGACAAATTGACAATAGGAATACATATTCAACACATTAACAGGTCATAAACAGTTAACCTATTATGGTACCAATACAGGAAAAAATTTCATTACCACCTTGATTTTATTGATAAGTCAAAACGTAAAACCATTAGTGATGTTGATGATCTCAGTGTATCAGTGATTGATGCCAGTAAATTGATAAGGGATGTTGTCAGTGTTGAAATTTAATGTCCATCAAGTATATGATATAATGCTATTTGTATTTTGACACATTGATGATCAGACTTTTGTAAATCTTTTCATTTCTAATATTAGATTTACTAATATCCCAATACGTTGTTATTTATTTTTTATGCTAGGTATCGTAGATTACTAGTCCATTATGTTTAAAAAAAAATGAGAATCATTGCCTTAAATAAATTTATAATTAAAAACTTAAAATGGGTCAAACACATCTTAAGATATGTTATTTCTAAAAAAAGGAACAACCACATTTTAGGTCAAGCTGAAATAATAAATGAGCTATTTCTTATGCTCTGGTAGGAAAATTCAATCAATATCAACTGAAGTAGGCAATTAAGTAATTATTGAAACTACAGCATGTCACAAGCCTCAGGTATGCGATGTGCATTCGGTTTAGTTTCCTAAATTTTACTAGAAATTGATTCCTTAGTTTCAATAAAACCCACTGGACACATTTTCCATATGTCCTAAGAATCCAAGTTTAAAACAAGAATACACATGTTCCAAATCAATACCACTGGACACATTTTCCAAATCAATACCACTGGACAGATGTTCCAAATCAAGAAGACCCATTTTCCATTTTCCACTGGACACATTTTTGATCAGTCGTTTAAAATAAGAAGGGTACCTGACACTAAAAGCAGCAGCGCGACTAAGGAGATGACGGCGTGGCAGATCGACGACGCGGAAGAGGGATCAACTGTGTTTATCGTGAATAATCGATGAAGGAGTGACGAATCGAAGGCGGCTCTGGGATCTGGCGATGAAGGAGCGGAGAATGAAGGAGAGGCGCGGGATGGACGAGGATCTGCGATGAAGGAGTGGCGGCTCTGGGCTGGGATCTGGCGATGCGAAGGCGGCTAAACGAGATTGATTTAGGGTTTTTTTTTTTTTTTTAAATGAAAAGGTCGGCTAAATGATATTGAATAATCGATGGAATGAAAAAGGTCGGTCAATTTTCAATGAACGGGTCCTGCGTTGAACAGTGTATTTGAATGGATGCGGTTATTTTGACCCTAATTTCATAACCAGTAAAGTAAATTCCAACCCATATAGACGGCGTAGGGAATGAGTAGGGAATTCCCTACGCAGTCCCTACCCATTCACATATTTTTACATTTTCCCTACGCCGCGCCTACGTCGCGTAGGGATGGCGTAGGGAACTGATGGTTGGAAAACTGCCCTTTTTTTTGTAGTGAGATTTTCTTTTTCGGATTTGATAGAAGCTAGAATAGAAGGTGATAGAAGAACGACAAATTTATGGCAATAAAAGTAATTTTACATTCAGCACAAAATTTTTGAGGAAAACAGTAGAGGCATTTGTTTGGGTCAGGTTTAAAATTACTAGGGGCTATTTGTTAGTATGCCTCAGATTCTTTCTTTGTTAATAAAGGTAAAAAATTATTATTTTTTTCCCTTAATTCAGCGCCTCTAGTATGCACAAAATCAGTAGTATGAATCACTTATGTATTATTTATTTCGGCTGCGAAATTCTGAGTTGTATTTTATTTTTATATATGTGCTTTGTGATTGATCCTATTAGTAACCAATAACTCTTCTATCATTTTGAGCAAATTTCGTTTAAAATGGTGGATTCTTACAAACAATTTCTGGGTATTCTTTTGGTCCAAATTGCAGTGCCCTGCAACACATGCTTATTGATTGGGCCTGTTAAGTAGGTCTCAAAATGAGATGCTCAACAAATTTAACTTCCAGTAAGATTATCATAAATGGAAATACATCGATATCTTGATTTACAAGTATTAACTTTACCATAAAGATTTTTTGTAAAAATCTTATCTCAAGTTCCCTTGTTTCCCCTATCATTTTCAGGAAACCATGGTACTATGGTAGCAAACAAGCAACATATCTTTTCACAAACTGAACAAAATAGAACATTCCAAGTATAACTGTAACTAATTATATCCATATCCAATGCAATTTTTATTTGTGATTTTCTCTGAGGTTAACAACATCTGGATTATCAACGGGGTACCTATCAATGCAATCACTCCAAGGTCCATCGACCGGAGTTTCAATGGTTTGAAGGCACTTCCACACTGCACTATTACACTTGAACCCGCTACCGAAGCCAATCTGCCAAACTTTGTCACCTATTTTCATCCTTCCTTTAGACTCAATGTAGTTAAGCTCGTACCATAGAGAGCTGCTTGATGTGTTTCCGAATCTATGAAGTGACATTTTTGATGCCTCTACGTGTTCTGCTGAGAGCTGTAGGTTCTTTTGGAGTTCATCGATCACTGCTCGACCTCCAGCATGAATGCAGAAATGTTGGAATGCTAGTTTGAAATCTGGAATGTAGGGCTTCCATTTTGGGTTTATAAGTTTCCTTCCTATTAGACTGAACAAGAACAGGAGCTGTTCCGGTGCAGGAAGGACCAGTGGGCCCATGGCTGTTATATTTGCTTTTAGAGCATCTCCGGCTATTGCCATGAGATCCTTAGATAGTGAGATTCCTGTGTGTCCTTCTGAATCCTCTTCTTGGTACACGCATCGGTATGCTTTGTCATCAGCTCCTAGAGAAAACGATTCGTTTTTAACTAAATGCGATATACCAATAATTTCTAAATAATTGAGTGCTTGGGATACTGTCAGGAAAGCTTGTGTTTTTTTTTCCATATACAAGGGTGTGTTTGGTTTACATTTTTTTATTTTGAGTTTACGCACATAAAAAAGTACCGACGGTGCACATATATCGTGAAAACGACCATTCTAAAAAACGAAGTTAACGCAAAACCAAAAACAACTTTTTATTATTTTCCATATTTTAAGAAATATCGGAAGGACGATAACAAATTTATCTATTCATTATCCCGCGGTCGCCTCCATCACTCCTTACGCGTTTGATCCGTCATCTTCAATATACTTTAAAATCTTTCCAACTTTCATGTTAACATTTAAAACTAAAAACTCAAAATATAAAATAAACCAAATGCATGCTTTTCATACATAATTTGTAACATAATAAGTATTCAGAAACTTAGTGAAGGTGTCTGCTTCATTCATTCTCATACACGGAGCAAAATAAAACAGAAGTTCTCTCTATATATGATCAGTGTATATATAGTCAAACATTATAGAGGTGAGTTCTTCTGAAATTCTCTTTTAGTGGGTAGTTTAGTATGTATAAAAGGAGAAACATGCATCTTCTATATACCAGTGTAAATAGTTAGAATTTAGTGTGAAAAACATGTATTCTCCAGCAAATAATCAGATAATTAGTCAAATTGTTTCCATTCATTCATTCTAATGCGTGGCCACTGGTTAAGAGAGAGCGTGTGTACGTGTGTAATATGATTTCTTACCTTTGTGTGTACGGACTATATGAAGTAATCTATACTTTGCGCGATGTCTATCTCTTCTTCGGTTTGAGAGTAGCACTGCAGCGGCTCCCATTCTGAACAAGCAGTTTGGCAACAGCATAGCACGTTCATTTCCATGGTAATAGTTTGGAGTAATGATCTCAGTAGAAATCACAAGAGCATTAGAACTCGGGCGAACTTGGAGCAGCTCACGAGCAAGATCTATCGGTATTGGCCCAGCACTACATCCCATCCCCGACAGATTAAAACTCCGAATGTTGCTTCTCAGCTTATAGTGATTAACAATCATAGCAGTTAAAGATGGGGTTGGAGAAAATAAACTGCAGTTAAGCACAAGGATATCAATATCCTCAGGCTTAAGTCCCGTTTTCTTAATCAAGTTATCGGTAGCTGAAAAAATTACTAGCTTGGCTTCATCGTGTGCAGCTTCCATGGTTAGACTAGGAGGCAGGTAATGATGAGCAGGGGGAAGGCAGGTCTCTTCGCCGAGACCAGACCTTTCCAGAACCCTAGTTTGAAATTGCATGCTTTTTGTTTCAGAACTTATAAGTCGAATATGCTCCATAAATTTTGCAAATGGCACTCGACAGCTTAGAGGTGGCTTGAAACATGCGTAGTCAACAAGATATACAGGTCTTGGCCTGGACATGAAGTGAACTGTACCTAGTATCATCATTGCAAATGAAGGACGAAGAATATGAACAGTGCTTAAGTTCAGAGATTTCCACAGGGATATGATCTCATCTGGACCCTTTTCAAGTATTTGTAATGCTGCCATGGCTATGACTGGTATGAGATGTCGAGACTAATGGCGCAGCGGAGGCCAAACTCAACACACACAAGTCCAATATAATGCACAGATTAACATAGACAGCAAAATAGAGAACACACAAGGATTTAACGTGGTTCGGCAATAGCCTACGTCCACGGGCAAAGAGAGTAATTTATTACCTCCCAATGGAGAACACAAAGAAACACATACAAAGCTTACACAAGAAAACTCAACTCACTTTCACTCAGTTTTCTCTTTCGGAGGCTGCTGCTCTCAGTTTTTCATTATTATGTGGCGGCTCCTTTTCTTGCTCCCTCTAAACCCTCACATTTGTCTGATACCATATATATATAAGGATGAAAAGGTGTTTCACACGCAAGAGGCCCACAACCTTTTACATAACATAATATTGCACTGAACAAAATAAAGGCACGTTGCACATGTTTCAACCATACTTCACAATTCTCCACCTCGGATCATGCACAAAAGCATGAGACGATCACACACAAAACACTCTGATTGCCACATATCCAGCTGCACCACCAAAGTAGTTGCCTACGTACCCAAAGGATCAAGCTGTCGTAGTTCATCATAATGTCACGCAAGCGAGACTTCACAGTGTTCCGAAGAACCTCCACCCCATCGGGGTATCATACATCAAACATACATAACATTAATCAAGTCAAGACAATGCTTGAACTTGACATTAGGAACCACTTTAGTCAACATGTCTGCAGGATTCTCTTTTGTATCAATCTTCACCAACAGAATATGACCCTCAGCCAATACATCTCTGATGAAATGATAACGCACATCAATATGCTTTGTTCGGGCGTGATGAACTTGATTCTTTGCTAGGTGGATGACACTCATACTATCACAATACACAGGAAGTTGATCTTGCACCACTCCCAAATCATCCAACAAACCTTGCAACCATATAGCTTCTTTGAAAGCTTCAGTCACTGCCATATACTCTGCCTCTGTAGTAGATAGAGCCACTGTCGACTGCAGAATAGACCTCCAACATATTGGACCTCCTGCCAAGGTAAACACATACCCTGTAGTAGAGCGTCTCTTATCCAAATCACCGGCATAATCTGAGTCTACATAACCAACACATAAATGACTGTTGTTCATATCCCTCACAAATTCTAAACCCGCATCAATAGTTCCCAAAAGATATCTCAAAATCCATTTGACAGCATTCCAATGCTCTTTTCCAGGAGCATGCATATAACGACTGACCATACTCACGGCATGTGAAATGTCAGGTCGTGTACACACCATCGCATACATAAGACTCCCAACAGCATTAGCATAAGGCACGTGTGCCATAGACTGAATCTCATCATCAGAGGAAGGACACATAGTTGCATTCAGTTTAAAATGAGCAGCAAGAGGAGTACTTACAGATTTGGTTTCTTTAGAAATGCCAAATTTCCTTAATACCTTCTTCAAATATGTCTTTTGAGATAAACACACCTTGCCCTTCATTCTGTCTCTCTGAATCTCCATGCCAAGAATTTTCTTCGCATCTCCAAGATCTTTCATTTCAAATTCAGCTGACAACGTACATTTCAGCTTCTCAATCTCAGACTTGCAAGTAGATGCAATCAGCATATCATCTACATACAACAGCAAATAAATGAAAGAACCATCACTCAGCTTCTTCAGATATACACAGTGATCATGGTGGCTTCTTGTGTACGCTTGGCCTAACATAAAACGATCAAATCGTTTATACCACTGTCTCGGAGACTGTTTCAGTCCATACAACGATCTTTTCAACTTACACACCAGATCGTCTTCACCGGGAGATTTGAATCCACTTGGCCGAGTCATATAAATCTCCTCATCTAGATCTCCATGTAAGAACGCTGTTTTTACATCCATCTGAACCAGATTCAAGTCATATTGCGCTACCAAGGCTAACAAAATACGAATAGAGGAGTGCTTCACAACTGGAGAGAATACTTCATTGTAGTCAATTCCCTCCTTCTGGGCATAGCCTTTTGCAACCAGCCTTGCCTTGTAGCGAATCTCATTTTTCTTCACTCCTTCTTTCTTAGCATATACCCACTTACATCCAATCGCTTTCTTGCCCTTAGGGAGCTTGGCAAGAACCCAGGTGTCATTCTTGTGAAGAGATGTCATTTCTTCACCCATAGCATCTTTCCATTCTTCACACTCAACGCTATGAATAGCTTGTGTGTATGTCTCGGGAATGCCTTCATCAGTAACTGGTAAAGCATAAGTTACACAATCTCGAAACCAACCTGGTTTCCTGATATCCCTTTTCGGTCTGCTAGAAGCAATTGACTCTGGAACACTTCTCTCAGCCTCTGTTTCTATTTCTAACCCATCGTCGGAATCATCAGCACTGCCCCGGTCAACCGTAACTTCATCTGTTTCAACAACTGAATCTGTCACCTCTTCAGAAGCAGGTCCCACTGGTACAGTTTCATCTGGGACTTGTGTAACAATATCAAACTTCACACGTTGCAGATTCTCACAATTACTGCTCGCATTCTCCACCTGATGAGAAATCTTAGGCTTTAGCATAGCAGCTTCATTAAACGTAACATCCCTACTTATAATCATTTTCTTGGTAACTGGATTCCAAAGTTTGAACCCTTTGACTCCAGTCTTCATGCCAACAAATATTGCCTCAACAGCACGAACTCCAAGCTTATTGTCCTTCACATGAAACCAAGCAGGACAACCAAATACATGAATCAACTCATAGTCATAAGCAGGCTTACCATACCAGAATTCCATTGGTGTTTTGCCTCCTAATGCAGATGAAGGCAACCGATTGATGAGAAAACATGCATAAGTAACAGCTTCAGCCCAGAATGCTTTGCCTAATCCAGAATTAGACAACATACATCGTACTCTCTCTAGCAGTGTACGATTCATCCTTTCTGCAACTCCATTCTGCTGTGGTGTTTCTCTAACTGTGAAATGTCTCTTGATTCCCTCATCTTGACATACTTTGTGAAATGGATCACTTGTGTACTCTCCACCGTTGTCTGAACGAAGCACTTTGAGTTTTCTACCCGTTTGAGTTTCAACTGCTTTCTTCCATCTCACAAATATTTCCAGAACATCACTTTTCTGTCTCATGACATACACCCATACACGTCTAGAATAATCATCAATAAAAGAGACAAACCAATGCTTACCTCCCAAAGAAGCATTTTTGGAAGGACCCCATACATCTGAATGAACATAATCTAGAACTCCACTAGATTTATGAATTCCCTTACCAAAGCGAGATCTTGTCTTCTTGCCTTTTACACAATGTTCACAGAAATCTAACTTACAGACAACAAGCTCTTTCAACAGATTTTGCTTAATTAAAGCATTCAAAGATTTCTCACCTGGATGTGCAAGCCTCATGTGCCATAGCATTGCAGATTCCTTAGCAGCAACTTCACTCTGCTCAGCTGTAGCTACATCCCCAGTCACTGTTCTCCCATTTAAGTAGTACAAGTTGTGATGACGTGTACCTTTCATAACAACCATAGCTCCAGAAATCACCTTCATAACTCCATTTTGGCCATCAAGTCTTAATCCCTTGGATTCAAGCATTCCTAAAGAAATCAGATTCTTTTTCATACTTGGCACACACCTCACATTTTTCAGTTCTTTAACCTTGCCATCATGCAGTTTCAGGCGAATACTACCAATTCCCACAATGCTACAAGAATTGTGATTTCCCATCAATACTTCGCCCTCAAACTTCGTAAAATTTGAAAACCATTCTCTATTTGGAGTCACATGAAAAGTAGCACCCGAATCAAGTATCCATTCATCATCTTTTGCCTTAGAGTTAGAAGATAACGTGGTTAAAGAGTAATCTGACTCATTACCTGTGTCTTTACTGGACTGGACGACATTTGCTGCACTTTTGCCTTTCCTGTCCCGCTCCTTGATCTTAGGACAATCCTTAGCCCAATGGCCTTTTTCATGACACCACGCACATTCATCCTTAGCCAGACGCCCTTTTGCTTTCGAGTATCCTTTACCCTTACCAGGATGTTGGCCAACATTTTTCTTATGGTTTGATTTTCCGCCTCTCACTACAAGAGCATCACCGCCATCTTCTCTGGAGATATCATCTCTATCCATCTTTCTGAATTCTTCGCTACGCAATGATGTAGCGACTTCATCATAAATCAGCTTGTCTTTGCCATGAATTAGCGACTTAATCACGGGTTCATATTTCTCCGGAAGAGAATTCACTAAACATAAAGCTTTCTCCTCATCTGGAATGATCTCATCATAATTAACCAACTCAGTAAGGAGTTTGTTAAAGGAATCCAGATGCTCCGTCAGAGTTGCACCCTTCTTCATATTGAACCGATACAAATTTCTTTTTAGATGAATTCGGTTCGCCACATTCTTCACAAGATACTTCGCTTCAAGTTTTTCCCATAATTCTTTCGGCGAGGTCTCATGTTGATAGCTCACTCTGATATCTGCTTCCAAGCAACCCCTGATCGTAGCCAAACAAAGCCTTTGATTCTTCTCCCACTGTTTGTCTGACCATTCTTCTGGTTTCTCTATTCTCAAACACGGTTCCAAATCCAAATGTTCAAGAGCATCAGACACATCTGTTCTCCACAAACCAAAGTTATTGTTTCCATTAAATTTCTCTACATCTAGTCTAGCTCTGTGATACACTATTTTTTTCAGATTGACTAGATTCACCCATTGTCGCAACACAAGCAAATTACACAAGAGAAACAACCACAAATGCAAACAACTGACTTCACAGGAATTTCGTCGAACACCTTCCGTGCACTAAACTGAACACACAAATCCAAAGATTGCAACCGCAAGCTCTGATACCAATTGTCGAGACTAATGGCGCAGCGGAGGCCAAACTCAACACACACAAGTCCAATATAATGCACAGATTAACATAGACAGCAAAATAGAGAACACACAAGGATTTAACGTGGTTCGGCAATAGCCTACGTCCACGGGCAAAGAGAGTAATTTATTACCTCCCAATGGAGAACACAAAGAAACACATACAAAGCTTACACAAGAAAACTCAACTCACTTTCACTCAGTTTTCTCTTTCGGAGGCTGCTGCTCTCAGTTTTTCATTATTATGTGGCGGCTCCTTTTCTTGCTCCCTCTAAACCCTCACATTTGTCTGATACCATATATATATAAGGATGAAAAGGTGTTTCACACGCAAGAGGCCCACAACCTTTTACATAACATAATATTGCACTGAACAAAATAAAGGCACGTTGCACATGTTTCAACCATACTTCACATCAGAATGAATGAGAGTATGTGGTTCACTAGGTATTGATATCCTAGTTTCACATATTTGAGCTTTACAGAACTCTGAAACTCCGGTAATGGCCTAGATGGCATTTTCTCTTCCTTCTTCCACCGAGTAATTGTTTTTTTTTTCCTTTGTTGTTCTTTATTTTATTCAACTGAATAGCTGAAAATGCAGGGGAATTTGAAGAGCATAAAATAGAGGGCACAAAGATTGTTGTATTAAATATGTAAATCATGTAGATTGAAGTCTTTATCGTGAATGTGAAGACATGCCGGTTGTTGGAGAAGAGCTACCATTCAATCCAATCCCTGATGCAATGGAAAACAAGCCAGACCGTGTTAGATAGTGCATAAACAACCAATCTAAAATCAAACCGGCCTCAAATGATTTGAAATTGATCATTAGCACAAAACAACACTACAAGAAAAGGTCAGTTTAGCGATGACAAAAAGACGTCACCAGCCGTCACAAACAGTCGTCGTTATGTATCCGGATGCTAAGCAAATAGCGTCGGCGTTAGTGACGGCTGTGGTCTCCTATATAGCGACGGCATACTTGCCATGTGGACAAACCGTTTGACTTTCAAGTCTCGTAACAAGCCATCACTAACGGTAAGCAAAAAAACCGTGATAAGCCGTCGTCAGCCGTCGCTAAACCATGCCAATAAAACGTCGACGGCCGTCACTAGCCGTCGATAAACTGGGTAAATAAGCTGTAACAAATCGTCGTCAGCCGTCGCTAAACTGGGTAAATAGGTCGTGACTAGGCTAAACTGGGTGCATTTTTCTGTTTTCCAGCAGTCATAAGCCCTTCAAGTCACACCAACTCAAATCCAACCAATTCACAACTCATATTCTATCACTTTCACAATCCATCACTTCATATATACTCCAATTCACCACATAAACCAACATATATGATATTAAACGTCGCATACACGGCTAAATAGCTAGTAAATGATAAATAAAAACAATACAACAGTCCAAAAACCAACATCATGTCCACATAATATAAACAAACCATTATCGTTTCCAAAAAACAATATCACGTCCACAACACGTCAAAAAACAACATCACGCCCAAAATACAACTAGTTTATATATACAAAGCAAGTCCAAAATCAAAGTAGAGGACAAGTACCTACTCATCCTCATCGTCGTCCTCGTCCTCCTCCTCCTGTGTAACGACCCGGAAAATCTGAACCAATTTAAAAAAATTAAATTGGCTATTTTAGTGAATTAAAAATAATTAAAATAAATATTTTAAATAGTAACGACGAAAAGTAAGTTTGAATTGACGTTTGAAAATAAATGTAATTACTCTGAATTATAAACAAGGCCTGAAATGGCGTGACAGTTTCAAATTTCGATTTCAAACTTTGACTGATTGTACCGGGTGCAAAACAAAACAGATTTTAATGAAACAAAAAATATTTAAATCTGTTAGTGAATATCTTTCTAACGAATCTGAAAAATCGAAGTTTCATAGCGGAAAGCAAAAGTTATGGCCAAATGAATTTTCAGAAAGGTCGTTATAGAGTTTATATAGCCCGTGAAAATGGCCATTTTGCAAACGACGTCGGAATTCGACGAAACCACTTTTGTTGGATCCGGGATGTTAAACTATTGCTAGGTTTCAAATTTCATAATTTTTGAACTTAATATGTGAGCGCGGCAAAGGAAAACGTGTTTTGGTCAATTACAGTTAAATTAGATCGACCAGAAATGGGCCATTTTTCAAACGGTCTCAGAATTCGACGAAACTAGTTTTGTTGGGACCATATCATCAAAACATAGCTAGATTTATTTTTCGGGAATTTTTAGAATCAGTATGTTGCCCGGGCAAATTGAAATGTACGTTCAAATTAAATATTGAATGTTTTATATTTTAATCTGAAGAGAAACTGACTGAAACAGTCGAATGGGCCTTCGAAACATATCCCATTGTGTTCAGAATGAGGGTGAAACGCTAGGGACGATAGTCGTTGGGTTTGGATTGGAGGTCGTGCTAGAAAACCCTCTTTTAAAAGCTCCCGACCAATCAGAATTTTATAAAAAAAGGGAAATTCTCTCCCCCCCCCCCCGATAAACGACGGAAAGCAGCTCGAAACTTCCCGAGCTTTTCGCCGCCGCCACGTCGATCTTCAGCCCCGCCTCCAGTTGGATTTTTTGTTCGCCTCCTTCCCCTCTTCAAATCCATACCACCTTCGCCCCTCCTCGCTTCGTGTACGTCGAGATCCAAGGCCAGGAAGTCGCGCCGCCTCGCGTCCAAATCCTCCACCACCGTGCGTTCGAGTTCAGCAAGGTGGGGACCGCCAGGAAGCTCTCTCGGAGCTCTACGCCGTGGTGAAACCCGATCGCTCCCTCGTGTGACGGATTGAAGGTTACTTGCAAACCTAGTTTTGAAGATTTAAAAGGAGGTAACGACCTATTTTTAATAAACTATATTATAGCACTTTAAAGCGCTACGGTTTTTGATTTCACTGTAAAAATCATATCTTTTTCGTTTCTTGACGAAATTCAGTGAAATAAGAGACAGTGGACTCGTGTGGACGTCTTCTACATTCTAGAAGAGACCACATATTTTTCTGAGCCTCTGCTATTTTTGGTGGAGTGGAACCCAATGTGAGATTTATAAATTATAAACGATATGGAAAGCGACGATGTATAAATTATATAGTCGATGTATGAGTTATATAAGCAGTGTACACCTCTTGTATAAGCGTTGTATAAGTTGTACGTTCGATATATAAGTTATATATGCGTTGTAAAAATTATATATGTGTTGAAATAGAAGTGAAATGCTTATATAAAATATATATATATATATATACACGACCCTCGTCCACAAACCATGGACGATATTTATTGGTTATGATTGATGTGAAAATTGGATGATTACGAATGGTTGATTAGAATTGCTTGGGGTTGAAATTGATTGTTTGTGGTTGAAAAATATCCGTTTGTGGTTGAAAATTATTTGGTTGAAACCACACAGGATTAGTTTGTGGAAATGAAAAAAATATACATGCCGCCTGCGTGCGAACTAGATGCATGAAATCCCCATTGTCAAAAGCTGCGAGGCTTTAAGGTAGAGCGAGGAGCCGTACTAGGGACGGCCCCGGTTTTAACTACCCTGCCGTTATGCTGCCGAAATTTTCTGAAATATTCATATGTTAGAATTATTTTCATTTGTTGAAACTATATTCGTGTGTTAAATAGAAAACCGTTCATGTGTTGAAAAGAAATTCATTCGTTGAATATAAATTCATGTGTTGAATGGCATTCGTGTTTTAAATAAATTGTTTTAACAATAAAAATCACATTTTTATTTTATATATACGAACTATAGAAACCGTTCATGTGTTGAATAGAAATTCATTCGTTGAATAGAAATTCATGTGTTGAATGGTATTCGTGTTTTAAATAAATTGTTTTAACAATAAAAATCACATTTTCATTATATATGTACGAACTATCGAAACCGTTCATGTGTTGAATAGAAATTCATTCGTTGAATAGAAATTCATGTGTTGAACGGTATTCGTGTTTTGAAATAAACTGTTTTATAATAAAAAAATCATATTTTTATCATCTATATGAGCTATATAAAATAGTCGTGTTTTGAAAGAAATTATTTTATAATAAAAATCATATTTTTGTCATCTATATGAACTATATAAAATAGTCGTGTTTTGAAATAAATAGTTTTACAATGAAAATCACATTTTTATTATATACATGAATTGTTAAAAATAGTGAAGTGTTGAAATTGAAGTCAGTTAGATAAAAATATCAATTTTATCATAGATATGAAAAGAATATGGTTTTGAAATCGAAGAATCGATTATATGTATATATATATATATATATAATTAAAATATATCGAATAACGAAGCTGCAGTTTGTGTTTTGAAACCGTGATTTCAAACGATTAGTGCGGGAGATCCGACCATCGGATTTTCCCGAAACCGAAACCGTTGGGTTCGCTTTAGAAATATCTTTCCAACGGCACCAACTTTGTAAAGATCCAACGGTTGGATTGTCTGGAATGTTTAATTCAAATCTAAAGAAAAACAGCGCCAGAATCGATTACATTTATATATATATATATATATATATATATATATATATATATATAATTAAATTAAATCGAATAACGACGCTGCAGTTCGTATTTTGAAATCGAAACTTCAAACGAGTATACCGGGAGATCCGACCGTCAGATTTTCCCAAAACTGGAACCGTTGGATTCGTTTTGAAAAGATCTTTCTAATGATATAAATTTTTTGAAGATCTAACGGTTAGATTTTCAGATATGTGTAAATCAAATCTGAAGAAAACAGCGCCACGGTCACGTTATGGCCCGAAGCGTCGTTTGAATAAATTGGCTATTTTAAAATAAATAAAAATAGCGATAAATTGTTATAAAATATTATAAACGATATGGAATGTGAAATTTAGAAATTAACTGAAGGTTAACTAAGTCGAACGGTTTCCTGGGTTTTGATCTGATGTTGGTTTCGGCCTTCGGGGTTAATATTTGGGAAATCATTCTCTTACTGATTTACGGTTAATGACTAATGAATTGGAATAAAGCGTGTGTCATGTTTGTGTAGCACTTGTTAATTACATACACGAGTTGCTCAGAAAGACCAGGTTTATCCCATTCTGAATAACTGAATCGACGATAAGAAATCGAAGATGAAGACGGTGGTCGAAGACCGGAGTTCTTCACCTCGTTTGGATGGTAACTGATGTCCTGATTGGGAGGTATCCCGAAATATGGATAATGAGTGGTGATCGTCCAGACGTACGTGGAGATCGATGGGTATGCGAGGTATATAGTGCCTCTGGTTTCGTTCAGACCCAGAACGGACTTGTAAATGGACTGTGTGTCTGACATTGGAATTCATTCTGTGTGATTGATAGCCATCAGTTACGTGGCGCGAATTTCCTTTGTGGCATGCTAAGATGCAGTGATCAGGGTTTCTGTTGAAAAGCAAAGTCTTGTGGTTGATGATCAAAGCACCGCCTGTGTGGCGTAGCTTTGTGTATAACGTGAATTCGCGAGCCTCACACCCCGGTATGAATCAGAAACGGGAGAGGACCTCAGGGAGGACATGCGTTTCTTTCTAGTTAGAGGTGGTGTCAGTGCTTGAACTGGCTGACATTTATATTATTTTCACCTATGTGGTTGTTGCTGTTGTGAGGCGCCTCGGTTATATCGGTCGATCCGGGACCGGTAGGGTCATTCTTTGGCTCACTTAAGCCCCAAAGGGCGGGGAAACACAGTATTCAGGAATTTTAATCCACATCGGTGGACCGGCCCTGACGATCCAAGGGTCACTCGAGCTCTGATCCTGAGGCTCGGGCTAGAGAGTCTCGAAGTCGGTAAGGACTATCTTTTTCCTTGGTTCATGAAGGAAATCCAATTTCCAAATACGACACCGTGCGGTTTTGATTGTGTATATATATATATATATATATATGGCAACATGATATATGGTACCCATGCCGTCTATGATTGATAGTTATGATTGTAATTGTTTTCGAAACATATAAACACTAGTAATAATATCAAATGCTTTTGTTTTATTCGTATCAAGCATATTTTGGCCATTATAAGGTAAAACTCTATCCTCCGGTTTGCATTGCATTGTGTGATGGGAACTGAGTCTTATAATGGCTTCATTTTTATAAAAAGCATTGCGATGTTTTAAAAGATTTACTTGTTGTAAAGCACTGGCAATCCAATGGAGTAAACCCGTTCCGCAAAAGTGGCGTGGTCCTGTGATTAGCCATATTTTAAATGTGTTGAGTAGATTTCTCATACCAGTCCCATGACTGACTCGTAGTTTGTTTCACTTGCAAACTCGGGTGCCCGTTTTTCTACACGGGCAGCCTTGTATTCAGGTTAGCAGGCTCTTTCTGGATAGCTGGAGCTGAAGATGGATTCTATCATTTATCTCTTTTTATGCTGTTCAGCTCCTATTGTACATATTATGTTTGTTTTCCACTGTAGCATTTATGTATAGCTGAACTGTATTTGTACTAAGTATGATCCTGTATACTGTGTAACTCTGATGATTACGTTTATCCAGTGTATTATTTGTTCATTATCTGGTGTATTTATTTATTTATGTTCTGCTATTATCTGTTTATGTGTTATATTCCAAAGATTACCCTTAACACCGTCAGTACGGGTTTTGGGGTCGTCACAACGTGGTATCGGAGCTTTGGTTAAGCTTAGTGCTGGAATATAACATATTAACGAACTCGTCAGAAATAGAACCAGTAGTGTTCTAGGACGAGTAACTCATTACGGATAGGATCAGTAATATCCTAGTATGAGTAAAGCAGAATGAATTACACCCCGATAGACACATTTACATTTGAAGTATATGTTTCTATGTCTTAAAAATATATTTTCTCTGACCTGACACTTGATCTGCTATGTGCAGAAGTACTAGAAAATGAGTGTCAGAAACAGAAGGAATGCAGAACCAGATATTGAGGCCCTATTAATTAAGTATCGTAATATGGGTGGAATACCGTTCTCGGGCAAAGAATCTATTATGAAAACGCAAGCTTGGATTCGTTCTGCTGAGAAAATCTTTGATGGTTTAAAGCTGAGGGATGACCAGAAAAGATTACTGGCATCTTGGCCACTCAAAGACGAAGCTTTGTTCTGGTGGGATTCTATTATTGAGGATAATCCAGAAGGTGATATCACCTGGGATAGATTTAAAGTGATTTTCCTAGAAATATTTACTCCTCTTGAAGCGACTGAGCGATTATGTGATGAATTCTCTTATCTGATACAAGGAGATATGACCATTCCAGAATATCATAAGAGACTCAATGAACTTACTCATTTTGCCCCTCACCTAATTCGAGATCCAAAGAGGAAGAATCTGAGGTTTATTCATGGTCTACAAAGAAAATACCAGAATAGTGTAATGAGGAATGTGAAGCTTCCTTTTCCTGAAATGATATACATGGCTTACCAGTATGAGGATCTCGACAAGAAAGGAATGTTGCGTTACGAAGAAGAAGTCAGTTCCAGTAATAAAGGTGAGTCTGAAACTGATCGCCCGGAGGCCAGTACGATGTTTTGAGGTCAGTAAGAAGCCTAAAGTCAATCGAAAACGGGCCAGATCTGAGAAAGAACCAGTAACGACAGCTGTATGCAGTAACTGCAATAGGCAAGGACATCTCTCGATAAGTTGCAGATCTCTAAAGAAACGAAAGGAGGATGAATCTAAATCCAATAAGAAGTTTCAAGAGAATAGAAAGTGCAGTCAATGCCATCAGACCGATCATCTTTTAAAGGCCTGGCCGCTATTCAGAAAACCTGAAGCCGTACATGTAAATGAAGTGGCGGAAGTGCCTGCATCTTCGTCTGCTCAGGAAAGGCCAGATGTTTTGGAAGGCACGCTAACTGTCAAAGATATTCCAGTTAAAGTACTGTTTGATACAGGTGCGTCGCGAAGCTTAGTTGCAAAGAATGCGGTTAAGAAACTGGATTTGAGTTTGAAGAAGCTCAAAGAACCAATGACTGTCCATAATCTGGTTGGGGGTTCCCTCGATCTCAGTTGGGTTTGTGGGGTGCCGGTTACTTTTTCTCATTATCGGTTCCCTACCATCGCGGTCGTCATGAATTTTACAGAGTTTGATCTTATCTTGGTGTTAGATTGGTTGACCAAATATGAAGCTGAGGTTAAATGCGCCGACAGAGTCGTCAGGGCAAAGATTAAATCAGGTGATTATATAACCATTCCCTGTGAAGGTCATAATTCTAATAGAAAAGACTTCTGGGCAGCTTTGGATGTTTCTCCTGCTCAAATAGAAAATATCCCTGTAGTCACAGAGAATGTTCCCGACCGCATAAAAGATATTCCTGTCGTCAAGAATTTTGCAGATGTGTTCGAAGAAGTTGTCAGCTTACCTCCGCAGAGAGAAATCGATTTCAAGATCGCTTTAATCCCGAATGCAAAGCCAGTAGTGCACGCTATTCGGAGAATGACTCTAAAGGAGAAAGAAGAACTAGACAATCAGACACGATAGCTTGTATGGAAGGGTCTGATCAGGCCTAGTTTCTCTGATTGGGGAGCAGCAGTGGTGTTTGTCCCAAAGTCTGACGGTACTCTGCGACTATGTGTGGATTATCGTGATTTGAACAAGCAGACAATAAAGAATAAATATCCATTGCCGCGAATTGATGATTTATTGGATCGTCTGAATGGAGCACAAGTATTTTCAAGGATGGACCTAGATACAGGCTTCCACCAGCTTCGTATTGCCGAAGAATGTGTTCCTCTGACATCATTCAGAGGTCCAGACTTATTCTATGAGTGGTTAGTAATGCCGTTCAGATTATGTAACGCTCCAGCATACTTCGTCGATTTGATGAATCGAGTATTCAGAGGAGTCCTGAATAAGTTTGTTCTAGTTTTTATCCATGATATTCTAATCTTCTCTAAATCAAAAGCCGAACATGAAAAGCATTTGGAACAGGTTCTAGAAATTCTGAGAAGGAATGTATTGAAAGCCAAACTTTCCAAATGTATATTCTGGCAAGATGAAGTGAAATTTCTTGGCCACGTCGTATCGAAAGAAGGAATTGCTGTGGATCCAAGTAAAATCACAGCTATTCAAAATTGGAAACAGCCTAGTACTCCCATAGAAGTCCGAAGTTTTCTTGGATTGGCTAGTTATTGCCGGAAGTTCGTTAAAGATTTTTCGAAGATATCTAGTCACTTAACAAAGCTTACAAAGAAGCACTCAAAATTCAAGTGGACTCCAGAATGTGAGGAGGCTTTTGAGGGGCTTAAGTTAAGATTAACAACTGCTCCAGTGTTAACAATAATCGATGGCAATCAGGACTTGAAAGTCTGGACAGATGCGTCTAGAGAAGGCCTTAGTGCAGTATTAATGCAAAGAGCTCAGGTTGTTGCTTATGCTATCCGTCAGCTGAAGTCGCACGAGAAAAACTACATCACTCATGATCTTGAGTTATTGGCTATAGTATTTGCTTTGAAAATCTGGAGACACTATCTTCTGAGTGAGAAATTCGAATTGTTTATAGATCACCAGTCGTTAAAGTATCTGTTCACTCAGAAAGACTTGAATCTGAGGCAGCAACGTTGGATAGAGTTCCTTGCAGCATACGATTTTGAGATTCTATACACTCCAGGGAAAGCCAATGTCGTGGACGATGCGTTAAGTATAAAGAATGTTATGATTGCCAGTTTTATCATTGCGACTTCTTTGATTGACAAGATACCTGCTCTCCAAAAAGACGAGAAATTTATTAAAGGAATGAGCCAGCGAATTCGTGAAGGCAATGCTTCGGATTTCCAGCTCGATAGCGAAGGGGTTCGGAGGTTACAAGGACGAATTTGTGTTCCAGAAATTCCTGAACTTAGAAGAGATGTGCTTGATGAATGCCATAAACTAAGCTCGGTATCCATCCGGGTGTGAGTAAAATGTATAACGATATAAAGCGAACATTCTGGTGGAAGTCGTTAAAAAGAGACATCTCTATATATGTTAGAAGGTACCCTACTTGTCAGCTAGTCAAAAGCAACCAAAAGAAATTGGCTGGATTGTTGCAACCGCTGGACATTCCAGGTTGGAAGTGGGAACATATTTCCATGGACTTCATAAATGGTTTGCCCAGAACCAGGAAAGGAAATGACATTATTTGGGTGATCGTAGATCGCTTCACGAACACCGCCCATTTCATACCTGTCAGATCAAACCGAACTGCTCAGAGTCTGGCGCAGATATACTTCAAGGAAATTGTTATACTACACGGAGTGCCGATCAGTATAGCTAGTGATAGAGATCAAATATTTACTTGCAAATTTTGGGAGGCGTTTCAAGTAGAACTGGGAACGAAGTTGAATCTAAGCACCGCTTATCATCCTCAAACAGATGGTCAAACTGAGAGGGTGAATCGTATACTAGAAGATTAATTGCGGGCTTGTGTTCTAGATTTCGGTGGATCATGGGAAGACCATTTACATTTGGCTGAATTCTCATATAACAACAACTACCAAGCAAGCCTGACAATGTCACCATTCGAAGCATTGTATGGTAGACCATGCCGATCTCCTGCTTGTTGGGTCGAACCCGGTAATAGACTTGTGTTGGGGCCAGATATGATCCGAGAAGCTGCCGACAAAGTCAATTTCGTTAAGAAACGATTACTCGCCGCTCAAAGCCAACAGAAGAGCTATGCCGATAAGAGAAGAAGAGATATATCATTTTTTGTTGTTGGCTATGTATATTTGAAGGTATCGCCGATGAGAGGAGTTATCCGGTTCGGTAAAACTGGGAAGTTGGCACCTAAATTCATTGGTCCGTTTCCTATTCTGGAACGGATTGGAACTCTCGCTTATAGGGTTCAATTGCCAGATTGGTTGCCTGGAGTGCATGATGTATTTCACATATCTCAACTATGAAAGCATGTTCATGTCCCAGACTTGGTCGTGGAAAAGGCCGCATAGCAAGATATAGAAATTACTCCAGAACTAGCTGTGAGAAGAGAGCCGCTCAAGATTATCGACAAAGAAACCAAAGAGCTGAGGAAAAAGAAGGTTCACTTAGTCAAAGTGCATTGGAGTGGAGATCCGCGAGATTGTACTTGGGAAACTGAGGAGGAGAGCATTCAGAAATCCTATCCTAAGTGTCGAGTGGATATCTCTGATTGACTCCGGTGCAAGGTACATTTACCATACTTTGCATTACCATTTAGTTCTCTACTTTGTTGTTATTTCCTTTCCATAGATGTGCACTTTTAATTCTATAGTATGATTAATTTAAAAAGAGTGTTTGAATTAATTTGTATGATTTTGAAAAGTTAAAAACAAATTGCTTGTTGTTTGTGTTGTGTGATAGTGGATTTGATTAATTAAATTATTAGAACGATAGTTAATTTAATCAATAAGAGAATGAATGGTAGAGTTTATTCGATTAAATCACGTATAGAACTGAGTTAAAAATAGATAGAAATATATACATGTGCATTATATATGTTTGAACAGGTAAATGGATAGCTGTTGAGTAAAGAAATTATTTGCGTGCCCGACGAATAGGTAAATCTTAATGAGTTGGATGCGAAATATTATTATATCAACTCCTGTGAATGCCATTGGATGCGGAGTGCTGGTTGTTCTGTGTGTAATAATAAATGTCGCCATAGGATAGTAACAATTAATTTTTAACTACACTACATGGCATACTTCTCGAAGATAGGCATACTTAATCATATACCACATAAGCATTTGGAGCTTGTGTGACGAGGTGGAAGATTTACCATACGAGCGAGAGGCTTGTATGGCGATGACTATATATTACAGGTTGAACTGATGACTGATATGGACCATATAAAATGTAACGATAAATTGCAAGATTAATAAAAACCCCTCACGGGTCTGGAGTTGACAATAATCACGTCTCTCTAGTTATTAGATACGGCACATGGATTATTTATTTCCCACATGGGACGAGGTGACGAGAATTTATTCTCTGGAGCAATTAAAAATACACACTCCCTCAGGCTTTGACAGGGTGACGAGAATTTATTCTCTGGAGTTATTATCTATACACGCTCCCCTGTAAACACCATAATATATCACTATAAATATGTGTATGCTTTATAGGATTTATTGGGTACCTAACACGGCCCAATAAATTTCCAAACCCCTCCCCGTACAAAGGAGGTTATGGCGAAATTTTCGAAAATTCCGGGTGTTAGCCAAATTTTTGAAGAATTTGAAAATTCTCAGAAACTGGATGTAACGACCCAGAAAATTTGAACCAATTTTTTTTTTAATTGGCTAAAATAATGGATTTTAAATATTTAAAATAAATATTTTAAATAATAGCAATGGAAAGTGAGTTTGAATCGACAATTGAAAACGAATATAATTAATTATAATTATAAACAAGGCCTAGAATGGCGCTGCAGTTTCAAAAATTGAATTCAAACTTTGTCGGACTGTACCGGGTGCAAAACAAAACGGATTTTAGCGAAACCAAAAATATTTAAATCTGTTAGTGAATACCTTTCTAGCGAATCTGAAAAATCGATTTTTAATAGCGGAAAGCAAAAGTTATGGCCGAATGAATTTTCAGAAAAGTCGCTATGGAATTTATATAGCCCGTGAAATTGGCCGTTTTGCATACGACCTCGGAATTCGACGAAACCACTTTTGTTGGATCCAGGATGTGAAGTTATTGCTAGGTTTCAAATTTCATAATTTTTGAAGCTAGTATGTGAGCATGGAAAAGGAAAATGTGTTTTGGTCAATTACAGTTAAATTGGATCGACCAGAAATGGGCCTTTTTGCAAACAGTCTCAGAATTCGACGAAACTAGTTTTGTTGGGACCGTATCGTCAAAGCATAGCTAGATTTATTTTTCTGGAATTTTTCGAATCAGTTTGTGGCCCAGGCAAATTGAAATGCACGTTCAAATCAAATATTGAATGTTTTATATTTTAATTTGAAGGAAAACTGGTTGAAACAGTCTAATGGGCCTACGGAACATATCCCATTGTGTTTGGAATGGGGGTAAAACGCTAGGGACGACAGTCTTTGGGTCTGGATTGGGGTTCGTGAGGGAAAGAGGGTATTTTAGAGACTTAAAAATATATAAAATAATAATAAAAATTCTATTGGTCCACCTCATTCTCTCAGCCCCGACCTTCTTCCTCGAAACCCCAGAACGCACGACGGAAAGAGCTCGAAACTTCCCAGCCAATTTTCTCCTTCCACGCTCGACAAAACCCCATCGTCCTTTGGAAGTTTTTGTAGAGAATTTTGCAAGCTTCACATCCATACTTGGATTCGATTTTTTCACTGAGTATATCGAGAGATCCAGGGCGCTGAAGTCACGCCGTTCGCACCCGAATCCTGGCCGAGATCCGCCACCGAGTTCAACGGCGTTCGGCGCGATGATGAGCCCCTCCAAGCTCGTCGATGTGGAGTAGGCTGATCTGCATATTGTGCTTCGGATCGAGAGAGAAATCGAAACCTAGTTTCGAACGGTTTTCTGAGGTAACGGCTGTTTTATAATAAACTATATTATAGCGTTTTAAAAGCGCTACCATCTGTGATTTCACAATAAAAATCATATCTTTTTCGTTTCTTAACGAAATTCAGTGAAACAAGAGACAGTGGACTCGTGTGGACGTCTTCTACATTTTAGAAGAGACCGCGTATTTTTCTGAGCCTTCTGCCATTTTTGGTGGAGTAGAACCCAATGTGAGATTTCTAAATTATAAACGATATGGAAAACGACGATGTATAAATTATATAGTCGATGTATGAGTTATATAAGCGTTGTACACCTCATGTATAAGCGTTGTATAAGTTGTACGTTCGATGTATAAGTTATATATGCGTTGTAAAAATTATATATGTGTTGAAATAGAAGTGAATTGCTATATATATATATATATATATATATATATATATACACGCCCCTCGTCCACAAACCATGGACGATATTTATTGGTTGTGATTGGTGTGAAAATTGATTGATAGCGAATGGTTGTTTGGGATTGTTTGTGGTGGATATTGATTGATTGTGGTTGAAAAATACCCGTTTGTGGTTGAGTAATATTTGGTTGAAACCACATAGGATTAGTTTGTGGAAATGAAATAAATATATATATGCCGCCTGCGTGCGAACTAGATGCATGATTCCCATTGTCATAAACCGCGAGGTTTTAAGGTAGAGAGAGGAGCCGTACTAGGGACGGTCCCGGTTTTAACTACCCTGCCGTTATGCTGCTGAAATTTTGAATAATATTCATGTGTTTGAATTATTTTCTTTTGCTGAATCTATATTTGTCCATTGTATGGAAAACCTTCATGTGTTGAATTGATATTCATTCGTTGATTAGAAACTCATGTGTTGAATGGTCTTCGTGTTTTAAATATAAACATCACATTTTTATCTATGTATAGAAACTATAGAAAACGTTCATGTATTGAATCGATATTCATTCGTTGAATAGAATATTCATGTGTTGAATGGTATTCATATTTTGAAATAAATTGTTTTATAATAAAAATCACCTTTTTATCATCTATATGAGCTATGTAAAATAATCCTGTTTGAAATAAATTGTTTTACAATAAAAATCGTATTTTTATCACCTATATAAACTATATAAAGTAATAGTGTTTTGAAATAAATTGTTTTACAATAAAAATCCTATTTTTATCACCTATATAAACTATATAAAGTAATAGTGTTTTGAAATGAATTGTTTTACAATAAAAATCACATTTTTATTATATATATGAATTGTTGAAATGTGAAGTGTTAAAAATAGCAACTCGTTCAAATAAATATGCATGAGTTGAAATATTCATTAATTAGCTAATGATATGATTTTTGCCTATGCATGTAACATTAGAATGAATGGTGTTTATAAACCAAATGGAATCAAATATGAAGTTGAATGGAAAATGATAAATGATAAGAACTGTATATATGTACATGCATATTTATTGAACATGTTATAGCAAAGGGGCTAGAGAAGAGGAATAAAATTTTGTGCCCGACAAACAGGTACCCATTTACTGTTTTGTTTGGGTGATGATTTTATGAGCCTGTTAGCTAGCCGCTTGGCTTTTTCTTTTTCTTTTTGACATGAGACGCCCGTGTGGCTATTTGGGAATTTTCCCAGCCCCTCCCGTACAAAGGAGGTTATGGCGAAATTTTTCAAAATTTAAAGGCGTTAGTGAAATATTTGAAGTGAAAACGATATTGAAATTGTCGAATGAACTATATTTATATAAATATATAAATATAAATAAAATTAAAACGAAACGTGGCCGTGCAGTTCGTGTTTTGAAACCGTGATTTCAAACATCTAGTGCGGGAAATCCGACCATTGGATTTTCCCGAAACCGCAACCGTTGGGTTCGCCTTGGAAATATCTTTCCAACGGCACCAACTTTGTAAAAATCCAACGGTTGGATTGTCTGGAATGTTTAATTCAAATCCAAAGAAAAACAGCGCCAGAAACGATTATATATATATATATATATATATATATATATATATATATATAAGTATATTTAAACGAATAACGACACTGCAGTTCGTATTTTGAAATCGAAACTTCAAACGATTGTACCGGGAGATCCGACCGTCGGATTTTCCCGAAACTGGAACCGTCGGATTCGTTTTGAAAAGGCCTTTCTAATGATGTAAATTTTGTGAAGATACAACGGTTAGATTTTCAGATATGTGTAAATCAAATCTGAAGAGAAACAGCGCCACGGCCGCGTTATGGCCCGAAGCGTCGTTTTGAATAAATTGGCTATTTTAAAATAAATAAAAATAGCGATAAATTGTTATAAAATATCATAAACGATATGGAATGGAAATAAACTGAATTTGCTCGATTTATGTGGTATTTGATGGTTGAATGTGTTTGGTGTGAAAATTACATTAAAGAACAAAATTGGGGTTGCCGAATGATTTAACCATTGAAATGAATTGATTTGAAATTCTAAATATACGTGAATTATTTGAAAAGGACGAGTTAATTCTCATCTCAAATAATTGACCGACGATTGAAAATCGAAGATGAAGACGATAGTCGAAGACCGGAGATCTTCACCTCGTTTGGATGGTAACCGAGGTCCTGATTGGGAGGCATCCCGAAATATGGATAATGAGTGGTGATCGTCCAGACGTACGTGGTGATCGATGGGTTTGCGAGGTATTTAGTGCCTCCAGTTTCGTTCAGACCCAGAACGGACTTGTAAATGGACTGTGTGTCTGACATTGGATTTTATTCTGTGTTGATTGATCTCTATTAAATATACATCTGTTTGGCGGCGGAGAATTTATTCTTTTGCTTAACGCCCTTCTCTGAGACGCACGAGCTCAGAGGTTGTATATCGATGGACATCATTCGCATGGCATGAATTGCCTGTGTGGCTGTAACACCCCACCTCCGTTAAGGTCACTCACAAAGGGAATGCCTTAACTTTGGTGGAGCATTTTAGTAAACAGAACAGAAACTTACAAGACAGATAAAACAGTACTTGAAAAATTTTAACTTTATTACAGCGGAAACAGAAATTAATATGGTTACATCCTTTCAATTTCAGAATTCAAGTACAAAATATCAGTCTTGTACAAAAGCCTTCAAAATGCATAGTTTAAAATCATAATCCCCATGGAACGGAAGCCATACAGAGCCAAGCCATACTTTAAGCACTTCAAGCAAAGAGAAATCCGGATCAAGCTAAAGTATTTCCCTCCTTGGATAACCTGGGGGGGGGGGGGGGGAACGGAAGAAAGGAGGCGAAACAACAAGGGTCAGACAAAAAGTCTGGCAAGTCCAGTGACTTTCAGCATATGAACAGATAATAATAATATGATATGAACATAAAACTGGATGTGAGATAACTATAACAGGTGTAGCAGATATAACAGAAAAACAGAATGATATAAACTATTGTTTTACACTTCTCTGCACTAATACTAGTATAGCAAGATTAGGTGTCACCCTAATGTCTAAATTGAAGCAGGAACGGGTACAGAATACTTTAACAGAAACAGAATGCTAATAATGGGCCTTTACTACCCGATCAGAAACAGACCGAAGAAGAAACAGATTTATCCCTATGGAACAGAATGTGGAATTAGGTGTACACTAGTAATGGGCCTTTACCACCCGAACAGACGGTACCACACAGAAACAGACAGGTGTTACCACCCAACAGAAACAGACGGTACCAACAGAAACAGACAGAACTAAGCGTACCCTAAAACCCTACCCCAAGCGATCGGCTCCCTAATACATAAATATCCTGTGTCGGCCCCACAGTAGGGTGTATCACTCCCTAAAGTGACAACCAATTGGCACAGACCTATTTACAGTTGTCACGGCGTCTTACATCCTCAGAGGCAAACCGGGATCCATGCACGCACATGACCCGGTTGGAACGCACCATCAACACCCCTCGCCATTATCAGAATGAACCACTTATAATTAGTTCAGTAAGCGTGCCCGGACCCTACCTACTGTTGGGTCAAAGTTTTGATACCAGAAAGGGTTACTGACTAATATGGGTCCCAAACAACAGATGACACAAGTAATTCCCCTCCTAACCTTGTGTCCCCAGACTAACAGATTTCAGATTAACTTGTTTACAAGTTCAGACATGCAGAATTCAGATTTACTAATTCATAGATTAAGTTAACAAGTTTTCAGACTAACGGGTTAGATGTACAGATTTTTCAGATTTGTCTAACTTTGTATTGGGCCTACAGATTCATGGACGGGTTTTACTACATCTATTAATCCCGTTGGTTTAACCCTATTTTCCCCAATACGTTTTAGACGTCATTCTTATCTTAGATTTGCATTAATTAATTATTAATGCACAGACCTCTCACATTAGGTCGGTAGCTTGTGGCCGCTGGATATGCCGGGCGGTTCCGGGCAGACTTCTGCCACAAGCCAGACCTAACCTTGTGTCTTACGCATGTTATGACTAACTTCTCACATTAGAACCTATTGTTTGCGGCCACTGGATGTGCCGGGCGGTTCCGGGCAGATTTACGCCGCAAACTCATTCTAACCTCGAGTTAGCCATGTTTATCTTTGCGGCCAATTAATTAATAATTTACCGTTTATGCGCACGCCCAATATATATGCCAATTCAGATTATATCAATAACAGGATGATTATATCAACATAGCAGATAACAGATTTTATATGACTTAACGGATTTAACAGATTTAGCAACTTAGCAGATTTTGGCATATAACAGGTTAGGCATTTCAACAGACAAATTTAACAGATTTGGCATTTCAATCTAATTAGCAGTCTATGCAATATAACAAAATTAGCAGTTTTAGGCAACTTAGCAAATTGGCAAAATAGGCATTTTCAACGGATTCAGTAAATGACAGATTTAGCAGGTTTAATATTTCTAAAGGTCCTATTTACATGCCTTGCCTAAACATAAATTAGGCCTAAATTCATATGCCTAAATAATTGTCATGATTCACAATATGATCATATACTTCCATGTTTGCATACATTTACATAGCACAGAATATGGACATAATTTACCCTATAACATATGTTCCAATTTTTGTTAAACTAGCATTTTACAGCAGATTCACATATAAATTTTACCAAATATAACCATTAATTCCAATGCATGCCATATATCCAAAAATCCCTATTTAGGTGTAATCTCAATAATAGATATCCTAATTAATGTAAATCTCTTACACCTAAGCTTCCATATCTTCTTCTTTTTAAGTCATGAATCATTATGCAAACTATACCCAACAATTTAAATCATATCTTCTAAAAATCAAATCTTGACTTTTATATGCATTTTGTCCAAAGTCTCAAATCATATGTAATCTTACAGTGGTTCCTCTTCTTCTTTTATCACAGAATATGCATAGGTCTAAAACTAGTTTATAACATATGCTCATCTTTTTTTTTTCTAATAAATTACAGATCTAAATTACAACATAACTATGCATACAACATATATAAATTATATGTTCATAGTCAAATTTATGCATCCAATCCCAAGTTACATGTCCAATATATTTTATGCCTCAGACCTAAAGTCATACATTCAATTCAGTCTTGTCAAATTTCGCATCATTCATTATTTATCCCAAAATTTGCATTCATACGTTCATCTCTTATGAGATTAGGCACAGGCTCGTGGTAGCCTGGCTATAGAAACAGAAAAGAAGAAAAGGGATACAGAACAGTCACAGAAAAACAAATCTGACAGAAGAGAATATATATACAATCTCAGATTCAGAATTAAAAACATATCAAAATTATAATTAACGTTTATAGCGGAAAATAACTGTACTTGCCTTGATTGGATTAAAGAAAGAATTTTAACTTGTTGTAGAATCTTTGCAGAAACTCTAATCTCTAGTTTGAATTTAGTTGCTTAGGCTGATGTTGATTATCTTCTAGTTTTAATTCCAGCAGAGCAGCGACGCCATTTTTATTTTATTTTATTAGAAGAAGAGAGCAATGGAGGCTAGAGAATTGTGTAAGAAACCTAGGTAGAGTCTAGGGTCATTTTATAGAGTTTATAAACTGATTAGGACCATCGATGTTGCTTGGATTGATCGTAGCCATTCATTCGAAAGAGAGACCAATTAGAGCCTGCCACCTAGCCCTAATGACAAAGCAGACTACAGAAAATCGACTAACAGAGAATAGGCCAACCAGGTTGGGCTGGGTTCGACCTGGCTCTGGATCAGGTCGACAGCCCTGTCGACCTGGTTAGACCAGGTCGACAGCCCAGTCGACCTGGGTGCATCAGGCGGAATTTTTCCCGCCCTGGTCAATTGGGCCCGGTTTTTAATTTTAAACTGTTTTATTCTGTTCGAATTTTAAACTTAATTCAGAAACTTCCGGAGGCTATATCTTCTTCATACGGACTCCGTTTTTCGAAAACTCGGACTCTATTTCGCGTATTTTTCCGAGACGAACGCAATGGCGTATCCCTTTTCCCTTAGTTCTTTGATTTCAAATTAATTATACTTTAATTTGTTAATTCCACAGTTGTAGAATACACGGGGTGTTACATTCTCCCCCACTTAAAAGGATTTCGTCCCCGAAATCTTCAAGTTAAGAAGAATGTGTCCTACCATCCAATCACCCATCTACTCAACCATCATCCACAAACATCAATTGTCCTTAGAAAACTTCTAATGTTGTATGAACATATGCAAACGTGTGTGTATATGTTCCTTATCTAATGCAAAGATCAGGCGGTCTACTGATTCAGTTGACCTCCTTAATGCGAATTATGTCAGTGCCATGAGTCCAACATGTATGCAATAGAATTCTGATGATATATATTATTTCTATATGAGTGCACAACCATTCACTCAAATGCAACATCCATGTGCTGAATCAGTCATTTTGCATCCACAAGAATTGAAAAATGCTCACCCATCCATATGCAGTATGAGAGTGTTTTCGAGCCGATCTAGTGCCTAGTGTGTGTATATGCATCCACGGGCAACCACTAGCAACCACTTGCATCCACTTGCAACCATCAAACATAACATGTCTCAAACACATGTTTACACCCATTAGTTTCTACCTAAAGTTCAAATATTCGATCGATAGGATACAATCGAATGATGGAAGCGAGTACAGATAGAACGAAAATTTGGTTCCCATTAGACATGGGTCCTAAGTATCGGCCCCAAAGACCGAAACCAACATCAAATTGATACCCCACGAAAACTCAGAATGTATGCGTCATACTTGACGCCTAACACAGATATCCCTCAAACCCCAGTCTCAAACAGATGATCCATAACCCTTATGGGTCTGAGTCTATAGCGGAATTCAGAAATAATACTAGCATTAAAGTGCAGAGTATCGATTACAGAATCAAAATACCAAAATCAGAAAAAGTCACAATCAGATAAAGAAATTAAACCTACTATAGAAATTTTCCTATTTCTATCCTAGCCACTAGCCTCAAGAGTGTTCGCCTGCCCTCCTTGTCCTCGTCTCTTCGGGCAGTCCCTAGTGAAGTGTCCCATCTCCCCACAGTTGAAGCAAGCGCCCTTCCTTTTTCTGCAATCCTTGTTCAGACGAGTTGAGCTCCCACAAGTAAAGCACTTTTTCCCCTTCTTATTTTCAGACTTCTCCTCCTTCTTTTGTGTTTCCTTTTTGGGCCCCGCTTTCTTATTCTGTGGTTCTTCCTTCTTTGTCTCTTTCAGGCCCTTGTCTTCCTCGTGCAGTAGTGCCATATCCACCAATTTCTCGTAAGTTGCTCCCATGGGTACATGGGTCATGGCTAGGCTGTGCAGTGGCTCATTAATTCCTTTAACAAAGCGGAGAGCCTTTTTATGCTGAGTGTTGACTAAATCCAATCCGAATCTTGCTAGTTGGTTGAACTGGTTGACGTATTCCTTGACCGTCATACTTCCTTGCTTAAGAGACAAGAACTTTTCCAATTGTAAACATCGTTCAGCTTGCAAGAGGAATTTTGTCTCAAACCTTGTTCTGAAATCCATCCATGTCTCAACCGGCCTCTCGGCGTTAGTGACTTCCCACCAGTAGGAAGCTTCGTCTTTGAGCAGCCATACTGCCAACTGTACCTTCTGCCTATCGTCCACCTCGAAGATAACGAATAGATCCTCAGTTTCTTTGAGCCAATTCCTTGCTTCTACGAATGATTCAGTTCCTTTGAAATCCTTCCCACCCATGGCCCTAAAATCTCTACAGATCTTTGAGAAAGCAATTGCACGAGGAGGGGGTGGAGGAGGGGGATCATTTGCTGGACCTGCGGCGGCGATCCTAGCCTCAAGATATTGACGAAACCAACCGGGTACATGAACACCCTCTGGTATCTCAGATGCTTCAGACATGCTGGAACGAAAAAGGAAAGGTTCAATACAAAAAGGACTGAAAGAAAGATATATGGCTCTTGGGGATCATGTTTTCCAAAATAAGCTTTAATTTTTTTTTTTTTTTTTTTGAAAATACTTCCTTCCAAAACCTTTTTGAAAACAGTTTTCAAAAACTTTACCCAATCTGGTAACCTTCAGCTCTGATACCAAGTGTAACACCCCACCTCCGTTAAGTTCACTCACAAAGGGAATGCCTTAACTTTGGTGGAGTATTTTAGTAAACAGAACAGAAACTTACAAGACAGATAAAACAGTACATGAAAAATTTTAACTTTATTACAACGGAAACAGAAATTAATATGGTTACATCCTTTTAATTTCAGAATTCAAGTACAAAATATCAGTCTTGTACAAAAGCCTTCAAAATGCATAGTTTAAAATCATAATCCCCATGGAACGGAAGCCATACAGAGCCAAGCCATACTTTAAGCACTTCAAGCAAAGAGAAATCCGGATCAAGCTAAAGTATTTCCCTCCTTGGATAACCTGGGGGGGGGGGGAAACGGAAGAAAGGAGGCGAAACAACAAGGGTCAGACAAAAAGTCTGGCAAGTCCAGTGACTTTCAGCATATGAACAGATAATAATAATATGATATGAACATAAAACTGGATGTGAGATAACTATAACAGGTGTAGCAGATATAACAGAAAAACAGAATGATATAAACTATTGTTTTACACTTCTCTGCACTAATACTAGTATAGCAAGATTAGGTGTCACCCTAATGTCTAAATTGAAGCAGGAACGGGTACAGAATACTTTAACAGAAACAGAATGCTAATAATGGGCCTTTACTACCCGATCAGAAACAGACCGAAGAAGAAACAGATTTATCCCTATGGAACAGAATGTGGAATTAGATGTACACTAGTAATGAGCCTTTACCACCCGAACAGATGGTACCACACAGAAACAGACAGGTGTTACCACCCAACAGAAACAGACGGTACCAACAGAAACAGACAGAACTAAGCGTACCCTAAAACCCTACCCCAAGCGATCGGCTCCCTAATACATAAATATCCTGTGTCGGCCCCACAGTAGGGTGTATCACTCCCTAAAGTGACAACCAATTGGCACAGACCTATTTACAGATGTCACGGCGTCTTACATCCTCAGAGGCAGACCGGGATCCATGCACGCACATGACCCGGTTGGAACGCACCATCAACACCCCTCGCCATTATCAGAATGAACCACTTATAATTAGTTCAGTAAGCGTGCCCGGACCCTACCTACTGTTGGGTCAAAGTTTTGATACCAGAAAGGGTTACTGACTAATATGGGTCCCAAACAACAGATGACACAAGTAATTCCCCTCCTAACCTTGTGTCCCCAGACTAACAGATTTCAGATTAACTTGTTTACAAGTTCAGACATGCAGAATTCAGATTTACTAATTCATAGATTAAGTTAACAAGTTTTCAGACTAACGGGTCAGATGTACAGATTTTTCAGATTTGTCTAACTTTGTATTGGGCCTACAGATTCATGGACGGGTTTTACTACATCTATTAATCCCGTTGGTTTAACCCTATTTCCCCCAATACGTTTTAGACATCATTCTTATCTTAGATTTGCATTAATTAATTATTAATGCACAGACCTCTCACATTAGGTCGGTAGCTTGTGGCCGCTGGATATGCCGGGCGGTTCCGGGCAGACTTCTGCCACAAGCCAGACCTAACCTCGTGTCTTACGCATGTTATGACTAACTTCTCACATTAGAACCTATTGTTTGCGGCCACTGGATGTGCCGGGCGGTTCCGGGCAGATTTACGCCGCAAACTCATTCTAACCTCGAGTTAGCCATGTTTATCTTTGCGGCCAATTAATTAATAATTTACCGTTTATGCGCACGCCCAATATATATGCCAATTCAGATTATATCAATAACAGGATGATTATATCAACATAGCAGATAACAGATTTTATATGACTTAACGGATTTAACAGATTTAGCAACTTAGCAGATTTTGGCATATAACAGGTTAGGCATTTCAACAGACAAATTTAACAGATTTGGCATTTCAATCTAATTAGCAGTCTATGCAATATAACAAAACTAGCAGTTTTAGGCAACTTAGCAAATTGGCAAAATAGGCATTTTCAACGGATTCAGTAAATGACAGATTTAGCAGGTTTAATGTTTCTAAAGGTCCTATTTACATGCCTTGCCTAAACATAAATTAGGCCTAAATTCATATGCCTAAATAATTGTCATGATTCACAATATGATCATATACTTCCATGTTTGCATACATTTACATAGCACAAAATATGGACATAATTTACCCTATAACATATGTTCCAATTTTTGTTAAACTAGCATTTTACAGCAGATTCACATATAAATTTTACCAAATATAACCATTAATTCCAATGCATGCCATATATCCAAAATCCCTATTTAGGTGTAATCTCAATAATAGATATCCTAATTAATGTAAATCTCTTACACCTAAGCTTCCATATCTTCTTCTTTTTAAGTCATGAATCATTATGCAAACTATACCCAACAATTTAAATCATATCTTCTAAAAATCAAATCTTGACTTTTATATGCATTTTGTCCAAAGTCTCAAATCATATGTAATCTTACAGTGGTTCCTCTTCTTCTTTTATCACAGAATAAGCATAGGTCTAAAACTAGTTTATAACATATGCTCATCTTTTTTTTTCTAATAAATTACAAATCTAAATTACAACATAACTATGCATACAACATATATAAATTATATGTTCATAGTCAAATTTATGCATCCAATCCCAAGTCACATGTCCAATATATTTTATGCCTCAGACCTAAAGTCATACATTCAATTCAGTCTAGTCAAATTTCGCATCATTCATTATTTATCCCAAAATTTGCATTCATACGTTCATCTCTTATGAGATTAGGCACAGGCTCGTGGTAGCCTGGCTATAGAAACAGAAAAGAAGAAAAGGGATACAGAACAGTCACAGAAAAACAAATCTGACAGAAGAGAATATATATACAATCTCAGATTCAGAATTAAAAACATATCAAAATTATAATTAACGTTTATAGCGGAAAAATACTGTACTTGCCTTGATTGGATTAAAGAAAGAACTTTAACTTGTTGTAGAATCTTTGCAGAAACTCTAATCTCTAGTTTGAATTGAGTTGCTTAGGCTGATGTTGATTATCTTCTAGTTTTAATTCCAGCAGAGCAGCGACGCCATTTTTATTTATTTTTATTAGAAGAAGAGAGCAATGGAGGCTAGAGAATTGTGTAAGAAACCTAGGTAGAGTCTAGGGTCATTTTATAGAGTTTATGAACTGATTAGGACCATCGATGTTGCTTGGATTGATCGTAGCCATTCATTCGAAAGAGAGACCAATTAGAGCCCGCCACCTAGCCCTAATGACAAAGCAGACTACAGAAAATCGACTAACAGAGAATTGGCCAGCCAGGTTGGGCTGGGTTCGACCTGGCTCTGGATCAGGTCGACAGCCCTATCGACAGCCCTGTCGACAGCCCTGTCGACCTGGTTAGACCAGGTCGACAGCCCAGTCGACCTGGGTGCATCAGGCGGAATTTTTTCCCGCCCTGGCCAATTGGGCCCGGTTTTTAATTTTAAACTGTTTTATTCTGTTCGAATTTTAAACTTAATTCAGAAACTTCCGGAGGCTATATCTTCTTCATACGGACTCCGTTTTTCGAAAACTCGGACTCTATTTCGCGTATTTTTCCGAGACGAACGCAATGGCATATCCCGTTTCCCTTAGTTCTTTGATTTCAAATTAATTATACTTTAATTTGTTAATTCCACAGTTGTAGAATACACGGGGTGTTACAGTGGCATGCTAAGATGCAGTGATCAGGACTTTTGTTGAAAAGCAAAGTCTTGTGGTGATGAACAAAGAACCGCCGGTGTGGCGTAGCTTTGTGTATAACGTAAAATCGCGAGCCTCGCACCCCGGTATGAACCAGAAACGGGAGAAGGACCTCAGGGAGGGCATGCGTTTCTTCCTAGCTAGGGTGTTGTCAGTGACCTACCAGCCCTGACATTTATATACTTTCACCTATGTGGTTGTTGCTGTTGCGAGGCGCCTCGGTTTGATCGGACGATCCGGGTCCGATGGAGTCATTCGTTGGCTCGTTTACGCCCCAAAGGGCGGGGAAACGTATTGTTCAGGCATAATAATCCACATCGGTGGACCGGCCGTGGCGATCCAAGGGGCAGTTGCGGCTGTTCCTGAGACTCGGGCTAGGCAGTCTCGAATTCGGTAAGGACTATCTTTTGCCTTGGTTCAGGACGGAAATCCAATTTCCAAATACGACATCGTGCGATTTTGATTGTATATATATATATATATATATATATATATATATATATATATATATATATATACGGCGACATAGTGGCATGGGACGCTCATGTCGTCTATGATTGATAGTTATGATTTGAAATTGTTTTCAAAACATATAGACACTAGCAATAATATCAAATGCCTTTGTTTTATTCGTATCAAGCATATTTTGGCCGTTATAAGGTAAAAAACTCTATCCTCCGGTTTGCGTTGCATTGTGTGATGGGAACTGAGTCTTATAACGGCTTCATTTTTTTAAAAAGCATAGCGATGTTTAAAAGAAATATTTGTTTTAAAGCAAAGGCAATCCAATGGAGTAAACCCGTTCCACGAAAGTGGCGTGGTCCTGTGATTATCCATATTATATATGTGTTGAGTAGATTTCTCATACCAGTCCCATGACTGACCCGTAGTTTGTTTCACTTTCAAACTCAGGTGCCCCTTTTTCTACATGGGCAGCCTTGTTTTCAGGTTTAGCTGGTTCTTTCTGGATAGATGTAGCTGAAGATGGATTCTATCATTTATCTCTTTTTATGCTGTTCAGCTCCTATTGTACATTATGTTTGTTTTCCGCTGTAGACATTTATGTATAGCTGAACTGTATTTATACTAAGTATAATCCTATATACTGTGTAACTCTGATGATTACTTTTATCCAGTATATTCTATTGTTCATTATCTGGTGTATTTATTTAATCCTGTTCTGCGATTATCTGTTTCTGTGTTATATTCCATGGATTACCCTTGTCGCCGTCAGTACGGGGTTTAGGGTCGTCTCATTTGGTATCAGAGCTTAGGTTAAGCTTAGTTCTGGAATATAACATTTGAACGAACTCGTCAGAAATAGAACTAGTAGTGTTCTAGGACGGGTAACTCTATACAGTTAGGATCAGTAATATCCTAATATGAGTAGCAGAATGAAATAACACCTCGATAGACACATTTACATTGAAGTATGTGTTTCTTTATTTTAAAATACCTTTTCTGTGACCTGACACTTGATCTGCTATTTGCAGAAGAAATAGAAAATGAGTGCCAGAAACAGAAGAAGTGATACAGACCCGGATATTGAGGCCCTATTAATCAAATATCGAAATATGGGTGGAAAGCCATTCCCGGGCGAAGAATCTATTATGAGAACACAAGCATGGATTCGTTCGGCTGAGAAAATCTTCGAAGCATTAAAGCTGAGGGATGACCAGAAAAGATTACTGGCCTCCTGGGCACTCGAAGACGAAGCTTTATTCTGGTGGGATTCTGTTATTAAGGATAATCCAGAAGGTGATATCACCTGGGACAGATTCAAAGTGATTTTCTTAGAAAGATTTACTCCTCCCGAAGCAACCTAGCGATTATGTGATGAATTTTCTTATTTGATACAAGGTGATATGACCATCCCAGAATATCATAAGAAATACAACGAACTTTCTCACTTTGCTCCACATCTGATCAAGGACCCAAAGAGGAAGAATCTTAGATTTATTCATGGACTTCAAAGAAAATATCAGAATAGTGTATTGAGGAATGTGAAGCTCCCCTTTTCTGAAATGATATACATGGCTTATCAGTATGAAGATCTAGACAAGAAAGGTATGCTACAGTACGAAGAGGAAGTCAGTTCTAGTAATAAAATTGAGTCTGAAACTGATCGTCCTGAGGCCAGTACAATGTCTGAAGTCGGTAAGGAGCCCAAAGTGGATCGAAAAAGGGCCAGATCCGAAAAAGAACCAGTAACGACAGCTGTATGCAGTAACTGCCATAAACAGGGGCATTTGACTAGGAATTGTAAACCCTCGAAGAAGCTAAGGAAAGATGAAACTAAATCCGGTAAGAAGTTTCAAGAAAATAGAAAGTGTAATCTTTGTCAACAAACTGGTCACGTAAAACAAGACTGCTGGCTGTCGAAAAAGACCAATGTGGCTCAGGTAAATGAAGTGGCAGAAACTTCTGAGCCCACAGCTATTCAGGGAAGGCCAGATGTTTTAGAAGGCACGCTTACTGTCAAAGATATTCCAGTTAAAGTGCTGTTTGACACAGGCGCGTCACAAAGCTTCATTTCGAAGGATGCAGCTAAGAAACTGGATTTGAATTTGAAAAAGCTCAAGGAACCAATGACTGTCCAGAATCTGGTTGGGGGTTCCATTGATCTTAGTTGGGTTTGTGGAGTCCCGGTTTCTTTCTCTTGTTATCGGTTTCCCACCATCGCGGTCGTCATGAATTTTAAAGAGTTTGATCTTATCTTGGGGCTAGACTAGTTGACTAAATATGAAGCTGAAGTAAAATGCGCCGACAGAGTCGTAAAGGCGAAGATTAAATCAGGTGATTATATAATCATTCCCTATGAAGGTCAGAATGCTAATAGAAAAGACTTCTGGGCAGCTTTGAATGTTTCTCCAGCCCAAATAGAAAATGTACCTGAAGTCACAGAGAATATTCCCGATCTAGTGAAAGACATCCCTGTCGTCAAGAACTATGCGGACGTGTTCGAAGAAGTTGTTCGCCTACCTCCGCAGAGAGAAATAGATTTCAAAATTTCTTTGATTCCGAATGCAAGGCCGGTAGTTCACGCTATTCGAAGAATGTCTTTGAAAGAGAAGGAGGAATTAGACAATCAAACACGACAGCTAGTATGGAAGGGTCTGATCAGACCTAGTTTCTCTGATTGGGGTGCAGCAGTGGTGTTTGTCCCAAAATCTGACGGTACTCTACGGCTATGTGTGGATTATCGTGATTTGAACAAACAGACCATAAAGAACAAATATCCATTGCCGCGGATTGATGATTTGTTGGATCGATTAAATGGCGCACAAGTATTTTCACGAATGGACCTAGCTACAGGCTTCCATTAACTTCGAATTGCCGAAGAGTGTGTTCCAATGACAGCACTCAGAGGTCCCGACTTATTCTACGAGTGGTTAGTAATGCCGTTCGGCTAATGTAACGCTCCCACTTACTTCGTCGATCTGATGAATAGAGTGTTCAGAGGAGTTTTGAATAAATTTGTTCTGGTTTTTATTGATGATATTCTAATCTTCTCCAAATCAAAGGCCGAACATGAAAAACATCTGGAACAGGTTCTAGAAATTCTGAGACGGAATGTATTAAAAGCCAAATTTTCCAAATGTATCTTCTGGTAAGATGAAGTAAAATTTCTAGGCCACGTAGTATCGAAAGAAGGAATCGCTGTGGATCCAAGCAAAATCACAGCTATTCAGAATTGGAAACAGCCCAGTACCCCCACTAAAGTCCGCAGTTTTCTCGGATTGGCTAGCTATTACCGGAAGTTCGTTAAAAACTTTTCGAAGATATCTGGTCATTTAACGAAGCTTACAAAGAAGCACTCTAAATTCAAGTGGACTCCAGAAAGTGAGGAGGCTTTTGAGGAGCTAAAGTTAAGATTAACAACTTCTCCAGTGTTAACCATCATCGATGGTAACCAGGATTTAAAGGTCTGGACTGATGCTTCTAGAGAAGGCCTTGGCGCAGTGTTAATGCAAAGGGGCCAAGTGATTGCTTATGCTAGCCGTCAACTGAAGCCGCACGAGAAGAACTACATAACTCATGATCTTGAGTTATTGGCTATTGTGTTTGCTTTGAAAATCTGAAGACACTATCTTCTGGGTGAGAGATTTGAACTGTTTACAGATCACCAGTCGTTAAAGTATATGTTCACTCAGAAAGACCTGAATCTGAGACATCAACGTTGGCTGGAGTTTTTGGCAGCATATGATTTTGAAATTCTATACACTCCAGGGAAAGCCAATGTCGTGGCCGATGCATTAAGCCGAAAGAATGAAATGATCGCCAGTTTCATCATTGCGACTTCGTTGATTGACAAGATATCGGCTCTCCAAGAAGACGACCAATTTATCAAAGGAATGAGTCAGCGAATTCGTGAAGGCAATGCTTCGGATTTCCAGCTAGACAGCGAAGGGATTCTGAGGTTAGAAGGACAAATTTGCGTTCCAGAAATTCCTGAACTCAGAAGAGATGTGCTTGATGAATGCCACAAATCTAAGCTCAGTATCCATCCGGGTGTGAATAAAATGTATAACGATATCAAACGCACATTCTGGTGGAAGTCGTTAAAAAGAGACATCTCGATATATGTTAGTCGATGCACTACTTGCCAGCTAGTCAAAAGCGACCAACATAAATTGGCTGGATTGTTACAACCGCTAGAAGTTCCTGGCTGGAAGTGGGAACATATTTCTATGGATTTCATCGATGGTTTGCCCAGAACCAGAAAAGGAAATGACAGTATTTGGGTGATCGTAGATCGCTTCACGAAGACCGCCAATTTCATACCTGTCAGATCAAACAGAACTGCCCAAAGTCTGGCGCAGATATACTTCAAGGAAATAGTTAGACTACATGGGGTGCCGCTCAGTATAGTCAGTGATAGAGATACAATATTCACTAGTAAATTCTGGGAAGCATTTCAAGTCGAGCTGGGAACGAAGTTGAACTTGAGCACCACTTATCATCCTCAGACAGACGGTCAGACTGAGAGGGTGAATCGTATTTTAGAAGATCTATTGCGGGCTTATGTTATAGATTTCGGTGGATCATGGGAAGACCATCTGCATTTGGCTGAATTCTCTTATAACAAAAGCTACCAGGCGAGTCTGACAATGTCGCCATTCGAAGCATTGTATGGTAGACCGTGCCGATCCCCTGCTTGTTGGGTCGAACCTGGAAATAGACTTGTGTTAGGGCCAGACATGATTCGAGAAGCTGCCGACAAAGCCGATTTTATTAAGAAGCGATTACTCACCGCTCAAAGCCGACAAAAGAGCTACGCCGATAGGAGAAGAAGAGATATATCATTTTCTGTTGGCGACTATGTATATTTGAAAGTATCGCCGATGAGAGGAGTTATCCGGTTGGGTAAAACTGGAAAGTTGGCGCCCAAATTCATTGGTCCGTTTCCTATTCTGGAACGGATCGGGACTCTCGCTTATAGGGTTAAATTGCCTGATTGGTTGCCTGGAGTTCATGATGTATTTCACATATCTCAACTTCGAAAGCACGTTCATGATCCAGACTTGATCGTGGAAGAAGCAGCTCAACAGGATATAGAAATTACTCCAAAACTAGCTGTGAGAAGAGAGCCGCTAAAGATTATCGGCAAAGAAACCAAAGAGCTGAGGAACAAGAAGGTTCACTTAGTCAAAGTGCAATGGAGTGGAGATCCGGAGATTGTACTAGGGAAACTGAGGAGAGCATTCAGAAAGCCTATCCTAGATGCCGAGTAGATATCTCTGATTGACTTCGGTGCAAGGTATATTTACCATACTTTGCATCACCAATTAGTTCTCTATTCTGTGGTTATTTTCTTTCCATGAATGTGCACTTTTAAATTCTATAGTCTGAATGATTTTAAAAAGAGTATAGAAGTGGATCGGTATATTTTTGAAAAGTTAAAAACAATTGGATTGGTTGTTGTGTTGAGTGATTGTAGATTTATCAAACCACTTTCGACTTGGCTCCTTTTCGGGGACGAAAAGTTTTAAGTGGGGGAGATTGTAACGACCTAGAAAATTTGAACCAATTTAATTTTTTTTTAATTGGCTAAAATAATGGATTTTAAATATTTAAAATAAATATTTTAAATAATGGCAATGGAAAGTGAGTTTGAATCGACAATTGAAAACGAATATAATTAATTATAATTATAAACAAGGCCTGAAATGGCGCTGCAGTTTCAAAAATTGAATTCAAACTTTGTCGGACTGTACCGGGTGCAAAACAAAATGGATTTTAGCGAAACCAAAAATATTTAAATCTGTTAGTGAATACCTTTCTAAAGAATCTGAAAAATCGATTTTTAATAGCGAAAAGAAAAAGTTATGGCCGAATGAATTTTCAGAAAAGTCGCTATGGAATTTATATA
Source organism: Allium sativum (assembly GCA_030737875.1). Classification (NCBI taxonomy): domain Eukaryota; kingdom Viridiplantae; phylum Streptophyta; class Magnoliopsida; order Asparagales; family Amaryllidaceae; genus Allium; species Allium sativum. Next base: position 172,050,949 of record CM060912.1, read on the forward strand.
GCCCGTGAAATTGGCCATTTTGCATACGACCTCGGAATTCGACGAAACCACTTTTGTTGGATCCGGGATGTGAAGTTATTGCAAGGCTTCAAATTTCATAATTTTTGAAGCTAGTATGTGAGCGTGGCAAAGGAAAATGTGTTTTGATCAATTATAGTTAAATTGGATCGACCGGAAATGGGCCTTTTTGCAAACAGTCTCAGAATTCGACGAAACTAGTTTTGTTGGGACCATATCGTCAAAGCTTAGCTAGATTTATTTTGCTGGAATTTTTCGAATCAGTTTGTGGCCCGGGCAAATTGAAATGCACGTTCAAATCAAATATTGAATGTTTTATATTTTAATTTGAAGGAAAATTGGTTGAAACAGTCGAATGGGCCTACGGAACATATCCCATTTATGTTCGGAATGGGGGTAAAACGCTAGGGACGACAGTCGTTGGGTCTGGATTGGGGATCGTGAGGGAAAGAGGGTATTTTAGAGATTTAAAAATATATAAAAAAAAAATTCTATTGGTCCACCTCATTCTCTCAGCCCCGGCCTTCTTCCTCGAAACCCCAGAACGCACGACGGAAAGAGCTCGAAACTTCCAAGCCAATTTTCTCCTTCCACGCTCGACAAAACCCCATCGCCCTTTGGAAGTTTTTGTAGAGAATTTTGCAAGCTTCACATCCATACTTGGATTCGATTTTTTCACGGAGTATATCGAGAGATCCAGGGCGCTGAAGTCACGCCGTTCGCACCCGAATCCTGGTCGAGATCCGCCATCGAGTTCAACGGCGTTCGGCGCGATGATGAGCCCCTCCAAGCTCGTCGATGTGGCGTAGGCTGATCTACATATCGTGCTTCGGATCGAGAGAGAAATCGAAACCTAGTTTCGAACGGTTTTCTGAGGTAACGGCTGTTTTATAATAAACTATATTATAGCGTTTTAAAAGCGCTACCGTCTGTGATTTCACAATAAAAATCATATCTTTTTCGTTTCTTGACGAAATTCAGTGAAACAAGAGACAGTGGACTCGTGTGGACGTCTTCTACGTTTTAGAAGAGACCGCGTATTTTTCTGAGCCTTCTGCTATTTTTGGTGGAGTGGAACCCAATGTGAGATTTCTAATTTATAAACGATATGGAAAACAACGATGTATAAATTATATAGTCGATGTATGAGTTATATAAGCGTTGTACACCTCATGTATAAGTGTTGTATAAGTTGTACGTTCGATGTATAAGTTATATATGCATTGTAAAAATTATATATGTGTTGAAATAGAAGTGAATTGCTATATAAATATATATATATATATACGCCCCTCGTCCACAAACCATGGACGATATTTATTGGTTGTGATTGGTGTGAAAATTGATTGATAGCGAATGGTTGTTTGGGATTGTTTGTGGTGGATATTGATTGATTGTGGTTGAAAAATACCCGTTTGTGGTTGAGTAATATTTGGTTGAAACCACATAGGATTAGTTTGTGGAAATGAAATAAATATATACATGCCGCCTGCGTGCGAACTAGATGCATGATTCCCATTGTCATAAACCGCGAGGTTTTAAGGTAGAGCGAGGAGCCGTACTAGGGACGGTCCCGGTTTTAACTACCCTGCCGTTATGCTGCTGAAATTTTGAATAATATTCATGTGTTTGAATTATTTTCTTTTGCTGAAACTATATTTATCCATTGTATGGAAAACCTTCATGTGTTGAATTGATATTCATTCGTTGATTAGAAATTCATGTGTTGAATGGTCTTCGTGTTTTAAATATAAAAATCACATTTTTATCTATGTATAGAAACTATAGAAAACCTTCATGTGTTGAATCGATATTCATTCGTTGAATAGAATATTCATGTGTTGAATGGTATTCATATTTTGAAATAAATTGTTTCATAATAAAAATCACCTTTTTATCATCTATATGAGCTATGTAAAATAATCCTGTTTGAAATAAATTGTTTTACAATAAAAATCCTATTTTTATCACCTATATAAACTATATAAAGTAATAGTGTTTTGAAATAAATTGTTTTACAATAAAAATCCTATTTTTATCACCTATATAAACTATATAAAGTAATAGTGTTTTGAAATGAATTGTTTTACAATAAAAATCACATTTTTATTATATACATGAATTGTTGAAATGTGAAGTGTTAAAAATAGCAACTCGTTCAAATAAATATGCATGAGTTGAAATATTCATTAATTAGCTAATGGTATGATTTTTGCCTATGCATGCAACATTAGAATGAATGGTGTTTATAAACCAAATGGAATCAAATATGAAGTTGAATGAAAAATGATAAATGATAAGAACTGTATATATGTACATGCATATTTATTGAACAGGTTATAGCAAAGGGGCTAGAGAAGAGGAATTAAATTTTGTGCTCGACAAATAGGTATACATTTACTGTTTTGTTTGGGTGATGATTTTATGAGCCTGTTAGCTAGCCGCTTGGCTTTTTCTTTTTCTTTTTCTTTTTGACATGAGACGCCCGTGTGGCTATTTGGGAATTTTCCCAGCCCCTCCCGTACAAAGGAGGTTATGGCGAAATTTTCCAAAATTTAAAGGCGTTAGTGAAATATTTGAAGTGAAAACGATAATGAAATTGTCGAATGAACTATATTTATATAAATATATAAATATAAATAAAATTAAAACGAAACGTGGCCGTGCAGTTCGTGTTTTGAAACCGTGATTTCAAACATCTAGTGCGGGAAATCCGACCATTGGATTTTCCCGAAACCGCAAACGTTGGGTTCGCCTTGGAAATATCTTTCAAACGGCACCAACTTTGTAAAAATCCAACGGTTGGATTGTCTGGAATGTTTAATTCAAATCCGAAGAAAAACAGCGCCAAAAACGATTATATATATATATATATAATTATATTTAAACGAATAACGACGCTGCAGTTCGTATTTTGAAATCGAAACTTCAAATGATTGTACCGGGAGATCCGACCGTCGGATTTTTCCGAAACTGGAACCGTTGGATTCGTTTTGAAAAGACCTTTCTAATGATGTAAATTTTGCGAAGATCCAACGGGTAGATTTTCAGATATGTGTAAATCAATTCTGAAGAGAAACAGCGCCACGGCCGCGTTATGGCCCGAAGCGTCGTTTTGAATAAATTGGCTATTTTAAAATAAATAAAAATAGCGATAAATTATTATAAAATATCATAAATGATATGGGATGGAAATAAACTGAATTTGCTCGATTTATGTGGTATTTGATGGTTGAATGTGTTTGGTGTGAAAATTACATTAAAGAACAAAATTGGGGTTGCCGAATGATTTAACCATTGAAATAAATCAATTTGAAATTCTAAATATACGTGAATTATTTGAAAAGGCCGAGTTAATTCTCATCTCAAATAATTGATCGATGATTGAAAATCGAAGATGAAGACGATGGTCGAAGACTGGAGATCTTCACCTCGTTTGGATGGTAACCGAGGTCCTGATTGGGAGGCATCCCGAAATATGGATAATGAGTGGTGATCGTCCAGACGTACGTGGTGATCGATGGGTTTGCGAGGTATTTAGTGCCTCCGGTTTCGTTCAGACCCAGAACGGACTTGTAAATGGACTCTGTGTCTGACATTGGATTTTATTCTGTGTTGATTGATCTCTATTAAATATACATCTGTTTGGCGGCGGATAATTTATTCTTTTGCTTAACGCCCTTCTCTGAGACGCACGAGCTCAGAGGTTGTATATCGATGGACATCAGTCGCATGGCATGAATTGCCTGTGTGGCATGCTAAGATTCAGTGATCAGGACTTCTGTTGAAAAGCAAAGTCTTATAGTGATGAACAAAGAACCGCCGGTGTGGCGTAGCTTTATGTATAACGTAAAATCGCGAGCCTCGCACCCCGGTATGAACCAGAAACGGGAGAAGGACCTCAGGGAGGGCATGCGTTTCTTCCTAGCTAGGGTGGTGTCAGTGACCTACCAGCCCTGACATTTATATACTTTTCACCTATGTGGTTGTTGCTGTTGCGAGGCGCCTCGGTTTGATCGGACGATCTGGGTCCGATGGAGTCATTCGTTGGCTCGTTTACGCCCCAAAGGGCGGGGAAACGTATTGTTCAGGAATAATAATCCACATCGGTGGACCGGCCCTGATGATCCAAGGGGTAGTTGCGGCTGTTCCTGGGACTCGGGCTAGGCACTCTCGAATTCGGTAAGGACTATCTTTTGCCTTGGTTCAGGACGGAAATCCAATTTCCAAAAACGACATCGTGCGATTTTGATTGTATATATATATATATATATATATATATATATATATATATATATATACGGCGACATAGTGGCATGGGACGCTCATGTCGTCTATGATTGATAGTTATGATTTGAAATTATTTTCAAAACATATAGACACTAGCAATAATATTGAATGCCTTTGTTTTATTCGTATCAAGCATATTTTGGCCGTTATAAGGTAAAAAACTCTATCCTCCGGGTTGCGTTGCATTGTGTGATGGGAACTGAGTCTTATAACGGCTTCATTTTTATAAAAAGCATAGCGATGTTTAAAAGAAATATTTGTTTTAAAGCAAAGGCAATCCAATGGAGTAAACCCGTTCCATGAAAGTGGCGTGGTCCTGTGATTAGCCATATTATATATGTGTTGAGTAGATTTCTCATACCAGTCCCATGACTGACCCGTAGTTTGTTTCACTTTCAAACTCGGGTGCCCCTTTTTCTACACGGGCAACCTTGTTTTTAGGTTTAGCTGGTTCTTTTTGGATAGCTGGAGCTGAAGATGGATTCTATCATTTATCTCTTTTTATGCTATTCAGCTCCTATTGTACATTATGTTTGTTTTCCGCTGTAGACATTTATGTATAGTTGAACTGTATTTTTACTAAGTATGATCCTATATACTGTGTAACTCTGATGATTACTTTTATCCAGTATATTCTATTGTTCATTATCTGGTGTATTTATTTAATCATGTTCTGCGATTAACTGTTTCTGTGTTATATTCCATGGATTACCCTTGCCGCCGTCAGTACGGGGTTTGGGGTCGTCTCACTGGAAAGTTGGAGAATGGAAGCCAGATTGAACGTAGAGTTGATTAATCAAACCACTTTCGACTTTGTTCCTTTTCGGGGACGAAAAGTTTTAAGTGGGGGAGATTGTAACGACCCGGAAAATCTGAACCAATTTAAAAAATTTAAATTGCTATTTTAGTGAATTAAAAATAATTAAAATAAATATTTTAAATAATAACGACGAAAAGTAAGTTTGCATCGATGTTTGAAAATAAATATAATTACTTTGAATTATAAACAAGGCATGAAATGGCGCAACAGTTTCAAATTTCCATTTCAAACTTTGACTGATTGTACCGGGTGCAAAACAAAACGGATTTTAGTAAAACAAAAAATATTTAAATCTGTTAGTGAATGTCTTTCTAACGAATCTGAAAAATCGAAGTTTCATAGCGGAAAGCAAAAGTTATGGCCAAATGAATTTTCAGAAAGGTCGCTATAGAGTTTATATAGCCCGTGAAAATGGCCATTTTGCAAACTACCTCGGAATTCGACGAAACCACTTTTTTTGGATCCGGGATGTTAAACTATCACTAGGTTTCAAATTTCATAATTTTTGAACTTAATATGTGAGCGTGGCAAAGGAAAACGTGTTTTGGTCAATTACAGTTAAATTAGATCGACCAGAAATGAGCCATTTTTCAAACGGTCTCAGAATTCGATGAAGCTAGTTATGTTGGGACTGTATCGTCAAAACATAGCTAGATTTATTTTTCGGGAATTTTTAGAATCAGTATGTGGCCCCGGCAAATTGAAATGTACGTTCAAATTAAATATTGAATGTTTTATATTTTAATCTGAAGAGAAACTGACTGAAACAGTCGAATGGGCCTTCGAAACATATCCCATTGTGTTCGGAATGGGGGTAAAACGCTAGGGACGATAGTCGTTGGGTTTGGATTGGAGGTCGTGTTAGAAAACCCTATTTTAAAAGCTCCCGGCAAATCAGAATTTTATAAAAAAAAGGGAAATTCTCTCTTCCTCCCCCCCCCCCCCCGATAAACGACGGAAAGCAGCTTGAAACTTCCCGAGCTTTTCGCCGCCGCCACGTCGATTTTCAGCCCTGCCTCTATTTGGGTTTTTTGTTCGCCTCCCTCCCCTCTTCGAATCCATACCACCTTCGTCCTTCCTCGCTTCGTGTACGTCGAGATCCAGGGCCAGGAAGTCGCGCCGCCTCGCGTCCAAATCCTCCACCACCGTGCGTTCGAGTTCAGCAAGGTGGGGACCGCCAGGAAGCTCTCTCGGAGCTCTACGCCGTGGTGAAACCCGATCGCTCCCTCGTGTGACGGATTGAAGGTTACTTGCAAACCTAGTTTTGAAGATTTAAAAGGAGGTAACGGCCTATTTTTAATAAACTATATTATAGCACTTTAAAGCGCAACGGTTTTTGATTTCACTGTAAAAATCATATCTTTTTCATTTCTTGATGAAATTCAGTGAAACAAGAGATAGTGGACTCGTGTGGACGTCTTCTACATTCTAGAGGAGACCGCATATTTTTCTGAGCCTTCTGCTATTTTTAGTGGAGTGGAACCTAATGTGAGATTTCTAAATTATAAACGATATGGAAAACGACGATGTATAAATTATATAGTCGATGTATGAGTTATATAAGCGTTGTATGAGTTGTACGTTCGATATATAAGTTATATATGCGTTGTAAAAATTATATATGTGTTGAAATAGAAGTGAAATGCTTATATAATATATATATATATACGCCCCTCGTCCACAAACCATGGACGATATTTATTGGTTGTGATCGATGTGAAAATTGGTTGATTACGAATGGTTGATTAGAATTTTTTATGGTTGAAATTGATTAGTTGTGGTTGAAAAATACCCGTTTGTGGTTGAAAATTATTTGGTTGAAACCACATAGGATTAGTTTGTGGAAATGAAAAAAAAATACATGTCACCTGCGTGCGAACTAGATGCATGAAATCCCCATTGTCAAAAGCTGTGAGGCTTTAAGGTAGAGCGAGGAGCCGTACTAGTGACGGCCCCGGTTTTAACTACCCTGCCGTTATGCTGCCGAAATTTTCTGAAATATTCATATGTTAGAATTATTTTCATTTGTTGAAACTATATTCGTGTGTTAAATAGAATACTGTTCATGTGTTGAATAGAAATTCATTCGTTGAATAGAAATTCATGTGTTGAATGGTATTCGTGTTTTAAATAAATTGTTTTAACAATAAAAATCACATTTTTATTTTATATATACGAACTATAGAAACCGTTCATGTGTTGAATAGAAATTCATGTGTTGAATGGTATTCATGTTTTAAATAAATTGTTTTAACAATAAAAATCACATTTTCATTATATATGTACGAACTATCGAAACCGTTCATGTGTTAAATAGAAATTCATTCGTTGAATAGAAATTCATGCGTTGAATGGTATTCGTGTTTTGAAATAAATTGTTTTATAATAAAAATCATATTTTTATCATCTTATATGAGCTATATAAAATAGTCGTGTTTTGAAAGAAATTGTTTTATAATAAAAATCATATTTTTGTCATCTATATGAACTATATAAAATAGTCGTATTTTGAAATGAATAGTTTTACAATGAAAATCACATTTTTATTATATACATGAATTGTTAAAAATAGTGAAGTATTGAATTAGAAGTCAGTTAGATAAAAATATCATTTTTATCATAGATATGAAAAGAATATGGTTTTGAAATCGAAGAATCGATTATATGTATATATATATATATATATATATATATAATTAAAATATATCGAATAACGAAGCTGCAGTTCATGTTTTGAAACCGTGATTTCAAATGATTAGTGCGGGAGATCCAACCATCGGATTTTCCCGAAACCGAAACCGTTGGGTTCGCTTTGGAAATATCTTTCCAACGACACCAACTTTGTAAAGATCCAACAGTTGGATTGTCTGGAATGTTTAATTCAAATCTGAAGAAAAACAGCGCCAGAATCGATTATATTTATATATATATAAATATAATTAAATTAAATCGAATAACGACGCTGCAATTCGTATTTTGAAATCGAAACTTCAAACGAGTATACCGGGAGATCCGACCGTCGGATTTTCCCAAAACTGAAACCGTTGGATTCGTTTTGAAAAGATCTTTCTAATGATATAAATTTTGTGAAGATCCAACGGTTAGATTTTCAGATATGTGTAAATCAAATCTGAAGAAAAACAGCGTCACGGCTGCGTTATGGCCCGAAGCGTCGTTTGAATAAATTGGCTATTTTAAAATAAATAAAAATAGCGATAAATCATTATAAAATATTATAAACGATATCAAATGTGAAATTTAGAAATTAACCGAAGGTTAACTAAGTCGAATGTTTTCCCGTGTTTTGATCTGATGTTGGTTTCGGCCTTCGGGGTTAATATTTGGGAAATCGTTCTCTTATTGATTTACGGTTAGTGACTAATGAATTGGAATAAAGCGTGTGTCGTGTTTGTGTAGCACTTGTTAATTACATACGCGAGTTGCTCAGAAAGACCGGGTTTATCCCATTCTAAATAACTGAATCGACGATAAGAAATCGAAGATGAAGACGGTGGTCGAAGACCAGAGTTCTTCACCTTGTTTGGATGGTAACTGATGTCCTGATTGGGAGGCATCCCGAAATATGGATAATGAGTGGTCATCGTCCAGATGTACGTGGAGATCGATGGGTATGCGAGGTATATAGTGCCTCCGGTTTCGTTCAGACCCAGAACGGACTTGTAAATGGACTGTGTGTCTGACATTGGAATTCATTCTGTGTGATTGATAGCCATCAGTTACATGCCGCGAATTGCCTGTGTGGCATGCTAAGATGCAGTGATTAGGGCTTCTGTTGAAAAGCAAAGTCTTGTGGTTGATGATCAAAGCACCACCTAAGTGGCGTAGCTTTGTGTATAACGTGAATTCGCGAGCCTCACACCCCGGTATGAACCAGAAACGGGAGAGGACCTCAGGGAGGACATGCGTTTCTTTCTAGTTAGAGGTGGTGTCGGTGCTTGAACTGGCTGACATTTATATTATTTTCACCTATGTGGTTGTTGCTGTTGCGAGGCGCTTCGGTTATATCGGTCGATCCGGGACCGATAGGGTCATTCGTTGGCTCACTTACGCCCCAAAGGGCGGGGAAATGCAGTGTTCAGGAATTTTAATCCACATCGGTGGACCGGCCCTGACGATCCAAGGGTCACTCGAGCTCTGATCCTGAGGTTTGGGCTAGAGAGTCTCGAAGTCGGTAAGGACTATCTTTGCCTTGGTTCATGAAGGAAATCCAATTTCCAAATACGACACCGTGCAGTTTTGATTGTATATATATATATATATATATATATATATATATATATATATATATATATATATATATGGCGACATGATATATGGTACCCATGCCGTCTATGATTGATAGTTATGATTGAAATTGTTTTCGAAACATATAAACACTAGAAATAATATCAAATGCTTTTGTTTTATTCGTATCAAGCATATTTTGGCTATTATAAGGTAAAACTCTATCCTCCGGTTTGCGTTGCATTGTGTGATGGGAACTGAGTCTTATAATGGCTTCATTTTTATAAAAAGCATTGCGATGTTTTAAAAGATTTACTTATTGTAAAGCACTGGCAATCCAATGGAGTAAACTCGTTCCGCGAAAGTGGCGTGGTCCTGTGATTAGCCATATTTTAAATGTGTTGAGTGGATTTCTCATACTTGTCCCATGACTGACTCGTAGTTTGTTTCACTTGCAAACTCGGGTGCCCTTTTTTCTACACGGGCAGCCTTGTATTCAGGTTAGCAGGCTCTTTCTGGATAGCTGGAGCTGAAGATGGATTCTATCATTTATCTCTTTTTATGCTGTTCAGCTCCTATTGTACATATTATGTTTGTTTTCCGCTGTAGACATTTATGTATAGTTGAACTGTATTTGTACTAAGTATGATCCTGTATATTGTGTAACTCTGATGATTACGTTTGTCCAGTGTATTATTTGTTCATTATCTGGTGTATTTATTTATTTCTGTTCTACTATTATCTGTTTATGTGTTATATTCCAAAGATTACCCTTAACACCGTCAGTACGGGTTTTGGGGTCGTCACCTCCTGGTCCTCCTCCTCCTCCCCGGTAGCAGGCTCATTCAGCGGCATATGCCCATACTCCTGGAGATATGCAGCAATCCTCTCATCCAGCATGGTCACAAACCCGTTCTTCTAGAAATCCTGTAAATCTGTCACCTGCTGTCGAAGCATGGCAATCTCCTCCTCGTCCTGATGCCTCGTATAGGAGGCCTGATTCCCAGCTATCTGTAGTTATTATATTATAAGCATGATTTGATAAATGTATTATAATTTCGTTATGTTTAAATATATCGACACTTTAAACTTTTAATAGCACTTGGATATATTTAAATTCTTTAATTAAACGCTTTACCTCTATGTTTCCAAAACCGTAGCATCTACCCCTGAGAGGCGCGTCGATGATGGTGTTCCAAATACAATTGCACTTCTCCACGTCCGGCTCTTGACCTAACTGTGCCGCTCGAGCATTTAACTTCGCATTGTATTTCTCCTGCGATAGAGAACAATTATGGAATATATTAAATATACAATTTCTAAATAACAATATGTAATACAAATTATTACGAATGCTAACCATCACTCCACGGGACTTATTGTCCGTCCATGTATATGAGGTGTTACCCTCCTCGTCGGTCTGCTCGACAACATGAGTCTGTATAAACACCTCAGCAAGTTTAGACTCCCGATGGAGAGACGACATCTGAAATGATACAATATATATTTGGAATTTATCAATAAGATTAAAAAAATTAGAACTATCTATAAATATGATTTATCATTCGTACCAATTCACGACGGTGTTGCGATAAGGACTTAGACCCAACCAGATGCAAAACAGGATTCTTGAGTCTGTTTGCCCGGTTTCGCTCTGAAAGCTCTTGTATATTTAATTATACGATTAATTGATTGATATACAAAATAAAAATAAAAAATAAGCTTAATTAATTTACCTTCGCTCTTTCCGTAACCCACAGTTGTTGGAAATCGCCGTAGACCTCCTCGCTCATCCATGGAGGTCTCTTTCCCGCTTTTTTTGCCTTGTGTACGTTGCTTGAATAATTTTTCCTCATCTTTTGATTCCATGCGGTGAGGAAAAGATTCATATCTTCTTCCCTAACCCATACAACAACCTATAAATTAACAAACAAATTGTATTACATATTTTATATAATTTTGTAAATGAGAAATATGTTTATACTTACAAGAACCTCCACGAGAATAACATTCCTAATATGCGCAGGAATATCGTCCCAATGGGCCCACGCCTCTGTCCACCTGGCGATATATGCATTTCTAGACACGGATAAAACAAGTTCTGCAGGAATAATATCAAACCCCCTGCAGAAAGTACGATATTAAAATTTATTAAGTTTTGAATACTAACCGTTTAAGAAATTAAAAACTTACCCTGCGGTCTTGGGTATGAGCTCTACGACCGGACGTGTATCCGGTATTGTACCGCTCGCACCTGCCTCCGAACTGTGGGTAGGTCGGCGTCTAACAGGCATATCTGTCACAAACATATTATTTCGTATAATAATAACTCATATATCATTATTCACATCCATTATCAAATAAACTCATACAACATATATTATCAAATGCAACTACAAGACCCATTTACATAAAAGAAGAAGAACCAAATAATAGATAACCATAGCACATCATATAAGTTTACAACATAGTACATCATATAAAACATATCATTGTACATCATAGCTCACAACATAGCACATCATATAAAACATATCATTGTACATCGTCTGTAAACAACTCATGATACAAATAATAATATTATTCTTCATTTTCTGATTCAGTCTAGGTCTCATATTCTATATCGTTGTCCTCTGTACTCTCAAATGCTTCTATTAATTCATTTGATTCATCGTTCAACAACCCTAAATTAACATCATTAGCAATTATCATTTCATCGTTTTGATTTGCATTCATTTGTTACGTTGCATCGTCTGGAATAGAAATTCCTTCAAATGTAAATCTTGCCTTTATTTTATTTACAGCAGACCAATCTGCTTTATCTCTTTTTAAGGACGAACACGGAGCAAAGTAAACTTGTAATGCTTGTTTTGCCAATACAAAAGGATCATACTTATAGTAATGTGATGTGTGCTTTATTTCTATAAGCTTATAATCTTTAGGCACGTTGATTCCTGTACCAGGAACATTGCTGAAACAGTTGCACTTGAATAGAACAACTTTTTCAACGGGTTGTACATAATATGTCAACTTTAAAATCTGTGTCAAGACTCCATAAAAGTTTTTTATATACTCTTCGGGATCATCACTACCTTTGACAAATACACCACTGTTATATGTTAATCTGTCAGTACCATGGTCCTTGGTGTTGAATTTAAATCCATTGACGAAGAAAATTAGATAAGCCTTAACATTTCTTTTTGGTCCAAGCGCAAGATGTTGCAAACACTCGTCATTGACGCAGTTTATTGGATCGTAAACGTACTTCGAGAACCATTTAGCAAAATCTTTACTGAGATCGCCATTTGGATTTTCTGATTCGTAAATACTGCAAATATAAATGATTTTATTACTAGCTGACAATTGATGTACACATAACTGTAATAAAGTTAAAAATTTAGTACCTCACAAATGGTGCAACTTCAGCACAATTTAGAAGAATATATGTGTGTGCGACATGGTGATCTCTATCATCTAACCATATTTCTACACATTTTCTAGAAGATCGTCCATGTTGTCTAAAAACAGATAACATTGTCGGACAAAAATTAGGTTCTACGGTTTCATCATTACGAGGAACACTTACAAATGATAGGTTCACATGATCACTGAAGTAATGAGAAAAAAGAACGAAGCTTCTTCTTCAAGATAAGATTTGCAAATCGAACCTTCAACTCGTGCTTTTTGTCATACTTTTTTCTTCAGATGATTCAAATACCTAAGATAAAATATATTCAATTTATATGCACTAATGTCACTTTGAATTGAAAGCATAAATTTTAACTTTCAAAAGGATACATCCATCCATGTTGCACTGGACCTCGAAGAATTTCTTTGGATGGAAGATGAATAGATAAATGTTCCATTACATTAAAAAATCTTGGAGGGAATATTTTCTCCAATTTGCAAATCAATATCGGAATTTCTACTTCAAGATTACGGAGACGATCAATTTTCAACGTTGCCGAACAAAGTTGTTTATAGAATAAGCTTAATTCTGTTAAAACACCCCACACTTTTACAGGCAATAATTCTTTGAACACCACTGGTAATAAATATTCCATCATGATATGACAATCATGACTTTTCATCCCACTCAATTTATAGTTTTTATAGTCAACACATCTACGAAGATTAGAAGAAATCCCATCCGGACATTTCGGTACCACAACCCATTTCAGTACAAGTTTTATTTGTTTGTTGACTAGTTCACAACACATTTTGGGTTTTTTTATTGTCATTGGGCTTCATATGAAGTTTTGGACGTTTACAATATTCTTCTATGTCATGCCTCGAATATATATCGTCCTTTGTTTTTCCTTTGACATTCAAAACAGTATTAAACACGTTATCAAATTCATTTTTTTCATTATGCATAACGTCGATATTATGTCGAAGTTTGAGATCTTTCCAATAAGGTAACTCCCAGAATATGCTTTGTTTACACCAATTATGAATGTCAGATTTACTCAGAATTTCGGTCTGTTCTCCAGTCTCATGGATCTTGGGATAATTATTTACAATATCGTATATTTCTTCACTTGTCCATATACAACAACGTATACAACAACAACTCATTTAATAGGATTACCAAACCCATATACAACAATTTCAAAACCATCGCTTTTAAATAGCTATATCCAACAACGTGTATACCAATCTCATATCCAACAATTACTAAACCCAGAAACAACAATGTATATACCAATCAACTAAATTCACAAAATTTATAATTCGATTTCTAATCGATAATCACCCAAAATAGCTTGTAAATTTAAAATCTAATTGGCTATATTATAAATTCAATATCAATAATTGATTATTATCTATAAAGTAATGGTTCATTAACACATACATACGCACAAAATCAACTAAATCCATATTTTCATTGATAAACAACTAAATCCACATTTTAGGGTTTTCAATCATTGCTAAATCAACAATAATTCAACAATCATAATCTAATCACATAACATATACGTTTAAATAACTATTAATTGATTAAACTAAGAAATTAGGGTATAAATTATACCTCTAGAAGAGAGGGAAGCAAGGGGAGACGGCTGGAGAAGGGGAGAGACGAAGTCCGGCGTCGGGCGGCGATAGCAGAGAGGGAGGCGGCAGCAGTGAGAGGAGCACGACGTGTAGGATTTTTTTTTCGCTTAACGGGAAAATTGGGGGCGAGGGAGAGGGAAATGGTATTTTTCCCTATAGGCTTGCGGGTTATAGGATATTGGGCGATGGTTAGCGAGGGTTGTTTTTTTTAGCCATCGCCAGCCATCGCTAGGGTCCGTAGTGAAATTAAACATTTCTTGTAGTGCAAGCAATATAAAAGAACAATAATAATAAACAAAATCATACCAAGATTTATTGTGGTTTCTCTAACGATTTGTTAGTGTACATCCACTTTGAGACAAAGCTTTAATATCACCAAATGTGAAAAGTATAAGAAATTGGTTATAATGATCTAATATTCAATAGAAAATATATGTCTGTAGAGATTAGAATTGAAGAAACAATTAGGATTGCAAAACCCTAATTAATGGAGAACTAAACCCTTATTGATGGATTAACCAATCATCCAATCAATCCCTTTCAAATCCAAGAAATAGCTTATATACTTGAGTAACCCGAACCAAATGTCCTTGCAGATTCACAAATCAACATTAGACTTCTCAGACCCGAAATTAGCTCAGGTTCCGTTCCAGACGTCTGATCCTGAATTTCAGATGTCTGGAATTATATTCGGGATACTTCCTGGCACGTTTCAGACATTTGGGTCTCTTCCCAAACATATTGAATTCTTCCCAGACGTCTAAATGGCATCTCAGATTATGCACAGGTAGATTTCAGATGTCTGGCACCTCCTCCTAGACGTTTGAAACTGCGCCCAGATCACTACATCCTGCTTCCTTCATCATATCTTCCACATACGAGCTTCTATTTGTGAACTGTCTTCTCCTACACGAAGCTACTTTCATCCTCTTCAATTCTACTATATAGTGTTGCCAAAATTCAACACTTCACCTCAACACTATATCTATCTCCAACAACAATGGTACCATACCATTATCTACAATCTATAGTGCCAACTATCACCACTTCTACCTTCACCCAAGCTTGAATGTTTTCCCGATTAGTTCCAGCAAAGCCACCTCCTATTGCACTTCATCAATGAGTTCAAACAAAGCCCCCACCGGTTAATAAAGTGTTTTTCTTCAAAACATTCTCAATCAAAGATTAAAGTACATTAGGAGTGTCAATTAATACTTAATTACAACAAGATAGAAATTCAATCTTGCGCCACTACTTTTCCTCATCAAATTAAGCCCCTCTCTTATCTGTGCCACCTAGTGCCACCTAGCACTTCTGCAAGCAAATTAAGTTCGAGCAATGCTCGAACTTCCCACCAGTAATGTCTTAGTGAACATATCCGTGGCATTGTCATTTGTGTGCACTTTCCGAAGACATGCTTGCTTATCTTCATTCATGGCTACTAAGAATGACTCTTTCACTTCTATTTGCTTAATCCGTAAGCTAAACGCCAAGTTCTCCACCAAATGGATAGCGCTTTGGCTATCACAATGAACATCGATGCAATCATGTTCAAACCCCAAGTCACACAACAAACGCAAGTGTCTCCTTTACCGCCTCCACCGCGGTTATCAACTCCGCCTCCGTGGTAGATAAAACAACTATGTTTTGCAATCTCGATCTCCAACTTATGGTTGTGTGATCACCAAGTCTAAAGACATATTCGGGAGTTGGCATTCTCCAATCCCTATCATCGTCATAGTCTGAATTGCAATAACCAACCAAATTGCAACTCTTTTCCTTATTAACCTCAAAGGCAAGTCCATGAAATGTTGTACCTGTCAAATATCTTAAAATAAGCTTGACCCCTTCTCAATGCGATTTTCCTGGATTAGCCATGAACCGGTTAACCACCTCTACGACATTTGGAATATCGGGTCGTGTATACACCATGGTATAAATCAAACTACCAATTGCAGCATATGATACCCTTGCCATATAGGCCTTGTCTCTATAAGATAGACGATTCTTGACTCGAAAGCTTCACATGCAAAAGTAAAGGTATGTTTGATGTCTTTACATTCTCCATGCTAAACCGACAAAGCACTTTCTTTATGTACTCCTTTTAAGTCAATTTCAACTCAAAATGCTTTCTGTCCCTTTCAATTTCCATGCCCAATATCTTCTTATCTTTCTCAAGGTCTTTTGTTTCGAATTCCGCTTTCAATCTCAGTTTTAACATGTTGATTTTCGCCTTTTCCTTTGAAGCTATGAGCATATCACCCACGTACAAAAGCAAATACACCTAAGAATCATTTACCAACTTCTTAAAATATGCACAAGCATCTTTGATGCTGCGATGGAAACCACTTTCAAACATGAAATGATTGAACCTCTTATACCATTGCCAAGGCGATTGCTTCAACCCGTATAGTGATTTCTTTAAATTGCACACCAAGTTTGACTTACCATCCACCATAAACCCTTCTGGTTGCT
The DNA here is from genome assembly GCA_030737875.1 of Allium sativum. NCBI lineage: Eukaryota > Viridiplantae > Streptophyta > Magnoliopsida > Asparagales > Amaryllidaceae > Allium > Allium sativum. Next base: position 172,067,852 of record CM060912.1, read on the forward strand.
CCATGTAGATGTCTTCATTTAAGTCACCATGCAAGAACACTAGAAGAAAACTGAAGTTTTACTTACGCCAAAATGGCGTAGGTGCAGCGTAGGTAAATGCAGTAGCTACGTAACCACTACGACAATATTGGCGTGGGTAAAACCTGCATAGGTAAAAATATACCCACGTCTTACCTGCGCCATCTGTGGCAAAGTTTCCTACGTCATACCTACGCCATTATTTGTCTACGTCTTTCCTATGCCTTGATTTTTCTATAATTTTTCTACGGCATATTTACATCTACCATTTTCTACCTCTTTCCTACGACATTCATTTATCCATGTCTTTCCTATGCCGTTGTTTCCATATGCCTTTGCTACGCCATCCACATGACTTTTTTACTATAATATAAAGTAAATTAACCTATCCACGTTTCTCATAAGACTAATCATCTGCACACAGATTAAACTCAAAATGATTTCCTCAAATCATTGGGGAGCTCGAATTGCAGCATCATCTATTGGATTTGGTACAACAAAAAATACATTCAATAGAAATAATATTCAGAAGCGGACTTTGATATGCACCAAACAATATTAATCATTTAAAATGCATTAAACCGTAACATCAATTCATTACAAAAATAAATACCTCTAACAACAAGTATTATAACAGAAACATTTTAATTTTCTATTTAGAATCCTCACAAATAAACATAACTCTCATGAAAATAGCATAATTGTCATTTATTTATAAGTTGTGCCATACATCTGGATAAACTTAAGCCCAGCTAACTTGATTTGTTCCCTTCATACCAAATCACACTTTCTTCATATCTATAATAGAAAACCATATCAATTGTAAAACAAAATATCATTTTGTAATAATAATAAAGTAAAGATAAATACATGCAAATTGATTCAAATTGGCTTTGGTAGTTCGCAGCAACAAATTTCAGACCCAAGCTGAAAACAAAGATTTAAAAAGATGAAATTTGTGAATAATGCATGATTTTCGGCCATATTCTATCAAACTACCCCAGTTCTATAGTACTGTTGCTACCAAAAATACTTTGAAGTAGAATGCTTCAAATACAAAGGTGAAAGCAGAAACAAAAGAGTAATGCGAAAAGTTCACAGGAATAAGACACATCTTTCTGTGAGCCAAACTTATCGCATAAAACCTCTCACTACTTCCTATCTTGAACAGGGCACTAGCATTATCTCCAACACTGATTCCCCAATTATTAGTGAAGTCTATTTGGTTTCGGAGTCAATAACTATGATGCCTACTCATATTTTGACCTCTGTCCCATTTTAATTATTACCTCCTGAGAAATGCTAAGCACACCCTCCCTTAGGGAGAGTGAACTTGTATTTGCCACCTGATTGGTGGAAATGGGTTGGCATTTATTGTATCATCCATGGCTAATGATTGGTGCCAACTCATTTCCACCAATCATGTGGCAAGTACAAACTCACTCTTCCTAAGGGAGAGTGAGCTTAGCATTTCTCTTACCTCATTAGCAAATCTCTCAACCTTCTTTTTAATCATTTCTAACTACTCTCCACCAATCCATTCAATTTGCTTCAACATGATTTCCTTCATGCAAAATCTACTCACATTTCCAGTCATATTTAATTCGCTACCCACAAACCTCATCTCTTCTTCTAACACTATCTCTATAACTTTGGAAAACCATACAAACCACATGCACTTGAACTCCAACTTTATTACCACTTCTTTTCAAAGCACTCTATTATCCAACTCCTTGCATATTCCCACCCTACCAGCTCTCCCTTATACTCTTTTTTTCCCCCACTGTGTCGAACGTATCCTGCTTAGCTATCTTTGCCAGAAAATCCCTTCTCATAGCCTTGACATCACTAAATTCACAACCCTCTCAATCCACTTTAACCACAACAAATGCTTCCATCTTCTGTGTTGTTTCTGCTAGCCTTGATATTTTTGGATGCCAAAGATGTAATAACAGTTGACATTTAAAAAGCGCTTTTTTGTTCATTGATTTGAGCATCATATCTTGTATATTTTCATGCAAAAAATATGTGTATTATAAGAATCAAATTTTATAAATCACATACTACAAACTGATTTGTGGCATTGTCATCCCATCTAATGGAGATCGATCTATCGTTGTTTAGGTCGACCTTGTGAGTCTTGCAACCAAATTCCAATGGGAACCACCAATTAAAGACAACATCCTCCTACTGGTTTGTATTCTGGACCTCCTAGCCAAAAAGCTAGGAGGCAATACAAGAGTGTTTGACTTATTGCATAGATAAAATGGCGTAGCTATGTAAATATGGTTAACATATGATGATTAAAGGTTGTGAAGATCTGTTTATTTGTGTTGTGCATTAAAAATAGTGTGTATCATTACTAAACTTGATAACAAAAAGAATTTGTCAATTCAAATACCAATAACATGAACACGAAGGATCAAATCCAGTGCAGCTGTTTCAACAGCGTTGACCCCGAAGAGATTTAAGAAGTCATTATATCAACCAACCTATGGGAAATGATGTAAATTCCATTCTATTAGTGATAATCAATCCTTTAATAGTTTCTCCCACTAATAAAATGTAACACCCCGAATTTCAATTAACACTAATGGTTAGAAATTAAAGTATAATTAATCTCAGATGGAAGAACCAGGGGAAACGGGCTGCGTCATTGCGTTCGTCTCGGAAAAATACGCGAAATAGAGTCCGAGTTTTCGAGAATCGGAGTCCGTATGGCCCGGTTATGGCCCAAAGAAGTTTTAGGAAGTTTAAATTTGAAAAGCAGATTTGAAAAACAAGTTTGGAGCCAAAAGAGGAAAGGGGGGGAAAATTCCCGCCTAGCCCCATGTCGACAGCCATGTCGACAGGGGTGTCGACAGGGGTGTCGACAGCCCTGTCGACAGGGGTGTCGACACAGGGTGTCGGCCCTGCTGGTCTGGGTGCACCAGGTTTGGTCTTGGCTGAGTCTAGGGCTATGTTCTAGAGATTTCCTAAATCTAAGGGTCCTAATCTAATCTAGGGTTAATCTAAGGGCCTAAAACACTTTCTAATCCTATAAATAAGACCCCAACCCTACCCTAATTCATTCATAATTAAACCTAGTAATTAAACTATGGCAAAATGCAACTTGATCATGGCCTCCACAAATTTATGAAGAGGGTTGCATGCTAATCACTCTCTAATCAACCTCTAATCTCTTCTTAGCATCTTAATCTTCTTCATTTGGTGTGCAAAATTGCTAGTAGTGAGTTTCTATCACTTTGATGATCTTTTGGTAAACTAATTAGATGAGATGTGATGGGATTTATGGTTTTGTATGTGGGTTAATGAGCTTTGAATCATATGATATGATGTTAGCATTAATCTTATGTTTATGCATGTTGAGTATGTATGTTTATGCATGTTGAGTATGTAAGTTTATGCAAGTTTAATATGATGTATGTTATGTTTGCATGATGCTAAATATGCAAGTTGTGGGCTATGTAATCATATGCATGTTATGCAAGTTCATGGTGATATGCTATGCAAGTTACATGTTTGTTAATATGCAAGTTACATGTAAGTAAATATGCAAGTTACATGTTTGTTAATATGCAAGATTCATGTTTGTTAATATGCAAGTTACATGTAAGTAAATATGCAAGTTACATGTTTGTTAATATGCAAGATTCATGCTTGTTAATATGCAAGTTACATGTTTGTTATTATGCAAGTCACATGTAAGTAAATATGCAAGTTACATGTTTGTTAATATGCAAGTTACATGTATGTAAATATGCAAGTTACATGTTTGTAAATATGCAAGTTATATGTTTGTTAATATGCAAGTTCATGATGACACATTATGCAAGTCTATGAGTTAATATGCAAGTTTGTTATGCAAGTGAATATGTAAGTTATGTGACATATTATATGCAAGTTATGTGACATGTTATGCAAGTGCATGTGCAAGTTATGTGTTTGTTAATATGCAAGATGGCACATTTGGAACATGTTCATTCATATGCAAGTTGACACCTTCTATATGTGTTATATCATGAGAACGAAATTACGTGGGAACGATGGGGAAATTAAATGCATAAGTTAATAAGATTGTGTGAAATTAATATAATTATGCATAACATAAAATAAAGGAACATAGTATGGGAATTTGCCTATTAAGTTAGGTGTACCCATACTATGTGTTGGGAATTTACCTATTGAGTTAGGTCTACCCCATGGGAATTTACCTATTGAGTTAGGTCTACCCATGTTATGAAAAGCTTGACATTAATTAGGGATAATTAATATGGGGGTGATTAATTAGGTGTAATTAATCGACTAAGACACGAGGTTGGACTCATTTGTAGTGTAAAACTGCCCGGACCCGACCGGCTTAACCAGTTGCTACAAATGTCAGCCCAATGTGAGAGGTCTTGGCCATAAATTAAATACGTGATTAAGGTAAAGACACGAGGTTAGACTCTGTTATGACGTAAGACTGCCCGGATTCTACCGGCTTAACCAGGCGGTCATAACAGTCAGTCTAATGTGGGAGGTCTTTACGGGAGATCACGGTCTTAATTAATTAAGAAACACTTAACCATTATAGCATGTAGTGGGACATGAGGGGTTAAGTGGGTGCCTTGGGTGGCATGTGGAATCTTAAGTGGGTTGCCTTGGGTGGCAATAGAAAATACGATTAGAATACTTAACCAAGAGAAACATGTAATTAAACATGATTAAAGGGTTAAGTGGGATATACTAGATATTTGACAAGCTTAAGTGGGTAGCTTGTGGGGGCCCATTTCAACCAATATCCCAAACGTATCTTTGTGGGCTCGACCCATGTCGAGTGACGGGACACGCATATTGGGCTTGATTAAAAGAGGCCAAAACGGGTTAGCGGTGGCAACGCAAGTCCAACGGGCTTCATATGCGTGAGTGGGCCCGGGCTGGTAGGTAAGCCGTTGTTGCATCGTGTAGATATAAGCCATGCACCGTTAGTTTTATCAGGTTGCCACGTTGGGGAATGGTACACCCCACGGTGGGGCCAGCACGGGTATCTACGTTAGGGAGCCGATCGAATGGGGAGTAGTGTGTACACCCGGTGGATAGTAGGGCCCCGTGGCGCTTACTTGGACACCTAGGGGTACGCAAGTACTATTAAAGTAATTTTATAAGTCCTTAGGTGGGATCAACCTTTAAGTTAGGAACGACTGGTGTGGTGCAGTTTAGTAATTTACCTTAGGAAGGGTAGATGCGTCTTTATCTTTTATCTTAGTTTAGTTAACTGCTTAGTATAGCCGTTCACCCCTATATGTTACCGTATATCAAGTTATGTCTTCTCTGGTTACTTTAACGATTGTACTGTTAAAGTTATAGGACTCACTCAGACTTATGTCTGACCCCGTTGTTTTTACCTTTTTCCCAACCCTCAGGTCCTACGGTGGATCCTAGCAGTAGTGGAGCTTGATCGGATTGCTGTTCCAGTCTTTAGGAGCTTGGATAGATGTAAAGCTCCAGTTATCCAGTTATCTTTTCTTTTGTTTTGGCTATTGTGTGAGAGTGGGATTATGTACTTCTTTATTTTGATGGATATTGTACTTGACTTTTATTTTGGTTTTATGATGTAACCAGACATGTTTTACTTCCGCTGTTATGAGAAGATGTTTTAAAATTTCAAGTACTGTTTATATCTGTCTTGTTGTAATTTTTCTGTTCTATATTCACTAAAATACTCCACCGATGCTATGGCATTCCCTTAGTGAGTGACCATAGCGGGAGTGGGGTGTTACACGTGGTATCGGAGCTTAAGGTTACCAGAACAGATAAATTTTTTGAGAAAAAAACTATTTTTTTTGAGTATTTTCAAAGAAAGCATTTTCAAAAACATGTCTTTTAAAGGAAAAGTTTTTGAAAAAGAAAAGCATAATCCCCAATAGCCATATCGTTATCTTTCGGAATCTCCTTTTTGAATCTTTCCTCTTTCGTTTCAGCATGGCTGAAGATCTTAACATCCCGGAAGGTTTAGTTATACCACTATGGTATAGGAGGTTGCAAGAGGCTAGGGCCGCGGCTGCGGGTCCAGCCAATGCTACTACACCAGAGACAACCGCTCCACCTCCTCAGCCTAGAGTGGATAATTTTGCTAAGGTTTGCAAGGAGTTCAAGGCTATAGGAGGAAAACCTTTTCTAGGTTCAGAGACTTTCGTAGAGGCTAGAGATTGGCTTAAGGAAGTGGAAGAGTTGCTAGATATCTTTGAAGTGGAAGAGGGAAAGAAAGTCAAGTTGGCGGCTTGGTTAATGAAGGGAGAGGCCTCATTCTGGTGGGAGGTCACTAATGGAGAACGCCCTGTTGACTCTTGGGCGGATTTCAAGCAAAGGTTTGGGGCTAAGTTTCTCTCAAGGGCGGAAGAGAATCTGTTTATGGAGAAGTTCTTGAATTTGAAGCAAGGGAATCTCACGGTGAAAGAATATGTCAACAAATTCAATCAATTAGCAAGGTTTGGCATAGAGTTGGTGAATACACCGGAGAAGAAGGCTTTGAGGTTCGTTAAAGGCTTGAACGAACCATTGCAAGGAATAGCTATGACTCACATTCCTATGGGGGCCACCTTTGAGAAGCTTGTCTACATGGCACTTATGCATGAGGATGATAAGAATTCTAAGGCACCAGAGAAAAAGGGGGATCAGAAGAAACCGCAACAACAACAAGGCAAGGGTGGAAAAGGCAATGGTGACAAGAAGAAGACAAAGAAGAAGTGCTTCAATTGTGGTACACCAGGGCACCTCAGTAAAGATTGTCGCAAAAAGAAGAAGACCGGTTGCTTTCATTGCGGTGAAGCAGGGCATCTTGTGAAAAACTGCCCAAAGAAGGGACAGAAGACGGGGTCTACCTCAGGAGGTCAGGTGCAAGCTCTTATAGCACCACCTCAGTCAGGGGGGCAAGTTCAGGCTCTCTCAGTTCCACCGATTCAGCAGAGAGGTAGAACTATTTCCGTTGAAAGTCTGGTTTTTCTGTTTGATCATCCAGTACGTACTTTGTTTGACTCTGGCGCATCGCATTCTTTTATCTCATCATCGTTAGTTGAGTCACTGCACTTAGACACCAGTCTAGTTGATGATCCCTTGGTTGTTTCAAACCCAATTGGGGGCTCTATATATCTGTCTATGATATGTTTGGGTTTGAAGATTTCTATACTTAGCGTTGAGTTTAGATGTGATGCTTTTGTATTGGGCTTCACGGGCTATGGGTTGATTTTGGGCATGGACTGGTTATCCAGTAATGGTGCCGTTCTTGATTGTGAAAGGAGAGTTGTCAGGCTTATGACCCGCTTGGGTAATACTCTCGAGATCTCGTGTAATCCCATGGAATCTGTTTTGCTAAGTTATCTTGAATCGCTCGATGCTTCGGTCGAGAGTTTGCGTTCAGTCAGAGGGGTCCGGGAATATCCGGATGTGTTTGAAGAAGTGAAGGGTTTGCCTCCGAAGCGGGAGATAGATTTCCGAATTTATTTGGTGGATAATGCCAAACCAGTGTCTTTGCCAGTGCGCCACATGGCTCCTCGTGAGAGAAGAGAACTTCATAAGCAAGTAGGGGAGTTGCTTGAGAAGGGGTTCATAAGGCGAAGTATATCGGAGTGGGGAGCTCCAGTTGTGTTTGCCACGAAGGCGGATGGGTCCCTCAGACTTTGTGTGGATTATAGAGAACTTAATAAGCTCACAAAGAAGAATAGACACCCATTACCAAGGATAGATGATCTCTTTGATCAGTTGGTTGGCGCCTCAGTGTTTTCGCAAATGGACTTAGCTACAGGGTTTCATCAGTTGAGAGTGGCAGAGGACAGTATAGAAAAGACTGCTTTCCGGACTCCGGATGGTTTTTATGAGTGGCTAGTGATGCCATTTGGGTTGACAAACGCCCCTGCATACTTTGTTGATCTCATGAGTAGAGTGTTCAGAGAGTATCTGAATAAGTTTGTAGTAGTTTTTGTGGATGACATCTTGGTCTTTTCCAAGAGTGAAGAAGAGCATGCCCTACATCTTGGGGAAGTGTTGAAGACTCTTCGAGCACATAGTCTTAAAGCTAAATTCTCTAAATGTCATTTTTGGAGAAGAGAAGTGCGATTCTTAGGGCATGTGGTCTCTAAGGAAGGGATAGCTGTGGATCCCGCAAAGATAGTATCTATCCAGGATTGGAAAGTTCCTAGAAATGCTACCGAAGTAAGAAGTTTCTTGGGGTTGGCAGGATATTATAGGAAGTTCATTAAAGACTTCGCGAAGATATCAGCCCCATTAACCCGCTTGACGAAGAAGAATCTGGTTTTCTCATGGGACGTAGATTGTGATGATGCTTTCCGACGGTTAAAGAGAGCTTTGACCACCGCTCCAGTTTTAGTACTCCCAGATGGGAGTAAGCCGTTTGTTGTTTATACCGATGCTTGTGGGACAGGATTAGGCGCAGTCTTGATGCAGGAGGGAAGGGTAATAGCCTATGGAGGGAGACAATTGAGAGTGCATGAGAAGAATTACCCTACCCATGATCTAGAGTTGGCCGCGATTGTTTTCGCACTTAAGTCTTGGCGCCATTATCTTCTTGGTGAGAGATTCGAGTTGTTCACCGACCATAAATCATTGAAGTACTTATTCTCTCAGAAGGATTTAAATTTAAGACAGCAAAGGTGGATGGAGTTCTTAGCATCCTATGATTTCGAGATAGCGTATACTCCCGGCAAGGGTAACGTGGTGGCGGACGCCTTGAGTAGAAAAAGGCTATCTTTGAGTCCATTGTTTGTGGAACGGCGAAGCTTGGAGTTTCTTTCTTTGTTCGACTTCAGACCTTCTGTTGACTTTGTACCTGGTTTGTTGGCATCCTTGGAAGTTAGACCTACCCTTTTGGGACGGATTGGCGAGGCTCAGCGAGACGACCCACAGTTGGTTGAGTTGGTAGAGAAGCTTATAAGGGGGGAGTCGTCCAGCCATTTGGGTAGATACACTATAGATGATAGGGGATGGTTGCATAGAGACGGTAGACTTTGTATACCGCAAGATGAGGGTTTGAAGAAGGCTATTTTGGATGACGCCCATCGTTCCAGAATGACTATTCATCCCGGTGGAGACAAAATGTACCAAGACATGAAGAGAGTTTTCTTCTGGGCCGGTATGAAGAAAGATGTGGCCGAGTATGTGGCTAGATGCTTGGTGTGCCAACAAGTTAAAGCAGAGCAAAAGAAACCCGGTGGGTTGCTACACCCATTGGAAGTCCCGCAATGGAAGTGGGATAGTGTCTCGATGGATTTCATCGATGGGTTACCGAGATCGAGGAAGGGCAATACGGGAATTTGGGTTGTGGTGGACAGACTTACCAAGAGTGCCCATTTTATACCCGTGAAGAGTAAGAGGACCGCTCCATGGCTTGCTTCAGTCTATGTTAGAGAGATTGTTAGATTGCATGGCGTACCATCCAGCATTGTGAGTGATCGAGATCCTATCTTCACTAGTGAGTTTTGGAGAAGTTTGCAAGAGGCGGTAGGGACTCAGTTGTGTTTGAGCACCGCATATCATCCTCAGACAGACGGTCAGACCGAGAGGGTGAACCGTATCTTAGAAGATCTCTTGAGGCTTTGTATCTTGGATTTTGGAGGTACATGGGAAGAACATCTTCCTTTGGTGGAGTTCGCATATAATAACAGCTTTCAGTCCAGTATTGGCATGGCACCTTTCGAAGCTCTTTATGGAAGGCCGTGTCGATCTCCTACATGTTGGTGGAAATCTACGGATAAGATCTTGCTTGGGCCAGATATGGTTAGAGAGACTTCAGAGAAGATTGATTTAATTCGTAGAAGGATGAAGGCAGCGCAAGATAGACAGAAGTCTTATGCGGATCGGAGAAGGACGGATCTTGAGTTTGAGGTTGGGGATATGGTTTTTGTCAAAGTATCTCCATTGAGAAATGTTGTTCGCTTTGGGTCCGTTGGGAAGTTAGCACCGAGGTTTGTTGGACCATTTCCTATTAAGGAAAGGATTGGACGAATGGCATATAGGGTGGAGTTGCCCGACAGACTTAGTGGTGTTCACGATGTATTCCATGTATCACATTTGAGGAAGTGCTTACATGAGACCGCAGAGGTGGTAGAGCCGAGCTTGCTTAGAGATGTAGAGGTAGAGCGTGATGCGACGATTCGACGAGCTCCTACTCGCATCCTTGGGTCAGAAACTAGGAAGTTGAGGAATAGAGAAGTTCAGCTAGTGAAAGTGCAATGGGGAGATGATGAAAGCAATGCTACTTGGGAGACGGAAGCGAAGATGCGTTCTTTGTATCCATTTCTTTTTGAGAGTATGTCTTTTAACTTCTCCTTTATCGCTTGTCTAGTACTTATCTTATCTTTAGTATATCCTCTCGCTAGTACCTATGACCTTTAGATAGGGTAAAACCTATGGTTGAAACATGTGTTTGAAACATGTTATGGTTGATGGATGCATGTGGATGCAATTGATTGCTAGTGGTTGCTCGTGGATGCATATACACACACATTAGGCACTAGATCGGCTCAGACACTTCATGTTGCATATTGCATAAATGGATGTGGTAGTTAGTATTGATGGATGTATCATGGCTGTGTTACCATATGGATGAGGCATTTTTTTTGTATGGTTGTGCACGCATGTAGAAATTTGTATGTGTCAATAGGGTTTCGCATACATATTGGATGCATGGCACTATCATGGTTTGCATTAAGGAGGTCGACTGAATCAGTAGACCGCCTGATTTTGCATTAGTATACGGACATATACACACACTTTCTGCATATGTTCATATATCATTAGAAGTTTCTAAGGACAATGGTTGCTTGTGGTTGATGGTTTAGTAGATGGTTGTTTGGTTGGTAGGATACGTTCTTCTTAACTTAGAGATTTCGAGGGCGAAATCCTTTAAGTAGGGGAGAATGTAACACCCCGAATTTCAATTAACACTAATGGTTAGAAATTAAAGTATAATTAATCTCAGATGGAAGAACCAGGGGAAACGGGCTGCGTCATTGCGTTCGTCTCGGAAAAATACGCGAAATAGAGTCCGAGTTTTCGAGAATCGGAGTCCGTATGGCCCGGTTATGGCCCAAAGAAGTTTTAGGAAGTTTAAATTTGAAAAGCAGATTTGAAAAACAAGTTTGGAGCCAAAAGAGGAAAGGGGGGAAATTCCCGCCTAGCCCCATGTCGACAGCCATGTCGACAGGGGTGTCGACAGGGGTGTCGACAGCCCTGTCGACAGGGGTGTCGACACAGGGTGTCGGCCCTGCTGGTCTGAGTGCACCAGGTTTGGTCTTGGCTGAGTCTAGGGCTATGTTCTAGAGATTTCCTAAATCTAAGGGTCCTAATCTAATCTAGGGTTAATCTAAGGGCCTAAAACACTTTCTAATCCTATAAATAAGACCCCAACCCTACCCTAATTCATTCATAATTAAACCTAGTAATTAAACTATGGCAAAATGCAACTTGATCATGGCCTCCACAAATTTATGAAGAGGGTTGCATGCTAATCACTCTCTAATCAACCTCTAATCTCTTCTTAGCATCTTAATCTTCTTCATTTGGTGTGCAAAATTGCTAGTAGTGAGTTTCTATCACTTTGATGATCTTTTGGTAAACTAATTAGATGAGATGTGATGGGATTTATGGTTTTGTATGTGGGTTAATGAGCTTTGAATCATATGATATGATGTTAGCATTAATCTTATGTTTATGCATGTTGAGTATGTATGTTTATGCATGTTGAGTATGTAAGTTTATGCAAGTTTAATATGATGTATGTTATGTTTGCATGATGCTAAATATGCAAGTTGTGGGCTATGTAATCATATGCATGTTATGCAAGTTCATGGTGATATGCTATGCAAGTTACATGTTTGTTAATATGCAAGTTACATGTAAGTAAATATGCAAGTTACATGTTTGTTAATATGCAAGATTCATGTTTGTTAATATGCAAGTTACATGTAAGTAAATATGCAAGTTACATGTTTGTTAATATGCAAGATTCATGCTTGTTAATATGCAAGTTACATGTTTGTTATTATGCAAGTCACATGTAAGTAAATATGCAAGTTACATGTTTGTTAATATGCAAGTTACATGTATGTAAATATGCAAGTTACATGTTTGTAAATATGCAAGTTATATGTTTGTTAATATGCAAGTTCATGATGACACATTATGCAAGTCTATGAGTTAATATGCAAGTTTGTTATGCAAGTGAATATGTAAGTTATGTGACATATTATATGCAAGTTATGTGACATGTTATGCAAGTGCATGTGCAAGTTATGTGTTTGTTAATATGCAAGATGGCACATTTGGAACATGTTCATTCATATGCAAGTTGACACCTTCTATATGTGTTATATCATGAGAACGAAATTACGTGGGAACGATGGGGAAATTAAATGCATAAGTTAATAAGATTGTGTGAAATTAATATAATTATGCATAACATAAAATAAAGGAACATAGTATGGGAATTTGCCTATTAAGTTAGGTGTACCCATACTATGTGTTGGGAATTTACCTATTGAGTTAGGTCTACCCCATGGGAATTTACCTATTGAGTTAGGTCTACCCATGTTATGAAAAGCTTGACATTAATTAGGGATAATTAATATGGGGGTGATTAATTAGGTGTAATTAATCGACTAAGACACGAGGTTGGACTCATTTGTAGTGTAAAACTGCCCGGACCCGACCGGCTTAACCAGTTGCTACAAATGTCAGCCCAATGTGAGAGGTCTTGGCCATAAATTAAATACGTGATTAAGGTAAAGACACGAGGTTAGACTCTGTTATGACGTAAGACTGCCCGGATTCTACCGGCTTAACCAGGCGGTCATAACAGTCAGTCTAATGTGGGAGGTCTTTACGGGAGATCACGGTCTTAATTAATTAAGAAACACTTAACCATTATAGCATGTAGTGGGACATGAGGGGTTAAGTGGGTGCCTTGGGTGGCATGTGGAATCTTAAGTGGGTTGCCTTGGGTGGCAATAGAAAATACGATTAGAATACTTAACCAAGAGAAACATGTAATTAAACATGATTAAAGGGTTAAGTGGGATATACTAGATATTTGACAAGCTTAAGTGGGTAGCTTGTGGGGGCCCATTTCAACCAATATCCCAAACGTATCTTTGTGGGCTCGACCCATGTCGAGTGACGGGACACGCATATTGGGCTTGATTAAAAGAGGCCAAAACGGGTTAGCGGTGGCAACGCAAGTCCAACGGGCTTCATATGCGTGAGTGGGCCCGGGCTGGTAGGTAAGCCGTTGTTGCATCGTGTAGATATAAGCCGTGCACCGTTAGTTTTATCAGGTTGCCACGTTGGGGAATGGTACACCCCACGGTGGGGCCAGCACGGGTATCTACGTTAGGGAGCCGATCGAATGGGGAGTAGTGTGTACACCCGGTGGATAGTAGGGCCCCGTGGCGCTTACTTGGACACCTAGGGGTACGCAAGTACTATTAAAGTAATTTTATAAGTCCTTAGGTGGGATCAACCTTTAAGTTAGGAACGACTGGTGTGGTGCAGTTTAGTAATTTACCTTAGGAAGGGTAGATGCGTCTTTATCTTTTATCTTAGTTTAGTTAACTGCTTAGTATAGCCGTTCACCCCTATATGTTACCGTATATCAAGTTATGTCTTCTCTGGTTACTTTAACGATTGTACTGTTAAAGTTATAGGACTCACTCAGACTTATGTCTGACCCCGTTGTTTTTACCTTTTTCCCAACCCTCAGGTCCTACGGTGGATCCTAGCAGTAGTGGAGCTTGATCGGATTGTTGTTCCAGTCTTTAGGAGCTTGGATAGATGTAAAGCTCCAGTTATCCAGTTATCTTTTCTTTTGTTTTGGCTATTGTGTGAGAGTGGGATTATGTACTTCTTTATTTTGATGGATATTGTACTTGACTTTTATTTTGGTTTTATGATGTAACCAGACATGTTTTACTTCCGCTGTTATGAGAAGATGTTTTAAAATTTCAAGTACTGTTTATATCTGTCTTGTTGTAATTTTTCTGTTCTATATTCACTAAAATACTCCACCGATGCTATGGCATTCCCTTAGTGAGTGACCATAGCGGGAGTGGGGTGTTACATAAAATGAAACAAAATATTAAATATGACAACATTTGAGCTTCCGCCTTAACAGAGTTCTAATGGGGAATATCATGCTACAAGAAAATATCAGCACAGCCGGCCCTGGCCCAGTGCAAATGGGGCATCCGCATTGGGCAGCATCGCGGCTAGGGCATAATAATTCCACCAGTGAGAAAATCGTACATCGCCAAAAAAAATGGAAGGCTGAAATGCGAAATCGAACAACGCGTAGGAGAAGAAGTACAGTGGAGCAGCAAACCAGCGAGGGCTGAGAAGAAAAACGCAGGAGGCAGCAAGGCATAAGGGCAAATTTCAGACATCGATTTGATCTTTTGACTGAAATAGGTATTCTAATTTCTAAATTACACTAATTAGTTTAATTATTGATTAGTGGCTAGAATTAGGACTTCTATATATTTTAGGATGAAAATAGCAGATACTTGATGCCTTTCCATTATTTTGTTTTAAGGTATGCCACTATTGTTATGAAATATTGCTTTTAATCTATTTAGCGTGCAAATGATTTACAGAGCCGGTCCTAAGACCTATGATGTCCGGTGCGATATATCAAATGATGCCCCAAGTTTTTTTTTTTTTTAAATTCACAACGATACTAAATAATATTCATATTGTAAGACATTAATATTAGTGTCTTACAATATAGCCAAATCATAGGTCTTACAATATGAAAATTAATGTCTTACAATATGAATATTATTTAGTATTAATGTCTTACAATATGAATATTATTTAGTATTATTTAGTATTAATGTCTTACAATATGAATTTTCTAATATTAATGTCTTACAATATGAATATTATTTAGTATCGTTGTGAATTTAAAAAAAAAAAAAAATCTTGGGGCATCATTTGATATATCGCACCGGACATCATAGGTTTAGGACCGGCTCTGAATATCAGTATACCAAGATATGATTGTGTAACCTGTTATCATGTGAGCCTAGCAGAGAGATTTTGTGAAACCTATTACCATGATAATAAATGGATTTTTGGTGGTAAACTTGACTGAATCTTAATAAATATGATTTTGGAATGATGGTGCAACCGTTGTTCAGCAAATAGTTATAATTCAATAGTATATTTCGTTTTCTGTTTCCAACATTTGAACCATGTTAATAGTTTTTGACTTGTTTCAAGATTTGTAGTTTCCACTTACCATGCAACAAACGGAAGACCACAGATTTACTTTTACTACTGCTCTTCAAGAACCACCCTACTCTTCAAGAAGACAGCCTTTCATCCCTCCTTTCCAAAAGTCCTCTATTAGAAATCCCACTCAATATAATGTAAGCCCACCTGCAAATTCAATAATAACTCTATCAACTCTTAAGAATATATTAAGGTTGCAAGAATCAGCCGAATCTCACACAACAGTGAAGAGAGGTTCAGTTTCAAAACTTGTTCAGCTAAGGAGAAACTCGCCTATGATTGGAATAGCCAAGTCGATCTTACCTGAAAAGAGTCCAAAAACGTTGGCACCTATAAAGAACATACCAGGATCCACTGGTGCTAGAGCGGCCTTTGAAAACTCAACTAGAGTTCGTAACCAAGACAGCTCCATATATACCACCACATCAGAATCTTCAACAAAAAGTCTTCAAAAAGCAACAATTCAACAATATTCAGACTCAATTCAACAATATGCAGACTCACTATGCAATAGCAGATCTAGGGTATAGCACTTGCCTCTCAGACAGTGACACTCACGGTGACGTATTCTCAATCAATGACGACAACGATGGCGTTTGCGATCTTGGTTGTAGTTCTAGATTTAGGTACTGTTTGTTTAGATTGTTCAACACTGAAAGAGCTTCTGATTGCTGGTACAGTCAGCGTTAAGAACTTGCAAAAGCGTTTGTACTCTGCTGACATTCAGTGGTACCAGTTCAATTCAGCGACCTGGTATTAAGCGGAAAAATATCGCTTAGCTACTCTTCTGGATCTGGATCAGCTGTACATACCGATAATACCCCTGTTTTTCTTTTATATAAACAGCTATTATACGACTGTTATATTCATTTCAGCCGAAAGAAGCAAGCTAGAAGAAACTATCTTAACTTGAGATCTGCAAGCTAGAGGAAGAAAGGTACACATTATATTACAATTTAATTCATACATTGAAATGAGCATGCTGTCCATGCGTTGCTTTTGCCTTTTACATACTGCTTTTTAAGGTGAAATCATTTAAAAACATTACTTGATATAGTACAAGGCAACTTTATAGTACATCATTTGCTTGTTTATGTCACTCACAATTTTTGCTACTCACATGAATTATGTTTTGCAATTTAATTACAATTGTACACGGTTGATTTCTATATAGTTTATGTGCATCCTAAAGTTTGTAGAATCAGGGAAATATTGGTGATTAGCATGCTGATTTATGTGCATGTTGTCTATACGGTTTATGTCCACACAGTTTAATACGGTTCATTCAATATTTAATCAACTGATTTATGTGCATGCTATCTATAGGTTGATACTGGTGATTAGCATACATATTACTTACGGCCAATGAACTGTACACATCATTTGTAGTTATCAGTCTTGCACAATTTCCAGATTCTTCACTTACACATCAACTTTCACAAGCACCAATATTGAATGACATGAATTTTACCCAAATATAAGCTATCAGTTGAGATTAAAAAGGAAAATTTGTCAGTAATAAGATTGACAGTATAGCAGTAGCCGTAAATAATGTTGGTTAAAACAGACATGAATCTTCATCTGCTTGTCCATTTTCCTTGTCTATGTATGTACATATATCACTGTCATAGTATACTATGGAATAATTTGTTGGTTGAAAAAAAGGGGTATACTCTTGTATATTTTACTGCAGTGCACCTGAATCATCGGGCTATATAAGTTTGTGATTTCACAGTATTGGAGTATAAAAATAATTTCATAATGCTTTAGAGGTAGTAACCATTAGCAGCTGTATCAGCACGGACACAAATGGTCAGATTAAGCACACAAAATATAGAATTATTTACACAGAACTTATACAGTAGTTGAGCGTGTGGCGTGCATGCCCGCACGAGTAATGAGAGTGAAATATTATTCAAACCTCTAATGCATAGCAATATTTAAAATTGTTGATTAAACAACAGTTCTGTTAACAACCTAATATTTGCAAACTACTAGGAATGGCATCAAGCAAAAACTCCAAAGGAAAAAACTCTGAGACTGAAGCAAATACATCTTCTGACACTAGAGCAGTTTTTTCTCGAAACGATGAAATGGAGAAACACTTTCTTGAATTATGTTTGCGAGAAGTCAACAGCCAAGGACACAAAGGAGTTTCTCTGACGCAAGACTCGTGGAAAAAACTAGAAAAAGAGTTCAATTCAAAGTGGGGTGTCAATTATGATCATAAGAAGTTCAAAAACCGTTACGACTATTTGCGGGCTGATTATGCACTATGGTCCAAAATAACCAACTTATCTGGTCATGGATTCAATGCCAACACAAATACGATACTTTGGCCACCGGAAAAATGGAACGATGTCATTGAGGCAAGTCAATCACTACACCTTTACAAAATTTAATTTAAATAATAATTGCAACTATTTATTTTCATGCATGTATTTTATTGCACAGCAATATCCAAAAGCGGCAAAGTTTCGCAACAATCCGTTAGAAAATGTTGAACTATTGAAAGCGATTTTTGAATCCACTCTCGCATATGGAAAGTTGGCTTGGTCGTCTGCATCAGCAAATCCACCACCTAATAATGATGCACCATCGAACGATAATAACAACCCAGATGATGATGATCAAGGGAATGCTCAAGTCGTAGCCGAAGAACTGCCGCAGGAGGATGAAGGTGGCTTACATGGGTATGGAGGCGATAAGTTCTTTGAGGGGGTATCTATCAACGAAAACAATGATAGTTTATTTGGCGGTGAAACAGGTGACAATGGTTCGTCTAAGGCTACTCCTCGTCCTTTAAAGAAGAAAAAAGGGAAAAAGATAGGTCGTGCATCGATTGACACACAAATTGAAAATTTAATTGGCGCTATAAACAAACAAATTGACAAAGAGGAGGCAAGCAAAGGACCTTCATTGACTGATGTGGTTGCTGTTTTAAAAGAGCTGAAGAGTATGAATGTGTTGTCACAACAAGGCTATGTGAAAGCTAAAATGATGTTCTGCGAGAAGCCTGCTTTGAGAATAGCCTTCATGGATGAAGAAAGTTTAATTGAAAAAATTGAATTCCTGAACTGTAGTCTAGGTGTTTAAATTGGAGTTTTAGTTTTAGGTGGGTTTTTCTTTGTTTAGCTTGATAAAAATAACTATGTTTCGTTTGTTTGTTTGTTGTTGTTGTTTGAAACTATGTTCTGTTTGTTTATTTCAATAAAGTTTGCTTTGATTTATCTCTCATAATATGTGCATAATATTATGCGACAATGTTCAAATATGAAATTCATTAAACTTGTTCATGTTCACTATGTAACTGTTTTTGATTTCAAACATTAGTACCGTCCATACACTAATCATGTTCGAATAGTAGTTTGGGTATTATGGTTTCTATATTTGAACTCATAATAATACACAATATATCAAAATTTCATAATGTTAATAACTATTATGGCATTGTAGGATGTTGATGAACACGTTATTACTGATGAGACTACTGCTACTTCTAATGCTATATAAAAAGAAGAATCACAAAAGTAGCCATCAGAAAGTGTTGATTTCATCTCTTTCTGGTAAAAAATATATGCAAGAGCTAATGGAAGGTCCGTCCATTGTGATGTATGATAAATTCCGAATGAATAAATCATCGTTTGTAGAGTTGTGCAATTACTTTCGAGAGAAAAATTGGCTTAAAGACAGTAAGTTCATAGATGTTGAAGAGAAAATGGCAATGTTTTTGTCTATCATAAGTCATAATGATAGAAATCGAATCGTGAGATATCGTTACCAACATTCGGGTCAAACGGTAAGCAAATATTTTCATGAAATTTTAGAAGCCATGAAAGAGTTCGCTCGAGAAATGATAGTTCCGCCCGATTTCAGTAAACCTCCTGAAATTATACGATCTCATGTTGAATTAAGACAAGGACCATTTAAAGGAGCGATTGGAGCATTAGACGGTACTTTAATAGATGCAAATATACCAACTCGTGATCAGGTCCCATTCAGAGGAAGAGGATAGGGAAACTGTTATCAGAATGTCATGGCAGTGTGTGATTTTGATATGAAATTTTTATATGTAATGGCAGGATGGGAGGGAACAGCACATGATTCAAGGGTCCTTAATGAGACAATTCGAAATTCAACAAATAATTTTCCTGTGCCTCCTTTGTGAAAGTAGTTTTTATTTTTTGTCATCTTATCATATACTAGTACTAACATATCGAATTTTTTCCTTCCAGATATGTACTACCTCTGTGATGCAGCATATACAAATACAAGAGGATTTCTCACTCCTTATCGCAACACACGTTATTGGTTGAAAAGCTATCGACATAGCAATGCAATGAATAACAAAGAGAAATTCAATCATGCTCATGCTCAACTAAGAAATGTTATTGAACGAAGTTTTGGAGTATTAAAAAAAAGATTTCCTATATTAGTGAAAATGCCTCCTTATAGGTTTCCTGTGCAAAGGGATATAGTTATTGCATGTATGGCGGTACATAATTTTTTGCGTCGCGTCTCGCTGGATGATGAATTATTTCTACAGGCCGAGGAAGAAGACTATAATACAAATAGTTCTGATGAAACAAATATTGAATTTGACAGCCAAGAACCGCCACAAGCTCCACCAACTCATACTGAAGTTTTTTCATCTCAATCTCAAGCTTTCATGGCGAATCTACGTGATGAAATTGCCGACCTCCTATAGCTTCATCTGTATTTTAAATAATACGTGTCAATAATGTAGCAAATGTTTGGGTTTATTTTTTTTATTTTTTTGGGCATTTCATACGTATGCATGACAAGTATTTAGCTTGATAAATTATAAATAAGCTAAGGGTAATTTTGTCAGTTGAGTACACATTTTAAATAATCACTTTTCTATTCAGCATACAATCAAACAGTATTTCTTTTATTCACCATTCAGCATTCAGCGTTTAGCATTCAGCGTTCAGCAATCAGCAATCAGCATTCAGTGTTCAGTGTTCAGCGTTCAACATTTTCAACCAAACGAAGCCTTAGGCAGCAGATTCATTTTAATTTAATTTAGATTTGGGTAAAGTTGATTGCAATGGGGAGATTTCATCTGGCCCAACAAATTACTAAATCAGATAAGAGTGCGTAGATTGGTTACTTAGACCATTGATTTTATTGTTAAATGAATGGTTGGATGTTTATTCATAGTAGCCGATTGGATTACTTTGTGTATACCACATTTGTTGTTGTAGAAATGGTCCCAGTTTTTTAACAGTGGGTTAGGAAAGGCGTAGAAGATTTTTTTAAGGCTTTCCTATGCCATTTGCCTTCGTTTACATATTCACTACGTCTTTTCTACGCCCCGCACCATGTCGTAGGAAAGACGTAGAAATTTTTTCATGGAACATTGAAGCGTTTTCAAGTAGTGTCGTAGAGTTGGTGTAGGAGCTTTCCTATGTCATTGCTACGTCAATCTGAATTTGTAAAAATTTAACATAGGCGTAGGAGATTATCCACGCCTTCGCTACGATGATAATTAAAACATATCGAATTTTCTATTAATTAATTTTCTGTATATTACGGTTGACATACGAATGATGTAGTAGGAAATTTCCTACGACTTTCCTACACCATTACCTCTTTCTATTTATTTTCTACGTCTTCTCTACGCCCCACATTTTGGCGCAGGAACGACGTAGGAAATTCTGTGTATCTCAAATAGAGTACGGTTCATCCTCTCTGCAGTCTCAATTGATTGTGGATCTCCCTGTGTAGTAAAATACTTCAAAATACCACGATGCTAGTAGTAATCCAAGAATTCTACGAAAACATACTCCTCACCATTATCGGACCTAAAAACCTTCAAATACCTACCACTCTCATTCTCTACAAGACCTCTCCATTCTTTGAACCTAGAAAATGCCTCCGACTTGGCCTTCATTGCATACACCCAAACTTTACGGGAAAAGCCATCTATGAAGGAAATATAAATACCTTATTCCTCCTAAAGAAGCTACCGGTGTCGGCTGTCAAACATCCGTATGCACATACTCAAGAATTTCTCTCGAATCATGTTTTCTTTCATCGAATTTTACTTTAGTTTGCTTCCTCATGACACACTCTTCACAAAACTCAAACTTGTTGAAACTCTTTCCACAAGTCAACCCCTTTTTCCGAAGAATATCCAAACTCTTCTTCGAGACATGACCCAGTCTCAAATGTCACAATTTTATCACGTCCAAGCCATGAGAACTATCAATGCCTATGCAAGTTTCACCTTCAACTGTCACTTCTTAAAGCAAATAGACTGCATTAGCTCAAGCACTTTTCATAACAGCAAGATCCCCCTTCAAAACCCTCAAACTATCACTCACAATAGTGATCTTGCATCTCAAAGAATCCAATTGCCCCCAAAGAGATAAGAGACTTCCTAAGTCCCAGAACATAGCTCACATTGGTGAGAGTACGAAGCACTTCGTCAAACATCTTAATTTGCACAGAACCAATGAATTCCGACTTACACACAACACCATTACCCATAACAATTGCATTTCCATCCTTGTCGACATAAGAATAAAAAGAATTTCTATTAGGATTCATATGATAAGATGCCCTTGAATCGAACAACCAATCACTACTCAAAAAATCTAATGCTACCACCGTCAAACATCCATGTCTCCTTCACCAACACCTCTCTCTACCGATACGGATGAAGAAGCAACTTGCTTATTTGCCTTCTTCTTGTCCGGACACTCATTCTTCTGTTGACCGGGATTATTAGAAATATAGCACTTGCCTTTCCTTTGACTTCCCTCTTCAACCAGGATTCCTAGATTGGAACGCCTCCGGTTCTCCTTCTTCACATATTTTTTCCTTCTCCACAAACAAACCCTGACCATTACCGGCACTACTACTTCCTACACTCAACTCTTTCATTTGATCTCTCAATTCCTCACTAAGAAGACCCGTCTTGATATCATTCAACGTCAATGTATCTCGGCTATAGATTAAACTATTTGAGAAACTCGTATAGCGATCCAGCAATGAACACAACAATATCATTTCCTTTTTCTCTTCCTCAATCTTCAAGTTTACCATATTCATCTTCATTATCAAATCATTAAACACATTCGAATGTGCCTAAAGCGAAGTTCCTTCTTTCATCTTATAGGTGAAAAACGTTTCCAACAAGATCAAACGATTAGTGAGTGACTTCTTTATGTATAACTCCTCCAATGTGACACCCCACGTCGTTAATTCACTCATAAGAGAATGCATTAAGTTTCGTGAAGCGCAATAGGTAACAGTACAAAATTTACAGAACAGGTATAAAATAAGCAGCGGAAAAACTACTTTAAACTTTATTTCTAAATAAAACGTAGTCCTCAAAACCAATTACATCAAGCACTTACAAAGTACTTCAAATCTGTCTTTTTAGAACAAAAAAACATAATGCCATAAAACAAAACCATATCCTTGCCACAAGCCATGATGGGATAAAATCAGAAAGATACATCTCAAGAAAATCCAAGCTAAGTCCAAGCTGCTACAGAAAGTCTTAGTCACTGTTGAGTGCTTCCACTCTGATGACCTGGGGGAAGGAAGAAAGAAGCGAGTGAAAAGGGTCAGACATAAAGTCTGGTGAGTTCCAATGATTTATAGATATGCATAAAGTAGAAATGAAAAGACAAGTAAATAATACTGGATACAAAAAGTACAATGTCATGAAAGGTAAACTAAGCAAAATAGCATGATGGACATAATAACAAGAATAAACTTATGATCAAGTAATGCTTCACATTTATATCCTAAAACGGGTAATATATGTCTGAACATACATGTCTTAAATCTGAGTCTTAGTCCGCACCAATACTTGTATAACAAGTTCAACATGATTACATATCAACAGGATTAACCAATAGGAATTAACAGCAGGATTAGGCATACCCTAATTTCATAACAGGATTAGGTGTTACCCTAATTTCAAAATAGTAGGATTAGGCGTACCCTAATTACTACCCAAGCGATCACCTCCCTATTACCGAATACCCTATGTCAACCCCAGCAGCAGGGTGTATCACTCCCTAACCCAGCGACTTATAAAACACGGCAATATCCGTAGGTGTTAGAGCGTCTTATCTTCCCTTGTCAAACCCATGCACACTTATGATCTGCCGGAACGGACCCGTAACCACCCCGTGTGAACCTCTTACTATCTAGTTTAGTAAAGCGTGACCTGACCCCTACCTAGCCAAACCCCTTCTACGAAGTTAACAATAGGAATACTGACTGGTATGGGTTCCAAACAACATATTGACATAAGTCAAACCCCCTAAGCTTGTGTCCCCATGTAACTAGGAGTCCGAAAACCCAATATAACAGCAAGAATGAGGGACCTCTTAGCTTATTAATACTCAGGATTTAACCTAGCAAGTTTAGGTTCGTTAATAAGCGTGCTTCTAATTAACACATGTCATTATGTGTACAACCCTTTTCCCAAGACACCTGCCCAGATGTGTACAATTCCCATAGCATGTCAAGTTATTAAACTACATTCGGTACTTACCATATTCTTAACATATTAATTTACTTAAAGTCCGTTTTAAGTCAAACTTAGCATGTCCAATTCATATGCTTAATATTCATCAATTATGTTCCTAATTTTTAACATACACAGGTTTATGCATATCTCTACCAAGTTATAGCATATACACATTATCCCTTTTATTAGTTTACAATAAGTCTAACATGTGTATATTTTTCCTTTTTCCCAAAATAGAGTCAATCAGTCCCAATTAATTAATATGCCTAACTTCCTTTTTATGTCATTCATTATTTCCCTAAATATACGTAAACTCAAATCGGGTATTGTCTAGGCTTTTAAAGGCCTAGGCTTGGCATGAATTAAAAAGGAAACAAAGGAAGATGGACAGAATCACATAGGCATATAGGCATGAATGGAAATAAACATAGAAAAATGGGAAAAGGAAGATATATAGATACATTTAACTTGTTATTTATCCAACATTACATGCATACGTATAACTTGTTTATTTGCATCACAGCATGTATGATTTGTCTGATTAACATCATAGGCATGTATGACTTATTTAATTAACATCACAGGCATGTATAACTTGTTTAATCCACATCATAGGCATGTATGACTTGTTTAACATCAGAGGCATGTATAACTTGTTTAACATCATAGGCATGTATAACTTGTTTAACATCACAAGCATGTATGATTTACAGTGAAAACAGGTGTAACATTAATTTTACTAACACTGTAGATCCTAACCAGTTTTATTTGTTGTCATGTTCAAGGACTAAGAAATCAAATCTGTAAATAACTGTTACTCAAAGTGAATCTTGGTGAAGATAATTATATAACACTATACCATAAGAATCCAAGTCCAAGTCTTGATGTTGATTCTGTTTAATCCAATCTCTAGCAGCATTCCTCTATTTATATGTCTATAATTTTCAGAGTAGTTTTAGAGAGGAAGAATATATGAAGAAGTTGTGAATTGAGAATAAGGGAAGCCATCTATTTGTAGAGTTACATAATCAACATCAACCCCTCGATTTTAGGCTTTAAATCCAAACTGTACAAGTCATGTTGAGTCAGCAACGAATATGGTGTACAAAACAGTCCAGGTTCGTAGAATGGATCTGCCCAGATCCATGGTGGGTCGACCCCGGTTTCGACCTTAGGGTCAACCCAGCCTCCTATGGGTCAACCATAGGTCGTCCCAGGCTGAGTTGGGGTCGTCCCCCAATGTGTTAGGCGGTCGACTGATTCAGTTGACCTCCTTAATGACATATATGTTTGTGCCGTGAAACCAAAATATATTCAAGTAACCCTATGATATATAGCCTCTATATGAGTGCATAATCATTCACCCAAATACAGTATCCATATGATGATACATCCATATAAAAACCAAATGCATACACATCATGTGCAATATGTATGTGATTGAGTCGATCTAGTGTCTAGTGTGTGTTATGCATCCATGAGTAACCACTAGCTAACACTTGCAACCATCAAACATAACACGTTTCAAACACATGTTTCCAAACCTTGGATTCTACCTAAGGATCGAAAAGTTCGAAGGATAGAGTAAACTCGAATGATGGAAGAAAATTCAATGTAAAAGCTTGGATAAGAAGTCAAGAACATACTCTCAAAAAGAAAAGGTTAAGAAGCACGAATCTTATCTTCGGGTTCCTGCGTAGCATCTTCACGGCCTTTTTCCCATTGCACTTTAACCAATTTGATCTCCTTATTGTGAAGGTTCTTGAATTCTGATCCAAGGATATGAGTAGGAACCCATCTAACTGTTGCTTCCTTCTCAATCTTTATATCCTCAAGAGTGCTCGGCTCTACTATTTCTGCCATATCATGGAGATATTTCCTCAAATGGGAAACATGAAATACATCGTGTACGCCCGCCAGTCTATTCGGTAGCTTAATCCTATAAGCCATCTGCCCAATCCTCTCTATAATAGGGAATGGCCCTACAAATCTTGGTGCCAGCTGTAACGACCCGTAACTTCCCCGGTAAGGAAAGCCCGGATTTAGTCGAGGACAAGCCACATCAGAACGCAGACAGAAGAACATTTCATTGTATATTACAATAATTCCATCAGAATACAAGAATATACAGAGTATGAATAGATATTAAACAATAGAAAAATATCAGAGATTACAATAAATTACATAGCAGCGGAAAAACAATACAAAACACAACTGAAGAAGATACACGGATACAAAGCTTTCTGGATATCGTTCCAGCTGTAAATCAGGATCCTGTGAATATAAATCTGCAAAACCAAAACTACTAGCTGCCCGTGTCAAAATAAGGCCACCCAGAGTTTAGGTTAAAACAATAAACTCCAGGTCAGTCATGGGACTGGTGTGAGAACTAAAACAGTTAATAATCTTTATTTTAAAGTTCGGTAAATAAAGGGACCACGCCGTATAACACGAAACGTGTTTCCTCCCAAGAACACCAGTGCATAAAACAACAGCGCAATGCTAAATAAAGAACAATGAAGCTATTATAAGACCCATGTCCCATCACACAATGCAACGCAAGCTGGAGGATAGGGTTTTTACCTTATAATAGCCAAAGAATGCTTGATACGTTTAAAACAGATTATTTTGATAGTACTATAGGTGTATAGTGACAAAAACAATTTCAAATCATAAGTATCAATCATAGACGGCATAAGCGCCCCATCCCACTATGTCGCCATATATAGGATTACAACTAAAATCGAAACGTCACGTATTGGAAGTTGGATTTCCATCTGTGAACCGAGGCAAAAGATAGTCCTCTACCGATTCGAGACGCTCTAGCCCGCCCCTCAGGACCCAGACTTAGGTGGGCCCTTGGATCGTCAGGGTCGGTCCACCGATGTGGATTAAAATGCCTGAACACTGCGTTTCCCCACCCTTTGGGGTGTCAATGAGCCAACGAATGACTCCATCGGCTTCACATAGTCACCGATATATCCGAGGCGCCTCGCAACAACCACATAAGTCAAACTCGTCAGGGCGTGTAAAACCACTGACGCCACTTCTAACTAGAAAGAAACGCATGTCCTCCCTGAGGTCCTTCTCCCGTTTTTGGTTCACACCGGGGTGTGAGGCTCGCGAATCAACGCTACACAAAGCTATGCCACACAGGCGGTGCTTTGATCATCAACCACAAGACTTTTCTTTTCAACAGAAGCCTTGATCAATTGCCGCTTAGGCATGCCACACAGGCAATTCACTCCATGCGATGGATATCCATCAATATATAACCCCTGAGCTCGTACGTCTCAGAGAAGGGCATTAAGCAAGAGAATAAATTCTCCACCGCCAAACAGATATATATTTAATAGAAATCAATCACACAGACTGAAATCCAATGTTAGACACACAGTCCATTTACAAGTTCGTTCTGGGTCTGAACGAAACCGGAGGCACCTAGTACCCCGCATATCCATCGATCTCCAAGTATGTCTGGACGATCACTAACTGATTCCCTCCTCTTGGGTGTACGACCCAATCAAGATCATCAGTAACCACCCAAACGACGTGAAGACCTCCTGTCTTCGACCACCGTCTTCATCCTCGACACCACGTCGAATCAGTTATTCAGAATGGGATAAACCCGGTCTTTCTGAATAATTCGCGTATATAATAAACAAGTGTTACACAAACACCACATACGCCTCATTCCAATTCAGAATATTCTTTTATTCAAATATTCTTATACTTTGGGAAAGGTTCCCATTAATTTTATCAAAGATAAATTCTTTAAATTTATTCTTTAATCTTCCTTGAATATCAATTCAAACTAGTCGGGATTAGCGAACCACACCGAAGTAATCATTTATTTTATTTCCCAATCCCAACCTATTCATCCCATGAAGTAAAACTGGTCATACTTCATATCTAACACCACGGTGTTATCGATAAATTCGATTACCATTTCACGTTCAAATCTAATTAAAGATTTAACTATCGCCTGGAGCAAAACTGGTGATACTCCATTCTCGATCTTTTCAATCTAATTAAAGATTCATTAAAACTCCACTTAGTTTTAATCTTTAACTGGGTTAAAGAATCAGTGTCATTTAAAACACGGTTCACGATAAACCCAAAATCACATTCCATTAATTATAGGGTTAAAGAACAAGTGTTATTTAAAACACTGTTCACGATAAACCCAAAAATCAATACCAATTCAATTCCAATTAAATATTATTTAATTGGTACACTTCATTAAATCTAAATAAAAAGATTTAATCTTTTCTCAACTGGGTTTATGAACATTGTTAATGAAGACACCATTCACGACAAACCCAAATCACATTTGATATTAAATACAAGGCTCTGAATAGAAAATATAACGGCTTATATTCAATATCAAATTCTACGACCAACAAATATCGTATTGGAAATAACGATATTAATATATCTTTCAAATTCCCATAACAATATCTGTATCATCACGAAATCCAACATCGAAATATTCCGAAGACAATTTTGATTCAAATCCATTCCAATTCAATTATTGGAACTTCTGGTTACTTTTAAAACTATTTCAAATTCAATCTATTTATTTTAAAAATAAATAGAATTATAATTCTAGTTCAAAACTAGTTCATTTCGATAAAAATTTATTTTTATCTTTTCAAATCTGGAGTTTTTCATCCCAATTCTTCACAAATCATTTCTTATGATTTTACACAAATTATTACTATTTTTAATAATTTTATCAAGGCACGTACAGCCGATTTCCATCAACGGCCATCGAACTGCACTTACAATGACCTTTTCCAAATTTGATTTGGACATAATTCCAAATCCAACCGTTAGATTTATAATTTCTCACATTCATTAGAAAGCTCTTTTCGATACGAACCCAACGGTTCCGGTTTGAGGAGAATCCGACGGTCGGATCTCCCGCAATGTCCATTCGAAGTCAATGATCGAAATTCGCGAACTACCGCGGCGCGGCGCGTTCTATTCAGGCCATTATATTATATATATAATATATACTTCGTCGATTTCCTTTTAAAACGTATTTTACAAATCATTTTAAATTCGTTTCAAATTGATTTCAATTCAAATCGATTTTTAATTCAATTTCAGTTCGTTCTCAATTCGATTCAATTTCTGTTCGATTTTGAATTTATTTCCAATCGATTTCTTTTCAATTTCAATTCAATTCGAATTTCAAATCATTTCAGTTTATTTCGAATTTCCAATCAATTCAATTTAATTCGAATTTCAATTCACTTTAATATTCATTTCAATTTGAATAAAATCGATATAAACATCGTTCACGTCAAAATGGCGCAAATCTAATCAACACGCCTTCATATATTTCTATTTTCAAATATTTCTCTTTCAAATATTTCTATTTCAAATATTTCTTTTCAAAACTTCTATTTCAAATATTTCCATTTCAAAACTTCTATTTCAAAACTGGAATGAGGCTCAATAAATTACCATATAATGTCGATTATATGGGTTTTCTACAACACATGTATATATCAACAATGACAAATAATCAACCATCATCCAAAGTGCATTCTACACTGTATAAGCATCAAATATAAATATTTAACGCTTATAACAGTTTGTCAATCAATCGATCGACATACAACTAATTATTGGGATTAGTGTATGTCATGTATCATCCCAATACCCATGTGGGGTTTCAAACAATCAAACACGTATTTTATTTGTGCAGTTGGGCGATGTGTAAAATTTATCGTCCCAATCAATATCAATCAAATCAGTGTATATAAACAAATCTCCGATTTGTTTATAAATATTTATTTTATATACACGTTAAAAATTCTATTTTTAACTATAAAATATTTTATTTCATTTCACATCACATCACACAATCGACTACACATCAAAATCAAACAAACAAACATACAAGCCGTCCATGGTCTGTGGACGACGGGTGTCGGGTGCTACTAAACACCGTCTGCATCCTAGTATATATTTCAACTAGAAAAATAAATAAAAGGTGAGGAGTTCTCACAGAGGTTCCACTCCGCCGTGCTTTGCTTCTAAACTGCAGAACCGTCTGGATCGGTTTGAAATTCCAATGCAGTCCTTTTCACGCTGTTCATATATAAAAATATTATTTTTATTACTTCATTTCAATAAATAAAAACATAATTTTATTTCTACTTCATATATTTTTACAACGTTTATTTCTATATAAAAATTATATTTTTATATTTCTACTTTAAATAAAACCCTATTTTTAATACTCTACCTAAGTAAAAATTCATATTTTTATTTCGCCACACATATAAAGGTAATATTTTTATATTCTCTATTATATAAAAATCATATATTTTTTTATAATACCATTTCATGATAAAAATAAAGTTCATATTTTTATTTCACTTCATATATATAAAAATCAAATTTTTATCGCTACTTGATATATATAAAAATCGAATTTTTATCGCTACTTGATATATATAAAAATCGAATTTTTATCCTAAAACCATTCAAATAAAAATGGCATCTTTATTCTAAGGTTATACATAATAAAAAAGCATTTTTATTTAAACATTATCTTTATAAAAATCATATTTTTATAACTCTTCACTTATATAAAAATTATAATTTTCATATAATTAAAAATCTTACCTTTGTTTAATTAAAAACCACATCTTCTGTTAATCAAAGATTACATCTTTATCTAATCAAAAATTACATCTTTAAAAAATCCTATTTTTTTGTCAATGTTATTTATTTTAAAAAAACTGATTTTATACATGCTAAAAATATTTTGAAAACTGATTTTTATCTTTTACAATCGATTACCCCCAAATAAGTAAACAAAAATAAATGAAAATAAATAAATCATAAACTCACAGGGGCTGTGTGGAGAGGGGAGGGTGACTGGCGTTCGCAGTGGGGGTGGCGAGGAGGGGTTCGGCGCCTCCGACGATGGAGCGTTGACCTGGGGGTGATTGGGTTAGGGTTCTTCGCGGTTTGGGGTCTTGGGCGCTGGAGTCCCTTGCTTTGGGGCTGGAGATGGAAGGGGTAGGGGAAGCGACGGGTGGTGGAAGAAGGCGTCGGCCTTGGAGGCGCGACGGAGGTGTTGCGCTAGTCGCGATGAGGTTTTTCCCCCTTTTTTTATTTTATTTTCTTCGATTAAGAAAACTGAACCGCGGGGGGGGGGGGGGGGGGGGGTATGTTTGAGGAGAGAGGGAAGACTAAAGGGGAGAGTTGACTTTCTTTTATTATTTAATCTAATTTTTAAATTCCCCATTAAAGTTACTTTTAAATTCGAACTCGAAACGAGGCCCACCGCCTGTCATCCCTAGCTAATTACCCCCATTCCGAACACAATGGGATATGTATCGTAAGCTGATTCGATTGTTTCGATTAGTTTCCGTTTAAATTAAAATTTAAATCTATATATACTATTTTAAACGTACATTTCAATTTACTGGGGCCACATACTAACCAGAAAAATTCCCGAAAAATATTTTCTAGCTTCGTATTGACGATACGGTCCTAACAAAACTAGTTTCATCGAATTCTGAGACCGTTTGAAAAATGGCCATTTTCCAGTCGATTAAAATCAACTAAAGCTGGTCAAACGCGTTTTCCTTTTCCACGCTCACATATTGATTCGAAAAATTATGAAATTTGAAATCTAGCAATAACTTGACATCACGGATCCAACAAAAGTGGTTTCGTTGAAATCCGAGGTCATTTGCAAAATTTCCATTTTTAAGGGCCTGAATTCCATAGCGACTATTCAGAATTTTCAACTGGACATATCTTTTGATTCCCGCTATGAAATTTTGATTTTTCGTCGTTGGAAAGATATTCTCAATTAGATCCTATTATTTTTGGTTTCGCTGAAATCCGGTTTACTTTGCACCCGGTATGTTCATTTGAAGTTTGAAATCGAATTATCGAACTACCGTGCCATTTTCAATTCCTTTTATATATATAAATAAAATATTTATATTCTAACGACGACGTATATAAATATATACGTTCTAATTCAATTCAAAATAAATTTCTTGTCATTATTATTTAAAATAATCCATTTGAAATATTCAAAATTCAATAAAATTGCCAAAATAAAAAAATTAAATTGGCTCGCATTTTCGGGTTATTACAATCTCCCCCACTTGAAACTTTTCGCCCCCAAAAAGGAACAAAGCCGAAAGTTGTTTAACAAACCAACTCAACTTCCAGTATTTTCACTACGGCTTAAGTTCTTCAACTTTTCAGTTTCTAAGAACTTTTCAAATTTTTCAAAAATTTGGCTAACACCCTAAATTTTCGAAAAATTTCGCCATAACCTCCCCTGCACCGGGGACTTCGGGATATTTCATATAGCCTCCCATGGCCTTCTTCAATCCAAAAGAAAAAATAAAAAGCCAAGCGGCTAGCCAATCGGCTCACAAAATCATCATCACCCAAACAAAATAGTAAATTATGGTAAACATGTGCCTATTTGTCGGGCAAACAATTTTATTCCTCTTCTCTAGCCTCCTTGCTATGATCTGTTCACACATATATATGCACATGCATACGATTGCAAATAATTTTAAATATAGTTCAATATTTGACCAACTTGTTTAAAGGTTCAACATTTAATTATTCAAACAATAATCAAGCAACACAACCAGCAATCAATTAGTGAATAGCTTTTCGAATTCATAATTTTGATATATAATCAAAAATCACATTTTTGGTGCCAATTCACAACAATGTATTCTAGCTATATTTTGGTTCTCACACCAGTCTAATAAAAATATATGGAAATCCCACTTTCGACACTCGAATATAAATTCTGATGATGAAGCTTCAATCATCAGAACCATCTCCGGGCGACTAGAGTGTAATTCTATATCTATCCAGTATATTA
The DNA here is from genome assembly GCA_030737875.1 of Allium sativum. Taxonomy (NCBI): domain Eukaryota; kingdom Viridiplantae; phylum Streptophyta; class Magnoliopsida; order Asparagales; family Amaryllidaceae; genus Allium; species Allium sativum. Next base: position 172,100,563 of record CM060912.1, read on the forward strand.
AAACTTCGAATACCCATGGATCAGACGTGTATGCAAAAATCTTTATATACTGGACTGTCCAAATCAATACAGATAAATAATCAAATACGAATAATTGATTTAAACTTTCAAAACAAAAATTGTTTTCAATTTAAAAACATACTCTTCACACTCGTTCTAGGATACTACCGATCCTATCTCTAACGAGTCATTCTTATTGGATATTACTAATCCAATCTCTGATGAATTCTTTCGTTCGGTTCTAACGTGTCTTGTTCTCTGAGCTTTGTAAACCAAAGCTCTGATACCAAGCTGTAACGACACGTAACTTCCCCGGTAAGGAAAGCCCAGATTGAGTCGAGGACAAGCCACATCAGAACGCAGACAGAAGAACATTTCATTGTATATTACAATAATTCCATCAGAATACAAGAATATACAGAGTATGAATAGATATTACACAACTGAAAAATATCAGAGATTACAATAAATTAATTAGCAGCGGAAAAACAATACAAAACACAACTAAAGAAGATACACGGATACAAAGCTTTCCAGATATCGTTCCAGCTGTAAATCAGGAACCTGTGAATATAAATCTGCAAAACCAAAACTACTAGCTGCCCGTGTCAAAATAAGGGCACCCAGAGTTTAGGTTAAAACAATAAACTCCAGTTCAGTCACAGGACTGGTGTGAGAACTAAAACAGTGAATAATCTTTATTTTAAAGTTCGGTAATTCAAGGGACCACGCCGTATAACACGGAATGGGTTTCCTCCCAAGAAGACCAGTGCATAAAACAACAGCACAATGCTGAATAAAGAACAATGAAGCTATTATAAGACCCTGGTCCCATCACACAATGCAACGCAAGCCGGAGGATAGGGTTTTTACCTTATAATAGCCAAAGAATGCTTGATACGTTTAAAACAGATTATTTTGATAGTACTATAGGTGTATAGTGACAAAAACAATTTCAAATCATAAGTATCAATCATAGACGGCATAAGCGCCCCATCCCATTATGTCTCCATATATAGGATTACAACTAAAATCGAAACGTCACGTATTGGAAGTTGGATTTCCATCTGTGAATCGAGGCAAAAGATAGTCCTCTACCGATTCAAGACGCTCTAGCCCGTCCCTCAGGACCCAGACTCAGGTGGGCCCTTGGATCGTCAGGGACGGTCCACCGATGTGGATTAAAATGCCTGAACACTGCATTTCCCCACCCTTTGGGGTGTCAATGAGCCAACGAATGACTCCATCGGCTTCACATAGTCACCGATATATCCGAGGCGCCTCGCAACAACCACATAAGTCAAACTCGTCAGGGCGTGTAAAACCACTGACGCCACTTCTAACAAGAAAGAAACGCATGTCCTCCCTGAGGTCCTTCTCCCGTTTTTGGTTCACACCGGGGTGTAAGGCTCGCGAATCAACGCTACAGAAAGCTATGCCACACAGGCGGTGCTTCGATCATCAACCACAAGACTTTGCTTTTCAACAGAAGCCTTGATCAATTGCCACTTAGGCATGCCACACAGGCAATTCACTCCATGCGATGGATATCCATCAATATATAACCCCTGAGCTCATACGTCTCAGAGAAGGGCGTTAAGCAAGAGAATAAATTCTCCGCCGCCAAACAGATATATATTTAATAGAAATCAATCACACAGACTAAAATCCAATGTCAGACACACAGTCCATTTACAAGTTCGTTCTGGGTCTGAACGAAACCGGAGGCACCTAGTACCCCGCATATCCATCGATCTCCAAGTACGTCTGGACGATCACTAACTGATTCCCTCCTCTGGGGTGTACGACCCAATCAAGATCATCAGTAACCACCCAAACGACGTGAAGACCTCCGGTCTTCAACCACCGTCTTCATCCTCGACAACACGTCGAATCAGTTATTCAGAATGGGATAAACCCGGTTTTTCTGAATAATTCGCGTATATAAAAAACAAGTGTTACACAAACACAACATACGCCTCATTCCAATTCAGAATATTCTTTTATTCAAATATTCTTATACTTTGGGAAAGGTTCCCATTAATTTTATCAAAGATAAATTCTTTAAATTTATTCTTTAATCTTCCTTGAATATCAATTTAAACTAGTCGGGATTAGCGAACCACACCGAAGTAATCATTTATTTTATTTCCCAATCCCAACCTATTCATCCCATGAAGTAAAACTGGTCATACTTCATATCTAACACCACGGTGTTATCGGTAAATTAGATTACCATTTCATGTTCAAATCTAATTAAAGATTTAACTATCACGTGGAGCAAAACTTGTGATACTCCATTCTCGATCTTTTCAATCTAATTAAAGATTCATTAAAACTCCACTTAGTTTTAATCTTTAACTGGTTTAAAGAATCAGTGTCATTTAAAACACGGTTCACGATAAACCCAAAATCACATTCCATTAATTATCGGGTTAAAGAACAAGTGTTATTTAAAACACTGTTCACGATTAACCCAAAAATCAATACTAATTCAATTCCAATTAAATATTATTTAATTGGTACACTTCATTAAATCTAAATAAAAAGATTTAATCTTTTCTCAACTGGGTTTAAGAACAGTGCTAATGAAGACACCATTCACGACAAACCCAAATCACATTTGATATTAAATACAAGGCTCTAAATAGAAAATATACCGGCTTATATTCAATATCAAATTCTACGACCAACAAATATTGTATTGGAAATAACGATATTAATATATCTTTCAAATTCCCATAACAATATCTGTATCATCACGAAATCCAACATCGAAATATTCCAAAAACAATTTCGATTCAAATCCATTCCAATTCAATTATTGGAACTTCTGGTTACTTTTAAAACCGTTTCAAATTCAATCTATTTATTTTAAAAATAAATAGAATTATAATTCTAGTTCAAAACTAGTTCATTTAAATAAAAATCTATTTTTATCTTTTCAAATCTAGAGTTTTTCATCCCAATTCTTCACAAATCATTTCTTATGATTTTGCACAAATTATTACTATTTTTAATAATTTTATCAAGGCACGTACAGTCGATTTCCATCAACAGCCATCGAACTGCACTTACAGCGACCTTTTCCAAATTTGATTTGGACATAATTCCAAATCCAACCGTTAGATTTCTAATTTCTCACATTCATTAGAAAGCTCTTTTCAATACGAACCCAACGGTTCCGGTTTTAGGAGAATCAGACGGTCAGATCTCCCGCAATGTCCATTCGAAGTCAATGGTCGAAATTCGCGAACTGCCGCGGCGCGTTCTATTCAGGCCATTATATTATTTATATAATATATACTTCGTCGATTTCCTTTTAAAACGTATTTTATAAATCGTTTTAAATTCGTTTCAAATTGATTTCAATTCAAATCGACTTTTAATTCAATTTCAGTTCGTTTTAAATTCGATTCAATTTCTATTTGATTTTGAATTTATTTCAGATCGATTTCTATTCAATTTCAATTCAATTTGATTTCAATTCGAATTCAATTTTATTCAATTTCAATTCGAATTCAATTCTATTCAATTTCAATTCAATTCGAATTTCAAATCATTTCAGTTTATTTCGAATTTCCAATCAGTTCAATTTAATTCGAATTTCAATTCACTTTAATATTCATTTCAATTTGAATAAAATCGATATAAACATCGTTCACATCAAAATGGCGCAAATCTAATCAACACGCCTTCATATATTTCTATTTTCAAATATTTCTATTTCAAATATTTCTTTTTCAAATATTTCTCTTTCAAATATTTCTATTTCAAATATTTCTTTTCAAAACTTCTATTTCAAATATTTCTATTTCAAAACTTCTATTTCAAAACTGGAATGAGGCCCAATCAATTACCATATAATGTTGATTATATGGGTTTTCTACAACACATGTATATATCAACAATGACAAATAATCAACCATCATCCAAAGTGCATTCTACACTGTATAAGCATCAAATATAAATATTTAACGCTTATAACAGTTTGTCAATCAATCGATCGACATACAACTAGTTATTGGGATTAGTGTATGTCATGTATCATCCCAATACCCGTGTGGGGTTTCAAACAATCAAACACATATTTTATTTGTGCAGTTGGGCGATGTGTAAAATTTATCGTCCTAATCAATATCAATCAAATCAGTGTATATAAACAAATCTCCGATTTTTTTATAAATATTTATTTTATATACACTTTTAAAATTCTATTTTTAACTATAAAATATTTTATTTCATTTCACATCACATCACACAATCGACTACACATCAAAATCAAACAAACAAACATACAAGCCGTCCATGGTCTGTGGACGACGGGTGTCGGGTGCTACTAAACACCGTTTGCATCCTAGTATATATTTCAACTAGAAAATTAAATAAAAGGTGAGGAGTTCTCATAGAGGGTTCCACTCCGCCATGCTTTGCTTCTGAACTGCTGAACCGTCTGGATCGGTTTGAAATTCCAATGTAGTCCTTTTCACGTTGTTCATATATAAAAATATTATTTTTATTACTTCATTTCAATAAATAAAAACATAATTTTATTTCTACTTCATATATTTTTACAACGTTTATTTCTATATAAAAATTATATTTTTATATTTCTACTTTAACAAAAACCCTATTTTTAATACTCTACCTAAGTAAAAATCATATTTTAATTTCGCCACACATATAAAGGTAATATTTTTATATTCTCTATTATATAAAAATCATATTTTTTTATAATACCATTTCATGATAAAAATAAAGTTCATATTTTTATTTCACTTCATATATATAAAAATCAAATTTTTATCGCTACTTGATATATATAAAAATCGAATTTTTATCGCTACTTGATATATAAAAAAATCGAATTTTTATCCTAAAACCATTCAAATAAAAATGGCATCTTTATTCTAAGGTTATACATAATAAAAAAAACATTTTTATTTAAACATTATCTTTATAAAAATCATATTTTTATAACTCTTCACTTATATAAAAATTATAATTTTTATATAATTAAAAATCTTACCTTTGTTTAATTAAAAACCACATCTTCTATTAATCAAAGATTACATCTTTATCTAATCAAAAATTACATCTTTAAAAAATCCTATTTTTTTGTCAATGTTATTTATTTTAAAAAAACTGATTTTATACATGCTAAAAATATTTCGAAAACTGATTTTTATCTTTTACAATCAATTACACCCAAATAAGTAAACAAAAATAAACGAAAATAAATAAATCATAAACTCACAGGGGCTGTGTGGAGAGGGGAGGGTGACTGGCATTCGCAGTGGGGGTGGCGAGGAGGGGTTCGGCGCCTCCGACGACGGAGCGTTGACCTGGGGGCGATTGGGTTAGGGTTCTTCGCGATTTGGGGTCTTGGGCGCTGGAGTCCCTTGCTTTGGGGCTGGAGATTGAAGGGGTAGGGGAAGCGATGGGTGGAGGAAGAAGGCGTCGGCCTTGGAGGCGCGACAGAGGTGTTGCGCTGGGCGCGAAGGGTTTTCACCCATTTTCATTTTATTTTATTTTCTTTGATTAAGAAAACCGAACGGGGGGGTGGGGGGGGGGGGGGTGGGGGGGTGGGGGAGGGGGTATGTTTGAGGAGAGAGGGAAGACTAAAGGGGAGAGTTGACTTTCTTTTATTATTTAATTTTTAAATTCCCCCTTAAAGTTACTTTTAAATTTGATCTCGAAACGAGGCCCACCGCCTGTCGTCCATAGCTAATTACCCCCATTCCGAACACAATGGGATATGTACCGTAAGCTGATTCGATCGTTTCGATCAGTTTCCATTTAAATCAAATTTAAATCTATATATACTATTTTAAACGTACATTTCAATTTACGGGGGCCACATACTAACCAGAAAAATTCCCAAAAAATATTTTCTAGCTTCGTATTAACGATACGGTGCTAACAAAACTAGTTTCATCGAATTCTGAGACCGTTTGAAAAATGGCCATTTTCCAGTTGATTAAAATCAACTAAAGCTGGTCAAACGCGTTTTCCTTTGCCACGCTCACATATTGATTCGAAAAATTATGAAATTTGAAACCTAGCAATAACTTGACATCATGGATCCAACAAAAGTGGTTTCGTCGAAATCCGAGGTCATTTGCACAATTTCCATTTTTAAGGGCCCGAAATTCATAGCGATTATTCAGAATTTTCAACTGGACATATCTTTTGATTCCCGCAATGAAATTTTGATTTTTCGGATTCGTTGGAAAGATATTCTCAATTAGATCCTATTATTTTTGGTTTCACTGAAATCCGGTTTACTTTGCACCTGGTATGTTCATTTGAAGTTTGAAATCGAATTATCGAACTACCGCGCTATTTTCAATTCCTTTTATATATATAAATAAAATATTTATATTCTAACGACGACGTATATAAATATATACGTTCTAATTCAATTCAAAATTAATTTCTCGTCGTTATTATTTAAAATAATCCATTTGAAATATTCAAAATTCAATAAAATTGCCAAAATAAAAATTTTAAATTGGCTCGCATTTTCGGGTTATTACACTAGCTTCCCTACTGAGCCAAAGCAGACTACATTCCTTAGCGGTGATACTTTAATGAAGACCGTATCTCCTACTTCAAATTCCAAGTCGGTCTTACCAACATAAGATTTCTGCCTATCTTGAGCATCCTTTATCCTTCGGCGGATAACATCAATCTTCTCAGGGGCTTCTCGAATCATTTTCGTTCCAAGTATAAGCCTATCTGTAGACTTCCACGAACAAACAAGGTCGTCCACAAAGTGCTTCGAAGGGTGACATGCCTATGCTTGCTTGATGACTATTGTTGTAGGTGAATTCCACCAAAGTAAGATGCTCTTCCCAAGTTCCTCCAAAGTCTAGGCTACACAGTCTGAGAAGATCCTCAAGAACTCTCACTACACCAGAAAGACCTTTAGCAGCGTTTGAAAAACGCTACTGAAGCCCTTTGGTAGCATTTTAAAAAACGCTACTACAGGTCCCACAACTAAAAGTCTTGTTTTTTTGGTAACATTTTGATAAACCCTAATAAATTTTTTATACGGTCGCGTTTTCCAAACGCTACTGAAGATTTGTTCATGGATAATTTTTTGCTTTTATGTAGCGTTTATTTTGTGCAAGTAAAAACTTTTTTTCACATTTATTTTATGCCACTAAAAATTCGAATGGTGCGTTACATTTGTTTCTGTAACGATTCTTAAACGCTAGTAAAATGTGTTGATTGTTTTATAACATATTTTAAATGTTACTACATACTATTTATGACATAATTTCCAACAACCAATTATATAATAATCATAATTAAATCAACAAAAATTGTATAAAAGTCTGATTTAAATACACACATCAATCATATAATCATCATACTTAAATAACTAAAAACACATTAGTCACATAAGTATTTTCCGTAACCATTTAGATTTGACAAAATCAATAAATTCACATATCACAACATTCAGAGATAAATTTACACAACAAGTACTAATAAATATCATAATACATATAACAATTAAAGTCATGTTCATTGTTATTGATGGTCTTCTCTCCAGAAAAGCTAATCACCTGTAGACAAGGTTGATAATCAACAATAAGAATTTGCTATGAATTATCGAGTAATATTAAAATAATAGTTTATGTCAAAGGAAACGATAAAGATGCATGTCTTTTTGTTGGAGGTTGCATGCTACATAAAGATTTCAGCCATAACATATTACTGTTATTGTGATATTTGGTGATTAGTTGCACTCCAAACTCATGTAGTTTAGGTTTTTAAACTGTTAAGCATAATTTCCAGGATACCTATTGCGAAAAATAAAATGCATATGAAGAGCGACATAAACTACAAACTTGGCACATTGCTCAACTGCATTTCATCAAAAAAAAAAAAAAAGATTTGCAAAATGCTTTTACTACATACTTAAATTTTGTTTTATTCTATACACCAATGTTATTTGCATTATTATATATTCTATGAATGCTAGTTACCTCAGAAGTGATGAACTTTCCAATAAGCAGGCAAATAGTGGGCGAAGTACAGTAAGAAAGAACATGCATAGATGTCAACGGATAATCCACTGAATTGATATATGATAGTCTTTCTAGCAATTTCGGTCCACCACCATAACCATACAAAAGACGGTAATATCATGACAACAAAATTTCCATAGAATGAAAAGCCCATCGAAGGACTTGATGTAGACGATCTGAAAGATTGAGAGGAGAAGATCCTCTAAAAGCAGGCCTTGAAGGAATACAGTATATTGATCTCCATCTATGGCAATGCATTTTTAAGACAGTTAAGATCTCTTCAGTAACTGAACCGTAGATCCATCCAACCTTCAGTTATCCAAAAAAATGGTTGAAAATATTTTATGCATTCATGCAGTATATTCATATTCACTTTTAACACCACTACCAATAACAACAAAAAATCAATATTTTCACCAACCTCTTTCCCCTAATCAGTTTTGTCTTTATAGCCCAACCAATTACATGGATAGTTTCTTTTAGTAGACATGCTGGCATAGCACTCTTTGATATTCCACCATCTTCTAGAAGGGTAGACGCAAAAAAAAAGTAGACTGCCCAAATTTCTTTTCCAGTTTTTTGTCGGACACAAATGGAATCTTGCTCTCTGCAACATGGTCGATTAATTATTTAGGCCAGTCAAACAAAACAAAGATTACGAAAAAAATTGTTGAATCTGTTGAGTACTAACCTTCAATTCCCTCTAAAGATATGGCATGTGTTTCATCATTGCATCTACCAAAATAATTATTTTTATTTCCTTGCATGCTCTTTGTGTTACTTTTTCTTCGTTTTTGAACAGCAACAACCACAGGATACCCACTTGGAAAAAAATTGCAAGTTCTTATTGGGCTCTTTTTGACTTTAGGAGCATCAAATCCGTAAAAAGCTTGCCTTCTGAACACACGTCCTGTACCCACCTAATTGGTCCTTGGATTATGTCCAAACCTTTCATGTTAATCTGTACAACATAAAATGTTTTTGGAAGTTGAGAACATAAACATTAAAAGGAATGAGATAATGAAATCTTTATTTTATCAAGCTTACATCAAAAAACACAATGTTTCGATTTGCATATCCATCATGTCTATCAATACCATTAAAGCTCCGAGGGAATTGGACACAACAGATTTTTTTTACAATATTACCACACAGAAAGTTAAATCGTTAAGAGTGAAAACATGGTATAGTAATTGGTTTAAGATTATAAGTTCCAACACATAACAAAAGCAACTGCCAAAAAGTCAAAGATGATTTCATGCATTAAAAGACATGGAATTTTAGAACATCGCTGGATTGCACCTAAACTGAAATATGTGCTTCACTCTATTTTACAGTAAGATCTTGACAGAATGATTCATTAAGACATAGATAAATATAATGATACATAGAGTTTATCGGAATTAGAAAAACAACAGCTATGTTCACATTATATAGGCCAACATAAAATGCTCAACAAAATCTAATTCTGTGAATGCAATGCTTTCCAGAAACAATTTCCGTTGAAAATGTCGCAGATTTAAAATAATAATTAGTAACTACTTAATAAAAGCTTGACATAAACAATTGGTCTAATGAGCAGAATCCATATCATACACAAATGATTTAGATGCTACACTTGCCTACTTAAGCAAAGGCATGTTCATTTGAATTGAAGAAATAAATATATAGAGAGCGATTTATTGCTTCTGCATTTATCAATCCATGTCAAGGCCACATCTTGTTAGGTAACCTTTTTCACACTTCTTACGGTTAACAACTTAACATGTCACCACTTCCTTATTGTATGATTGTGTAGTCAATAAAGTGCATTCGTTAACAGTTAATCCAGAATATATCAACTGCAGGAAATAACTTTTATATCCATGCCCTTTTTTGCGAGATAGCTGATAAATCCCAGTTCCAGCCATAGCCACGTTAACTCTTAATAGATTCCAGTTTTTATGGAGGAAGAAACATATAAAAGGCACAATGAATTGAATTTTCCATCTTCTACAACATGTTTCTGTTAAGAAAGATGAATCAATTGGTTGCTCAGTGACAGGTTTGGATAATCACTGCTATCTGGTAATATCCAAACATTCAAAATATTAAACATGTGAGCATTAGAGCTCTGGCATCTTCTAAATAAAGTAGAGAATTCCATGAGTGAGTCTGTTTTCTTCTTATATAGTCAATTAAAATACAAACATGTAGATAATATATAGCAACTACATAATCAATATATGACTTCATCTTCCGATGAGAAACAACACAGTGTACAATCATGTTACTTGCATTTTTCTTTTTATTTATTTATTTCGTTTTACAAAATAACAACAGAAGAAGGGATTAAGCCATTGTCCAACAAAACTATTATTATGTACAATTAAGCCTACTCATTTCAAAAATCTATTTCAAATCACTCCACAATGAGCCAAAAACATATCAAGAATAACAGTGAACCAGGCAACTTCCACTGAACCAGTTAACTTTAACTAAACAATAACACTATTACAATATTACCCAGTCCTCCTAAATCTTTTTCACCCAGTTGTCTATGAATTCAATGATCTTATCAATAAGCTTAGCGTATTACCTCTATACTTACGTGTAAAACTATTTAAAAATTGATTTGCTGAGAGTTCATAATAAATTTCATACCATTCACTGAATACACATATTCATTTAAATACAAGTACAAAACTCTTATAAGTTTCATAACTCATCATATTGTCAAACATAAGCTTGAAAAAATATAAAGTTCATTAATGATGACATTCACGCACGGAAATGCTAACAAATTTACTACTTTAGTTCTTTAATCTAGCTTTTAAATCACTAAATGCACTGCCAGCGCTAATGGTTATTTGCTTTTGATTTTTATGAAGTTATTTCTTTTGTTTTTTAAGTTATCCTTAAGGATTATTATGCATTCATATATAATAACTTCTGATTTCCTGAGTTTCATGAACCTTGAAAGAGTAGCGTAGGATTTTTGACTTCACTATGTTGCAAACTCATACACTGTTATGCATTTAAATTTAAATTTTCAATCTTTCATGTACGTTGATTTAGTTAGAACTGATATAGTAATAATTCGTTATTGGTTACTGTATGGTGTTTCTTTTCCAAGTTGAACTGCAAAAAAAGTACTAATTTATAACATACTCCAACAAAAAAGGGACTATTTTCCGATTCGTGCACATCAACCTTTTCTCCTACTATCTTATGGATGCATATGAATTAAGAAATGCGACCACCACAAACTTAGTGGATCATAAAAGAAATATATATTGTTTTTATAAAATATACCTATTTACATTTTTACAACCAGCTGTCATCCAGTGGTGTAACACCCCACGTCCATTAATGCCACTCACAAAGGGAATGCATTAACTTCCATGGAGCATTTTAAGTGAATATAGAATAGAAAATCACAACAAGACAGATATTAAGTAGTACTTGAAAATTCAAAACTTTATTTATTGCAGCAGAAGGTAAATATGTTTGGTTACATCATCAAAACCATAAACCAAAGTCAAGTACATCATATCCATCTTGATAAAACAAAGTACATAATCTGAAAGACATAATCCCCAACATTGAAATAGCCATAATTAAAGAGAAGCTGAACTTTACTTCAGCAGTCCAAGAAATCTTCTAAAAGCAGTCCAAAATCAAGCTCCACTGGTGCTAGTTCCAACCTGAGCACCTGAGGGGAAGGGAGAAAAGAGGAGGAAACAAAGGAGGGTCAGACATAAAGTCTGGCGAGTGCGATAACTTTAACAATATAATTAACAAAGTAACTAGGCTAAGGCATAAGTTGGAAAATAAGGAAATGATCATGAACCATTGAGTATGGCAGAGTAAACAAGGAAACAAGATGAACAACGATGTCGTTTAAGCGCACCTAAACCTCTATAGGATGATTACTAAACTACACCAACACTATTGGATAATTTCTAAACTTCACCACCACTATAAGGTAATTGCTATACTGCACCACCACTATAAGGTAATTGCTATACTACACCACCACTAGTCACACTAAGGTTGATCCCGCCTACAGACTTAATAATGATTTTGGTAGTTTCGTGCACCCCTAGCTGCCTTCATTGGTGCCGCCTGCCCCTATCTCCACTTGGTGTACCCACTACCCCCAAGCGATCGGCTCCCTAACTCGTAGATACCTGTGCTGGCCCCACAGTGGGGTGTATCACTCCCCAAAGTGGCAACCCGATACAACCAACAATGCACGACTTATACATACACGATGCAACAACGTCTTACCTACCAGCCCGGGTCCACACACGCATATGAACCCGTTGGACTTGCGTTGCCACCGCTAACCCGGTTTGGCCTCTTACAGTCAAGCCCAGTATGTGTGTCCCGTCCTCGACTTGGGTCGAGCCCACAAAGATACGTATGGGTTACTGGTTGAAACGGGCCCCCATCACTTGACACAAGCTATCCACCTAAGTTTGGTCCCCTCTAGTACATCCCACTTAACCCACTTCTTATTCATGTTTTAATTATATGTTTCAATTTTGGTTAAGTGTTTCTAATCGTATTTCCAAGTACCACCCAAGGCACCCACTAGATTCCACATGCGACCCAAGGCACCCACTTAACCCCCTCATGTCCCAATACATGATTATCTGGTTAAGTGTTTCTTAATTCATTAAGACCGTAACCTCATAAAGACCTCTCACATTAGACTGGCATTTGTGGCAGCTGGATTTGCCGGGCGGGTCCGGGCAGTCTTACACCACAAAAGAGCCTAACCTCTTGTCTTAGACGATTAATTACTCCTAATTAATCATTCCCCAATTTGAATTACTTTCCCTATTCAAATTATCAATCAATTCCAAATTTAACGATGTCCATAATTGACTCAATTATGTCCATCCATTTATGGTATGTAAAATCATACCAATTTTCACCACAATTATATTTTATGCCTTTTAAGGCATTTATGCCAATTAAATCTTTTTAATATTATCCCCTTTTTACCCCGCGTTGTACGTTTGTTCGTTTAACGTAAAATATACATTAGACTCGAATAGTCTAACTCATGAAATAAAAGAAAACATCACAATATATACACATAATTAAAACATAGATCTAACATAGGGGTGAACTTGATGAGATAATGGCCACAAACTTGCATAAACAATCATATGTCATGGATCCAAATCTAAAGGTGTGAACTTGATGAGATAATGGCCACAAACTTGGGTAAACAATCATATGTCATGGATCCAAATCTAAAGGGGGTAAACTTGCATAGGTAATAACATAACATGATTCATATCCAACTCATAAACTCACATATGTGATTTATACATCGCAACAATGGTGTAAACTAGTATCTAACATGTAAAGTATCATGTAGAATTTAGCAAATAACTCACACATGTTGTAGCCTACTTTCATCTAAATTTTCACATAAACTAGGTGCCATAGCCATGTAAGGTCACATATAATTCTACCCAAACTTGTATATGGTTCATGTTTGAATCAACATCTAAACTTTCCTACATATGATTTATCATATGAATCAACTAACATATGAAACATGATGATTTGATTGTATATAAAATTACAACATTGGTGATAGCAACATAACTTTATATCATAAATGATAGCATCACAACATAACATCATAGAGATTTCAATCATAATCCTACAACATAATTACAACATGAAATCAATACTTCATATCATATCCATACAATCCGCATTATAACTTAATCAAATTAAATTACTAATTATCTTGTTAAAACTATCGAACTCACAACTCAAAAGCAGTCTTGAGTTCTGAATTCTGATTTCTGGAGTTGAATTAGCTCTCCTTTGATGAAGATTTGTTCTTAGGGTTAGTAGTTCTGATTTGGTTCGTTGTTCTTCCTCTTTAATTTGGTGGCGGCTGCTCTAGGGTTCAAGACAACAGCATGACGACCATAGTTTTAGTTTTAATTCTGAATTAGGGTTTGAGTCTATGTGTCTTTTTATAGAGTTATGAATTAATTTAAGCCGTTGGATGATCTTAGGGTGAATCGAAACCATTCAATCATGATAGGGTGACAAGTTAGCCCTAATGACTCAGCAAGGAGTCAGAAAGGACTCAACAACACGGGTCAGCCTGAACCAAAAAGCTGTGAAGGATAGCTGCCTCGGCCTGGGCGCATTTGGCAGGTGCACCAGTGTTAATTTGTACTGGCGCACTTCCCAAGTGCGCCAGTGAATTTCTTTTCTTCGTTTTCCACCAATCTTCATTCGTCCATAACTCCTTCATCCGGTACCCGTTTCCCGCAAATTCGGACTCTATTTCAACCAGAATTCCGAGATGAACACAATGGCGCAACCCAATCCCCATAATTCTCATGTCTGAGATTAATTATTCTTTATTTTAGTTAATTCGATTATTCAAAAATATGGGGTGTTACATTCTCCCCTCCTTAAAGGATTTCGCCCTCGAAATCTCCAAGTTAAGGAGAATGCATATCCTACCATCCAAACAACCATCTACTCAACCATCATACACGGGAATCCGTTGTCCTTATAAAATTTCTAATGTTGTATGAACATATGCAAGAAGTGTGTGTATATGTTCCTTATCTAATGCAAAATCAGGCGGTCTACTAATTCAGTTGACCTCCTTAATGCAAACCATGATAGTGCCATGCGTCCATTATGTATGCGAAAGAACCCTATCGATACATATTATTTCTACATGTGTGCACAACCATTCACCAAAATGCAACATCCATATGATGGTACAACCATTATACATCCATTACTTAAATATGTACACACATTTATATGCAATATGCAATATGAAGTGACTGAGCCAATCTAGTGCCTAAAGTGTGTGTATATGCATCCACGAGCAACCACGAGCAAACACTTGCATCCACGTGCATCCATCATACATAACATGTCTCAAACACATGTTTCAACCATATGACTACCCTATCTAAAGGTCAAAGACACTAGCTAGAGGACACATTAAAAATAAGATAAGCACAAGATAAGCGATAAAGGAGAAATTTAAAAGACATACCCTCGAAAAGAAAAGGGTATAACGAACGCATCTTCGCTTCCATCTCCCAAGTAGCGTTGCTCTCATCATCTCCCCATTGCACTTTGACTAGCTTGACCTCTCGATTCCTCAACTTCTTAACCTCCGACCCAAGAATGCACATAGGAGCTCATCGAATCGTCGCATCACGCTCGATCTCCACCTCTCTAAGCAAGCTTGGCTCTACCACTTCCGTGGTCTCATGCAAGCACTTCCTCAAATGTGATGCATGGAATACGTCGTGTACACCACTAAGTCTCTCGGGCAACTCCACTCTATACGCCATCTGCCCAATCCTCTCCTTAATAGGAAACGGCTCTACGAACCTTGGTGCTAACATTCCAGTGGACCCAAAGCGAACGATGTTCCGTAATGGAGACACCTTGACAAAGACCATGTCCCCAACATCAAACTCAAGATCTGACCTCCTCTTGTCTGCATAAGATTTTTGCCTATCTTGCGCTGTCTTCATCCTTCTTCGAATCAAATCGATCATTTCCTAAGTCTCTCTAATCTTATCGGGTCCAAGCAAGATATTGTTTGTAGACTCCCACCAACATGTAGGAGAATGACACGGCCGTCCATAAAGAGCCTCGAATGGTGCCATGCCAATGCTAGACTGAAAGCTATTATTATATGTGAACTCCACCAATGGAAGATGTTCCTCCCATGTACCTCCGAAGTCTAAGACACATAACCTCAATAGGTCCTCTGGAATACGATTTACCCTCTCGGTCTGGCCGTCCGTCTGAGGATGATATGCGGTGCTCAAACATAACTGAGTCCCTACCACATCTTGTAAGCTTTTCCAAAATTCGCTAGTGAAAATAGGATCGCGGTCGCTCACTATGCTAGAAGGAACACCGTGTAAACGAACTATCTCTCGAATGTATACGGAGGCTAAACATGGAGCAGTCCTCTTACTCTTTACGGGAATGAAATGGACGCTCTTAGTAAGTCGGTCTACCACGACCCAAATCCCCGTATTACCCTTCCTCGATCTTGGTAATCCGTCAAAAAATTCCATCGAAACACTTTCCCACTTCCATTGTGGGACCTCCAATGGGTGTAGCAATCCACCGGGCTTCTTGTGCTCTGCTTTTACTTGTTGGCACACCAAGCATCTAGCGACATACTCGGCCACATCCTTCTTCATGCCGGCCCAAATGTAAACTCGTCTCATGTCCGCATACATCTTGTCCCCGCCGGGATGGATGGTCATCTTCGAACGATGTGCATCATCAAGAACGGTCTTCCTTAGGTCATCGTCTTTTGGTACACAAAGTCTACCGTGCCTACGTAACCAACCCTTATCATCTAGGGTATACCTATGGAGATGGCTCGATGACTCCCCTCTTTTGAGCTCCTCCACTAACTCAACCAACTGTGGGTCTTCTCGCGGTGCCTCGCCAATTCGTCCCAAAAGCGTAGGTCTAACCTCTAAGGATGCTAGCAAACCGGGTACAAAGTCAACGGAAGGTGTAAAATCAAACGTAGAGATGAACTCTAAACTTCGCCGCTCAACAAACAACGGGCTCAAGGACAACCTTTTTCTACTTAAGGCGTCTGCCACCACGTTACCCTTGCCAGGGGATATGCTATCTCGAAGTCGTAGGATGCTAAGAATTCCATCCACCTTTGCTGCATTAAGTTCAAGTCCTTCTGAGAGAATAAGTATTTTAGCGATTTGTGGTCAGCGAATAATTCGAATTTTTCGCCAAGAAGATAATGACGCCAAGACTTAAGTGCGAAGACAATAGCGGCTAACTCAAGGTCATGCGTAGGGTAATTTCTTTCATGCACTCTCAATTGCCTTCCACTATAGGCTATTACCCTTCCCTCTTGCATTAAGACCGCGCCTAGTCCTGTCCCACAAGCATCGGTATAAAAGGTAAATGGCTTACTCCCATCTGGCAATACTAAGACTGGGGTTGTGGTCAAGGCTCCCTTTAAACGTTGGAACGCATCATCACAATCTACGTCCCACGTAAAAACTAGATTCTTCTTCGTCAAGCGTGTTAATGGGGCTGATATTTTTGCGAAGTCTTTGATGAACTTCCTATAGTAGCCAGCTAACCCTAAGAAACTCCTCACCTCGGTAGTATTTTTAGGAACCTTCCAATCTTGGATGGCCACTACCTTCGCGGGATCCACAGCTATCCCTTCTTTGGAAACCACGTGCCCTAAGAATCACACTTCCTTCCTCCAAAAGTGACATTTAGAAAATTTATATTTAAGGCTATGCGCTTGAAGAGTCTCCAACACTTCCCTAAGACGTAGGGCATGCTCTTCTTCGCTTTTAGAAAAGATCAAGATGTCGTCCACAAAGACTACCACGAATCTATTAAGGTACTCCCTAAACACCCTACTCATCAAATCAACAAAGTATGCGGGGGCGTTTGTCAAACCGAAGGGCATCACAAGCCACTCGAAGAAACCGTCTGGAGTCCTAAAGGAGGACTTGTCTATGCTACCCTCAGCCACTCTCAACTGATGGAAACCCGTGGCTAAGTCCAACTGCGAAAACGCTGAGGCGCCAACTAACTGATCGAAAAGATTGTCAATCCTCGGCAGTGGGTGTCTATTCTTCTTAGTAAGCTTATTAAGTTCTCTATAGTCCACACAAAGTCTACCCATCTGCCTTCGTGGCAAATACTACTGGAGCACCCCACTCCGATATACTACGTCTGATGAACCCCTTCTCAAGCAATTCCTTCACTTGCTTACTGAGTTCCCTTCTCTCTCTTGGAGCCATGTGGCGCACTGGCAATGCAACCGGCTTTGCATTATCTACTAGATATATTCAAAAGTCTATCTCACGTTTTGGGGGTAAACCCCTCACCTCATCGAAGACATCAGCATATTCACGGACTATGGGAACAGAATGTAAATCATCATCGGATGCGTCAAGGGATTCTAGGTAGATAAGCATTACTGGACCTCTAGGGTCGCAAGAAATATCAAGGGTCTTTCCAGAACGAGTCAACAATCTAACTACCCTTCTTTCACAATCTAGCATGGCCCCATATCTAGTTAGCCAATCCATACCTAGAATTAAACCGTAGCCCATGAAGCCCAGAACAAAAGCGTTGCACTCAAACTCAACGCCCAAGATAAACACTCTCAAATCCCGACAAATCATAGAAAGATGACCCGAACCACCGATAGGATTTGAGACTACTAAGGGATCATTAGCTAGACTAGTATCAAGGTGCAGTGTTTTAACTAATGATATAGAAATAAACGAATGTGATGCGCCAGAATCCAATAAAGTACGGACATGATGATCAAACATAAAAACTAAACTTTCGACGGAAATTGCTCTACCTCGTTCTTGCAGCGGTGGGACCACGAGAGCCTGAACTTGTCCCCTTGCCTGCCCTGGTGCCATAAGAGCCTGTACCTGTCCTCCCACGGTAGACCCTGCCCTCTGCCCTTTCTTTGGGCAGTCCTTAATAAGATGTCCTACCTTCCCACAGTGGAAACAACCGGTCTTCTTCTTCTTCCTACAATCTTTGCTTAGATGGCCGGGTGTCCCACAGTTAATGCATCTCTTCTTCCCCTTAGCATTGTTTCCTTTGCCACCTTTCTTGTTCTGTTGTTGCTGTTGCGACTTCTTTTGATCCCCTTTCTTCTCGGGTGCCTTATTAGCATTGGTGGCCTTCTCCTCTTCATGCATGAGCACCATGCCAACTAGTCTCTCGAAGGTAGCCCTCATGGGAATGTGGGTCATAGCTAACCCATTAAGCGGCTCGTTTAAACCCTTAACAAATCTTAGATCCTTCTTTTCTGGAGTGTTCACCAAGTCCAAGCCAAACCTTGCCAATTGGTTGAATTTGATGACGTACTCTTTCACTGATAGATTCCCTTGCTTCAGCGCCAAAAACCTTTCCAAATTCCATGTATAGATTCTCCTCAGCCCGCGAGAGAAACTTCGCCTCAAACCTCTGCCTAAAATCTGGCCATGAATCGACTGGACGTCCCCGTTAGTGACCACCCACCAAAACGAGGCCTCATCCTTCATTAGCCAGGCAGCCAACTGGACCTTTCTTTCATCATCCACTTCAAAGATTCTAAACAATTCTTCCACCTCCTTTATCCAGTTACGAGCTTCAACAAATGTCTGTCCCGTGAAAAGGTTTTCCACCCATTGCTCTAATGTCCTTACATTTCTTAGCAAAAGTATTGACGCGAGGAGGGGGGAGGAGGAGTATTTGCTGGACCTGCGGTGGCGGCCCTAGCCTCATGATATTGACGAAACCAACCGGGTACATGAACACCCTCTGGTATCTCAGATGCTTCAGACATGCTGAAACGAAAAAGGAAAGATTCAACACAAAAGAACCGAAGGAAAGATATATGGCCCTTGGGGTTATGCTTTCTAAAATATACTTTTCTCTTGAAAATACTTTCCTTAAAACCTACTTTTGAAAGTACTTCTTTATAAAAAGTGTTTTGAAAAACAGTTTTTCAAAATTCATATCTGTTCTGATAACCTTCAGCTATGATACCACGTGTAACATCCCACGTCCATTAATGTCACTCACAAAGGGAATGCATTGACTTCCATGGAGCATTTTAAGTGAATATAGAACAGAAAATCACAACAAGACAGATATTAAGCAGTACATGAAAATTCAAAACTTTATTTATTGCAGCAGAAGGTAAATATGTTTGGTTACATCATCAAAACCATAAACCAAAGTCAAGTACATCATATCCATCTTGATAAAACAAAGTACATAATCTGAAAGACATAATCCCCAACATTAAAATAGCCATAATTAAAGAGAAGCTGAACTTTACTTTAGCAGTCCAAGAAATTTTCTAAAAGCAGTCCAAAATCAAGCTCCACTGGTGCTAGTTCCAACCTGAGCACTTGGGGGGGGGGGGGGGGAGGGAGAAAAGAGGAGGAAACAAAGGAGGGTCAGACATAAAGTCTGGCGAGTGCGATAACTTTAACAATATAATTAACAAAGTAACTAGGCTAAGGCATAAGTTGGAAAATAAGGAAATGATCATGAACCATTGAGTATGGCAGAGTAAACAAGGAAACAAGATGAACAACAATGTCGTTTAAGCGCACCTAAACCACTATAGGATGATTACTAAACTACACCAACACTATGGGATAATTTCTAAACTTCACCACCACTACAAGGTAATTGCTATATTGCACCACCACTATAAGGTAATTGCTATACTACACCACCACTAGTCACACTAAGGTTGATCCCTCCTACAGACTTAATAATGATTTTGGTAGTTTCGTGCACCCCTAGTTGCCTTCATAGGTGCCGCCTGCCCCTATCTCCACTAGGTATACCCATACCCCCAAGCGATCGGCTCCCTAACTCGTAGATACCCATGCTGGCCCCACAGTGGGGTGTATCACTCCCCAAAGTGGCAACTCGATACAACCAACAATGCACGGCTTATACCTACACGATGCAACAACGTCTTACCTACCAGCCCGGGTCCACACACGCATATGAACCCGTTGGACTTGCATTGCCACCGCTAACCCGGTTTGGCCTCTTACAGTCAAGCCTAGTATGCGTGTCCCGTCCTCGACTTGGGTCGAGCCCACAAAGATACGTATGGGTTACTGGTTGAATCGGGCCCCCATTACTTGACACAAGCTATCCACCTAAGCTTGGTCCCCTCTAGTACATCCCACTTAACCCACTTCTTATTCATGTTTTAATTACATGTTACAATTTTGGTTAAGTGTTTCTAATCGTATTTCCAAATGCCACCCAAGGCACCCACTAGATTCCACATGCCACCCAAGGCACCCACTTAACCCCCTCATGTCCCACTACATGCTTATCTGGTTAAGTGTTCCTTAATTCATTAAGACCGTAACCTCATAAAGACCTATCACATTAGACTGGCATTTGTGGTAGCTGGATTTGCCGGGCGGTTCCGGGCAGTCTTACACCACAAAAGTGCCTAACCTCGTGTCTTTACAATTGTTACGTATTTAGTTTATGCCTAAGACCTCTCACATTAGACTGGCATTTGTGGCAGCTGGATTTGCCGGGCGGGTCCGGGCAGTTTACACCACAAAAGAGCCTAACCTCGTGTCTTAGACGATTAATTGCTCCTAATTAATCATTCCCCAATTTGAATTACTTTCCCTATTCAAATTATCAATCAATTCCAAATTTAATGATGTCCATAATTGACTCAATCATGTCCATCCATTTATGGTATGTAAAATCATACCAATTTTCACCACAATTATATTTTATGCCTTTTAAGGCATTTATGCCAATTAAATCTTTTTAATATTATCCCCTTTTTACCCCGCGTTGTACGTTTGTTCGTTTAACGTAAAATATACGTTAGACTCGAATAGTCTAACTCATGAAATAAAAGAAAACATCACAATATATACACATAATTAAAACATAGATCTAACATAGGGGTGAACTTGATGAGATAATGGCCACAAACTTGCATAAACAATCATATGTCATGGATCCAAATCTAAAGGTGTGAACTTGATGAGATAATGGCCACAAACTTGCACAAACAATCATATGTCATGGATCCAAATCTAAAGGGGGTAAACTTGCATAGGTAATAACATAACATGATTCATATCCAACACATAAACTCACATATGTGATTTATACATCGCAATAATGGTGTAAACTAGTATCTAACATGTAAAGTATCATGTAGAATTTAGCATATAACTCACACATGTCGTAGCCTACTTTCAACTAAATTTCAGATAAACTAGGTGCCACAGCCATGTAAGGTCACATATAATTCTACCCAAACTTGTATATGGTTCATGTTTGAATCAACATCTAAACTTTCCTACATATGATTTATCATATGAATCAACTAACATATGAAACATGATGATTTGATTGTATATAAAATTACAACATTGGTGATAGCAACATAACTTTACATCATAAATGATAGCATCACAACATAACATCATAGAGATTTCAATGACAATCCTACAACATAATAGCAACACGAAATCAATACTTCATATCACATCCATACAATCCGCATTATAACTTAATCTAATTAAATTAATAATTATCTTGTTAAAACTATCGAACTCACAACTCAAAAGCAGTCTTGAGTTCTGAATTCTGATTTCTGGAGTTGAATTAGCTCTCCTTTGATGAAGATTCGCTGTTAGGGTTGAGTAGTTCTGATTTGGTTCGATGTTCTTCCTCTTTAATTTGGTGGCGGCTGCTCTAGGGTTCAAGACAACAGCATGACAGCCATAGTTTTAGTTTTAATTCTGATTTAGGGTTTGAGTCTATGGGTCTTTTTATAGAGTTATGAATTAATTTAAACGGTCGGATGATCTTAGGGTGAATCAAAACCATTCAATCATGATAGGGTGACAAGTCAGCCCTAATGACTCAGCAAGGAGTCAGAAAGGACTCAACAACACGGGTCAGCTTGAACCAAAAAGCTGTGCAGGCTAGCTGCCTCGGCCTTGGTGCACTTGGCAGGTGCGCCTGTGTTAATTTGTACTGGCGCACTTCCCAAGTGCGCCAGTGCATTTTTTTCTTCTTTTGCCACCAATCTTCGTTCGTCCATAACTCCTTCATCCGGTACCCGTTTCCCGCAAACTCGGACTCTATTTCAACCAGAATTCCGAGACGAACACAATGGCGCAACCCAATCCCCATAATTCTCATGTCTGAGATTAGTTATTCTTTATTTTAGTTAATTCGATTATTCAAAAATCCAGGGGGTTACATTCTCCCCTCCTTAAAGGATTTCGCCCTCGAAATCTCCAATTTAAGGAGAATGCATATCCTACCATGCAAACAACCATCTACTCAACCATCAAACACGGGCATCCATTGTCCTTATAAAATTTCTAATATTGTATGAACATATGCAAGAAGTGTGTGTATATGTTCCTTATCTAATGCAAAATCAGGCGGTTTACTGATTCAGTTGACCTCCTTAATGCAAACCATGATAGTGCCATGCGTCCATTATGTATGCGAAAGAACCCTATCGATACATATTATTTCTACATGTGTGCACAACCATTCACCAAAATGCAACATACATATGATGGTACAACCATTATACATCCATTACTTAAATATGTACACACATTTATATGCAATATGCAATATGAAGTGACTGAACCGATCTAGTGCCTAAAGTGTGTGTATATGCATCCACGAGCAACCACGAGCAAAAACTTGCATCCACGTGCATCCATCATACATAACATGTCTCAAACACATGTTTCAACCATAGGACTACCCTATCTAAAGGTCAAAGACACTAGAGAGAGGACACATTAAAGATAAGATAAGTGCAAGATAAGCGATAAAGGAGAAATTTAAAAGACATACCCTCGAAAAGAAAAGGGTATAATGAACGCATCTTCGCTTCCGTCTCCCAAGTAGCGTTGCTCTCATCATCTCCCCATTACACTTTGACTAGCTTGACCTCTCGATTCCTCAACTTGTTAACCTCCGACCCAAGAATGCACGTAGGAGCTCGTCGAATCGTCGCATCACGCTCGATCTCCACCTCTCTAAGCAAGCTTGGCTCTACCACTTCCGTGGTCTCATGCAAGCACTTCCTCAAATGTGATACATGGAATACGTCGTGTACACCACTAAGTCTCTCGGGCAACTCCACTCTATACGCCATCTACCCAATCCTCTCCTTAATAGGAAACGGCTCTACGAACCTTGGTGCTAACTTTCCAACGGACCCAAAGCGAACGACGTTCCTTAATGGAGACACCTTGACAAAGACCATGTCCCCAACATCAAACTCAAGATCTGACCTCCTCTTGTCTGCATAAGATTTTTGCTTATCTTACGCCGTCTTCATCCTTCTTCGAATCAAATCGATCTTTTCCGAAGTCTCTCTAATCATATCGGGCCCAAGCAAGATCTTGTCTATAGACTCCCACCAACATATAGGCGAACGACACGGCCGTCCATAAAGAGCCTCGAACGGTGCTATGCCAATGCTAGACTGAAAGCTGTTATTATATGCGAACTTCACCAATGGAAGATGTTCCTCCCATGTACCTCCGAAGTCTAAGACACATAACCTCAATAGATCCCCTGGAATACGATTCACCCTCTCGGTCTGGCCATCCGTCTGAGGATGATATGCGGTGCTCAAACATAACTGAGTCCCTACCACCTCTTGTAAGCTTTTCCAAAATTCGCTAGTGAAAATAGGGTCGCGGTCGCTCACTATGCTAGAAGGAACACCGTGTAAACGAACTATCTCTCGAATGTATACGGAGGCTAACCATGGAGCAGTCCTCTTACTCTTTACGGGAATGAAATGGACGCTCTTATTAAGTCAGTCTACCACGACCCAAATCCCCGTATTACCCTTCCTCGATCTTGGTAATCCGTCAACAAAGTCCATCGAAACGCTTTCCCACTTCCATTGTGGGACCTCCAATGGGTGTAGCAATCCACCGGGCTTCTTTTGCTCTGCTTATACTTGTTGGCACACCAAGCATCTAGCGACATACTCTGCCACATCCTTCTTAATGCCGGCCCAAAAGTAAATTCGTCTCATGTCCATATACATCTTGTCCCCGCCAGGATGGATGGTCATCTACGAACGATGTGCATCATCAAGAATGGTCTTCCTTAGGTCATCGTCTTTTGGTACACAAAGTCTATCGTCCCTACGTAACCAACCCTTATCATCTAGGCTATACCTATGGAGATGGCTCGATGACTCCCCTCTTTTGAGCTCCTCCACTAACTCAACCAACTGTGGGTCTTCTCGTCGTGCCTCGCCAAACCTTCCCAAAAGCGTAGGTCTTACCTCTAAGGATGCTAGCAAACCGGGTACAAAGTCAACGGAAGGTGTAAAATCAAACGTAGAGATGAAGTCTAAACTTCGCCGCTCAACAAACAACGCACTCAAGGACAACCTTTTTCTACTTAAGGCGTCTGCCACCACGTTACCCTTGCCAGGGGATATGCTATCTCGAAGTCGTAGGATGCTAAGAATTCCATCCACCTTTGCTGCCTTAAGTTCAAGTCCTTCTGAGAGAATAAGTATTTTAGCGATTTGTGGTCAGTGAATAATTCGAATTTTTCGCCAAGAAGATAATGACGCCAAGACTTAAGTGCGAAGACAATAGCGGCTAACTCAAGGTCATGCGTAGGGTAATTTCTTTCATGCACTCTCAATTGCCTTCCACTATAGGCTATTACCCTTCCCTCTTGCATTAAGACCGCGCCTAGTCCTGTCCCACAAGCACCGGTATAAACGGTAAATGGCTTACTCCCATCTGGCAACACTAAGACCGGGGCTGTAGTCAAGGCTCTCTTTAAACGTTGGAACGCATTATCACAATCTACGTCCCACGTAAAAACTATATTCTTCTTCGTCAAGCGTGTTAATGAGGCTGATATTTTTGCGAAGTCTTTGATGAACTTCCTATAGTAGCCAGCTAACCCTAAGAAACTCCTCATCTCGGTAGTATTTTTAGGAACCTTCCAGTCTTGGATGGCCACTACCTTCGCGGGATCCACAGCTATCCATTCTTTGGAAACCACATGCCTTAAGAATCGCACTTCCTTCCTCCAAAAGTGACATTTAGAAAACTTAGCTTTAAGGCTATGCGCTCGAAGAGTCTCCAACACTTCCCTAAGATGTAGGGCATGCTCTTCTTCGCTTTTAGAAAAGATCAAGATGTCGTCCACAAAGACTACCACGAATCTATTAAGGTACTCCCTAAACACCCTACTCATCAAATCAACAAAGTATGCGGGGGCGTTTGTCAAACCGAAGGGCATCACAAGCCACTCGAAGAAACCGTCTGGAGTCCTAAAGGCAGACTTGTCTATGCTACCCTCAGCCACTCTCAACTGATGGAAACCCGTGGCTAAGTCCGACTGCGAAAACACTGAGGCGCCAACTAACTGATCGAAAAGATCTTCAATCCTCGGCGGTGGGTGTCTATTCTTCTTAGTAATCTTATTAAGTTCTCTATAGTCCACACAAAGTCTAAGGGACCCATCTGCCTTCTTGGCAAATACTACTGGAGCACCCCACTCCGATATACTACGTTTGATGAACCCCTTCTCATGCAATTCCTTCACTTGCTTACTGAGTTCCCTTCTCTCTTTTGGAGCCATATGGCACACTGGCAATGCAACCGGCTTTGCATTATCTACTAGATATATTCGAAAGTCTATCTCACGTTTTGGGGGTAAACCCCTCACCTCATCGAAGACGTCAGCATATTCACGGACTATGGGAACAGAATGTTAATCATCATCGGATGCGTCAAGGGATTCTAGGTAGCTAAGCATTACTGGACCTCTAGGGTCACAAGAAATATCAAGGGTCTTTCCATAACGAGTCAACAATCTAACTACCCTTCTTTCACAATCTAGGATGGCCCCATATCTAGTTAGCCAATCCATACCTAGAATTAAACCGTAGCCCATGAAGCCAAGAACAAAAGAGTTGCACTCAAACTCAATGCCCAAGATAAACACTCTCAAATCCCGACAAATCATAGAAAGATGAGCCGAACCACCGATAGGATTTGAGACTACTAAGGGATCATTAACTAGACTAGTATCAAGGTGCAATGTTTCAACTAATGATGTAGAAATAAACGAATGTGATGCGCCAAAATCCAATAAAGTACGGACATGATGATCAAATAGAAAAACTAAACTTTCGGCGGAAATTGCTCTACCTCGTTCTTGCAGCAGTGGGACCACGAGAGCCTGAACTTGTCCCCTTGCCTGCCCTGGTGCCATAAGAGCCTGCACATGTCCTCCCGAGGTAGACCCTGCCCTCTGCCCTTTCTTTCGGCAGTCCTTAATAAGATGTCCCACCTTGCCACAGTGGAAACAACCGGTCTTCTTCTTCTTCCTACAATCTTTGCTTAGCTGGCCGGGTGTCCCACAGTTAATGCATCTCTTCTTCCCCTTAGCATTGTTGCCTTTGCCACCTTTCTTGTTCTGTTGTTGCTGTTGCGACTTCTTTTGATCCCCTTTCTTCTCGGGTGCCTTATTAGCATTGGTGCCCTTCTCCTCTTAATGCATGAGCGCCATGTCAACTAGTCTCTCGAAGGTAGCCCTCATGGGAATGTGGGTCATAGCTAACCCATGAAGCGGCTCGTTTAAACCCTTAACAAATCTTAGAGCCTTCTTTTCTGGAGTGTTCACCAAGTCCATGCCAAACCTTGCCAATTGTTTGAATTTGTTGACGTACTCTTTCACCGATAGATTCCCTTGCTTCAGCGCCAAAAACCTTTCCAAATTCCATGTATAGATTCTCCTCAGCCCGCGAGAGAAACTTCACCTCAAACCTCTACCTAAAATCTGGCCATGAATCGACTGGACGTCCCCCATTAGTGACCTCCCACCAAAACGAGGCCTCATCCTTCATTAGCTAGGCAGCCAACTGGACCTTTCTTTCATCATCCACTTCAAAGATTCTAAACAATTCTTCCACCTCCTTTATCCAGTTACGAGCTTCAACAAATGTCTCTGTCCCGTGAAAAGGTTTTCCACCCATTGCTATAAAGTCCTTACATATCTTCGAAAAAGTATCGATGCGAGGAGGAGGGGGAGGAGGAGGAGTATTTGCTGGACCTACGGTGGCGGCCCTAGCCTCAAGATATTGACGAAACCAACCGGGTACATGAACACCCTCTGGTATCTCAGATGCTTCAGACATGCTGAAATGAAAAAGGAAAGATTCAATACAAAAGAACCGAAGGAAAGATATATGGTCTTGGGGTTATGCTTTCTAAAATATACCTTTCTCTTGAAAATACTTTCCTTAAAACCTACTTTTGAAAGTACTTCTTTATAAAAAATTGTTTTGAAAAACAGTTTTTCAAAATTCATATCTGTTCTGGTAACCTTCAGCTCCGATACCACGTGTAACACCCCATGTCCATTAATGTCACTCACAAAGGGAATGCATTAACTTCCATGGAGCATTTTAAGTGAATATAGAACAAAAAATCACAACAAGACAGATATTAAGCAGTACTTGAAAATTCAAAACTTTATTTATTGCAGCAGAAGGTAAATATGTTTGGTTACATCATCAAAACCATAAACCAAAGTCAAGTACATCATATCCATCTTGATAAAACAAAGTACATAATCTGAAAGACATAATCCCCCACATTAAATAACCATAATTAAAGAGAAGCTGAACTTTACTTTAGCAGTCCAAGAAATCTTCTAAAAGCAATCCAAAATCAAGCTCCACTGGTGCTAGTTCCAACCTGAGCACCTGGGGGGAAAGGGAGAAAAGAGGAGGAAACAAAGGAGGGTCAGACATAAAGTCTGGCGAGTGCGATAACTTTAACAATATAATTAACAAAGTAACTAGGCTAAGGCATAAGTTGGAAAATAAGGAAATGATCATGAACCATTGAGTATGGCAGAGTAAACAAGGAAACAAGATGAACAACGATGTCGTTTAAGCGCACCTAAACCCCTATAGGATGATTACTAAACTACACCAACACTATGGGATAATTTCTAAACTTCACCACCACTACAAGGTAATTGCTATATTGCACCACCACTATAAGGTAATTGCTATACTACACCACCACTAGTCACACTAAGGTTGATCCCTCCTACAGACTTAATAATGATTTTGGTAGTTTCGTGCACCCCTAGTTGCCTTCATAGGTGCCGCCTGCCCCTATCTCCACTAGGTATACCCATACCCCCAAGCGATCGGCTCCCTAACTCGTAGATACCCATGCTGGCCCCACAGTGGGGTGTATCACTCCCCAAAGTGGCAACTCGATACAACCAACAATGCACGGCTTATACCTACACGATGCAACAACGTCTTACCTACCAGCCCGGGTCCACACACGCATATGAACCCGTTGGACTTGCATTGCCACCGCTAACCCGGTTTGGCCTCTTACAGTCAAGCCTAGTATGCGTGTCCCGTCCTCGACTTGGGTCGAGCCCACAAAGATACGTATGGGTTACTGGTTGAATCGGGCCCCCATTACTTGACACAAGCTATCCACCTAAGCTTGGTCCCCTCTAGTACATCCCACTTAACCCACTTCTTATTCATGTTTTAATTACATGTTACAATTTTGGTTAAGTGTTTCTAATCGTATTTCCAAATGCCACCCAAGGCACCCACTAGATTCCACATGCCACCCAAGGCACCCACTTAACCCCCTCATGTCCCACTACATGCTTATCTGGTTAAGTGTTCCTTAATTCATTAAGACCGTAACCTCATAAAGACCTCTCACATTAGACTGGCATTTGTGGCAGCTGGATTTGCCGGGCGGTTCCGGGCAGTCTTACACCACAAAAGTGCCTAACCTCGTGTCTTTACAATTGTTACGTATTTAGTTTATGCCTAAGACCTCTCACATTAGACTGGAATTTGTGGCAGTTGGATTTGCCGGGCGGGTCCGGGCAGTTTACACCACAAAAGAGCCTAACCTCGTGTCTTAGACGATTAATTACTCCTAATTAATCATTCCCCAATTTGAATTACTTTCCCTATTCAAATTATCAATCAATTCCAAATTTAACGATGTCCATAATTGACTCAATTATGTCCATCCATTTATGGTATGTAAAATCATACCAATTTTCACCACAATTATATTTTATGCCTTTTAAGGCATTTATGCCAATTAAATCTTTTTAATATTATCCCCTTTTTACCCTGCGTTGTACGTTTGTTCGTCTAACGTAAAATATACGTTAGACTCGAATAGTCTAACTCATGAAATAAAAGAAAACATCACAATATATACACATAATTAAAACATAGATCTAACACAGGGGTGAACTTGATGAGATAATGGCCACAAACTTGCATAAACAATCATATGTCATGGATCCAAATCTAAAGGTGTGAACTTGATGAGATAATGGCCACAAACTTGCATAAACAATCATATGTCATGGATCCAAATCTAAAAGGGGTAAACTTGCATAGGTAATAACATAACATGATTCATATCCAACTCATAAACTCACATATGTGATTTATACATCGCAATAATGGTGTAAACTAGTATCTAACATGTAAAGTATCATGTAGAATTTAGCATATAACTCACACATGTCGTAGCCTACTTTCAACTAAATTTTCACATAAACTAGGTGCCACAACCATGTAAGGTCACATATAATTCTACCCAAACTTGTATATGGTTCATGTTTGAATCAACATCTAAACTTTCCTACATATGATTTATCATATGAATCAACTAACATACGAAACATGATGATTTGATTGTATATAAAATTACAACATTGGTGATAGCAACATAACTTTACATCATAAATGATAGCATCACAACATAACATCATAGAGATTTCAATCACAATCCTACAACATAATTACAACATGAAATCAATACTTCATATCACATCCATACAATCCGCATTATAACTTAATCTAATTAAACTACTAATTATCTTGTTAAAACTATCGAACTCACAACTCAAAAGCAGTCTTGAGTTATGAATTCTGATTTCTGGAGTTGAATTAGCTCTCCTTTGATGAAGATTCACTGTTAGGGTTGAGTAGTTCTGATTTGGTTCGCTGTTCTTCCTCTTTAATTTGGTGGCGGCTGCTCTAGGGTTCAAGACAACAACATGACGGCCATAGTTTTAGTTTTAATTCTGATTTAGGATTTGAGTCTATGGGTATTTTTATAGAGTTATGAATTAATTTAAGCCATCGGATGATCTTAGGTTGAATCGAAACCATTCAATCATGATAGGGTGACAAGTCAGCCCTAATGACTCAGCAAGGAGTCAGAAAGGACTCAACAACACGGGTCAGCCTGAACCAAAAAGCTGTGCAGGCTAGCCGCCTCGTCCTAGGCGCACTTGGTAGGTGCGCCAGTGTTAATTTGTACTGGCGCACTTCCCAAGTGCGCTAGTGCATTTTTTTTCTTCTCTTGCCCCCAATCTTCGTTCGTCCATAACTTCTTCATCCGGTACCCGTTTCCCACAAACTCGGACTCTATTTCAACCAGAATTCCGAGACGAACACAATGGCGCAACCTAATCCCCATAATTCTCACGTCTGAGATTAATTATTCTTTATTTTAGTTAATTCGATTATTCAAAAATCCGGGGTGTTACAAGTGTTATACTGATGGATGATACAAATTTGCAGATTTTTTGTGTGTTATTATCACACTTTCTTCACTATTTTTTTACTTTAAGTTTCAGCAGTATAACATCAATATAATCGTATTGCATATAATGTAGTTTTAGGTTGATTTCATTGCATCCGATTTAATT
This sequence comes from Allium sativum, assembly GCA_030737875.1. Taxonomy (NCBI): domain Eukaryota; kingdom Viridiplantae; phylum Streptophyta; class Magnoliopsida; order Asparagales; family Amaryllidaceae; genus Allium; species Allium sativum. The sequence continues at coordinate 172,131,966 of CM060912.1, forward strand.
TAATTAGGTACTCTTTCAACCCTTTATGTTTTGTTGCATCTAATTTAATATCGTAAGTTATCTTTCACTCCAGTTGAATACCATTAAGCACGCTACCTATACATGCTTGCTTGGACGCTAAGTATATGTTGATGATCAACTAGTGTCATTAAAAGTGTAGTTTGGTACTATTAAAAGTGTACCTTAAGACAGCTGTTAATCTTGCTTCCATACCCAGTTGCTAAAATTATGGCATCAAAATTTTGAGCTTTTCCATCAGAAAATGTAAAGCCTGCATTTAGATGAACTTTGAAGCATCAGCGCACACTTCATATTGTGATTATTGTTTAATAAGATGCATAAAAATTTAAGGAAACCTGGATTTCTCCTATCTTAATTTTTTGAAACGTTCCACATTCCATTACTGGATAAACTAGGGTGTTTGCTTTAAGATAAAATGGTCCTTGGGCAGGCCTTCAAATGCCAAACTTTGATGCATCTCCGTACTTCAAATAGCAAAGAAAAAGTACAATTTTATCAATCGTTTCAAGCGAAAAATATTTCATGAGCCTCATGCAAAACAACTATTGTTGAAATTAATGATTCAAATATTAGTGGAGAAGGAAAGAAATTGATTGATTGTCAATCAATTAATTGGCTTGCATATGGAAAGATATAAGAGGAAGTTTTTTTTGGAAGAAAAATAAAAGATCAATCAAGCAATTAATGAAGAATTAATTTACTTAGGGAATTAGATTGAGACCATAATTGTGCCATCTATTTATGCTCCAATCAAATCAAAGAAGATATTATATTTATCTTTCCTTCATGTCCAAGTAATCTTGAAACTTCTCTTCTTTATCCTCAAGAAATCCCTCTATATAAACAGGGGTCATGTTATTGTATAAAGCAAGAAATCCACCATTAGTCTTCTCTCTATTGTAATCTTTTGTACTCATTTCTTCATTGAGAAATAAAAGTTGTTGGGGGTCTCCGTGGACGTAGGCAAAGCCGAACCATGTTAAAAATTGGTGTGCTCTTTCCTCTATTTTCTATTTTTGTTCTCTCTATAATTTGTGCCACTTGTTTTTATTTTTGGCATTGTTGAAATTGTTGACAGACTAGATCATTGGGTTTATTTGTATTCTGCTGCCCAGATCTCTGATTTTGCACTAAAGTTTGGTATCAGAGCTTGTTGTCTTGTTCAAAGACTTTTTCAACCATGTCAAATTCCGTAAAGAATAGCGGTGGTAGAAGCGCTACAAATTATGGAGTCGCTAGGTTTGATGGAAAGGGGGATTTTGGCACATGGAAGATGAAGATGGAAGCGGTGTTGAAGAAAGAGAGGACATTTAAGGTTGTCTCAGATCCAGAGAAATTGAAGAATTTAGCACCTGAAGAGTTAGAAGAATTGGAAGAGGATGCTCTTACTACCATCCAGCTTAGCCTTTCTGATGAAGTACTTAAAGAGTTTTCTCATGTGAAAACTACTAAGGAATTGTGGGATATTCTTAAGAGAAAGTTCTACGACAAGTCTCTCACCAACCGCATCATCTTACAGCAACAACTTTATTCTTTCAAAATGAGGCCCGGAACAGATGTATTTGCTCATATAGATGCCCTCAACACACTTGTCATGAATCTTCGCAAGCTGATGTAAAGATTGAGGATGAGGCGAAAGCTAAGATTCTTTTATGTTCTTTACCTGCAGAGTATAACACTTTTGTTAACTCTATGATCTATGGATGTTCATCTATTTGCTTGGAAGATGTGAAGACAAATTTGCATAACGAGATGTTGAGAGGAAAGTTAGCAAGAATGAGCACGGAGAATGATTCTGAAAGCCTTGTTGCACAGAGAGGAAGAAGTAAAAGTAGACCCAATCATGATGGAGATAGAGAAAAGTCCAGATCTCAGTCAAGAGGAGCCCGGAAGGGAGTTTGTCATTATTGCAGAAAACCTAGACATTATATTGCAAGTTGCCCCAAGTTGGAGAATAAAAAAAAAGCTGTTCCCCAGAAGGCTTCAGCATCTACAGCGGAGACATCAGATTCAGATAATGATCCTGGCATTTTTACAGTTTCTGCCTCTCCTATGAAGAGTACTTTGTGGATTATTGACTCGGGAGCATCCTATCACATGACACCTAATAGGCACTCCTTTTCCACTTATCGTCAGCTTGATGGTGGAGATATTCTCATAGGAAATAATGCTTCCTGTCGCATGATTGGTATTGGAACAGTAAAAATCTGGATGTTTGATGGTGTTGTTTGTACTTTATGTGATGTCAGGCATGTGCCTGATTTAAGGCGTAGTTTGATCTCAGTTGGAGCATTGTGCAATTCTGGCTTAAAGTGTATAATAGAAAAAGATTCATTAAAAATTACAAATGGCTCGTTGATAGTAATGAGAGGGGTAAAAGATGGAAATCTATATTTGCTGAAGGGTACAACTGCTGTTGCGGAGTCTTCTTCAGTTATTGATTCGGTTGATTCTGATTCTACCAGATTGTGGCATTTTCTTATGGGCCACATTGGAGAGCGCAGTTTAGAATTATTTAGAAAGCGAGGCTTGATTGACGGTGTTCATCATTCAAAACTTGACTTTTGTGACGGATGTGTACTTGGAAAGCAGACGAAGGTTTCTTTTGGCATTGCAGAGCATAAGTCTAAAGATATCTTAGAGTATGTTCATACTGATGTTTGGGGCCCCGCACCATGCCTATCTTATGGAGGAGCCAGGTATTTCGTTTCATTTGTTGATGATTTTTCTAGAAAAGTATGGGTTTACTTTATGAAGTCCAAAGATGAAACTTTTGATAAGTTTCAAAGTTGGAAATCACTTGTTGAGAAGCAGTCTGGAAAGAAAGTGAAGGTTCTTCGTTCAGATAATGGTGGTGAATTCACTTCTTAAAAAATCATCAAATTTTGTGAGTACAAGGGAATTAAAAGATATTACACCACACCAGGAGACCCTCAATCAATTGGGGTTGCAGAGAGAATGATTCGGACTTTGTTGGAAAGAACTCGTTGCTTACGGCTGACTGCGAGATTAAATAAGAGATTTTGGGCAGAAGCATTATCTACGGCGGTTTTCCGTATCAACCGCACACCTTCTACCGCCATAGATATGAAGATTCCTGAAGAATTATGGAAGGGAGGGCCTATATCATATTCCTTTCTCAAAGTGTTTGGTTGTCCAGCTTATGTGCATGAGAGCAAAGGGAAGTTGGATCCAAGATCGCGCAAGTGTATTTTTCTTGGATATAAGAAAGGAATTAAGGGGTATAGGATGTGGCGTCCTACAACCCAGAAGATCGTTACTAGCAGACATGTTACATTTGATGAGAAGGCTATGTTGAAGGTGGAGCCTTCTTCTTCGGTTAATGATGCTGTTGAGAGGACAAATTCAGAATACCAAACACAAGGCAGATCATCAGACTTTCATACGAGTAAAAATGGTGATTCCGATGACACCGTGGTTGATAGGGAAGAGACAGAAGATCAACCTCAAGGTAGAGCTCAAATTCAAACTCGACCAACGAGAGAGAAGAAAAGACCTGCATGGCTCAATGATTTTGTGAGATTAAGCATTGAAGATATTGACTTTGATGACATGGCAGCTTATGCATTTAGCATATTTCATGATGAACCAAGAGACTACAAAGATGCCATTAGTTCAGTAGATAGCTCCAGTTGGCTAGTAGCAATGGAGGAGGAGATTGAGTCTTTGCACAAAAATCACACTTGGGATTTAGTGCCACTTCCTTTCGACAAGAGAGCAATTGGATGTAAATGGATCTATAAGGTGAAAGATGGCGGCAATGATGACTTGAGGTATAAAGCAAGATTAGTGGCGAAGGGATATGTTCAGAAGAAAGATGTGGAGTTTCATAATATTTTTTCTCTAGTTGTTAGACACACTTCCATTCGCATTCTTTTGGCATTAGTTGCTCACTTCGACATGGAGTTGGAACAACTAGATGTCAAGAAAACATTCTTGCATGGTGACCTTGAGGAGGACATTTACTTACAGCAGCCAGAGGGGTTCATTGATAGCAGCAGGCCAGGTCATGTTTGTAAACTTAACAAATCTCTTTATGGCTTAAAACAGTCTCCTAGACAGTGGTATAAGAAATTTGATAATTTTATGATCTCACATGGTTACTCTAGAAGCTTTAAGGGCCAATGTGTCTATTTTAAAAAATGTAATGATGACATCATCTATTTGTTACTTTATGTTGATGATATGTTGATAGCTTCTAAGAGCATGTCTAAAATTTCGGAGTTGAAGATGGAGCTCAGTGAGGAATTTGAGATGAAAGATTTGGGAAACGCACAGAAAATTTTGGGGATGGAGATTCAGAGGGATAGAAAGCAAAGAGTTTTGAGGCTCACTCAAACTCAATACATCGAGAAAGTCCTATCTCGATTCGGTATGGAGAATGCTAAACCGGTGGCTACTCCATTAGGCTCTCCATTCAAGCTATCCAGAGATATGTGTCCCACATCGGATGAAGACAAAAAGGATACGTGTAATATTCCTTATTCTTGTGCGGTTGGAAGCCTTATATATGTTATGGTATGCACAAGGCCTGATTTAGCTCATGCAGTTGGAGTTGTCAGTTGATATATGTCTAACCCAGGTAAAGAGCATTGGCAAGCAGTGAAGTGGATACTCAGATATCTTCGTGGCACTTCTTCAGTTGGCTTGTTATACGGTGGAGTAGATGGAGACATCTCTCTTAGAGGATACTGTGATTCAGATTATGCTAGGGATAGAGATGGACGGAAGTCGGTGTCGGGCTATGTTTTTACACTTGGCATAGGCCCGATTTCGTGGAGAACAAAGTTGCAGTCTATCGTAGCTTTGTCGACTACCGAAGCAGAGTTGATATCTATTGTGGAAGCAACAAAGGAAGGATTGTACTTACTTCAGTTGTTGGATGATCTTTCAATGGCGCAGCAGACGGTGGAGCTATTTTCAGACAGTCATAGTGCGATTCATCTTGTTGAGAATCAAGCTTATAGTTCACGGACGAAGCACATTGATGTTAGAGGCTTCTTTCTTATGCTTGAGGAAGAACGAAGCAAGATCAAATTGTTGAAAGTGGGTTCTTCAGATAATCCTTCAGATATGATGACCAAGTCACTTCCAAAGGACAAGTTTGAGCATTGCTCAAACTTGATCAGCTTGCTTCCTATTACTTGAGCCCCATGAGGCGCTGGGCCCAACAACTTCTATGTTGATAGTTGAAGATGAGATAATGAAGAAAGATTGCCATATTTGAATCAAGGTGGAGTGTTGAAATTAATGATTCAAATATTAGTGGAGAAGAAAAGAAATTGATTGATTGTCAATCAATTAATTGGCTTGCATATGGAAAGATATAAGAGGAAGTTTTTTGGAAGAAAAATAAAAGATCAATCAAGCAATTAATGAAGAATCAATTTACTTAGGGAATTAGATTGAGACCATAATTGTGCCATCCATTTATGCTCCAATCAAATCCAGGAAGATATTATATTTATCTTTCCTTCATGTCCAAGTAATCTAGAAACTTATCTTCTTTATCCTCAAGAAATCCCTCTATATAAACAGGGGTCATGTTATTGTATAAAGCAAGAAATCCACCATTAGTTTTCTGTCTATTGTAATCTTTTGTACTCATTTCTTCATTGAGAAATAAAAGTTGTTGGGGGTCTCCGTGGACGTAGGCAAAGCCGAACCACGTTAAAAATTGGTGTGCTCTTTCCTCTATTTTCTATTTTTGTTCTCTCTATAATTTGTGTCACTTGTTTTTATTTTTGGCATTGTTGAAATTGTTGACAGACTAGATCATTGGGTTTATTTGTATTCTGCTGCCCAGATCTCTGATTTTGCACTACAGTTTGGTATCAGAGCTTGTTGTCTTGTTCAAAGACTTTTTCAACCATGTCAAATTCCGCAAAGAATAGCGGTGGTAAAAGCGCTACAAATTATGGAGTCGCTAGGTTTGATGGAAAGGGGGATTTTGGCACATGGAAGATGAAGATGGAAGCGGTGTTGAAGAAAGAGAGGACATTTAAGGTTGTCTCAGATCTAGAGAAATTGAAGAAATTAGCACCTGAAGAGTTAGAAGAATTGGAAGAGGATGCTCTTACTACCATCCAGCTTAGCCTTTCTGATGAAGTACTTACAGAGTTTTCTCATATGAAAACTGCTAAGGAATTGTGGGATGTTCTTAAGAGAAAGTTCTACGACAAGCCTCTCACCAACCGCATCATCTTACAGCAACAACTTTATTCTTTCAAAATGAGGCCCGGAACAGATGTATTTGCTCATATAGATGCCCTCAACACACTTGTCATGAATCTTCGCAAGCTGATGTAAAGATTGAGGATGAGGCGCAAGCTGTTATTCTTTTATGTTCTTTACCTGCAGAGTATAACACTTTTGTTAAGTCTATGATCTATGGATGTTCATTTATTTGCTTGGAAGATGTGAAGACAAATTTGCATAACGAGATGTTGAGAGGAAAGTTAGCAAGCATGCGCACGGATAATGATTCTGAAAGCCTTATTGCACAGAGAGGAAGAAGTAAAAGTAGACCCAATCATGATGGAGATAGAGCAAAGTCCAGATCTCAGTCAAGAGGAGCCCGGAAGGGAGTTTGTCATTATTGCAGAAAACCTGGACATTATATTGCAAGTTGCCCCAAGTTGGAGAATAAAAACAAAGTTGTTCCCCAGAAGGCTTCAGCATCTACAGCGGAGACATCAGATTCAGATAATGATCCTGGCAATTTTACAGTTTCCGCCTCTCCTATGAAGAGTACTTTGTGGATTATTGACTCAGGAGCATCTTATCACATGACACCTGATAGGCACTCATTTTCCACCTATCGTCAGCTTGATGGTGGAGAGGTTCTCATAGGAAATAATGCTTCCTGACGCATGATTGGTATTGGAACAGTAAAAATCTGGATGTTTGATGGTGTTGTTTGTACTTTATGTGATGTCAGGCATGTGCCTGATTTAAGGCGTAGTTTGATCTCAGATGGAGCATTGTGCAATTCTGGCTTAAAGTGTGTAATAGAAAAAGATTCATTAAAAATTACAAATGGCTCATTGATAGTAATGAAAGGGGTAAAAGCTGGAAATCTATATTTGCTAAAGGGTACAACTGCTGTTGCGGAGTCTTCTTCAGTTATTGATTCAGTTGATTCTGATTCTACCAGATTGTGGCATTTTCATATGGGCCACATTGGAGAGCGCAGTTTAGAATTATTGAGAAAGCGAGGCTTGATTGACGGTGTTCATCATTCAAAACTTGACTTTTGTGAAGGATGTGTACTTGGAAAGCAGACGAAGGTTTCTTTTGGCATTGCAGAGCATAAGTCTAAAGATGTCTTAGAGTATGTTCATACTGATGTTTGGGGCCCCGCACCATGCCTATCTTATGGAGGAGCCAGGTATTTCATTTCATTTGTTGATGATTTTTCTAGAAAAGTAGGGTTTACTTTATGAAGTCCAAAGATGAAACTTTTGATAAGTTTCGAAGTTGGAAATCACTTGTTGAGCAGCAGTCTGGAAAGAAAGTGAAGGTTCTTCGTTCAGATAATGGTGGTGAATTCACTTCTTAAAAATTGGTGTGCTCTTTCCTCTATTTTCTATTTTTGTTCTCTCTATAATTTGTGCCACTTTTTTTTATTTTTGGTGTTGTTGAAATTGTTGACAGACTTGATCATTAGGTTTATTTGTATTCCGCTGCCCAGATCTCTGATTTTGCACTACAACCATTATGTATCTCGATACAATATGCATCTGCATTGACAAAACATACATCGAGTTATCACATTTCAAAAACAGAGAAATAGCCAACAAGAGTTTGTATCATATCATGTGTTTGGCTTACAGGGCTTCGAATGACAATAGAAGTTCTGGCACGGAAAGAGAAATGTTCATAAGCAATCTCCTTACCCGATTTACCGCTTCCAACAACCCAAATCTTTTTCCCTTCATACTCCTTCCTAGATTTATACTCGAATGCAGGACCTTACCTGTAATTAAGGACTTTGCAGTTTAGATCATTAATGTTGCTCCCAAATAGAAAAAACTCCTGATTTTTTCTAAGCAAACAGATAAAACTACAAGTTAAAGCAATTCTCTAATCTTAACGCTCCTGTAATCACCTACCAATATAGACATCAAAACAGAATAACATCTAAGCTTTTAAAAGGCAGAATTAAGAAAAAAAGTGAAAGTTCCCATGCAAAAGACCAGCCAAAGCAGGTCAAATAAAATACATTAAGAAGAGGAAAAAATTCAATTAAAAAAATCCACTCACTCACCTCTTTCATAGAAAGAAAAGCAAAGAAAACCAAATGCAAAGATAAAACAGACTCAATCAAACTCTTCAAAGAAGCAATTTAAAAAACACAAAAGTGAGAAAAAAATTAAAAAAAAAGTATAGGTTTAGCAACACAGTCATTGGGTACCAGAACCTTCTAAGCCTCCTATCATCCATCCAGATCATGGGGAAGCCCTATGGTTTTCTCGGAGCTCCGCCACTTGTGAGTCTTTCCTTCAAACTCTTCTCCTTATCCTTGGATATATACTACTTCTTGTATCACTAGCCTGTTTTGTAGGTGCTTGCTTCAATGTTGCATGGGCTTTACGGTTCTATTTGTTCTTTATGCTTCTTCTTATTGCTTCACTTTTATGCATCACTGCTTTTGGATTTGCTGTTACTGGGGGAGGATGTGGGACTCAGGTGCCTAGTAGAATTTATATGGAATATAAGTTGGGTTATTATTCACGGTGGTTAAGGGAAGAGGGTATCCGATGATAAGTAATTCTTCTTTGAATATCGAGAAATTGTATACCTTTTTTTCTTTATTTCTGAAATATCTATGCACTTAACCATCAACGCATACTTCAGATAAATCAGATAGTACATAGCAACAACAGTCAATTGGAAGGTTCTAGCCCATGACTTCTACTTAGTTAAATATGTTATATAACTGGAAGGTTTAGTTCATCTGAATCTTTCAAATCTGAACGGCACCAACCACACCATGCTTAATAACCTCACAATTATTTAAAAAGATTGAACCAGTAACTATACTACTAAGGATCATATACTGGATGTCATCTTTGCTTTTATTCTGTGTCGGTATGTCACTTGTATCAATACAAAAGAAGAAGATAAAACGAAGAAAAGTTGTCGATGTTAAATGTTCTGGAATAAAAGGATTTTTACTAATATGGTTTAAGGTACTGGAGGGCCACAAGGGGATGTGTGGTGGGATCTAGCGCTTGTGCAGAATTGGAGATGTGGACTCCATTAGATTACTTATAGAAAGACCTTACTCCTATTCAGGTTTGTTTACTATATCTAATTGACTGGCCATTTTTCATCTACTAGAAACAAAGCCAATTTTTTGTTGTGGAATAAGTTAATCTATATGTACTCTTCTGATAGTTCGCTGACTTAAGATAGAGGTCATTTGAATAGTGAATATGTTATAATAAACAGAAAGATTATACAAGTAATCCATGGAGAGGTTTGCTTTAGAAATGTCAAATACCATCCGTAGGAAGCGAGCATAATCTAGCGAACGATAGTAATTTAACAAATAAGACTTATTCAGTACAAATGCTACATATTTACGAGAAGAAACTATGATCTCGAAAAGGTTGGAGACGAACTGTTAATGTGCACTTAAGCTCAGATGATATCAAAATTCAGATTTCTAAGTCCAATTAAAGGCAACTAAATCATGACTATGATATAGAAGTTAGAAGCTACATGGTTGAAGTACAGTATAAGCTTTATAAATTACAGATTCATGATTTACTTATATGTAATGATAAGTCAGCTTATATTATGAAATATTTATATGGTAAACTAGTACGGGTACTGTTAGCGTTCGAGAACCAACTTCAACTACGTTAATTATTTATTCAGGTAACACATACAAAAATATTATGAACTAGACCAAACATAGTAAAATTCAGGCTGAATTTGGAATGAGCTAATGATGAAAATGGTACCTCCTTTAATGAATGTTAGATTGAAAGTAATATGTTTTTACCTTGTCGTTCATATCAGCGATTGCTCTACCTGCTTCCTCAGATGAAGCAAATGATACAAATCCATAATAACAAGAAAGTCCAATGAGAATCTGTAACATCGATCAATGTAAGGACCACTAGATTACAACTAGAATGTAAAAATGTAGATGTTTATACTATATAATACAATAAATTTATCTTTATTGCAGTATTGCCCAAAGATAATTTGTAGTAATACTTAAACAATCTTCACTTGTTATATCTAACTTAACCAAGCAATCATTTTTTTCCTTATAGAATGATGATTTCCTCATAAATGACATTCGCCTGACAAAGCAAACCATTCCCAATCACAGAAGAAAAGAATGGACTCTATTTACTTTAGACACAAATGGTGTTTCCATTGAACTGTCATTAACACGCATGAAAATACCTATATTGTTTATATCAACTAAGTTTGTGTACTTCAGAATGTTCAGCAATGATGCAGCTATAGCTATATACTGATGCTCATGCTCATGGTCAAATCATAAAACTAGCACAAAACCTGAAATGTGGAATTTGACTTAATATTTTGCATAGTTGATTTAAGTTTTTTCCTCTGTTCATATAAAATCATAAAACTATTGATTTCAAAACTAGTTTAGATGGCATAGAGTTAAATATACAACATCTGCAGATCATTTCTGGTATAAGTTGGGAAAACATATATATAGTATCACTTTTTCTACAAAAAAGAAACTTACCATTTAAATGAGAAATACACAAAATAAATAGAAATAGAAAGGTTGTTCAAATGTGACAAATAAGGAAAGAGACATGCAACAAAGCAGTAGATAACATCAATTAAAGAAGAAAAACTGTTTTAAACCTGAATTAGTTATACATTAATAATAAATTATCCCAACCTAGCTAAATATAATATCTTAGATCATGACAATAACTCCTGTAATTTACTTGTGTTTTTGGATGATGCAAATAGATGAAAAAAGCCAGCTTGATTTCAGCATACAAAGGTAACCTGGTAAATAGAGCAACATAAAAACAACAATGTTGCAAATGACAAATGGAAGTACACAATAAACAAATCTTCGATTACCATGAAACAAATATGTCAAAAAATCTTTCAAGTACTGTCACGATTGCAATTATCACCCAGCGATCAATCCAAATTATATACATTAAAATAAATTTAATCAAAACCGAATTATTTTGTTGTATCAAGATAAAAGGATAAAATATTACCAATACTGACACCAAAATCGAAACTTCTATATGTTAACTTGATGAATCTCCATCATTTTAAAGCACTCAAATGCTGGATAAGCGTATCCAAGTAGCATACTACATCAAAATTATAACAAAAATTAAAAGATATACTGATATCAATACAAGGATGAAGAATTGTACTTACGCGAGAATATTAGTGACGAATTCTTTCAACATCTTCAAATTCAAATATGATTAGGAAACTAATTAGAATGATTGTCGAAAGAAAGAGACGACGAGGATGTAGAACATAAATTTTAGGAGAAGGGAAATAAAAATTAGAAGAGGAGAGAGGCGGAAATCAGCTTAGGTTTAGGCGGAAAAACTAAAATAAAGGAGGGAAGTGGAATGCAATGGGAGGGAACTATCAAACGTAGCCCGAATTATAGTCAATTGTTAAGTAAATGTAACTAAAACTCCTTAGCATAATATTAAAAATCACATTAGTTACATTTACATATCAAACGCCACCGATGAAAGTAACCATATATCTGTTTTCTTGTAGTGTCTATTCACCCTCTCAGTCTGTCAATTTTTTGAGGGTGGTATGTTGTGCTCAAACGTAGATGTCTACCTAATGCTTCTTTCAAGCTCTTCCAAAACTCGCTAGTAAAGATGGGGTCGCGGACGCTTACTATACTGGAAGGTGCCCCATGTAAACGAACTACCTCTCAAAAATAAACTGGCACCCGCCAAGACGTCGTCCTTTTGCTCCTCATGGGAATAAAATGAGCGCTTTTTGTAAGTCTATCCACTATCACACAAATGCTCATATTTCCCTTCCTTGATCAGGGAAATCCATCGATGAAATCCATAGAGATGCTCTCCAACTTCCATTGCCGGATATCCAAGGGCTGAAGCAATCTGCCTGATTTCTTTTGTTCAGCCTTTACTCTTTGGCAAGTCATGCATCGAGCTACGAATTCCACCACATCTTTCTTCAAGCCAGTCCAAAAGAAAACCCTCTTCATGTCTCGATACATTTTGTCACCACCCGAATGATTGTCATCTGAGAATGATGAGCTTCCTTGAGCGTTGCCTTAAGAAATTCCCCAATCTTAGGGACACATAACCTTCCACCTCATCTTATCCACCTCTTATCATCCACGGTATATCTAGCAAGGTGACTAGAAGTCTCTTCTTTATCGAGCTTGTCCAAGATGTCTGAAATCTGTGGGTCCTCTCGTTTCCTAGATCCAACTTGCTCAAATACAATAGGTCGCACCTCCAAAGATGCCAATAATCTAACTGTGAAATCCGTAAAAGGCTTAAAATTAAAGGTTGAGATGTACTCCAAGCTCTTCCTTTCTATGAATAGAGGACTCAAAGTCATCGTCTGCCTACTCAGTGCGTCCGCCACTACACTACCCATGCCTGGGGTATAAACTATCTTGAAGTCGTAGGACGCTAGGAACTCCATTGACCATTGCTGCCTCAAGTTGAGTTCCTTTGTGAGAACAAGTTCTTGAGCGACTTATGATCTGTATACAACACAAACTTTTCTCCATGTAGATAGTGTCGCCAAAACTTCAATGCGAACACTACAGCAGCCAACTCTAGATCATGGTTTGGGTAGTTCTTTTCATGAACCCTTAATTGTCTGCTTTCATAGCACACTACCATTCCCTCTTGCATCAAGACGGAACCAAGCACTGTGCCACAAGCGTCGGTGTAAACCGTTATCAATTTGCTTCCGTTTGGGAGAGTTAGAACTGGATCTGTTGTCAGAGCCCTCTTCAACCTCTGAAAAACATGCTCGCAATCAACGCTCCACGAAAAAGTCAAGTTCTTATTCGTTAATCGGGTGAGCGGGGACGATATTCTTGTAAAATCCTTGATAAAATTTCAATAGTAGCCCGCCAACCCTAAGAAACTCCTCACTTCTATTGCATTCTTTGGAGCCCTCCAATCTTGAACTACAACGACTTTCGCAGGGTCCACTGCTATCTCGTCCCTGGAGACCACATACTCTAGGAACCTTACTTCTTTTCTTCAAAAGTTACACTTAGTAAATTTTGCCTTGAGTTGATGTGATCTGAGGGTGCGCAGAACCTCTCCTAAGTGTTGGGAATGCTCCTCCTCGTTCTTTGAGAAGATCAGAATGTCATCCACAAAGACCACCACGAACTTGTTCAGAAACTCTGTAAACACCCTACTCATCAAGTCCACAAAATAGGCGGGTGCATTGGTTAACCCAAAAGGAGTAACCAACCATTCGAAGAAGCCATCTGGAGTTCTGAATATAGTCTTATTTATGTTATCCTCTGCCACTCTCAACTAATGAAACCTTATGGCCAGATCCATTTGCGAGAAAACCGATGCGCCCACTAACTGATCAAACAGGTCGTCAATTCTTGGTAGCGGGTGCCTATTCTTCTTAATGAGCTTATTTAGCTCCCAATGATCCACACATAGTCGAAGTGAGCCATTTGCCTTAGTTGCGAAGATGACTGGAGCTCCCCATTCTGAAATACTTCTCCTAATAAATTTTTTCTCGAATAGCCCCCGTACTTGCTTGCTTAGTTCCCTCCTTTCCCTAGGAGCCATATGGCGCACTAGTAGAGCAACTGGCTTCGTGTTCTCTACCAAGTAAATCCGAAGTCTATCTCACGCTTTGGAGGTATCCCCTTAACCTCCTCAAACACATACGAAAAGTCTCTAACTATCGGCATAGATCACAAGTTGTCAACAGAAGTGTCAAGTGATTCTATAAAACTAAGCATTACTGATCCCCGTGGGTCGTAGGAAATCTTGAGAGTCCTACCATTACAAGAAAGAAGTCTAGCCACTCTCTTTTCACAATCAAGAATGGCACCATACATGTCTAGCCAATCCATGCCTAAAATCAATCCATAGCCCATAAATCCCAGCACATATGTGTCGCATTCACGCCTAAGATAGAAATCCTCAAACCCCTACACATCATGGATAAATGAGCCGATCCTCCTATTCGGTTTGAGACCACTACAGGTTCAGAGACTATACTAGTATTTAGGTGCATACTATCTACTAAAGAACTGGATATAAATGAATGCGAAGCGACAAAATCAAACAAGATTCGAACAAGATAGTCAAAATGGAAATCAAACATTCAACCGTGACTTTCCTACCTTGATCATGTTCACTTGTTTCCAAAGCATGCACCTGCCCAAAAGTTCCTACCACTTGTCCTCGCTTGTTAGGGCATTTCTATGAGAAGTGCCCCATGTGTCCATAATGAAAGTGTTGAGAACAAGATTTTGATCGATGCCAACATATAAAGTTGCAATGAAGATCATTTCATAGAGATAAGATTATATATATATATATATACATTGAGTCGTGTTAGAAATATGTTAAAATCTATCCTCAAAGTATAACACGAATACTCATATCTTCGTTGTTGAAATCTGTATATTTGAGAATTTGAAAAGTCATAGAAAAAGCACAAACGGTCCAGGCTCCGACCGGGAAAGAGTGCAGAGTGATCTAGACTATGGACCGAGGTCCTCTGGTCCATAGCAATAAAATGGTCGACCGCCTAAAAAGAACCAGTCGACCGGTAAAATAACACCAGTCGACCGTTCATGTTTCTGTTTCGAAATAAACATTTCTCAGTTCAACCAATCGACTGGTCGAAACTCACCAGTCGACCAGTCAATGTGTTTTTGCACATAACGGGTATTTTTCTGGAAATTTTAATTTTAGTTAAATTCAACCAGTCGACCGGTGATTTTTGACCTATCGACCGTTTTCAAATAGCAAGCTTTTTCTAAAAGGTTTCTTCTATTTGTGAGGAGATTTCTATTCAATAATCAAAGGAAATGGACATAACTTTTTATAGAAACTCTTCATGAAGAATTACTACCTTTCTACTATTATATAAACAACTTCACACTTGTTTTACAATCACGAAACCATTATATATTCTCTCTAATTTTTGAATTGCATTTTCATACTCTTTGCAAAACAAAATCTCTCCAAATTTAAATACTTGTTGAATCCTTGAATCAATTTAATATCATATGATTCAACAAGCATTCTACTTCCTTAAATCTACGCATTCAAAGTATATACTCGAGGATCAGATTATAGGAAGATTGTACTCAAACTGTTGACTATCCGTGTTGAATCAAGAACACAAAGTAGAAGTCAAAACCATTGTATTAGTTGAAGTCCTGTGTGTGATCAGGCACGTGTTGAAGTCCTCGTGTGATTAGAGGTGTGAAATCTCGTTCGGCTGCTCGGGTGTTGTATACCTGTTCCTCCGGGTGAAGTGAGGAGATTGTTAGTGAAATTCCAGAAGGAAGTCTGGGACTGGACGTAGGACGGTGCTCCGAACCAGTATAAAAATCCCTGGTGTTATTTTTCTATTTTTACTGCATTTACTATCTTATATTTGTGGTTAGCTATCATTTCATACTTGAGTGTTATACTACACTACACTTTCATTTGGTATCAGAGCCTGGCGTTCTAGAGATCGTAACAACATCCTAGAACAAATGGAAATAAAGAAATCTAGCTAGGGAATTAGAAAATGGAAGAGCAATAAAACCGAATCAGGAGAGCAAGGAAACAAATGTCTCATGGCTAAAGTCAGATCACAATCGGTATGTACAGATTCTTTATATAAAGATCTTTTGTTAAACCATGAAAAATTATTGAAAGATTTTAAAACTTTGAGTTAACTCAATACAATCATTATAGCTTAGTCAAAAAATTGCGAGCAAGAAAATTCCAAATTAAAAGAAGAAAACATTTTTTTGGTAAAACAAGCCAAATGTTTTGAAAATACCTTAGAAGAGCTTGTTTCTCAAAAAGATTTCCTTCAAAAAAGAAAATGAGCAATTAGAAGATAAAAACAATGTTCTTTTAAAGGAAATCAATCTTTTGCAAAATAAAAATAAATCATTAGAAGATTCTTTAAATAATTCTAGTTCTTTAATTTCGTCTCTTGAAAAAGAGAATGGAGCTTTAATTGAAAAGAATCTATAATTATTTAAAGAATGTGAGTTTTTAAAGGTGAATAATAATATTTTGCAAAATAAAATTTCTGACACAAAAGAAAATTTTGAAAAATTACAATCTTCTTTAATTAATTCAGGAACTCAAATTTGTGGTCTCAAAACCGAGAATGTTTTAAAAAGGAAGAACTCTGAATTAAATAAGGAAATTGATAATTTTCAAAATAACAAAATTTCTTTTGTCACTCGCGATTTCGGAATTAGATTCGATAAATGTACAAATAAGTTCGCGATATTTAATAAAGGTCAAAATGATTTAAACATGATTTTATCTAGATCTCGACCTTTACATGACAAAAGTGGTTTAGGATATAATAGAACCAATCGTAGAAATAGTACTAGATATAATTTTATTTACAATAAGAATATCACTGCTAGTACTAGTACACATCCAAGACCCAATTATTATAGAAATTCGAATGCTTCTATGACTAGCGATATTTATAATAAATCTAGAAGTATGAAAAGGAATATCAATAGAGATTACTTAAGTATTTGGGTTCCTGTAAGTTGGAAAAACAGAGAAAAATATATCGATGATTATTTTGATTCTGCAGTTAATAATGAAAATTTTATCTTTAAAAGTTCCATTAAACCCTCTTGGGTATGGTTACCTTCCATCTAACCCATGGACCCAAACAAAGCAAGTGGATACCAAAAGTATATATGTCATATTTTTCGCAGGTACATCACAACAAAAAGAAGGCTATTCGGTATCTCTAAATATCTTTGAAAACTTAGCTTATCAAAAAGCACAATATCTCCTAAAGGTGCTATAATTATTTGTATTCTCTACTACTCTCGATTACTGTGTTTATTATGGTATTTATTCTTTTTAATCGATGACAAAGGGGGAGAAATATTTTCTCTCATGTGATACATATCATTCATGTTACATATACTATTATCATTTAAAATTATGTGCTTAACATGGTAGTAGTATATGTGTGCTAACATTTGTTAATGCAGGAATCAAAAGGTAAGATTATATATATTATGAGCTAACAAATATTGTAGAAATTCAGGGGGAGCTTTATATTCAGAGGGAGAAAATCCAAGGTGTTGTCATCAATCAAAAAGGGGGAGAATGTTGAGAACAAGATTTTAAGCGATGCCAACATATAAAGTTGCAATGAAGATCATTTCATAGAGATAAGTTTATATATACATATATATATACACACACATTGAGTCGTGTTATCCTCAAATTATAACACGAATGCTCATATCTTCGTTGCTGAAATATGTATATTTGAGGATTTGAAAAGTCACAGAAAAAGCCGAAACGGTCCAAGCTCCGACCGGGAAAGAGTGCAAAGTGATCTAGACTGTGGACCGAGGTCCTCTGGTCCACAGCAATAAAACGGTCGACCGCCCAAAAAGAACCAGTCGACCGGTAAAATACCACCAGTCGACCGTTCATGTTTCTATTTCGAAATAAACATTTCTCAGTTCAACCAATCGACCGGTCGAAACTCACCAGTCGACCAGTCAATGTGTTTTTGCACATAACGGCTATTTTTCTGGAAATTTTAATTAAATTCAACCAGTCAACCGGTGATTTTTGACCCGTCGACCGTTTTCAAATAGCAAGCTTTTTCTGAAAGGTTGCTTCTATTTGTGAAGAGATTTCTATTCAATAATAAAAGGAAATGGACTTAACTTTTTATAGAAACTCTTCATGAAGAATTACTACCTTTCTATTATTATATACACAACTTCAAACTTGTTTTACAATCACAAAATCATTCTATATTCTCTCTAATTTCTGAATTGCATTTTTATACTCTTTGCAAAACAAAAGCTCTCCAAATTTAAATACTTGTTGAATCCTTGAATCAATTTAATATCATTTGATTCAACAAGCATTCTAGTTCCTTAAATCTACGCATTCAAAGTATATACTCGAGGATCAGATTATAGGATGATTGTACTCAAACTGTTGACTATCCGTGTTAAATCAAGAACACAAAGTAGAAGTCAAAACCATTGTATTAGTTGAAGTCCTGTGTGTGATCAGGCACGTGTTGAAGTCCTCGTGTGATTAGAGGTGTGAAATCCCGTTCGGCTGCTCGGGTGTTGTATACCTGTTCCTCCGGGTGAAGTGAGGAGATTGTTAATGAAATTCCAGAAGGAAGTCTGGGACTGGACGTAGGACGGTGCTCTGAACCATTATAAAAATCCCTGGTGTGATTTTTCTATTTTTACTGCATTTACTATCTTATATCTGTGATTAGCTATCATTTCATACTTGAGTGTTATACACCATATTACATGATCCTTGTGTACTGTATTAGCACATACACGCCCACACTACACTTTCAGAAAGCAATCTCCCTTGGTCTTTCTACAGTCGTTTACGAAATGACCTATAGCACCGCAACCGTGACACTTTACATTCTTTTTAATTTGGGCCTTGTAAAGCTTTCCACCTTTCTTTTGTTGCTTTCCTTTCTTGGGCCACCATTTCTGCTTTTCCCCCTTTGCTTGAACCTTCGCGGTAGTATTCTCTTTCTTTTCCTCTTTACCATCTTCATGCATAAGTGCCATGTCAACTAATCATTCAAAAGTTTCCCCCATTGGTGTGTGAGGCAAAGAAAGTCCTCAGAGAGGTTGATTCAATCCTCTCACAAATCTAAGCGTCTTCTTATAAGGGTGTATTCACCAATTCTAGTCGCTAGTTGATTAAACTTATTCACATATTCCTTCACCGGCATGTCTCCTTGTTTTAAAGCCAAGAACTTTTCCATTTGCAGTTCCTCCTCTGCCTGAGATAAGAATTTCATCTCTAACCATTTCCTGAAGTCATCCCATGTTACCACTGGTTGTCAAGCTTTCGTTACTTTCCACCAGTAGTAAGCCTCATCTTTAAGTTGCCTTGCAACCAGTTGTACTTTGCTTTGGTCGTCAACCTCAAAAAGTCCAAACAAGTTCTCTATCTCTAGTATCCAATTTCGTGCTTCAACAAAGCTTTCAGTTACATGGAATGGTTTTCCTTCCATAGCGCAGAAGTATTTGCAAATCTTAGAGAAGTTATTTACTCGTAGAGGTGGAGGAACATCGAGTGCAGCTGGGGGAGGGGCATCTCCTTGACCTCCTACAGGTGCCTTAGCCTTAAAATATCTACGGAACCAAGTCGGTATTTGAACGCCCTTGGGAAGATTAGTTTCTCCAGACATGCTGAAAAGAAAAAGGATTCAACAAGAGATCGAGAGAAATTGAGTATGGGTTGAGGGGATACGTTTTTCAAAAATAGATCTTTCTTTGAAAATACTTTGCTTTTTGAAAACGGTTTTTTTTCTCTGATCTTGTAACCTTTAGCACTAATACCAAGTGTGACACCCCACGTTCGTTAATGTCAGTCGTAAGAGAATGCATTAAGTTTCGCGAAGCGCAATAGGTAACAGTACAGAAATTTATAGAACCGGTATAAAATAAGCAGTTGAAAAACTACTTTCAACTTTATTTCTAAAAAACATAGTCCTCAAAACCAATTACATCAATCACTTACAAAGTACTTCAAATCTGTCTTTTTAAAACAAAATAACATAATACCATAAAACAAAACCATATCCTTGCCACATGCCATGATGGAATAAATTTAGAAAGATACATCACAAGAAAATCCAATCTAAGCCCAGGCTACAACAAAAAGTCCTAGTCACACTGCTGAGTGCTTCCACACTAATGGCCTGGGGGGAAGGAAGAAAGAAGCAAGAGAAAATGGTCAGACATAAAGTCTTGCAAGTTCCAGTGATTTACAAATATGCATATATTAGAAATGACAAGACAGGTAAATAAGACTAGATACAGAAAAAGTACAATGTCATGAAAGGTAAACTAAATAGAATAACATGATGGGCAGAATAACATGAATAAACTTATAATCAAGTAATGCTTCACATTTATATCCTAAAACGGGTAATATATGTTTGAACATACATGTCTTAAATCTGAGTCTTAGTCTGCACCAATACTAGTATAACAAGTTCAACATGATTACATGTCAACAAGATTAACCAACAGGAATAAACAGTAGGATTAGGCATACCCTAATTGCATAACAAGATTAGGTGTTACCCTAATTTCATAATAGTAGGTTAGGTGTACCCAAATTACTACCCAAACGATCTGCTCCCTATTATCCGAATACCCTGTGTCAGCCCCGGCAGTAGGTTGTATCATTCCTTAACCTAGCGACTTATAGAACACATCAATATCTGTAGGTGTTATAACATCTTATCTTCCCTAGTCGGATTCATGCACGCTCATGATTCCGCCGTAATGCATCCATAACCACCACCATGTGAACCTCTTACTATCCAGTTCAGTAAAGCGTGCCCTGGACCCTACCTAGCGCGAGGCCCCTTCTAATAAGATACCAAAAGGGATACTAACTGATATGTGTTTCAAACAACAGATTGACACAAGCCAAACCTCTTAAGCTTGTGCCCTAAGGTAACTAGAATTTTAAGAGTCCCAAAACCCGATATAACTACAAGAATGAGGGACCTCTTAGCTTATTAATACTCAGGATTTAACCTAGCAATTTTAGGTTCATTAATAAGCGTGGTTGTAATTAACACATGTCATTATGTGTACAACCCTTTTCCCAAGACACCTGCCCAGATGTGCACAATTCCCATAGCATGTCAATTTATTAAACTAAATCTGGTACTTACTGTACTCTTAACATTTAATTTACTTAAAGTCCGTTTTAAGTCAATTTTAGCATGTCCAATTCATATGCTTAATATTCATCAATTATGTTCCCAATTTATAACATACACAGGTATATGCATATCTCTACCAAGTTATAGCATATATATATATATTATCCCTTTTATTAGTTTAAAATAAGTCTAACATGTGTATATTTTTCATTTTTCCCAGAATGCAGTCAATCAGTCCCAATTAACTAATATGCCTAACTTCCTTTTTATGTCATTCAGTATTGCCCTAATTATACGCACACTCAAATCGGGTATAGCCTAGGCTTCTAAAGGCCTAGGCTTAGAAAAAAAAAATAAAAAGGAAACATAAGAAGAAAGGTAGAATCACATAGGCATATAGGCAAGACTGGAAATAAACATAGAATAATGGGAAAAGGAAGATAGATACATTTAACTTGTTATTTATCCAACATTACAGGCATGTGTATAACTTGACTAATTGCATCACAACATGTATGATTTGACTGATTAACATCACAGACATGTATGACTTATTTAATTAACATCACAGGCATATATAATCTTCACAAGCATGTATAACTTGTTCAATCAACATCACAGGCATGTATGACTTGTTTAACATCACATGCATGTATAACTTGTTTAACATCATAGGCATGTATAACTTGTTTAAGGCATGTATGCACTTTAGAGTGAAAACAGGTGTAACATTTATTTTACTAACATTATAGATCCTAACCAGTTTTATTTAACTTTCATGTTCAAGGCCTATGTAAGTAACTATTACTCATAGTGAATCTTGGTGAAGGTAATTATATAACACTATGCTATAAGAATCCAAGTCCAAGTCTTGATGTTGCTTCTGTTTAATCCAATTTCTTGCAGCATTCCCCCATTTATATGTTTATAATTTTCTGAGTAATTTCTGGGAGGAAGAATATATAAAGAAGTTGTGAATTGAGAACGAGGGAAGCCATCTATTTATAGAGTTACATAATCAACATCAACCCTTTGATTTTAGGTTATAAATTCAAACCGTACAAGTCATCTGAGTCACCAACGTATATGGTGTGCAAAACAGTCCAGGTTCGCAGAATGGATCTGCCCAGATCCATGGTGGGTCAACCCGGGGTCGACCCAGCCTCCTATGTGTCGACCCAGGCTGAGCTTGGGTCGTCCCCCAATGGGCCTGGTTCCTTCGCACGTCTTGTTTGATTATTCTTGAAAATATATTATTATATATAGTTATATATAAACTTTTAATATATATATATACAAACTTCTAAAACCCCTAACTTCTTCATACATTATTCGTTTTACGCGAACTTGGGGTCTATCTGAACTAGAACTCCGAGACAAACGCTACTGTATTGTTGGTTTTACCTAATTATGAATATTTAATTAAGTTATTCTTAATTTGTCATCTTTAACCACGGTTATATTGTGTTAAAATTTTGGGGTGTTACATCTAACTTCTCCCAAATACCCTTAGCGGTCGACTCGCTACTAATTTCGGAGATAACATTCTCTTCCATAACAAGTTGAATGGTAGTAAATGCTTACTCTTCCATTTCCTCTCTCTCAACATCCGAGATGTCGATGACAACAAATGTATCAAACACTACCCATGCACCCGATTCCTACTTAGAACTACTTTTGTCTTCCAATTCCACTTTTCGAAATTATTATATACATTTTACTTATCTATAACCAGTTATGATCCCAATGTCGCATATAATCCATGTACATACGACGCTATACCACTTGAACCAACTACTGAGGGACTATTTGAATCTGATTCCGGCGTTTCTATAACCACCTGACAATACCTACGCTTTAATACCAAATGTTAGGGAAAATCACACAATTGAGACCACTCAATCTAATCCCTAATGCAACGGAAAACAACTAGATCGTGTTAGATAGTGCACAAGCAACCAATCTATGATCATATCAACCTCAAATGATTCAAATCCGATCACAACCTACTGCAAAAGTGGACATATTCGACACTAATGTGCGTGCGTTGGATGAAAAGTGAGGCAAAAGCTATGCTTTCTTTGATCTTCTGCCACATTATTCACATGTTGTTGCGTTAGACGTGAATGCACTGTTGCAGTTGAAATTCTAGTGTTATGACGTGCAATACCAGTTCAATGCGTAGCTTTACATAAATACAATCCAGATCAGCGATCCATGTTATCAGAATAAAAAATAAATAACTACAGATGATGATTTAATCCAATCCCTGCTTCCTATCTAAAACATTACCCCATCGTCCAATCATTGAGATCCACCTCACTGTTTTCTTCCGCTTTGTGCAATTTTAGCGTGAATTTTTGCCCCCTTCATGAAATACGACGTAAAAATAGTTCGGTCCTCTTAACATCTTCTTCCTTCGTTACCCCTTTTTACTATTACCCAAAGTTTAAACATAAATTAACGTCACCTTCGATTCCTCACCCATTGCATCTATTCCCTCCAATCTCTTCCCGATCCGGATAAGTTGTTCACCCGTATCTAATCTGCTACACAAACAGGTATTTTCCATATGATTTTGGAAACAACCAATTTCGATGTTTCAATTTGAAGATTATCGGCGTGGAATTGTTGTGGCCTTTCTCCGCTGCTTGAATTATCCTCCAAATCCATATGAAATGACGTTGGAGTAGATGGTGGGCATAGTCATTTTCTAAGTATGAGCTTGGTTTGTGTCCCTTGCTTTACTATAAATTTGTTTGTATTCTTTCTAAAGCATTTATGTATATATGAGCTGTGAAACATGAACGTCCTGTTTAATGAATATTAGGTAGGATCGAATAAGCAAATCCGTTTCTTTTGAGGTTTACCTCTCATGTTTTAAAGTAGTATATCATAGGATTACCTTTGCATTCAGTGTGGTAGTTTATTTTGTGTGTTTCTCAAGATTAGATGTTTGCTCAGTTTTTTTTTTTTTTTTTTTTTTTTTTTTTTTTTTTGATTATTTCTATTACCTGAGATTATTTCTATTACTTGATTATTTCTATTAGGTAGGATCGAATAACTATGTTTTTGATGATTGGTCTTGATGAATCCAATAAAAATATAATTCCTACAAGCTAAATCACAATTAAAAACATTAATTGTTTACTGGTTAAAGTTAAATCTAACTATAGTATGTTAAAGTGGAGTTGTGATCTTTGCTGCCAAAAACGTTGGCGAGGTAGAATTTAATCTTGCCTTCTTATACTATTTAGTTGGTGAATGATAGGATTGTTCATGATTTGCGGTAAAGTTGTGGTCGGATAAGTTTGAGGGGTATTCGATTGAGTAGTAGATGATGTTTTTAATATCAGAATGGATTTAGTGAACTCGGTTGTGCTCAGAGAAGTTAAGGGGTATTCGATTGAATAGCTACAAATTCGAACTGCTTTTAAGTACCGTGTGTTTAAAATCGTAGTAGCATTGTATTTAATCTTATACATTCACTGTTATGTGATCTCATACTAATGCTGTTTCCACAAGCTTTAATCACCATTTGCAGTTGTCCCCTTCCAACCCCATTGTAGTTGTCCTCATTGCATGCTTGTTAGTGGAAACGAGTCGACTGTTTGGTGTGGCTCGCATTGGAATGGGTGTGTGGATTGAAAAGGAGAATTGTCCCACATTGCAAGATATTAAGAAAGATCGTGGTATATATATGGTATTTGTGGCATGTAACATAGGGGATCCCTTTTGTTACAATAAGTGCTTGCCAATACCAAATTATATGCTCGATAGGAGGCGATGGGGAATGTTCAATCGGGACGCCGACATGAGAGACTTCGACCATTGACTCCGATAGACACGGTGAAGTGCGTACGGTACGCAGAGAATGCCGAAACTCAACATGGTATCAGAGCTCCATGGTTCGATGGGACCGGTATGTGTAGCATGACCGAAGCATGGCTCCAAAGGGGCTTGAGCATAGGATCTCGTCAAGGTAGAGATACGGTTATAAGCAGTCTGTCTCCCCCACTGCTTATGAGAACTCGGGGTAGCAGCCTAGCCAACTGTGAAGAGTACTCAAGGTGTAACTCCAAAGTTGACTTGAGCAAATGCTCGCCAAGGTGGAGATTGTTAGGTGTGGCTCGCATTGGAATGGAGTGGGTGCGTGGATTGAACAGGAGAATTGTCCCACATCGCAAGATATTAAGAAAGATCGTGGTATATGTATGGTATTGGTGGCATGTAACATAGGGGATTCCTTTTGTTACAATAAGTGCTTGCCAATACCAAATTATATTCTCGATGGGAGGCGATGGGGGATGTTCAATCGGGATGCCGACATGAGAGACTTCGACCGTTGACTCCGATAGACACGGTGAAGCGCGTACGGTACGCAGAGAATTTTGCATTCTCCACCTCGATACTATATCCGTCTACATCACAAACTTCAATGCACCCAAGCATTTCCTTCTATCTTCAATCAAGAAAGATTGAATGTTTCCCCAATGAACTCCGGCATAGCCACCGCCCATTGCACTTCACTAACGAGTTCAGGCATAGCCCCCACCCATCAATGAAGTGTTGAAACATCCAACTCCTAAACCAGTCTTACCAAAAGACAATGTACTCGGGAGTGAAAACAAGTACTTACCATGAAGATAGAACACCAACCTCTCACCGATACTCTTCTACATCCAAGTTTCTCTCTCAAATGTGCCACCCCGTGGCACCTAGCATCTCTCCAAGCGAATTAAGTTCGAGCAATGCTCGAACTTCCCAACCGGTAACGCCTTAGTGAACATGTCCGCCGCGTTATCCTTTGTGTGCACTTTCCGAAGGCATACTTACTTGTCTTCGTCCATGGCTACTAGAAATGACTCCCTCACTTAAATATGCTTCGTCCGTGAGCTAAATGCCAAATTCTCAGCCAAGTGAATAGCGCTTTGGCTATCACATTGAACATCAACACTGTCATGTTCAAAACCCAAGTCACACAACAGTCGCTTCAAATAAAATGCTTCCTTTGCTGCCTCTACCGCAGCTATCAACTCCGCCTCCGTAGTGGATAAAGCAACTACGGTCTACAATCTCGATCTCCAACTTATGGTTGTACCACCAAGAATGAATACATATCCAGAAGTTGATTTTTTTCGATCCCTATCACCAGCGTAGTCCGAGTCACAGTAACCAACCAACATGCAAATCTTCTCTTTACTACCCCCAAAAACAAGGCCATGACATGCTGTACCTTTCAAGTATCTCAAGATAAGATTCACTGCTTCCCAATGCGATTTCCCCGGATTAGCCATGAATCGACTAACCACCCCGACGGCATTTGCAATATCGGGTCATTTACACACCATGGCATACATCAAACTTCCAACCGCACTAGCATATGGCACCTTTGCCATGTAAGCCTTGTCTTTCTCCTCGATAGGTGATCCCTTACTCAAAAGCTTTATATGCAAAGGTAAAGGTGTATTTGACGCCTTTGCATCCTCCATGCTAAACCGACAAAGCACTTTCTTAATGTACTCCTTTTGAGTCAATCTCAACTCAAAACGCTTTCGGTCCCTTACAATTTCCATGCCCAAGATTTTCTTTGCTTCTCCAAGGACTTTCATCTCGAACTCCGCCTTTAATTTCTCTTTCAACTTGTTGATTTCTGCCTTGTCCTTAGAAGCAATGAGCATATCGTCCACATACAAGAGTAAATACACCCAACAATCATTTCCTAACCTCTTGAAATAAACGCAAGCATCCTTGATGCTTCGATGGAAGCCACTTTCAAGCATGAAATGATCAAATCTCTTGTACCATTGCCTAGGTGATTGCTTCAAACCATACAGTGATTTCTTCAACTTGCAAACTAGTTCTGACTTACCTTCTACAACAAACCCTTCTGGTTGCTCCATGTAGATGTCTTCATCCAAGTCTCCATGCAAGAAGGCGGTTTTCACATCTAGTTGCTCCAACTCCAAGTCGTGAATAGCAACTATGGCAAGTAATATCCGGATAGAAGTATGTCTCACAACCGGTGTGAAGATCTCGTCATACTCCTTTCCTTTCCTCTGTGCAAACCCCTTAGCAACTAGCCTAGCTTTGTATCTTCCATCGTGCTTCACCTTATATATCCATTTGCACCCAATAGCACGGTTTCCTTGAGGAAGTGGAACCAACTCCCAAGTCTGGCTCTTCATCAACGATTGTATCTCTTCCTCCATGGCGCAAATCCACTTCGAGCTATCACTCGAATCCATGACGTCATCAAGGTCCATCGGCTCATCTTGGACTACATGAAGAGCATAGTCCAAATTCTCACAAAAGCTAAGATAGTTCCAATCACTATATCTTTCGGGTGGCCTTATAGCACGACGACCAACCCGAGTAGCAATTCCATCACCCGTTCTTCCCTTAGCTCCACCTTGAACTGGATCTTCTCTAGGCTCGTGCACATCACCAACACTACTAGAGGAATCCTGTGGACTATGTGATGTAACATCAACCGCATTCACCTCGCAAGCACCTCCAACAACTCTACTCTCTCTAGGCCTGAAAGTGGAAATAATTTCCTTCTCATTTGATTCACCATGAACCAAATCCGGAACATCCGATGAGCCTTCGTTATCCTTGAACATAGTCGACTCATTGAAAGTAACATGACGAGAAACTGAAACCTTCTTCGTTTTCGGATTCCAAATCCGATAGCCTTTGACTCCATCCATATACCCAAGAAAAATCCCTTTGAAAGCTCTAGGTGAGAGCTTATCATTCCCCGGATCATGCACATAAACAGGACTGCCAAATACATGAAGATAACTCAAGTCAATGGTCTTCCGTTTCCACACTTCCTCTGGAATTTTGTTACCAATAGCCGAGCACGGAATTCGATTAATAATATGCACTGCGGTTGACAAAGCTTCGGCCCAAAATCCCTTAGACAAACCCGATGTCAATCTCAAGCATAGAGCTTTCTCTAATAGAGTTCGGTTCATTCTCTCCGCCACTCCATTAGATTGCGGATCTCCCGGTGTAGTAAAATGCCTCTGAATACCATAATGCTTGCAAAAATTCAGAAATTCTCCGGAAACATACTCGTCGCCATTATCGGACCTAAGAACCTTCAAAGTCTTTCCGCTCTCGTTCTCAACAAGAGCCTTCCATTCTTTGAATCTTGCAAATGCCTCCGACTTGGCCTTCATTACATACACCCAAACCTTTCGAGAAAAATCATCAATGAAAGAAATATAATATCTTTCTCCTCCCAAAGAAGCTACAGGTGCTGGTCCCCAAACATCTGTGTGCACATACTCAAGAATCCCTCTTGAATCATGTTTTCCTTCACCGAATGGCACTCTAGTTAGCTTCCCCATGACACATTCCTCGCAAAACTCTAACTTGCTGAAACTCTCACCATCAATCATCTTCCTTCGATGAAGAACATCTAAACTATTCTCCGAGACATGACCCAATCTCAAATACCACAGCCGTGTCGCATCTAAGCCACGGGAAATATCAACACTGACACAAGTTTCGCCTTCCACGGTCATTCCTTGAAGCAAATAGATACCATGAGTTCTAGCACCCTTCATAACCACAAGTGCACCCTTCAAAACCCTCAAGCTATCACTCTCAATGGTGATCTTGCAACCTAGAGAATCCAACTGTCCCAAAGAGATAAGTGACTTCCGTAGTCCCGGAACATAGCGCACATTAGTGAGAGTACGAACCACTCCATCAAACATTCGAATTTGCAAGGATCCAATGCCTTTCGACTTGCAAACTGCGCCATTTCCCATAAAAAATGAACTTCCTTCTCGATCAACATAAGAAGAAAAACAATTCCTATTAGGCGTCATGTGATATGAAGCCCCCGAATCAAGCACCCAATCGCTGCCCGAAACATCCGATGCTACAGACGACAAAACATCTACGTCTTCCTCACCAACATCTCTCTCCACCTTAACTGATGAAGATGATACATCCTTCTTCCCCTTGTCTGGACAATCATTCTTCCAATGACCAGGTTTCTTACATATAAAGCACTTGCCATTTCTTTCATTCGATTTTCCTCTTCCACCGGGCTTCTTAGACTTAGAACTCCCCCGGTTTCCCTTCTTCTCTGACTTTTCTTTCTCCGCAAATAAACCTTGACCATTACCAGCACCACTACTACCATCACTCAGCTCCTTCATCTGATCTCGTAATTCCTCACTAAGAAGACCCGCCTTGACATCATTTAGAGTCAATGTATCCCGGCCATAGATCAAACTATTTGAGAACCCAGTATAGCGTTCAGGCAACGAACATAGCAATATCATCGCCTTCTGCTCCTCCTCAATCTTCAAATCTACCGCCTTCATCTTCATTAGAAAATCATCAAACACATTTAAGTGCGCCTTTAGCGAAGTTCCTTCCTTCATCTTGTAGGTAAAGAAAGTCCGCAACAAGATCAGTCGATTTGTGAGTGACTTCTTCATATACAACTCTTCCAACTTGTTCCAAATACCTTTAGCAGTCGTCTCACCACTAATTTCGGAAATAACATTCTCCCCCATGGCAAGTTGAAGTGTAGTGAATGCCCACTCTTCCATTTCTTCTCTCTCTACATCTGAGATGTCCTCTAGCAATAAATGTGTATCAAACACTACCTGATGTAGCCGATTCCGCCTAAGAACCGCTTTCATCTTCCATTGCCACTTTTCAAAATCATTATCGCCATTCCACTTGTCGATAACCAATTGTGAACCAGCAGCTGCATACGACCCACGTACATAAGGAGCTACACCACTTGGACCACCTGTTGATGGATTATTTGAACCTGATTCCGGCATTTCTACAACTATCTACCAACACCAATGCTCTGATACCAAATGTTGTGGAGAAATTTTGATTCAAGACCGCTTAAATCAAAAATCCCCAACGCCGCGGAAAACGAGATCGTCGTAATAGTGCAAAAACAACCAATCGAACAATCTCAATCTTATCCAAGTCAATCACAATCACCAAACAATGGAAATAATAGAGCAATAACGAGAAACTAAATCACACAGGGATTTATAGTGGTTCCACCGACGTCTTGTCAGTGTACGTCCATTTTGAGAGAGAAACCTTTATTAATATCAATAGAAGAGTACAAGAGATTGATTACAATGATCAAATTTACTAGAAAAATTTGATTTTGTCGAGAAAGGAATTGAAGAAGATTAGGATTGCCTAAACCCTAATTAGAATAATCTTAGATCTAATCTCTTGATTTTTTGATCCACCTCCTTTTGTATTCGATGTAGCTTATATAGGCATAGAGAAGTATATGGAAATTCCAAAAATTTCCTCCAAAATATCCTCTAGATCCAAAATATTCTCCAGATCCAAAATATCCTCTAGATCCAAAATATTCTCTAGATCAAAAATATCCTCTAGATCCAAAATATTCTCTAGATCCAAAATATCCTCCAG
Organism: Allium sativum; assembly: GCA_030737875.1. Taxonomy (NCBI): domain Eukaryota; kingdom Viridiplantae; phylum Streptophyta; class Magnoliopsida; order Asparagales; family Amaryllidaceae; genus Allium; species Allium sativum. Next base: position 172,162,395 of record CM060912.1, read on the forward strand.
ATCCAAAATATCCTCTAGATCTAACACATAGTATCGCATACTTCAACATCGACAGCCTACATGATCGTTAACCCTAGTTTTCCCTACTGTCGACTGGCTGTATGTAAAGTAAATCGGCAACCATCATCGCCAATAGTCAGTAGCCTTCGTCTACCATGTTGTAGAGTAAGCTGCTGCTTTGCTTTTATTTTATAATTAGCAACCGTCTAGTTACTGCTTTATCTCTATTGAATTTTCTACAAAATTAAGCACTTTGATAAATGGTTAGGAATTTTTGCTTGTAAATTTAAAACAATTTTAACTGAGAAAAGTTGCAAAATTCGAACTTTTGACTTTTACCTATTAAGTTGTTTCGTTTGTTGCCATATAATATTTCTGGTGGTTTTGTATTGTCTATCCCATATCAAGTCCCCTTTATAATAATATGTGTTTTGTGTTATGAATGATGGAAGTAGGATATATAGTTATTCCAATGGGCATATAATATGTAATAGTACGAAGTAGGATATGTAGTTATTCCAGTGGGTATATAATATATAATAGTAATTTATCTGTAAAATTTTGAAACTAGTGACTAATACATTAATTTCAACTACAAATAAGCATGCTTTCTAAAATTGTTAAACAAAGCAGCATCTATCAAGAGAAAAATTATCTAGATCTGACCATTTTTATGTTAACTTTAGATTGCAATAGCATTCCAAAATCTCAAGGGAGCATTAATACGCCATAGATGATACAACTAAGTGCATAAGATTAAAGACAATATATTTGATTTAACCTATTTAAAGAACACAATCACTTCTTATATTGGCTAGTTGATTTCATATAGCAAGGACATTAGTAGCACTGCTAGAGGATGCAGGTTAAAGTATATTATTTTGGAAACATATGAAGCATGACTTCAACTTTTTGTAATGTTGATTGACAAGCATAGAGTTACCCAGTAATATATTTTCATTATCATGTAGAGACATTTTTGACAAACAAGTACATTACCAAGTGAAAGCAAATAGTTAAACAAACTATGTAACCCCACACATAAATAATCAGTTAAAGCCTCACAGATATAACCATCGGATATAGAAAGATTTAATTACCAAGATGTTCACAACACAAAGTATAAGTTGAGAAGGCCAGGTTTGACCTAAACAAAATGTGCAGAGATCATCACTGCCGGAATTTTATATTTTCTTCTACATGTACATGTGTACCGGGTAGTCTGTCATCTTTGGATGAATCGAGACTACTACTGAGTACTGAATGGAGGTGGAATATAAGGAGGAGATGCACATCTTAGCAATATCCAATTAACTCTGTTGACAAATGGATGCCTTCTAATTGCGGTTGCACCAGTTGTGGATTTGATCCTCTTTGTTGGGTCCTTAGCCAGTTGCCCTGCAATTAGTTCTTTAGTAGAGTTGGATATGGGTGGATCTTTTGGGAATTCAAGGGCTTGAGCAACAATGTTGGCCAATGTAAGTTCGTTGTTGGATCCTTTGAATGGGGTAACTCCGTAAAGAAGCTCGTACATGAATATGCTAATGAAATACATTAATGCATGTTGAGACCTGACTTAATCCCATTAGTTTTTTATCCATGAGTTGTTCAGCTTTTGATTACCATCAAAAGATAAATGATATTATGGAACAAAAGAATTCATAAGTGATTCACTGGTGCATGTTACCTTCTCTGACGGAATAACTGAGTATAGATTCATACAAGTGTGGGAATCATTGTATTTGCAAGCTAATAACCCAAAAAGAAGTTTGGTGCTTTTCATGAAAATTTGTGCAATTTTCAGTACACTAAATTCATCACAATATACCAACTTTTCAAACCATTAGCTTGCAAAATCTAATGGTTTAAACACCTAATATGGCATTTCATCCGAATAATTCAAAAGTACATAATATTATAGTAATTTCTTCGTTGCAAACATACATAGATACATGTACATACATATGTATGTATGTATGTGTGTGTGTGTATATATATATATATATATATATATATATATATATATATGAGGCAGGTTCAATGGCACCCCAAATAGTGAGCACCCCTTTAGCCTCCCACTTTTTCACCACTCATTTCCCACTAAATCCACTTCTCTCTCCTTCCACTAACTCTCTCACTTCCCATTCACTTTCTTTAATATAAATGAGAGGTGGAAATCATGGGGCTTTTGGGGTGGTCCATTTTTGGGGTGCAACGGAACGCTTGCCTATATATATATATATATATATATATATATATATATATATATATGTCTGTATGTTTTCTTTTGCTTTAGTGATTACCTGAAACAATCTCAGGAGCCAATTATTCATAAGTGTCAACAAACGACATAGATCTCAAATCAACGGGTTCAACAACAAATTGAAATCCACCGTCATATCTTTTCCCTAATTTGCTCTTTCGTATTTTGCATTTTGTTCGAAAACATGATGCGGAAGGCACAATGCAGTTAGGCAATATGCAAGAAGAATTGATACTTACAGTCAAATTCCATCTATAGTTAGCATTTTAATAAACACGTTATTTTATTTTTATTTCTTTTTTGCTGAAATGTAATATTTGATACGTTTTCATGTTATTGATATAAATACATGATAGTGGTTACTTGCTGCATTGACCAGTCATATCCAGGAGGAGGACCAGGTGGAACTGGACCTGACACAGGAGTAGTGGATGTTTTATACTGCAGAAAAGAAATTGCAGTCATCTCTTTTTGTAGGAAGCGAGAAGATACAACGATGTGGTAATCTTTTGGGGCTTGGTTGAGAGTCACAAGTACTGTAGCGGACTGCCCAACTTGAGTGTCCAGCGATTCATAGATGTTTTGAATTGTGTGTGATCCTTCGACTTCTACCAGTTTCAGAGGGTGGTTTTGAATTCTGAAGTTGACTATGGTTTTGAGACCAACATTCGAAACACGGAATATTTTTGTTAGAATTTGCAGTATTTTGCTGTGTGGGTCCTCTTGCTATAACTGGATCTCTACACTATGTAGATAGAGACCTTCTTGGTTGTTGGTTATGTGAGAGGCAATGCCAAACTAGAGGACTAGATGAACGTCCTGAAATGCTTGCTAATGTGAGATATTAAAATAGTTGCACCTTTTCTAGTCTTTTTGCATTCTTGATGTGGTATATTTGAAGAAATGATATGGTATGTAGAATATTTTGGATGGTTTGAATGTGATGATAAATGTTTTGGATGAGTTTTATCTATGTACAAAACCAGTATTGGAAATTTTCTAATTAAAGCATTGAATTTGCTATCTTCTAATGTACCATTTGCCTTTTTCTACTATTGCATTTGCTTTTTTTTTACTGATGTTGCATTTCAAAATAATGGTGTTGCATTAAATAAAATATTATTAATTCTACATGACACGTGGGCCCCACAGCTGACGTGGCATGTGACAAGTGTGCATCTGACGTGGAGAGCTTACATGTCGTGTGACACATAGGCAACTTACGTGGAAAGCTGACGTGACCCCACTATTGTGACATGGCAACCAGGCTGTAATTAATACTTAAGACAACACTGTGTTTTGTTGCATTACTTGCTAATAGTGTTGCAATACAATTATAATGCAACACTTTGTTTTTGTAGCAGTAGATGGGCATAAGCGTTGCTTTAGAGAGCTAATTCCGCAGATGTCACGCCCCTCTGGTGTTTCCTATTTGAAAAAATGGCTTAAGGCAACGCTGTCTCGACCTACGGCCACATAAAACTAGTATCGAATTTGCCCACTTTGCAGTAGTGCAAACGCAAAACAATATGTATAAAAGAACGATAATAATAAACTAAATCACATCAAGATTTGTAGTGGTTCCACTAATGATTTGTTAGTATACATCCACTTTGAGAGAACTTTATTATCACCAAATGGGAAGAACACAATAGATTGATTACAATGTTTCAATATTCAATAGAGAATGTATGTTTGTGGAGATTAGAATATAAGAAACCATTTGGATTCCAAACCCAAATTAATGGAGGTCTAAACTCTTGCTTTGATGGATTAATCAATCATCCAATCATCTGCTTCAAATGTGAGAAATAGCTTATATACTTGAGTCGAAACCCAAGCAAATGTCCCAAATGCCCTTGCTGATTCACAAATAAACACTGGACTTTCCAGACCTAAAATCATCCCAGGTTCCGTTTCATACGTCTAGCGCCGAATTCCAGACATCTAGAATTATATTCGGGATACTTCTTGGCTCGTTTCAAACGTCGTATTTCTTCCCAAACGTCTGAATGGCTCCACAAATGTCTGGATTTCTTCCCAGACATCTGAATGACATCTCGGATTATGCACAGGCAGATTTCAGATGCCTGACACCTCTTCCTAGATGTCTGAAATTGGATCTAGATCACCATTTCCTGCTTCCTTCGCTATATCTTCCACATACGAGCTCGGATTTGCGAACCGTCTTCTCATACACGAAGCTATTTCCATCATCTTCAATTCTACCATATAGTGTCGTCAAAATTCAACATGGGTTGTGTGTGATATGATTTGAGAAAAAAATGAGTCAATGTAGATAGGTGGTTTTGATTACAGTAACAAGTACTTAGGAGGGTGTTGGGGGTAGGACAATTGGAAAATTAGCGTTTTTCCTAATACTATTATTAAATAATCGGACGAGCTTAAAATTTATATATTAAATTGGATAATCCCCTCTAAAAGCGAGAGGAATTTGTTCATTTGTCGGTACCTAGCACCATGAATTTTGATGATCCAGACCAAGAATGTTATATTTGTAAAACAGGACTATTGCAAAAATAGACTTTGTTAGTTTGGGTCAGTACATTAGTTGTCATGATTCAACAGTACAGATAAGTTGATAATTTTTTTATTATTTTTGTTTTGTTATCTGAGTAGGAGGACCAAATTCTTGTATTTACATAGATCTTGAACTCCAAATTCTTGTATTTTCATAGATCTTGGACTACTATTTTCATACACATAATTTGTTAATTTAGACACGCAAGTGTGATTATAATCAGTTTGGTGTGGGGGTTAGAAGAAATGATTATAATAGAGACAAACAAGAAACAAAATGTTTTTTAATTAATTTAAATTTGACAATGTGGTGATGAGCTATGGTTTTCTTGGACCCAGTTTGTAGTTTGATAACAAACGTTACTAATTCCAGGTAAATCACTCCATGATTTAGAATAAGTCAGTAATAAATCAGTGCAGATGTAATTTAGTACAACTCCCTCAACAACCATTAAATAGTATGATGCTTATATGCAACTTATTATAAAGGCTGCTTTTACTTGCTTCAATCTAACTATTAATTCAGAACAATGCCACAAGAACCCAAACTTATTTTATCAAAAAGTGCGAAATAGAAAGAAGTAGAAGATGTGTTCTTCTTGCTTTTAAAGTTGAATTAATGGAGGATCCTACTCATTTATCTATATTCGCATAATTTGACAAAATACCTTTCGGATAAAGTAACATTGTTGATTAATTAATGCCCTAGACCTTTGTGTTATTCGAAATATAAGAGAATCACCTTGTTATGTTCACTTTATAGCACATCCCTATGGTTATTCAATCCCTGACTAAATTATTTGTGTCAGACAGAATCTTAACGCCTACCGACAAACTTCAAGTACTGATATCAAGGAATTGAGTTATAATTGAAGGGACTATGCAATGAAATTGAGGGGGAAAAGGCAAATGGATTAGTTCATGCAAGTCTGGAAAAGTTGTACAGCACTTCACCTAAAACGGTTAGCTGGAATCAATCACTAATCTTACCCATGATTAAATAAGACGGCTATGAAACACTGTTAGGATGTGTGATTACGAAACCAGTGACTAGAATCTTCTTAGTAGAGTTTTAGTTCTAGTTTTTTGGTTTGACGCATACATAGATGCATGCACACTTCTTGAGGTACGGTTTGGTGCACAAAACATGGAAATTTCAGTTCTTACTATGCAAAAATAATCTGAGGGTTTGAAAATGAAATAATGTGAGGTGTACCTAAGATTACTAAATATTTCCATAGTATTTGTCAGGTGTTTTGGATACGCTAATCAAGCATTTACTGTAGACGTATCATAGGAAAGAGATTGACTACAAAAGAAGATGAGTCAAAGGGTCCGTTTGCAGCTTTAATTTGGCACGTTGGACAGGGTGTTCGCGTCTGACGCGTCGGACGCCAACAAAATATAATCCGTTCAGGAAGGACGCTGAGGGAACGACAGAAATCGAGCCTTTGGCGTCGGACGTGTCCGACGCAAAGTAATATTAATGTCTAATCTAGTTAATTAACAAAAGCACATTTGATTTAGTTGGTAAATGCAAATACTTTGCACTAGGTAGACTAGGGTTCAAGTCCTATTTTCAACCTATTTTTTTTAGTGCTTTGATGTATACTGTTTATTAATGCTTAATGCCTAATGTAGACTATTTGTTAATGCTTAATGTCATTTTTTTGTAGACTGTTAACGCTTAATGCTGTTATAATGTATTTGCATCGATTATATTGTTGTTTAAAATGGCTTCAACACATTCGCTAATTAGATTTAATAGTCCAATTAAAAATCAATATTTAATTAGTTTATAATAATTAATTTAACAATTAAATACTCCGTTTAGATACCACGCTCAAATACCCCGTTCGTAGCTAAAAACACATTTCCCGTTCATTACAGTACCACGCTCAAATGTCCCGCTTTCGTTCGCCGAGAACGCACCTGACTGCAATCTAGCATGAGGAGCCCTAAAGTTTATATCTAACCTCTTCCGTGCTACAACAATATTCTCGCAGTGTGTACCTTCTTCTCTCTGATCCCTAACCACATGAAGCACACCAGTATTTTCTTTCTACTTTTTTTAGTACATAATAACGATGTAGAGTAACATTGGAAAGTGATAATCCATATATTTGATATGAAGTGTAGTGTAACTGTGTAAGCGCTTGTTGACAAAATGCATGGATTTTCAAGGTGTAACAATAGAAGAAGAATTGAAATATTGGAGTTGTAATAGTCGGTGCAATTGGGAACGCAAAATTGAGCAAGGGGTTCGTCACTTCCGTGTATTGTTGACTAATCCACTATATATGGGAGAGACATTGGCAACATTTTTTCTTTACCTGCGGTCCTGCACAGTGTCACAATCACACATTATTCATAAGCATTGACGCACTCAAATGGGTTTCTTCAGTTCATTAAATGTATACTTCCGTCCAAATCAAGTACTAATGATCAATAATTTTCTCTCCTTTATGGGTTGTTACTTTTCTCTCCTTAAAGGATTTTCGTCCCCGAAATATCCAAGGATAGAAAAATGAGATAAGTATTTTCATCTAAATACCTACAGCCATCTACTCAGCATACATCGTCCTTAAGTTTTCTAATGCAATCCATGTGATTATGCAATTGTATTATGTGTATGTCCCTAACTAATGCAAAGGATTAGACGGTCTACTGGTTCAGCCGACCTTCTTTTATGTAAAATTGTTCAACATATATGTTGCAATTATCATCCATATGCAACAATCATATGCTAATCATCCAATTTTACAACCACGGAATTGGAAGAAAAAAAATGTGCATGCATCCATATGTAATATGTTTGTGTCTTACTTAACCGATCTCTATTAGCGTCCAGTTTGTGTTATGCGTCCATTGCATTTATTAGAAAACACTTGCAACCACTTGCGTACATCATACATAACATGCTTGTTAAGATGCTTGCGATCACTCCTATCATCCACAAGTTTTATCCTAAGTCCCGTTAAGGATACGAAAGAAGCTATTCAAAGGAAATAATAAAGGTAGAATGATAATGTTTGACGCTGAAAAATGGTCATCAACCCTCATGATTTCCACGTGAGTGAAAATAAACGTTCAACAGTGGAAAATAAGTAAGTTGCGATGTAATGTATAGGTGGAAAAGTGAAGGGAAACGATCATACAGAATTTATAGTGGTTTGGCCCGTCCGAGCCTGCATCCACTTTGAATGGTCTTGCTCTTTATTTATGGTCTTCATACAAGTTTACAACATAGGATCAGGATATTTTCGAGTACTCATGAGTTTCGATGATTTGCGATACACAATTGAGTAAGTTCCGAGTGTTATGCTTGGAGGAGGAGGAAGTCTCTTGTTTGTGATCCGAAGAGGCTTCGAGTGTCCGTGAATTCCAAACTTAGTCGAGTGAGGATGAAGAGGCTATGAAGCTTTCATGAAGTCATCATGGTCATGAGGCTAGGAGGTCCAAAGATGGTTTCTTTATCTTCTTCTCGGATGCAAAGGCAGCCCAAAACGATCAAATGTCCAAAAGTATGGTAGAGGTTTTGGGAAGGTTGTTTCCTTCTTAGGCAGCCATTAGAGCTTGGAGGTGAGCAAGAACCAACCCTCTTCACGTTGGAAATGAGAGGGTATCAGTAGGAGTGAGCTAGAAGTGGAGTAGGTCAGCTAGAGTGGCCCACAACAGGATTTCGTATTCCATAGGTCGAATGCAAATTTCGCATCCCAAGGGTTTGATATGAATTCGTATCCCGCGTTGGGATGTGAGATAGCATCCGGGTGGTGCGAATGGGGCACGACTTCGTATCCCACAAGGGGATGCGAGTTCGTACCTAGAGGCAGAGGCGGGATACATATTCATATCCCATGGAGGAATACGAATTCGTATCCTATTGAGGATACGAATTCATATCCATGATATGTGTCGAATATGAATTCATATCCCATCGAGGGATACAAATTCATATCCCATCGAGGGATAAGAGTTTCAAAGGCATTCGTATCCCATAGAGAACACCTCCTTCTGGAAGGAGTTATATATGCACAGCTGCAAAGATTTGCAAGATTTCCATTTCCAAGCCAACAAGTTTATCCGCTTGGATGAACTGTACTTCACGAAGAGGAAGTTCGGGCCTCGAGGGGAAGGAGGAAGGCCGAACTTCGGACGAAAGCTCCCGGAAGGAAATTAGAAGAGGTCGAGGTGGGAAGACTCTAACACCAACTCGGTTGCCTTGAACAAATCCATCTCGTATGTGTATGTTGTTGCAAAAGAAATGGTAAATAACTTCCCCGTCTCGTTCAAAGCCAAAAATTGCCCCGAACCTCATGCCGCTGGTAAATATTGCGAGTTCCATAAAACCAACGGGCACAAGACCGACGAGTGTAAGGTATTGGACGGGATTATCCAGAAACTGATCCGAGAGGGACACCTGAAGGAATTTGTTTCAAACAAAACAGTATCATCTCAACGTGCAGGAGGACAGCAGAAGGTCTCGGTAAATACGATAGGAGTTGCTATGGGGGAGAGCAACTTAGATTTGGGGCCACCCATAAACTGAATCAATGTGATCCATGAGGGGCCACACCCCGCCGGAAGCTGTCCAAAGGCCAGAAACCAATACATGAAGGAAGCCTTGGAGGGAATCTTCTCCATCCAAGAAGAACCATCGTTGAAGAGCGTGTGTTATGCCCTCAACATGCATAACCTCGTGGTCTCTCCGGAAGCAAAGAAGAAGGGGTCCGTCACCAACATAACGACCCCCTTATGATAACGACGCAGATAGGGCTTTCAGTTGTTTCTAAAATCTTGGTGGATACCGGAAGCGCTGTCAATGTCGTCTTCAAGCACGCCTTCACTCAGATGGGAATTTCCGAAAAGAAACTGGAACATAGCAACGAACCAATCTTCGGATTCAACAATAAGGGGTCAACTCCTGTGGGTCAAATCAACCTTGTGGTTCAAGTGGGGTTGTCCCCTCTTCACAGGACTTTCGAAACTCTCTTCGTTGTGATCGATCAGTCGTCCTATTACATCGCCTTCTTTGGACGACCGGCTTTAGAGGAGATGGATGCCTTCGTTTCTCCTAAATATCTCATGTTAAAAATTTTGACCAAACAGGGATAGGGTACCATCAAGGCAGAACAGTTTAGCTCCCGCGAGTTGTATTTCGTGACAGTTGGAAAATACAAAAGGGAGTATTCTTTGTATTTTGATTCTTCCACTGTTCTTATATCTTCGGATAACGGATTCTTACATCCCTCATTCAAAGCTAAGATAAAAATAAATAAGATTGACAAACGCACTAACAGTATATACGCTTCTTTGAAAAGAAAGTGGAAAAGGTCCGATGAGGTAAACTCCACTAAAGGAGGAGAAATCATCACAGATTTGGATTCTAGAGGGGACATCGAAAGAATAAAACCAATAGAAGAAGTAGAAGAAGTAAACGTTGATTCGAAAGATAAATCGAAGGTCATCAACATAGGGAAAAGGTTAATGGAACCCCTCCGAAGCGACTTAATCTGTTTCCTACAGCTCAACAAAGATGTTTTCACCTGGACCCATTCGAACATGATTGGTATTGACCCTTCAATTATGAGTCATGCCTTAAACATTGACCCTTCGGTAAGTCCGGTCCGACAAAAGAAGAGATAATATAATAGAGATCAGATAGATGCCTTGAAGGAGGAAGTCAAAAGATTGGAAACTAACGGGTTTATCCGAGAGGTCTTTTACTCGAAATGGTTAGCCAATCCCGTGCTAGTAAAGAAGTCTAATGGGAAGTGGAGGACGGGCGTTGATTACACGGATTTAAACAAGGCATGTCCGAAAGATTGTTACCCTCTCCCGCGGATCGATCAATTGGTTGATGCCACGAGTGGACACAATATACTATCCCTTATGTCCACATATTCGGGGTACAACCAAATCCCGATGCACAAACCTGACGAGGAACATACAAGCTTTATCACCAATTAGAGGATATTTTCTTATAAAGTAATGCCCTTCGGTTTGAGGAATGCAGGGGCTACATACCAAAGACTGGTAAATAGGATGTTCCAAGAGCAGATAGGGCGCAATATGGAAGTATACGTGGATGACATTCTAGTGAAGTTCACCAAAATAGAGGATCATCTAAAGGATCTGGAGGAAATGTTTGGTGTCTTGAGAAGTTACCAGATGAAGCTAAACCCTCAAAAGTGTTCCTTCGGAGTTCAATCGGAGAAGTTTTTAGGATATGTAGTAAACTAGCAAGGAATTGAAGCTAGCCCCGACCAGATACAAGCTATTAAGGACATGGAGGAACCTAAAACCAACTAGGAAGTCATGAGCCTAAACAGGAAGGTAGTAGTCCTCAGCAGGTTCATTTCTAAAGTCACCGATAAATGTGTTCATTTCTTCGATGTTATAAAGAAAAAGTAGAATTTTGAATGGAACAAAGAGTGTAGGAAGGCATTCCAGGAATTAAAAGTTTATATGGGAACGCCTCCGGTTTTATCCAGTCCCGAGAAGGGAAAAGATTTATACCTATACATGTCTGTCTCCGAACGCGCAGTAAGCTCAGTCCTGATAAGAGAAAATAATGGGACTCAACATCCTACCTACTATGTTAGCCAAAGGCTATAGGACGCGGAAACCCATTGTCATAGATAAACCAGCATATTGCTTAATCCTTACCGCACGAAAGCTTAGAGTTTATTTCCAGACTCACCCTATTAAAGTTTTAACTAGCTTCCCGCTCAAGCAAGTGTTCAGCAAACCTGAAACCTCAGGAGGCTAATTAAATGGGGTATTGAGCTTAGCCGATATGAAATTGAGTTCCACTCTCGGGCAGTAATCAAAGGACAAGCTCTCGCAGATTTCGTTAACGAGTGCATAAACTTCATTTCAGAACAGTCGATTAAAGAAAATGACTTAAAGACCAAATGACAGCTCTTCATAGATGGGGCTTCCAACGAGCAGGGAGCAGGGGCGGGTTACGTTCTAATCACCCCTGACGGAAACCGCTTGCACCACGCCATGAAGTTAGGGTTCCCGGCAACCAACAATGTGGCTGAGTACGAATCCATGATAGCTGGTTTGAATCTAGCACTACAGTTGAAGATACCGAGGATAGAAATTTTAAGTGACTCACAACTAATAGTAAACCAAATAAAATAGACATATCAAACCAAGGACAAACGACTCATCCTATACGTGAAGAGGGTACTAAAGATGTTTTCCCTATTTGAGGACTTCTTTGTTCATCAAATACCCCGCGGGGATAATGCCCAAGCGGATTCGCTTGCCAAGTTAGCCAGCTCCCGAGGAGCCCCTGAAACCCGAATAGTACCGTTGGGATATCAGGAAATGCCTAGCATTAAGCAGGAAGAATCGAAAATGGGAAAAGAATTATTAGTCTTAACCCGATCCCAAGCCTTGAGAAGGGGAGATGGAGAAGACCAAGAAGGAAACTCCGAGAGGGAAACCCCTATAATGGAAACAAGCCACCAGCAGGAAACTACGTGGATGGTTCCCATTGTGGACTACCTCCTAAGAGGGACTTTACCCCTTAGTAAGCAAGACGCCAGAAGGATAAAACACCAAGCTCCCACATTCGTGATCATAAACGACGTACTCTATAAAAAGGGACATTCACTTCCTTATTTGAGGTGTGTAAGTTATGAAGATGGACTTAGCCTGTTAAAAGAAGCTCATGAGGGATGGTGCGGGGACCATTCTAGTGGGGTTAAGCTGGCCAAAAGGGTCATGCAACAAGGATATTATTGGCCGCGGCTGGTTTGTCAAGCGATTGCGTACGTCAAGAGATGCGATAAATGTTAGAAGTACTCTAAGGTGGCACGACTTCCTCCCAGCGACCTGACCACTATATCAAGCCCCTGACCTTTCGATATATGGGGGATAGATTTAATCGGGCCCTTACTGCTTGCCAAGGGTAGAGCTAAATATGCCGTAGTAGCCACCGACTACTTCACCAAGTGGGTGTAGGCGGAACCCCTTCCGACTATCACCTCCAAAAAGGTATTAAGATTCGTAAAAACAAATATTGTTACCTACTTCGGAATCCCTCATAAGATAATACCGGACAATGGAACACAATTTGAGAGTGAAGAGTTCACCCGATTCTGTGAAAAAAATGGAATCATCAAAAGTTTCTCCTTAGTAGCCCATCCGAAAGCTAACGGAGCTGTGGAAGCCGCAAACAAGACCATCAAGACAATCCTTAAGAAACGCCTAAATCAGGCTAAATGAAATTGGGCAGAAGAGTTGCCTCTAGTGCTATGGGCGTATAGAACTTCTACCAAAATAGCCACGGGACACACCCCTTTTTCCCTGACATATATGGATGTGAAGCTATGCTTCCGATTGAGGTCGAAATTTCATCACATAGAAGGGTAGCATACACATTTGACCCCAACTAAGAGTAAAGAGGGAATCACTAGACTTGATATAGGGACTAAGGGATGAGGCTGCAATCAGAACCGCCGAATACCAAAGAAGGATCACAAAATATTACAATTCAAAGGTCAGAGCTAGAACCTTCACTAAAGGTGTAACGTCCCGTATTTTCCGTAGTCTGATACTTATTTTATTTTATTATATTAAATATTGGTTTTGAATTTAAAATGGATTTAAAATATATAATTTGTTTATATAACGAAGTTTTTAATTTATATATAAATTATAAACGAGCTCAAAATGGCGCCATAGTTCGTAATTTACGATTTGAACTTCATTTGAATATACCGGATCCGATATGAGTCGGAATTCCGTGAAACAAAAACCGTCTAAATCAGTTTGATTATAATTTTCTAATGGAAGAGAAAATTGGATATTTTGTGTTATAGTTTGTTAGTTATGTCCAACTCAAATTTCCAGATAGTCGCTATGGAGTTATTTAATAACTGAATTCGATTTAAGAAGGGTTTTGATCATAACTTGAGATGATGACCGAATTAAGCACGAAACAAATTCCGTTGAATTCGTATTAAAGTTTAGAGTCAGAAAACATATATTGTTCGTTATTTTTGAAGACCGGGCAAATTGGTGTCCAAAATAGCACTTGGTATTTGTATAAAATAGCGTACCGGGAAACAGTCTTGGAATGTGACGAAGTGTGTGCCGTTGGATTCGTATTAATTAATTATTATAAGATTTCGATTTTTTGTGTCAAACGGACTTACCATTTGATCGTGGTCAATTTAAACACGTGTTTTCACCTGTGTTTTTTAAAGGAATTTTCACAAACAAACTCGGATTTCCACGAAACCTCCTCCATTGGGTCCGGAATATTTTTCTATGTTGAGATTACAATTTTCATTGAAAATGAAGGTCATATGTACTTATTTCAACCTATTACTTCACGATGAAGTCTTAAATAATAATATTATATTTAATTGGGTTAGCTATAAATATCCCAGTGTTACAACTAACCCTAAGATGTTTCCTTCCACAGTCAAATGTTTCCAGAGCCGCCACTTTATCAACAAACGCACGATAATCTTCAAACCATTCCACCGATTTTACTGTTGATCCATTCACCATTTTGAAAACTCTTTCACTACATATTCAAAGAGCTTAACCTGCTCTCCAATCCTACCAGTGTTGATCGTATATGAAATGACGTGGTGTTCTGTATTCTCTTGAGAATAGCTGGTGGTTCATGGAAGGTTGTGAGCGACTGGAAGGGTCGAACTTTTTGAGGTTCATAGTGGGGTCAGGCGTCATTGAGGCGGAGTCGCTGGTGGGTCCTGATGACCCTCAGGCGGCACTATGTAGGCGCACTTAGAGGATGGTTCAGATCATTGTCAAGTGGTGAAGGAAGGTTGTGCGAGGGTGTAAGAGGAAGAGAAGACTGTTTTGGCTAACATGAAAGGCTTTGGTGATGTACGAGAGTTGAGGCGTGAGTTGATGTACGAGAGGGAGGAGCACTTACATGTTACCGGGGGCATTTGTGAAGGGACAAAAGAACATATGCGAATAGTTTGGCCTAGGAATCAAAGTGTATTTAAAACAAACGTTGAAAAGGGGTTACAGAATGAGGATGTGTAATAAAAGCAAAGCAAAGTGGAGCATGTGTGGTGAGATGGAAAGTGTAGACGTGAAGGAAAATCAAATCAGAATTCTTGCATGGAAAAGAATTGGATGGCGTGAGTTCATGAAAACCTGAGGATAACGGAGGATTCATACATAGTACAAACAACGGAGTGAAGAAGCACAGTTAAAAAGGGTATGTTCTGGGATCAAAGAAGTAAAGCTTGTTTGGACCGTGGCGTGTATGTTAAAATGAAGATAGGCTGTCGGCCTAAATTTTGGAAAGCTTGAGTAACCAGAAAGGGAACAAACAAAAAGTTCAAAGGAGTTGGGCACTTTTAGCATTGTAGAAGAAGAAGCTTCAACGTGAAGAGATAAGGCTGTGTGAAGCTTGGAAATATTTGCGGAAACCAATGAAACGTTTTTGGAGAAGTAGAAATAGTGGGGTATGTTTGAAAAGGACATGCTGTTGTTTTTTAAAAAAGGACGGTAAATGAAGTAAAGTAGGCATGCACAAACTTTTCCAAAGACAGGGAAAACAAATGGAGAATTGGGCACATTTATTCAATGATGACGTGGCCACTACTTTGACAAACTAGGTAGCATGTTTAGATTGGACAGAGGATAACAAAGGTCGGCGCAAGAAGAAAATTCCGAGTCTCTTTCTTTTCGATTCTAATCTATGAAAATATGATATTATAACTAACTTTAATTATTAGTTTGATTAGGATAATTAATTAGTTAATTAAATCGTTAACTTATATTGTTAATAATAATTATTGATTTCAAGGTTCGAATCCGACGAAAACAAAGTGTGATGGGATCCTATTGGCGAACGCTACAATCTAGAACTGGATTGGACGTTGCTGGAGACATCGAGAACTTACAGTTAAATTGAACGACCGTTCAATTTAACTGTGACCAAATCGTTTCAGAAAACGACCAGAGTCGAAGTGAGTTTAACTCACTCAGTTTACCCACTTATATTTATATAAGTCGGGTTTATTATTTGTGTGCTATGTTTGTTAATTGTTTGATGGATGCTATATATATATATATTTATATGTGTTGAACTGAACTGATTTAGTTCGTTTAATTAAATCAGAATTAAATCGTTATTTTTAACAATTAATTCCAAACAAGGTAACTTACATTGATGGTTACGTTTATAAAGATATAAACGTATTTAATTATAATATGGATGTGTGAATTACTGTTATTTATTCATTGTTGAATATTACAGCTATTGTTTGAGGTAATGTATTTGATGCAGGGAAAAACAGGTTGGAGGGATCCAACGGGATTCCTTAAATTTATTGTTATTTTCATATCACATTTATATGAACTTTTTGACCAATATGGATTGGACAATTAATTTGATTGTTAACTGTTGAACTGAAATTTAACGGTTGTTTTTTCAACCAATGGACAGTACTGATTGAGTAATTGGCATCAGATGGCTTTAAAATCAATTGTGTTATAAATAAGGATTTACCGTCATGTAAATCGACTGGAAAGGAGTTATAAAATTTATCTTATAACTGAAAATAGATTTTAAACCTATTTATTTAAAATGGAAGTTTATTAAAAGGAATCGAGATATAAAAAGGGGTCTATATCAAACCTGAGTTATAAATAAGATTTATAAAAGAGATGTGGAGTTAAAACATCGATTTTTAATGGGCGAGACTGAAAAATGAAATTAAGTGAATTGAAATGAGATTTTCAAAATGGAAAAGGGTTGAATGGATTTTAAGTGATAAAATGAGTTGATAACGAGTTAAGATAATAATTGGAATCTAACTGGAGAATGGTTGAGTTGAGTTATTTTTTGAGTGTTAATCTGATGTTGATTTCGATCTTCGGGGTTGATACTTAGTGGATTATTCTCTTACCAATTTATGGTCTGGGACTAATGAATGTTGAAATACAGAAATGCATGGATAAAAGATATTCCCATAGTAAAAAGGAAATAGAAGACTTGAGAAAGGATAAAAAATATTTCCAAAGAGAAAAAGGAAATAAAAGATTAAAGAATATATAAGATGAGAGTTCCAGGGTAACGAAAATGAAAAGGAGATTGTGCAAATACATAATAATATTTTCAATGTGAGAAAATGAGAATTAGAATGGTTTTATTCTAAAAGGAAAGTGTGGGCTATGATTTTCAAGTATTGAAACAAAGGAGATTTATCGTAATGATTATTTTACGAATAAGAATATAAACTGATTTCCCAGTTTAGAAAGTGAAGAATGTTATGCAAATGATAATTAAATGGAATATTAGACATTTTTATAATTTTTTTTGAAATATTAGAATAAAGGAGTTTTGCGAATATTAGTAAGAAGTGAAATGTTATTTCCAAATATTTGAAATAGTTAAATTAACCTTTCGATTTAATTAAATAAACCAAATGATGTTGAGTACTTAACCAGTAATTATATTTTATTTTTTGGTTGAGTGATTGTTTATTTGATAGTTAAATAACCGACTATCAAATCTGGCCAATACGATTGTTGGTACGAAAAAACCGGGATCGAATTATATTCGAAAACCATTCCGACCAGTAAATACGAAATGTTGAAGATATAAGATGCTGATCAAGACGGAGTAATTGAAGACCATGGATTCTCATAAAACGTTAAAGTTACTTAAAATCTCTGGCTTAGCGGCCAGAATATACTATAATTATGTCGTGGTTGAAATCTACAGATTTGCAAGGACTTCTCGCTAATGATCTCTAGGGTGATACTTAGGATGTGGTAGGAGGGTACCTTCGGTTCGTCCTGTTCCTTGATGACTTGCATAGACGAATGTCGGATAGAATATTTCTTAAGAATCACGTACGTTGATTTTTACAAACGTATTTCTATTAGTGGCGGAGAATGACCCTTCTCTTAGCTTAATGACCAGAGTATGGTTATGGGCGTCAATTAGTGATTTGGCGGATCTGACGATGTGGCAATCAAAGTGATGGTGATATGTTGTGCTAAAGGTAGTGTAAAACCTCATATTAAATCAGAATCAAACGAAATCAGTTGCGTTGGATCCGCAACAGCGAGATCTACATGATGGAACAGTCAGAAACTGATTTGGAGCTTGTTTTAATTTTGGCAGCATGGAAAACCTTCGGTGAGATTTCTCGATTTAAATAAAAATATATATATATATATAAATTGAATTTGATTGTGATATGATATATATGCTATACAAAACACATATAGGCGTTGTGAAAAATTGAGACTGGTCTACTTTGGTTGTGATGAATTGTCAGATCAAACTATATGTTGTTCGTTAAAATATTGTCTTTACCATTTTAGTCTAGAACAAAAATATTCATTTGTTAATTTTATTTTTGTTAGTCAAAAATATTCATTGTTGAAATAAAACATTTCAACAATAAAAATTACATTTGTATTACATATAGTGATCATTAAAATTATGCATTGTTTGGACTAAAGATATGTTAACAATAAAAAAATACATTTTTATTGTGTTTGTAGAAATGATGATAAATATTAATTGTTTAAATGGAATAAGATTACAATAAAAGTTATATTTTTATTGTGTATATAAAATGATCATATTTTATAAATAAATATGTCATTTATATAGAAAACATATTTTATAAATAAATAATGTCATTTATGTAGAAAATATATTTTATAAATAAACATGTAATGTAAATAATTTCTCTTTTTATTTTTAGAAACATTGAACATGTTATGAAAATAAAATATTCCTTTTTATTTGTTATTAGAAACGTTGAACATGTTATGCATATAAAACATTTCTTTTTATTTGTTATTAGGACATTGAACATGTTATGTCAAATAAAAATCTTTCTTTGTCATTAATAACTTAGAAATGTCATGTTATTAGAAAAATGTCATTTTTGTTAGAAATATTATATTAGATTAGAAATTTTCATTTCAGTTATAAATGTCATGTTAGAATAAAATTGTCATATTAGTTTAAAAATGTCATGTTAGAATAAAATTGTGGTTTTAGTTAAAAATGTCATGTTAGAATAAAATTGTCATTTTAGTTTAAAAATGTCATGTTAGAATAAAATTGTCATTTTAGTTAAAAATGTCATGTTAGAATAAAATTGTCATTTTAGTTAAAAATGTCATGTTAGAATAAAATTGTCATTTTAGTTATAAATGTCATGTTAGAATAAAATTGTCATTTTAGTTAAAAATGTCATGTTAGAATAAAATTGTCATTTTAGTTAAAAATGTCATCTTAGAATAAAATTGTCATTTTAATTAAAAATGTCATGTTAGAATAAAATTGTCTTTTAGGTAAAAATATCATTTATGTTAGAGATAAAAATTTCATTTATGTTGGAGATAAAATGTCATTTATGTTAGAAATAAAAATGTCATTTATGTTAGAAATAAAAATGTCATTTATGTTAGAAATGAAAATGTCATTTATGTTAGAGAAAAAAATGTCATTTATGTTAGAGATAAAATGTCATTTATGTTAGAAATAAAAATGTCATTTATGTTAGAAATAAAAATGTCATTTATGTTATAAATAAAAATGTCATTTATATTAGAGATAAAAAATGTCATTTATGTTAGAAATAAGAATGTCATTTATGTTAGATATAAAAATGTCATTTATGTTAGAAATAAAAATGTCATTTATGTTAGAGATAAAAATGTTATTTATGTTAGAGATAAATATGTCATTTATGTTAGAGAATAAAAACATTATTGTTACAGAATAAATATGTCATTTATGTTAGAGTATAAAAATATCATTTATTTAGAATAATGTTTGTGAAATAAAAATATTACTTTTATCATGTTAGACAAGAATAAAAATAATTGCTTGCTAAAGTATATGTTTTGTTAAAATTAAATTATAAATATTTATTTATAATTTAATAGTGAAAATTGGTTAAATAGAAAATAATTCAAACCGAATTATAATAGGTTAAATTTATTTACCAATGATTTATTTATATAAATTTTTATGGTATGAAAACCCCACACGGGTGTTGGGATGATATTTGACATACACTAGTCTCAATATTTAGCCATATGTCAATCGATGGATTGATAGTTTGTGATGAGCCTTATATATTTATTTTAAAGCTCACACAATTGTAAATTTCACTCTGGATGTGAATGGATTGTTTAATGAATATTTATCATTTATTGGTGTATACATGCGATGTATGAAATCCATATAACCGAAATTATATGGTAATTGATTGAGTCACATTCCGATTCAGAATATCTTTTAAATAAATAATATTTGAAAATAAAGAACCTTTTTATATAAAGAATATTTTAAAGTAAAGAATCTTGTAAATAAAGAATATTTTAAAGTAATGGATATTTTAAAATAATATTCAGTAAAGAATAAAATTATGATTTTTATGATCGATTTTGGATGGACACAGAAATATGAAGCCGAATTAAGTAGAAACACCATTTTTAAACCGAACGGGTCTATTGATCGATTTTATTCATTTTAAAATAAAAATCGAAATGAAGTGATTTCGAAAAAATCTAATATTTTGGAAATATTAACATTATAATATGATAAAATATAGAATATTTAATTTTGATTTAAAGTGGAAAATAAAGTTGGAATTGTTTTAAAACGAATTTATAAATATTTTATAAAATAAGTTTTAAATAGAAATCGACAATATTGTGTGTATATATATATATATATATATATATATATTTAATGGCCTGAATAGAATGCGCTGTGCAGCGACCGTTCGCGAATTTCGACCATTAACTTCAAATTGGCGTAACGGGAGATTCGACCGTCGGATTCTCTTAAAACCAGAACCATTGGGTTCGTATCGAAAAGATATTTCCAATGAATATAAGAGTTTTGAAATCTAATGGTTAGATTTGGAGTTATGTCCAAATCAATTTTAGAAAAGGTCGTTGTAAGTGCAGTTCGGTGACCGTTATTGGAAATGGACTAGAAAGGCCTAAATAAAATTATTAAAAATATGGAAAAATCATGTAAAATCATATTAAATGATTTGAAAAGATTTTGGATGAAAAATTATAAGTTCGAAAAGATAAAAATATATTTTTATTAAAATGAACTAGTTATTAATTAGAATAAATCTTTAAATTAAGATTTAATGATGTTTTCCAATGAATTAATATTTAATTAGAATTAAATCATAAATTGGATTTTTGGGTTTGTCGTGAATGGTGTCTTAAATAACACTGTTCTTAAACCCAGTCGAGAAAAGAATAAATCTTTTAATTAAGATTATTAGAGTTTCCAATTATATTTAGTAAATGGAATAAAATGAAATGTGAATTGGGTTTATTGTGAACTGTGATTTTAACGACATTTCTTCTTTAACCCGATTTACAGTAAAAATATAATTTGTAATTTATAAATCTTTTATTAAGATATAAATGGAAATTTTCTAAAGTAAAGTTTTCCAATTAAATATATTAAATTGGAATTGAATGGAATTCGATTTAATAATAATCGAGATGAGCTTTTGTAAAAGAAGACCATTACTATATATGGAATTTAAAAGGCTTTGCCGTTAATTATAGTATTAGTCTGATAAGGAAATTTATATTGATTATGTATTGATTGGATTTTTGTGAAATTCCATATTTAATGGAAGATGATTTTGGGTTTATCGTGAATAATGTTTTTAAATGACATTAATTCTTTAACCCAGTTAAGGTAAGATTAATTTCTTAAATTTGAATAATCATTAAGTAATGATTTTTATATTAAAACCCAATTTGAGTTTTAATGAATCTTTAAAAAGAATATTTAAAGAACAAATTTTAAAGGATTTATCTTTGACAAAATTAATGGGAACCTTTCCCTAATAATGTGAATATTTTATCAAAAGAGTATTCTGGGTTGGAATGTGGCGTATGATGTGTTTTTATAGCACTTGTTTTTTTATTATAAAATACACGAGTTATTCGGAAAGATCGAGTTTAACCCATTCTGAATAATTACTACGACGATTAAAAGTCGAAGACGAAAATGGTGGTTGAAGACCTGCGATCTTCACATCGAATGGACGGCTACCGATGCCTTTGATTGGAGTTTCTGCCCTGAATGGGTTACAGTGGTAGTTGTCCGGACGTACTTGTTGATTGTCCGGATATGCGAGGACCTCTCTACTGTATTGGACATAATAAGGTGCCTCCGGTTTCGTTCAGACCCAGAACGAACTTGTAAATCGATGTTATGTCTGACATTGTATTCCTTTATGTTGTATTCATTGATCTCTGCTAAATATATATCTGTTTGGTGGCAGAGAATTTATTCTCTTGCATAACGCCCTTCTCTGAGACATACGAGCTTAGTGGTTATATATTGGCAGAAATCAATGGTATGGTATGGATTGACAATGTGGCATGCTAAGATGCAAATGATCAAGGCTTATTGTTGAAAAGCATAGCCTTGTGGTTGATGATCAAAGCAAAACTTTATTTAGCATAGCTTTATGTATAGCATTACTTCACGAGCCTCACACCGCGGTATGAACCAGAACCGGGAGAAGGATCCAGGGAGAAAATGCGTTTCTTTCTAGCTAGAAGTGGAGTCTGGGTCTTACAAGCCCAGATATTTTTATTTATGTTGATGAAGGAAAGCGGGGTACCTCCAGTTTGAATCCCTAGTGGCTCTATTTTATGCCCTATAGGGCGGGAAGACGTATTGTTCAGGAATTTATATATAACCCACCAACGTAAATTGGGGACCGGCCTTGTGGCTCCTTGGTGCAGTTGCGGCTGTATTATGAGACATGGGCTAGATTTTCTCGAATTCGGTAAGGACTGTCTCTTGCCTTGGTTCATGATGGAAATCCAACTTCCAATATGACACCATGCGGTTTTGATTGTAGAACTAGTATGGAGACATAGTAGGATGGGGTATTATGTCGTCTATGATTGATACATTATGATTGAAAATGTTTTTGAAGCACATATAGACACTAATAATAATATCAAATCCGTTTTATGGTATCAAGCATTTTTTACCATTATAAGGTAAAACTCTATCCTCTGGTATGCGTTGCATTGTGTGATGGGACTTGATGGTTTCATTTTTCTAAAAAAACATTGTGTTGTTTAATGATTTACTTTATTTCACGCACTGACAATCCAATGGAGTAAACCCGTTCCGCGTTAGTGGCATGGTCCTGTGATTAGCCTTATTATTAGATAAGTTAAGTAGATTTCTCATACCAGTCCCATGACTGACCTGTAGTTTGTTTCACTAGCAAACTCGGGTGCCTATATTTTCATCACGGGCAGTCGAGTAGCTTATTTTGCAGATATATTTGAGAAGGATTTTGGATCAAGCTTAAAGCAATGTCCAGAGCATTGACAGACTTCCGCTGTGTTAGTTTATTCGTTTCTGTTGCAGTGTATTACATTTATTGTAAATTAATCTTTCGCTGTATTATATTCGATGTACTCTGATATTCTGTACTTTGATGTAACATTATTATGATGTTAATAAAAGCCTACTATTATTTTTTCTGATGTGTTGTATTCCTAGAGTTAGCGTATTCGGGTTTTGAAAGGTCTTGGTTGATTTAGCGATCGATTAGGCTCGGGCAAAATCTTTTAATCGTTACATTTTCAGTTCAATTCAGTATTTGATTCAATTTGGCTAATTAACCATTCCATTATCATATTGGCTCTAATAATTTATTAGTTAAACTAATAATCAAACAACACAACTAGCAATCAATTAGTTGATTAGCTTTTCAATCATATAATTTTAATATATATTCAAAAATCATATTTGAATGACAAATCACAAACAATAGACTCTGGCTAAGTTTTGGTTCTCACACCAGTCAATTGGAAATATATAGATATCCCACTTTCGAAACATGAAAATAATTTCTGATGATGACATGTCAATCATCAGAATCATGTTAGGGCGGCTAGAGTGTGATTCTATATCTATCCAGTATATTTTAGATTTCGTATACATGTTTGCAAGGCGTATATGCAAAATTTTTATATACTGGGTTGTCAAAATTCAATATAAAATAAAATATTCAAATACGTATAATACGATTTAAATTTTCAAAACTAAATTTGTTTTCATTTTTATTTTAAAAATAACACCCTTCAAACTCGTTCTAGGATACTACTGATCCCATCTCTAATGAGTCATTTTTATTGGATATTACTAATACAATCTCTGATGAATTCTTTCGTTTGGTTCTAATGTGCCTTGTTCTCGAGCTTTGTAAACCAAAGCTCTGACACCACGATCAAACGACCCTAACTCGCCCGTACGGGAAAGCCCAGATTGAGTTGGCAACACGACAAATCCGAACACAAACGACAGAACATTTCATTGGTATTAAAACAATTCACATCAGAGTACAAGAATATACCAGAGTATGAATAAATAATATACAATTGATAAATATCAGAGATTAAAATTACATTAGCAATGGAAAAACAATACAAAACACAACTGAAAGAAATACACGGATACAGAGCTTTCCAAATATAGTTTTGGCAGTAAACCAGGATTTTATGAATATAATATCCGCAAAACCATAACTGCTAGCTGCCCATGTGGAAAATAGGGGCACCCAGAGTTTAGGTTAAACAATAAACTCCAGGTCAGTCATGTGACTGGTGTGAGAACTAAAACACTTATTTAAAACTTTACTTTAAAAACAAAGTAAATCAAGGGACCATGCCGTATAACACGAAGAGAGGGAGGGGATGGTCATGGGAGTGAGCGGCGGACATGGTGGGGGGGGGGGAGGGAGGGGCGATGGTGGCTGGGTAGGGTGGGATCGGGTTTGAGTGGCGGTTTTAGGGTTTTTTTTTTAAATTTCGATCTGAGTAATGAGTGAGAAAACAAAAGGGGGCCAATTATATATTTAATTTAATTTTTCTTCCAAAAAGTTGATTTTTCATTCGACCACCAAATTGAACCCAACGACTATCGCCCCTTGCGTAATACCCCCATTCCGGACACAATGAGATTTGTTTCGTAAGTCAATTGACTGTTTCGATTGGTTTTCATTTAAATTAAAATATAAATTAGTATATATTGAATTTTAACGCCCATTTCAATTTACCGGGGCCACATACGGACTCCAAAAATTCCAGAAAAATAAACCTAGTTATGTTTTGATGATACGGTCCTAACAAAAATAATTTCGTCGAATTTGGAGGCCGTTTGAAAAATGGCCATTTTCCAGTCGATTAAATTCAAACTGAATTTACCAAACACGTTTAAATTCACCACGCTCACATATTAATTCCAAAAATTATGAAAATTGGAATCTAGCTATAATTTGACATTCCAGATCCAACAAAAGTGGTTTCATCGAAAACGGAGGTCGTTTGCAAAATGGCTATTTTAAGAGCTATATATTATTTAAAATATATATAAATTCCATATCGACTATTTTCAATTTTAAACTGGCCATAACTTTTTATTCCCGTCATGAAATCTGAATGTTTCACATTCATTAGAAAGATATAATTAAGCAGATTCAAATATTTCTGCTTTTACTGAAATCCGATTTATTTTGAATCTTGTACATTCAATTGAAATCGAGTTTTCAAACTGCCGTGCCATTTCAGGGTCGTTTTATCATTAAAATAAATTTATTCGTTCTACCTTCGATTTAAATAAATTTTTGGTCGATATTATTTAAAATAAATCATTTTAAATAATCAAAATCCATTAAAATAACTAAAATCAAAATTTTGAATTGGTTCTGAAAATCCAGTTTGTTACAATCTCCCCCACTTAAAATCTTTTCATCCTCGAAAAGGAACGGAGCTGGAAGTTGTTTTACCAACCAACTCAACTTTCATTCTGGTTTTCATTCTTCAACTTTTCAGTTTATAAGAATTTTCTAATTTTTCAAAAATTTGGCTAACACCCTTAATTTTCGAAATATTTCCCCATAACCTCCTTTGTATGGGGAGACCTTTAAAACCGCAACTTGCCTCACAGGGCCCTCAGCAATCCAAAAGAAAAAGAAAAATCCAAGTGGCTAGCCAATCGGCTCATAAAATCATCAAACCCCAAGAAAATGATAAACATATACCTATTTGTCGGGCATATAATTTTATTCCTCTTCTTAGCGTCCATGCTAAGACCTCTTCAACATATATACTTGTACATATGTGCAATTCCAAACAATTTTCAGTTCAGTTCAATATGTGATTCAATTTGGCTAATTTACCATTCCATTATCATATTGGTTCTAGTAATTTTATTAGTTAAACTAATAATCAAACAACACAACCAGCAATCAATTAGTTGATTAGCTTTTCAATCATATAATTTAAATATATATTCAAAAATCAAATTTGAATGACAAATCACAAACAATAGACTCTGGCTAAGTTTTGGTTCTCACACCAGTCAATTGGAAATATATAGATATTCCACTTTCGAAACTCGAAAATAATTTCTGATGATGACATGTCAATCATCAGAATCATGTCCGGGCGACTAGAGTGTGATTCTATATCTATCCAGTATATTTGAGACTTCGTATACTTGTTTGCAAGGCGTATATGCAAAATCTTTATACACTCGATTGTCCAAATTCAATATAAAATAAAATATTCAAATACGTATAATAAGGTTTAAATTTTCAAAACAAAATTTATTTTCATTTTTATTTTAAAAATAACACTCTTCAAACTCGTTCTAGGATACTATTAATCCCATCTCTAACGAGTCATTCTTATTGAATTTTGCTAATCCAATCTCTGATGAATTCTTTCTTTTGGTTCTAATGTGCCTTGTTCTCGAGCTCTGTAAACCAAAGCTATGAGATCACGATCAAACGACCCAAACTCTCCCTTATGGGAAAGCCCGGATTGAGTTGACAACACGACAAATCAGAACACAAATGACAGAACATTTCATTGCTATTACAACAATTTACATCAGAGTACAAGAATATACCAGATTATGAATAAATAATATACATTTCATAAATCAGAGATTAAAATTACATTAGCAGTGGAAAAATAATACCAAACACAACTGAAAGAAATACACAGATATAG
Source organism: Allium sativum (assembly GCA_030737875.1). NCBI lineage: Eukaryota > Viridiplantae > Streptophyta > Magnoliopsida > Asparagales > Amaryllidaceae > Allium > Allium sativum. Next base: position 172,189,282 of record CM060912.1, read on the forward strand.
AGCTTTCCGAATATAGCTTCGGCTGTAAACCAGGATCCTGTGAATATAATATCTGCAAAACCATAACTACTAGCTGCCCATGTGGAAAATAGGGGCACCTAGAGTTTAGGTTAAACAATAAACTCTAGGTCAGTCATGTGACTGGTGTGAGAATTAAAACACTTATTTAAAACTTTACTTTAAAAACAAAGTAAATCAAGGGACCACGCCGTATAACATGAAACGGGTTTCCTCCCCAGAATACCAGTACATAAAACAGTTTATAAACAGCGTAATGCTTTTTGGAAAAATGAAGCTATTATAAGACTCAGGTCCCATCACACAATGTAACGCAAGCCGGAGGATAGATTTTTCCCTTATAATAGCCAAATATGCTTGGTATGTTTAAAAGAAATCATTTGATACTATTATGAGTGTATAGTGTCAAAAACAACTTCAAATATAAATTTATCAATCATAAATGGCATGGATACCATATATCATGTCGCCATACTAGGCTCTACAATCAAAACCGAAATGTCCCATATTGGAAATTGGATTTCCATCATGAGTCCAGGAAAGGGATGTACTCCTCGCCGGCTTCAAGACACTCTAGCAAATACCTCAGGGTTACACACTCTGGGAAACCCTTGGATTCTCCAAGGTTGGTCCTCTCTTACGTTTGAGGATTGGCAATTCCTGAGCACACGTTTCCCGGTCCTATAGGACCTATCCATCGGCTCCGTAGTAAACGATATATCCGAGGTGCCTCGCTTACCATCATCCACATAGGTAAAATATAATAAATGTCTAGGCTCCATATTATGACACCACCCATAGATAGAAGGAAACGTCATGCACTCCTTGGGTCCTTTACCCCGTTTTTGACTCATACCGAGGAGTAAGGCTTGCGAATTAACGCTATACACAAAGCTATGCTATTTATGTAATGTCCCGTATTTTTACAATATTATAATTAATTTATTTAATTTTTTAAATAGTGATTCAGAAAATAAAATGGTTGTTTAATTAAATAATATCATGCACTCCTTGGGTCCCTTATCCTGTTTTTGACTCATACCGAGGAGTGAGGCTCGCGAATTAACGCTATACATAATGCTATGCTATTTATGTAATGTCCCATATTTTTACGATATTATAATTCATTTATTTAATTTTTTAAATAGTGACTCAGAGAATAAAATGGTTGTTTAATTAAATAATATCGAATATTTAATTAATATAAATAATAGAACAATATATTTAATTCTGAAATAATCAGAATATAGCTGAAATGGAAATATTGTGTGAATTAGATTATTTATAATATTTAATTCAGTTTAGAATTGAATTATAATAACGAATATATTATTTGAACGACAGTAGAACGATAATTATATTATAACTATAATCGAGCTCGAAATGGCGCGGCGGTTCGTAATTTGGCGATTCGAACTTTAAATGAATATACAGAATCTGTTTTAAATCGGATTTCTATGAAACGAGAAACGTTGGAGCTGATGAAGTATATTTTTCTAATGAAAGAGAAAAATCTAGATTTTGTCATGTAAATTTTGATCTATGTCCAAATCAAATTTTTAAATAGTCGCTATGGAATTCATATATAATTTATAATGTTATATAAAAGGAATTTCATTATAAATCGAATATCGATTTAATTGGAATTTGAAACATCGAGTTAGAAATCCATATAGGAATATTCTAGAGCTATATGGTATTCTTTTGTGAATATATACGATAATATAAATTTATTTATATTTAATTTAATTATATATATATATATAAATGGGTTATTTAGAGCTTAAAAAATAGCCAGTTTTGCATACAACCTCCGTTTTCGACGAAACTAATTTTGTTGGATCCGTAATATTAAATTATTGTTAGATTCCAAGTATCATGATTTTTGGAGTCAGTATGTGACCGTACGGATTTTTAATTTGAAAAGTAATCAGTATTTTGACCGTTAAAATTACGCTATGTGAGCAAACGGAGTCGGAATTCGACAAAACCAGTTTCGTTGGGTCCGTAATGTCGAACTGAAGGTGTGTGTCCATTTTCATGATTTTTGTGTATCGTATGTGATTATAGAAATTTTTATTCAACAAATACACGTATCAATTGCTTAAAATAAAATAAAATAATCAATATAAAAATATTTAAAAATTTTCTATAAATAGCCTACCCCTTCATAACCCTAAACACTTTCTCCCGTAGTCAAAAGAAACAAGCCGCCACGAAAATATCTTCCAACAACAAAAATTGACCTTGGGAAATTCCTACAAAATCAAATAAAATTCCTTAAATCCCAATACTAGTAATTTTGCATTCGTGTAAGTGTAAGCTTCTTTTTAGCATGAGTTAGAGGGACTTTGACGCTATTCCGTCCATGGTTATTTCACCAGCGAAAGTAGGGTTCCAATTTTTGGTTGATTCGTTGAGATTTAGGAACATTCAGATTTAGTTTTGGAAGCGTGCAAAGTTTGGGGTGAATCCGTCGGAAAAAGTGTCAATACCTGTATGGGTTATCGCGAGCAGCGCCTGAAGTCGCGAGTTCAGAAGTTGGTGCGACTTCTGGATGGATGGGGCGATGTTAAAGAGGAAGGAAGGAGGAGAATTTCAGTGGTGATTGTTTGGGTTTATGTTGTAAGGCGGAGGAGCGGTTGCGGGTTCAAAGATCTAGAAATGGCGCTGTGTTATGGAGCAGGACACGTTGAGTACTTTGAGAAGATGGATACTGTTTTGCGGGTTGGAAGATGAGTACATGGGCCTTGCACAAGGAAGTTGGGCTGGGTTGGTTTGGTAAGGCCCGAAGTAATTACAATTAAGTTATATAAAATCTAATACGTATAATAACTTGTAAAATACATTACTTTATCATACATGATAGAAATTCAGTGAAACAAGATCCCTTAGGATCATATGGACGACGGCTATATAATGGAACAGACTGGGAGTGAATTGGAGCTCATTACAATTTATTACAAAATGAATTTGTCTGATCTGAACCAACGAACGTAATCGTTATTAAACGATTAACGGACAACATGAGTAAAACTCACCAACTCTACCAGTTCATATTTTTATAACATATATTTTGAACTAATAAATGATGATTGATTGCTGTGTATTGACTGTTTGGTTGAACTGCTAAGTAATTGGTCGAAATTATAGATCTGGTTATATATATATAAATTGATTCTGTTTAGCAGAATATTTCATAGTGAAATGAAATTGATGTTAATTATATTGTTTAACATCTGTGGATGCAGGGAAACAGGTCGGAGGAATCCAACTGGATTCCTCAACATTTATTTTACTGTTACCCATATATTGTAATATATGATGTGATATATAATCTGTGTTGATTACGTGTGTTGAATGATATCGATCATTGTTATTTGGGTATTTCAAATACCGTAAGAAATACCGGAATGTAGAAAAGGGGATTTTTCAAAGTGTATTATGAAAATAAAGTATTTATATAAAATCAATGGATTTTATATATAAAATGAAATGGATTTTATAAAAGAAAATATTTTTATAAAATCAAAGAACAAATATAAAAGGAAAATATTTGTGAAAAGAAATATAAAAGGAAAATATTTGTGAAAAGAAATATAAAAGGAAAATATTTGTGAAACAAATATAAAAGGAAAATATTTGTGAAACAAATATAAAAGGGAAATATTTGTGAAACAAATAGGAAAGGAAATATTTGTGAAACAAATAGAATAGAAAAGGAGATAGTTAGAAATTAAATAGAGTTATAAAAGGAAACATTATTTAGAAAAATAAATAGAGTTAAAAAAGGAAATATTTATTTAAGAAATAATTAGAGTTATAAAAGGAAATTTTAAATGAGATTTAAGTGTTAGAAATAAAAAGGGGATTTCATATGAATAATTCTACAAATAGAAGTATAAATAGAATTTGGAAATGGGATACTATTTTGAAATACGAAGTCAAACTTAATGGAGTTAATCGATTAGAGTTAATCGAATTAGAGTTATTCGAATAGAATTAAAGGAGTTAATCGAATATAGTTTATTCGAAAGGAGTTAATCGAGTGGAGTTAATCGATTAGAGATAATTGAATAGAGTTAATCGAATAGAGTTAATTGAATAGAGTTAATCGAAAAGAGTTAGTCGAATATTAGTTATTCGAATAGAGTTAATTGAATTAGAGTTAGTCGGATTAGAGTTATTCGAAGATAGTTTATTCGAAGAAAGAGTAATCGAATAAGGTTATTTGAAGAAGAGAATTAATCGAATATAGTTTATTCGAAAAGGAGTTATCGAATATTAGTTATTCGAAAGGAGTTATCGAATATAATTAATTTGAAAAGGAGTTATCGAATATTAGTTATTCGAAAGGAGTTATCGAATATAGTTTATTTGAAAAGGAGTTATCGAATATTAGTTATTTGAAAGGAGTTATCGAATATAGTTTATTCGAAAAGGAGTTATCGAATATTAGTTATTTGAAAGGAGTCATTGAACATTAGTTATTCGAAAGGAGTTATCGAATATTAGTTATTCGAAAGGAGTTATCAAATATAGTTTATTCGAAAATGAGTTATCGAATATTAGTTACTCGAAAGGAGTTATCGAATATTAGTTATTCGTAAGGAGTTATTGAATATTAGTTATTCGAAAGGAGTTATCGAATATTAGTTATTCGAAAGGAGTTATCGAATATAGTTTATTCGAATAGAGTTAAAGGAGTTAATTGAATATAGTTTATTCGAATAGAGTTAAAGGAGTAAATTGAATATAGTTTATTCGAAAGGAGTTAATCGAATATAGTTTATTCGAAAGGAGTTAATCGAATATAGTTTATTCGAAAGGAATTAATTTATGGGAGTTAATTGATAAGAGTTAATTGATTTGAGTTAATCCAATAGAGTTAATCGATTAGGGTTAATCAAATAGAGTTAATCCAATAGAGTTAATCAAATAGAGTTAATAGAATAGAATTAATCAAATAGAGCCAACTGATAATAGTAAATCGATTAGAGTTAATCGAATTGTGTTAATTGAATAGAGTTAATCGAATATGGCTATTCGAAGATAGATTATCGAATATAGTTTATTCGAAGGAAAGCATTATCGAATAGAGATTTATTCGAAAGAGAGTTACATAAGGAAGTTTTTTAAAGGTTTAAAAGGTGAACCTTGTCTGTTTCGAAGTTAGAAATGTTGTTCAGTTAAGGTCTGAGAGGTAGTTATACCCCAACTTGATTGGCTTCGTTTTTTACTAAGGATTGGTTAAGGTTCGACAGTGAAGATTGGTTAAGTGAATTTAGTTAACGAGTATAATGGTTTGAGTTGGCATAGCGATGTCTGTTTAAATCCAGTGTAGGAGTTTTGGAAATGTTTTCCAAATAAGAATCAGAAATGTTTTCTAATATAGAAAATAATAATTGGAAATGATTTCCAATGTTAATAAAGTATATTTTCTAAATTTAGAAAATAAAAAATGTTGAATATATGGGAACATGAGATGAAAAATGAACTAAAGAGATAAATGTTAAATGATGTTTGATCGATATAATTTCCATCTGGAAATAATATCGCTGTTTGCACATGTGTTTTTCTTTGATTGTTAAATCACCGACTATCAAAGTTTTTGACTATTTTTCCGTTATTAATACAGAGAGACTGGGATCAGATTCATTATCTGAAAACCACTCCGTATGGGCATTAACGTTACGAATCAAACATGATGAAGAAAATTGAAGATGGAGTTATGCAAGGGCTGATCTAGCGATCCTTGGTAGAAATTTCCTAAGATGGATATACAGAATAGTACCTTCGATTTGTCCAGTCCCAGGACGACCTGTATGGAAGAATGTCTGACAGAGTATATTTAATGGATTGCTTAAGTTGATCTTTTCAAACGTATTTATGTTTGGTGGCGGAGGAATTCGTTTCTCTAGCTGTATACCCGTTGTATTTTTGGGGAAATCAATTTGTGATTTGGCGGGTATGATGATGTGACATTCAAAGTGAATAATAGTGTGATCTATCAGAGATAAGCGTGGCCTCTTTCTTCACAACCGGGAAATGACAAAAATCGGGCAGGCAGCATGGCTATGTGGGTTGCTTCCATTAGGGTGTATTATCAACTATCTAGAGATATTCATTTCATTCTTTAATCAATTTGATGTTGTCCCATTCGGGAAATAGTTGCTTATCCCAACTGCTGGTGATATATATTCGATATACTCAAGCGAAATTAGTGGTCGGTCATGTGTGGCTGGGTTGCAAGATGTTCTTGTTGAACCCAATGTATTCCTCTCTAGAGGTACACTATCGGAAGGTGGTTCAATACCTTGTCATATTTGGAAATCCATTACCCAATAAGTGCTCGCGGTTTTGATTATATTATATATGTGGAACGTGAGATGAAAGTGTTCTGCTAGATGATTATTATATTGTGCTTGATAGACACTATTATAATATCAAAGAGTTTGATATAAAGTTTATCATTTCGTTCAAAAGGATTTTTGATGTTAAATCAAATGCTTTGGATTCTCATAAGGGAAAAACCCATTCCGTTATACGGCGTGGTCTTATGAGATATCGTTTAATTGCTCAAACTGTTTTAAACTATTTTACTCACACTAGTCCCATGGTTGACCCGGAGTTTGTTTTGTTTTCTCCAAACTCTTGGGTGCCTAATTTTGTATGGGCAGTCAAGTAGTCGGGATTTACAGATACTTGAAGAGCTGGAGCAGGAGGCTTCATGATTATATAGATTGTTATTTCCGCTGTGTTGTAAGTGTTATAGTCTAATAATGGTATTATATACAGATACTATTTTATTTCAAAGTTATGTTATGAAATATATTTATTCGTTCAGTTGTGAGATTTGTGTTTACTCTGATGTTGTATGTTTTTCTTCTTCTTCTATTCTAAGTTTCTATCTTGTCTATCCTCACTGTTTGTTTTCTTTCTGTTAGTTTTCTGGTTTCCTATCCAATTTGGGTTGGACCTGTGTTATTTGGTCAGCTCAAATGGTACCGGAAATTCGGGACACTACAGTTGGTATCAGAGCTGAAGGTTAAGTGAATTACCTTGGCTCTGTGGCGTGACTCAGTAGAGATGGGATTAGTAATACCCTAGATTGAGTTAAGTGTATATATACGAGTGAGCTTATTTGTTATTTGATACAAAAATTATTTTATATTGTGGAGATTTATTGGTTGAGTTGTTTATGTATTCGGGTCGATCAGTTTGATCCACTGCATCGATAGGAGTTTCTAAACACTCGAATACGATGAACCGACACAGTATGTTTTGAAAAGAGGGTAAAACAAAATAATTTTACCTAAAGTATATTTTGATATAATGGATTTATATTGGAATTAGTATAGTATATTGGACGTGTTGGTTGTTATTACAATCGTATAATTGAGAAGGTTATACATATATATAACCAAATAAAGTTCATATAAGTGTGATGTGTGAAATCAAATGAAGTAAATCTGGATTTGAATTCTGAATTGAAATTAAACCCTGGTAATTTGGAAAAGTGTTTATAAATGGATTTGGATTAAGTATATGAGAATTTTAAAATCCTAGGAGATTTTAAATTGTTTTAAAGCATTGTAAATGGTATTTTGAAATGAATTTCAAAATGGAAGTGTTTAGATATGGTTTTGAAAGTGATATAGTATTGAACTCACTTCGGTTGCTGGGAAATAGATTCTGATGATGATCATGACATCATCGGTGTTCATTTTTGAGTTCTAAGTGACAGGTTACTACCAAGGATTTTTTTTGGAAATGTTTTGCGAAAATAAGTTGTTTGAATTTCGAAAAGGATTGTTTGATTTTTGAGAAAAGCGAATCAGTTTAAAATTCCCAAGGAAGGATTATTTGAATTAAAAACAAATTGAATTGAAAATTGGAAAAGCAAATTGGAATTAAATTGAAGTCAATTATGTAAAAAATTGAATTGAATTAGATTATAATGATATCGAAGAAGTTGGATTGATGTCGTAAGAGTGTGGAATTGATAGTGGAATTTGATTTCAGAATGGAAATTGGTTTAGTTATAAGACAAAGGTTGGATATGACGACAAAAACTGATTGGGGTTTGATTGGGGTGACATTGTTATCTGCTAATATTGGTAGCAGATGGAAATGAGATAATGATAAGCCCGACAAAAAGGTACAAGTTTATTTATATATGGTTTTGCTGATTTATGAGCCGATTTGGCAAGCCGCTTGGCTATTTAATTTTCTTTTGGGCTGGAGAAGGCCTAGAGAGGCGAGTTGTAGTTGTACCGATTAACCAGTACAAAGAGGTGCTGGCGAAATTTTTCCGAAATTTCAGGTGTTAGAAAATTATAGAGTTTATGAAAATTTTCGTTAGTAGGAATAATTAATATTTTAATAAAAAATTAATTGGTTCAGTGAAACTGGAGTTAAGAAGTAAATCAATAATTTTTAACCCAGTCAATAGGGTTTGTTTTCTACCTTAGCAATTTCGAGGACGAAATTATTTTAAAGGGGGAAGAATGTAATGTCCCGTAATTTTACGATATTATAATTCATTTATTTAATTTTTTAAATAGTGATTCAAAGAATATAATGGTTGCTTAATTAAATAATATCGAATATTTAATTAATATAAATAATAGAATAATATATTAATTCTGAAATAATCAGAATATAGCTGAAATGGCAATATTGTGTGAATTAGATTATTTATAATATTTAATTCAGTTTAGAATCAAATGATAATAACGAATATATTATTTGAACGACAGTTGAACGTATAATCATATTATAATTATAATCGAGTTCGTAATGGCGTGGTAGTTCGTAATTTGGCGATTCGAACTTTAAACAAATATACAGAATCCGTTTTAAATTGGATTTCTGTGAAACAAGAAACGTTCGGAGCTGGTGAAGTATATTTTTCTAATGGAAGGGAAAAATCTAGATTTCGTCGTGTAGATTTTGATTTATGTCCAAATCAAATTTTCAACTAGTCGCTATGGAATTCATATATAATTTATAACGTTATATAAAAGGAATTTCATTATAAATCGAATATCGATTTAATCGGAATTTGGAACATCGAGTTAGAAATTCATATAGGAATATTCTAGAGCTGTATGGTATTCTATTATGAATATATACGATAATATATAAATTTATTTATATTTAATTTAATTATTTTTAAATATATATTTATATTCCAATGGGTTATTTAGAGATTTAAAAATAGCCAGTTTTGCAAATGACCTCCGTTTTCGACGAAACTAATTTTGTTGGATCCGTAATATTAAATTATTGTTAGATTCCAAGTTTTGTGATACTTGGAGTTAGTATGTGACCGTACGGATTTTTAATGTGAGAAAAAATCAGTATTTGACCGTTAAAAATACGCTGTATGAGCAAACGGAGTCGGAATTCGACGAAACCAGTTTCGTTGGGTCCGTAATGTCGAACTGAAGGTGTATGTCCATTTTCGTGATTTTTGGGTATTGTATGTGATTATAGAAATTTTTATTCAACAAATACACATAGAGATTGCTTAAAATAAAATAAAAAATTTAATATAAAAATATATAAAAAAATTCTATAAATGGCCTACCCCTTCATAACCCTAAACACTTTCTCCCGTAGTCAAAAGAAACAAGCCGCCACGAAAATCTCTTCCAACAGCAAAAATTGACCTTGGGAAATTCCTACAAAATCAAATGAAATTCCTTAAATCCCAATACTAGTAATTTTACATTCGTATAAGTGTAAGCTTCTTTTTAGCATGAGTTAGAGTGACTTTGACGCTATTCCTCCTATGGTTATTTCAGCTGCAAAAGTTGGATTCCAATTTTTGGTTGATACGTTGAGATTTAGGAACATTCAGGTTTAGTTTTGGAGTGAGGGGTTGAAGTTGGCCTTGCGTGCAAAGTTTGGGGTGAATCCATGGGAAATGTGTCGTTACTGTACGGGTTATCGCGAGCAACGCCTGAAGTCGCGAGTTCATAAGTTGGTGCGAGTTCTGGATGGATGGGGCAATGTTAAAGAGGAAGGAAGGAGGAGAATTTCGGTGGTGATTGTTTGGGTTTATGTTGTAAGGTAGAGGAGCAGTTGCAGGTTCAAAGATCTGGAAATGGCGCTGTGGTAAGGAGTAGGACGCGTTGAGTACTTTGAGAAGACGGATACTGTTTTGCGGGTTGGAAGATGAGTACATGGGCCTTGCACAAGGAAGTTGGGCTGGGTTGGTTTGGTAAGGCCCGAAGTAATTACAATTAAGTTATATAAAATCTAATACGTATAATAACTTGTAAAATACATTACTTTATCATACATGATCGAAATTCAGCAAAACAAGATCCCTTAGGATCATATGGACGGCGGCTACATAATGGAACAGACTGGGAGTGAATTGGAGCTCGTTACAATTTATTGCAAAATGAATTTGACTGATCTGAATCAACGAACGTAATCGTTATTTAATGATTAACGGACAACATGAGTAAAACACACCAACTCTACCAGTTCATATTTTTATAACATATATTTTGAACTGATAAATGATGATTGATTGCTGTGTATTGACTGTTTGGTTGAACTGCTAAGTAATTGGTTGAAATTATAGATATGGTTATATATATATATAAATTGATTCTGTTTAGCAGAATATTTCATAGTGAAATGAAATTGATGTTAATTATATTGTTTAACATCTGTGGATGCAGGGAAACAGGTCGGAGGAATCCAACTGGATTCCTCAACATTTATTTTACCGTTACTCATATATTGTAATATATGATGTGATATATAATCTGTGTTGATTACGTGTGTTGAATGATATCGATCATTGTTATTTGGGTATTTCAAATACCGTAAGAAATACCGGAATGTAGAAAAGGGGATTTTCAAAGTGTATTATGAAAATAAAGTATTTATATAAAATCAATGGATTTTATATATAAAAGGAAAAGGATTTTATACAAGAAAATATTTTTATATAATCAAAGAACAAATATAAAAGGAAAATATTTGTGAAAACAAATATAAAAGGAAAATATTTGTGAAACAAATATAAAAGGAAAATATTTGTGAAACAAGTAGGAAAGGAAATATTTGTGAAACAAATAGAATAGAAAAGGAGATAGTTAGAAAATAAATAGAGTTATAAAAGGAAATATTTATGTAGAAAAATAAATAGAGTTATAAAAGGAAATATTTATTTATGAAATAAATAGAGTTATAAAAGGAAATTTTAAATGAGATTTAAGAGTTAGAAATAAAAAAGGGATTTCGTATGAATAATTCTATAAATAGAAGTATAAATAGAATTTGGAAATGGGATACTATTTTGAAATACGAAGTCAAACTTAATGGAGTTAATCGATTAGAGTTATTCGAACAGAGTTAAAGGAGTTAATCGAATATAGTTTATTTGAAAGGAGTTAATCGAGTGGAGTTAATCGATTAGAGTTAATCGAATAGAGTTAATCGAATAGAGTAAATTGAATAGGGTTAATCGAAAAGAGTTAGTCGAATACTAGTTATTCGAATAGAGTTAATTGAATTAGAGTTAGTCGGATTAGAGTTATTCGAATGTAGTTTATTCGAAGAAAGAGTTATCGAATAAGGTTATTCGAAGAAGAGAATTAATCGAATATAGTTTATTCAAAAAGGAGTTACCAAATATTAGCTATTCGAAAGGAGTTATCGAATATAATTTGTTCGCAAAGGAATTATAAAATATTAGTTATTCGAAAGGAGTTATTGAATATAGTTTATTCGAAAAGGAGTTATCGAATATTAGTTATTCGAAAGGAGTTATCGAATATAGTTTATTTGAAAATGAGTTATCGAATATCAGTTATTCGAAAGGAGTTATCGAATATTAATTATTCGAAAGGTGTTATCGAATATTAGTTATTCGAAAGGAGTTATCGAATATAGTTTATTTGAAAAGGAGTTATCGAATATTAGTTATTCGAAAGGATTTATCGAATATTAGTTATTCGAAAGGAGTTATCTAATATTATTTATTCGAAAGGAGTTATCGAATATAGTTTATTCGAATAGAGTTAAAGGAGTTAATCGAATATAGTTTATTCGAATAGAGTTAAAGGAGTAAATCAAATATAGTTTATTCGAAAGGAGTTAATCGAATATAGTTTATTCAAAAGGAGTTAATCGAATATAGTTTAATCGAAAAGAGTTAACTGATGGGAGTAATTGATAAGAGTTAATTGACTTGAGTTAATCCAATAGAGTTAATAGATTAGGTTTAATCAAATAGATTAATCCAATAAAGTTAATCAAATAGAGTTAATAGAATAAAGCTAATCAAATAGAGCTAACTGATAAGAGTAAATCAATTAGAGTTAATCGAATAGTATTAATATGGCTATTCAAAGAGAGATTATCGAATATAGTTTATTCGAAGGAAAGAATTATCGAATAGAGATTTATTCGAAAGAGAGTTACGTAAGGAAGTTTTTTAAAGGTTTAAAAGGTGAACCTTGTATGTTTCGAAGTTAGAAATGTTGTTCAGTTAAGGTCTGAGAAGTAGTTATACCCCAACTTTATTGGCTTCGTTTTTGACTAAGGAATGGTTATGGTTCAACAGTGAAGATTGGTTAAGTGAATTTAGTTAACGAGTATAATGGTTTGAGTTGGCATAGCGATGATTGATTTAAACATTTGTTTAAATCCAATGTTGGTGTTTTGGAAATGTTTTCCAAATAAGAATCATAAATGTTTTCTAATATAGAAAATAAGAACTGGAAACGTTTTCCAATGTTAATAACGTATATTTTCTAAATTTAGAAAATAAGAAATGTTGAATATATGGAAACAGGAGATGAAAAATGAACTAAAGAGATAAATGTTAAATGATGTTTGATCGATATAATTTCCATCTGGAAATAATATCGCTGTTTGCACACGTGTTTTTCTTTGATAGTTAAATCACCGACTATCGAAGTTTTTGACCATTTTTCCATTGTCAATACAGAGATACCGGGATCAGATTCATTATCTGAAAACCACTCCGTATGGGCATTAACGTTGCGAATCAAATATCATGAAGAAAATTGAAGACGGAGTTATGCAAGGGCTGTTCTGGCGATCCTAGGTAGAAATTGCCTAAGATGGATTTATAGAATAGTACCTTCTGTTTGTCCAGTCCCAGGACGACCTGTATGGAAGAATGTCTGACAGAGTATATTTAATGGATCGCGTAAGTTGATCTCTTCAAATGTATTTACGTTTGGTGGCGGAGGAATTCATTTCTCTTAGCTGTATACCCATTGTATTTTTGGGGAAATCAATTTGTGATTTGGCGGGTATGACGATGTGACATTCAAAGTGAATAATTGTGTGATCTGTCAGAGATAAGCGTGGCCTCTAGCCTCACAACCGGGAAAAGACAATAGGCAGCATGACTATGTGGGTTGCTTCCATTAGGGTGTATTATCGCCTATCTAGAGATATTCATTTCATTCTTTAATCTATTCGATGCTGTCCCATTCGGGAAACGGTTGCTGATACCAACCATTGGTGATATACATTCGATACACTCAAGCGAAATGAGTGGTCGTTCATGTGTGGCCGGCTTGCAAGATGTTCTTGTTGAACCCGATGTATTCCTCTCTAGAGGTACACTATCGGAAGGTGGTTCTATACCTTGTCATAGTTGTAAATCCATTACCCAATAAGTGCTCGCGGTTTTGATTATATTATATATGTGAAACGTGAGATGAAAGTGTTTTGCTAGATGATTATTATATTGTGCTTGATAGACACTATTATAATATCAAAGCGTTTGATATAAAGTTTATAATTTCATTCAAAAGTATTTTTGATGTTAAATCAGATGCTTTGGATTCTCATAAGGGAAAAACCCGTTTCGTTATACGGCGTGGTCTTATGAGATATCGTTTAATTGCTCAAATTGTTTTAAACTGTTTTACTCACACTAGTCCCATGACTGACTCAAAGTTTGTTTTGTTCTGTTTTCCTTAAACTCTTGGGTGCACAATTTTGTATGGGCAGTCAAGTAGTCGGGATTTACAGATACTTGAAGAGCTGGAGCAGGAGGCTTCAGGATTATATAGATTGTTATTTCCGTTGTGTTGTAAGTGTTATACTCTAATAATGGTATTATATACAGATACTGTTTTATTTCAAAGTTATGTTATGAAACATATTTATTCGTTCCACTGTGAGATTCATGTTTACTCTGATGTTAAATGTTCTTCTTCTTCTCCTTCTATTCTAAGTTTATATCTTATCTACCCTCACCCTCTTTTTTCTTTCTATTAGTTTTCTGGTTTGCAGTGCAATTTAGGTTGGACTTGTGTTATTTTGTCAGCTCAAATGGTACTGGAAATTCGGGACACTACAATTTAAAGTCATGCTTTGATCATCAACGACAACACTCTGTTTTTCAACAGAAGCCTTGATCATTTGCATCTCCGCAAGCAACACAGGCAATTCACGCCATGCAACTGATGTCTATCGATATATAACCTCTAAGCTCATACGTCTCAGAGAAGGGCATTAAGCAAGAGAATAAATTCTCCACCGCCAAACAGATATATATGTAATAGAGATCAATCAACACAGAATAAAATCCAATGTCAGACACACATCCATTTATAAGTTTGTTCCTGAAACGACCCGAACTTCCCCGGTAAGGAAAGCCTAGATTGAATTGAGGACAAGACGAATCAGAACGCAAACAGAAGAACATTTCATTATATATTACAATAATTCCATCAGAATACAAGAATATACAGAGTATGAATAAATATTACACAGAGAATATCAGAGATTTAAATTACATTTAAATACATCGCAGCGGAAAAATAATACAACACACAACTGAAAGTAATACACAGATACAGAGCTTTCCGAGTATCGTTCCAGCTGTAAACCAGGATCCTGTGAATATAAATCTGCAAAACCAAAACTACTAGCTACTCGTGTCAAAATAAGGGCACCCAGAGTTTAGGTTAAAACAATAAACTCCAGGTCAGTCATGTGACTGGTGTGAGAACTAAAACAGTTATTTATCTTTATTTTAAAGTTAGGTAAATCAAGGGACCACGCCGTATAACACGGAACGGGTTTCCTCCCAAGAGTATCAGTGCATGAAACAACAGCACAATGCTAAATAAAGAACAATGACGCTATTATAAGACCCAGGTCCGATCACACAATGCAACACAAGCCGGAGGATAGGGTTTTACCTTATAATAGCCAAAGAATGCTTGATACGCTAAATTTCATCTTTTATTACTATAAGTGTATAGTGTCAAAACTATTTCAATCATAGACGGCATAAGTGCCCCATCCCACTATGTCGCCATACTAGGCTCTACAATCAAAACCGCAAAGTCACGTATCGGAAGTTGGATTTCCATCTGTGAACCAAGGCAAGGGATCGTCCTTACCGAATTCGAGACGCTCTAGACCACCCCTCAGGAACAGAACGCATCGTCCCATGGATCGTCAGGGACGGTCCACCGATGTGGATTAAAATGCCTGAACACTGCGTTTCCCCACCCTATGGGGTGTCAATGAGTCCAATGACTCCATCGGCTCCACATAGTCACCGATATATCCGAGGCGCCTCGCAATCCAACAACCACATAAGTCAAACTCGTCAGGGCGTGTAAAACCACTGACGCCACTTCTAGCTAGAAGGAAACGCATGTCCTCCCTAAAGTCCTTCTCCCGTTTCTGGTTCACATCGGGGTGTGAGGCTCGCGAATTAACGCTACACAAAGCTGTGCCACACATGCTGTACTTTGATCATTAACCACAAGAATCTGCTTTTCAACAGAAGCCTTGATCATTTGCATCTTAGCATGCCACACAAGCAGACCGCTCCATGCAACTGATATCCATCAATCACACAGAATGATATCCAATGTCAGACACACAGTCCATTTACAAGTCCGTCCTGGGTCTGAATGAAACCGGAGGCACCTTGTACCTCGCATATCCATCGATCTCCAAGTACGTCTGGACGATCACCAACTGATTCCCTCCTCTTGGGTGTACAACCCAATCAAGATCACCAGCAATTATCTAAACGACGTGAAGACCTCCGGTCTCCAACCACCGTCTTCATCCTCGACACCACGTCGAATCAGTTATTCAGAATGGGATAAACCCGGTCTTTCTGAGTAACTCGCGTATATAATAAACAAGTGTTACACAAACACAACATACGCCTCATTCCAATTTAGAATATTCTTATACTTTGGGAAAGGTTCCCATTAATTTTATCAAAGATAAATTCTTTAAATTTATTCTTTAATCTTCTTTTGAATATCAATTCAAACTAGTCGGGATTAGCGAACCACACCGAAGTAATCATTTATTTTATTTCCCAATTACGACTATTCATCCCATGAAGTAAAACTAGTCATACTTCATATCTAACACCATGGTGTTATCGGTAAATTCAATTACCATTTCACGTTCAAATCTAATTAAAGATTTAACTATCGCTTGGAGCAAAACTGGTGATACTCCATTCTCGATCATTTCAATCTAATTAAAGATTCATTAAAACTCCACTTGGTTTTAATCTTCCCAATAATCACTATCAATGATTATTTAACCTGGGAAATCATATCTTGTCTCTAACTGGGTAAAAGAACCAATGTCATTTTAAACACGTTTCACTATAAACCTAAAATCACATTCCATTAATTATCGGGCTAAAGAACAAGTGTTATATAAAACACCGTTCACGATAAACCCAAATCCCATTTGATATTAAATACGAAGCTCTGAATAGAAAATATATCGGCTTATATTCAATATCAAATTCTACAACCAACAAATATCATATTGGAAATAACGATATCAGTATATCTTTCAAATTTCCATAATAATATCTATGTAGTCACGAAATCCAACATCAAAATATTCCAAAGAAAATTTCGATTCAAATCCATTCCAATTCACTTTATATATTGGAAATTCAGGTTATTTTCAAAACCATTTCAAACCCACTTTATTTATTTTAAAAATAAATGGGATTATAATTCTAGTTCAAAACTAGTTCATTTCGATAAAAATCTATTTTTATCTTTTCAAATATGGAATTTTCATCCCAATTCTTCACAAATCATTTCTTATGATTTTACACAAATTATTACTATTTTTAATAATTTTATCAAGGCCCGTATAGTCGATTTCCATCGACGGCCATCGAACTGAACTTATAGCGACCTTTTCCAAATTTGATTTGGACATAATTCCAAATACAACCATTAGATTTCTGATTTCTAATATTCGTTAGAAAGCTCTTTTCGATAGGAACCCAACGGTTCAAGTTTTAGGAGAATCCGACGGTCGGATCTCCCGCAACGTCAATTTGAAATCAATGGTCGAAATTCGCGAACTACCGCAGCGCGGCTCGTTCTATTCAGGCCATTATATATATAACATATATATTATATATATTTCGTCGATTTCTTTTAAAATGTATTTTATAAATCGTTTTAAATTTGTTTTTAAAAACGATTTCAACTTCATATTCAATTTCTAATCAAAATTGAATATTCCACATCATCGATATACAAATGATAATATTTTCGAAATGTTATATTTTGAAATCACTTCTTTTTCTATAATCATTATAAAAACGAATATAATCGATATAAATATCGTTCGCGTTAAAATGGCGCATATCTAATCAACACGGCTTTATATTTTGAAATCACTTCATTATTCTATTCGACACATGAATATATATTTTACTCAACATATGAATTTATATTTTTATTCAACACATGAATTTTCTATCTATTCAACACATGAATTTTCTTTCTATTCAACACATGAATTGTTTCAACACATGAATATTCTCAACACATGAGTATTGTCAACATATGACTATTTTGTTTATTCAACACATGAATATAATTTATTTTCTAAATTGGAACGAGACCCATTCAATTATCATATAATATTATTTATATGGATTCCATACAACACATGTATATAATAGCAACAATAAATAATCAACCATCATCCAGAGTGCATTCTACACTGTATAAGCATCAAATACAAATATCTAACGCTTATCACAGCCTATCAATCAATCGATCGACATACAACTAATTATTGGGATTAGTGTATGTCCAATTTCATCGCAACACCCGTGTGGGGTTTCAAACAATCAAACACAGATTTTATTTGTGCAGTTGGGCGATGTGTAAAATTTATCGTCCCAATCAATATCAGTCAAATCGGTGTACATAAACAAATCGTTCGATTTGTAAATGAATATTTATTTTATTTCAACACATGAATATATATTTTACTTCAACACATGAATATATATTTTATTTCAACACATGAATATATATTTTATTTCAATACATGAATATATATTTTATTTCAATTCCAATCACACAATCAATTTTCACAACACATCAATCAAACAAACAAGTCGTCCATGGTCTGTGGACGACAGGTGTCAGGTGCTACTAAGCACCGTCTGCATCCTAGTATATATTTTAACTAGAAAATAAAATAAAAGTGAGGAGTTCTCACCGAGAGCTAAACCAAACGCCGCGACTCTTCTTATATAGAAAATCTTTGCTGTCCTCGCCTTGTGTCGCTTTCGTCGTTCGTATTCACTACATATATAGAAATCACATTTTTATTTCGTTTTCTAGAAAATAGAAATCAAATTTTTATTTCACCGCTATATATATAAATCGTATTTTTATATCCTCCATTATATAAAAATTCTATTTTTTTTCATCTGCCACTCATATAAAAATATAATCTTTATCCTCAGTACTTCATGATAAAAATAAAGTTCATGTTTTTATTTCACTTCATATACTGTAAATATATTTTTATTTTACTTCTCATATAATAAAAATTATATTTTTATTATGCTACATATATAAAAATTGTATTTTTATATTCTCTATCTTAAAAAAATTATATTTTTTTAATTTCTACTATATAAAAATCATATTTTTATTATCTATACTATATAAAAATCATATTTTTATTATACATCTCATATGATAAAAATAACGACTTTATATATTAAAAGATCTCATCTTTAGATTAGCAAAAATCTAATCTTTCCCTATCATAAAAATCTTAACTTTAACATAATAAAAATCATGTCTTGAACTTAAATAAAAATCTTATCTTTTAAATTAAACCATATATGAAAACTGATTTCAATCCATGCCAAAACTGATTATATATTTTAAAAACTGTTTGCCTTAAACAAAAATAAGTAAATACTCACTGTTTTTCAGCGAAAAAGGGGGGGGGGGGTGTCGGAGCTCGCTGGTGGCGCGCCGGGGTGTGCAGGCGCCGGGGAAGGTGGCGGTTGTCGGCGGTGGGTATGGTGGACGACGGCTAGGGTTTCTTCATGGGTCTGAGGCTTCAGTGGTTTGCGCGAGGGAGGTGGGGCGTCGCGGTCAAGGGAGAGAGAGGGGCGCGAGGGAGAAAAGGAGGAGGTCGGAGGGTTTGGCCAGGTCGGCGGTGCTCCGTCAATGTGAGGGCGGCGATCTCAAACAATGGGGAGGCGCGATTTTTTGTTTCCCCCTTTTTTTATTTTATTTCAGTTCGATTTTTTTTTCTGGTGAGAGAGAGGAGGGAAAGAGAATTAAAATGGGGGGCCTTATATTTTATTATTATTATTTTTTTATCCTTTGAAAGTTGACTTTCATTCGAATCCCCTAATTACACCCAACGACTGTCACCTCTAGCTAATTACCCCCATTCCAAACACAATGGGATATGTATCGTAACCCAATTCGCTTGTTACGACTAGTTTCCATTCAAATTAAAATATAAACCAACGTATATTGAATTTGAACGCACATTTCAATTTACCGAGGCCACATACTAATTCTAAAAATTCCAGAAAAATATTTTCTAGCTTCGTATTGACGATACGGTCCTAACAAAACTAATTTCATCAAATTCTGAGACCGTTTGAAAAATGGCCATTTTCCAGTCGATTAAAATTAACTGAAACTGGTCAAACGCGTTTCCCTTTGCCATGCTCACATATTGATTCAAAAAATTACGAATTTTGAAACCTAGCAATAACTTGACATCACGGATCCAACAAAAGTGGTTTCGTAGAAAACCGAGGTCGTTTGCAAAATTTCCATTTTTAAGGGCCAGAATTCCATAGCGACTATTCTGAATTTTCAACTGGACGTAACTTTTGATTCCCGCTATGAAATACGGATTCGTTGGAAAGATATTTTCAATTAGATTGAAATATTTTTGGTTTTTCTTTACAACTGTTTCTAGTAGTTGTTAAAATTTGTTTTACAACTGCTAAACGTAATTACACCTCAACTGCTATAAATCAAAGATTTCATAATATTATAATAAATATTATTATAACACAGTATTTTATTCAAATAAACATTTTATTTCAACATTTCAAATGGTACAAATTTTTTGACTCCACTATTGTACATTCATTTGTATATTACACAATCATTCATATTTACATACATTCCTCGCTACATTGTCACTCGATTCATTCATATGCAGACTCACACATACAACCATAAGCAAGAAAATCACCTGCATCCCAGTGTACTTAGTAGCTGCTGCACTAAACTCATGCTACCCATGTCTTGGCAAAAATATAATCTGGCCGTGTAACAATACTTCATGCTACCCCTCCTGTATACACAACATTTAAGGAAATTAACGGCCATATGCATATACATAATTTTTTAAGTACAAGATTAATTAAAAATCAGAACAGGTATGCAGTTATCATTTTCCACATAAATGAACACACCAGACATAATGCCTCACTTACATTTCACAAATGACAAATATCACGAATGTAAATGAACATACCAGACATAAAGCTTCACTTACATTACACCTACAAGCACAAGTTAACAAAAATAAAAAGAAAATGTGAGTGAATGCACAAGTCAAAAAAAGATACTAAATAATGCTGTAAATCAAATAATTATTGACATATCATAAGGTATAACTAATGCTGTAAATTAAATAATGCTGTAAATCAAATGTGAGTGAATGCACAAGTCAAAAAAAGATACGAAAAAGCAAATATGAGTGAATGCAGTCCTGTAAATCAAATAATGCTGTAAATCAAATAATCATTGACATATCATAATGTATAACTAATTACGTAAATTAAATAATTATTGACATATCATAATTATTGACTTTCAGGCAGAAATTTTCTAACTTTCAGGAATATATACAAATAATGCTGTAAATCAGATAAATGCCTGCTAAGTTACAATGAGCACATTACCATGCACATAAAAGCTCATTTACACTGATCAAACATAAGACCAATCAAGTTTGAAAAGAAGATCCATGCTAGAAGAATAGGACTTATTTAACAGATTATAAAGTACAATAAACATATGAAAAGATAATCACCTGCTCTAGCTGACTCAAGGAATTGCCATGCACCCGCTGATCAAACATAGAGCCTTGTGTTTTCAGTCCAAGATTAGAATAATAAATTGTATATGCAGCAGGAGAGAAATCAACATATTAAGAGATGTTATTATCCTCTTTAACTGTTAAAACCATTCAAAACCTCAACACACCCTTTAAATATGACAGATGGTTATCACAGTATATATAACAAGTTAACCATTACATGAAGGCATCATGATTGATAATGGATCCATGAAGTTTCAAATGTAATCCCAATTCTTTTTAAACTTGATTGGTTCTGATTATGATTTCCAGCATGATCCAATACTACAACGCAAAAAAATTCAGAATTGGTTCTGATTATGTAAATTTGTCCATGAGTTTATCCAATACTAATCAACATCTGATTATGATTGTATATTGTGATGGCAAGGAATTTCGCTCGGTCTGAACCAGTCGCTAAACCGATCCAGGCCGTTCGAAACGCCCTATCGTTTGAGAACACGACACAACAGAACGCATACAGAAGAACATTTCATTGTATATTACAACAATGCATCAGATTACAAGAATATACAGAGTATAAATGAATATTACACAGAAATATCAGAGATTTAAATTACATTTAAATACATAGCAGCGGAAAATAATACAATATACAACTAGAAGTAGATATACGGATACAAAGCTTTCCGGATATCGTTCCAGCTGTAAACCAGGATCCTGTGAATATCAATCTGCAAAACCATAGCTGCCCGTGTCAAAATAAGGGCACCCAGAGTTTAGGTTAAAACAATAAACTCCAGGTCAGTCATGTGACTGGTGTGAGAACTAAAACAGTTATTAATCTTTATTTTAAATCATTAGGTAAATCAAGGGACCACGCCGTATAACACGGAACGGGTTTCCTCCCAAGAATACCAGTGCATAAAACAAACAGCGCAATGCTAAATAAAGAAAAATGAAGCTGTTATAAGACCCAGGTCCTATCACACAATGCAACGCAAGCCGGGGGATAGGGTTTTCCCTTATAACAGCCAAAGGATGCTTGATACGTTTAAAACAAATCATTTGATACTATTATAGGTGCATAGTGTATAAAACAACTTCAAATCATAAGTATCAATCATAGGCGGCATAGGTACCATATATCATGTCGCCATATATAGGTTTACAAATAAAACCGCAAAGTCACGTATTTGGAAATTGGATTTCCTTCTATGAACCGAGGCAAAAGATAGTCCTCAACCGATTCGAGACAATCTAGCCCATGTCTCCGGAGCAGCCGCAACTGCCCCTTGGATCGTCAGGGCCGGTCCACCGATGTGGATTATAGTGCCTGAACAATACGTCTCTCCGCCCTATGGGGCGTAAACGAGCCAACTAAATGACTCCATCGGTTCGAGAACGACCGATCAATCCGAGGCGCCTCGCAACAGCAACAACCACATAAGTCAAACTCGTCAGGGCGTGTAAAACCACTGACGCCACTTCTAGCTAGAAAGAAACGCAAGTCCTCCCTGATGTCCCCTCCCATTTTTGGTTCATACCGGGTGTGAAACTCGCGAAACAAACGTTACACAAAGCTACGCCACAAAGGCCGTGCTTTGATCATCACCACAAGACTTTGCTTTTCAACAGAAGCCTCGATCAATTGCCACTTAGGCATGCCACACAGGCAATTCACTCCATGCGTTTGATATCCATCAATATATAACCCCTGAGCTCGTACGTCTCAGAGAAGGGCGTTAAGCAAGAGAATAAATTCTCCGCCGCCAAACAGATATATATTTAATAGAAATCAATCACATAGACTAAATTCCAATGTCAGACACACAGTCCATTTACAAGTCCGTTCTTGGTCTGAACGAAACCGGAGGCACCTAGTACCCCGCATATCCATCGATCTCCAAGTACGTCTGGACGATCACCAACTGTTTCCATTTTCTTGGGTGTACAGCCCAATCAAGATCATCAGTTATCACCCAAACGACGTGAAGACCTCCGGTCTTCGACCATCGTCTTCATCTTCGACTTATCGTCGTATCAGTTATTCAGAATGGGATAAACCCGGTCTTTCCGAATAACTCGCGTATATTTTAAATAAGTGTTACACAAACACAACATACGCCTCATTCCAATTCATCAGTCACTAACCGTAAATTAATCAAGAGAATAATTCCCCAAATATTAATCCCGAAGGCCGAAACCAACATCAGATCAATATCCAGAAAACCATTCTGCTTGGCTAACCGACAGTTAGTTTCTAAATTTTCACATTCATAGGGAAAGGTTCCCATTAATTTTATCAAAGATAAATTCTTGAATTTATTCTTTAATCTACTTTTGAATATCAATTCAAACTAGTCGGGATTAGCGAACCTTACCGAAGTAATCATTTGTTTTAATTTCCCAATCCCAACCTATTCATCCCATGAAGTAAAACTAGTAATACTTCATATCTAACACCACAGTGTTATCGGTAAATTCAATTACCATTTCACGTTCAAATCTAATTAAAGATTTAACTATCGCCTGGAGCATAACTGGTGATACTCCATTTTCGATCATTTCAATCTAATTAAAGATTCATTAAAACTCCACTTAGTTTTAATCTTCGACTGGGTTAAAGAATCAGTGTCATTTAATACACGGTTCACGATAAACCCAAAATCCCATTTTATTAATTATCGGGTTAAAGAACGAGTGCTATTTAAAAACACTGTTCACGATAAACCCAAAAATCAATATTAATTCAATTCCAATTAAATATTATTTAATTGGTAAACTTCATTAAATCTAAATAAAAAGATTTAATCTTTTCTCAACTGGGTTCAAGAACAGTGTTAGTGAAGACACCATTCACGACAAACCCAAATCACATTCGATATTCAATACAAGGCTCTGAATAGAAAATATATCGGCTTATATTCAATATCGAATTCTACGACTAACAAATGTCGTATTGGAAATAACGATATACATATATATCTTTCAAATTTCCATAACAACACCTGTATAATCACGAATTCCAACATCGAAATATTCCGAAGACAATTTCGATTCAAATCCACTCCAATGCCATCATTGGAATTTTGGTTACTTTTAAAACCCTTTTCGAATTCAATTTATTTATTTAAAAATAAATAGAATTATAATTCTAGTTCAAAACTAGTTCATTTCGATAAAAATCTATTTTTATCTTTTCAAATATGGAGTTTTTCATCCCAATTCTTTCTAAATCATTTCTTATGATTTTACACAAATTATTACTATTTTTAATAATTTTATCAAGGCCCGTACAGTCGATTTCCAACAATGGCCATCGAACTGCACTTACAGCGACCTTTTTCGAATTTGATTTGGACGTAACTCCAAATCCAACCGTTAGATTTCAAATTTCTAACATTCATTAGAAAGCTCTTTTCGATACGAACCCAACGGTTCCGGTTTTAGGAGAATCCGACGGTCGGATCTCCCGCAATGTCCGTTTGAAATAAATGGTCGAAATTCACTAACCGCCGCGGCGCGGCGCGTTCTATTCAGGCCATTATATTATATATATAATATATATAATATATATTTCGTCGATTTCTATTTAAAACGATTTATATGAATAGTTTTAAAATTCGTTTCAAAAGAAATTTCAACTTCCATTTCAATTCAATTCAAAATTGAATTCTTCTTTATAAATTCGTTTTAAAATTCATTTCTATTCAATTCAAATTTCAATTCAATTTGAATTCATATTCAATTCGATTCATTTCGAAATCGTTTTCAATTCAATTTATTTCGAAATCGTTTTCAATTCAATTCATTTCGAAATCGTTTTCAATTCAATTCATTTCGAAATCGTTTTCAATTCAATTCATTTCGAAATCGTTTTCAATTCAATTCATTTCGAAATCGTTTTCAATTCATTTCATTTCGAAATCGTTTTCAATTCAATTCATTTCGAAATCGTTTTCAATTCAATTCATTTCGAAATCGTTTTCAATTCAATTCATTTCGAAATCGTTTTCAATTCATTTCATTTCGAAATCGTTTTCAATTCATTTCATTTCGAAATCGTTTTCAATTCAATTCATTTCGAAATCGTTTTCAATTCATTTCATTTCGAAATCGTTTTCAATTCATTTCATTTCGAAATCGTTTTCAATTCATTTCATTTCGAAATCGTTTTCAATTCAATTCATTTCGAAATCGTTTTCAATTCAATTCATTTCGAAATCGTTTTCAATTCATTTCATTTCGAAATCGTTTTCAATTCAATTCATTTCGAAATCGTTTTCAATTCAATTCATTTCGAAATCGTTTTCAATTCATTTCATTTTGAAATCGTTTTCAATTCATTTCATTTCGAAATCGTTTTCAATTCAATTCATTTCGAAATCGTTTTCAATTCAATTCATTTCGAAATCGTTTTCAATTCATTTCATTTCGAAATCGTTTTCAATTCATTTCATTTCGAAATCGTTTTCAATTCATTTCATTTCGAAATCGTTTTCAATTCAATTCATTTCGAAATCGTTTTCAATTCAATTCATTTCGAAATCGTTTTCAATTCAATTCATTTCGAAATCGTTTTCAATTTAATTCATTTCGAAATATTTGATTTCGAAATCACTTTTCAATATTCATTTTAAAATGAATAAAATCGATATAAACATCGTTCACGTCAAAATGGCGTCAATCTAATCAACACGGCTTCATAAATTTCTATTTTTAAATATTCTATTTCGAATATTTCTATTTTAAAACTGGAATGAGGCCCAATCAATTACCACATAAAATTAATTATATGGATTTTCACACAACACATGTATATAACAGCATTGAAAAATGATCAACCATCAACCAAAGTGCACTACACTGTATAAGCATCAAATAAAGATATCTAACGCTTATAACAGCCTGTCAATCAATCGATCGACATATTTAATCAATCAGGATGAGAGAACTTCAAATTTCATCCCAACACCCGTGTGGGGTTTCAAACAATCAAACACAGATTTTAGTCGTGCAGTTGGGCGATGTGTAAAATTTATCGTCCCAATCAATGTCATTCAAATAAGTGTACATAAACAAACCATCTGGTTTGTAAATGAATATTTATTTATTCACTTCACTATTTTCATATTCACGTTAAAGATTATATTTTTAACGATAAAACATTTTATTTCAATCTATGAATTTCTATTCAATTCATTTATTCAATAAAATGATATTTTTATTTTTCTAACATATATTAGAAAATTTCGGCGGCATAACGGCACGATACTAGAAACCGGACAAGGCCTAGCCTTATCCCCGTTCTAGTGAAGGCCCACGCCATTCACACATCAATCAAATCAATTTATTTCACCCAACAATTCAATTTCAAATCACATCATATAACTAATCTATGCAACCAAACAAACAAGTCCATGGTCTGTGGACGATTGTGTCGGGTGGTACTAAGCATCGTCTGCATCCTAGTATATATATATAAATAGAAATGAAATTGAAAGGTGAGAAATTCTCACAGATAGCTATCCAATCATCTTGACTCTTCTTTGATAGAAATCTTCATCGTTATCGCATCTTCGTCAGCTTCGTCGCCCGTATCCACTACATATATAAAAATCAAATTTTTACTTCGCTATTCAATATATAAAAATCGAATTTTTATTTCTACTTCATTATAAAAACCCAATGCTAAATTAAATTTTAAAACAATGTACATTTTTATATTTCTAAACAAGGTATATATATTTTTCTTAGCAAAGTTTATATATTTCTTTCTTAGCAAAGTTTATATTTTTCTTTAACAAATTTATATATTTCTTTATCAATGCTATATATAAATTTTAAAAACCAATTCTAATTTTATTTTCAAAAGAGTTCAAATTTTATTTTCAAAAGAGTTCAAATTTTATTTTTAACCTCCTAGCTTTACAACATAAATAAAAACCCAGTTTTTAATATCATTTTCAAATCAGTTTTATAATCTTTTTAAATCAGTTTTAAAATCATTTTAAATCAAAATTAGTTTTTAGATTAAAATAAAAATAAATTAAAGTAAAAACTTACTGTAACGAAGAAAGGGGCATCAACTTCGGCGGCTGGTGGTGGGGGCTTCGCTGATGGCGATGGCGGCGGACGAGGTCGCGAACGAGGGGGCTTCGGGGGTTGCGGATCATCGACGAGGTGGTGGCTCTATTTTGGGCAGAGGGTTGACGGTTGGTGAGGTTCACGTGGGTGATGTCGTCGCTAGAATGGAGGAGGGGAGCGGTGGAGCTGCCGTCGATGGAGGAGGGGAGGAGGAGCGGTAGAGGGGCGATGGTCGAGACGAGGAAGGAGGGCGTCGGTTTTTTTTTTCTTTTTTTTTTTTCCTGAGATCCAACGATCTGATTTAGGGAAAAGAAAGTGGAGGGGGGGGGCCTATATGTAAAACTATATTTAATTTTTAATTTAATTATTTTATTATTCTCTTTTAAGTTGACTTTTATTTTGAATCCCAATTCGAACCCACCGACTGTCGTCCCTAGCGTTTTACCCCCATTCCGAACACAATGGGATATGTATCGTAAGCCGATTTGACTGTTTCAATCAGTTTTTGTCAAAATCAAAATATAACTCTATATATTGAATTTTAAACGTACATTTCATATTACCGGGGTCACATATCAACTCGAAAAATTCTATAAAAATATTTTCTAGCTTCGTATTGACGATACGGTCCTAACAAAACTAGTTTCGTCGAATTCTGAGATCGTTTGAAAAATGGCCAATTTCCAGTCGATTAAAATCAACTAAAACTGGCCAAACGCGTTTTCCTTCGCCACGCTCACATATTGATTTGAAAAATTATGAAATTTGGAATCTAGCGATAACTTTACATCCCGGACCCAACAAAACTGGTTTCGTCGAAATCCGAGGTCGTTTGCAAAATTGCTATTTTTAAGGGCCTTATATATATAAAAATATATATAAATTCCACAGCGACTATTTCTAATTTTAAACTGGACATATCTTATCATTTCTAAGATGAAATCTCAGTTTGTTAACTTCATTACAAAGATATAGTTATACAGATTCAAATATTTCTTGTTTCGTTCAATTCTGACTTATATTGAATTCTGTATATTCATTTGAAATTAGAAATCGAATTTTCGAACTACCGCGCCATTTTCAATTCCTTTTATAATTATATATAAATATTTATATTCTATCGACGACGCGTATAATATATACGTTCGAATTCTATTCAAAATAAATTTTCTCGTCGATATTATTTAAAATAATTCATTTTAAATAATCAAAATTCGCTAAAATTGCCAAAATAAAAATTTCAAACTGGCTCGCATTTTACGGGTTGTTACAATCTCCCCCACTTAAAACTTTTCGTCCCCGAAAAGGAACAAAGTCGAAAGTGGTTTGATTATTCAACTCTACGCTCGATCTTACTTCCATTCTCCAACTCTTTAGTTTCTGAGAATTTTCAAAACTTCAAAAATTTGGCTAACACCCTAAATTTTTGAAAAATTTCGCCATAACCTCCCCTGCACCGGGAGCATCGGGGAATTTCAAATAGCTTCCCCGGTCCTTTAGATCTCAAAAAGAAAAAGAAAAGGCCAAGCGGCTAGCCAATAGGCTCACAAAATCACCATCACCCAAACAAAACAGGAAATTATGTAGTAAACATGTACCTATTTGTCGGGCAAACAAATTTTATTCTCTGGCTCTAGCCTCCTTGCTATGACCTGTTCAATGATATATATGTATATGCAAGCAAATGCGACCAATTTTCAATATAATCCAATATTTGATGCTATTAGGCAAAATGGTTCAAAATTAGCAAACAAATAGGCAAACAATGCAAACATCTATCAATTAGTGGATTATCTTTTCAAATTCATAACTTTGATACATAGTCAAAAATCAGATTTTTGATGCCAAATCACAACATTGTATTCTAGCTATATTAGTTTTGGTTCTCACACCAGTCTAATGGAAATATATAGAAAATCACACCTTCGAAACTCGAATACCAATTCTGATGATGTCTAGACTATCATCAGAATCATCTCCGGGCGACTAGAGTGCGAGGCTATATCCATCCAATATATTAAAACTTTGAATATACGTTTGCAAGGCGTATATGCAAATTCTTTATATACTGAATTGTCCACATCAATATAAATAAATAATCAGATACGAATAATTGATTTAAATTTTCAAAACAAAACAAAAATTTGTTTTCACTTTTATTTTAAAAATTTACTCTTCACACTCGTTCTAGGATACTACTGATCCTATCTCTAACGAGTCATTCCATTGGATATTGCTAATCCAATATCTGATGAATTCTTTCGTATGGTTCTAATGTGCCTTGTTCTCTGCTTTGTAAATCAAAGCTCTGATACCAACTGTGACGGCAAGGAATTTCGCTCGGTCTGAACCAGTCGCTAAACCGATCCAGGCCATTCGAAACGCCCTATCGTTTGAGAACACGACACAACAGAACGCATACAGAAGAACATTTCATTGTATATTACAACAATGCATCATATTACAAGAATATACAGAGTATAAATGAATATTACACAGAAATATCAGAGATTGAAATTACATTTAAATACATAGCAGCGGAAAATAATACAATATACAACTAGAAGTAGATATACGGATACAAAGCTTTCCGGATATCGTTCCAGCTGTAAACCAGGATCCTGTGAATATCAATCTGCAAAACCAAAACTACTAGCTGCCCATGTCAAAATAAGGGCACCCAGAGTTTAGGTTAAAACAATAAACACCAGGTCAGTCATGTGACTGGTGTGAGAACTAAAACAGTTATTAATCTTTATTTTAAATCATTAGGTAAATCAAGGGACCACGCCGTATAACACGGAACGGGTTTCCTCCCAAGAATACCAGTGCATAAAACAAACAGCGCAATGCTAAATAAAGAAAAATGAAGCTGTTATAAGACCCAGGTCCTATCACACAATGCAACGCAAGCCGGGGGATAGGGTTTTCCCTTATAACAGCCAAAGGATGCTTGATACGTTTAAAACAAATCATTTGATACTATTATAGGTGCATAGTGTATAAAACAACTTCAAATCATAAGTATCAATCATAGGCGGCATGGGTACCATATATCATGTCGCCATATATAGGTTTACAAATAAAACCGCAAAGTCACGTATTTGGAAATTGGATTTCCTTCTATGAACCGAGGCAAAAGATAGTCCTCAACCGATTCGAGACAATCTAGCCCATGTCTCCGGAGCAGCCGCAACTGCCCCTTGGATCGTCAGGGCCGGTCCACCGATGTGGATTATAGTGCCTGAACAATACGTCTCTCCGCCCTATGGGGCGTAAACGAGCCAACTAAATGACTCCATCGGTTCGAGAACGACCGATCAATCCGAGGCGCCTCGCAACAGCAACAACCACATAAGTCAAACTCGTCAGGGCGTGTAAAACCACTGACGCCACTTCTAGCTAGAAAGAAACGCAAGTCCTCCCTGATGTCCCCTCCCGTTTTTGGTTCATACCGGGTGTGAAACTCGCGAAACAAACGTTACACAAAGCTACGCCACAAAGGCCGTGCTTTGATCATCACCACAAGACTTTGCTTTTCAACAGAAGCCTCGATCAATTGCCACTTAGGCATGCCACACAGGCAATTCACTCCATGCGTTTGATATCCATCAATATATAACCCCTGAGCTCGTACGTCTAAGAGAAGGGCGTTAAGCAAGAGAATAAATTCTCCGCCGCCAAATAGATATATATTTAATAGAAATCAATCACACAGACTAAATTCCAATGTCAGACACACAGTCCATTTACAAGTCCGTTCTGGGTCTGAACGAAACCGGAGGCACCTAGTACCCCGCATATCCATCGATCTCCAAGTACGTCTGGACGATCACCAACTGTTTCCATCTTCTTGGGTGTACAGCCCAATCAAGATCATCAGTTATCACCCAAACGACGTGAAGACCTCCGGTCTTCGACCATCGTCTTCATCTTCGACTTATCGTCGTATCAGTTATTCAGAATGGGATAAACCCGGTCTTTCCGAATAACTCGCGTATATTTTAAATAAGTGTTACACAAACACAACATACGCCTCATTCCAATTCATCAGTCACTAACCGTAAATTAATCAAGAGAATAATTCCCCAAATATTAACCCCGAAGGCCGAAACCAACATCAGATCAATATCCAGAAAACCATTCTGCTTGGCTAACCGACAGTTAGTTTCTAAATTTTCACATTCATAGGGAAAGGTTCCCATTAATTTTATCAAAGATAAATTCTTGAATTTATTCTTTAATCTACTTTTGAATATCAATTCAAACTAGTCGGGATTAGCGAACCTTACCGAAGTAATCATTTGTTTTAATTTCCCAATCCCAAACTATTCATCCCATGAAATAAAACTGGTAATACTTCATATCTAACACCACAGTGTTATCGGTAAATTCAATTACCATTTCACGTTCAAATCTAATTAAAGATTTAACTATCGCCTGGAGCAAAACTGGTGATACTTTATTTTCGATCATTTCAATCTAATTAAAGATTCATTAAAACTCCACTTAGTTTTAATCTTCGACTGGGTTAAAGAATCAGTGTCATTTAAAACAAGGTTCACGATAAACCCAAAATCCCATTTTATTAATTATCGGGTTAAAGAACGAGTGCTATTTAAAAACACTGTTCACGATAAACCCAAAAATCAATATCAATTCAATTCCAATTAAATATTATTTAATTGGTAAACTTCATTAAATCTAAATAAAAAGATTTAATCTTTTCTCAACTGGGTTCAAGAACAGTGTTAGTGAAGACACCATTCACGACAAACCCAAATCACATTCGATATTCAATACAAGGCTCTGAATAGAAAATATATCGGCTTATATTCAATATCGAATTCTACGACTAACAAATGTCGTATTGGAAATAACGATATACATATATATCTTTCAAATTTCCATAACAACACCTGTATAATCACGAATTCCAACATCGAAATATTCCGAAGACAATTTCGATTCAAATCCACTCCAATGCAGTCATTGGAATTTTGGTTACTTTTAAAACCCTTTTCGAATTCAATTTATTTATTTAAAAATAAATAGAATTATAATTCTAGTTCAAAACCAGTTCATTTCGATAAAAATCTATTTTTATCTTTTCAAATATGGAGTTTTTCATACCAATTCTTTCTAAATCATTTCTTATGATTTTACACAAATTATTACTATTTTTAATAATTTTATCAAGGCCCGTACAGTCGATTTCCAACAATGGCCATCGAACTGCACTTACAACGACCTTTTTCGAATTTGATTTGGACGTAACTCCAAATCCAACTGTTAGATTTCAAATTTCTAACATTCATTAGAAAGCTCTTCTCGATACGAACCCAACGGTTCCGGTTTTAGGAGAATCCGACGGTCGGATCTCCCGCAATGTCCGTTTGAAATAAATGGTCGAAATTCACTAACCACCGAGGCGCGGCGCGTTCTATTCAGGCCATTATATTATATATATAATATATATAATATATATTTCGTCGATTTCTATTTAAAACGATTTATATGAATAGTTTTAAAATTCGTTTCAAAAGAAATTTCAACTTCCATTTCAATTCAATTCAAAATTGAATTCTTCTTTATAAATTCGTTTTAAAATTCATTTCTATTCAATTCAAATTTCAATTCAATTTGAATTCATATTCAATTCGATTCATTTCGAAATCGTTTTCAATTCAATTTATTTCGAAATCGTTTTCAATTCAATTCATTTCGAAATCGTTTTCAATTCAATTCATTTCGAAATCGTTTTCAATTCAATTCATTTCGAAATCGTTTTCAATTCAATTCATTTCGAAATCGTTTTCAATTCATTTCATTTTGAAATCGTTTTCAATTCAATTCATTTCGAAATCGTTTTCAATTCAATTCATTTCGAAATAGTTTTCAATTCAATTCATTTCGAAATCGTTTTCAATTCATTTCATTTCGAAATCGTTTTCAATTCATTTCATTTCGAAATCGTTTTCAATTCAATTCATTTCGAAATCATTTTCAATTCAATTCATTTCGAAATCGTTTTCAATTCATTTCATTCAATTCATTTCATTTTGAAATCGTTTTCAATTCATTTCATTTCGAAATCGTTTTCAATTCATTTCATTTCGAAATCGTTTTCAATTCAATTCATTTCGAAATCGTTTTCAATTCAATTCATTTCGAAATCGTTTTCAATTCATTTCATTTCGAAATCGTTTTCAATTCAATTCATTTCGAAATCGTTTTCAATTCATTTCATTTCGAAATCGTTTTCAATTCATTTCATTTCGAAATCGTTTTCAATTCATTTCATTTCGAAATCGTTTTCAATTCAATTCATTTCGAAATCGTTTTCAATTCAATTCATTTCGAAATCGTTTTCAATTGATTTCATTTCGAAATCGTTTTCAATTCATTTCATTTCGAAATCGTTTTCAATTCATTTCATTTCGAAATCATTTTCAATTCAATTCATTTCGAAATCGTTTTCAATTCAATTCATTTCGAAATCGATTTCAATTCAATTCATTTCGAAATCGTTTTCAATTTAATTCATTTCGAAATATTTGATTTCGAAATCACTTTTCAATATTCATTTTAAAATGAATAAAATCGATATAAATATCGTTCACGTCAAAATGGCGTCAATCTAATCAACACGGCTTCATAAATTTCTATTTTTAAATATTCTATTTCGAATATTTCTATTTTAAAACTGGAATGAGGCCCAATCAATTACCACATAAAATTAATTATATGGATTTTCACACAACACATGTATATAACAGCATTGAAAAATGATCAACCATCAACCAAAGTGCACTACAGTGTATAAGCATCAAATAAAGATATCTAACGCTTATAACAGCCTGTCAATCAATCGATCGACATATTTAATCAATCAGGATGAGTGAACTTCAAATTTCATCCCAACACCCGTGTGGGGTTTCAAACAATCAAACACAGATTTTAGTCGTGCAGTTGGGCGATGTGTAAAATTTATCATCCCAATCAATGTCATTCAAATAAGTGTACATAAACAAACCATCTGGTTTGTAAATGAATATTTATTTATTCACTTCACTATTTTCATATTCACGTTAAAGATTATATTTTTAACGATAAAACATTTTATTTCAATCTATGAATTTCTATTCAATTCATTTATTCAATAAAATGATATTTTTATTTTTCTAACATATTTTAGAAAATTTCGGCGGCATAACGGCACGATACTAGAAACGGGACAAGGCCTAGCCTTATCCCCGGTCTAGTGAAGGCCCACGCCATTCACACATCAATCAAATCAATTTATTTCACCCAACAATTCAATTTCAAATCACATCATATAACTAATTTATGCAACCAAACAAACAAGTCCATGGTCTGTGGACGATTGTGTCGGGTGCTACTAAGCACCGTCTGCATCCTAGTATATATATATAAATAGAAATGAAATTGAAAGGTGAGAAATTCTCACAGATAGCTATCCAATCATCTTGACTCTTCTTTGATAGAAATCTTCATCGTTATCGCATCTTCGTCAGCTTCGTCGCCCGTATCCACTACATATATAAAAATCGAATTTTTACTTCGCTATTCAATATATAAAAATCGAATTTTTATTTCTACTTCATTATAAAAACCCAATGCTAAATTAAATTTTAAAACAATGTACATTTTTATATTTCTAAACAAGGTATATATATTTTTCTTAGCAAAGTTTATATATTTCTTTCTTAGCAAAGTTTATATTTTTCTTTAACAAATTTATATATTTCTTTATCAATGCTATATATAAATTTTAAAAACCAATTCTAATTTTATTTTCAAAAGAGTTCAAATTTTATTTTCAAAAGAGTTCAAATTTTATTTTTAACCTCCTAGCTTTACAACATAAATAAAAACCCAGTTTTTAATATCATTTTCAAATCAGTTTTATAATCTTTTTAAATCAGTTTTAAAATCTTTTTAAATCGAAATTAGTTTTTAGATTAAAATAAAAATAAATTAAAGTAAAAACTTACTGTAACGAAGAAAGGGGGCATCGACTTCGGCGGCTGGTGGTGGGGGCTTCGTTGATGGCGATGGCGGCGGACGAGGTCGCGAACGAGGGGGCTTCGGGGGTTGCGGATCATCGACGAGGTGGTGGCTCTATTTTGGGCAGAGGGTTGACGGTTGGTGAGGTTCACGTGGGTGATGTCGTCGCTAGAATGGAGGAGGGGAGCGGTGGAGCTGCCGTCGATGGAGGAGGGGAGGAGGAGCGGTAGAGGGGCGATGGTCGAGACGAGGAAGGAGGGCGTCAGTTTTTTTCTTTCTTTTTTTTTTTTTTTCTGAGATCCAACGATCTGATTTAGGGAAAACAAAGTGGAGGGGGGGGCCTATATGTAAAACTATATTTAATTTTTAATTTAATTATTTTATTATTCTCTTTTAAGTTGACTTTTATTTTGAATCCCAATTCGAACCCACCGACTGTCGTTCCTAGCGTTTTACCTCCATTCCGAACACAATGGGATATGTATCGTAAGCCGATTTGACTGTTTCAATTAGTTTTTGTCAAAATCAAAATATAACTTTATATATTGAATTTTAAACGTACATTTCATATTACCGGGGTCACATATCAACTCGAAAAATTCTATAAAAATATTTTCTAGCTTCGTATTGACGATACGGTCCTAACAAAACTAGTTTCGTTGAATTCTGAGATCGTTTGAAAAATGGCCAATTTCCAGTCGATTAAAATCAACTGAAACTGGCCAAACGCGTTTTCCTTCGCCACGCTCACATAT
Source organism: Allium sativum (assembly GCA_030737875.1). Classification (NCBI taxonomy): domain Eukaryota; kingdom Viridiplantae; phylum Streptophyta; class Magnoliopsida; order Asparagales; family Amaryllidaceae; genus Allium; species Allium sativum. The sequence goes on from CM060912.1 coordinate 172,225,602, forward strand.
TGATTTGAAAAATTATGAAATTTGGAATCTAGCGATAACTTTACATCCCGGACCCAACAAAACTGGTTTCGTCGAAATCCGAGGTCGTTTGCCAAATTGCTATTTTTAAGGGCCTTATATATATAAAAATATATATAAATTCCACAGCGACTATTTCTAATTTTAAACTGGACATATCTTATCATTTCTAAGATGAAATCTCAGTTTGTTAACTTCATTACAAAGATATAGTTATACAGATTCAAATATTTCTTGTTTTGTTCAATTCTGACTTATATTGAATTCTGTATATTCATTTGAAATTAGAAATCGAATTTTCGAACTACCGCGCCATTTTCAATTCCTTTTATAATTATATATAAATATTTATATTCTATCGACGACGCGTATAATATATACGTTCGAATTCTATTCAAAATAAATTTTCTCGTCGATATTATTTAAAATAATTCATTTTAAATAATCAAAATTCGCTAAAATTGCCAAAATAAAAATTTCAAACTGGCTCGCATTTTACGGGTTGTTACATATATGCAATGATTGTGTATTGGTTCTGATCAGAATGAATATATCCAAAAAATTCTCAATCAAAAAATTCTGATTATGTAAATTTATCAACATCATATTGGTTCTGATTATGATCCATTCTTGCATATACAATCAATGCATCATGATTGAGAATGGATCATATGCCTTGGTTCTGATATGTAAAATTCCGATTACGATGATTGCGAATGGATCATATGACTTTGTAAATTTATCATAATTAGAACCAATATGTAAACTTATCAACATCATAATCAAAACCAATATGTAAATTTATCATAATCAGAACCAATATGTAAATTTCCATCTGATTATTTACATGATCATATGACTATGTAAATTTATCATAATCAGAACCAATATGTAAATTTCCATCTGTTTATTTACATAGTCATTGCATATACAATCAATTCTGATAATGTAAATTTATCAACATCATAATCAGAACCAATATGTAAAATTCTCAATGGTGCTAACCAACATCTGATTATGTATTGGTTCTGATTAGAACATATTGAGAACGCATCATGATTGAGAATGGGTCATATGCCTTCATATGCTAATCAACATCTGATTATGATTGTATATGCAAGAAGGCATCATGAAATCAACATATTGAGAATGGATCATATGCTAGAAGAATGGATCCATTTTAAAAGTAAAATGCAACAAAGCAGACAGAGCTGCTCCCCTTGCATTCAAGGAGTAAATATGATGCGTGGATCTAAATACGATTGTTCTGATTATTTTCAAAATTTTCACATATAAGAAAAGTGTTTTGCAAAGGATTTAATTTTAACAACCTTTTTTGCAGTTATTAACCATATGTTGAATTAAACACCAAATACATACTATGCCACAAAAATTTTGTGGCAATGTTAATTAATGTTATTAACCTTTTTTGCAAAGACATTTGAAGTACGTTCTCAGGATAATAACATCATAATTCATACTTATATGTTAATCCATCATCTACTTAGGATATTGACATCAAAATTCATCAACAGCAACAATTATCAAACCCCTATAGAAAAAACAAACCACCAATTACCAAAAGCCACACTTCATACCTTAATGTAATCTTCAAATGCTTTCATTCTTGTCTCAACTTCTGGAATTATTCCGGTTTAACACAATCTACCTCAACTTCTTGGGGAAATCAGTCTTCGCGCTAGATCCGAACTCCTCAGGTTCATCGAAGCATTCGAATGAGGGGGGAAACGGAGTTTCGCTTGTAGATCCGAAAAACGAAGCACAGTTGGTTTTAGGGGAAGGATCTCTCGGACAATACTCAGGCATGGACTAAGCTAGGGATGGAAAAGTAGAAGTCGTGAAACGAAAAGAGATGGAAGGGAGAGAGAGTGATTGAGAAATAGTGGAGGCAGTAGGAAGCTGAAAGAAAATTAGGGATTGAATGATTTTGGAAATTTGGGGGAAATGAAACTGAAAGCGGGAAAATGAAAATAGAAGTGGGAAAATAGAGATATGGATTGATGGTGTGGATGGATGGTTGAAATTTTGTTTTAAATGTTGATGTGGATCGCTGAGGTGTCAACTACAGATGTTGTTTTTTAAAGGTAAATTGACGGATAGATATGCATCTTTTTATAGATGCAGATCGATGACGTGTCAAATTAAATTTAAAAGTTTATAACTATAGCTACTGCAACACAATTTGATATCTATGCTAACACATTGAAGAGGGCGTTGCAGTAGACCAAAATTAGCATAGTTGTGGCAACATTATAGCTTGCAACACCTTGCATTTTCATTGTAGTAGGCCATCTATGGCGTAGTGTTAATATATATATTAAATTAGGAATTGAATGGAATTCAATTTAATAATAATCGAGATGAGATTTTGTAAAAGAAGACCGTTACTATATATGGAATTTAAGAGGCTTTGCCATTATTCCATTTATATTATTAGTCTGATACAGAAATTTATATCGATTATATATTGATCTGATTTCTCTGAAGATTCCATATTTTATGGAAGATGATTTTGAGTTTATCGTGGACTGTGTTTTAAATGACATTGGTTCTTTAACCCAGTTAAAGATAAGATTTAGTTCTTAAATCTGAATAATCATAAAGTAATGATTTTGGATATTAAAACCAAATTGGGATTTTAATGAATCTTTAAAAGGGGGATTAAAGATTAAATTAAAGAATTTATCTTTTATAAAATTAATGGGAACCTTTTCCCATATAATGTGTATATCTTATTAAAAGAATATGCTGAGTTGGAATGTGGCGTATGAGGTAGTATTATAGCACTTGATTTTTTATTATATAATATGCGAGTTATTCAGAAAGACAGGGTTTAACCCATTCTAAATAATTACTACGATGATTAAAAGTCAAGGATGAAGACGGTGGTTGAAGATCGACGATCTTCACATCGAATGGATAAGGACTACTGATGCCTTTGATTGGTGTTGCTGCCTTGAGAGGGTTCCAGTGGTAGTTGTCCGGACGTATTGTTGATTGTTCGGAGATGCGAGGTATGAAGTGCCTCCGGTTTCGTTCAGACCCAGAACGAACTTGTAAATGGATTGTATGTCTGATGTTATATTCCTTTATACTGTATTTGTTGATCGCCGCTAAATATATATCTGTAGTTGGCGGAGAGTTTATTCTCTTGCATAACACCCTTCTCTAAGACGTACGAGCTTAGAGGTTATATATTGGTAGAAATCAATGGTATAGTATGGATTGACAATGTGGCATGGCAAGATGCATGGATCAAGGCTTTTGTTGAAAATCAGAGCCTTGTGGTTGATGATCAAAGCATAGCTTTAAACAGCATAACTTTTTGTATAGCGTTACTTCGTGAGCCTCACACTAAGGTATGAACTAGAAACAGGAGTAAGGACTGTAGGGAGGACATACGTTTCTTTCTAGCTAGGAGTGGTGTCATAGTTTTTACAAGGCATGACATTTTTACTTATGTGGATGATGGAATGAGGCGCCTCGGTTGTTTGAGTCCCTAGTGGCTCTATTTACGCCCCCATAGAGCGGGAAACGTATTGTTCAGGCATAACTAACCCACTAACATATTTGTGGACCAGCCTTAAAGATCCAAGGACCAGTTGCGGCTGATCCTGAGACATGGTAGGCTAGATTGTCTCGAATACGGTGAGGACTATCTCTTGCCTCGGTTCATGATGGAAATCCAGCTTCCAATATGACCCATGCGGTTTTGATTGTATTACTAGTACGACAACATAGCATATGGTAGCTATGTCGTCTATGATTGATATTATGATTGAAATATTTTTGAAAACATATACACACTACCATAATATCAACTCCGTTTTATCGTATCAAGCATTTTTGACCATTATAAGGTAAAACTCTATCCTCCGGTTTGCGTTGCATTGTGTGATGGGACTTGAGTCTTATAATGGTTTCATTTTTTCTAAAAAGCATTGCGTTGTTTAACGATTTACTTATGCACTGGCAATCCAATGGAGTAAACCCGTTCCGCGTTAGCGGCGTTGTCCTGTGATTAGCCTTATTATCAAATAGGTTAAATAAGATTTCTCATAACAGTACCATGATTGACTCGTAGTTTGTTTCCCTTGCAAACTCGGGTGCCCTCTTTTCCACACGAGTAGTCGAGTAGCTTTTTGCAGATATTTATCTCTTGAGCAGGATTCTGGATCAAAGCTTAAAGCTGTGTCTAGAGCATAGAAGGTCTTCCGTTGTGTATTGTATTAGATTATTGTAATTTATCTTCCGTTGTATGATTCATCTTGATGTACTCTGATATTCTGTACTCTGATGTAACATTATTATAATGTTTTATAAAAGTCTTATGTATCTGTTCTAATGTGTTGTATGCCCAAAGTTAACGTATGCGGGTTTTGAACGATTTTGATCGATCTAGCGATCAATTAAGGTCGGGCAAAATGCTTATCATTAAAGTGATCGTCCAGACGTACTTGTAGATCGATGGATATGTGAGCACCTCTCACCTGTGTTGTACATATGGGACGAGGAATAAGGTGTCTCCGATTTCGCTCAGACCTAGAACTGTAACACCCCATAATTCTGTAACGCTAAGATTCACAAATCAAGGCTGAATTTTAATTTAAAATCAAAATCAAGGGAAAAGGGCTGCGCCATTGTGTTCGTCTCGGAATTCTGCATGAAAACAAATCCGAGTTTGCGTAAATCGGAGTCCGTATGAGGGAGATATGGCCTCCGGAAGTTTCAGAATTCAGTTTAAAATTCGAATAGACAGAAAACAAATTCAAATTTCAAAAATCGGGCCGGATTGGCCAGGGCGGGAATTTGCCCGCCCAAGACACCCAGGTCGACTGGGTAGTCGACCTGGGGCACCCAGGTCGACTACATAGTCGACCTGGGGGTCGACCCCCTGCTTTTTCCTGTTTTCTGCACCTGGTTCGTTCTTCTGTATCTAGACGTCATTCTGACCAGATTTGCCCGCCTAACACTATATAAATAGCCCTAGTCTTCTTCGCTATTCACAATTCTTCTCTACCCTTATGCTGCAAAGATTCTTAGTGAACATGGCTTCTTCTCCTCCTCTTAATTAAATAATAAATAGAATAATATATATAAAATAAATCAAGACGAGGAGATGCTGCTCAAAGACTTTCAAGAAGAGGAGATTCAAGCTAGGATTCAAGAGGAGGTTCAAACGACTCCAACGACTATTTTTCTACAAATCATAGCAATGCCATCTTTCTATTCTAATCTCTGTAAGTCAGTTATTTCTAGATTTGAACGTTTTTCTCTGTTCGTGACATGAAATTAAAGGAATAAAAGAATATGCCAATTCTCTCTCTCTCTATTCGAATCAGTGCCTATACTCCCGAACCTATTTAAGAACTATTATGAGTCGAGAACAAATAAGACCGTGACTATGAAACTATGAACCCTTGCCTATGACTATGAACATTGCCTAAAACTATGAACATTGCCTATGACTATGAACATTGCCTATGACTGTGACTATGAGGATTAAATCCTTGACTAAGCCTATGCCTTTGATTAGGAAATATAAACTATTGCCTATGACATAACAAGGACATCTATGATTAAACACCTATGACTAGGAAAGTGTTGCTTAAGTTTTGTGACTATGAAATTGGGTCTAAACCCGATCATCTGTTCTGTCTATTCTTGGTTACCTTTGGTTTTAGACCTTGGGAATTTACCTATTAAGTTAGGTCTACCCATGTTCTTGAACCTATATCTCTATTCTGTCTATTCTTTGGTTTTAGACCTTGGGAATTTACCTATTAAGTTAGTTCTACCCATGTTCTTGAACCGACGTCGTTATTCAACCTTTTTTATGCCAGTTAGTATGTCTATCTGCATAGCATCTTTGGTTCATTCCCTATTTTCTACGAATCTAGATTTATCTATAATCTAGATTGAATTACGATTATATGAACGGTGGGAATACGATTTGGGCAAAATATGAAATTTACTAAAAACGTAGTTAAAAACTTGGAAATTGGCATAAATTGGGAACACGTATTATGGCATGTTCATAGAAATGCAAATTGGATAAATTTGACATGAATTATAAGATGTGTAATTTGAATCTAGTATTGACATGTAAATCTAGCATTTACATGAATATTGAACTAGAGTAATAAGTCTAGAATTAGAATGTTGAATCGGAATTGGATTAGCTAATTTGGCACGGTAAGTACATTGGCATAAATGTGAAATTGGCCATAATTGGTAGGTTTAGCAAAATCATGGTTAGTGACACTTAATTTGGTATAGTCCACATACCAAAAAGCATAAATATGATTTAGAAGGGGAAATGGGCCATAAGAATGAATGTAGACAATTTACATTAAAAGAGTAATTAGGAAATAAGTAAATTGGAAATAATTTACTTATAGAATTTGGCCTGAATGAGGAAATGAAAATTTAGACAAATTAAAGGTTTCTTAACGACATCTCTTTTAATAATACACCAGAAAGTCCTAGGGTGACAGAGAGGATAGTGTCTAGGCTTGGGTTTGGAAAATACAAGTTTCCTGCTCTCCCTGGATATCCCTAACTGATCCGATGGACGGGATGGTTACTTTCAAAACCTGATTTGAAAATTAGTCAAAACCCTTTGAACTAGGAAACACGAATAGGCCTAACCCGAGGTTAGACTGAGTTGCGATGTAAATCTGCCCGGAACCAACCAGCACATCCAGTAATCGCAACAATATCTGTCTAATGTGAGTGGTCGTGGCTTTAATCTATTTAATTAAAGCTAGAACAAGAATGGTAGGGTTAAGTTCACTAAGACACTTAACCAATTCAACATGATAACCAGACTGGTGGGTGGGATTAGGGCCATAAAGTTAAGCTAGAATGGGAGGGTTAAGTCCATAGGAACACTTAACCATTTTAACACAGTTAAGCTAGGATGGGAGGGCTAAGTCCATAGGGACACTAAACCAACTTAACATGGTAACAAGACAAGATTTGTAGGGGTTAAGTAACTAAGGAAACACTTAGCCAAATTTACATGTTAACTAGACTAGAGGTTGGGGTTAAGTAAAATTTAATACACTTAGCCAATTTGATATGTTAGCTGGGCTAGACCGTAGGGTTAAGTAACTTGAACACTTAACCATCAGATTGTGATAAAGGAATAGGGTTAAGTCTAAAACATGAAGGGATAATACTTAACCATTAATAATAACATGTTAATTAAAACAGACGGGCAAGGTCAAGTTAAAAAGGAACACTTAACCAACACAGGGTGAATGGGTAGGGTTAAGTAATAAATACTTAACCAATATAACTTGGTTTGTGGTAGGCGTAAGTCAACATGAGTTACTGATAACACTTAACCAGTTTAACAGGGTAAATGAGGAGGGTTAAGTTAGCTTGAATTGACTATGACACTTAACCAATCCAAATTGACGGGAAAGAGAACTAAGTAAACCTTAGTTAAGAAAACAACGATTCTGGAAACTAAGTGGTAAATCTTAGTTAGTAAAACTAAGTAGTAATTCTTAGTATAACACGGGAAGGAGCGAATGTCCGTCTGAGTAAAAAGGAGGCTCCAACGAATTGGGTTACGAAGCCCGAGGCTTCGAGGGGACGTGAGGGTACTCTTGGTATCCCTCTGTGAGGCTGCAGATGATCCGCCTGGGCCCACAGAGGTTAAGGTCTGCGTAGAAGAACCAGGGGTATGCCTTGGTTGCAACACATGGCAACCTAAAGACCAGGATGGACCGGCGTGATTCGGCGAGCAAACAGTAGCCCTGTGATAGCGACTCGTCGTCTACCATCCATCTTGAGTCAATCGAGATACGTGAAGCGGAAGGGCGGAGAACTACAAAAGACCATATACTTGCTATCTAGTTATGGGTGAGGATGGCCATAGGTTAGTGGGGCATAGAGGGCCTGCGTATAGTTCTCATTTTTCAAGGTGTGCCTTTCATTAGTTGAGGGAGGGGTCAAGTGGGACCATAGCCACTGGAATAAAAACAGACCTTAGCATCTGCATGGGCAGATATCTGAAAGCTCCCGACCGAGTTCTGTATTCCTTGATTTGCCCTGTCACAGGACTCGGACCGCACATTACAGGACTTGTGCATCTAGACAAGCGATAACGATCCGCGATACATGCGTGGGGAAGTCTAGGAACATATACCACTCTAGGTAGTGTGTCCTAGACTTGGGGGCATCGTTCGACAGGTAGCACAATCCCTAGTTGAACTAGGTGGCATAAATCCTGAATCCGAGAAGCGTTTAGCAGACAGCGTAGAACTCTAGTTGAATCTAGAAAGCACTGGATAGAAAACCCTAGATTAGATCTAGGTAATAAATAATAAATGGATGCTCGAAGGCAAGGGAAAATACAGGGATTGGGATCACGTTATCGTTACTAGTTGGTACACTAGTTAGGTGGTGCAGAGATATAGAAACTAGTACAACAAGGAAATAGCAAAGCGGCGAAAGTATTTGAGCATATCCAATTTATCTTATCTTAGTATATCTTGTGATTATTTTCTAATCTTGTTGACCCTTTCGTCATGGTGTAATCTTGTATTCAGTTAATTCATGTCGTTTTGTTTTTCCATGTTCACATGCTAGAAGTTACTGAACTTACTCAGGCTTTATGTCTGACTCTGTTTTTCTTTCGTCTTCTTTTCTTCCGTCCCCCCCCCCCCTCAGGTAGTAAAGGAGGGAATAGTATAGCTCAGGTTAAGTTGGACTGTCACTCTTTCCCAGCTTGAAGATTTGTCGAAGTTTTGCTTGGATTCTCTTTCCATATGCTATGGCTGGCTCTTGCTAGAATTAGGGAATGTAAATGTTGTTTTATGCTTCTTTATTTTGTAAGACAGATGATACTCTGATATTGTAAAGAAATCTTTGTACAAACTATTTTATCAATAAAGCAAAGTTTTATTTTCCGCTGTCTAATTTTTGTCTGTCTTGTAATTTATCTGCATCTTTTACCCAAATTGCTCCACAGAACTTAGTGCATTCCCTTTGTAAGTGACACTAACGGACGTGGGGTGTTACATGTGGTATCAGAGCTGAAGGTTACCGGATCAGATAAAAGATTTGAAAAATTGTCTTCAAAGAGGTTTTTAAAGAAGCATTTTGAAAAGAAAAGATTGGTTTTAAAGGCATATTCCCCAAAGCCATACGCACTATCTTCTCTTCCTCTATTTGAATTCTTGTCTCCTTCTTTCTTGAGTCTCTGGGGCTCCTGGCTTTCTGGGAGGTAACCTCATCGATGGGTGAAGTAGTGCCCCGGCTTCCATCCATAGTAGTAATTGTTTCACCTACGGCCAGTTTTCTTTCAAGCTTATAGGGTTTTCCGCGCAAGGGAGGCAGCTTTTAAGAGATTTGTCAACATGGTTACACACGGAAGGGGATGAGGAGTTTGGCTAAGGAGCACAACCCTAGGATGAGGAATTCATGGATGTAGGTTTTGCTCACGAAGGAGGAAGAAATTATAAAACCTAAGACAAGAGGAAGTATTTTTACTAGTGTAGGATAGGGCATATAATTAAAAGGACAAGGGCAAGAACGAGGAACAAGATTTTCAGAAGGGCGAGTACATACTTTCACCACCAAGCGTACCTAGGAGAAAGGTAGTAAAGTTCGGTTGGAAGGGTCCAGTTTTGCTGTTCGTACTCTTCCCTTTTGGTTTTAGCGCTTTGCATTTGTTCATATCCACTCGCATAGTTGAATCTATGCACCATAGTACTTGTATAGTAGAAAGATCCCACTAGAGTCTCAAATCCAATTGGTGGTCCGACCAGTTTATTTTTGGTTAGTGGTGATTTGAGAATAGCTATCAAGTTTGCTTATATCATCTCACGTAGATCGTCTAAATTCGGAGGAGATATTCCTTAAGTGCTTGTGTGATATTGGTTTAGGCCTTTGGGGCTTGTACTTGAGGAATGTGGAGTTCGACTAGGATGGTTTGCGTGAGAGATGAATAGTTGTGACAGACACTCTGAAAAGCACGTAGTAACCTTTAGACCCTTATAGTTATGGCATGGTGGATAAGAGGGAAACCCCTAATCATCTTAGTACATACACTTGGTACCGTGATTGACATCTGTTTATTTTGGAAATGGAGATCGGAAACTTAACAATCGTGAAGTAAAATTAGTTAAGATACAGTGGAGTAAAGCTCAAGAAGGCTAGATACTAGCATCATACCCTTTTTCCTTAAGGGTGCATCCTTGATTTCTTTGTTTTAGGAGCTTTACGTATAATTGTTTCTCTTTTTCCAAAGTATATCCTCTAGGTCGTATCTTCGATCCTTAGGTAGAAGCCAATGGATGTAAACATGTATTTGAAACATGTTATGGTTGATGGTTGCAAGTGGTTGCTAATGGTTGCTTGTGAATGCATATGCATACGTAGTAGGCACTAGATCAAGTTCAGACGTTTTCATCTTGCATTTACAGATATGTATTTGTTTGTAAGTTGAAATTGATATGTTATCATATGGATGTTGCATATAGATGAATGGCTGTGCACACATGTAGTATTTACAGAACTAGGGATGCTTGCATACATGATTGGACGCATGGCACCGACATGATTTGCATTAAGGAGGTCAACAGAATCAGTAGACCGCCTGATTTTACCGTAGATAAAGACATATACACACACTATGCATATAAACATGAAAGCATTAGAAATATTTTAAGGACAATGGATGCCTGTGAGTGAATGGTTGAGTAGATGGGTGATTGGATGGTAGGACACATTGTCCCTAACTTGAAGATTTCGAGGACGAAATCCTTTTAAGTGGGGGAGAATGTAACACCCCGTAATTCTGTAACGCTAAGATTCACAAATCAAGGCATAATTATAATTTAAAATCAAAATCAAGGGAAACGGGCTACGCCATTGTGTTCATCTCAGAATTCTGCATGAAAACGAGTCCGAGTTTGCGTAAATCAGAGTCCGTATGAGGGAGATATGGCCTCCGGAAGTTTCAGAATTCAGTTTAAAATTCGAACAGACAGAAAACAAATTCAAATTTCAAAAATTGGGCCGGATTGGCCAAGGCGGGAATTTTCTCGCCCAAGACACCCAGGTCGACTGGGTAGTCTACCTGGGGCACCCAGGTCGACTACATAGTCGACCTGGGGGTCGACCCCCTGCTTTTTCCTGTTTTCTGCACCTGGTTCGTTCTTCTGTATCTAGATGCCATTCTGACCAGATTCGCCCGCCTAATACTATATAAACAGCCCTAGTCTTCTTCTCTATTCACAATTCTTCTCTACCCTTATGCTGCAAAGATTCTTAGTGAACATGGCTTCTTCTCCTCCACTTAATTAAATAATAAATAGAATAATATATATAAAATAAATCAAGACGAGGAGATGCTGCTCAAAGACTTTCAAGAAGAGGAGATTCAAGCTAGGATTCAAGAGGAGGTTCAAACGACTCCAACGACTGTTTTTCTACAAATCATAGCAACGCCATCTTTCTATTCTAATCTCTGTAAGTCAGTTATTTCTAGATTTGAACGTTTTTCTCTGTTCGTGACATGAAATTAAAGGAATAAAAGAATATGTCAATTCTCTCTCTCTCTATTCGAATCAGTGCCTATACTCTTGAACCTAATTAAGAACTATTATGATTCGAGGACAAATAAGAACCCTTGCCTATGACTATGAACATTGCCTATAACTATGAACCCTTGCCTATGACTATGAACGTTGCCTATAACTATGTACATTGCCTATGACTATGAACATTGCCTATGACTGTGACTGTGACTATGAGGATTAAATCCTTGACTAAGCCTATGCCTTTGATTAAGAAATATAAACTATTGCCTATGACATAACAAGGACATCTGTGATTAAACACCTATGACTAGGAAAGTGTTGCTTAAGTTTTGTGACTATGAAATTGGGTCTAAACCCGATCATCTGTTCTGTCTATTCTTGGTTACCTTTGGTTTTAGACCTTGGTAATTTACCTATTAAGTTAGGTCTACCCATGTTATTGAACCTATGTCTCTATTCGGTCTATTCTTTGGTTTTAGATCTTGGGAATTTACCTATTAAGTTAGTTCTACCCATGTTCTTGAACCGACGTCGTTATTCAACCTTTTTATGCTAATTAGTATGTCTATCTGCATAGCATCTTTGGTTCATTCCCTATTTTCTACGAATCTAGATTTATCTATAATCTAGATTGAATTACGATTATATGAACGGTGGGAATACAATTTGGGCAAAATATGAAATTTACTAAAAACGTAATTAAAAACTTGGAAATTGGCATAAATTGGGAACACGTATTATGGCATGTTCATAGAAATGCAAATTGGATAAATTTGACATGAATTATAAGATGTGTAATTTGAATCTAGTATTGACATGTAAATCTAGCATTTACATGAATAGTGAACTAGAGTAATAAGTCTAGAATTAGAATGTTGAATCGGAAATGGATTAGCTAATTTGGCACGGTAAGTATACTGGCATAAATGTGAAATTGGCCATAATTGGGAGTAATTGGCAGGTTTAGCAAAATCATGGTTAGTGACACTTAATTTGGTATAGTCCACATACCAAAAGGCATAAATATGATTTAGAAGGGGAAATGGGCCATAAGAATGAATGTAGACAATTTACATTAAAAGAGTAATTAGGAAATAAGTAAATTGGAAATAATTTTCTTATATAATTTAGCTTGAATGAGGAAATGAAAATTTAGACAAATTAAAGGTTTCTTAACGACATCTCTTTTAATAATACACCAGAAAGTCCTAGGGTGATAGAGAGGATAGTGTTTAGGCATGGGTTTGGAAAATACAAGTTTCCTGCTCTCCCTGGCTATCCCTAACTGATCCGACGGACGGGATGGTTACTTTCAAAACCTGATTTGAAAATTAGTCAAAACCCTTTGAACTAGGAAACACTAATAGGCCTAACCCGAGGTTAGACTGAGTTGCGATGTAAATCTGCCCGGAACCAGCCGGCACATCCAGTAATCGCAACAATATCTGTCTAATGTGAGTGGTCATGGCTTTAATCTATTTAATTAAAGCTAGAACAAGAATGGTAGGGTTAAGTTCACTAAGACACTTAACCAATTCAACATGATAACCAGACTGGTGGGTGGGATTAGGGCCATACAGTTAAGCTAGAATGGGAGGGTTAAGTCCATAGGAACACTTAACCAATTTAACACAGTTAAGCTAGGATGGGAGGGATAAGTCCATAGGGACACTTAACCAACTTAACATGGTAACAAGACAAGATTTGTAGGGGTTAAGTAACTAAGGAAACACTCAGCCAAATTTACATGTTAACTAGACTAGAGGTTGGGGTTAAGTAAAATTTAATACACTTAGCCGATTTGATATGTTAGCTGGGCTAGACCGTAGGGTTAAGTAACTTGAACACTTAATCATCAGATTGTGATAAAGGAATAGGGTTAGGTCTAAAACATGAAGGGATAATACTTAACCATTAATAATAACATGTTAATTAAAACAGACGGGCAAGGTCAAGTTAAAAAGGAACACTTAACCAACACAGGGTGAATGGGTAGGGTTAAGTAATAAATACTTAACCAATATAACTTGGTTTGTGGTAGGCGTAAGTCAACATGAGTTACTGATAACACTTAACCAGTTTAACAGGGTAAATGAGGAGGGTTAAGTTAGCTTGAATTGACTATGACACTTAACCAATCCAAATTGACGGGAAAGAGAACCAAGTAAACCTTAGTTAAGAAAACAACGATTCTGGAAACTAAGTGGTAAATCTTAGTTAGTAAAACTAAGTAGTAATTCTTAGTATAACACGGGAAGGAGCGAATGTCCGTCTGAGTAAAAAGGAGGCTCCAACGAATTGGGTTACGAAGCCCGAGGCTTCGAGGGGACGTGAGGGTACTCTTGGTATCCCTCTGTGAGGCTGCAGATGATCCGCTGGGCCCACAGAGGTTAAGGTCTGCGTAGAAGAACCAGGGGTATGCCTTGGTTGCAACACATGGCAACCTAAAGACCAGGATGGACCGGCATGATTCGGCGAGCAAACGGTAGCCATGTGATAGCGACTCGTCGTCTACCATCCATCTTGAGTCAATCGAGATACGTGAAGCGGAAGGGCGGAGAACTCCAAAAGACTATATACTTGCTATCTAGTTATGGGTGAGGATGGCCATAGGTTAGTGGGGCATAGAGGGCCTGCGTATAGTTCTCATTTTTCAAGGTGTGCCTTTCATTAGTTGAGGGAGGGGTCAAGTGGGACCATAGCCACTGGAATAAAAACAGACCTTAGCATCTGCATCGGCAGATATCTAAAAGCTCCCGACCGAGTTCTGTATTCCTTGATTTGCCCTATCACAGGACTCGGACCGCACATTACAGGACATGTGCATCTAGACAAGCGATAACGATCCGCGATACATGTGTGGGGAAGTCTAGGAACATATACCACTCTAGGTAGTGTGTCCTAGTCTTGGGGACATCGTTCGACAGGTAGCACAATCCCTAGTTGAACTAGGTGGCATAAATCCTTAATCCGAGAAGCGTTCAGCAGACAGCGTAGAACTCTAGTTGAATCTAGAAAGCACTGGATAGAAAACCCTAGATTAGATCTAGGTAATAAATAATAAATGGATGCTTGAAGGCAAGGGAAAATACAGGGATTGGGATCACGTTATCGTTACTAGTTGGTACACTAGTTAGGTGGTGCAGAGATATAGAAACTAGTACAACAAGGAAATAGCGAAGCGACGTAAGTGTTAGAGCATATCCAATTTATCTTATCTTAGTATATCTTGTGATTATCTTGTCTAATCTTGTTGACCCTATCGTCATGGTGTAACCTTGTATTCAGTTAATTCATGTCGTTTTGTTTTTTCCATGTTCACATGCTAGAAGTTACTGAACTTACTCAGGCTTTATGTCTGACTCTGTTTTTCTTTCGTCTTCTTTTCTTCCGTCCCCCCCCCCTCAGGTAGTAAAGGAGGGAATAATATAGCTCAGGTTAAGTTGGACTGTCACTCTTTCCCAGCTTGAAGATTTGTCGAAGTTTTGCTTGGATTCTCTTTCCAGATGCTATGGCTGGCTCTTGCTAGAATTGGGGAATATAAATGTTGTTTTATGCTTCTTTATTTTGTAAGACAGATGATACTCTGATATTGTAAAGAAATATTTGTACAAACTATTGTATCAATAAAGCAAAGTTTTATTTTCTGCTGTTTAATTTCTGTCTGTCTTGTA
The DNA here is from genome assembly GCA_030737875.1 of Allium sativum. Taxonomy (NCBI): domain Eukaryota; kingdom Viridiplantae; phylum Streptophyta; class Magnoliopsida; order Asparagales; family Amaryllidaceae; genus Allium; species Allium sativum. The sequence continues at coordinate 172,240,876 of CM060912.1, forward strand.
ATTTATCCGCATCTTTTACCCAAAATGCTCCACAGAACTTAGTGCATTCCCTTTGTGAGTGACACTAACGGACGTGGGGTGTTACAAGAACGGACTTGTAAATGGATGTGTGCCTGACATTGGATTTCATTCCATGTAAATTAAATTGATTTCTATTTAATATATATCTATGGTGGCGGAGAATTTATTCTCTTGCTTAACACCCTTCTCTGAGACACATGAGCTCAGAGCTTATATATTGGTAGTTAACGATCGCACGGCGTGGATTGTCAATGTGGCATGCCAAGATGCAAACGATCAAGGCTTTTGTTGAAAAGCAAAGCCATGTGGCTGATGATCAAAGCATAGCCTATTTCGGCATAGCTTTGTGTATAACATTACCTCGCGAGCCTCACACCCCGGTATGAGTCAGAAATGGGACAAGGAAATTTAGGAAGTGCACACGTTTCTTTCTAGCTAGAAGTGATGTCAGTGTTTGTAACAACCCATATTTTCAGAACCAATTTAAAATTTTGAATTAAGACATTTTAAGGAATATGCGAATAGAAATTGGTTATTTTTGCTAAATAAAATTTTAGAATAATTTTAAAATTAGTTTTTATCTTTTATTTGACTAAAAATTAACGCAGTAAAAAATTTCAATGGATTTAAAAGCTTTGTTTTGGAAATTTTGAAAATTCGATGTTTAAAATTAATACATAGCCCTTAAAAAGTGAAATTTTGCATATAAGCTCAGAATTCGACGAAACAAATTTTTATAGATTCGCAATGATAAATTATTTTTGGGTTCCAAAAGGTGCGTCGAACGGAGTTAGTATGTGGTCATGCGAGCTAAAACAGTTTAGGGCAAAACAGGCAGTCATTTTACAAAGGAACATTATGCAGACGATCTCAGAATTCGATTCCGTTTTTTTTGGATTTGTATTATCAAATAATGGTTAAATCCAAAAGGCCATAATTTTTGGAGCTAGCGTGTGGGCATACAAGAAAAAAAGGTACGCTAAAATCGCATTTTTGATGCTAATTTGAGCAGTTTTACAAAGAAACATTATTGAGATGACCTCGGAATTCGACGAATTTTTTTTAATCCAATCCGTAGCGTCGAATAAGGCTAAAATTTCAAAGTACATGATTTTTATGTAAAGAACCATTTTTATATAAAAGAACATTTTAAAGTAAAAGAATGAAAAAGAACATTTTTAATGTTAAAGAACATTTTAATGTAAAAGAATGAAAAAGAACATTTTAATGTTAAAGAACATTTTAATGTTAAAGAACATTTTAATGTAAAGGAATGAAAAAGAACACTTCAATGTTAAAGAACATTTTAATGTAAAAGAATGAAAAAGAACATGTTAATGTTAACGTAAAAGAATGAAAAAGACATTTTAACATATAAAAGACATTTTAATGTAGGAAGACATTTTAATATTAAAAAAGGACATTTTTAAATAAAGAATATTTTTAAGTATAGAATCTTTTGAAATAAAGTATATTTTATAATAACGAATATTTTAAAATAATATTCAATGACGAATAAAATCATGATTTCGATGTCCGTTTTTAGATGGACACAAAAATATGAAGCCGAGTTAAGTTGCCAACGCCATTTTCAACCAGAACGGGTTTATTGATCGATTTTATTTTATTATGAATATAGAAAATAAGTAATTTCAAAATCTAATGTTTTTAAAATATTATCATTTTAAAATGATAAAAAAAATAGAATATTCAATTTTTGTTTAAAATTGAAAAAGAAGTTGGAATCATTTTGAAATGAAATTATAAATATTTTATAAATAAGTTTTAAATGGGAATCGACGAAATATATATAATAAATAAATTATATATATTTAATGGCCTGAATAGAACGCGCTGCGCAGCGATCGTTCGCGAATTTTGACCATTAATTTCAAATTGATGTAACGGGAGATCCGACCATCGGATTCTCCTAAAACCGGAACCATTGGGTTCGTATCGAAAAGGTAATTCCAATGAATATAAGAAATTTTAAATCAAATGGTTGGATTTGGAATTATGTCCAAATCAAATTTTAAAAAGGTCGTTATGGATGCAGTTCGGTGGTCGTTATTGGAAACCGACTGTACGGGCCTCGATAAAATTATTAAAAATATGAAAAAATTATGTAAAGTCATAATAAATGATTTGGAAAGATATTGGATGAAATATTCCAATTTTGTAAAGATAAAAGTATATTTTTATCAAAATGAACTAGTTATTAACTAGAATAATAATCCATTGTTTTTAAATAAATAAAATAAATTGTATTTTGGGTTTGTCGTGAGTGGTGTCTTCAATAAAACAGTTCTTAAACCCCGTATGAAAAGAATAAATCTTTTAATTAAGATTATTAGAGTTTCCAATTATATTTAGTAATTGGAATAAAATGAAACGTGAATTGGGTTTACTGTGAACTGTGTTTTAAACGACATTCGTTCTTTAACCCGATTAAAAGTGAAAATATAATTTGGAATTTATAAATCTTTTCTTAAGATTTAAATGGAAACTTTGCAAAGTAAAGCTTTCCAATTTAATATACTAAATTGGAATTGAATAGAATTCGATTTAATAATAATTGAGATGAGCTCCTGTAAATGAAGACCATTACTATATATGGAATTTAAAAGGCTTTGTCGTTATTCCATTTTTATTATCAGTATGACATTGGAATTTATATCGATTATATATTGATCTGATTTCTGTGAAGATTTCATATATAATGGAAAATGATTTTGGGTTTATCATGAACTGTGTTTTAAAAGACATTGGTTCTTCAACCTAGTTAAAGATAAAATTAATTTCTTAAATTTGAATAATCATAAAGTAATGATTTTTTATATTAAAACCAAACTGGAGTTTTACTAAATTAGATTGAAATGGAAACAAGATAAATAGATTTATCAAATTATTGAAATGATCGAGAATGGAGTACCACCAGTTTTACTCTAGGCGATAGTTAAATCTTTAATTAGATTTGAACGCGAAATGGTAATTAAATCTACGGATAACACTTTGGGTGTTAGATATGGAGTACTGCCAGTTTTGCTCCATGGGATGAATAGGTTGGGATTGGGATTAATACTAAATGATTACTTCGGTAAGGTTCGCTAATCCCGACTAGTTAAATAAATCTTTTGAAAATGATATTCAAAATAAGATTAAAGAATGAAGTTAAAAGGATTTATCTATGATAAAATTAATGGGAACCTTTCCCTAATAATATGAATATTTTATTTAAAAGAATATTCTAAATTGGAATGAGGCATATGATGTGTTTTTATAGTACTTGATTATAAAATACGCAAATTATTCGAAAAACAGGGTTTAACCCATTCTGAATAATTTCTACGACGATTAGAAGTCGAAGATGAAGACGGTGGTTGAAGACCGGAGTTCTTCACATCATTTGGATGATTATTGATGTCTTGATTGGGCCGTACACCCAAGACAAGGTAATAAGTGATGATCGTCCAAGCGTACTTGGAGATCGATGGATATGCGAGGGCCTCTCTCTTGTATTCGACATATGGGATGAGGAATAAGGTGCCTCCGGTTTCGTTCAGACCCAGAACGGACTTGTAAATGGATAGTATGTCTGGCGTTGTATTCCTTCATGCTGTAACCGTTGATCTCTATTAAATATATATTGTTTGGTGGTGGAGAATTTATTCTCTTGCTTAACACCCTTCTCTGAGACGTACGAGCTTAGGGGTTATATACTGGCAGAAATCAATGGTATGGTATGGATTGACAATGTGGCATGCTAAGATGCATGGATCACTTTTGTTGAAAAGCAGAGCCTTGTGGATGATGATCAAAGCATAACTTTAATTAGCATAGCTTTGTGTACAATGTTACTTCACGAGCCTCACACCCCGGTATGATGGTGAACGAATTTTTGATTAGTAGGTTTGACCAATATACTTTATATATATATGGATTTGGTCGGCCGAGTTGTGCTGGGTGTGGTCGCTCCACACCGGGAGACTGGGATAGGTCATTTCACCCGAATCCCATGGGGATAGAGCATATTGATGCTCATCCAAAGTAGGTAGTATATATATTATGGTGTTTTCTCTTGCTGAGACGTAAGCCGTGGAGATATATTCGCGATAGATCTTTCCAATCAGCAGCCATAATATTGGGAACCCAATTTTCCAATACGAGCTTTACAATTTTAGTTGTATACCTATATGGTGACATAATATATTATGCCGCTTACATAATATATTATGCCACCTAGGATTGATACATTTATATTCGAAATTGATTTCTACACTGTGCACTTATAGTATAAAAGATGAATTTCGCGTATTAAGCATTTTTTTACCATTATAAGGTAAAACTCTATCCTTCGGCTTGCATTGCATGGAATTCGAGTCTTATAATGGTTTCATTTTTTTTCTAAAGAGCATTGCGCTATATATTTTATGCACCGGTATTCTTGGGAGGAAACCCGTTCCGCATTAGCGGCGAGGTCCCTTGATTTACCTAATTTTAAAATAAAGTTAATAACTGTTTTTAGTTCTCACACTAGTCCCATGACTGGCCTGGAGTTTATTGTTTTAACCTAAACTCTGGGTACCCCTATTTTCCACAAGGGCAGCTAGTTGTTTTGGTTTTGCAGATATTATATTCACAGGAACCTGGTTTACAGTTGGATCTATATTCGGAACGCTATGTATTCGTGTATTTCTTACAGTTGTGTTATGTATTATTTTTCCGCTGCTTTGTAATTTAAAACTGTAATGACCCGCATTGTTAGCCGTGGAATAATTAATTTATTTATTTATATAAATAATGATTTAGGGAATTAAATCGTCGTTAATTGAATTAAATCGTCGTTAATTAAACTAAAGTGAATATTTAATTAAATTAAACAATAGAATAATATATTTAATTCAGAAATAATCAAAATATTGGACATCACAATATTATGTGAACTGGGTCATCCCCAAGATCTAATTCAGCTTAGAGTTGAATTATATTGATGAATATATTCAATCGACGTCAGTTTGAACGTATAATTTTAATATAATTAAAATAGAGCACGAAACGACGCGGCAGTTCGTTATTTGGTGATTTGAACTTCAACTGAGTATACAGGGTTCGTTTTAAATCAGATTTCGGTGAAACAAGAAACGTGTGGAGCTGGTGGAGTATATCTTTCTAGTGGAAGAGAAAAATCAGGAATTCGTCGTGTAGATATTGAATTATGTCCAAATCAAATTCTCAGAAATGCAGCGCCCTGACCATAACGATTTAATTATATTTTATATAAGGATTTAAATAGAAATCGAACATCGATATAAGTTTGACGATGTAATATCGAGTTGTAAATCCATATAGGAATATTCTGAAGCTGTACGGTATTCCACTGTGAATATAGACATTAATATTTAATTTTAAATATTAAATTCAATTATATTTAAATATATTTTTATATTTAAATAGGTTATTTAGAGCATTAAAAATAGCCACTTTTGCAAACGAAGTCAGAATTCGACGAAACTAATTCTGTTGGATCCGCAACGTCGAATAGTTGTTAGATTTCCAGTTTCGTGATTTTTAGAATCACTGTGTGGCCGCAGGGATTTTTAGAGTGGAAAACAGTCAGTAATTTGACGGTTAAAAATACGTTGTGTGAGCATACGAAGTCAGAATTCAACGAAACCAGTTTCGTTGGGTCCGCAATGTCGAAGTCTAGCTACATGTCCAGTTTGGCGATTTTTGGGTATCGTGTGTGACCACACGGATTTTTAGAAGGTAGAAACGAATATAAAATGAATAAATAAAATATCGAGAAAATATCTTAAATATCTAAAGCTTCTATAAATAACCCTGGTCAACAGTTAAAAACATAATCTCATTCCCTCTTGGTCAAACTAAGCGCCGCTGCTTATTTTCCTTCTCAGGAAAACTCGATCAAAGAAAAATCAAAAAGAAATAGAAAACAAATTCTAAAAATCCTAAATCATATATGTTTGAATCCCTGTTGAGTCCCTCCTTGTGCTGGTATAAGAAATCTGGAGTTTGAACTACTTTTAGTTTGATGGTTGTTTGAAAGCGGCAACCTAGGGTTGTATATTACGAAGGATTTGAGCCTCAATCCTCGATTTGTGTATTAGGGTTAGATTCCTGATGAAATTTAGCACCTGGTTGATCACTGTGGTGGAACTCAGTGTGAAGTAGTCGTCGTACTTCCCTATAGCGCGTGGAGCTGGACGGTCCAACGCTGCAAGACACCAGATCGAGCGGAACTAAATTGGCACAGTGAAGAAGCGCATCAGATGAGGGAGCGAACGGTACTCTTGTCGGATTTTTTTCATGGTTCGAAGTCGGAGTTTGGTCTCTGGAAGGAATCGAAAATGGGTTGTTGATTACTGGAGTTCGATTCTGTATAACGTGGAAGAAGGATACCCAGGCGGGTTTGGGTTTTAACTAGAGAGGATGGGCCAGAATAATAAAGCTAAGGCCCATGTTTTATTATCAATTCAAGTTTTACTTATTTAAAGGTGTTTAAACTTCGTAATGCTATAACTTGGTCATACATAGATGGAATTCAGCGAAACAAGATCCGACAGGATCGTATGGGCGAGAGCTCCACAATGGAACTGACTGGGAGCGAATCGGGACTCGTTACAATTTATGGCAAAATAAATTGTCCGACTCAATCAAAGAACGCAAACCGATTATTTAACAGTTAACGCGCCAAAGTGAGTAAAACTCACCAACTCTGAACAGTTCTATTTTTACAACGTATTTTTAGAACTGTTAAATATTGTCTGTTTGACTGTGTATTGACTGTTTGATTGAACTGCTAGTCAGTTAGTGGAAATTATATATATATATATATATATGTATATATATATAAACCGTTAAATATTTATATATTGATTCTGCTATCAGAATATTTCATATCAAAGTGAAATCGATGTTAGTTATATTGTTTAACATCTGTGATGTAGGGAAACAGGTTGGAGGAATCCAACTGGATTCCTCAATAGTTATTTTATTGTTTTTCATATATTGAAAATATATGATGTGATATAATCTGTTGTTGATTTTGTATGTTTGGACGATATTTATCGTTGTTATATGGTATGTTAAATACCATAAGAAATATTGGATGTGGGAAAGGGCATTTTCAAAGTGTATTTTGAAAATGAATTATTTATATAAAATCGATGGATTTTATATAGAAAAGGAAAAGGGTTTTTATAAAAGAAAATATTTATAAAATCGAAGGATAAGTTATAATAAAGGAAATATTTATTTGTTAGAATAAATAGAATAAAAATATAAAGGAGAAATATTTGTAGAACATTTACAAATAGAAATAGAAAGGAGAATATTTGTAAATCATTTACAAATAGAATTAAAAAGGGAATATTTATTTAGAATAAATGAATAGGGTTATTAAAGGAAATAATTAGAATGAATAAATAAGGTATTATAAGGATTATTTATTTAGTAAATAAATAGAATAAAGGATTATTTATTTAGCAAATAAATAGAATAAAGGATTATTTATTGGGAAAATAAATAGAGGAGTTAATCGAAGGGAGTTAATCGAACAAAGTTAATCAAATAGAGTTAAAGATATAGAGTTAAGCAAAATTAGAAACTGACTATAAACTAGTAAATTGAATAGTTTTCTAAGTGTCGATCTGATGTTGGTTTCGGCCTTCGGGGTTTATACTTGGGGAATCGTTCTCATACTAGTTTATAGTTAGAGTCTGATAGATGTGGAAGAATAGTGATACGTAATCAAGCCATGGAAATGTTTCCTAGTGTTAATAACGTATATTTTCTAAACATAGAAAATGAGAATATATATATGTGTGTATGAATGATGATTGGTCGATATAGTTTCCCCTCTGGGAATAATATTGTTGTTTGCACACTTGTTTTTCTTTGATAGTTAAATCACAGACTATCAATGTTTCGACCATTTTAACGTTGTTAATATGGAGAGACCGGTTGGATTATTTCCCAAAGAACCACTCTGTATTGGCATAAGCGTTGCGGATCATATATGCTAAAGATAATTGAAGACGGAGTAAAGTGCAAGGGCTATTGTATAAGTCTTAGATAACAGTGCCTAAGATGGATATACTGAATAGTGCCTTCGGTTTGTCCCGTCCCAGGACAACTTGTATGGACGAAGGTCTGACAGAGTATATCTGGTAGATCACGTAAGTTGATCGTTTCAAACGTATTTACGTTGGTGGCGGAGGAATTCGTTTCTCTTAGCTTTTACCCATGGTATTTTAGGGAAAATCAATTTGTGATTTAGAGGGTATGACGATGTGACATTCTAAGTGAATGAAGATGTGGCGTGTAAGAGATAAGCGTAGCTTCTAGCCTCACATCCGGTAATGACAGAAATCGGGCAGGCAGCATGGCTAAGTCGGTCGCACCGAAGTAGGTTGTATAATCACCTATCTAGAGAATATTCATTTGTTTCTTTAATCTATCAATGATGTCCCATATATATATATATATATATATATATATATATATATATATATATATATATATATATATATATATATATATACGGGAATGGTTGCTGATCCCAACCGTTGGTGATGTACATTCGATACACTCAAGCGAAATGTGTGGTCGGTCATGTGTGGCTGAGTTGCAAGATGTTCTTATTGAACTCCAGTGTATCGTTCCTAGAGTACACTGATCGGAAGTTAGTTCCATACCTTGTCATAGTTGGAAATCCATTACCCAATACGTGCTTGCGTTTTTGATTGTATACTATATATGTAGAACGTGAGATGAAAGCGTTTCTGCTAGATGATTATTATATTGTGGTTGATAGACATTATTATAATATCAAAAGGTTTATGATATAAAGATATTTGGATTCTCATAAAGGAAAAACCCGTTCCGTTATACGGCGTGGTCTTATGAGATATCATTTACTTGTTCAAACTGTTTAAAACTGTTTTACTCATACCAGTCCCATGACTGACCCGGAGTTTATTTTGTTTTGTTTCCCTAAACTCTTGGGTGCCTAAATTTGTACGGGCAGTCAAGTAGTCGGGATTTTACAAATACACTTGGAGAGCTTGGAGCAGGAGGCTTCAAGATTCTATAGCTATTATTATTTCCGCTGTTGTTGTAAGTGCTATACTCTGATAAGTGTTATTGTATATATATTGTTTGTATTTCAAAAGCTATGTTATATTTTATTCGTTGCGCTGTGAGATTCGTGTTTACTCTGATGATGATGTTCTTCTTCTTCTTCTATTCTAAGTTTCTATCTTATCTTTCCTCACCCTCTAATTTCTTTCATTAATGACCGGTATTTTTCGATGTTTGGTTAGTCATCATTGAGTTTATGGTGATAACCAAAGTCGACAAAAACCTGGGTCATTAGTGTTGGTATCAGAGCTTAAGTTAAGTAAATACCTTGGCTCTGTGGCGTGACTCGGTAGAGATAGGGTTAGTAATACCCTAAATTGAGTTGAGTGTATATATACGAGAGAGCGTATTTGTATTTGATATAAAAATGGTTTTATATTGTGGAGATTCATTGGCTGAATTGTTTATGAGTTCTGGTCGATCAGTTTGATCCACTGTATCAGTAGGAGTAAATAAACACTTGAATACGATGGACCGACACAGTATGGATATGTGATATATTATCATATATAAGATGTGTTGGTAGTAATTATAATCAGATAAGATTATAAAATGTGAAATGGTTATATATATAACCAATCAGAATCTATAAAAGTGAATTATATATGAAATTGAAATGAATTAAATCTGAATTTAGATCAGAATTGGAATTTAAAATCCCAGAAATGGGAAAGGTGTTTGTAAATGAATCTGGATTTAATATATGTGAATTTTAAGATCCTGGGAGATTTTAAATTTGTTTACAACATTGTAAAAGGATATTTGGAATTTTTTTCAAGGTGGAAATGTTTAAAAATGGGTTTTGAAAGTGCTATATTATTGAACTCACTTCGGTAGCTGGAAAATAGATTCCGATGTTGATCATGACATCATCGGTGTTCATTTTCGAGTATGTAAGTGACGGATTACTACCAAGGATTTTGTTTTGAATTTGTTTTGGGAAAACAAATTGTGTTGAATTTCAAAAAGGAAAACTTGATTTTTGAAAGAGGTAAACTGTTTTAAAAAAAAACTTCCAGGAAGAAAAGGTTGCTTGAATTTAAACAAATTAAAGTAAAATTTGTAAAATCCAATAGAATTGGGATTGAATTAAAAGCCAGTAAGTGAAAATCATTTGAAATAGATTAGTGTCAAGTAGAATTAGACTTGATTAGAGATAATTTGGAATTATATTGGACTGGTGAGTTATTGATTTGTTATCAAGAATAGTGCTTGAGTTTGAAATGAAATTCGACTTAGGTATAAGCGAATGGGTGTGTTAAAGATAAATTGATTTGGGGTCAGGTTGGAATTGCATTGGTATATATTGAATTGATGACAGGTGAAGTGATAAAGTTGATATACCCGACAAAAAGGTACAAGTTTATATTTGATATAAGCATGACATTTATGAGCCGAATTGGCAAGCCACTTGGCTGTTTGATTTTCTTTTGGGTTGGAGATGGCCTAGAGAGGCGAGTTGTGGTTTTACCGATAGGGCTGTACAAAGGAGGTTATGGCGAAATTTTCCGAAAATTTTAAGTGTTAGAAATTTTTTAGAATTTTTGAAAATTTTAGTTAGTCGGAATGAATAAATATTTTAGTCAATATTGATTGGTTCAGTTGAAATCAGAAATAAGGGGTAAAAAATCTTAGGAATTCCAATAAATAGGGTCGTCCTCTAACTTAGCAATTTCGAGGACGAAATTATTTTAAGTGGGGAAGAATGTAATGACCCGCATTGTTAGCCGTGGAATAATTATTTTATTTAATTATATAAATAATGATTTAGGGAATTAAATCGTCGTTAATTAAATTAAAGTGAATATTTAATTAAATTAAATAATAGAATAATATATTTAATTCAGAAATAATCAAAATATTGGACATCACAATATTATGTGAACTGGGGCATCCCCAAGATTTAATTCAGCTTAGAGTTGAATTATATTGGCGAATATATTCAATCGACGTCAGTTTGAACGTATAATTTTAATATAATTAAAATAGAGCTCGAAACGATGCGGCAGTTCGTTATTTGGTGATTTGAACTTCAACTGAGTATACAGGGTTCGTTTTAAATCAGATTTCTGTGAAACAAGAAACGTGTGGAGCTGGTGGAGTATATCTTTCTAGTGGAAGAGAAAAATCAGGAATTCGTCGTGTAGATTTTGAGTTATGTCCAAATCAAATTCTCAGAAATGCAGCGCCCTGACCATAACGATTTAATTATATTTTATATAAGCATTTAAATAAAAATCGAACATCGATATAACTCTGATGATGTAATATCGAGTTGTAAATCCATATAGGAATATTCTGAAGCTGTACGGTATTCCACTGTGAATATAGACGTTAATATTTAATTTTAAATATTAAATTCAATTATATTTATATATTTAAATAGGTTATTTAGAGCGTTAAAAATAGCCACTTTTGCAAACGAAGTCAGAATTCGACGAAACTAATTCTGTTGGATCCGCAATGTCGAATAGTTGTTAGATTTCCAATTTCATGATTTTTAGAGTCACTGTGTGGCCACACGGATTTTTAGAGTGGAAAACAGTCAGTATTTTGATGGTTGAAAATATGCTGTGTGAGCATACGAAGTCGGAATTCAACGAAACCAGTTTCGTTGGGTCCGCAATGTCGAAGTCTAGCTACATGTCCAGCTTGGCAATTTTTGGGTATCGTGTGTGACTACACGGATTTTTAGAAGGTAGAAACGAATAAATAAAATATCGAGAAAATATCTAAAGCTTCTATAAATAACCCTGCTCAATAGTTAAAAACCTAATCTCATTCCCTCTTGTTCAAACTAAGCGCCGCCGCTTATTTTCCTTCTCAGGAAAACTCGATCAAAGAAAAATCAAAAAGAAATAGAAAACAAATTCTAAAATTCCTAAATCATATATGTTTGAATCCCTGTTGAGTCCCTCCTTGTGGTGGTATAAGAAATCTAGAGTTCGAACTACTTTTAGTTCGATGGTTGTTTGAAAGCGGCAACCTAGGGTTGTATATTTCGAAGGATTTGAGCCTCAATCCTCGATTTGGGTATCAGGGTTAGATTCCTGATGAAATTTAGCACCTGGTTGATCGCTGTGGTGGAACTCGGTATGAAGTAGTCGCCGTACTTCCCCATAGCGTGTGGAGCTGGACAGTCCAACGCAGCAAGACACCAGATCGAGCAGAACTAAATTGGCACAGTGAAGAAGCGCATCAGATGAGGGAGCGAACGGTACTCTTGTCGGATTTTTTTCATGGTTCGAAGTGGGAGTTTGGTCTCTAGAAGGAATCGAAAATGGGTTGTTGATTACTGGAGTTCGATTCTGTATAACGTGGAAGAAGGATACCTAGGCGGGTTTGGGTTTTAACTAGAGAGGATGGGCCGGAATAATAAAGCTAAGGCCCAAGTTTTATTATCAATTCAAGTTTTACTTATTTAAAGGTGTTTAAACTTCGTAATGCTATAACTTGGTCATATGTAGACGGAATTCAGTGAAACAAGATCCGACAGGATCGTATGGGCGAGAGATCCATATTGGAACTGACTGGGAGCGAATTGGGACTCGTTACAATTTATGGCAAAATAAATTGTCCGACTCAATCAAAGAACGCAAACCGATTATTTAACGGTTAACGCGCCAAAGTGAGTAAAACTCACCAACTCTGAACAGTTCTATTTTTACAACGTATTCTTAGAACTGTTAAATATTGTATGTTTGACTGTGTGTTGACTGTTTGATTGAACTTCTAGTCAGTTAGTGGAAATTATATATATATATATAAACCGTTAAATATTTATATATTGATTCTGCTATCAGAATATTTCATATCAAAGTGAAATCGATGTTAGTTATATTGTTTAACATCTGTGATGCAAGGAAACTGGTTGGAGGAATCCAACTGGATTCCTCAATAGATATTTTATTGTTTTCCATATATTGAAAATATATGATGTGATATAATCTGTTGTTGATTTTGTATGTTTGGACGATATTTATCGTTGTTATATGGTATGTTAAATACCATAAGAAATACTGGATGTGGGAAAGGGGATTTTCAAAGTGTATTTTGAAAATGAATTATTTATATAAAATCGATGGATTTTATATAGAAAAGGAAAAGGGTTTTTATAAAAGAAAATATTTATAAAATCGAAGGATAAGTTATAATAAAGGAAATATTTATTTGTTAGAATAAATAGAATAGAAATAGAAAGGAGAAATATTTGTAGAACATTTACAAATAGAAATAGAAAGGAGAATATTTGTAAATCATTTACAAATAGAATTAAAAAGGGAATATTTATTTAGAATAAATGAATAGGGTTATTAAAGGAAATAATTAGAATGAATAAATAAGGTATTATAAGGATTATTTATTTTGTAAATAAATAGAGTAAAGGATTATTTATTTAGTAAATAAATAGAATAAAGGATTATTTATTGGAAAAATAAATAGAGGAGTTAATCGAAGGGAGTTAATCGAACAAAGCTAATCAAATAGAGTTAAAGATATAGAGTTAAGCAAAATTAGAAACTGACTAGAGATTAGTAAATTGAATAGTTTTCTAAGTGTCGATCTGATGTTGGTTTCAGCCTTCGGGGTTTATACTTGGGGAATCGTTCTCATACTAGTTTACAATTAGAGTCTGATAGATGTGGAAGAATAGTGATACGTAATCAAGCCATGGAAATGTTTTCCAGTGTTAATAACGTATATTTTCTAAACATAGAAAATGATAATATATATATATATATGTGTGTGTGTATGAATGATGATTGATCGATATAATTTCCCCTCTGGGAATAATATCGTTGTTTGCACATTTGTTTTTCTTTGATAGTTAAATCACAGACTATCAAAGTTTTGACCATTTTAACGTTGTTAATATGGAGAGACCGGTTGGATTATTTTCCAAAGAACCACTCTGTATTGGCATAAGCGTTGCGAATCATATATGCCAAAGATAATTGAAGACGGAGTAAAGTGCAAGGGCTGTTGTATAAGTCTTAGATAATAGTGCCTAAGATGGATATACTGAATAGTGCCTTCGGTTTGTCCAGTCCCAGGACAACTTGTATGGACGAAGGTCTGACAGAGTATATCTAGTAGATCACGTAAGTTGATCGTTTCAAACGTATTTACGTTGGTGGCGGAGGAATTCGTTTCTCTTAGTTTATACCCGTGGTATTTTTGGGAAAATAAATTTGTGATTTAGAGGGTATGACGATGTGACATTCTAAGTGAATGAAGATGTGGCGTGTAAAAGATAAGCGTAGCTTCTAGCCTCACATCTGGTAATGACAGAAATCGGGCAGGCAGCATGGCTAAGTCGGTCGCACCGAAGGAGGGTGTATAATCACCTATCGAGAGAATATTCATTTGCTTCTTTATTCTATCAATGTTGTCCCATATATATATATATATATATATATATATATATATATATATATATATATATATATATATATATACGAGAACGGTTGCTGATCCCAACCGTTGGTGATGTACATTCGATACTGTAACAACCTGTATTTTGATAACGTGTTATAACCATAAATCTAGGCAGAATTAAACTTTAAAATAAGAACCAAAGAAATCGAGTCCGAGTTTTCGAAAATCGGAGTCCGTATGACCATGTTATGGCTCCCTAAAGTTTCAGAAATTTTCAGAGTTCAAAACAATTCGAATTCGAGTTCAAATTCGAATTTCAAAACCAAGACAGACTGGGAGGGAAATTTCCCGCCCAGCACCCCAGGTCGACTGGGGAGTCGGCTGGGCAGTCGACACCCCCAGGACCAGGTCGACTGCGCAGTCGACTTGGGTGTCGACCTGGTCCCCGAACCTGGTTTGGGCCTGGTTGCTCCTGCTTGACCCTGTTGGCTTGTTTAAAGGCCTGTGACGATTTTTGGCGGTTCAGATCGATTCTAGGGTTTATCCTATGGCCTAAACTAGTTGTTGCAACTATAAATACACCCTAAGACCTAGGCTAATCCACAACAAATCTTTCTAACACCATTATGCTGCTAAGTCTCCTCTTGAACCATGGCCGCCGCCTCCAACTTGAAGCTTAAACATTCAAACTAGATCCAAATCGAAGGCCAACGTTTCTACAACAATTCAAGGGAATAGATCAACATCTCAACAACGATCCTACGACAATTTCTTTTCTTAGTTCTCAAAAACCACGATCTATAAGCCCTTGTTACTCTTAGATCTAAACTCTAAACTTAATATGGACATGTGTAAATTGAAGTTGAACATAAACATGATAACTACTTGAGACCTACTCTTGTATATCTTTGATCTATGACTATTCCTTTTTGATCTATTATTTTAGATCTACTCTTGTTCACCCTAGATCTATTCACCTTGAACCTAGTACCGTTCATATTGAACCTTGATTTGTGGAATACTGATAAGAACTTGATTTAGGGGCATGTTCATGTCATAACCTAAACCCTATCATTATTTTAACATGCCTGTGATGTTGTGATGTTGAAACTATTGCTAGTCACAAATTTAGGATTATCATCTTATATCATTTATTGCTATGTTTATCACCCTATTTCATATGCCAGTGATGTTATGATCATATCTCAAGTTACACCATGCTTGCCTTGAAATCACCTTTGCCACTTTATACCCATCCTTGTTATGTTATTCCCTAGTTACATATATTGCCTTGATTCAAATTCACGAGCATTGGGGATGCGATTTGGGTAGTTTAGGAAAACCTGAATTTAGTATGAACTTGAAAACATGAATATCGTTATAACTTGAGCTTGGATAGGAACATGAACTTGACATGAAATTATACTTGAAAATATGAATTTGGGACATGACACTTAGATAACTTGAACGTGGCCAACTCGAGATTGGGTTGAGTTTGCAGTATAAATCTGCCTGGAACCGCCCGGCGAATCCAGTTACTGCAAACAATAGGACCCAATGTGAGTAGTTGGTCATATCGCACTCGAAACCCGAGGTTAGACTAGGTTATGGTGTAAAACTGCCCGGATCCGCCCGGCACATCCAGTAACCATAACCAAGTCTAATGTGAGAGGTTAGGGGTGCATTAAGTAAATTAATGTCACTGGATAGGGTTAAGTCATGGACCACTTGAATATACTTAACCAATTTGACACGTTGATTTGATAGGGTTAAGTCATGAACCGCTTGAACACACTTAGCCAACCTGACACATGATTCGTAGGACTAAGTCTTGAACTAGAACGACACACTTAGTCAATTTGACATGACATGTAGATGGGGTTAAGTCTCGATTTTAAATGACAAATTAACCTGCTGAACGAAACCCTAGTTACGCGGTCCTTTTCAGCAGTAATCCACTAGATGTATCACGGTACCCTGGGACTAGGCAGGGCGGGGCACGATTGCTGGGCTGATTGTAAGCGACCAGAACGACGGCTGAGTTGGTGCGCCATTGTAGGTTCAGGCGGACTAGGGTCGTGCACTTAGTCCGGAGTTGAAAAAGCAGGCATTGGGCATTAGTAGGATTATCTGTGCATTCTTGATTCGTGTCGGTGGTTGGCACCATAGGGCTTGATACACCCTATGGTGGACCTAGCACAGGTGACTACATTCGTGATAGGGCTGTATGACACAGACACACGACGAGCTAGACTTGTAGGGAGCCGATCAATTAGATCATACCGTTGGACCCCGAATTGGGTCTGATTGACATAGAAATGTGTTTATTTTATACTCTTATATCTTGTCTTTTGTATATAAATAAATATTACTTGGGTATTGTTTTGTTACTTTTACAGATATTCCAACCCAGCCCGCATGCAACTAGAAATGTAGAGAAATAGAGTTCAATTTGCTGTGTATTTGCATTTTGAAGAATTGTAGATGAAGATATCACATCTAGTTGCTGTTGGACAAGAAAAGAATTGATAACAAGGCTTTGCACATCACAAATCAATGAAGAAGAGTCTAGGAAGCAAGAGGAAAAGACAAAAGGCCCAAATTTGCTTTAATTATCTAAGGCCCATTTATTTTTCTCATTGTAAACTAATTAGTGATGTAATGACCAGGCCCAGTTATCATTAGGGTTAGGGTTTGGCTATCTACCCTATATATACCCTTGTAATGGCATCGTAGCCACCATCCTATATATATTTCATTCTATTCTCTTCTTCAGGAATAAAAATTCATTTTTCTCTTTGTTTTCTGCAATTTTCTATTTCTTAGCAATTAGTGTTGTCTACACGATTAGATTCGGTAGAACACTATTTGTATTCTGCATTTCTTTTCATTAGCGATTGACCGTCTGATTAGATTCAGCGGTAATCCGAATTTTTTTTTATTTTCTGTTCGTTTAATTCTGTCTGCAATTTTATTTCCATTGTTCTATGTTATCTTCAATCATTGAATTTATTACAAATCTGATTAGATTCGAATCTGCAGTAAATTTAATTGCATCTTTTAATTGTAGTTTCACCTTCTATTTTGTTTTGCAAAATCAACCTCCAGCTTCGTCTAACATGCCCACGAAAAAAAAAAATTTAATTAAACCTCCCTGTGTTCGACCTGTATGCTACACGCCTGTATGCTTGCAGAATTTATTACAAATGTCGCGCTTTTCTAATTCATAGACTAGCGTCGATCAAGTTTTTGGCGCCGTTGCTGGGGAGGCAACAATTAAATTTTATTGTTTATTTAATTTCTGATTCGTGTTAGTTTTTATTTATTTATTTTAGTTTTCTTTTGTTTTCTTCTATATATAAAAAAAATCTTAATTGAATAGATTGGGTGTTGTTCAATGATGCCATAATCTTTCAAATAAGAGAAAAAAAAACTTGCCATTTTCATCGTTGATTTTCCCACCACACAAATTTCTTTCAATCTATTTCTGCTGTCTTCCAATTTACAAGCAACTGATAAAAAAAATCCCTCTTTCTATTTATATACACACCTTACTTTCTTCTCGGCCATTTCACAGATATCTTTCTTTTCTTTCTATACAAGTCTCCGAAAAAAAAAGAAAAAAAAAATCTTTTTACATTTTTTTTATTATTCCTTCCTTTACACCAACTTCTTTTAAAAAAAAAAATTGCAACTTCTTTCTCTTCTTCTTCTGATTTCTGTCTTGCCGTCTCTTCCCTTTTCACCATTCTATACAATGTTCACCACCATCCTCAGGCACTGCCAAGTCTTCTACCCTATCCACGATTCCAATCTACCCATAAACCCCTCACAGTCAAATCAATACAAACCCTTGAAACCGTGCTCCCCCAAAACCAGCGTCCTCCCTCAGTCTTTGAAATCCGCCACATCTTGCCACTATCGCAGCAACCACGTTCACCAAACTTCTCTTCCCATCACCATCTTTCAGCCCATAACAGTCAAAATTCCAGTCACCATATAACCCACGTTCTTCCCTTTCCCACACATCCTCCCCATAACAAACCAGTTCGCACCCGTGACCCCAATCACCTCACTAAAACCCGAATTAAAAACGCTCAAAATCCGATCAAAATCCGAAACCCCTAAGTCGCAATCGAACCTCTAATTCCTTTTGCTCCGAACTGATTTTTTTTTCTTTTTACTGGGTTGTTTATTTTGGGACAAAAGGGATTTGTGATTTTATTTATTGAGGCGTGGGTTGTTTGATTACTGAAATGGCGTGGGTTGAATTTGTGGAAGGACGCAAGTGGTGACTGTTTATCTGGGGTTTACTGTGTATTTCATAGAGAAAAAAAAGGAAAGGGTGGTACTGTTTTCCTGTGTGATTTGCAATTTTATTTGGGAGTGGGATTTGTACTTAGAAACCGCCTGGCTTTAGTTGTTATTGAGTTGCAAGTGTTTGGTTCGATTAAGTCTAGCTTTTTTTTCCTTGTTATTTTTATTTTTATTTATTTTTAGTTTAGTTTTTTTTTCCTTCTTGTTAGCTGAGGTAGTTTGTTAACTTAGTTTTCTTATACTAGTCACTTTTCTTTCAATTTTGTTTTAGTTTTTTGCTCAGTGTTTTTTTCCTTTCGTTTGTTTTTTTTTTCGTTTTCTTCTCTTATCAAAAAAAACAGGTCAAAAGAACCATTCAGGAAAAAAGGATCAAAGTGAAAAAAAATGTTTTCAAGCAATTAAACAGGGAATTCAACATCAAGCAAATTGCAAACATTGGAGTTGAACAGCTAACACCACTCAAATTCTTCTGGACGGACCGCCATACCTCACTGTAAATTTCTTTTAACTCTACAGGTGCTCTGCCGCAAAGAAAGAATATATAGACAATTGTTGTAAAAAATTTCTGCAGGGGCAGCGGCTTTGAATGTACAATTTTTTTAATTTCTGCAATTAAATTGTGTGATTGCTGTTATTTCTGCATCTTTTATTCGTTCTATTAAGGGCAATACCCCAATTCACATAAGTTGAGGGATTTCATCACCCTTTCCTTAGCCCACAAATTGCATTTCATCGTAGAATCTGACTAATAATAACGGTTAGACATTGGACTTAAGGGAGTCACGGGCTCATATAGGGCTTAATTATACTGTGATAGTTGATTCATTTGGAACGAATTATTTCTTGGTGTCTAGACTACGGCAGAGAAATAACCGTTTATAAATATTACGGTGATTCGTAAATATTATAACGGTTGTTACTCTGAAGGTACTTAAACCTTCGGCTGCATTGCTAGGGTGATTCCTGGTGCATCGATAACTCCTGTCCGTTAACTGGCTGAGAAATCTTTTGATCTAAGTAATCAAACGAATCACTTTATAATTTTGGGTTAGGAGCCACTAAGGACAGAAAATTTCATTGTAGCTGATTTCTTGCTTGCATTTAACAACAATGAGTGAAAAAAGTGTTAGCCAACAAAATTCTCCTAGGGGTTCTCGAATCAATCAAAATTTTCCAACCGAATTGGATCAAAATCGAGTGAATCAAAAATTTTCAAACTTTGGGGATCAAAACCAAATAAATAAAAAATTTCAAAATCTCAATATCCAAGTGGATAGACCCTTGTATCTTCGTGATCGATGTTATCCTACTAGGACCGTTCAACCATTTGTCATTGTGTTCCCACCAGCTGAAGGGAACAATTTTGAGCTAAAACATTCTTTTATCCAAGGGGTACCAAAATTTACTGGATCTGAAAATGCTTATGAATTTCTGAGTGAATTTGAATTGTATGCCGCCACAACAAAAATGCAACAACTATCTAACGAATCGATCAAGCTAAGGCTAATCCCATTTGCACTACTTGAAAGCGCTAAAGGATGGCTAAATTCTCTTCCACGACATTCCATAAGAATTTGGGATGAATTTGTCACTGCATTCTTGAAAAAGTTTTTCCCTTTCCATAAAACTCTGAAAATCCGAACCGAGATAAATCAATTTTTGTTAAAATGAGGGGGAAACTTTTTCAAAATACTTTGAGAGATTCAACCAGCTATTATATAGTTGTCCTCATCATGGAATTATAAAAGATCACTTATGTCAAATTGCATATGAAGGGCTAAACTTTCAGACTAGAACTCAACTAGAATCAATGTGTGGAGGAGACTTTATGTCTAAAACAGCCGATGAAGCTTGGCGGTTTTTAGAAGATTATTCTGAAAAGGACATGCAATGGGAATCGATTCGTGTTCCCATTCGTACTTCTACTAGAGGAGTGCATGTCGTGGACCCAAGTCAAATTCCCCTATAAAATCAAACTCCTCAAGCCGGAGAAGGGTCACCGCACTATTACTCTCAAGACCAAGCCAATGCCATAGCTCAAAATAATCCTTACACATCCACGTACAACCCTGGTTGGAGGAACCACCCAAAATTTTCCTGGTCAAACCCCAATAATTCGGCTAACCCATCTCACGTGCAACCCTTTATTCCCAATCCGAATTACCAAGCTCCTTCTTCCAATTCTCAAACATCTCAAGCTTTACCTCAATCCAAACAACCTTATAGGCACCCCAATTTTCAATCATCAAACCAATCTTCTCAATCTTCTCTACCATCACAAGAAATTGTGCGTCTAGAAAAACAGTTGAGCTCTTACGAAGCCAAAATAAACTCGCAAGATGCTAAAATGGACCAAATGATGAATATGATAAAGGAAATGGCGAAAAATAATGAGAGGGGAAAGTTGCCGAGTCAACCTGAGGTGAATCCAAAATATAACTCTCATACTGTAAATTCTTGTGAGGACGAAAACCATAACTCAGTCAACGCTATTACAACCCTTCGATCTGGAAAGAGGATTGATAATAACGTGGCCGACCCTGACGAAATTTCTAACTCGACCCCAATTCCTAATCTTGATGATCACCCATTAGCTTCGAATGCCAATTCTTCTAAACCTCAAGTTCCCTTAAATGTTGGCAATCCCAACAGTTCTTCTCCCAGTGTCGGCAACCCCGACCCACCTTCGAAAATTAATGTTGGCAATACCAACATTCCATCTTCTACGACCTTACCACCTTCTATTCCCTTGGATAAACCTTCTTCTTCAAATGATGAAACTCATCACAAAGTCGAAAAACCAGTAGCTCCTTTTCCTCATAGACTCAATAATAAGAAGAAAGCGGCAAATTTCGATAAAATTTTGGAAATTTTCAAACAAGTCCGTGTGAACATTCCTCTTTTAGACACCATTGAACAAATTCCTCAATATGCTAAATGTCTTAAGGAATTGTGCACACAAAAACGTGCGACCAATATCCCAAAAACCGCCTTTCTAACTGCAAATACAAGCTCTGTTCATTCGAATCTTGCCCCAGTCAAGTACAAAGACCCTGGCTGCCCTACGATTGATTGCAAAATAGGAAACACCCATATCTCTCGTGCTCTACTTGACCTTGGTGCCAGTGTCAATCTTCTTCCCTATACTGTCTATCATCAACTTGGACTAGGGGAGATTAAACCAACAAACATCACACTTCAACTAGCCAATCGATCTGTCAAAAAGCCATTGGGAATTATCGAAGACGTCTTGATACAGATCGAACAGTTTTACTTCCCTGTCGATTTTATAGTTCTAGGAACAGAGCCTGTCTCAAATCCCAATGTTCAAATATCATTGATCTTAGGACACCCTTTCTTAGCAACCTCTAATGCTGTCATTAATTGTAGGAATAGTCAGCTTCGACTTTCCTTCGGGCACCTAACCATTGAGCTAAACATCTTTAATCTCAAAAAGCAACCTAGGGATTTCGAGATCGATGAAATTGATATGATTCAAACCACAGTTGATGAAACCTCTAGTGACACTTCTGAAGCCTTGAAAATGTGTCTTGACCATTTCGACTCTGATGTCGATGAACTCGAATACATTTCTGAACTAAACAAAATTCTTGACTCCGACACTTCGTCACCTGAATCTAACCAGGGAATGTTGACCAATGTTGATACACAAGAACTTCCTAAGTTTAACCTCAAACCCTTGCTACCAGACCTTAAGTATGCCTACCTAGACTCTTCAAAAAAATTTCTCGTAATCTTGGCCTTCGATATTACTCAGGACCAAGAAGAAAAACTCTTAGAAGTTTTATGGGAAAATAAAGACGCCTTGGGGTGGGAAATTAGCGATATAAAGGAATTAGCCCATCAATTGTGGAACATTGCATACATTTAGTTGATGAGGCTAAACCCACCCGTGAGGTTCAAAGGCGATTAAACCCAAACATGAGAGAAGTGGTCAAGGAGGAGATAATCAAATGTCTAGACAATAACATCATCTATCCCATCTCTGAAAGTACTTGGGTGAGTCCGGTACAAGTTGTACCAAAGAAGTCGGGAGTCACAATGATCAAAAACGACAGTAATGAACTCGTCCCAACAAAAATCAAAACCAAATGGCGTGTGTGCATCGACTATCGAAAGCTTAACTCAGCCACACGAAAAGACCATTTTCCCTTGCCTTTTATTGACCAAATGCTCGAACGCTTAGCGGGACATGAGTACTACTGTTTTCTCGATGGATACTCTGGCTATAACCAAATTCCTGTTGCTTTAGAAGATCAACATAAGACCACCTTTACTTGTCCCTTTGGAACCTTTGCTTATCGTCGCATGCCTTTTGGTCTTTGTAATGCCCCCGCGACTTTCCAAAGGTGTATGATGTGTATTTTTTCTGATATGATGGAAGAATTCTTGGAAATATTCATGGACGATTTTTCAATATATGGATCATCTTTTTCCCAATGTCTCACTCATTTAGAACTCGTCCTTAAGCGTTGTAAGGAGAAATCACTCGTGCTTAATTGGGAAAAATGTCACTTTATGGTAAAAAGGGGGATAGTTCTAGGTCATGTCGTCTCCAAAGATGGCCTAGAAGTCGATAAATCCAAAATCGATTTGACTGCTAATTTACCTCCTCCTATGTCTGTCAAAGATGTTCGTTCATTTCTTGGCCATGCGGGATTCTATAGAAGATTCATTAAGGATTTCTCAAAAATTTCAAAACCTCTCTCGAATTTACTTGCCAAAGACGTAAAGTTTGAATTTTCCAATGATTGCAAAACATCTTTTGAAACTCTTAAGTCCATCTTGACCACAACTCCCATCATTCAACCTCCTGATTGGACTCAACCCTTCGAACTTATGTGCGACGCTTCTGATTTTGCTATTGGAGCCATCTTGGGTCAGCGTATCGATAAACTCCCTCGAGTCATTTATTACGCTAGCAAAACTTTAAACGAGGCCCAACTGAATTACTCAACTACTGAAATGGAATTTTTGGCAGTTGTCTTCGCTCTTGAGAAATTCAGACCATATCTCATAGGATCCAGAGTCATAGTTTACACTGACCATGCTGCCCTACGATATCTGCTTTCTAAAAAGGATGCCAAGGCCCGCTTGATTCGTTGGATCCTTCTTCTTCAAGAATTCGATATAGAAATACGAGATAAAAAGGGTTCTGAAAATGCCGTAGCTGATCATCTCTCTCAAATTGTGCACGAAAATGATAACGACACCCAAATCGATGACTATTTTCCTGACGAACAACTCCTTTCGATCTCTAACACCCCTTGGTACGCTGACATTGTGAATTATCTTGTCACACAACAAATGCCCGCTGAATGGTCGAAACAAGATAAACAAAAATTTCTCTCGAAAGTTCGAAACTTCTATTGGGACAACCCATATCTTTTCAAATACTGCCCAGACCAAATCATTCGAAGGTGTGTGCCCGATCATGAACACCAAAGTATTCTCTCCTTCTCACATGACCATGCCTGTGGCAGTCATTTTGGAGCAAGAAAAACTGCTGCAAAAGTTTTGCAAAGCGGTTTTTATTGGCCCACACTCTTCCGTGACGCTTTCGAATTTTGCTCTAAATGTGAGCGATGTCAAAGAACGGGTCGAATCTCTAAGCGAAACATGATGCCTCTCAACCCCATTTTAGTGATTGAGTTATTCGATGTTTGGGGCATCGACTTCATGGGACCATTCCCTAATTCATTTGGGAATCTTTACATCTTGCTTGAGGTAGATTATGTCTCAAAGTTGGTTGAAGCCATTCCGACCAAAACCAACAACAACAAGGTTGTTGTCAAATTCCTCAAAGAAAACATCTTTTCACGCTTTGGCACACCGCGAGCTATCATTAGCGATAATGGCACTCATTTCTGTAATCGTGCTTTTGAGTCCTTGCTCAAGAAATACTCAATCACACACAAGCTGTCGACCCCCTACCATCCACAAACTAGTGGGCAAGTAGAAGTCTCCAATAGACAAATCAAACAAATTCTTGAGAAAACCGTGAATTCCAATAGAAAAGATTGGTCCGTAAAACTGATTGGTGCACTTTGGGCTTTCCGCACTGCTTATAAAACCAATCTAGGGATGTCACCATACCGATTAGTCTTTGGAAAGGCCTGTCACTTACCTCTTGAATTAGAGCATCGCGCTCTTTGGGCCATAAATTTTTTGAATTTTGACTTAGAAAAAGCCGGCTCACACAGGAAGTTACAAATTTCTGAATTAGAGGAATTAAGAAATGAGGCGTATGAAAATGCGAAAATCTACAAAGAAAGAACCAAAGCCCAACACGACAAAAACATACTTCGTAAGGAATTCAACGTAGGTCAAAAAGTTCTTTTATACGACTCTAGACTTCACTTGTTTCCAGGAAAACTCAGATCTCGATGGACTGGACCTTATGTCGTGAAAACAGTATACCCTCATGGAGCGGTTGAAATTGAAAATCCTAGGGATGGAATAGTCTTCAAAGTAAACGGTCAACGACTGAAACCATTTTTGGAATTCGAGCAATATGACGAAGATGACTCTATCGATCTGCATTATCATCCACCATGAAATCAGGTGGTACACGTTCTTTTTCTTTTATTTTTCTTTTTCATTTTTTTATTTTATTTTTGTTTTTCTGCCTTAGACATTTGGGACACTGTCTCAATCAAGTATGGGGGGGAGTCTGCATTTCATCCATTTTCATTTTTCTTTGTTTTTATTTCTTTTTATTTTCAGCCATTTAAATAGGACCATCATACACTTTAGATTGTAGTAACATACCATAAAAAAAAAATTTTTTTTTTTTGAAATACGACTCATTTTCAATTGATACAGCAAAATAAGTTTACAATTTTTAGCCAGTTGATAGTATTTTTCTCTCTCAACTTAGATCGAATAGTAAATATAATGAAAAGTTTAATTTTGACGGATAATAGTGCAACCGGTACATAGGGAGATTCTTAGGTGATGGCCATGAAATCTGTTCTATATTGTATACTTTGTTTAAATAAGTGGAGGACTTAAAATACTTATATTGGCTTTTCGAACCTTTAAAACTAAGTTGTGTCAAGTTGAATTCGCGTAACTCTCTTTTGTGCTTATATTTTCGATAATAATAATAATAGTATTCCAAGGGTATCCAACATTGCTTGTATATCAAGCGTTGGTGTGCAAACCCACCAAGCTTTATCCGACACGTTGTTGACAAAGTCAGCGTTGGAATATCTTGGTCTCATTTTATGAGATTAGACACCTAAGGATTACCGACACGTTGTTGACAAAGTCAAAGTCGGCTTGCACAATCCGCCAAGCTCTTTACCTACTCTCCGTTTGTCCACGAGGCAGTGCATGGGTGGTAAACGTTGGTCTTTTTAGTTAGGTGTATATACTTAATCATAAATCTTAAAATTTTATAGAATAAAGAATAAGCGATGATACCCAAATACTTCTTGACCTTATTGATTTGACTAGCCATACATGAGAAAATTAGAAAACCACTTTGCAAACTGTGCCAAGCAAACTAAGAATTTATTTCATGGCAGCACTATGTTATCGACCGAACTAACTGGCCAAACTGGAATTTAACATTTGAAAACTTGATTTATATTGAAAATTTGTGACAAGTTGAGGTATTTAAAGTACAATCAACTGACTAGAAATTGTTAACTTAATTTGTTGTACCACTTTCCTGAAACAAGTCATACTTTCATTTTTCGTTTTTATTTTTGCATATGTCCATTGCATTCATGTAGTTTCATTAGAATCATAGCATACTGCATTTGGATTTTGTGGGTAGTATCCGCTGAAAACCCTCACGAGACACCACTCGTCCTACTAGGGACACCTAGAGGTTTAACGGCTTGTTGCATACGCTCAATGCAATCGTGTTTCCTACGAAAGTGTGACCTATCTAGTCTAGTTTTTCATTTTTGTTTTACTCGAGGACGAGTAAAAGATAAGTGTGGGGGTATTTGATTGACATAGAAATGTGTTTATTTTATACTCTTATATCTTGTCTTTTGTATATAAATAAATATTACTTGGGTATTGTTTTGTTACTTTTACAGATATTCCAACCCAGCCCGCATGCAACCAGAAATGTAGAGAAATAGAGTTCAATTTGCTGTGTATTTGCATTTTGAAGAATTGTAGATGAAGATGTCACATCTAGTTGCTGTTGGACAAGAAAAGAATTGATAACAAGGCTTTGCACATCACAAATCAACGAAGAAGTGTCAAGGAAGCAAGAGGAAAAGAGAAAAGGCCCAAATTTGCTTTATTTATCTAAGGCCCATTTATGTTTCTCATTGTAAACTAATTAGTGATGTAATGACCAGGCCCAGTTATCATTAGGGTTAGGGTTAGGGTTTGGCTATCTACCCTATATAAACCCTTGTAATGGCATTGTAGCCACCATCCTATATATATTTCATTCTATTCTCTTCTTTAGGAATAAAAATTCATTTTTCTCTTTATTTTTTGCAATTTTCTATTTCTTAGCAATTAGTGTTGTCTACACGATTAGATTCGATAGAACACTATTTGTATTCTGCATTTCTTTTCATTAGCGATTGACCGTTTGATTAGATTCAGCGGTAATCCTAATTTTTTTTATTTTCTGTTCGTTTAATTCTGTCTGCAATTTTATTTCCATTGTTCTATTTTATCTTTAATCATTGAATTTATTACAGATCTGATTAGATTCGAATCTGCAGTAAATTTAATTGCATCTTTTAATTGTAGTTTCACCTTCTTTTTTGTTTTGCAAAATCAACCCCCAGCTTCGTCTAACACGCCCACGAAAAAATAAATAATAATTTTTAATTAAACCTCCCTGTGTTCGACCTGTATGCTACACGCCTGTATGCTTGCAGAATTTATTACAAATGTCGCGCTTTTCTAATTCATAGACTAGCGTCGATCAGGGTCACTTCACGATATTGGGCCAAGGGATTATTTCTTGATTTATAGTTGACACGGGATTAGTATACCAGTATAGTTGGTATGGCGAACCTTGAATACGCAATGTTAGACTTGAGTTATCTTGTTAGCTTAGTTATCATGTCAGACTTATCATCATTCCTATGTTTAATTCTAGTTTATTCATGTCTTGTTAACTTTACTAGTTTCCATGCTGATAGTCACTAGGGCTTACCAGTCTTTTTGACTGACCCGTTTTCTTTCGCCTCTTTGTCTTTCATTTCCCCCCAGGTTCTCAGGGAGGAAACTCTAGCTCTTAGCTTGGACTTTGCTTTCTTTCTAACAGCTCATGTACGGTTTGGTCTTGAGCTATGCTATGGCTGCACTCATGCACTTTTTGGGGAATAATATTTTACTTATGTTGTTTTAAGTACTTTGCTTCTTTAGAACTTGATGTAATGGAATAATGACTTGGCATTTTGATGTAAGAGGTTTTGAATCTATTTTTCAGTAATGAGATTTGGTTTTAAAGTTTATATCCGCTGCTTTATATACTCTATTTTATCTATGTTCTGTCTTGTGTTATCTCTGTGCATGTTTACTAGATAATACCCCTCCAAAACTAGGGCATTCCCTTTGTGAGTGACCCTACGGAGGTGGGGTGTTACATTTGGTATCAAAGTAGAAGGTTACCAGACCGGGCAAAAGTTTTAAAAACCTTCTGAAACTATTTTCAAAACCGTTTAAAAGATGCATTTTTCAAGAAAAGTTTTATTTTTAAGAAAAGGCTATTCCCCAAAAGCCATTAGCACTTTCCTTTGTTTCCTCGTTTGAATCTTTTTCCTTTTCGCTTTTCAGCATGTATGATCTTAACCTTCCTGAGGGAGTACCCATACCTGGCTGGTTCCGAAGATACTTGGAAGCTAGGGCCAACGGCGTGGGCCCGGCAGATATCCCTCCTCCTCCTCCCCCGGTGGCCACGGTTCCTCCTCCTCCTCCTCCGGGTACCGCCTTCGCCAAAATATGCAAGGACTTTATAGGAATGGGCGGCAAGAACTTCGTTGGAACTGAAACCTTCGTTGAGGCGCGAAACTGGCTAAAAGAGACTGAAGACTTGTTTGTTATTTTCGATATGGAGGATCATGGGAAAGTTCAGTTGGCAGCATGGTTGTTGAAAGATGAAGCTGCATTTTGGTGGGAAGTCACCAACGCTACCAGGCCAATTGAGACTTAGGCAGACTTTAGAGAGAGGTTTGGGCTTATGTTTTTATCATCCGTAGAAGCGAGTCTTCAAATGGAGAGGTTCCTGGCACTCAAGCAAGGGGACATGTCAGTTAGGGAATACGTGAATAAGTTTAATCAGCTTGCTCGGTTTGGTTTGGACTTAGTCAACATGGCTGAGAAGAAGGCTCTATGCTTTGCTCGAGGATTGAGCGAGCCAGTCCACACTACGGCCATGACTCATGTACCCATGGGGGCGACCTTTGAAAGCTTGGTGAATATGGCCCTACTTCATGAAGAAGACGAGAATGGTAAGAAGAAGGTCAAGGCGAATGAGTCTCAAGACAAGAAGGTAGACTCCGAGAAAGGAGGAAAGAACAACAACAACAAGAATGACAAGTCACGTGAGAAAAGAAAATGCAACTTCTGTGGTATTGACGGGCATATAGGCCAGGAGTGTGAAGAAGAAGATGAAGATAGGAGCATGTTTTCAATGCGCTGAAACTGGACACATCAACAAGAATTGCCCTAAGAAGCAAGGGCAAGCCCCGCAAGAAGGACCTTCTAGGGATACATCTTTAACTTCTTTTCCCTAGATACTCGGTTTTATCTTGTATATCCTTTCGATCCTGTCTTGAGAACCTTAGGTAGAATCCTATGAATGTAAACATGTATTTGAAACATGTTATGCTTGATGTTTGCGAATGGTTGCAAGTGGTTACAAGTGATTGCTCGTGGTTGCATAACACACACTAGGCACTAGATCGGCTCAGACACATTTTCATATTGCATATGCATGAGTGTTTATACTTATTTATGGATGAAATTGAATGTGTTATCATATGAATATTGCATATGAATGAATGTTAGTGCACACATATAGTGCTTACGTGACTAGGATTATTTGCATACATATTGGATTCATGACACTAAACATATTTTGCATTAGAAAGATCAATCAGGCCTGATCATTTGCATTAGATAAGGAACATATACACACACTTTCTGCATATGTTCATACAGCATTAGAAATCTCTTAAGGACAATGTTTGCTTGTGGATGATGTTTTGAGTAGATGGATGATGGATGGTAGGATACGTTCTTCCTAACTTAGAGATTTCGGGGACGAAATCCTTTAAGGAGGGGAGAATGTAACAACCCGTATTTTGATAACGTGTTATAACCATAAATCTAGGCAGAATTAAATTTTAAAATAAGAACCAAGGGAAACGAGTTGCGCCATTGCGTTAGTCTCGAAATTCTACATGAAATCAAGTCCGAGTTTTCGAAAATCGGAGTCCGTATGACCAAGTTATGGCTCCCCAAAGTTTCAGAAATTTTCAGAGCTCAAAACAGTTCGAATTCGAGTTCAAATTCGAATTTCAAAACCCAGACAGACTGGGCGGGAAATTTCCCACCCAGCACCCCAGGTCGACTGGGGAGTCGACTGGGCAGTCGACACCCCCAGGACCAGGTCGACTGCGCAGTCGACTTGGGTGTCGACCTGGTCCCCGAACCAGGTTCGGGCCTGGTTGCTCCTGCTTGACCCTGTTGGCTTGTTTGAAGGCCTGTGACGATTTTTGGCGGTTCAGATCGATTCTAGGGTTTATCCTATGGCCTAAACTAGTTGTTGCAACTATAAAAACACCCTAAGACCTTGGCTAATCCACAACAAATCTTTCTAACACCATTATGCTGCTAAGTCTCCTCTTGAACCATGGCCGCCGCCTCCAACTTGAAGCTTAAACATTCAAACTAGAACCAAATCAAAGGCCAACGTTTCTACAACAATTCAAGGGAATATATCAACATCTCAACAACGATCCTACGACAATTTCTATTCTTAGTTCTCAAAAACCACGATCTGTAAGCCCCAGTTACTCTTAGATCTAAACTCTAAACTTAATATGGACATGTGTAAATTGAAGTTGAACATAAACATGATAACTACTTGAGACCTACTCTTGTATATCTTTGATCTATGACTATTCCTTTTTGATCTATTATTTTAGATCCACTCTTGTTCACCCTAGATCTATTCACCTTGAACCTAGTACCGTTCATATTGAACCTTGATTTGTGGAATACTGATAAGAACTTGATTTAGGGGCCTGTTCATGTCATAACGTAAACCCTACCATCATTTTAACATGCCTGTGATGTTGTGATGTTGAAACTATTGCTAGTCACAAGTTTAGGATTATCATCTTATGTCATTTATTGCTATGTTTATCACCCTATTTCATATGCCAGTGATGTTATGATCATATCTTAAGTTACACCATGCTTGCCTTGAAATCACCTTTGCCACTTTATACCCATCCTTGTTATGTTATTCCCTAGTTACATCTATTGCCTTGATTCGAATTCACGAGCGTTGGGGATGCGATTTGGGTAGTTTAGGAAAACCTGAATTTAGTATGAACTTGAAAACATGAATATTGTTATAACTTGAGCTTGGATAGGAACAATGAACTTGACATGAAATTATACTTGAAAATATGAATTTGGGACATGACACTTAGATAACTTGAACGTGGCCAACTCGAGGTTGGGTTGTGTTTGCAGTATAAATCTGCCCAGAACTGCCCGGCGAATCCAGTAACTGCAAACAATAGGACCCAATGTGAGTAGTTAGTCATATCGCACTCGAAACTCGAGGTTAGACTAGGTTATGGTTAAAACTGCCCGGACCCGCCCGGCACATCCAGTAACCATAACCAAGTCTAATGTGAGAGGTTTGGGGTGCATTAAGTAAATTAATGCCACTGGATAGGGTTAAGTCATGGACCACTTGAATATACTTAACCAATTTGACACGTTGATTTGATAGGGTTAAGTCATGAACCGCTTGAACACACTTAACCAACCTGACACATGATTCGTAGGACTAAGTCTTGAACTAGAACGACACACTTAGTCAATTTGACATGACACGTAGATGGGGTTAAGTCTCGATTTTAAATGACAACTTAACCTGCTGAACGAAACCCTAGTTATGCGGTCCTTTTCAGGAGTAACCCACTAGATGTATCACGGTACCCTGGGACTAGGCAGGGTGGGGCACGATTGCTGGGCTGATTGTAAGCGACCAGAATGACGGCTGAGTTGGTGCGCCATTGTAGGTTCAGGCGGACTAGGGTCGTGCACTTAGTCCGGAGTTGAAAAAGTAGGCATTGGGCATCAGTAGGATTATCTGTGCATTCTTGATTCGTGTCGGTGGTTGGCACCATAGGGCTTGATACACCCTATGGTGGACCTAGCACAGGTGACTACATTCGTGATAGGGCCGTATGACACAGACACACGATGAGCTAGACTTGTAGGGAGCCGATCGATTAGATCATACCGTTGGACCCCGAATTGGGTCACTTCACGATATTGGGCCAAGGGATTATTTCTTGATTTATAGTTGACACGGGATTAGTATACGAGTATAGTTGGTATGGCGAACCTTGAATACGCAATGTTAGACTTGAGTTATCTTGTTAGCTTAGTTATCATGTCAGACTTATCATCATTCCTATGTTTAATTCTAGTTTATTCATGTCTTGTTAACTTTACTAGTTTCTATGCTGATAGTCACTAGGGCTTATCAGTCTTTTTGACTGACCCGTTTTCTTTCGCCTCTTTATCTTTCGTCCCCCCCCCCCCCCACAGGTTCTCAGGGAGGAAACTCTAGCTCTTAGCTTGGACTTTGCTTGCTTTCTGACATCTCATGTACGGTTTGGTCTTGAGCTATGCTATGGCTGCACTCATGCACTTTTTGGGGAATAATATTTTACTTATGTTGTTTTAAGTACTTTGCTTCTTTAGAACTTGATGTAATGGAATAATGACTTGGCATTTTGATGTAAGAGGTTTTGACTCTATTTTTCAGTAATGAGATTTGGTTTTAAAGTTTATATCCGCTGCTTTATATACTATATTTTATCTATGTTCTGTCTTGTGTTATCTCTGTGACTGTTTACTAGATAATACCCCTCCAAAACTAGGGCATTCCCTTTGTGAGTGACCCTAGCGGAGGTGGGGTGTTAAAGATACACTCAAGCGAAATGAGTGGTCGGTCATGTGTGACTGGGTTGCAAGATGTTCTTGTTGGACTCCAGTGTATCGTTCCTAGAGTACACTGATCGGAAGGTGGTTCCATACCTTGTCATAGTTGGAAATCCATTACCCAATACGTGCTTGCGGTTTTGATTGTATACTATATATGTAGAACGTGAGATGAAAGCGTTTCTGCTAGATGATTATTATATTGTGGTTGATAGACATTATTATAATATCAAAAGGTTTTTGATATAAAGATATTTGGATTCTCATAAGGGAAAAACCCGTTCCGTTATACGGCGTGGTCTTATGAGATATCATTTACTTGTTCAAACTATTTAAAACTATTTTATTCATACCAGTCCCATGACTGACCCGGAGTTTATTTTGTTTTGTTTCCCTAAACTCTTGGGTGCCTAAATTTGTACGGGCAGTCAAGTAGTCGAAATTTTACAGATACACTTGGAGAACTTGGAGCAGGAGGCTTCATGATTCTATAGCTATTATTATTTCCGATGTTGTTGTAAGTGTTGTACTCTGATAAGTGTTATTGTATATATACTGTTTGTATTTCAAAAGCAATGTTATATTTTATTCGTTCCGCTGTGAGATTCGTGTTTACTCTGATGATGATGTTCTTCTTCTTCTATTCTAAGTTTCTATCTTATCTTTCCTCACCCTCTAATTTCTTTCATTAATGACCGGTATTTTTCGATGTTTGGTTAGTCATCATTGAGTTATGGTGATAACCAAAGTCGACAAAAACCCAGGTCATTACAAAAACTCTGATATTGTATTTCCAATGTGTAATATTTATTTATACTCTGATATATTCTTGTACTCTAATGTAATTATTGTAATGAGCAATGAAATGTTCTTCTGTTTATGTTCTAATTTGTCGTGTTCTCAGTTCAATCCGTACTTTCCTTTATGGGGAAGTTTGGGTCGTTTCATTTGGTATCAGAGCTTTGGTTTACGGAGCTTGAGAACAGGACACATTAGAACCGAACGAAAGAATTCATCAGAGATTGGATTAGTAATATCCAATAAGAATAACTCGTTAGAGATGGGATCAGTAGTTATCCTAGAACGAGTGTGAAGAGTATTAATTTTTAAAATAAAAATGAAAAAACAAACAAATTTAGTTTTGAAAATTTATCTTAATATACATATTTTAGTATATTATTTTCTTTTATTTTGGACAATCGAGTATATGAAGATTTTGCATACACACGCCATGAACGTATATTCGAAGTCTCAAATATACTGGATGGATATAGAATCACTACCTAATCGCCTGGAGATGACTCTGATGATACTGGTGATTGACATGTCAGCATCGTCAGTTTATGTTCGAGTTTCGAAAGTGGGATATCTATATATTTCCAATTGACCGGTTAAAGAACCAAAACTTAGTTAGAGTTTATTGTTGTGATTTGCACTGAAATATGATTTTTGACTATATACAAAAGTTATATATATTTGAAAAGTTAATCACCTAATTGATTGTTGGTTGTTATGTATGATTATTAGTTTGACTAATTAAAATGTTGGAACAATCAAACCAATATGAATGAATAAAAGGTAAAATTTTGCCAAATCGATCAAATACTGAATTGAACTGAAAATTGATTGGAATTGCATACATACACATGTATATATTGAACATGTTATAACACTGAAGCTAAAAAGAGGAATACAATTGTATGCCCTACAAATATGTACATGTTGACTATATTCCTTGGGTTTGATGATTTTATGTGCCGATTGGTAAGCCGCTCGGCTTTTTCATTTTCTATTGGATGACTGAGGGCGCTGTGAGGCAAGCGGTGGTTTTAAATATCAACCCGTACAAAGGAGGTTATGGCGAATTTTTTTGAAAATTTAGGGTGTTAGCCAAATTTTTAAGAAATTATAAAATTATTAGAAACTGAAATGTTGAAGGATAAAAGCCAGAATGAAAGTTGAGTTTGGTTAGTTAAACAACATTTAGCTCTATTACTTTTCGAGGACGAAAATATTTTAAGTGGGAGAGATTGTAACAACCCGTATTTTCAGAACCAATTTAAAATTTTGATTTAAGCCATTTTAAGGAATATGCGAATAGAAATTGGTTATTTTTGATAAATAAAATTTTAGAATAATTTTAAAATTAGTTTTTATCTTTTATTTGACTAAAAATAAACTCAATAAAAAATTTCAATGGATTTAAAAGCTTTGTTTCGGAAATTTTGAAAATTCGATGTTTAAAATCAATATATAGCCCTTAAAAGTGAAATTTTGCATATGAGCTCAGAATTTGATGAAATAAATTTTTATGGATTCGCAATGATAAATTATTGTTGGGTTCCAAAAGGTGCGTCGAATGGAGTTAGTACGTGGCCGTGCGAGCTAAAATAGTTCAAGGCAAAACAGGCAGTCATTTTACAAAGGAACATTATGCAGACGATCTCAGAATTCAATTCCATTTTTTTGGATTCGTATTGTCAAATAATGGTTAATCCAAAAGGCCATAATTTTTGGAGCTAGCGTGTGGGCGTGCAAGAAGAAAAGGTAGGCTAAAATCGCATTTTTGAAGCTAATTTGAGCAGTTTTACAAAGGACGTTATTAAAACTACCTAGGAATTCGACAAATTTTTTTTTATTGGATCCGTAGCGTCGAGTAAAGATAAGATTCCAAAGTTCATGATTTTTAGAATCAATATGTGACTGTGCGTGATTTTACAGTGGAAAAACAGTCACTATTTTGACTTTAAAAATTCGTTGTTTGTGCATACAGACTCAGAATTCAACGAAACTAGTTTTGTTAGGTCCTTAATGTCAGAGAGTAGCATCATGTCAATTTTCATCGAAAACGGAGTCCGTAGGTGATCACACAGATTTTTAAACGATGAAAATAAGTGAAAATTGAGTATAATAAAATATAAAACTAATAAAAAATAATTTGCACCCACTATATAACATCTTGAACACATTCTAACCTAATCCTATTCCTCATTTACACGACAGCCCCAATGCCTCCTTCTAACCCTAAAAATGTGAGCTTTTCAATCTTTCAAAAAATCATAGCAATCAAATTACAAGTTTATAAATCACGAAATAAATATATATGTGATCCTCATGAGTGCTCTTCGATTTCGTATGAGTTTTGGGGTTGTTAGAAGAAGTTTTGGTCGCTGCGTTTTTCTACAATGGGAGGAAAACGTTAAATTTTGTGGCTAGGGTTGAATTTTTGTGGAGATAGAAGCATAGATGCATGTTTTAGTGATTGTTTATGGATTCGTGGCAAGAAACAAAGGTTGTGTGCAAAATTTGAGGCGAAAAGATGACTAAAAGTATCGAGGCTAAACCATAACCATGCGTAGGCTGCTATAGGAAGTGATCTTTGGGAAGAGCTTTGGGTTGAATTCATGGTGTTGAGATTATAGAGGAGGAGAAGAGAAGAACAACGGACTTTACGGTGTATGATTTCATCGAGTGTGGTGGGAGAGATGGGAGGTAGAAGTTTCAGCAATGAGGAGAAATTATGGAGCAGGTCACGGCATATTTTTGGAGAGGGAGAAGGATTAGATAAGTGATTAGGGAAGAAATGAGGGTATTTAACTATTTAATTAATGTTTAATGACATATATATGTACATGAATCTTATAAAAAGCATAACTTTTTCATATGAACTCAGAATTCAGCGAAACAAGAAACGTTCAAACCGTATCGACGAGAGCTTCATAATAAAACTGATTTGGAGAGAATTGGATGTCGTATATGGATTGTGGAGCTGAAAAGGTCACATTCCTTTGCAAAAAAAAAATGACGGAGTGGAAACCCAAGGTGAGAACTCCTCACTAAAAATTCTACACACTTATTTATTTATTTTCATAACTGAAAAATATATAGAATTGCTAGTGTAGGTTTTTATTAGTTTAATTATTAGAAATTGTATACGGTGTAGGTTAAATCACATTCCTCGTCCACAAACCATGGACAATATAAAATTGACTGTATTGTGTGTTGTTTGTATTGTTGAAATGTTTAACACATTAAAAATGTTAATATTAATAGGATAGTGAAATTAAATTATAAATATTCAATTATAATTTGAACAGTGAAAATTGGTTAAATTTATTAACCAATGATTTATTTAAATATACTGTTGTTGTTTGAAAACACCACACGGGTATATGGATGATATTTGACATACACTAGCCCCAATATTTAGTTGTATATCAACCGATGGATTGACAGTCTGTGATGAGCATTATTTATTTATTTTAATGCTCACACAGCTGCAAATTTCACTTTGGATGTGATTGGACTGTTTGATGATTATTTATCGTTATTGTTGCATACAAGCGATGTACGAAATCCATATAGCTGAAAATTATATGGTAATTGATTGAGTCGCATTCCGATTCAGAATATAAAGAATATTTTAAAATAAAGAATCTTTTAAAATAAAGAATA
This sequence comes from Allium sativum, assembly GCA_030737875.1. Lineage (NCBI taxonomy): Eukaryota > Viridiplantae > Streptophyta > Magnoliopsida > Asparagales > Amaryllidaceae > Allium > Allium sativum. Next base: position 172,278,418 of record CM060912.1, read on the forward strand.
TTTTAAAATAAAATGTCGAAACAATAAAAAGTTACATTTTTGTTGAATGTACAAAATATGAAAAATATTCATATAAGAAATGGAAATTATTTTAAAGCAATAAAAGTTATATTTTTATTGTATGTACCAAATACTCAGTGTTTGTAGAAAAAGGTTTAATAATAAAAATTCACATTTTTATTGTATATAAGAAATAGGTAAAATGATCATTGTTTTTTTTAAAAAAAAAAGAAAAAGAAAAGTTAACAATAAAAATTTACATTTTATTGTTTATAAGAAATAATGTAAAATGCTCACGGTTTGAAATAGAAAGATTTAACAATTAAAAGTTTACATTTTTATTGTATATATATAAAAAGAATCTAGTTTAATAAATTTGTGTTTACATTAAAAAGTACATTTTTAATGTTAGATGAATCATATAAAAAGATTCAAGATTGCTAAAATTGTGTTTACATTAAAAATTACATTGTTAATGTAAAGAATGAATCATTAAAAAGATTCATTAGTGACAAAAGTATTTTAACATTAAAAATTACATTTTTATGTAAAGAACCGTTTTTATATAAAAGAACCATTTTTATATAAAAGAACGTTTTAATGTAAAAGAATGAAAAAGAACATTTTAATGTTAAAGAACATTTTAATGTAAAAGAATAAAAAAGAACATTTTAATGTTAAAGAACATTTAAATGTAAAAGAATGAAAAAGAACATGTTAATGTTAAAGAACATTTTAACGTAAAAGAATGAAAAAGACATTTTAATATATAACAAACATTTTAATATAGAAAGACATTTCAATACTAAAAAGGGACATTTTAAAATATAGAATATTTTTAAATATAGAATCTTTTAAAATAAAGTATATTTTAGAATAATGAATATTTTAAAATAATATTAAGTGAAGAATAAAATCATGATTTCGATGTCCGTTTTTAGATGGACACAAAAATATAAAAATATGAAGCCGAGTTAAGTAGCCAAAGCCATTTTCAACCCGAATGGGTTTATCAATCAATTTTATTTTATTTTATTTTATTATGGATATAGAAAATAAGTAATTTCAAAATCTAGTGTTTTGAAAATAATATCATTTTAAAATGATAGAAATATAGAATATTAAATTTTTATTAAAAATTGAAAAATAAGTTGGAATCATTTTGAAATGAAATTATAAATATTTTATAAATACGTTTTAAATGGAAATTGACGAAATATATATAATAAATATGTTAAATATATTTAACGGCCTGAATAGAACGCGCCGGGCAGCGACTGCTCGCGAATTTCGACCATTAATTTCAAATTGCTGTAACGGGAGATCGGACCGTCGGATTCTCCTAAAACTAGAACGGTTTGGTTCATATCGAAAAGAGCTTTCCAATGAATATAAGAAATTTGAAATCTAACGGTTGGATTTGGAATTATGTCCAAATCAAAATTTAAAAAGGTCACTATGGATGCAGTTCGGTGGTCGTTATTGGAAACCGACTGTACGGGCCTCGATAAAATTATTAAAAATATGAAAAAATTATGTAAAATCATAATAAATGATTTGGGAAGATTTTGGATGAAAATTTCCAATTTTGTAAAGATAAAAGTATATTTTTGTCAAAATGAACTAGTTATTAACTAGAATAATAATCTAGTGGCTTTAAATAAATAAAATACATTGGATTTTGGGTTTCTCGTGAATGGTGTCTTCAATAAAACTATTCTTAAACCCCGTATGAAAAGAATAAATCTTTTAATTAAGATTATTAGAGTTTCCAATTATATTTAGTAATTATAATAAAATGAAATGTGAATTGGGTTTATTGTGTACTGTGTTTTAAACGACATTCGTTCTTTAACCCGATTAAAAGTGAAAATATAATTTGGAATTTATAAATCTTTTTTTCAGATTTAAATGGAAATTTTCCAAAGTAAAGTTTTCAAATTTAATATACTAAATTGGAATTGAATAGAATTCGATTTAATAATAATTGAGATGAGCTCCTGTAAATGAAGACCATTACTATATATGGAATTTAAAAGGCTTTGCCGTTATTCCATTTATATTATCAGTATGACATGGGAATTTATATCGATTATATATTGATCTAATTTTTGTGAAGATTTCATATTTAATGGAAAATGATTTTGGGCTTATCATGAACTGTGTTTTAAAAGACATTGGTTCTTCAACCTAGTTAAAGATAGAATTAATTTCTTAAATTTGAATAATCATAAAGTAATGATTTTTGATATTAAAACCAAACTGGAGTTTTACTAAATTAGATTGAAATGGAAACGAGATAATTAGATTTATTAAATTCTTGAAATGATTGAGAATGGAGTACCACCAGTTTTACTCTAGGCGATAGTTAAATCTTTAATTAGATTTGAACGTGAAATGGTAATTAAATTTACCGATAACACTTTGGGTGTTAGATATGGTGTACTGCCAGTTTTGCTCCATGGGATGAATAGGTTGGGATTAGGATTAATAACAAATGATTACATCAGTAAGGATCGCCAATCCCGACTAGTTAAATAAATCTTTTGAAAATGATATTCAAAAGAAGATTAAAGAATGTATTTAAAAGGATTTATCTTTGATAAAATTAATGGAAACCTTTCCCTAATATTATGAATATTTTATTTAAAAGAATATTCTGAATTGGAATGAGGCGTATGATGTGTTTTTATAGCACTTGATTATAAAATACGCAAATTATTCGGAAAGACCGAGTTTAACCCATTCTGAATAATTTCTACGACGATTAAAAGTCGAAGATGGAGACGATGGTTGAAGACCGGAGTTCTTCCACTCGTTTGGATGATTACTTATGTCTTGATGGGCCCGTACACTCAAGACATGGTAATAAGTGGTGATCATCCAAGCGTACTTGGAGATCGATGGATATACGAGGGCCTCTCTCCTATATTGGACATATGGGACAAGGAATAAGGTGCCTCCGGTTTCGTTCAGACCCAGAACGGACTTGTAAATGGATAGTATGTCTGACGTTGTATTCCTTTGTGTTGTATTCGCTGATCTCTGCTAAATATATATCTGTTTGGTGGTGGAGAATTTATTATCTTGTGATCGTCGCTTTCCTAAGAACTAGAAAAGCGCGAATTTTGAAATAAATACTGCAAGCGCACAGATCGTGTAGTATGCAGGTCGATTCACAGGGAGGTAAATTAAATTATTTATAAAATTTCTTGGGCGAGTTAGACAAATCTTCGACGTTGGTTTTGAAAGCAAACGAAATTGAACTGTAATTAAACTATTGTTGAATTGAATCAGATCTGAATCTAATCAAATCTATATTCAATCCAATTGACCTAAGGAAGCAGTAAAAAGAACAGAAATTGAAATTGCAGAAATTAAAATAACAAACAGGAAATAAAATTAGGATTACCGCTGAATCTAATCAGACGGTTAATCACTAATAAAAAAAGTAAATGAAATAGACAAATAGTGTTCTACCAAATCTAATTGTGTAGCCAACACTAATTGCTAAGAAAAAGTAGAAAATGCAGAAAAGAAAAAAGAAGAAGAAAACTTTATTAATTTCAGGATGATCATTTACAATGAGATTACATGGATATTTATAGGAGATAGATGGCCAATCTAAAACCCTAATCCAATATATGTATATATGGGCCTATTAATTAGCAATTATTCCTCCCATAAAAACTATTCCTCCCCTCTTAATTAGCCATTATTCCCCCTCTTAATTAACCATTATTCCTCCAATATATTCCTTGTTTGACATGTGACTAATTGAAGGAAGATAAGATTTCAGGAGATTTCTTCTATCAAAGATGGACATATCTTAACTTCAAAAGAAACACAATGCAAAGTCTTCATCTGCATATCTTCATTTGTATATACACAGCATTTTGATCTTTATTTCTGTTTTTCTAACTACTGGCATATCTGTAAAAGTGACAAAATAATACCCAAGTAATATTTATTTATATACAAAAGATAAGATATAAGAGCATAAAATAAACACATTTCTCTGTTAATCAAATACCCCCACACATATCTTTTACTCATCCTCGAGTAGAACAAAAATTAAAAACTAACTAGATAGGTCACACTTTCGTAGGAAACACGATTGCATTGAGTGTATGCAACAAGCCGTTAAACCTCTAGGTGTCCCTGGTAGGACGAGTGGTGTCTCGTGAGGGTTTTCAGCTGAAACTACCCACAAAATCCAAATGCAGTATGCTATGACTCTAATGTAACTACATGAATGCAGAGGACTTATGCAATTGAAAACAAAAATTGAAAACACGGCTTGTTTCGGGAAAGTGGTACAACAAATTAAATTAACAATTTCTAATATGTTGATTTTATTTTGGATACCTCAACTTGTCACAAATTTTCAACATAAATCAAGTTTTCAAACGTTAAATTCCAGTTTGGCCAGTTGGTTCGGTTTATAACATAGTGCAGCCATGAAATAAATTCTTAGTTTGTTTGTCACAGTTTGTAAAGTGGTATTCTAATTTCCTTGTGTTTGGCTAGTCAAATCAATAAGGTCAAGAAATGTTTGGGCATCATCGCTTATTCTCTATCTCTATTAAAGTTAAAATTTATGATTAATTACATACACCTAACTTAAAAGACCAAGGTATACCACCCATACACCGCCTTGTGGACTGACGGAGAGTTGGGATAGAGCTTGGCGGATTGTACTGACCGACACTGACTTTGTCAACAACATGTCGGTAATCCTTAGGTGTCCAACTCATAAAATGAGACCAAGATATTCCAACGCTGACTTTGTCAACAACATGTCGGATAGAGCTTGGCGGGTTTGCACACCAATGCTAGATATACAAGCGATGTTGGATACCCTTGGATTGCTATTATTATTATTATTGAAAATATAAAAACAAGATAGAGTTACACGAATTTAGCTTAGCACACTTAGTTTTAAAGATTCGAAAAGCCAATATAAGTATTTTAAGTCCTTCACTTATTTAAACAAAAACTACAATATAAAATAGATTTCATGGCCATCACCTAAGAATCTCCCTATGTACTGGTTACACTAATATCCCTCAAAATTCAACTTTTCATCATATTTCTTATTCGATCTTAGTTAAGAGAAAAAAATACTACCAACTGACTAACAATTGTTAACTTATTTTGTTGTATCCATCTAAAATGAGTCATATTTCCCAAAAAAATGGCATGTAATTATGATCTAAAATGCATGAAAGTGAAAAGAAAAATAAAATGAAAAGAAAAATAAAAAATTAAAAGAAAAAAATGGCATGTTATTATGACCTAAAATGCGTGATGCTCCTATCTAAATGCATGAAAGTGAAAAGAAAACTAATATGAAAAGAAAATAAAAATGAATGCAATGCAGACTCCCCCCACACTAGAACTAAACAGTATCCACACTGTAACGTTTCCTAAATTTGAAAGATCGTACCCAAAGGTGAATGAGTTGCAAAATTATTTGTAAAATGAAATGAAGTTTAGCTACTATATATGAATGCCAATCATATGCAAAGTGAAATCTAGGATGACGATGAGTGCTATGTGAAAAATGCGATTTCCTTTTCCCCTTATACTTGCCTCTATCGAAAATGATGCACAATGATTTCTTATTTGATTTATGAGTTGTAACAGGCATGTGAGTGAATTTTGAAATGAAAATCTTTCCTATGAAAATTGTGTGATGCCAATTATTTATACAATTCAGATGTAGATTATCCTATAAAATTTTCAAAGGTTTTTCTTCTTGGTCCTCGGTGAGATCAAAGGCCAAGATCATGGGAAAATTTTCTGTAGAGTCCAAGTAAGCATTCTCAAGGTCTTGTGATAGGGGTTCGAGGTCTAACTTAGGAAGTTCATGTGTGTTAAAATTGGTCAACATTCCTTTGTTAGATTCAGGTGACGAGGGTTTCGAGTCAAGAAGTTCATTTAATTCAGAAATGTATTCGAGCTCATCGAAATTAGAGTTGAAATGGTTAAAACACATTTTCAAGGCTTCAGAAGTGTCAATAAAGGTTTCATTAACTGTGGTCTGAATCATGCCAATTTCATCAATCTCAAAATTCCTAGGAGAATTATGATGTCTAAAACTCTTTTCACTCATCGTTGTTGAATAAAAAAAAATTCCAAGACTTAAGATTGACACAAGTAACTGTTATTACAAAATAGATAACGTACTCAATTATATCCTATTAGTTGATAATCTCGATTTGAAGGGGGAAGAGGGTCTTATGGCCGTTCACGTATAGTACAAATACTAAGGGATACGACCAATGTTTTACGGGTAGTATGCAACCTCTTTTGCTAGAAGTTCAATAAATTGAACTAATATATATCCGCAATCAAACCGTTGAGAGAATCAATTTCATAAAATACACTCTTGTAGTCAATTATTTTGCAAATCAAATCAAGTTTTATTACGAGAGTAATGATTTTATTTATGGAAATTCATTCCTCACGAAATCTATTCAGCAATTTCAGTCAACACAACAACCAAACAATAATAATTGCAGAAAAATAAAATATTGTACATGCAAACCGCTGCCCCTGCAGATTTTTTTTTTTTTACAAGCAATTCCTATTTTTTTCTTTGCAGCAGAGCACCTGTAGAGTTAGAAAATTTTACAGTGGGTGGGGTTGTTCGTCCAACAAATTGGACTTCACTGTTTGTAATCGCTCATCTTTAGATGGGACAAACTAAATCTAAGATGAAATTAAAAAAAATAGGCTAAACAATTGACTCACACAAAATAAAATAATAAAAAGAAATTAAACTAATAAAAAGCTAAGACGGAATAAAAGGAAAAAAAGAATAACTCATGAACTCAAAAGGAAAGATCAAAGAGCTAATTTCAGAACAATTCTTTTTATTTCAAATCAAGAAACACTTGAACCAAAATGAAGAGATCAGGAAACAAATCGCATTCCTTCAGCTAAAACAAATCGTACCCCTTAGGCTAAAACAAATCACACCCCAAAAACTTGATCATCGCTTTCCTAAGAACTAGAAAAGCGCGAATTTTGAAATAAATACTGCAAGCGCACAGATCGTGTAGTATGCAGGTCGAATCACAAGGAGGTAAATTAAATTAAATTATTTATAAAATTTCTTGGGCGAGTTAGACAAATCTTCGAGGTTGGTTTTGAAAGCAAACGAAATTGAACTGCAATTAAACTATTGTTGAATTGAATCAGATCTGAATCTAATCAAATCTATATTCAATCCAATTGACCTGAGGAAGCAGGAAAAAGAACAGAAATTGAAAGTGCAGAAATTAAAATAACAAACAGGAAATAAAATTAGGATTACCGCTGAATCTAATCAGACGGTTAATCACTAATAAAAAAAAATGAAATAGACAAATAGTGTTCTACCAAATCTAATTGTGTAGCCAACACTAATTGCTAAGAAAAAGTAGAAAATGCAGAAAAGAAAAAATAAGAAGAAAACTTTATTAATTTCAGGATGATCATTTACAATGAGATTACATGGATATTTATAGGAGATAGATAGCCAATCTAAAACCCTAATCCAATATATGCATATATGGGCCAATTAATTAGCAATTATTCCTCCCATAAAAATTATTCCTCCCCTCTTAATTAGCCATTATTCCCCCCTCTTAATTAACCATTATTCCTCCAATATCTTCCTTATTTGACATGTGACTAATTGAAGGAAGATAAGATTTCGGGAGATTTCTTCTATCAAAGATGGACATATCTTAACTTCAAAAGAAAATTAATGCAAAGTCTTCATCTATAGATCTTCATTTGTATATACATAGCATTTTGATCTTTATTTTCTGTTTTTCTTACTGCATGTAGCTTAGTTGGCGTATCTGTAAAAGTGACAAAATAATACCCAAGTAATATTTATTTATATAAAAAAGATAAGATATAAGAGCATAAAATAAACACATTTCTATGTTAATCATCTTGCTTAACACCCTTCTCTGAGACGTATGAGCATAGAGGTTATATATTGGCAGAAAGCAATGGTTTTTGTTGAAATGCAGAGCCTTCTGGATGATGATCAAAGCACAGATTTAATTAGCATAGCTTTGTGTACAACGTTACTTCGCAAGCCTCACACACCGGTATGATGGTGAACGATTTGTTTGATTAGTAGGTTTGACCAATATACTTTATATATATATATATATATATATATATATATGGATTTGGTCAGCCGAGTTGCGTTGGGTGTGGTCGCTCCACACCTGGAGAATGGGATAGGTCATTTCAGTTGAATCCCATGGGGATAGAGCATATTGATGCTCATCTAAAGTACGTAGTATATGTATTACGGTGTTTTCTCTTGCTGAGACGTAAGCCGTCGAGATACATTCGCGGTAGATCTTTCGAACCAGCAGCCATCATGATGGAAACCCAATTTTCCAATACGAGCTTTACGATTTTAGTTGTATACCTATATGGTGACATAATATATTATGCCGCTTACATGATATATTATGCCACCTAGGATTGATACATTTATATTCGAAATTGATTTCTACACTGTGCACTTATAGTATAAAAGTTGAATTTCATGTATTAAGCATTTTTTTTACCATTATAAGGTAAAACTCTATCCTTCGGCTTGTGTTGCATGAGACTTGAATCTTATAATGGCTTCATTTTTTCTAAAGAGCATTGCGCTGTTTATTTTATGCACTGGTATTCTTGGAAGGAAACCCGTTTCGCATTAGCGGCGAGGTCCCTTGATTTACCTAACTTTAGAATAAAGTTAATAACTGTTTTTAGTTCTCACACCAGTCCCATGACTGACCTGGAGTTTATTGTTTTAACCTAAACTCTGGGTGCCCCTATTTTTGACAAGGGCAGCTAGTAGTTTTGGTTTTGCAGATATTATATTCATAGGATCCTGGTTCACAGCTGGAGCTATATTCGAAACGCTATGTATCCGTGTATTTCTTACTGTAATATTTATTTATACTCTGATATATTCTTGTACTATGATGTAATTGTTGTAATAAGCAATAAAATGTTCTTCCGTTTGTGTTCTGATTTGTCATGTTCTCAATTTAATTCATATTTTCCTTTACGGGGAAGTTTGGGTCATTTCAGTGTTTTACACGCCCTGACATTTTTTAACTTATGTGGATGATGGATTACGAGGCCTCGGTTATTTTGGTCGATAATGACCAATTGATAGGTTGAATAGGACCGTGAATCGTGTGTTCAAGGAAATCCACTAAAGTTATTTATGGACCGACTCTGCAGGATCCAAGGGTTGCCCGTAGGTGTGATCCTGAGACATTTGCTAGAGTGTCTCGAATCAGTAAGGAGATCGTTCCTAGCCTTGACTCATGATGGAAACCCAACTTCCAATAGGACATCATGCGGTTTTGATTGTAGAACTAGTATGGTGTAACACCCCACCTCCGCCAATGCCACTCTTGCAAGCACACTAGCTTTGGAGGGGCGTTAAACGAGGTAAACATGCATGCAGATATAACAAGGCAGAACATATAAGTAAAACAGAGTAAGTAAAGCAGCGGATAAAACTAGTATTTTAAAACCATAGTCAAGTTACATCAAAGTACTGAGTCATTATTTTCCACAAAACAAAGTCTAGAAAAACATAAACTGAAAACTGGAAATAACATAAAGTAAACTATCCCCAAAGTAGAGTAAGGCCATAGCATGCTCAAGTCCGAACCGTACATGAGCTATCCAGAAAAGCAGCTAAAGATCCAAGCTAGGTACCAGTGTTCCCACCCTGTAAACCTGAGGGGGGGGGGGAACGGAAGAAAAGAGGCAAAAGAAAACGGGTCAGTCAAAGAGACTGGTAAGTCCTATCTACTATTAGTATAAAAACTAATAAAGTTAACTGAACATGTAAAACAAAGATGAGACATAGGGTGATAACCGGCATGGTGAAAAGTTAACAAGATAGATCAAGTGTGGCATCGCATATACAAGGTTAAGTTGCACCAAGTGTGTACTAGTAATCCATGTCAAGTATAAACAAGAAATGATCCCTTGGCCCAATCTTGGCCCAATATCCCGAGATGACCTAGATCAAGGTCCAACAACACGGTCTAATCGATCGGCTCCCTAAAATCCTAACTCATCAAGTGTCGGTGTCATACGGCCCAATCACGAAGTGTAGTCAAACTATGCTGGGTCCACCCTTGGGTGTATCAAGCCCTAGGGTGCCAACCCCGGACACAAATCAAGCATGCACAACCTAAACCTACGGGTGCCCATGTCTGCTTTTTCAACTCCGGACCATGTGCACGACCATAGTCCGCCTGAACCTACACCGGCGCACCTACTCAGCCGTCGTTTTGGTCGCTTACATGTCAGCCCAGTAATCGTGCCCCACCCTAGCCTAGTCCCTAGGGTATCAAGATACAATCAAGAGGGTTACTGATGAAAAGGACCTCGTAACTAGGGTTTCCTAACGGGTTAAATGTGGTTAACCCGATCCAATCAAGCATCAAGTTGGTTAAGTGTACCCAAGGTTCATGACTTAACCCTATCAACCCATCGTGTTCATGTTGGTTAAGTGTTACGTGGTCCATGACTTAACCCTATCATGTGGCATTAATTAATTTAATGCACCTTAACCTCTCACATTAGACCTTGTTGTGGTTACTAGTTAAGCCGGGCGGGTCCGGGTAGCTTTACACCACAACCTTGTCTAACCTCGGGTTTAAGCACAACATGACCAACTACTCACATTGGGTCCTATTGTTTGTACCCACTAGTTAAGCCGGTCGGTTCCGGGTAGATTTATGCTACAAACTCAACCCAACCTTGAGTTGGCCACACTCATATTTCCTAAGTGTCATGTCCATCCTTATGTTTACAAACATGATCACAAGTCAATGTTCATGTCATATTTAAAAACCATGTTTTCATGTCATTAATATTACCCAAACCCAACGCATTCCCATCGCATGTACGTTTCGCATAACATAACATAGATCAAAAGAGGGAACTTGGCAAAAGCATGACAAAAAGGGCATAAGGTAATAAGGTTGGCCACAAGTTAGACATGGTGGCATATGAGGCATAAATATGTTCATTTAACTTGCATGTTACATCATAAGCCTCAAAACATGCATAACATTCAAACTTAGCGAATAGGTGATACATGGTCCTAGATGACATAGAATGATGACTAGAAGTGCGCATATAACATTATATGCAAGTTATCATAAAGGTTATGAGAGTTCTCATGTTACATAATGCAATGTTTCAACATAAAGCTTATAGCTTTTAACCCACAAGGTCAAGGTGATAGCTTTACAAACATGCATAGAATAAACCTATGCATAACATGATAGAATCAAAGCACATATCATACTTATGCCCAAACTCAAACTTGCAACATGTCATATTTAACTTCATATTTAGAATCTAAGAGTAGTATATGGCTTACAATGCTATGAAGACTTATAAAATATAAGTAAGATTGAGACGAAGCCACTAGCAACTCTAAAAACCCCAAATGAATACAAGCTCCAAGAAGCTCCTTTGATTATATGAAGAAAGATTCTTGTTTTAATGAAGAAAGATTGAACTTTGGCCTTGAATCAAGCTTTGGAACTCTCAAACAAGCTTAGGAACTCTCATATGAATGAAGATGGAAGCTATGACAAGAGGGTGGAGGCCATGATTAAACATTTTGGCATAGTTTAGTTGTAGGATTGATTTATGATGATTTAGGCTAGGTATTAGGGTCCTTTTATAGAAGATTAGGTTAGTTTAGACCATAGGATTAACCCTAATTCAGATCTGGGCCATCAATTCACATCACTAGCCTCCAAAACAGGTCCAAACAGCCAAAATAGGTGCACCAGGCCGACCTGGCCGACCAGGGAGGTCGACCCCCAGGTCGACTCTAGTGTCGACCTGGTTGGGGGGGGGGGAGGTCGACCCTAGTGTCGACCCCCCTCTCGACCTGTCTGGGCGGGAATTTTCCCACCCAGTCTGTTTTGGCTGAATTTGAATTCTAAATTCAAATTTGAACTGTTTTTGAACTTGAAATTTTCTGAAAACTTTGACGGGCCATAACTTGGTCATACGGACTCCGATTTTCGAAAGCTCGGACTCTATTTCGCGTATTTTTCCAAGACGAATGCAATGGCACAGCCCGTTTCCCTTAATTCAGATTTTAACATTTAATTCTGCCTTGATTTATGTTATAACATGTTATTCAAAAATACGGGTTGTTACATCCTCCCCACCTTAAAGGATTTTGTCCCCGAAATCTTCAAGTTAGGAAGAACGTATCCTACCATCCATCATCCATCTACTCAAAACATCATCCACAAGTAATCATTGTCCTTAAAATATTTCTAATGCTGTATGAGCATATGCAAAAGTGTGTGTATATGCACTTGTCTAATGCGAAAATCAGGCGGTTACTGATTCAGTAAACCTCCTTAATGCAAAATATGTTTGTGCAATGCGTCCATATGTATGCAAATTCCTAACATAACTTATAGTTTCTACATGAGTGCACATTACATCCGTCCATATGCAACATCCATGTGATAGCATACAAGTTTCATCCATGAATAAGCATAAACACTCATGCATATGCGGTATGAAAGTGTGTGAGCCGATCTTAGTGCCTAACGTGTATCATGCATCCACGAGTATCCACTTGCAAACACTTGCAACCACTGGCAAACATCAAGCATAACATGTTTCAAATACATGTTTCAACCAAGGGTTTCTACCTAAGGTTCTTATGACAAGATTTACGAAACTAGATAAACATGGATAGCAAAAGAAAGATATACCAACTAGGAAAAGAGATTGAAAATGTACCCTCAAAAAGAAATGGATAAAGCCCACGCATCTTCTCCTCGGTTTCCCAAGTTGCGTCTTCCTCTGCTTCACTCCATTGCACCTTAACAAGCTTAACTTCTTTGCTCCTTAGCTTCTTTGTCTCCGTTTCCATGATACGAATCGGAGCTCGTCTTAGGGTTGCCTCTTTCTCCACCTCCATGTCTTCAAGAATGCTAGGTTCAACCACCTCAGCGGACTCATGTAGGCACTTTCGGAGATGAGAGACATGAAAGACATTATGTACTCCGGCCAGCTTCTCGGGAAATTCCACCTTATAAGCCATCTTCCCAATTCTTTCTATGATAGGGAAGGGTCCTACGAACCTTGGTGCCAGCTTCCCCACTGCTCCAAAACGTACCACATTACGCAAAGGAGAAACCTTCACGAAAACCCTATCTCCAACATCGAATTCCAAATCTGTCCTTCGCTTGTCAGCATAGGATTTTTGTCTGTCTTGGGCCGCTTTCATCCGTCTTCTTACCAATTCAACTTTCTCCAATGTATCCCGTATCATGTCAGGCCCAAGTATAAACCTATCCGTTGTCTCCCACCAACAAGATGGTGATCTACACGGCCTCCCATACAAAGCTTCAAATGGTGCCATCCCTATGCTGGCTTGATAGCTATTATTATAGGCAAACTCTACAAGAGGGAGGTGGTCTTCCCAAGTACCACCAAAGTCAAGAACACAAAGCCTCAAGAGATCTTCTAGCACTCTATTCACCCTTTAGGTTTGGCCATCTGTCTGGGGGTGATAGGCTGTACTCAGATTCAATCGCGTACCCATTGCTTCTTGCAAACTATTCCAGAACTGGCTAGTGAAAATTGGGTCACGATCGCTAACTATACTAGAAGGAACTCCATGCAATCTCACTATCTCTCGAAGATAAACAGATGCTAGCCATGATGCGGTCCTCTTGCTCTTCACTGGAATGAAATGAGCACTCTTCGTAAGTCTATCAACTATGACCCATATGCTCGTATTCCCTTTCCTTGACCTAGGCAATCCGTCCACAAAATCCATAGAGATACTTTCCCACTTCCATTGCGGGACCTCTAATGGATGTAATAGCCCACCGGGTTTCTTCGACTCGGCTTTCACTTGTTGGCACACCATGCACCTTGAAACATACTCTGCCACATCCTTCTTCATTCCAGCCTAAAAGAAAATGCGCTTCATATCTCTATACATCTTATCTCCTCCAGGATGTATAGTCATCTTCGAGTGATGCGCTTCTTCGAGAACTTTATGCACCAAGTCTCTTACTTGTGGAACGCATAGCCTTCCATCATGCCTTAGCCAACCCTTGTCATCAATAGTATATCTAGCAAGGTGGCTAGACGTCTCACCCCGAATCAACTTGTCCATGATCTCGACTATCTGCGGATCTTTCTTCTGTGAAGCCCCAACCTGATCAAGCAGTATAGGTCTAAGCTCAAGGGATGCTAACGAACCAGTCATCGTCTCAACAGCTGGTGTGAAATCAAAGGTTGCCAAGAACTCTAGGCTCCTCATCTCAACAAACAAGGGACTCAAAGTCAACCTACTTCTGCTTAGTGCATCTGCCACAACATTACCCTTGCCAGGGTATAAGCTATCTCGAAGTCATAAGATGCCAAGAATTCCATCCATCTTTGCTGCCTTAGATTCAGATCTTTCTGCGAGAAGATGTACTTGAGCGACTTGTGATCCGTATACAACTCAAACCTTTCGCCTAGAAGATAGTGGCGCCTGGATTTGAGTGCAAAGACGATCGCCGCCAACTCCAAATCATGAGTGGGATAGTTCTTCTCATGAACTTTAAGTTGCCTACCCCCATAACATATCACTCTTCCTTCCTGCATCAGAACATCACCTAACCCCGTGCCACATGCATCGGTGTACACGGTAAACATCTTACCGCCATCAGGTAAGGCTAAAATTGGAGCTGTAGTAAGGGCCCTCTTGAGCCTTTGAAAAGCAAGCTCACATTCTAAGTCCCATGCAAAGACTAAGTTCTTCTTCGTCAACCTAGTAATAGGGGCTGAAATCTTAGCGAAGTCCCTGATGAACTTCCTATAGTAGCCCGCCAGACCGAGGAAGCTTCTTACTTCAGTTTCATTCCTAGGAGTCTTCCAGTCTTGAACCGCAACCACTTTCGCGGGATCCACAGCGATGCCTTGCTTAGAAACTATATGTCCAAGAAATTGAACTTCCCTTCTCCAAAAATGGCATTTGGAGAACTTGGCTTTCAACTGATGAGCTCTAAGCGTATCCATCGCTTCCTTGAGATGTCTAGCATGTTCTTCCTCATCCTTTGAGAAAATCAGAATATCATCCACGAAGACAACTACAAACTTGTTAAGGAACTCCCTGAACACCCTACTCATCAAATCTACGAAGTAGGCGGGTGCATTAGTCAAACCGAATGGCATGACAAGGCATTCAAAGAATCCATCTGGAGTCCTAAACGCAGTCTTATCAATACTATCCTCAGCCACTCTAAGCTGATGGAATCCGGTGGCTAGATCGAGTTGAGAGAAAACAGAAGCACCAACAAGCTGGTCAAAGAGGTCGTCTATCCTTGGTAACGGGTGCCTATTCTTCTTTGTCAGCTTGTTCAACTCTCGATAATCAACACATAGACGAAGCGAACCATCCGCCTTAGTAGCGAATACCACAGGAGCACCCCATTCAAAAATGCTTCGCCTAATAAAATTCTTCTCAAGCAACTCCTTGATTTGCTTACTGAGCTCCCTTCTTTTACGTGGGGCCATGTGCCTAACGGGCAATGATACTGGCTTGGCATTATCGACTAGATAAATGCAGAAATCTATCTCTCGTTTAGGGGGTAACCCCATAACTTCTTCAAAGACATCAGGATAGTCTCGGACCACCATTACAGATTGCAGATCGTTTATGGACGAGTCAAGAGATTCAAGATAACATAACATGACAGGACCTCTAGGGTTACAAGAAATTTCTAGGGTATTACCGAGGCGAGTCATGAGCCTCACCGCCCTATGCTCACAATCGAGGATGGCTCCATAACTGGACAACCAATCCATGCCCAAAATCAACCCGTATCCCGTGAACCCAAGAACGTAAGCATTACACGTGAATTCTACGGTCAAGATAGAAATCTTCAAATCCACACAAATCATAGATAGATGGGCGGAACCCCCAATTGGATTTGAAACACTAACGGGATCCTCAACTAGACTAGTACTGAGGTGCAAACTTTCAACAAGATCAGAAGAAATAAAACCATGCGATGCGCCAGAATCAAATAAGGTGCGAACAGGATAATCAGAAATATAAACAAGGCTTTCTACAGAAATACTACCTCGGTCCTGAACTGGAGTAGTGTTGAGGGCATGCACTTGCCCTCCAGAAGGTCCTGCACGCTGAGTCTGTCCTTGCCCTTGTCCTTGCTTCTTGGGGCAATCCTTGCTAAGGTGTCCAGGCTCTCCACAGTGAAAGCATTCACCCAACTTCCTCTTCTACTTTCTGCAATCTTTGGCTATGTGCCCAACAATCCCACAGAAGTTGCATTTTCTTGGGTCCTTTGCCTTGCTGTTGTTGGCCTTATTGCCCTTGTTGTTCTTGTTGTTCTTGTTGTTCTGATTGCTCTGATTTCCTCCCCACTTGGAGCGTCTTCTTGGTTTGAGTCTCATTAGTCTTGACTTCTTTCTTGCCATTCTTATCGTCTCCTTGAAGCAATGCCATGTCCACTAGGCCTTCAAAAGTGGCCCCCATGGGTATATGAGACAGGGCTAGACCTTGTAATGGCTCATTCAACCCTCGTGCAAAGCGTAAAGCCTTCTTCTGGGGAGTATTAACCATGTCCAAACCGAATCGAGCAAGCTGGTTAAACTTATTCACATACTCCCTCACTGTCATGTCCCCTTGCTTCAAAGATATAAACTTCTCTAATTGCAGATTCGCCTCAGCAGATGATAGAAACTTAAGCCCAAACCTCGTCCTAAAGTTGGCCCAAGTCTCTATAGGCCTAGTAGCATTGGTGACCTCCCACCAATAAGCAGCTTCTTCATTCAATAGCCACGCTGCCAACAGAACTTTTCTATGGTCTTCCACATCAAAGATGGCGAAGAGATCTTTAGTTTCTTTCAACCAATTCCTTGCCTCCACGAAAGTCCCCGTCCCAATAAAATTCTTGCCACCCATTGCCTTAAAGTCTTTGCAAACCTTAGCGAAATCTGCTTGTGGATTCTGAGGAGGAGGAGGATGAGGAACCTCAGTTATGGTGGGGGTGTTTGCTGGGCCCACATCGTTGGCCCTAGCTTCCAAGTACCTCCGGAACCATCCGGGAATGGTTACTCCCTCGGGAAGGTTAAGATCGGTCATACTGAAAAAGAAAAAGATAGATTCAGAACGAGGAAACGAAGGATAGTGCTAATGGCTTTTGGGGAATAGCCATTTAAAATAACTAGACTTTCCTTGGAAAATACTTAATTGGTTTTGAAAACAGTTTTTCAAAAGGTAAGTTTTAAAAATCTTTTGCTCAAATCTTGTAAACCTTATGCTCTGATACCAAATGTAACACCCCACCTCCGCCAATGCCACTCTTGCAAGCACACTAGCTTTGGAGGGGCGTTAAACGAGGTAAACATGCATGCAGATATCACAAGGCAGAACATATAAGTAAAACAAAGTAAGTAAAGCAGCGGATAAAACTAATATTTCAAAACCATAGTCAAGTTACATCAAAGTACTGAGTCATTATTTTCCACAAAACAAAGTCTAGAAAAACATAAACTGAAAACTGGAAATAACATAAAGTAAACTATCCCCAAAGTAGAATAAGGCCATAACATGCTCAAGTCCGAACCGTACATGAGCTATCCAGAAAAGCAGCTAAAGATCCAAGCTAGGTACTAGTGTTCCCACCCTGTAAACTTGAGGGGGGGGGGAAACGGAAGAAAAGAGGCGAAAGAAAATGGGTCAGTCAAAGAGACTGGTAAGTCCTATCTATTATTAGTATAAAAACTAATAAAGTTAACTGAACATGTAAAACAGAGATGAGACACAGGGTGATAACCGGCATGGTGAAAAGTTAACAAGATAGATCAAGTGTGGCATCGCATATACAAGGTTAAGTTGCACCAAGTATGTACTAGTAATCCATGTCAAGTATAAACAAGAAATGATCCCTTGGCCCAATCTTGGCCCAATATCCCGAGATGACCTAGATCAAGGTCCAACAACACGGTCCAATCGATCAGCTCCCTAAAAGCCTAACTCGTCAAGTGTCGGTGTCATACGGCCCAATCACGAAGTGTAGTCAAACTGTGCTGGGTCCACCCTAGGGTGTATCAAGCCATAGGGTGCCAACCCCGGACACAAATCAAGCATGCACAGCCTAAACCTATGGGTGCCCCTGTCTGCTTTTTCAACTCCGGACCATGTGCACGACCATAGTCCGCCTGAACCTACACCGGCGCACCTACTCAGCCGTTGTTTTGCTCGCTTACATGTCAGCCCAGTAATCGTGCCCCACCCTAGCCTAGTCCCTAGGGTATCAAGATACAATCAAGAGGGTTACTGGTGAAAAGGACCTCGTAACTAGGGTTTCCTAACGGGTTAAATGTAGTTAACCCGATCCAATCAAGCATCAAGTTGGTTAAGTGTACCCAAGGTTCATGACTTAACCCTATCAACCCATCGTGTTCATGTTGGTTAAGTGTTACGTGGTCCATGACTTAACCCTATCATGTGGCATTAATTAATTTAATGCACCTTAACCTCTCATATTAGACCTTGTTGTGGTTACTAGTTAAGCCGGGCGGGTCCGGGTAGCTTTACACCACAACCTAGTCTAACCTCGGGTTTAAGCACAACATGACCAACCACTCACATTGGGTCCTATTGTTTGTAGCCACTAGTTAAGCCGGTCGGTTCCGGGTACATTTATGCTACAAACTCAACCCCACCTCGAGTTGGCCACACTCATATTTCCTAAGTGTCATGTCCATCCTTATGTTTACAAACATAATCACAAGTCAATGTTCATGTCATATTTAAAAACCATGTTTTCATGTCATTAATATTACCCAAACCCAACGCATTCCCATCGCATGTACGTTTCGCATAACATAACATAGATCAAAAGAGGGAACTTGGCAAAAGCATGACAAAAAGGGCATAAGGTAATAAGGTTGGCCACAAGTTAGACATGGTGGCATATGAGGCATAAATATGTTCATTTAACTTGCATGTTACATCATAAGCCTCAAAACATGCATAACATTCGAACTTAGCGAATAGGTGATACATGGTCCTAGATGACATAGAATGATGACTAGAAGTTCGCATATAACATTATATGCAAGTTATCATAAAGGTTATGAGAGTTCTCATGTTGCATAATGCAACGTTTCAACATAAAGCTTATAGCTTTTAACCCACAAGGTCAAGGTGATAGCTTTACAAACATGCATAGAATAAACCTATGCATAACATGATAGAATCAAAGCACATATCATACTTATGCCCGAACTCAAACTTGCAACATGTCATATTTAACTTCATAGTTAGAATCTAAGAGTAGTATAGGGCTTACAATGCTATGAAGACTTATAAAATATAAATAAGATTGAGACGAAGCCACTAGCAACTCTAAAAACCCCAAATGAATACAAGCTCCAAGAAGCTCCTTTGATTATATGAAGAAAGATCCTTGTTTTAATGAAGAAAGATTGAACTTTGGCCTTGAATCAAGCTTTGGAACTTTCAAACAAGCTTAGGAACTCTCATATGAATTAAGATGGAAGCTATGACAAGAGGGTGGAGGCCATGATTAAACATTTTGGCATAGTTTAGTTGTAGGATTGATTTATGATGATTTAGGCTAGGTATTAGGGTCCTTTTATAGAAGATTAGGTTAGTTTAGACCATAGGATTAACCCTAATTCAGATATGGGCCATCAATTCATGTCACTAGCCTCCAAAACAGGTCCAAACAGCCAAAATAGGTGCACCAGGCCGACCTGGCCGACCAGGGAGGTCGACCCCCAGGTCGACTCTAGTGTCGACCTGGTTGGGAGGGGGAGGTCGACCCTAGTGTCGACCCCCCTGTCGACCTGTTTGGGCGGGAATTTTCCCGCCCAGTCTGTTTTGGCTGAATTTGAATTCTAAATTCAAATTTGAACTGTTTTTGAACTTGAAATTTTCTGAAAACTTTGACGGGCCATAACTTGGTCATACGGACTCCGATTTTCGAAAACTCGGACTCTATTTCGCGTATTTTTCCGAGTCGAACGCAATGGCATAGCCCGTTTCCCTTGATTCAGATTTTAACATTTAATTTTGCCTTGATTTATGTTATAACATGTTATTCAAAAATACGGGTTGTTACATATGGCGACATAGTAGGATGGGGCACTATGCCGTCTATGGTTGATACATTATGATTGAAATTGTTTTTTTTTTGAAACATATATACACTAATAATAATATCAAATCCGTTTTATCGTATCAAGCATTTTTGACCATTATAAGGTAAAACTCTATCCTCCGGTTTGTGTTGCATTGTGTGATGGGACTTGAGTCTTATAATGGTTTCATTTTTCTAAAAAACATTGCATAGTTTAATGATTTACTTTATTTCATGCACTGGCAATCCAATGGAGTAAACCCGTTCCGCGTTAGCGACGTGGTCCTGTGATTAGCCTTATTATTAGATAAGTTAAGTAAGGTTTTCATACCAGTCGCATGACTGACCGTAGTTTGTTTTACTTTGCAAACTCGGGTGCCCTCTTTTCCACACGGGCAGTCGAGTAGCTTATTTTGCAGATATATTGAGCAGGATTCTGGATCGAAGCTTAAAGCTGTGTCCAGAGCATTGATAGTCTTCCGCTGTGATTAGTTTATTTGTTCCGCTGCATTGTGTTAAATTTGTTTTAATTTAATCTTACGCTGGAATATAATTCGATGTAGTCTGATATATTATGTACTCTGATGTTACATTGTTATGATGTCTTAAAAGTCTTCTATTAAAAGTCTTCTGTTATTTGTTCTGATGTGTTGTATTCCCAGAGTTAGCGTATTCGGATTTTTGAATGGTCTTGGTCGATTTTGCGATCGATTAGGTCCGGGAGAAATTCGAATCGTTACAGTAGTCCTTGATTGAATCTGTCCTCTCAAAAAACACCAATTTCCCTATTAATCAAATTCTATTGACCTCTTATACCGCTGTGACACCTTAATGTTCCCAGTCTTTTTGAGACCATCAATTCATGTCTAATAGGTAAGGTGGTCGGACGGGTCCTAACAAACAATGGCTTTGTGCCCAACCCAATCTTATTCTTTTGACCTCTTATTTTCCTTGATTCCATATAAGTGTATTACGTCTTCTTGGGACCATCAGGTCATGTCTAAAATGGGATGCGGCTGGTATGAGTCCTAACTAATAATCTGTGATTTCTTTTATTCTTAGCCCAATTCTAGATCTAAGCCCAACCTATTGACCCAGTTCCTGACTAAGTATTGATGTTACTATAATATGTTTTATTATTCTTTTTGTTATTGTTGTCTTTCTAATCTTTATTATTGTAATAATCTGCTATTTTCTATTTCTTAAGAATTACAATACCGGTCATAACTCATTGAAAATCTATGTAAATCTTTTTAATTTAAACTAATTCCTTTTTATTATAAATCTTTAATCTCTATATGTATTTACTATAAACTTAGTTCCTACAAATCCATATTTGCGAAGTTTTATGTCAGTTTTCTATTTTACATGCAAAATGTAACGACCCCGAAAATCCAATGCTCGAATTTTCAATAATAATACATAATTTTGTATTACTTGCCAAAAAGCCAAGTATCAAAAACCCAGATTGTTAATAGAAAGAAATTAGTGGGTGAGAAAAAAAGGAAAGAAATATTAGAATAGAAGAATAAGAAGATCAGAGTCTCACAGCGGAACGAATAAAGTATAATATATCAAAACTCTTTACACAAAAGAACTATATATATGATTTACAACATCAGAGTACATACGAGATCAATACAACTCACACAGCGGAATACAATCTATTACCAGAAAATACGGATATACTTCTTGATTCCAGTTTCCCTTCTGAAGCTCCAAGTGGAATCTAATCTTATAATATACTCGGTCTGACCTGAGCACATTTGAAGCAAAGAAAAATCCACCCGGATCAGTCTGGAATACTTTCAGTGAAAAATTCATAACATAATCATCTTGCTTAACTTTAGAAAAATTCTTTTGAAAGATATGGATAATTGTAAGACCAGTCCACACATAAATACGGACGGTTTTTACCTTACGACAACCCAAAACGATTTCTATATCAAAATCTGGTGATATTATAGTAATGTCTATCAAACCACAAAATAATAACCATCTAGCAAAATGCTTGCATCTCACGCTCTACATACATAATATATAAACAAAATCAGTGTGGCGCTTATTGGAGATTAGATTTCCAACATTGCAAGGTATGGGACCACCTTCTGAAAGTGTACCTATAGAAGGCAATACACTAGGGTTCAACAAGAACATCTTGTAACCCAACCACACATGTGCGACCACTCATTTAGCCTGAGTGTATCGAATATAATATCACCATGGTTGGGAGCGACCCAAACGTATTCCCGCGAGATACAGAAGAAGAAAAAAATGAAATTTCTCTCGATGGTGAAAATACATCCTAATGGGTATGACCCACATAGCCATGCTGCATGCCCAGGTTCTATCATTTCTTGGTTGATGAGGCTTGACGTTACGATTACCTTTTTGACAAAATCTCATTATCTTTGAATGACACATCGTCAAATCCATTAAATCACTAATTGATGCCCATAAATATACTCTAGTTGTTAAGCTAAGAGAAGTGTCTTCTCCGCCACCAAACTTGGCATATTTGTCAAAATCAATCATATGTGATACTCAAGAAATACTCTGTCAGACATTCGTCTATACAAGTCATCCACGAAAAGAATGAACCGAAAGCACCCTCCTACCACATCCTATATGGGAATCACCCCAAGGAACAGTAGTGAAAAGTCCTTGCAAATTCGAAGATTTCAATCACGACAGAATCACAAGTCATAATAACTCTGCTAGCTAGCCAGAGAAATTTAACGAGTAGTTCTTCTGCTCATGAAGATCCATGGTGTTCATTGCTCCATCTTTATAACATCTCTGCAAGTTAGATTCAAAAGCATCGTTGGTTCAAAGTGGTTTTGTGTCTTGTTCCAATCCCGGTATCTTCGAACTAACTCATCAAAAGTCAAACAATATTCATTGATAGTCGAGGTTTTACCTATCAACCCAAACAATATAGATCAGTACTTTGGCAGCTCAGGTCACTTTCATTTCAAATCATTCATTTAAAATTATGTTATTGATTACTTCGAATCGATTCAATTTTTTTTCTTAACACATATATCCTGCTTGTGTTATTTTGAAAACAACAATCAATACTTATATTTTAAAATAACTGTATTACCAAACTCCTTACTTTATTTCAAATTTCACAATAATTCACGAAAACTCTTTTATTTCCTTTTTTGGAAATATCACTACATTTACTTTTAACCAATCAATATGGTTTAATTGCTGGACTTATCTGAGTCAGAAACAACGTCAAACGATGTATTCTTACAATATAACAATAACAGTTTCAATTACTTTTACAGTCTTACTTACGGAAATTATAATTATTTCCAAAGCCCAGTTTCATTCCAAAAACAATATAATCGTTTATTCTCGTTTTCTCAAAACCTAACCATTTCGTATCCAAATCCTCTTCTATATTTCTTTATTATCACAAAATATCGTTTTATATTCTCAAACCTCTTCGTATTTCCTTTACTTTGGGAATATTTAAATATATTCACAAAATCTCCTTTATATGTCATTTACCATTACAAACCAGTACCATCTCTCAATAGTAGTGAAGTCGTTCAAGTTGGGGTATTCTATTTACCTCTCAGACCTTAATCGACGACATTTTTATCTAAAGATAACTACAAGTTCATAACTCAAAACAAATCCTATAAATTCCATTAACCATTCCATTTATTTAGCATGGCTTTATAAACCATCATTCACATTTGAAATTCTCTTTCGATGATAAATGGTTACATTCTTCTTATAAAACACTTATTTGAAAACCATTGTCTTAGTTTAACTTCCTTTATAATATCGTGTTAAATCCTTTTACCCAATCCATTAGTGCCTTCCCTTTTTATTTCCCAAAATCTTCCTTCGTTTGAAATCAATTTTGCTTAATCCGATTATTATGTAAAAACTCATTTAAAATCATCGCCTTAGCTTCCGATCTCTTTTTATAAATCCGTTTATAAACTTAGATGTATTAAGAATCCCTATATTTTTCAGTTAAAATTTCATTTTGAGTTTAGTTACATCTTAAATAAAGTTCATATAGAAAGATAATCATTTAAAAAATAATTATTAACTTAATTGTTAATTTAGAATAGTTAACTTGATATTAAGACAAAATAGAACAAATAATTTCTTCTAAAGGTCATTAAATAACAATTTCTTTCATTAATAATCAACTTTAATTAAAACAGTTGACTCGCTCAACTAATATCAGATAACTTATTAACTGATTACATTAACATCTTTTATAAATAACTCAATTATTTTATTACTCGATTGTTTTTCTCGAAACAATTGTTTTTCGAAACGTTAATCCATTGGTAAGTTTTTTTCTTATAAACTTATTGAAATGTCAAAAAAATCATTTACAACAATAAAATATAAATTTATGAATAAAACTTCTATTTTTAAATAAAACATAATTTAAAACCTTTACTTTAATTACAAATATAAATTTGATAACTTCGATTCCGTCAATTTGCCTAACAACAAACTACATCTAAAAAATAACGTATTTTTGGTCATTCGCTACCAACCACTTAATTTATATCATCTTTTGATTAAAATACAACAATCGTTGACTTTCAATTCAATGATCAATATCAAATCGTCAATCAACATCCAAACAGGATATAATGTCACTTGGGTAAACTATTTGTGTGACGATAAAGAATTTCGCTCGATCTGAATCAGTCGCTAAACCAATCAAGAACGTATGATACCCCTGATCGCTTTGAGAACACGACAAATTAGAACGCAGACGGAAGAACATTTCATTGTATATAACAACAATTCCATCAGATTACAAGAATATACAGAGTATGAACAAATATTACACATTAAAAAATATCAGAGATTACAATACATTACATAGCAGGGGAAAATAATACAATACACAACTAAAAGTAATACGTGGATACAAAGCTTTCCGAGTATTGTTCCAGCCGTAAATCAGGATCCTGTGAATATAAATCTGCAAAAACAAAACTAATAGCTGCCCGTGTCAAAATAAGTGCACCCAGAGTTTAGGTTAAAACAAGATACTCCAGGTAAGTCATAGGACTGGTGTGAGAACTAAAACATTTATTAATCTTTATTTAAAGTTAGGTAAATCAAGGGACCACGCCGTATAACACGGAACGGGTTTCCTCCTAAGAATACCAATGCATCTAACAAAACAGCGCAATGCTTTTTGGAAAAATGGAGCTATTATAAGACCCAGGTCCTATCACATAATGCAACGCAAGCCGGGGGATAGGGTTTTGCCTTATAATAGCCAAACATGCTTAGTACGTTTAAAACAAATCATTTGATACTATAATAAGTGTATAGTGTATAAAATAACTTCAAATCATAAGTATCAATCATAGACGGCATAGCATCCCATGCTACTGTGTCGCCATACTAGGCTCTACAAATAAAACCGCAAAGTCACGTATTGGAAGTTGGATTTCCTTCTGCGAACCGAGGCAAAAGATAGTCCTCAACCGAATTCGAGACGCTCTAGCCCGCCCCTCAGGCAAGTACTCAGTCAAGCCTTTAGATCGTCAGGGTCGGTCCACCGATGTGGATTAAAATTCCTGGACACTGCATTTCCCCACCCTATGGAGCGTGAGTAAGCCAACGAATGACTACTCCATCGGTCCGGGATCGACCGATATATCCGAGGCGCCTCCAATTCCAACAACCACATGAGTCAAACTCGTTAGCCAGTTTAAGCACTGACGCCACTCCTAGCTAGAAGAAAACGCATGTCCTCCCTGAGGTCCGTCTCCCATTTTTGGTTCACACCGGGGTGTGAGGCTCGCGAATCAACGCTACACAAAGCTATGCCACACAGGACATGCTTTGATCATCACCACAAGACTTTGCTTTTCAACAGAAGCCTTGATCATTTGTATCTTAGCATGCCACACAGGCAATTCACTCCATGCGTTTGATATCCATCAATATATAACCCCTGAGCTCGTACGTCTCAGAGAAGGGCGTTAAGCAAGAGAATAAATTCTCCGCCCCAAACAGATATATATTTAATAGAAATCAATCACAAAGAATAAAATCCAATGTCAGACACACAGTCAATTTACAAGTTCGTTCTGGGTCTGAACGAAACCGGAGGCACCTAGTACCCCGCATATCCATCGATCTCCAAGTACGTCTGGACGATCACCAACTGATTCCCTCCTCTTGGGTGTACGGCCCAATCAAGATCATCAGCAATCAACCAAACGACGTGAAGACCTCCGGTCTTCAACCACCGTCTTCATCTTCGACACCACGTCGAATCAGTTATTGAGAATGGGATAAACCCGGTCTTTCTGAATAACTCGCGTATACAATAAACAAGTGTTACACAAACACAACATACGCTTCATTCCAATTCAGAATATTCGTTTACTCAAATATTCTTCTACTTTGGGAAATGTTCCCATTAATTTTATCAAAGATAAATTCTTTAAATTTATTCTTTTTAATCTTCTTTGAATATCAATTCAAACTAGTCGGGATTAGCGAATCACACAGGAGTAATCATTTACTTTATTTCCCAATCCCCACCTATTCATCTCGTGAAGTAAAACTGGTAATATTTCATCTCTAACACCACGGTGTTATTGGTAAATTCAATTACCATTTCACGTTCAAATCTAATTAAAGATTTAACTATCGCCTGGAGTAAAACTGGTTATACTCCATTCTCGATCTTTTCAATCTATTTAAAGATTCATTAAAACTCCACTTAGTTTTAATCTTTAACTGCGTTAAAGAATCAGTGTCATTTAAAACACAGTTCACGATAAACCCAAAATCACCTTCCATTAATTATCGGGTTAAAGAACAAGTGTTATTTAAAGCACTGTTCACGATAAACCCAAAAATCAACCCCAATTCGATTCCAATTAAATATTATTTAATTGGTACACTTCATTAAATCTAAATAAAAAGATTTAATCATTTTCTCAACTGGGCTTAAGAACAACGTTAATGAAGACACCATTCACAACAAACCCAAATCACATTTGATAATAAATACAAGACTCTGAATAGAAAATATATCGGCTTATATTCAATATCAAATTCTACAACCAAAAAATATCGTATTGGAAATAACGATATATATATATACATATCTTTCAAATTTCCATAACAATATCTGTATAATCACGAAATCCCACATCGAAACATTCCGAAGACAATTTCGATTCAAATCCATTCCAATGCAATTATTGGAAATTCTGGTAATTTTCAAAACCATTTCTAATCCAATTTATTTATTTTAAAAATAAATAAATTATTATTCTAGTTCAAAACTAGTTCATTTCGATAAAAATCTATTTTTATCTTTTCAAATATGGAGTTTTTCATTCCAATTCTTCACAAATCATTTCTTATGATTTTACAAAAAATATTGATATTTTTAATAACTTTATCAAGGCCCGTACAGTCGATTTCCATCAACGGCCATCGAACTACACTTACAGCGACCTTTTTCAAATTTGATTTGAACATAATTCCAAATCCAACCGTTAGATTTCAAATTTCTAATATTCGTTAGAAAGATCTTTTCGATACGAACTCAATGGTTCTGGTTTTAGGAGAATCCGACGGTCGGATCTCCCGCAATATCCATTCGAAGTCAATGGTCGAAATTCACGAACTGCCGCGGCGCGGCGCGTTCTATTCAGGCCATTATATTATATATATAATATATATATAATATATACATCGTCGATTTCAATTCAAAACGTGCTTTATAAATCGTTTTAAAATTCATTTCAAATCGATTTCAATTCAATTTAATTCGAATTTCAATTCATTTCAATTTAATTCGAATTTCAATTCTACTCAATTTAATTCGTATTTCAATTTAATTCGAATTCAATTCTATTCAATTTCAATTTGAATTCAATTTCAATTTGAATTCAATTCTTTTCAATTTCAATTTGAATTCAACTCTTTTCAATTTCAATTTGAATTCAATTATATTCAATTCCAATTTGAATTCAATTTCAATTTAATTCGAATTTCAATTCATTTCAATTTAATTCGAATTTCAATTCTACTCAATTTAATTCGAATTTCAATTTAATTCGAATTCAATTCTATTCAATTTCAATTTGAATTCAATTTGAATTTGAATTCAATTTGAATTTGAATTCAATTCTTTTCAATTTCAATTTGAATTCAACTTTTTTCAATTTCAATTTGAATTCAATTCTCTTCAATTCCAATTTGAATTCAATTTCAATTTGAATTCAATTCTTTTCAATTTCAATTTAAATTCAATTCTTTTCAATTTCAATTTGAATTCGATTCTTTTCAATTTGAATTCAATTCTATTCAATTTAATTCAAATTTCGATTATTTTCAATATAATTCAAATTTCGAAATCACTTTCAATATACATTGACAATTGAATAAAATCGATATAAATATCGTTCACGTCAATATGGCGTCAATCTAATCAACACGGCTTCATATATTTCTATTTCCAAATATTCTATTTCAAATATTTCTTTTTCAAATAATTCTATTTCAAAACTGGAATGAGGCCCAATCAATTACCATATAATGTTAATTATATGGATTTTCTACAACACATGTACAAAATAACAATGACAAATAATCAACCAACATCCAGAGTGCGTTCTACACTGTATAAGCATCAAATATAAATATTTAATGCTTATAACAGCCTGTCAATCAATCGATCGACATACAACTAATTATTGGGATTAGTGTATGTCATCTATCATCCCAATACCCATGTGGGGTTTCAAACAATCAAACACAGATTTTATTTGTGCAGTTGGGCGATGTGTAAAATTTATCGTCCTCGTCCGTATTAATCGAATCAGTGTATATAAAAACAAATCTCCAATTTGTTTATAAATATTTATTTTAAATACACGTTAAAAATTCTATTTTTAACTATAAAATATTTTCCACTATAAAATATTTTATTTCATTTCACATCACATCACACAGTCAACTACACATCAAAATCAAACAAACAAGCATACAAGTCGTCCCAGTATATATTTTAACTAGAAAAATTAAATTAAAGGTGAGGAGTTCTCACCCACTAGCTAATCCAACACCACGACTCTTCATTTGTAGAAATCTTCGTCGTTCTCGCCCTTTTGTCACTTTCGTTGCCTGCTTTCACTACATATACAAAAATCAAAATTTTACTTCGCTATTCAATATATAAAAATCGAATTTTTACTTCGCTATTAAATATATAAAATCGACTTTTTACTTCGCTATTCAATATATAAAAATCGAATTTTTACTCGCTATTCAATATATAAAAATCGAATTTTTATTTCGCTATTCAATATATAAAAATCGAATTTTTACTTCGCAATTCAATATATAAAAATCATATTTTTACTTCGCTATTCAATATATAAAAATCATATTTTGAACAATAAAGATCCCATCTTTCTATTCTATGTATTACATAAAAATCTCGCCTTTCCCCATTTAAAAATCTAAACTTTTCGATCCTAGAAATAGTATATTTCTTATCACAAATATCCTATCTTCCTTACATAAAAATCACTATCTTTCACAATGCTTTTAATATATAAATTACTTAAAGTTTTTAGCGAATGGGGCAGGGAACTTTCTGCGCATTGCCAGAGGCGGAGGGGCTGCGTCGGCTTGAAGGAAGGGACAGGGTTCGGGTTTGGTGGCCGCGGGTGGTGGCACAGGGTTCGAGTGCGGCTCAGGAGGTGTCGGGCTTCGATTTGGGGCTGAGGGCTTAAAGGGGTTCGCGGCGGCTTCGAGAGGAGGGGAAGAGAGAAGCACGGAGGTGCGATGGGGGCTGTGCAGTGCGGTGGTCGGCGCCGCCACCTGGGGGACCGCGATGGGGTGGCAACGGCGATTCCCCCCCTCCGTCGCGCCTTTCTCCCTTTTTTTATTTTTTTCTTTCTCGATTTCAATACTGAAGAGAGGGGGGCTAGGGTTTATATATATATATATATTTATTTATTTATTTAATTTCAAAAAGCAACTTTTTATTTCGACTTCGAAATCGAACCCACCGCCTGTCGTCCATAGCTAATTACCCCCATTCCGAACACAATAGGATATGTATCGCAGGCTAATTCGACCGTTTCGATCAGTTTTCGTCAAAATCAACATATAACTCTATATATTGAATTTGAATGCGCATTTCAATTTACTGGGGTCACGTTCTAACTCGAAAAATTCCAGAAAAATATTTTCTAGCTTCGTATTGACGATACGGTCCTAACAAAACTAGTTTCATTGAATTCTGAGACCGTTTGAAAAATGGTCATTTTCCAGTCGATTAAAATCAACTGAAACTGGTCAAACGCGTTTTCCTTTGCCACACTCACATATTGATTCAAAAAATTATGAATTTTGAAAACTAGCAATAACTTGACATCACGGATCCAACAAAAGTGGTTTCATCGAAATCCGAGGTCGTTTGCAAAATTTCCATTTTTAAGGGACGAAATTCCATAGCGACTATTCTGAAATTTCAACTGGACATAACTTTTTATCCCTGCTATGAAATTTCAATTTTTCTGATTCGTTGGAAAGATATTCTCAATTAGATTCCATTATTTTTGGTTTCACTAAAATCCGGTTTATTTTGCACCCGGTACATTCATTTGAAGTTTGAAATCGAATTATCGAACTACCGCACCATTTTCAATTCCTTTTATAATTAAAATAAATATTTATATTCTAAGGGTGACATGTGTATATATATATA
Source organism: Allium sativum (assembly GCA_030737875.1). Lineage (NCBI taxonomy): Eukaryota > Viridiplantae > Streptophyta > Magnoliopsida > Asparagales > Amaryllidaceae > Allium > Allium sativum. The sequence goes on from CM060912.1 coordinate 172,309,399, forward strand.
TACGTTCTAATTCCATTCAAACTAAATTTTTCGTCGTTATTATTTAAAATAATCTATTTTAAATAATCAAAATTCGCTAAAATTGCCAAAATAAAATTTTTAAATTGGCCCAGATTTCCGGCTTATTACAATCTCCCCCACTTAAAACTTTTCGTCCCCAAAAAGGAACGAAGCCGAAAGTTGCTTAATAAATCAACTCAACTTTCACTATTTTCCCTACGGCTTAAGTTCTTCAACTTTTCAGTTTCTAAGAACTTTTCAAACTTTTCAAAAATTTGGCTAACACCCTAAATTTTTGAAAAATTTCGCCCTAACCTCCCCTGCACCGGGGACTTCGGGATATTTCATACAGCCTCCCATGGCCTTCTTCAATCCAAAAGAAAAAGAAAAAGCCAAGCGACTAGCCAATCGGATCATAAAATCATGATCACCCAAACAAAACAGTAAATTATGGTAAACATGTACCTATTTGTCGGGCAAACAATTTTATTCCTCTTCTCTAGCCTCCTTGCTATGACCTGCTCAAAGTAAGTACATGTATATGCAAGCCAATGCGACTAATTTTCTATGCAATTCACTATTTGATTCAAATTGGGTATATGGTTCAAATTTTAATTATTTCAAACAATAATCAAACAACACAACGAGCAATCAATTAGTTGATTAGCTTTTCAAATTCATAACTTTGATACATAGTCAAAAATCACATTTTTGATGCCAAATCACAACAATAAGCCCTATCTAATTTTGGTTCTCACACCAGTTAATAGGAAATATATAGAAATCACACTTTCGAAACTCGAATATAAATTCTGATGATGAAGCTTCAATCATCAGAACCATCTCCGGGCGACTAGAGGGTGATTCTATATCCACCCTATATATTAAAACTTTGAATACACGCGGATCAGACGTATACGCAAAATCTTTATATATTGGATTGTCAAAATTCAATATAAATAAATAATCAAATACGAATAATTTATTTAAATTTTCAAAACAAAAATAGTTTTCACTTTTAAAAATATACTCTTCACACTCGTTCTAGGATACTACTGATCCCATCTCTAACGAGTCATTCTCATTGGATATTACTAATCCAATTTCTGATGAATTCTTTCGTTTGGTTCTAATGTGTCTTGTTCTCTGATCTTTGTAAACCAAAGCTCTGATACCAAAATGTGACGACAATGAATTTCGCTCGATCCGAATCAGTCGCTAAACCGATCAAGAACGTACGATACCCCTGATCACTTTGAGAACACGACAAATTAGAACGCAGAAGGAAGAACATTTCATTGTATATTACAACAATTCCATCAGATTACAAGAATATACAGAGTATGAACAAATATTACACATTAAAAAATATCAGAGATTACAATACATTACATAGCAGTGGAAAATAATACAATACACAACTAGAAGTAATACGCGGATACAAAGCTTTCCGAGTATCGTTCCAGCCGTAAATCAGGATCCTGTGAATATAAATCTACAAAACAAAAACTACTAGCTGCCCATGTCAAAATAAGGGCACCCAGAGTTTAGGTTAAAACAATAAACTCCAGGTCAGTCATGGGACTGGTGTGAGAACTAAAACAGTTATTAATCTTTATTTTAAAGTTAGGTAAATCAAGGGACCACGCTGTATAATACGGAACGGGTTTCCTCCCAAAAATACCAGTGCATATAACAAAACAGCGCATTGCTTTTTGAAAAAATGGAGCTATTATAAGACCGAGGTCTTATCGCACAATGCAACGCAAGCCGGGGGATAGGGTTTTCCCTTATAATAGCCAAACATGCTTAGTACGTTTAAAACAAATCATTTGATACTATAATAAGTGTATAGTGTATAAAATAACTTCAAATCATAAGTAACAATCATAGACGGCATAGCATCCCATGCTACTCTGTCGCCATACTAGGCTCTACAAATAAAACCGCAAAGTCACGTATTGGAAGTTGGATTTCCTTCTGCGAACCGAGGCAAAAGATAGTCCTCAACCGAATTCGAGACGCTCTAGCCCGCCCCTCAGGCAAGTACTCAGTCAAGCCTTTAGATCGTCAGGGTCGGTCCACCAATGTGGATTAAAATTCCTGGACACTGGGTTTCCCTGCCCTTTGGGGCGTGAGTAAGCCAACGAATGACTACTCCATCGGTCCCGGATCGACCGGTATATCCGAGGCACCTCCAATTCCAACAACCACATCAGTCAAACTCTTCAGCCAGTTCAAGCAATGACGCCACTCCTAGCTAGAAGAAAACGCATGTCCTCCCTGAGGTCCGTCTCCCGTTTCTGGTTCACACCGGGGTGTAAGGCTCACGAATCAACGCAACACAAAGCTATGCCACACAGGCCATGCTTTGATCATCACCACAAGACTTTGCTTTTCAACAGAAGCCTTGATCATTTGCATCTTAGCATGCCACACAGGCAATTCACTACATGCATTTGATATCCATCAATATATAACCCCTGAGCTCGTAAGTCTCAGAGAAGGGCGTTAAGCAAGAGAACAAATTCTCCACCACCAAACAGATATATATTTAATAGAAATCAATCACACAGAATAAAATCCAATGTCAGACACACAGCCCATTTACAAGTTCGTTCTGGGTCTGAACGAAACCGGAGGCACCTAGTACCCCGCATATCCATCGATCTCCAAGTACGTCTGGACGATCACCAACTGATTCCCTACTCTTGGGTGTACGGCACAATCAAGATCATCAGCAATCACCCAAACGACGTGAAGACCTCCAGTCTTCAACCACCGTCTTCATCTTCGACACCATGTCGAATCAGTTATTCAGAATGGGATAAACCCGGTCTTTATGAATAACTTGCGTATACAATAAACAAGTGTTACACAAACACAACATAAGCTTCATTCCAATTCAGAATATTCGTTTATTCAAATATTCTTCTACTTTGGGAAAGGTTCCCATTAACTTATCAAAGATAAATTCTTTAAATTTATTCTTTTTAATCTTCTTTAAATATCAATTCAAACTAGTCGGGATTAGCGAATCACACCGGAGTAATCATTCACTTTATTTCCCAATCCCCACCTATTCATCCCATGAAGTAAAACTGGTATACTTCATCTCTAACACCACGGTGTTATCGGTAAATTCAATTACCATTTCACATTCAAATCTAATTAAAGATTTAACTATCCCCTGGAGTAAAACTGGTGATACTCCATTCGCGATCTTTTCAATCTAATTAAAGATTCATTAAAACTCCACTTAGTTTTAATCTTTAACTGCGTTAAAGAATCAGTGTCATTTAAAAAACGGTTCACGATAAACCCAAAATCACCTTCCATTAATTATCGGGTTAAAGAACAAGTGTTATTTAAAACACTGTTCACGATAAACCCAAAAATCAACCACAATTCAATTCCAATTAAATATTATTTAATTGGTACACATCATTAAATCTAAATAAAAAGATTTAATCATTTTCTCAACTGGGCTTAAGAACAGCGTTAATGAAGACACCATTCACAACAAACCCAAATCACATTTGATATTAAATACAAGGCTCTGAATAGAAAATATATCGGCTTATATTCAATATCAAATTCTACGACCAAAAAATATCGTATTGGAAATAACGATATATATATATATACATATCTTTCAAATTTCCAAAACAATATCTGTATAATCACGAAATCCCACATCGAAACAATCCGAAGACAATTTTGATTCAAATCCATTCCAATGCAATTATTGGAAATTCTGGTTATTTTCCAAACCATTTCAAATCCAATTTATTTATTCTAAAAATAAATAAATTATTATTCTAGTTCAAAACTAGTTCATTTCGATAAAAATCTATTTTATCTTTTCAAATATGGAGTTTTTCATTCCATTTCTTCACAAATCATTTCTTATGATTTTACACAAATTATTGATATTTTTAATAATTTTATCAAGGCTCGTACAGTCGATTTCCATCAACGGCCATCGAACTGCACTTACAACGACCTTTTTCAAATTTGATTTGGACATAATTCCAAATCCAACCGTTAGATTTCAAATTTCTAATATTCGTTAGAAAGCTCTTTTCGATACGAACCCAACGGTTCCGGTTTTAGGAGAATCCGACGGTCGGATCTCCCGCAATATCTATTCGAAGTCAATGGTCGAAATTCATGAACTGCCGCGGCGCGACGCGTTCTATTCAGGCCATTATATTATATATATATATAATATATATAATATATACTTCGTCGATTTCAATTCAAAACGTGCTTTATAAATCGTTTTAAAATTCCAATTTCAATTCAATTTCAATTTAATTCCAATTTCAATTCATTTCAATTTAATTCGAATTTCAATTCTACTCAATTTAATTCGAATTTCAATTTAATTCGAATTCAATTCTATTCAATTTCAATTTGAATTCAATTTCAATTTGAATTAAATTCTTTTCAATTTCAATTTGAATTCAACTCTTTTCAATTTCAATTTGAATTCAACTCTATTCAATTCCAATTTGAATTCAATTTCCATTTAATTCGAATTTCAATTCATTTCAATTTAATTCGAATTTCAATTCTACTCAATTTAATTCGAATTTCAATTTAATTCGAATTCAATTCTATTCAATTTCAATTTGAATTCAATTCTTTTCAATTTCAATTTGAATTCAACTCTTTTCAATTTCAATTTGAATTCAATTCTATTCAATTCCAATTTGAATTCAATTTCAATTTGAATTCAATTCTTTTCAATTTCAATTTGAATTCAATTCTTTTCAATTTCAATTTAAATTCAATTCTATTCAATTAAATTCGAATTTCGATTATTTTCAATATAATTCAAATTTCGAAATCACTTTCATTATACATTGAAAATTGAATAAAATCGATATAAATATCGTTTACGTCAAAATGGCGTCAATCTAATCAACACGGCTTCATATATTTCTATTTCCAAATATTCTATTTCAAATAATTCTTTTTCAAATATTTCTATTTCCAAACTGGAATGAGGCCCAATCAATTACCATATAATGTTAATTATATGGATTTTCTACAACACATGTACAAAATAACAACGACAAATAATCAACCATCATCAAGAGTGCGTTCTACACTGTATAAGCATCAAATATAAATATTTAACGCTTATAACAGCCTCTCAATTAATCGATCGACATACAACTAATTATTGGGATTAGTGTATGTCATATATCATCCCAATACCCGTGTGGGGTTTCAAACAATCAAACACATATTTTATTTGTGCAGTTGGGCGATGTGTAAAATTTATCGTCCCAATCCATATCAATCAAATCAGTGTATATAAACAAATCTCCGATTTGTTTATAAATATTTATTTTAAATACACGTTAAAAATTCTATTTTTCACTATTAAATATTTTCCACTATAAAATATTTTATTTCATTTCACATTACATCACACAATCAACTACACATCAAAATCAAACAAACAAGCATACAAGCCGTCCATGGTCTGTGGACGACGGGTGTCGGGTGCTACTAAGCACCGTCTGCATCCTAGTATATATTTTAACTAGAAAAATTAAATTAAAGGTGAGGAGTTCTCACCCACTAGCTAATCCAATACCACGACTCTTCATTTGTAGAAATCTTCGTCGTTCTCGCCCTTTTGTCACTTTCGTTGCCCGCTTTCACTACATATACAAAAATCGAATATTTACTTCGCTATTCAATATATAAAAATCGAATTTTTACTTCGCTATTCAATATATAAAAATTTAATTTTTTACTTCGCTATTCAATATATAAAAATCGAATTTTTACTTCGCTATTCAATATATAAAAATCGAATTTTTACTTCGCTATTCAATATATAAAAATCGAATTTTTACTTCGCTATTCAATATATAAAAATCGTATTTTTACTTTGCTATTCTATATATAAAAATCATATTTTGAACAATAAAGATCCCATCTTTCTCTTCTATGTATTATATAAAAATCTCGCCTTTCCCCATTTAAAAATCTAAACTTTTCGATCCTAGAAATAGTAGTTTTCTTATCATAAATATCCTATCTTCCTTACATAAAAATCAATATCTTTCACAATGCTTTTAATATATAAATTACTTAATGTTTTTAGCGAATGGGGCAGGGAACTTTCTGCGCGTTGCCGGAGGCGGAGGGGCTGCGTCGGCTTGAGGGAAGGGGCAGGGTTCGGGTTTGGTGGCCGCGGGTGGTGGCACAGGGTTCGAGTGCGGCTCAGGAGGTGGCGGGCTTCGATTTGGGGCTGAGGGCTTAAAGGGGTTCGCGACGGCTTTGAGAGGAGGGGAAGAGAGGAGCACGGAGGTGCGATGGGGGGCTGTGTAGTGCGGTGGTAGGCGCCGCCACCTTGGGGGGTCGCGATGGGGTGGCGGCGGCGATTCCCCCCCTCCGTTGGTCCTTTCTCCCTTTTTTTCTTTCTCGATTTCAATACTGAAGAGAGGGGGGCTAGGGTTTTTATATATACATTTTTATTTAATTAATTAATTTCAAAAAGCAACTTTTTATTTCGACTTCAAAATCGAACCGACCGCCTGTTGTCCATAGCTAATTATCCCCATTCCGAACATAATGGGATATGTATCGCAGGCTGATTCGACCGTTTCGATCAGTTTTCGCCAAAATCAACATATAACTCTATATATTGAATTTGAACGCGCATTTCAATTTACTGGGGTCACGTTCTAACTCGAAAAATTCCAGAAAAATATTTTCTAGCTTCGTATTGATGATACGGTCCTAACAAAATTAGTTTCATCGAATTCTGAGACCGTTTGAAAAATGGTCATTTTCCAGTCGATTAAAATCAACTGAAACTGGTCAATTGCGTTTTCCTTTGCCACGCTCATATATTGATTCGAAAAATTATGAATTTTGAAACCTAGCGATAACTTGACATCACAGATCCAACAAAAGTGGTTTCTTCGAAATCCGAGGTCGTTTGCAAAATTTCCATTTTTAAGGACCGAAATTCCATAGCGACTATTCTGAAATTTCAACTGGAAATAACTTTTTATCCCCGCTATGAAATTTCAATTTTTCTGATTCGTTGGAAAGATATTCTCAATTAGATTCCATTATTTTTGGTTTCACTAAAATCCGGTTTATTTTGCACCCGGTACATTCATTTGAAGTTTGAAATCGAATTATCGAACTACCGCGCCATTTTCAATTCCTTTTATAATTAAAATAAATATTTATATTCTAACGGCAACGTATATAAATATATACGTTCTAATTCCATTCAAACTAAATTTTTCGTCGTTATTATTTAAAATAATCTATTTTAAATAATCAAAATTCGCTAAAATTGCCGAAATAAAAATTTTAAATTGGCCCAGATTTTCGTGTTATTACAATTCATATGTATAAATAAAATAAACAAACAACATACAATTTATTTGAGGAATCCAGTTGGATCCCTCCAACCTATTCTTCCCTGCTTCATAGTTTATAACATCATATGATAATAACATATGAAATAATTTCTAATCTAAACATCAAACGACTAAATTATAACTATCGACGAACGTCGATTAAAAATAACCAATAACCATTCATATCGGTCAATCATCCAATTTATATTATCAATGATAATTTATGGTTATATGAATTTAACACATCATACAATTCCAAAAAGCGTCAGAATTAACTCACTATTTCGTTTTTTATTGACATTTTGCATTTGTTTCATTTAATTTTAAACGAGCATTTAAAATTAAATGAAATTCTGATTGCTTCTGATTACAACCAAATCATCTCGACTGCGTACCCTTTGTCTTTCCGACTCCAACGAATTTTGTTTTGCTTGAATCTGATAACGTATGAACTAGTTATCACATTATTTAGTTAACACAAGATTTAATTTTATTACTTAAATTAAATTATGAGCCTTTACTTACCCATAACCCACCTATCTGAAATGAAATATATGGATCCAGAGTATCACACAGGCAAAGCTTGGACTAAGTTGAGAACTGAAAGAGATTACAACAATTCATTGTTAATTACAACAATTCATCAGAATACAAGAATATACAGAGTATTAACAAATAATATACATTATAAAATATCAGAGATTACAATAAATTACTGTAGTGGAAAAATAATACAATACATAACTGAAAGAGATACATGGATACAGAGCTTTCCGGATATCATTCCAGCTGTAAATCAGGATCCTGTGAATATAAATCTGCAAAACCAAAACTACTAGCTGCCCGTGTCAAAATAAGGGCACCCAGAGTTTAGGTTAAAACAATAAACTCCAGGTCAGTCATGTGATTAGTGTGAGAACTAAAACAGTTATTAATCTTTATTTTAAAGTTAGCTAAATCAAGGGACCACGCCGTATAACACGGAACGGGTTTCCTCCCAAGAACACCAGTGCATAAAACAATAGCGCAATGCTAAATAGAGAAAAATGAAGCTATTATAAGACCCAGGTCCCATCACACAATGCAACACAAGCTGGAGGATAGGGTTTTACCTTATAATAGCCAAAGAATGCTTGATACGCTAAATTCCATCTTTTATTATAAGTGCATAGTGTATAAAACAACTTCAAATCATAAGTATCTATCATAGACGGCACAAGTACCCCATACCACTATGTCGCCATACTAGGCTCTACAAATAAAACCGCAAAGTCATGTATTGGAAGCTGGATTTCCATCTGTGAACCAAGGCAAAAGATAGTCCTCACCGATTCGAGACTATCTAGCCCGAGTCTCAGGAACAGAATGCATTGTCCCTTGGATCATCAGGGCCGCTCCACCGATGTGGATTAAAATGCCTGAACACTGCGTTTCCTCGCCCTTTGGGGCGTAAATGAGCCAAATGACTCCATCGGCTCCATACAGTCACCGATATATCCGAGGTGCCGCGCAACAGCAACAACCACACAGGTGAAAATAATATAAATGTCAGGGGCTGGTAGGTCACTGACACCAACCTAGCTAGAAGGAAACGCATGCCCTCCCTGATGTCCTCTCCCGTTTCTGGTTCACAACCGGGGTGTGAGGCTCGCGAATCAATGTTCCACAAAGTTATGCCACACAGGCGGTGCTTTGATAATCAACCACAAGACTTTGCTTTTCTACAGAAGCCTTGATCATTCGCCACTTAGGCATGCCACACAGGCAATTCACTCCATGCGATTGATATCCCTCAATATATGACCCCTAAGCTCGTACGTCTCAGAGAAGGGCGCTGAGCAAGAGAATAAATTCTTCGCTGCCAAACAGATATATATTTAATAGAAATCAATCACACAGAATAAAATCCAATGTCAGACACTCAGTCCATTTACAAGTTCGTTCTAGGTCTAAACGAAACCGGAGGCACCTTGTACCTCACATATCCATCGATCTCCAAGTACGTCTGGACGATCACCAACTGATTCCCTCCTCTTGGGTGTACAACCCAATCAAGATCATCAGTAATCACCCAAACAATGTGGAGACCTCCGGTCTTCGACCACCATATTCATCCTCGACACGACGTCGAATCAGTTATTCAGAATGGGATAAACCCGGTCTTTCTGAACAACTCGCGTATATAATAAACAATTGTTACACAAACACAACATATGCCTCATTCCAATTCAAAATATTCTTTTATTCAAATATTCTTATACTTTGGGAAAGGTTCCCATTAATTTTGTCAAAGATAAATTCTTTAAATCTATTCTTTAATCTTCTTTGAATATCAATTCAAATTAGTCGGGATTAGCGAACCACACCGAAGTAATCATTTATTTTATTTCCCAATCCCAACCTATTCATCCCATGAAGTAAAACTGGTCATACTTCATATCTAACACCATGGGGTTATCAGTAAATTCAATTACCATTTCACATTCAAATCTAATTAAAGATTTAACTATCGCTTGAAGCAAAACTGGTGATACTCCATTCTCGATCATTTCAATCTAATTAAAGATTCGTTAAAACTCCACTTGGTTTTAATCTTCCCAAAAATCGATATTAATGATTATTTAACTTGGGAAATCATATCCTGTCTTTAACTGGGTTAAAGAACCAATGTCATTTAAAACATGGTTCACGATAAGCCCAAAATCACATTCTAATCCAATTCTAATTAAATCCCATTTAGTTGGTACACTTCATTAAATCTAAATAAAAATATCTAATCTTTTTATCAACTGGGTTTAAGAACAGTGTTAATGAAGACACCATTCACGACAAACCCCAAATCCCATTTGATATTAAATACAAGGTTCTGAATAGAAAATATATCGGCTTATATTCAATATCAAATTCTAGGACCAACAAATATCGTATTGGAAATAACGATATCAATATATCTTTCAAATTTCCATAACAATAACTGTATAATCACGAAATCCAACATTAAAATATTCCAAAGACAATTTCGATTCAAATCCATTCCAATTCACTCATTGGAAATTCTGGTTATTTTCAAAACCATTTCAAATACAATTTATTTATTTTAAAAATAAATGGAATTATAATTCTAGTTCAAAACTAGTTCATTTCGATAAAAACCTATTTTTATCTTTTCAAATATGGAATTTTTCATCCTAATTCTTCACAAATCATTTCTTATGATTTTACACAAATTATTACTACTTTTAATAATTTTATTAAGGCCCGTACAGTTGATTTCCATCAACGGCCATCGAACTGCACTTACAATAACCTTTTCCAAATTTGATTTGGACATAATTCCAAATCCAGCCGTTAGATTTCTAATTTCTAATATTCACTAGAAAGCTCTTTTTGATACGAACCCAACGGTTCCGGTTTTAGGAGAATCCGACGGTCGAATCACCCGTAATATCCATGCGAAGTCAATGGTCGAAATTCGCGAACGGCCGCGGCGCGACATGTTCTATTAAGGCCATTATATATATATATATATATATAATATTATATATATATTTCCTTGATTTCCTTTCAAAACGTATTTTATTAATCATTTTAAATTCGCTTTTGAAACGATTTCGACTTCATATTCAATTTCGAATGAAAATTGAATATTCCACATCATCGATATACAAATGATAATATTTTCAAAACGTTATATTTTGAAATCACTTTATTTTCTATATTCATTATAAAAATGAATAAAATCGATATAAATATCGTTCACGTCAAAATGGCGCATATCTAACTAACACAGCTTTATATATTTCAATAACTTCGTTATTCTATTCAACAAATGAATATTTTCTTCAAAACTTGAAATTTACTTTTATTCAACACATGAATATATATTTTATTCAACACATGAATTTTCTTTCTATTCAACACATGAATTTTTATTCTATTCAACACATGAATTTCCTTTATTCAACACATGAATTTTCTTTCTATTCAACACATGAATTTCCTTTATTCAACACATGAATTTTCTTTCTATTCAACACATGAATTTTTATTTTATTCAACACATGAATTTTCTTTCTATTCAACACATGACTTTCCTTTATTCAACACATGAATTTTCTTTCTATTCAACACATGAATTTTTATTTTATTCAACACATGAATTTTTATTTTCTAATATTCCTTATTTTCCAAATTGGAATGAGGCCCAATCAATTACCATATAACGTTAATTATATGGATTCCCTACAACACATGTATATAACAGCAACGATAAATCATCAACCATCATCCAGATTGCACCACACAACTGCATAAGCATTGAATATAAATGATTAACGCTTACACAGTCTATCAATCCATTGATTGACATACAACTAAACAATCGGGATTAGTGTACGTCAAATCTCATCCCAATACCCGTGTGGGGTTTCAAATCAACAAACATAGATTTTATTTGTGTAGTTGGGCGATGTGTAAAATTTATCGTCCCAATCAATATCAGTCAAATCGGTGTACATAAACAAATCGTTCGATTTGTAAATGAATATTTATTTTACTTCAACACATGAATATATATTTTATTTCAACACATGAATATATATTTTATTTCAACACAATCAACAGTCAAATTTCACAACACAATCAATCAAACAAACAAGCCGTCCATGGTCTGTGGACGATGGGTGTCGGGTGCTGCTAAGCACCGTCTGCATCCTAGTTTATATTTCAACTAGAAAACAAATTAAAAGCGAGAAGTTCTCACCGAGGGTTTCCACTCCTCCATTCTTTATTTCTGAAATTCAGAACATTTGGATCTGGCCGTACTTCCAACGCAGTCTTCTCCATGCTGTTCATATTAAAATCACATTTTTAATATGATGTTCTATACATTAAAAATCATATTTTTATTCGTTCTATAATATAAAAATCATATTTTTATTCTTTCTATAATATAAAAATCATATTTTTATTCTTTCTATAATATAAAAATCATATTTTTATTCTTTCTATAATATAAAAATCATATTTTTATTCTTATACAATTAAAATCAAACCCTTTTGAGATGCAAAACGATGTATATATATTTTTCTTCATATAAAAATTATAGCTTTCACAAAATAAAAAAATCACTTCCTTTCTATAATCATTATAAAAATCAAAGCTTTCATGTTTAAAAATCACAACTTTTCCTTAACTAAAAATTAGATCTTGATTCACATAAAAAAATCCCATTTTTATGAACACAAAAATCATATAAAAAGAAGAACAAAGCTATATATAATATATATAAAAACTTACATGTTTCTAGCGAAAGAGGGGGGGTTCATGTCGGTTATTGCAGCGGAGGAGGGTGGCGTTGGTGAGGTGGAGGCGACGGATTCCAATTTGGGAGGTTATTATTATTATTATTATTATTATTATTATTATTATTATTATTGGGTGTTGGGTTCAACTGGAGAAGGATAAGAGGAAGAGGGAGACGCGCGAGAGGGAAGGGGTGGTTGTCGGAGATGGCGTCGGGGAACCACCTACGGAGGCGCGGGGGCAGGAGGCTGAGGGGCGATGGCATCGCGACCTCCAATTTGCGGGAGAGGGAGCGGGAATCTAATTTTGACCGGGTTGAAGAAAATGAGGGCTCGACTAAATTAGGTTGACCTAGGGTGTATATATATATATATATATATATATATATATATTTAATTTTAAATTATTTATCCCTCCAAAAAGTAGTTTTCTAATACGAACTCGAAATCAAACCCACCGACTGTCGTCCCTAGCTAATTACTTTCATTTCGAAAATCAAGGTCGTTTGCAAAATTTTCTTTTTTAAGGGCCAGAATTCCATAGCGACTATTCTAAATTTTCAACTGGGCATATCTTTTGATTCCCTCTATGAAATTTCAATTTTTCGGATTCGTTGGAAAGATATTTTCAAATAGATTCAAATATTTTTGGTTTCGCTAAAATCCGGTTTATTTTGAATCCTGTACATTCATTCAAAAATTGAAATCGAATTTTTGAACTACCGCGCTATTTTCAATTCCTTTTATAATTAAAAATAAATATTTATATTCTAACGACGATTCAAATATATATATATACGTTCTAATTCTATTCAAAATAAATTTCTCGTCGTTATTATTTAAAATAATTCATTTTAAATATTCAAAATTCATTAAAATTTCCAAAATAAAAATTTTAAATTGGCTCAGATTTCCGCGTTATTACAATCTCCCCCACTTAAAACTTTTCGTCCCCGAAAAGGAACGAAGCCGAAAGTTGTTTAACTAATCAACTCAACTTTCATTATTTTCATTACGGCTTAAGTTCTTCAACTTTTCAGTTTCTTAGAACTTTTTAGTTTCTTAGAACTTTTCAAATTTTACAAAAATTTGGCTAACACCCTAAATTTTCAAAAAATTTCGCAATAACCTCCCCTGCACCGGGGACTTCAGGATATTTCAAATAGCCTCCTATGGCCCTCACCAATCCAAAAAGAAAAAGAAACAGCCAATCGGCTCATAAAATCATCAAAAACCCAAGAAATACAATATACATGTACCTATTTGTCGGGCAAACAATTTTATTCCTCTTCTCTAGCCTCCTTGCTATGACCTGTTCAATGTGAGTACATGTATATGTATGCAAATGCGACAAATTTTCAATACAATTCACTATTTGGCTCAATTTGGCTAAAGGTTCAACATTTAATTAATCGAACAATAATCAAACAACACAACCATCAATCAATTAGTGAATTAACGTTTCAAATTCATAATTTTGATACATATATAGAAAATCACGTTTTTGATGTCAAATCACTACAATATATTCTAACTATATTTTGGATCTTACACCAGTCAATTGGAAATATATAAATATCACACCATCGAAACTCGAACACATACTGCTGATGCTAAGTAGTCATCAACCGAATCATCTCCGAGCGACTAGAGTGTAATTCTATATCTATCCAGTATATTAAAACTTCAAATACACGTGGATCAGGCGTATATGCAAAATCTATATATACTGCATTGTCCAAATTCAATATAAAATAAATAATCAAATACGAATAATTGATTTAAATTTCAAAAAAAAAATGTTTTCAATTTTATTTTAAAAACACTATTCTTCACACTCGTTCTAGGATACTACTGATCCCATCTCGAACGAGTCATTCTCATTGGATATTACTAATTCAATTTCTGATGAATTCTTTCGTATGGTTCTAACGTGTCTTGTTCTCGAGCTTTGTAAACCAAAGCTCTGATACCAAGCATGTCACGACCCGAAATCCCCCTTACGGGAAATCACGGATTGAGTTGAGAACAAGCCACATCGGAAATCAAACAGAAGAACATTTCATTGCTAATTACAACAATTCATCAGAAAAAAAGAATATACAGAGTATTAACAAATAATATACATTATAAAATATCAGAGATTACAATACATTACTGCAGCGGAAAAATAATAAAATACACAACTGAAAGAGATACACGGATACAGAGCTTTCCGGATATCATTCCAACTGTAAATCAGGATCCTGTGAATATAAATCTGCAAAACCAAAACTACTAGCTGCCCATGTCAAAATAAGGGCACCCAGATTTAGGTTAAAACAATAAACTCCAGGTCAGTCATGTGACTGGTGTGAGAACTAAAACAGTTATTAATATTTATTTTAAAGTTAGCTAAATCAAGGGACCACGCCGTATAACACGGAACGGGTTTCCTCCCAAGAACACCAGTGCTTAAAACAACAACGCAATGCTAAATAGAGAAAAATGAGGCTATTATAAGACCCAGGTCCCATCACACAATGCAACACAAGCTGGAGGATAGGGTTTTACCTTACAATAGCCAAAGAATGCTTGATACGCTAAATTTCATCTTTTATTATAAGTGCACAGTGTATAAAACAACTTCAAATCATAAGTATCAATCATAGATGGCATAAATGCCCCATACCACTATGTCGCCATACTAGGCTCTACAAATAAAACCGCAAAGTCACGTATTGGAAGCTGGATTTCCATCTGTGAACCGAGGCAAAAGTAGTCCTCACCAATTCGAGACTGTCTAGCTCGAGTCTCAGGAACAGAGCGCATCGTCCCTTGGATCGTCAGGGCCGGTCCACCGATGTTGATTAAAATGCCTGAACACTGCGTTTCCCCGCCCTTTGGGGCGTAATGAGCCAAATGACTCCATCGGCTCCACACAGTCACCGATATATCTGAGGCGCCTCGCAACAGCAACAACCACACTGTAATAACCCGGAAATCAGAGCCAATTTAAAATTTTTATTTTGGCAATTTTGATGAATTTTGAATATTTAAATTGAATTATTTTAAATAATAACGACGAGAAATTTGTTTTGAATTGAATTAGAACGTATAAATTTATATAGATCGTCGTTAGAACATAAATATTTTATTTTAATTATAAAAGGAATTGAAAATGGCGCGGTAGTTTGAAATTTCGATTTCAACGTTCAAGTGAATGTATAGGATTCAAAATAAACCGGATTTTAGTGAAACCAAAAATATTAGAATCTATTTGGTAATATCTTTCCAACGAATCCGAAAAATTGAAATTTCATAGCGGGAATCAAAAGTTATGCCGAGTTGAAAATTCAGAATAGTCGTTATGGAATTCAGGCCCTTAAAATGGAAATTTTGCAAACGTCCTCGGTTTTCGATAAAACCACTTTTGTTGGATCCGAGATGTCAAGTTATTGCTAGGTTTCAAAATTCGTAATTTTCTGAATCAATATGTGAGTGTGGCGAAGTAAAACGTGTTTTGTCAATTTCAATCGACCTGAAAATGGCCATTTTTCAAACGGTCTCGGAATTTGACGAAATTAGTTTTGTTAGGACCGTATCATCTATACGAAGCTAGAAAATATTTTTTGGGAATTTTTAAAGTCCATATGTGGCCCCGGTAAATTGAAATGTGCGTTCAAAATCAATATATAGAGTTATATTTTGATTTTGACGAAAACTGATCGAAACGATCGAATCAGCTTACGATACATATCCCATTGTGTTCGGAAAGGGGATAATTAGCTATGGACGACAGTCATTGGGTTTTATTTGGCGTTCGAATGAAAAAGTAACTTTTGGTTTTAAAAATAAAAATAATATAAAATTTTCACTAAACCCCCCATTCCTTCTCTTCCCCGTAGACTTCATTCAAAAAAGAAAAAAAAAGAAAACTGTCGACGGAGCCGCCACCCTCCACCGCTGCATCGCCGCGACCCCCTTCCCAGCTCTCCCTTCCACCGGCGTCCTCTCTCCTCCTCCTTCTCCTCTCCTTCCCCTTCTAGTCCGCTACCCCGATGCCCCCAAGCCCCTAAACCCGACACCCATAACACCGCCGCCCCCCTCTGGTCAACCACGACCACCAGACCTCCACCGCAACAACCCAGCTACCCCCTCGCGCCTCCACGCAGCCCCACCGCCACGTTCAACGCCCTAAACCCCTCAAACTCGAACAAAACCAAGCCACTGCCTGAAGCCGCCCTCATACCACCACCTCCAAACCCTTCAAAGTCGCCACAACAGCTACCACAACCCAAACTCCAATGTCGCAGCCGCTGGTGACCTCCACGAGCCTCCTCTGCCTCTAGACGATCGGCTGTGAGTTTTATTTATTTATTTATATTTATTTATGCTTATAAAAATTCGATTTTTATATGTTATAGTAGCGATTAAAATATGATTTATATGTATACAAATTTGGTATTTAAAAATATAATTTTTATATAATATAGAGATTAAAAATATAATTTTTATATAATATGAAGGTTCGGTTTTATAAAATAAAAAGATTAGATTATTAGAAATGAAAAGATTTGATCTTTAAGATTATAAAAATATGATTTTTATACGATGGGGAATATAAAAATTTGATTTTTATATTTGTAGCGATATGAAAATGTGATTTTTAAAATAAACATCATATTAAAAATGCAATTTTTGTTATGAACAAAGTGAAATGGTTGAGTTGGAATGTCGAGCGAATCTGAACCGTTTAGGATTAAAGAATGGTGGAGTGGAACCCTCGGTGAGAACTCCTCACTTTTATTTTATTTTCTAGTTAAAATATATACTAAGATGCAGACGGTGCTTAGTAGCACCCGACACCCGGTGTCCACAGACCATGGACGACTTATATGATTGGTTGTGTTGTGAAATTTGACTATTGATTGTGATGTGTAAAATATATATTCATATGTTGAAATAAAATATAAATTCATGTGTTGAAATAAAATATATATTCATGTGCTGAAATAAAATATATATTCATGTGTTGAAATAAAATATATATTCATGTGTTGAAATCAAATATATATTCATGTGTTGAAGTGAAATATATATTCATGTGTTGAAGTAAATTATATATTCATGTGTTGAAATAAAATATATATTCATGTTTTGAAATAAAATATATATTCATGTGTTGAAATCAAATATATATATTCATGTGTTGAAATAAAATAAAAAATCGTTTACAAATCGAACGATTTGTTTATGTACACCGATTTGACTGATATTGATTGGGACGATAAATTTTATACATCGCCCAACTGCACAAATAAAAATCTGTGTTTGTTGATGTGAAACCCCACACGGGTGTTGGGATGAAATTGGCCATACACTAGTCCCAATAATTAGTTGTATGTCGATCGATAGATTGACAGGCTGTTATAAGCGTTAAATATTTATATTTGATGCTTATGCGGTGTAGAATGCACTTTGGGTGATGGGTGCCTATGTTTGATTGTTGTAGTGTACGTGTGTGTATGAAATCCATATAATTAACATTATATGGTAGTTGATTGGGCCTCATTCCAATTTGGAAAATATATATTCATGTGTTGAATAGAAGAAAATTCATGTGTTGAATAAAATATATATTCATGTGTTGAATAGAAGAAAACTCATGTGTTGAATAAAATATATATTCATGTGTTGAATAGAAGAAAATTCATGTGTTGAATAAAAGTAAATTTCAAGTTTTGAAGAAAATATTCATTTGTTGAATAGAATAACGAAGTTATTGAAATATATAAAGCCGTGTTGGTTAGATATGCACCATTTTGACGCGAACGATATTTATATCGATTATATTCGTTTTTATAATTATTATAGAAAAAGAAGTGATTTCAAAATATAATATTTTGAAAATATTATCATTTGTATATCGTTGAAGTGGAATATTCAATTTTGATTCGAAATTGAATATGAAGTTGAAATCGTTTTGAAAACAAATTTAAAATGATTTGTAAAATACGTTTTAAAAGGAAATCTACGAAATATAATATATATATATATATATATATATATATATATATAGAATGGCCTGAATAGAACACGCTGCGCCGCGGTAGTTCGCGAATTTTGACCATTGACTTTGAATGGACGTCACGGGAGACTCGACCATCGGATTCTCCTAAAACCAAAATCGTTGGGTTCGTATCGATAAGAGCTTTCTAATGAATATTAGAGATATGAAATCTAACGGTTGGATTTGGAATTATGTCCAAATCAAATTTGGAAAAGGTCGTTGTAAGTGCAGTTCGATGGCCGTTGATGGAATTCGACTGTACGGGCCTTGATAAAATTATTAAAAATAGTAATAATTTGTGTAAAATCATAAGAAATGATTTGTGAAGAATTGAGATGAAAAATTCCAAATTTGAAAAGACAAAAATAGTTTTTTATCGAAATGAACTAGTTTTGAAATAAAATAATAATTTATTAATTTTTAAATAAATAAATTGGATTTGAAAGGGTTTTAAAAGTAACCAGAAGTTTCAATAATTGAATTGGAATGGAATGTGATTTTGGGTTTATAGTGAACCGTGTTTTAAATGACATTGGTTCTTTAACCGAGTTAAAGACAGGATATTGATTTTTGGGAAGATTAAAACTAAGTGTACTTTTAATGAATCTTTAATTAGATTGAAGTGATCAAGAATGGGGTATCACCAATTTTGCTCTAGGCGATAGTTAAATCTTTAATTAGATTTGAACGTGAAATGGTAATTGAATTTACCGATAACACGGTGGTGTTAGATATGAAGTATGACCAGTTTTACTTCATGGGATAAATAGGTTGGGATTGGGAAATAAAATAAATGATTACTTCGGTGTGGTTCGCTAATCCCGACTAGTTTGAATTGATATTAAAAAGAAGATTAAAGAATAAATTTACAGAAATTATCTTTGATAAAATTAATGGGAACCTTTCCCAAAGTATAAGAATATTTGAATAAAAAAATATTCTGAATTGGAATGAGGCATATGTTGTGTTTGTGTAACACTTGTTTATTATATACGCGAGTTATTCAGAAAGATCGGATTTATCCCATTCTGAATAACTGATTTGACGTGGTGTCGAGGATGAAGACGGTGGTCGAAGACCGGAGGTCTTCACATCGTTTGGGTGATTACTGATGATCTTGATTGGGCTGTACACCCAAGAGGAGGGAATCAGTTGGTGATCGTCCAGACTTACTTGGAGATCGATGGATATGCGAGGTACAAGGTGCCTCCGGTTTCGTTCAGACCCAGAACAAACTTGTATGGACTGTGTGTCTGACATTGGATTTTTCTCTGTGTTGATCGATCTCTATTAAATATACATCTTCCTGGTGAAGGGGAATTCATTCCCTTACTTCACCCTTCTCTGAGACGTACGGGATCAGAGGTTGTATATCGATAGACATCAATCGCGTGGTGTGAATTGCCTGTGTGGCATGCCTAAGGGGCAATTGATCAAGGCTTTTGTTGAAAAGCAAAGTCTTGTGGTTGATGATCAAAGCACCGCCTGTGTGGCAAAGCTTTGTGTAACGTGAATTCGCGAGCCTCACACCCCCGGTTGTGAACTAGAAACGGGAGAGGACCTTAGGGAGGGCATGCGTTTCCTTCTAGCTAGGTTGGTGTTAGTGACCTACCAGCCCTAACATTTATATTATTTTCACCTGTGTTGTTGTTGCTATTGCGAGGCGCCTCGGATATATCGGTGACTATGCGGAGCCGATGGAGTCATTGGACTCATTTACGCCCCCAAAGGGCGGGAAAACGCTGTGTTCAGGCATTTTAATCCACATCGATGGACCGGCCCTGTCGCTCTAAGGGTCACTCGAGCTCTGATCCTGAGGCTCGGGCTAGACAGTCTCGAATCGGTTGAGGACGATCCGTTGCCTCGGTTCGCAGATGGAAATCCAACTTCCAATACGTGATTTTGCGGTTTTGATTGTTGAGCCTAGTATGGAGACATAGTGGTATGGGGCACTTATGTCGTCTATGATTGATACTTATGATTGAAATTGTTTTATACACTATGCACTTATAGTAGTATCAAATGATTTGTTTTTAGCGTATCAAGCATTCTTTGGCCATTATAAGGTAAAAACCCTATCCTCCGGCTTGCGTTGCATTGTGTGTTGGGACATGGGTCTTATAGTAGCTTCATTTTTCTTTATTTAGCATTGCGCTATTGTTTTATGCACTGGTATTCTTGGGAGGAAACCTGTTCCGTGTTATACGGCGTGGTCCCTTGATTTACCTAACTTTAAAATAAAGATTAATAACTGTTTTAGTTCTCACATCAGTCACATGACTGACCTGGAGTTTATTGTTTTAACCTAAACTCTGGGTGCCTTTATTTTGACACGGGCAGCTAGTAGTTTTGGTTTTGTAGATTTATATTCACAGGATCCTGATTTACAGCTGGAATGATATCCGGAAAGCTCTGTATCCATATATCTCCTTCAGTTGTGTATTGTATTATTATTTTTCCGCTGCAGCAATGTATTTAATTGTAATTTCATTCTCTGATATTTTCTGTGTAATATTTATTCATACTCTGTATATTCTTGTATTCTGATGGAATTGTTGTAATATACAATGAAATGTTCTTCTGTTTGCGTTCCGATGTAGCTTGTCCTCAAAGTATCCGCTCTTTCCTTACCGGGGAAGTTATGGGTTCTTACATTTGGTATCAGAGCTTTGGTTTACAGAGCTCGGAGAACAAGACACATTAGAACCAAACGAAAGAATTCATTAGAGATTGGATTAGTAATATCCAACGAGAATGACTTGTTAGAGATAGGATCAGTAGTATCCTAGAACGAGTGTGAAGAGTGATATTTTGAAAATGAATTGAAAACAATTTTTGTTTTGAAAATTTAAATCAATTATTCGTATTTGATTATTTATTTATATTGAATTTGGACAATCAAGTATATAAAGACTTTGCGTATACGTCTGATCCGCATGTATTTGAAGTTTTAATATACTGGATAGATATGGAGTCACACTCTAGTCGCCCGGAGATGGTATTGATAATTGTCATGACATCATCAGTATTTATGTTCGAGTTTCGAAAGTGTGATATTTATATATTTCCATAGACTGGTGTGAGAACCAAAATTAGATAGGGCCTATTATTGTGGTTTGGCAGCAAAAATGTGATTTTTGGCTATATATCAAAGTTATGTGATTGAAACGTTAATCAACTAATACATTGCTAATTGTGTTGTTTGATTATTGTTGTGATTAATTAATTGTTGAACCTTTAGCCAAATTTAACCAAATAGTGGATTGTATTGAAAATTAGTCGCATTTGCATGCATATACATGTATATCTATTGAACAGGTCATAGCAAGGAGGCTAGAGCAGAAGAATAAAATTGTTTGCCCGACAAATGGGTACATGTTTATTGTATTTATTGGGTTTTTGATGATTTTAAGAGCCGCTTGGCTGTTTCTTTTTCTTTTTGGATTGGTGAGGGCCATGGCAGGCTATTTGAAATATCCCGAAGCTCCCGGTGCAGGGGAGGTTATGGCGAATTTTTTTGAAAATTTAGGGTGTTAGCCAAATTTTTGAAAAATTTGAAAAGTTCTTAGAAACTGAAAAGTTGAAGAACTTAAGCCGTAAAATAATAATAATGAAAGTTGAGTTGATTAGTTAAACAACTTTTGGCTTCGTTCCTTTTCAGGGACGAAAAGTTTTAAGTGGGGGAGATTGTAATAACCCGAAAATCCGAGCCAATTTAAAATTTTTATTTTGGCAATTTTGATGAATTTTGAATATTTAAAATGATTTATTTTAAATAACAACGACGAGAAATTTGTTTTGAATAGAATTATAACGTATAAATTTATATAGATCGTCATTATAATATAAATATTTTATTTTAATTATAAAAGGAATTGAAAATGGCGCAGTAGTTTGAAATTTCGATTTCAAAGTTCAAGTGAATGTAAAGGATTCAAAATAAACCGGATATTAGTGAAACCAAAAATATTAGAATATATTTGAGAATATCTTTCAAACGAATCCGAAAAATTGAAATTTCATAGCGGGAATCAAAAGTTATGCCCAGTTGAAAATTCAGAATAGTCGCTATGGAATTCAGGCCCTTAAAAATGGAAATTTTGCAAATGACCTCGGTTTTCGACGAAACCACTTTTGTTGGATCCGTGATGTCAAGTTATTGCTAGGTTTCAAAATTCGTAATTTTCTGAATTAATATGTGAGCGTGGCGAAGTAAAACGTGTTTTCTCAATTTCGATCGACCTGAAAATGGCCATTTTTCAAACGGTCTCGTAATTTGATGAAATTAGTTTTGTTAGGACCGTATCGTCAATACGAAGCTAGAAAACATTTTTCGGGAATTTTTAGAGTCCTTATGTGGCCCCGATAAATTGAAATGTGCGTTCAAAATCAATATATAGAGTTATATTTTGATTTTGACGAAAACTGATCGAAACGATCGAATCAGCTTACGATATATATCACATTGTGTTTGGAATGGGGGTAATTAGCTATGGACGATAGTCGTTGGGTTTGATTCGGCGTTCGAATGAAAATGTAACTTTTGGTTTTAAAAATAAAAATAATATAAAATTTTCATTAAACCCCCCCTATTCTTTCTCTTCCCCATATACTTCATTAAAAAAAGAAAAAAAACGTTGATGGAGCCGCCACCCACCACCGCTGCATTGCCGCGACCCCCTCCCCAGCTCTCCTTTCCACCGGCGTCCTCTCTCCTCCTCCTTCTCCTCTCCTTCCCCTTCTAGTCCGCTACCCCGATGCCCCCAAGCCCCTAAACCCGACACCCATACCGTCGCCGCCCCCCTCTGGTCAACCCCGACCACCAGACCTCTGCCGCAACCACCCAGCTACCCCCTCGCGCCTCCATGCAGCCCCACCGCTACGTTCAACGCCCTAAACCCCTCAAAACCGAACAAAACCAAGCCACTGCCTGAAGCCGCCCTCATACCACCACCTCCAAACCCTTCAAAGTCGCCGCAACAGCTACCTCAGCCCACACTCCGATGTCGCAGCGGCTGGTGACCACCGCGAGCCTCCTCTGCCTCCAAACGATCGGCTGTGAGTTTTATTTATTTATTTATATTTATTTATGCTTATAAAAATTTGATTTTTATATGTTATAGTAGCGATTAAAATACGATTTTTTATGTATACAAATTTGGTATTTAAAAATATAATTTTTAAATAATATAGAGATTAAAAATATAATTTTTATATAATATAAAGGTTCGGTTTTAAAAAATAATAATATTAGATTATTAGAAATGAAAAGATTTGATCTTTAAGATTATCAAAATATGATTTTTATACGATGGGGAATATAAAATTTTGATTTTTATATTTGTAGCGATATGAAAATATGATTTTTAAAATAAACATCATATTAAAAATGCAATTTTTGTTATGAACAGCGTGAAATGGTTGAGTTGGAATGTCGAGCGAATCTGAACCGTTCAGGATTAAAGAATGGTGGAGCAGAACCCTCGGTGAGAACTCCTAACTTTTATTTTATTTTCTAGTTGAAATATATACTTGGATGAAGACAGTGCTTAGTAGCACCCGACACCCGTTGTCCACAGACCATGGACGACTTGTGTGATTGGTTGTGTTGTGAAATTTGACTGCTGATTGTGATGTGTAAGATATATATATTCATGTGTTGAAATAAAATATAAATTCATGTGTTGAAATAAAATATATATTCATGTGTTGAAATAAAATATATATTCATATGTTGACATAAAATATATATTCATGTGTTGAAGTAAAATATATATTCATGTGCTGAAATAAAATATATATTCATGTGTTGAAATAAAATATATATTCATGTGTTGAAATCAAATATATATATTCATTTGTTGAAATAAAATAAATATTCATTTACAAATCGAACGATTTGTTTATGTACACCGATTTGACTGATATTGATTGGGACGATAAATTTTACACATCGCCCAACTGCACAAATAAAAATCTGTGTTTGTTGATGTGAAACCCCACACGGGTGTTGGGATGAAATTGGCCATACACTAGTCCCAATAATTAGCTGTATGTCGATCGATAGATTGACATGCTGTTATAAGCGTTAAATAATTATATTTGATGCTTATGCAGTGTAGAATGCACTTTGGTTGATGGGTGCCTATGTTTGATTGTTGTAGTGTATGTGTGTGTATGAAATCCATATAATTAACACTATATGGTAGTTGATTGGGCCTCATTCCAATTTGGAAAATATATATTCATGTGTTGAATAGAATAAAATTCATGTGTTGAATAAAATATATATTCATGTGTTGAATAAAAGAAAATTCATGTGTTGAATAAAATATATATTCATGTGTTAAATAGAAGAAAATTCATGTGTTGAATAGAAGAAAATTCATGTGTTGAATAAAATATATATTCATGTGTTGAATAAAAGCAAATTTCATGTGTTGAAGAAAATATTCATTTGTTGAATAGAATAACGAAGTTATTGAAATATATAAAGCCGTGTTGGTTAGATATGCGCCATTTTGACACGAACGATATTTATATCAATTATATTCGTTTTTATAATGATTATAGAAAAAGAAGTGATTTCAAAATATAATATTTTGAAAATATTATAATTTGTATATCGACGAAGTGGAATATTCAATTTTGATTTGAAATTGAATATGAAGTTGAAATCGTTTTGAAAACAAATTTAAAACGATTTATAAAATACGTTTTAAAAGGAAATCGACGAAATATATATATTATATATATAGAATGGCCTGAATAGACCGCGTCGCGCCGCGGCAGTTCGCAAATTTCGACTATTGACTTCAAATGGACTTTACGGGAGATCCGACCGTCAGATTCTCCTAAAACCGGAACCGTTGGGTTCGTATCGAAAAGAGCTTTCTAACGAATGTGAGAAATTAGAAATCTAACGGTTGGATATGGAATTATGTCCAAATCAAATTTGGAAAAGGTCGCTGTAAGTGCAGTTCGATGGCTGTTGATGGAATTCGACTGCACGGGCCTTGATAAAATTATTAAAAATAGTAATAATTTGTGTAAAATCATAAGAAATGATTTGTGAAGAATTGAGATGAAAAATTCCATATTTGAAAAGATAAAAATAGGCTTAATCGAAATGAACTAGTTTTGAACTAGAATTATAATTTATTTATTTTTAAATAAATAAATGGATTTGAAAGGGTTTTAAAAGTAACCAGAAGTTTCAATAATTGAATTGGAATGTGATTTTGGGTTTATAGTGAACCATGTTTTAAATGACATTGGTTCTTTAACCTAGTTAAAGACAGGATATCGATTTTTGGGAAGATTAAAACTAAGTGGAGTTTTAATGAATCTTTAATTAGATTGAAGTGATCAAGAATGGCGTATCACCAGTTTTGCTCCAAGGGTAGTTAAATCTTTAATTAGATTTGAACGTGAAATGGTAATTGAATTTACCGATGACACTGTGGTGTTAGATATGAAGTATGACCAGTTTTACTTCATGGGATGAATAGGTTGGGATTGGGAAATAAAATAAATGATTACTTCGGTGTGGTTCGCTAATTCTGACTAGTTTGAATTGATATTCAAAAGAAGATTAAAGAATAAATTTAAAGAATTTATCTTTGATAAAATTAATGGGAACCTTTCCTAAAGTATAAGAATATTTGAATAAAAGAATATTCTGAATTGGAATGAGGCGTATGTTGTGTTTGTGTAACACTTGTTTATTATATACGCGAGTTATTCAGAAAGATCGGGTTTATCCCATTCTGAATAACTGATTCGGCGTGGTGTCGTGGATGAAGACGGTGGTCGAAGACCGGAGGTCTTCACATCGTTTGGATGATTACTGATGATCTTGATTGGGCTGTACACCCAAGAGGAGGGAATCAGTTGGTGATCGTCCACTTGTACTTGAAGATCGATGGATATGCGAGGTACAAGGTGCCTCCGGTTTCGTTTAGACCCAGAACGAACTTGTAAATGGACTGAGTGTCTGACATTGGATTTTATTCTGTGTTGATCGATCTCTATTAAATATACATCTGCTGTAACAACCGGTAAATTTTTTTAACGATTTTAAATTCGATTTAAATCAAAATTTTATTTCGAAGTTATTCTATGGTGTTTCATAACGGGAATTCGAAATTTGTAATACGTACAGTGAGATGTAGCAACTGTAAAAAAAAAAATCATCGGAAAATTTGACTGTTGTCGGTCGTGCAATTTTCAGTGCAAAGCTGCGCATAACAGATCAAATTTTAGCGATTTTAAAATTTCTCCAAAACCAGTTTTCGGACAAACACGAAAAATATTCTATTCATTGTCACGAATCCGACGGCGAAATTCGTTTCGCGAAAATCGGACGTTTTGACCTCCGTTTTCCGTCCGCATTTTTACGTCAAAGGGGTCCGTAACGCGCTTTTGAACGGAGCATCCTGACACTGCAAATTATATATCGTTGTGTCCGTCTCGTCGCGCTGATTTCCACAATATATCCATTTGTCAGTTTTAGTGTTCGGTTCGCGCTGAAATTGTGAAAATGCTTGCACAGTTCATTTTTGAAACGGAGCCATTTGAGTTCAATGTGTCTCTTTTACGATTCTACATGCTTTTCTAGACATTTTGGGTCTGCAAAACCCGTTCTTTTATTTTTCTAAACCACCCGAATATTTTTTTGTTCGTGAAGTGGGACACATTTGCTTCTTAAATTCAAACTTTTCATGCATTACGTCTTTGTATTTGTTTCCATTTGCCATGCGCCACTTTCATGTTCAACGTTTCCTTTTCTTTTCCAATTCCAATCCATGCATATACTTCCTTTTGTTGCCTTTAACATTTCCAACTAGTAACGTTCATTTTTCCTTTTATCTAAATACCATTCTTTCATTTTTTCCATGAGTTCCGATGTCAGCCACCATGATCTTTTCGTCACATCTTTTTACTTTTAACCGTTCTTTTTACTTTTTTTAAAATTCAAATCCCCATCATTCCACTTTCTCGAATCATACGAGTGACGTAGTGCCTCCACGTTCTTAATTTTACTTTTTTATTCTTCCTTCCCTCGTTACCCGTTCTTGGAATCTCCACTTTTCCCTATTGTATAGCTTCTCAAATAAATAAATAAGAAAAAACCTGCTCCATTCTAATTATCTTCTGCTTCCCGTATGTATATTTATGTTCCCATTCCCACCGTCTCCTGTCCATCCACTTCTCTAACAGTTGCCTCACTTGTATAATTTCCATTTACATAAACCTGCTCCTTTACCATCAGCTTCACAAACCCATCCCACTTTTTCCCCAACGTTAATCCAACATCCGCCGCAAACCTCCCCAAGCCGCTCCCCACTGCACTGAAGCCGCACCTCGAGCCAAGTCCGCGGGCCCACTAACTCGCCACATCAACTGATGCTCCGACCTCATCCATGACCGCCAACCACTCACGCTCAACTACCGAACTCCTCACATCTGTGGTCTCTGGCCTCCGCCGATCTGAGCTGCTGTACTCCTCCTATCGGCCTGTCCAAGTGCCAACAACCTTCTGCGAATCCCATAATGCCGACGCCGGACAAATCCCCTGCACCCACTGACCCCGGCCTCAATTTTTTTTTTTTTTTTTTTGTGTCCATTTGTTTCTCCCCCTTGTGTATGTGTATGAATGTGTGCTCGCGTGTGTATGTTTGTTATGCCTGCGAGTGTGTTTGTTGATGGCGTGAGTTCCTGTTGATCTTTCATGTATTTTTGTGTGAGTTCATATGAATTTTGTGTGGTGGTGAACCTATGCTTGTGCGTGAGTTTATTTTGGAAGAGGGTTGTGTGTACGGAGTGTATTTTGTGAATCTGGGTATGATTATGAGTTGTGTATACATTAGCGTGTGTATTTTGTGTCTATAGTATGCGTTGTTCATAGATGTGCGTATTTTAAATTATATATATATATATATTCTGGGTGTTTAAATTATGGTATATAACTGTTTTGGTGTGAATGATTTGAAATATTTATATTTTATAAATTTATCGTGTGTGTATATATATAAATATATATTAATTTTATAAAAAATTATTGTGTTTATTTTTGAGTCGGGTTCGGTGTTGAGTTCGAAGACAGTTCTAAACCCAAATAGCCATACCAATCCATTGAAATTCCCTGGCCTCCTCTTCAAATAAATAAATAAATATGGAGTGATTGCCTAGCTAAATCTATTTCGAATCGTGCATGTATGTCGTCATCTCAATCAGTGTTTATATCCGTCTGCTGTTTCCATTTCTGTGCCTCGAAAGGTTAGTTTATCTCACACCTGACTTACATTTTTCATGGATGTTAGATCAATAATGAACTGTTATATGAAATGTATAGGTTGCTAGTAGAAATTGTTTGATTTGATATGTATACACATTTCATATGCGACACGATATATTCATATGACACGTAGTTGCACTGATGATATATATGTTGTGATTGATACTATGTGATTGTTGTTGTGATTGTTGATACCCTAGTTTTAGGAAAATCACTAAGGGTTGAAATGATACATACCCGAACGAACATTAGAATAGGGAAAAATCGTTATGGGTTGAAATGATAGATCTGAACGATTTTTATTGAATTTGGGATTGCGGGTTGAAATGATAGACCCGTAGAAATTTTATAAATTGCGGGTTGAAATGATAAATATCCGTATCACTTGACCATATAGGGTAGAAAACTATATACGGACACCTCGGTCATGTTTTCGAAGTAAAATGAGTTTTATTTTAAAATATTTACTTAAGACTTTATATACTTATATTTATATTTTATTTAAATTTAAATTATTTTGTATATTTTAAATTATGTGTTTTAAAATGATTTATTTGTAAATAGGGATTTAAATGTTTATTTAAGATTTTACTTATAAATTTATTTATTTTAAACCATATAATTTAACCCTATAAGTATTTTAACCTTTTTATATTATTGTAAATATTTCTTTAAATCTATTTTATATTATTTTAAACTTATATATGTTTATAATCTATTTCTAATTTATTTTAGAATTTTATAAACTTATATATATATATACATATATCTATTTTCAAAATTAATTTTCTTATATATATATTTCATAAACTTTAATGAAGTCAAGATGGAAAGGTTAGATTTCGCGATTTAAATTCGAAGTTTAAAGAGGTAAATTTATATAACAATGTTTGAATAACGAATGAACTCATATTATATTATGAATTGGAACCGATACGAATTTTAGTAGAGATGAACTTGAATTGATAAAATTAAGAAATTGAATTTGATTTGGTTTAAATTATGAACCTTGATAAGCAATGAATGTGAATTGGGTAAATTGATTTATTTTAATTTATAATCGATATGAATTGAATTCAAGTTTTAATTGATTAAACATGAATTGGAATATATATATATATATGTTATATGTGGAAATGGTTTTTATATTGTTTGGCTTGAATTAAGAATTTTGTCAAATTGATGCATGAGAATGGTTTTAAATAGTAATTCGTTTGAATGGAAATATAAGATTTTGATTCAAAATGTGGAAGTAACAATTTTGAACTATATGACTTGAATGATAAAGTACGATAAAATTTGTTTAATTTGAAATGTAATTTTGACTTGAATCTTATATTCGAATTCGAATCAAATGTCGGATTTAAATGAATCGAATTGAAACGATTCCTTATGAAGGAATAATGACCACGGTGTGAAAAATGTAAACGATTGGTTGTTAAAGAGACCGGGATCGGCTATTGTCGTACTCTCTGTCAATATCGAAAACCACTTTAACAACTGTGTACACGGTGGAGTTCCAGAATGAAGGGGATGATTTGGCGAACGACTCTATTTTGTATTTCATATTAATTACGAGACCCTGACTACCTTGAGTCAGCTTGATGTGGCTAAAACAGGAGCTATGCACGGACCAAGTGAGGTCATTCCTCTTATCGAGCACACTTCTTCGATATTTTTCTGTTACCGTTGAGATTCGATTTGGGCCCTTTTGATTATGGGAGTGTGTATCGAGGTGGGCGGTAGTTGCTACTATGCGTTACCACCAGTCCGGCTCTGCAAACGGTGAATCCACCCTGGCATTCCTTGCGTGCCTTGTCACATGCTTTATACGAGCCCATTACGATTTTGTTTTGTACTGTTTTATATGGAGTGCCCTCTGATCAACCTCCAGTTTACGGAGGAATTACGGTACTGTATATACTAAGGGAATATATAAACGGTGTAAGGGTAATCATGGTAATCCCGCTTACGCTATTTTGATATTTTTACTTTATTGATAGACACTATTGTATATAGCGTATTATGCTATATAGTATTAGTTTGACGGATCCTTAGAGGATGGTGATCCCAAACATCCTTTAAGTTACTGATTGCATTTCATCGAACATTTCATTTGAATTGATTTACTTCCACGAGAATGTTAGTCCTGATCCGAGTTGTTTTGTTTTGCATTATTGCTCGGGTTAGATCGAGTATTCCAGTTCGAGATTTGTCTTTGGAGTTTGGAGCTTAGATTGGATTTTGCTCACCTATATTCACCTGTTCAGATGATCCAGTTCTAGCTATTCTTGTCATTTCTGTTTATGTAGTTATCTTTCATTTATTGTATTAGATTTCCGCTGTATTATTTATGTAAACTCTGATGTAAAAATTTATTTAGTAGCTTCATGAACTACTGTTGTATTTTGTATTTTCCGCTGTGAGATATTATATTGCTCTATATATGTGATCTATGATTCTGTGATTTATTCTGTTTACCCTAGAAGCTAATAACAATCTGTTGTTTTGGATGTTTCGAGTTGACATGTTTGTCGATTCGGCACGGTCAAAATGGCGGGTTGTTACAAGTGGTATCAGAGCCAGGTTTTATCAAAGCTTTAGCCTATGGGGTAAAAACTCATTAGAGATAGGGTAGTGATACCCTAGAATGAGTGGAATCAGTTTCAGAATCCTTCTTGAGAGAGCGTAATTTTAAACTAAAAATAGTTTTAAAATGGTTTTAAATGTTTTAAAATAAATGTTTTCGAATATTAAATTTTGTTTAGCATTTAAATCCTTTCTGAAATTTATTTTCCATTTGAGTCTGTCTTCCTTCGTAGATCCTCTTTGATTAGGTTCTTTTGTTCTTTCAGCTTTTACCTCGAACTCTATACTTTATACTTGTCCATTTCAAGGTAAGAAATACAAGAAGAGTATAAGTCTTCTAGCCAGTCTGTCTTTATTAAATATTGGTTTGAAATTTGTATTTTGAAAGATACTATCATATAAGATCTTCTTAATGTAATATTTAATTTGATATTTGTAAATAATTTGGTAATACCAATGGTTTGTAAAGATTTTATGTGTAATGTATTCATATGTTAACTTATAGAATTAATTAAGTGTTATAAGTTTAAATATTGATAACATGAATTTGAAAATATTTAGATATAGTATAGAATGATTTTGTTATATATTTGATTTAATAATAATATTTATTGTATATTTATTAAGAATTGTAGTTGAATTTTAATAAATAAATGAGTGGGGGAGAGATATAATTTTTCCCTACTTAAAACTTTAATGATTTGAAATATATTATTTATATTATATGATTTGAATTTTGATATATATTCTGTGTAAATAAACAAAAGATGTTTTGAGTATTTATTTGACGTTAAAATTGGCCTATCGAATATCTAGTGATTTGGGATATACGTCTGATCAACATATATGTTAAATTCTATGTGTATTAGATAGATATAGTGTCACATTCTAGTCGCTTGAAAATGATTCTGGTGATGACCGCGACATCATCGGTATCTATTTTCTGGTTTCGAAAGTGGGATAGATATATATTGCCAATTCGAGACGTTGAGTGAATACTTAAAATTATTTTGAAATGTATGAAAATATTTTAACCTTTGATTTAAATATTTGTATTTCAAATTGTATACATATATGAAAATAGATATGAACCATTGGTTTAAATATTTTAATTATTTAATTACTATTTCCCTACCTCGTTCCTTTTCGGGGACGAAAAGTTTTGAGTAGGGGAGATTGTAACAACCGGTAAAATTTTTTAACGATTTAAAATCCGATTTAAATCAAAATTTTATTTTGAAATTATTCTATGGTTTTTCATAATCGGAATTCGAAATTTGTAATACGTACAGTGAGATGTAGCAACTGTAAAAAAAAATTCATCGGAAAATTTGACTGTTGTCGGTCGTGCAATTTTCAGTGCAAAGCTGCGCATAACAGATCAAATTTTAGCGATTTTAAAATTTCTCCAAAACCAGTTCGGACAAACACGAAAAATATTCTATTCATTGTCACGAATCCAACGGCGAAATTCGTTTCGCGAAAATCGGACGTTTTGACCTCCGTTTTCCGTCCGCATTTTTACGTCAAAGGGGTCCGTAACGCGCTTTTGAACGGAGCATCCTGACACTGCAAATTATATATCGTTGTGTCCGTCTCGTCGCGCTGATTTCCACAATATATCCATTTGTCAGTTTTGGTGTTCGGTTCGCGCTGAAATTGTGAAAACGCTTGCACGGTTCATTTTTGAAACGGAGCCATTTGAGTTCGATGTGTCCCTTTTACGATTCTACATGCTTTTCTAGACATTTTGGGTCTGCAAAACCCGTTCTTTTATTTTTCTAAACCACCCGAATATTTTTTTGTTCGTGAAGTGGGACACATTTGCTTCTTAAATTCAAACTTTTCATGCATTACGTCTTTGTATTTGTTTCCATTTGCCATGCGCCACTTTCATGTTCAACGTTTCCTTTTCTTTTCCAATGCCAATCCATGCATATACTTCCTTTTGTTGCCTATAACATTTCCAACTAGTAACGTTCATTTTTCCTTTTATCTAAATACCATTCTTTCATTTTTTCCATGAGTTCCGATGTCAGCCACCATGATCTTTTCGTCACATCTGTTTACTTTTAACCGTTCTTTTTACTTTTTTTAAAATTCAAATCCCCATCATTCCACTTTCTCGAATCATACGAGTGACGTAGTGCCTCCACGTTCTTAAATTTACTTTTTCTTTCTTACTTCCCTCATTACCTATTCTTGGAATCTCCACTTTTCCCTATTGTATAGCTTCTCGAATAAATAAATAAGAAAAAACCTGCTCCATTCTAATTATCTTCTGCTTCCCGTATGTATATTTATGTTCCCATTCCCACCGTCTCATGTCCATCCACTTCTCTAACAGTTGCCTCACTTGTATAATTTCCATTTACATAAACCTGCTCCTTTACCATCAGCTTCACAAACCCATCCCACTTTTTCCCCATCGTGAATCCAACATCCGCCGCAATCCTCCCCAAGCCGCTCCCCACTGCACTGAAGCCGCACCTCGAGCCAAGCCCGTGGGCCCACTAACTCGCCACATCAACTGATGCTCCGACCTCATCCATGACCGCCAACCACTCACGCTCAACTACCGAACTCCTCACATCTGTGGTCTCTGGCCTCCGCCGGTCTGAGCTGCTATACTCCGCCTATCGGCCTGTGTAACGACACGGGTTTCCGCCCGGACCTAATCGATCGCTAAATCGACCAAGACCGTACGAATCCCGCATACGCTAACTTTGGGTATACAACACATCAGAACAAATAACAGAAGACTTCAATAGAAATCATAATAATGTTACATCAGAGTACAGAATATCAGAGTATATCGATAATAATACACAGCGGAAGATAAATTTACACAAATGTAATACAATGCACAGCGGAAATATAAACTACACAGAACACAATCAAACAAACAAGTCGTCCATGGTCTGTGGACGACTGGGAACAGTTCATATATGCAGTTATGAAATAAATAACTGAACAGAAAATTTAAAGTGAGAGAATTCTCACATCGGGATCCACTCCGTCAGTTATATCTGAATTTCTGTTCTATTTGAATCTGAATTTGCCCCTAATGCTGATTTGCTCGGTTTTGGTCCTAGTCAGTTCTGTGTTGAAGTGCTCGATCCCACGATTCCAACGCACTTTACTTTATCAAATTCCGATGCCATAGAAGAAAGTTATGGTCATTTAAACAATGGTTAAATTAATAAATTAATTAAATTAATAATTAACATAGTGATTAACCTAATCCCTTTCCACGTCACTGGCCTAATCCTCCCTTCCACCGTTCTACTTCGTATGTCTGAACTGAAAGAAACCCATCGCACTCCGTTTAGGGTTTGAAAATAGTCGCCTCCACGCCACTCCGTTCGACGATCAGATGCCACCCCCCTCACCGCCGTCGTGTCGCCTCCCAACGCCGAAGAAGGCGTTGAACTCGCGGCCCCCACATAGCCTGGGATAGCCTTCGAACGACGGACCTTTGGCCCCTGAAATCTTGCACCTCTCAACACCATATGACATCATACCCGTACAGATATGAAGAGCTGAAGAAGCTCTATGAATTTCGTAAAAAACCCACATCTTAATTCATGATGAATCGAAAGAGATTAAGGGAATTTAAATCGAGAATTTCAGCCACTAATCGCATGTGACGGCGGCTCCTGGGATTTGCAATTAGGGTTTGCTTGTTTTTAAAGGGGTATATATAAAGAATTTAATAATATTTTATTCCTTGTTTATTTAGTTTTGAAATTTAACGTTCTGAACTCCAATTCACACCCAACGACTATCGTTCCTAGCTAAATACCCCCATTCCGAACACAATGGGATATGTTTCGTAAGCCAATTCGACTGTTTCGATCAGTTTTCATCTAAATTAAAATATAAATCAATATATATCGAATTTGAACGTACGTTTTAATTTACCGGGGCCACATACTAACTCTAAAAATTCCTGAAAAATAAATCTAGCTATGTTTTGACGATACGGTCCCAACAAAACTAGTTTCGTCGAATTCTGAGACCGTTTGAAAAATGGCCCTTTTCTAGTCGATCCAATTTAATAGAAATTGACCAAACACATTTTCCTTTGTCACGCTTACATAATAGCTTCAAAAATTATGAAACTTGAAACCTAGCAATAACTTAACACTGCGGATCCAACAAAAATGGTTTCATCGAAATCCGAGGTCGTTTGCAAAAGGTCCATTTTTAAGGGCCTGAATTCCATAGCGACTATTCAGAATTTTCAACTGGACATATCTTTTGATTCCCGCTATCAAATTTCGATTTTTCGGATTCGTTGGAAAGATCTCATCAATTAGATCCTAATGTTTTTGGTTTCACTAAAATCCGGATTGTTTTGCACCCGGTACATTCAATTGAAGTTTGAAATCGAATTATCGAACTACCACGCTATTTTCAATTCTATATATAATTATAATTAATTATATTCATTTTCACATGTC
The DNA here is from genome assembly GCA_030737875.1 of Allium sativum. Classification (NCBI taxonomy): domain Eukaryota; kingdom Viridiplantae; phylum Streptophyta; class Magnoliopsida; order Asparagales; family Amaryllidaceae; genus Allium; species Allium sativum. The sequence continues at coordinate 172,345,516 of CM060912.1, forward strand.
GATTCAAACTCAGTTTTCATCGCCATTATTTAAAATATTTATTTTAAATATTTAAAATCCATTATTTTAGCCAATTTAAAAATTTTAAATTGGTTCAGATTTTCTGGGTCGTTACAGCCTGTCCAAGTGCCAACAACCTTCTGCGAATCCCATCATGCCGACGCCGGACAAATCCCCTGCACCCACTGACCCCGGCCTCAAATTTTTTCGTTTTTGTGTCTATTTGTTTCTCCCCCCTTGTGTATGTGTATGAATGTGTGCTCGCGTGTGTATATTTATTATGCCTGCGAGTGTGTTTGTTGATGGCGTGAGTTCCTGTTGATCTTTCATGTATTTTTGTGTGAGTTCATATGAATTTTGTGTGGTGGTGAACCTGTGCTTGTGCGTGAGTTTATTTTGGAAGAGGGTTGTGTGTACGGAGTGTATTTTGTGAATCTGGGTATGATTATGAGTTGTGTATACATTAGCGTGTGTATTTTGTGTCTATAGTATGCGTTGTTCATATATGTGCGTATTTTAAATTATATATATATATATATATATATATATTCTGGGTGTTTAAATTATGGTATATAACTTTTTTGGTGTGAATGATTTGAAATATTTATATTTTATAAATTTATCGTGTGTGTATATATATAAATATATATTAATTTTATAAAAATTTATTGTGTTTATTTTTGAGTCGGGTTCGGTGTTGAGTTCGAAGACAGTTCTAAACCCAAATAGCCATACCAATCCATTGAAATTCCCTGGCCTCCTCTTCAAATAAATAAATAAATATGGAGTGATTGCCTAGCTGAATCTATTTCGAATCGTGCATGAATGTCGTCATCTCAATCAGTGTTTATATCCGTCTGCTGTTTCCATTTCTGTGCCTCGAAAGGTGAGTTTATCTCACACCTGACTTACATTTTTCATGGATGTTAGATCAATAATGAACTGTTATATGAAATGTATAGGTTGCTAGTAGAAATTGTTTGATTTGATATGTATGCACATTTCATATGCGACACGATATATTCATATGACACGTAGTTGCACTGATGATATATATGTTGTGATTGATACTATGTGATTGTTGTTGTGATTGTTGATACCCTAATTTTAGGAAAATCACTAAGGGTTGAAATGATACATACCCGAACGAACATTAGAACAGAGAAAAATCGTTATGGGTTGAAATGATAGATCTGAACGATTTTTATTGAATTTGGGATTGCGGGTTGAAATGATAGACCCGTAGAAATTTTATAAATTGCGGGTTGAAATGATAAATATCCGTATCACTTGACCATAGGGTAGAAAACTATATACGGACACCTCAGTCATGTTTTCGAAGTAAAATGAGTTTTATTTTAAAATATTTACTTAAGACTTTATATATTTATATTTATATTTTATTTAAATTTAAATTATTTTGTATATTTTAAATTATGTGTTTTAAAATGATTTATTTGTAAATAGGGATTTAAATGTTTATTTAAGATTTTACTTATAAATTTATTTATTTTAAACCATATAATTTAATCCTATAAGTATTTTAACATTTTTATATTATTGTAAATATTTCTTTAAATCTATTTTTATATTATTTTAAACTTATATATTTTTATAATCTATTTCTAATTTATTTTAGAATTTTATAAACTTATATATATATATATATACATATATCTATTTTCAAAATTAATTTTCTTATATATATATTTCATAAACTTTAATGAAGTCAAGATGGATAGGTTAGATTTCGCGATTTAAATTCGAAGTTTAAAGAGGTAAATTTATATTACGATGTTTGAATAACGAATGAACTCATATTATATTATGAATTGGAACCGATACGAATTTTAGTAGAGATGAACTTGAATTGATAAAATTAAGAAATTGAATTTGGTTTAAATTATGAACCTTGATAAGAAATGAATGTGAATTGGGTAAATTGATTTATTTTAATTTATAATCGATATGAATTGAATTCAAGTTTTAATTGATTAAACATGAATTGGAATATATATATATATATATATATATATATATATATATATATATAGATGTTATATGCGGAATTGGTTTTTATATTGTTTGGCTTGAATTAAGAATTTTGTTAAATTGATGCATAAGAATGGTTTTAAATAGTAATTCGTTTGAATGGAAATATAAGATTTTGATTCAAAATGTGGAAGTAACAATTTTGAACTATATGACTTGAATGATAAAGTACGATAAAATTTGTTTAATTTGAAATGTAATTTTGACTTGAATCGTATATTCGAATTCGAATCAAATGTCGGATTTAAATGAATCGAATTGAAACGATTCCTTATGAAGGAATAATGACCACGGTGTGAAAAATGAAAACGATTGGTTGTTAAAGAGACCGGGATCGGCTATTGTCATACTCTCTGTCAATATCGAAAACCACTTTAACAACTGTGTACGCGGTGGAGTTCCAGAATGAAGGGGATGATTTGGCGAACGACTCTATTTTGTATTTCATATTAATTACGAGACCCTGACTACCTTGAGTCAGCTTGATGTGGCTAAAACAGGATCTATGCACGGACCAAGTGAGGTCATTCCTCTTATCGAGCACACTTCTTCGATATTATTCTATTACCGTTGAGATTCGATTTGGGCCCTTTTGATTATGGGAGTGTGTATCGAGGTGGGCGGTAGTTGCTACTATGCGTTACCACCAGTCCGGCTCTGCAAACGGTGAATCCACCCTGGCATTCCTTGCGTGCCTTGTCACATGCCTTATACGAGCCCATTACAATTTTGTTTTGTACTGTTTTATATGGAGTGCCCTCTGATCAACCTCCAGTTTACGGAGGAATTACGGTACTGTATATACTATGGGAATATATAAACGGTGTAAGGGTAATCATGGTAATCCCGCTTACGCTATTTTGATATTTTTACTTTATTGATAGACACTATTGTATATAGCGTATTATACTATATAGTACTAGTTTGACGGATCCTTAGAGGATGGTGATCCCAAACATCCTTTAAGTTATGATTGCATTTCATCGAACATTTAATTTGAATTGATTTACTTCCACGAGAATGTTAGTCCTGATCCGAGTTGTTTTGTTTTGCATTATTGCTCGGGTCTGATCGAGTATTCCAGTTCGAGATTTATCTTTGGAGTTTGGAGCTTATATTGGATTTTGCTTCACCTATATTCACCTGTTCAGATGATCCAGTTCTAGCTATTCTTGTCATTTCTGTTTATGTAGTTATCTTTCATTTATTGTATTAGATTTCCGCTGTATTATTTATGTAAACTCTGATGTAAAATTTATTTAGTAGCTTCATGAACTACTGTTGTATTTTGTATTTTCTGCTGTGAGATATTATATTGCTCTATATCTATGATCTGTGATCTATTCTGTTTACCCTAGAAGCTAATAACAATCTGTTGTTTTGGATGTTTCGAGTTGACATGTTTGTCGATTCGGCACGGTCAAAATGGCGGGTTGTTACATCTGCCTGGTGAACGGGAATTCATTCCCTTACTTCACCCTTCTCTGAGACGTAGGGGATCAGAGGTTGTATATCGATAGACATCGGTCGCATGGTGTGAATTGCCTATGTGGCATGCCTAAGTGGAAATTGATCAAGGCTTTTGTTGAAAAGCAAAGTATTGTGGTTGATGATCAAAGTACCGCCTGTGTGGCATAGCTTTGTGTAACGTGAATTCGCGAGCCTCACACCCCCGGTTGTGAACCATAAACGGGAGAGGACCTCAGGGAGGGCTTGCATTTCCTTCTAGCTAGGGTGGTGTCAGTGACCTACCAGCCCTGACATTTATATTATTTTCACCTGTGTGGTTGTTGTTGTTGCGAGGCGCCTCAGATATATCGATGACTATGTGGAGCCGATGGAGTCATTGGACTCATTTATGCCCCAAAGGGCGGGGAAACGCTGCGTTCAGACATTTTAATCCACATCGGTGGACCGGCCCTGTCACTCCAAGGGTCACTCGAGCTCTGATCCTGAGGCTCAGGCTAGGCAGTCTCGAATCGGTTGAGGACGATACCTTTCCTTGGTTCGCAGATGGAAATCCAACTTCCAATACGTGATTTTGCGGTTTTGATTGTAAAGCCTAGTATGGCGACATAGTGGTATGGGGCACTTATGTCGTCTATGATTGATACTTATGATTGAAATTGTTTTATACACTATGCACTTATAGTAGTATCAAATGATTTTTTTTTAGCGGATCAAGCATTCTTTGGCTATTATAAGGTAAAAACCCTATCCTCCGGCTTGCGTTGCATTGTGTGATGGAACCTGGGTCTTATAATAGCTTCATTTTTCTTTATTTAGCATTGCGTTGTTGTTTTATGCACTGGTATTCTTGGGAGGAAACCCGTTCTGTGTTATACGGCGTGGTCCCTTGATTTACCTAACTTTAAAATAAAGATTAATAACTGTTTTAGTTCTCACACCAGTAACATGACTGACTTGGAGTTTATTATTTTAACCTAAACTCTGGGTGCCCTTATTTTGACACGGGCAGCTAGTAGTTTTGGTTTTGTAGATTTATATTCACAGGATCCTGATTTACAGCTGGAATGATATCCGGAAAGCTCTGTATCCGTATATATCCTTTAGTTGTGTATTGTATTATTTTTTTCGCTGCAACAATGTATTTAAATGTAATTTAAATCTCTGATATTTTCTGTGTAATATTTATTCATACTCTGTATATTCTTGTATTCTGATGGAATTGTTATAATATACAATGAAATGTTCTTCTGTTTGCGTTTCGATGTGGCTTGTTCTCAAAGTATCCGCTCTTTCCTTACCGGGGAAGTTACGGGTTCTTACAAACACAGGTGAAAATAATATAAATGTCAAGGCTCGTAGGTCACTGACACCACCATAGCTAGAAGGTAATGCATTCCCTCCCTGATGTCCTCTCCCGTTTCTGGTTCACAACCGGGGTGTGAAGCTCGTGAATCAACGTTACACAAAGCTATGCCACACAGGCGGTGCTTTGATCATCAACCACAAGACTTTGCTTTTCAACAGAAGCCTTGATCATTTGCCACTTAGGCATGCCACACAGGCAATTCACTCCATGTGATTGATATCCATTAATATATAACCCCTGAGCTCGTACGTCTCAGAGAAGGGCATTAAGCAAGAGAATAAATTCTCCGCCGCCAAACAGATATATATTTAATAGAAATCAATCACACAGAATAAAATCCAATGTCAGACACACAGTCCATTTACAAGTTCGTTCTGGGTCTGAACGAAACCGGAGGCACCTTGTACCTCGCATATCCATCGATCTCCAAGTACAAGTGGACGATCACCAACTGATTCCCTCCTCTTGGGTGTACATGCCAATCAAGATCATCAGTAATCACCCAAACGATGTGGAGACCTCTGGTCTTCGACCACCGTCTCCATCCTCGACACCACGTCGAATCAGTTATTCAGAATGGGATAAACCCGGTCTTTCTGAATAACTCGCGTATATAATAAACAAGTGTTACACAAACACAACGTACGCCTCATTCCAATTCATAATATTCTTTTATTCAAATATTCTTATACTTTGGGAAATGTTCCGATTAATTTTATCAAAGATATATTCTTTAAATCTATTATTTAATCTTCTTTGAATATCAATTCGAACTAGTCAGGATTAGCGAACCACACCGAAGTAATCATTTATTTTATTTCCCAATCCGAACCTATTCATCCCATGAAGTAAATCTGGTCATACTTCATATCTAACACCACGGTGTTATCGGTAAATTCAACTACCATTTCACGTTCAAATCTAATTAAAGATTTAAGTATCGCCTGGAGCAAAACTGGTGATACTCCATTCTCGATCATTTCAATCTAATTAAAGATGCATTAAAACTCCACTTGGTTTTAATCTTCGCAAAAATCGATATTAATGATTATTTAACTTGGGAAATCATATCCTGTCTTTAACTGTGTTAAAGAACCAGTGTCATTTAAAACACAGTTCACGATAAGCCTAAAAACACGTTATAATCCAATTCCAATTAAATCCCATTTAATTGGTAGACTTCATTAAATCTAAATAAAAAGTTTTAATCTTTTTTCTCAACTGGGTTTAAGAATAGTGTTAATGAAGACACCATTCACGAGAAACCCCAAATCCCATTTGATAGTAAATACAAGGCTCTGAATAGAAAATATATCAGCTTATATTCAATATCAAATTCTACGACCAACAAATATCGTATTGGAAATAACGATATCAATATATCTTTCTAATTTCCATAACAATATCTGTATAATCACGAAATCCAACATCGAAATACTCCAAAGACAATTTCGATTCAAATCCATTCCAATTCACTTAATGGAAATTCTGGTTATTTTCAAAACCATTTCAAATCCAATTTATTTATTTTAAAAATAAATGGAATTATAATTCTAGTTCAAAACTAGTTCATTTCGATAAAAACCTATTTTTATCTTTTCAAATATGGAATTTTTCATCCCAATTCTTTACAAATCATTTCTTATGATTTTACACAAATAATTACTATTTTTAATAATTTTATCAAGGTCCGTACAGTCGATTTCCATCAACAGCCATCGAACTGCACTTACAGCTACCTTTTCCAAATTTGATTTGAACATAATTCCAAATAAACCGTTATATTTCTAATTTGTAATATTCGTTAGAAAGCTCTTTTCGATATGAACCCAACGGTTCCGGGTTTAGGAGAATCCGACGGTCGGATCTCCCGTAATATCCATTCGAAGTCAATGGTTGAAATTCGCGAACGGCCGCGGAGCTACGCGTTCTATTCAGGCCATTATATATATATAATATATTATATATATTTCTTCGATTTCCTTTCAAAACATATTTTATAAATCGTTTTAAATTCATTTTCGAAACGATTTCAACTTCATATTCAATTTCGAATCAAAATTGAATATTCCACATCATCGATATACAAATGATAATATTTTCAAAACGTTATATTTTGAAATCACTTTCTTTTCTATATTCATTATAAAAATGAATAAAATCGATATACATATCGTTCACGTCAAAATGGCACATATCTAACTAACACAGCTTTATATATTTCAATAATTTCGTTATTCTATTCAACAAATGAATATTTTCTTCAACACATGAATATATATTTTATTAAACACGTGAATTTTCTTTCTATTCAACACATAAATTTTTATTCTATTCAACACATGAATATATATTTTATTCAACACATGAATTTTCTTTCTATTCAACACATGAATTTTTATTCTATTCAACACATGAATTTCCTTTATTCAACACATGAATTTTCTTTCTATTCAACACATGAATTTTTATTTCATTCAACACATGAATTTTCTTTCTATTCAACACATGTCTTTCCTTTATTCAACACATGAATTTTCTTTCTATTCAACACATGAATTTTTATTTTATTCAACACATGAATTTTTATTTTCTAATATTCCTTATTTTCCAAATTGGAATGAGGCCCAATCAATTACCATATACCGTTAATTATATGGATTCCCTACAACACATGTATATAACAGCAACGATAAATCATCAACCATCATCCAGAGTGCACCACACAGCTGCATAAGAATTAAATATAACTGATTAACGCTTACACAGTCTGTCAATCCATCGATTGACATACAACTAAACAATCGGGATTAGTGTACGTCAAATCTCATCCCAATCCCCGTGTGGGGTTTCAAATCAACAAACACAGATTTTATTTGTGCAGTTGGGCGATGTGTAAAATTTATCGTCCCAATCAATATCAGTCAAATCGGTGTACATAAACAAATCGTTCGATTTGTAAATGAATATTTATTTTACTTCAACACATGAATATATATTTTATTTCAACACATGAATATATATTTTATTTCAACACAATCAACAGTCAAATTTCACAATACAATCAATCAAACAAACAAGCTGTCGATGGTCTGTGGACGACGGGTGTCGGGTGCTGCTAAGCACCGTGTGCATCCTAGTATATATTTCAACTAGAAAACAAATTAGAAGTGAGAAGTTCTCACCGAGGGTTTCCACTCCTCCATTCTTTATTTCTGAAATTCAGAACATCTGGATCTGGCCGTACTTCCAACGCAGTCTTCTCCACGTTGTTCATATTAAAATCACATTTTTAATATGATGTTCTATACATTAAAAATCATATTTTTATTCGTTCTATAATATAAAAATCATATTTTTATTCTTTCTATAATATAAAAATCATATTTTTATTCTTTCTATAATATAAAAATCATATTTTTTATTCTTTCTATAATATAAAAATCATATTTTTATTCTTTCTATAATATAAAAATCATATTTTTATTCTTATACAATTAAAATCAAACCCTTTTGAGATGCAAAACGATGTATATGTATTTTTCTTCGTATAAAAATTATAGCTTTCATTAAATAAAAAATCACTTCCTTTCTATAATCATTATAAAAATCTATGCTTTCATGTTTAAAAATCACAACTTTTCCTTAACTAAAAATTAGATCTAGATTCACATAAAAAATCCCATTTTTATGAACACAAAAATCATATAAAAAGAAGAACAAAGCTATATATAATATATAAAAAAAACTTACATGTTTCTAGCGAAAGAGGGGGGGTTCATGTCGGTCATTGCAACGGAGGAGGGGTGGCGTTTGTGAGGTGGAGGCGACGGATTCCGATTTAGGAGGTTATTTTTTTTTTTTTGGGCGTTGGGTTCAACTGGAGAAGGAAAAGAGGAGGAGGGAGACGCGCGAGAGGGAAGGGGTGGTTGCTGGAGATGGCGGTAGGGAACCACCTGTGGAGGCGCGGGGGCAGGAAGCTGAGGGGCGATGGCGCCGCGACGTCCAATTTGGGGGAGAGGGAGCGGGAATCTAATTTTGACCGGGTTGAAGAAAATGAGAGCTCGACTAAATTATGTTGACCTAAGGTGTATATATATATATTAAATTTTAAATTATTTATCTCCCCAAAAAGTAGTTTTCTAATACGAACTCGAAATCAAACCCACCGAATGTCGTCCCTAGCTAATTACCCTTATTCTGAACACAATGGGATATGTATCGGGAGCCAATTCGACCGTTTCGATCAGTTTTTGTTAAAATTACAATATAAATCAATGTATATTGAATTTGAACGCACCTTTCAATTTACCGGGACCATATACTAACTCTAAAAATTCCCGAAAAATTATTTCTAGCTTCGTTTTGACGATACGGTCCTAACAAAACTAATTTCGTCAAATTCCGAGAACGTTTGAAAAATGGCCATTTTCTGGTCGATCGAAATTGACTGAAACTGTTAAAACACGTTTTCCTTTGCCACGCTCACATATTGATTCAGAAATTATGAATTTTGAAACCTAGCAATAACTTGACATCGCGGATCCAATAAAAGTGTTTTCATCGAAAACCGAGGTCGTTTGCAAAATTTCCATTTTTAAGGGCCAGAATTCCATAGTGACTATTCTGGATTTTCAACTGGGCATATCTTTTGATTCCCGCTATGAAATTTCAATTTTTCGGATTCGTTGGAAAGATATTTTCAAATGGATTCAAATATTTTTGGTTTCGCAAAAATCTGGTTTATTTTGAATCCTGTACATTCATTCGAAATTTGAAATCGAATTTTCGAACTACCGCGCCATTTTCGATTCCTTTTATAATTAAAAATAAATATTTATATTCTAACGATGATTCAAATAAATATATACATTCTAATTCTATTCAAAATAAATTTCACATCGTTATTATTTAAAATAATTCATTTTAAATATTCAAAATTCATTAAAATCTCCAAAATAAATTTTTTAAATTGGCTCAGATTTCCGGGTTATTACAGTTTTGAAACCAGAAAGAACGAAGATGGTTACTACATGGGCGTATACATATATATATATATATACATATATATATTTGGGGTAAAAAAACAATGAAAAAATGTGTGCACGTAGTTGTTGTAGTTTTGAAAAGATGGGCATATTTTTTTACTGGGTCAGATTGCATGTCCAAAGATATTTGGAGAAACAGTGCGGCCTATAGATAAAGAAACTGGCAGAGCTATATATTTATATCATATTATATATACATATATATATATATATATATATATATATATATATAACTATACATATAAAGTCACATCGCCGATAAATTTGACTAGTGAGGTTGCAATGTTATCTAAAATGCTCAAAGAATAGAAGGAAGTAAGAAAATCTAACTGTTTATAGTCAAACTATTCCTTTCAAGCTGTCACGTTTAATGTACATGCAAATATTTTACTTCGTACAGGCAAAGATATCTCTTCGTTGTGATGTACTATGGATTTGTACGTTATTTCACAAATTGAAACATTAATAGCGTTGATTTATTTCTTCCTGGTTCAAAAAGGAAGTAGTATGAGATGTTGGGTGTTTATTTGTTTTTTTGTTGAGTGTGTCAGGACCGAAATTATTGACTGACAAAGTAGGAAATAAATAGAATTGGCAAGAATTTGATAAGTAAATTCGATAGAATTTTTTCCTTTCTCCAATTCAGTCGAAATTTCAGACTCAAAGCAACATGCGAGATTTGATCGGAAAAAGATACATATCTCACTATTGAGATATGATAACGATAAGGATAAGATTTAGGTAGAATTAGATATGATTTGGTGAAAGCGACTGGCGACGTTTTATAGCACGCAACGTTCGACACGTTTAAATTAACTTCGATTGTAACGAAGCTTGAAGTCCTATAGTAACTAAATATTCCGGACATGATGGAACTGGTTTCGTTGAATTCCAAAATCATTTAAAAATTGGCCATTTTTAAATTCCATATTAAATCGATAAAGTATACATCGATTTCAAAATAAACAAACTTTTTGTATAATAAATTATTATTATTATCATCAAATATATTCAAAGAAATTTATATAACTTTCGTAAATAAATTGGTTAAGATTTAAAACTTAATATATTGAATTTCAAGTTAAAACGATCTTCAATTTATAATAGAAATCCTTTCGTTACATTAAATAAATCTTTGTAATTTTTAAACGATTCCATAGTGACTTTTAATTTGGACATAACTCAAAATCTGTGTAATGACCCCAGTTTCTGTACCCTTTGAGTTGACTAATAACACCGCACGTCCATCCCAAATGACACAGAAATACGAATCATTAGTAGAAAGAAGTTAGAGGATGAGGAATAGAAAGAAAGTGAAGTTAGAATAGAAGAAAACAAAGAACACAAATCTAACAGCGGAACAATTAAAATACATTAAATAACATAACTTTTGAAATACAAATCAGTAACTGTATATATGTATACCATTATCAGAGCACAACAGTTATTCCTGGAACAGTTATAAACACCTGTTTCCAGATACAACATAGTACATAGCGGAAATATGATAGTCTATAGCTAACTGGTGAAGCCTCCTGCTTCCACCTCTTCCAAGTGAATCTGAAAAACCCCGACAACTTGACTGCCCGTACAAATTTAGGCAGCCAAGAGTTTAGGGAAAAAAATAATAAACTCTGGGTCAGTCATGGGACTGGTGTGAGTAAACTCCAATCATTTGTTTAACTTTAAAAATCTTTTCGAAAGAAATGATAATCGTAAGACCAATCCACACATAAACCCGGATGGTTTTTACCTTACGATAACCCAAAATATTTTTGATATCAAATCCAGTGACATTATAATAATGTCTACATCAAATAAATAGAATCTAGCGGAATGCTTGCATCTCACGCTCCATATATAATATAAAACCAAAAACCGCAGGGCGCTTATTGGGGATTGGATTTCCAACATGACAAGGTATCGAACCACCTTCCGATATTGTATCTCTAGAGGGGAATACACTGGGTTCAACAAGAACATCTTGTAACTCGGCCCATACATGACCGACCACCCATTTCGCTTGAGTGTATCGAATGTATATCACCAACGGTTGGGATCAGCAACCGTTTCTAAAATCATCAACACCATAAAAACAAATTATTCATTTTTAAAACGTATATATATATATATATTTCTCTTTCTATTACTAGATTTCCGACTTCCTTTTGTTTATAATATTCTATTTTTAAGTTCGTTTCCTTACCGAATTCTATATATATTGATATATAGATTTCTAATTATCAAATTATCTTAAAAATATTCTAACTCCTTAAATTGCCGGAAAATTTCGCCATAACCTCCTCTGTACCGGTCGATAGTTCGAACCTCAATTCGCCTCTCTAGGCCCTTTCCATTCAAAAAGAAAATAAAAAAGCCAAGTGGCTTGCCGATTCGGTGCATAAAATCTCATATGGAATTTAAACATGTACCTTTTTGTCGGGCACACAAATTATAAACTTCATACACTTCATTTCCATACCTGCTTAACACATCAAAATATTCCCATTTGGTTTCACTCAATCTATTCGTCTTAACCTAATTCGCTAATTTTTTTTCTAATTAGCTATTTTGCCTATTTCACTTCTTTGTTTGAACATAACATGTTCAAATATAATACCAACTTGCTTATAAATAAATTGAAGTCCATTTCGATTCAAGTTGCATAATCGATTTCGAATATAAATTTACAAACCCAATTTACTTATCCAAAGCTAAATTTCAATTCAAAACTCCAATAACTAATTATTCTTCAAATTAGTTAATTATATTCAATAATTAACAAAATCTGAATTTTGTTTTCAAAAATCAGATTTCATTACTCTTCTTGAGTTCAAATATATTTTATAACTCAAATCTGGATTTTTCTAATGAAGATTCGGATTCTATTTGCTCAAAATCCTTTTATAAATTTAAATAAACCATTATGGTTTTACAATGGTTATGGTGTTGTTTTTCTGAAAATTTGATTTTGACATAACTCAAAATCTATTCGACGAAATTCAGATTTTTCCTTTCCATTAGAAAACAATTATAAAATCAGTCCTGACGATTCTTATTTCAGAGAATTCCGACTTAAACTGAGTTCTATACACTCAATTGATGTTCGAAACGCCAAATTACGAACTACCGCGCTGTGGCGAGTTCATTTTAATTATATATATAAACATTTAAACTTCATTTATAATAAATTCAAATCCATTATGATATATTTTTAATATATATCAAATCAGTTTCCCAATTCAACATAATATTTTCGATTATCTATAATTGTCGATTTTTCCTTACTCGGTAATATATTTATTTATACTTCGATCTTCTATATTTAATTCCAATTCCTTTTATAAATAAATTATTTATAAAGTTCTATATAATTGAATTTCAATTATAAACCCATTGAATTCTTCTCAATTCAGCTTATATTCCGAATTCTGAAATATAATCAATTATTTTGTTTCAAAACACTTCCCAACTTACTTTTAAATGCTTATTTGAATTTAAATGGTTCAAATTATCCAAATGATAATTTATTTCACCAAATTTATAACACTATTTATAAATTCAACTTCCTTGTTTCATATATTTAAGCAAGTTCCCTTTTCAAATTTGTATTTGAAACTCCATCCCTTTGATATTCCGAATTGCGAAATAAAAGCAGTTGTTCACTTTCGAATGATTTGAAATTTTATTTTTAAATTCATATTTGAATTTAAATATTCAAATTATCTCTTGTTAATTAATTCATTCTATTTATAAACACCGTTTTATAAATTTCCTTGTTTTATATATAAACAAGTTTATTTTGAAATCTATTTAAAACCAAAATCTTATTTTGGAAATTTCTATTTATAATAACTCATATATATAACACCCAACTTATTTTCATATTCAATTCAACTTCTATTTAAATAAATTCGAATTAATCGAATTCAAATCATAAATCCTTATGGATTTATTTTAGATCAATTTATATTCTGAACATTAGAATAAATTCCATCGTTTATTTCTTTAAAACAATTTCCCCATTTCTATTTTTAAATTCACATTTGAATTTAAATATTCAAATTATCCAACGATAATTTTTCCACTTTATTTATAAATATTGTTTATAAATTCATTTCAATTCTTTGCATTTATTTAATTTATAAACAACGTTTATAATTTCACTTCAAATCCCGTATTATTAATTTATAAACAACGTTTATTAATTCACTACTGGTTTTATGTATTCAAACAAGTTAGTATATTTATAGTCCAATTTAAATTCAAATTCTATTTTAGATAAATAGAATTTTCCCTTTAAATCTCAAATATCATTTTCACGATATTTTTACATATCAACATTTTATCCTAGTGATATTTAAACATCCAGAAACACTCAATTATCAAATCATGAGTTTTATAACACTTCATATAATATAATATATATGAAAACAAATGAATAACAATATTTTTGAGGAATCCAGTTGGATTCCTCCAACCTGTTTCCCTGCATCCACAGACGTTTGTGGCCATTTTGCATACGACCTCGGAATTCGACGAAATCACTTTTGTTGGATCTGGGATGTGAAGTTATTGCTAGGTTTCAAATTTCATAATTTTTGAAGCTGGTATGCGAGCGTAGCAAAGGAAAACGTGTTTTGGTCAATTAAAGTTAAATTGGATCGACCAGAAATGGGCCTTTTTGCAAATAGTCTCAGAATTCGACGAAACTAGTTTTGTTGGGACCGTATCGTCAAAACATAGCTAGATTTATTTTTCTGGAATTTTTCGAATCAGTTTGTGGCCCTGGCAAATTGAAATGTACGTTCAAATCGAATATTGAATGTTTTATACTTTAATTTGAAGGAAAACTGAATGAAACAGTCGAATGGGCCTATGAGACATATCCCATTGTGTTCGGAATGGGGGTAAAACACTAGGGACGACAGTCGTTGGGTCTGGATTGGGGATCGTGAGAGAAAGAGGGTATTTTCGAAATTTAAAAATATATAAATAAAAATAAAAAAATATGATTGGCCCTCACTTTTTCTCTCTCCCCGTTTCTTCCCAGATACCCTCGAAGTCGACGGCGGCCGTGTTCCCCCCTTCCCTTCCATTTTCTGGCGAATCCATTCACCTTTAGCCCCCACTCCAGTTAAAGTTTTTGTAGTACTCCTCAAGGCCTTCAAATCCATACCACCCTCGACCTCCACCGTGCGCTGTGCCTCGAGAATCGAGCCCAGGAAAATCCGAACTTCCCGCCGCCGATACCCCTTCCTCGCCAGTTCGAGTTCAACGAAACCCCCACCCCCTGGTGAGCCATTCCAAGCTCGACGAGGTGGTGTAACCTGATCGGGACGAAGCGCAGCGGATTGGAGATTAAATCGAACCCTAGTTTTGAACCTCGAAGCAAGGTATACGACTGAGGTTATTAAATGGAATTGCGACACTTTATTTCCGTCGCTAATATGTTTTTCATTATAAAAATCATATCTTTTGCTGTGTTATCGAAATTCAGTGAAACAAGAGACAGTGGACTCGTGTGGACGTCTTCTACATTCTAGAAGAGACCGCATATTTTTCTGAGCCTTCTGCTATTTTTGGTGGAGTGGAACCCAATGTGAGATTTCTAATTTATAAACGATATGGAAACGACGATGTATAAATTATATAGTCGATGTATGAGTTATATAAGCGTTGTACACCTTTTGTATAAGCGTTGTATAAGTTGTACGTTCGATGTATAAGTTATATATGCGTTGTAAAAATTATATATGGGTTGAAATAGAATTGAAATGCTATATATATACGCCCCTCGTCCATAAACCATGAACGATATTTATTGGTTGTGATTGGTGTGAAAATTGATTGATAGCGAATGGTTGATTGGAATTGTTAGTGGCTGATATTGATTGGTTGTGGTTGAAAAATACCCGTTTGTGGTTGAGAAATATTTGGTTGAAACCACATAGGATTAGTTTGTGGAAATGAAAAAAATATACATGCCACCTGCGTGCGAACTAGATGCATGAATCCCCATTGTCAAAAATCGCGAGGTTTTAAGGTAGAGCGAGGAGCCGTACTTGGGACGGTCCCGGTTTTAACTACCCTACCGTTATGCTGCCGAAATTTTGAATAATATTCATGTGTTAGAATTATTTCCATTTGTTGAAACTATATTTATTCGTTGTATAGAAAACCATCATGTGTTGAATCAATATTCATTCGTTGGATAGAAATTCATGTGTTGAATGGTATTCGTGTTTTAAATATAAAAATCACCTTTTTATCGATATATATAAACTATAGAAAACCTTCATGGGTTGAATCGATATTCATTCGTTGGATAGAAATTCATGTGTTGAATGGTATTCGTGTTTTAAATATAAAAATCACCTTTTTATCGATATATATATAAACTATAGAAAACCTTCATGTGTTGAATCGATATTCATTCGTTCATGTGTTGAATGGTATTCGTGTTTTAAATATAAAAATCACCTTTTTATCGATATATATAAACTATAGAAAACCTTTATGTGTTGAATTGAAATTCATTCGTTGAATTGAAATTCATGTGTTGAATGGTATTTATATTTTGAAAGAAATTGTTTTATAATAAAAATCCCATTTTTAACATCAATATGAAATGTATAAAATAATCTTGTTTTGAAATAAATTGTTTTATAATAAAAATCTTATTTTTATCACCTATATTAACTATATAAAATAGTCGGGTTTTGAAATAAATTGTTTTACAATAAAAATCATATTTTTATTATATACATGAATTGTTAAAAATAGTGAAGAGTTGAAATAGAAGACAGTTAGATAAAAATATCATTTTTATCAAATGTATGAAAACCATATAGTTTTGAAATCGAAGAATCGATATATATATATATATATATATATATAGAATTGAAATATATCGAATAACGAAGCTGCAGTTCGTATTTTGAAATCGTGATTTCAAACGACTAGTGCGGGAGATCCGACCATCGGATTTTCCCGAAACTGCAACCGTTGGGTTCGCTTTGGAAATATCTTTCCAACATCACCTACTTTGTAAAAATCCAACGGTTGGATTGTCTGGAATGTTTAATTCAAATCTGAAGAAAAATGGCGCCAGAATCGATTATATTTATATATATATTTATAAATATAATTATATTTAATCGAATAACGACGCTGCAGTTCGTATTTTGAAATCGAAACTTCAAACGATTATACCGGGAGATCCGACCGTCGGATTTTCCCGAAACTGGAACCGTTGGATTCGTTTTGAAAAGATCTTTCTAATGATGTAAATTTTAAGAAGATCCAATGGTTAGATTTTCAGATATGTGTAAATCAAATCTGAAGAAAAACAGCGCCACGGCCGCGTTATGGCCTGAAGCGTCGTTTGAATAAATTGGCTATTTTAAAATAAATAAAAATAGTGATAAATCATTATAAAATATTATAAACGATATGGATGTGAAATTTAGAAATTAACTGAAGGTTGGCTAAGCCGAATGGTTTCCTGGGTGTTGATCTGATGTTGGTTTCGGCCTTCGGGGTTAATATTTAGGAAATTGTTCTCTTACTGATTGACGGTTAGTGACTAATGAATTGAAATGATGCGTATGTATGTTAGTGTTGCACTTGTTTATTATATACGCGAGTTGCTCAGAAAGACCGGGTTTATCCCATTCTGAATAATTGAATCGACGATAAGAAGTCGAAGATGGACAGGGGTTGAAGACCGATCTTCACCTCGTTTGGATGGTCACTGAGGTCCTGATTGGGAGGCATCCCGAAATATGGATAATGAGTGGTGATCTTCCAGACGTACGTGGGGATCGATGAATATGCGAGGCATTTAGTGCCTCCGGTTTCGTTCAGACCCAGAACGGACTTGCAAATGGATAGTGTGTCTGACATTGCAATTTATTATGTGTGATTGATAGCAATCAGTTGCACGGTGTGAATTGCCTGTGTGGCATGCTAAGATGCAGTGATCAAGGCTTCTGTTGAAAAGCAAAGTCTTGTGGTGATGATCAAAGCACCGCCTGTGTGGCGTAGCTTTGTGTATAACGTGAATTCGCAAGCCTCACACCCCGATATGAACCAGAAACGGGAGAGGACCTCAGGGAGGACATGCGTTTCTTTCTAGTTAGAAGTGGCGTCAGTGGTTTTACACGCCCTGATGAGTTTGACTTATGTGGTTGTTACTGTTGCGAGGCGCCTCGGTTAGATCGGACGATCCGGGTCCGATGGAGTCATTCGTTGGCTCATTTACGCACCAAAGGGCGGAGAAACTTAGTGTTCAGGCATTATAATCCACTTCGTGTGGACCGGCCCTGTCGCTCCAAGGGTCGATGCGCTCTGACCCTGAGACATGGGCTAGATTGTCTCGAAGTCGGTAAGGACTATCTTTTGCCTTGGTTTATGACGGAAATCCAATTTCCAAATACGTGACTGTGCGGTTTTGATTGTAAATATATATATGGCGACATGATATATGGTGCCCATGCCGTCTATGATTGATAGTTATGATTGAAATTGTTTTTGAAACTTATAAACACTAGTAATAATATCAAATGCTTTTGTTTTATTCGTATCAAGCATATTTTGGCCATTATAAGGTAAAACTCTATCCTCCGGTTTGCGTTGCATTGTGTGATGGGAACTGAGTCTTATAATGGCTTCATTTTTATAACGAGCATTGCGATGTTTAAAAGATTGATTTGTTTTAAAGCACTGGCAATCCAATGGAGTAAACCCGTTCCACGAAATGGCGTGGTCCTGTGATTAGCCATATTTTGAATGTGTTGAGTGGATTTCTCATACCAGTCCCATGATTGACTCGTAGTTTGTTTCACTTTCAAACTCGGGTGCCTCTTTTATCTACATGGGCAGCCTTGTCTTCAGGTTTAGCAGGCTTTATCCGGATAGCTGGAGCTGACGATGGATTCTATCACTTATCTCTTTTTATGCTATTCAGCTCCTATTGTACATTATGTTTGGTTTTCCGCTGTAGACATATATGTATAGCTGAACTGTATTTGTACTAAGTATGATCCTATATACTATGTAACTCTGATGTTTATGTTTATCCAGTGTATTATTTGTTCATTATCTGGTGTATTTATTTAATTATGTTCTGCTATTATCTGTTTATGTGTTATATTCCAAGGATTACTCTTGCCGCCGTCGGTACGGGGTTTGGGGTCATCTCATTTGGTATCAGAGCTTTGGTTAAGCTTAGTTCTGGAATATAACATATTAACGAACTCGTCAGAAATAGAACCAGTAGTGTTCTAGGACGGGTAACTCTATACAGATAGGATCAGTAATATCCTATTATGAGTAAAGCAGAATGAAATACACCCCACTAGACACATTTACATTTGAAGTATATGTTTCTATGTTTTAAAGTACCTTTTCTGTGACCTGACACTTGATCTGCCATCTGTAGAAGTACTAGAAAAATGAGTGTCAAAAACAGAAGAAATGCAGAACCCGATCTAGAGGCTCTATTAAAGAGATATCGAAATCTATACGGAGCACAGTTCTCGGGCAATGAATCTATAATTCAGAATCAAGCTTGGATGAGTTCTGTCGAAAGAATATTTGAACGTATCCAGTTGAGAGATGATCAGAAAAGATTACTAGCATCCTGGGCGCTCAAATAAGAAGCTTTAATCTGGTGGGAAACAATAATCTAAGATAATCCAGAAGGCGATATCACCTGGGACAGATTCAAAGAGATTTTCCTAGAAAGATTTACTCCTCCTGAAGCGACGGAGCGATTATGTGATGAATTCTCCTATCTGATACAAGGAGATATGACCATTCCCGAATTTCATAAGAAATTCAACGAACTTTCTCACTTTGCTCCTCATCTGATTCAAGATCCAAAGAGGAAGAATCTGAGATTCATTCATGGCCTGCAAAGAAAATACAAAAATAGCGTAATGAAGAATGTGAAGCTTCCTTTTTCAGAAATGATTTATATGGCTTATCAATATGAAGATCTCTATAAGAAAGGTATGTTGCAGGACGAAGAGGAAGTCAGTTCTAGTAACAAAGTGGAGTCTGTGATTGATATTCCTGAGGTCAGCAAGAAGCCCAAAGCAAAGAGGAAAAGGGCCAGTTCGGAGAAAGAACCAGTAACGACAGCCAAATGCAATAACTGCCATAAGCAAGGGCATTTGCAAGGAAAGTGCAGATCTTTAAAGAAACAAAGAAAGGACGGATATAGGGCCAATCGAAAGCAAGGGAAAAAGAGATTTAGATCTGACGAGGAGTTTCAAGAGAATAGGGAGTGCAAACAATGCCATAAGACCGGTCATCTTGCAAAGGATTGCCCGCTCTTAAACAAGCCTGAAATAGTTCAGGCAAATGAAGTGGCAGAAACCTCAGCACCCTTAGCTAGTCAGGGAAGATCTGATGTTTTAGAAGGCACGCTTACTGTCAAGAACATTCCAGTCAAAGTACTGTTTGACATAGGCGCGTCACGAAGCTTCATTGCTAAGAATGCGGTCAAGAAGTTGGACTTGAAATTAAGGAAGCTCAAAGAACCAATGACTGTCCAAAATCCGGTTGGGGGTTCCATCAATCTCAGTTGGGTTTGTGCAGTACCTATCTCTTTTTCCTGCTATAAATTCCCTACTATCTCTATCATCGTGAATTTTACTGAATTCGATATTATTCTGGATTGGATTGGTTAACCAAATATGAGGCAGAGGTCAGATGCACCGAGAGGGTTGTTAAGGCAAAGGCCCAATTAGGAAATTATATAACCATTCCCTGTGAAGGTCAGAATAATAATAGAAAAGACTTCTGGGCAGTTCTCAATGTCTCTGCAGCTCAATTAGAAAATATCCCTGAAGTCACAGAGAATATTCCTGACCTCATCAAATACATTCCTGTCGTCAAGAACTATGCGGATGTGTTCGAGGAAGTTGTTCGCTTACCTCCGCAGAGAGAAATTGATTTCAAAATTGCTTTAATTCCGAATGCAAGGCCGGTAGTTCACGCTATTCGAAGAATGTCCTTGAAAGAGAAAGAGGAATTAGACAATCAAACACGACAGCTAGTATGGAAGGGTCTGATCAGGCCTAGTTTCTCTGATTGGGGTGCAGCAATGGTGTTTGTCCCAAAATCTGACGGTACTCTGCGTCTATGTGTGGATTATCGTGATTTGAACAAGCAAACAATAAAGAACAAATATCCATTGCCGCGAATTGATGATTTATTGGATCGTCTGAATGGAGCACAAGTATTTTCAAGAATGGACCTAGCTACAGGCTTCCATCAGCTTCGAATTGCCGAAGAGTGTGTTCCAATGACAGCATTCAGAGGTCCAGACTTATTCTATGAGTGGTTAGTAATGTCGTTTGGCTTATGTAACGCTCCATCTTACTTCGTCGATCTGATGAATAGAGTGTTCAGAGGGGTTTTGAATAAATTTGTTCTGGTTTTCATTGACAATATTCTAATCTTCTCTAAATCAAAGGCCGAACATGAAAAGCATCTGGAACAGGTTCTAGAAATTCTGAGACGGAATGTGTTGAAAGCCAAACTGTCCAAATGCATATTCTGGCAAGATGAAGTGAAATTTCTGGGCCATATTGTATCAAAAGAAGGAATTGCTGTGGATCCAAGTAAAATCACGGCTATTCAAAATTGGAAACAGCCTAGTACTCCAACAGAAGTCCGTAGTTTTCTCGGATTGGCTAGTTATTACCGGAAGTTCGTTAAAAACTTTTCGAAGATATCTGGTCATTTAACGAAGCTTACAAAGAAGCACTCTAAATTCAAATGGACTCCAGAAAGTGAAGAGGCTTTTGAAGAGCTAAAGTTAAGATTAACGACAGCTCCAGTGTTAACCATCATCGATGGCAATCAGGATTTGAAAGTCTGGACTGATACTTTTAGAGATGGCCTTGGTGCAGTGTTAATGCAAAGGGGTCAAGTGATTGCTTATGCTAGTCGTCAGATGAAGCCGCACGAGAAAAACTACGTCTCTCATGATCTTGAGTTATTGGCTATAGTATTCGCTTTGAAAATCTGGAGACACTATCTTCTGGGTGAGAGATTTGAACTGTTTACAGATCACCAGTCGCTAAAGTATCTGATCACCCAGAAAGACTTGAATCTGAGGCAGTAATGTTGGCTGGAGTTCCTTGCAGCATATGACTTTGAGATTATATACACTCCAGGGAAAGCCAATGTCGTGGCCGATGCGTTAAGCCGAAAGAATGAAATGATCGCCAGTTTTATTATCACGACTTCATTGCTAGATAAAATATCTGCTCTTCGGAAGGATGATCACTTCATTCAGAAGATCAGAGAGATAATTCAACAAGGCGAACCCTCGAGTTTTCAAGTTGATAATGATGGGATTCTAAGGCTCAAAGGTCGAATCTGTGTCCCTAACATTCCTGAGCTCCGAAAGGAAGTACTGGATGAATGCCACAAGTCAAAACTTAGTATCCATCCAGGAGTAAGAAAAATGTACAATGACATCAAACGCACTTTCTGGTGGAAGTCGATGAAGAGGGACATTTCTTTATATGTTAGCCGATGCCCTACTTGCCAGCTAGTCAAAAGCGACCAACAAAAACTTGCTGGATTATTGCCACCGCTAGACGTTCCTGGTTGGAAGTGGGAACATATTTCCATGGACTTCATAGATGGTTTGCCCAGAACCAAAAAAGGAAATGACATTATTTGGGTGATCGTAGATCGCTTCACGAAGACCGCCCATTTCATACCTGTCAGATCAAACAGAACTTCTCAGAGTCTGGCGCAGATATACTTCAAGGAAATAGTTAGACTACATGGAGTGCCACTCAGTATATAGTCAGTGATAGAGATACAATATTTACTAGTAAATTCTGGGAGGCATTTCAAGTAGAGCTGGGAACAAAGCTGAATCTAAGCACCGCTTATCATCCTCATACAGATGGTCAGACTAAGAGGGTGAATCGTATACTAGAAGATCTATTGCGGGCTTGTGTTCTAGATTTCAGTGGATCATGGGAAGACCATCTGCATTTGGCTGAATTCTCATATAATAACAGCAACCAGGCGAGCCAGACAATGTCGCCAATCGAAGCATTATATGGTAGACCGTGCCGATCTCTTGCTTGTTGGGTCGAACCCGGAAATAGACTTGTGTTGGGGCCAGATATGATCCGAGAAGCTGCCGACAAAGTCGACTTTATTAAGAAGCGATTACTCGCCGCTCAAAGTTGACAAAAGAGTTATGCCGATAGGAGAAGAAGAGATATATCATTTGTTGTTGGCGACTATGTATATTTGAAAGTATCGCCGATGAGAGGAGTTATCCGGTTCGGTAAAACTGGGAAGTTGGCGCCCAAATTCATTGGTCCGTTTCCTATTCTGGAACGGATCGGAACTCTCGCTTATAGGGTTAAATTGCCTGATTAGTTGCCTAGAGTGCATGATGTATTTCACATATCTCAACTTCGAAAGCACGTTCATGATCCAGACTTGATCGTGGAAGAAGCAGTTCAACAAGATATTGAAATTACTCCAGAATTAGCTGTGAGAAGGGAGCCGCTCAAGATTATCGGCAAAGAAACCAAAGAGCTGAGGAACAAGAAGGTTCACTTAGTCAAAGTGCAATGGAGTGGAGATCCGCGAGATTGTACTTGGGAAACTGAGGAGAGCATTCAGAAAGCCTATCCTAAGTGTCGAGTGGATATCTCTGATTGACTCCGGTGCAAGGTACATTTACCATACTTTGCATTACCAATTAGTTCTCTACTCTATTGTTATTTTCTTTCCATGGATGTGCACTTTTAATTCTATAGTCTGAATGATTTTAAAAGAGTATAGAAATTGATTAGTATATTTTTGAAAAGTTAAAAACAATTTGATTGTTGTTTGTGTTGTGTGATAGTAGATTAGATTAATTAAATTATTAGAACGATAGTTAATTTAATCAATAATAGAATGAATGGTAGAATTTATTCGATTGAATCACACATTGAACTGATTAGAAAATAGATAAAAGTATATACATGTGCATTATATATGTTTGAACAGGTAATTGGATAGCTGTTGAGTAAAGAATTTATTTGCGTGCCCGACAAATAGGTAAATCTTAATGAGTTGGATGTGAAATATCATTATATCAACTCCTGTGAGTGCCATTGGATGCGGAGTGCTGGTTGTTCTGTGTGAAATAATAAACATCGCCATAGGATAGTAACAATTAATTTTGAACTACATTACATGGCATACTTCTGGAAGATAGGCATACTTCATCATATACCACATAAGCATTTGGAGCTTGTGTGACGAGGTGGAAGATTTACCATACGACCAAGAGGCTTGTATGGCGATGACTATATTTTACAGGTTGAACTGATGATAGATATGGACTATTTAAATTATAACGATAAAATTGCCAGATATAATAAAAACCCCACACGTGTCTGGAGTTGACAATAATCACGTCTCTCTAGTTATTAGATACGGCACATGGATTATTTATTTCCCACACGGGACGAGGTGACGAGGATTTATCCTCTGGAGCAATTAAAATACACACTCCCTCAGGCTTTGACAGGGTGACAAGAATTTATTCTCTGTAGTTATTATCTATACATGCTCCCCTGTAAACACCAGAATATATCACAAAAAATATGTGTATGCTTATTAGGATTTATTGGGTACCTAATACGGCCCAATAAATTTCCAAACCTCTCCCCGTACAAAGGAGGTTATGGCGAAATTTTTCGAAAATTCCGGGTGTTAG
Source organism: Allium sativum (assembly GCA_030737875.1). NCBI lineage: Eukaryota > Viridiplantae > Streptophyta > Magnoliopsida > Asparagales > Amaryllidaceae > Allium > Allium sativum. The sequence continues at coordinate 172,370,216 of CM060912.1, forward strand.
CCAAATTTTTGAAGAATTTGAAAATTCTCAGAAACTAAAAAGTTGGAGAATGGAAGCCAGATCGAACGTAGAGTTGATTAATCAAACCACTTTCGACTTTGTTCCTTTTTGGGGAAGAAAAGTAAAGTAGGGGAGATTGTAACGACCCGGAAAATCTGAACCAATTTAAAATTTTTAAATTGGCTCAAATAATGGATTTTAAATATTTAAAATAAATATTTTAAATAATAGCAATGAAAAGTGAGTTTGAATCGACGTTTGAAAATGAATATAATTAATTCTAATTATAAACAAGGCCGAAAATGGCGCTGCAGTTTCAAAAATTAAATTCAAACTTTGTCAGACTGTACCGGGTGCAAACCAAAACGGATTTGAGTGAAACCAAAAATATTTAAATCTGTTAGTGAATACCTTTCTAACGAATCTGAAAAATCGAAGTTTCATAGCGGAAAGCAAAAGTTATGGCCAAATGAATTTTCAGAAAGGTCGCTATGGAATTTATATAGCCCGTAAAATTGGCCATTTTGCATACGACCTCGGAATTTGACGAAAGCACTTTTGTTGGATCCAGGATGTGAAGTTATTGCTATGTTTCAAATTTAATAATTTTTGAAGCTAGTATGTGAGTGTGGCAAAGGAAAATGTGTTTTGGTCAATTACAGTTAAATTGGATCGACCAGAAATGGGCCTTTTTGTAAACAATCTCAGAATTCGACGAAACTAGTTTTGTTGGGACCGTATCGTCAAAACATAGCTAGATTTATTTTTCTGGAATTTTTCGAATCAGTTTGTGGCCCTGGAAAATTGAAATGTACGTTCAAATCGAATATTGAATGTTTTATACTTTAATTTGAAGGAAAACTGACTGAAATAGTCGAATGGGCCTACGAGACATATCCCATTGTGTTCGGAATGGGGGTAAAACGCTAGGGACGACAGTCGTTGGGTCTGGATTGGGGTTCGTGAGAGAAAGAGGGTATTTTCGAAATTTAAAAATAAAAAAATAAAAATAAAAAATATGATTGGCCCTCACTTTTTCTCTCTCCCCGTTTCATCCCAGATACCCTCGAAGTCGACGGCGGCCGTGTTCCCTCCTTCCCTTCCATTTTCTGGCGAATCCGTTCACCTTTAGCCCCCACTCCAGTTAAGGTTTTTGTAGTACTCCTCAAGGCCTTCCAATCCATACCACCCTCGACCTCCACCATGCGCTGTGCCTCAAGAATCGAGCCCAGGAAGATCCGAACTTCCCTCCGCCGATACCCCCTCCTCGCCAGTTCGAGTTCAACGAAACCCCCACACCCTGGTGCGTTGTTCCAAGCTCGACGAGGTGGTGTAACCTGATCGGGACGAAGCACAACGGATTGGAGATTAAATCGAACCCTAGTTTTGAACCTCGAAGCAAGGTATACGGCTGAGGTTATTTAATTGAATTGCGACACTTTATTTCCGTCGCTAATATGTTTTTCATTATAAAAATCATATCTTTTTGCTGTGTTATCGAAATTCAGTGAAACAAGAGACAGTGGACTCGTGTTGACGTCTTCTACATTCTAGAAGAGACCGTATATTTTTCTGAGCCTTCTGCTATTTTTGGTGGAGTAGAACCCAATGTGAGATTTCTTATTTATAAACGATATGGAAAACGACGATGTATAAATTATATAGTCGATGTATGAGTTATATAAGCATTGTACACCTCTTGTATAAGCGTTGTATAAGTTGTACGTTCGATGTATAAGTTATATATGCGTTGTAAAAATTATATATGGGTTGAAATAGAAGTGAAATGCTATATAAATATAAATATATATATATACGCCCCTCGTCCACAAACCATGGACGATATTCATTAGTTGTGATTGGTGTGAAAATTGATTGATAGTGAATGGTTGATTGGAATTGTTAGTGGTTGATATTGATTGATTGTGGTTGAAAAATACCCGTTTGTGGTTGAGAAATATTTGGTTGAAACCACATAGGATTAGTTTGTGGAAATGAAAAAAAATATACATGCCGCCTGCGTGCGAACTAGATGCATGAATCCCCATTGTCAAAAACCGCGAGGTTTTAAGGTAGAGCGAGGAGTCGTACTAGGGACGGTCCCGGTTTTAACCACCCTGCCGTTATGCTGCCGAAATTTTGAATAATATTCATGTGTTAGAATTATTTCCATTTGTTGAAACTATATTTATTCGTTGTATAGAAAACCTTCATGTGTTGAATCGATATTCATTGGTTGGATAGAAATTCATGTGTTGAATGGTATTCATGCTTTAAATATAAAAAGCACCTTTTTATCGATATATATAAACTATAGAAAACCTTCATGTGTTGAATCGATATTCATTCGTTGGATAGAAATTCATGTGTTGAATGGTATTCCTGTTTTAAATATAAAAATCACCTTTTTATCGATATATATAAACTATAGAAAACCTTCATGTGTTGAATCGATATTCATTCGTTGAATAGAAATTCATGTGTTGAATGGTATTCGTGTTTTAAATACAAAAATCACCTTTTTATCAATATATATAAACTATAGAAAACCTTCATGTGTTGAATCGAAATTCATTCGTTGAATTGAAATTCATGCTTTGAATGGTATTCATATTTTGAAAGAAATTGTTTATAATAAAAATCCCATTTTTAACATCAATATGAAATGTATAAAATAATCTTATTTTGAAATAAATTGTTTTATAATAAAATTCCTATTTTTATCACCTATATTAACTATATAAAATAGTCGTGTTTTGAAATAAATTGTTTTACATTAAAAATCACATTTTTATTATATACATGAATTGTTAAAAATAGTGAAGTGTTGAAATAGAAGACAGTTAGATAAAAATATCATTTTTATCAAATGTATGAAAACCATATAGTTTTGAAATCGAAAAATCGATATATATATATATAGAATTGAAATATATCGAATAACGAAGCTGCAGTTCGTATTTTGAAATCGTGATTTCAAACGACTAGTGCGGGAGATCCGACCATCGGATTTTCCCGAAACTGCAACCGTTGGGTTCGCTTTGGAAATATCTTTCCAACGGCACCAAGTTTGTAAAAATCCAACGGTTGGATTGTCTAGAATGTTTAATTCAAATCTGAAGAAAAACAGCGCCAGAATCGATTATATTTATATATATATAAATATATTTAATCGAATAACGACACTGCAGTTCGTATTTTGAAATCGAAACTTCAAACGATTATACCGGGAGATCCGACCGTCGGATTTTCCCGAAACTAGAACCGTTGGATTTGTTTTGAAAAGATCTTTCTAATGATGTAAATTTTAAGAAGATCCAATGGTTAGATTTTCAGATATGTGTAAATCAAATCTGAAGAAAAACAGCGCCACGGCCGCGTTATGGCCCGAAGCGTCGTTTAAATAAATTGGTTATTTTAAAATAAATAAAAATAGCGATAAATCGTTATAAAATATTATAAGCAATATGGATGTGAAATTTAGAAATTAACTGAAGGTTGGCTAAGCCGAATGGTTTCCTGGGTGTTGATCTGATGTTGGTTTCGGCCTTCGGGGTTATTATTTGGGAAATCGTTCTCTTACTGATTGACGGTTAGTGACTAATGAATTGAAATGATGCGTATGTATGTTAGTGTTGCACTTGTTTATTATATACGCGAGTTGCTCAGAAAGACCGGGTTTATCCCATTCTGAATAATTGAATCGATGATAAGAAGTCGAAGATGAAGACGGGGGTTGAAGACCGATCTTCACCTCGTTTGGATGGTCACTGAGGTCCTGATTGGGAGGCATCCCGAAATATGGATAATGAGTGGTGATCGTCCAGACGTACATAGGGATCGATGAATATGCGAGGCATTTAGTGCCTTCGGTTTCGTTCAGACCCAGAACGGACTTGCAAATGGATAGTGTGTCTAACATTGGAATTTATTATGTGTGATTGATAGCTATCAGTTGCACGGTGTGAATTGCTTGTGTGGCATGCTAAGATGCAGTGATCAAGGCTTCTGTTGAAAAGCAAAGTCATATGGTGATGATCAAAGCACCGCCTGTGTGGCGTAGCTTTGTGTATAACGTGAATTCGGGAGCCTCACACCCCGGTATGAACCAGAAACGGGAGAGGACCTCAGGGAGGACATGCGTTTCTTTCTAGTTAGAAGTGGCGTCAGTGGTTTTACACGCCCTGACGAGTTTGACTTATGTGGTTGTTACTATTGCGAGGCACCTCGGTTAGATCAGACGATCCGGGTCCGATGAAGTCATTCGTTGGCTCATTTACGCCCCAAAGGGCGGAGAAACGTAGTGTTCAGGCATTATAATCCACTCCGTGTGGACCGGCCCTGTCGCTCCAAGGGTCAATGCACTCTGACCCTGAGACATGGGCTAGATTGTCTCGAAGTCGGTAAGGACTATCTTTTGCCTTGGTTCATGACGAAAATCCAATTTCCAAATACGTGAACGTGCGGTTTTGATTGTAAATATATATATGGCGACATGATATATGGTACCCATGCCGTCTATGAATGATAGTTATGATTGAAATTGTTTTTGAAACTTATAAACACTAGTAATAATATCAAATGCTTTTGTTTTATTCGTATCAAGCATATTTTGGCCATTATAAGGTAAAACTCTATCCTCCGGTTTGCGTTGCATTGTGTGATGGGAACTGAGTCTTATAATGGCTTCATTTTTATAAAGAGCATTGCGATGTTTAAAAGAATGATTTGTTTTAAAGCACTGGCAATCCAATGGAGTAAACCCGTTCCATGAAAGTGGCGTGGTCCTGTGATTAGCGTATTTTGAATGTGTTGAGTGGATTTCTCATACCAGTCCCATGACTAACTCGTAGTTTGTTTCACTTTCAAACTCGGGTGCCCCTTTTTCTACACGGACGGCCTTGTATTCAGGTTTAGCAGGCTTTATCCGGATAGCTGGAGATGAAGATGGATTCTATCACTTATCTCTTTTTATGCTATTCAGCTCCTATTGTACATTATGTTTGGTTTTCCGCTGTAGACATATATGTATAGCTGAACTGTATTTGTACTAAGTATGATCCTATATACTGTGTAACTCTGATGTTTATGTTTATCCAGTGTATTATTTGTTCATTTTCTGGTGTATTTATTTAATTATGTTCTTCTATTATCTGTTTATGTGTTATATTCCAAGGATTACCCTTGCCGCCGTCGGTACGGGGTTTGGGGTCGTCTCACCGTGATTTTTTCATTGCGATCCATTCCAGTTTTTAAATTAAGTCGAACCCCTTCTAGCTCGAATAACTAGTAGCCATAGGCCAACCCGTCTTATTTTCAAGCTTTCTGCTCCTTGAATAGATTAAATACACATCGTTTAAATTGACGATATTTTATTTTTGTTAATTTAATTTAATGATAAAAATAAAAAAATAAAAAGTTCATCCATACCTTAATGCCCTACTCAAGTTGCTAGGTTACAATTAAGTTTCGATACTAGCCAACTATATAGGGTTCTACCAATCACTTTAACCATTTACTATTTGTATAAATTATTTCCCTAAAAAGAAAAAAAGAAAAGAAAAATACCTTAATCATGTTTAATACCATTCCTCCACTGTAGCCGCTAATCAAAGCCAAGACCTTTTCTAAACGACTCAACTTCTTTACATCCTCCCTCCTAACACCATCAAGCCATAGCTGAAGCCATTCATCAACTCTATTCTCGAACCAGTGTATACATGCTACAACGCATTTGCGTGATTAACTCAGTACTGGCTCCTCCATTTATCACTCCAAAAATCCTAATGTCGATCCTCAGTACAACTCTGCTCATCAACAGATCCTTCGAACTACTCCCTGTCATCGGGTTAGTAAAAGTCGCACCTCCTCGAATCAAGACATAACCAACTCCTTCACTATTTCCTATTCTTCTCCGAGCACCCAACAGTAAGCTCGCACCACTAGAACATCGTGCATTCTTCCCCTTCAAAATCTGCTGTTGCGAGAAAAAAACATCGACACTAACCATCTTCGAATTTTCCCAAACAAAACACATAGACAACGCATCTGACAGTCGCGCCTCCCTGACCTCACTCTCGTCCGATCGTCGAAATCCTCTTGTAGGTTGCGACACTTAATTGTGTTGAATCTCCACAAAATCTTCCTACCAGCGCACCTTGTTGCGTTAAGTTCCCCTGAACCCCTCAACGTTGTCGTGAACCCCCAAAATCACGAACTCCGACCTCGCTTCCTTATGGTATCAAGCTACAGAAAAATCGTATCCCACCTGAGTGGGGGGTTACTGAAGTGAAAAGGAGGGCTTGAAGAATTTGATCTTGATTCCCCTTTTATTATTTTCGAATTTGATTTTTCCTTTGTTGGAGGATTCAGGGAAATACGACTTTATTACTTTGCAAATAATACGAGGGAAGCGGCATCTTTCTTACTGAGGGAAAATTAGAAAGGGGAAACACTCTTTTATTTTAGATTTGTGAATTAAAAAAAATGAGGAGCAACATTTATTTTCCTGAAGCTTTCCAATTGCAGAAAAAATGAAAACAACGATGATATATAGATGGAGAAGCTTAAGCCTGAAGGAATAGGCCTGTGCGTTATATAGGTAAATATAGGTTAAGTACATTGTTATTAAATATGATTTGATTTTGATTTAACTGTGATTTGATTTAACTGATTCGACTTCGATCTTATCCGTTTAAATTTTATAATAATATATATTCGGGGTCCTGAACTCCAATCGAAACACATCAACTGCCATTTCTAGGGTTTAACCACCATTCTGAACACACTGGAATGAATATCGGAGCCTGATTCGATCACCTAGAAAAGATTTTAATTTAAACTAATCATTTAAATTTAATTCAATTGATAAAAATTTATTTACATTCAAACTATTCAAATTTATCATTCAGTAAATTATTCGTACTCACAAAGAATATTTATTGATTAACTAAATTGTCTTGATTTAGTTTTGAAATTTGAAATCAATTATATTTCGTTTTTAGTATTACAATAATTATATATATCCGAAATAAATCGTATTTCGATTATAAAATCGATAATTCAATATAAAAATTCATTTATATTATCAACTCAATATTTAAAACTATATTAAGTATTTAAAATAATTTGTTCGAAAATCCGGGTCGTTACAACCTACAATATGAAATCCTGAATTTTCTCTTTCATTAAAAAATTGTTATCCAATAGATTCAGACAATTCTTGTTTCATACAATTTTGACTTATATTTGATTATTTACATCTATTTAAAGTTCAAACTACAAAACTACAAACTTCTGCGACGTTACAAGCTCATTTATAATTAAATTACAAACTATATGTTCAAAAGTCGTTTAGTAAATAAATACATTAATATAATTCAAAACCGAACTATAAATATTGCCAATTCACATAGTATTATAAATTCAAATAATTCCGACTATTTCGGAATTAACTTATTATTATATTAATAAAATATTCAGAAATCATTAAGTTCAAGTTATTTAATTCCCAAAATAACATTTATAACAAATTTTAAATGTTTAATTTAATGACTGAAAATGCAGATCGTTGCATTCTTCTTCCCTTAGAAGAATTTCGTCCCTGAAATTACTGAGGTAGAAAGAATGTTTCCAACCACTAACTTTCAAAATCCAATTTAGTTAAAACTTCTGCTTCACTTTCTAAACTTACAATTTTAACTAAACCAATTAGTTTCAATATCTAAATTTATTTCTATTCAATAAAATTTTCCAAAACCTTCAAAAATTTCTAATACTCTCCCTTGTACGTAGGAACACTACAACAGATTTACCTTTTAATAGCTCGTGAAAAATGCTATAATAGGTTACCATAGCATTAGTGACGACGCTATATAATGACATGTAATAATAGCCCTGTTATATTTTATAGCTGAAATCTAAACGCTATAGTATTATGCATTTTATAGCACACGCTCACCAGCATGAAATGTTTTACATAGCGTTCAAACTTTGCAATTATATTTGCTTACTAAAATCTCAGCTTATTTTTTTATAGCATTATCAGTAATTTCATAGCACATAATCATTGCTATGAAAAATGTTTTCCACTTTATTTTTTTTTTTAATTCCGCTATTATTGAATTCCCCATTTATATATAGCATTCAGACCTTACTATGTCAAATACTCACTTTTTTTAGAGCATTATCACTGTTTTCATAGCTTATATTTAATAATATGAAAAGTTTTCAACACAGTTTACATTTTAGATAGCATTTCACATTTTCATTCTATTAGAGAAGTTTTTCGCTATGAATATTTGTAGTATATATAGCATTTCAGTGTTTTCATAGCACACATTCAATGATATGAAAAGGTTTTCTACACTACTTGATTTTTTACATAGCATTTTCACATTTTATTTCCATAAGTGCAATTTTCAGCTATTAATATTTTTAATATATAGCACATATTTCAGCTATGATTTTTATATACCAAATTTCTTATTTAATTTGTGCACAGTTCAAACAATTAAGTAGTAAATTCACAAGACAAAATTAATACCAAAAGCATATTTGATTTCAATTACAAAATCATAGTTAATAGGTCTGCTAATAAATATAGAAATAAGTCAACATACATATTGTTCAAATATCATTTCAAAATAGGATTACATGAAAAATCACTTAGTCTTCGGCTAGTAAGCTCGTCCAACTTCTAGAACCTGCAATTCACAAGCACAAGTTACAGTCTTATAACAAACCAAAATGCAAGAAACACAATTAAAATACAAAATTGAAACAATGTTTGATGTCATCTCAATTTTATTAGCAGTAGTTTTAATCATCCAAACAGCCAAGGAACTTTCACAAGTTTTAATACAGAAACAACAGAAATGTTCAGATGTATGAAAAGAACGATAACAAGAACAAGAATATAGCATAAACAGAAAATGACAGAACTAAAGACAATGAACAGAAACAGTAGCTAATCTCATCTATATCTAAAGCTAGTTTAGAAATTGAATAGAACTAAGTATAAAAACAAGAAAAACAGATATGGATAATTATTGTAATTACTAATGTCCCAGGTTGATCGTAAATAGTATGCAAGAATTAAAAGATACATACTGAGCCCAAACGGAGCTGCTCAAACTGAAGTATACCGACTAGCTAAGTCACTAGCTAGCTTACATAATTTAAATGTGAGCTATTTGTATTACTTAAGCTCTGAACAGAACAATTATGCATATTTCTTAGGGACTGCTCTTTTGTAGTGAATCTCCCTAAGCAAAGGAGAAGTGCAATTCTACTGTTGTACAAAGTTTATTGATTACTAAATATTGTATGTGCAAAGACTTGTAACCAACTATAGAACTATAGATCACTTGTTTGAGTTCTTACAAGTATTCATTTGTTCATCTATGCTATTCGCAATATAATAAGGAAGCAAGCAGACCTATAAAGAATCTTCTAAAACCTATACAAACAGACCTGTAAAGAATCTTCAAGCTTAAGAACATGAAGTGGAATCTAGTTAAAAAGGACATTACATGATTTTAAATCGACAATTTAATATTTTACATGTTTGTTTTCATTATTATTAAAATCTAGACTAACAAAGTATATTATAAGAAACAAAAATATACCTCAAGCTTCTCCTGGCATTTCTTTTGATTAGAACAAGTAATGGTGGCATTAATAGTGGCAACGACTTTATCATGGAGGCATAGAAGAGACTGTGGTATCCTATTTACAAATAAATAACAATCTTGATTAAAATGTTGAAAAAGCTTGGATCCATAGTCCAAACTAGTAAATAAAATAAGAAAGAAAACTAAAGTACCCAAAGACATTTTCACACTCCAGTAGTGATAGTACTGCAAGTTCACTGTCAATAACCTGGATCAATAACATAAAAAACACTTTACATGAGAACCAGCATTCAATATATCAAATAATGCACTCACATAGTAATTATGCAACAAGCAGGCTGTTACTGTTCAAGGCTTCAAGCATGCAAATGAAAAAAGGCCAATAAATATTTGGTTGATGCCAAGCAAACTATGGTTATTTATTACAATAATGATAACTAGTTTCATAAGTGCTATTTATTACATTAATAGATATTTTCTAGTAGTGACTTCATCACAAAACTCCATATCTATCAGCATCATAATACCACAATACTTATACCTGATCGATAAGCACCTCTGCAAGCCGTTTCCATCCAAATCCACTTCACCAGCCTCTGCCGACCCTAGATTTTATCACATCCCCCAACCTACTTCAACATCTATAATGTTAACCAACCCAGACACTTCTGAAGAAGCTGCTGTCAGTACGGGACTGCTAGTGGCACCCTACACACTGTGCCCTTCGGTGCTGGTCAGAGGAACAACCGGATTACGCACCTGGAAGGGCAGCCCAGCTCCACCTGTTTGGGTTTGGATCGGGACATTCACTGACCGTTCATGACAAGTTCATCTATCATATTTTATGTTTGAAGAACATGTAATGTGTATTTTGCTTAGATTTCATTGCAGCTGAAACATTGAAAAGGGAAAAAAGAAGAAATTCATTGAGATTGATTGATTAATTTGCTTCCAATGTTGCTTGCAGCTGAGCATTGACTTTTCGGTTGCATGTAACTTTGGGAAGAATCTCGCTGTTTTGTCTTACAACAACTGATTAGTTTATCGGCAAAATGGAATAAAACTTCAAGTTTACTAACAAGCTTCTCTATATTTTATGTATCCTATAGCCTGCCTTTTGGGTATTATGCAGATATTCAGATACATTCATGTTTTTATTATTATTATTTGTTTCGCTTTGTCATAGAATACCTAAAAGAAAACGAAAAAAATTGCTTTCCAGTTAGGATTCAAACTTAAATCTCTTATCCTCTCATCTTTCCTTTGTATGAATGAATACCAAACCAAACACTCACTTCTTCATTTTCACTTCATCAACAATGTTCAAACTGACTACGGGAAAACCATTCACTAATCACTCACCCAACTGACCACAAGTAACTTGAAACGACCCTTCAAATTGCTCTATCCTCTCAAAACAATAGAAGGATTCAACCATCCAGGTGCGTCCATTACAAACAAGTCGGTCCATACATAATAATGATTGAAATCATACATGAAACAAACGGAGACCCACATTTATCATTAAATAAATAAATAAATTCCCATGTTGGACGTTAATCTTCAGTGTCATTGGCTACTTGAGAGAAACTGAAAACACACACACAATAACCAGGTAGTTAATGAAATCTTTTGCAAAATAATACTGTTAAAATTAAAAGTAAAGTGGGATGACATACTACAACACTGTTCAATGAAACATCCAGGTCCAACAAAGACTAATACAAACAGTGCATAAATGGTTGTGGCATAGCAAACAATAAATGTGGTAAAAGACATTTTTCTCTGATTGAGACAATACTTAGGAAATTAAGTGTAATAAATGATATAATCTCCAAGTTTATGAACATGCGGATATTTGGAAAATATATACTCTTCATTTGTTTTACTGTGACCTTCAATATTAGAATTAGTTATTTTAAAAAATTAGGACGTTACATACACATCTGAATGCCAGTAAGTAATATATTGCAACAATATAACTAACAAGTTAGCACTATGACAGACACCAGTTTAACTCCTTGTTTTATTATCTATAAAAATTATTTTTGGTTATAAGATAACATGGCACAAACAATGAAACTTACAAATCTGAAACATAATATACCTTTGTCTATGCATTTGGTTGCATCCTTCCGTGCATCCAATTCCTTCAAATATAATGTCTTTGTCAAATTCTTCCTACTGTATGAAACAAAATAACCCCAATTTCTAAAGTACATAACCGATGACGTCAGTACTAAGCAAAAATATGTTGTGCCTTTACTGACCTTTGAATCACCAGTATTAAATTTCTTTATATACCTGATTCGACATTGATAAATTATGATGCAGGAAGCAGTGAAAAACATATTGCATTCTAGAAATCATACAATTCAAGGCACATAACTATAAATATTTACAACCCAGTTTATAATAATGGCTTCAAACATATGGTGTTTTGCAACTTTGGATTTAAACAAACATGATATTTATAGGTTTTTAATGTACTTAAACCTTAGATCTTGTGCAACTTATAGTAAACATAGCCATTTTAAATAAACATAAATGGTAGTCATCCAAGTTCAATGTTGCTTTAGCTTCATCTTTGGTTGCTTTATCTTCCCTACTTTGCTAATCCTGCTAGTCAATGCCCACTTCAGGTTCAGTTTCTACACACCATTGAAAAAATGCTTTGTTTGTCATTTCACTAACTGCTTGATGGTGTACTATTAATTTTCTTCTACACGTTAATTGGATTCATGACCAAAGTTCAACTCCCTCATGCAAGTTCGCTTGAGCGCATTCATAACTGCAGCGCCAAGCATACCTACAATGTCTCAGCAAAATCATCTAATTTCGACACGGCTTTCCATTTCATTCGGCATCAATTTTGCCTTTGCTTAGACTATACACCTCTGAAACTCCATTATCACACCGTCTCATTTAGTCTGTTCTCTAGCAGTTGGTTTTGTCTAGTTTCTAAGCTCCTAATTTGTTGATATAAGCAATATATGATTCAGCTCCACTATTGCATCGAGTTCACTCCATACTATTGACCCTTCTCTATTTTGTCTTAACAAAGAGAATAACTATCAAGTGAAAATGACATTGGGTTTTGAGTATGCAAACTCTTACATGAGATATTGGTTTAACTCCCATTCTAACAAAATAAACCATGCAACTTTATTGCCTACTCATTTAGGTTAACGGATTAGTTTGAACAATATATTCTCAAATGTTCTGAAATTAATATTTGAGTTTGTATACGTTTACAAAACCAAAAACTATGCACTGTAAAGAAAATGGCATAATGATTAATGAGAAAGCTCCTTTCAACAAGTCTTGATGCATAAATAGAAAACCAAAATTCTAGATTTACATGTCCAGTTTAGTCCAAAATACAACATCCAGTATAGAGGACAGTGAATGTGCACGGTTTCACTATAACTCGGTGATATGAATATATAGATGAAGAATGTTATCTATACACAGGAAACAACAGGGGTCAAAGGGAAGATCAAATATTTCAAGAAATAAGTCATTCAAGTAAATATATCAATTTACTATAGAAACTTCCTTACAAAAGGCCCAAATTGCTACATAGAAAAATGACCGTGTGTTGGAAGTAGCATTCCTCGAAAATGATAGGCCAAATTTGATCAATTCACAATTAACCAGCAAAAAGAACTAAAAAAGCAGCAATGTGTCAATCAAGATCATTAAACCAGTAGAAACATAAGGCTTGCATTCGATTATTGGTAAAATGAGATACTGATCTTACATTAATCGATGAAATTAATGAGGATATTCTTTTAGGGAAAACATGAAATAATTGTAGAGGTTGATAACTTGGGAAGGTTATGAATAAAGAACCACCAACACGATACTGCTAGACATAATCTTCATCGTCACTGGCTACTTGAGAGAAACTGTGTTAGTAGCCAAATGATGAGTAGGATCCAACATCAAACTAACCAATCATACAGACAGGCTGACAGCAGCACAAACTTAAGTTGCTTACATGAAATCTTTGATTCGAGCTGTCATATCCGCTCAAACTATTCACAATGCCTGGTCATAAACAAAACCATGGCATGCTGAATTTAACATATTTACTAATTTGTTTAAATATGGAAGAAAAAATATCTTCTTGTTTGAAAATCTTTAACAATAACAATTCAGTAAATATAATTGAAACTCACAGTTAAACATCGCTGATATGAACATAATATAAATTATAATACATGGGTAGTGAACTATTTTTTTCACGAATCACAAAACAATGTCGATATGAATGACTGAAAATGGAGACCCAAATTTATCATTAAATAAATAAACAACAAAGTTGAATGCAAGGTGATACTGAACTAATTGAGTTCAATGTCATAGTCAATATAGAAATCAATCATTGTTAAATTTAAATGCTCGTATCTAGGGCATTCAAAGATAATATATTACCTTATATTTGCAACAAAAAGTAGGTTTGCTCCCATCCCTCTCACTGACCTCTACGATCGAGTTCCGATCCTCTTTCCAAACAGCAGCTGTCACTGATGAAGTGAACACGGCTCTTTCCATAGTTTCAGTTTAGGTGCATGCTTCCAGCACACTATGTGTAGTCCTCAGTTCCATCTCAGCTGCATATTCCTACAGTTCAAAATCACTTTCTTGTTAACATGCGATTGCGACGGAGACAGAATAACATACTATGCACTGCGTTGAAATAAATATATAAGAAACCAATAACTTACAATAATTTCATAAAATGCATTTCAAATGGACCTTTGTACATATTGATTAATACTTACAGGTTTGATGGTAATTGCATTGCGTTCATCCTTTAAAACCCAAGTCATCTGCAACTCTCAAATACACTGATGACAATTGAATTGAAATTTGCTATAAGGTTTCTAACATGCTACATGGGAAGTAATCGATCTTTTATAATTAACTAAATAAAAAACATACAAGGGGAGCACGTACTGAACAAAAACATGCGAAGATGTTGCTCTGTTGCATCACTCACATAGCTAGCTAGTGTTCTGTTGCAATAGGCATGAATAGAAGATGCTGGTTGTAACAACCCGTATTTTCAATAACCTGTTATAACATAAATGGAGGCAGAATTAAACTGTAAAATCTGAATCAAGGGAAACGGGCTATGCCATTGCGTTCGTCTCGGAAAAATACGCGAAATAGAGTCCGAGTTTTCGAAAATCGGAGTCCGTATGACCAAGATATGGCCTCGCGAAGTTTCACGAAAAATTCCCAAATTAAAGTATACTTAATTAAGTGAAATGGGTTGCGCAGAGAAATATATATATATTGATATATATATATAATTGAAAATTAAATAAATAAATATGCAAAAATGTTCAAAACAGCGAATTGGGAGAGGGGAATAACCGAACCGGCCGATTTTTGAGGTCGACCCGAGCCCGTTGGGTCGACTAGGGGTTAATCCAGGGTGTTTGGCTGTCAACCCGTGGGCCGATTCGCTCAAATGCAGATTTTGCATTTGGATGGTTCTCATGGTTCATCTTTAATCTAAAGGCCCTAGATGGTTCCTACACTTGACTTCTTCCCCAAGACATGCTTTGATGGCTTGGATTGAATCTAGGTTTAATCCTATGGCCTAAGACACTTGCCTAATCTATAAATAAGACCCTAACCTATCCTAAATCCTCACTATTCATTCATGCAACTAAACTATGGCAAAATTTTACCTCTCATGGCCTCCACTCTCTTCATAAAATTTCTAAATGGTTTCTATGAGAGATTTTTCATGCATACAAGTGTTTTCAAGCTTGTATGAGTGTCATTAGCTTGCATTCAATTCAAGTTTCTATCTTTGCATCATAAAGCAAGGGTTTTGATCATTTTGGCTCAAGGGTTTTTATGTTAGAGCTTGCATTTTGGGTCTATTTGATTGCATAAGGGCTTTGTCATATCTTTTGTGCCTTCATAGCAATGTAAGCCCTTTCCCTACTCTTAGATATTAACTATGAAGTTAAATGTTCATGTTGCAAGTTTGGGTTTGATCATTGAGTATGATACATGCTATCATGTCATGCAAGTTTATGAAGTCATTATCTTGATCTTGTGAGCTAAAAGCTACAACCTTTATGTTGAAATGTTGCATTAGGCAACATGAGAACCCTCATAACCTTTATGTCAACTTGCATATGAAGTCATAACCCTTATATGATGATATATGCGAGTTACTAGTCATCATTCCATATCTTTTGTCACCATGATTCGCTTATGTGACAAGTTTGGGTTTATGCATGTTTTGAGGCTTAAGAATGTAACATGCAAGTTAATGAACACATTTGTGCCTCATTTACCACCATGATTAACTTGTGGCTTAATATCCATTTTTGTCATGCCTTTGCCAAGTCTCTTCTTTTAATCCATTACGTTGTCGCGAACGTATATGCGAGTTTAAAAGCGTTGGGTTATGTTATGGGTAATTTCTAATGACATGAAAATACAACTTGAAAACATGACTTGAAATATAACATGGAAGTTGACATGTAAGTATGCATAAAAACATAAGCTTGGGAATTTACCTATTAAGTTAGGTCTACCCTTTGGGAATTTACCTATTAAGTTAGGTCTACCCAAATGCTTGAAAATTTGTAACAAGTTTTGGGAAACATGATGGACATGACACTTAGATAATATAAGTGTGGCCAACTCGAGGTTGGGTTGAGTTTGCAACGTAAAACTACCCGGAACCGACCGGCCTAACTAGTAGTTGCAAACAATAGGACCCAATGTGAGAAGTTGGTCATGTTGTGCTTGAACCCGAGGTTAGACCAAGTTGTGGTGTAAAGCTACCCGGAACCGACCGGCTTAACTAGTAACCACAACAAAGTCTAATGTGAGAGGTGAAGGTGCATTAAGTAATTAATGCCACATGATAGGGTTAAGTTAATTTGATTAATGACTCTTAACCAAATATGACATGGACAAATGGGTTAAGTAATTTGATTAGGCTAATGATACTTAACAAAACATGACAAGGTTGGGTAGGTTAAGTAACTTGATTTGCCTAATGACACTTAACCATTTTTATATGACTAGTGGATGGGGTTAAGTTAACCAACACTTAATCAATCCAACGCGATAACTTGGTAAGGTTAAGTAAGTTTTCTTAATGACGCTTAACCGAAAAATACGGTTAACGAATGGGGATAAGATTAGACTCAACTAGTCTAAACATGGAAATCGGATGGGGTTAAGTTAGCCTAGACTTAATTAATCCCACTTGGTAGTTTAATGGGGTTAAGTTAAACACTTAACTAATCTAAACATGATGAATTGATGTGGTTAAGTGACCTATACTTATCCAATCTAACTCATTAATTTATTGTGGTTAAGTTAACCAATACTTAACCAATATAACGTGAAAACATGATAAGGCTAAGTCACGAATCGCTTGAATACACTTGACCGATTTGACTAAGTAAATTGATAGGGTCAAGTTAACATATACTTAACCAATCTAGAATGATAATTGGACGAGGTTAAGTCGTGAATTGCTTAATATACTTAACCAACTTGAGCATGGTTTGTAGGGTTAAGCCTTGAACTTGGATACTTAGCCAATTTTGACAGGATTTGTAGACGGGTTAAGTCATGAACTTAAGTGACACTTAATCCATTATGTAAACCCTAGTTCTGAGGATTAGGTGGATAACCGTAGTTAACAAGGATAACGGGAACAATGCTAAGTGGTAAACCTTAGTTGAAGAATAACTAAGTAATGATTCTTAGTCAAGGAAGTTTAGACCAGTTCATAGATAGATGAGTAACCTAATACGGTAGGTCATCGTTTAAGTATACGAGCAGGAGCAAGTATCTGATTTGGATAAAGGCTCCAGCGAACTGGGTAACGAAGCAGCGGCTTCGGGGAACGTGAGGGTATTCTTGGTATCCCTCTATGAGCTGCCAGGTGATTATACTAGGCTCATGAGAGGTTAAGGTCTGCGTTAGAAGAACCAAGAGTATGCCTTGGTTGCTATACGAGCGACCTAAAGACGGGGATGGATAGGGGATAGTTGACGATACACGGTCGTACCCTAGATAGCATTTCGTCAGGCTACCTACCATCTTTGGTCAAGCGTGTACGTACGGAAAGGCAGATAACACCCAATAGACCATAATTGCTATCTAATTATGGTTGCGGTAAGGCTTGGATGTGGGTTGGCCAGTGTTGTGTTCTCATACAGGATTTATCCTGTCTTGTCTTTCACTAGTTGAGGGAGTGGTCTCGTGGGACCATAGCCACGTATAGGAAAAAACAGACCTTAGCATCTGCATCGGCAGATAAATTGAAAGCTCCCGACCGAGTCCTGTATTTCCTGGTCTGCCCTGTGACAGGACTCGGATGGCACGATGTGATACATATGCATACAGTCATGGAAAAACGATTCACGATATATGCGTGGGAAAAAGGGCGCGGTTGGCGGTTAGCGTAATCCCTAGTGGCAATAGGTGGTTGAACCCAAACCGAGATACGAAAACGTGCAATAGGTAAGCATAATCCCTAGCAGCCCAAGGTACCATTAGTCCTAGTTGTACAAACAATAATTCATGTTGGAAGACCCTAGCTAGGTTTAGGGTAACAGTCCAAACCGATCTTAAGGATCATGGAACTATGTTAAAGTAATATAGAATCTCATGGGAAAGCCCGTATGGTCTACGGCAAGGGACTGAACATTTACATGGAATAAAACATACAAGTTGAGTAACCTATATATGCGATATATTAGGTTGACATGGACCATTACACGACTTTTGAGTGAGGGTCATTCTTGGTTAACACATGACACGGTGGGGATACTAGTACGGTAGGTGCAGAGCTAAAATACAGGATAGATATCACGGGGCGTTATACGTGACAGATATCTTGGGGATATTATACTTGATAGAAACCTGACGATGTGATACCTTGTTTTATCTTGACATCGTAATTTATCATGACACCTTAGTTTATCTGAGTTCAGTAGTTCATCCTGTTATTTTGATTTAGCTTATCTATCTTGTTATCATGCTTATGTTCATCTCAGTTTCTCATGTCAGTTAACTTTACTAGTTTTTATGCTAATAGTAGATAGGGCTTACTCAGTCTTTTTGACTGACCCGTTTTGTTTCGCCTCTTTTCTTCCGTTTCCCCTCAGGTTACAGGGAGGAAATACTGTTGTTTAGTTCGGACTTCTTCTGCTTGAAGGTCATCATGGATGGCTTGGACTTTTCTTGGCTAATGGCTACTTTACTATTTTTACTTGGGGAATAATTTATGAAAATGTCTTTATGCTTCTTTACTATTGCAAGACAGGTTTTGATGTACTCTGATGTAAAAGGCTTTAGACCTTATTTATTCATGTTATGAAAGTTTGATTTTACTTCCGCTATTTTATATGTTCTGTCTTGTGATATTTCTGTGCATGTTTACCAATAATGCCCCTCTAAAGCTAGTGCATTCCTTTGCGAGTGACCCTAGCGGAGGCGGGGTGTTACACTGGTTCATTGTTGCAGTAGATAGGAACTAAAAAGACTAATGACAGAAATATGCAAACTGCTGTATTGAAACGAAAATTGATAGCCGTTGATGATGTGAAGCCGACGTCGTAGCTGTTCAAACATACAAAGCATATAAATACGCAACAGAAATTTCAAAGAGTTTTTCGAAATATAACTTTGAGTCTCCACATAATATTTATCCATAGTTGTTCATGATTTATAGTCACAACTAATTCTGGCAGTATAATACAAGGAACCATCATCATGTATTAATGAATATTCTAAACTAACAAAACCCATAAAATATGATATCTTAGATTTTAGGATGTACATATTATTTTCTACCTAATGAATTTTAATATGCTCTACGACAATTGGACTAAACTAAAAAAATCCACCGTGACTACAAAGTAATCCAAAACAACAAATATGCACATCCTTTTATTTTATTTTTTTTATTTTTTCTCTGAGATTTCTTTAATCTTTCTAAAAAGAAAGTGTCAGACGATAAAAACAAAATACCCGCACAAAAATCAACAGCATAACTACAGAAGATTTAAAGCCAAATATAATGACAAAATATGTACAGTTCTTAAAATACACAGAAGAGGCATAAGAAACCCAACATTTGTCCGTGAGGATACATACCAGAAATGCAGTGCGGCTTGAAAATAATGACAAAGAGATGCGTAGAAATCTTAATACGAACAAATATTTCATCATTGCCATATCTCACAGCTGATCTCATACTCAATTTCCATGGCTTCACTCATTTCTACTACTACGCTCATAAACCAAAATTCTGCTCCTATGTTCATAAACCTTCACCTTTTTATCTCACAACACAGCCAATATTCTACTTCTATGCTTATAAACCTTCACCTTTTTAACTTGCATAACATGCTTAGAATTGAACGGATTTTTTTAACTCTAATTTTCAACTGCCAATGATATATGAAAAAATTGAAATGACAACCAACATATATCATTATAAGCCTCAAATAAAGTTGAAAAACATTTATCCAAACCCAAGCATATTTGAATAGCAAAATAATTAAGAATTAAAGTAAAATTGGGTAGAAGCAAGAAAAAACATACTAATGACAAACTTGCTACATCAAAAATTGAAATATATTTAGTTTACAATAGAAATGAAGAAACAAACTTGGGATGATGACAAAATAACTACCATTTCTGAATGTTTTATTATTGTAAGGGTATTTCTTGCTATTCTTGTTCTCAATTACGAAGTCTTTCTTTACATGAATAAAAACAATTTCTTGCTTCATTTAAAGCTTTTCTTGATGATTACAATAGTAGCTCTAATAATTCATAAAATCAAAGGAACACGAAGCACAAATAAATTTGCAACTGTTACTAATAATACAACAAACGAATAAGTTGTTTAACCATTTTCTCATAACACATGCTAAACGGAACTACAATTTTGCAAGCAGCATGCTTCAATCAGCAAGGGATATTAAAAAATGGAACGGTTTTCAATCCCTACTCAGCAAAATTCCAACTAAAAAATATATACAAGATATGTAGATTCAACCAACATGACCATACAAACCAAAGAAGAAAATAACAGTGAGATAATAAAAAGAATCTAATGGGAAGAATGAATAGAACATCTTCATGCTTTACCTCATTTGTCTATACATCAAATTTAAAAAAAGCCACCATTCTCTACGAACTCAGTACATTTATCCTTGTAAATCAAGTTAGATATATGAAACTTTCAGGAAGAAACACATATAAAAATATCTAGTTACATGATTAAAATATCTATTTTTGTATTACACATAAACAACCTATCTAAAACATCCCTATATAAAATGCTAGATGAGAAAAGACATTCTTTTCTGCTTTGAAGGGACGAAGACCTTTACGAACTAATATTTTTTTCTGAAAAATTTCATAGCTAATACTGCATATATACCCAAACATAACCCCAATCAATTACAAATTCAAAAATAATCATATATGGAAAAAAAATGGTACCTGTAGCACCAAAACAGTTCGCCTCGGTTTCTCATTCTGTCAAAAGTTAATCAAGGAATAAATCGACAGCCATATTATAAAAACATAAATAGAAATGTTGGGCAAACTAATTAACTAAGGATCTAAAACAAAAATACTAGAGACAAATCCACTATTGATTTGGAGGTACCTGGTGCGAATCGGAGATGGCAACCATTATCTGGTGTGAATTGGAGATGGCAACCAGTTATGGTAGAGACGTTGTTAGACTGAATTAAAAATTGACGGATCGATTTTAGGTATGAATCGAAAAATTAAGAATTTTAGGTTTTGCGAGATTAGATGGAGATAGAAAGTGAAGCAGAGGGAATTTTATTTTCGAGGGCTTTTTTTTACTTTGCCGAAATGGATCCCGCTTAGATTTCTAACTCCCGCGTTTTGGTTAAGCATAGCGGATTATTTATTACGGGCGTTTCATATAGCACAATTTATTGTTATATTATTTATTTAATAATTTTTATATAGCATTTTAACTATTAGGCTATGATATAATGCTATATATATATATATATCATATTTTCTTGTAGTGGAACTTCTTCGATATCGTAGGAATAACAAATAAATATTCATCGACCCGCACATTCGGAAAATTCCAATTCAAAACCCAAAATTTTATATTTTGCGTAGGCCTATCTTTTATGCGCATTGTTAATCAATAAGCTGTAAGAGGATTTGATCAATTATTATGCAGCTACAACCAACTGGATTCAATTAGCTCCACAACTCAATCAAATAGGCTTTAAAGATGAATAAGCCACTGCACTTCTTCTTAACTTAAATAAAACATCAATAATTGTATAACCAGGCAAGTTGCAAACTCTACATCCATCACATTTACATCCATAATCATTTGATTCAAATATTCATATTATTTACTTCAATTTATGCTATTCAATCCACATGGGATTTATATATAACCCAGCTATTAGCAATCCATCCATATTCATTGAATTCATTAATAAGTTAATTTCTTCGTTTAATACAACTGATTTTCAAATATCCCACTAAGATCCATTAACCTACATACATTTCTCAAGTCAAATTATTATCTATTTAAGTTGAATTTTATATCAATATTTAAGCTCAATTTCAACTTAAGATTCATTTTAACATAATATAAGTTAAGTTAAATATTAAAATTCATATTTCACTTCCCAAATCCAACTTGATTTCGATTTAAATTAACATTAGTATATTTATTACCAATATTAAAATAATTCAAAAAAAATATTACTTTACCTACCTTACAAAATATACTAGGAAAAAATAATTTAAACATAAATTTTATATCAAATTACGAATATGTGCTAATATATATATACACACACACACATACACTCAAACTCAATCTAGGGTATTACTAACCCGGATTATTCAATAGAGATGCGGTTACTAAGTAGAGCCAAAGTTACCACTAAACCTTATACTCTGTTTCCACCTGTAA
Organism: Allium sativum; assembly: GCA_030737875.1. NCBI lineage: Eukaryota > Viridiplantae > Streptophyta > Magnoliopsida > Asparagales > Amaryllidaceae > Allium > Allium sativum. Next base: position 172,392,854 of record CM060912.1, read on the forward strand.
TGCCGTAGAAAATTCGACGCTCGAATTTTTGACAATAATACATAATGAAACGACCCAAACTCGCCCTTTACGGGAAAGCCCGGATTGAGTTGAGAACACGACAAATCAGAACACAAACAGAAGAATAATCCATTGCTTATTACAACAATTTACATCAGAGTACCAGAATATAAGTGAGTATGAATAAATAATATACATTTGATAAATAGCAGAGATTTAAATTACTTTTAAATACATAGCAGCGGAAAAATAATACAAAACAAAACTGAAAGAAACACACGGATACAGAGCTTTTTGAATATCGCTTCAGCTGTAACCCAGGATCCTGAGAATATAATATCTACAAAACCAAAACTACTATCACTACAACAAAATAGTCCTTTTACAACAGGTAAAAACCATTGTAATATGCATTTCACAATGGGCATATGCCTGTCTTAATATGCATCGTCGTAATAGCTCCTGACTATTTGACAACGGGAAATGACCGTTGTAAAGGACCGTTGTAATAACTTGCTCTGTCACGTGCAATGACTCTATGACAATGGTTATTAACCCGTTGTAATAGCTAATAAATTACAAGTGGCTTTTTCCTGTTGTAATGTAGTATATTACAACGGTCGTCAACCGTTGTAATATTCTACTTGGTAAACCTATTTTACAACAGGCCATGGACCATTATAGAATTATCATATAACAACAGTTTTTACCCTTTCCGAAATAAATGCAAATTTAAATATAACTGCTGCGATATACATCCATAATGATAGTGAATATTTTAAATGATATAAATATTGTAATGCAATGATCAAAATCACATAATAACACATACTAAAAGATTGAAGCAAGAATCATATAATTCCAACACATTTCAAAAAGTTCGATAAGTTTATAGTCCAAAAGACTAGATAAGTATACATTCCAAAAGGTTAGATAAGTTACGTCGACATAGTTCTAACATAAATTACATAACTAGTTCCATAAATACCAACACTAGACAAAGGAAACGTAATCTTTGTGCCACACGACGGTAGATCGAACGGCCTGTTGATCTGTAGTCTGCATATTGTTACTAGCACAATGTGACTGCAAAAAAAAAAAGTTACCAAATGTAGAGAGAATATATTATTATACACCATTCAAAACTTATTATACAACATTTAAGTCTTGCATTGTTATAACCTTACAGCATTGCACTAAATTGGGAGTGTACAAAAAGTTAACTGTTTTATTCCTTTTCTTTGTACACATATCACCAGATATCATTATACATCATTTGAGTATATTATAACTTCAAGTCATCTTGAGAAGCAAGGTAGAGAAAAGGATACAAGTGTAAACTATAATAATTATGTTCCAAAGGTAACTGTCTCCTAAGAACATAACTAAGTTCCAAAGGTTGCTTTTCACATGTATCCAACCATGTCCCTGTTACTGCATATGGTTTTGGCCAAAAATAGGGCTTTTCACCCATACTAGTGAAGTATATGTTCAACGGGGTTAATGCTTGCCTAGCTTATTAGCCTTCTGTTCCAAAGTCTTTCTACTTCAGTTTAGACACAGTTTAGACACCTCCATATCCACAGTTTGAAGTTGTATTTAAGTAAAAGTATTTGTATTTGTAACTGACGTTATACATGAACTTTTATTTCTACAATTATATGACCAAAAGAAGAATTAATTACATAATAGGCTTCTATTGAAAGTCCAAATATATGCAGATGTAGACTGGAACTAAGTTCACCTTTGAAAAACCTTGGTGAATCTTTTATCTAAAATGTATCTAAAAACTCAGCTGAATACATATAAAACTGATCAAATACTTATTATATTATATCATGTTAAAATCAATTTATGTATGCATAGGGAACTCATGTACACCATGGCGCAAACTCAAAACTGCATTTAAAATTTATGTGTGCACATGAACCAATATGTGGAATAATTAAACAATTGAAAATTCAGATTCTCATATTCATACGGAAACCCCATTTTTATAGAACTATGCATTCTCTTTCAAATCAATGAATGTACGAAGCGTTTCACACATCCAGTTCAATGTATACATACCAGCCATTAGTGTTTGGCTTGGTGAAGATTTCAAAGAAAAAGAATGAGGATGAACAAATTTTCTTTCATGTATATGTATTTAACTTGTACAGGTAGCTTCAAGCAATCATTGAAAGGAAGACAAGTGAACAAAAAAGTTGTGTTGTCTCTGTACCAAATGATTTTACATCATTTTTTTGTTCCAACTTCTAAGTACGCCCAACATGGATGCACCCATTTTTAGTTTACTTGTTCCATCATGGTTAAATGCATTCAACATGACATACATGATTACATTTTTATAGATAAGAAAATTTGTTGTGTAAAACCATGGTTTAACATGCATTTAAACACAATATAATTAAATGTTGTTTACTTTTCTATTCTTCTTTTAAGCAGGTGAATTTTGTATAAATGAAGAATGTGATCTGTTCATTTTTGTTACCTGGGCAATCGATTATAGGAGTTGTTCTTGTGAGAAGCGTTTCGAATGTACCAGACTAGGCATCGCGCTTCATTGAGAATTGTCTTAAGTTGAATATCTTCTTAACTATTGCTGGAATTGATGAGTGTTCAAATTCTGATGTCAGGTATGAACCTGTTGCCTTGTGAAGAACTGCAATGGTAAATGGTTTAATTATTGAGATATATTATCACCATCCATTCATTGAATCTTTGCTGAACATTTCAATATGTAGGTCATATAAACTATCCTATGTATTCAAGCGATTCATTATAGATAATGTGACTTGATCGGACTGTTTGGAAGCCTTAAACTGACCAGCCACATCATATGAAATAGTATCCAAAGGACAAAGCATCACCACCATCCAAACAACCCACATCCAAATCAGAAAACCCATCACCCTTAATCAATATAAAAACTAAATCCCACCTCTCCACTCTCAAAAAATGTTGAAACTAGAAACAATCGAACCATTGATTGCATGGAAAATGAAAACCCAAAACCATTTCAGCTAATTGGTATCAATTAAATCAAATGTAAAGTATAAGCATACAAATAAATTGCACAAAACATTTGTGTGGTATCACATTCATTCAAATAGTGTACCAGTAACAAGAAGCAATCCAAATGGCAACTGCTTCAAAAACACAGCTTCCTTTTTCATGGAACTTCCAGCTAGAAGGATCAACACTGTTCTGGAGTAATATTGTCCCTACAATAAAAAACCTCAATTTTTTTATACAATGCATTGAAATTTATTTTAAAAATGATAACTACATGTAATAATATACCTGAGCTTTGTAGGCTTGGATTTTTTTTCTATTAAATAGCATACTTCTAACTTCCTCTGCCAGATAAAAGTTTGGCGCCTTCTCAGCGGATTTGACAGTAGCGACTTGTGGCATTTATGAACAAGATCAAATCCAAACCAGAAAGCTAGGGAAATAGGGAAAGGAGAAGTCGCGATTTGATACCAGAATCGATAGTAGGGAGTTCAACGAGGAGGATAAGAGGACATAGCGTGAAAAGGAGACTTGAAATCAATAGGAAGCGAAAAGATGAGAAGTAAATAGATATCGAAAGTGAGAGGATAGTTTGTGAGGAGGGAGCAGTAAGGACACCGTAATATTAAAGCTTGGTTAATTCTTAATGGTGGAGAGAGCGATGAAGGTGAGGAAGGATTGAAGATTTCGAAGAAAAAAAAAAGAGGCGGCGGAAGAAAACCTAATCGCCATTACCACGAAATTGTTGAATGGATTTAATTTTAAGGCGGACTCCGAAATATTTTAGCGGTGAACAGTATTTAAGAACAAAAACAAAAGCGGAAATGAAGTTATATTAGATGCCGAGAACAGAGAGTGAATTTGGGAATGAAATGTTGTTTAGTAACAAAAAAAATATATATTAGAAAATTAAATAAGAATTCTTTTTAAATAGATATAGAGATAATAATTTGTAACTTGACGTTTGTACTTTTCAAATTCATATTTCTTTTCACCACTTTCGAAATATAAATTTTGAATATTGTCAATGTAAAACTTTGTTAAAATTTGTACTTTTAGAGTCAGGATTTGTTTGTTGTTTGAAAAATATTTAAATACAAGGGGATGGTCTCAACCTTTTTATTCGTCTATAGTTTGAACTTGAATTCAAACAATAAATGAGATATACCGTACATAAAATGAATTAGTTTGTTGCTTGTTATTAATTTATAGAGATATATTATTTGATATACCATTATATCCATTTATTTTTATAGTTTAAATTTGTTTATTGTTTGTTATTTGATGTTTTAATTGATTTAAAGTGAATTTTATAAACATTTAAAAATTCATGTTAGACAATTTAAGATTGTTGAATATTTTCAAGCATCAAATGTAGTTATCAACTATAATTATTAATTATAAATTATTAATTAGTAAATTATCAAATATTAGTTAGTGAAAATGTGAATTAATTAAATATTAATTTTAAAACTAAGTACTAAGAAATAATCATTTAATCTCAATTGTTAATTATTTTATTAACTATTAAATATAATCTATAATTGTCCGTAACTAACAGTAACAAATTATTAAATAAAAACTTTATTTATTGTAGATAACAATCGATAATTATAAATGTAATATTATTTATGATTAATTATCAAGTGATAAAAACTAATCAATATTAATTTTAAGAAAGTATTGTAGTTATTAATTATTGATTGTCGAAAATTGGTAACAAACATTTATTACAATAAGCATTTTATGACCGTTGTAAAATTGGCACCTCTTACAATAGGCGTTTGTGACCGTTGTAAAATAGGCATCTATTACAACAGGCATTTTGTGAATGTTGTAAGATTAACATCTATTACAACGAGCCTGAAATGACCATTGTAATAGTATTCTATTACAACGGATAATCCATGCCCGTCGTAAAAAGAGTATTGTATAGGACGTCTGTTACAATGGTTCGTAAATGACCATTGTAATAGAACTCTATTACAACGGGCAATCAGTGCCCATTGTAATAAGGGCATTGTAATAGAGTATTTTTGTTGTAGTGCTAACTGCCCGTGTGGAAAATAGGGACACCCAGAGTTTAGGTTAAAACAATAAACTCCAGGTCAGTCATTGACTGGTGTGAGAACTAAAACAGTTATTAACTTGATTTTAAAGTAGAGTAGATCAAGGGACCACGCTGTATAACATGGAATGGGTTTAACCCCAAGAATACTAGTGCATAAAACAAACAGCGCAATGCTAATTAAAGAAAATGAAGCTATTATAAGACTCAGGTCCCATCACACAATGCAACGCAAGCCGGATGATAGAGTTTTACCTTATAATAGTCAAACATGCTTGGTACGTTTAAAACAAATCATTTTGATACTATTATAAGTGTAAAGTGTATGAAAACAACTTCAAATATAAATGTATCAATCATAGACAACATGGTGCCTCATACAACTATGTCGCTACACTAGGCTCTTCAAATAAAACCGAAATGTCGGATTGGAAGTTGGATTCCATCTATGAACCAAGCCAAGGGATCGTCCTTCCGATTCGAGACACTCTATCCCGTGCCTTAGGATTCAGCCGCCACTGACCTGGAGCGTTAGGGCCGGTCCACATTTTAAGTGGATTAAAATCCCTGAACATCCGTCTCCCCGCCCTATGGGGAATAAGTCTTGTCAGTATGTAGACCATATCCATCCATCGGCCACGTAGTGATCGATATATCCGAGGCGCCTCGCTTTCCATCATCCACATAAGTAAAATGTCTGGGCAGCATACCATGAATCCACTCCTATATAGAAAGAAACGCATGTCCTCCCTGAGGTCCTCTCCCATTTTTGGTTCACACCGGGGTGTGAGGCTTGCAAATTAACGCTATACACAAAACTATGCTATATTAAAGTCGTGCTTTGATCATCAATCACAAGACTCTGCTTTTCAACAGAAGCCATGATCATTTGCATCTCAGCACGCCACACAGGAAATTCATGCCATGCAACTGATGTCTATCGATATATAACCTCTAAGCTCGTACGTCTTAGAGAAGGGCGTTAAGCAAGAGAATAAATTCTCCGCCGCTAAACAGATATATATTTAATAGAGATCAATCAACACAGAATAAAATCCAATGTCAGACACACATCCATTTACAAGTTCGTTCTGAGTCTAAACGGAATTGGAGGCACCTTATTCCTCGTCCCATATGTCCTATACTGTGACTACACAAACTTCCTCGTAAAGGAAAGCCCGGATTATGTTGGGAACGCGACAATTCAGAACACAAACAGAAGAACATTTCATTGCTTATTACAACAATTTACATCAAAATACAAGAATATACAGAGTATAAATGAATAATATACATTTGATAAATATCAGAGATTTACAAATTACAATGTAGCGGAAAATAACGCAAAACACAACTGAACGAGATATACGGATATAGAGCTTTCCGAATATCATTCCAGCCGTAAACCAGGATCTTGTAAGAACAAATCTGCAAAACCCAACTACTAGCTGCCCGTGTGGAAAATAAGGGCACCCAGAGTTTAGGTTAAAACAATAAACTCCAGGTTAGTCATGTGACTGGTGTGAGAACTAAAACAGTTATTAATCTTTATTTTTAAAGTTAGGTAAATTAAGGGACCACGCTGTATATCACGGACCGGGTTTCCTCCCAAGAATACCAGTGCATAAAACAAATAGCGCAATGCTAAATAAAGAACAATGAAGCTATTATAAGACTCAGGTCCCATCACACAATGCAACGCAAGCCGGAGGATAGAGTTTTACTTATAACAGCCAAACATGCTTGGTACGTTTAAAACAAATCTTTTATTATTACTATAAAAGAAATCAACTTCAACTATAAATGTATCAATCATAGACGGCATAGTGCCCCATACTACTATGTCGCCATACTAGGCTCACGTATTGGAAATTGGATTTCCGTCATGAGTCTAGGCAAGGGATGTACTCCTTTCCGCTTCGAGACACTCTAGCAAATGTCTCGGGACTACACACTCTGGGTAACCCCTGGCTCTGCAGTGTCGGTCCACTCATAGTGCAAAAGTGGATTAGTTATACCTAAGCACACGTTTCTCAGTCTTAAAGGACCCATCCATCGGCTCCATAGTAACCGATATATCCGAGGCGCCTCGCATTCCTACAACCACATAGGTAAAAATATATAAATGCCAGGGCATGTAAAACCCCTACACCACCCATTGCTAGATAGAAACGTCATGCACTCACTGCATTCCCTTATCCCGTTTTTGACTCACACCGAGGTGTGAGGCTCGCGAATTAACGCAATACACAAAGCGTCGCTATATTAAAGTCAAGCTTTGATCATCAACCACAAGACTCTGCTTTTCAACAAAAGCCTTGACCACTACATCTCAGCATGCCACACAGGCAATTCATGCCATGCGACTGATATCTATCGATATATAACCTCTGAGCTTGTACATCTCAGAGAAGGGAGTTAAGCAAGATAATAAATTCTCCGCTGGCAAACAGATGTATATTTAATAAAAATCCATCAACACAGAATAAAATCTAATGTCAGACACACAATCCATTTACAAGTTCGTTTTGGGTCTGAATGTAACCGGAGGCACCTTATTCCTCGTCCCATATGTCCAATACAGGAGAGAGGCCCTCGCATATCCGTCGATCTCAAGTACGTCTGGACGATCACCACTTATTACCTCGTCTTGGGTGTATAGCTCAATCAAGACATCGGTAATCATCCAAACGATGTGGAGACCTCCCGTCTTCAACCACCGTCTCCATCGTCGACATATCGTCGAATAAGTTATTTCGAATGGGTATAAACTCGGCCTTTCCGCATAACTCGCGTACATAATAAACAAGTGCTATAAAAACACAACAAATGCCTCATTCCAATTCTGAATATTCTTTTATTTGAATATCCACATCTTTAGGAATTTTTCCCATTAATTTTATCAAAGATAAATTCTTTAAAATTTATTTTTTAGTCTTCCTTTGGATGTCAATTCAAACCATGTTACAGTTTTCCAAACTAGTCGGGATTAGCACACCTTACCGAAGTAATCGTTTGTTTAATTTCCCAATCCCAACATATTCATCCCATGGAGCAAAACTGGTGATACTCCATAACTAACACCACGGTCTTATCGGTAAGATTAATTACCATTTCTTGTTCAAATCTAATTAAAGATTTAACTATCGCTTGGAGCAAAACTTGCGATACTCCATTCTCGATCATTTCCCAAATTTGATAATTTAAATTATCACATTCCCTTTTTCAATCTATTTAAAGATTCATTAAAACTCCACTTAGTTTTAATCTTCCCAAAAATCAATATTAATTATTATTTAACTTTGGAAACACAAACATGTCGCATCGACAATCTAAACCGTACTATTGATTTCTGCCGATATATAACCTCTAAGCTCGTACGTCTCAAAGTAGGGTGTTAAGCAAGAGAATAAATTGTCCACCACCAAACAGATATATATTTAGCAGAGATCAACCATACATTTCGAAATACAATGACAGACATGTAATCCTGCCTTTGACTAGGTTAAAGAGCCAATGTCATTTAAAATACGGTTCACAATAAACCCAAATCCTCTTCCATAAAAATGGAATCTTCACGGAAAACAGATCAATATATAATCAATTTTCGTATCCGACTAATAATATTAATGGAATAACGACAAAGCCTTTTAAATTCTGCATGTATTAACAGTCTTCATCCACAGAGGTTCACTTCGATTATTATCAAATAGAATTCCATTCAGCTCCAATTTAATATATTAAATTGGAAAACTTTACTTTGGAAAATTCGTGTTAAATCTTAATAAAAAGATTTATGAATTCCAAATCACATTTCACTATAAATAGGGTTAAAGAACGAATGTCGTTAAAAACATAGTTCACAATAAACCCAGTTCACAATCCATTTTCAGTTCCAATTAGATGTTAATTAATTGGTAATTCTTCTTTAAATCTTAATTAAAAGATTTATTCTTTTCACACTAGGTTAAAGAACAGTGTCAATTAAAACACAGTTCACGACAAACCCAAAATCCAATTTGATATTAAATACAAGGCTCTGAATAGAAACTATATCGGCTTATATTCAATATTAAATTCTGAAACCAACAAATATCGTATTGGAATAACGATATATATCTTCCAAATTCCTCCACAATATTCGTATAATCATGGAACCCAATATCGAAATATTCCGAAGATAATTTTGAATCAAATCCATTCCAATTCATATATTGGAAATTTTTGTTATTTTTAAAACCATTTCAAATCCAATTTAATTATTTAAAAATATTGGATTATAATTCTAGTTCATTTCGATAAACTATATTTTTATCTTTTCAAATATGGAAATTTTCATCCTAATTCTTTCCAAATCATTTATTATGATTTTACATAAATTATTAATATTTTTAATAAGTTTATCAAGGCCAGTAAAGTCGATTTCCATAAACGGTCATCGAACTGCACTTACAGCGTCCTTTTCCAAATTTGATTAGACATAATTCCAAATCCAACCGTTAGATTTGAAATCTCTCAAAGTCGTTGGAAAGCTCTTTTCGATACGAACCCAACGGTTCCAATTTTAGGAGAATCCGACGGTCACATCTCCCGTAACGTCAATTCGTAGTCAATGGTCGAAATTCGTGAACTGCCGCTGCACGACGCATTTAGGCCATTATATATATAATATATATTATATATATTTCATCAATTTTTATTTAAACGTATTTTATAAATCGTTTTAAATTCGTTTTCAAAACAATTTCAACTTCATATTCAATTTCAAATCAAAATCGAATATTCCATATCATTAACATATAAATGATAATATTTTTAAAACATTAGATTTTGAAATTACTTCTTTTTCAATATTCATTATAAAAAATGAATAAAATCGATATAAATATCATTCACATCAAAATGGCATTAATCTAATCAACACGGCTTTATATATTTAAATATTTTTGTGTCCATCACAAATCGGACATCAAAATCAGATTTTGAACTTTTACTGAATATTATTTTAAAATATTCACTATTTTAAAATAACCGTTATTTTAAAATATTTATTCTTTCTGAACTGGAATCAGACATAGTCAATTACGATATAATATTATTTATGTGGATTTCATACGCATGTGTACACAACAATTATCTAACACAGTCAACCATCATCCAGAGTACATTACACAACTGCGTAAGCATTATATATAAATAAATAACGCTTACACAATTTATCAACCAATCGATTGACATACAACTAAATAATTGGAATTAGTGTACGTCAAATATCATCCCAACACCCGTGTGGGGTTTCAACCAACAAATACTGAATATTATTTGTGCAGTTGGGCGATGTGCAAAATTTTATCATCCTAATCCATATCAGTCAAATGGGTGTACATAAACAAATCGTCTGATTTGTAAATGAGTATTTATTTTATTCATATACGCGTTAAAAAATATATTTTTAACTATAAAATATTTTATTCAACACATGAATATTTTATTCCATTTCAATCCACATCACAATCAATTTTCACAACACAATCAAATCAAACAAGTCGTCCATGGTTTGTGGACGACGGGTGTCGGGTGCTGCTAAGCACCGTCTACATCCTAGAATATATTTTAACTAGAAAACAAAATTAAAGTGAGAAGTTCTCACCTTTGGGATCCACTCTGCCAGTTTTATTTCTGAATTTTCAGAACAGTCGGGATTTACCTGGCATGCCAACGCAGTCTTCTCTATGCTATTCATATTAAAGTCACATTTTTATTTCAACACTATAAAAATCACATTTTTATTTCAATGCTATAAAAATCACATTTTTATTTCAATTCTAAAAATTATATTTTTACTTCGCTAAAAATTATGTTTTTACTATCATAAAAATTATATTTTTACTATCATAAAAATATAGCCTTTTCCTTTACAAAAATCAAACCTTTCTAAATATAAAAATCTAATCTTTTTTACCTTTAAAAATTATATCTTCTTACTTTTAAAAATCATATCTACTAATAAGAATCAAACCTTTCTAAATATAAAAATCTAATCTTTTTTTACCTTTAAAAATCATATCTTCTTACTTTTAAAAATCATGTCTTCTAATAAGAATCAAACCTTTCTAAATATAAAAATATAATCTTTTTATGTCATTCACACATTTAAAAATCCAATCTTTTTATGTTATTCAAACATAGAAAAGATCACAATTTTATTCACCTTTCATATAACAAAAAATCGTATTTTTATCAATTCACTTTTATTATAAAAATTCTATTTTTATCACAATGCTACTCATATAAAGATAACATTTTTAAAAACGGTATTATATATATTAAAACTGAAAATATATAAAATAAATGTAAACAAATAAAAATACTCACTATTGTTCGTTTTGAATTAGAGAAGGGGACTGGATGATGGAGCGGGTTGGGTGAGGGAGGCGGTAGGGTCTGTGGATGCAAGGGGTGGCGGCTCTCGCTGGTGCGGTGAAGGCGGCGGTTGTTTTCATTGGGGAGGGAAGTCGTGGTCTCGCGAGAAGGCAGAGGGGGAGGAGAGGAGTAGCGGAGGAGAGAGGAGGCTAGGGGGGTGCGCGCTACCATCGAAGGTGGCCAGAACGTGGGTGGTGGCTAGGGTTCGTTCGTGTTTTCCTTTTTTCTTTATTCTGAGTTGAATTTGATCGGGGAGAGAGAAAGGTATTGGGGGGCATATAATATTTATTTAATTTATTTTTAATTTTCTCCAAAATTCAACTTTTAAATCTGATTTCCGAACGAGACCCAACGACTATCACCCTTAGCAAATTGCCCCCATTTCGAACACAATGGGATATGTTTCGTAGACCAATTCGGCTGTTACGAATAGTTTTCGTCAAAATTAAAATATAAATCATTATATATTTAATTTGAATGCACATTTCAATTTACCAAGCCACATACTTAATCTAAAAATTCCGGAAAAATAAATCTGGCTAAGTTTTGATGGTACAGTCCTAACAAAACTAATTTCGTCAAATTTGGAGACCATTTGAAAAACAATCATTTTCCAGCCGATTAAATTCGAACTGAAATTACCAAACATGTTTAAATCTGCCATGCTCACATATTGATTCCAAAAATTATTAACATTGGAATCTAGCAATAATTTGACATTCCGGATCCAATAAAAGAGGTTTCGTTGAAAAAGGAGGTCATTTGCCAAATCGCTATTTTTAAGGGCTATATTTCCATAGTGACTATTTTGAATTTTTAACCGGGCATAACTTTTTATTCCCGCTATGAAATTTTGATTTTTTGGATTTGTTGGAAAGATATTTTCAGACAGATTCTAATATTTTTTGTTTCACTAAAATCTAGTTTATTTTGAAGCCTGTACATTCATTTGAAATTTGAAATAAATTTCAAACTACCGCGCCATTTCCAATTCCTTTTATAATTAAAAATAAATATTTGTATTCTAACTTCGATTTATATAAATATTTCTGTTCTAATTTTATTCAGAATAAATTTCTCGTCGTTATTATTTAAAATAATTCATTTTAAATATTCAAAATTCATTAAAATTGGCAAAATAAAATTTTTTAAATTGGTTCTGATTTTCCGAGTTGTTACAGTCTCCCCTACTTAAAATCTTTTCATCCTCGAAAAGTAACGGAGCTGAAAGTTGTTTAACTATCCAACTCAACTTTCATTCTTGCCATCATTCTTCAACTTTTCAATTTTTAAAAATTTCTAATTTTTCAAAAATTTGGCTAACACCCTAAATTTTCGAAAAATTTCGCCATAACCTCCTTTGTACGGGGAGCACCGAGAAAATCCCCAAACCGCCACACAAGCCCTCTCATCTCAAAAAGAAAAAGCCAAGCGGCTAGCCAATCGGCTCATAAAATCATCCAAAACCAATAAATTAGTAAACATGTACCTATTTGTCGGGCATACCATTTTATTCCTCTGCTCTAGCTTCCTTGCTATGACCTGTTCACACATATATATGTACATGCATGCAATTTTCCAAACAATTTGCAATTCAGTTCAAATTTGACTAAATTTACCTTACATTATCATATGGGTTTGTATAATTTAATTAGTGAATTAATTATCAAAAAACACAGCCAGCAATCAATTAGTTGATTAGTTTTTCAAACATATAACTTTAATACGTAGTCAAAAATCAGGTTTTTGAGGCCAAATCACCACAAATAATCCTATGTAAGTTTTGGTTCTCACACTAGTCAATTGGAAATATATAGACATCCCACTTTCGAAACTCGAATATAAATTCTGATGATACTCGAGTAATCATCAGAATCATCTTCGGGCGACTAGAGTGTGATTCTATATCTATCTAGTATATTAAAACTTCGAATATATGTTTGCAAGGCGTATACGCAAAATCTATATATACACGATTGTCCAAATTCAATCTAAAATAAAATAATAAAATACGTATAACTGATTTAAATTTTCAAGCAAAATTTGTTATCATTTTTATTTTTAAAAACACTACTCCTCACACTTGTTCTAGGAAACTACTGATCCTATCTCTAACGAGTAATTCTCATTGGATATTGCTAATCCAATCTCTAATGAGTTCTTTCGTTCGGTTCTAATGTGCCTTGTTCTCGAGCTCTGTAAACCAAAGCTCTGATACCAAATGTGACGACCCGAACTTCCCCGTAAAGGAAAGCCCGAATTGAGTTGAGAACACGACAAATCAGAACACAAACAGAAGAATATTTCATTGCTTATTACAACAATTTACATCAGAATACAAGAATATACATAGTATAAATGAACAATATACATTTGATAAATATCAGAGATTTACAAATTACAATGCAGCGGAAAATAATACAAAACACAACTGAAAGAGATACACGGATACAGAGCTTTCCGAATATAATTCCAGCTGTAAACCAGGATCATGTAAGAACAAATCTGCAAAACCCAACTACTAGCTGCCCGTGTGGAATATAAGGGCACCCAGAGTTTAGCTTAAAACAATAAACTCCAGGTCAGTCATGTGACTGGTGTGAGAACTAAAATAGTTATTAATCTTTATTTTAAAGTTAGGTAAATCAAGGGACCACACTGTATAACATGAAACGGGTTTCCTCCCAAGAATACCAGTGCATAAAACAAACAGCGCAATGCTAAACAAAGAACAATGAAGCTATTATAAGACTCAGGTCCCATCACACAATGCAATGCAATGCAAGCCGGAGGATAGAGTTTTACCTTATAATAGCCAAACATGCTTAGTACGTTTAATACAAATCTTTTATTATTACTATAAGTGAAGAAATCAACTTCAAATATAAATGTATCAATCATAGATGGCACAGTGCCCCATACCACTATGTTGCCATACTAGGCTCTACAATCAAAACCGAAATGTCACGTATTGGAAATTGGATTTCCGTCATGAGTCTAGGCAAGGGATGTACTCCTTTATGCTTTGAGACACTCTAGCAAATGTCTTAGGACTACACACTCTGGGTAACCCCTGGATCCTGCAGTGCTGGTCCGCTCAAAGTGCAAAAGTGGATTAGTTATACCTAAACACACGTTTCTCGGTCCTAAAGGACCCATCCATCGGCTCCGTAGTAACCGATATATCCGACATGCCTCGCATTCCAACAACCACATAGGTAAAAATATATAAATGTCAGGGCGTGTAAAACCCCAACACCACCCATAGCTAGACAGAAACGTCATGCACACACTGCGTTCCCTTATCCCATTTTTGACTCATACCGAAGTGTGAGGCTCGCAAATTAACGCTATATAAAAAGTGGCGCTATATTAAAGCTATGCTTGGATCACCAACTACAAGACTCTGCTTTTCAACAAAAGCCTTGACCACTGCATCTCAGCAAGACACACAGGCAATTCATGCCATGCGACTGATATCTATCGATATATAACCTCTTAGCTCGTACGTCTCAGAGAAGGGCGTTAAGCAAGAGAATAAATTCTCCACCGCCAAACAGATATATATTTAATAGAAATCAATCAACACAGAATAAAATCTAATGTCAGACACACAATACATTTACAAGTTCGTTCTGGGTCTGAACGAAATCGGAGGCACCTTATTCCTCGTCCCATATGTCCAATACAGGAGAGAGGCCCTCGCATATCCATCGATCTCCAAGTACGTCTGGACGATCACCACTTATTAACTCGTCTTGGGTGTACAGCCCAATCAAGACATTAGTAATCGTCCAAACAATGTGAAGACCTTCGGTCTTCAACCACCATCTTTATCGTCGACATATCGTCGAATCAATTATTCAGAATGGGTATTAACCCGGCCTTTCTGAATAACTCGCGTATATAATAAACAAATACTATAAAAACACAACATACGCCTCATTGAATATTCTTTTATTTAAATATCCATATCTTTAGGGATTTGTTCCCATTAATTTTATCAAAGATAAATACTTTAAAATTTATTCTTTAATCTTCCTTTGGATGTCAATTTAAACCATGTTACGGTTTTCCAAACTAGTCGGGATTAGCGCACCTTACCGAAGTAATCATTTGTTTAATTTCCCAAACCCAACCTATTCATTCCATGAAGCAAAAATGGTGATACTCCATGATTCACACCATGGTATTATTGGTAAAATTAATTACCATTTCCCTTTCAAATCTAATTAAAGATTTAACTATCACTAGGAGCAAAACTTGCGATACTCCATTCTCGATCATTTCCCAAATTTGATAATTTAAATTACCACATTCCCTTTTTCAATCTATTTAAAGATTCATTAAAACTCCACTTAGTTTTAATCTTCCCAAAAATCAATATTAATGATTATTTAACTTTGGAAACACAAACATGTCGCATCGACAATCTACACCATACTATTGATTTCTACCGATATATAACCTCTAAGCTCGTATGTCTCAGAGAAGGGTGCTAAGCAAGAGAATAAATTCTCCACCAGCAAACAGATATATATTTAGCAGAGATCAACCATACAGTTTGAAATACAATGACAGACATGTAATCCTGCCTTTGACCGGGTTAAAGAACCAATGTCATTTAAAAAACGGTTCACAAAAAACCTAAATCCTCTTCCACAAAAATGGAATCTTCACGGAAAATAGATCAATATATAATCGATATCAATTTCTGTATCCGACTAATAATATAAATGGAATAACGGCAAAGCCTTTTAAATTCCACATGTATTAACAGTCTTCCTCCATAGAAGTTCACATTGATTATTATCAAATCGAATTCCATTCAGTTCCAATTTAATATATTAAATTGGAAAACTTTACTTTGGAAAATTAACGTTAAATCTTAATAAAAAGATTTACGAATTCCAAATCATATTTCACTGTAAATCGGGTTAAAGAACGAATGTCACTAAAAACACAGTTCACAATAAACCCAATTCACATTCCATTTTCAGTTCCAATTAAATGTTAATTAATTGCGGATTCTTCTTTAAATCTTAATTAAAAGATTTATTCTTTTCACACTAGGTTTAAGAACAGTGTCATTTAAAACACAGTTCATGACAAATCCAAAATCCAATTTGATATTAAATACAAGGCTCTGAATTGAAAATATATCGGCATATATTCAATATCAAATTCTAAAACCAACAAATATCGAATTGGAATAACGATATATATATATATATATATATATATCTTCCAAATTCCTCCACAATATACGCATAATCACGGAACCCAATATTTGAAATATCTCGAAGATAATTTCGATTCAAATTCATTCCAATTCATATATTGGAAATTCCGGTTATTTTTAAAATCATTTCAAATCCAATTTAATTATTTAAAAATATTGCATTATAATTCTAGTTCATAACTAGTTCATTTTGATAAAATATATTTTTATCTTTTCAAATATACAGTTTTTCATCCTAATTCTTTCCAAATCATTTATTATGATTTTACATAAATTATTAATATTTTTAATAAGTTTATCAAGGCCAGTAAAGTCGATTTCCATAAACGGTCATCGAACTGCACTTACAGCGTCCTTTTCCAAATTTGATTAGACATAATTCCAAATCCAACTGTTAGATTTCAAATCTCTCAAAGTCGTTGGAAAGCTCTTTTCGATACGAACGCAACGGTTCCGATTTTAGGAGAATTCGATGGTCGGATCTCCAGTAACGTCAATTCGAAGTCAATGGTCGAAATTCGCGAACTACCGCGGCATGGCACATTCTATTCAGGCCATTATATATATAACATATATTATATATATTTCGTCGATTTCCATTTAAACGTATTTTATAAATCATTTGAAATTCGTTTTCAAAACGATTTCAACTTCATATTCAATTTCAAATCAAAATTGAATATTCCATATCATTAATATATAAATGATAATATTTTCAAAACATCAAATTTTGAAATCACTTCTTTTTCGATATTCATTATAAAAATGAATAAAATCGATATAAATATCATTCACGTCAAAATGACGTTAATCTAATCAACACGGCTTTATATATTTAAATATTTTCTATCCATCCTAAATCGGACATCAAAATCAGATTTTGTTCTTTTACTGAATATTATTTTAAAATATTCATTATTTTAAAATAATAATTATTTTAAAATATTTATTCTTTCTGAACTGGAATCTGTGACGGCCCGTCCCGCACTAGCCGACATTTCCCTGAAATGTGCTATACCGATGTCCAACCAGCACGGGACAGTTGTCAAGAGGAAAGGGATATGAAGCTATTAACCAACAAAGGAACCTGTAGTATATCTCACAGCGCATGGGATAAAATATGATAATAACATACTTTGACATAAAACAAGCGAGGCAGTGCATAAGCTGAAAACTAAACATCATAGCAGCAGAAAATCCAAATACAGCTTATGTTCTACATCATCATTATTACAACTTTTGAAAATTGTCTCTAAAGGAAAATAAGGAAGGTACGCTACTAATGCCCAAAGTAGTGACTAGCAGCGACACAGGGAGAATATATATATATATATATATATATATATCATACGTGGAAGCCTCCTGCTCGTCTCCGACACAGCTACTCATGCATACCACCTATCCTGTCTCTAGTCTGCCCGTTTAAGAGCAGCCAGAGTAATAAGAAGAGACATAAAACTCTAGATCAGACAAAAGTCTGGTATGAGCGATAAGTAGCAAAACAGAACAATAACAGTTATACTAAACCATACCTTAACCTAGACCTGCAACCAAAGAGTTAGCACAACAGGATGTACGATAATCTAAGGTGACACTAACATATGGTGTAAAGATACGGGGGAGGGGGTGTGCGTGTCATAGTGATGTCAAACAATCAAGCATAGCAATCATCCTCACATATCTCACTCAGTGCGTAAAGCATACGATATCCACTAATATGACCACCTAAATTCTTGTTATGATCACTCTGCCCTATGGAGTCATGGCGACTCCACTGCACTGATCCATAGCCATTAGTCCTTGCTATGTCCACTCTGCCCCATGAAGTCATGACGACTCCACTGCACTGGCTCATAGCCATATACTACGATCACTCTGCCCCATGGAGTAATAACTACCCCACTGCACTGATCCGTAGCCTAACATCCGTCTTGGTGGTGAATCAAAGTTATGGACGTCGATAACCCCTTAGCACACGTCCCGCAGCAAAGCCCAACTCATGAAGCAAACTCGTTAGTTCCCAACTATATCCTGAGTATAAACTTCCTATTTGAACTACCTTTGCATCTCAGCTTTTGGTCATCATCGTCCTGGTTCGATCTCCATTCGGTTCGTGATCACCATATAGGTTCGGGTCCTCCATCGGTTCGCGAGTAGCTCCGGTTCGTAGCCACCAAGCGGTTCGGGTCGTGGTGCCTCACTGGGTTAGGGTCGCCTCTTGGCACCAATTCGGTGAAGCTTCGGATCGTGAACTCCAGGCCCTACTTCCTCATCGGTTCGGCTCGTGAGCCCTGGCACCGGTTCGGATTGTGACTCCTCTCTAGGGCATAGGGTCGTGATCTTCCAATGCAAGTAGGTCGGTTTGGTTCGTGATGGTGTTTTATGACCTCATGCAGGCGGTTCGGTTAGTGTACTTGAGGAGGCTCGTGGGTGGGCTACATGACCCGACCTGGTCCTCCCCCACCGATCGGATCTGGTCCCCTGCATAATTTGTTGTAGCTTCCAATGAATGTTTTGCGACACATAAAGGCGTTTTCGACCATTCTAACTGTTCTAGGCAATCAAAAACCATTTCAAACAGTCATAGCAACATGTATAATCAACCACAAACACAAAAACAACAATTTCAGTAAGTTAAAGATGGATCAAACCTACCCAAAACCCATATTTTCCCCGTAATCATGTTTAAGAACAATTAATGGTAGGATCAACAAAACTTAACCAAATTAACCCAAATTTCTAACAGAGGCATAAAATGATGTTTAGAATTTTACAAATTTTTCTGAGCCATAATTTCGCTAATTAACACTAATCATCCCTAATTAGCCGTAATTAGTGTAAAAAATGCTAATCACTCACCTTAGCCACAAATAAACTCAGATCTGAAACTTTTAGACAAAATGGTTCAGATACCAATACACTCCAGCAGCTCTACCTCGATTTTTGTGCTAATCCGCTTTGATTTGATGTAGATTTGGATTAGTTAACGATTAGAAGGTGATTTGTGGTGTTTTAGCAAGTGGAGGCCATTGCTAGGGTTCAAAGGTTGTAAGTGGCGGCTAGGAAATGAAATAAAAACTGATTTACTAACACATCACAGCCCTCCCATAACCCTAATCCCGAAATGGGTTATGGGCCCTCTTGCTAATCACCCTAATTAGGCCCGGTTAAGCTGTTTTTCACCTTCCAACATTGTTTCAGCCATATCTCCCAAACGGTAACTCCGTTTGGCTTATATGACCACTGTACGGAAAGGTAAACCATCATCTGGATCTAATGAAAGTGGTTTCAGGTGAATACTCCTTTCCAATCAAAAGTTATGGCCGAAAAAAGATCAGCTACGGGCAAAACGGTCATTTAAAAATCGGCAAAACCATGAACATGTGAAATGATCCCAATAGTCGTCTCCCAAAGTTACATGGCTATACGACTTTGCATGAGAAAGAAATAAATGTTCTACGATCCCCTGATGTATAGAATGTGGGTCGTTACATTCTTCCCCCCTTAAGAAATTTCGCCCTCGAAATTCCTTAACTAAGAAATAAGTAAAGGATCCTGCATGCCTACCAACCATCCACGACAATCAAACATACAAAACAACAAACAAGTCTATCCTAGCATGCGGAAAACTAAATAGCAATTAGAATCTTACCAGGCAAAGAGTTCTGGATACGTCTTCCTAATGCTCTCCTCTGTCTCCCAGGTACAGTCATTCTCATTCTCGCCCCACTGATCTTTGACTAGATCCACAGCTTTCCTTCGAAGTTGCTTTGTATCGTGCTCGACAATACGAATCGGCTTGCGGTTCCCAACCGCCGCAGGTTCTACTTCGACATCATCCAACTGATCAGGTGAAATAGTCACATCGGGGTTGTGCACGAATTTCCTTAACTGGGAAACATGAAATAAGTTGTGACCTCCCGCCATCTTGTCTGGTAATTCAACTTTATACGCCAAACTCCCAACTTGTTCAAGAATCGGGAATGGACCAACAAATCTTGGTGCCAACTTTCCTCTCCTGCCAAATCGAATTACATTCTTTAATGGAGAGATCTTGACAAATACTAAGTCACCAATGGAGAATTTCAATTTCCTTCTTCTTTTATCAGCATAACTCTTCTGCCTATCTTGGGCAGCCTTCATTCGCTGTTGAATGATCTTGATCTTTCCTGAGGTTTCTCTTATCACGTCTGGCCCAAGCACAAATTTCTCACCAGTTTCTAATCAACATGATGGTGAGTTGCATGGTCTTCCATACAAAGCTTCAAATGGAGCCATACCAATACTGGATTGATAACTATTATTATATGCAAAATCTCTACTAGATGCAAATGGTCATCCCATGATCCACTAAAATCCAATATGCAAGCTCTCAAGAGAACCTCCAATATACGATTCACCCTCTCTGTCTGGCCGTCGGTTTGAGGATGGTACGCGGTACTGAGATGTAGTTCTGATCCTAATGCCTCTTGTAAGCTCTTCCAAAACCCACTGGTAAACAATGGATCCTGGTCACTTACAATGCCCTTGGGTACTCCATGAAATCTTACTACCCACTTCATATACAGTTCAACTAACTTACCTGTTGTTCTGTTCGACTTGACGAGTATAAACCATGCACTCTTGGTCAATCGGTCCACAGTCACCCAAATGCTATCATGGCCTGATCTAGTCCTTGGTAACCCATCAATGAAATCCAATGAGACTTGTTCCCATTTCCATTCTATAATTTCTAATGGTTACAACAAACCACTAGGTTTCTTTTGCTCGGCTTTAACTAGCTGGCAATTCATGTATTTGGATATAAACCTCCCAACGTCTCTCTTCATCCCTTCCCAGTAGTAAGCCTGCTTCATGTCTCGATACATCTTGTTACCACCGGGATTTATGGTCAGTTTTGAGTGATGACATTCTCTAAGCACTTCATCTCTCAAGCCATTGACATTGGGTACAACTAGTCTCCGATCCTTTTGAAGCCATCCTTCTCGATCAAGCCCATACTTGTTCATCTCCTCATCGTTTCCCATCTCTAACTTGGAGATGATTTCTAATAGATTGGGATCATCCTTCTGACTGGAACCAATCCGCTCAATTAAAGTGAGTCTAATCATCAAACATGCTAACATTTCTGGATCTAATTCGCACTTTGGTCTGAAATCATACCCAGAGATGTACTCTAGTTGCTTCCACTCAAGAAACATAGCTCCTAAACTGGCATGTTTTCTACTCAATGCATCAGCTACCGCATTGCCCTTTCCTGGTGTATATGCAATATCGAAATCATAAAAAAGCCAAAAATTCTAACCATCTTTGTTGACGGAGATTTAGATCCTTCTAAGAGAAGAGCTACTTTAATGATTTATGATCAGTGAACAACTCGAATCTTTCTCCTACGAGGTACTGTCTCCACATTTTCAATGTGAACATGATCGCCACCAATTCCAAATCGCGGGTAGGGTATCTTTTCTCATGTGGTTTCAGTTGCCGGCTTGCATAAGCTACAACCCTACCTCCTTGCATCAACACAACACCTAGTCTGATACCACATACATCTGTGTATACCATCATTGCTTCATTCCCTTTAGGAATGACTAACACTGGTGCACGCGTCAACTATTCCTTTAGACTCTTGAATGCATTTTCACACCTTTCATCCCAAACGAAAGCTTGATTCTTCTTGGTCAACTGAGTCAACGGTGTCGCTATCTTGGAGAAGTCTTGGATAAACGTACGATAATATCCAGCTAACCACAAGAAACTTCTTATGTCTGTTGCATTCTTGGGCATAGAAAAATCATGTATCGTAGCCAATTTGGCAGGGTCCACGGCAATAGCATTATCAGAAACAACATGACTCAAGAATCTCACTTCCCTCCTCCAGAAGTGACACTTAGAAAACTTTGCTTTCAATTGGTGTTTTCTCAACACCTCCATCACTATCCTCAAATGTTCCTTATGTTCTTCCTCTGTCCTCGAATAAACCAAGATATCGTCCACGAACACAAGAACAAACTTATTCAATTGATCTCTGAATACCCTATTCATAAGATCCACAAAATATGCTGGTGCATTGGTCAATCCAAATGGCATGACCAACCACTCATATAATCCAGACGACGTCCGAAATGCCGTTTTAGCTATACTCTAAGCTTCCACCCTAAGCTGATGAAACTGTGTCGCGAGATCCAACCGGGAGAACACTCGCGTATCACTCAACTGATCAAACAAATCATCTATCTGCGGTAGAGGATACTAATTCTTCCTCGTCACCTTATTAAACTCGCAGTAGTCTACACACAATCGAAGGGAACCATTTGCCTTGGTAGCAAACACAACTGGTGCCCCCCATTCAGAAACACTTCTTCTGATAATTCCCTTCTTCAAAAGATCGCTCACTTGCACTCCGAGCTCTCGCTGCTCCCTTGGTGCCATACGACGAAGTGGAATCACTATAGGTCTGGCATCTTTCACTAAATCAATACGAAACTCAATCTCTCGGTGTGGTGAAAGTCCGGTCAATTCCTCGAAGATATCCGGATACTAGCCAACAACAGGAATTCCTGCTAACTCGTCCTACGGGATGTCGAGGGAATTTAGAAAACTAGCCATCACCTCATCACTAGGTAGGCCACCAAACACTACCCTCCGCCCATCATCTGCCCTAATAGTCACCGAAAATCCCTTACAGTCTACCACCACCCCATATCTTTGGAGCCAATCGACTCCCAAAATAATGCCAAACCCAGTAAAGCCCAAAACAAAGAAATCACAAGCAAACATGCATCCATGACTCGATAAGGCCACATTACGATAAATCATACTAAGGCTAGTCAAACCCACCAATCGGGTTTGTCACCGCTAAAGGTCTATCGACTATCTCGGGTTCCAATCCCAACCTATCTACCAGGTCACTAGATATGAAGGAACGGGAGGCCCCGGTATCAAACAGTACTCGAACAGGAACATCATAAACAGAAAGGATACCTTGAATGACGACATTATTTCCCTTCTCCGCCGTAGTTGGGGCATTCGACGAAGAAGGAACAACACTAATAGCATATGCTTTCACAATATTCTTTTCTTTAGGGGGTTGCGGAGACTTATCCTTGTGATGTCCCACTTGGCCGTAGTTGAAGCACTTCCTGTCTGCTGGCTTTGCTCGACGTTCTTTAGCATAATGGCCCTTCTTGCCACACCTAAAGCACACAACATCTTTCTTATTCTTCTTCTTCTGGACATTCTTGGTCTGATTCTGCTTTCTCTTATTCTGAGAACCATTCTTGCCTCCACCGTTTGCTTGCGGCTTTGGCTCTTCTGCAGATGCAACCTCAGTCTTCGACTTATGGTATAGACTCTCTGATCTCAAAGCTTTCCCCACAATCGATTCAAATGTCTCATTGATGTGTTAATAAGCCTTTCCCCCAAGTATCCATCCAAACCAGTTATGAACTTCTCGTTCTTCTTCTCGGCAGTATCAATAAGGGATAATCCATATTTCGATAGAGTATCGAACTCAGCAATATACTCCGAGACAGCTCTAGCATCCTGCTTTAGCTCCAAGAACCTCTTAAACAATACTGACTTCTAAGCAGCTAGAATAAACTTTTCGCTAAAGCGAGTCTTAAAATGATTCCAAGTAATCTGATCCTCGGGAGCAGCTGCCTTCATAGCATTCCACCAATTCATTGGGCGTCCTTGCAGCTGACGGGATGCTAGCTTTCTCTTCATCGCATCCTCGATACCCAAGCCTTCGAAGATATGCTCATAGCTATCCAACCATTCCTGAACATCCGTAGCCGACTCCGTTCCATGGAACGGCTTCCCACCAAGGCTAGTGTAAACCTTACAGAGCTTGGCGAAATCGGCCCTAGGCACCTGCACTGCTATGCCGCCACCATTTGTAACATTAGGAACTGCCCTCTGAACATCTCTAAGCATCTCTCTCATGAAGTCAGTGAACATCGTCCTCATATCAGGGGCATCCCCATTATTAGCTCCTCTACCATTAGCCCTCGAATGTCGGCTCATCGTTCAATCTGTAAGGAGAAAACAATTAACCATCCCTTCAGTGGTGCCAGTGCAGTGCGACTCCATCCTTAGATATACTAATAATATATATAGCTTTTGAAAACCAAAATATCACAAATACACGCTCTCTTATATATGTTATCTCTCCCTGGTGTCTTTCCCTAGGTTAACTACACAACCTAGAGCTCTGATACCAAATGTGACGGCCCGTCCCGCACCAGCTGACATTTCCCTGAAATGCGCTATACCGATGTCCAACCAGCATGGGACGGTTGTGAAGAGGAAAGGGATATGAAGCTATTAACCAACAAAGGAGCTTGTAGTATATCTCACAGCGCATGGGATAAAATACAATAATAACATACTTTGACATAAAACAGGCGAGACAATGCATAAGCTGAAAACTAAACATCATAGCAGCGGAAAATCCAAATACAGCTTATGTTCCACATCATCATTATTACAACTTTTGAAAACTGTCTCTAAAGCAAAATAAGGAAGGTACACTACTAATGCCCAAAGTAGTGACCAGCAGCGACACAAGGAGAATATCTATATATATATCATACGTGGAAGCCTCCTGCTTGTCTCCGTCACAGCTACTCGTGCGTACAACCCGTTTAAGAGCACCCAGAGTAATAAGAAGAGACATAAAACTCTGGGTCAGACAAAAGTCCGGTATGAGCGATAAGAAGAAAAATAGAACAATAACAGGTATACTAAACCATACCTGGACCTGCAACCAAAGAGTTAGCACAATAGGATGTACGATACTCTAAGGTGACACTAACATATGGTGTAGAGATAAGGGGGAGGGGTGTGCGTGTCATAGTGATGTCAAACAATCAAGCATAATAATCATCCTCACAACTCTCACTCAGTGCGTAAAGCATACGATATCCACTACTTTGACCACCCAATTCCTTGCTATGATAACTCTGCCCCATGGATCCATGGCGACTCACTGCACTGATCCATAGCCACTAGTCCTTGCTATGTCCACTATGCCCCATGAAGTCATGACGACTCCACTACACTGGCTCATAGCCATACTACGATCACTCTGCCCGATGGAGTAATAACTACCCCACTGCACTGATCCGTAGTCTAACATCCGTCTTGGTGGTGAATCAAAGTTATGGACGTCGATAACCCCTTAGCACACGTCCCGCAGCAAAGCCCAACTCATGAAGCTAACTCGTTGGTTCCCAACTGGATCCTAAGTATAAACTTCCTATCTGGACTACCTTTGCATCTCGGGTTTTGGTCATCATCGTCCTGGTTCGATCTCCATTCGGTTTGTGATCACCATATAGGTTCGAGTCCTCCGTCGGTTCGTGAGTAGCTCCGGTTCGTGGCCACCAAGCGGTTCGGGTCGTGGTGCCTCACTGGGTTCGGGTTGGCTCGTGGCACCAGTTCGGTGAAGCTTTGGATCGTGAACTCCAGGCCCTACTTCCTCATCGGTTCGGCTCATAAGCCCTTGCATCGGTTCGGATTGTGACTCCTCTCTAGGGCACCGGGTCGTGATCTTCCCATGCAAGCAGGTCGGTTTGGCTCGTGATGGTGTTTGATGACCTCATGCAGGTGGTTCGGTTAGTGTACTTGAGGAGGCTCGTGGGTGGGCTACATGACCCGACCTGGTCCTCCCCCACCGATTGGATCCGGTCCCCTGCATAATTTCCTGCAGCTTCCAGCGACTGTTTTACGCCACACGACGACGTTTTCGACCATTCTAACTGTTTTAGGCAATCACAAAACATTTCAAATAGTCATAGCAACATATATAATAAACCAAAAACACCAATACAACAATTTCAATAAGTTAAAGATGGATCAAACCTACCCAAAACCCATATTTTCCCCTTAATCATGTTTAAGCACAATTAATGGTAGGATTAACAAAACTTTACCAAATTAACCCAAATTTCTAACAAAGGCATAAAATGATGTTTTAGAATTTTACAAATTTCTCCAGATTTTTTGAGCAATAATTTCGCTAATTAATCCTAATCACCCCTAATTAGTGTAAAAAAATGCTAATCACTCACCTTAGCCACAAATAAACTCAGATCTAAAACTTTTGGACAAAATGGTTCGGATTCCAATACACTCCAGTAGCTCTACCTCGATTTTTGCGCTAATACGCTTGATTTGATGTAGATTTGGCTTAGTTAGCGATTAAAAGGTGATTTGGGGTGTTTTAGCAAGTGGAGGCCATTGCTAGGGTTCAAAGGTTGTAAGTGGCGGCTAGGAAATGAAATAAGAACTGATTTACGAACTCATCTCAACCTCCCGTAACCGTAATCCTGAAATGGATTATGGGCCCTCTTGCTAATCACTCTAATTAGGCCCAGTTAAGCTGTTTTTCACCTTCCAACATTGTTTCAGCCGTATCTCCCAAACGCTAAGTCCATTTGGCTAATGTGACCACTCTACGGAAATGTAAACCATCATCCGGATCTAACGGAAGTGGTTTCAGGTTAAAACTCCTTTACAATCAAAAGTTATGGCCGAAACAAGATCAGCTAGGGGCAATACGGCCATTTAAAAATTGGCAAAAATCATGAACATGAGAAATGACCCCAATAGTCGTCTCCCAAAGTTACATGGCTATACGACTTCGCATGAGAAATAAATAAATGTTCTACGATTTCCTGATGCGTAGAATGCGGGTTGTTACAGAATCAGACACAGTCAATTACCATATAATGTTATTTATATGGATTTCATACACACGTGTACATAACAACTATCTAACATAATCAACCATCATCCAGAGTGCATTACACAACTGCGTATGCATTAAATATAAATAATTAACGCTTACACAATCTATCAACCAATCGATTGACATACAACTAAATAATTGGGATTAGTGTACGTCAAATATCATCCCAACACCCGTGTGGGGTTTCAACCAACAAATACTGAATATTATTTGTGAAGTTGGGCGATGTGTAAAATTTTATCGTCCCAGTCCATATCAGTCAAATGAGTGTACATAAACAAATCGTCTGATTTATAAATCTATATTTATTTTATTCGTATACGCATTAAAAAATATATTTTTAACTATAAAATATTTTATTCAACACATGAATATTTTATTCCATTTCATTCCACATCACAATCAATTTTCACAACACAATCAAATCAAACAACTCGTCCATGGTTTGTGGACGACGGGTGTCGGGTGCTGCTAAGCACCGTCTGCATCCTAGTATATGTTTTAACTAGAAAACAAAATTAAAGTGAGAAGTTCTCACCTTTGGGATCCACTCCGCCAGTTTTATTTCTGAATTTATAGAACAATCGGGATTTGGCTGACATGCCAACGCAGTCTTCTCTATGTTGTTCATATTAAAGTCACATTTTTATTTCAATGCTATAAATATCACATTTTTATTTCAATGCTATAAAAATCACATTTTTATTTCAATTCTAAAAATTATATTTTTACTTTGCTAAAAATTATATTTTTACTTCGTTAAAAATTACATTTTTACTATCATAAAAATTACATTTTTACTATCAGAAAAATTACATTTTTATGAATATAAAAATATAATCTTTTTTACCTTTAAAATTCATATCTTCTTACTTTTAAAATACATGTCATCTAATAAGAATCAAACCTTTCTAAATATAAAAATCTAATCTTTTTTTACCTTTAAAAATCATATCTTCTTACTTTTAAAAATCATGTCTTCTAATAAGAATCAAACCTTCCTAAATATAAAAATCTAATCTTTTTATGTCATTCACACATTTAAAAATCCAATCTTTTTATGTCATTCAACCATAGAAAAGATCACAATTTTATTCGCCTTTCATATAATAAAAAATCGTATTTTTATCAGTTCACTTTCATTATAAAAATTCTATTTTTATCACAATGCTACTCATATAAAGATAACATTTTAAACACGGTATTATATGTATTAAAACTGAAAATATATAAAATAAATGTAAATAAATAAAAATACTCACTGTTGTTCGTTCTAAATTGGAGAAGGGGACTAGAAAATGGAGCGGGTTGGGTGAGGGAGGCGGTAGGGTCTGTGGCGGCGGGGGTGGCAGGTCTCGCTAGTGCGGTGAAGGCGGCGGCTGTTTTCAATTGGGGAGGGAAGTCGCGGTCTCGCAAGCAGGCAAAGAGGGGGAGGAGAGGGGTTGCGGAGGAGAGAGGAGGCTAGGGGGCGCACGCCACCATCGACGGTGGCCAGAACGTGGATGGCGGCTAGGGTTCCTCCGCGATTTCCTTTTTTTATTCTGAGTTGAATTTGATCGGGGAGAGAGAAAGGTAATGGGGGCATATAATATTTATTTAATATATTTTTAATTTTCTCTAAAAGTCAACTTTAAAATCCGATCTCCGAACGAGACCCAACAACTGTCGCCCCTAGCTAATTACCCCCATTCTGAACACAATGGGATATGTTTCGTAACCTAATTCGGCTATTACGAACAGTTTTAATCAAAATTAAAATATAAATCATTATATATTTAATTTGAACGCTCATTTCAATTTATCAGGGCCACATACTGAATCTGAAAATTCCATAAAAATAAATCTGGCTATGTTTTCATGGCACGATCCTAACTAAACAACTTTCGTCAAATTTGGAGACCATTTGAAAAACAATCATTTTCCCGTCGATTAAATTCAAACTGAAATTACCAAACATGTTTAAATCCGCCACGCTCACATATTGATTCCAAAAATTATGAAAATTAGAATCTAGCAATAATTTGACATTCCGGATCCAACAAAAGAGGTTTCGTCGAAAAAGGAGGTCATTTGCAAAATCGATATTTTTAAGAGCTATATTTCCATAGCGACTATTCTAAATTTTCAACTGGGCATAACTTTTTATTCCCGCTATGAAATTTTGATTTTTCAGATTCGTTGGAAACATATTTTCAAACAGATTCTAATATTTTTGGTTTCACTAAAATCTAGTTTATTTTGAATCCTGTACATTCATTTGAAATTTGAAATAAATTTCAAACTACCGTGCCATTTCCAATTCCATTTGTAATTAAAAATAAATATTTATATTCTAACTTCGATTTATACAAATATTTCCATTCTAATTCTATTCAGAATAAATCGCTCGTCGTTATTATTTAAAATAATTCATTGTAAGTATTCAAAATTCATTAAAATTGCCAAAACAAATTTTTTAAATTGGTTTTTGATTTTCCAGGTTGTTACAAATACAGTAGAGAGGTCCTCGCATATCCGGTCGATCTCCAAGTACGTTTGGACGATCACCACTTATTACCTTGTCTTCGGTGTATTGCCCAATCAAGACATCAGTAATCATCCAAATGATGTTAAGACCTCTGGTCTTAAACCACCGTCTTCATCGTCGACTTATCGTCGAATCAGTTATTCATAATGGGTATAGACCCTGAAACACCCCACCTCCGTTAGGGTCACTCTCAAAGGGAATGCCCTAATTTTGGTGGAGGTTTATAAGTATAAGTCACAGATATACAAGACAGATATAAGAACACATATTTGTAAACAGCAGAAAAACAACAAACTTTATTTCATAAAGTCAAATACGTGTTACAACAACATCCTTTCCAGAAACATAACATAACACTTTCATAATCTGTCTTGATTACATTATTTAAAGAAGCATAAATAAAACATAGATAAACTGCAAAAGTCCCCATAGAGTTTGTCCAAAGCCATAGTTCAAAGCGAAAAAGTCCAAGCAATACATTTCTCTTCTTCAAGCTGGATGTTAAGGTTGGTCAAGCTGCTGTGTTCCCTCCCTGTGGACCTGGGGGGGGGGGGGGGGGGCGGGGGAACGGAAGAAAAGAAGACGAAAGGAAAGTAGAGTCAGACATAAAGCCTGAGTAAGTCTAGTACTATTTTGTCTATGAATAAAGAACTGGGTATGATAAGTATAAACAAGAAGTGGGAAAGCACTATAACTTGGTTAAGTTGTCTAGGGTCGAATATACTATCGTACCCCATGTTAATCTCTGAACCCATCTAAACTAGTTTCCAACTGGCACCCCATAATCAGGGTGAAGTGATCCATTTTATAATGATCGGCTCCTACTCGCATAGTTACATGTGTCTTACGGCCCCCGATGTTGTAGTTACCTATGCTGGTCCCACCATGGGGTGTATCAAGTCCCATGGTGGCGGCCCGACACAACCTTAGAGTGCACAGGTATGCTACTGGTGTCCAGTGCCTTATTTTTCTACGCCGGAGTGTGTGCACGCCCGCACCCCGTTAGAACCTACACTGCTACACCACCGCCGTCGATTTGACCTCTTACAATCAGCCCAGTAATCGTGCCCTACCCTGCCTAGTTTCAGGGTATCCTGATACACCTTCTAGGGTTACTGCTGAAAAGGGTCCCCCGTTACTAGGTTTTCTATCTCTAGCCAACATGCTAAGTTGGTTAAGTGTTTTCTAACCTAACCCCCACCAGTCCGTTTAGTTTAGCATGTTTCATTTTTGATTAAGTCTTTAGTTCACTTAATCCTAACAATCCTGACTCAGCCTTAATTGTCTTATTAAGGCCCTGACCTCTCACATTAGACAGATATTGTTGTGGCTGCCTGTTGCCGGTTGGTTCCGGGCAGTCTTACGCCACAACTCAGTCTAACCTCGGGTCCTTATTGGGCTCCATGTTTAACCTCCCACATTGGATAGGTACTGTTGTGACCTGGACAACCGGGCGGTTCCGGGCAGGTTTACATCACAACTCAATCCAACCTCGGGTTAAACACATCGTATGTTCTACATTTACATATTTTGTCTTTCTTCTTTATTTTCTTATATGTAAATATTTGCGGCCCATTATTAAGTTAATGGAGTAAAGGTTACACCAATCATGGGCCCAACCCATACTTGAATTTGGGCCCTTCTATTTTATATTTTCATTCATAAGTAATTTTAACCCCACGTTATTTTCCCCCGTTTTACACGTCCGTTTATTATATATATGTTGGGCTTAGCCTTTTAAAGCCCAACTTAGCCATGCAAAAAGGGGAGGCTTAAAGCGTGATTACATACACAAAGAGGGGAATGTGAGCGCATGAACTTGCAATATGACGTTGGAAATACAAAATAGAAACTGGTGTACTTGCATAGTGGTAACATGTACTTTGGTCATAAAGCATAGGTGACATGAATCAAGCCATGTAAACTTGTAGTTGAGATAAGAATCTAAATTGGGTATCCTTATTGACACATAGTCATAACTACAACATGAACCTATATTTTTATTTAGGCATAATGTCAAACATAAGCATGGCATAAATATTTCTAACATAAGCATGGCATAATGTCAAACATAAGCATGGCATAATGTCAAACATAAGCATGGCATAAGTATTTGTTAAATTTGTTCACATAACCATGGCATAAATATTTCTAACATGAAACCATGATTTTTACTTTAGTCATGCAAACTTGCAAAAAGGGATTTTTGAACCTAACCTACCTATGTACCACATATGTCACCATATAATTCTTGTTGACAATTTCAATTATGCAATTTATCAATCATAGCCTAGTCATATTCATAAGTTTGCAAATAGGCTTTCTAGTACAAAAGCATGACTTAATACATAGATTATGGTGCCAAAATTCAACATAGTTTCATATGAACTAACCAAACTTGTTCCAATTACTTACAAAATGATTTATGCACAAAAATATACATCATGATGGCATAGTAGCAAAACCCCAAACTTGCATGTATTTTAATCAACTACATACATGTAGCTTCAACATGGATTACATAATTTGCGAGATATTCCAAACGTATACTTGCACAGAACTACCGCATGTAGTTCTTTATAATGAATAACATAATTCGAGAATATCCAAATCGATAAGAATCATAGTAACGCACAAATTATGAATTATTTATCACCACAACCAAGTATACAAACCAACACAGTTATTTGTTCATACCAAAGTAATACTCTACTTACTATGGTGAGGCGAATTCTCAAATTTAGGGATTTGAAGATGCGGTTTGATTTGATTGAGTTGCTTTATGCCTTAGAATTTTGCCTCCTAATCCTCTCTCCAATTGGTGGCTACCCCTAGTCGTTCCTCAGCAACATGGCGGCTTTGTTCTTATTTTTGAATGAATAGATTAGGGTTAGTCTAGGGTTGTTTTTATAGGGGAAATGAACTGATTAGGACCATTGATGTTGCCTGGATTGATCGTAGCCATTCATCCTAAGGAGAGACCAATTAGAGCCTGCCACCTAGCCCTAATGACAAAGCAGACCACAGAAAATCGGCCAACATAGAATAGGCCAGCCAGGTTAGACTGGGTTCGACCTGGGTCTGGACCAGGTCGACATGCCTGTCGACAGCCCTGTCGACCTGGTTAGACCAGGTCGACAGCCCAGTCGACCTGGGTGCGTCTGGCGGGACTTTTTCTGCCTTGGCCCATTGGGCCCCATTTTTGTTTTCTGAGCTTATTTTATTCTGTTTGAATTTTAAATTTAATTTAGAAACTTCCGAAGGCCATATCTTCTTCATACGGACTCCGTTTTTCGAAAACTCGGACTCTATTTCGCGTATTTTTCCGAGACGAACGCAATGGCGTATCCCGTTTCCCTTAGTTCTCCGATTTTGAATTAATTATATTTTAATTTGTTAATTTCACAGTTATAGAATTTGCGGGGTGTTACATTCTCCCCCACTTAAAAGGATTTCGTCCCCGAAATCTTCAAGCTAGGAGGAATGTATATCCTAACATCCAATCATCCATCTACTCATCCATCAAACACGAGCATCCATTGTCCTTAAAAGACTTCTAATGCTTCATGATCATATGTGAAGTGTGTGTGTACATGTACTTATCTAATGCAAAATCAGGCGGTCTACTGATTCAGTTGACTTCCTTAATGCGAATTATGTAAGTGCCATGAATCCATTATGTATGCAAATTTTCCTATTCTTGATTCTACATGAGTGCACAATCATTCAATACAAATGCAGCATCCACATGACAACACATTAACGTTCAACCACATACGAATGCAAACATATATGCATATTCAATATGAAGTGACTGAGCCGATCTAAAACCCTAGATTGTGTGTGTATATGCAACCACGAGCAACCACTAGCAATCACTTGCAACCACTTGCAACCATCATACATAACATGTTTCAATTACATGTTTCTATCCAAAGGGTCTCTACCTAAAAGATAGGGTCGAGGAAATATACCTAAAAAGATAGATAAAAGCGCAACTTAAGGAAAAGGAAAGATCAAGGATGTACCCTCGAACAGAAAAGGGTAGGCTGTACGGATTCTAGCTTCAGTTTCCCAAGTCGCGTCTCCCTCGGCATCGCTCCACTGAACTTTGACGAGCCTGACTTCACGGTTGCGTAGCTTCTTCACTTCCGTTCCTAAGATGCGGGTTGGAACTTTTCTTATGGTTGCTTCGCGTTCCACTTCGGCCTCTTCGAGTATATTTGGCTCTACCACTTCAGCAGACTCATGTAGACATTTTCGGAGATGTGAAACGTGAAAAACGTTGTGGACTCCAGCCAACTTCTCAGGTAGCTCTAATCTATAGGACATTTTCCCAATTGTTCCTATCTAAAGGTATAGTCGAATGAAGCAAGTAAAAACTTTGTGCCCATTAGGCAATGTCAAAACTGAAAACCTATGCCACATATATATTGATTAGGAGAAGAACTCTCTCTAAGCACCAGCCCCGAAGACCGAAATCAACATCAGACTGACACCCAAAGAGTTACTCAACCCAACCACCATATATGATTCTAGGAAACTAAGCATGATGGACTCCTTTTAGGTCACAAGGGAGTCCCTTCCTAAGACCAATCTGTATCCTATAAAACCCAAAAACTTTAGTCAAACCAATGAACACCCTCGAGCCCCAACATGTGTTACTAACAGATGAGTCATACTCCCTATGTGGTTTGCAACAGAAATTGGATTGAGAATGGGACCGAGAGGATATACTGAAAAGATACTATGCAAGTAAGCTCTACAGGAAGAGAGGAATCAAGGATATACTCTTAAGAAGAGATATTATGCACGAATCTAGTCTTCAATCTTCTAAGTCGCATTTCTTGAGCTTAACTCCATTATGCTTTGTCCGTCTTTAACTTCACAATTTCGTAGCTTCTTAATTCTTGTTTCCAAAATATGAGTTGGAACCTATTTCTCGTTCCTCTTTCACTTATTCTCCTTCTAGTATGCTTGGCTCAAGCCTAACTGCGTACTCATGGTTCCATGCAAGCTCTCCAAAATTCACTAGTGAATCTTGGATCTTGTTCACTTACTAGAAGGTATCCCACATAGATGAATTATCTCTTGAAACTAAACAATTGTCAACTTCGTGAGCGGAGCTGAGATTTTTGCAAAATCCCTTATAAACTTTCGATAGAAACCCGCTAGTCCTAGAAATCTTCGGACCTCAGTTGCATTCCTTGGTGTCTTCCAATCCTGTACCGCCACTACCTTAGCAGGGTCCACTGCTAACCCTTGTTTGGATACTATGTGCCCAAGGAACCTCACCTCTTCTCTCCAAAAGTGGCATTTGGAGAATTTGGCTTTTAGTTGATGGACTCGCAAAGTTTCCATGATTGCCCTTAAGTGCTGAGCATGTTCCTCTTCACTCTTTGAGAAGATAAGGATATCATCTACGAAGACCACTACGAATTTGTTGAGGAAATCTCTAAATACCCTACTCATCAGGTCCACGAAGTACGCAGGTGCATTTGTCAAGCCGAAAGGCATGACAAGCCATTCAAAGAAGCCGTCTGGGGTTCTGAATGCCGTTTTATCGATGCTATCTTCAGCCACCCTTAGCTGATGAAAACCGGTTGCTAAATCGAGTTGGGAGAAAACAGACACCCCTACAAGCTGGTCAAATAAATCTTTAATTCTAGGGAGAGGGTGCCTATTCTTTTTCGTTAGCTTGTTGAGCTCCCTATAGTCAACACATAGACGGAGTGAACCATCCGCCTTTGTAGCGAACACCACCGGAGCGCCCCATTCTGAAATGCTCCTCCTAATGAACCCCTTTTCTAGAAGCTCTTTAATCTATTTACTGAGCTCTTTCCTTTCTCGTGGATCCATGTGTCTAACGGGCAATGCAACGGGCTTTGCATTATCTACAAGATATATGCGGAAGTCTATTTCCCGCTTCGGAGGCAAGCCCTTCACCTCTTCGAAGACATCCGGATATTCCCGGACCACTTTAACTGATTGCAAATTTTCAACAGAGGCATCTAGCGATTCAAGATAACTAAGCATAACCGCATACGAGGGATTACAAGAAATTTCCAAAGTATTACCGAGCTGGGTCAGGAGCCTAACAACCCTTTTCTCACAATCAAGGATGGCCCCATTACTGGATAGCCAATCCATACCCAAAATCAAACCATAACCCGAAAAGCCCAAAACAAAGGCACTACATAGAAATTCTACGCTTAGAATAGAAATTTTCAATCCCACACAGATCATAGACAAATGAGCTGGGCCCCCAATTGGGTTTGAAACAATTAAGGGGTCCTCTACCATACTAGTTTTTAGGTGCAGAGATTCTACTAAAGCAGACGAGATAAAGGAGTGTGATGCGCCAGAATCAAATAAGGTGCGAACGGGGTGATCATAAAGATAAACTAAACTTTCTACAGAAGTATTTATACCTCTCTGTTGCAGAGGTGGCGCCTCCAGCACATGAACCTGTGCCCCTGGGGTGGATCCAGCCCTCTGCCCCTGTCCTCGTTTCTTTGGGCAGTCCTTAGCCCTGTGGCCTGTCTCACCGCAAGAAAAGCACCCACCATTTTCCTTGGCCTTCTTTTTCCGGCAGTCCTTTACTAAGTGCCCCACTTTGCCACAGAAATTGCACTTCCTCTTCTCTTTGTTGCCTTTCCCACCCTTCTTAAAGTCTGTCTTCTTGGGCTGCAAACCCTCTTTCTTCCCTTGAGAGCTTTCTGCCTTTGTCTCCCTCTTGCCCTTATCCTCTTCGTTCAGCAATGCCATTTGCACCAATCTTTCATACGTGGCTCCCATGGGTATATGGGTCATGGCCAAACTGTGTAATGGCTCGTTCAACCCTTTGACGAAACGGAGAGCCTTCTTGTGCGGGGTATTGACTAGGTCAAGCCCAAACCTAGCCAGCTCATTGAACTGATTCACATACTCTCTGACTGTCTTGTCCCCTTGCTTAAGAAATAAGAATTTTTCCAACTGCAAACTTCTTTCCGCATCTGAGAGAAATTTAGTCTCAAACCTTGCCCTAAAGTCCTCCCATGTATCCACTGGTCTTTCAGCATTAGTGACTTCCCACCAGTAGGAAGCCTCGCCCTTCAATAGCCACACTGCCAATTGTACTTTTTGTCTATCCTCTACCTCAAAGATGATGAATAGGTCCTCAGTTTCTTTCAGCCAATTTCTAGCTGCCACGAAGGACTCAGTTCCATGGAAATCTCTTCCTCCCATAGCTTTAAAATCTTTACATATCTTAGCAAACGTGTTTCCCCGAGGAGGAGGTGGAGGAAAAGGTGCCGCTGCAGCTGGATGATTTCCGGCAGCTGGGGGAGGAGGAATGGTAGGACCTGGCTTAGTGGCCCTTGCTTCTAAGAACCGTCTAAACCAACCAGGTATTGGCACCCCTTCCGGCAAGTTAAGATCTTCGGACATGCTGAAACAAAAAGGATAGATTCAAAACGAAGGATAAGAGATAGTACCTATGGCTTTGGGGAGTGGACTTTGCCTTTTTAAAATAAAATAACATTTTTCTTTTAAAAATGCTTCTTTAAATTTCTTTTTTTGAAAATAATTTTTCAAAACTTTTTATCTTATCTGGTAAACCTATGCTCTGATACCAAGTGAAACACCCCACCTCCGTTAGGGTCACTCTCAAAGGGAATGCCCTAATTTTGGTGGAGGTTTATAAGTATAAGTCACAGATATACAAGACAGATATAAGAACACATATTTGTAAACAGCGGAAAAACAACAAACTTTATTTCATAAAGTCAAATACGTGTTACAACAACATCCTTTCTAGAAATATAACATAACACTTTGATAATCTGTCTTGATTACATTATTTAAAGAAGCATAAATAAAACATAGATAAACTGCAAAAGTCCCTATAGAGTTTGTCCAAAGCCATAGTTCAAAGCGAAAAAGTCCAAGCAATACATTTCTCTTCTTCAAGCTGGATGTTAAGGTTGGTCAAGCTGCTGTGTTCCCTCCCTGTGGACCTGGGGGGTGGGAACGGAAGAAAAGAAGACGAAAGGAAAGTAGAGTCAGACATAAAGCCTGAGTAAGTCTAGTACTATTTTGTCTATGAATAAAGAACTGGGTATGATAAGTATAAACAAGAAGTGGGAAAGCACTATAACTTGGTTAAGTTGTCTAGGGTCGAATATACTATCGTACCCCATGTTAATCTCTGAACCCATCTAAACTAGTTTCCAACTGGCACCCCATAATCAGGGTGAAGTGATCCATTTTATAATGATCGGCTCCTACTCGCATAGTTACATGTGTCTTACGGCCCCCGATGTTGTAGTTACCTATGCTGGTCCCACCATGGGGTGTATCAAGTCCCATGGTGGCGGCCCGACACAACCTTAGAGTGCACAGGTATGCTACTGGTGTCCAGTGCCTTATTTTTCTGCGCCGGAGTGTGTGCACGCCCGCACCCCGTTAGAACCTACACTGCTACACCACCGCCGTCGATTTGACCTCTTACAATCAGCCCAGTAATCGTGCCCCACCCTGCCTAGTTTCAGGGTATCCTGATACACCTTCTAGGGTTACTGCTGAAAAGGGTCCCCCATTACTAGGTTTTCTATCTCTAGCCAACATGCTAAGTTGGTTAAGTGTTTTCTAACCTAACCCCCACCAGTCCGTTTAGTTTAGCATGTTTCATTTTTGATTAAGTTTTTAGTTCACTTAATCCTAACAATCCTGACTCAGCCTTAATTGTCTTATTAAGGCCCTGACCTCTCACATTAGACAGGTATTGTTGTGGCTACCTGTTGCCGGTTGGTTCCGGGCAGTCTTACGCCACAACTCAGTCTAACCTCGGGTCCTTATTGGGCTCCATGTTTAACCTCCCACATTGGATAGGTATTGTTGTGACTACTGGACAGCCGGGCGGTTCCGGGCAGGTTTACATCACAACTCAATCCAACCTCGGGTTAAACACATCGTATGTTCTACATTTACATATTTTGTCTTTCTTCTTTATTTTCTTATATGTAAATATTTGCGGCCCATTATTAAGTTAATGGTGTAAAGGTTACACCAATCATGGGCCCAACCCATACTTGAATTTGGGCCCTTCTATTTTATATTTTCATTCATTAGTAATTTTAACCCCACGTTATTTTCCCCCGTTTTACACGTCCGTTTATTATATATATGTTGGGCTTAGCCTTTTAAAGCCCAACTTAGCCATGCGAAAAGGGGAGGCTTAAAGCGTGATTACATACAGAAAGAGGGGAATGTGAGCGCATGAACTTGCAATATGACGTTGGAAATACAAAATAGAAACTGGTGTACTTGCATAGTGGTAACATGTACTTTGGTCATAAAGCATAGGTGACATGAATCAAGCCATGTAAACTTGTAGTTGAGATAAGAATCTAAATTGGGTATCCTTATTGACACATAGTCATAACTACAACATGAACCTATATTTTTATTTAGGCATAATGTCAAACATAAGCATGACATAAATATTTCTAACATAAGCATGGCATAATGTCAAACATAAGCATGGCATAATGTCAAACATAAGCATGGCATAAGTATTTGTTAAATTTGTTCACATAACCATGGCATAAATATTTCTAACATGAAACCATGATTTTTACTTTAGTCATGCAAACTTGCAAAAAGGGATTTTTGAACCTAACCTACCTATGTACCACATATGTCACCATATAATTCTTGTTGACAATTTCAATTATGCAATTTATCAATCATAGCCTAGTCATATTCATAAGTTTGCAAATAGGCTTTCTAGTACAAAAGCATGACTTAATACATAGATTATGGTGCCAAAATTCAACATAGTTTCATATGAACTAACCAAACTTGTTCCAATTACTTACAAAATGATTTATGCACAAAAATATACATCATGATGGCATAGTAGCAAAACCCCAAACTTGCATGTATTTTAATCAACTACATACATGTAGCTTCAACATGGATTACATAATTTGCGAGATATTCCAAACGTATACTTGCATAGAACTACCGCACGTAGTTCTTTATAATGAATAACATAATTCGAGAATATCCAAATCGATAAGAATCATAGTAACGCACAAATTATGAATTATTTATCACCACAACCAAGTATACAAACCAACACAGTTATTTGTTCATACCAAAGTAATACTCTACTTACTATGGTGAGGCGAATTCTCAAATTTAGGGATTTGAAGATGCTGTTTGATTTGATTGAGTTGCTTTATGCCTTAGAATTTTGCCTCCTAATCCTCTCTCCAATTGGTGGCTACCCCTAGTCGTTCCTCAGCAACATGGCGGCTTTGTTCTTATTTTTGAATGAATAGATTAGGGTTAGTCTAGGGTTGTTTTTATAGGGGAAATGAACTGATTAGGACCATTGATGTTGCCTGGATTGACCGTAGCCATTCATCCTAAGGAGAGACCAATTAGAGCCTGCCACCTAGCCCTAATGACAAAGCAGACCACAGAAAATCGGCCAACATAGAATAGGCCAGCCAGGTTAGACTAGGTTCGACCTGGGTCTGGACCAGGTCGACATGCCTGTCGACAGCCCTGTCGACAGGCCTGTCGACCTGGTTAGACCAGGTCGACTGCCCAGTCGACCTGGGTGCGTCTGGCGGGACTTTTTCTGCCCTGGCCCATTGGGCCCCATTTTTGTTTTCTGAGCTTATTTTATTCTGTTTGAATTTTAAATTTAATTTAGAAACTTCCGAAGGCCATATCTTCTTCATACGGACTCCGTTTTTCGAAAACTCGGACTCTATTTCGCGTATTTTTCCGAGACGAACGCAATGGCGTATCCCGTTTCCCTTAGTTCTCTGATTTCGAATTAATTATACTTTAATTTGTTAATTTCACAGTTATAGAATTTGCGGGGTGTTACAGACCCGGCCTTTCCGAATAACTGGCGTATATAATCAATGTAACACCCCACGTCCGTTAGTGTCACTCACAAAGGGAATGCAATAAGTTATGTGGAGCATTTAGGGTAAAAGATGCAGATAAATTACAAGACAAACGGAAATTAAACAGCGGAAAATAAAATTTTGCTTTATTGATAAAATGGTTTGTACAATGGTTTCTTTACAATATCAGAGTATCATCTGTCTTACAAAATAAAGAAGCATAAAAAAAACATTTATATTCCCTGATTTTAGCAAGAGCCAGCCATAGCATCTGAAAAGAGAACCCAGGCAAACATCGACAAATCTTCAAGTTGGGAAAGAGTGGCAGTCCAACTTAACCTGAGCTAAACTATTCCCTCCTTTACAACCTAGGGGGGGGAATGGAAGAAAAGAAGACGAAAGAAAAACAGAGTCAGACATAAAGCCTGAGTAAGTTCAGTAACTTCTAACATGTGAACATGGAAAACAAAACGACATGAATTAACTGAATACAAGATTACACCATGACGATAGGGTCAGGAAGATTAGACAAGATAATCACAAGATATGCTAAGATAAGATAAACTAGATATGCTCTAATACTTTCGCCGCTTCGCTATTTCCTTGTTATACTGGTTTCTATATCTCTGCACCACCTAACTAGTGTTCCAACTAGTAACGATAACGTGATCCCAATCCCTGTATTTTCCATTGCCTTCCGGCATACATTCATTATTTGTTACCCGGATCAAATCTAGGGTTTTCTATCAAGTGCTTTCTAGATTTAACTAGAGTTTACGCTATCTGCTGAACGCTTCTCGGATTCACGATTTATGCCACCTAGTCCAACTAGGGATTATGCTACCTGCCGAACGATGCCCCCAAGTCTAGGACACACTACCTAGAGTGGTATATGTTCCTATACTTCCCCACGCATGTATCGTGAATCGTTATCGCTTGTCTAGATGCACATGTCCTGTAATGTGCGGTCCGAGTCCTGTGTCAGGGCAAATCAAGGAATACAGAACTCGGTCGGGAGCTTTCAGATATCTGTCGATGCAGATGCTAAGGTCTGTTTTTATTTCAGTGGCTATGGTCCCACTTGACCCCTCCCTCAACAAATGAAAGGCACACCTTGTAAAATGAGAACTATACGCCGGCCCTCGGTGCCCCACTATCCTATGGCCATCCTCACCCATAACTAGATAGCAAGTATATGGTCTTTTGGAGTTCTCCGCCTTTCCGCTTCACGTATCTCGATTGACTGAAGATGGATGGTAGACGACGAGTTGCTATCACAGGGCTACCGTTCTCTCGCCGAATCACGTCGGTCCATCCTAGTCTTTAGGTTGCCATGTATTGCAACCAAGGCATACCCCTGGTTCTTCTACGCAGACCTTAACCTCTGTGGGCCCAGGCGGATCATCTGCAGCCTCACAGAGGGATACCAAGAGTACCCTCACGTCCCCTCGAAGCCTCGGGCTTCGTAACCCAATTCGTTGGAGCCTCCTTTTTACTCAGACGGACGTTCGCACCTCCTCGTGCTATACTAAGAATTACTACTTAGTTAACTAACTAAGATTTACCACTTAGTTTCCAGAATCGTTGTTTCCTTAATTAAGGTTTACTTAGTTCTCTTTCCCGTTAGTTTAGATTGGTTAAGTGTCATAGTCAATTCAAGCTAACTTAACCCTCCTTATTTATCCTGTTAAACTGGTTAAGTGTTATCGATAACTCATGTTGACTTAACCCTACCACAAACCAAGTTGTATTGGTTAAGTATTTATTACTTAACCCTACCCATTCACCCTGTGTTGGTCAAGTGTTCCTTTTTAACTTAACCTTGCCCGT
The DNA here is from genome assembly GCA_030737875.1 of Allium sativum. Classification (NCBI taxonomy): domain Eukaryota; kingdom Viridiplantae; phylum Streptophyta; class Magnoliopsida; order Asparagales; family Amaryllidaceae; genus Allium; species Allium sativum. The sequence goes on from CM060912.1 coordinate 172,435,628, forward strand.
CTGTTTTAACTAACATGTTATTATTAATGGTCAAGTATTATCCCTTCATGTTCTAGACTTAACCCCATTCCTTTATCACAACCTGATGGTTAAGTGTTCAAGTTTACTTAACCCTATGGTCTAGCCCAGCTAACATATCAAATTGGCTAAGTGTATTAGATTTTACTTAACCCCAACCTCTAGTCTAGTTAACATATTAACTTGGCTAAGTGTATTAACTTTACTTAACCCCTACAAGTCTCGTTTTGCTACCTTGAGTTTGGTTAAGTGTCTCTATGGACTTAACTCTCCCATTCTTGTTCTAGCTTTAATTAATAAATTAAAGCCGCAACCTCTCACATTAGACAGATATTGCTGCGGTTACTGGATGTGCCGGTCGGTTCCGGGCAGGTTTACACCGCAACTCAGTCTAACCTCGGGTTAGGCATATTCATGTTTTCTAAGTTCAAAGGTTTTTTGATTAATTTCCAAATCTGGTTTTGAAAACAACCATCCCGTCCTTCGGATCAGTTAGGGATAGCCAGGGAGGGCAGGAAACTTGTATTTTCCAAACCCAAGCCTAGACACTATCCTCTCTGTCACCCTAGAACTTTCAGGTGTATGTGTTATTCAAAGAGAAAACCTTTCTTTTGTCCATATATAAATTGTCAACAATTTATCTTCAAAGTCCATTTTCCCTTTTTAAATAAACTTGGCCTATACCATTTTCATTTTGTCCTGCCCACTAGTATACTTATATTCTAGGCCCAAGTCCTAACCCAACTTGCAGTTCAGGCTATTTCCTATTTCATTGCCAAAACTAGATTAAATATCCTAGTTTATAATTTATGGCCAAAACTTTACCTACATGCAAGTTACATATTTTGTGGTAAATGAACAATTTATCATTTATGACAAATTCTATAAGTAAATTTACTCCTAATTTACTTATTTCATTATTACACTTTTAATGTACATTGCCACATTTATTATTATGGCCTGTTCCCTCTTATTTATCATATTTATACTTTTTGGTATGTAAATTATACCAAATTAAGTGTCACTAACCATAATTTATTCTAAACATGACAATTTCTCACAATTATGGCTAAATTCAAAATTGTGCTAATATACTTATTCCAAATCTTTAAGTAACACAATTTTGATTTAACATTCCTAATTCACAGTTTATGGTAAGACTAGAATTATTATTCTAGTTTACATTTCATGCCTAAAATTTAGCTTACTTGCTAATACTAAATTTTATATGTCAAACTTATTCAATTTGCATTCCTATGAACCTGCCATAATACATATTCCCAATTTATGCCAATTTCCAAGCTTATAACTACATTTATGTTCATTTTCATATTTTCCCCAAATTGCATTCCCACCGTTCGTATAATCGTGATTTAACCTAGATTGTAAATAAATCTAGATTCGTAGAAAATAGGGAATGAACCAAAGATGCTATGAAAAGGGATAATAACTGGCATAAAAGGTTTGGATAACGACGTAGGTTCAAGAATATGGGTAGACCTAACTTAATAGGTAAATTCCATGGTCTAAAACCAATAGATAGAATAGGTTCAAGAACATGGGTAGACCTAACTGAATAGGTAAATTCCCACAGTCTAAAACCAAAGAAAAACAAGGAACAGATAAAATAGATAATCGGGTTTAGACCCAATTTCATAGCCACAAAACTTAAGCAACAATTTTCCTAATTATGAATCATAGGCAAAGTTCATAGTTATAGGCAATGTTCATAGTCCAAAAGGGAAAATAATTCCTATAGTCATAAGTCATTGTCATAGGCAATGTCATAGTCATATGTTGTATGTCCCAAATCAAGGTTCATGTTCGTAATTCAAAGGCAATAGGTTCATGGTCATAGTTCTCATAATCATGATCATAGGCATAGGCATAACCTCTTTGTTCAATAGTCATAGGCTGTCAATCAAAGTCATAGTATATTCTGGGCCATAGTCAAGAATTAGATCCAAAAACTTAAATAAACACAGATCCAAGTGAAGAGATTAGGCATTTTTCTTATATCCTTTTAATTTCATGTCACAAATAAAAATAAAACGTTCAAGTCTAGAAATAACCAACTTACAGAAATTGGATCTAGAATAGAAGAACGGTGAGGCTAAGATTCGTATGTCGTTGCTCGAGGTTTGTTGATTTAGCCTTTGAATTCTTCACTTTGATTTGAATCTTCTCTTGAACAGATTTGAGCAGCATCTCAATGTCTTGAATTTATATTTTATTTTAATTATTTAAGAAAATTTAGAGGAGGGGAAGAAGCCATGAATCTTAGCAGCATAAGGATAGAAGAGAATTGGTGCAAAGAGAATGAAGACTAGGGCTGTTTATATAGCTGCCCAAGAACTTATCGTACACGCAGCGCTGAGTCAGCATTGAACCCAGTTAAGAAAATAGTCTAGGTACGTAGATGAATCTAGCCAAACCTTATCATACACGCAGTGCTGAGTCAGCTTTGGGTCCCACAAGCTGTTTTGGCGCAGAAATTTGAATTTTGAACTTTTGAATTTCTGGAATTTATTTAACTGTTTTATTCACATGAAATATTCTTATATGTATACAATTCCTCTAACGACCATTTTACGCATATATATATACGCACAACTTTCATTTTATTTTCAAAATTCAAATGATGTTGCCATATTTCATTGACTGTAGCCTTATCTTGAATTTTATCTTTCGTATACATATATTTTTGCATATATATATTTATATTCTCATATGTATATATATATATATTCTTTATTTCCTTATATGTACGTTCTTATCCTTTCAAATTTTGAATTTGTATACGTACATATATTTGCATGTTCAGTTGGCCCTCTCTAAAACAAAGATAAAAAAATTATGCCGTCGCCGGGGTTCGAACCCCCGACCTCCATGCTACAAATCCAATGCCTTAACCAACTGAGCTATAGAGGCTTTTGTTAATAAGTCTTAGAACAATAATAATTATTGTTCTCTCCTTACTTCTCCTTTTCATGTTAGTTACAATACTTAAATTAAACAACTACATGGATCTTTTTCTTTTAAAAATTAATTATACTTTAATTTGAGAATCTTAATGTCACAGAATTACGGGGTGTTACATTCTCTCCCACTTAAAAGGATTTCGTCCCCGAAATCTTCAAGTTAGGAAGAATGTGTCCTACCATCCAATCACTCATCTACTAAACCATTCAATTACAGGCATTCATTGTCCTTAAAAGATTTCTAATGCTTTCATGTTCATATGCATAGTGTGTGTATATGTCTCTATCTAATGCAAAATCAGGCGGTCTACTGATTCAGTTGACCTCCTTAATGCAAATCATGTTAGTGCCATGCGTCCAATCATGCATGCAAACATCCCTAGTCATGTAAATACTACATGCGTGCACAGCCATTCATCCATATGCAACGTCCATATGATATCATATCAAGTTCAACTTATAAACATATGTAAATGCAATATGAGAGCGTCCGAACTTGATCTAGTGCCTAATACGTATGCATATGCATCCACGAGAAACCATTTGCAACCACTTGCAACCATTCAACCATAACATGTTTCAAATACATGTTTACATCCATTGGCTTCTACCTAAGGATCGCAGATACGACCTAGAGGATATACTTTGGAAAGAGAGAAACAACTACGCGTAAAGCTCCTACAAATCAAGGATGCACCCTCAAGGAAAAGGGTATGATGCTAGTATCTAGCCTTCTTGAGCTTTACTCCACTATACCTTAACCAATTTAACTTCACGATTGTGAAGTTCCTAATCTCCATTTCCAAAATAAACAGATGTCAATCACGGTACCAAGTGTATATACTAGGATGATCAGAGATCTCTCCTCCTATCTTATCCACCTTGCCATAACTATGAGGGTCAAAAGGTCACTACGTACTTTTTTACCTCTCTTAAGGTTAGCCTTTTTTTTTAGAGCGCCTACCACAACTATCCATCTTTCACACAAACCATCCTAGTCGAACTCGACATTCCTCAAGTACAAGCCCCAAAGGCCTAAACCAATATCAGACAAGCACCCAAAGAATATCTCCTTCGAATTTAGATGATCTACGTGATATGATATAAACGAACTCGATGGCTATTCTCAAACCCCTACTAACCAAAAATAAACAGGTCGAACCACCCACTGGGTTTGAGACTGATTGGGATCTTCTTACTATACAAGTACTATGGTGCAGAGACTCAACTATGGAAGCAAATATGAACAATTGCGAAGCGCTAAAAAGGAAAGAGTACGAACAGAAAAACTAGATTCTTTCCAATAGAAACTTTTACCACCTATCTCCTAGGTATGCTCAGCATGTACTTTCCCTTCTGAAAATCTTGTCCTTTGTTCTTGCCCTCGTCCTTAATTATATGCCCTATCATACCCGAGTAAAGATACTTCCTCTTGTCTTAGGTTTTATAATCCCTTCCTCCTTTGTGAGCCAAGTCTACATCCATGATTTTCCTCATCCTTGGGTTGTGCTCTTTTGCCAAACTCCTCATCCTTTTCCGTGTGTAACCACATTGGCAAATCTCTCGAAAGCCACCTCCATCGCACGGAAAACCCTATAACCATGAAAGAAGACTGGCCGTAAGTGAAACAACTACGGCTATAGATGGAAGTCGGACACTACTTCGCCCTTCGATGAGGTTACCTCCCAGAAAGCCAGGAGCCCCAGAGACTCAAGAAAGAAGGAGACAAGAATTCAAACAGAGGAAGAGAAGACACTGCGTATGGCTTTGGGGAATATGCCTTTAAAACAAAACTTTTCTTTTGAAAATGCTTCTTTAAAGACCGTTTTGAAAAATAATTTTTCAAATCTTTTATCTGATCCGGTAACCTTCAGCTCTGATACCACGTGTAACACCCCACGTCCGTTAGTGTCACTCACAAAGGGAATGCACTAAGTTCTGTGGAGCATTTAGGGTAATAGATGCAGATAAATTACAAGACAAACGGAAATTAAACAGCGGAAAATAAAATTTTGCTTTATTGATAAAATGGTTTGTACAATGGTTTCTTTACAATATCAGAGTATCATCAGTCTTACAAAATAAAGAAGCATAAAAACAACATTTATATTCCCCGATTTTAGCAAGAGCCAGCCATAGCATCTGAAAAGAGAATCCAGGCAAACTTCGACAAATCTTCAAGCTGGGAAAGTGTGGCAGTCCAACTTAACCTGAGCTAAACTATTCCCTCCTTTACTACCTGGGGGGGGACGGAAGAAAAGAAGACGAAAGAAAAACAGAGTCAGACATAAAGCCTGAGTAAGTTCAGTAACTTCTAGCATGTGAACATGGAAAACAAAACGACATGAATTAACTGAATACAAGATTACACCATGACGATAGGGTCAGCAAGATTAGACAAGATAATCACAAGATATGCTAAGATAAGATAAACTGGATATGCTCTAATACTTTCGCCGCTTCGCTATTTCCTTGTTATACTGGTTTCTATATCTCTGCACCACCTAACTAGTGTCCCAACTAGTAACGATAACGTGATCCCAATCCCTGTATTTTCCATTGCCTTCCGGCATACATTCATTATTTGTTACCCGGATCAAATCTAGGGTTTTCTATCAAGTGCTTTCTAGATTTAACTAGAGTTTACGCTATCTGCTGAACGCTTCTCGGATTCAGGATTTATGCCACCTAGTCCAACTAGGGATTATGCTACCTGCCGAACGATGCCCGCAAGTCTAGGACACACTACCTAGAGTGGTATATGTTCCTATACTTCCCCACGCATGTATCGCGAATCGTTATCGCTTGTCTAGATGCACATGTCCTGTAATGTGCGGTCCGAGTCCTGTGTCAGGGCAAATCAAGGAATACAAAACTCGGTCGGGAGCTTTCAGATATCTGTCGATGCAGATGCTAAGGTCTGTTTTTATTTCAGTGGCTATGGTCCCACTTGACCCCTCCCTCAACTAATGAAAGGCACACCTTGTAAAATGAGAACTATACGCCGGCCCCCGGTGCCCCACTATCCTATGGCCATCCTCACCGATAACTAGATAGCAAGTATATGGTCTTTTGGAGTTCTCCGCCTTTCCGCTTCACGTATCTCGATTGACTGAAGATGGATGGTAGATGACGAGTTGCTATCACAGGGCTACCGTTCTCTCGCCGAATCACGCCGATCCATCCTAGTCTTTAGGTTACCATGTATTGCAACCAAGGCATACCCCTAATTCTTCTACGCAGACCTTAACCTCTGTGGGCCCAGGCGGATCATCTGCAGCCTCACAGAGGGATACCAAGAGTACCCTCACGTCCCCTCGAATCCTCGGGCTTCGTAACCCAATTCGTTGGAGCCTCCTTTTTACTCAGACGGACGTTCGCACCTCCTTGTGCTATACTAAGAATTACTACTTAGTTTTACTAACTAAGATTTACCACTTAGTTTCCAGAATCGTTGTTTCCTTAACTAAGGTTTACTTAGTTCTCTTTCCCGTTAGTTTAAATTGGTTAAGTCTCATAGTCAATTCAAGCTAACTTAACACTCCTTCTTTTTCCTGTTAAACTGGTTAAGTGTTGTCAATAACTCATGTTGACTTAACCCTACCACAAACCAAGATGTATTGGTTAAGTATTTATTACTTAACCCTACCCATTCACCCTGTGTTGGTCAAGTGTTCCTTTTTAACTTAACCTTGCCCGTCTGTTTTAACTAACATGTTATTATTAATGGTCAAGTATTATCCCTTCATGTTCTAGACTTAACCCCATTCCTTTATCACAACCTGATGGTTAAGTGTTCAAGTTTACTTAACCCTACGGTCTAGCCCAGCTAACATATCAAATTGGCTAAGTGTATTAGATTTTACTTAACCCCAACCTCTAGTCTAGTTAACATATTAACTTGGCTAAGTGTATTAACTTTACTTAACCCCAACAAGTCTCGTTTTGCTACCTTGAGTTTGGTTAAGTGTCTCTATGGACTTAACTCTCCCATTCTTGTTCTAGCTTCAATTAATAAATTAAAGCCGCAACCTCTCACATTAGACAGATATTGCTGCGGTTACTGGATGTGCCGGTCAGTTCCGGGCAGGTTTACACCGCAACTCAGTCTAACCTCGGGTTATGCATATTCATGTTTTCTAAGTTCAAAGGGTTTTTGATTAATTTCCAAATCTGGTTTTGAAAACAACCATCCCGTCCTTCGGATCAGTTAGGGATAGCCAGGGAGGGCAGGAAACTTGTATTTTCCAAACCCAAGCCTAGACACTATCCTCTCTGTCACCCTAGAACTTTCAGGTGTATGTGTTATTCAAAGAGAAAACCATTCTTTTGTCCATATATAAATTGTCAACAATTTATCTTCAAAGTCCATTTTACCTTTTTAAATAAACTTGGCCTATACCATTTTCATTTTGTCCTGCCCACTAGTATACTTACATTCTAGGCCCAAGTCCTAACCCAACTTGCAGTTCAGGCCATTTCCTATTTCATTGCCAAAACTAGATTAAATATCCTAGTTTATAATTTATGGCCAAAACTTTACCTACATACAAGTTACATATTTTGTGGTAAATGAACAATTTATCATTTATGACAAATTCTATAAGTAAATTTACTCCTAATTTACTTATTTCATTATTACACTTTTAATGTACATTGTCACATTTATTATTATGGCCCGTTCCCTCTTATTTATCATATTTATACTTTTTGGTATGTAAATTATACCAAATTAAGTGTCACTATCCATAATTTATTCTAAACATGACAATTTCTCACAATTATGGCTAAATTCAAAATTGTGCTAATATACTTATTCCAAATCTTTAATTAACACAATTTTGATTTAACATTCCTAATTCACAGTTTATGGTAAGACTAGAATTATTATTCTAGTTTACATTTCATGCCTAAAATTTAGCTTACTTGCTAATACTAAATTTTATATGTCAAACTTATCCAATTTGCATTCCTATGAACATGCCATAATACATATTCCTAATTTATGCCAATTTCCAAGCTTATAACTACATTTATGTTCATTTTCATATTTTCCCCAAATTGCATTCCCACCGTTCGTATAATCGTGATTTAACCTAGATTGTAAATAAATCTAGATTCGTAGAAAATAGGGAATGAACCAAAGATGCTATGAAAAGGGATAATAACTGGCATAAAAGGTTTGTATAACGACGTAGGTTCAAGAATATGGGTAGACCTAACTTAATAGGTAAATTCCCACGGTCTAAAACCAATAGATAGAATAGGTTCAAGAACATGGGTAGACCTAACTGAATAGGTAAATTCCCACAGTCTAAAACCAAAGAAAAACAAGGAACAGATAAAATAGATAATCGGGTTTAGACCCAATTTCATAGCCACAAAACTTAAGCAACAATTTTCCTAATTATGAATCATAGGCAAAGTTCATAGTTATAGGCAATGTTCATAGTCCAAAAAGGAAAATAATTCCCATAGTCATAAGTCATTGTCATAGGCAATGTCATAGTCATATGTTGTATGTCCCAAACCAAGGTTCATGTTTGTAATTCAAAGGCAATAGGTTCATGGTCATAGTTCTCATAATCATGATCATAGGCATAGGCATATCCTCTTTGTTCAATAGTCATAGGCCATCAATCAAAGTCATAGTATGTTCTGGGCCATAGTCAAGAATTAGATCCAAAAACTTAAATAAACACAGATCCAAGTGAAGAGATTAGGCATTTTTCTTATATCCTTTTAATTTCATGTCACAAATAAAAATAAAACGTTCAAGTCTAGAAATAACCAACTTATAGAAATTAGATCTAGAATAGAAGAACGGCGAGGCTAAGATTCGTATGTCGTTGCTCGAGGTTTGTTGATTTAGCCTTTGAATTATTCACTTTGATTTGAATCTTCTCTTGAACAAATTTGAGCAGCATCTCCATGTCTTGAATTTATATTTTATTTTAATTATTTAAGAAAATTAAGAGGAGGGGAAGAAGCCATGAATCTTAGCAGCATAAGGATAGAAGAGAATTGGTGCAAAGAGAATGAAGACTAGGGCTGTTTATATAGCTGCTCAAGACCTTATCGTACACGCATCGCTGAGTCAGCATTGAACCCAGTTAAGAAAATAGTCCAGGTACGTAGATGAATCTAGCCAAACCTTATCATACACGCAGTGCTGAGTCAGCTTTGGGTCCCACAAGCTGTTTTGGCGCAGAAATTTGAATTTAGAACTTTTGAATTTCTGGAATTTATTGATATACACATAAATGTGTATATTTTATCCGCTTATTTATCTTATTTTCCCTTTGAAATAATTGATACTTTGTATTTATAGCTGTATTTTCAGATTGTTGACAAGAAGCATGGTTTAGAGCATTTGATGGATAAAGCATGAAGAATTTGCTTAAAAAGAGTGAAGTTTAAAATTGCTAAAGCTTGAAGAATCTAAAGCTTGAAGAACGGTTGCAATTATATTTCAGTTAAGAAGATTTGGCTCAATAAAGACTCAAACCGCATTCACATTAGCTCATTTGGAAGGCCTCTTACTCATGTTGCGTTCACACTAGCCTATTTGCTAGACCACTCACTCTAAAGCTGCGTTCACACTGGCTTATATGTTATTTGGGTTATTTCTTTAGTCCCACATTATGTAATTAGCTAGCTAGCCATTGTCATCTCAGCTATAAATACATTGTATCTTAGTCTTGTAAAGGACACATTAGGTTTTATTCTGTAATTCTCTTCTTGGAATAAAATCATTCTCTCCCTTTCTTTTTACTTTTTGTTTATTTTATTTATGTTCATGTTATTTATTTTCTTTTTCTCTTCTTCTTTAGCTATGTCTAGCTAATCCCCTTTGATTAGGGGGTGATGACGCTGATAGTATGATTCAATATGAATCACATAGCCAAAAGATGAGGACTGTATACATGTAGATATGGATCTGAATTAAGGGTTAGATCTAAACCTTCATATTTTGTGTCGTTTAAGAGCTATGCTCCTTCACAGGATATATTCGTGTTCGATCTAACGTTTATCAGATCTAGATCTAATTTTAGGGTTTTAGAAATTAATTAGTGAATCTGTCCTGATAGTCTATGGTTGTAGAGCTGAGCTCCTGCATAGGCTATGCTTGTAGTTATTTACATATTTGTTTCTAAAAACCTATTATCGTTGATTCATGTTTGTGACAGAAACATGTATTAGATCTGGTTAATCTTTTGGCTATTGATGATTATGAATCTGATCTATGTCATTATCCCTTAATTGCTTTCACTTATTGTTAAAACTCTCTTTTATTTAATTTCTGCTATTTTCTTTGTTTTCAACCAATCAAAAGTTAGGGATAACTTGATTGGATTTATTAATAAAATAATTTGGTCCCAGAGTTCGACACCCTCTACAACGATCCTTGTTGTTTAGGATAGACGAACGAATTTTACAGTTGTTTACAATTGTATAATTTGTTCGCAAACAAATTTTGGTGCCGTTGCCGGGGATCAAAAAGATTTTTATTTTTAAATTCTTCGGGTTATAGTTTTATTTCTATTTTATTATTAAAAAAACACAAAAATATTTTTTTTATTTTGTTCCCCTTTGTTTCCTAGCATAGATAGAAAATTTTTTTTTATAACTTTTAGTTTGATTTCTTTCCTTTCATTGCCTTTTGCTTTCTTTCCCATTACACCGCCTTCCATTATTCAGCAAATCTCTACAAAAAAAAAAAGATTTTTCATTGATTCCCTTTCCTTGCCTATCGCTTGCCATTTTTTCTAATTTATTTCCATTCATCTCTTTCCTTTTTACAAATTTCTGAAGAAAAAAAAAATCTCTGCATTTTTGTTTACATTTATTTGCACTTTTGTTTACAATTTCTCCAGTCCATTACAATCATCTCATCCCTCATCCAAACAATCACTGCCATAAATTCCTACAAACTCCTCTTTCTCACCTTCACCTGTATACACACACTTCCACAATTGCCGCTCCAACCCAATCGTGCCTACCAAGATCCGAACCGGAATCCACTGCAAAGACCCTTTCCAACAACCATAATCCACGTTTGCCATACATCAACAAACACCAACGTCCCCATCTCCAATCCTTGTACGCTTCTCTACCACGCTCTCCCTCTCAAACATCACCCAAAACATCATACCACCAGACCATATTTTGTACCATCCACATCATCCAACAGAGTTCTGCCAATCCACCAAACAGTCATCAGATCCACCAAAGTTTGCCGTTACCGCAACCCAATTCACCTGAACCCACCAGCATACATCGAAAACCCTACCGCAAACGAACCATCAGCAAACCCCTCATCAGTTCACAAACAACTTCACCCCTGTGCATCATTTTAAACCTTCAGACCATACCCCCTTGTTTGTGTAACCCCTGCCTGCGCCTAAGGCTATCCTCAAACCGTAATTCAACCACAACCGCAAATACCCAATTCGATTTCGAGAACCACAGATCCGAACTCCTCAATTTGAATTACTAGCACTTTACATACAAACTCAAACACACGTGAAAGCGAACCCTGCACAAACCACCTTGCTACTACCAATCCATCACTGCCACAAAACTCTCCACCGTGACCATCACAAAACTGAACAGCAGCAGACCCTGTACATCCTCACTTCATTCAAACCGTGACTTCAATTCTTGCCTTCACGGCTCTCCAACCAAACTCCCCGAACCACTTCGTTGACCACTACACAGCAAAAACCGCCCTCAGTTTCACCCACAACTACGACTCCAATTCCCTCTCGCATCCACCAAGTCAGACCTTCAACTCCACCCTCAATACCCCTTCATCAGTTCAAACTCCTCTGCGCAACAACATCAACACAATATTATACAATACCCTGAACTGAACCCATCGTCCATCTTCCCCATCACCACAGCTTCATCCTTGAATCCGCTTCAAGCCACAACACTGTACCCAATTTGCAACCCACTTCTTGCTCCAAATCACTGATTCAAACCGAAGTGACCCCATCGCGATACCCAGATATTCCACCGATTGGAAATCGAACGAACCCCAATTCGAGCCCGAAACCCGAATCAATCGTACTGCGGTGAATTCTCGATTGTTTTATCGATTGCAAAAAGAAACAAAAAAAAGAGAGAGAGAGAAGGACGTGATTCTTTCTGAAATTGTGAATGCTGTTAACCTTTTAATTGCGGTGTAGTGTTCCAGATTTTCAAATATTGGGTGATTTGTTTCCAAGTGGGGCACGATTGGTTTTGAATTCAAAAGAGGGAGTCGGTTTTGGTTTTTGTCACTTTTGCCTTTTTGGGTGACGTGATTAATTGGGCCGAGCTTTGAAAATTGGTTCATTTATTTCCAAGTGGCTTTGTGTTGAAAGTATTTGGGGTTAATTCTTGTTGGGTTAAATTCTTAGAGAGAGAGTTGTTTGTCCAACCTAAATGTTCTTTTTGTTGTGTGTGAAGTGTTTTTGTTGATTGAGTTGATACGGTTATTTATTTTTAGGTTTTGTTTATTCTCTTTTGAAAAAAAAAATCCTTTTAGTCTAGTTCTTTCTTTTATTAGTTCCTTTGAGTTTTGTTTTGCTGAGTAGTTTTGTTTCTTTTAAAATTTTGTTTCTAGTCAGTTTCAATTTTTCATCTCAGTTGTTTTATTTTATTCTCTCTTTTAAAAGAAAAAAAAAGAAAGAAGAAACATCGAAGTTGAAAACCAAAGAAAAAGATAGTGTTAGTGTTCGAGCAATCGACAGTGAATTCAAGGTCAAGCAAAGCAAACAAATTTTGGCGCCGTTGCCGGGGACCACCCTTCTCAAACCACTTCCCTATACCACAGCAAGTCCATACCCTCTCTAATCAACACAACAATCTCTTTCACCAATACCCCGTCCACCAGTTCATCAACTATCTCATTCACAATCCATACTGTACCGATCTACCACAACCAATCAGCAGAATTCACCACACAGTAAACCATCACACGCCTACACAAACCGCCGCCTAAACACCCAAATCCGAAATCAATTCAAACAAACCCAAATAGCAGTTTTTGGGAAACATCTGAACGGAAATCTCCACGCAAGCAATCACCCCGCCCCTTCTGACCTCGATCCTTTTGAATCACCAGTCCTACCTGGAACCCTACTAGCAACCACCGAGTCGAACACTAAATCGATTTCCAAAAATTCAGAGCTATAAATCGCGTCGGACCCTGTCCAGAAACCACAAACTCGCAACCAGTCACTTCAAATTCGAAGCCATCCTGAACGATTTTGATGCTGGAATTTTATCTGAGAATTTGTGTGGTTTGATTTTCTGTTTTGTTTTTATTGATCTGATCTGATTGTGGGTTGACATATTTAAATTAGTGTTTTGATACCGGGTTTGGACTTGCGGGTTCACTTATAGGTTACGTGGTGTGCGTCCCTTCTTTTCCCTTTGTACTTGTGGGTTTGAGTTGTATCTTGAGAAAGTTCCTTAATATATAAAAAAATACTTTGTTAAAAAAAATGTGGGGGATTGGGACTGTTAGTTTTTGAGTTGATATTACTTTGGACAGCAAACAAAACAAATGTGGTGTAGTGAACTTTAGTTGGTTATTATCGAGTTGTAAGTTGATTCTATTGAGTTATAAGTTTGAGTCCAGTTTGGTTTTTGTTGAGTTTTGATTTTTCTGTTTAGTCGATTGTAGTTTAGTTCTGTTGAGTCTAATCAGTTTTAAATTAGTGTTCGTTTTCTGTTCGTTTGTTTTGTTTTGTATTCTTCTCTCGAAAAAAAATAGTAAAATATTTTTTCAAAAGCAGGTACAGTGGAAATTAGAAAAAGGTCTTTAAAAAAAAAATTCGGGCTCCTAGCCCGAACCCGTGCCGCAGCGCAGTCAAGAGAATAATAGGAGGCAACAAAAACAGAAAGCGGCGGACAATTCAGGGTTCGAGCGGTTGCACACCAAGTGGGGTGTGAACGCGCTAGCGCGACTCAACTGCACTGGACGGACTGCCGATCAAGGTGAGTATTTTCTATCTCTACAGGGACCACTGCTGCAAATTAAAAAAAATATAGACATTGCTTGTAAAACTCTTCTGCAGGGCATCGGCTTGCTTGTAAAAGAAAAAAAAATCTGTTTTTTTTATTTATCTCTGCAATTGACTGTTCTGAGACTGTTCATTCTGTGACTGATTAAGACATTGAAAAAAAAATTATTGCATTCATCTTAGTTTTGTTTTATTTTCTAAGGACTTCGTTATATTTTGACAATTTGGTTTAGTTCTAACGGATTATTTCTTGGTGTCTAGATTACGGCAGAGTAATAACTGTTTATAAATATTACGGTGATTCGTAAATATTACATCGGTTGTTCCTCTGAAGATACTTAAACCTTCGGCTGCATTGCTAGGGTGATTCCTGGTGCACCGATAACTCCTGTCCGTTAACTGGCTGAGAAGTCTTTTGTTGAAATAAATCAAACCGTCATTATATAATTCTAGAAATTGTAAATTGCATTAGGTTCATTTAAAAAAAAATCTTTTGTGTCTAATTCTTTTCCTCTAAAAAAAAAAATCAAAACAATTCTCGTTTTGTAAAAAATTATTCGCTGCTCAAATTTGTTTTTCTCGTCATCCCTTATTCTTCTCAATAGTGCATGCGTCATTGGACTCGTGATCCTTCAGATAATCGTCTAGTTCGAACAAACAGTTCTTTAACCATGGCCGAAGAAAATCCCCCTCGATCTCTTATGGATAGATACTTCCCCGATCGGGTTTTTATTCCTTCTTGCATCATATTGCCCGCCCCAACGGGTAACCACTTTGAAATTCATTCGAATCACATAAATACTCTTCCAAAGTTCGGCAATCTAGAATGTGATGATCCTTATATTTTCCTGACCAAATTTGAACAAGTTTGTGCAACAATGAAATTTCAACAATTAAGTGACGATGGAATCAAACTTAGGTTAATTCCATTTGCACTTACCGATTATGCTGAGAAATGGTTGTATAGCTTGCCTTCAAATACAATTGGAACTTGGGGTGAATTTGTAAACATTTTTCTAAAGAAATTTTACCCTCTGGAAAAAACATCTAAAATTCGAAATGAAATCGTCAATTTTCGTCAATTTGGGGGTGAATCCTTTGCAAAATATTTTGAAAGATTTAAAGAGCTTCTAGTCAAATGTCCACATCACAATTTCGAAAAATGGACTCTTTGTCAAATTTTATACGATGGACTTGAAAATAACTCTCGAACCATGCTCGAATCAATGTGCCAAGGAAATTTTCTAGCCCAAGATCACATTGCCGTTTGGCAATTTCTCGAAAATTTGGCCGAAAAATTAGCTCAATGGGAAAGATCTAACGAAAAATCGATTTATTCCCGATCTAACGCTCATTCGGTGGGATCATCAGTTGCCTTAGAAGCAAAAATATACGCGATGATATCCAAATTCGATAATGTCCTTTCATCAACGCAAATAAATCAAGCTCAAGCGTCTCAGACCTCATGTTACAAATGTAACGATCCTAACCACATAGCCGATCAATGCCCACATTCATTGGAACAACTCAACGCATTTAACAGAGCTAGGAACGACCCATTCTCCCCAACATACAATCCAGGTTGGAGAAACCATCCTAACTTCTCTTGGACCCAACACAATGCAAATTCGAATGCGGTTCGACCACCTTTTCAGTCATTTTCGAATAATCCTTCGAAACCTCCCTTTCAACAAACTCAATTCCAACATCATGCTCCACCTTTTCAAAACCAAGCACAACAATCTTTTGTTCCCCAAGACGATAAACGATTGACATCACTGGAGAAAACTCTCGAAGAATTGACTAAAGCGACGACTCAAAACCTCCAATCAAATACCAATCTTCAAAATTTATTGACTTCGCACATGCAAAACACGAGTCAATCGATTGCTAAACTTGAAATGCAAATGAGTCAGTTAGCCACTTCTGTAAGCGAACGGGAAAGAGGCACTTTCCCGAGTCAACCCATTCCAAACCCCAACCGTCAAAATCCTAACTCTAACCAAATTCACATCATTCACGACTCAAACTTGAGTCACTTGAATGGGGTCACGACTCTGAGATCCGGCAAAAAGATTGACAACCATGTGGTTAACCCAAATGCTTTACCGGACGATCTTCCAAACCCTATCGAAAATTCGACCAACTCAGATCAAAACATTGAGCCAATTTCTGACAAGGACCATCCTCAAACTCAAGTAGCCCAACCTACTGAGTTGTCTGCTCCATTTCCTCATAGACTCCGACCTAGGAAAAAGACGGATCAGCTAGAAAAAATCCTTGAAATATTTAAGCAAGTTAAAGTGAACATTCCTCTTTTAGATATTATACAACAAGTTCCACAATACGCAAAATTTCTAAAAGATATGTGCACTCAAAAACGTCATACACATGTACCTAAGAAAGTGTTTCTAGCGGCAACTCTAAGTGAAGTCTTGTCCCAGTCGATGCCAGTGAAATACAAAGATCCTGGCTGCCCCACAATATCATGTACTATTGGGGATAAGAAAATCGATAGATGCCTGCTAGACTTAGGTGCTAGTGTTAACTTGCTTCCATATTCCGTCTATCGCCAATTAGGACTAGGAGAATTGATACCCACCAAGGTTACCCTTCAGCTTGCTGACCGATCAATTAAGAAACCTGTGGGAGAAATCGAGGATGTGTTGATCAAAATTGGCAAATTCATCTTTCCAGTTGATTTCATTGTCTTAGAAACTCAACAGGTTAGCAATCCTGCAAACCAGATCCCTTTGTACCTAGGACGACCCTTCTTAGCAACCTCTAATGCTCTCATCAACTGTAGAAATGGGTCTATGAAACTTTCTTTCGGTAACATGACTGTCGAGCTAAACATCTTCAGAACTGAAAACTCTTCCAACTCTTATGTGGACCAGTTTTCTGAAATCCATGCTGTCCACGATAATGAATCTGAGCTCGACCATCTGAATAACGAAATTGAATTAGATTACGAAACTTTGTTTCAAGATACTCCCGAAAATGTCTCTGATTCGATTCCTGTCGAGCCTCTCACAAATGAGTCTATTCCTCAACCAATTTCTTTGGTTGAGTCGCCCCCAAAATCTGAACTCAAAGTGTTGCCCAGTCATCTTAAGTACGCTTACTTAGGAGACAATGAAACTTTTCCTGTCATCATCGCTTCTGACCTTACTTTAGAGCAGGAACAATTGCTCCTTCCCATTCTTAAGAAAAATAAGGAGGCAATTGGTTGATCCATGGCTGATATTAAGGGGATTAGTCCTTCGATAGTCCAACATCGAATCCACCTTATAGATGATGCCAAACCCACTCGTGATCCCCAGCGTCGACTAAACCCCATCATGAAAGAAGCAGTTCATGCTGAAATCCTTAAATGTCTTGACAATGGAATCATCTACCCGATTTCCGATAGTCAATGGGTTAGTCCGATTCATGTTGTACCTAAGAAATCAGGGATTACCGTGGTTCAAAATGAAGCTAACGAGCTTATCCCAACCCGCACCCAGACCGGTTGGCGTGTTTGCATTGACTATAGGAAACTTAACGCTGCAACACGTAAGGATCATTTCCCTTTGCCATTTATCGATCAAATGTTAGAACGACTAGCTGGTCATGAGTACTACTGTTTCCTTGATGGGTACTCGGGATACAATCAAATCCCTATCGCTCCTGAGGACCAAGAGAAAACCATTTTCACTTGTCCGTTTGGTACATTTGCGTACCGACGTATGCCTTTTGGTCTCTGTAATGCACCTGCAACCTTTCAGAGGTGCATGATTAGCATTTTTCCTGATATGATCGAGCGATTTTTGGAAGTGTTCATGGATGATTTTTCCATATTTGGTGATTCTTACTCTGAGTGTTTACATTATCTCGATCTTGTTCTTAATCGCTGTAAAGATAAACACTTAACGCTTAATTGGGAAAAGTGTCACTTCATGGTCAAACATGGCATTGTCCTAGGACATGTCATTTCTAATAAAGGAATTGAAGTAGACAAAGCCAAAATTGAGGTTATTTCAAATCTTCCCATTCCCAAATCAGTTAAGGACATCCGATCCTTTTTAGGTCATGCTGGTTTTTACCGTCGCTTTATAAAAGATTTTAGCAAAATCACTCGACCGTTGACCAATCTTCTTGGTAAGGATGTTCCTTTCGACTTCAATTCTGATTGCATTTCATCTTTTGAGCATCTTAAAAATGAACTTGTCTCTGCTCCAATCATCTGCTCTCCCAACCGGAAGCTGCCTTTTGAAATCATGTGTGACGCCTCAAATTTCGCTGTTGGCGCTGTCTTAGGACAACGTATCGATAAGATTCTTCACGTCATTTACTACGCGAGTAAAACTCTGAATGACGCTCAAATCAATTATACTACCACTGAAAAGGAACTCTTGGCAGTTGTTTTCGCTCTAGAAAAATTCAGGCCTTATCTAGTTGGCTCACACATCACGGTTTATACCGATCATTCCGCACTTAGGTACCTTTTCTCTAAAAAGGATGCTAAGGCTCGTCTCATTCGTTGGATCCTTTTACTTCAAGAATTTGACCTTACTATTAAGGATAAAAAAGGATCTGACAACGTTATTGCGGACCACTTATCTCGTCTTCCAAATGCCCCGTCTTCTTCTCTTCCGATCAACGAGAATTTCCCTGATGAACAGTTATTTTCTTTATCCACTGATCCTTGGTTTGCTGACATTGTCAACTACTTAGTCACTAAGCAGACCCCTTCTTTCTGGTCTAAGCAGGATAAACACAAATTCTTTTCCCAAGTGAAACATTTTTATTGGGACGACCCCTATCTTTTCAAGTATTGTCCCGATCAAATCATTCGAAGGTGTGTTCCCGACACTGAAACTCACAGTGTCCTCTCTTTCTGTCATGACCAAGCCTGTGGTGGTCACTTCGGTCCCAAAAAGACAGCCGAAAAGGTTCTCCAATCGGGTTTCTACTGGCCCAACCTTTTCAAAGACGCGTACGAATATTGCAAAACTTGTGATCGATGTCAATTCTTAGGGAAAATTTCTAAACGGAATATGATGCCCCTAAACCCCATTCTAGAGGTCGAAATTTTTGATGTATGGGGTATAGACTTCATGGGACCCTTCCCTAATTCTTTTGGGAACATTTACATTCTCTTGGCTGTTGACTATGTTTCTAAATGGGTCGAAGCTATTCCATGCAAAACGAATGACAATAAGGTTGTTGTGCGCTTCTTAAAAGAAAACATCTTTTCTAGGTTTGGCACACCTCACACAATAATCAGCGACAACGGGACACATTTCTGTAATCGTTCTTTTGAAGCCCTCATGAGAAAGTATTCGATAACCCACAAGTTATCCACTCCTTACCATCCTCAAACTTGTGGGCAGGTTGAAGTATCGAATAGGCAGATTAAACAAATCCTTGAGAAAACTGTGAATCGAAATCGTAAAGATTGGTCCTAAAAGTTAACCGACGCTCTTTGGGCTTACCGCACTGCTTTTAAAACAAACTTAGGTATGTCCCCTTATCGGTTGATTTTTGGTAAATCATGTCACTTGCCAGTTGAACTAGAACATAGGGCGTTATGGGCAATAAAAACTTTGAATCTTGATTTAGAGCAAGCAGGTGAACATAGGAAGCTTCAACTTAATGAACTTGATGAAATTCGAAATGATGCCTATGAAAATGAACGAATTTACAAGGACAGAACAAAAGTTTTTCATGATAAATCAATTTTACGTAAAACTTTCATGTCAGGTCAAAAAGTTCTGTTGTATGACTCAAAACTGCATCTATTTCCAGGTAAGCTAAAATCTAGATGGACAGGACCTTACACTGTACGGACTGTTTTTCCGTATGGTGCGGTAGAGATTGAGAATCCAACTGATGGATCATCCTTTAAGGTCAATGGTCAACGCCTTAAACCTTACTTGGAACCAATACCCAACCAAGAGGAAGAGCTCATGGTCCTCCATGAGCCACATTACATTCGGTAAGACGCACTAACCCTCTTTTGTACATATGTAAATATTCTCTTATTTGTTTTTCCCTTTCACTAAGGTATGTCTGATTAAGACTGTGAGGACACAGTCACACTCAAGTGTGGGTGGAATTTACATTACATCAGCAATCAAATTTTATGAAGTAGGTCATTCATTGAACAAGGATTAACTTAAATTCATAAATAACACCTTGGTTCTTGTTTGATAAGTTGAATTGTTGGGTGATGGGAATGAACATTATTTATTCATTGAATCATAATGTGTCTTTTTAAGATGCTAGCTTGAGACTGTGCAGACGTTAGTCGTGTTCTGGAGTAAGCGTGTCAACCCTTGTTATACGTGTTAGAATGCGCAACTAAAAATAATCAAAAAAAAATCAAGAAATAAAAATGATTTTGCACCTACATTTGTTGGATTTTCTGAGTTCGTTTTCATGCATAATATTTTCTTTTCACTCAAATTTTCAAAATTGTAAGTTCTAAAATCCACTTAGCCCAATTAAGGAGAAATGACTCACTGTAGCGTTCTTCTTCGATACCCCACGTTATTCGAACCCAAGTTTTAGTCGATTTATATTCATGTTTCGACAAGTTTTTCTTATATTGGTATACTTAAGAACCTTTCATTTTCAAAGGTTAAAAACGTCACTTTCATACCAATATTACACTACCCATTCCGTACTTGTTTTAAGGTAGGATAACCATATACCACATCTTATATTATATGGGTTATCTATCTTACGAAACTTTGCTTATCATTCCTATCAGTTTTTTGTATAACATCAATCCAGACTTGTGTATTGAATTAAGGTTATAGAAGTAGAGTGACTAGGGCACAAAACTTTCCTGTCATGAAGTGTTGGTAGTAGAGGAGGAATCAAATGAAATCATGGACGTCATCATTCCATCTCCATTCATCATTCATCATGCAAAAGAAAAAAAAAGAAAAAAAAAAGAAGAAGAAAAAAAAAAGAATAGAAAAAAAAAGGAAAAAAAAGAAAAAAGAAATAAAGAGAGTGTCTCTCTGAATAAAATAGTCTTCATCATTCTTGACTATGAAGCATCCATTTCCATTCCATCCACGTCCAACATACCGTACTTAGAAGCAAGGATTGTAGTTGAGGAGATGGAAGGAAACAAAATGTCCATATGTGACTTAGTATTACTTTATCTTTTGTAGCTTGAAGTTCAACTAATACACTTGCCCTCCCATCTATAATATTTTTTAGAACTTACAAAATTTTCCTTCATCTATGCATAACTCACATCCAACACAGTACAGTTACGGTGGTGCAAAATTATTCAAAAAAAAAAAAAAGTAGGTTGAATAAATGATTGGGTGCTCATTGTCGATGTGTAGAACTTTGGTTGACACCACGCTCTTAACCTTCAAGACAATTACAGTGTTATCAAGGAATTACGATTCAGCTTGAAAAATCTTATTCATTTTTGCACCAATAATGGGATGGACAATTGGAACTAAACCGTTATTATTGAAGTTAGGTGAAATCCTTGGAATGTGAAAGACCTTAAATATATTGTTTGATTAATCTGCGTACATAACACGCTTTGGATTTTGTGGGTAGTATCCACTGAAAACCCTCACGAGACAACACTCGTCCTACTGGGGACACCCAGAGGTTTAACGGCTTGTTGCATACGCTAAATGCAATCGTGTTTCCTACGAAAGTGTGATGTATCTTAGTTTAGTTTATTCGAGGACGAATAAAAAGATAAGTGTGGGAGTATTTGATATACACGTAAATGTGTATATTTTATCCGCTTATTTATCTTATTTTCCCTTTAAAATAATTGATACTTTGTATTTATAGCTGTATTTTCAGATTGTTGACAAGAAGCATGGTTTAGAGCATTTGATGGATAAAGCATGAAGAATTTGCTTAAAAAGAGTGAAGTTTAAAATTGCTAAAGCTTGAAGAATCTAAAGCTTGAAGAACGGTTGCAATTATATTTCAGTTAAGAAGATTTGGCTCAATAAAGACTCAAACCGCATTCACATTAGCTCATTTGGAAGGCCTCTTACTCATGTTGCGTTCACACTAGCCTATTTGCTAGACCACTCACTCTAAAGCTGCGTTCACACTGGCTTATATGTTATTTGGGTTATTTCTTTAGTCCCACATTATGTTATTAGCTAGCTAGCCTTTGTCATCTCTGCTATAAATACATTGTATCTTAGTCTTGTAAAGGACACATTAGGTTTTATTCTGTAATTCTCTTCTTGGAATAAAATCATTCTCTCCCTTTCTTTTTACTTTTTGTTTATTTTATTTATGTTCATGTTATTTATTTTCTTTTTCTCTTCTTCTTTAGCTATGTCTAGCTAATCCCCTTTGATTAGGGGGTGATGACGCTGATAGTATGATTCAATATGAATCACATAGCCAAAAGATGAGGACTGTATACATGTAGATATGGATCTGAATTAAGGGTTAGATCTGAACCTTCATATTTTGTGTCGTTTAAGAGCTATGCTCCTTCACAGGATATATTCGTGTTCGATCTAACGTTTATCAGATCTAGATCTAATTTTAGGGTTTTAGAAATTAATTAGTGAACCTGTCCTGATAGTCTATGGTTGTAGAGCTAAGCTCCTGCATAGGCTATGCTTGTCGTTATTTACATATTTGTTTCTAAAAACCTATTATCGTTGATTCATGTTTGTGACAAAAACATGTATTAGATCTGGTTAATCTTTTGGCTATTAATGATTATGAATCTGATCTATGTCATTATCCCCTAATTGCTTTCACTTATTGTTAAAACTCTCTTTTTATTTAATTTCTGCTATTTTCTTTGTTTTCAACCAATCAAAAGTTAGGGATAACTTGATCGGATTTATTAATAAAATAATTTGGTCCCAGAGTTCGACACCCTCTACAACGATCCTTGTTGTTTAGGATAGACGAACGAATTTTACAGTTGTTTACAATTGTATAATTTGTTCGCAAACATTTATTTAACTGTTTTATTCACATGAAATATTCTTATATGTATACAATTCCTCTAACGACCATTTTACGCGTATATATATACGCACAACTTTCATTTTATTTTCAAAATTCAAATGATGTTGCCATATTTCATTGACTGTAGCCTTATCTTGAATTTTATCTTTCGTATACATATATTTTTGCATATATATATATATATTTATATTCTCATATGTATATATATATATATATATATTTCTTTATTTCCTTATATGTACGTTCTTATCCTTTCAAATTTTGAATTTTTATACGTACATATATTTGCATGTTCAGTTGGCCCTCTCTAAAACAAAGATAAAAAAATTATGTCGCCGCCGGGGTTCGAACCCCCGACCTCCATGCTACAAATCCAATGCCTTAACCAACTGAGCTACAGAGACTTTTGTTAATAAGTCTTAGAACAATAATAATTATTGTTCTCTCCTTACTTCTCCTTTTCAAGTTAGTTGCAATACTTAAATTAAACAAATGCATGGATCTTTTTCTTTTAAAAATTAATTATACTTTAATTTGAGAATCTTAATGTCACAGAATTATGGGGTGTTACAATAAACAAGTGCTACACAAACACAACATACGCCTTATTCCAATTCAGAATATTCTTTTATTCAAATATTCACATCATTAGGGAAAGGTTCCCATTAATTTTATCAAAGATAAATTCTTTTAAATTTATTCTTTAATCTTCCTTTGGATATCATTTCTAAACCAAATTAAGGTTTATCCAAACTACTCGGGATTAGCAAACCTTACCGATGTAATCATTTATTTTATTTCCCAATCCCAACCTATTCATCCCATGGAGCAAAACTGGTAATACTCCATATCTAACACCTCAGTGTTATCGGTAAAATTAATTACCATTTCACGTTTAAATCTAATTAAAGATTAAACTATCGCTTGAAGAAAAACAGGCGATACTCCATTCTCGATCATATTATGAATTTGATAATTTAAATTATCACATTCACATTTCAATCTAATTAAAGATTCATTAAAACCCTAATTCAATTTTAATCTTCCCAAAAATCAATATTAATGAATATTCAAATCTAGGAAATAAATCCTGTCTTTGCTGGATTAAAGAATTAATGTCATTTAAAACGCAGTTTACGATAAACCCAACATCACATTCCATTAATTACGGAATCTTCACGGAAAATGGATCACTATATAATCGATAACAGTTTCTGTATCCGACTGATAATATAAATGGCATAACGGCAAAGCCTTTTAAATTCCATATATAGTAACAATCTTCCTCCATAGAAGCTCACTTCGATTATTATCAAATCGAATTCCATTCCATTCCAATTAAATATTAATTAATTGGAAAACTTTATTTTGGACAATTTCCATTAAATCTTAATAAAAAGATTTATAAATTCCGGAGCACATTTCACTGTTAATCGGGTTAAAGAACGAATGTCGTTAAAAAAAAAAGTTCACAATAAACCCAATTCACATTCCAATTCGATTTCATTGAAATGTTAATTAATTGGCAATTCTTCTTTAATTCTTAACTAAAAGATTTATTCTTTTCATACGGGGTTTAAGAAAAGTGTTAATGAAGACACCATTCACGACAAACCCAGAATCCAATTTCAATTCAATTCAGGTGGTCTTGGCATCCCTGACCTACGCTCCCTCAACCATGCACTTCTAACCAAATGGTTTTGGCATTGCTTAAACCCAAGAAAATTCTTGTGGAAAACCCTCATCCTAGCCCTTAACTACAATAACTATCCACTCGCTATACTCCATGGCTGACCAAGAGCTCACCCTTCACCTTTCTGGAGCGGTGTTCTAAGATCGCTACCTCGCACAAAGAACCTCTTTGCACTGAAAATCCAAAATGGACGGAGCTGCTCTCTTTGGAATGACACATGGATCTTTGAATTCATACTCTCGCACTTCTACCCGAACCTTTACTCTTTATGCCCCAACCCTGACGTCACCATTGCAGAAGCGGTGCATTCCGGATTGACTGCTATCCTGCCAAACACCTACTTTCATCCCACACTCATACGTGACATTAGAGAGGTTCTCCTCATATTAGAATCAACCACCCTCAACCAAAACCCTGATGTCATCTAATGGAAGAGCAATCCCAATGGCATTTTTTCTGTCAGTTCATGCTACAACTATACCTCTTATCATGGAAGATTATTCCGGATTCCTAGACTTTGGAAGATTAAGGCGCCTCCAAGAGTGAAATTTCTCTTATGGATCCTAGCTAGAGAATGGATCAACACCAAGGACAGGTTAATTCGTAAAGGTGTGATGGTTGATCCAAGCTACATCCTCTGTCAAAGAGAGAACGAGTGCATCCCTCACCTTCTCGGGGAATGTGACCTAAGCTTCTACCTCTGGACTTCTACTATCACTAGCATTCTTGGTCGTCCCCCACCTTTTTTCCACCACTTCAATCACTGGGAGTTTGAACCCCCATCACCAAAACTTGAAACACTTTTCGCATCATTTGTTTGGATGCTTTGGAATGAACGTAATAATCGCTGCTTCAACAACCGTTTTACCTCGAATTATCTACTTTGCCACAAAATTACTCACCTTTTTCACCTTTGGTCAGGTACACCGCTGACACCTTTCATACCAGCTCTACTGGATACCGCTATCGAGTGGGACGAGTCTGAAGGAAGCACCGACGCTAGCGGTGCTCGACAACGCCTTCACTACCCTCATCCATGGCAAGTACATCTTTTGCAGCATAGTCGCTCGCTACAGGAAACTTTTTTGTGTTTTTTGGCTTGTGGATGCTGATGATTTACATGATCATGCGAGGAGTAGTGTTAGTGGTGTTAGTTTGTGGTGTTTAGAAGTAAGTTTTTCTTGTTTGTTCATTAGCATAATATGTAATTAATCGCACCATGTGCTAAAACTCCATGCATGCATTTTGCATGCATTGTTAGTACTAATGCTATCGGTCAGGCTTGTTGACTGAATATGTTATTATTAGTATTATCTAATCGGGTGTGTAGAGTCGCTCTACACAATCGTTAAGCTCAAAAAAAAAATTAAATTCAATTCCAATTAAATATTAATTAATTGGTAAACTTCTCTAAATCTTAATTAAAAGATTTATTCTTTACTCAACTGGGTTTAAGAACAGTGTTAATGAAGACACCATTTATGACAAACCCAAAATCCAATTCAATATTAAATACAAGGCTCTGAATAGAAATTATATCGGCTTATATTCAATATCAAATTCTGAAATCAACCAATATCATATTGGGAATAACGATATATATATATATATATATATATATATATATCTTCCAAATTCCTCCACAATATCCGTATAATCACGGAATCCAACATCGAAATATTCCGAATATGATTTATATTATAATCCACTCGAATTCATATATTGGAAATTCTGGTTATATTAAAACCCATTCTCAATCCAATTTATTTATTTAAAAATAATTGGATTATAATTCTAGTTAATAACTAGTTCCTTTGATAAAAATATATTTTTATCTACACAAACATGGAATTTCTCATCCAAATTCTTTTAAATCATTTATTATGGTTTTACACAAATTATTAATATTTTTAATAATTTTATTAAAGCCCTTTTAGTCGATTTCCATAAACGGTCATCGAACTGCACTTACAACGACCTTTTTCCAAATATGATTTGGACATAATTCCAAATCCTACCGTTAGATTTCAAATCTATTACATTCGTTGAAAGCACTTTTAGATACGAACACAATGGTTCCAGTTTTAGGAGAATTCGACGGTCGGATCTCTCGTAATGTCAATTCGAAGTCAATGGTCGAAATTCGCGAACGGTCGCGGCGCTACGCGTTCTATTCAGGCCATTTAGTATATATTATATATATTTCATCGATTTCCATTTAAAATGTATTTTATAAATTGTTTTAAATTCATTTTTAAAAACGATTTCAACTTCATATTCAATTTTAAATCAAAATGGAATATTTCATATCATTAACATATAAATGATGATATTTTCAAAACATTAGATTTTGAAATCATTTCCTTTTCGATATTCATTATAAAAATGAATAAAATCAATATAAATATCGTTCGCGTCAAATTGCCGCATATCTAATCAACACGGCTTCATATGTTTAAATATTTTCGTGTCCATCCAAAATCGGACATCAAAATCATATTTTGATCTTTTACTGAATATTATTTTAAAATATTCGTTATTTTATTTTATTCAATACATGAATATTTTTATTCGACATATGAATGATTTTAATGGTTTATACATTTAATAAAAATGATATTTTTATTGTTTAAATATTTTATTCAATACATGAATATTTTTGATGGTTTATACATTCAATAAAAATGATATTTATACTGTTTAAATATTTTATTCAACACATCAATATTTTAATGGTTTATACATTCAATAAAAATGATATTTTTATCGTTTAAATATTTTATTCAACACATGAATATTTTTAATCCTTTTTTGAATATTATTTTAAAATATTCTTTATTTTTCAAATTGGAATGAGACCCAATCAATTACCATATAATGTTAATTATATGGATTCACACAACAAATGTATATAATAACAATGAAAGACAATCATCCATCATCCAGAGTGCATTACACAACTGCATATGCATTAAATATAAATAATTAACGCTTACAACAGCCTGTCAACCCATCAATTGACTTATCACTAATTATTGGGATCAATGCATGTCAAATATTATCCGAATACCCGTGTGGGGTTTCCAAACAACAAATACTGAATATTATTTGTGCAGTTGGGCAATGTGTAAAATATAGCGTCCCAATCAATATCAGTCAAATGGGTGTACATAAACAAATCGTCTGATTTGTTAATGAATATTTATTTCAATGCATCACTATATAATATAGTCCATATATTCAATAAAAATGATATTTTTATTGTTCAAATATTTTATTTTCCATTTCACATCATAATCACAATCAATTTCCACAACACAATGCAATCAAACAAGTCGTCCATAGTCTGTGGACGACGGTGTCAGAAGCTACTAAGCCCCATCTGTATCCTAGTATATATTTAACTTGAGATTAAATTTGAGTGAGAAGTTCTCACATTGATTTTTACTTTGCCTAAAACTGTAGCAAGCTACAAAATTTCCCCGGTCTTTTCTAGAATGTAGAAGACGTTGTCATGAGTCCAATGTCTTTTGTTTCACTAGATTTCGACAACATATGTTAAAGATATGATTTTTATTCCTTAAACATATTTTGCAACACTTTTAACTGTTATAAATAGTTAAATATATATACTGTTGTTACCTCAGCTCCACGTTCAAAACTAGGTCATGATTTTGCGATCAAACGCTCGACTTCGTGACGATCGGAATACGCCACGTGGAAGAGCTCTGAACGACACACTAGCACGTGGCAACCCCATTGAACTCGAACTCAGATTTCGACTAGAAATTGGGCAGAAACGGTGAACTTTAGGGGCTCGATTCTCAAAATCCGCGCAATGATAGGGGATGAATAAGGTATGGATCCGAAGCTTGAGTGATGCTCTGCAAAATCCTCAACTAGACCCTTGAATTTTATTGAGTGTTTTGAGAGAAATCGAGGGGAGAAAGAATGATCTGTTACCGCCGTCGGGTTTGAGAGGGCATGGGTTTGGAAAAAGTGAGCTAGGTTTTACCTTGACTTCTGATTGGTTATAATATATATAATTTATTTTTTTTATTCATTTAAATCCAAAAATACCCATTAGTCCATAAGAACTCCAAATCAAACCCAGTGACTGTCTCTCCAAGCTAAATACCCCCTTCCGGACATAATGGAAAATGTCTCGTAAGCCCATTCGACTGTTTCAGACAGCTATTTCCAAAATTAAAATATAAGACATTCAATTTTAGATATGAACATACATTTTTATTTACTGGGGCCACATACTGATTCCAAAAATTCCCAAAAAATAAATATAGCTATGTTGGGATGATACGGTCCCAACAAAATAGTTTTCATCGAATTTGGAGACCATTCGAAAAATGGCCATTTTCTGGTCGATCCAAATTGACTAAAACTGTTAAAACACGTTTTCTTTTGCCACGCTCACATATTAATTCCAAAAATTATGAAAATTGGAATCTAGCAACAACTTCACATTCCGGATCAAACAAAAGTGGTCTCATCGAAAATGGAGGTCGTTGACAAAATGGCTATTTTTAAGGGTTATATATTATTTAAAATATATATAAATTCTACATCGACTTTTCTGAATTTTGAACTGGGCATAACTTCCAACTTATAAAACGAAATCTCAGTCTCTTACATCCGTTAGAAAGATATAGTTAATCAGATTCAAATATTTCTTGTTTCGTCAAATTCTGACTTACATTGAATTATGTATATTCATTTGAAATTAGAAATCGAATTTTCAAACTGCCGCGCCATTTCGGGCTCGTTTTATAATTAAAATAAATTTATTGTTCTAACTTCAATTAAAATCAATTTTTAGTTGTTATTATTTAAAATAAATCATTTAAAATATTCAAAATCCATTAAAAATGCCAAAATAAAAATTTTTAATTGGTTCTGATTTTTCGGGTTGTTACAATCTCCCCTACTTTAAATCTTTTCGTCCTTGAAAAGGAACAGAGCTGAAAGTTGATTAACCAACCAACTCAACTTTCATTCTGGCGTTCATTCTTCAACTTTTCAGTTTCTAAGAACTTTGAAAATTTTCAAAAATTTGGCTAACACCCTAAATTTTTGAAAAATTTCGCCATAACCTCCTTTGTACGGGGCGACCTTTAAAACCGCAAATAGCCACGCAGGGCCCTCATCATCCAAAAACAAAAAGAAAAAGCCAATCGGCATATAAATTCATCCAAACCCAATAAATTAGTAAACATGTACCTATTTGTTGGGCATACAATTTTATTCCTCTGCTTAGCTTCCCTGCTATGACTTGTTCAATTTGTATACATGTATATGCATGCAATTTCAATAAATTTTCAAATCAGTTCAATATTGTGATTCAATTTGGCCAAATTTGCCTTTCTTTCACATGTTGGTTTGATCATGATAATATTTTAATTGAACTAATAATCAAACATCACAATTAGCAATCAATTAGTTGCTTAGCTTTTCAATCATATAACTTTGATACGTAGTCAAAAATCATATTTTTAGTGCCAAATCACAACAATAAGTTCTAAATATGTTTTGGTTCTAACACCAGTTAAATGGAAATATATAGACATCCCACTTTCGAAACTCGAACATAAATTCTGATGATTATATATCAATCAGCAGAATTATCTTCGGGTGACTAGAGTGTGATTCTATATCTATCCTACATACAATAAAAATGTAATTCTTATTGTTAAAACATTTTATTTCAAACATGAATATTTTAAGTGATTTATACATGCAATAAAAATGTAAATTTTATTGTTAAAACATTTTATTTCAAACATGAATCTTTTTAGTGATTCCTACATACAATAAAAATGTAATTTTTATTGTTAAAACATTTTATTTTAAAATATTCTTTATTTTAAAAGATTCTTTATTTTAAAAATATTCTTTATTTTAAAATATTATTTACTTCTGAATCGGAATGCGACTCAATCAATTAACATATAATTTCAGTTATATGGATTTCATACATCGCATGTATTCAACAATAATGATAAATAATCATTAAACAGTCCATTCACATTCAGAGTGAAATTTACAACTGTGTGAGCATTAAAATAAATAAATAATGCTCATCACAGCATGTCAACCCATCGATTCACATACAACTAAATATTGGGAGTAGTATATGTCAAATATCATCCCAATACCCGTGTGTAGTTTCCGAAAAACAACATCATTGGTTAATAAATTTAGCCAATTCTAATTCGGTTTGAATTATTCTTCTACTTAGCCAATTTAACTATTTAAATTATAAATGGATATTTTTAATTTAATTTCAACTACTACATTAATATTAACATTATTTTTAATATGTTAATCATCACAACATCACAAACAAAACACAAAACAATAAATTGTCCATGGTTTGTGGACGACAGTGAGGTGAGCTAACAAGCACCGTACAACATTTGTGATAATTAAAAACGGATAAAAATCAATACTGGCAGTTCATATATGCAGTTATAATATAAATAACTATGCAAGAATTTTAGTGAAAAGTTCTCACCTTTGGTTCCCACTCCGTCATAAATTGAGACGAGCTCCAAATCACCCCCGAAATTAGTTTCGTTGCAACGCTCTTGTCGATACGGTTCCAACGGATCCTGTTTCGCTGAATTCCGAATTCGTATGAAAAAGTTATGCTTTTTTATAAATTTCATGTACATATATGTCGTTAACATAAGTAATTAATTAATTGATTACCTTAATCCTTACTAATTACATTCTCTAATCTCCTTCTTCCTCCAAAAACATACGTACACAGCAGGTCTTTCATCGCCACTTTCATGCAAATTCCTCCACCTCTTTCTCCTTCGTTTCTCCACGAAATCACAAACCGTAAACACCGTTATTAATCTCTTCTCCTCCTCTACAATCTCAACACCATGAATCTAAAACTCAAGCTCGCCCCAAAAATCATTCACAGCCAAAACGTGCGTTGTCGCCATTATTCTCGCCAGATTCACTCAAACTTTGCATACAACCTTCTTTCTACCTCATGAACTCAAAACCAAACTAAGAAACAAGCAAGGATGCACCAATTCGCCAAAAAATCCAACCCTAGCACGCCTAAAGCTTACGCTGGAAAAAAACAGCGTACGAAATGCTCTTGAATATCTTCCATACTTATGCCAAATTGAATAGCAAGCTCTAAGGATCACATATACATTTATTTCATGATTTTTAGTGGATTATTTTGGTTTCTATGATTTTTGAAAAATTGAAAAGCTCTCATTTTTAGGTTTAGAATGAGGAATTGGGTATGTCGTGTATTTGAGTTTAGGAATAGGTTTAGGAAGGTTTGAGACAATTTATAGTGGAGCTAATTTATTTTTTTAATGATTTTTATATTTTATTATACTCAAATATCACTCATTTTCATCGTTTAAAAATCCATGTGGCCACCTACGGATCCCCTTTTTAATAAAAATTGACACAAAGCTACTCTTTGACATTACGGATACAACGAAACTAGTTTTGTCAAATTCTGAGTCCGTATGCACAAAAAGAGAATTTTTAAAGCTAAAATAGTGACTATTTTTCTATTGTAAAATCACGCTCGGACACATACTGATTCTAAAAATTACGGAACTTGGAATCATACTATTATTCGATGATACGTATCTAGCAAAAAAATAGAATCGAATTCTGAGGTCATCTTAATAGTGTTCCTTTGTAAAATTGCTCAAATTAGCTTCAAAAAATGCGATTTTAGCGTACCTTTTCTTCTTATACGCCCAAACAAGAAATTAAAAAATTATGGCCTTATGGATTTAACCATTATTTGACGACACGAACCCATAAAAAAACAGAATTGAATTTTGAGCTTTCTAGCAAAATTTCACTTTTTAAGGGATATGCAATGAATTTAAAAATAGAATTTTTAAATCTTCCAAAAACAAAGCTAATAAATTAATTTAATAATTTTACCGAGTTTGTTTTAAGTCAAATAAAGTATAAAAACTAATTTTAAAATTATTCTCAAATTTTATTTAGCAAAAATAGCCAATTTATATTCATAAATTACTTAAAATAGCTTAAATTAAAAAAAAAAATTAGTTCTGAAAATATGGGTTATTACACAGTTTATCCAATTGTTGCATCCAAAATCCGACCAACCAACTTTATTTTTTCGAATTTCAGAAAAAAAAATCTAAATTCGATTTCTTATATTACAAAAAGGCGAAAAACAGAAAACTTCACATCTCCCCTTTTTCTTTTTCGACCTTTTTCCAACCGTACTTGGATTTTATGAACTATTTATAAAGATTCCCCAATTTTCTTACCCAAGCACAACCCACATAAGAATTTTTTTTGTAGCTCCTCATTTTGGTTATTTTAATGGATTTTGAATTGTAATAACCCGGAAATTCTGAACCAGTTTAAAATTTTTATTTTGGCAATTTTAGCGAATTTTGAATATTTAAAATGGATTATTCTAAATAATATCGACGAAAATTTATTTTTAGTATAATTCGAACGTATATATTATACACGCCGTCGTTAGAATATAAATATTTATATATAATTATAAATAGAATTGAAAATGGCGCGGTAGTTCGATAATTCGATTTCAAACTTCAATTGAATGTACCGGGTGCAAAACAATCCGAATTTTAGAGAAACCAAAAACATTAGGATCTATTTGATAATATCTTTCTAACGAATTCGAAAAATCAAGATTTCATAGCGGGAATCAAAAGATATGTCCAGTTGAAAATTCTGAATAGTCGCTATGGAATTCAGGCCCTTAAAAATAGCAATTTTGCAAACGACCTCGGATTTCGACGAAACCACTTTTGTTGGATATGTGATGTCAAGTTATTACTAGATTCCAAATTTCATAATTTTTCGAATCAATATGTGAGCGTGGCAAAGGAAAACGCGTTTGACCAGTTTAAGTTGATTTTAATCGACTGGAAAATGGCCATTTTTCAAACGGTCTCAGAATTCGACGAAACTAGTTTTGTTAGGACCGTATCGTCAATACGAAGCTAGAAAATATTTTTCGGGAATTTTTCTAGTTAGTATGTGACCCCGGTAATTTGAAATGTACGTATAAAAATTCAATATAATGATTTAAATGTAAATTCAACGGAAACTGATAGAAACGGCCGAACCAGCCTACGATACATATCCCATTGTGTTCGGAATGGGGGTGAAACGCTATGGACGACAGGCGGTGGGCCTTGTTTCAAGGTCGATAGAAACAGTTACTTTATGTGAATAAAAAATAAAATTAAATAATAAAAAAAGGTCAACCCTTCTCCCCCTTTAACCCGCTCTGGCCCCCCTCTCTCCTTTTAAATCAATACAGAACAAAAAAAAAAGGAGAACGCGGAGAGGAACTCGTCGCCCTTCCGATCGATTTCCCCCACCGCCGACCCCTCTCCAGGTGGCGCGCCACCACCGAAGCCCCTCCTCCATGACCACGCCACCCCCTTCGACCTCCGCAGCACCCTGGAACGCCTCGACGATCCCCAAACTCCAACACCCCCAAATCGGAGCCGCCAGCAACCCTAGCCCCTTCCGGACGCCACCGCCTGACCTTCCCTGACCCGCCGTCCCTCCTCACCCCCTCTCCGATCACCCCAGACCCCAAACCTCCCCAAACCGCAACCACACCCCCAAATGAAGAAGAGGAACCCGCTGCCACCCTGAACGGACCCCCACCACCCGCGCCGAGCACCTCCAGCGTGTAGAAGACCCTCCACTGCGCAGAGAACAGAAATTGAAGTGAGTTTTCTAATACATTTTTGTTATTTTATTATTTATTTATTATAAAATGACTGATTTTTAATGAGGTTAAAATTCTGAAATTAAAAATATGGTTTTTACCTATAGTTTTGAAATTAAAAATACGGTTTTTATAATAAGAAAGACAGAATTTTTACCATAAGAGTAAAGATTATATTTTTATATGAGAAAGATTATATTTTTATGTAATGAAAGATTAGATTTTTGTCATAGAAGAGATTTGATTTTTAAATAATATAAAGACGTGATTTTTAAAATAGAAAAGACGTGATTTTTAAAATAGAAAAGATTAGATTTTTAAAGGAAGAAAGACGATATTTTTAAATGGAGAAAGGTGTGATTTTTATATATGTAGTGGCTACGGGCAACGAAGATGCGATAACGATGAAGATTTCTATAAAAGAAGCGTCGTGAAGTTGGATAGCTATTGGTGAGAATTTCTCACCTTTCAATTTCATTTCTATTTATATATATATATATATTAGGATGCAGACGGTGCTTAGTAGCACCCGACACAATCGTCCACAGACCATGGACTTGTTTGTTTGATTGCATAAATTAGTTAGATGATTAGATTTGAATTTGATTGTTTGGTGGATTTGATTGATGTGTGAATGGCGTGGGCCTTCACTAGACCGGGGATAAGGCTAGGCCTCGTCCTGTTTCTAGTATCGTGCCGTTATGCCGCCGAAATTTTCTAAAATATGTTAGAAAAATAAAAATATCATTTTATTTAATAAGTGAACCGAATAGAATTTCATGTGTTGAAATAAAATATTTTATCGTTAAAAATATAATTTTTAACGTGAATATGAATATAGTGAATGTGAATAAATAAATATTCTTTTACAAACCGGACGGTTTGTTTATGTACACCTATTTGAAGGACATTGATTGGGTCGATAAATTTTACACATCGCCCAACTGCACAACTAAAATCTGTGTTTGATTGTTGAAACCCCACATGGGTATTGGGATGAAATTTGAAGTTCACTCATCCTGATTGATTAAATATGTCGATCGATTGATTGACAGGCTGTTATAAGCGTTAGATATCTATATTTAATGCTTATACAGTGTAGTTCACTTTGGTTGATGGTTGATTATTTTTCAATGCTATCTTATACGTGTGATGTATGAAAATCCATATAATTAATATTATATGGTGATTGATTGGGCCTCATTCCAATTTAGAAAATAAAGAATAGTATAAAATAAATGTTCATGTGTTGACTGTACTCATCCGTTGAGATTAGTCATGTGTTGAACGAAATATTTTAACAATAAAATTTATATCTTTATCACTATAAAATAAATGTTCAAGTGTTGACTGTACTCATCCGTTGAGATTAGTCATGTGTTGAACGAAATAATCGAAATAGAAATATTTGAAATCGAAATATTTAGATAATAGAAATATTTTGATAATAAGAAATATTTGAAATAGAATATCTGAAAATAGAAATATATAAAGCCGCGTTGATTAGTGATGCGCTATTTTGACGTGAACGATATTTATATCGATTATATTCGTTTTTAAATTTAAAACAAATTTGAATTTGATTTCAATTGAATATATAACGAATTTGATTTGAATAGAAAACGAATTTGATTTCAATTGAATATATAACGAATTTGAATTGAATATAAAACGATTTCGAAATGAATTGAATTGAAAACGATTTCAAAATGAATTGAATTGAAAACGATTTCGAAATGAATTGAATTGGAAACGATTTCGAAATGAATTGAATTGAAAACGATTTTGAAATGAATTGAATTGAAAACGACTTCGAAATGAATTGAATTGAAAACGATTTCAAAATGAATTGAATTGAAAACGATTTCGAAATGAATTGAATTGAAAACGATTTCGAAATGAATTGAATTGAAAACGATTTCAAATTGAATTGAATTGAAAACGATTTCGAAATGAATAGAATGGAAAACGATTTCGAAATGAATTGAATAGAAAACGAATTTGATTTGAATATATAACGAATTTGATTTGAATATATAACGAATTTGATTTGAATAGAAAACGAATTTGATTTGATTTGAATAGAAAACGAATTTGATTTGAATATATAACGAATTTGATTCGAATAGAAAACCAATTTGAGTTGAATCGAATAGAAAACCAATTTGAATTGAATCGAATAGAAAACGACTTTGGAATTGAATTGAATTGAAAACGAATTCAAATTGAATTGAAAGCGAATTGAAATGAATTCAAATTGAATTGAAGTTTGAATTGAATCGAAATGAATTTTAAAACGAATTTATAAAGAAGAATTCAATTTTGATTTGAATTGAAATGGAAGTTGAAATTGCTTGTGAAACGAATTTAAAACTATTTATATAATTCGTTTTAAATAGTAATCGACGAAATATATATTATATTATATATATATATAATATAATGGCCTGAATAGAACGCGCCGCGGCAGTTTGTGAATTTCGACCATTTATTTCAAACGGACATTACGGGAGATCAGACCGTCGGATTCTCCTAAAACCGGAACCATTGGGTTCGTATCGAAAGAGATTTCTAAAGAATATTTGATATTCAAAATCTAACGGTTGGATTTGGAGATACGTCCAAATCAAATTTGAAAAAGGTCGCCATAAGTGCAGTTCGATGGCCATTGATGGAAATCGACTGTACGGTCCTTGATAAAATTATTAAAAATATCAATAATTTGTGTAAAATCATAAGAAATTATTTAGGAAAAATTGGGGTGAAAAACTCCATATTTGAAAAGATAAAAATAGATTTTTATCGAAATGAACTAGATTGAACTAAATTTAAAACCTGATTTTTTTTAAATAAATAAATTAGATTTAAAAAGGGGTTTTAAATAATCGGAATTCCTAGTATATTTGATTTGAATTGAACTAGAATTGATTTGTGGGTTTATCGTGAACGGTGTTTTCAATAACACTAGTTCTTTAATCCGATGATAAATAGAATGTGATTTGGGTTTGTCGTGAACTGTGTTTTAAATAACACCTAGTTCTTTATCCCAGTAAAAGGAGTTTTAACGAATCTGCAATTAGGTTGAAATGTGAATCTATAATCTAAATTATCAAATTTAGAAATGAGAGAGAATGGAGTATCGCCAGTTTTGCTCCAAAGCGATAGTTAAATCTTTAATTAGATTTGAACGTGAAATGGTAATTAATTTTACCGATAACACCAAAGTATTAGATATGGAGTATTACCAGTTTTGCTTCATGGGATGAATAGGTCGGGATTGAGAAATATAATAAATAATTACTTCGTTGTGGTTCGCTAATCTCGACTAGTTTGAAAAACCATATTTTGGTTTGAAATGACATCCAAAGGAAGATTAAAGGATAAATTTGAGAGAATTTATCTTGGATAAAATTAATGGGAACCTCTCCCTAAAAATGTGATTTTGTGAATAAAAGAATATTCTGAATCGGAATGAGGCGTATGTTGAGTTTGTGTAACATTTGTTTTTAATATACACGGGTTGTTCGGAAAGTCCGGGTTTATACCCATTCTGAATAACCGATTCGACGATATGTCGAAGATGAAGACGGTGGTTGAAGACCGGAAGTCTTCACATCATTTGGATAATTATTGACGATCCTGATTGGGCAGTACACCCAAGAGGATGGAAATAGTTGGTGGTCGTCCAGACGTACTTGGAGATGGATGGATATGCGAGGAAAGTGCCTCCGGTTTCGTTCAGACCCAGAACGGACTTGTAAATGGATTGTGTGTCTGACATTGGATTTTATTCTATGTTGATTGATTTCTATTAAATATACATCTGTTTGGCGGCGGAGAATTTATTCTTTTGCTTAACGCCCTTCTTTGAGACGTACGAGCTCAGAGGTTGTATATCGATGGACATCAGTCCCACGGCATGAATTGCCTGTGTGGCACGCTAAGATGCAATGATCAAGGCTTCTGTTGAAAAGCAAAGTCTTGTGGTTGATGATCAAAGCACAGCCTCTGTGGTGTAGCTTTGTGTATAACGTGAATTCGCGAGCCTCACACCTCGGTATGAGTCAAAAATGGGATACGGACTGCAGGGAGAGCACGACGTTTCTTTCTAGCTTTGGTGGTGTCAGTGACTTACCAGCCCTGACATTTATATACTTTTCACCTTTGTGGTTGTTGGATTAGGCACCTCGATTATAGGTCTGTAAGGACCGGGAAACGTGTGTTTAGGAATTTCCAATCCTCTAACGTAAGTGAGGACCGGCCCTGAAGATCCAGGGGTTGCCCAGAGTGCGTAACCCTGGGACATTTGCTAGAGTGTCTCGAACGCGGAGAGGAGCTTGCCCCTTGCCTCGACTAATGACGGAAATCCAATTTCCAATACGTGTATTTCGGCTTTATTTGTAGAGCCTAGTATGGCGACATAGTGGGATGGGGCACTCATGCCGTCTATGATTTATATTTATGATTGAAATGTTTTGACACTATACACTTATTATAGTATCAAATGATTTGTTTTAAACGTATCAAGCATGTTTGGCTGTTATAAGGTAAAACCCTATCCTCCGGCTTGCGTTGCATTGTGTGATGGGACCTGGGTCTTATAATAGCTTCATTTTTCGAAAAAGCATTGCGTTGTTTATTCTATGCACTGGTATTCTTGGGAGGAAACCCGTTCCGTGTTATACGGCGTGGTCCCTTGAATTACTCTCTTTTAAAGTAAAGCTCTAACTAACTGTTTTAGTTCTCACACCAGTCACATGACTGACATGGAGTTTATTGTTTTAACCTAAACTCTGGGTGCCCCTATTTTCCGCACGGGCAGCTAGTAGTTTTGGTTTTGCAGATTTATATTCACAGGATCCTGGTTTACAGCTGGAATGATATCCGGAAAGCTCTGTATCTGTATATCACCTTCAGTTATGCTTTGTATTATTTTTCCACTGCTATGTATTTAATGTAATCTCTGATATTCACCGAATGTAATTTATTCATTTATACTCTGTATATTCTTGTATTCTGATGGAATTGTTGTAGTAGCAATGAAATGTTCTACCGTCTGCAATCTGATTTGTCCTGTTCTCAACGCTATCCGCGCTTTCCTTCACGGGGAAGTTCGGGTCGTGTCATGAATATTTAAAATGATTTATTTCAAATAACAGCGACTAAAAATTTGCTTAAAACGAAGTTAGAAGGAATAAATTTATTTTAATTATAAAACGAGCCTGAAATGGCGTGGTAGTTTAAAAATTCGATTTTTAAGTTTCAACTAAATGTACAGAATTCAATATAGTCAGAATTGGACGAAACAAGAAATACTTGAATCTGTTTGATAATATCTTTCTAATAAATGTGAAAAATCCAGATTTCATAATATAAATTGAAAGTTATTGTAAAGGCCCAGAAATCCGTACCAATTTGAGTTGACTAATATCCTACACATTCAACTCAAAGTGCGCGAAAATACATATCTTTAATAGAAAAAATAAGAGGATGAGAAAGATAACATAGAACTAATATAATAGAAGAAGAAGAACATCAGAATCTAAACAGTATCAGAGTAAACACGAAACTCACAGCAGAATGAATAAAATATAATATATAACAAAACTTTGAAGTACAAAACTGTATTTGTATTTACATACCATATCAGAGTATAATTCATATACGTCACAGCGGAAATAATCTCTAAATAAATAGTGGTGAAGCCTCCTGTTTTGAGCTCCTCCAAGTGAATCCTGCAAAGCCTGAAACACTTGACTGCCCGTACAAATTTTGGCACCCAAGAGTTTAGGGAAAACACAAACAAAATAAACTCTGGGTCAGTCATGGGACTGGTGTGAGTAAATTCCAACCATATCGTTTAACTTTAAAAATACTTTTGAAACAAAAGGATAATAGTAAGACCAACCCACACATAAACATGGACGGTTTTTACCTTACTATAACCCAAAATACTTGATATCAAATTCCAGTGATATTATAATAATGTCTGATCATGTAAATGACCAAATAGCAGAACGCTTGCATCTCACGCTCTACATATATAGTATAAAATCAAAAACCGCAGGACGCTTATTAGAGATTGGATTCCAATAGACAAGGTATAGACCCAACTGCCGATAGTGTATCTCAAGAGAGGAATATAGTGGGTTCCACAAGAACGTCTTGCAACCCGGCCACACATAAACGCCCACTCATTTTGCTTGAGTGTAACAAATATATTGTCATCCACGGTTGTTGGCCATCCAACTGTAATCCGAAGATACAGAATTGAAAAGAAGAACAAATATGAATTGTCTCTAGATCGGTGACAATACACCCTGCTTGCGTATGACCCAACTAGCCATGTTACCCACCCGATTTCTGTCATTTCCCGACTGTGAGGCTAGAGGCTACGTCTATCTTTTCAGACTATCTAGCCATCATTCACTTCGAATGCTACATCGTCAAACCCGTCAATTCACTAATCGATTTCCAAAAATATCACGGGTATAAAAAGCTAAGAGTAACGAATTCCTCCGCCACAAGACGGAATACCTTTAAGAGATCAACCGCACGTGATTTATTAGGTATACTCTGTCAGACACTCGTCCATACAAGTTTCCCTGGGACTGGACAAACAGAAATAACCATTCTGGAACAGAACGACGCTTGCATTTCACTCCGTCTTCAATTGTCTTCTGCATAATCTAATTCATAGCGCTTATGCCTATACTGAGTGGTTTTCAGATTATAAATCCAACCGGTCTCTCCGTATTGACACCGATGGCCAAAACACTTCGATAATCGGTTATTTAACTATCGAAGTAAAAAAAACATTCATTCAAATGTACAACTAAGCATTACACAACATGGGCACTTTTTATTTAACATTCATTTTCACTATTCAAATTCCCATATCCTACCAGATATTTCTCAAACCCCGTTTTAGCCTTTCCACACTTCTTGGAAAACATTCCCAGTTATTATAAAATCTTATTCTCCCATGTTCCAGAAAATATACGTTATTAACGTTCAAAACATTTCCATTCTTTCCACATTCTCTATTTTCTACACTTGGATAATATACCTTATCTATATTGGAAAAATATTTCCAATTTCATTATAAACGTTTTAATCTGCTAAACGTTCACTTTTAAGACATTATTCACTTAAAAATGTGAATATCATCACTATTATAGAAATCTAAACACCTTTATCAAATAACTCTTTATTCAAGTAATAAATACCCTTATTTTGTTTACCGAAATCTCTTTCATAATTTACATTCCCATTCCACTTTATAAACTTCGTTTCTAAGTCAACTTCTTGTTAAATCAATATCAAGTTTATAATTAAATACTGATTTCATATCTTATTATAATTTATTGGTTTAAAACTAAATATTAACCATCCAATCAGATTATAATTCCTAAAAATAATTTACTTTATACATTTGACATCGTCGAATTATAGTTCCAATTCCTAATAGTGTTATTTAGCTCTAATCATATTCCAAACATCGTTATGACGTCATCGTTTTCTGAAACGATTCTCCCATTTCTCCTTCTAAACTCATTCTTATATTTCTTTGGACAAACATCGTTACTTATTACTTTTGAATAAGTGGATTTCAAACCAAACTGTTTACATTCACTAAGGATAGTGTTGTATATAAATATCACGCTTAAGTTTTCTTAACAATGTTACTTTATCGTTATAGTTCAAAAACTTGCGATATGCTACCATATTCCCTTTATACTAATCTTGACATCTCTTTCCGTTACAAACTGATACCATTCCTCGATAATAGTGAAGCCATTCAAGTTGGGGTATTTTATTTACCTCTCAGACCTTCATTGACAACGTTCTTATCTTAGAATAGATATAAGTCTGTAACTCAGACCGCTGTTAGTTCTAATATCAATCAAACCGTATTTCTTGTTTTCGTTTGAAATATGGTTTTATAACACCATTTTCTTACTTTGAAAAATCAACTGTTTATAACTATTTTACTTAATATTTATCCTTTGCTTCAACTTCGTTATACAATCTTATTTATAACTTCTTTAACAAAAACCATTAACGCTCTTCGTCTTTTGACGTTTACTTTCTATTCGAATTATTATTCCTAATTCGAGTAACATCCCCTTATGAGCTCAATTACTATCTTAAATAAATTCCACTTAAGAAGTAATTACTTAATAAAAATAATTAAATAATAATAAACCTCATCATTGTTGAAGTAAAACAGTTTACTTCATTATTGATTCAAAATAGATCTGTTGCTTAATTTAGCAAACATCAGCTAATTAGGTTAGTTTAATGATCATTTAAACTTCACTAAAAAGGTAATTAGTAATTTAGAAATCTTATTAATCTAAACAATTAATTTCTAAGCTATTATCATTTGATTAATTGAAGATCCATTAATCAAATAATCAATTTCTAGTAAAACTTTTGATTTAATCAACTTCAAATCATCAGTTAATTCGTTAACTGATTCTAATTATTTTACTTCATTGGATTAATATAATTAACCTAATAATATTTCTTAACCGTTTGCCTTAAAATGATTACCCAAATTATTTATTTGTAGGATAATTACAGCTTCATAACTTATTTTAAATTTCAAATAATCGTTTATATTTACTTTATAAAAACGAACTATAATATACCAGTTTATAATAGAACTTCTATTATAGTTTAAAACTTCGCTTAAAAATATAATTTTTATAACTAACTTCGTTGATTTGCCTGACGGCCAATCAACTTCTTAATTAAAAATGGGTTTATGGTCAAATGCGCCACTTTCTTAATCGATATCGTCTATTTATTAAATCAAAATAACGTTGAATTTCCATTCAGCATCAATATCCACACAGTGTTTCAATGTCATATGGGTTCAAACAGTGCATATATAAATAATATAAAACAAAAAGTACATATACATATTGAGGAATCCGGTTGGATTCCTTCAACCAGTTTCCTGCATCCACAGATGTTAGTCAACAAAATTAACACTAATTCTATACTAGGGAGTATTATAATCGATGGAATCAGTATCCAACCAATGATGTGTACATATGCAACGATATATATTATTCAACCAATTTAATTGTAATCTACCTAAACGACTGTCACACAACATTCAACCATTATTTATCACTATTAAAATCTAATTATAATATTTTAAAATAGAATAGAGTCAGTGAATTTACTCACCTTGCGCGTAAACCATTAAATAACGATTTGCGTCTGTTGATTATACCCGGCGCTTTAATTGCCTAAAACTGTAGCGTGCTCCAAATCAATCCAAACTAGCTTTGTAGTGTAGTGCTCTTCACTGCGATTTCAACGTGTCCAATTTCACTAAATTCATTTAATAATCCTACCACATCAGCATTTCTTCACGCGTTTCCTTTCTACCTGCTCCCTGAAACCCGATTTCCCCATCTTCTTTGAACTGGATGCCTCGTTTATTTAATTAAAAGTAAATTAAAGCCTAATCCTATTATTAATAGAAATAAATCACGGTATCGTAGTATTACCGTTAATTGCTTGCCACGTTAGCAATCAACACTTCCCCATTCACACGTTTTTCTCCTTTGAACAGCTTCTCCCCTGATCCATTTCTTGCGAACTGTTTTCAATATGAACGCAGACTTCCATAACTATCGGCTAGAACCCAGTAGTCGAGAGGCCAATTCTCCTTCATTCCAAACTTTCCCACGTGTACCGACTTCACCGAAAATTTAATTACGAATAGTAAACCTCCTCCACATCCTTTTCGCTCCCCTATAATTTGAATCCATCTACCTCCACATGATATGCATCAAAACTTGTATCCACGCGGTTCTTATTTCAACAGTATCTCCCTCGCATAAATCGAATGTCAGTTCCCACTAAAGTTTTGCTAAAGCTTCAGAACTCCATTTTAATCAACTCGCACGTCAGGAGGAAAACCTGACCTCAGCTTCACTTCAGCCTTCACAAATGGCTCATTTTGGTAACCGATTGCTTGTACACTTACCAACTCATCTCAATCCGCCATGCATACTCTTACCATTTCTACCCTAAAGCACGGTTACCCAAATGCTTCTTCACCTGTCAGTCTGTCACCTTCGACCCACAACTGACCAGACTTCTCCTAGCGCAGTTCCAAATCAAGATGACCCCTTCTGCCACTCCTTCTTCCATATACACGTTAGCCTCTCCAGACACAATTTATACCATATATACTTTTGCTTCTTGAAACATACATGTCAACCCAAAAAAAACGCTTATCACCTTTTCCCTGTCTTCGCCGTTTATATTCACCGCCGGAGGTCATCAACAGAGGTCACCGCTGGAGTACAGAACCTTGACCCGACTCCC
The DNA here is from genome assembly GCA_030737875.1 of Allium sativum. Taxonomy (NCBI): domain Eukaryota; kingdom Viridiplantae; phylum Streptophyta; class Magnoliopsida; order Asparagales; family Amaryllidaceae; genus Allium; species Allium sativum. Next base: position 172,480,433 of record CM060912.1, read on the forward strand.
TGCTTTCTATCATCACCACATACAAAGCCTATCTTCCTTCTATATTCACACAACCTCCCCCTTGATACACAACACCCTCCCCTGCTCATCACGACCCCGACAACACAGCAGCTTACCTCCTTTCCCTTCATATTCAACAACAACCTCCAGAAAAGCCATAGCCATTTGCAAACCGTTTCCCCCATCTACTTCTCTACGCCTCGACTCCAAACTGCACACCTGATGTATTTTAACAAGAGAAAGACAATGGATTACTTCTTGAATTACTTCTTTTTTTAACCAAAATGATAGTAGGCTTTATATAGGAGCCTTTACATAACTTTTCATTCAATAGACACACACTTAACTAAGGAACACTTCATATTAAATAGTCACACAAACTTCTAAATGACTCTTAACCATAAAGACATAACATTTGACTCAAATGACACAAAAAACTACGAGACACAATAAATTGGGTTTATTTTCCAACAAAACTTTGAAGTCAACGCAACCCTTCTTAAAAGATACTTCATTCCCTAGATGAATAGCTTCCAATAGTTATATGGCAAAGCTTTGATCAACTTCAACACCTCCCCTTGATCCAAGCTTGCACATGCCAATTTCCTTCATGAAGTGTTCATGCTTGACTTGATTCAGAGCCTTAGTGAATTAATCTGCATTTTGACAATTTGTTCCACAGAAATGCAGGACAACCTTCTTTTCAGCTACCAAATTCTTGATGAAGTGGTATTGCACATCAATGTGCTTAGTCGTTGCATGAAATGCAAGATTCTTTGACATAGCTATAGTGGACTTGTTGTCACACCAAATTTCCAATGCCTCTTGTTGCTCACAGCACAAGTCTTTCAACAACTTCTTTAGCCACAAAGCTTGCTTTGCTACAGCTCCCACAGCAATATATTCAGCTTCTGATGAAGACAGAGCCACAGTATCTTGCTTCATTGCACTCCATGTGATAGCTCCAGAACCAAGATCAAATACAGATCCTGACATGCTCTTTCTATCATCAACGCAGCCAGCCCAATCACTATCTGTATATCCTTTCAACTTGAACTCCTTCACACTTTCATACCAAATGCCATAATCCAAAGAGCCTGCAACGTACTTCAAAATTCTTTTTGCAGCTCCGATGTGTAGCTTGGTTGGATTGTGCATATATCTCGACACAACACTAACTGAATAGGCAGTGTCAGGTCTAGTGTGTGTGAGATAGTTCAAACCTCCCACCATACTTCTAAAAATCCTTTCATCCGCATTCGTACTGCCATCTACTTTCTGCAACTTCTCTTTATATGAGTCTTTACAACTTCAGATTTCTCCATGTGAAATATTTAAGCAAATTTGCTGCATACTTTCTCTAACATAGGAAAATACCATCTTTTGTTTGTCTTACTTCCAAACCAAGGAAGTATTTCAATGTTCCAAGATCAGTCATCTCAAATTCAGACAACATTGAGGCTTTGAACTTACTTAGCATGCTTTCTTTCCTTTTCACATAGATTGTTGGCTCATTTTTAACTTCTGTTGAAGCCCGTTGAAATGAAAAATGAGTCAATCCTGCTATACCAGGCTCTTGGTGCCTGTTTTAGGCCATAAAGAGCTTTCTTCAGCTTGTACACCTTCTTTTCTTCACCCTCCTTCACAAATCCCTATGGTTGTTCCACAAAGACTTCTTCCTACAATTCTCCACTGAGGAATGCAGACTTCACATCAAGCTGAAAAACCTGCAATTTCCATTGTGCAGCCAATGCAAAAACAATTCTCACTGTTTCAAAGCGTGCAACGGGTGAGAATGTTTCCTCATAGTCTATACCCTCCTGTTGCGCATAGCCTTTTGCCACAAGCCGTGCTGTGTGCTTTGAGATGCTTCCATCTGCATTATATTTAGTCCTGTACACCCATTTTAGACCAATTGCCTTCTTGTTTTGAGGCAAGCTCACTAACTCCCATGTTCCACTTTTCTGAATTGACTTAATATCCTCTGTCATTGCATCATGCCACTCATTCTGACATACTGCTTCATCAAACCCTGCAGGTTCTGTAGCTACAAGTGCAAAATTATAGTTTTCATAGATATCAACAAGTGATCTTACGCGGCGTAAAGGAGATTCACTTGATGATGAGGACTGAGTTGATGAAGAACTCTGGCTACTTGAAGATGTTGATGAACCATGAGGTGTTGTCGGAGGAGTTTGCTGTGTTGGCACTTCAAGTGGTTCATCAAATTCTCCAAGCATGATTGACTTATGTAAGGCTATACTCCTCTTGATTGGTTCATTCCACTCCCAATATGCTTCCTCAACAAAGATAACATTTCTTCCAATGATGATCTTGCCACTGACTGGATTATACAACCTGTAGGCTTTAGATTGTGTTGAGTAGCCCACAAAGATGCACTTCTCTGCCTTATCATCCAGCTTAGTTCTCAGATTAATCAATGTATAGGCAATACATCCTAAAATTCTAAGATGACTTATAGAAGGCTTTTTATTTCTCCAAACCTCAAAAGGTGTAGAGTTCATGACAGTTTTAGTTGGTGAGATGTTGAGCAAATAGACAGCAGTTGCAACAGCTTCACTCCAAAATGTGTTAGGCATCCCCTTAGCCTTTAGCATGCTCCTAGCCATCTCTACCACAGTCTTGTTCTTTCTCTCTGCCACCCCCATTCTGCTCTGGTGTGTAAGGTGCAGTGAGCTCTCTCCTAATGCCATGATATTCACAGAACTGCACAAATTGGTTGGAGACAAACTCTCCTCCCCTGTGTGTTCTCAATGCCTTGACTTGCTTTCCACTTTGCTTCTCCACTAGAGCTTTGAATTTCTTGAAGTTCTCAAATGATTCTGACTTAGTCTTCTGAAAATAGACCCAAGACATCCTGTTGTGATCGTCTGTAATCAATAGGAAGTATCTGCTTCCTCCTAAAGATTCAGTTTGCATAGGCCCACACAAGTCGGCATGTAACAGTTCCAAGCATTCACTAGTTCTCCAAGAGTTTCCACTTGGAAAGGATCCACGAGCCTGTTTGCCATACACACATCCTTCGCAAAATTCTAGATTCCCAATTTTGGGCAATCCAAGCACCAATTCTTTAGTACTCAAATGCTTTAAACCATGAACATTTAAATGTCCATACCTAAGATGCCACAACTTGGCACTGTCATCTCCTTTCACCACAAGTGCATGTTCTGAATTGTTTGACAAATTTAAAGGAAAGACTTTGTTCTTTCCATTGCAATCTTCATTAGTGCCTTATTGCTTTGCTTCTCCTTGATCACACAGACGCCATCTTCAAACACAACTTTGTAGCCACCACATACCAGTTGACCAACGCTCAAAAGATTGTGTGCCAGTTTTGGCACATACTGAACATTGTGCAGAAGCTTTGATTTGCCTTGCTCAGTTTGAAAAGCAACTGTACCAAGACCTTCCACTGTCAATTGCTTCCCATATCCAAGCCTTACAATACATTTCTTGCTATCATCAAGATTCTGAAACAAGTTTCTTGAATTGGCCATGTGGTTAGAACACCCACTGTCCACATACCAGACCGAATTGCTTTCATTGTCATAGCTATGTTGAGCTAAAAACAGATTCTCTTGCTCAACATAATTTGACTTTTGCTCCTGTTTCCCTTTCTCCTTGTCTTCATTCTTTTTCCAGCAAGAAGCTTCCTTGTGGCCAGGTTTGTTACAATAATAACATTTGATTGGCCCTTTGCCTTTAGAAGGGTCTTCTCATCCTTCAACAGATTGGCCTCTTCCACGTCCCTTGCCTCTATGGGCACCTCTTCCTCTTCCTCTTGCTGAATTTTGGTTTGATTTCTCCTTATTTGAAGACTCTCCTTTGACATGAAAAGCTTTCTCCTCTTTCTTTTCATCACTTTTGGAATGCCTTTCTTCATGAGCTTGAAGTGAGCCCATGAGTTCATCAAACGTGTACGTTTCCATGTCTTTGGACTCTTCAATTGCAGTGGCAACATGATCAAATTTGTTTGTGAGACTTCTTAGCACTTTATTCACAACCAGTTGAGATTTGATCTCTTCACCATAAGACCTCATCTGTTGCACAGTACTTGCAATTCTTGATAGGTACTCTTGAATTGTCTTCGTTTCTTTCATATGGGACGTCTCAAACTCCCTCCTAAGAGATTGCAATCTCACTGCAATCACCTTCTTGTCTCCCATGTATTCTTGCTTGAGAATGCTCCAAGCTTCTTTTGCAGTAGAAGCCGCTGCATTTCTTGGAAAGATCTCATCATCCAAAGATTGTTGGATAATATAAAGGGCCCTTGCATCCTTCTTTCTCTTGTCTCTCAAATCTTGACTTGGTTCAGCCGGTGCATTATCCGTGAACCCATCTTCTACAATGCTCCACAACTCTTGTGATCTAAAGAGCGTTTTCATCTTTAGACTCCAGAAGTGATAATTCACTCCCTTGAACATAGGCAACTGGGTAACTGGATTCCCATTGCCACCAGCACTATTGTTGTTGTTTTGCATTGTCTCACACTGTGTTTTCCTGTGCTTTAATCCTCACACAAAACACTCAATCAAGCTCCTAAAATACCATCTGGCTCTGATACCAAATGATGTATTTTAACAAGAGAAAGACAATGGATTACTTCTTGAATTACTTCTTTTTTAAACCAAAATGATAGTAGGCTTTATATAGGAGCCTTTACATGACTTTTCATTCAATAGACACACACTTAACTAAGGAACACTTCATACTAAATAGTCACACAAACTTCTAAATGACTCTTAACCATAAAGACATAACACTTGACTCAAATGACACAACAAACTACGAGACACAATAAATTGGGTTTATTTTCCAACAAAACTTTGAAGTCAACGCAACTCTTCTTAAAAGATACTTCATTCCCTAGATGAATAGCTTCCAATAGCTATATGGCAAAGCTTTGATCAACTTTAACTACACCCACCTACTCACGATTTCACAAGCTGAGAACTCACTCATCACCTCATTTTGCACATCGATTCTCTAATCCGAAGGAACATCCAACTATGGCCTTACTGTCCTATTTTTGCAGTGCACAAAAGTAGCGTCGAAGGGTGTAAAAAGTACACGACAGTGGAGAGAACTTGAGAGGATTTCGGATATACGAATTTCGTGATTTATAATGAGAGAATTTATTTGTTATGAATTTGTTTTATTTTCTTCCTGGAGTTAATACTTGCGTTATGTTTACTGTAAGTGGGGAAATACGGTTTATATAAACAAGAGAATATGTTGTCTTCAGTCGAATAGATATTTGGGAGAGATGTGTGTAAGCAATTAATGCGGTATGGTATGAATTTACGTGGTATGGCATGAATTAATGCATATGTTTCTTCTAGCACTAGGTAACTGGTTTTGTACTTAAGCTAGAATAGGTTAGATGTAGGTGATGCTGCTTTTTATGTGTGGATATTACTTAAATGTTAAGGAGTAGACTATATAGGGTAGGTACTACATTTTATTTCATGTGTTGTCTGCGTGTTCTTTAATGTATAGGGCATGTCGAAAGTATGGGGTGCTTTAATTATGAAAAGAATGTGAAGCCTACCCTGCACGGAATACATATATAATATATTTTATGTTTATTTTATGAATTCCCTTTGCATAGAACTTTACCAAAATTTTGTCGGTTTGATTGGAACTGGTATTTTGTTTCTTTGTTAGCCATAATTTCTTGTTGACATATCTGTTTATACGCGATATATGTTATATAGTATTTCGTCTATTTACGGACCGCCACGGACAAAAATAAAAACACCGTTGTGTTCAGCGAGGTGTCACGATCCTACAAATATATTGATATACACCGGTTAACTTGTTCTGTGAAACCCCAAAATTCTGGTTAAGGGTGCAAAGTACTCTAAATAAAAAGTTTGCTTTTTTTACGAATTAAACATTACAGTAAAATTCTAAAAATTAAATTATAACTACGTCTCAAATGGCTTGTTTAAAATTGAATCCAATATCTAGTTATACTTAAATAACCAAACCATTATATTAAATAATTAGATTAATTAATTATTAAACCGCTAAAATTGAGGGATGTTACAGTTATGTCCAGTTTAAAACTTAGAATAGTCGCTATGGAATTCATATATATTTTAATATAATATATAGCCCTTAAGAATAGCCATTTTGCAAACGACCTTCGTTTTCGATGAAACCATTTTTGCTGGATCCGAAATGTCAAATTATTGCTAGTTTTCAATTTTCATAATTTTTGAAACTAATATGTGAGCATGGTGAATTTAAACGTGTTTGGGAACTTCAGTTGAATTGAATCGACCATAAAATGGTCATTTTTCAAACGGTCTCCAAATTCGATGAAATTAGTTTTTTTTGGACCGTATCATCAAAACAAAGCTAAATATAATTTTTATGGAATTTTTGGAGTCAGTATGTGGCCCTGGTAAATTAAAATGTGTGTTCAAATTCAATGTATATTAATTTATATTTTAAATTTGATAAAAACTAATCGAAACAGTCGAATTGGCTTACGAAACATATCCCATTGTGTTCGGAATGGGGGTATTACGCTAGAGGCGATAGTCATTGAGTTTAATTTTGAATTCGTATGTTAAATCTCATTTTAACGAAATAAAATTTATTAAAATTATAATATATATATATAAAAATAAATAGTTCAACTGTAGGTCAAAAAGGAAATCCGCGGTCAAAGCTTCACTAGCCGCCTCCCTTTGCGATAATGGCTGAGTGCTTCCAATTTTCTTTTGATTAAATTTCCAATCTATTTCAAAATTCAATCCAAATCCAAACGAAAATCAGAGAGCCTTCTATGATCTCCAAATTGATATGGTGATGAGAATATATGATTGCTCAAGTCGGTCGATTTTTCCACTCAAACCTTCCGCAGTCGATCGCGATTTCCAAGATGAGGGGTCCACCGAGTTGGACCATGTACCTGGCGGAGAAGCCTCTTACACAGGCCGATGAAGTGTCGTACTCCGATCAACCAACGGATCAATGTGGTGGTGGCAATTGAGTTCCCTAGGGTTTGAGAAATGGGTTTTGGCGGCTGTTGTGTTACAGAAGGAGGAAAGGGGTTAAACCCTTAATAAATTAAGTACGGAATGTAATTAATATTTAATTATTTTATTAATGTAATTAATGATTAAATTTTCGTAACTTTTTCATACGAGATCAAAATTCAATGAAACAAGTTGCGTTGCGCTCGTATCAGCGAGCACTACAACATGGAACTGGATAGAATGGAAACATAGCACGTTAGAATTTTAGGCAAATTCGAATCCAAACTGTTCAGAAATTCAAAAATAAAAGTGGCGGAGTGGAAACCGAATGTGAGAATTCTTTCTCACTTAAATTTATTTACAGTTAAATATATACTAGGTTGCAGACGGGGCTTAGAAGCCCTCAACACCTTTTATTGTATAAACCATGGTTGTTTGTTTGGATTGAATAGACTGTATTGTGGTTGTTGATTGTATGTGTTGAATAAAATGTTATAACAATATAAATATCATTTTTATTGTATAAATGAACTATATAAAATATTCATGTGTTGAATAAAATATTTTATCGTTAAAAATATAATTGTTAATGTATATATGAACGACATAAAATGCTCCTGAAATGAAAAAGTATATATATTCATTTACAAATTGGACGATTTGTTTATGTACACTCATTTAACTGATATTGATTGGGACGGTAAATTTTACACATTGTCCAACTGCACAAATAATATTCAGTATTTGTTGGTTGAAACCGCACATGGGTATTGGGATGATATTTGACATACACTAATCCCAATTGTTTAGTTGTATGTCAATCGATTGGTTTACCGACTGTTGTAAGCGCTAATTATTTATATTTAATGCTTATACAGTGTACAATGCACTCTGGATGATGGATTATTGTTTATCATGGTTGTGGTATATATGTGTTGTATGAAATCCATATAAATAACATTATATGGTAATTAACTATGTCTGATTCCAATTCGGAAAGAACAAATATTTAAAATAAGGAATAATTTAAAATAATATTCAATAAAGGATTAAAATCCAATTTTAATATCAGATTTTGGATGGACACAAAAATATTGAAATATATGAAGTCATGTTGAATAGAATGGCTCCATTATAACGCAAACGATATTTATATCGATTTTATTCATTTTTTATTGAATATCGGAAAGGAAATGATTTCAAAATCTGATATTTTGAAAATGTTATCATTTAAATATTATAATGATAAGGAGGATTCAATTCTGATTTAAAATTGAAATGAAAGTGGGAATCGTTTTGAAATGAATCTATAAATGATTTATAAAATGCATTTTAAATGGAAATTGATGAAATATATATATTATATATATTTAATGGCCTGAATAGAACGCGCCGCGTAGCGACTGTTCGCGAATTTCGACCGTTAACTTCAAATGGACGTAACGGGAGATTCGATCGTCGGATTCTCCTAAAACCGGAACCGTTGGGTTCATATCGAAACGAGCTTTCCAACGAATATAAGAGATTTGAAATCTAATGGATGGATTTGGAATTATGTCCAAATCAAACTTAGAAAAGGTCGTTGTAAATGCAGTTCGATGACCATTTATGGAAATCGAATGAAAGGGCCTTAATAAAATTATTAAACATATTAATAATTTGCATAAAATAATAGTAAATGATTTGGAAAGAATTTGGATGAAAAACTCCACATTTGAAAAGATAAAAAAATATTTTCATCGAAATGAACTAGTTATTAACTAGTATAATAATCCAATATTTTGAAAAGAAATAAATTGGATTTGAAATGGTTTTAAAATAACCAAAATTTTCCAATGAATAAATTGGAATGGACTGGAATGGAAATAATCTTCGGAATATTTCGATATTGGATTCCGTAGTTATATGGTTATTGTTATCGGAATTTGGAAGATACAGATATCGTTATTCCCAATACGATATCCGTTAGTTTCAGAATTTGATATTGAATATTAGCCGATATAATTTCTATTCAGAGCCTTGTATTTAATATCGAATTGGATTTTGGGTTTGTTGTGAACAGTGTCTTAATCAATACTGTTCTTAAACCCAGTTGAGAAAAGAATAAATCTTTTAATTAAGATTTGGTGGAGTTTTCCAATTAATTAATATTTAATTGTAATTGAATAAAAGAATTGGACTTTGGGTTTGTCTTGGATGGTGTCTTAAATAACACTATTCTTAAACCCCGTGTGAAAAGAATAAATCTTTTAATTAATATTATTAGAGCTTCCAATTATATTTAATAATTGGAATAAAAATGGAATGTGAATTGGGTTTATTGTGAATTGTGTTTTTAACGACATTCTTTCTTTAACCCGATTAACAGTGAAATGTGATTTGGAATTTATAAATCTTTTATTAAGATTTAACAAAAAAATTCCAAAGTCAAATTTTCCAATCTAATAAAATAAATTGGAATGGAATGGAATTCGATTTGGTAATAATCGAAGTGAACTTCTATGGAGGAAGACAGTTACTATATATGGACTTTAAAAGGCTTTGCCGTTATTTGATTTATATTATTGATTGGATATAGGAGTTTATATCGATTATATATATTGATCTATTTTCTGTAAAGTTTCCATAATTAATGGACTGTGATTTTGGGTTTATCGTAAACTGTGTTTCAAATGACATTGGTTCTTTAACCCTGTTAAAGATAGGATTTATTTCCTAAATTTGAATAATCATTATATAATGATTTTTGGGGATTAAAACTAAGTGAAGTTTTAATGAACCTTTAATTAGATTGGAATGTGAATGTGATAATTTAAATTACCAAATTTGGGAAATGATCGAGAATGGAGTATCACCAGTCTTGCTCCAAGCGATAGTTAAATCTTTAATTAGATTTGAATGTGAAAAGGTAATTAATTTTACCAATAATACTGTGGTGTTAGATATGGAGTAATACAAGTTTTGCTCCATGGGATGAATAGGTTGGGATTGGCAAATTAAACAAATGATTACATCAGTATGACTCTTTAATCCCGAGTTGTTGGATAAACCTTAATTTGCTTCAGAATTGAAAAGATAATGAAATCTTTTGAAATGATATCCAAAGGAAGACTAAAGAATAAATTTAAAAGAATTTATCTTTGATAAAATTAATAGGAACCTTTCCCTAAAGATATGAATATTTGAATAAAAGAATATTCTGGATTGGAATGAAGCATATGTTGTGTTTTTATAACACTCGTTTATAAGACACGCGAGTTATTCAGAAAGACCGGGTTTATCCCATTCTGAATAATTGATTCGACGATAAGTCAACGATGAAGACGGTGGTTGAAGACCAGAGGTCTTCACATTGTTTGGATGATTACTGATATCTTGATTGGGTTGTACACCCAAGACAAGGTAATAAGTGGTGATCGTCCAGACGTACTTGGAGATTGACCGGATATGCGAGGACCTCTCTCCTGTATTGGACATATGAGACAAGGAATAAGGTGCCTCCAGTTTCGTTTAGACCCAGAACGAACTTGTAAATGGATGCGTGTCTTACATTGGATTTTATTATGTGTTGATTGATTTCTATTAAGTATCTGTTTGGCGACGGAGAATTTATTCTCTTGCTTAATGCCCTTCTCTGAGACGTATGAGCTCAGAGGTTATATATCGATAGACATCAGTCACATGGCGTGAATTGCCTGTGTGGCATGCTGAGATGCAAATGATCAAGGCTTTTGTTGAAAAGCAGGGCCTTATGGTTGATGATCAAAGCACGTATTTAAATAGCATAGCTTTGTGTAGCGTTAGTTCGCGAGCCTCACACCCCGGTATGTACCAGAAACGGGAGAGGACTGCAGGGAGAACATGCGTTTCTTTCTAGCTAGGAGTGGTGTCATGGTATGGAGCCCAGACATTTTACTCATGTGGATGTTGTTTATTATTTGATGGATAGCAAGGTACCTCAGATATATTGGTCACTATGGGGCTGCTGGGTATGATGGTCGACATATTGACCAGGTTTATGCCCCATAGGGTAGGGAAACGTATTGTTCAGGTATTATTAATCACCAACGGGTGACCGGCCTTGAAGATCTAAGGTGCAGTTGCGGCTGACCCTGAGACATGGTGCTAGATTGTCTCGAATTCGGTAAGGACGATCCCTTGCCTTGATTCATAGATGTAATCCAATTTCCAATACGTGATTTTTTCGGTTTTGGTTGTAAATATATATTTGGCGACGTAATATATAGGTACCTACGCCGCCTATGATTGATACATTTATATTTGAAGTTGATTTCTTCACTTATAGTAATAATAAAATATGAAATTTCACGTACCAAGCATTTTTGGCTATTATAAGGTAAAAAATATATCCTTCGGCTTGCGTTGCATTATGTGATGGGACCTGAGTCTTAAAATAGCTTCATTTTTCTATTATTCTTGGGGTTAAACCCGTTTCGTGTTATACGGCGTGGACCCTTGATTTACCTAACTTTAAATTCAAATTAATAACTATTTTAGTTCTCACACCAGTCACATGAATGACCTGGAGTTTATTGTTTCAACCTAAATTTTAGGTGCCCCTATTTTCCACATAGGCAGCTAGTAGTTTTGGTTTTTGCAGATATTTCTTTTCCAGGATCCTGGATTTACAGCTGGAGATATATTCGGAAAGTTCTGTATCCGTGTATTTCTTTTAGTTGTGTTATGTATTATTTTTCCGCTGCTATGTATTTAAAATGTAATTTAAATCTCTGATATTTTTCTGATGTATATTATTTATTCATACTTTGTTATATTCTTGTACTTTGATATAAATTGTTGTAACAGCAACGAAATGTTCTTCTGTTTGTGTTCTGATTTGTCGTGTTCTCAGCTCAATCCGGGCTTTCTCTTACGGGGAAGTTTGGGTCGTTTCATTTTCGTCTTATCTTGGAAATTTTTACTCTTATTCATCTTTTCTCAATAATTTTTCAAGTTTGTCGCTTTATTGAATTTTTTGTTTCATTTTTAGTTTTTCCTTTACTCTTTTCTTAGCTTATTTAATCATTTGGTCTAAGTTTAGTTTTCAAATAAGCCTTCTAGTCTTTCAACTAAAACAGGAAAACAGACACTCTACACAGCTACTACTAAGGGCCAAGAATCTCCGAACTATGTCCCCCCTCAGACAACAAGCTTGAACCACGGGATCAATGACAGGTTTAGGTGTTACCCTAACTACCCAAAAGGAAAAAAATAACAGAACGGTCCCAACAGAAATGCAATAACGGGTTGTATCCCTTACATGAGAATTAGCAATGGGATCTAAACACTTACTTGCCCTTTACTATCTAGTAGTCACCACTAGTCCTAGCTATGTACTAACAATTATTTCAAGCCACACCCTAGGCTTTTCAATGCTTACGAAATCTACTGAAACTTACCATTATTCCAAGATAATTCTTGCTATTTACTTCATAGCCTCAAAACTTTTTCCATCTTTCCTAGGCACTAATCCTTACCTACTCCATACTTTTAAAACATGGTTTGGCCTTTTCATTTAAATTTTCTTCCAAAAAATTAAAAGTGTGAAAACGTAATTTCCTCATGAAATTTTATTTTTGCCAAACCATAAACATGTCATTTTATATAAAAAAAAATGTAAATCTTTTTTTTTTCAAATGACAAAAAAACTTGAGTAGATAAGGACAACTATTTCTTAATCAGTTTTACAGCTTGTTCTTGCCTATCAGGTCGGTTCAGTTTCTTACTACAAGTTGCAAACATCTACTCTATTCTTAATTTCTACAACTTATTTTGTCCACCCAACAAAATTTTCTCTTTTAAACAATTTATCAAAAATGATTGTCAAAAGAATAGAGACTTCAAAAACTTTCTTTATTAAAAATTCTTATATGAAATATAATAAGAAAACTAGCGAGCTATACGTGCTCTATAACATGTACCTTTTATTGAGAGAATTTTACTTTAGACAAAGTTTTCGCAAGAAATCATTATTTACAAAATATACCCCATTTTACTTTAAAACTCAATATGTGTACTTTACATATTTAAAACTATAACTTTTAAGATCAAAACTTGAAAACACCATAAACCATTTTCCCAAAAAATTTACAATTTCAAGTTCTTAAAAGTTAACAATGGGGTAGACTCAAAACGGGTTTCTAATTATTCTAGGCTTTCCTAGACACTCCCACAAAGTCAATTCTCTTAACTATATATATTCCTAATCCATTTTTCTCTTTTTAACCTTTTCCAATTTATAAGGTTTTACTGCCAAACCCACTAATCCGAAATACTAACATATAGGATCCTCCTTTCTCTATTTCAAAATATATTGTACGCTTCCCACCCAAATTTCCTAAGGGTCTCGAATTTCCAAATTCAATCCTTTAGTGTACATAACGGATATCCCAGTTCTTACCATATTGTACTCTTGCTATTTAGTGGATTTCTCTATGGATCTAGGTATATATATAATATTTATAATTTTAAAAATGAAAATACGTTCACTCGCTATTTGTACAGGAATCCTAAACCTAAGCTCAGATACCAGACGTAACAAACTGAATTCCGACAGACCGATTTTTTTTCAAAATTCTAATCCATCGAAATCCGTGTTGGTTGATCTGGTATCCTGTAGAAAAGACAGAGATATAAATTATATCAGAGCTCCGAAAATATCTCACAGCGGAATGGATAAAGTATAATATAATCAAAGTATAGCCTTACCGTATTAATAGTACTACCTAGCCAGTATCCAAAGCTATCGTATTTCTGCCACAAATCTAACCTGCGAGTATGTTATAAGGAGGGGGAAGAATAGAAGTTCGATTGACTGGATTTAAATTATACATTTTGGATAACCCTGCATATACCGTTCAATCCCATTTTCTTATTTGTTAGGTTACTTGGGTTAACAGCACTCGAGGCTTACACACACGTCGTACCCATTTACTTCCATGTGGATTAACCTAGTACAGTATATATGTAGCTACCCCCTCCCAAAATTGAGGTACAACCCATGGTACCTCACTCGCACGGTCTCCACCGTAATGCCACAGAAATGAACACAGTCCCCCATCCTACGCCGGAGTAATGTACGGATCTCTACATAACAATATTATGTTCCGCATATATCTGCCATTAATATGCTACGTAAGCATACGGACTGCCACCTTCGACTGAATCAGATTCCATACTAGAGTAATGTCATCAAGCCTACGATACACCACCCGGAGCAGGATGCATGTATCTAGACTTTCCCATGTATGTGTTGTCAATCGTATTCGATGCCTTAACCGCACATAATATGCACCGAGTTCCGTGGCAGGGCTATACAAGAAAATCAGAACTCTTTCGAGAGCTTTTCCATATCTGTACAGTCCCATCTTTATGGGCCTCAAAATACAGATATCACTCGGGTCAGTTTTTTTTTTCCATGGTGGTTATGGCCTTACCTCGACCCCTTGCTCAACTAGTAAAGACTACAAGAGCTAAGCGACTTGCCCATAACAAACAATCTAAACATCCAGTTGGTGTCTCCCCTCAACCACCGTACCTCGATAGTGAAAGGTGAATGGTCTATTGGGTTTAGCTCTAGTCTTTTCGCATCCCACTGGCTGCCGATGACGGGTACCCGACGATCTACTATCCTTATTGATCTTGACCTCTACCTCCCCGTTGAGGCGACCATCGAATCACCCTAGTGTCACCTCATCACAACATTCTGACTACAAAGCTACTTTTGCAGTCAAGGCGCACCCACCTGGTAGTAACGTGTAGACCCAACCTCTACGAGTACATCCTAAACATCTTCCACCACATAGAGGACTACCAGGAGCACCTTATGTATCTCAGGAAGCCGCGTTCTTCGTCTTCCAGTGCTTCAAAGCCTACAGAACAATCAAATGAACGTGCGCTCCCCTCGTGCCTTATGGCACCACGATGATCTACCCCGTTGGGTTATTCACCCTCAAACGTGCGGACTGGTCCAAGTGCCTCATTTTAATATGTTATTAGACCCTATGTCTAAACATTCCCTTATGCGCTTGCTTTACCTCATCAGGTTTCCATTTAACCTAGTTATTTCCATTCACATCGACTTCTTATTCAAGTTACCAAGTTCCTCTTGCTTATTAATTTTAGTCATATAACTTAACCCATTTAAGTTTATTAATAAGCCCACCACATGTTATTTCCTAGATTGTGATCCAAGGTCTGTAATACACAATCCCTTAATATTCTTATTTGATCTCATAGTCACAATAACATGTTCTGCTTAATATGTAATTAAGTATATCTCAATTCACATGTTTTCTGTTTAACATGTCATTCATTATTTATGAATAATATAACTTATTTCATTTCATAAGTTTTCCTCACTCTTTCCTATTTAATCATAATTCCATCTTACATTGTCACTACAACTTATCGTTGTTTACTTATTAACTTAGTTCTCTTAACTAAGGTTCACTAATAAGTCTCCTTTCCATTAATTATAACCTATGTTATAATTTCCTCTTGTCCCTAGGACAAGCCTTAACATGTTATTCTTATCAGCAGATTTTAGATTTCGAAGTTTATAGATTACTTAATTTATAATTAAGTACAACTTCTTACATTTCATAAATTTCCCCCTTTTCTCTATTTATTACAAACAACTGGTTTCAGTTTTCCCCATTTACTGATGACTTAATTTACAATTAAGTACCACTCATCTCATTACGTAAGTTATCTCATTTTCTCACTAGTTTATTGTAGCCTAAGTTATATTATCCACTTGTACCTAGGATAAGTCTACCTATTATATAACATTCTCATTAATGTAATTAATTATAATTGGTTATTATCATTCCCCGTTCATTCCATTTCCTTTACCGTTGTAATTATCTTTCATTCAATTCCATTTATTTTCATTAATTGCAATTAATGTCATTTATCAATCCTACTATTTACATATATTTATATATATGTAAATATTCATGCACTGGACCTCTCACATTAAGCCTATACTTGTGGATGCTGGAATTGTCGGGCGGTTCCGGGCAGACTTCTACCATAAGTTGGCTTAACCTCGTGTCTTAGCACCATTACATGTTTTTTTATGCACTTAGACCTCTCACATTAGATTTACCACTTGTGGATGCTGGATATGTCGGGCGGTTCCGGGCAGACTTCTACCACAAGTGTAATCTAACCTCGTGTCTAAGCGCAGTTACAGTTCCCTATTTACTGTAATATTTCTATATAATTTAGGTGTGTCCATTCTTTTAAGTCTATATTTTACATGTCATCATGGTAAACCCATTTTATGTCACATGTTCTTTCTAACGTACAATAAATTCTATTCTAACATGTAATCGTTTTAATCATGTAATTATTCAAATCAAACAAACTAACATGTAATTTTCTCAATTTCTATTGTTAATGGTCCAGGTACATAAATGTCACAAGTTAACATGGAATTGAAAATAGTAATCGCTACACATATTTTGACAAGTTTATCTTTCAACATATGAATTTTCCAACATATTAATATCTTAGTGTTAGACCAAATTATGGCTCTAACACCCAAATTGTCTAGAATTGTAGAGGAAACAAAAGAAAAATGCAATCAACACACAGGATTTATAGTGGTTCGGCATTAATTAGCCTACGTCCACTTTATATATCTTTGATTATACATTGAATACAAGTACAATCAATGATTTCTCTCAATCTCACTTTTACAACAGTGGTTCACTCAATAATTTCGAGATATTACTGATAAGAAATAATGGAAAAACAGTAATGGTGGAAATAATACTTAGAACTACCGAAGTATCCTGAAAAATGCCAAGTATGGGTCTATTTATAGGTGATATATGCAGGCGGTTCATGAATACACGTGGCACGGATCCGAGGATCTCGAATTGGTTTGTGGCTTGATGGGGAAATGGTCAATATGACAGTTATGGACGGTTGTTGCAAGATCCTTCGATCTCTGATCGTGGATGACCAAGTCTTGGCTACTGTTTCCTGGAAGTAGAGTCGGTTCATGACCCTATACGACGAGAGGGTCGTTCTTCTCATCTCGAGTGGGTCGTGCAAGACATGGCGAGTCGAGGGTAGGAGCCCATCACGAACCGGCTAGGAGTATCGACCACGAGCGGGACTTGATCAGGTTTGAGTATCTTCGTCTACCACGTATAAGTCTTCATATCCTTGGTGGCTTTGTTCAAAAGCTAGCCAACATTTTGCCCCCTCGAAGTATGTTTTATCGGAGATGGAACATGATTTGAAACAACTGAACTATTTTTTCATGAAACAATGAAAATCAATAGTCGTATTTTTTTGTAACTTCGTACTGCTTCAAAGGATCACTTCCCCTGACGGGTATAAATAAACTGCCTGGTTTTCAATTATTTCTTTATTCATTGGTCAAATTTCATCTTTTAGACTCCGGAGCTTATCGCGATCAACTTGTCAAGTAAGATTTAAATTCCATGAGTATTTTAAAGAAACTCCTCACTCCTGTATGTAAAAAAAAATTCCATGTCTTCCATTTAGTGATCGTTCTTGAGTCTAGGTCGTTAGAACACAATACGATTCTTGAAACTGGGCATACGTCACGGACCGGTGGTCGAGCGGGCCTCCCTATGGACCTCGATGGGCTTTCTTGAGCGCTCGTGTCCCGTTAGACTAGGCGGACCATATGAGACAAAAAGGGGAAGCCTAACAGCCTCCGCACGAGCTATATAAACCGCTCCCTCGTTTCTTTTTTACCCTTTCTCTCTTCCATTGTTCTTACTGTCGCCGCCCTGCCATTTTAATCCATAATCCAAATTCGAGTTGCAATCCCAATTTAACGAGGTAAAATGGTTTTTAATTCTTTGTTTTACTGTTCCCAAACTCCGCCTGCCTTTATTACCAACTTCCCTCACGTTCCTCTTGATTTTGGCGGATTTACTATCGTTCACGAGGCCATGGCGATGGAGGCTGTAGTGTCGAGACTTGAGAGAGGAGTATGCGGATTAGGTAAATGGAGAATCGAAGAAGAAGGGCTAAGGAGCCTGGAGATGCTACCATTATCGGAGATCAACTCGTGACAGTGGCTAAAGAAGGGTGGAGATTTGATTCGTGGAGAGGAGTAGGGAGTTGGTTTCGTGGAGAAGGATGGAGAGGAAAGTTGTTTCAGTGGTGAAATATGATGGTGGTTTGGGTCATGATGATGGGATAGCGTCAGTTCATGGGGATGAAAAATGGATGGGTCGTGGGAGTGTCTGACGAGCTGTATGGGGCGAGGCGATATGGTACTCAACTGAACACATAATCACGAGCTTGCTCACGCCCGTCAGCTGAATTCTTCTTTATGGGTCAATCTTCTATCACGAGCCGGACCGATCCCACGAACCGGACCATCCTCATGAGCCGGAGTCTTCTCGGGAGATGCAATAAATTCTTGTGATGAGCCCCCATCACGAGCCGAACCATAGAATTTCATGAATTAGCCTATCTCTGAACCAATCCTTACCTTATGACCATACCCGATCGACTCATATCAATTAACCGAATATGTTGATGAACACTTTAACTGAAAATCAACCCTAACTCGCACGAATCAATGGACAGTTAGGCTAGAGCCTTCTAGATGTACTTTTTGGACTGAACAACAACATAACTTTGCAGCATACAATGACCAGTATCACGCTTTATTTAATTTACTTTGTGCTTTTCTTGCCCAGTATTATGCACACATGTACACACCAGCACTTGCGCACACACACAGAGGGTTCATGGGAAATCGTATTCTAATCCTTCATGTTTAATCGCCAACACAGCCATGTCTGATAGACATTCATCGAGAATATCGGAAAAGAGGGAAGATCCAGAATCGTCAAATTATCATAATCCTGATGAGCTTCCTTCTGACCCAGAGTGGGAAATTCTGGATTGGATTATGAGACAGATATTGATAGTGAATCGATATCTTCTGAGAGCACATCACTCGAGGAAGAAGAAGATGATCGCGCTCTTGATGAAATGCCGGGTGTTAAAGAAGTAGAGAAAGAGAAGTTGAGTGACTCCCTGGCCTCCAAATTAGACAAGTTAAAATTAGAGAAAATCTGTTTAAGGCATGGGATTCCTTGGGACGACGTTAAAACTCTAGAGGAAGGAGACAGGCCCCATTCTGCTCTGGGAGGATACATGGCTATCAGTAGGCTCATGTGTTGGATAGGCGTTATCCCTCCATTTCCTTCGATTGTCGTCGATCTCCTGAAACGACTACACGTTGCTTCTATGAAACTCCATCCCAATGCTTATGCAACTGTGTATACCTTGTACATCGCATACGCAGAGGTCTTAAAGACCGAGCTCACCTTCAAAGATTTGAAATTCTATTATAATTTCAAACATCGTTCCACAAGGGCCCCGAACTTTTCTTTCTTTGAGTTGATTCTTGGAAGAAAGGTTCTATCGGATGGTCACAGCAATTTAGGGGATGCCAGATCTAATTTGTTCTACATAAGTCATCAAGTTGGATGTGCGAGGAAGTGGCTACAATCGAGTAGGTTTCGAATCCTTCAATGCGTATTCCAATTGCATAATTGAAGTGCTAATGTGTTCTTTTTTCATTACAGCTCACAACTTTGAAAAAACAGAGGGATCGGTGTATGAAGATCGATTATCCCACCTCTTAGCAAGAAAAACTGATTTCTGTAGAATCAGGAAATGTTTAACTGACGAAAGCCTTCACAAACACCGTCTTTTGGATGTAAGATTTGGTCTTGGTTCAGGTAGCAGGCCTTACAAATACATGCCCCCGACCGAGGGAGAAGTGACTACCGAAGCTGCAAAGATGGTCGAGATTCCTAAAATTCCTTCACCGATAATCGACCAGGATGACAAGGATTTAAATATATACAAAGGAGATGAAGTTCGAGTTGACGAACCGAAGGACGCTCCTACCCCCAAAGGACAGTCTCCCCTGAGGACTCCACCACCGGTAGAGCCTACATTAACAGAGGAGCAGATGTTCGAGGGTTTAGAAAAGATCCCTTCGCCAGACGACATCTATACCTCTGGAGATTTCGGAGAGGAACTGTTCTTCCCTATCTCCGAGGGAGAAATCTCTCCTGCCAAAAATAAGGATACTGCATAGACGAGCCAAACTTCGAGCCCTGGTCTGTTAGGGGGGATTACATGGGATACACAAATCACATGCACCACCTGTCACAACACTCATACACAAATTGTATTCACGATCCTGACACCTATTTTGTTATTTTCTGCAGGAAAAATGCCTCGTCGCTACTCTTATTCTTATCGCGATCTTCGCGAGAACACACCCAGGCTATCTTCCGTATCTGAACATGATCGCAGTGATAGTCGAGGAAGGGATAACCAACGGCGACTTGATCCTTATCAACCTCACTCCACGAGCTCTCGCTCTCCCTCGAAGCAGGATCCCGAGAAGTCCCACAGTCGCCAAGTACCACATAGGGGGGTAAAGAACTGCCCAAAGCTCTGACCCCCCCCTCCCCCCCCGAAAGGCTTAACTCGCCAGGGAAAATCTTCTAAGAAGCATCACGAACCCAAAGACAAACAAAAGGAGTCGAGCAAAGATAAAGAAAAAGAGAAAGCAGCTTTTGTTCCTTCTGGTCAGCATCACTTGGAATCCTCTACTACACAGGAGGTACCTTGGCTCCTGATAACAAAGCCAAACTAGAGCGTTTGCGGAAGAAGTTCCCCGATATTCATTTTGAAAGAATGGTTTTCATCCCAGATCTTGAACCGGTTCCTGAGGACTGGGATGTCGAAGTTGTGGGACAAATCGGCCATGTAGCTAAACAATATAGCATAATGAAGAAACATGACAAGAGTCTTTCAGAAGTTATCCATCGTTTGGAAACGGAAGTAGCCAGAGCTAGAGTGAAGACTGACAATGACGCTAGGGCCAGGAGTAAGGCGGTGAAGGATCTTAAGGATGCACAGACTCTCCTTGCTTTAGCGACGCCGAAAATTATAAAACTGAGTTGGAAAATGCTAAGAAATGCTTCCATCTTGATCTTGATTCACACAACTAAGAACACGTGGCTTTGAAGAAAGAGATAGATGATCTCAGGATGGATAACACTGAGCTAAAGGCGTCGAAGGATCATCTTGCCATAGAGAAAGCTGCTTGGAAAAAGGAAAAAGCAAGCTTAAAGGAAAATCTTGCTCGTATTGAAAAGGAAAATGTGAACTTGAACGACAAACTTGCTCATGCTGAGGAACGGGCATCACTTGCCGAAAGTAATGCTAATACTGCTCTCGAGTCGGCCTCCACCGCCATCGTTAATCTTACCGCAGCCGAGCGAGAGATAGAGGGGTTTGAGGAATTGTTAATGGATATTTTCACTCAAGTCATTCGGACTCGAGACATTTCTTGGATTAAGAACTATTCCACCACCTTGGCCAACGTATGGAATATGATTGTCGAGGGCGAGAAGCAACATCTAAATGTTGAGGAGGTCGACGAGAGCTAGCTGATATAGACCATCCTCAGGGGCGGAGAGCCTGAGGTTTTAGCAGAGGGTAGGTGTCAGATCCGAGAGGCCATGGAGAAAGAAAAGCTAGAGCTCAAGGGTAAAAACAAAATTGATGAAGGTTCGAGCTCAGTGTCACAGCCCCACACTTCTGAGGTTGAGGAATACAGTCCACATAATCCGTTAATCCATAGATTTCTAATTCCTCCTGCTGTTGGGGCTTCTAATGCAGCTTCGGCCGAAGAATCAGTGGAAGATATCTCCACATTCTCTCCACAATTTATCAAAGCTATTATAACTTGTCGTCGCGTTGTGGAAATCAAGCATGGAGGTCAGTGTACCACCAATAACTGAGGCCATCCCCGAAGCTCCAAAGCAAACTGAGGTTGAGACAACCAAGGAGGCCATCGGGATATCAATCACAAATGTCCCAATGAATGCTGAAATTATTGGAGTCTTGCAAGATACCGATGGCGATCACGGGGATGAAGAAGAGGAAGTAGAAATTATGGGGGAGACCAAGGATGATGACAACGTGACTCTGGCTGACATAAAGGCAAAAAGGGATAAACAGCTGGTGTTAAAAATAGAGGAACAAGAGCCTCTAAATTTGGCACCTCCCCCTGCAGCTGCTGCTGGCTTTGGATTAATCATAAAGTTATCTGATAAATCGATAACTGCGCAGCTTGCATCCCAATCTTCTGATCCTCCACAGGATCCTCCTTTCGATAAGAAGAAGAAGAGAAAGCAGGATAAATCTGACGCCGGCAAGGAGGAACCGGAAAAGCATAAGAAGGAGAAGAGGCCGAGGTCATCTCCCAAGCCAAAGTAGAGTTTGCTTGTTAGTCCATATTTTGTTTTTAGACTTTCCACTGGTCTTATGAAGTAGTTAAGAGTATGGCCCTCGTATTTTGTTTAGTTTGGTCTTGTGAATCTGCACTTTAGTAAATGGAAATTTGTTTCTTTTGCATCATTGAGGTGTTCCTACAAGTTTATCATACTTAGTCACGAACATAAACAGTCAAATCATAACTAAGTTGGAATCAAATCATGAATCATTCTAGCAATAAAACTTTAAAACTCCTACACTTGATTTCAGTGTATATACATGTGTATAAGTATGCCCACAATCAATCATTAATATGATGCCTGGCCAGGGCTTATTGAAGATTGATTGGAGTCATATGTTTGCTGCCCCCCGCCCCCCCCCCCCCCCAGCCCGGAATTGAAGAGCTCGAGCTCAGCTTCCATCCTTGTTTCCGGTTGTGTAACGGGAAAGGAGCCCTTTAATGGAGTTTGATCGAAACGCTTTTATACTCTCCTTTCGTATGCCCAGGATAGAGTTCAAACTCGGCTTTCAATTTGCCCCCCGATCATTTAGCAGGGTAGGAATTCTTTTGCGGTGCTCAGTCTCTAGCGCCTTTATACTCTTCCGTCGAATGCCAAGGGTAGAGTGTTGTCGAGACGTTCTTTTAAATCATGGTGCACCTTCACGTCTCATGGGCAATTTATTTCTTTTCCCTTCATACTCTTTCTCAAATCACGAGAGCTAAAGTATCGATAGTTGTGTCATTTGCTCCATTGCGCCCTCAGTGCTCTGCATATTGTTGACCTTCCGATCTGATAGAAGGCACTTTGAATTGCGTGTTTCGAGATTATTAAAAGGCCCGTAGTAAACTTTAAAGATTATAATGATTCACATGAGCAAGGAATGATAGAGTAAATAATAAATGCTGCGATAAGAGTAAATGGCAGAAGATATTTTATAGTGGTTCGGTCAAATCATGACCTACATCCACTTTATAATCTTTTGTTTATATAATTGGACTATTCTAGGCAAGTCGTGCCTTTTTACATGGTCCTAAAAACAAAAGAATAAGATTAACAATTTCATGTCAAGTAATGCCGCAAATGCTGGGCATTCCACACTCTGGGGATTTCATCTCCATCCACGGTCGCTAGCTTGAAGACTCCGTTATCAAGCTTCCGCAGGATGGTATAGGGTCCTTCTATTTTGAGCCCAAATGTACTGGGGGTGGAAATACATGTTTTAGATCCAAGTCTCTGGGTTCAAAGGTTCGTGCTTGGACCCTTCTGTTGTAATACCGAGCTACTTGCTGTTTGTGCCTCAAGGCACGTAGATCCGATTTGTCCCTTTTTTCTTCCACCATATCCAGGGATTCAAGGAGCAGTTTGTTGTTAGTCATTGGGTCATAGTAATTGACCCTATGAGACGACACCTTTAACTCAACCGGAATGACTTCTTCAGATCCAAAAGCAACGGAAAAGGGGGTATGCCCGGTGGCTGATTTAAAGGTTGTTCTGTAAGCCCACAATGCTAAAGGTAATTCGTCGACCCACATGGCTTTGGCTCGTTTCAATCTCTTCTTCAAAATGGACTTAATTACTTTATTTGTTGCTTCTACCTGTCCATTTGACTGCGGATGCGCCATGGCTGTGAATCTCTTCTCGATGTTATATCTCTGGCAAAAATCCCGGAACTCGGTACTGTCAAATTGGGTCCCATTATCTTTTATGATGGCTTTCGGAATTCCAAATCGATAGATTGTGTTTCTCACGACAAAGTTGATCACCCTCTTGGTTGTGATCGTGGTCAACGGTTCCGCTTCGACCCACTTCGTGAAGTAATCCATGACTACAATGGCGAACTTTGCTCCGCCCTTCGCTATGGGGAGGCTTCCAATAATGTCAATTCCCCACACAACGAAGGGCCATGGGCTCATCATTGTCTTCAACTGGACAGGAGGTGCCCTGGGAATCTTTAAGAACTTCTGGCATGCGTTACAACCCCGTGCATACTTAGCGGCATCTTTGTTCACAGTAGGCCAGAAATAGCCATATCGAATTATCTTCTTTGCCGGTATTTGTCCTCCAGTGTGGTCGCCACACTCTCCTTCATGAACCTCCCTTAATACTCTTTCTATGTTGTCGTGGGCTATACACCGGAGGAGTGGCATTGAGAACACTTGTCGGTATAAAATTTCGCCTTGCATGACATATCGAGAAGCCTTGCGAATGATAGCACGCCTTTCGCTCTTTTTGGTATGAAGTTTCCCATTTATTAGGAAGTTCTTTATGGGCGTCATCCATGACTCCCTTTCTAGCTTAATCTCAAGTACAGGATCAATTTCTGTCTGATCGATACTCGGAGAATGTAGTACCTCTATCAGGACCATATTTGTGTACTCAGGGTAGCTATCTTGGCCAACT
The DNA here is from genome assembly GCA_030737875.1 of Allium sativum. NCBI lineage: Eukaryota > Viridiplantae > Streptophyta > Magnoliopsida > Asparagales > Amaryllidaceae > Allium > Allium sativum. Next base: position 172,505,184 of record CM060912.1, read on the forward strand.
TATCTACCCTCTGGTTCTTTGATCGGGGGATGTGTGTTATGCTATAGTGTTCCAAGCCACCCAGCAATTTTCTTACTTCATTAAAGTACGATATAAGCCTTGGCCCTTTGGCTTGGAACTCTTCATTAACCTGGTTCACAACTATCTTCGAATCGCAAAAGATATCCAGCTTAATTAGTCCTAGCTCCCTCCCACTCTTAAGCCCGGCAATTAAGGCTTCATACTCTGAGTCGTTGTTGGTGGCGTCGAACTCTAATCTCAAAGCATAATATATCGATCGTTCTTCGGGAGTTACAAAAACCACTCCAGCACCAGATCGTTTGTCATTCCTGGCTCCGTCAGTATACAGCTTCCAGGCGCCGGGGTCAACTAGCGTTTTTGGCGTATCAGCTTCTTCATCCACTACGCCGTCCTCTAGGATAGTCAATTCTGCTATAAAATTTGCCAATATTTCCCCCTTATCGATTTTCAGGGCTGAAAGTTCAGGTCAAACTGACTCAACTCGATATTCCACTTGAGTAGCCTTCCCGATGCCTCTGGTCTTTGTAATACTTGTCGGAGAGGATGATCAGTGTATACAGTGATGGGGTGAGCTTGAAAATAGTGGCGAAGCTTTCTAGATGCGATCAGCAAACTGTATGCGAGCTTCTCTATCTTTGGGTAGTTCCGCTCCGCCGCTGCTAGTTTCTTACTTACATAGTACACTGGTCTTTGGAATTTATCTTCTTCTCTCACCAGAGCAGAACTTAGTGCGTGGGACAATACTGACAAATACACGAACAAATCCTCGTGATCTACCAGCTTGGACAATATTGGAGGTTTTTCCAAATGATTTAGGGGGTTCTGTAATGCTTCTACACAATCAGAAGTCCACTTGAAATTGCGCTTCCCTAGCTTTATCAAATCGAAAAATTGAATGCACTTGTCTGTAGCTTTGGTGATGAATCTACTTGACGCGGCTACTTTCCCAGCGAGGCTCTGCATATCTTTGATTTGCCTTGGTTCTTGAATATTCCTGATCGCTGCGATCTAATCTTGGTTGATTTCAATTCCACGCGAGCTAACGATAAACCCCAAGAATTTTCCAGAGGCTACCCCAAATGAACACTTTATAGGGTTAAGCTTCATCCCGTATCGTCTTAGGATATCAAATATCTCTGCTAAATCGGTGGTATGGTTGGATGATTACCTAGATTTCACAAGCATACCATCAACATACACTTCCATCGTTTTCCCAGTCTGACTATAGATCATCCGATTTACTAGTCGTTGATATGTAGCTCCAGCATTCTTTAAGCCGAAAGGCATCACTACATAGCAATATAATCCCAAATCTGTGATGAAGCTAGTATGCTCCTGGTTCGGGACGTTCATGGGAATCTGGTTATATCTGGAATACGCATCCATGAAGGAGAGGAGTTCGTGACCCACCGTTGAATCCACCAATTGATCAATTATATAAAGTGGGAAACTGTCTTTTGGACAAGCTTTATTCATATCCGAAAAGTCGATGCAGGTGCGCCATTTCCCATTGGCCTTCTTCACTAAAACTGGGTTTGCAATCCATTCTGGGTAAGTTGAATCTCTAATAAATCCATTGCTTCTCAACTTCTCAACTTCTTCCTTAAAGGCTGTTGACTTCTCTGGGCCAAGCATTTGCCTTTTCTGCTTAACAGGTGGATGCTTCGGGTTGATGCTCAATGAGTGGCGCATAATTGATGGGGGTATCCCACACATGTCAGTATGGGTCATGGCAAACACATCCAGGTTGTCCTTTAGGAAGTCGGTCAATTCTTTTGCACGAAGAGGATCTAACTGGGATCCAATTTTCAAGACTTCGCTGGGTCATTATCGTCAATTGGAATATCCACAGTCGTTTCGTTTGGAGTCTCCATTCTTCCCCCAGGTTCCTCGTCATCTCTAGGATCAATATCCTCGGGCAGTTCTGTGGGCAGCTCCTTCGGGGCCATCTTTAATTGCTATGTTGTGTCCTCCTTTGTGGGTGGAGGAGTACCCTTTGGTTCTATGTTTAATCCTTTGAGCAACAACTTCAACTCTGCTATTTAGCTTGCTCGTCCTACGACCTGGTCGCCTCTAACTACTCCCATTCCTGCATCTGTCGCGAACTTTAATAACAAGCACCAAGGTGCAATACAAGCTCTAAATTTTGCTAGGGCCGGTCGGCCCAAGAAAGCGTTATAAGGCGACTCAATCACCATTTCAAATCTTGCAAATATCGCCCGAGATCTCCTCTGAGATCTCATATTGGGCTCCTTCCGAAATGAAACAGCAAATATCACTCTAAATCTCCTTTCGAATATATTGCCCGAGATATTGTAATATCGAACGATATATCGACCGAGACGAAATACTGGAATATCATCCGAGACCTTAGTTTTTTGGGTTAAAATTTAAATTTGTGCCTGAACTAGAACTATAATTAAAAAAATCAAATCTAGCCATATCAATCTTTTGTTATTTTACATTTTGCATGTTAAATGACTATATTCGTATATGTTTTACAATGCTTATGATTTTCATATTCGTCTTTTAACATACATGTACTTATGAAATTATGTATTTTGTGGTCTATTTACGCTGAATTTTTTAATATTTTGGATCCTTTTAATGTTTCCAGTCTAACAATATTTTTGTTTTAAGCATATTACGATTTAGAGTATGAATGATCTTTCGCAAAATAAAGAATAATTAAGTTATTTTGCATTTTATGTTTAAGTTACTATTTTTTTATAGCATTCATAAAAATCATTTTGTTAAAATATCATTTTTAACATATCATGTACCCCGAGATTGTTCCGATATGAACTTTCAGACCCGGGATGAAAATCCGAGACGAACTCCCGAGTTAGACTCATCTCGTCCGAGATCTCCCCCGATACGAGACTGAGTCTATAAAATCCCCAAGACGAAACGCGACCGATATCCGAGATTTAAAACCTTGGACTCAATTATCCAATAGCACAAATGGAAGAATTCTCACTATCCGGCAATCTCCTTCTCCCAAAGTTACTGACAATTCCAAATATCCAGTCGGGGATGTTGAGACTCCATTGAAACCACATATTTATCCCTCACAGGGCTTTAAATCTTTCGCTTCAAGCTTCATTTGATCAAATTCTTTCTTAAACAGGATGTTTACTGAACTTCCATTATCCACCAAAACCTTGTGGACCAAGGAGGGACCGATGGTTGCTGTGATCACTAAAGGATCTTCAGTGGGGGCGTGAACTCCAATACAGTCTCTATCATGAAAAACGATATCGTCAAACTTTGTTTTATGCTGCTTTATCGGGGCTGCAATTTCAGGATTACTGCATTCTCCTACTTCAAGATGTTTAGCCGCATTCACATACTGATCCATTGCCCTAAAGCTGTGTCCAGCAGGATGAGGTCCTCCTACTATGGTGTTGATGACAATGTTCTTTCCTTTCTGCTGAGCGATCAGCCTAGCACCGGGTTGGTTTTGGTTTGGGGCCTGCCCAGCTTGCCCCCGTCTCTCAGAGCAACCTTGTATTCGTCCAACTTTCCTTCACGGAGCAAATTTTCGACGATGTCTCTCAAATGATGGCATTCATTGGTGGAATGGCCATGGATCTGATGAAAAAGGCAAAACTTTCTTGTTTCGCGTTCATTTTCTATTGAATCTCTCGGTGGAGGCCTCTTATACTGAAGGACGTTATAGGTATCTAGGAAAATGTTTTCTAATTATCATTCAATGGCATGAAGTTTCGAATGGTTTGAATCGAGGCCTCTTCTTTGAGTCATTTCCTTTATTTCTTCTCTTGTTGTCGTTCCCAGACTGGCGACCATTCCCTTGGTTTTTGTTCCCAACGTTGACCTCTACCTTTCTAGAACTGTCCCCAGATTGTTTGATGGACACATTGCTTTGTATATCCTATTTGTCGCTAGCCTTCCTCTTCCGATTGGCATATATCTCTTCCTGATGTAAGCGGATGTTAGCTTTTTCATAGAATATTTCTCTAGTCAGCGATGGCTTGCCAGCTAAGTATCTCCAAAACTCAGTATCCTTGTCCACTCCGTCAATTAGGGCCATCAAGATAGTTTGTTTCTGAGGATCTCTTACCTCCGTGACTGCTAAGTTGAAACGATCTTGATAGGACTTCAAGGATTCGTCAGGATGTTGTTTAATGAGGGATAACGCGATTACATTCTTAGACCTCTGAGCACGAAGTCAGAATTGATTTACGAATTGTTCACTCAATTCCCTGAAACTGGAGATCGATCGTGCCGGCAAGCGGGTAAACCACATTTGTGCCACATCCTCCAGGAATATCGGGAATGCTTTACATTTTACTGCATCAGGAGCAACAACGACATTTATATACCATGAATACCTCATCAGATGCTGAACTAGGTCCGTCCTACCCGTGTAGCGATTCATAGAAGGCATGTTGAATTTCCTTGGAAAACGGACGTCCAATATGTCATCTGTAAAGGGCGTATGACTGCGGCCTATACCCCAGTCCTCGTTCCTCTATCCACTGCTGTCTACCATGATTTTCCTAATCATTGCTTCAACATCAGCATGAGTCAATGTATATTCAGGATTCGCACTCCTTGCTCTGCGGGGTCCTCCAATGTCTCTTCGGCGTGCCGCCGCGGGGTCTGGGGCCTGAGCAGAACTTCCTTGTCCCCTGTTGTCACGGTCAATCACGCGACGAGGGAGATGCAGTGGTTGATTCTACACAGGGTCAATAATGCCTCAATTTCTAGGTTGTGGAGTGGGATCATTTAAGTTGCGATTATCAGGTCCCAAATTGAGGGTCGCCTCTTCTCGAGATGGAAGTGATCTGAATCTAAGCTGTTCCACATTTACAGCCCTTTCCAAAGGTCATCGTGGAGGTCTTGGAGACTCCTCCGATGAGGATGAGTACTCTGGAGTAAAAGGATGGGCTGACGGAGGTGTCCTCTGCCTTTGGAGATCATCAATTCGTCTTTCTAGTGTAGTAAGGTTCTGTCGTAACAAAGAACTCTCTCGTCTTTGAGCTGCCAACTCATCATTTGTCCTATCCAACATATCGAGGATGCGAGAAAGATCTCCTTCAGTTGCTAGAGTAGAGGCATGTAACTGATCATCAACATTCTCTCTTATACGTAAAGAACCCGAGCCAGGTCGAGCATATGCACTAGCATGAGCAGAACGAGCAATAATTTCCTTTCCAGGTCGAGTTGTGCTCCTTTAGTCAGGGCGGTTCGTGACCCCCTCTTATTGACGGTTCGTGGTGCTTTCTACATGTCAGCTCATGGAGATCTCAATAGGGCGGTTCGTGATGGGCTTAGTAGGACGGTTCGTGGCTTCTCTTTGCGATCAGGTCGTGACCCCCTCTTCAGGTCGGGTCGCCCCTGCGAACCACGAGCCGGGGAGTCCATCTCGGACTGTTGCTAAACACTTTCTTCAATGGCTTCATTTGCTTGCGAAGCTCATATATCCTTGGATTTCTTTCTAGCCATAATATCTTTACTTTGCTGAAATCTTCAAAAACCAAAACAATGGAGAATCGGACTACTTTCTTCATACTTGAATATCCAAATAGTAGGGCAATAATCCGATATGCTGATACTTCGGTTCTCGGTCAAAGCAACAAAATGTTAGACCAAATTATAGCTCTAACACCCAAATTGTCTAGAATTGCAGAGAATAATAACTGGAAATGAAAGAAAAATGCAATGAACACACCGGATTTATAGTGGTTCGGCGTTAATGAGCCTACGTCCACTTTATATATCTTTGATTATACGTTGAATACAAGTACAATCAATGATTTCTCTCAATCTCACTTTTACAACAGTGGTTCACTCAATAATTTCGAGATATTACTGATCAGAAATAATGGAGAAACAGTAATGGTGGAAATAATACTCAGAACTGCCAAAAGATCCTGAAAAATGCCAAGTATGGGGCTATTTATAGGTGATATCTGCAGGCGGTTCGTGAAGACAAGTGGTTATGGACGGGTGTTGCAAGATCCTTAATTCTCGGATCGTGGATGACCAAGTCTTGGCCACTATTTCCTGGTAGCAGAGTCGGTTCGTGACCCTATACCACGAGCGGGTCGTGGTTCTCATCTCGAGTGGGTCGTGAAAGACATGGCGAGTCGAGGGTAGGAGCCCACCACGAACCGGCTAGGAGTATGGACCACGAGCGGGACTTGATCAGGTTTGAGTAACTTCGTCTGCCACGTGTAAGTCTTCATATCCTTGGTGGCTTGGTTCAAAAGCTAGCCAACACTTAGCATATTAATATTCCAACATGTCATATTCGTCACTTTAATCTTTTTAACATATGTTTAAACATTTCAACATATCATATTTCAACATGTCATATATAACGGGGAATGTCAAACGATAATATATCGTTACCAAAAATGATATAACTTAAATCCACTCACCTAATTTGCTTTCCAAATCCTAGATCTGGTCCAGATCTAGCATTCCATGGTTTTCCCCTTATTGGATTCAGAACCTAACAACCATGGATTCATAATTTTTACTAAATGAAAAAGGGAAGAAAGGGGAAGAAAATTGAATAGACCAGATATAGAAAATTACCTCTCTTCGAATATGATTCTGAACACCTTCTACTTAATATTCATTCTTTTCCTCCAGATCGTGATTCAGAATTTTCCTAAACTAATTATCTTATTTTTATGAAGAGATTTGAAGAGGAGAAAGAATGGCAGAATATAGACGTCGTCTCAGAAATATGAGATTTAGCTAGGATCTGCTAGCCTATTTATAGATGTTCAGGATCGTATCGTACACGCAGCGCTGAGCTAGCATTAAACCTGGTTAAGAAAACAGTCCAGATATGACAATGAACCTGACTGGATCTAAGGTGGGTCGACCCCAGGGTCGACCACACATGCCTGGGTCGAACCCTGGGTCGACCACGGTTATAATTTTTTCTTTTTTTGCATATGGTCATCAGTTCTGAATTGATTTGAATTTGTTCATATATAAGGTCCTTATATGTATACAAAATTTATAATGACCATTTTACGCATATATATATATACGCACAACTTTCGTTTCGTTTTCAAAATTTAAAGGTGTTGCATGTTATTTGATTGTTGCCATATTTCATTGATTGTAGCCTTATTTTGAATTTTATCTCTTGTATATATATATATATATATATATATATATATATTCACATATATACATATATATTCTCATATATATATATATACATATATTTTCTTTACTTCCTTATATGTATATTTTTCCTTATATGTGCGTTTATACATATTTCCTCTCATGAACATGTGTTATTTCGGCCGTTCCCTTAAAAAAAATTATGACGACGGCGGGGATCGAACTCTGCACCTTTAGTATGCAAGTCACGTGTTCTAACTAATTGGGCTACTAAAGCTATTTTTCAAAAGGCTTAGAACAGTGGTAGATATTGCTCTCTTCTTATTCCTTTTTTTTCATATTTGTTACAATGTCTCATTTGAACCATTGCATGAATCTTTTTCTTTTATTTCTCTTTTATTATTAATCCATAATCAGTGCATGCAACAATTTTACACTACATGCAACGATTCCTTTCTTTATTTTAATGCATACATTACATTTTTATTTGCATTAATATTTTCTTCCTCGTATATATATTTATGTCAATGCACATCTATATACATATGCATTATTTAATTATTCAATTGTTATAAAATGATGGGTGTTACACTTAGTTACACTTCACTTAGTTGTACAAATTCATATATATGTTCACTCTCACTCACTCATATAGATTACACAGTCTTGTCCTTTATCTTCTGTCTGTCAGCACAGTCAGTCCAGTCTTCTGCTAACCTGTCACAGAAGAAACACACAGTAAACTAGAAAAAAAATACTTTTATATTCTAGCAGATATAATTTTTATTTTAAAATTTAATTTTCCTCAGAATTTCAGTGTGTTTCTCATTATTTTTCATGACTTGATCTGATTTATATGGACATCCATATATATCTAGGCAGCTTGTGATATTCACAGTGATACACTGTAAAAACCACAAGATAGACATCGTCTGTAGTGCTCACATATATATTCTACATGTGCACTATACATGTGTATGAATGTACACATATCTGTGTAGGGAAAATATATCAAGCGATGTGTTCAGGTAAAGGCCGACACACATGCATGGTGCATGGGTCAAGTGTCCGTGAACAACACAAAGGGGAACAATGAAGTGATAGCGAACACACATACAAATATACATAATTATATATATATATATATATATATATATATATATATATTTATATGTATGCATGTACATATGACAGTAAGTGATCAAGAGCCAAATGCAAGCCAAGTCAAAGACTCAAGTAACAGCATATGGTGCAACAGCAAGTATGGCGCAATGAACATGCCACATTTTTCATGATGTTTAATAAACACAGGATAATGTAACTTAGCAAAACAGAAATGGATACACATGCATGGGGGTGAACAAGCCAGCGTACACAAAATTATGCAACAAGGCTGATACATGTATTGGAGCAGTTGCAAAGGAGTGTAACAACACAAAGGACACTGCAATGTAAAGAATAAAACAATGCATAGCCAAGTTAAGCACAAGAGAATGCACACAGCAATGAACACAAGCAAGTGAACAAAATTCAAATAGTCAAGGCCACAAATATTCAAGTGCACAAACACAATATCAGGTTGCAAGCTTTCAAGAATAAACAATTCAATATTCATGCTTCCGGTGAAATACAAGCTACACTGGCATTCAAGTTCAAGGCAAGTTTGTTTGAAGAAGTCAAAGCAGCAAAGCAGTTTGGTCACATATGAAAGCTCTGCAACAACTATAACGATTCACACATAATGTGTGAAGCATGGATATATGTTGAATATATAGCATATGTAATAACCAGAATTGATCAAGTTTTTTCCTGGGAATGAAAGTATTTTTTGTTTCCAGAAATCAGAGAAACATTTCAAGAAATCAATATGAAATGTTTAGGCAAGAAAATCATACTTTTAGACACGGTAGAAACATGTTATACATTTCCAAAAATACACAATCAGTTTTGGTCATGGAAACACATTAATTTGTTTCTTGAAATCATGTTATAGTTCACATGATCAATGGATTTGTTTTTCACTAATTCTCAATACCATTTTTGACATGAAACAAATCATACGTGGCAAGTTTTTTAATGTTTCATGAAATCAATTTGACAAGGCTTGAAATCAGCAAAGGAGCAAAACTAGGCAATTCAAATTTAATCATTCTAGTTTTCAAGAATAAAGTGGCAAGAAATCGTAGTTTGACTTTGAAGAATTTATGCAAACCATTTTGGCAAGAGGAAATGTTTATTTCCACAATCAATTTGACAAGAACAAATTTATTTTGTTTCCAGGATTTATTCTTTTAAAATTAGCACAAATTCAAATCAATTTTATGGAAAGCAACCATGCCATCAATCTCAAGTTTATTTGAGCCAGAAATTATTTCTAGATGTTCAAGGATCTCAAGGATGATTTCACAAAATTAACAAGATTTGTTTCTAGAAAATATCTATTCGGCAAGATCAAATTTTGGCATGAAACAAATGTTTTTATTTCCATTTTTGAACAGCAAATTTTTGGCAAACAATTTTTTTGTTTGCAGATATTAGCAAAAGCATTTTTGGAATAAATTATGTTGAAGATTTCATTCAAGTCACGACAACAAAATAAATCACGCAAGGGATAATTCAAGAGGGCCACAAACAATATCATGTATTGCCAGAGATTCAAGCAATCATGCAAGATAACATCATGGCAATTTGCAGAGGAAATCAAAGTCAAAAATCTCACAAGCAATTAGAGCAAATCATATTGTGAAATTAGAGATTTTAAAGGGATTTATAATCTTATAAAATCAACCCTTCATCATTGAAAAAAAGGAAGCATCGAAAAATCAACGCATATCGAAACAAGCAAATAAAAATTCGGAGAACTCACGTATTCCTTCTATCGCCAACTCCTAAATCAGTCATGAAGCTATCCACAAGAATTAGAAGCCAAAGAAGATTCAATTCCTCATTTAATCGATCGAGATTTAGGAATTCACGAAGAAAAACCATAAATTGTCGCCGTCATTTTTTATTTTCCAGAATGGAAAAGCAATCGGGCCAAAGAGATAAGGATGCAAACAAATGAAGGGTGGCCGACCTAGTCTAATTGTGTTTAAAGGGGATTTTAATTTGGTTTTTATTTTGAAGTGTTTTTTTTCTAAACTCTTGTAAAATCATCGTTCAGTTTTCTAATTTGTCTGTAAAACTAGGTCATCTAATTATAGGGTTTTAACTAGTATTTTTCTTGTATTTGTAATAACTAAGGATTACTAGCTACGGGTTTGTAGCGAGGGGAAAATATAATTTTTGGGTTAAAATCAGTTAACGGTTTTGAACATAGGATTAGAACAGTTGTGAGAGGGTGCCGCGAGTTTACAGGGATTTTGTGAGCGTAGAGATTATTTTAATTCTAGTATAAAACCTTAGGGAATGCAGCAATAGGAAGGGTTTGCCGAAGCTAGGTAAAATCTCTATATTATTTATTTTCTGCATTTATTTTATTTGTTGCAATCTGTTCTGTGATATTTTAATATCTCGAATTATTTTAATAAACCCTGTTCACCCCCCAGGTTAATCTAGATCCAACACCTGTTGCCTTACCACCTTCTTATGTTTCCTTACAAACTTCCAGTAGTGAATTACCGGCTGAAGTTCCTTCTACTAGGGCAGCTCCCTTACCACCTTCTCACCCTTCTAAATTTCCTATTCTCTTAATAGACATATTCATTGTTGCTAGCATTTTGTCCTTTCCTTACCTTCACCAACATCATCAGTTCCTCGTCAAGTCCCTCTCCATAATTTTTTTTCCAACTTGGTTAGCGTTGTAGTTGACTCCACTTAATTTGCTTACCCTTCTTTCCCCTCCAACTCTTCTTCAGAGTAGAGAACTTTTATCACTCATCAGCTGTCGGTTATCCCTTAACATTGGCATTCTTTTTAGTCATTCTGTTTTCTCTTCTTATTTTCCTCCATTTATTTTTGCAGCTTATTAAGCATGGTTTTCCTCTAAGAAATACATTGTTGATCCGCTTGCTCTTAAAGAGAAAAATGTGCTTTGAAATTTAAAAATTCTGAATTATTTCTGCAAAGGATGATGCCCTGAAGGAGTTGTATGTTACGAAGGCTTCTCTTTAGGAGTGGGAAGACTCGGTGCAATATCTCATAAGTCAAAACCTAGAGCTGATCATTGAATTGGATAAGTCCAAGAAGGAGTTAGAAGATCTAGGTTTGAATTATGGATCTCTTTACTTTGACCTCAAGGAGGGTGTCTAAAAGGAAAAGAGATCTCTTTCAAAAGTTCTTGTTGTTTTCAAAGATGTCGATAGGAAGGCTGACGACTTCCTAGCCCACTATTTAATGAAATTCAAATAAATACCTTTACGGATGCCCTTGTAGCTAACTATTCTGAAAACAAAGATAAGTGCCCTGATCTTACTTTCCTAGCCTTCCTTCGGACATAGTGAGTGAACTTTAGAGAAAAGTAGACATTTTCGAGAAGGACGGTAAAATCACGCAAAAAGAAATTGTCGATGTCGATAAGTTTCCTTCTTTTGAATTACCAAACATCGATGAGGATGCCTCTGCCGAGGACAATGATTAAGATGACGAAGATTTGGATGATTATACAAAGATTTCCTCCGACAGTGATGATAATGGTGATGGCAAAAGCCAAAAAGTGACACCAGCCACTTTAATGCTACAACTAATGCTAAGTTTTCTGGAGCCTCCTCAAATGAAGGTCATGAAAAAATAGCCAATCTCTCAGGAAAGGTGATACTTCTACCATAGGGAACAGTGATTTTGATGCCGAGGCATTTGATTCCACAAAGCCCATTGACCCATCTGAGCTACCAATGATTCTCGAATCTGGTAATATTGTCGAAGCATGCTCAGTGGAAACTTATATGAGCCTATTCTTTAGGTATGATATTATCTTCCCAACATTTTATTTGTTTGTTTGCAACTAATCACATATAATTTCATAACCATGGATCCATCGAGGGTATCCAACATCTTTTAAAGATAAAGTTAGTAAAACCCAAGCAAAAGTAAACTATTTGTAGAGAGAGTTAGATAAACAGAAATGGGACTATAATAATTTATCTGATAGAATTTTGAGCTTGATAAGGGTTCCTCTGTCCTGATGTCTTTTTGGAGTGACGAAGCTGGTCCTTGCTTAAAGAAAGCTCCCCTTTGCAACAAAAGTCTCAGCAACGAAAACAAAGAGTTGATGACACTCTTATGGATGTTATTTAAAGAAGGAGATTTCTTGATTGGTTTTCTTGGGAAGCTTACTGTCATTATACAAAGGATGATGTTTTGTTCTTCGGAGATCTTACTGGAAGCTTCTTCGACGCTTAAACCGGAGGTACCTATGAGAGTTTGGACATGACCCACACTCGAAGGGTACATGGAATCCTCCTAAACTATTTTTGTAAACCCTTTATCATTCACTTGAGAAACTCTCATACTATAGTGACAAATTTATTCCCAATTGCCTGTTGCAAAGTCTTATATAAGTGTATAGCCAAAATCCTGGCTTCTAGAATGAAGGATGTTGTTTCTTCTATTATTTCCACTAATCAAAGTGCGTTCTTACCAAAGAGAGACATATCAGACAACATTATATTGGTGATAGAATTAATGAGAGGTTATAACAGGAAAACTGTTTCACCCAGGTGTGTTCTTAAGCTAGATATTCAGAAGGCATATGATTCAGTTAGGTGGGACACTATTATCTACATATTACATAGAATGAACTTTCCACTTCCATTTCTAAGTTGGATATACACATGTATCTCATCAGTTCGGGTTTCTTTGAGTATTAATGGTAACACGTTTGGATATTTCAAAGCTAAACAGGGATTAAGGCAAAGGGATCCAATATCCCCATATTTATTTGTGTGTGTCATGGAGTTGTTCACTATATTAACTCAAAAAGCCATGATTTCTAAGAAAATAGACTACCATCCTCATTGCAAAAATTCTCATATCTCCTCATTATTGTTCGCTGATGATCTGGTGCTAGTCACAAAGCCTAATCATAAATCAATAGCTGGTGTGATAGACCTTCTGGAGCAGTTCAGAAAGTTGACGTGGCTATCAATTAATAGAAACAAATCCAAGATAAAATGTGGTGGCATTACTAATGAATTACAGGCTGAATTGATTGCTTTATCAAGTTTAGTCCCAATGCAAGATGATGAACAGTATTTAGGAGCTCCTATGTGTACTTCGAGACTTAAATCGTCCCAATGCCTTGTATTGTTTGAGAACATTATTGCAAAAATATCTAGTTGGCCTTCATCGAAATTCTCCATGGCTGGGCGGTTAGTAATAATTAAATCTGTTGCTTTTTCGATGTGCATTTATTATGCGAGACTATTTATTATTCCATCCAAAGTTATAGACATGATATGTTCTGCTCTTAATCATTTCTTGTGGCATGGCAATCCATACTCTAAAAAGCTGATCCCTGTTTCTTTCAAGAGAGTTTGTGCTCCATACATTAATGGTGGTCTAGGGGTTATGAATCTTAAAGACTGGAATAGGGCTGCTCTTTCTTCCAGGATTGATAAGCTCCACTTATATGATTCTAATCTATGGGCTTTGTGGTGTAGAACGAATCTGGTTAAGGATGGGCACTTCTGGATGTTGCAAGTGCCACTAGATTGTAGTTGGTCGTGGAGGAATATGTTGAATCATAGACAGAGGTTTCTTCCTTTATTTCAATGTGGCGAGAAGCACCTTGACAAAGTATCTTTTTGGTTTGATCCTTGGTTTGCGAAAGGAGTGATACTTGCTAATTTGGTTGATTATAATGTTAGAAGAATGTCTGGTATAAATGAGTGTGCAAATGTAGCAAGTTACATGGTGGACGGTGCTTTTTGTATGCCGCACAGTAGTTCTGCTGTTCTAAACAATGTTTGGTCTAATCTTATTCATGCTTCTTTCTCTCCTAGTCATGCTGCTTGGAATGGAAAGATACACTCAATCAGGTCGGTGTACAAGTATTTGAATCATGATGATAGTTATTTTCCTTGGCACACTCGTGTCTGGATGGCGAACTGCATTCCTAAGGAGAATCTCTTGATGTGGAGGATATTACAGGGAGGATTACATACTAAAACAAAGCTATTTCAGATGGGAATTATTGCCAATGATACTTGTGTTCTTTGTAGTAGCAGCGCTGAAAGTTTAAAGCATCTTTATTTTTGAATGTAGCTACTCAAATTATGTCTGGACGTGTATACTCCTTCACTATGGGTTACATACGCTTACACATGATTCAATGGAGGAATGGTATATGATTTTCAAGGCAACTAGATGGAAGAACATAAGTGGATGTTTACTTTTGAAAGTGTTGAAGAAAACTCTTTACTTTTTATGGATGGAGCGGAACACTAGGGTGTTTAGTAATATTTCCATTTCTAAACAAGTATTGGTCCGCTCCATCATTAAATGTATTTGATGTTTTTGTGATTGATAGTGTGTACTTTGTAATGGAATTAGGTTAATAATATGGTAGGGGCCATTCAATTCCGCTTGCCTTGCAAAAAAAAAAAATTATTCCAAGAATTTTAAAGAATTTGATTTTATATAAATCACCCTGAGATTATGTAAATATCTAAACGAAGTTAATTTGAAAAGATTTCCTTTTGATATGCTTGCGCTATTGATGTCATATTTTTGTCAATAAACTATGTGTTATGAATTCTTATTTGTAAATAATATTGTCAATTAAATTTGTTTCAATTAGGTTTCCCGTCCAATCTTCCAGAGATTCCTCTTGCCCGTACCATAAACAACATCAAAGAAGGAAAGACCTCTGGAGACTTTGTCTTACTAAAACTCGCGGATAACCCTCTCACCAAAATGGTTTAAAAGCGCTAGATGGAAAGAGTGCTGGAGTAGGATCGAGTAATATGGATTGATATGAATATGCAGAAGGTTAGATAATGTGATATTCTAATCTATGCAATAATTATGAAAGTAAATATTTAATAAACTAAATATAACGATATCATAGATAAACTATAAATGAATGTAGTAAAGTAAAATAAATGACACGATAAATTTTTATACTTGTTCGGAGCACCGTCCTATGTCCATTCCCAAACTCCTTATGGAATTTCACTAGCAACACCTACAATTCACCCGTAGGAACAAGTCCACACACATGAGAAACCGAACGGGATTTAACGCCTGAGCTACCAAATAGGACTTCAACAACATGCCTGAGTAACCAAGCATGACTTTAACAATACAACAGTAGCTTTGAATTTTGAATGTTTTCTAAGTAACACTGATTTGCCAACGATTTTAGTACACCCTTTCTATAATCTTATCCTCAGATATTTATTGTGTTTGTAAAGATTTGAAAGAAGTAGATTGCTATTGAATCAAGAGATATGAAATAGAATCAATGATTCAAAAGAAATTAGAATATTTTTGAATGCTTTTAGAATGCAAGAGTGTATAGAAAATAAGCAGAAATTATTTGGAATGTGAAATTTATGATTTATAAATAGTGTTTGAAGAGTGATGATTATTCATGAAAAGATTCATTGAAAAGAAGCAATTATTTCTGTTCAGAAATGGATCAAAAACCTTTCATAAAAGAAGATGTCTTTTCAAAAATATGACCGTTAGTTTCGGATCAATCGATTGGTAATTAGAAACGTGTATATATATATATATTTAAGTATATTGGCACACAAAAATGCACTGGATTGTGCATTTTTGTGCTTACCAGTCGATTGGTCTGTGCAAATATGCATAGTCTAGTTGACTGTGTGCCATTATGTCCATATATATATATATATATATATATATATATATATATATTCGTGATTCTTGTGCTTGTTTGTGTGATATATAAGTATAGATTTCAACAAATTCTAACACAAATAAATTATCATACTAAATCACTCTTCGTTTGATCTTCTTTTCTTCGTCGTCGCAAATAAAAAATCTCAAGAATCAACATTCTTCCCTTTTTTGATTGATGACAACCTCTTGCAATCTCTTGTAAAAAAAATATTTCTCACCCTGAATGTATGCAGTATTTGAATTTTTCTCCCCCTGAGTGTATGGCTATAATTTTCCTACAACACTTTGTTAGTGTACTTACCATTTTCTCCCCCTTTCGATCGATTAAAAAGGTCATACATTTATGTTAAATAATAAGATATCCATCACACATTAGAGTTCACAAGCAAATACTAGATAATGTTTACAAGCCAAAATAATTGTGTTCAAACAGCAAGAGAGACTATTTACTACAAGTCTCTTAGTTCATAGAAATATAAAGGCCACTTACTACGATACCACCAAATCAAAAAGCATCAGAACTTGTGCCTTCAGAAGTAATCCAATTTATTGGTGAATCAAGCCTCTTTCCTCGATCTTGTGCCTGAGTGGATGCACAAGTCGAGCATGAAATAACATTCCATATGTTTCCAATATAAGGCTTAATTTTGTCGAACTTCTTATCCATCCGTTTGAGTCGAGCTTCAAGTAATAGCTAATATCTAGCCACAACATCAATAACTTCACCAGTAGTTTGAGATGGAGAAGCGAGTCATACATCTTTTGGATGTGCTTGAATAAGAGTGGTGGATGATTAACCCTGCTCTCTTTGCTTCCACTCATCTAAACTCATGATAGCAAGAATCGACAGAGGTAACTCTATCATATTCAAATTTTTGCTATCTAAAATTTTCACTTCTAACTTTTCGGATGCCAATTTGGTAATTTTGGCATTAGCACGTAATCGCATAATATATTCTCCATAATAAAAATACAGCAAGGTTCCATTAGTGAATAATAATAGGTGATTCATGATTATTTAAATCCAACTGATTTGTACATCACTGTAGATTGCATGCAACGCTCGAAATGTTTATGTGTAGACAAAATCGAACGTGTTGGTTCTTGGTAAAATAGTTTGCGTTAAAGCATGATGTAGCAACCAAGCACATGGACGCAAAGCCTTAGTTATTGAGCCATTCGAATTGCCATATATAACATAGTGGCTCACTTCATCACAAACATGAGTCTCACAATTTAAATCTTTAAGTGGTATGCCATTGGTAGTTGAATTTAGAATATGGCCCATTCCTTCAATAGAAAAGAATATCGGTTTTCCACAAACTAAACTCCAAGTGCAATTATCGGGATTTCTAGGAGATTGATGATCTAAATTTAGATTTGTAAGAAAAAAATTTACCATAACAACATAATCTTCAAATTGTTCCTCTCATAGTCCATCAATGATTTAAGTCTCACTCTTCTAGCCAAGCTTTGTAACCCGTATGCATTGAAATCCGGAAATTTGACAAATACTCCTTCTGGAAACTTGAGTTTCTCCATTTTACGCCATCGTTCCACAACTATTTCATTGTATAGCCACTGAGCTATATAAGAATCAATTGGCTTTTGAGATGAAGAGGAGCCTTATTTTGTTTTCATTGAAGATGGAGCCATTGTTGATTGAATTTGAGGAGAAAAACTCAAATTTTTTATGACTAAGACTCGTGGGTTTTTGTTTAGAGAAGAGAGAGTTTTGGAATGAAGAAGTATAAAGTGGTCTGGGGATTAAAAATGAGCTATGGCAAAAAAAATTCTAGCCTCAGTCTAACAATCGACTGGTGTAACACCCCGTGTTTTCTATTACCATTGAACTAACGAATTGAGGAATAATTAATTTTAAATGTGAGAATCAAGGGAAATGGGTTATGCCATGTGTTCGTCTCAGAATTCTAGTTGAGATAGAGTTTGAGTTTGCGTAAATTGGACTTCGTATGAAGAAGTTATGGCTGTCGGAAGTTTCCAGAAATTCAAATTTAAATTCAAAAATGAATTCAGACTCAAAACCAGGCAGGGCGGGAAATTTCCCTCCCCAGGCCAGGTCGACCAGGGGGTCAACCTTAGTGTTGACCTACCCTATAGGTCGACCTGGGCGTCGACCTACCACCTCGGGCAGATTTGAATTAAGCCCAATTCTGAGCCGCTGCTGAGTCATTAGGACTGAGTTGGCTTTTTGGATGGTTCAGGTTGCTTCTAGGTTGATCGGATGGCCTAAATTAATCCTAATCTCTATATAAATACATGTAGACTCAAACCCTAAACCTAATAAAAATTAGAACCATGGTCGTCATGCTATCACCTTGCAACCTAGAGTAGCCGCCACCAACTAGGAGCAAAGAAAAGCTAATCAACTCAAGTCTATAACAACAACAACGAATTTGTCTACTTCAAAGGCGAGCTAAATCAATTTCAGAATACAGATTCCAGAAAGACAATACTATTCTTTTTGATTGTGAGTATGATAGCTTTCACAAGATAATTAATTAATTTAATTATGATAAGATATACTTGGGATCATAATAATATGATTGTGAATCATGTGATGCAAATTATATGTATGTTAGTTCTCATGTGAATTTTATGCAAGTTGGATCATATATTAGTTCTTATGGGAATTTTATGCAAGTTGGATCATATGTTAGTTCTTATGTGAATCCTATGCAAGTTGAATCATATATCTTATGCAAGTATGTGGTGATTGGATCATATATTCTTATATGAATCTCATGTAAGTTTGGGTTGTTAAAATATATGTGAAACATGTATATGCACATGCTAGTTTATGTGACATTAATCTGTATGTTTAGATCCATAAGCAAGTTCACACCTTTATGATTAGATCCATAAGCAAGATTACACCTTTATGTTTAGATCCATATGCCAATTCACACCTTTATGTTTGGTTCTATAGAAGTACATAAACTATGCAAGTTTATGTCCATCACCTATGCTAGTTTTGTATCATATGCTAGTTTGAAGGAAATTCATATGCAAGTTATTGGCTATGTAATCTTATGTCATGATCCTTAGATTTATTTTATGTGTTATGTGATGTTGTTTTTCTTTTTATGAGTTAGACTATTTGCGAGTCTAACATATGTCATATGAAAACGTACGAATAGCGTGGGGACGATGGAATAATATTGAATATACATAAAAATGGTGAAATTGGCATAAATGGCCTTAAAAGGCATATAACTAATTTAAGACATTAATTGGCATAATTGGTATTTATGGACATAATTTTAAGAGACAATTATGGACATAAATAAATTTGGAATTTATTTACAAAATTTGAATAGGGATATTAATCCAATTTGGGGTTAAATAAAGACAGGTAATAATAAACCGCCTAAGACACGAGGTTAGACTCTTTTGTTGTGTAAGACTGCCCGGACTCACTCGGCAAATCCAGCAGCCACAAATGCCAGTCTAATGTGAGAGGTCAAAGGCATGAATTAAATGCTTAACATTTGTAAAGACACGAGGTTAGGCTCATTTACGGTATAAGAATGCCCGGACCCGCCCGGAAAATCTAGCTACCGCAAATGCCAGCCTAATGTGGGAGGTCTTTACAAGGTTATGGTTCTAATGAATTAAGTAACACTTAACCAAATAAACATGTGGTAGGGCATGGGGGGGTTAAGTGGGTGCCTTGTGTGGCGTGTGAAATTAAGTGGGTGCCTTGGGTGGCATGTGAAATACGATTAGATGCACTTAACCAAGTTGAAACTTGTAAGAAGACATGAATAAAAATGGGGTTAAGTGGGAAACCTTAGTGGGGACCAAGCTTAGGTGGAAAGCTTGTGTCGTGCATGAGGGCCCTATTCAAACCAGTAACCCATTAAGTATCTTTGTGAGCTTGACCCAAGTCGAGGACGGGACACGCTTATTGGATTTGATTGTAAGAGGTCAAAACGGGTTAGCGGTGGCAACGCAAGTCCAATGGGGTCATGTGTGTGCGTGGGCCCGGGCTGGTAGGTAAGACGTTGTAGCATCGTGTAGATATAAGCCATGCATCTTTGGTGGTATCGGGTTGCCACTTTGGGGAGTGATACACCCCACTGTGGGGCCATCACGGGTATCTATGAGTTAGGAAGCCGATCGCATGAGGGGTAGTGGGTACACCTAGTGGAGATAGGGGCAGGCGGCACCTATGTAGACAGCTAGGGGTACACGAAACTACTATTATGATTACTAAGTTTAGTAGGTGGGTATCAACTTTTAGGGTGTTTGGTGTGGTGCAATGTAGTAATTATCTTATAGTGATTAGGTGCGCCTTTAACGTTATCTTTGTTCATCTTATTTCCTTTGATTGCTCTGTCATGCCCATTTGTTCATAGTCATTTCCTTATTTACCAGCTTTTGCCTTATCCTAGTTGCTTTCATGATTATATTGTTAAAGTTATTGCACTCGCCAGACTTTATGTGTGACCCCTTTGTTTCCACCTCTTTTCTTACTTTCTCCCCCCAGGAGCTCAGGGTGGGACTAGTACTAGTGGAGCTTGATTTGGACAGCTTTATTTCTTTCCTTTGGAAGTTGCTTGGATTGCTGAAGTAAAGTTCAGCCTATCTTATTTATGGCTATTTTATGTTGGGGTTATGTCTTTTATTTTATGTACTCAGAACTTATTTGTCAAGATGGATAATAAGTGTATTTGATTTTGTAGTTGGTTTTTGATGTGATGTAACCAAACTATTTCTCCGTTGCAATAAAAGTTGTGTTTTTTTACTTTCCATGTACCAATATATTTATCTATCATGTTTACTTTTCTGTTCTATACACAACAAACGCTCCACCAAAATTAAGGCATTCCCTTTGTGAGTGGCCTTAATGGAGACGGCGTGTCACACGTGGTATCAGAGCTGAAGGTTACCAGAACAGATAAGATATTTTGAAAAACTATTTTTCATAAAGCATTTTCATAAAGGATACTTTCAAAAATACGTTTTAAGAAGAGTATTTTCAAGAGAAAAGTTTATTTTAAAAACATAACCCCCAAGAGCCATATATCTTTCTTTCGAATTCTCCATTTGAATCTCTTCATTTTCTTTTCAGCATGTCTGGAATTCCCGAGATACCCGAAGGGATACCGATACCAGGATGGTTTAGAAGGTATCTGGAAGCTAGGGGACCAATGTCGCAGGCCCAACAAATGCTCTTCCTCCTCCTCCTTCTCCCCGTGTTGATACTTTTGCAAAGATATGCAAGGACTTTCGGGTAATGGGCGGAAAACCTTTTCACGGGTCGGAGACGTTTGTTGAAGCTCGAAATTGGCTAAAGGAGGTGGAAGAATTATTTGGAATCTTTGAGGTAGAAGATGGAAGAAAGGTCCAATTAGCTACCTGGTTAATGAAGGATGATGCCTCGTTTTGGTGGGAAGTCACTAACGGAGAGCGTCCAATTGATACATGGCTGGATTTCAGGCGTAGGTTTGAGGAAAAGTTTCTCTCATGGGCCGAAGTGAATCTATACATGGAAACGTTTTTGGCACTGAGGCAGGGAAATCTATCGGTGAAAGAGTACATCAACAAGTTCAATCAGTTGGCGAGATTTGGCTTGGACTTAGTGAATACACCCGAAAAGAAGGCCCTGAGATTTGTTAAGGGTTTGAACGAGCCGCAACATGGGTTAGCTATGACCCACATCCCTATGGGGGCCACCTTAAAGAAGACTGGTTGTTTCCACTGTGGCGAGGCAGGACATCTGATTAAGGACTGCCCAAAGAAAGGGCAGAGGGCAAGGCCTACCTCTGGAGGGCAGATTCAGGCTCTCATGGCACCAAGGCAGGCAAGGAGCAGGTCCAGGCTCTCGTGGCTCCACCGCTGCAAGAACGAGGCAGAGCGATTTTCGTTGAAAGTTTAGTTTATCTTTTTGATCTTCCTGTTCGCACACTCTTTGATTTTGGTGCATCGCGCTCTTTTATATCTACTGCTTTATTTGAATCACTACACCTAAACACCAGTATAGTAGAGGATCCCTTAGTTGTTTCAAATCCAATTGGAGGCTCAGCCTATTTGTCAATGATTTGTTTGGATTTGGAAATTTCTATACTTAGCGTTGGGTTTAGATGTGATGCTTATGTTTCGGGCTTCATAGGCTAAGGGTTAATTCTGGGCATGGATTGGTTATCCAGTAATGGAGCCATCCTAGATTGTGAAAAGAGAGAGGTTAGACTTATGACTCGCTTGGGAAACACTCTCGGAATCTCTTGTAATCCCATGAATTCTGTTATGCTAAGTTATCTAGAATCTCTTGACGCGTCTGTTGAGAATTTGCAGTCTGTTAGAGTGGTCCGTGAATACTCGGATGTCTTTGTTGAAGTAGAGGGCTTGCCTCCGAAGCGGGAGATAGACGTCCGCATATACCTAGTTGATAATGCAAAACCAGTTGCTTTACCTGTTAGACACATGGCTCCAAGGGAGAGAAAGGAGCTTAGCAAGCAAGCTAAGGAGCTGCTAGAAAAAGGGTTTATAAGGCGGAGTATTTCTGAATGGGGTGCTCCAGTGGTGTTCGCAACCAAAGCGGACGGTTCGCTTAGCCTATGCGTTGATTATAGGGAGCTAAACAAGCTGACCAAGAAGAATAGGCACCCACTGCCAAGAATAGACCATTTGTTCGACCAGCTTGTAGGTGCAATAGTTTTCTCCCAATTAGATCTGGCTACCGGATTTCATCAGCTAAGAGTGGCTGAAGATAGCATTGATAAGATCGCATTCAGAACCCCGGACGGTTTCTTCGAATGGCTCGTCATGCCTTTCGGCTTGACAAACGCACCTGCTTATTTCGTCGATTTGATGAATAGAGTGTTCCGGGAATTTCTCAATAAATTTGTGGTGGTCTTCATAGATGATATTCTGATTTTCTCAAAGAATGAGGAAGAGCATGCTTTGCATTTAAGGGAAGTCATGGATACTCTCCGTGCACATCAGTTAAAAGAAAAATTCTCCAAGTACCACTTTTGGAGAGAAGTAAGATTTCTTGGGCATGTGGTGTCCAAAGAAGGGTTAGCTGTGGACCCCGCAAAAGTAGTTGCGGTCCAGGATTGGAAGGTTCCAAAGAATGCGACCGAAGTCCGAAGCTTTCTTGGGCTAGTAGGCTTTTATCGCAAGTTCATTAAAGACTTTGCGGAAATCTCAGCTCCACTTACAAGGTTAACGAAGAAGAACCTGACTTTCACTTGGGATTTGGATTGCGAAGTCGCTTTCAAACGGTTCAAGAGGGCTCTGACAACAGCCCAAGTTTTGACATTACCAGATGGGAGCAAGATGTTTAAGGTATACACAGATGCATGCGGTACGAGACTAGGCGCTGTTTTGATGCAAGAGGGGAAGGCAGTAGCTTATGGTGGAAGGCAGTTGAAAGTGCATGAGAAAAACTACCCAACCCACGATCTAGAGTTAGCAGCCATCGTTTTTGCGCTTAAGTCTTGACGCCACTACCTCTTAGGTGAGAAATTTGAATTGTATACTAACCATAAATCGTTGATGTACAATTTCTCGCAGAAATACCTCAATCTAAGGTAGCAAAGATGGATGGAGTTTCTTGCCTCATACGACTTTGAGATCTCCTATACTCCTGGCAAGGGCAATGTAGTAGCAGACGCCTTAAGTTGAAAGAAGATGATCTTAAGTCCTCTCTTTATAGAAAGGCAAAGTTTGGAGTACATAGCAAATTTTGATTTTAGACACTCTGTTGATTATGTGACTGGCTTGATGGCAATGCTAGAAGTGCGTCCTACTTTGTTGGACACAATAGGAACCGCGTAACGTGAAGACCCTCAGCTAGTGGATGTGATAGATAAGCTGATTAGGGGAAAGACATCTAGTTACCTCAATAGATACTCCACCGATGATAAGGGTTGGTTGAGACGGGATGGAAGACTTTGCGTCCCACAAGCAAGAGATTTGGTGAAGACGGTTCTGGAAGAAGCACACCATTCCAAGATGACCATACACCCCGGTGGAGACAAGATGTATAAAGATATCAAAAGAGTTTTCTTTTGGAATGGCATGAAGAGGGATGTAGCTGAATTTGTTTCGAAATGCATGATATGCCAGCAAGTCAAGGCGGAGCAGAAGAAGCCTGGTGGTTTGCTTCATCCTCTAGAAGTTCCGCAATGTAAATGGGAGAGCATCTCGATGGACTTTGTTGATGGGTTGCCTAGGTCAAGAAGGGGCAATACCGATATTTGGGTAATGGTGGGTAGGCTCACGAAAATCGCTCATTTTATACCTGTCAAGAGTAGGAGGACCGCCTCGTCTTTAGCCTCCATTTATCTTAAGGAGATAGTTCGACTCCATGGGATACCGTCCAGCATAGTGAGTGATCGAGACCGTATCTTTACAAGCAAGTTCTGGAGGAGTTTGCAAGAGGCTGTAGGCCCACAGCTATGTTTAAACACAGCCTATCACCCTCAAACCGATGGTCGGACGGAAAGGGTGAACAGATTACTGGAAGATATTTTGAGACTGTGCATTCTTGACTTTGGTGCATCTTGGAAGGATCATCTCCCTTTGGTGGAATTCGCTTATAACAATAGCTACCAAGCCACTATAGGCATGGCACCCTTCAAAGCTTTATATGGAAGGCCATGTCGATCACCAACTTGTTGGTGGGAGTCCACAGATAAACTTATACTTAGGCCGGACATGATTAGAGAGACTTCAGAGAAAGTGGACTTGATACGAAGGAGAATGAAGACTGCCCAAGATAGACAGAAATCCTACGTAGACAAGAGAAGGACCGACCTTGAGTTTAAGGTTGGGGATAAGGTGTTCCTTAAAGTGTCTCCTTTGAGGAATGTCATCCGCTTTGGGTCCATAGGAAAGTTGGCACCACAATTTGTAGGACCATTTCCTATCATCAAAAGGATTGGGACGATGGCCTACAGAGTAGAGTTGCCTGAAAGACTAGCTGGAGTTAATAATGTTTTTCATGTCTCCCAGCTACGAAAGTGCTTACATGAGTCGGCAGAAGTTGTGGAGCCAAGCATACTAGAGGAAGTCGAAGTGGAACGAGAAGCAACTGTGAGGAGAGTTCCAACTCGTATCTTGGGGATGGAAGTCAAAAAGCTACGCAACAGTGAGGTTAAGCTTGTCAAAGTTCAATGGTGCGACGCCGAGGAAGACGCTACTTGGGGGACTGAGGCCAAAATACGTGCAGCTTACCCTTTTCTTTTTGAGGTTACATCTTTGATCTCTTTTTCCTTAAGTTTGTTCAAGCTTGTATCTACCTTTTTAGTGTATCTCCTCGGTCATATTCTTTATCCTTAGGTAGAGACCAATGGATGTAAACATGTATTTGAAACATGTTATGATTGATGGATGCTAGTGGATGCAAGTGTTTGCTAGTGGTTGCTCGTGGATGCATATACACACACATTAGGCACTAGATCGGCTCAATCACTTTCATACTGCATATAAATGTGTGCTTATTTAGGTCAATGGATGTATAATAGTTGTGTTATAATATGGATCCTGCATTCGGATGAATGGTTGTACATGCATGTAGAAATAATATGTATCATTAGGGATCTTTTGCATACATAATGGACGCATGGCACTATCATAATTTGCATTAAGGAGGTCAACTGAATCAGTAGACCGCCTGATTTTGCATTAGATACGGACATGTACACACACTGTGCATATAAACATGAAAGCATTAGAAGTCTTTTAAGGACAATGGAAGCCTATGTTTGATGGTTGAGTAGATGGACGGTTGAATGGTAGGATATGTATTCTTCGTAACTTGAAGATTTCGGGGACGAAATCCTTTAACGAAGGGAGGATGTAGCACCCCGTGTTTTCTGTTAACATTAAACTAACGAATTGAGGAATAATTAATTTTAAATGTGAGAATCAAGAGAAACGGGTTACGCCATTCCGTTCGTTTCGGAATTCTGGTTGAGATAGAGTTCGAGTTTGCATAAATTGGACTTCGTATGAAGAAGTTATGGCTGTCAGAAGTTTCCATAAATTCAAATCTAAATTCAAAAACGAATTCAGACTCAGAACTGGGCAGGGCGGGAAATTTCCCGCCCCAGGCCAGGTTGACCTTAGTGTTGACCTACCCTATAGGTTGACCTGGGGGTCGACCTAGGGTCGACCTGGGGGTCGACCTACCCCCTCGAGCAGATTTGAATTAAGCCCAATTCTTAGCTGCTTCTGAGTCATTAGGGCTGAGTTGGCTTTTTGGATGGTTCAGATTGCTTATAGGTTGATCGGATGGCCTAAATTAATCCTAATCTCTATATAAACACATGTAGACTCATATCCTAAACCTAATAAAAATTAGAACCATAGCCGTCATGCTATCACCCCACATCCTAGGGTAGCTGCCACCAACTAGGAGCAAAGAAAAGCTAAGCAACTCAATTCAACTCAAGTCTATAACAACAACAACAACGAATTTGTCTACTTCAAAGGCGAGCTAAATCAATTTCATAATACAGATTCCAGAAAGACAAGACTATTCTTTTTTATTGTGAGTATGATAGCTTTCACAGGATAATTCTTTAATTTAATTATGATAAGATATAATTGGGATCATAAGAATATGATTGTGAATCATGTGGTGTAAATTATATGTATGTTAGTTCTTATGTGAATTTTATGCTAGTTGGATCATATGTTAGTTCTTATGGGAATTTTATGCAAGTTGGATCATATGTTAGTCATAATGTGAATCCTATGCAAGTTGAATCATATATCTTTTGCAAGTTTGTGGTGACTGGATCATATATTCTTATATGAATCTCATGTAAGTTTGGGTTGTTAAAATATATGTGAAACATGTATATGCACATGCTAGTTTATGTGACATTAATCTGTATGTTTAGATCCATATGCAAGTTCACACCTTTATGATTAGATCCATAAGCAAGATTACACCTTTATGTTTAGATCCATATGCCAGTTCACACCTTTATGTTTGGATCTATAGAAGTACATAAACTATGCAAGTTTACGTCCATCACCTATGCTAGTTTTGTATCATATGCTAGTTTGAATGAAATTCATATGCAAGTTATTGGCTATGTAATCTTATGTTATGATCCTTAGATTTGTTTTATGTGTTATGTGATGTTATTTTTCTTTTTATGAGTTAGACTATTTGCGAGTCTAACATATGTCATATGAAAACGTACGAATAGTGCGGGGACGATGGGATAATATTGAATATACATAAAAATGGAGAAATTGGCATAAATGGCCTTAAAAAGGCATATAATTAATTTAAGACATTAATTGGCATAATTGGTATTTATGGACATAATTTTAAGAGACAATTATGGACATAAATAAATTTGGAATTTATTTACAAAATTTGATGAGGGATATTAATCCAATTTGGGGTTAAATAAAGATGTGTAATAATTAACCGCCTAAGACACGAGGTTAGACTCTTTTGTGGTGTAAGACTGCCCGGACCCGCCCGGCAAATCCAGCAGCCACAAATTCCTGTCTAATGTGAGAGGTCAAAGGCATGAATTAAATTTTTTAACAGTTGTAAAGACACGAGGTTAGGCTCATTTGCGGTATAAGACTTCCCGGACGCGCCCGACAAATCCAGCAACCGCAAATGCCAGTCTAATGTGGGAGGTCTTTACAAGGTTACGGTTCTAATGAATTAAGTAACACTTAACCAGATAAACATGTGGTGGGACATGGAGGGGTTAAGTGGGTGACTTGGGTGGAATGTGAAATTAAGTGGGAGCCTTGGGTGGCATGTGAAATACGATTAGATGCACTTAACCAAGTTGAAACATGTAAGAAGACATGAATAAAAATGAGGTTAAGTGGGAAACCTTAGTGGGGACCAAGCATAGGAGGAAAGCTTGTGTCGTGCATGGGGGGTAGGGCCTTTTCAACCCAGTAACCCATTAAGTATCTTTGTGAGCTCGACCCAAGTCGAGGACGGGACACGCTTACTGGATTTGATTGTAAGAGGTCAAAACGGGTTAGCGGTGGCAACGCAAGTCCAACGGGGTCATGTACGTGCGTGAGCCCGGGCTGGTAGGTAAGATGTTGTTGCATCGTGTAGATATAAGCCGTGCATCTTTGGTGGTATCGGGTTGCCAATTTGGGGAGTGATACACCCTACTATGGGGCCAACACGTGTATCTACGAGTTAGGAAGCCGATCGCATGGGGGGTAGTGGGTACACCTAGTGGAGATAGGGGCAGGCGGCACCTATGTAGACAGCTTGGGGTAAACGAAACAAATATTATGATTACTAAGTTTAGTAGGTGGGGATCAACTTTTAGGGTGTTTGGTGTGGTCCAATGTAGTAATTATATTATAGTGATTAGGTGCGCCTTTAACGTTATCTTTGTTCATCTAATTCTTTTTTAAAAAAAAATGTACCTTGATTTGTTATTTTTATGTTCATAGAAAATACGGGGTGTTACAAGTAAAATCTGGCGAGTATAATAACTTTAACAATATAATTATTAAAGTAACTAGGATAAGGCATAAACTGGTAAGATAAGATATGACCATGAAACAAGTGGGCATGACAAAGAAAATAAGAGGAATATTCTGGCGTTAATCTCGTTCCTAATCACTATAGGATAATTACTATACTGCACCACCACTAGTCACTCTAAAAGTTGATCCCACCTACAGAACTTAATAACGATAATGGTAGTTTCGTGTACCCCTAGCTGCCTCCATAGGTGCAGTCTGCCCCTATCTCCACTAGTTGTACACACTACCCCCATTCGATCGGCTCCCTAACGCGTAGATACCCATGATGGTCCCACAGTGGGGTGTATCACTCCCCAAAGTGGCAACCCGATACCACCAAAGATGCACGGTTTATATCTACACGGTGCAACAACGTCTTACCTACCAGCCCGGGCCCACGCACGCACATGACCCCGTTGGATTGCGTTGCCACCGCTAACCCGTTTTGACCTCTTACAATCAAATCCAGTAAGCGTGTCCCGTCCTCGACTTGGGTCGAGCTCACATTGATACTTAATAAGTTACTGGTTTGAAAGGGCCCCCATGCTTGACACAAGCCTTCCACCTATGCTTGGTCCCCACTAAGGATTCCCCACTTAACCCCATTCTTATTCATGTCTTCTTACATGTTTCAATCTTGGTTAAAGTGCATCTAATCGTATTTCACATGCTACCGAAGGCACCCACTTAATTTCACGTGCCACCCAAGGACCCACTTAACCCCCCATGTCCCACCACATGTTTATCTGGTTAAGTGTTACTTAATTCATTAGAACCGTAACCTTGTAAAGACCTCCCACATTAGGATGACATTTACGGTTGCTGGATTTGCCGGACAGGTCCGGGCAGTCTTATACTGCAAACGAGCCTAACCTCGTGTCTTTAAAATTGTTACGCATTTAATTTGCGCCTTTGAACTCTCACATTAGACTGGGATTTGTGGCTGCTGGATTTATCGGGCGGGTCCGGGCAGTCTTACACCACAAAAGAGTCTAACCTCGTGTCTTAGGCGGTTAATTATTACACATCTTTATTTAACCCCAAATTGGATTAAAATCCCTATTCAAATTTGTCAATAAATTCCAAATTTATTTATGTCCATAATTGTCTCTTAAAATTATGTCCATAAATACCAATTATGCCAATTAATGTCTCAAGTTAATTATATGCCTTTTAAGGCCATTTTATGCCAATTCACAATTTATGTATGTTCGATATTATCCCATAATCCGCACACTATTCGTATGTTTTCATATGACATATGTTAGACTCGCAAATAGTCTAACTTATAAAAAGAAAAACAACAACACATCACACATAAAATAGATCTAAGGATCATGACATAAGATTACATAGCCAATAACTTACAAATGAATTTCATTCAAACTAGCATATGATACAAAACTAGCATAGGTAATGGGCATAAACTTGCATAACTTATTAACTGCTATAGATCGAAACATAAAGGTGTGAACTTGCATATGGATCTAAACATAAAGATGTAAACTTGCATATAGATCTAAACATAAAGATGTAAACTTGCATATAGATATAAACATAAAGATGTAAACTTGCTTGTGGATCTAAACATAAAGGTGTGAACTTGCATATGGTTCTAAACATATAGATTAATGTCACATAAACTAGCATATGCATATGCATTTGCATATACATGTTTCACATATATTTTAACAACCCAAACTTGAATAAGATTCATACATGAATATATGATCCAATCATCACAAACTTGCATAAGATATATGATTCAACTTGCATAAGATTCACATAAGAACTAACATATGATCCAACTTACATAAGACTAACATATGATTCAACACCACAAACATACATATAATTTACATCACATGATTCAAAATCATATTCTCATAATCCCAATTATATCTTATCATAATTAAATTAATTAATTAATTTGTGAAAGCTATCATACTCATAATTAAAAAGAATAGTCTTGTCTTTTTGGGATCTGTATTCTGAAACTGATTTGCTCGCCTTTGATGTAGACTAATCGTTATTTAGATTTGATTTGATTTTGATTCAAGCTTCTATCTTGCTTTAGGGTTGAAAGTGTATGGCGGCTACTCTTGGTTCTCCATTGACGACATGGCGGCTCTTGTTATGAATTAATGTGATTAGGGTTAGGGGTTTAGGAGTGTTTTTATATAAGTTTAATTTAATAAGAGCTGTCGGATTAACCTAGGGATAACCAGAACCATAAGGACCACTCAGATGCCACATCATCCCTTAGGGCGAATCTGGCCACGGGTTGATAGCCAAACACCCTGGATCGACCCCTAGTCGACCCAACGGGACTCGAGTCGACTCCAAAAATGGTGCGGTTCAGCTATTCCCACTCCCGATTCGTTGTTTTGAACTTTTTTTTGAATATTTTTTTATGTATATATATATATATATTTCTCTCATATGCATACAAACTTCGAGGCTTAATAACTTCTTCATAAGTTATCCGTTTTATGCAAACCAAATGTCTATCTTGGCCCAAAATTTTGAGACAAACATAATAGCGCAACCCATTTCACTTAATTCTTCTTCTAAAAATTAAGTATACTTTAATTTGTGAATTTTAATGTTATAAAATTACGGGGTGTTACATTATCCCCTCCTTAAAGGATTTCGTCCCCGAAATCTCTAAGTTAAGAAGAATGTATCCTACCAACCAATCATCCATCTGCTCAACCATCATCCACAAGCATCCATTGTCCTTAAAGAAATTTCTTATGCTATATGAACTTATGCAAAAATGTGTGTATATGTTCCTTATCTAATGCAAAGACCAGGCGGTCCACTGATTCAGTTGACCTCCTTAATGCAAATCATGATAGTGCCATGCATCCATTATGTATGCGAAAGAATCCTATCGATACATATTATTTCTACATGTGTGCACAACCATTCATCAAAATGCACCATCCATATGATAACACAACCATTATACATCCATTAATTTAGATATGCACATGCATTTATATGCAACATGAAGGTGATTGAGCCGATCTAGTGCCTAATGTGTGTGTACATGCATCCATGAGCAACCACTAGCAACCACTTGCATCCATTTGCATCCACCAAACATAACATGTCTCAAACACATGTTTGCAACCATAGTGTTCTTCTTAACTAAAGATCGAGGATGTCATTGCAAAGATAATACTAAAAGATAGGACAAGTGTCAACAAAGCGGTAGAAAAAAGAGAAATTACAACATACCCTCAAAAAGGAAAGGGTACAGCGTACGCATCTTATCTTCCGTCTCCCAAGTCCTATCTCTTTGATCATCTCCCTATTACACTTTGACCAACTTGACCTCTTTGTTGCGAAGCTTTTTGACCTCCGATCCGAGAATGCGTATAGGAGCTCGTCTAATCATGGCATTGCGCTCTACTTCCACTTCTTCGTGCGTGCTCGGCTCTACCACTTCCGCCGTATCGTGCAAACACTTACGCAAATGCGAAACGTGAAACACGTCATGAACTCCGCTGAGCTTCTCTGGTAACTTTACTCTATACGCCATCTGCCCAATCCTCTCTGTAATTGGAAAGGGTCCTACGAACCTTGGTGCCAACTTCCCTACTGATCCAAAGCGGACTACGTTTCTCAACGGTGACACCTTAACAAAAACCATGTCCCCAACATCGAACTCAAGATCGGTTCGTCTCCTATCAGCATATGACTTCTGTCGGTCCTGTGCCGTCTTCATTCGCCGTCGAATCAGGTCTATCTTCTTTGAAGTCTCCCTAATCATGTCGGGTCCAAGCAAAACCTTGTCTGTGGATTCCCACCAACAAGTAGGTGATCGGCACGGTCGTCCATAAAGAGCCTCAAAAGGTGTCATGCCACTGCTAGCCTGAAAACTATTATTATAGGCGAACTCCACTAGTGGAAGATGTTCTTCCCATGTTCTTCCAAAGTCTAGAATGCATAGCCTTAGAAGGTCTTATAGAATCCGATTTACTCTCTCGGTCTGGCCGTTTGTCTGAGGATGATAATCGGTACTTAAGCATAATTGCGTTCCAACCGCCTCTTGTAAGCTTTTCCAAAATTCGCTCGTGAAAATGGGATCTCTATCGCTCACAATGCTAGAGGGTATGCCGTGCAAATGGACTATCTCTCAAAGGTAAACGGATGCTAACCATGCGGCGGTCCTTCTACTTTTAACGGGAATAAAATGGGCACTTTTAGTAAGTCGGTCTACAATTACCCAAATCCCCCGTATTACCCTTCCTTGATCTTGGTAACCCATCTACAAAATCCATGGAAACGCTTTCCCATTTCCAAAGAGGAATCTCTAAAGGATGGAGCAAACCTCCGGGCTTCTTTTTCTCCGCCTTGACTTGCTGGCACACTAAGCATCTAGCAACGAACTCGGCCACATCCTTCTTCATTCCGGCCCAAAAGAAAACTCGCTTCATATCCCTATACATATTATCACCACCGGGATGTATGGTAATCTTAGAGCGATGTGAGTCTTCAAGAATTGCTTTCTTCAAACTCTCGTCTTGTGGTACGCAAAGTCTTCCATCTCTACGTAGCCAACCTCTCTCATTTATAGCATATCTATTCAGATGACTCGATGACTCCCCTCCTATAAGCTTGCCTACTATCTCAACCAATTGTGGGTCGTTTCGCTGTGCCTCTCCAACTCGACCCAAAAGTGTAGGTTGCACCTCTAACATTGCCAATAATCCGGGTACATAATTGATAGAGGGTCTGAAGTCAAAGGAAGATATATACTCCAAACTCTGCTGCTCTACGAACAAAGGACTTAAAGTTAACTTCGGTCTACTTAAGGCGTCAGCTACAACGTTACCCTTGCTAGGGGTATATGCGATCTCAAAATCTTAGGATGCCAAAAACTCCATCCATCTCTGTTGCCCCAATTTTAGGTCCTTGTGAGAGAATAAGTACTTTAGCGACTTATGGTCTGTATACAACTCAAACCTCTTGCCAAGCAAATAATGACGCCATGACTTAAGCGCAAAAACTATGGCCGCCAACTCTAAATCGTGGGTAGGGTAATTTTTCTCGTGGGCTTTCAACTGCCTTCCACCATAGCATATCACCCTTCCCTCTTGCATTAAAATTGTACCAAGCCATGTCCCACAAGCATCGGTATATACAGTGAATGTCTTACTCCCGTCTGGAAAAACAAAAACTGGATCGGTCGTCAAAGCCCTCTTCAGACGTTGGAAAGCATCGTCACACTCAACGTCCCAAGTAAAAATCAAATTATTCTTCGTTAATCGAGTGAGAGTGGTTGATATCTTCGTGAAGTCCTTGATGAACTTCCTATAATAGCCAGCCAGCCCTAAAAAACTTCTTACTTCTGTTGCTTTCTTAGAAGTTTTCCAATCTTGGATTGCCGCCACCTTGGCTGGATCCACAGCTATCCCTTCCTTAGAGACCACGTGTCCTAAGAACCTCACTTCTTTTCTCCAAAAATAGCACTTGGAGAACTTAGCTTTTAGCTGATGCGCTCGTAGGGTCTCTAAGATTTCCCTAAGATGTAGGGCATGCTCTTCTTCATTTTTAGAGAAAACCAGAATATCGTCTACAAAGACTACCACAAACTTGTTTAGAAACTCCTTAAACACCCTACTCATTAAGTCAAAAAGTATGCGGGTGCATTCGTCAAACCAAAAGGCATGATGAGCCACTCAAAGAAACCGTCAGGAGTTCTAAAGGCAGTCTTATTGATGCTATCTTTAGCCACCCTTAGCTGATGAAACCCTGTAGCTAAATCCAGTTGCGAGAAAAATGAAGCACCAACCAACTAATCGAATAAATCGTCTATCCTCAGCAATGGGTGCCTGTTCTTCTTTGTTAGCTTATTTAGCTCTCTATAGTCCACGCACAATCTAAGTGAACCATTAGCTTTCGTAGCAAAAACGACTGGAGCACCCCACTTCGAAATACTTCTTCTTATGAACCCCTCCTCAAGCAATTCTTTTACTTTCTTACTGAGTTCTCTCCTCTCTCTCGGAGCCATGTGGCGCACTGGTAATGCAACTGGCTTTGCATTATCTACTAGATATATTCGAAAGTCTATCTCGCGCCTCGGGGGTAAACCTCGAACTTCATCGAAGACGTCACTATATTCACGGACCACACGAACAGATTTCAAATCATCATTGGTGAGTCTAGGGATTCTAGGTAGCTAAGTATTACCGGACCTCTAGGGTCACAAGAAATATCAAGGGTCTTTCAACTATGAGTCAACAATCTAACTACCCTTCTTTCACAATCTAGGATGGCACTGTATCTAGTTAGCCAATACATACCTAGAATCAAGCCGTAGCCCATGAAGCCAAGAACAAAGGCGTTGCATTCAAACCCAACACCCAAGATAGACACTCTCAAATCCCGACAAATCATAGAAAGATGAGCCGAACCACCAATAGGATTTGAGACTATTATGGGATCTGTAACTAGACTAGTATTTAGGTGTAGTGTTTCACCTAACGAAGCAGATACAAACGTGTGTGAAGCGCCAGAGTCAAACAAAGTATGAACAAGATGATCAAACAGAAAAACTAAACTTTCAAC
This sequence comes from Allium sativum, assembly GCA_030737875.1. Taxonomy (NCBI): domain Eukaryota; kingdom Viridiplantae; phylum Streptophyta; class Magnoliopsida; order Asparagales; family Amaryllidaceae; genus Allium; species Allium sativum. Next base: position 172,540,227 of record CM060912.1, read on the forward strand.
AGAAATGTTTCTACCTCTCTCCTATCCTGGTGCCGTGAGAGCCTGAATCTGCCCTCTCGCCTGCCCTGGTGCCATGAGAGCCTGAAGCTGCCCTCTAGAAGTTCTTTTCCCTTGCCTCTGTTTCCTTGGGCAGTCCTTAACTAGATGACTTGCCTCTCCACAATGGAAACAACTAGTCTTCTTCTTTTTCCTACAGTCTTTACTCAGATGGCCTGGTGTCCCACAATTAAAGCACTTCTTCTTTCCTTTGCCATTATTGTTCTTCCCGCCCTTCTTGTTTTGTTGTTGTGGTTTATTTTGGTCCCTTTTCTTCTCCGGTGCCTTCTTAGCATTAGCACCTTTCTCTTCCTCATGCATAAGCGCCATGTCAACCAATTTCTCAAAGGTAGCCCCCATAGGAATGTGGGTCATAGCTAACCCATGTAGTGGCTCATTCAAACCCTTAACGAACCTTAGGGCCTTCTTCTCAGTTGTGTTTACCAATTCCAAGGCAAACCTCGCCAACTGATTGAACTTGTTGACGTACACCTTTACTGATAAATCCCCTTGCTTCAACGCCAAGAATCTCTCCGTATATAAATTCTCTTCTGCTCGTGAGAGAAGCTTCATTTCGAACCTACGCTTGAAATCCATCCATGTCTCCACCGGACGCACTCCGTTCGTGACCTCCGACCAAAACGAGGCTTCGTCTTTCATTAACCAAGCAGCCAATAGGACCTTCCTTCCATCTTCTACTTCGAAAATACCAAATAGATCTTCTACCTCCTTAAGCCAATTTCGAGCTTCAACAAATGTCTCTGATCTTTGAAAAGGTTTCCCGCCCATTGCCCTAAAATCATTGAATATCTTTGCAAAAGTATCAACACGGGGAGGAGGAGGAGGAGGAGGAGCGTTTGCTGGGCCTGCGACATTGGCCCTAGCTTCCAGATACCTTCTAAACCATCCGAGTATAGGTATCCCCTCGGGTATCTCGGGAATTCTAGACATGCTGAAAAGAAAATGAAGAGATTCAAAATGAAGAATTCGAAAGAAAGATATATAGCTCTTGGGGGTTATGTTTTTAAAACAAACTTTTCTCTTGAAAATACTTTCCTTAGAACATACTTTTGAAAGTATTTCTTTATAAATTGCTTTTTGAAAAATAGTTTTTCAAAATTAATATCTGGTCTGGTAATCTTCATCTCTGATACCACGTGTAACACCCCACGTCCATTAATGTCACTCACAAAGGGAATGCATTAACTTCCATGGAGTGTATTTAGTGTATAGAACAGAATATAACAAGACAGATATAAATAATTGTACTTGAAAAAATTAAAACAACTTTTATTGCAATGGAGAAATGGTTTGATTACAACAACTTCACAAACCAAGTACACTTAATATCCATCTTGATAAATTGTTTCATAGTACATAAAATAAAAAGCATAAACCCCAACACAAGTAGCCATAAAAGAGATGAGCTAAACTTTACTTTCAGCAATCCAAGCACTTCCAAAAGAGAGAGAAAGAGATCCGAGATCAAGATCCACTAGTACTAGTCCCACCCTGAGAACCTGGGGGGAGGAAGAAAAGAGGCGAAAACAAGGGGGTCAGACATAAAATCTGGCGAGTATAATAACTTTAACAATATAATTATTAAAGTAACTAGGATAAGGCATAAACTGGTAAGATAAGATATGACCATGAAACAAGTGGGCATGACAAAGCAAATCAAAGAAATATTCTGGCGTTAATCTCGTTCCTAATCACTATAGGATAATTACTATACTGCACCACCACTAGTCACCCTAAAAATTGATCCCGCCTACAGAACTTAATAATGATAATGGTAGTTTCGTGTACCCCTAGCTGCCTTCATAGGTGTCGTCTGCCCCTATCTCCACTAGTCGTACCCACTACCCCCATTTGATCGGCTCCCTAACTCGTAGATGTAACACCCCAAGCCCGCTATGGTCACTCTCTAAGGGAATGCCATAACATCGGTGGAGTATTTTGAGTGAATATAGAACAGTGTAATTACAGCAAGACAGATATAAGTAATACTTTGAAAATTTAAAACATCATTTCAATTGCAGCGGAAAATAAAACATGTCTGGTTACATCACAAATCCATAATAGAAGTCAAGTACAAATATCCATCCTGCTAAATAAAAATACATAATCCCAATACATGAACTGATAGCCATAATAGAAAAGGGTAAATTGAGCTCTACATCTAGGGTCCAAGCTCCAAGAGAGTAATAAAAGCAGCCTGATCAAAGCCCACTCGTGCTGGGCCCACTCTGAGAACCTGAGGGTTAGGAAAAAGATAAAAACAACGGGGTCAGACATAAGTCTGAGCGAGTCCTATAACTTTAACAATACAATCATTAAAGTAACCAGAGAAGACATAAACTTGACATACGGTAATGTCTGGGTATGAATGGCTACACTAAGCAGCTTGGTAGACATAGGATAACTAAGATAACTGTAAAGACGCATTTACCCACCCAAGGATAATTACTACACTGCACCACACCAGTCATTTCTACTTAAAGGTTGATCCCTCCCAAGGACTTAGAAAATTTCCCAGTAGTCTCGTATACCCCTAGCTGACTACATAGGTGCCGTCTGCCCCTATCTCCACTAGGTGTAACCACTACTCCCAAATGATCGGCTCCCTACCATAGATACCCGTGCCGGCCCCACAGTGGGGTGTATCACTCCCCAAAGTGGCAACCCGATACAACAAACGGTGCACGGCTTATATCTACACGATGCAACAACGTCTTACCTACCAGCCCGGGTCCACACACGCATATGAAACCCGTTGGACTTGCGTTGCCACCGCTACCCCGTTTTGGCCTCTTATAGTCAAGCCCAGTACGCGTGTCCCGTCCTCGACATGGGTCGAGCCCAATAAGATACATATGGGTTACTGGTTGAAATGGGCCCCCACAAGCTACCCACCTAAGCTTGTCCCTTTTTCTAGTGCATCCCACTTAACCCTTTAATCATGTTTAATTACATGTTTCCACTTTGGTTAAGTATTCTAATCGTATTTTCTATTGCCACCCAAGGCAACCACTAGATTTCCACATGCCACCCAAGGCACCCACTTAACCCCTCATGTCCCTCTACATGCTAATATGGTTAAGTGTTTCTTAATTAATTAATTAATTAAGATCATGACCTCATAAAGACCTCTCACATTAGACCGTCTTTTATGACTGTTGGATATGCCGGTTGGTTCCGGGCAGACTTCTGTCATCAAAAGGGTCTAACCTCGTGTCTTTACTTTAATCACGTATTTAATTTATGACTAAGACCCCTCATACTGGGCCAATCATTTGTAGCCGCTGGATGGCCGGTCGGTTCCGGGCAGACTTCCGCTACAAAAGGGTCCAACCTCGTGTCTTAGTTGATTAATTACACCTAATTAATCACCCCCATAATTAATTATCCCTAATTAATTACACATTTTTCATAACATGGGTAGACCTAACTCAATAGGTAAATTCCTATGGGGTAGACCTAACTCAATAGGTAAATTCCTACTTCTGTTAATTTATTTTTATGGTATGCTTAATCATACCCAATCATACTTTTATTAACATATTTATTAACCCCATCATTCTCCACGTAAATCGTTCTCATTTCATGACATAATAAAGGGAAGATCCATCACAAATATCATGGGTTTAACCAAATCTTAGCATATAACTTTGTCATGGGTTAAGAGGATGTCAACTTGCACATATGAGCATATATTAACCCAACTACATTTAACCCAAACTTGCATATTATCATACACATGTCTTGCATAACATGTTGCATATGAACTTGCATATTATCATACATATGACTTGCATAACATGTTGCATATGAACTTGCATATTATGTTAAACTTGCATTTAAGCATATACATAACTTGCATAAGCATTTACATACTTGCATAAGCATGCATAACTTGCATATCATGTTAAACTTGCATTTAAGCATATACATAACTTGCATATGAACTTGCATAACAACCTACACATAACTTACATAACATCATACACATAACTTGCATATGAACTTGCATAACTCACTTGTTAAACATGCATAAACCCACTTATTAAATATGCATAAACCCACTTATTAAACATGCATAAACCCACTTGTTAAACATGCATAAACCAACTTATTAAACATGCATAAACCCACTTGTTAAATATGCATAAACCAACTTATTAAACATGCATAAACCCACTTGTTAAATATGCATAAACATAGGAAAACATAGAGTAGCATATCATTACAAATGATTCAAACTCACTAATCCGCATTCAAGACCATAAGTCTCATTACCCCTAATCTACTTACTTTAGCAATTGATGTTAAAGTGATAGAAACTCACAACTAGCAAATTTGCACTCCAAATGAAGAAGATTAAGATGCTTAGAATGGATTAGAGGTTGATTAGAGAGTGATTAGCTTGCAACCCTCTTCATAAATTAGTGGAGGCTCCTTCTAAGATTTAATTTGGCGGCATGTAGCCCTCAATTCTATTTTTAGTATGGATTAGGGTAGGTTTAGGGTGTATTTATAGATTAGATGAGTGTTTTAGGCCCTTAGATTAACCCTAGATTAGATTAGGACCCTTAGATTTCGGAAATCTCTAGAACCCAGCCCAAGACTCAACCAAAAACCAGATCTGGTGCACCCAGATCAACAGGGCCGACACCCTGTGTCGACACCCCTGTCGACAGGGCTGTCGACACCCCTGTCGACATGCCTGTCGACACGGGGCTAGGCGGGAACTTTCCCGCCTTTTCCGCTTTTGGCTTCAAACTTGTTTTAGAACTGAATTTTAAATCTGTTTTTAACTTTGAATTTTCTGAAAACTTCTTTGGGCCTTAACTGGGCCATACGGACTCCGATTTACAAAATTTCGGACTCTATTCTGCGTATTTTTCTGAGACGAACGCAATAACGCAGCCCGTTTCCCCCAATTCTCACATCTGAGATTATTTATTCTGCAATTAGTGAATTTTAGCATTAACTGAAATACGGGGTGTTACATTCTCCCCTCCTTAAAGGATTTCGTCCCCGAAATCTCTAAGCTAAGGAGAATGCATATCCTATCATCCAAACAACCATCTACTCAATCCATCAAACACGGGCATCCATTGTCCTTAAAACAATTTCTAATGATGTATGAGCATATGCAAAAAGTGTGTGTATATGTTCCCTATCTAATGTATGAACATATGCAAACCATGATAGTGTCATGCATCCATTATGTATGCGAGAGAACCCTATCGACACATACAATATCTACATGAGTGCACAATCATTCACCAAAATGCATCATCCATATGATAACACAATCATTATACATCCATAAATATAGCTTCCTACACACAATTTTATGCAATATGCAATATGAAGTGACTGAGCCGATCTAGTGCCTAGAGTGTGTGTATATGCATCCACGAGCAACCACTAGCAAACACTTGCATCCACTTGCATCCATCAACCATAACATGTCTCAAACACATGTTTCAACCATAGGTTTACCCTATCTAAAGGTCAATCAGCACTAACGAGAGGATATACTAAAGATAAGATAAGTACTAGACAACGATAGAGGAGAAAGTAAAGACATACCCTCAAAAAGAAATGGGTACAATGAACGCATCTTCGCTTCCGTCTCCCAAGTTGCGTTGCTCTCATCTTCTCCCCATTGCACTATGACTAGTTGAACCTCTCTGTTTCTCAACTTCCTAGTCTCTGACCCAAGGATGCGGGTAGGAGCTCGTCGAATAGTCGCATCACGCTCTACTTCCACTTCTTTAAGCAAGCTCGGCTCTACCACCTCTGCGGTTTCATGTAAGCACTTCCTCAAATGGGACACATGGAATACATCATGTACACCACTAAGTCTGTCGGGCAACTCCACTCTATATGCCATCCGTCCAATTCTTTCCTTAATGGGAAATGGCCCTACGAACCTTGGTGCTAACTTCCCAACAGATCCAAAGCGAACCACATTTCGTAACGGAGACACTTTGACAAAGACCATGTCCCCAACTTCAAACTCAAGATCCGTCCTTCTCTTGTCCGCATAGGATTTTTGCCTATACTGCGCTGCTTTCATCCTCCTTCGAATCAAGTCAATCTTCTTAGAAGTCTCCCTAACCATATCAGGCCCAAGCAAGATCTTATCCGTAGATTCCCACCAACATGTAGGTGATCGACAAGGCCTGCCATAAAGAGCTTCGAAAGGAGCCATACCAATACTGGACTGAAAGCTGTTATTATATGCGAACTCCACCAATGGAAGATGCTCTTCCCATGTACCTCCAAAATCTAAGATACAAAGCCTCAAAAGGTCTTCTAGAACACGATTCACCCTCTCAGTCTGGCCGTCCGTCTGAGGATGATATGCGGTGCTCAGACACAATTGAGTCCCCACTGCTTCTTGCAAACTTCTCCAGAACTCGCTAGTGAAGATAGGATCTCGATCACTCACTATGCTAGAGGGTACCCCATGCAATCGAACTATCTCTCGAAGATATACTGAAGCTAGCCATGGAGCAGTCCTCTTGCTCTTCACAGGTATGAAATGGGCGCTCTTAGTAAGTCTGTCTACCACCACCCAAATTCCCGTATTACCCTTTCTCGATCTGGGTAACCCGTCAATAAAATCCATCGAGACACTATCCCACTTCCATTGCGGAACTTCCAATGGGTGAAGCAACCCACCTGGTTTCTTTTGCTCTGCCTTCACTTGCTGGCACACCAAGCATCGAGCGACATACTCGGCCACATCTTTCTTCATACCGGCCTAGAAGAAAACCCTCTTCATGTCTTGGTACATCTTGTCCCCACCGGGATGAATGGTCATCCTAGAACGGTGTGCATCATCAAGAATAATCTTCCTCAAACCCTCGTCTTGCGGTACACAAAGTCTACCGTCTCTACGCAAGCACCCCTTATTGTCTAGGGTATACCTACTCAAATGGCTGGACGATTCCCCCCTTATGAGCTTCTCCACCAACTCAACCAACTGTGGGTCGTCCCTCTGTGCTTCTCCGATCCGCCCCAGAAGAGTAGGTCTGACCTCCAAGGATGCTAGCAAACCGGGTACATAATCAATGGAAGGTCTGAAATCAAACATCGAGATAAATTCCAAGCTTCGTTGTTCCACGAATAATGGACTCAAGGACAACCTTTTTCTGCTCAAGGCGTCCTCCACCACGTTACCCTTGCCAGGGGTATACGCTATCTTGAAATCATAGGATGCTAAGAGCTCCATCCACCTTTGCTGTCTCAAATTCAAATCCTTCTGAGAAAACAAGTATTTCAATGATTTGTGGTCAGTGAACAATTCGAATCTCTCACCAAGAAGATATTGGCGCCAAATCTTAAGCGCAAAAACAATAGCGGCCAACTCTAAATCATGGGTAGGGTAATTTTTCTCATGCACTCTCAACTTCCTTCCACCATAGGCTATCACCCTTCCCTCTTGCATTAAGACTGCACCAAGTCCTGTCCCACAAGCATCGGTATAAACAACAAATGGCTTGCTCCCATCTGGCAACACTAAAACTGGAGCAGTGGTTAAAGCTCTCTTTAACCGTCGAAACGCATCATCACAATCTACATCCCATGCGAAAACAAGATTCTTCTTCGTTAAGCGGGTTAATGGGGCTGATATCTTCGCGAAGTCTTTAATAAACTTCCTATAATAACCCGCCAACCCCAAGAAACTTCTTACTTCGGTAGCATTCTTCGGAACCTTCCAATCCTGAATTGATACTATCTTCGCGGGATCCACAGCTATCCCTTCCTTGGAGACCACGTGCCCCATGAAATGCACCTCCTTCCTCCAAAAGTGACATTTAGAGAATTTAGCCTTAAGGCTATGTGCTCGAAGAGTCTTCAATACCTCCCCAAGATGTAGGGCATGCTCTTCTTCACTCTTAGAAAATACTAAGATATCATCCACAAAGACCACCACGAATTTATTAAGGAACTCCCTGAACACCCTACTCATCAAATCAACAAAGTATGCAGGGGCGTTCGTCAACCCAAATGGCATCACCAGCCACTCATAGAAACCATCCGGAGTCCTAAAGGCAGTCTTGTCTATGCTATCCTCAGCCACCCTCAACTGATGAAACCCCGTGGCTAAGTCCAACTGAGAAAACACTGAAGCGCCAACCAACTGATCGAAAAGATCATCAATCCTCGGCAATGGGTGTCTATTCTTCTTTGTGAGCTTGTTGAGTTCTCTATAGTCTACACAAAGTCTGAGGGACCCATCCGCCTTCGTAACAAATACTACTGGAGCACCCCACTCCGATATACTCCGTCTTATGAACCCCTTCTCAAGCAACTCCCCTACTTGCTTATGGAGTTCCCTCCTCTCACGAGGAGCCATGTGGCGCACTGGTAAAGATACAGGTTTAGCATTATCCACCAGATATATTCGGAAGTCAATCTCCCGCTTCGGAGGTAAGCCCTTCACCTCCTCAAACACATCCGAATATTCCCGGACCACTCTAACAGATTGCAAACTCTCGACCGAAGCTTCAAGCGATTCAAGATAACTTAGCATAACAGAATCCATGGGATTACAAGAAATCTCGAGAGTGTTACCCAAGCGGGTCATGAGCCTAACAACTCTCCTTTCGCAATCAAGAACGGCACCATTACTGGATAACCAGTCCATGCCCAAAATTAACCCATAACCCGTGAAGCCCAACACAAAAGCATCACATCTAAACACAATGCTAAGTATAGAAATCTTCAAACCCAAACATATCATGGACAAATAAGTGGAGCCCCCAATTGGGTTTGAAACAACCAAGGGATCATCTACCAGACTGGTGTCTAAGTGCAGTGACTTAACTAATGATGATGAGATAAACGAATGCGATGCGCCTGAATCAAACAGTGTACGGACAGGATGATCAAATAGAAAAACCAGACTTTCAACGGAAATAGTTCTACCTCTTTCCTGAATCGGTGGAACCGCGAGAGCCTGTACTTGCCCCCTAGCCTGACCCGGTGCCATAAGAGCTTGCACCTGTCCTCCTGAGGTAGACCCCGTCCTTTGCCCTTTCTTAGGACAGTCTTTCACTAGATGCCCTGCTTCGCCACAGTGGAAGCAGCCAGTCTTCTTCTTCTTGCGACAATCCTTGCTTAGGTGGCCAGGTGTCCCATAATTGAAACACTTCTTCTTCTTGCCCTTGCCACCATTGCCTTTCCCACCTTTGTTTTGCTGTTGTTGCTGAGGTCTCTTTTGATCTCCCTTCTTCTCGGGTGCCTTATTAGCATTGGGACCCTTCTCTTCTTCATGCATGAGTGCCATGTCAACTAGCTTCTCGAAGGTGGCCCCCATAGGGATATGAGTCATAGCCAACCCATGCATTGGTTCATTCAAGCCTTTAACGAACCTCAAAGCCTTCTTCTCCGGTGTATTCACCATGTCTAGGCCAAACCTTGCCAATTGATTAAACTTGTTGACATATTCCTTCACTGAGAGATTTCCTTGCTTTAGAGTCAAGAATCTTTCCATATACAAGTTTTCCTCCGCCCTTGAGAGAAACTTTGCCACAAATCTTTGCCTAAAATCCGCCCAAGAGTCAACGGGGCGTTCTCCATTAGTGACCTCCCACCAGAATGAGGCCTCTCCCTTCATTAACCAAGCAGCTAACTTGACTTTCTTTCCTTCTTCCATCTCAAAGATATCTATCAACTCTTCCACCTCCTTAAGCCAATCTCTAGCCTCCACAAAAGTTTCAGATCCTTGAAAAGGTTTCCCTCTCATAGCTTTAAATTCCTTGCAAGTCTTAGCAAAAGTATCCGTGCGAGGAGGAGGGGGAGGAGGAAGATCGGGTGCTACGGTTGGTGGAGGAACATTTGTTGGACCCGCAGTGGTGGCCCTAGCCTCCATCAATCTCCTATATCATACTGGTACCGTCACACCCTCCGGAAAGTTAAGATCCTCAGCCATGCTGAAACGAAAAAGGAAAGATTCAAAACGGAGAATTCGAAGGATATAGATATGGCTATTGGGGATTATGCTTTTCTTTCAAAAACTTTTCTCTTAAAAGACATGTTTTTGAAAATATCTCTTCCAAAAATGTTTTAGAAAGATTAGTTTTCTAAAAAAATTATCTGTTCCGGTAACCTTTGCTCTGATACCACGTGTAACACCCCAAGCCCGCTATGGTCACTCTCTAAGGGAATGCCATAACATCGGTGGAGTATTTTGAGTGAATATAGAACAGTGTAATTACAGCAAGACAGATATAAGTAATACTTTGAAAATTTAAAACATCATTTCAATTGCAGCGGAAAATAAAACATGTCTGGTTACATCACAAATCCATAATAGAAGTCAAGTACAAATATCCATCCTGCTAAATAAAAATACATAATCCCAATACATGAACTGATAGCCATAATAGAAAAGGGTAAACTGAGCTCTACATCTAGGGTCCAAGCTCCAAGAGAGTAATAAAAGCAGCCTGATCAAAGCCCACTCGTGCTGGGCCCACTCTGAGAACCTGAGGGTTAGGAAAAAGATAAAAACAATGGGGTCAGACATAAGTCTGAGCGAGTCCTATAACTTTAACAATACAATCATTAAAGTAACCAGAGAAGACATAAACTTGATATACGGTAATGTCTGGGGATGAATGGCTACACTAAGCAGCTTGGTAGACATAGGATAACTAAGATAACTGTAAAGACGCATTTACCCACCCAAGGATAATTACTACACTGCACCACACCAGTCATTTCTACTTAAAGGTTGATCCCTCCCAAGGACTTAGAAAATTTCCCAGTAGTCTCGTATACCCCTAGCTGACTACATAGGTGCCGTCTGCCCCTATCTCCACTAGGTGTAACCACTACTCCCAAATGATCGGCTCCCTACCGTAGATACCCGTGCCGGCCCCACAGTGGGGTGTATCACTCCCCAAAGTGGCAACCCGATACAACAAACGGTGCACGGCTTATATCTACACGATGCAACAACGTCTTACCTACCAGCCCGGGTCCACACACGCATATGAAACCCATTGGACTTGCGTTGCCACCGCTACCCCGTTTTGGCCTCTTATAGTCAAGCCCAGTACGCGTGTCCCGTCCTCGACATGGGTCGAGCCCAATAAGATACATATGGGTTACTGGTTGAAATGGGCCCCCACAAGCTACCCACCTAAGCTTGTCCCTTTTTCTAGTGCATCCCACTTAACCCTTTAATCATGTTTAATTACATGTTTCCACTTTGGTTAAGTATTCTAATCGTATTTTCTATTGCCACCCAAGGCAACCACTAGATTTCCACATGCCACCCTAGGCACCCACTTAACCCCTCATGTCCCTCTACATGCTAATATGGTTAAGTGTTTCTTAATTAATTAATTAAGATCATGACCTCATAAAGACCTCTCACATTAGACCGTCTTTTATGACTGCTGGATATGCCGGTTGGTTCCGGGCAGACTTCTGTCATCAAAAGGGTCTAACCTCGTGTCTTTACTTTAATCACGTATTTAATTTATGACTAAGACCCCTCACATTGGGCCAATCATTTGTAGCCGCTGGATGGCCAGTCGGTTCCGGGCAGACTTCCGCTAGAAAAGGGTCCAACCTCGTGTCTTAGTTGATTAATTACACCTAATTAATCACCCCCATAATTAATTATCCCTAATTAATTACACATTTTTCATAACATGGGTAGACCTAACTCAATAGGTAAATTCCCATGGGGTAGACCTAACTCAATAGGTAAATTCCCACTTATGTTAATTTATTTTTATGGTATGCTTAATCATACCCAATCATACTTTTATTAACATATTTATTAACCCCATCATTCCCCACGTAAATCGTTCTCATTTCATGACATAATAAAGGGAAGATCCATCACAAATATCATGGGTTTAACCAAATCTTAGCATATAACTTTGTCATGGGTTAAGAGGATGTCAACTTGCACATATGAGCATATATTAACCCAACTACATTTAACCCAAACTTGCATATTATCATACACATGTCTTGCATAACATGTTGCATATGAACTTGCATATTATCATACATATGACTTGCATAACATGTTGCATATGAACTTGCATATTATGTTAAACTTGCATTTAAGCAAATACATAAATTGCATAAGCATTTACATACTTGCATAAGCATGCATAACTTGCATATCATGTTAAACTTGCATTTAAGCATATACATAACTTGCATATGAACTTGCATAACAACCTACACATAACTTACATAACATCATACACATAACTTGCATATGAACTTGCATAATTCACTTGTTAAACATGCATAAACCCACTTATTAAATATGCATAAACCCACTTATTAAACATGCATAAACCCACTTGTTAAACATGCATAAACCAACTTATTAAACATGCATAAACACACTTGTTAAATATGCATAAACCAACTTATTAAACATGCAGAAACCCACTTGTTAAATATGCATAAACATAGGAAAACATAGAGTAGCATATCATTACAAATGATTCAAACTCACTAATCCGCATTCAAGACCATAAGTCTCATTACCCCTAATCTACTTACTTTAGCAATTGATGTTAAAGTGATAGAAACTCACAACTAGCAAATTTGCACTCCAAATGAAGAAGATTAAGATGCTTAGAATGGATTAGAGGTTGATTAGAGAGTGATTAGCTTGCAACCCTCTTCATAAATTAGTGGAGGCTCCTTCTAAGATTTAATTTGGCGGCATGTAGCCCTCAATTCTATTTTTAGTATGGATTAGGGTAGGTTTAGGGTGTATTTATAGATTAGGTGAGTGTTTTAGGCCCTTAGATTAACCCTAGATTAGATTAGGACCCTTAGATTTCGGAAATCTCTAGAACCCAGCCCAAGACTCAACCAAAAACCAGATCTGGTGCACCCAGATCAACAGGGCCGACACCCTGTGTCGACACCCCTGTCGACAGGGCTGTCGACACCCCTGTCGACACGGGGCTAGGCGGGAACTTTCCCGCCTTTTCCGCTTTTGGCTTCAAACTTGTTTTAGAACTGAATTTTAAATCTGTTTTTAACTTTGAATTTTCTGAAAACTTCTTTGGGCCTTAACTGGGCCATACGGACTCCGATTTACAAAATTTCGGACTCTATTCTGCGTATTTTTCCGAGACGAACGCAATGACGCAGCCCGTTTCCCCCAATTCTCACATCTGAGATTATTTATTCTGCAATTAGTGAATTTTAGCATTAACTGAAATACGGGGTGTTACAGTAGATACCTGTGCTGGTCCCACGGTGGGGTGAATCACTCCCCAAAGTGGCAACCCGATACCACCAAAGATGCACGGCTTATATCTACATGATGCAACAACGTCTTACCTACCAGCCCGGGCCCACGCACGCACATGACCCCGTTGGACTTGCGTTGCCATCGCTAACCCGTTTTGACCTCTTACAATCAAATCCAGTAAGCGTGTCCCATCCTCGACTTGGGTCGAGCTCACAAAGATACTTAATGGGTTACTGGTTTGAAAAGGACCCCTATGCTTGACACAAGCCTTCCACCTATGCTTGGTCCCCACTAAGGTTTCCCCACTTAACCCCATTCGTATTCATGTCTTCTTACATGTTTCAATCTTGGTTAAGTGCATCTAATCGTATTTCACATGCCATCCAAGGCACCCACTTAATTTCACATGCCACCCAAGGCACCCACTTAACCCCCCATGTCCCACCACATGTTTATCTGGTTAAGTGTTAATTCATTAGAACCGTAAACTTGTAAAGACCTCCCACATTAGGCTGACATTTGCGGTTGCTGGATTTGTCGGGCGGGTCTGGGCAGTCTTATACCGCAAACGAGCCTAACCTCGTGTCTTTACAATTGTTACGCATTTAACTCATGCCTTTGACCTCTCACATTAGACTGGCATTTGTGGCTGCTGGATTTGTCCGGCGGGTCCGGGCAGTCTTACACCACAAAAGAGTCTAACCTCGTGTCTTAGGCGGTTAATTTTTACACATCTTTATTTAACCCCAAATTGGATTAATATCCCTATTCAAATTTGTCAATAAATTTCAAATTTATTTATGTCCATAATTGTCTCTTAAAATTATGTCCATAAATACCAATTATGCCAATTAATGTCTCAAATTAATTATATGCCTTTTAAGGCCATTTTATGCCAATTCACAATTTATGTATATTCGATATTATCCCATCATCCCCACGCTATTCGTACGTTTTAATATGACATATGTTAGACTCGCAAATAGTCTAACTTATAAAAAGAAAAACAACATCACATAGCACATAAAATAGATCTAAGGATCATGACATAAGATTACAGAGCCAATAACTTGCATATGAATTTCATTCAAACTAGCATATGATACAAAACTAGCATTAGTAATGGGCATAAACTTGCATAACTTATGTATTGCTATAGATACAAACATAATGGTGTGAAATTGCATATGGATCTAAACATAAAGATGTATACTTGCATATAGATCTAAACATAAAGATGTAAACTTGCATATAGATCTAAACATAAAGATGTAATCTTGCTTATGGATCTAAACATAAAGGTGTGAACTTGCATATGGATCTAAACATATAGATTAATGTCACATAAACTAGCATATGCATATACATGTTTCACATATATTTTAACAACCCAAACTTGCATGAGATTCATACATGAATATATGATCCAATCATCACAAACTTGCATAAGATATATGATTCAACTTGCATAAGATTCACATAAGAACTAACATATGATCCAACTTGCATAAGATTAACATATGATTCAACACCACAAACATACATATAATTTACATCACATGATTCAAAATCATATTCTCATAATCCCAATTATATCTTATCATAATTAAATTAATTAATTAATTTGTGAAAGCTATCATACTCACAATTGAAAAGAATAGTCTTGTCTTTTTGGGATCTGTATTCTGAAACTGATTTGCTCACCTTTGATGTAGACTAATCGTTATTTAGATTTGATTTGATTTTGATTCAAGCTTCTATCTTGCTTTAGGGTTGAAAGTGTATGGCGGCTACTCTAGGTTCTCCATTGATGGCATGGCGGCTCTTGTTATGAATTAATGTGATTAGGGTTAGGGGTTTAGGATTGTTTTTATAGAAGTTTAATTTAATAAGAGTCGTCAAATTAACCTAGGGATAACCAGAACCATCAGGACCACTCAGATGCTACATCAGCCGTTAGGACGAATCGGGCCACGGGTTGACAGCCAAACACCCTGGATCGACCCCTAGTCGACCCAGCGGGACTTGGGTCGACTCCAAAAATGGTGCAGTTCGGCTATTCCCCATCCCGATTCGCTGTTGTGAACTTTTTTTGAATATATATATATATATATATATATATATATATTTCTCTCATATGCATACAAACTTCGAGGCTTAATAACTTCTTCATAAGTTATCCGTTTTGTGCAAACCAAATGTCTATCTTGACCCAAAATTTTGAGACGAACATAATAGCGCTACCCATTTCACTTAATTCTTCTTCTAAAAATTAAGCATACTTTAATTTGTGAATTTTAATGTTATAAAATTATGGGGTGTTACAATATATATATATATATATATATATATATATATATATATATATATATGTATATATATATATATACACACACACATACATGGATATATATATATGTGCACACACACACATATAATTAGACACTGTCAAAGGCCGTGTCTTATTACACTTTAGATACGGCTAAAAGCCGTATGATAATATATTGAGATACCGTTGGTAGCCGTATCTAATAATTAGACACACCACTTTTTGATACAGCTTTTTAACGTGCCCAACAGCTTTAGATACGGCTAAAAACACATCCTATTCATCATATATGGTGTAGTGTATATTATATTTTATCCATTCCACTGTGAGATATTTTCTGAGCTCTAACTTATTTTATGTCTCTGTCTTTTCTGCAGGATGCCAGAGCAAATCAACACGAGTTTCGATAGATTAGAATTTGGAAAAAAAATCGGTCTATTGGAATTCAGGTTGTTACGAACAGGGCCAAAGGCAGGATCTTCTGTAGGGCAGGTGCATGCTCTCGAGGCCAGTGTACCGAACAGAGGTAGGAAAGTTTATGTTGAAGGTTTTATTTCTCTTTCCGATCATCCAGTTATGGCTCTTTTTGATTCTGGCTCTTCTCACTCTTTTATACCTGATTCTGTGGTTGAGTCTCTACACCTTAGTACTAGTATTTTTTATGATGTCGTTATTGTCCCAAACCCCATTGGGGGCACGACTCATCTGTCTATGATTTGCCATGGTTTGAGGATATCTGTTTTGGGGCGTCGAGTTTGAACATGACGCATGTGTACTTGGTTTTATGGGATAATATCTGATTCTAGGGATGGATCAGCTAGCCATGTATGGTTCCATTCTGGATTGTGAGAGGAGGGTCGTAAGACTTTTGACTTGCCATAGGAGGACTCTCGAGATTTCTAGTGACCTAAGGTGGTCTGTCATGCTTAGTTTCCTAGAATCACTTGATGCTTCTGCCGATGATTTGCGATCTGTACCTGTAGTTTGTGAGTATCAAGATGTTTTCGAGAAGGTTAGGGACTTACCTACGAGGCGCGAGATTGATTTTTCCGGATATACTTGGTAGATAATTCGAAGCCAGTCGCATTACCTATGCGCCACATGGCTCCTAGGGAAAGGAAGGAGCTCAGCAAGCAAGTAGGGGAGCTACTTGAATAGGTGTTTGTTAGGCGAAGCATATTAGAATAGGGTGCTCCAGTCGTCTTTACAACAAAGGCATACAGCTCGCTTTGCTTATGTGTGGATATTCATGATGTTTTTCCACATTTCTTATTTACGGAAGTGTCTGCACGATACCGCAGAGGTAGTTGAGCGAGCATGCTTGAGGATGTATAGATAGAATGGGAGGCGACAATTAGACGAGTTCCTACCCGTATACTTGGATTAGAGGTTAAGAAACTACACAACAGGGAGGTTAAGTTAATAAAAGTGAAATGGGAAGAAGAAAGCGAGGATGCGACTCAAGAGACCGAGGACAAGAACCGCGCTTCATACACTTTCCTTTTCGAGACTATTTTCTTAACTTCTTTTTCCAAGCTTTTATTCGTACTTGCTTTATCATTCATGTGTGTCCTATCGATCGAATATTAGACCTTTAGGTAGAAATCCCATGGATGTAAACATGTGTTTGAGACATGTTATGTTTCATTGATGCAAGTGGATGCAATTGTTTGCTAATGGTTGCTCGTGGATGCATATACACAGACATTAGGCGCTGGATCGGCTTAATCACTCTCATACTGCATATGGATGCGTGTGCATTTTTCTTCTTTTTATGGATGAAAATGGGTGAATCGTCATATGGATGTTGCATTTGGATGGATGATTGTGCATGCATATAGAATTTACATGATATGTTAGGATTATTTGCATACTTGTTGGACTCATGGCACGAACATGAATTGCATTAAGGAGGTCGACTGAATCAGCAGACCGTCTGATCTTTCGCATTAGCATAGGGACATATACACACACCTTTGCATGTGTTCATATAAGCATTAGAAATCTTATAAGGATAACGGATGCAAGTGATTGCTAAATGAGTAAATGGATGATGGATGTTAGGATATACATTCCTCTTAACTTAGAGATTTTGGGGATGAAATCCTTTAAGTAGGGGAGAATGTAACACCCCGTAATTTTAAAGAACATTAGAATGTAACATTAAAGAATACTTAATTAAATATTGGAAACTAAGTAAAATGGACTGCACTCGTTCGTCTTGGAATTCTTAGACTCTGAGTTTACGTGAAACGGACATCGTATGAAGAAGATATTAAGCCTAGAAGTTTGTATACGCACAAGACAATTATATGTATACAAACATATCAAAATAATAAAAAAAATCAAAAACAGCAAAGCGGAAGGCCGAAGAGCGGAACCGACCCATTTTGGGGGTCGACCCGAGATCCTCCTAGTCGACCCAGGGTGTTTGGGGTCGACCCATGGGTCGACACCCAAAGGGGGGTCGACCCCCTTACAGATCTGGGCATAATTCAGTTTTTGAACGTGGACTTGTTTGTGGCTTGGTTCATTGGCTTAGGGCTATAAATAGGACCCCATTTCTATTGTTTTTACACATCAAAAACAAAGAAGACAATAAGATGCTGCCCCAGCTTAGATTGAGTTAGCCTATTTTCTTCACTAATAGCCTATACGCATATAAGAATTCCTTTTATAGCTTCAGCCTATTGTTCTTTAGATATAATCTCTGTGAGTTCATGTTATTTTTAGATATAAACATTTAACAAGTAATTCTGACATGTTTATAAATCTGGATCTAAACCTATGCCTAATCAGTCCTGTTATTACACGTTCATCATATTTTTTTCTTATATGCCTATTTCTGTTAATCAGATCTGTTCTTAGATGCCTATTTCTACTACCATATGCCCATTTCTGTTACTTTTGGTTTTTTGCCTATTATGTTCTTCCCTCTCTCATTCTCTTTTTATTTTTATAGCCAAGCTACCTTCGAGCCTAGGCCGATATCACTGAAATATGTATACGAATGAAATTGGGTTAAAATGGGAAAGATTGAAAATGGTAATTTAGGGGCATAACTTGTACTTCGAATCACGATTGGAATTTGGGGGCATAAACTATATTGTGAAATTGGACTAAAAATTGGGGCATGATTTATACTATAAATTGTGACTTGTGGTTTGGGACATATAAATTTGTAGGCTTAATTTAAGATTAAGCGAAACATGTTAATGGAACTGTAAAGAATCTGTGAAGCCTGTTTAATCTGTTGAAATTGAATAATGTAATTGGGAAACCTATGATGATCCTGAGTATGGCCCAAATAGGATTATTAGGCCAAAAAGATTGTTAACACAATTACGGTAAGTAAGAAATGGGAAATAACGGTATGGGGACACGGGGTTAACTTCAACTTATGGTAGAAGTCTTCCCGGAACCGCCCGGCAAATCCAGCATCCACAAGTGGCCAACTTAATGTGAGGGGTCTGGTGCATTAATATACATAAACGGGGAATGATAATAACCTATTATGAATAAACCCGAATGGGAAAAAGGAAAGATAATAGGTAGGCTTGTCCTAGGGACAAGTGGTAATTATAACTTAGGTTATAATAAATGATAGAGGAAGGGGATAACTTATGAAATAAGATAAGTTGCACTTAATTATAAATTAATTAATCTGTAAATCTAGAAACCCATTAAATCTATGGGGATAATTAAACCTGTTAAATCTGTGGGGTTAAGTAAACCAGTTAAATCTGTGGGGTTAAGTAAACTGTTAAACGTATGGGGTTAAGTAAACCTATTAAATTTGTGGGGGTTATACGAACCTGTTAATCTAGAAAACTTAACCTGTTACAACTGTTGGGGTTATATGGACCCGTTAACTTGTAAAGTTTAACTTGTAAATCTGTAGGGCATTATGCGAATCTGTTAAATCTGTTAGGCATAACCTGTCAAAATCCTAGTGAATTGGGGATAAAAGATCTGTAAGGGTTGGCTTGTGTCATTTGTTATGTGGGACCCATATTAGTCAGTAACCCTTCTGGTATTAAAGGGGGTCACCGCACTACGTACGGGTCAGGGCACGCTTAATGAGTTGATTGTAAGAGGTTAATCTGGGAGGTGTGTACTGGCGCGTTCCAACGAACTCATATGCGTGCATGAGTACGGCCTGCTCTGGGAAAATAAGCCGTTGTTGCACCAGTAAATAGGTCGGTGTCCTTCTATAGGTTGCCACTTTAGGAAGTAATACGCCCTACCATGGGGCCGATACAGGGTATTTACAGGATAGGGAGACGGTCAATTGGGGGGTAGTAATTAGGGTACATCTAATCTGGTCTGTTTTTGTGGAGTACCTGTATTTCCGTTTGGGTTAACATCCGTTATTTCTATTTAGGTACCGGTTAATTCTGTTTAGGGTAAAACCCGCTGCTAGAGTACACCTAAAACTACCATTATATTTTTGTTGGGATCATCTTGTTTCTGATATACTAGTATTGGTGTAGAGAAAAGTAGTTGAGAAGCGCAATATAATCTATTATGTTTATTCTGTTTATCCTGCTCAACCTATTACACCTATCTTATGATACTGTTATCTCTCTCATCCAGTTTACATGCCTGTCATGATGCTTTTAATTATTTATATGCTAAAAGTAACTGGACTCGCTAGACTTTATGTTTGACCCGTTTTGTTTCCTCTTCTCTCTCTTCCATTTTCCCCCCAAGTTCTCAGGGTGGGGATACTCAGGCTTGATTTGGATTCTCTTTTTCGTTCTACTTGGAGATGCTTAGATGTACCGCTTGATTTCCTATCTTCTCTGATATGGCTATTTTTGGGGACTATGCTTTTATATTGCTGTACTCTGATGATTTTAGTACAAGGCAGATGTTTTAACTTGATGTAATGGGTTTTCTGTATTTCAGACTTATGTTGTAACTGGATTTTGGACCATGATGTTTTCTGAATAAAAGTTTTAAATTCCGTTGTGTTTTATATCTATCTTGTGATTTTTTGTCTCTGCTTACCTATAACGCTTCACGAAACATAATGCATTCTGTTAAAGAGTGACATTAACGGACGTGGGGTGTCACACATTCTACATATAATGTTAGTTTTTAGTAAGTTGCAGTAACTTCATTTTAAAGAAGGCTAAATTAGATTTACTTAATCTAATTGGGATATAGCTATATATATATATATATATATATATATATATATATATATATATATATATATCAATCTATTTTTTTCAAATAGTGCAACTTCCATTTTTATCACTGCTAAAATATGGAATTTTAAAAACTGAAAAAGGATTTTTTTTTTTGGCCCATTCTAGAGAGTGGAACAAGATTTATATTGCCTAAACTGAGTATAAAATTAACTTATTCCAAAATAATTTTAGTAGCGGTAATTATGCTAACTCTCCTACTGATAACTGTAATATCTTTATAAATTCCAATCCATTACACTTTATAGCACAAAAAATAAAGATATAAAGTCAATTTTTTTAAAAAATAAGGTTATGCATACCTGGCATCTTAATGAAATTGATTAGATAAGAGATAGGTGATTTGGAAGAGAGAATCTGTTCAGTTTTATAAGATTGTCCTCCTATTTGACATGAACTTAACTCAATAAAAAAACTTCTCATGTCAACTGACTCTTCAATCATCTTTCAATTATCACTTAATCCTTTAAAAGGCTAGTTATATCATGTACCTTTCTTCCTTGTTCATATACGACCTATTTAGGATCGAAATTTAAGAATGTTATTAAGACAACATATATCAATTTATACAGTACCAATCAAAGTTTTAAAAATATATAAGCACTATTAGTTAAAAGATGAAGATAACAGATCATAAAAGTCAATGAAAAATAAAAGCAAACTTACCGCGCCAAAAACTGGAAAGAAATTTTTTAAACCATGTATTACCACTTTTTCTAAGAAAATTTCAAAATATGCAGTTTTCCTAGGATTCAAGGTCGGTTGGGAATGCTAGTGGATCCTTGATGTTATTCACTTGTTGAGGAAATGGGTGTTTCGTTAGTGTTTATATCTTCTTGTCTGTCATTTAGGAAATTAGGGCTTTTTGGATTTGGGAATGTCGTAATGATTTGGGAGTTACGAAGAATGTAAAAGGACGATGAGTAGTTATGAGGCATTTGTGAATCAAGATTTACGTTTTTTTATACTGATGACTCAAACTAACTAATGTCTATATGAGGACCACTAGCATTAGGCATTGGATTATTCTATCTGAACCATTTAGATGGTAATTAAAATAAAGTTAGGGATTGCTAATCTTCAATGTTTCCATGAAGTTGTAGTTAAATTACTAAGCCTTTACGACGCCTAAAAATGTTTAAATAATATTGAAGATGACGTCCCATTGACATCACTAAAAATTGTTAGCGCTGTAAAATGTAGGAAATTAACAATAAATTTGTGATACCAGTTTGAAACGACCATAAAATCGATGAAGTCACTGAGATGAGTATAAGTAGAGATACCCCGATGATGCCTTAGTGACAAAATTTAATTTAGTGACGCCATACTAACGCTGACTCACTATGACGTCATTAATCTATGTCATAAATCAGCCATCTCTCTAGTAATGTAATTAGGGATTATGTAAATTACCTAGTTAAAGGTGGTTAGGAGGTCGGAGGTAAAGAAAGTGTGGATTGAAAGAGCTGGAGACGCTTTTCGGGGATGCGGAGGATGGCCGACGCTGACGTGGAGGAGGAGAAAGGGGTTCATTTTCTTTTTGGTGAAGAAGAGGAAATGGAGAAGAAGTGGTTCTTAAGTTTGGATATCCTATGAGTTTCTGATGGCGGCCGGCAACTGCCGATGGAATACAATTAAATGATTTTTGACGATTGTTTTATTTATTTACATAAACACCATGGGAAGAAAAACCAGTCGACAACCATCAGAAATTTTGTCAATGGCATTGTTCATCTTGTAGTGTAGAAATGGTGGTAATGGCAATCAACATTAGCGATAGCAAGCGTTGGCTAAAAAGAGCGACCGACGCTAGTTGCCTCCTAACATACCAAACATTTCATTATTTCCATCATGATTTTACTTCCACACGCAAAAAAAACCTGATCCGTCGTTGTAGTCTCCGCCTAGTCGCTCACTATAACTCTGTTATTGCCCTGCTTGCCATCATCGTTGCCCTCCTCCTTTATTCCTTTCATTCGAGTATACTACTTTTTAAGCCTTATTTTGAAAATATGAGATTGTAAGGCCTGATCAAATCATCTCCAATACGCATTTGGATTTTATATATCCTTCGGTTCTCCAAGTGAATTCTGATTTCTTCGGCAAAAAGGAAAATAAATGGACTTATCATTCCATTACAATATAATCCAGAAGGAGAGAAAGAAATAATACCCTCTTCTGACATTTCAATTGAAATACCCACAAATAATATTTTACATAAATAGTATTCTTGCTTATTCAGAAACTTTTATTCACAATATTGATCTAATTCAGTATCATCAAGATAAACTTTATCCCATTGAATTTACAAGAATCAAATTTACCATCTTTGTGAGATTTGGAAATACAATTAAAATTCTAATTTCCTAAATTAGTATATAATATTAATATGCTTATTGTTAAGTTTACGCGAATGTTTGTTATACTACAAGACAATATTTGTTATAGTTTATGCGAAAATTTTAACAGTTAACTGAATTTTAAAACACATATATATTTCTAATTTAGTTAATGAAAAGTGTAAAAGTATTATACTTAAATTGATTTTGTAAAAAGTTAAGAAATGAATATAAAAAAATAAATATTCTATTAAAATCAATTTTCTAAAAAGTTAAAATGGATACAACAAATATTCTTTTGAAATCCATATAAAAAAAATTAAACAATATAACAATAACAAATATTGTAATAAAACAAATCTTTGAAAATGTTAAAAAATGAATATAAAAAATATTGTGTAATGTTAGAGGACGATTTTATTATGACGAATCTAATAGAAGGCATGCTAGAAGATGCACCATGATCATGTTTCCTACCGTTCAATTTGATGACAAAGATGATATCCTTTTTAGTAAATATGATATTTCACTTTAGAGATAATTGAACAATTCAAACTGTTTATTATTTATTTCACTTTAGAGGAGACAGCTTTGTTGGAACGACATATGACCTAATTCAATAACTGGCGAAAGGATGAAGGATTGGCGGCGCTGCTCGATAAACAAGAATGGATCGAGAGAGCATGAGTCTAGGAATGATGTAGATGATGATGAGTAGGTACAGATGTTCCTTTGGTTGTTTTTTATCATCTTGTTTTGTTATTATTGACATATGTTATTGGATTTAATACTGTAATTGATTCGTATGGTCATGTACTTTGATGGATTTGCGGATATTTTTTTGATGGATATGATTATTTGTAAATATGATTACATTGGTTGATAAAATATTGTTTTTTTTAAGCTGGGTGATTCCAGATTTTGTTTCTTCCATTTTATGTCTAAATAGATGTCCCTATATCTAGATGTGTGTAGGTACGCTCATGACACCCCTATTTGAGAGCACCCAAATGCACCCATTTATAGCCGCTCATTTATATTAAAATAGGTTAGTGGGAGGAGAGACAGTTTATGGAGAGGAGAGAGAAACGGAAATGTGTGGTGGAAATCAGAGAGGCTATAATAGTGCTGCACTATTTGGGGTGCTCTTGATCCTATCTCTCTCTCACACATACACACATATATAGGAGTGTTCCGGTGAACCCCTTTATCACCCATACCTTACCGTGAGCAACATTAATCCAAATCTAACAAGATTTTGTAGATGTTCAATCCACATATATAATATCATCTATCCAAAATTTGAACTCATTCTGACATTCAAAGAATAATATATTTGATGATCAAATTTAATAGTTCAAATTAGTGTCTGAACGGTGAATAATTGAGCTAAGATTTTGAAAATGTTACGAATGTTGGAACGAACTCAAATTTTGGATTGATGATTATATATATATATATATACACACACACACACACACATACATACACGTGGATTGAACATTTACAAAATCTTGTTGGATTTGGATTAATGTAGCTCACAGTAGGATAGGAGTGTCATATATATATGAGATAGGATCAAGAGCACCCCAAATTGTGTAGCACCCCTTTAGCCCCTGGATTTCCAACACACATTTTCATTTCTTTCTCCTCCCACTAACTTTTTCTCTTCTCACTAACATACTTTAATACAAATATATTGCTACAAATAGGGTGCATTCGGGTGCTCTGAAATAGAGATGTCATGGAACGTGCCTCGTTCTCTTGCTTTCTATATATATATATATATATATATATATATATATATATATATATATAGACACACACACACATCACACATATACATACATACATACACACACACACATACACATGTGTATATTTGAAGCTACACAACTAACGACATTCATTTCCACCGTACATCACTTCCACCATACATCCTTTAAGTTCATCTATACAAAATTTTGTTTACTTCGAAAATTTCAATATATTCAAAATAATATTTTAAACCGGGTGTCATACCGAGATGATCACAGAAATGCTCGTTTACGTGCATACATATATTATGCAAAATAAAGCAATGATAACAAAAATAAGGGAATGGACATAGATTCTATTTTGAAACCAGAGAGCCAAGGATTTTTTTTATTTTTTTTGTTGAAAAAAAATTGTAATCAAGATCAAGTAATTGGAACTATTAACACGGGTTACGAAACATAATGTGTCAATTGTTTTTGCATTCATGTGGTTTTATCCTCCTTTTCAAAAGATTTTCTTTATATTATGATTAAGGTATTTCACTTATTTGCCACACTTGGTTTTCGACAATTTTTTTTGTCATGTAGAGGCCTTTCTAAAAGTTCTCAGATCATTATCAACACTAAGTTGGGTCGGGTGTCCCATCCGGGTGGGTTGACACCCAACCTAGCCCAGTAGGGGGAAACACAACAACCCCAACAGGGGTTGCTGTTTCGTCCTTAGCTGGCTTTGTAAAAGTCGGCCAAGGATGCTACGCGGATTACAATCCTTCAGTCGTAGGATTGTAATTCGCGTGACGATCTTGAATTAAATCCAGACCATCCACTTAGCCGGCTTTCTAAAAGCCGACTTTCTAAAAGTCGGCTAAGTCAACATAGCCAGCTATAAATAAGCCGGCTATGTTTTGTTATTTCAAAAAAAACTCCCCACCCCATCCCCTTCTTCCTCCATGTCCACCGTTAAATGGTCTCCGTCTGAGTTACATTTACTGGTGGAATCGTATTTTGACTTCTACGAAAGACATGACAAAATGCTGCAAGGAGGCGGAGGAGTAACCCATTTAATGTATAGGCAGTTTATTCAAAAGCACTTACAACGACAACCCCAAATGTACCTCGTGGAGGTCTACAGATGAAATTCATAAAAAAACATAATAGTTTTTGGGAAGATTGCACCCGATACCGCGAGATTATTGAGGAGGTAGAAGATGAAGATTTATTCAAAGCTACTCATTCCACTTTTGGTTCGCATTACCTATCCAAACACGGATCGTAATTTATCGGCCGTGAAGCTTACGAACATCATTACAGCTGGCTTACGCGCTACGGTTCTTACTAGCTGATGTTTATGCATGCCTCTTTATGTTAGTTTTCTTTCGTTGGGGTCAAGTCTTGTGTTTTTATATGTGGTGTTTCGTACTTCCTTTCAATAGTGTTTATGTATTTCCTCGTAGTGTAAAGGCATGTCAACGACTGTACTAGCCTTTGTAATGCATATTGTGATTTGTAATGTTTGTTTACTCTGTTGTGAATACGTATTTACTTATCTCATTTTACTCCCTACCTAAATAATAGTAGATATATACCAAAGGAAATAGGAAATACATAAGATATATGGACTACAATTTAGGATACAATGGATACAGATACAAATGATCATATATTACTTAAACAACATAAATAAGACCCAACATAACCACGACCCAACAATAAAACATAACTAAGACCCAACAATACAATGTAACCACAACCCAATATAACATATCTACGACCCTTAGTTTCGGAATGAACAATAGCACCTATGAAGCATTTCATTCTTAATTGCCACATTCATTATTTCCAAGCGATTAATCTCAGTTTGCATCTTAAGTGCATACTGGACACCCCTCTCTGTTAACGGTGGATCGATCCATGAATAAACTACAACTTTGCAATCCTTGGCAATTCTATGCATCAATGTACACTTTGAAACCATAAAAGCGATGACCTGCATTCGTTTGACTTTTAAAAATAAGCACATTACATTCGACTCCGCAATAGCTAAGGCTGAACGACCCGTCATGCTGGAGCTTGACCTATTGGGATTCTATCGAGCAAGAATTTCTCTCAACTGAGCATGTAGGGATATTTGAACCGGCCTAATGCGTTGAACTGCAACGTTTGGTAGCGATGCATGAAAGAGTTCAGACTCGATTTGTGCAACATCTACTTGGACTCCTATTTGCGTCTCGGGCACAAATTCGACATCTTCGACGGGCTGTTTACCACGTTTGTACTCATTGTACATTTGAACCATGGTATCGTCATCTAATTCCCAGCTATCCATTTTGAAGGTGGACTAGATTTTCAAAGCGTATTTGATGCCAAAAGAATTGAAGAGAGGAAGAGAGGCTGGTTGGTCTTTAATAAGGGAGAGAGGAAGAGAGGCTGGTTGGCACACTGATCATTTCTTACTCAGGCATCTTTAATCATTAAGCCTTGTCAACTCAGCTTAATTCATATCGTTTGAATAAGCTCTGTCACATTGTACCAGTTTTGCAGAGTGGAGTGTAGTAACATCACGAGTGCCCTGCTTTATTGGTATGTGTACTTGGCATGTTTATCATTACCCATTAGGCTATAATATCCAATGTGACTGCTCAACACGATATCCAAGTCGAAACACCGACTAATCACATCGTGGCAGGACATAAAGCAGAGTTCCTACAATATTACGTCAGTCGTAACAGTGACTGGTCGAATCATTACTTGTTTTATTCACTTGTACACTATGCTGCTATATATCTTTTCAAATTACTCACAACTTACCTCATTCAAACAACTTTGTTTCCAACTACTCTTTGCATTCCCACAACTATGTCTTCTTGGCCATCAGCTACAGACTCCAATGAACAGGTGTACGAACAGATGAGACTTCAGAAGCTTGAGGACGAATTCCAGATTCTAAGCCAAATGAGACCTAAGGATGAACCACCGTATAAACAGTGGAACGTACAACTTCCGCATGAAACTCAAGTACCACATGTTCAACTACCGTATGAACAGTCGGTTACTCAATCATGACAAAAAGTAGAGATATATTGAGTACCACCATATGGGCCTTCTGAGTTCAGAAGGAGGTTTCGCATGTCCAAAAACGTCTATAATAGAGTTCTTGACAAACTAACGGAAACAAATGTCTTTTTACTCACAGATTAAATGCAATCAACCAAATTGAACTTTCTCCATTACAAAAGGCTACGATAGCACTACGGATGTTATCTTACGGTGTATCGGGAGATTCAGTAGGCGACAAAATAAGGATGGGGAATTCTACCGCTATCTTAAGCATGAAAGAATTTTGCAAGACCGTTGTTCTGCAGTTTGGTGAGGAATATCATAGGACCCCAACCCTCTGTGATATTCAACGATTATTGGCGATGGGATAACAATGTGGATTTCCAGGTATGTTAGGTAGCTTAGACTGTATGCATTGGAGGTGGAAAAATTGTTGTACTGCATTACAGGGCCAATACTCGGAACACTTCAAGAAGCCAACTATGGTATTGGAAGTTGTTGCATCTTTCGACTTGTACATTTGGCATGCGTTTTTTGGGGAACCTGGTTCCTTAAAGGACATAAACGTGCTACAACAGTCTTATTTATTCAACGACTTATACAACGATATAGCACTCCATACAACTTCAAATTAGGAGGTGTAGATTATAATACCGTTTATTACTTGGTGGATGACATTTATCCAAAGTGTAAAATACTCGTGCAAGCTTGTAAAAGGCCTAATAATGCTAAATAGGCTCTATTCACAAAACAATAAGAAAGTTTGAGAAAAGATGTTGAACGAGCTTTTGGAGTGCTTCAAGGTAGATTTCATATATTAAGGAAGGAATCGCACTACCAGGACCCTGTAGTGTTAGCTGACATCATGTATTGTTGTATAATTTTACATAATATGATTGTCGAAGAAGAACGTGGTGGATATGAGCTTCAACTTCGAAACTATCATGGTATTGTTGTTGTATTTCAGAAAAAACCATACAAAAACCCTAATATATTTGCTGAGTACATGAAACGAATTGAAGATGTAAGGGATCAGCATGCTCACCTTGAACTTAGAGAAAATCTAGTAGAGCATTACTGGAATCATGTTGGAAGTCAATCGTAAACTTAAAGAGAAATTATGCATTTTTATTTTGTTAGTGTTAGGTTTGTATGTTCTCGAATCTTGTTGGATGTCAATGGAATTTGAATATAAAAAGTTAGCTTACTTATGCAAAAATAATTTCAACACCGATTAAGAACTTGATGATGCAAGCATTTATAACTCAAAATTGTAATCAAAATACAGTGCAATGGAATTATAAACACGAATATAGTATAATGAAATCATAAACACGAAGACAGATCAATGAGTTCTGAATTTTCATGGGGATTTTGATTGGGATGAAGTCACCCTTAATCGGCTTTTATAAAGCCGGATAACTACACGGTTTTATAAAAGCCGATTAGGGGCAATGGTTAAAATTTAACCCTGGCCCCTACCTTAGCCGACTTTATGAAAGTCGGCTAAGATCAAGGTTGTCATACAACTGAATGGTTGCTCTACCAACCTTGGGGGTTTCCAAAGCAACCCCGGACTCCAACTGATGCCCTGGCGAGGGTCAGTTGGCTTCCAACCCCACCCAGGGTTGGGAATGCCCTCATAAGTCATAACTGTTTAATTTGGTACCTTGACCTGTAATCGGTGAAAACAGAGCATTTCAACTACTAGGGGATTGATTGCACGGAACTGTTGATGTAATGCCTGATTAATTCAGTTCAGAAGTGTAATGTCCGAGCATTTTTCTATTTTGGCCCACTTTTTTTTTATTCCACTTTTAGCACATTTTTTTGAAAATTTGCACGCTGAGTTGGCCAAAAGAGGAGTTTTTCCTAAGGGCGCAATCAATGATTGCGCCCCGTAAGGGTTGTTTTTTAGAAAAAAAAACCCGATGACCCCTCGTGACTTGGTAAAAGTTAAAACATCTATCAAAATCCAAAAAACCCTAAAACCCAAAACCGAAATTAAAACTCCAAATCCGAAATTAAAACCCCAATTATATTCAAGTAATTTCAGCTTCTACAGTAAATATGGCAAGTTCTTCAACACAGGAACAAGCTATTGGTAATTATCGCAATTTTTTGTGTGTGTTTATCTCAGAATTTAGGTTTAGGGTTTTCTTGAGTTTTCTTGTAATTTTTACACCGATGGTTTACAGATGTATATAGTTGATGTGTTGGTCATATATATGCAAAATTAATGATTGCTTGAGAGTTTTGTTGAGATTGGAAAATGTGGTCATATGATTTATGGAGCCTTTTCTTGTGGTATGAAAAGGCATGTTAAGTTTGTTGCGTAGAATTGAAGATTGGTAATCGACTGCATTATGTTGAATTTTTAGCAAATGTTCATTTATTACAATTTAACTATTGTTGACATGATTTTGATATGTATCTGATGAAGATTATCAAATAAAGAAAAATTATATTACAAGAATACAATTTTGGTTCTGTGTGTATATCAGATTTTGATTTGAATATACTAAGAGCGATTGTCTCTGCCTAGCAAAGCTAGCTTAATAAATACATTTAGAAATTAGGGCGTTTATTGTTGTCTTTATTCTGGTTAATTGTGGCAATTTTTTTTCCTTCATTGCTTTTAAACATGGTGGTGTATGTCGGTGTAGATACTTTAGCATACGTATATGTATAGAAATAAATATCTTCATTAGAAAGATAGGAGTAGTAAAGTACAAAGATTCAGATTCAAATAGATGTCTTGATAATCAAATTGAAATATCTGATATTGTGGATTTGAAAATTGGTAGGTTTGTATTTGTTTTGGTGAAACTTAGTACTAAATTTGTTAGCATTGAAATATTTCAGAGTATGCGGAGATGGCGCCCGGACCTGTAGATGATAGTGTCTTATATTTACAGGCACAACATCGTTCAAACAAACCGGAGTTGATGGCGGTAACCAAACCTCACTATTCAATACTAGTTAGAATATAGAGCTCGAGAATATTTATGCGTGTTAACTAAACAAAAATTCACTTTTGTTATTGTGTGCCAGCTCAAAATTGCAGTTGAAACCATCGAGCACACATCGTCCTTAAAGTTGGTCACTTCAAAACGCGCCGGTGTGTTAGAGCTACTTGATCGAGTGGGTTTTCTCTTGATACATCGCCTTGGATCCATACAAATCGACCACCATCATATAACAGTTGTAGTAGATCGATGGAGACTGGAGACATTGTCATTTCACCTTAGATGCGGTGAAATGACGATCACATTAGCGGACGTGGCGATTTTGCTTGGCTTAACCATCGATGGTCGTCCATTCACCACTCCTGAATCCGATGATTATGATGTGCAAGAGTTTGCTAGGACTATCTCCTCCAGGAGTCGAGTGGCACGGGCCCGAGATGATTAATATGTCGAGGTTTAGGCACCAATTAGCCGAAGACATTCCTGAGGATGCTTCTCAAGAACAAATAGAGCAGCGTGCGCGGGCCATTATCCTTCACATTATCACTTCCTCTTTGGTTTGCGACCATTTGAAATGTCGTGTTTGGCTTACATGGTTACATTACTTGGAGGACTTTGATTTATGCCGTGAGTATGCTTGGGGTAGCGTCGTTCTTAGCTTCACATATGCGGAGCTAACACGGATGGCTTTGGGGCGGCTCGATTCAATTGGAGGTTGCCTTACATTAGTGCAGGTAATTGTTTTTTTAGTGTTCTTTACTCGTTGTGTCCTATGTTTTATAATACTTTTACTTGTCTACAGACGTGGTCTTGGTCGTATCTCCCTGTTGGGAGAGTAACTATGAAGAAAGCGCAAATTGATGTTTCATTGCCTTTTGCTTCGAGGTAATATTACTAAAAGTATATATTGAACATAGGGTTTATTAAAATTTTGGTAGAAAATGTGTAATTTAATGTTTTCATTAGGTGGGTTGGGCCGAAGAGCTCGTTGTTCATGCCTAGACACAACGTTTCGTTCTATCGTAATGAGTTAGACGTACTCGATTACGATGTTGTTTCATGAACCCCATACACCGAGGCACTTCTTAATTTACTGGCATTGTGTGTTGCTTCAGTCCAGCTTTGGTAAGCACGCGTTCCTCTCATTTGCTTTAACGACGCCGCATATCACCTACCGGAAAGAGTGATGGGACAGTTTGGTCTTCTACAACATATTCCCGAGAAACCACCACACTACTTGATTGATGCCCGGGACAATGCGACCTATCAAGCGGCAGTCAATACATGGAATAATCGCTTCGAATTTGTCCAAGAGCAAAGTGCGGCACCGGTATCCGATTTGGCGTACTACACATGGTATTGGAACATCACGCGGCGGTATATTATTCTTTCCATAGATCCACCTTTAGATGTTCTGCAAGGCGATGAACCTTACATCCCAAGAGCGCCGCTTGAGCATGGTCTTGTATGTACATTTTTTTGCACATGGTATTTTAACACAAATGATATTTTAAAATATGAGCTTACAATATGTGTATTGTAGACCGATGCAATTTACCATACAACCGCGTTGGTTGAGGAGTTATCGGCGGACGTGCCGGAGCCGTCAAAGGTTAAGTGCATGAGCATTACCCGCATTCTTCAGTCGATTTTGAGGAAGAACAGGCTTGCACGACCACCACCGCCTCCAGTTGTTCCTGTTCGTAAGTCCTCAGGAAAAGAAAAGGGGAAAAGAAAAGCGGCATCTTCTCAGCCGGCCTAAATTGAATTCGTGCCCGGTCCGTCGCAGCCAGACACATCGCAGGGGGCAACTCAACGGACTTCCAGGAGAAAAGGAAAAGTTGTGGCGGCTGGTCCAAAAAGAAATAAATGTTAGATGTTGAAGTTGGATTTGTTTTAAGTTGGCATTTAGACTTGTTTTATTTTTATTTGCGTGAACTGGAAAGTAGTAGTGATAGTAGTATTGAAAATGTGCTTTTGTTAAGTTGATGGTCGATGTGGACGAGTTGTTGGAACGATTGCTTTGATGTACTTTTGGAAATGTAGTAGTAGTAGTGAAAATGTAATTTTGAAAGTAGTAGTGAAAATGTCCTATTTTGGCATTCTATCTTATTTTGATTAGATTGTTTAATTTGTATGTTTATAGTTTGAAACGTTGCGGATCAATTGTTATTGAAGTTGCATTGTAATTGCATTTTTAATAGTGAAGTTTTGCATTTGAAGTAGTGAAGTTTTGCAAAACTTGGTCCCTGGGGCACGATAATTGATTGCGCCCAAGAAAGCAAGTTCTCTGTTTACCTTGGGCACAAACAATTATTGCGCCCCAGGGACCAGTTTTGCAAAAATTTGTGCCTTGGGCGCAATTATTGTTTGCACCCCAGGAACCAAGTTCTCTGGTTCCATTAGGCACAAACAAAGAATGCGCCCAATGGTTAAGTTTTGGATAAATTGGTCCTCGGGGCGCAATAATGGATTGCGCCCCAGGAACCAAGTTCTTTGGTTCCATTGGGCGGAAACAAAGAATGCGCCCAATGGTTAAGTTTTGGAGAAATTGGTCCCCGTGGCACAATAATGGATTGCGCCCCAGGAACCAAGTTCTCTGGTTCCATTGGGCGCAAACAAAGAATGCGCCTAATGGTTAAGTTTTGGAGAAATTGGTCCCCGGGGCGTAATAATGGATTGCGCCCCAGGAACCAAGTTCTCTGGTTCCATTGGGCGCAAACAAAGAATGCGCCCAATGGAAAAGCTTTGCAATACTTGGTCCCTGGGGCGCAATAATTGATTCCGCCCCAAGGACCAAGTCCTCTGGTTCCATTGAAAATGTACACTACAACACAGTTCATTCAACATTGGACTTCGACAATACAATAAAATTCATTCAACACGCTTCAATGCAATTCATTCGATACAATAAATATAATTCAAAGTTAAGTGCACTAAACACAAACGTACAGACTATTGGTTACGGTCGAAACGCATATGTTCAATAACATTTTGGAGTCGTCTAATCTCGCGTTCTAGTTTGTTTGCATAAGCTATTTCCCTCGGGCTAAAAGGTTCGTCTACCCATTCGGTGTAGTTGCAACCATTTGGATAGGCTCGACACATAGAATGCGGTGACCTATATCGTTGCCATAAGCTCTAACAACAACGTCAAGCTCATAACTGCAATAGCATCGTACGGGATAAGATTCAACCATGTGTTCATGCGGTGCGTGAACTTGTTGTGTTGCTTGAACTTGTTGATGTGCTTGAGTATGTTGACGTGCTTGAACTTGTTGAGGTGCTTGAACTTGTTGAAGTGCTTGAACTTGTCGACGTGCTTGAACTTGTCGACGTGCTTGAACTTGTTGACGTGCTTGAACTTGTTGAGCTGATTGAACTTGTTGACATGCTTGAACTTGTTGAGGTGGTACATCCTGAAGTCCTAACAGGTTTAGCTCCGGGAATTCGTCCGCATACTGTTGAAGTCGCATTTGTTCGTACACTTCTTCTTCGGATTCTGAGGAGGATGGCCAAGATGGCATTTTGTCTTAGTATTAGAAGGAGGAGGTATTCTAAGAAGGTGAACAAGTATTGCTATATAAGAAGGTGTGATTTGTGTAGGAGGATTAAATTACGGTTGTTGCCCTTGTGTTTGGTAAAAAAAGCAACAATATGTAACTGGTGCCTACTACCTACTTGTTATTTGACCATTCAATGCAAAGTAAATGGAACAAAAGTGAAATTAAATTCCTCATTTGCCTTTTCTTCCCGCCACTTTACCAAAATCCATGTTCACTTCTAGCTTTTAGTAATTTGAAGAACAATGGTGTGTGCTTCCTTCTCTTTATCAAAATTGTGCTCTAACCAAGGTACTTACATGAAATTCTCTTTAGCAAGATTTAGCAATGAATTTTAAATAGTTGATTTTAAAATGAAATTTTAACCTATGCCTGTGTAGGATGAATCAATGGGAAACGGACAACGACACTTTGGCAAAAAATTGGGAAAGTTCGGAGTCCGAAGCTTATGACCGCCTGACGGTTATTGATGATTCCCAACAAGTGTCCCCAAATCACCGTCGATCGGGTAAAGAAGTTTACCCCGACCCTAAAACATTTGACATGGTGGAACTCCCAGATCATCTCGGCGGTGTACCCCAAACTCATTTCGTTGCGGTGCATGGGGGTAAATATACTAATCGATACCGAGCTCTAGCAATAGGCGAGGCAGTACCAAGAAAGCTTTGTTATTGCGGGTCGTCCAGCTGCGTGGTTGTGAACAAAAATAGAAGCGTTAGTACAGGGCGTAGGCTATACAAATGTGCTAGATACAATATGAGCCTACTTTATTCGAACACCTTCAGAGTTTGTAAATATACCGAGTGGGTTGATCCTCCGATGTGCCGAAGAGGACACGAATATGCATTAGAAATGCAAGATGAGAACGACCGCATGAAAAAGGAGATTTTTCGTCTGAAACAACTTAACTCGGATTTAGAATCCCAGTTACCACGATATCCCAATGAGTAGGCAATACTTGTATCGTTGTACCAGTGTATTAACGTATCCAAATTCTTATGTAGTATGCAACAATGTATTAGTCATTGTATCCAAATGCTATTATATCAGTGTATTAACGTATCCAAATGTTGATGTAGTCTGCAATAATGGAGTAGTCATCGTATTCAAATGCTAGTGCAACACTGTATTGTCGGTACGCGAGTAAAGAAATAAATTCGATTGCAATCAAACATTACTACAAATAGTTCAAACATTAACTACGGTACAAAATCCTACTTTACTGAATTACATCGACTAATCCTATGACCTACATCTCCGCATTTACTGCATCTATTCATTTTAGGAGCCCGCATTTCATCCATGGTTCCTTTAAATCTAGTTGATTTGGGTCTCCCTGCTGTTCTACGCACTGTTGGTGGCAATAAAACCTGTCCCTGGAATTCGCTTCAGTAACGTTTATCTGGAATAGGATGAAATTCCGGTTTGTAAGTTGTGTAGTACTTCTTCACCGAATACCACTTCGAGGCAAAGTCATGGTGTTGTCGATTAGCACCGTTGGTTACATTAGAACAAGCTGCCATTACATGTTCGCATGGAAGGTGCTGAAGTAATGGAATTCTACACGTACAAGAACAATTGTTTTGATCGAGTAATACTTTGTATTCCTTGCCGACATACGAAATTACTCCCCACTCACCTTCATTATATCGGACAATGCGGCAAAATCTAGCTTCATTTGCCCTTTCACATATCTTCGACTCCCATTTGGGAGTTAGCTTTGTCGTTGTCGGCATAACAAGCTCTCTTCGTTTACAAAAATAATCCACCGACCGAAAAAACGTACGCGCAACTAGAGCTTTGACGGGCAATGATCGTGCACCTCTAAGTACACCATTAAAGCTTTCAGAAGCATTTGTCGTCATTACATGAAATCTACCACCGTCATCGAAACACAGAGCCTAGTTCTCTTCCTTCCCCCTCAAAACTTTCTCATTCCAATTATGTGCATCAACGTTAGTTAGTTTAATTTCATCACGGATCTTTCGATATTCAACCACTTCGGAAGCACATGCTGCTGCATAAAACAAACCTGTCAAATTTTTATCTTTGAATCCAACAGCTTGAAAATTGGCTTTTAAATGTCTGGAGCAATATCTGTGTTTGTGCGGGGATCTCCAAGAATTCTCCAATGCAACCGGTATACCCTTCATCCTATCAGAAATGAAAATGATGCGCCGATTTTGAACAACACGGATGAATGTTCGAATACACGCAAAAAACCAACCCCAAGTATCGATTGACTCGGCCTCCACAATCCCATACGCCAACGGGTAAAGTGAATCGTTTGCATCGACAGCAATC
This sequence comes from Allium sativum, assembly GCA_030737875.1. Lineage (NCBI taxonomy): Eukaryota > Viridiplantae > Streptophyta > Magnoliopsida > Asparagales > Amaryllidaceae > Allium > Allium sativum. The sequence goes on from CM060912.1 coordinate 172,577,073, forward strand.
GCAACCAGTAGCGTGCCTTTGTATTTCCCATATAAATGTGTGCCGTCTATGGAAAGTAAAGGTCGACAATGCACAAATCCTTCAATACATGGCCCAAAAGCCCAAAATGCCTTTCAAAAATTCCGCATGGTTCGGCTACTATATGGGCAACGCTCCCCGGATTAGCTTTGATAAGTTCATCAAAATATTGATGGAGGGTAGAGTATGACTCGGCCCAGTCACCGTAAATGCCTTCGATTGCTCTGCTTAATGCCCTCTATGCCTTCGTATAACCAATTTTTATAAATAGTTGTTCCTGTATTAAAACTTGCACTGTTCCAGGCGTAATACACAAATCCGCTTTTACAAACGGCATGATCTTCGAAACCAAAAAAGTCGACGTTGCTTGTTTGTGATTGGAGTTCACTGTCGGATTTACACAACTATGTTCAGCTGGGTATTTTTTAATAACCCACAAACCTTTCTGCGATTTTTTTGAATCTATGGCATGTATTCTACACGAGCAATTGGGATCCATGTTGCAAATAGTAGTGTATTTCTTTTTGTTCGACCTGATCGGCTTAAACGAAATTGCGTGCAAAATCGACCATTCACTTAACTGTTGAAGGAGTTTGCTTTTGCTCTCAAACATCATACCTACTTTGAAACCATTTTGAACGCAGGACGACGAGAAAACTTCGTTGTTGAATTGCATATTTGCAACCACGGATCTAGCTATCATTTGTGCATTGCATAAATCATCATCCAATTGTATCTCAAACTCCGGCAACTCCTCATCACTCTCTTCGGCCGCGTTGTCTTCGCCTCCCAAATCAAAATTTAGGGGAGCATTGTCTACTCGCATTACATTAACCCATGACATATCATTATCAGGAATGCTAACAACGGTCATGCTGTTAAGTGAAGGATCTGGACTTACCTCTCTCAAATCTTGATCATCTAGTTCCATTTCGACATCAGGAATATTGGGTTCAACGTTAGATTCTGCTTCGGTTGCTTGTGTCGGATACCTGTAGTACGCAAGCGACAAATTCTGAAGTACATTTAATACGCTACATAAACCTACAGCGATAACACTAGTAACTTACTGTTGTGTCATCCGATACACTTCGGTGAGCATTGGCTGCATGGGCGAACAACGGTAACTTGTAAATGGTCCAGCAGAATTTTGTGTCGTGAGGTAATTCGGTACAAAACTGAAATATACACAGTTTTTAAAATCATACAAAAGACAATGGTAATATTGTGGAGTAGGAGAATACTAAATTTCGAGTTACCTATGCGTTATATTTTGGACACTTTCCTGCGTCGGATATGGATAGCCCGGTAGAGATGGATGATGAAAATTCATGTACAGATTAAACCCAAAAACCCATTTGTTGTTGCTCAAACGAGGGAACGCTCATAGTCGGATACGGACAATAAGCTGCGGGAGCCGATACCACTGGTGTAACGGCTGGCTCTGTTGAGAACCTCTGCTTTTTCATTACAAATAATTCGATAGATTTTGACATAGAGGACAACATAATTTCAACGTCGTCGTCGTCTTTGATTTTTATTGCCTTAGATCCAGAATCGGTCGGCCAATTGCAAACTAACTCAATGTCAAACTCATCCGGATTAATTTTAGTACATTTATACATGGCCTGCTTCAATTGTACGAAATTTGACCCTTTTAAAACTTTTGTCAGTTTGTTAGATCCACCGTTATATATTCCAGATTTATGTTCATCAACAATCAATTCTCCATCGTAATAGTATATAGTTCCAATATAATTTGGCGCCATTCCGATCTGTTCTAAAAACAAAATAATTTTAACTAAGATGGGTAAAATAGAACTAACCATAAAAAAATCCAAATTCATACCTTTTGGTACTCCAAATAGCCAAACTAGCTTGCTCTTAACTTTGATCTTTAAACAACTTGGATTTTGATATTTTTTTAAGGTTTCGAAGTTTATGGTTTTTGGGGTTGAGTGAGAAATAGGTTATGATGGTAAATGAGAGAAGGAAAGGTAAAGTAAGCTATCTGCTTTTTTTTTAAAAAAAAAAAAACTTTTTAGGCGCAATCATGGATTGCGCCCATGTAATGTAGTTGTTTTCAACAATTATATTACAGGCGCAATCAATGATCGCGCCAATGTCCACGTCGGCAGGCGCAATCCTTGATTGCGCTAGGACAAAAACTCCTCTTCTTGCCAATTCAGCGCTGATTTAGCCAAAAGGAGGCTAAATCTGCAAAATTTCAAAAAAATGGGCTATTCCTAGAATAAAAAGAAAAAAGGAAGCCAAAATGGAAAAATGCTCGTAATGTCCACATGGCAACAAATCTCTGTCCTCGATGCTATTTATGTTTTGCATGATAGCATTGTTGGCAATTTAGCGTTACCTCTCTACGCCAACCTGATTAATACTTTCATCATGTGTATAGCTTAATGTACACGTCTCTGTTTTTAGTTCTCTTCACTACAACTAATAGAGAAAATTAAATGTATTTATGAAATTCAAATAATAATAACAGTAATAATAACAATTTTAATCTATCAACAAATTTTTAGTCTTCAATTTCAACTTCCATCATTCTCTTTTCAATTACACATCAACAAAATTTTACTATCAATTTATTACCAACAACACCAATAAATCAAGACGTTTTGTGAGTGAAAAACTTTTGTAGTTAAATACGCATTCGTTTACTTGTTTCTTATCAAGTAAAAAGTAAATATTTATGGTTATTATATGCAGGTATGTACCGTTTACATCGTTGATTCTCATGTGTAATGTGTGAGGGGACTTGTTATTAAAGTTATTTCTATTGGAAAATGAATGAGCAAAGAAAGAAGAAGAGATAGGGAAGAAGAAGGGATAGCAACATTTAAAGTCTCACATCATAGAAATATTAGCATAATCTCTCCTTATATATTAGAAGCCAAATAGGCTTATGTAAAATAAAAAAAGAGGGATGATAAAAGGATGTGGACTTGGCCATATTAAATACATTAAAAAGTCAAAGATAACGGCCTTGGGCCTTGGGGCTCTTGGGGTCTCCTGATTGGATATGGCCGACGTTGCTGATTGGGCTAGTGCACTAACATGAGAATATTTTTTCTCAGAATTTTAAAAGGTGTGTCTGTTCATTCCAGAATTCGAAAGGAATGTCTGTTAACTGAACGAGTACAACCATTTGAATTCTCAGCGTATGTATATTAATAACCGGGCGGTTAATGGGTCGCAACCTTTCCTATTCTGACGGTTACTGATGCATGCGAACACGCACTCCTCCTTGCCTATATATACACTGCCCAAAACAAGACAGAATTCACTTTTTTGTTTGCATTGCTTCTTCTTCTTCAAAGTAATTCTCTGATCTAGTTTCTATAATCAACTTCTGTTCATCAGAGCTCCGTTTGCTGGCACTACGCAACGGAGTTGGTCCGTTTTATCCTGGGAAACAAATTGCAACTACGTCGATTGGTGCATACGACGGCAATATTGTTTCAAGGAAACAGAAAATATCTAGACTCGGACATTAGTGAAACATAATACTTTCTGTTTATCATCTATCTTGCGCACAAATCGGTTACGCTTTCTGTGATTATTGTAAACACAGTTTGACATGACAATTATGGCATAATTGATTAAAGTTGATTTTTGTTGCTGTCTGTTTGTAATACAATTGTGTAATTACAAAAGTTCTAACATCTTGAAACAATATTTTGCTGCAGATGACGAAAAACAGCAACACTGATTCTGCACCGATTCGGACGGTGAAAACTGCTCAGCCAGCGCAAGTGCTTCCAACAATGGCTCTGTCTCATGGCGAAAGGCCAGAGAAGTTCAATGGAAACAATTTCAAGCGCTGGCAACAGAAAATGTTGTTTTATTTAACAACATTAAGCCTTGCAAAGTTTCTAACTGAAGAGGCTCCTGTGGTAGACGAACTCGAACCTGACGCTACTAAAGTAGAGGCACTTAATATCTGGACAAATTCAGATTTTATGTGCCAAAACTATATTCTGAATTATCTGGATGATAGCCTCTACAATGTCTATTGTACTTTTGCAACGTCCAAACAACTCTGGAAAAGAAGTACAAAATTGAAGATGCAGGCATGAAGAAATTCATTGCTGGAAAAATTTTAGACTTCAAAATGGTTGACTCAAGGACGGTGATAAGTCAAGCTCAAGAACTGCAACTTATCATCCGTCAATTAGAAGATGAAAAGATGACTCTTAGCGAGACTTTTCAAGTTGCTGCAACTACTGAGAAATTGCCTCCTTCTTGGAAGGACTTTAAAAATTACCTTAAGCACAAGCGTAAGGAAATGACAATGGAAGATCTCATAGTTCGGCTACGCATTAAGGAAGATAACAGAAATTCTGAGAAAAAGATTTCTCAGAATATTGCTGCCAAAGCAAATGTTGTTGAGTCAGACAAAACTAACAAAAGAAAAAGGGAGAATGCTCCTAAGAAGTCAAAGAAATTTCTGGGTTCTTGCCACAACTGTGGAAAGAAGGGGCACAAAGCAGCCGAATGTCGTGCGCCTAAAAAGAAGAAGTTGGAAGCAAATACGGCTGATGTTTCGAAAGGCATTTCTAATCTTGATTTATGTGCAGTAATATCAGAATGCAACCTTATTGGTAACTCAATGGAATGGTTTGTAGACACTGGAGCCACTCGACACATATGTGCTAACAAGTGGATGTTTACAACCTATAAAACTGCAATTGTGCTGAACAACTTTTTATGGGCAATTCTTCCACTTCAAAGGTCGAAGGCGAAGGAAAAGTTGTGCTGAAACTGACTTCTGGAAAGGAACTGACTTTAAATGATGTTCTCCATGTTCCAGAAATTCGCAAGAACCTGATTTCAGGATCGTTGCTGAGCAAGCATGGCTTCAAATTGATCTTTGAAGCTGACAAATTTGTTCTTTCCAAGAATGGGGTGTATGTTGGAAGAGGATATGTGTGTGATGGTTTATTTAAAGCAAATGTAACCACTATTGTACCACGCACTGAAATGAATGAAAGTGAATCTTCTGCTTATATTGTTGAATCTTCTAACATATGGCATTCTAGATTAGGGCATGTAAACTTTGATACATTGCGAAAATTGATTAATCTAGAATTTATACCAAAATGCAATATAGATTCCAACTATAAATGTCAAGTTTGTGCAGAAGCAAAATTGACAAGAACCTCGTTTCATCATGTTGAACAAGTGACAGAACCTCTAGACTTAATACATACTGATGTATGCGATTTGAACATGTGTCAAACTAGAGGTGGAAAAAGGTACTTTATTACATTCATTGATGATTGTACCAGATACTGTCATGTATATCTCCTTAGAAGTAAGGACGAAGCATTCGAAATGTTTAAATAGTATAAGGCAGAAGTTGAGAATCAACTCAACAAGAAAATAAAATCTTTAAGAAGTGATAGAGGAGGAGAATACGTGTCTCCATTTGAGGAATTATGTGCTGAACATGGAATTATACATCAAACTACAGCCCCGTATTCACCTCAATCCAACGGTATAGCCGAACGGAAAAATAGAACTCTTAAAGAAATGATGAATGCCTTACTAATTAGTTCTGGCATGCCAGATAACTATTGGGGAGAAGCTATTCATTCGGCAAATCATATTTTAAATAAAATACCCTAAAAGAAAATATCTAAATCTCCTCATGAACTTTGGAAAAACAGACCACCATCCTACAAAACCTAAAAGTGTGGGGGTGTCTTGCCAAAGTAGAGGTAGCAAAACCAAAGAATGTCAAAATTGGACCAAAAACAATTGATTGTGTATTCATTGGATATGCACAAAACAGTGCTGCATATCGATTTTTGGTACACAAATCTGAAATTGATGATATTCATGAAAATACCAACATCGAGACGAGAAATGCTAGATTTTTCGAACATGTATTTCCCTTGAAACATGGTACTGAAAATCATGCACCTAAGAGACCAAGGGAGAATGAAGTTCCTTACTCTATTGAGGATGCTGAACAAAATAACACTCAGCAAAGTAGTGTTGAGCAGCAAGTGGAGGAACCAATAAAAAGTAAAAGGTCAAGGACTTTGAAAACCGTTGGACCGAACTTCTATACATTTATGTTAGAAGATGATCCATTGACATACAAACAAGCTATGCTTTCCAGCGATGCCCCTTATTGGAAGGAGGCAATTAACAATGAAATTGAATCCATTATGTCGAATAATACATGGGAGTTGGTTGATTTACCTCAAGGACGTAAGGCCTTAGGTAATAAATGGATATTTAAAAAGAAATTGAAACCTGATGGTTCAATAGACAAGTACAAAGCTCGTCTGGTAGTCCAAGGATTCAGACAAAAGGAAGACTTGGACTATTCGATACATATTCACCTGTAACGAGCATAATGTCAATTAGAATGCTCATTGCAATTGCATCCGTACATGACTTGGAAATACATCAAATGGATGTTAAAACTGCATTCTTGAATGGTGAACTAGAGGAGGAAATCTATATGAAACAACCTGAAGGATTTCTAAGCTCAGAAAATGAGAATAAAGTTTGCAAACTGGTGAAATCACTTTATGGCCTTAAGCAAGCTCCAAAACAGTGGCATGAGAAGTTTGATAATACTGTGTTATCAAATGGATTCACGATAAATGAATCAGATAAATGTGTGTACATAAAACATACACACATTGGATATGTCATTGTTTGTCTTTATGTTGATGACCTATTGATCTTAGGCAACAACAAGGCCATAATAACATCTACAAAGGATATGTTGTCCTCTAGATTCGATATGAAAGACCTAGGACTGGCTGATGTGATATTGGGTGTAAAAATTCTGAGAACACCACAGGGATATGCATTATCCCAATCGCATTACATCACCAAAATACTTGAGAAATTCAAGCAATATAATGTAACTATTGCAAAATCACCAGTAGATATGAACCAAAATTGGATAAAAAACACTGGTGATGGTATTTACCAATTGGAATACTCTCGTATACTAGGAAGTATCATGTATGTTATGAACTGTATTAGGCCTGATATCGCATATGTTGTAAGCAAACTAAGTAGATTTACCAGCAATCCTGGTAAACATCATTGGAAAGCGGTAATCAGAGTTCTAGGATATCTAAAGTACACACAGAGTTATGGTCTATACTATACAAACTATCCTTCAATAGTGGAAGGATACAGTGATGCAAATTGGATCACTGGATCAAATGATACAAAATCTACAAGTGGATACGTGTTCACATTAAGAAATGGAGCAATTTCATGGAAATCATCCAAACAGACTTGTATCGCTAGATCTACGATGGAATCAGAGTTTATTGCACTAGATAAGACTGCAGAAGAAGCAGAATGGATTCGAAGCTTCTTGGAAGACATTCCTAATTGGAGCAAACTTATGCCTCCAATATATATACATTGTGATAGTCAATCAGCTATTGGAAGAGCTAATAGTACACTATACAATGGTAAATCTAGGCATATTCGTCGTAGACATAAAACGATAAGACAACTTCTCTCTAATGGGGTTATCACAATAGATTACATTCGATCTAAAGATAACTTAGCGGATCCACTTACAAAAGGCTTGCCAAGAGAGAAAGTTCAAACCTTATCGAAGGGAATGGGGCTAAGGCCTAAAGACTAAAGGTTTTTCTAAAATGGAAACCCCACCTAGTTGACTGGAGATCCCAAGATATAGGTTCAAAGAGACAACGAAGTTTTAGAGAAACTTGATGGCACTGTTATACACAAACCATTCCTACGATAAGTCAGTGCATTATATGTTGAATAAGGATAAGTATTAGTACTTTTAATGATGTCTGTATTTGAGGAATTAGAGAATACCCTTTACAGAATCACCAACGTAAGTGCGAAGGCGCCGCTTCAAAGAGAATTATGAGGCCAAATTCTCTAAGCACTTATGAGACCAGGCAGGTGTTCAAGGCAAAAACGAACACATACAGAGAACGAAGGATTATAAGAAACATTTATCGTGTGTTATCTACTTTGGAATTACACAAAAGGCTTACAGTTCAAGGACAGTCTATGTCTACTGATTCGCCTGTGATTCAAATAGGTAATCACTAGGAAAGTTCAAAGCCATTGTGCTACTTAACCGATGCGATAAATGGTTCGTGAAACTAAGATCGATTGCTCATTCATGTGAGGGATTGTTGGAAAATGAATGAGCAAAGAAAGAAGAAGAGATAGGGAAGAAGAAGGGATAGCAACATTTAAAGTCCCACATCATAGAAATATTAGTACAATCTCTCCTTATATATTAGAAGCCAAATAGGCTTATGTAAAATAAAAAGAGAGGGATGATAAAAGGATGTGAACTTGACCATATTAAATACATTAAAAAGTCAAAGATTAGGGCCTTGGGTCTTGGGGCTCTTGGTGTCTCTTGATTGGATATGGCCGACGTTGCTGATTGGGCTAGTGCACTAACATGAGAATATTTTTTCTCAGAATTTTAAAAGGTGTGTCTGTTCAGTCCAGAATTCGAAAGGAATGTTTGTTAACTGAACGAGTACAACCATTTGAATTCTCAGCGTATGTATATTAATAACCGAGCGGTTAAAAGGTCGCAACCTTTCCTATTCTGACGGTTACTGATGCATGCGAACATGCACTCCTCCTTGCCTATATATACACTGTCCAAAATAAGACAGAATTCACTTTTTTGCTTGCATTGCTTCTTTTTCTTCAAAGTAATTCTCTGATCTAGTTTCTGTAATCAACTTCAGTTCATCAGAGCTCCGTTTGCTGGCACTACGCAACGGAGTTGGTCCGTTTTATCCTGGAAAACAAATTGCGACTACGTCGATTGGTGCATACGACGACAATATTGTTTCAAGGAAACAGAAAATATCTGGACTCGGACATTAGTGAAACAGAATACTTTCTGTTTATCTTCTATCTTGCGCACAAATCGGTTACGCTTTCTGTGATTATTGTAAACACAGTTTGACGTGACAATTGTGGCATAATTGATTAACGTTGATTTTTGTTGCTGTCTGTTTGTAATACAATTGTGTAATTACAAAAGTTCTAACAATTTCTAATACAAGATGGCTTACAATAATGCTTTTTCCAAATCAGGCCCTAGCACATGTCTGCTGAGTGCCTGAGACTTTGGGCTTCGATAATAAAACAGCAGGAACTAATAAAAAACATAGCTACTTCGCTCAGAAATATTTTAGGGCAAACTTTCAGCAAAATACTAGATGCATTTTAAAATGAGTTAACACCTTTTGCTCCTAAGGTGTTGCTGCATCTCTCATGCTGCATCCTCTAGAATGCAATGCGGCCACCTGAATCGTGCTATGATAATTCGCTTGAATAATCACATAATTTTGAATTCGTCGACTCTATATATTCAGTTATTAAATTTTACAATTTGAAACATTTGGTAACAACTTATTATTAGGACTTAATGCATTTTAAAGTGGCTAATAATGTGAATTTGTTTGTTAATATGATATTTCCATTGTTCGTCTAATGACTTTTCCAGGTATTCAGATTTTTTGATATCATTTCAGATTCTTGTTATTACTGTACAATACTATATATAAAAGTGACATACTCCTGTTAGTGTTGCCCATATGTCAATTGCTAATCTGAAAATCATAAAGGGTGGGAAAGGATAAATGTAGCGGTTAGAACTTAGAAACAGAAGTTGTTTGACAATTCATGGAGTACCTTTGTAATATTAATGAAACCAACACAAATAAATACCTTCATAAATGACCTCTCAAGTTGGTTTAACACGGCAGCATGGAAAAAACATATGTAGGACCTTTACATTCATGTGCTCGAAAGGCTTTTTTTTTTGGTTGGATTTGGCACTGGACCATGCTGACATGTTTCACAATACATTATGACCATTAACCTACCGTATAAATATAGATTTTCAAATAGTGTAGTATGATAATATCAAAGCCCAATAAGTAGGAAACATGGTGCGTTGTAAAAAAGACGACACTTAAATATAGGTTTTGTCTCAAATTATGATTAATGCTCCTAACACAACGTGAATCACTTTTAGTTCGGTTAAATCGGATAATCAACCAAAGCAGACAAATTTAAATTAGTTGGTTTGGTTTGATTTTCATTTTAATTGTTTTTATTTTGTAGTTTGATCTAACCATACCATTTTTATAATCGGATAAACGACTACAAAACGGGTTCATTTAGCTATGGCTTTTGGCCATCAACGGCCGCCATAAACCGTTCTTAATCATAGCTAAAAGTCATCACTATATAATATGACACTAAGCAAAATAGCGATGCATCTAGTGCCGGCTGCGTAGCACGATTGATGACGGTAAATTAGGACATGTAACAAGTTGTGGTTACTTTGGTGGGTATCACTAGCTGTCGCCAATAGTTGCAAAAAGGTCGTAACAAGCCATCACCAACTGACGCAAATCTGTAACAACATGTCATTGCTAGCAATCGATATCCGTGACTCAACACGACTAGAAGGTTGTCATTGACTATCGCTTGTCGTCGATAAATGAAAATTATTTTGCTGTTTCCGACCACTATTCTTCCTTTCGGTCATACAAACTCATCTCTATTCATTCCACAATTCATATACAATCAATTACACAACGCATTTTCATATTCAATAACCCAAGATATCGTTTATACTCAAAATCATAATACAAACCAACATACATACTACAAACTAACGCATAAACCACAAATACCAGCATCATGCATTCCATAACAAAACCATCACATTCACAACAACTCGTACATACCAAAAAAACATCCACATATTAATCTTTCAAAATACATGTTTGTATTTACAAAAGATTAAACAATCAAAACAGACAAGTATTTACTCGTCTCGATCATCATCCCTAAGGTAGACTGTTATTCCATTCCTTTCCACTCTAGTAGTGAACCAAATCAATCAAGATAGACTGTTGTTTCATCCTCAAGATATTTTTGATCGTCGATAGCAGTCGCTAAGATAAACCGCCATTCCATTCACTTCTATTAATGAATCAAATCAATCAAACATTCTTCCATATCTAATTTGTATCATATTATGTATTAGTTTGTAAACATGTTGAACTAAAATTGTATCCTACGATTAAAGGTATAATACTAACCATATATTTCTAAGATATTAAAGGATCGCCGTTAGTTGGATATAACATCCATTTTTTGAGTCTCTACTAATATTGCTTAATATGTGAAAAACATATCATTGTTATTTCCCCCATTTTGAAATCAAACAGGTAAGGCTTGAGTTCTAGAAGTGGACATAGAATATAAGGGGGATTTTTGTATAGGATCGAATTTATATTCACACACTTCTCTTTTGTGTGCATACAACATCTAACTGTATTTGTGGCTTAGAGTGAATTTAATGATTTATGGTTACAATGTCCTAATTTTCTGGTTAACCTTCAATAATGTGTGTGCACTATTTGCAAATCTGAGTGCACCCATTTTTTTTTCAAGCTGAGAATTTGCATTCATAGTATATATAATATAATGTATTATTGGCTCCACATGATAGTTATGTTTCCTCAGTAGCTTTTGTTGACCTCAGTTACCATGACACAACTAACGGTGTTAGTTGTGTGGGGCTGTGATTAACCCCTGAATTTCTCCCATTGAATCACAGCTCCACACCATTAACACTGTTAGTGTTATTATAGTGAACTCAGTTAAAATGTAATCAACAAACTAGCTCCCCAATAACCATATACTATACATGTATTTGTGTACAAAATCGTACAGATATCGTTGTCCATGAAAGATCCATAATTATGAAGGTTGGCTCTGGCTTCAAAAGAACATGCACCAAGAGATCAATTCTTCTATTCTCATTTCCCCTATGTACCTCTAATCAATCTCCTGATTTCCGTATTTTTACATTTAAGTCTCCCAACAATTCAGAAATTTAACTGTAAAATATGAAAATCAGGGGGCTGTGATTGGTAGGCACACAAGGGGACGGAGGTTTTGGGAACAGAACAATTCACGGGATGCACCAATGCATATGAAGATGCTCCAGTTCACATGTCTATTGGGGGGGCTACGTGTAAGTTTGATTGCCTTGCTGCACCCTGTGGTATCTTCCCACAAAGGAATAAAAATGAATACGTCCATCTCTACTCTTTCATTCTCTATGGCTAGTCACCTCATATTTCTCTTTGTTTGTGACTGATGTTGACTGTATATGTTTTTATCCTTCAAATTGCACCGCATTTTGAACTCATCTGAGACTGATTCTTGCCAGTTTTTTGTTTGTCACTTTGGCTAATTTGAAATGTTTACTTGCGTTTGGTATTTTGGAGGAAAGAAATTATGGTAAAGCAAGCAATTTGCTACGCCTAATTTGGGCTAGAGATGGAAGTAGGATCCCTCGTTGTCAAATTGAATGTAATGTACTGTTTGTGCATCTTTATATTAATGGTTTGATGGCAAGTAAATTGCAATAATTTCTACCTTTTTGAGTTGTCGATCTTTGTCTTATCGCTTTACCAAATAATCTTGGTGGAAACGTTATCATCTGTGTTTTCTTAGATGAACGGATTTATGATAATGTCCTTTTTTTTAGTTGAAATGATAACTTATGGTGATAGCTCAAATACAGTACAAATGTCCTTACCGGTGATAGAGTACTTACGATGTTCTAAAAACATAGCTAATCCTGGTTTCTAGCTTATGACTTTATGAACCCTAAATTAATCCCCCCGCGTGCTCTCTCTCTCTCTCTCTCTCTCTCTCTCTCTCTCTCTCTCTCTCTCTCTCTCTCTCTCTCTCTCTCTCTCTCTCTCTCTCTCTCTCTCTCTCTCTCTCTCTCTCTCTCTCTCTCTATATATATATATATATATATATATATATATATATATATATATATAATAGGGGCTAAAGAGGTGGATCTCTCTTTGGATTTCACTCCACAGGAGGTTAAAGAGACTACTTTGGCTCATTTCCAATCTTTTCTGCGTGGTCCATCTGTGTCTGTATTCGACTCGTCCCTTTTATCTTTTATCCTTAGGTTGGTCATTCCGTCTGATAGCGGCGACCTAGCCTCTCCTCCTCGGAAGAAATCCAGGCTTGCTTTTTCGCACTCAGCAAGGACAATGCATGTGGGCATGATGGTTTCAACGGATTGTTTGGCCAATCATTCAGGCGGATTTTTGTCTTGCCATTCATCTTTTATTCTCTAGTGGAGCTCTCTCAAAGGGATGGGCTTCCACCAATTTGGTCCTTATCCCCAAATGTGAAAATCTCGCCCCGTGAGAGGATTTTCGCCTAATTAGCTTATGTAGCTTATCTAAGAAGGTTATCTCAAAGGTGTTAATCTCTCGTCTAGCACCTTTTCTGGATCGTATTATTTTTTCTTCTCGGGCAAGGTTCATTAAAGGACGCTTGATCACTGACAACGTCCTTATAGCCAGGAGTCGGTTTCCCGGATTGATCGTACGGTTAGAGGTCCTAATGTGATTGTCAAGGTGGATATGGCTAAACCTTACGACTGTTTGTCTTGATTTTTCTTCATTAAGGTTCTAAGGTCCATCGGTTTTCCGGAATCCCTTATCGATATTATTTGGAGGCTTATTTTGAACTGTTTGTTTTCCATTCTCATTAACAGATCGACCTATGGGTTTTTCAAGTTGGGAAGGGGTTTGCGTTAGGGAGACCCCCTTTCACCGACTTTGTTTGTCATTGCCGTCAAGGCTTTCGTGCAGGGATTACATTCACTTATGATAGCAGGTCGATCCAGAGGTTTGGCATTCCCAATGGCTGCCCTCTCATTTCTTCCTTATCCTTTGCGAACGAAATTATCATTTTCACTAATTGTAACCGTTAATTCATCTGTCACCTTCTTAGCCTCATTCAGCAGTACGAAAGGCGCTCGGGCCAGCTCGTGAAATCTGCTAAAGTTGCTTTGTCCCTACGAAAGACTTGTCCCCGCTGAGGTCTTCTTGGATCGAAGCCTTCGTGGTGTTTATGACTGCATCCCTGCCCTTCCCTTACCTCGGTATTTGTCCTGTACAGAGGAAGGAAGCTTAATGCTATTTTCGATTCCTTGACTAACAAAATTAGGGATAATATTATTCGATGGAACATGGCTCTCCTTTCTCAAGTCAGGGGACTGATTCTTATAAAGTCGGTTATTGATCCTATAGGATCGCATGTCTTTGCTGCTATGACTCCTACTTATTCCTTTCGCTCTTATCGATCTTTGGCATCGTCCTTTTTCTAGGGTAAAATAACAATGCTAACCGTCATCACTGGATTTCTTGTTACATCATTTGTTGTCACAAGTGAAGGAGGCCTGGGCGTTCGAAATCCTAAGGATATATGTACTGCTTTTGCTTGCAAGTTGTAGGTACGGTTTGGAGTGAATGATTCCCTATGGGTGATGTTTCTCCACGCTAAGTACCATAAATTTTTAAGCATGAATTTCACCGGTGTCCCGTCCTACGCTAGTGAGATGTGGAAACAAATGCAATTCATGAAGTCCTTCTATGACTCACATGGTGGTGGGTCTGGTCGGGATGGTGGACCTTTCTCGGTTATGGCGGCGTGGAGTGCAGCGAGGACTCCATCTCTATGGCTCCTAATTTTTTCTTTCATCTGGGATGTTCGACTCCCTCCGAAAGTTTTTGTGTTTATGTGGAGAATGCTTCATGAAGGGTTACTGCCAGGCAAGAATCTCCAAAGTATTGGCATCCCGGTCATGCCCCGTTGCATACGGTGTAGAGATGGTGACTTGAGTCTAGTGCTCATTTGTTTTTCCTTGTCTCTTATGATAGATCTATCTGGAACTACTTCTAGAACTTGGTTTATGTTGTTGACTCCGGAGCTCATTATCCTTTTTTTAAAAGTTTATATTCATAGGGTATTGAAGTCGATAGGTGATTTTTCTATTTACTCTAAGAAATATGGTTTTTATATTGTTATGTTCGAAACAAAAGGATTGTGATAGGACTTTGGAAGAAGGTCTTTAACTCTATAATACAAAATTAATGATGATGAAGCATTGGTCAATGATAATCAAGCTTAATATAAACATTTTACATTTTATTCCTATATGGGTACATCTCTCTGAATCGCCTCTTGAATATTGGACAGAAGAGGGGACAAGTTATATAGTGTCTGTTCTTAGTAACCCTCTTAAACTTGATTAATTTAAGGAATGAATTAGAAAGATTGCTTTCACTTGGGTGCTAGTTAAAGTTTCTAGTTCATTTTCCTATCTCAAGCATATTCTATCTAATTTTATCAGAGGATGATCAGTTGGTAATGCAAGAGATTGATTATTAGTGGTTTCCACCTAAGTGGGTTGTCACTATTTTGGACATCTAGAAAATGTTTGTTAGATTACTAAAGTTAGGATTGATCCTAGTATGCAAACTTTTGTGGTCCTTTCTTCTCAAGACCTCAATTGTTGTTCATTGCATTACACTCATAACACTGAAGTCCGGGAGTAGCTCCCATTACAGACCAAAGGTACTAGGCCTTTCGCCATTCTTGGTGACCTAGATTCAATGGCCACATAAGAGGATGTTGTAGCACATGATGAAAATAATTTAGGTAGCAAAGTTTTAAGACAATCTAAGACAAGATTGAAGACGATACGTAAAATTAGATCAGATGAGACCTCTTCGGAGTTTCAAGCGGATACAAATTTAGGAGTAATTGAAAATCCAATGTGGAATTCTATGGTTTTCCATATCAAGGAAAAGAAGAAAAAAGTAAAGAATTTTAGGAAACCGGTGACTCTTTCTTCTTCCAGTCGAGGTGCTTCCTTGGGATCATAATGTTGTGATTTTTTCAGTGGGGGAAGATTGTTGTATGTACTCTAAGATATTTAGTTTTTCCTTGTATTCGGCCTAGTATAGATTTAGACTAGTAGTGGTCTTGGATTTTATATCTGTAGTTTGTACGTTTTGATTCAGTGTGTAATAACCCGGAAATTCTGAGCCAATAAAAAAAATTTATTTTGGCAATTTTGTTGAATTTTGAATATTTAAAATGAATTATTTTAAATAATATCGACAAGAAATTTATGTTTGAATAGAATTCGAACGTATATATTTATATAGATCGTCGTTTGAATATAAATATTTATTTTAAATTATAAAAGGAATTGAAAATGGCGCGGTAGTTCGAAAATTCGATTTCAAAATTCAAATGAATGTACAGGATTCAAAATAAACCGGATTTTGATGAAACCAAAAATATTTGAATCTAAGTGAGAATATATTTCCAACGAATCCGAAAATGGAAATTTCATAGCAGGAGTCAAAAGATATGTCCAGTTGAAAATTCAGAATAGTCGCTGTGGAATTCTGGCCCTTAAAAATGGAAATTTTGCAAACGACCTCGGTTTTCGACGAAACCACTTTTGTTGGATCCGGGATGTCTAGTTATTGCTAGATTCCAAAATTTGTAATTTTTAGATTCAATATGTGAGCGTGGCAAAGGAAAACGCGTTTGACCAGTTTTAGTTGATTTTAATCGACTGGAAAATAGCGATTTTTCAAACGGTCTCAAAATTTGGCGAAATCAGTTTTGTTAGGACCGTATCGTCAATACGAAGCTAGAAAATATTTTTCAGGAATTTTTCTAGTTAGTATGTAGCCCCGGTAAATTGAAATGTTCGTTCAAATTCAATATATAGAGTTATATGTTGATTTTGACGAAAACTGATCGAAACGATCGAATCAGCCTACGATACATATCCCATTGTGTTCGAAATGGGGGTAATTGGCTATGGACGACAGTCGGTGGGTTCGATTTCGAGTTCGAAAATAAAAGTTACTTTTCGAAATTAAAATAAATAATTAAATGTATATATTTATATATCTTCCTTTAAACCCTCCTCCCCCCCCCCCCTCTTCTCTTTATCGGGTCAAAACCGTTATCAATAGAAAAAAATCAATTTGTATTTAATATAAATACATTATTATAAGATTTTCAAAGGTATTTTTTTATATCATAGAAAGGTTAAAAATATAATTTTTATATAGTAGAAATAATAAAGGTGTGATTTTTATATAGTAGAAATAATAATGATATGATTTTTATATAGTCGAAATAATAAAGATGTAATTTTTATATGATAGAAATAATAAAGATGTGATCTTTATAGAAGTAGCCATGTAAAAAAATGATTTTTATATTATATAGATAATAAAAATTCGATCTTTATTATGTAGGAGATATAAAAATATGATTTTTATTATGTAGAGTAATAAAAATATAATTTTTATTATATTACTGGCGGTATAAAAATAGAATTTTTTATCTATATAGAAGCAGTATAAAAATAGAATTTTTATCTATATAGTAACAGTGTAAAAAATGTGGTTTTCATATACATAGCAACAATATAAAAATGTGATTTTTGTATATGTAGTGGCTACGGACAATGAAATAGGCAAAAGGCGAAAACGATGAAGACTTCTACATATGAAGAGTCGCGGTGAATGGGTTTAGCTAGTCGGTGAGAACATCCCACTTTAAATTTTCTTTTCTAGTTAAAATATATACTAGGATGCAGACGGTGCTTAGTAGCACCCGATACCCGTCGTCCACAGACCATGGATGGCTTGTATGTTTGATTGTTTGTTGTGGTGAAAATTAATCGTGTGATGTGAAATGAAATAAAATATTTATGTAGTTAAAAATATTTTATCGTTAAAAATATAATTTTTAACGGGTATGTGAATAAATAAATATTTATAAACAAATCGGACAATTTGTTTATATACACTGATTTGACTGATATTGATTGGGACGATAATTACACATCGCCCAACTGCACAAATAAAATCTGTGTTTGATTGTTTGAAACCCCACACGGGTATTGGGATGAGATTTGATGTACACTAATCCCGATTGTTTAGTTGTATGTCAATCGATGGGTTGACAGACTGTGTAAGCGTTAATTATTTATATTTAATGCTTATGCAGTTGTGTGGTGCACTCTGGATGATGGTTGATTATTTATCATTGCTATTATATACATGTGTTGTATGGAAATTCATATAATAAACGTTATATGGTAATTGATTGGGCCTCATTCCAATATAGAAGAATAAATTCATGTGTTGAATAGAAAATAAATTCATGTGTTGAATAAAATAAATATTCATGTGTTGAATAGAAAATAAATTCATGTGTTGAATAAAATAAATATTCATGTGTTAAATAGAATAAATATTCATGTGTTGAATAAAAGCCGTGTTGATTAGATTGACGCCATTTTGACGTGAACGATATTTATATCGATTTTATTCATTTTTATAATGAATATAGAAAAGAAAGTGATTTCAAAATATAACGTTTTGAAAATATATCATTTATATATCGATGATATGGAATATTCAATTTTGATTAGAAATTGAATATAAAGTTGAAATCGTTTTGGAAACGAATTTAAAGCAATTTATAAAATACGTTTTGAAAGGAAATCGATGATATATATATATATATATATATATATATATATATATATATATATTATATAATGGCCTGAATAGAATGCGCCGTGCTACGGCAGTTCGCGAATTTCGACCATTGACTTTGAATGGATATTGCGGGAGATACGACCGTTAGATTCTCCTAAAACCGGAACCGTTGGGTTCGTATCGAAAAGAGTTTTCTAACGAATATTAGAGATTTGAAATCTAACGGTTGGATTTGGAATTATGTCCAAATCAAATTTGGAAAAGGTCGTTGTAAGTGCAGTTCGATGGCCATTGATGGAAATCGACTGTACGAGCCTTGATAAAATTATTAAAAATAGTAATAATTTGTGTAAAATCATAAGAAATGATTTGGGAAGAATTGGGATGTAAAACTCCATATTTGAAAAGATAAAAGTAGATTTTTATCGAAATGAACTAGTGTTGGACTAGAATAATAATTTATTTATTTTTAAAATAAATAAATTGGATTTGAAATGGTTTTGAAAATAACCAGAATTTCCAATAATTAAATTGGAATGGATTTGAATCGAAATTGTCTTCCGAATATTTCGATGTTGGATTTCGTGATGATACAAATATTGTTATGGGAATTTGAAAGATATATTAATATCGTTATTTCCAATACGATATTTGTTGGTCGTAGAATTTGATATTGAATATAAGCCGGTATATTTTCTATTCAGAGCCTTGTATTTAATATCAAATGGGATTTGGGTTTTCCGTGAATGGTGTCTTCATTAACACTGTTCTTAAACCCAGTTGAGAAAAAGATTTAATCTTTTTATTTAGATTTAATGAAGTGTACCAATTAAATAATATTTAATTGGAATTGAATTGGTATTGATTTTTGGGTTTATCGTGAACAATGTTTTAAATAACACTTGTTCTTTAACCCGATAATTAATGGAATGTGATTTTGGGTAGTCGTGAATGGTATCTTCAATAATACTATTCTTAGACCCAATGTAGTTAAGAAAATCAGAAACTAACTGGAGATTAGTTAAGTTGAATGGTTTCTTTGGTATTGATCTGATGTTGGTTTCGGCCTTCGGGGTTAGTACTTAGAGAATTGCTCACTTGCTATTTTACGGTTAAAAGCTGATAGAATGGAATGTGATTTTGGGTTTATCGTGAACCGTGTTTTAAATAACATTGATTCTTTAACCCAGTTAAAGATTAAAACCAAGTGGAGTTTTAATGAATCTTTAATTGGATTGAAATGATCGAGAATGGAGTATCACCAGTTTTGCTCCAGGTGATAATTAAATCTTTAATTAGATTTGAACGTGAAATGGTAATTGAATTTACCGATAACACCGTGGTGTTAGATATGAAGTATTACCAGTTTTACTGCATGGGATGAATAGGTTGGGATTGGGAAATTAAAACAAATGATTACTTCGGTAAGGTTCGTTAATCCCGGCTAGTTTAGATAAACCATAATTTGGTTTGATTTGATATTCAAAGGAAGATTAAAGAATAAATTTAAGAGAATTTATCTTTGATAAAATTAATGGGAACCTATCCCTAAGAATGTGAAATTTAGAAACTAACTGTAGGTTTGCTAAGAGGAATGCTTTCCTGGGTATTGATCTGATGTTGGTTTCTGCCTTCGGGGTTAATATTTGGGGAATTGTTCTCTTGATAATTTACGGTTAGTGACTGATGGATTGGAATGAGGCGTATGTTGTGTTTGTGTAACATTTGTTTATTATATGCGCGAGTTATTCAGAAAGACCGGGTTTATCCCATTCTGAATAACTGATTCGACGATTAGTCGAAGATGAAGACGGTGGTTGAAGACCGGAGGTCTTCACGTCGTTTGGGTGATTACTGATGATCTTGATTGGACCGTACACCCAAGAGGAGGGAATCAGTTAGTGGTCGTCCATACGTACTTGGAGATCGATGGATATGCGAGGTACGAGGTGCCTCCGGCTTCGTTCAGACTCAGAACGGACTTGTAAAGGGACTGTGTGTCTGACATTGGATATCATTCTGTGTGATTGATGGATATCGGTTGCATGGAGTGGTATGCCTGTGTGGCATGCTAAGATGCAAATGATCAAGGCTTTTGTTGAAAAGCAAAGTCTTGTGGTTGATGATCAAAGAACGGCCTTTGTGGCGTAGCTTTGTGTAGCATTGATCGCGAGCGTCACACCCCGGTTGTGAAATAGAAACGGGAGAGGACCTCAGGGAGGACATGCGTTTCTTTCTAGTTAGAAGTGGCGTCAGTGGTTTGACACGCCCTGACGAGTTTGACTTATGTGGTTGTTGGTTTGTGAGGAGCCTCGGATATATCGGTGACTATGTGAAGCCGGTGGAGTCATTCGTTGGCGCATTTACGCCCCAAAGGGCGGGGAAACGCATTGTTCAGGTACTATAATCCACATCGAGTGGACCGACCCTGTCGCTGCATGGGGCAGTTGCGGCTGTTCCTGAGGCTCGGGCTAGAGAGTCTTGAATCGATAGAGGACGATCCCTTTCCTCGATTCACAGATGGAAACCCAACTTCCAATACGTGACTTTGCGGTTTTGATTGTAGAACCTAGTATGTCGACATAGTAGAATGGGATACTATGCTGTCTATGATTGATATTTATGATTGAAGTTGTTTTGACACTTTACACTTATAATTGTATCAAATGATTTGTTTTAAACGTACCAAGCATGTTTGGCTGTTATAAGGTAAAAACCCTATCCTTCGGCTTGCGTTGCATTGTGTGATGGGACCTGGGTCTTATAATAGCTTCATTTTTTCTTTATTTAGCATTGCACTGTTGTTTTATGCACTGGTGTTCTTGGGGGGAAACCCGTTCCGGGTTATACGGCGTGGTCCCTTGATTTACATAACTTTAAAATAAAGATTTATAACTGTTTTAGTTCTCACACCAGTCACATGATTGACCTGGAGTTATTGTTTTAACCTAAACTATGGGTGCCCTTATTTTGACACGGGCAGCTAGTAGTTTTGGTTTTGCAGATTTATATTCACAGGATCCTGATTTACAACTGGAACGATACTCGGAAAGCTCTGTATCCGTGTATTACTTCTAGTTGTGTTTTGTATTATTTTCCGCTGCTATGTAATTTAAATCTCTGTTATTTTCTGTGTATTATTTATTCTTACTCTGTGTATTCTTGTATTCTGATGGAATTGTTGTAATATACAATGAAATGTTCTTCTGTTTGCGTTCTTTTGTGTGTTGTTCTCAAAGTATCCGCTCTTTCCTAATCGGGGAAGTTACGGGTTCTGACAGTTTGTATCAGAGCTTTGGTTTACAAAGCTCATAGAACAAGACACGTTAGAACCAAATGAAAGAATTCATCAGAAATTGGATTAGTAATATCCAATGAGAATGACTCGTTAGAGATAGGATCAGTAGTATCCTAGAACGAGTGTGAAGAGTGTTGTTTTGAAAAATAAAAATGAAAACAATTTTTGTTTTGAAATTTAAATCGTTTTATACGTATTTGAATATTCATATTAAATTAATTTGGACAATCCAATATATAAAGTTTTTGCCTATACGCCTTGCAAACGTGTATTCGAAGTTTTAATGTACTGGATAGTTATAGAATCACACTCTAGCTACCCAGGGATAATTCTGGTGACGGGGCACCATCGCCAGTATTTATATTCGAGTAACGAAAGTGAGAATTCTATATATTTCCAATTGACTGGTGTGAGAACCAAAGCTAGATAAGGCTTATTGTTGTGATTAGGCATCAAAAATCTAATTTTTGGACTGTGTATCAAAATTATGAATTTGAAACGTTAATCAACTAATTGATTGCTGGTTGTGTTGTTTGATTATTGGTTGATTAATAAATTTGAACCATATAGCCAATTTGAACCAAATAGTGAATTGTATTGAAAATTAGTCGCATTTGCATGCATATACATGTGCTTACATTGAACAGGTCACAGCAAGGAGGCTAGAGAAGAGGAATAGAATTGTTTGCCCAACAAATAGGTACATGTTTACCATAATTTACTGTTTTGTTTGGGTGATGATGATTTTATGAGCCGCTTGGCTTTTTCCTTTTCTTTTGGATGGAAGAAGGCCATGGGAGGCTATATGAAATATCCCAAAGTCCCCGGTGCAGGTGAGGTTATGGCGAAATTTATCAAAAATTTAGGGTGTTAGCCAAATTTTTGAAGAAATTGAAAAGTTCTTAGAAACTGAAAAGTTGTAGAACTTAAGCCGTAAAGAAAACAATGAAACTTGAGTTGATTTGTTTAACAACTTTCGGCTTCGTTCCTTTTCGGGGATGAAAAGTTTTAAGTGGGGGAGATTGTAATAACCCGGAAATTCTGAGCCAATTAAAAATTTTTATTTTGGCAATTTTGATGAATTTTGAATATTTAAAATGAATTATTTTAAATAATATCGACAAGAAATTTATTTTTGAATAGAATTCGAGCGTATATATTTATATAGATCATCGTTTGAATATAAATATTTATTTTAAATTATAAAAGGAATTAAAAATGGCACGGCAGTTCGAAAATTCGATTTCAAAATTCAAATGAATGTACAGGATTCAAAATAAACTGGATTTTGACGAAACCAAAAATATTTGAATCTAAGTGAGAATATCTTTCCAATGAATCCGAAAAATTGAAATTTTATAGCGGGAGTCAAAAGATATGTCCAGTTGAAAATTCAGAATAGTCGCTGTGGAATTCTGGTCCTTAAAAATGGAAATTTTGCAAACGACCTCGGTTTTCGACGAAATCACTTTTGTTGGATCCAGGATGTCTAGTTATTGCTAGATTCCAAAATTCGTTATTTTTCGATTCAATATGTGAGCGTGGAAAAGGAAAACGCGTTTGACCAGTTTCAGTTGATTTTAATCGACTAGAAAATAGCCATTTTTCAAACGGTCTCAGAATTTGACGAAATCAGTTTTTTAGGACCGTAACGTCAATACGAAGCCAGAAATATTTTTCAGGAATTTTTCTAGTTAGTATGTAGCCCCGGTAAATTGAAATGTGCGTTTTAATTCAATATATAGAGTTATATGTTGATTTTGACGAAAACTGATCGAAACGATCGAATCAGCCTACGATACATATCCCATTGTGTTCGGAATGGGGGTAATTAGCTATGGACGACAATCGATGGGTTCGATTTCGAGTTCAAAAATTAAAGTTACTTTTTGAAATTAAAATAAATAATTAAATATATATATTTATATATCTTCCTTTAAACCCTCCCCCCTTCTCTTTATCGGATCAAACCCGTTATCAATAGAAAAAAAATCAATTTGTATTTAATATAAATACATTGTTATAAGATTTTCAAAGGTAATTTTTTATATCATAGAAAGGTTAAAAATATAATTTTTATATAGTAGAAATAATAAAAATATAATTTTTATATAGTAGAAATAATAAATGTGTGATTTTTATATAGTAGAAATAATAAAGATGCGATTTTTATATAGTAGAAATAATAAAGATGTAATTTTTATATGATAGAAATAATAAAGATGTGTTCTTTATAGAAGTAGCCATGTAAAAATTTGATTTTTATATTGTATAGATAATAAAAATTCGATCTTTATTATGTAGGAGATATAAAAATATGATTTTTATTCATGTAGAGTGATAAAAATATAATTTTTATTATATTACTGGCGGTATAAAGATAGAATTTTTATCTATATAGTAGCGATATAAAAATAGAATTTTTATCAATATAGTAGCAGTGTAAAAAATGTGGTTTTCATATACATAGCAACAATATAAAAATGTGATTTTTATATATGTAGTGGCTACGGACAATGAAATAGGCAAAAGGCGAAAACGGCAAAGACTTCTACATATGAAGAGTCGCGGTGAATGGGTTTAGCTAGTCGGTGAGAACTTCTCACTTTAAATTTTCTTTTCTAGTTAAAATATATACTAGGATGCAGATGGTGCTTAGTAGCACCCGACACCCGTCGTCCACAGACCATGGATGGATTGTATGTTTGATTGTTTGTTGTGGTGAAAATTAATTGTGTGATGTGAAATGAAATAAAATATTTATGTAGTTAAAAATATTTTATCGTTAAAAATATAATTTTTAACGGGTATGTGAATAAATAAATATTTATAAACAAATCAGACGATTTGTTTATATACACTGATTTGACTGATATTGATTGGGACGATAATTACACATCGCCCAACTGCACAAATAAAATCTGTGTTTGATTGTTTGAAACCCCACACGGGTATTGGCATGAGATTTGAGGTACACTAATCCCGATTGTTTAGTTGTATGTCAATCGATGGGTTGACAGACTGTGTAAGCGTTAATTATTTATATTTAATGCTTATGCAGTTGTGTGTGCACTCTGGATGATGGTTGATTATTTATCGTTGCTATTATATACATGTGTTGTATGGAAATCCATATAATAAACGTTATATGGTAATTGATTGGGCCTCATTCCAATATAGAAGAATAAATTCATGTGTTGAATAGAAAATAAATTCATTTGTTGAATAAAATAAATATTCATGTGTTGAATAGAAAATAAATTCATGTGTTGAATAAAATAAATATTCATGTGTTGAATAGAATAAATATTCATGTGTTGAATAAAAGCCGTGTTGATTAGACTGACGCCATTTTGACGTGGACGATATTTATATCGATTTTATTCATTTTTATAATGAATATAGAAAAGAAAGTGATTTCAAAATATAACGTTTTGAAAATATTATCATTTATATAACGATGATATGGAATATTCAATTTTGATTAGAAATTGAATATGAAGTTGAAATCGTTTTGAAAACGATTTTAAAACGATTTATAAAATACGTTTTGAAAGGAAATCGATAATATATATATATATATATATATATATATATATATATATATTATATATAATGGCCTGAATAGAATGCGCCGCGCTGCGGCAGTTCGCGAATTTCGACCATTGACTTCGAATGGATATTGCGGGAGATCCGACCATCGGATTCTCCTAAAACTAGAACCATTGGGTTCATATCGAAAAGAGCTTTCTAACGAATATTAGAGATTTGAAATCTAATGGTTGGATTTGGAATTATGTCCAAATCAAAGTTGGAAAAGGTCATTGTAAGTGCAGTTCGATGGCCGTTGATGGAAATCGACTGTACGGGCCTTGATAAAATTATTAAAAATAGTAATAATTTGTGTAAAATCATAAGAAATGATTTGGGAAGAATTGGGATGAAAAAATCCATATTTGTAAAGATAAAAGTAGATTTTTATCGAAATGAACTAGTGTTGAACCAGAATAATAATTTATTTATTTTTAAAATAAATAAATTGGATTTGAAATGGTTTTGAAAATAACCAGAATTTCCAATAATTAAATTAGAATGGATTTGAATCGAAATTGTCTTCGGAATATTTCGATGTTGGATTTCGTGATGATACAAATATTGTTATGGGAATTTGAAAGATATATTAATATCGTTATTTCCAATACGATATTTGTTGGTCGTAGAATTTGATATTGAATATAAGCCGGTATATTTTCTATTCAGAGCCTTGTATTTAATATCAAATGGGATTTGGGTTTGTCGTGAATGGTGTCTTCATTAACACTGTTCTTAAATCCAGTTGAGAAAAAGATTAAATCTTTTTATTTAGATTTAATGAAGTGTACCAATTAAATAATATTTAATTGGAATTGAATTGGTATTGATTTTTGGGTTTATCGTGAACAGTGTTTTAAATAACACTTGTTCTTTAACCCGATAATTAATGGAATGTGATTTTGGGTTGTCGTGAACGGTATCTTCAATAATACTGTTCTTAGACCCAATGGAGTTAAGAAAATTAGAAACTAACTGGAGATTAGTTAAGTTGAATGGTTTCTTGGGTATTGATCTGATGTTGGTTTCGGCCTTCGGGGTTAGTACTTAGGAAATTGCTCACTTGCTATTTTATGGTTAAAAGCTGATAGAATGGAATGTGATTTTGGTTTTATCGTGAACCGTGTTTTAAATGACATTGATTCTTTAACCTAGTTAAAGATTAAAACCAAGTGGAGTTTTAATGAATCTTTAATTAGATTGAAATGATCGAGAATGGAGTATTACCAGTTTTGCTCTAGGCGATAGTTAAATCTTTAATTAGATTTGAACGTGAAATTGTAATTGAATTTACCAATAATACGGTGGTGTTAGATATGAAGTATTACCGGTTTTACTTCATGGGATAAATAGGTTGGGATTGGGAAATTAAAACAAATGATTACTTTGGTAAGGTTCGTTAATCCCGGCTAGTTTGGATAAACCATAATTTGGTTTGAATTGATATTCGAAAGAAGATTAAAGATTAAAGATTAAATTTAAAGAATTTATCTTTGATAAAATTAATGGGAACCTATCCCCAAGAATGTGAAATTTAGAAACTAACTGTAGGTTAGCTAAGAGGAATGGTTTCCTGGGTATTGATCTGATGTTGGTTTCGGCCTTCGGGGTTAGTATTTGGGGAATTATTCTCTTGCTAATTTACGGTTAGTGACTAATGGATTGGAATGAGGCGTATGTTGTGTTTGTGTAACACTTGTTTATTATATCCGCGAGTTATTCAGAAAGACCGCGTTTATCCCCTTCTGAATAACTGATTTGACGATTAGTCGAAGATGAAGACGGTGGTTGAAGACCGGAGGTCTTCACGTTGTTTGGATGATTACTGATGATCTTGATTGGGCCGTACACCCAAGAGGAGGGAATCAGTTAGTGGTCGTCCATACGTACTTGGAGATCGATGGATATGCGAGGTACAAGGTGCCTCCAGCTTCGTTCAGACCCAGAACGGACTTGTAAAGGGACTGTGTGTCTGGCATTGGATATCATTCTGTGTGATTGATGGATATCGGTTGCATGGAGTGGTTTGCCTGTGTGGCATGCTAAGATGCAAATGATCAAGGCTTTTGTTGAAAAGCAAAGTCTTGTGGTTGATGATCAAAGCATGGCCTTTGTGGCGTAGCTTTGTGTAGCGTTGATTCGCGAGCGTCACACCCCGGTTGTTAACCAGAAACGAGGGAGGACCTCAGGGAGGACATGTGTTTCTTTCTAGTTAAAAGTGGCGTCAGTGGTTTAACACGCCCTGACGAGTTTGACTTATGTGGTTGTTGGTTTATGAGGCGCCTCGGATATATCGGTGACTATGTGAAGCCGATGGAGTCATTCGTTGGCTCATTTACTCCCAAAAGTTTGGGGAAACGCATTGTTCAGGCACTATAATCCACATCGAGTGGACCGGCCCTGTCGCTGCATGGGGCAGTTGCGGCTGTTCCTGAGGCTCGGGCTAGAGAGTCTCGAATTAGTAGAGGACGATCCCTTGCCTCGGTTCACAGATGGAAACCCAACTTCCAATACGTAACTTTGCGGTTTTAATTGTAGAACCTAGTATGGCGACATAGTAGCATGGGATACTATGCCGTCTATGATTGATATTTGTGATTGAAGCTGTTTTGACACTTTACACTTATAATAGTATCAAATGATTTGTTTTAAACGTACCAAGCATGTTTGGCTGTTATAAGGTAAAACCCTATCCTCCGGCTTGCGTTGCATTGTGTGAGGGGACCTGGGTCTTATAATAGCTTCATTTTTCTTTATTTAGCATTGTGTTGTTGTTTTATGCACTGGTGTTCTTGGGAGGAAACCCGTTCCGTGTTATACGGCGTGGTCCCTTGATTTACCTAACTTTAAAATAATGATTTATAACTGTTTTAGTTCTCACACCAGTCAAATGACTGACCTGGAGTTTATTATTTTAACCTAAACTCTGGGTGCCCTTATTTTGACACGGGCAACTAGTAGTTTTGGTTTTGCAAATTTATATTCACAGGATCCTGATTTATGGCTGGAACGATACACGGAAAGCTCTGTATTCGTGTATTACTTCTAGTTGTGTTTTATATTATTTTCCGCTGCTATGTATTTTAAATCTCTGTTATTTTCTGTGTAATATTTATTCTTACTCTGTATATTCTTGTATTCTGATGGAATTGTTGTAATATACAATGAAATGTTCTTCTGTTTGCGTTCTTTTGTGTGTTGTTCTCAAAGTATCCGCTCTTTCCTAATCGGGGAAGTTACGGGTTCTCACAGTGTGTAAGTTTTCAATTAAGTCATGTGTTACTTGTTTTGAAGTAGTCTAACTACGAATATAATACATACATACATGTATATAAATAGAGTACCAATATCTAACATATACATGTAATACATTTATAATATGTATGTGTGTGTGTGTGTGTGTGTGTGTGTGTGTATATATATATATATATATATATATATATATGAAAATGATTAGAAAAAGGCCTGAGGCACATAAAATAAATCCCAGTAATCATACAACTTGCACTACATTAGAAACAAATATATATCTTGTTTAGCGTTTGAAACCTAGGCCGCAATCAAAATATTATATTCCATTTTTGAAGAGGAATAAAAATAATGAACTTTAAGCAATCAAATTCGGCTTCTATCCTCTTTTTCATTAACTTTCAAGGTAAAGAGGCTTCCAAACTTTTATATCCCCTTGATCTTGAGGTCTTTTGGTTATTTCATTCGTCATCACATGTTGTCTCGTCTTCGAGATCTGATTATTTACATCCTTATTGCTATCGTTTTCACCTTGTTTCCGAGCATCCTATTCTCTCTTGATTCATTCTCTTATTAATGTTCAAATGGAAGATAATTTATCCAAGGTGTTAAATTACGTCACTTATAAGAAGACAGGACGAATGAAAGCTCCTTCTTCAGAAAAAATTAAGTCAACTGGTGATGTGAATAAGTACAAATATCGAAGTTCATATAAGAAAGTAGATCATAACAAATGACCTTTTTTGCTATGGAATTTAATTTAGTTTTTTGTACAAGACTTTATATTTTGAAGACTAATGTAGTTTAAGTTCTATTTGAATGAACTAAAGGTTTATTTTTTTTGTATTATTATTTTATTTATCTATTTTTGTTTAATATCACTTAATACTATTATTTATGTTGTCTAGTAAATAATGCCTTGACAAATATTTGTTTGTTAAATATGACTGCTAAATATTTGCCTTCACATGTATGTGCAAATGTGTAAACAGAAGACGTGATGCCCCACCCCGAGACCCATATTAAAAAGAGTATTAGCGCATAACATTATCTGTTAATATGGAGAATAGGGATTGTGAGGAGCGACCATCCGTCATATTATATCAAATAAGTATCAAATATGTTGGGTTATATACATACATTGTAATACCCCGTATTTTATATAAATATTAAACGAAAATATCGATAATTTATGATTTCATAATTTAGCCTCGAAACATATACTATTGAATTTGTGGCAATTTTCTGATTCATTTTGATATATGCCTTGTCCCAAACGGAGTCCATATGGGAAAGTTATTGACGAATAAAGATTTAAAAGGTTGTACGACTATATACGTGCACAAATTTGAAATTAGATAAGTATTATAAGTGGAAAATAATAATTCACATAACAAAAATTAAGAAATAAAAAAACGTTAAACATCACGTTAAAATAAAATTAATAACTGCTGAAATCACCTTCAAAATCACGTTCAGACCCGGGCTCTAGGTCATCCCAGGGAATACATGGGTAAACCCACGAGTCGACACACCTTTAAGGTGGGTCGACCCACCCGGGGTCAGATCCACATTTTGAGTGACGTGTTTTTCTTGTTTAAACGGTTTAGATTTTATATTGTTAAATCCGACAGACTAGGATTTCGTATATACCATAAATAGACTAGTAGGACCAAGCTTCCAACTCATATTTTCTGGGACGACACTAAGGCTCTACCATTTTATTTCCTCTCTAAATCTTTTAGAAATTAGAAAATAAGCCTATGGAAATTCTGATTCAAGATTTGAAGACAAAGATTGTAGACATACAATATAGGTGTTCAGATTTCTTGTCAATATGAGATAAATCTAGTGAATATGAATTATTTAGGTTTCTTGCTTTCTTCCCTGATTCTTTTAGTATCAGATTTGTAAATCTGTGGGTATTTTAATACTAGATTCAGTTAGGAAGGCCATGGAATCACAGATCTGAATCATATTCAAGGATTGGAAAATAGTCAGGTGAGTGGATTTAGAATTATAGCTTTTGGGTAATGGTATATTTACCATTTACTTTCCCCTTAACTCTTAATGTGTTAAATAACTATAATTTGTGGTGGTTACGTTGAATTCTATTTAAAAGAAGTTGAGAATGTTATTGTTGTGATTTGTTCAATTAATTCTTTGTTTGGGTTAAGAATTATTGTAATATGAAATGGAAAATTTGATAATAGTTATGCATACAGTCTTGAGATTACTACACAGTAGTAATTGGAGAACATGTTAGTTTGACAATAATTTGGAAAACATGTTAGTATGACATTATTTTGGAAAACATGTTAGTTTGACAGTAATTTGGAAAACATGTTGGTTCGACAGTAATGTAGAAAATTTACAATAATTGAAAGTAATGAAAACAGGAATTAACATCTAACTCAAAAAAATAAAAAGGGGAAAATCTATAGTGGACCGAGTTATTTGGATTTTGGGAAAATGGATATATTTCCGTAACGATGAAATTATTGTAAATGTAGTTGCAAGAAAAGAAAGGATAAAGGGATTAGTGTGAAATGAAGATTATTTTACCGTATTGCACACTAATCAAATAAAAAGATATGTGTACGTCCACAATGATAATAAAAGAAATAGCTTGCAACTATGGATCTTGGTTGATGCGTGTTACAGAAATGAATCTTTACATCTTTTCACTAATCAATCTAATGAGGTATGTGAAATATTTTCCTAAAATAATGAGAATCTATAAGACGATAAATGAATGAATGTTACAACAGTAAAAGTTTGGTTAACGTTAAGTAACCAAGGGAAAATGTAATGAACGGAGAATATAACCTATTATAATCAATTATATGAATGAGAATGTAATAAAATAGATAGGCTTGTCTTATGGACAATTGGAATTATAACATGGGTTATAGTAAATGAAAATGAGAACTTATTAATAAACTATAGTTAAGAGAACTAAGTTAATAAGTAATCAACAACAACAAGTTGTGATGACAATGTAAGACAAGGTTATGATTAAATAAGAAAGAATTAATTAAACTATGAAATGAAATAAATTGTACTTAATTATATATTAAGTAACATGTTAATAAAAAACATGTGGATTAGTATAAAATATACTTAATTAAACATTAAGTAACTTGTAACTGTAAAACATATGAACAGTGATGTATTAGACTTGACTTGACTTGACATGGGAAAGCGTTGTAGATTACATTCGTCAGTTACAACCTGGAAATATAACAAAAAGTTATATTGGGATTATTAAATGAACTTAGGCGTGCTAAGTTAAACTTGTCTAGTTGATAAGCTAATCTTGAAAAGGTGCTGTTCTAATGAGATATAAGGGCCTCAGGGAAAACCTAGTAGCTTGAATAAAAAGTTTATATGTGTATAACAAAGTTAAATAGCAATCTGATAAGATAAAACAAGCACGCAATTAAAAGATAAGACGTAGATCTAATAACACATTAGTGTGATGCACTTGGACCAGTCCGCACGTACGAAACTGAAGAACCCAATGGGGTAGATCATCGTGGTGTCTGGAGACATGAGAGGAGCACGTCCATTTGATTATTCTGCTTGGCCTTATTATTTTGTCGGATTTCTCTGCGGGACTAGAGGGAAACACGAAGCTTCTGCGAGACGTGGTAAGGTACTTTGTGGTGGTCCTCTGTGCAGTAAATGCTCATGCTATACCCAAAGAGGTTTGGCTTATGCGGTACCACCCGGTGAGTATACCTAGATTGCAACTGTAAGTTGGCAGTCAGAAGGCTGTGGCGGATGGCATTGGGTGATTTGGCGATTTGGCTCGAAGAGGCGGGTTAGGACCAATACAGGATAGTAATCGTTGGGTACCTGTCATCGAAATCCAGTGTAATGTGGAAAGACTAGAGTTAAACCTAGAGATCACCAATCTTTCACTATCGAGACATTGGTTGTGGGACAAGCCAAATTGAATGCTAGATTGTTTGATAGGGGTACATCACTTATCTCTTAAGGTAGTCTTTCACTAGTTGAATGAGGGACCAGGGTGGGGGCATAGCCACCGTTAAAATGCAGACCATACTCTAGATTGTTAGGGATTGCGGAAAGGATCGTTAAGGCAAAACAAACACTAGAGGGGGGTGAATAGTGTTTTTGATAATTTAACGAAAATATAAAACTTATGTTATAAAGTATATGAATCAAACACTACAAAAACGATCATAGACACAGAATCAAACACATATACAAAACAAATAGAAATAAAAATGCAGAAAAGGAAAGAACACACCGGATTTTAAACTGGTTCGGGTTGCTCCTACGTCCAGTCCCATACAACGCTAGATTGCGCAGAGTTTCATTACTATATCAATATCTAATTACAGCCATCCTTAATTTCACGGCTACAAGGGATACCACCATTTCCACACACACTTGATCAAGTTTTGCCAATCCTTGATTTCACGGCTACAAGGGATACCACCGATTATCCGCCCTTGATTTTATGGCTACAAGGGATACCACCAATTACTTTACTCAACCTAAATAATTACAAACAACCCTATAACTCTTCAATTGCACTTGATTCAAAGAGTAGAGAGTGTAGAGAGAAGAAGTTTGATCAAAACATAATTGAATTCGGTAGAGTATAAGTGTAGAAATCATAAAATGATTAAGAATAATGGGGTAGAGAAAGGGGATGAAGTTAGAGAAGAAGAAATGATTAAAAAATCGATTTCAAGCCCTTTTTATAGTGTATGAAAAGATGCCACACTTCAGAACCGTAAAAATTACTGAAAAGACACTTCCTTTCAAATTCAAATTTCGTGTAGTTATCTGTCAACATATAGTTTTCTTTATGTCAACATATCCATTGTAGAAATTTTATTTTTGAATATTTTTGAAGTGTTTTGATATAAATATAATTCTGGAAATTATTGAATTAAAATATAGTGTCATAAACTAGTATTATAAAGTAGGAAATCATATGAAAACACAAATATGAACTATATAAACATATTTATAAAATTATAAAGTTTGAAACTATATAAATATAAAATGTAAAAATATAAATATATGAAACTTATAAAACATTGAGACTGAAAACAAAAATTAAAATAAGAAAGGAAAATAAAAAGGATAGAAAATAAAATAGAGAGAAAATAAAATAGAGAGGATTGAAGATAAAATTTGAAAATAGAATTTGAAATGATCCAGGAGTGCTATTTAGAGTCTTAGATAATCTAGACTCTATAACTATATTAGTCTTGAAATCTTGAATACTCATGAGTATTGAAATTTCTCTGAACTCTGATTCTCTAATATCTTTAAATTGTACAGTCTCAGTAATATTTCTTGTATATAAATCCTGCATATGCGTGTGTGTGTGTATTCTATACAAAAGTGTTAGTATATATTTTATAATCAATTAATATTGAAATAAGATTGTTGTCATTAAAACTCCATTCTCCAAGTACGATACATAAATGATAATTTCATTAAACTTGAATTTATATGTGTGTGCGTGTAAATACCTCCCCTAAGTAACATATTCTTATATCCATATTATTTTACGTTTATAGAGTTATAACAAATTATAACATAAATGATAATTTCATTAAACTTGAATTTGTATAAATACATGAATTTATACAAGTACGATACATTGTAAGAGCACAACAAAATGAAAATCAAAGAAAACTTTAAAGACTAATTATTTTTGACAATAGAAGATATGTGAATTGGACAATTTGGATAATAGAGACAAAATTCTCCATTCTTTTCAATCACATTCCCATTTTAGTCGAGTAAGACCTCTTCTACACATACAACCTTATCGTCTTCTTCCGTAATTGTTGGTTGAGTCCCTTGTTGTTCTTCCTCCTCCATCATTTCTTCTTCCTCTTCTGGTTCTTCCTCCTCTTCCATGGCTTGATTATAATCATCAATGATAACCGGATTAGCCTGATTATCCATTATGTATTTAAGTAGACTCCTTACTACTTTTCCTTGCATGTTTTGCTCTTGATTCATCCTAATCTAGAGTACTTGCATTTCAACCATCATTTGCAGAACATATTCCATCTTTTCTTCGATTTTGATAATCCGAGATATCATAGATCGTTGAAAAGGACTCTCAGATGGTCCAACATGTGAATTAGAGTTGATTTGGGTGTTTAGAATAGTGGGGGCCATTGTTTTTTTAATTTAGACTTCTTACAGAGAAGAGAAATGAAAATGAAGAAGAAAAGTCGAAGTAGAAGTTTTAAATAATTAAAATAAATAACTTTTGTGGGAATTAAATTTGAAATTCTGGCAGTTATATGTCGACGTATAAAAAACCTTATGTCAACATACATTAGTTTTAAATTTTATTTTTCTAATTTCTTATGTTATTTTTATATATTATAAAATATTTAATTATTTTAACTCACTTAATGAACATATGCCTAATTCTCTCCTAAATTTAGTAAAAGTTGCTTCATTTAATGGTTTTGTTAATATATCTGCTATTTGTTTATCAATTTCTATAAACTCGAGTGAAATTTTTTTCTTTACTAACATTATCTCTTAGAAAATGATGTCTTACATCGATATGTTTAGTTCTTGAAGGATGAGTTGGATTTTTAGAAATATTTATAGCACTTGTATAATCGCAATATATAGGTGATTTATTTATATTTAAACTAGAATCATTTAAGGTTTGTTGCATATATATTACTTGTAAACAAGCCAAAGCAGTAGATATATATTCTGCTTCAGTTGTTGACAAAGATAAGGTATTTTGCTTTTTACGGAACCACGAGACTAGTGAATGTCCTAAGAAGTGACATGTTCCACTAGTACTTTTATGATCTGATTTACATCCTGCATAGTCAGCGTCACAGTACAGAACTAATTCGAATGAATCATCCTTAGGGTAAAATAATCCAAAATCTGATGTATGCTTTACATATCTTAGAATACGTTTTACGGCTTTTAAATGTGTTTCCTTAGGTTGTGATTGATATCTTGCACAGAGATATACACTATGCATTATTTCTGGTCTACTAACGGTTATATACAATAATGATCCTATCATTCATCTATATAGTTTTTGGTCAACGTCTTTTGATATATCATCTTTACTTAAAGCTATATTAGTTGCCATTGGTGTTGGTCTCCCGTTTGTTGTTGTTATATTATATTTATTAATTAGATCTCTTGTGTATTTTTCTTGGTTAATAAATATTCCATTTTTTAATTGATGAATTTGTAATCCTAGAAAGAATGATAGTTCTCCCATATGACTCATTTCAAATTCTTTAGTCATAATATCTGAAAATTCTTTATTCATCTTATCATTTGTCGACCCAAAAATTATATCATCAACATATATTTGTACTTCATTGAATATTTTTATTATTTTTCTTAATAAACAAAGTATTATATAATTTTCCTTTTTCAAAATTTGATTGTAACAGATAATTTCTTAATATATCATACCAAGCCCTAGGAGCCTGTTTTAATCAGTATAATGCTTTCTTTAACTTATATAAGTGATTTGGTAATTTTTCCTCTTCAAATAGAGGTGGTTGCTCTAAATAAACATCTTCTTTAACAAATCCATTTAGAAAAGCACCTTTGACACCCATTAGATATAATTTGAAATTAATATGGTTTGCAAAAGCTAGTAATATCCTAATAGCTTCTAATCTTGCTACAGGAGCAAAAGTTTCATCGTAATCTATTCCTTCGTCATGAGTAAAACCTTGTGCTACTAGTGGTGCCTTATTTCTTACTACCTCACCGTGTTCATTCATTTTATTTTTATAGACCCATTTGGTTCCTATTATAGTCTTATCCTCAGGTCCAGGACCAAGTTCCCATACATCATTTCTTGTAAACTGATTCAATTCTTCTTGCATACCAAGTATCCATGAATCATGGGAAGATGCTTCTTTTAGATTTTTAGATTCAATAGTTGAAATAAAAGTTGTATTACTCATACTATTTAATTGATTATGGGTTCTTACAACATATTCACTATCTCCAAAAATATTTTCTATAGTATGATGTCTAAGTAATCTAATTTTTTTATTTGATTCATTATCTTCATGATTTATTTCATTAATATCATTTTCACAATCGTCTTCACTATTTTGAATTATACTTTTATAGTTTTCGTCAAAAGATACATTTAGAGTTTCTTCTATGGTATTGGTTCGAGTATTGAAAACTATATATGCCTTACTTCTATCTGAATACCCAATAAATATTCTTTTATCGGGTTTCGAATCAAACTTATATAAATTATCTTTTGTATTTAGTATAAAACATTTACTTTCGAATATTTTAAAATATGATACTTTTGGTTTCTTGTTACACAAAAGTTCATATGGTGTTTTATGAGTTAAATATCTAGTTGAAATTCTATTAATAATATAGCAAGCTGTTGCAACTGTCTCGGCCCAAAAGTTCCTTGGTAAATTACTTTCGGATAACATAGTTCTCGCACATTCTTGTATTGTCCATTTTTACGTTCAACTACTCCATTTTGTTGACGGGCTCTTGGAATTGATATATTATGGGGTTTTCCCTTTTTATTACAATATTTTTCAAAATTTTCATTTTCAAATTCTCCATCATGATCATTACGTATTGTTTTAATTTTTACTGATAATAAATTTTGAATTCTTTCAGAAAAAGTTTTAAATTGATCAAAAGAATCACTTCTATTTTTTAAGAAACAAAGTCCAAGTAAATCTAGAAAAATCATCAACTATTACGTAAACATATCTATTATGGTTTATCAATTGAACTTGAGGTGGAACAAATAAATCCATGTGTATTAACACTAATGGTTTTGATATAGTGATTTCCTCTTTTGATTTAAATTAACTTTTATTTAATTTTCCGAATACACAAGCATCGCTTAAGTTATTGACTTTAAACTTCATTTTGGGTAATCCTCTAACTGAATCTAGTTTAGAAATCCTAGAAATATGTTTAAAATTTATATGACCAAATCTCTTGCACCAAATCCAGGGGTCACTTGTATTGGCCATAAGACATAGATTTTCATTGGATATTTTCATACTCAATATATAGATATTTTTCTTTCGATCTCCTTCGAATATAACTTTTGAATTCCTATCTTCTATGAAACATTTATTTTTTCAAAGTTTATTTTATAACCCTTATCACAAAGTTTAATTATACTTAGCAAGTTGTTTTTTAAATTCCTAACTAATAAAACATCAGAAATAGTAGGAGTTTCAGAATTACTGACATTGCCGATTCGAATAATGTATCCTATAAGGTTATCTCTGAAATTCACCATTCCACCATCTTCATATTTCAAATTATTGAGTAGTTCTAGATTTCCAATCATATGTCTTGAACAACCATTATCTAGTATCCATTTGTCCTTCATCATTTCCACACATTGCTTTCCAGAATTTGAATTCTCAACAGGCATGTAACACACGAGTTTGGAATTTGAATTTCCAACAGCCACCTTTTTAGAATTTGAATTGCCAATAGCCACTTTACCCATCTTTTCAAATTTTAAATTTTCAAAAGCCATAGAACTCATCTCTTTCTAGATTGAACAATATTTCAGTAGATCACATGCGTCTTTAACATTATTATATGAAGACTCTTTCAACATTGATACAATACATGAATTGACACTATTATTAACAGAGGTTCCAAAATTTGCCATTTTAAAAATTTTCAAAAACCAGATTATGAACTTTTTGAAAGTCCTTGTTCTGATACCAATTGTTAGGGATTACGGAAAGGATAGTTAAGGCAAAACAAACACTAGAGGGGGTGAATAGTGTTTTTGATAATTTAATGAAAATTTAATACTTGTGTTATAAAGTATATGAATCAAACACTACAGAATAATCACAGACACAGAATCAAACACAGATGCAAAATAAACAGAAATAAATATGCAGAAAAGGAAAGAACACACCGGTTTTATACTGGTTCGGATTGCTCCTACGTTCTGTCCCACGCAACACTAGATTACGCAGAGTTTTATTACTATATCAATATCCAATTACAACCCTCCTTGATTTCACGACTACAAAGGATACCACCGTTTCCACACATACTTGATCAAGTTTTGCCCGTCCTTGATTTCACGGCTACAAAGGATACCACTGTTTCCACACATGCTTGATCAAGTTTTGCCCGTCCTTGATTTCACGGCTACAAGGGATACCATCGATCACTCGTCCTTGATTTTATGGCTACAAGGGATACCATCGATTACTTTACTCAACCCAAACAATTACAAACAGCCATATAACTCTTCAATTGAACTTGATTCGGAGAGTAGAGAGTGTACGGAAGAAGTTTGATCGAAACAGAATTGAATTCGACAGAGTATAAGTGTAGAAATCATAAAAATGAATAAGAATAATGGTGTAGAGAAAGGGGATGAAGTTAGAGAAGAAGATATGATTAAATATTCGAATTCAAGCCCTTTTTATAGTGTATGAAAAGATACCACGCTGCAGAACCGTCACAATTAGTGAAAAGACACTTCCTTTCAGATTTCTGACAGTTATATGTCGACATATAGTTTTCCTTATGTCGACATATCCATAGTAGAAATTTGATTTTTGAATATTTTTAAAGTGTTTTGATATAAATATAATTCTGGAAATTCTTGAATTAATATATAGTGTTATAAACTAATATTATTAAGTCGAAAATCATATGAAACACACAAATATGAACTATATAAGCATATTTATAAAATCATAAAGTTTAAAACTATATAAATATAAAATGTATAAATATAAATATAAATATATGGAACTTATAAAACTTTGAGATTGAAACAAGAATTAAAATAAGAAAGGAAAATAAAAAGGATACACATTAAAATAAAGAGAAAATAAAATTGAGAGGATTGAAGATAGAATTTGAAAACAGAATTCGAAATGAACCTGGAGTGCTATTTAGAGTCTTACTTAATCTGGACTCTATAACTATATTAGTCTTGAACTCTTGAAATCTTGAATACTCTTGAGTCTTGAAATTTCTCTGAACTCTGATTCCCTAATATCTTTAAATTGTACAGTCTTCAGTTTTATTTCCTGTATATAAATCCTACATATGTATATATATTCCATACAAAAGTGTTAGTATATATTTTATAATTAATTAACATTTAAATAAGTTTGTTGTCATCAGAACTCCATTCTCCAACATAGATATATGTGCTGTAGGCCTAATGTGGTAGGGATTTATAGATATGGAAAGCTTCCGATCGAGTTTCGTGCATTGGATGCAGCTTTATTATGGGAGTCGGGGTACAGTAGACAGAACGTTTGTGTAAGGGTCTATATACACCAACTAGGTGGTGTGTCATAGGCAGTAGGGCATTACTCCATGTTGAGACTTGGTTCGACCGAGGAGTTTCGATTCGACGATCCTTACGCATACATGGCATAGCGAGTGTGGCTCTGTGCGACTACTTGGCATAATGATTTGGATTTTCGTACGTCATTCAACGTAGGATGAAAGTTGTGTATGCTTCCGTGGTGTGATGGTGGAGACCGTGCGATGATGGTACTATGGGGAGTACCTTGAGATGTGGGTTATAGGTACATATATACTGTAATAGGTTTAATGTACCGAGGAGTAGATGGGTACGACGTGAGTATAGAGCCTTGAGTGTTGCTAATCCAAATAAACTAGTAATTAAGAAAATATAACTGAACGATATATGTAGGGTTATTCTAGAATGTATAATTTGTCCAATCGCCAGAACATTGTGTTCTGACCCCCTTCTCATAGCATACTCGCAGATTCGGTTTATGGTAGAGATTTGATAGCTCTGGATACTGGTTTGACAGTCGGTAAGGCTATATTTGATTATATTATATTTTATCCTTCTCTCTGTGAGATGTTTACCAAGCTCTGATATATTTATTATCTCTGTCTTTTCTGCAGGATATTAGACAAGTCGACTCGAGCTACAATATACTGCGATTTAAAAAAAAAATCAGTCTGTCGGAATTTGGGATGTTACATATTTTTTTCTTGCCACGTTTCAACATAAATAATCCTTATCTAAAACACTACTAGGATGGTTATAGGACCTATTCAAAAAAAACACAATACAATGATATGTGCAGATTACATAATCGCAAACACAGACTCTGCAATTAAAACGCTCGGCGAATCCAATGCGGCGGAGGTGCAAAAAGTTGTAGCGGGGAAAAAGCGAGGAAATAGCTGGATATATCGAATTAGTCTGAAATAGCATATAAAACTCGCATTTAATGCTTTTACAAATATACAAATGAAAAATTAATAGAAAATTAACATTATATTTACTTCTAATTAGTACATTCTTAATTTTAAATAAAGCATGTACAAATATATGTAAATAAAATTAAACTCATGTTTAGTTTGATTGAATTTAATAGAATATTATAGTATTTTCTATTCTGAAAAATATATATCATAAAATTCTATTATAATATGAATTTTGTGGATTTTATAATGTGAAAATGTTCGTTCTCAATTCATTTCTTTTATAGAAAATATAGCGGAAATGGCAGAATATAGCTGAAAAAAATGAGATATATCAGAAATATCGGAATATAATGGGGATCAAAGAGGAAAGGTATTTCAGAGGCCATTTGTAAACAGTGTAACGCTAGAAACCCGCTACACGATATAGTAGGGATATGGCGGGGTAATAGCGGAGCATAAACTGCACATGACACAGCTATACATACATACATACATACATACATACATACATACATATATATATATATGTGAATACATACTTTATATAATATAAATCAAATCACGGCGGCTACACCCACCCCCCGAGAATCCCTAACCCAACAAGAAGATGAAGGAGGCGGTGGATGGCAAGACGTTCGTCGGAAGGGCAAACAAACCTTTGTTGACATCATATGCCAGGCCCCCAAAACAACTGCCACGCGCAAAACCCAAAACCCTAGCAATTGGGCAAACATATTTGAATCGAATTTGAGGATCGCTAGAGAAATGCAATATTTCAAACCGCAAAAGATGGGGAACATCAAATACCAACTGATTGATGACCTAGATTTCGCTGAGTCAAAGAAACTGTGGGAAAACTCGCTGTACGTGTACATGGCAGGTAAACGCCCCTATTATGTTTACTTTAATGCCTATATCAAACGAGTATGGGCTCCCAAAGGGGCATGGGATGTATACCCAAGAGAAAATGGCTTCTTTTTGATAAAATTTCAACTAAAAGAAGATTTTGAGAGAATTTTCAAAGGAGGCCAATGGTTCACGGACAGTAAACTCATTTTCATGAGGAAGTGGGTTTCAGATTTCAAGCCTATGCTTTCTACTTACCCGATTTGGGTGAAGCTCCCCAATCTCAACTTAGCACTATGGAATACAAGATGCATTAGTAAACTTGCAAGCATAATTGGTAAACCGTTGGATATAGATGAAAATACAAAACAAGTCAAAAGGATCAGCTATACAAGAGTACTAGTAGAAATTACAGCTGATGCAGAACTGCCAAATATCATCAAAGCAGTTGACAAAAAAGGAAATACGTATGAACAAGCAGTAGAATATGAGTCCATCCCACCTATGTGCACCAACTGTTTGTGCTTTGGGCACATAGATACATACTGCTACACGACCTTACCAGAAAAAATGTGGGTTAGAAAAGAAAAGGGAGACGTAGGCAGCACTTCCAAAAATCCAGACACTGCTACTGTACAATCAAGTGCTGGTAACACTACAGTTAACATTACTGAACCAATGATCAATGGAGGGGGCTTTGCAACATCTGAAGCATCTCATACAAATCCAGATCAAAGCCACTCTGTTCAGGCACAAGAAGGTGACCAAGATCCAGGTGATCAACGTGTGGGGTCCATTCCAGAGGTGGAGGAGGAGCCGACAACTCTTGAGGATATTCAGAAGCTGGGTATCCAAATTGCGGAGTCTGATGAAGAAAACACAGAAGAAATCAGTAATGAGAACTTGACTGAAGAAAATACCAAATACAATGAACAATTCAAAGGTAAAGAAGGTATTTCAGTTGCGTAAACACAGTGGTCAGCACTGCTCTAGTTAGTAGGAGCAAAAAGACCAAGAAATAATATCGATACTATGTTGGAACGTTAGAGGTCTAAATAATGACACTCGTCAACTAGATCTCTACAACTTTAGGGACAAGTATAAGCCCTCTATCATAGCTGTTCTAGAAAACAAGTTCAATAATGTTAACTTAGAATATTTCAAGTACCGTATGGGAGACCAATGGGATCATAATGATAACCTACACACTACACAAAAAGGTCGTATTGTGGTTTTTTGGGAAATGACATACTGGAAATGCTATTGATTAATAGTGATAAACAACAAGTAACCTTACGTGCAGTCAATAATGGTGGACTAGACCTAGTTATATCCTTTATTTATGCAAGTAACTTAGCAACTGAAAGGATAAATATATGGAAAGCTATAACTGAAAATGCTTGCATCATTCAATCGCCATGGCTGGTGCTTGGTGATTTCAATGCTGTGCTGAGCACCAAAGAGAAGAAAGGTGGACTTACGCTCAAGCTTTCCCAAGTTGTTGAATTCAACAATTATGTGCTATCCAGTGGATTATCAGAGATTCCCCACTCTGGGCTGCAGTACACCTGGAGAAGTGGTGAGGCTAAGAAGATTTCATCAAGACTGGACCGTGCACTAGCTAATGCAAATTTGCTAAACAGGATCAACGGCCTTAATGCTATAGTCTTAGCCTCATCAACAAGTAACCACTCTCCTCTGCTTATTCGATTCAGTGATATTGCTTGCAACCCCAAATGGAAACCTTTCAAATATGCAAATCATTGGCACCTCATTCACCGGTACCATGAAAGTCTCAACCTCAATTCCTTGCCCAATCCAGATGGTAATTACATGTTCAAATTAATCATGATCCTCAAAACATGTAAGTCCAGACTCAAACACTGGAACAAAGTTAGACCAAAAGAAGGAGACAATATTCAGAGATTACAAGAATAGCTCGAGACCACCCAAACCTTGTTGGATGCAGACCCACTGAACGAAGCGTTGAACAGTGACTATTATGCAATGCAAAAACAACTCAAAGAAGCACTTGCTTCGAAAGCAATTGAAATCAAACAAAAAGAAAAAGAGAAATGGCTTACAAAGGGGGATGAATGCAATAACTTCTTCTATACTAAAATGTCCCAAAGAAAACATTTTAATAACTTGTTTAATTGTTTGAATGAACAGGGAGACTTGAGTAAAGCAATCAAACAACATGAAGACTCAGCAATTGCATACTACTCAGAGGTCTTCAACGACACTTACAACGAAAACTTACCCGAAATCATATGTAGAAGGCAAGTCACTACTGAAGGGAGGTTGACTCTGGGAGCTGTCATCAGTAAAAAGGAACTGAAGATTGCCCTCTTCTCCATCCACGATGACTCAAGCCCTGGCCCTGACGGCATGGGGGCATTCTTCTTCAAATTGCACTGGAAAGACCTAAAAAATCATTTATTAACATCCTTTTAATAAGCATTGGAAACTGGAGAATTTCTTCGTGAAATAAATCATACATTCCTAACTCTAATCCCAAAGGTTACTAACCCCACAAGAATAGAAGACTATCGACCAATTGCATGTTGTAATGTTGTCTACAAAATCCTTAGCAAGATTATATGCAATAGATTGAACAAGGTACTACCTTTCCTCATTTCACAATGCCAAAATGCTTTCATTAAAGGTAGATTCATTTCAGAAAATTCGTTAATGGCTCATGAACTAGTTAGGAAGTTCAACAAAAAAGGTGCAGA
The DNA here is from genome assembly GCA_030737875.1 of Allium sativum. Taxonomy (NCBI): domain Eukaryota; kingdom Viridiplantae; phylum Streptophyta; class Magnoliopsida; order Asparagales; family Amaryllidaceae; genus Allium; species Allium sativum. The sequence goes on from CM060912.1 coordinate 172,621,538, forward strand.
CAAAATATGCATGAAAATTGATCTACACAAGGCCTATGACAGAGTCAACCGCAAGTTCATAATCCACATTCTCAGAGCTATGGGTTTACTAGATAATTTAATCAATCTCATTGGGTTCTGCCTTGATACTCCCACCTTCTCAATTCTGATTAATGGCAATCCCAAGGGGTTTATAAACAGCTCGAGAGGCATCCGGCAAGGGGATCCCCTCTCCCCATACATGTTTGCTGTTGCGATGGAATGGTTTACTCTACAAATGGAGCTAGCCACTGAACATAGGCTAATTGAGCTAGTGTACATGCATCAGCCTAAAGTCACGCACTTGATATACGCTGACGACTTGCTTGTAGTTTTCAAAGCCTCAACGACAGCCATTGAACAACAAAAGCAAATTTTTGGCAATTTGGAGAATTGGGTGGGATTTAAAGTAAATGAACTGAAAACGAAATGCTACTTTAATAAATTCCGTAGAAGGAAACAACAATATTTGGAGCAGATTGGGATGTCAGAAGGTACTCTACCTATCAAATACTTGGGGGTACCTCTGTCTAATAACACAATTACTGATGTGGAATGTGGGAAACTCGTTGATGACATTAGAAACAAATTACAAGGGTGGAGGTCGTAGTTACTATCCTTTGCAGGAAGAGTAGAGTTAGTTCATATGGTCATAACTTCTAAAGTCAGATTTTGGCTTCAAACTTTTCAAATTCCTGACTGTTCAATTGCTAAGATCAACTCTGTGTGTGCCAATTTTATCTGGAGGGGAGGGATGCAGAAGATCAGTTATAAGCTATTGTGCAGGCCTAAAAGAGAAGGGGGAGTGGGCCTTAAAAACTTATTTGAGCTCAAGAAAGTGTATGGGCTTAAACATGCCTAGAACTTAATCTCCTCCAATAACCTATATGCCCAATGGATGAGGGCTAGATACATCAAAAGTAATTTCTGGATCACAAAAGCTGATAATAATGCTTCAACAATTTGGAAAAATTGCCTTAAACAAAGAGATGATCTCAAAAAAAATACAAAGAGAAATTGCTAATGGTAAGAACACAGACTTATGGCTGGATCCACGGCTGAATGGGAAAAGCCTGGTGGGTAGATTTGGGTGGGACTGTTACTCAGCATATGGTGCACCCAAACACCAGGTTGACTCAATAATTTCCAATAATAGATGGGCAGAAGAGAGGAATGTTATATGTCGAAACTTAAAGGAAGAATTGAAGAATAAGCAAATTTACCATGAGAAAAGTTGGTACACTTGGAAGTGGGCAGAGGAAGGCGGTTTCAAATTCAAGAATGTCCTAAAAGATACAAGAGCGAAACACCCTACTGTTGACTAGCACTCGGTGGTATGGGCGAGAGTGTGTCCCCCAAAAATGGCACACATACTTCACAAAGCAATATTGGGACGTCTCCCAACGAAGGACATGCTACAGAATTGGGGAATAATTAGTGAAGACAGGTGTTTGCTATGTAATGAAGAGTCCGAATCTAACAAGCACCTATTTTTCGAATGAAAATATACTAAAAGACTGTGGGCAATTCAGAAAATCAAATGTTTCAACACTGATGAAGTCGGAAGCTTGGCAGAAGAGATACAGTACCTGAACAATCGGAGAAACGTGCCTAAGCTGGTGATAGAGGTGGGCAAGATTTTCCTCACAACCACAGTGTGGCAGGCATGGAGAGAACGCAACGCCAGAGCTTTCAAAAAGAAGAAAACCGAACTATTAGTCAACGCGAGAAACATAAACAGAGAGATTGAGTTGCTTTTCAATCGAATTAAGGAGAAGACGATTACCACTGTAGAGGAACAAGGACGATTGTTAATGGCGAATTGGAGCTGGAAGGAACGGACCGCAGAAACTCGAGCAGAGAATCAACGGCCACCATGAAGACAAAGCCCTCATTTTACTTTTCGTCTTTTGCAGAGAATGTAGAGATGGAAAGTGATTTTTGGATGCACGTGTATAATACCCGTGTACTATTCGGGCTGTATTGTATGGGCCGTAAAGGCTTTGGGCTTTAGCAATAAAATTCACCAGGTTTCAATATATATATATATATATATATATATATATATATATATATATATATATATATATATATATATATGAATACATAACTTACAATACACCATGCAACATAGTTGGTCAGATAAGCCATTACCCATATATATGTGCATACATCATAAATACCTACAAAAGAATATACATCATTGTGTCGAGGAAGAACTACAAAGGCTGTATGTGATTCGAGAAGGTAGAACATGGTATCCAAAAAATAATTACAAAGCATATGCCAAAAGGATCCATCTTGCAACTTGGTTTAACCCGAACAATGAACACATGGGCTAGTCTAACTTGAACCAAACAATTAGTATATGGTGAGACAAAGATAATAAATCACTAAGATAAACATTCCTTTAGGCTATAAAGAAAATGAAATGACATCGTTTATCATAAGGAGCCTTTCAACAAAAAAACACAAGTAGTTTCATGTAATGACCTAAAATTTTGGAACCAATTTAAAAAATTTAAATTCCAAGTTTAAATAAATTACATAAGGATTTTCTGTTTAAAATTCGAAAATTTAGTATTATTTTAATAGCCTCAAAAATAAAAATTATGCAAACGATCTTAGAATTCGACGAAACCAATTTAATCGGATCCAAAACATGAAATTATGGTACGATTTCAAATTTCAAGTCAACCGGAGTTAGCATGTGACCTTGCAAAATATAAGTGTGAACCGGTCGATAGCATGAACAAGAAAATTTTGAATAAACGTGCTCCTAGTTCGGCAAAACAAATTCTATTGGAATGCATCCGAAAAATATAGTAGGCTTTCAAATTATTTCGAAAACGGAATCCGTACGTGGTCATATGAGAACATTGTTTGCCTATATATACTAGCCTTCCTAATTTGTTTTCACTTTGCTTTTTCAATACTTTCTTGCTCTCCCCTCCTCTTTCATCCTCCACCGTCTCCCCTCTTCTACCCTCCGCTGCCCCACCCTCCCCCCACCGTTGTGAGCCTCCTCCTATCACCTAACCCTCCGTCATGGATCCCCCTTCCCTTTTAAACCATTATACACCCCTTAAAACTCCTCTACATCTCCTCTCTCTCCTTAAAACCCCCAGACCGCCACCTCCTCATCCCAACCTGCAACCACCTGACCCCACTTGGTCCCAGTCACATGCGCACCAGCTCCACGATCCCCACCTCCTCAAACCCCGAGCCTCGTTCGCCTTAAACACCGACTTATTTATCCATAATTTCCGAAACCCCATAGTATCTAAACTCTACCCATTTTTTTTTAGAAAAAATTTAGTGACTTCGAAGGTTGTCGAAATTGTTTGGATATGCAGGATATCCTACAATCGAAGTTAGGTGGAGTGGAAACCTAGATGAGAAATGTTAAACCAAAATAGATTCGTTAATGATTAACTATTGTTTGTGAACTCTATTGAGTTGTATAATGACTTATGATTGTTTATTTAAGTTCATGTTATTATATGGAAATGTTTTGGTATGAAAAGATTTTATTTTTAAGTGCAGCATATATAGTCACTTGCATACATGACCCATAGAACTAAATTTGTGGATATGGAAATGAGTTTGAACCTTAAATTGTCATGGAAATGAAAATTGACTTTATGTTGGTTATTGGATATGGGTATGAACCGCATTGACGTTGAATGCATACGTTGATTGACGATTGTGTATTGTGGTTAATCTATTAATGGACAAAACCGTATAAGCGTTAATGGTTTAAGGTGTAGTGGCCCGAAAATCCGTGCCAATTTGAGCTGACTAATATCCTACACATTCAACTCAAAGTGCACAAAAATTCAGATCATTAATAGAAAGAATTTAAAGGGTGAGAAAGAAAAGATAGAACTAATAGAATAGAAGAAGAAGAAGAACTCACTGAACAGAATCAGAGTAAGCACGAATCTCATAGCGGAATAATAAAATATATTATATAACAAGTTGGAAATAAAAATATGAATTTGTATATCTAAATACCATATCAGAGTATAATACATGTAGTACATCAAAGCGGAAATAATCTTTAAATAACTAATGGTTAGGTCTTCTGCTTTTAGATCCTCTAAGTGAATCTGTAAAATCCTGAAACACTTGACTGCCCTTACAAATTTGGGCACCCAAGAGTTTAGGTAAAACAACAAAATAAACTCTGGGTCAGTCATGGGACTGGTGTGAGTAAATTCCAACCATACTGTTTAACTTTGGAAAATTCTTTTTGAAACAAAAGGATAATAGTAAGACCAGCCCACACATAAACATGGACGGCTTTTATCTTACTATAACCTAAAATATCTTTGATATCAAATCCAGTGATATTGTGATAATGTTTAAGCAAATAAATATCCAAGTAGTAGAACGCTTGCATCTCACACTCCACATATATATAGTATAAAATCATAAACCGCAGGGCGCTTATTGTAGAATGGATTCCAACAGACAAGGTATGGGAGCACCTTCTGATTAGTGTACTCTAGAGGGTATACACTGGGGTTCAACAAGAACGTCTTGCAACCCGACCACACATGACCGTCCACTCATTTAGCTTGAGTGTAACGAATATATTGCCCCCTACGGTTGTTGGCCATCCAACCGAAATCCAAAGATACAGAATCGAAAAAGAAGAACAAATATGAATTTTCTCTAGATCGGTGACAATACACCCTTCTTGGGGATGACCCAACTAGCCATGCTGCCTAACCCAACTTTTGTTACTTCCTGGTTGTGAGGCTAGAGGCTACGTCTATCTTCAGAACATCTGATCACCATTCACTTTGAATGCCACATCGTCAAATCTGTAATTACATTTTGATTACACAAATGCACACTGGGTGTAGAATAAAGAGAAGTTACCTTCTCCCCCACCAACTTGGTACATTCGTACAAACCAACGGTGTAACACCCCACCTCCACTAGGATCACTCCTTAGAATGTACTAGCTTTGGAGGGGCGTTATTGTGAAGGTAAACATGCACAGAGATATAGCAAGACAGAGTATATAAAAATAAATATCAGTAAAGCAGCGGTAGCAGATAAAAACCCATCATCATCATCTCAAAAAAAAAACCCACATAGTCAAGTACCTAATATCAAAATGTCATGATCCAAAATAAAAATCCAGTCTAGATACGTGATAACAAAATACATAGTAAACATCAGTACTAATCCCCAGAAATAAAAGATAAGCCACAGCTAGCTCAGATCCATACATGAGCTATCCAACAAGCAAGTCAAAGATCCACTAAGCAAATGTAGTCCCTCCCTGAGAACCTGTGGGGGGGGGGGGGGGGGGAACGGAAGAAAAGAAGCGAAAGAAAACAGGTCAGTCAAAAAGACTGGTAAGCCCTACTACGATCAATCTATAACTAATAAAGTTAACAGTATGATGGAAACTGAGATGAACATACTGGCAATAGACAAAGGTGACATCGCATGGACGAGATTAAACTTTGCACCACAGTGTACTAGCAAACCCACAAAACAGATCTTGATCCCTTAGCCCAAACTTTGGCCCCATAACATGAAGTGACCTTAGTATAAGGCCCAGCCCAACGGTCTAGTCGATCGGCTCCCTATAAACCTAACACGTCGAGTGTTGGTGTCCATACGGCCCACATGGATGTAGTCAGACTACGCTGGGTCCACCCTTGGGGGTATCAAGCCCTCGGGTGTCAACCCCAGACACCTAAGCAATAATGCACAGTCTAAACCTACTGGTACCCGTGCCTCGAGTTTGTCCAACATCGGACTACGTGCACGTCCGTAGCCCGCCGGACCCGCACCGCTGTACCACTCAGCCGTCGCTTTGGTCGCTTACATCAGTCCAGTAATCGTGCCCCGCCCTAACCTAGCTGTAGGGTTGTAGTGATACCAAACTGGGATTACTGCTGGAACAGACCACGTTGCTAGGGTTTCTAAGAGGGTTAAATGTGGTTTTAACCCCTCACTAATCCCGGATTAGATTAGCTAAGTGTAACCACTTATCCCCATCTAATCCTCGCATCCCCATTATTGGTTAAGTATTAGTGGGCCATGACTTAACCCTAATCATGAGGCATTAATTACTTAACGCACCCAACCTCTCACATTAGACATCCGTGGTTACCTGGGAAGATTTACACCACGTCTAGGTCTAACCTCGGGTCTTATGGTGCAACATGACCAACTACCCACATTAGACCCCACGTTGTGGTTACCTGGGAAGATTTACACCACAACTAGGTCTAACCTCGAGTTGGCCATATCATGTTATCTAATGTCATGTCCACTTCAAAACATATTTACAAGTTAACATATACTTGGGTAGACCTAACTTAATAGGTAAATTCCCAAGGGGTAGACCTAACTTAATAGGTAAATTCCCAATCTTTTAGTTTCATGTATTTTTTTAGTTTACCCAAACCCTCCCAACGTCATTATCTCGCTTACATATTCGTCATAACGTATAAGGGTATAAAAGGTAACTTGGCATAACATACATGGTGAACTTCACATGTCATAATAAACACGCATACATGTTAAACTTGCAAATCATGTCATGGTGAATTCGCATAAACATGCATAGCTTATTAAATATGCATAACATGGTAAGGTGAACATGCATAATCCATTAAACTTGCATAACATGGTAGGATGAACATGCATAATCCATTAAACTTGCATAACATGGTAAGGTGAACATGCATAATCCATTAAACTTGCATAACATGGTAAGGTGATTTTGCATAAACATGCATAACCCATGAAACATGTAGAACATGACGTAATAAGCTCGCATAAGCATGCATAACTTGTGAAACATGTAAAACATGGCATAGAAATCTCGCATATGCATGCATAACTTATGAATCATATAAAACATGACATAGTGAGTTCGCATAAGCATGCATAATCAACTAAACTCACATAAATCTCAACTTTCACCAAGCATTAACTTTAAAGTTTGTAAAGTGAAGGTAAGAGGGCTTACTAATATAAACAAGCCACAAATCCACCAAATAAGATGAAGAAGCCCTTTTAAAAACTAAAACAAAGCCTCAAATAAGAAAACCCTTTTGCAAAATCCCAAAAACACAAACTTTAGCAAATCAAACTTGCATATTAATGAAGTATGCAAGTTATTAAGCATTCATACAACATAGAAAAGGTTGTATGATCATCATATCATCATAGGATTAAACTTTGAGGAAAGTGGAGGCTAGGGATTTTAGATGGAGGCCATTTGAGGATTTAATTTGGCATAGTTTAGTTGCAAGATTGATTAATGAGGCTTTAGGGTAGGATTAGGGGTATATTTATAGAGAATTAGAGTGTTTTAGGCCCTAGGATTAACCCTAGATTAGGTTTGGCCCGTCAGATCTTAGAATTCTCCAGAACCAAGCCACTTGACCCAACCCAAATCAGAAATGGTGCACCAGGCTGAACTGCCTGGGCACCCCCTGTCGACAGGGCTGTCGACAGGGCAGTCGACACCCTGGGTGCCCTGTCGACATGCCTGTCGACATGGGCCCCTGGCGGGAATTTTCCCGCCTAACCCTGATTAGCCCTAATCCTTGATTTTAATTTGAAATTTAAATCTGTCTTTAGCATAGAAATTTCTGAAAACTTCAATGGGCCTTAACTGGGTCATACGGACTCCGATTTTCGAAAACTCGGACTCTATTTCGCGTATTTTTCCGAGACGATCGCAATGGCATAGCCCGTTTCCCCTGATTCTGATTTTTGAATTAAATTCTGCCTCGATTTATGTTATAACAGTTTATTGAAAATACGGGTTGTTATATTCTCCCCTCCTTAAAGGATTTCGTCCCCGAAATCTTCAAGTTAGGAAGAACATATCCTACCATCCAACATCCATCTACTCAAAACATCATCCACGAGCAGCCATTGTCCTTAAAAGATTCTAAATGCTGTATGAACATATGCAAAAGTGTGTGTATATGTACTTATCTAATGCAATGATCAATGCAAAATATGTTAGTGAAATGTATCCACATGTATGCAAATCCCTAACATAATGTATAATCTCTATATGCGTGCTCAATCATACATCCATATGCAACATCCATGTGATTGCATACAAATTTCATCCAAGAATAAGCATAAACACTCATGCACATGCAATATGAGGAGTGTGTGAGCCGATCTAGTGCCTAATGTGTATCATGCATCCACGAGTGACCACTTGCAAACACTTGCAACCACTTGCAACCATCAACCATAACATGCTTCAAACACATGTTTCATCCAAAGGGTTTCTCCCCAAGGTTCTCAAGATCAGCTTAGCACGATAACTAGATAAATATGGATTAGCAAAGAGAAAGATATTCTAACAAAGGGAAGAGATTGAGAGTGTACCCTCAAACAGGAATGGATAAAGCCCACGCATCTTCTCCTCGGTTTCCCAAGTTGCGTCCTCTTCGGCTTCACCCCATTGAACTTTCACCAATCTGACCTCACGATTCCTTAGCTTCTTGGTCTCTATCCCCAAGATACGAATCGGAGCTTTCCTTAAAGTTGCTTCTTTCTCTACCTCCACGTCTTCAAGCATGCTAGGCTCAACCACCTCAGCGGACTCATGCAGGCACTTTCGGAGATGCGAGACATGAAAGACATTATGCACTCCGGACAACTTCTCGGGCAATTGCACTCTATAAGCCATCTTCCCAATTCTCTCCATGATGGGGAAGGGTCCAACAAATCTCGGTGCTAGCTTCCCAACAGCTCCAAATCGGACCACATTCCGCAAAGGAGAAACCTTCACGAATACCTTGTCCCCAACCTCAAACTCCAATTCGGACCTTCGCCTGTCAGCATAGGATTTCTGCCGGTCTTGGGCCGCTTTCATCCGTCTTCTAATCAACTCAACCTTCTCGGATGTATCCCTAATCATATCGGGTCCAAGTATAAGCTTATCCGTGGATTCCCACCAACATGTAGGTGACTTGCACGGCCTCCCATATAAAGCCTCAAAGGGTGCCATCCCTATGCCCGCCTGATAACTGTTGTTGTATGCAAACTCGACAAGAGGAAGATGGTCTTCCCAAGCACCACCAAAGTCCAGAATGCAAAGCCTCAACAAGTCCTCAAGTACCCTATTCACCCTTTCTGTCTGGCCGTCTGTTTGTGGGCGATAGGCCGTACTCAGGTTCAACTTTGTGCCCATAGCCTCCTACAAGCTGTTCCAGAATTGACTAGTAAAGATGGGGTCTCGGTCACTGACTATGCTGGAAGGGACCCCATGTAATCGCACTATCTCACGAAGATATACTGATGCTAGTCCAGATGCTGTCCTTTTGCTCTTTACTGGGATAAAGTGAGCACTCTTCGTGAGCCTATCCACAATGACCCATATGCTCGTATTCCCCTTCCTGGACCTTGGAAGCCCATCAATAAAGTCCATAGAAATGCTCTCCCACTTCCATAGCGGGACCTCTAGCGGATGTAATAGCCCACCGGGCTTCTTCGACTCAGCTTTTACTCTCTGACAAGTAACACATCTCGAGACAAACTCCGCCACATTCTTTTTCATTCCGGGCCAGAAGAAAACGCGCTTCATGTCCTTATACATCTTATCACCCCCTGGATGTATGGTCATCTTGGAGCGATGTGCTTCCTCGAGGACTTTCCTCACCAAGTCTTCTACCATCGGGACACAAAGCCTTCCATCTCTCCTCAGCCAACCCCTATCGTCTATGGAATATCGAGCAAGGTGACTAGATGTCTCCCCTCGAACCAGCTTATCCAAGATCTCAATTATCTGAGGGTCTTCCCTTTGCGAAGCCCCAACTTGATCTAGGAGGGTAGGCCTGAGCTCTAAAGATGCCAAGGAACCGGTCACCGACTCCATTGCCAAAGAGAAATCAAAGGTCGCTAAGAACTCTAAATTCTTCATCTCAACAAATAGAGGACTTAGTGTCAACCTTTTCCTACTCAACGCATCCGCTACAACATTCCCCTTTCCAGGGGTATAGAATATCTCAAAATCATAGGAAGCCAAAAATTCCATCCATCTCTGCTGTCTTAAGTTCAGATCTTTCTGCGAAAAGAGATACTTCAAAGACTTATGATCGGTATATAGCTCGAATCTCTCTCCCAGAAGATAATGACGCCATGCTTTGAGCGCATATACAATCGCTGCTAGCTCTAGATCATGAGTGGGATAATTCCTCTCATGCACCTTTAGTTGCCTCCCACCAAAGCATATAACTCTGCCCTCTTGCATCAGAACGGCACCCAATCCCGTGCCACAAGCGTCAGTGTACACGGTAAATATCTTACCACCATCGGGTAAGGCTAGAACTGGTGCGGAGGTAAGGGCTCTTTTGAGTCTCTGAAAAGCAAGCTCACAATCCATATCCCAAGCAAAGACTAAGTTCTTCTTCGTCAACTTAGTAAGAGGAGCGGATATCTTTGCGAAGTCTTTAATGAACTTCCGATAGAAACCCGCAAGACCCAGAAAGCTTCTCACCTCGGTTGCATTCCTTGGAGTCTTCCAGTCCTGAACTGCAACCACCTTAGCGGGATCCACTGCCAAGCCTTGCTTGGATACGATATGCCCAAGAAATCTGACTTCCCTTCTCCAGAAGTGGCACTTGGAGAACTTGGCTTTTAACCGTTGTGCTCGGAGTGTGTCCATCACCTCTACTAGGTGCCTCGCATGTTCTTCCTCATCCTTGGAGAAGACCAGAATATCATCAACAAAGACTACGACAAACTTATTCAAGAACTCCCGAAACACCCTGCTCATCAAATCCACAAAATATGCGGGTGCATTCGTCAGACCGAACGGCATAACAAGCCATTCAAAGAATCCGTCTGGAGTTCTGAATGCAGTCTTGTCTATACTGTCTTCAGCCACTCTGAGCTGATGAAAACCCGTAGCAAGGTCAAGCTGAGAGAAAACAGAAGCACCAACAAGTTGATCGAAGAGATCGTCGATCCTTGGTAACGGGTGTCGGTTCTTCTTAGTCAGCTTATTCAATTCTCTATAATCCACACAGAGTCTAAGAGAGCCATCTGCCTTAGTTGCAAACACCACAGGCGCTCCCCATTCGGATATACTCCTTCTGATGAAGCCCTTCTCAAGCAATTCTTTCACTTGCTTGCTCAGCTCCCGTCTCTCACGCGGAGCCATATGCCGAACGGGCAAAGAAACAGGTTTAGCATTATCTGCCAGATAGATGCGAAAGTCAATCTCTCGTTTAGGGGGCAACCCCTTAACTTCTTTAAAAACGTCTGGATAATCTCGGACCACCCTTACAGACTGAAGGGCCTCCTCTGATGAGTCGAGAGATTCTAGATAGCATAACATGACGGGATTCTTCGGATTGCATGAAATCTCTAAGGTGTTGCCCAGGCGAGTCACAAGCCTTACAACCCAATGCTCACAATCCAGAATGGCTCCATATCTAGACAGCCAATCCATGCCCAAGATCAATCCGTATCCCCTGAAACCTAGAACATATGCACTACACAAGAACTCAACGCTGAGTATAGAGATCCTTAGATCCTCACATATCATGGATAGATGAGCAGAACCCCCAATGGGATTCGAAACACAAACGGGATCATCCACTAAGCTAGTACTGAGGTGCAAACTATCAACAAGATCAGATGAAATAAAGCTATGTGATGCACCGGAATCAAACAAGGTACGTACTGGAAGATCAGAGATATAAACAAGGTTCTCAACAGAAACACTACCTCTCTCGGGGACTGAAGCGGCATTGAGAGCATGAACCTGCCCTCCTGAAGATCCAGCCTGTCCTTTCTTCTTTGGGCAGTCCTTGCTGAAGTGCCCAGTCTCTCCACAAGAAAAGCATCCACCACTAAGTTTCCTTTTCTTCTTCCTGCAATCCTTAGCAAAATGCCCAGCTATGCCACAGTAATTGCACTTCCCCTTGCCTTTGTTGTTGCCCTTCTTGTTCTTATTCTGATTTCCTTGGCTGCTTTGACCTTGGTTGCCTTTGCCTTGAGAATCCGCCTTCTTTGCTTGAGTATCGCCCGACTTGACTTCCTTCTTTCCCTCTCCCTGGAGCAGAGCCATATTGACCAAACTCTCGAAAGTGGCTCCATGCGGAATATGTGACATCGCCAAGCCCTGTAGCGGCTCATTCAATCCTCTGGCAAATCGAAGAGCCTTCTTCTCCGGGGTGTTTACTATATCCAACCCAAAACGGGCCAGCTGATTGAACTTGTTCACATACTCCTTGACAGACATATCCCCTTGCTTTAGAGCAAGGAACTTCTCCATTTGTAAATTTGCTTCAGCTGAAGATAGAAACTTGGTTACAAATCTAGCCCTTAAATCGGCCCAAGTCTCAACGGGCCTCGTCCCATTGGTGACCTCCCACCAATAGGCCGCCTCATCCTTCAGAAGCCATATGGTCAACAAGATCTTCCTCTCGTCATCTATCCCAAAGATGGCAAACAAGTCCTCCGTGTCCTTCAGCCAATTCCTAGCTTCAACGAAAGATTCTGTGCCTAGGAAATTCTTGCCCCCCATTGCCTTGAAGTCTTTACACACCTTTGTAAACTCAATCTGAGGATGCTGAGGGGGAGGAGGAGGAAGAGGAGCCTCAGCAACAGGAGGGGGAACATTAGCAACGGGAGGGGGAATATTAGCAGCAGGAGGAGGGGGAGCAGGGACCACCGGAGGAGGGATATTAGGGATAGGATTTTCAACTACAGGAGGAGGAGTGGGAGTAGGGTTGGCGGGACCAGCTGCCGCCCTAACTTCTAGGAGTCTCCTATACCAGAGTGGTACGTTCACTCCATCAGGGATGTCAAGATTCTCAGCCATACTGAAACAAGAGATAAGATAAGATTAGGTCAAGGGAACGAAGGATAACGCTGATGGCTTTTGGGGATTAGCCTTAAAATAATCTAGACTTTATTTTGGAAAATACTTAGTAGGTTTTTGAGAATAGTTTTTCAAAAAGGGTTTTTTTTTCTTTTTTTTTTCAAAAGTTTTGTTCAATCTTGTTAACCTTGTGCTCTGATACCAAATGTAACACCCCACCTCCACTAGGATCACTCCTTAGAATGTACTAGCTTTGGAGGGGCGTTATTGTGAAGGTAAACATGCACAGAGATATAGCAAGACAGAGTATATAAAAATAAATATCAGTAAAGCAGCGGTAGCAGATAAAAACCCATCATCATCATCTCAAAAAAAAAAACCCACATAGTCAAGTACCTAATATCAAAATGTCATGATCCAAAATACAACTCCAGTCTAGATACGTGATAACAAAATACATAGTAAACATCAGTACTAATCCCCAGAAATAAAAGATAAGCCACAGCTAGCTCAGATCCATACATGAGCTATCCAACAAGCAAGTCAAAGATCCACTAAGCAGATGTAGTCCCTCCCTGAGAACCTGTGGGGGGGGGGGGAACGGAAGAAAAGAAGCGAAAGAAAACAGGTCAGTCAAAAAGACTGGTAAGCCCTACTACGATCAATCTATAACTAATAAAGTTAACAGTATGATGGAAACTGAGATGAACATACTGGCAATAGACAAAGGTGACATCGCATGGACGAGATTAAACTTTGCACCACAGTGTACTAGCAAACCCACAAAACAGATCTTGATCCCTTAGCCCAAACTTTGGCCCCATAACATGAAGTGACCTTAGTATAAGGCCCAGCCCAACGGTCTAGTCGATCGGCTCCCTATAAACCTAACACGTCGAGTGTTGGTGTCCATACGGCCCACATGGATGTAGTCAGACTGCGCTGGGTCCACCCTTGGGGGTATCAAGCCCTCGGGTGTCAACCCCAGACACCTAAGCAATAATGCACAGTCTAAACCTACTGGTACCCGTGCCTCGAGTTTGTCCAACATCGGACTACGTGCACGTCCGTAGCCCGCCGGACCCGCACCGCTGTACCACTCAGCCGTCGCTTTGGTCGCTTACATCAGTCCAGTAATCGTGCCCCGCCCTAACCTAGCTGTAGGGTTGTAGTGATACCAAACTGGGATTACTGCTGGAACAGACCACGTTGCTAGGGTTTCTAAGAGGGTTAAATGTGGTTTTAACCCCTCACTAATCCCGGATTAGATTAGCTAAGTGTAACCACTTATCCCCATCTAATCCTCGCATCCCCATTATTGGTTAAGTATTAGTGGGCCATGACTTAACCCTAATCATGAGGCATTAATTACTTAACGCACCCAACCTCTCACATTAGACATCCGTGGTTACCTGGGAAGATTTACACCACGTCTAGGTCTAACCTCGGGTCTTATGGTGCAACATGACCAACTACCCACATTAGACCCCACGTTGTGGTTACCTGGGAAGATTTACACCACAACTAGGTCTAACCTCGAGTTGGCCATATCATGTTATCTAATGTCATGTCCACTTCAAAACATATTTACAAGTTAACATATACTTGGGTAGACCTAACTTAATAGGTAAATTCCCAAGGGGTAGACCTAACTTAATAGGTAAATTCCCAATCTTTTAGTTTCATGTATTTTTTTAGTTTACCCAAACCCTCCCAACGTCATTATCTCGCTTACATATTCGTCATAACGTATAAGGGTATAAAAGGTAACTTGGCATAACATACATGGTGAACTTCACATGTCATAATAAACACGCATACATGTTAAACTTGCAAATCATGTCATGGTGAATTCGCATAAACATGCATAGCTTATTAAATATGCATAACATGGTAAGGTGAACATGCATAATCCATTAAACTTGCATAACATGGTAGGATGAACATGCATAATCCATTAAACTTGCATAACATGGTAAGGTGAACATGCATAATCCATTAAACTTGCATAACATGGTAAGGTGATTTTGCATAAACATGCATAACCCATGAAACATGTAGAACATGACGTAATAAGCTCGCATAAGCATGCATAACTTGTGAAACATGTAAAACATGGCATAGAAATCTCGCATATGCATGCATAACTTATGAATCATATAAAACATGACATAGTGAGTTCGCATAAGCATGCATAATCAACTAAACTCACATAAATCTCAACTTTCACCAAGCATTAACTTTAAAGTTTGTAAAGTGAAGGTAAGAGGGCTTACTAATATAAACAAGCCACAAATCCACCAAATAAGATGAAGAAGCCCTTTTAAAAACTAAAACAAAGCCTCAAATAAGAAAACCCTTTTGCAAAATCCCAAAAACACAAACTTTAGCAAATCAAACTTGCATCTGAATGAAGTATGCAAGTTATTAAGCATTCATACAACATAGAAAAGGTTGTATGATCATCATATCATCATAGGATTAAACTTTGAGGAAAGTGGAGGCTAGGGATTTTAGATGGAGGCCATTTGAGGATTTAATTTGGCATAGTTTAGTTGCAAGATTGATTAATGAGGCTTTAGGGTAGGATTAGGGGTATATTTATAGAGAATTAGAGTGTTTTAGGCCCTAGGATTAACCCTAGATTAGGTTTGGCCCGTCAGATCTTAGAATTCTCCAGAACCAAGCCACTTGACCCAACCCAAATCAGAAATGGTGCACCAGGCTGAACTGCCTGGGCACCCCCTGTCGACAGGGCTGTCGACAGGGCAGTCGACACCCTGGGTGCCCTGTCGACATGCCTGTCGACATGGGCCCCTGGCGGGAATTTTCCCGCCTAACCCTGATTAGCCCTAATCCTTGATTTTAATTTGAAATTTAAATCTGTCTTTAGCATAGAAATTTCTGAAAACTTCAATGGGCCTTAACTGGGTCATACGGACTCCGATTTTCGAAAACTCGGACTCTATTTCGCGTATTTTTCCGAGACGATCGCAATGGCATAGCCCGTTTCCCCTGATTCTGATTTTTGAATTAAATTCTGCCTCGATTTATGTTATAACAGTTTATTGAAAATACGGGTTGTTATAAACGGCGTGATCGTTGGAAAAACTCTGTCAGACACTCGTCCATACAAATTGTACAGGGACTGGACAAACAGAAAGCACCATTCTGGAACTGGACGACCCTTGCATTTCACTCCGTCTTCAATTGTCTTCAGCATAATATAATTTGCAGCGCTTATGCCTATATGGAGTGGTTTCCGGATAATATATCCAACCGGTCTCTCCATATTGACAACGATGGTCAAAACACTTCAATAGTCGGTTATTATACTATCGAAGTAAAAAAAACATTCATTCAAATGAATAACTAGACATCACATAAACACGGGTACTTTTTATTTAACATTCGTTTTTGTTATTCGAATTCCCATATCTTACCAGATATTTCTCAAATCCCGTTTTAGCCTTTTTACACTTCTCGGAAAACATTACCAGTTATTATAAACTCTTATTCTCGCAGTTCCAGAAAACATATGTTATTAATGTTCAAAACATTTCCATTCTTTTCACGTTCTTCATTTTCTACACTTGGATAATATACACTATCTATATTGGAAAATATTTCCACTTTCATTTTAAACATTTTAAATCTTACAAGCATTCACTTTAAAACATTATTCACTTTAAAATGTGAATATCATTTCTATTATAAAAGTCTGAAAACCTTTATCAAATAACTCATTATTCAAACAGTAAATACCATTATCTTGTTTTCAGAAATCTCTTTCATAATTTATATTCCCATTCCACTTTATAAACTCTATTTCTAAGTCAACTTCTTGTTGAATAAATATCTAGTTTATAAATAATTAATTTCATATCCTATTATAATTCGTTGGTTTAAACTAAATATTAACTATCCTACCAGATTATAATTCCTAACAATAATTCATTCGACATCATCGAATTATGGTTCCGATTCCTAATAGTGTGACTTAGTTCTAATCATATTCCAAACATCGAAATGATGTTATTGTTTTCTGAAATGATTTTCTAATTCTCTTTCTAACTCATTCTCATATTTATTTGAACTAACGTCATTACTTATTACTTTAGACTAAGTGGATTTCAAACCCAACTATTTTCATTCCATAAGAAGTGCTGCTATATATATAAAAACCACGCTTAAGTTTGGTTAACAACGTTAATTTATCGTTACATTTCAAAACTTGTCATACGCTGTAATATTCTCCGTTATAACTAATCTTGACATAACAGTCACGCTTAAGCCTAGTCAACAGCGTTATTTTATCGTTATTGGTTCGAAAACTTGCTATATGCTGCTATATCCCTTTATAACTAATCTTGACATCTCTTTTCCCTTACAAACTGACATTATTCCTTGACAATAGTGAAGTCGTTCAAGTTGGGGTATTTTATTTACCACTCAGACCTTGATCGACAACGTTCTTATCTTAGAACAGATATAAGTCTGTAACTCTAATCCCTTATTACTTATAATATCTATCAGACCGTATTTTTTTGTTTAATTTGAACTATGGTTTTATAACCCCATATCCTTATTTTGAAACTCGGTTGTTCATGACTACCTATATTAATATTAACTCTTCACTTTAACTTCATTTCACCGTTCTATTTATAACTTCTTTACCAAGATCTATTGACGTTCTTTGTCTTCTGATGGTTTAATTTTATTTGAAACATTATATTTAATTCAAGTAACATCTTATTATAAATTCGATATCCTCTTAAATGGAACCCATTTAAGAACAATTATTTAATTAAATAATATTTACTTTATCATTGCTGAAGTAAACAGTTTACTTCATCATTAATCTAAATAGATTAGTTGCTCACTTTATACTAATTATATTAGTTCAATCATCATTTAAACTCCATTAATTAAAAGGATAATTAATGAGAAATCTTATTAATGTTAAACAATTAATTGTCAAGTTATTATCATTAGACTAATTGAAGACACATTTAATCTAATAATCATTTTTCAATTAAATAGTTGATTTAAATCAACTTCATTCCTTCAGTAAATTCGTTAACTGATTTAATTACTTACTACCATTAGATAAATATATTTAATCTAATAATATTTCTGAATTGTTTGTCTTAAAATAATTACTAAATATTTAATCGTAGGTAATTTCTGCTTTATAACTTATTTAAATGTCAACAATCGTTTTTTATTTACTTTATAAAAACGAACTCTAAAATATTGGTTTATAATAGAACTTCTATTATAATTTAAAACTTCACTTTAATTATAAAAATATAAATTTTTATAATTATCTTCGTTGATTTGCCTTACGGCCAATCAATTCCTTAACAAAACGATGGGTTTTATGGTCGACTGGTGTCACCTTCTTAATCAATATCGTTTATTTATTTAATCAAAACAAATGTTGAATTTTCATTCAACATTAATATTCACATGGGGTTTTTCTGTCATTTGGGTTCAAACAATGCGTATACATAAAACAACAGTATATATAAATATTGTGGAATCTGGTTGGATTCGTTCAACCGGTTACCCGCGTCCATAGATGTTAGTCAACACAAATAACATAAATTCCATAATATGGAATATTTTAATCGATAGAATTGGTATCCAGCTAATGATGTATCTATGCAGTGATATATCTATAATTCAACCAATTTAACTGTAATTTACCTAAACGATCATCACGCAACATTCAACCTTATTAAAATAAAATTATAATATTTTAAAATAGAATAGAGTTAGTGATTTTACTCACATTCGTGCGCTAATCGTTAAATAATGATTTGCTTCAGTCGATAGATCTGAATCCAGCATTTTATTGTGCCTCACATTTCAACGTGCTTTGAAGTGCTTCAACCCAACTTCTTTGTGTAGTGTATGATGGACCGGTCGTCAATCTCAGCAGGCTACTACCGAATTCTCCGTTGAACAAATTCTAGCATGTGTGATTCACAAGTTGAACTATTTGACACAGCAGCTCCAAACGTTTATATAATAAATTTTATTGTTGAATGGGCTTCATTTTATACCAACTGGGCCATTAGCATACCCGCATTACAACCAAGAACCAATTGCACAGTTCCTACTCCAAACCATAAAATGCAACAAGCTCCTGTAAACTTCACCTTTTACCCAAACAGTTACCACGCCTGCATGTCCTTGCTGTTTCCGAGATTCCCTTCCTTCCTTTGCATGTAACATCGTTCATGCGTGTGCAAACACCGCTGCAGACACTTTTTCATTCCAACACAACTACACATCAACTCTGGCAGTACACAACTTTTTTTACTACCTAAACACTTCGCATGAGTTGAATTTCCTTCTTTCCCATACAAGAAAAACCGCACTACTCCTACAGAAAAGAATGCACCCTTAATGTTTCAACTGTAAAATTTATTATATAAACGTTTGGACCTGCTGTGTCAAACAATTCAACTTGTGAATCATGCATGCTAGAAGTTGTTCAACGGGGAATTTGGTAGTAGCTGGCTGAGATTGACGACCGGTCCATCATACACTACACAACAAAGTTGGGTTGAAGCACTTCAGAGCACGTTGAAATGTGAGGCAGAATAAAACGCTGGATTCAGATCTATCGACTGACGCAAATCGTTATTTAATGGTTAACACGCGAATGTGAGTAAAATCACTAACTCTGATTTATTTTAAAATATTATAATTATATTTTAATAATGGTTGAATGCTGTGTGACGATCGTTTAGGTAAATTACACTTAAATTGGTTGAATTATAGATATATTGCTGCATAGATACATCATTAGCTGGATACCAATTCTATCGATTAAAATATTCCATATTATGGAATTTATGTGATTTGTGTTGACTAACATCTATGGACATGGGAAACCGGTTGAAGGAATCCAACCAGATTCCACAATATTTATATATACTGTTGTTTTATGTATATGCACTGTTTGAACCCAAATGACAGAAAACCTGTAAAGACCCGCAACTTCCCCGTAAGGGAAAGCGTCGGATAGTTCGAGAACAAGCCACAACATAACGCATACATAAGAACATCTCATCGTATATTACAACAATGCATCAGATTACAAGAATATACAGAGTATAAATGAATAAATATTACACAGAAATATCAGAGATTAACAATAAGTTACATAGCAGCGGAAAAATAATACAATACACAACTAGAAGAGATATACGGATACAAAGCTTTCCGGATATCGTTCCAGCTGTAAACCAGGATCCTGTGAATATAAATCTGCAAAACCAAAACTACTAGCTGCCCGTGTCAAAAATAGGGGCACCCAGAGTTTAGGTTAAAACAATAAACTCCAGGTCAGTCATGTGACTGGTGTGAGAACTAAAACAGTTATTAATCTTTATTCTAAATCATTAGGTAAATCAAGGGACCACGCCGTATAACACGGAACGGGTTTCCTCCCAAGAATACCAGTGCATAAAACAAACAGCGCAATGCTAAATAAAGAAAAATGAAGCTGTTATAAGACCCAGGTCCTATCACACAATGCAACGCAAGCCGGGGGATAGGGTTTTCCCTTATAACAGCCAAAGAATGCTTGATACGTTTAAAACAAATCATTTGATACTATAATAAGTGCATATTGTATAAAACAACTTCAAATCATAAGTATCAATCATAGGCGGCATGGGTACCATATATCATGTCGCCATATATAGGTTTACAAATAAAACCGCAAAGTCACGTATTTGGAAATTGGATTTCCGTCTATGAACCGAGGCCAGGGATCGTCCTCTACCGATTCGAGACAATCTAGCCTACCATGTCTCAGGAACAGCCGCAACTGCCCCCTGGATCGTCAGGGCCGGTCCACCGATGTGGATTATTATGCCTGAACAATACGTCTCCCCGCCCTTTGGGGCGCAAACGAGCCAACGAATGACTCCATCGGTTCGAGAACGACCGATCAATCCGAGGCGCCTCGCAACAGCAACAACCACATAAGTCAAACTCGTCAGGGCGTGTAAAACCACTGACGCCACTTTTAGCTAGAAAGAAACGCAAGTCCTCCCTGAGGTCCGTCTCCCGTTTTTGGTTCATACCTGGTGTGAAACACGCGAGGTAAACGTTACACAAAGCTACGCCACAAAGGCCGTGCTTTGATCATCACCACAAGACTTTGTTTTTCAACAGAAGCCTTGATCATTTGCATCTTAGCATGCCACACAGGCAAACCATCCTATGCAACCGATATCAGTCACACAGAATGAAATCCGATGTCAGACACACAGTCCATTTACAAGTCCGTCCTGGGTCTGAACGAAACCGGAGGCACCTAGTACCCCGCATATCCATCGATCTCCAAGTACGTCTGGACGATCACTAACTGTTTCCATCTTCTTGGGTGTACAGCCCAATCAAGATCATCAGTAATTACCCAAAACGACGTGAAGACCTCCGGTCTTCGACCATCGTCTTCATCTTCGACTTATCGTCGTATCAGTTATTCAGAATGGGATAAACCCGGTCTTTCCGAATAACTCGCGTATATATTATAAAAGTGTTACACAAACACAACATACGCCTCATTCCAATTCATTAGTCACTAACCGTAAATTAATCAAGAGAATAATTTCCCAAATATTAACCCCGAAGGCCGAAACCAACATCAGATCAATATCCAGAAAACCATTCTGCTTGGCTAACCGACAGTTAGTTTCTAAATTTCACATTCAAATCTAATTAAAGATTTAACTATCGCCTGGAGCAAAACTGGTGATACTCCATTCTCGATTCTTTTCAATCTAATTAAAGATTCATTAAAACTCCACTTAGTTTTAATCTGTGACTGGGTTAAAGAATCAGTGTCATTTAAAACACGGTTCACGATAAACCCAAAGTCACATCCCATTAATTATCGGGTTAAAGAACAAGTGTTATTTAAAACACTGTTCACGATAAACCCAAAAATCAATATTCATTCAATTCCAATTAAATATTATTTAATTGGTACACTTCATCAAATCTAAATCAAAAGATTTAATCTTTTCTCAACTGGGTTCAAGAACAGTGTTAGTGAAGACACCATTCACGACAAACCCAAATCACATTCATTAATTATCGGGTTAAAGAACAAGTGTTATTTAAAACACTGTTCACGATAAACCCAAAAATCAATATTCATTCAATTCCAATTAAATATTATTTAATTGGTACACTTCATTAAATCTAAATAAAAAGATTTAATCATTTCTCAACTGGGTTCAAGAACAGTGTTAGTGAAGACACCATTCACGACAAACCCAAATCACATTCATTAATTATCGGGTTAAAGAACAAGTGTTATTTAAAACACTGTTCACGATAAACCCAAAAATCTACATCGATTCAATTCCAATTAAATATTATTTAATTGGTACACTTCATTAAATCTAAATAAAAAGATTTAATCTTTTCTCAACTGGGTTCAAGAACAGTGTTAGTGAAGACACCATTCACGACAAACCCAAATCACATTCGATATTCAATACAAGGCTCTGAATAGAAAATATATCGGCTTATATTCAATATCGAATTCTACGACTAACAAATGTCGTATTGGAAATAACGATATAAATATATATCTTTCAAATTTCCATAACCACACCTGTATAATCACGAATTCCAACATCGAAATATTCCGAAGACAATTTCGATTCAAATCCACTCCAATGCAATCATTGGAAATTTTGGTTATTTTCAAAACCCTTTTCAAATTCAATTTATTTATTTAAAAATAAATAGAATTATAATTCTAGTTCAAAACTAGTTCATTTCGATAAAAATCTATTTTTATCTTTTCAAATATGGAGTTTTTCATCCCAAACTTTCACAAATCATTTCTTATGATTTTACACAAATTATTACTATTTTTAATAATTTTATCAAGGCCCGTACAGTCGATTTCCAACAACGGCCATCGAACTGCACTTACAGCGACCTTTTTCGAATTTGATTTGGACGTATCTCCAAATCCAACCGTTAGATTTCAAATTTCTAACATTCATTAGAAAGCTCTTTTCGATACGAACCCAACGGTTCCGGTTTTAGGAGAATCCGACGGTCGGATCTCCCGCAATGTCCGTTTGAAATAAATGGTCGAAATTCACGAACTGCCGCGGCGCGGCGCGTTCTATTCAGGCCATTATATTATATATATAATATATATAATATATACTTCGTCGATTTCTATTTAAAACGAATTATATAAATAGTTTTAAATTCGTTTCAAAAGCAATTTCAACCTCCTTTTCAATTCAAATCAAAATTGAATTCTTCTTTATAAATTCGTTTCAAAATTCATTTCTATTCAATTCAAATTTCAATTCAATTTGAATCCATTTCAATTCGTTTTCAATTCAATTCTTTTCGAAATCGTTTTCAATTCAATTCATTTCGAAATCGTTTTCAATTCAATTCATTTCGAAATCGTTTTCAATGCAATTCATTTCGAAATCGTTTTATTTTCAATTCATTTCGAAATCGTTTTATTCAATTCATTTCAAAATATTTGATTTCAATTCATTTCAAAATATTCGATTTCGAAATCACTTTTCAATATTCATTTTAAAATGAATAAAATCGATATAAATATCGTTCACGTCAAAATGGCGTCAATCTAATCCTCACGGCTTCACATATTTCTATTTTCAAATATTCTATTTCAAATATTTCTATTTCAAATATTTCTATTTCAAATATTTCTTTTTTTTTTTTTTTGAAACTGGAATGAGGCCCAATCAATTACCATATAATGTTAATTATATGGATTTTCTACAACACATGTATATATCAACAACGATGAATAATCAACCATCAACCAAAGTGCACTACACTGTATAAGCATCAAATATAGACATTTAACGCTTATAGCAGCTTGTCAATCAATCGATCGACATATTTAATCAATCAGGATGAGTGAACTTCAAATTTCATCCTAACACCCGTGTGGGGTTTCAAACAATCAAACACATATTTTATTTGTGCAGTTAGGCGATGTGAAAAATTTATCGACCCAATCAACGTCATTCAAATAGGTGTACATAAACAAACCGTCTGGTTTGTAAATGAATATTTATTTATTCACATTCACGTTAAAAATTATATTTTTAACGATAACACATTTTATTTTAACATATGAATTTCTATTCAGTTCATTCGTTAAATAAAATGCTATTTTTATTTTTTTTTTCTAACTTATTTTAGAAAATTTCGGCGGCATAACGGCACGA
Source organism: Allium sativum (assembly GCA_030737875.1). Lineage (NCBI taxonomy): Eukaryota > Viridiplantae > Streptophyta > Magnoliopsida > Asparagales > Amaryllidaceae > Allium > Allium sativum. The sequence goes on from CM060912.1 coordinate 172,645,673, forward strand.
TACTAGAAACGGGACAAGGCCTAGCCTTATCCCCGGTCTAGTGAAGGCCCACGCCATTCACACATCAATCAAATCAATTCGTTATGCAAACCACAAACTTTGAAGTAAGGATCTAACCTAGCCTTACTCCTTCGCCTTATAACGGCGCACGTCTAATCCTAACCAATTTATCGATTCGATTTTTCACACCACAAACCACATTCAAACCAATATCGCAATCAATCACCAAACAGTCAAACAAACAAGTCCATGGTCTGTGGACGATTGTGTCGGGTGCTACTAAGCACCGTCTGCATCCTAGTATATATATATAACTAGAAATAAAATAGAAAGGTGAGAAATTCTCACTTTTAGCTATCCAACCATCTCGACTCTTCTTTTGCAGAAGTCTTCGTCGTTTCGCCTTTTTGTCACCTTCGTTGCCCAAGGCCACTATATATATAAAAACGAATTTTTATTTCAAAGTTCAATATATAAAAATCGAATTTTTATTTCAAAGTTCAATATATAAAAATCGAATTTTTATTTCAAAGTTCAATATATAAAAATCGAATTTTTATTTCAAAGTTCAATATATAAAAATCGAATTTTTATTTCAAAGTTCAATACTTAAAAATCGAATTTTTATTTCAAAGTTCAATACTTAAAAATCGAATTTTTATTTCAAAGTTCAATACTTAAAAATCGAATTTTTATTTCAAAGTTCAATACTTAAAAATCGAATTTTTATTTCAAAGTTCAATACTTAAAAATCGAATTTTTATTCCGCTAATATATAGACAATAATCTCATTTCAAAAATATTGATTTCGCCTTTATAAAAATAAAGTTTTCACCATTTTAAATTAAAGTCTTCACCTTTTTAAATTAAAAGTTTTCACCTTTTTAAATTAAAAGTTTTCACCTTTCAAAAATCAGTTTCAAATTACTTTTAAAATTTTGATTTTATATTTTCCTTAAATCAGTTTTAAAATGAATACAAATCAGTTTTTAAAATGAATAAAAATCAGTTTTAAAATGAATAAAAAATCAGTTTTAAAATGAATACAAATCAGTTTTTAAATGCTTTAAAGAATTAAAATAAAAACGAAATTAAGAAAAAAACTTACTGTTATTGTACGAAGAGGGAGGAGGAGGGGTGGAGCGGCTTCCAGTGCGGTGGCGCGGGGGGGGGGGGGGGATGAAGGGGTTGCGTCGGCTATTTCGAGGGGGAAAGGGGACTGCGGAGGAGAGGGGGGTTCGATCGGGGGTTGCGGCTAGTGGGAGGAAGCGGCGCCGGAGGTTGACTTGGGGGAGGGTTGTCGCGCCAGTGGCGGCGCGCTGAGAGGAGGGCGGCGGCGGAAGTTCGACGATGTCTGGGGTTTTTTTTTTTTTTCTTTTTTATCCTTTACAGAAGAATGATCGGGGGGGGCCAAAAGGTTTTAAGGGAGAGAAATTTTTTTTTTTTTTTTTTTTTTTTTAATTTATTTTATCCTAAAGAGTTGACTTTCAAATACGACCTCTAAACGAGGCCCACCGCCTGTCGTCTATAGCGTTCTACCCCCATTCCGAACACAATGGGATATGTATCGCAAGCTGATTCGACTGTTTGAATCAGTTTCCATTAAATTTACATTTAAAACTTTATATTGAATTTTAAACGTACATTTCAAATTACCGGGGTCACATACTAACTAGAAAAATTCCAGAAAAATATTTTCTAGCTTCGTATTGACGATACGGTCCTAACAAAACTAGTTTCGTCGAATTCTGAGACCGTTTGAAAAATGGCCAATTTCCAGTCGATTAAAATCAACTGAAACTGGTCAAACGCGTTTTCCTTTGCCACGCTCACATATTGATTCGAAAAATTATGAAATTTGAAACCTAGCAATAACTTAACATCACGGACCCAACAAAACTGGTTTCGTCGAAATCCGAGGTCATTTGCAAAATGTCCATTTTTAAGGGCCTGAATTCCATAGCGACTATTCAGAATTTTCAACTGGACATATCTTTTGATTCTCGCTACGAAATCTTGATCTTTCGGATTCGTTGGAAAGATATTCACAATTAGATTCCATTATTTTTGGTTTCACTAAAATCCGGATTGTTTTGCACCCGGTACATTCAATTGAAGTTTGAAATCGAATTATCGAACTACCGCGCCATTTTCAATTCTATATAAATAATTATATATAATTATTTATATTCTAACGACGACGCGTATACTATATACGTTCGAATTCTATTCAAAATAAATTTCTCGTCGATATTATTTAAAATAATTCATTTTAAATAATCAAAACTCGCTATAATTGCCAAAATAAAATTTTAAACTGGCCCAGATTTTACGGGTTGTTACAATCTCCCCCACTTAAAACTTTTCGTCCCCGAAAAGGAACAAAGTCGAAAGTGGATTGATTAATCAGCTCTACGCTCGATTCGGCCTCCATTCTCTAACTCTTTAGTTTCTGAGAATTTTCAAAATTTCAAAAATTTGGCTAACACCCTAAATTTTTGAAAAATTTCGCCATAACCTCCCCTGCACCGGGAGCATCGGGGAATTTCAAATAGCTTCCCCGGTCCTTCAGATCTCAAAAAGAAAAAGAAAAAGCCAAGCGGCTAGCCAATAGGCTCACAAAATCATCATCACCCAAACAAAACAGGAAATTATGTAGTAAACATGTACCTATTTGTCGGGCAAACAAATTTTATTCTCTGCTCTAGCCTCCTTGCTATGACCTGTTCAAAGATATATATGTATATGCAAGCAGATGCGACCAATTTTCAATATCGTTCAATATTTGATATAATTAGGCTAAACGGTTCAAAATTATCAAAAAATTAAACAAACAACCCAAACATCAATCAATTAGTGAATTAGAGTTTCAAATTCATAACTTTGATACATAGTCAAAAATCAGATTTTTGATGCCAAATCACAACAAATAAATCTAGCTATATAAGTTTTGGTTCTCACACCAGTCTAATGGAAATATATAGAAAATCACACCTTCGAAACTCGAATACCAATTCTGATGATGTCTAGACTATCATCAGAATCGTCTCCGGGCGACTAGAGTGTGGCTCTATATCTATCCAGTATATTAAAACTTCAAATACACGTGGATCAGACGCATACGCAAAGACTATATATATACTGGACTGTCCAAATTCAATATAAATAGATAATCAGATACGAATAATTGATTTAAATTTTCAAAACAAAATTTGTTTTCATTTGAAAAATATACTCTTCACACTCGTTCTAGGATACTACTGATCCTATCTCTAACGAGTCATCCCCATTGGATATTACCAATCCAACATCTGATGAATTCTTTCGTATGGTTCTAATGTGTCTTGTTCTCTGAGCTTTGTAAACCAAAGCTCTGATACCACGTGTAAAGACCCGCAACTTCCCCGTAAGGGAAAGCGTCGGATAGTTCGAGAACAAGCCACAACATAACGCATACATAAGAACATCTCATCGTATATTACAACAATGCATCAGATTACAAGAATATACAGAGTATAAATGAATAAATATTACACAGAAATATCAGAGATTAACAATAAGTTACATAGCAGCGGAAAAATAATACAATACACAACTAGAAGAGATATACGGATACAAAGCTTTCCGGATATCGTTCCAGCTGTAAACCAGGATCCTGTGAATATAAATCTGCAAAACCAAAACTACTAGCTGCCCGTGTCAAAAATAGGGGCACCCAGAGTTTAGGTTAAAACAATAAACTCCAGGTCAGTCATGTGACTGGTGTGAGAACTAAAACAGTTATTAATCTTTATTCTAAATCATTAGGTAAATCAAGGGACCACGCCGTATAACACGGAACGGGTTTCCTCCCAAGAATACCAGTGCATAAAACAAACAGCGCAATGCTAAATAAAGAAAAATGAAGCTGTTATAAGACCCAGGTCCTATCACACAATGCAACGCAAGCCGGGGGATAGGGTTTTCCCTTATAACAGCCAAAGAATGCTTGATACGTTTAAAACAAATCATTTGATACTATAATAAGTGCATATTGTATAAAACAACTTCAAATCATAAGTATCAATCATAGGCGGCATGGGTACCATATATCATGTCGCCATATATAGGTTTACAAATAAAACCGCAAAGTCACGTATTTGGAAATTGGATTTCCGTCTATGAACCGAGGCCAGGGATCGTCCTCTACCGATTCGAGACAATCTAGCCTACCATGTCTCAGGAACAGCCGCAACTGCCCCCTGGATCGTCAGGGCCGGTCCACCGATGTGGATTATTATGCCTGAACAATACGTCTCCCCGCCCTTTGGGGCGCAAACGAGCCAACGAATGACTCCATCGGTTCGAGAACGACCGATCAATCCGAGGCGCCTCGCAACAGCAACAACCACATAAGTCAAACTCGTCAGGGCGTGTAAAACCACTGACGCCACTTTTAGCTAGAAAGAAACGCAAGTCCTCCCTGAGGTCCGTCTCCCGTTTTTGGTTCATACCTGGTGTGAAACACGCGAGGTAAACGTTACACAAAGCTACGCCACAAAGGCCGTGCTTTGATCATCACCACAAGACTTTGCTTTTCAACAGAAGCCTTGATCATTTGCATCTTAGCATGCCACACAGGCAAACCATCCTATGCAACCGATATCAGTCACACAGAATGAAATCCGATGTCAGACACACAGTCCATTTACAAGTCCGTCCTGGGTCTGAACGAAACCGGAGGCACCTAGTACCCCGCATATCCATCGATCTCCAAGTACGTCTGGACGATCACTAACTGTTTCCATCTTCTTGGGTGTACAGCCCAATCAAGATCATCAGTAATTACCCAAAACGACGTGAAGACCTCCGGTCTTCGACCATCGTCTTCATCTTCGACTTATCGTCGTATCAGTTATTCAGAATGGGATAAACCCGGTCTTTCCGAATAACTCGCGTATATATTATAAAAGTGTTACACAAACACAACATACGCCTCATTCCAATTCATTAGTCACTAACCGTAAATTAATCAAGAGAATAATTTCCCAAATATTAACCCCGAAGGCCGAAACCAACATCAGATCAATATCCAGAAAACCATTCTGCTTGGCTAACCGACAGTTAGTTTCTAAATTTCACATTCAAATCTAATTAAAGATTTAACTATCGCCTGGAGCAAAACTGGTGATACTCCATTCTCGATTCTTTTCAATCTAATTAAAGATTCATTAAAACTCCACTTAGTTTTAATCTGTGACTGGGTTAAAGAATCAGTGTCATTTAAAACACGGTTCACGATAAACCCAAAGTCACATCCCATTAATTATCGGGTTAAAGAACAAGTGTTATTTAAAACACTGTTCACGATAAACCCAAAAATCAATATTCATTCAATTCCAATTAAATATTATTTAATTGGTACACTTCATCAAATCTAAATCAAAAGATTTAATCTTTTCTCAACTGGGTTCAAGAACAGTGTTAGTGAAGACACCATTCACGACAAACCCAAATCACATTCATTAATTATCGGGTTAAAGAACAAGTGTTATTTAAAACACTGTTCACGATAAACCCAAAAATCAATATTCATTCAATTCCAATTAAATATTATTTAATTGGTACACTTCATTAAATCTAAATAAAAAGATTTAATCATTTCTCAACTGGGTTCAAGAACAGTGTTAGTGAAGACACCATTCACGACAAACCCAAATCACATTCATTAATTATCGGGTTAAAGAACAAGTGTTATTTAAAACACTGTTCACGATAAACCCAAAAATCTACATCGATTCAATTCCAATTAAATATTATTTAATTGGTACACTTCATTAAATCTAAATAAAAAGATTTAATCTTTTCTCAACTGGGTTCAAGAACAGTGTTAGTGAAGACACCATTCACGACAAACCCAAATCACATTCGATATTCAATACAAGGCTCTGAATAGAAAATATATCGGCTTATATTCAATATCGAATTCTACGACTAACAAATGTCGTATTGGAAATAACGATATAAATATATATCTTTCAAATTTCCATAACCACACCTGTATAATCACGAATTCCAACATCGAAATATTCCGAAGACAATTTCGATTCAAATCCACTCCAATGCAATCATTGGAAATTTTGGTTATTTTCAAAACCCTTTTCAAATTCAATTTATTTATTTAAAAATAAATAGAATTATAATTCTAGTTCAAAACTAGTTCATTTCGATAAAAATCTATTTTTATCTTTTCAAATATGGAGTTTTTCATCCCAAACTTTCACAAATCATTTCTTATGATTTTACACAAATTATTACTATTTTTAATAATTTTATCAAGGCCCGTACAGTCGATTTCCAACAACGGCCATCGAACTGCACTTACAGCGACCTTTTTCGAATTTGATTTGGACGTATCTCCAAATCCAACCGTTAGATTTCAAATTTCTAACATTCATTAGAAAGCTCTTTTCGATACGAACCCAACGGTTCCGGTTTTAGGAGAATCCGACGGTCGGATCTCCCGCAATGTCCGTTTGAAATAAATGGTCGAAATTCACGAACTGCCGCGGCGCGGCGCGTTCTATTCAGGCCATTATATTATATATATAATATATATAATATATACTTCGTCGATTTCTATTTAAAACGAATTATATAAATAGTTTTAAATTCGTTTCAAAAGCAATTTCAACCTCCTTTTCAATTCAAATCAAAATTGAATTCTTCTTTATAAATTCGTTTCAAAATTCATTTCTATTCAATTCAAATTTCAATTCAATTTGAATCCATTTCAATTCGTTTTCAATTCAATTCTTTTCGAAATCGTTTTCAATTCAATTCATTTCGAAATCGTTTTCAATTCAATTCATTTCGAAATCGTTTTCAATGCAATTCATTTCGAAATCGTTTTATTTTCAATTCATTTCGAAATCGTTTTATTCAATTCATTTCAAAATATTTGATTTCAATTCATTTCAAAATATTCGATTTCGAAATCACTTTTCAATATTCATTTTAAAATGAATAAAATCGATATAAATATCGTTCACGTCAAAATGGCGTCAATCTAATCCTCACGGCTTCACATATTTCTATTTTCAAATATTCTATTTCAAATATTTCTATTTCAAATATTTCTATTTCAAATATTTCTTTTTTTTTTTTTTTGAAACTGGAATGAGGCCCAATCAATTACCATATAATGTTAATTATATGGATTTTCTACAACACATGTATATATCAACAACGATGAATAATCAACCATCAACCAAAGTGCACTACACTGTATAAGCATCAAATATAGACATTTAACGCTTATAGCAGCTTGTCAATCAATCGATCGACATATTTAATCAATCAGGATGAGTGAACTTCAAATTTCATCCTAACACCCGTGTGGGGTTTCAAACAATCAAACACATATTTTATTTGTGCAGTTAGGCGATGTGAAAAATTTATCGACCCAATCAACGTCATTCAAATAGGTGTACATAAACAAACCGTCTGGTTTGTAAATGAATATTTATTTATTCACATTCACGTTAAAAATTATATTTTTAACGATAACACATTTTATTTTAACATATGAATTTCTATTCAGTTCATTCGTTAAATAAAATGCTATTTTTATTTTTTTTTTCTAACTTATTTTAGAAAATTTCGGCGGCATAACGGCACGATACTAGAAACGGGACAAGGCCTAGCCTTATCCCCGGTCTAGTGAAGGCCCACGCCATTCACACATCAATCAAATCAATTCGTTATGCAAACCACAAACTTTGAAGTAAGGATCTAACCTAGCCTTACTCCTTCGCCTTATAACGGCGCACGTCTAATCCTAACCAATTTATCGATTCGATTTTTCACACCACAAACCACATTCAAACCAATATCGCAATCAATCACCAAACAGTCAAACAAACAAGTCCATGGTCTGTGGACGATTGTGTCGGGTGCTACTAAGCACCGTCTGCATCCTAGTATATATATATAACTAGAAATAAAATAGAAAGGTGAGAAATTCTCACTTTTAGCTATCCAACCATCTCGACTCTTCTTTTGCAGAAGTCTTCGTCGTTTCGCCTTTTTGTCACCTTCGTTGCCCAAGGCCACTATATATATAAAAACGAATTTTTATTTCAAAGTTCAATATATAAAAATCGAATTTTTATTTCAAAGTTCAATATATAAAAATCGAATTTTTATTTCAAAGTTCAATATATAAAAATCGAATTTTTATTTCAAAGTTCAATATATAAAAATCGAATTTTTATTTCAAAGTTCAATACTTAAAAATCGAATTTTTATTTCAAAGTTCAATACTTAAAAATCGAATTTTTATTTCAAAGTTCAATACTTAAAAATCGAATTTTTATTTCAAAGTTCAATACTTAAAAATCGAATTTTTATTTCAAAGTTCAATACTTAAAAATCGAATTTTTATTCCGCTAATATATAGACAATAATCTCATTTCAAAAATATTGATTTCGCCTTTATAAAAATAAAGTTTTCACCATTTTAAATTAAAGTCTTCACCTTTTTAAATTAAAAGTTTTCACCTTTTTAAATTAAAAGTTTTCACCTTTCAAAAATCAGTTTCAAATTACTTTTAAAATTTTGATTTTATATTTTCCTTAAATCAGTTTTAAAATGAATACAAATCAGTTTTTAAAATGAATAAAAATCAGTTTTAAAATGAATAAAAAATCAGTTTTAAAATGAATACAAATCAGTTTTTAAATGCTTTAAAGAATTAAAATAAAAACGAAATTAAGAAAAAAACTTACTGTTATTGTACGAAGAGGGAGGAGGAGGGGTGGAGCGGCTTCCAGTGCGGTGGCGCGGGGGGGGGGGGGGGATGAAGGGGTTGCGTCGGCTATTTCGAGGGGGAAAGGGGACTGCGGAGGAGAGGGGGGTTCGATCGGGGGTTGCGGCTAGTGGGAGGAAGCGGCGCCGGAGGTTGACTTGGGGGAGGGTTGTCGCGCCAGTGGCGGCGCGCTGAGAGGAGGGCGGCGGCGGAAGTTCGACGATGTCTGGGGTTTTTTTTTTTTTTCTTTTTTATCCTTTACAGAAGAATGATCGGGGGGGGGGCCAAAAGGTTTTAAGGGAGAGAAATTTTTTTTTTTTTTTTTTTTTTTTTAATTTATTTTATCCTAAAGAGTTGACTTTCAAATACGACCTCTAAACGAGGCCCACCGCCTGTCGTCTATAGCGTTCTACCCCCATTCCGAACACAATGGGATATGTATCGCAAGCTGATTCGACTGTTTGAATCAGTTTCCATTAAATTTACATTTAAAACTTTATATTGAATTTTAAACGTACATTTCAAATTACCGGGGTCACATACTAACTAGAAAAATTCCAGAAAAATATTTTCTAGCTTCGTATTGACGATACGGTCCTAACAAAACTAGTTTCGTCGAATTCTGAGACCGTTTGAAAAATGGCCAATTTCCAGTCGATTAAAATCAACTGAAACTGGTCAAACGCGTTTTCCTTTGCCACGCTCACATATTGATTCGAAAAATTATGAAATTTGAAACCTAGCAATAACTTAACATCACGGACCCAACAAAACTGGTTTCGTCGAAATCCGAGGTCATTTGCAAAATGTCCATTTTTAAGGGCCTGAATTCCATAGCGACTATTCAGAATTTTCAACTGGACATATCTTTTGATTCTCGCTACGAAATCTTGATCTTTCGGATTCGTTGGAAAGATATTCACAATTAGATTCCATTATTTTTGGTTTCACTAAAATCCGGATTGTTTTGCACCCGGTACATTCAATTGAAGTTTGAAATCGAATTATCGAACTACCGCGCCATTTTCAATTCTATATAAATAATTATATATAATTATTTATATTCTAACGACGACGCGTATACTATATACGTTCGAATTCTATTCAAAATAAATTTCTCGTCGATATTATTTAAAATAATTCATTTTAAATAATCAAAACTCGCTATAATTGCCAAAATAAAATTTTAAACTGGCCCAGATTTTACGGGTTGTTACAAAACCCCATGTGAATATTAATGTTGAATGAAAATTCAACATTTGTTTTGATTAAATAAATAAACGATATCGATTAAGAAGGTGACAACAGTCGACCATAAAACCCATCGTTTTGTTAAGGAATTGATTGGCCGTAAGGCAAATCAACGAAGATAATTATAAAAAATTATATTTTTATAATTAAAGAGAAGTTTTGAATTGTAATAGAAGTTCTATTATAAACCAGTATTTTAGAGTTCGTTTTTATAAAGTAAATAAAAACGATTGTTGACATTTAAATAAGTTATAGAGTAGAAATTACCGACGATTAAATATTTGGATAATTATTTTAAGACAAACAATTTAGAAATATTATTAGATTAAATATTTTAATCTAATGGTAGGAAGTAATTAAATCAGTTAACGAATTTACTGATGGAATGAAGTTGATTAAAATCAACTATTTAATTGGAAAATGATTATTAGATTAAATGTGCCTTCAATTAATCTAATGATAATAACTTGACAATTAATTTTTTAACATTAATAATATTTCTCATTAATTATCTTTTTAAGTAATGGAGTTTAAATGATGATTGAACTAATATAATTAGTATAAAGTGAGCAACTAATCTGTTTAGATTAATGATGAAGTAAACTGTTTACTTCAACAATGATAAAGTAAATATTAATTTAATAATTGTTCTTAAATGGGTTCCATTTAAGAGGATATTGAATTTATAATAAGATGTTACTTGAATTAAGTATAATGTTTCAAATAAAAGTAAACTGTCAGAAGACAAATAACGTCAATAGATCTTGGTAAAGAAGTTATAAATAGAACTGTGAAATGAAGTTAAAGTGAAGAATTAATATTAATATAGATAGTTATGAACAACCGAGTTTTAAAATAAGGATATGGGGTTATAAAACCATAGTTCAAATTAAACAAAAAAAATACGGTCTGATAGATATTATAAGTAATAAGGGATTAGAGTTACTGACTTATATCTGTTCTAAGATAAGAACGTTGTCGATCAAGGTCTGAGAGGTAAATAAAATACCCCAACTTGAACGGATTCACTATTGTTAAGGAATAATATCAGTTTGTAAGGGAAAAGAGATGTCAAGATTAGTTATAAAGGGATATAGGAGCATATAGCAAGTTTTCGAACCTATAACGATAAAATAATGCTGTTGACTAGGCTTAAGCATGACTGTTATGTCAAAATTAGTTATAACGGAGAATATTACAGCGTATGACAAGTTTTGAACCGTAACGATAAATTAACGCTGTTAACCAAATTTAAGCGTGGTTTTTATATATAGCAACACTTCTTATGGAATGAAAATAGTTGGATTTGAAATCCACTTAGTCTAAAGCAATAAGTAACGACGTTGGTTCAAAGAAATATGAGAATGAGTTAGAAAGAGAATTAGAAAATCGTTTCAGAAAACAATAACATCATTTCGATGTTTGGAATATGATTAGAACTAAGTCACACTATTAGGAATTTGAACCATAATTCGATAATGACGAATGAATTATTGTTAGGTGTGAAAACCCGTAACTTCCCCGTGAAGGAAAGAGCGGATACTTCAAGAACAAGCCACAGAAGAATGCAGACGGAAGAACATTTCATTGTTTATTACAACAATTCCATAAGATACAAGAACATGCAGAGCATAAATGAATAAAATACATTCGATAAATATCAGAGATTACAATACATTACATAGCAGCGGAAAATAATACAATACACAACTAGAAGTAATACGCGGATACAAAGCTTTCCGAGTATCATTCCAGTTGTAAATCAGGATCCTGTGAATATAAATCTGCAAAACCAAAACTACTAGCTGCCCGTGTCAAAATAAGGGCACCCAGAGTTTAGGTTAAGACAATAAACTCCAGGTCAGTCATGGGACTGGTGTGAGAACTAAAACAATTACTTAAAACTTTACTTTAAATCAGATATATCAAGGGACCACGCCGTATAACACGGAACGGGTTTCCTCCCAAGAACACCAGTGCATAAAACAAACAGCGCAATGCTAAATAAAGAAAAATGAAGCTATTATAAGACCCAGGTCCTATCACACAATGCAACGCAAGCCGGGGGATAGGGTTTTCCCTTATAATAGCCAAACATGCTGAGTACGTTTTAAACAAATCATTTGATACTATTATAAGTGCATAGTGTATAAAACAACTTCAAATCGTAAGTATCAAGCATAGACGGCATGGGTACCATATATCATGTCGCCATACTAGTTCTACAATTAAAACTGCAAAATCACGTATTTGGAAATTGGATTTCCATCTGTGAACCGAGGCAAAAGATAGTCCTCTACCGATTCGAGACGCTCTAGTCCGCCCCTCAGGCAAGCGCGCAGGCAAGCCTTGGATCGTCAGGGCCGGTCCACCGATGTGGATTATTATGCCTGAACAATGCGTTTCCCTGCCCTATGGGGCGTAAATGAGCCAACGAATGGCTCCTTCGGCTTTACATAGTCACCGGTATATCCGAGGCGCCTCGCAACAGCAACAACCACATAAGTCAAACTCGTCAGGGCGTGTAAAACCACTGACGCCACTTCTAACTAGAAAGAAACGCATGCCCTCCCTGAGGTCCTTCTCCCGTTTCTGGTTCACTACCGGGTGTGAAACTCGTGAAGTAAACATTACACAAAGCTACGCCACAAAGGTCGTGCTTCGATCATCAACCACAAGACTTTGCTTTTCAACAGAAGGCTTGATCATTTGCCACATAGGCATGCCACACATGCAATTCACTCTATGCGTTTGATATCCATCAGTATATAACCCCTAAGCTCGTACGTCTCAGAGAAGGGCATTAAGCAAGAGAATAAATTCTCCGCCGCCAAACAGATATATATTTAATAGAAATCAATCACACAGACTAAAATCCAATGTCAGACACACAGTCCATTTACAAGTTCGTTCTGGGTCTTAACGAAGCCGGAGGCACCTAGTACCCCGCATATCCATCGATCTCCAAGTATGTCTGGACGATCACCAACTATTTCCATCTTCTTGGGTGTACATCCCAATCAAGATCATCAGTAATCACCCAAACGACGTGAAGACCTCCGGTCTTCGACCACCGTCTTCATCTTCGACTTATCGTCGTATCAGTAATTCAGAATGGGATAAACCCGGTCTTTCCGAATAACTCGAGTATATGATAAACAAGTGTTACACAAACACAACATACGCCTCATTCCAATTCATCAGTCACTAACCGTAAATTAATCAGAGAATAATTCCCCAAATATTAACCCCGAAGGACGAAACCAACATCAGATCAATATCCAGAAAACCTTTCTGCTTAGCTAACCGACAGTTAGTTTCTAAATTTCACCTTCTTAGGGAAAGGTTCCCATTAATTTTATCAAAAATAAATTCTTTTAAATTTATTCTTTAATCTTCTTTTGAATATCAATTCAAACTAGTCGGGATTAGCGAACCTTACCGAAGTAATCATTTGTTTTAATTTCCCAATCCCAACCTATTCATCCCATGAAGTAAAACTGGTAATACTTCATATCTATCACCACGGTGTTATCGGTAAATTCAATTACCATTTCGCGTTCAAATCTATTTAAAGATTTAACTATCGCCTGGAGTAAACTGGTGATACTCCATTCTCGATCTTTTCAATCTAATAAAAGATTCATTAAAACTCCACTTAGTTTTAATCTGTGACTGGGTTAAAGAATCAGTGTCATTTAAAACACGGTTCACAATAAACCCCAAAATCACATTTCAATCAGTCCCTAACCATAAAATAGCAAGTGAGCAGTTCCCTAAGTATTAACCTCGAAGGCCGAAACCAACATCAGATCAATACCTCTGAAACCATTCAACTTAACTAATCTCCAGTTAGTTTCTGATTTTCATAAATCCTTTAGGTCTAAGAATAGTATTATTGAAGATACCGCTCACGACAACCCAAAATCACGTTCCATTAATTATCGGGTTAAAGAACAAGTGTTATTTAAAACACTGTTCACGATAAACCCAAAAATCAATATCAATTCAATTCCAATTAAATATTATTTAATTGGTACACTTCATTAAATCTAAATAAAAAGATTTAATCTTTTCTCAACTAGGTTCAAGAACAGTGTTAATAAAGACACCATTCACGACAAACCCAAATCACATTTGACATTAAATACAAGGCTCTGAATAGAAAATATACCGGCTTATATTCAATATCAAATTCTACGACCAACAAATATCGTATTGGAAATAACGATACAAATATATCTTTCAAATTCCCATAACAATATCTGTATCATCACGAAATCCAACATCGAAATATTCCGAAGACAATTTCGATTCAAATCCATTCCAATATAATTATTGGAAATTCTAGTTATTTTCAAAACCATTTCAAATCCAATTTATTTATTTAAAAATAAATAGAATTATAATTCTAGTTCAAAACTAGTTCATTTCGATAAAAATCTATTTTTATCTTTTCAAATATGGAGTTTTTCATCCCAATTCTTCACAAATCATTTCTTATGATTTTTCACAAAATATTGATATTTTTAATAATTTTATTAAGGCCCGTACAGTCGATTTCCATCAACGGCCATCGAACTGCACTTACAACGACCTTTTCCAAATTTGATTTGGACATAATTCCAAATTCGACCGTTAGATTTCAAATTTCTAATACACGTTAGAAAGCTCTTTTCAATACGAACCCATCGGTTCTGGTTTTAGGAGAATCCGACGGTCGGATCTCCCGTAATATCCATTCGAAGTCAATGGTCGAAATTCGCGAACTACCGCGGCGCGGCGCGTTCTATTCAGGCCATTATATTATATATATATATATATATATATATAATATACCTCGTCGATTTCAATTCAAAACGTGCTTTATATATCGTTTTAAATTCATTTTCAAAACGGTTTCAACTTCATATTCAATTTCAAATCAAAATTGAATATTCCAATATAAATTCGTTTTAAATTCATTTCAAATCGATTTCAATTTAATTCGAATTTCTTTTCAATTTCAATTCGAATTCATTTCTATTCAATTTCAATTCGAATTCAATTCTTTTCAAAATATCTGATTTTGAAATCCCTTTAGATATTCGTTATAAAATGAATAAAATCGATATAAATATCGTTCACGTCAAAATGGCGTCAATCTAATCAACACGGCTTCATATATTTCTATTTCCAAATATTCTATTTCAAATATTTCTATTTTTCAAAACTGGAATGAGGCCCAATCAATTACCATATAATGTTAATTATATGGATTTTCTATCACACGTATATAACAACAGCGATAAATCATCAACCTTCATCCAAAGTGTGTTCTACACTGTATAAGCATCAAATATAAATATTTAACGCTTATAACAGTCTGTCAATCAATCGATCGACATACAAATAACTATTGGGATTAGTGTAGGTCATATATCACCCCAATACCCGTGTGGGGTTTTCAAACAATCAAACACAGATTTTATTTGTGCAGTTGGGCGATGTGTAAAATTTATCATTCCAATCAATATCAGTCAAATGTGTGTATATAACAAAATCGTCCAATTTGTTTATTTTTATTTCATTTTAAATACCCGTTAAAAATTCTATTTTTAACTATAAAATATTTTATTTCATTTCACATCACATCACACAATCAACTACACATCAAAATCAAACAACCAAGCATACAAGCCATCCATGGTCTGTGGACGACGGTTGTCGGGTGCTACTAAACACCGTCTGCATTCTAGTATATATTTTAACTAGAAAACAAAATTAAACGGTGAGAAGTTCTCACAGAGGGTTCCACTCCGCCGTGCTTACTGCTGAACCATCTGGATCTGTTCGAAATTCCAATGAAGTTCTTTTCACACTGTTCAAATAAAAATTATATTTTTATTTCATTTCATTCAATAAATAAAAATTCTATTTTTACTTCTACTTCTTATATAAAGATCGAATTTTTATTTCATCGCTATAAAAATCCCATTTTTGTTTCAACGTATATATAATAAAAATCAGATTTTTATTTCGCTACATAAGTAAAGATAATATTTTTATATTCTCTATTATATAAAAATCATATTTTTAGTACTTCTACTTTATAAAAATTATATTTTTATATTTCACATATGATAAAATCATATTTTTATTATTTTTATAATATAAAAATCATATCTTTATTACTTCTATAATATAAAAATCATATCTTTATTACTTCTATAATATAAAAATCATATTTTTAATATTCCTATATGTAAAAAAATATAATCTTTTACATATTAAAATTATATTCTCATACAACTCTTCATACAATAAAGATTATATTTTTATAATACTCTTCATACCATAAAGATTATATTTTTTTTAATGTGATATATATAATAAAAATTATATCTTTATCGTTTTAAAGAGAAAGAAAAAAAACTGATTCCCTTCTATGTAATAGACAAAATAAAAACAGAAATTAAACGAGGTTTCATATGAATAAAACTGAATTTAAATTGAATGTAAATCACTAGAAAAAACTCACTTTTCTTTCGGTTTATGGAGGAGGAAGGGCTATCATCGGTGGCGCTGGAGGCCAGGGAGGGCGGAGGTGAAGCTGACGCGCGGAGCACGAGGGGGGGTCTGGCGGTGCCAGTGTTTCGGTGGTGAAGGGTTTTGGCTGAATGGGTTTGGGTCTTTTGCGATTTGGGGATGGATAGGTTGGGGTCAACGGAGGAGAGAGAGGTCGCGGAGGGAGGGGAAGAAGAAGGGGAGGCGCGCAGCTGAGTGGTGCGGCGGTGCTCCGCCTGGAGGCGGCCGAGTCTGGATCGCGATGGAGCTCCTTCAGTTTTTTTTATTATTTTTTTCTGTTAAAGAGGAGAGAGAAGAGGGAAAAGGAGGGGGGGTTATATTTATTCTAATTTTATTTTATATTTAATTCCTTAGATTTGACTTTTCGTTCGACCTCGAAACGAGACCCAACAACTGTCGCCCCTAAGGTAATACCCCCATTCCGAACACAATGGGATATGTATCGTAATCCAATTCGACTGTTTGAATCAGTTTCCGTTGAATTTAAAGTATAATTCTTTATATATTCAATTTAAACGCACATTTCAAATTACCAGGGTCACATACTAACTCGAAAAATTCCAGAAAAATTATTTCTAGCTTCGTATTGACGACATGGTCCTAAAAAAACTGATTTCGTCAAATTCTGAGAACGTTTGAAAAATGGCCATTTTCCATTCGATTAAAATCAACTGAAACTGGTCAAACGCGTTTTCCTTTGCCATGCTCACATATTGATTCGAAAAACTATGAAAATTGGAATCTAGCAATAACTTGACATCACGGGTCCAACAAAAGTGGTTTCGTCGAAATCCGAGATCGTTTGCAAAATGGCCATTTTTAAGGGCCAGAATTCCATAACGACTATTCTGAAAATTCTTTTGGGCATAACTTTTGATTCCCGCTATGAAATTTTGATTTTTCGGACTCGTTGGAAAGATATTCTCTATTAGATTCAAATATTTTTGGTTTCACTAAAATTCGGTTTATTTTGCACCCGGTACATTCATTTGAATTTTAAAATCGAATTATCGAACTACCGTGCCATTTTCAATTCCTTTTATAATTTAAAATAAATATTTATATTCTACCGACGATCTATATAATATATACGTTCGAATTCTATTAAAAATAAATTTCTCGTCGTTATTATTTAAAATAATTCATTTTAAATAATCAAAATTCGCTAAAATTGCTAAAATAAAATTTTTAAATTGGCTCGGATTTCCGGGTTATTACAATCTCCCCCACTTAAAACTTTTCGTCCCCGAAAAGGAATGAAGCCGAAATTTGTTTAATAAATCAACTCAACTTCCATTATTTTCATTATGGTTTAATTTCTTCAAATTTTCAGTTTCTAAGAACTTTTCAAATTTTTCAAAAATTTGGCTAACACCCTAAATTTTTGAAAAATTTCGCCATAACCTCCCCAGCACTGGGAGCACCAGGAAAATCTCGAAATTGCCATACAGGCCCTCTGATCTCAAAAAGAAAAAGAAAAAGCCAAGAGGCTAGCCAATCGGCTCATAAAATCATCATCACCCAAACAAAACAGTAAACTGTGATAAACATGTACCTATTTGTCGGGCAAACAATTTTATTCTTCTGCTCTAGCCTCTTTGCTATGACCTGTTCAATGAAAGTACATGTATATGCAAGCAAATGCAACCAAATTTCAATACAATTCACTTTTTGGTCAATTTGGCTAAAGGTTCAACATTTAATTAATCAAACTATAATCAAACAACACAATCAGCAATCAATTAGTGATTTATCATTTCAAATTCATAACTTTGATATATAGTCAAAAAATCACATTTTTGATGCCAATTCACAACAATAAGCCCTATCTAACTTTGGTTCTCACACCAGTCAATAGGAAATATGTGGATATCACACCTTCGAAACTCGGATACCAATTTTGATGATGTCTAGACTATCATCAGAATCGTCTTCGGGCGACTAGAGTGTGATTCTATATCTATTCAGTATATTAAAACTTCAAATACACGTGGATCAGACGTATACGCAAAATCTATATATACTGGACTGTCCAAATTCAAACATAATAACTAATCAAATACGAATAGTTGTTTTAAATTTTCAAAACAAAATTTGTTTTCATTTTCAAAAATATACTCTTCACACTCGTTATAGGATACTACTGATCCCATCTCTAACGAGTTATTCCATTGGATATTACTAATCCAATATCTGATGAATTCTTTCGTATGGTTCGAATGTGTCTTGTTCTCTGAGCTTTGTAAACCAAAGCTCTGATACCAACTGTGAAAACCCGTAACTTCCCCGTGAAGGAAAGAGCGGATACTTCGAGAACAAGCCACAGAAGAACGCAGACGGAAGAACATTTCATTGTTTATTACAACAATTCCACCAGATACAAGAATATACAGAGCATAAATGAATAAAATACATTCGATAAATATCAGAGATTACAATACATTACATAGCAGCGGAAAATAATACAATACACAACTAGAAGTAATACGCGGATAAAAAGCTTTTCGAGTATCGTTCCAGCTGTAAATCAGGATCCTGTGAATATAAATCTGCAAAACCAAAACTACTAGCTGCCCGTGTCAAAATAAGGGCACCCAGAGTTTAGGTTAAGACAATAAACTCCAGGTCAGTCATGGGACTGGTGTGAGAACTAAAACAGTTACTTAAAACTTTACTTTAAATCAGATATATCAAGGGACCACGCCGTATAACACGGAACGGGTTTCCTCCCAAGAACACCAGTGCATAAAACAATCAGCGCAATGCTAAATAAAGAAAATGAAGCTATTATAAGACCCAGGTTCTATCACACAATACAACGCAAGCCGGGGGATAGGGTTTTCCCTTATAATAGTCAAACATGCTGAGTACGTTTTAAACAAATCATTTGATACTATTATAAGTGCATAGTGTATAAAACAACTTCAAATCATAAGTATCAAGCATAGACGACATGGGTACCATATATCATGTCGCCGTACTTGTTCTACAATTAAAACCGCAAAATCACGTATTTGGAAATTGGATTTCCATCTGTGAACCGAGGCAAAAGATATTCCTCTACCGATTCGAGACGCTCTAGTCCGCCCCTCAGGCAAGCGCCCAGGCAAGCCTTGGATCGTCAGGGTCGGTCCACCGATGTGGATAATTATGCATGAACAATGCGTTTCCCCGCCCTATGGGGTGTAAATGAGCCAACGAATTGCTCCTTCGGCTTCACATAGTCACCGGTATATCCGAGGCGCCTCGCAACAGCAACAACCACATAAGTCAAACTCGTCAGGGCGTGTAAAACCATTGACGCCACTTCTAACTAGAAAGAAACGCATGCCCTCCCTGAGGTCCTTCTCCCATTTCTGGTTCACTACCGGGTGTGAAACTCGCGAAGTAAACGTTACACAAAGCTATGCCACAAAGGCCGTGCTTCGATCATCAACCACAAGACTTTGCTTTTCAACAGAAGCCTTGATCATTTGCCACTTAGGCATGCCACACAGGCAATTCACTCTATGCGTTTGATATCCATCAGTATATAACCCCTAAGCTCGTACGTCTCAGAGAAGGGCGTTAAGCAAGAGAATAAATTCTCCGCCGCCAAATAGATATATATTTAATAGAAATCAATCACACAGACTAAAATCCAATGTAAGACACACAGTCCATTTACAAGTTCGTTCTGGGTCTGAACGAAACCGGAGGCATCTAGTACCCCGCATATCCATCGATCTCCAAGTACGTCTGGATGATCACCAACTATTTCCATATTCTTGGGTGTACATCCCAATAAAGATCATCAGTAATCACCCAAACGACGTGAAGACCTCCGGTCTTCGACCACCGTCTTCATCTTCGACTTATCGTCGTATCAGTTATTCAGAATGGGATAAACCCGGTCTTTCCGAATAACTCGCGTATATGATAAACAAGTGTTACACAAACACAACATACGCCTCATTCCAATTCATCAGTCACTAACCGTAAATTAATCAGAGAATAATTCCCCAAATATTAACCCCGAAGGCCGAAACCAACATCAGATCAATATCCAGAAAACCTTTCTGCTTAGCTAACCGACAGTTAGTTTCTAAATTTCACCTTCTTAGGGAAAGGTTCCCATTAATTTTATCAAAGATAAATTCTTTTAAATTTATTCTTTAATCTTCTTTTGAATATCAATTCAAACTAGTCGGGATTAGCAAACCTTACCGAAGTAATCATTTGTTTTAATTTCCCAATCCCAACCTATTCATCCCACGAAGTAAAACTGGTAATACTTCATATCTAACACGACGGTGTTATCGGTAAATTCAATTACCATTTCGCGTTCAAATCTAATTAAAGATTTAACTATCGCCTGGAGTAAAACTGGTGATACTCCATTCTCGATCTTTTCAATCTAATAAAAGATTCATTAAAACTCCACTTAGTTTTAATCTGTGACTGGGTTAAAGAATCAGTGTCATTTAAAACACGGTTCACGATAAACCCCAAAATCACATTTCAATCAGTCCCTAACCGTAAAATAGCAAGTGAGCAGTTCCCTAAGTATTAACCTCGAAGGCCGAAACCAACATCAGATCAATACCTCTGAAACCATTCAACTTAACTAATCTCCAGTTAGTTTCTGATTTTCATAACTCCTTTAGGTCTAAGAATAGTATTATTGAAGATACCGCTCACGACAACCCAAAATCACGTTCCATTAATTATCGGGTTAAAGAACAAGTGTTATTTAAAACACTGTTCACGATAAACCCAAAAATCAATATCAATTCAATTCCAATTAAATATTATTTAATTGGTACACTTCATTAAATCTAAATAAAAAGATTTAATCTTTTCTCAACTAGGTTCAAGAACAGTGTTAATAAAGACACCATTCACGACAAACCCAAATCACATTTGACATTAAATACAAGGCTCTGAATAGAAAATATACCGGCTTATATTCAATATCAAATTCTACGACCAACAAATATCGTATTGGAAATAACGATATAAATATATCTTTCAAATTCCCATAACAATATCTGTATCATCACGAAATCCAACATCGAAATATTCCGAAGACAATTTCGATTCAAATTCATTCCAATATAATTATTGGAAATTCTGGTTATTTTCAAAACCATTTCAAATCCAATTTATTTATTTAAAAATAAATAGAATTATAATTCTAGTTCAAAACTAGTTCACTTCGATAAAAATCTATTTTTATCTTATCAAATATGGATTTTTTCATCCCAATTCTTCACAAATCATTTCTTATGATTATACACAAATTATTGATATTTTTAATAATTTTATCAAGGCCCGTACAGTCGATTTCCATCAACGGCCATCGAACTGCACTTACAACGACCTTTTCCAAATTTGATTTGGACATAATTCCAAATCCAACTATTAGATTTCAAATTTCTAATACTCGTCAGAAAGCTCTTTTCGATATGAACCCAACGGTTCCGGTTTTAGGAGAATCCGACTGTCGGATCTCCCGCAATATCCATTCGAAGTCAATGGTCGAAATTCGTGAACTGCCGCGGCGCGGCGCGTTATATTCAGGCCATTATATTATATATATAATATATACCTCGTCGATTTCAATTCAAAATGTGCGTTATAAATCGTTTTAAATTCATTTTCAAAACGGTTTCAACTTCATATTCAATTTCAAATCAAAATTGAATATTCCATTATAAATTCGTTTTAAATTCATTTTAAATTGATTTCTATTCAGTTTCAATTTAATTCGAATTTATTTTCAATTTCAATTCAAATTCATTTCTATTCAATTTCAATTCGAATTCAATTCTTTTCAAAATATCAGATTTTGAAATCCCTTTTGATATTCGTTATAAAATGAATAAAATCGATATAAATATCGTTCACGTCAAAATGGCGTCAATCTAACAAACACGGCTTCATATATTTCTATTTCCAAATATTCTATTTCAAATATTTCTATTTTTCAAAACTGGAATGAGGCCCAATCAATTACCATATAATGTTAATTATATGGATTTTCTATCACACGTATATAACAACAACGATAAATCATCAACCATCATCCAAAGTGCGTTCTACACTGTATAAGCATCAAATATAAATATTTAACGCTTATAACAGTCTGTCAATCAATCGATCGACATACAAATAACTATTGGGATTAGTGTAGGTCATATATCACCCCAATACCCGTGTGGGGTTTTCAAACTATCAAACACAGATTTTATTTGTGCAGTTGGGCGATGTGTAAAATTTATCGTCCCAATCAATATCAGTCAAATGTGTGTATATAAACAAATCGTCCGATTTGTTTATTTTTATTTCATTTTAAATACCCGTTAAAAATTATATTTTTAACTATAAAATATTTTTAACTATGTAAATATTTTATTTCATTTCACATCACATCACACAATCAACTACACATCAAAATCAAACAACCAAGCATACAAGTCGTCCATGGTCTGTGGACGACGGGTGTCGGGTGCTACTAAACACCATCTGCATCCTAGTATATATTTTAACTAGAAAACAAAATTAAACGGTGAGAAGTTCTCACAGAGGGTTCCACTCCGTCGTGCTTTGCTTTTGAACTGCTGAACCATCTGGATCTGTTCGAAATTCCAATGTAGTTCTTTTCACACTGTTCAAATAAAAATTATATCTTTATTTCATTTCATTCAATAAATAAAAATTCTATTTTTACTTCTACTTCTTATATAAATATCGAATTTTTATTTCATCGTTATAAAAATCCCATTTTTGTTTCAAAATATATATAATAAAAATAAGATTTTAATTTCGCTACATAAGTAAAGATAATATTTTTATATTCTCTATTATATAAAAAATCATATTTTTAATACTTCTACTTTATAAAAATTATATTTTTATATTTCACATATGATAAAATCAAATTTTTATTATTTTTATAATATAAAAATCGTATCTTTATTACTTCTATAATATAAAAATCATATCTTTATTACTTCTATAATATAAAAATCATATTTTTAATATTCCTATATGTAACAAAAATATAATCTTTTACATATTAAAATTATATTCTCATACAACTCTTCGTACAATAACGATTATATTTTTATAATACTCTTCATACCATAAAGATTATATTTTTTTAATGTGATCTATATAATAAAAATTATATCTTTATCGTTTTAAAGAGAAAGAAAAAAAAACTGATTCCCTTCTATGTAATATACAAAATAAAAACTGAAATTAAACGAGGTTTCATATGAATAAAACTGAATTTAAATTGAATGTAAATCACTAGAAAAAAACTCACTTTTCTTTCGGTTTATGGAGAAGGAAGGGCTGTCATCGGTGGCGCTGGAGGCCAGGGAGGGCGGAGGTGAAGCTGACGCGCGGCGCACGAGGGGGGGGGGGTCTGACGGTGCTAGGGTTTCGGTGGTGAAGGGTTTTGGCTGAATGGGATTGGGTCTTTTGCGATTTGGGGATGGACAGGTTGGGGTCAACAGAGGAGAGAGAGGTCGTAGAGGGAGGGGAAGAAGAAGGGGAGGTGCGCAGCTGGGTGGTGCGGCGGTGCTCCGCCTGGAGGCGGCGGAGTCTGGATCGCGATGGAGCTCCTTCAGTTTTTTTATTTTTTATTTTCTGTTAAAGAGGAGAGAGAAGAGGGAAAAGGAGGGGGGTTATATTTATTTTAATTTTATTTTATATTTAATTCCTTATAGTTGATTTTTCGTTCGACCTCGAAACGAAACCCAACGACTGTCGCCCCTAGGGTAATACCCCCATTCCGAACACAATGGGATATGTATCATAAGCCAATTCGACTGTTTGAATCAGTTTCCGTTGAATTTAAAGTATAATTCTTTATATATTCAATTTAAACGCACATTTCAAATTACCAGGGTCACATACTAACTCGAAAAATTCCAAAAAAATTATTTCTAGCTTCGTATTGACGATATGGTCCTAACAAAACTGATTTCGTCAAATTCTGAGACCGTTTGAAAAATGGCCATTTTCCAGTCGATTAAAATCAATTTAAACTGGTCAAACGTGTTTTCCTTTGCCACACTCACATATTGATTCGAAAAACAATTAAAATTGGAATCTAGCAATAACTTGACATCACGGGTCCAACAAATGTGGTTTCGTCGAAATCGGAGATCGTTTACAAAATGGCCATTTTTAAGGGCCAGAATTCCATAGCGACTATTCTGAAAATTCTTTTGGGCATAACTTTTGATTCCCGCTATGAAATTTTGATTTTTCGGACTCGTTGGAAAGATATTCTCTATTAGATTCAAATATTTTTGGTTTCACTAAAATCCGGTTTATTTTGCACCCGGTACATTCATTTGAATTTTGAAATCAAATTATCGAACTACCGCGCCATTTTCAATTCCTTTTATAATTTAAAATAAATATTTATATTCTACCGACGATCTATATAATATATACATTCGAATTCTATTCAAAATAAGTTTCTTGTCGTTATTATTTAAAATAATTCATTTTAAATAATCAAAATTCACTAAAATTGCCAAAATAAAAATGTTAAATTGGCTTGGATTTCTGGGTTATTACATTAGGAATTATAACCTGATAGGATAGTTAATATTTAGGTTAAACCAACGAATTATAATAGGATATGAAATCAATATTTAGTTATAAACTGGATAATGATTCAACAAGAAGTTGACTTAGAAATAGTGTTTATAAAGTGGAATGGGAATATAAATTATGAAAGAGATTTCTGAAAACAAGATAACGTTATTTACTATTCGAATAATGAGTTATTTGATAAAGGTGTTCAGACTTTTATAATCGAAATGATATTCACATTTTAAAGTGAATAATGTTTTAAAGTGAATACTTGGCAGATTTAAAATGTTTAAAATGAAATTAGAAATATTTTCCAATATAGATAGCGTATATTATCCAAGTGTAGAAAATAAAGAACTTGAAAAGAATGGAAATGTTTAGAACGTTAATAACGTATGTTTTCTGGAACATGAGAGAATAAGAGTTTATAATAACTGGAAATGTTTTCCGAGAAGTGTAAAAAGGCAAAAACGGGATTTGAGAAATATCTGGTAAGATATGGGAATTCGAATAATTGTAACGACCCAGAAAATCTGAACCAATTTAAAAAAATTTAATTGGCTAAAATAATGGATTTTAAATATTTAAAATAAATATTTTAAATAATATAGATAGAAGGTGAGTTGAATCGACAATTGAAAACGAATATAATTAATTATAATTATAAACAAGGCCTGAAATGGCGCTGCAGTTTCAAAAATTGAATTCATACTTTGTCGGACTGTACCGGGTGCAAAACAAAACAGATTTTAATGAAACTAAAAATATTTAAATCTGTTAGTGGATACCTTTCTAACGAATCTGAAAAATCGAATTTTCATAGCGGAAAGCAAAAGTTATGGCCGAATGAATTTTCAGAAAGGTCGCTATAGAATCTATATAGCCAGTGAAATTGGCCATTTTGCATACGACCTCGGAATTCGACGAAACCACTTTTGTTGGATCCGGGATGTGAAGTTATTGCTAGGTTTCAAATTTCATAATTTTTGAAGCTAGTATGTGAGCGTGGCAAAGGAAAATGTGTTTTGGTCAATTACAGTTAAATTGGATCGACCAGAAATGGGCCTTTTTGCAAACGGTCTCAGAATTCGACGAAACTAGTTTTGTTAGGACTGTATCGTCAAAACATAGCTAGATTTATTTTTCTGGAATTTTTCCGAATCAGTTTGCGGCCCTGGTAAATTGAAATGTACGTTCAAATTAAATATTGAATGTTATATATTTTAATTTGAAGGAAAACTAGCTGAAACAGTCGAATGGGCCTACAAAACATATTCCATTGTGTTCGGAATGGGGGAAAACCGCTAGGGACGACAGTCGTTGGGTTTAGATTGGTGGTCGCGTCAGAAAACCCCTTATAAAACCCATTGGCCAATCAAAATTTTTATAAAAAAAATGAGAAAATCCTTTAATTTTTTCTCTCTCCCTGATATCGATTCACGGCGGAAAACCGCTCGTGCATTCTCTCCTCCATTCCTCCTCCTACAAGCAAAATTACGCCTTCCTCCTGTTGAAGATTTTGAAGAGCACGAGAAGATCTTCAAATCCATATATAGTTTGGATTTTTTTCATTGTGTGGATTGGAAGAACCAACGTCACGAAGTTCAGCACTTCGAACCGCCGCCGCAGCCTCCTCCCTGCGTCGAAGTGGGCCCCACCTACCTCCGCCTGAGCGCCGTTCCGAGCACTACAAGGTGGTGTACTCCGATCGTCTCCAAGTTGCACGGATCGAAAGAAAAATTAAAACCTAGTTTTGAAGATTTCTGAAAGGTATCGACTGTTTTAATTTAAAACTGATTTTAACAGTTTAAAACCGTTGCAAACTTCGAAAAATCATATCTTTTTGCTATGTTAACGAAATTCGATGAAACAGGAAACATCGTGACCGTGTGGACGCCTTCTACATTTTAGAAGAGACCGCATATTTTTTGAGCCTTCTGCTATTTTTGGTGGAGTGGAACCCAATGTGAGATTTCTAATTTATAAACAATATGGAAAACGACGATGTATAAATTATATAGTCAATGTATGAGTTATATAAGCATTGTATACCTCGTGTATAAGCGTTGTATAAGTTGTATGTTTGATGTATAAGTTATATATGCATTGTAAAAATTATATATGTGTTGAAATAGAAGTGAATTGCTGTATATATATATATATATATATATATATATATATATATATATATATATATATATATATATATATATATACGCCCCTCGTCCACAAACCATGGACGATATTTATTGATTGTGATTGGTGTGAAAATTGAGTGATAGTGAATGGTTGTTTGGGATTGTTTGTGGTTGACATTGATTGATTGTGGTTGAAAAATACCCATTTGTGGTTGAGAAATATTTGGTTGAAACCACATAGGATTAGTTTGTGGAAATGAAATGAATATATATACATGCCGCCTGCGTGCGAACTAGATGCATGATACCCATTGTCAAAAACTGCGAGGTTTTAAGGTAGAGCGAGGAGCCATACTAGGGACGGTCCCGGTTTTAACTACCCTGCCGTTATGCTGCCGAAATTTTGAATAATATTCATGTGTTTGAATTATTTTCATTTGTCGAAACTATATTTATTCGTTGAATAGAAAACATTCATGTGTTGAATTGATATTCATTCGTTGATTAGAAATTCATGTGTTGAATGGTATTCTGTTTTAAATATAAAAATCACATTTTTATCTATATATAGAAACTATAGAAAACCTTCATGTGTTGAATCGATATTCATTCGTTGATTAGAAATTCATGTGTTGAATGGTATTCGTGTTTTAAATATAAAAATCACATTTTTATCTATATATAGAAACTATAGAAAACCTTCATGTGTTGAATCGATATTCATTCGTTGAATTGAAATTCATGTGTTGAATGTTAATCATATTTTGAAATAAAATTTTTTACAATAAAAATCACCTTTTATCAACTATATGGACTATGTAAAATAATCTCGTTTTAAAAGAAATTGTTTTATAGTAAAAGTCCTATTTTTATTACCTATATACACTATATAAAATAATAGTGTTTTGAAATAAATTGTTTTACAATAAAAATCACATTTTTATTCTATGAACGAATTGCTAAAAATAGTAAAGTGTTGAAATAGAAGACAGTTAGATAAAAATATCATTTTTATCAAATGTATGAAAAGAATGTAGCTTTGAAATCGAAGAATCGATATATATATAAATTGAATTAAAATATATCGAATAACGACGCTGCAGTTCGTATTTTGAAACCGTGATTTCAAACGATTAGTACGGGAGATCCGACCATCGCATTTTCCTGAAATCGCAACCGTTGGGTTCGCTTTGGAAATATCTTTCCAACGGCACCAACTTTGTAAAAATC
Organism: Allium sativum; assembly: GCA_030737875.1. Lineage (NCBI taxonomy): Eukaryota > Viridiplantae > Streptophyta > Magnoliopsida > Asparagales > Amaryllidaceae > Allium > Allium sativum. The sequence goes on from CM060912.1 coordinate 172,674,246, forward strand.
CAACGGTTGGATTGTCTGGAATGTTTAATTCAAATCTGAAGAAAAACAGCGCCAGAAACGATTATATTTTTATATATATATATATATATAAAAATTAATATAATTATATTTAATCGAATAACGACGCCGCAGTTCGTATTTTGAAATCGAAAATTCAAACGATTGTACCGGGAGATCCGACCGTCAGATTTTCCCGAAACTGGAACCATTGGATTCGTTTTGAAAAGATCTTTCTAATGATGTAAATTTTGTAAAGATCCAACGGTTAGATTTTCAGATATGTTTAATTCAAATCTGAAGAAAAACAGCGCCACGGCCGCATTATGGCCCGAAGCGTCGTTTTGAATAAATTGGCTATTTTAAAATAAATAAAAATAGCGATAATTCGTTAGAAAATATCATAAATGATATGGAATGGAAATAAACTGAATTTGCTCGATTTATGTGGTATTTGATGGTTGAATGTGTTTGGTGTGAAAATTACATTAAAGAACAAAATTGGTGTTTTCGAATGATTTAACCATTGAAATAAATTGATTTGAAATACTAAATATACGTGAATTATTTGAAAAGGCCGAGTTAATGTTCATTTCAAATAATTGACCGACGATTGTAATCCGAAGATGAAGACGGTGGTCGAAAACCGGAGATCTTCACCTCGTTTGGATGGTAACCGAGGTCCTGATTGGGAGGCATCCCGGAATATGGATAATGAGTGGTGATCGTCCAGACGTACGTGGTGATCGATGGGTTTGCGAGGTATTTAGTGCCTCCGGTTTCGTTCAAACCCAGAACGGACTTGTAAATGGACTGTGTGTCGGACATTGGATTTTATTCTGTGTTGATTGATCTCTGTTAAATATACATCTGTTTGGCGGTGGAGAATTTATTCTTTTGCTTAACGCCCTTCTCTGAAACGCATGAGCTCAGAGGTTGTATATCGATGGACATCAGTCGCATGGCATGAATTACTAGTGTGACATGCCTAAGTGGCAAATGATCAAGGCTTCTGTTGAAAAGCAAAGTCTTGTGGTGATGATCAAAGCACAGCCTGTGTGGCGTAGCTTTGTGTATAATGTGAATTCGTGAGCCTCGCACCCCGTTATGAACCAGAAATGGGAGAAGGACCTCAGGGAGGGCATGCGTTTCTTTCTAGCTAGGGTGGTGTCAGTGACCTACCAGCCCTGACATTTATATACTTTTCACCTATGTGGTTGTTGCTGTTGCGAGGCGCCTCGGTTTAATCGGACGATCCGGGTCCGATGGAGTCATTCGTTGGCTCGTTGACGCCCCAAAGGGCGGGGAAACGTAGAGTTCAGGCATAATAATCCACATCGGTGGACCGGCCCTGTCGCTCCAAGGGGCAGTTGCGGCTGTTTCTAAGACACGGGCTAGAGCGTCTCGAATTCGGTAAGGACTATCTTTTGCCTTGGTTCATGACGGAAATCCAATTTCCAAATACGTGACTGTGCGATTTGGTTTGTATACCTATATATGGCGACATAGTGGTATGGGGCATTAATGCCGTCTTTGATTGATATTTATGATTTGAAATTGTTTTCAAAACATATAAACACTAGCAATAATATCAAATGCCTTTGTTTTATTCGTATCAAGCATATCTTGGCCGTTATAAGGTAAAACTCTATCCTCCGGTTTGCGTTGCATTGTGTGATGGGAACTGTCTTATAATGGCTTCATTTTTATTAAATGCATTGCGTTGTTTAAAAGAAAGATTTGTTTTAAAGCACTGGCAATCCAATTGAGTAAACCCGTTCCACGAAAGTGGCGTAGTCCTGTGATTAGCCAAATTATATATGTGTTGAGTAGATTTCTCATACCAGTCCCATGACTGACTCGTAGTTTGTTTCACTTTCAAACTCGGGTGCCCCTTTTTCTGCATGGGCAGCCTTGTATTCAGGTTTAGCTGGTTCTTTTTGGATAGCTGGAGCTGAAGATGGATTCTATTATTTATCTCTTTTTATGTTGCTCAGCTCCTATTGTACATATTTTGTTTATTTCCGCTGTAGACATTTATGTATAGCTGAACTGTATTTTTACTAAGTAAGATCCTATATACTGTGTAACTCTGATGATTACTTTTATCCAGTATATTCTATTATTCATTATCTGGTGTATTTACTTAATTCTGTTCGGCTATTTTCTGTTTCTGTGTAATATTCCACGGATTACCCTTGCCACCGTCAGTACGGGGTTTGGGTTCGTCTCATTTGGTATGAGAGCTTTGGTTAAGCTTAGTGCTGGAATATAACATTTGAATGAACTCCTCAGAAATAGAACCAGTAGTGTTCTAGGACGAGTAACTCTATACAGATAGGATCAGTAATATCCTAGTATGAGTAAAGCAGAATGAAATAACACCTAGATAGACACATTTACATTAGAAGTATTTGTTTCTATGTTTTAAAATATCTTTTCTATGACCTGACACTTGATCTGCTGCTTGAAGAAGTACTAGAAAATGAGTGTCAGAATCAGAAGGAATATAGAACCGGATATTGAGGCCCTATTAATTAAATATCGAAATATGGGTGAAATACCGTTCTCTGGTGAAGAATCTATTATGAAGACACAGGCTCGGATTCATTCGGTTGAAAAGATCTTTGACGGTTTAAAGCTGAGGGATGACCAGAAAAGATTACTGGCCTCCTGGGCACTCAAAGATGAAGCTTTGTTCTGCTGGGATTCAGTTATTGAGAATAATCCCGAAGGTGATATCACCTAGGATAGATTCAAAGTGATTTTCCTAGAAAGATTTACTCCTCCAGAAGCGACTGAGCGATTATGCGACGAATTTTCTTATCTGATACAAGGTGATATGACCATCCCAGATTATCATAAGAAATTCAACGAACTTTCTCACTTTGCTCCTCATCTGATTAAAGACCCAAAAAGGAAATGACAGTATTTGGGTGAACGTAGATCGCTTCACGAAGACGGCCCATTTTATACCTGTCAGATCAAACAGAACTGCTCAGAGTCTGGCGCAGATATACTTCAGGGAAATAGTTAGACTACATGGAGTGCCGCTCAGTATAGTCAGTGATAGAGATACAATATTCACTAGCAAATTCTGGGAGGCGTTTCAAGTCGAGCTGGGAACGAAGTTGAACTTAAGCACCGCTTATCACCCTCAGACAGACGGTCAGACTGAGAGGGTGAATCGTATTTTAGAAGATCTATTGCGGGCTTGTGTTATAGATTTCGGCGGATCATGGGAAGACCATCTTCATTTGGCTGAATTCTCTTATAACAACAACTACCAGGCGAGTCTTACAATGTCGCCATTCGAAGCATTGTATGGTAGACCGTGCCGATCCCCTGCTTGTTGGGTCGAACCAGGTAATAGACTTGTGTTGTGTCCAGATATGATTCGAGAAGCTGACGACAAAGTCGATTTTATCAAGAAGCGATTACTCGCCGCTCAAAATCGACAAAAGAGCTATGCCGATAGAAGAAGAAGGGATATATCCTTTGCTGTTAGCGACTACGTGTATTTGAAAGTATCGCCGCTGAGAGGAGTTATCAGTTCGGTAAAACTCGAAAGTTGGCGCTCAAATTCATTGGTCCGTTTCCTATTCTTGAACGGATCAGAACTCTCGCTTATAGGGTCAAATTGCCTGACTGGTTGCCTGGAGTTCATGATGTATTTCGCATATCTCAACTCCGAAAGCACGTTCATGATCCAGACTTGATCGTGGAAGAAGCAGCTCAACAGGACGTTGAAATTACCCCAGAATTAGCTGTGAGAAGAGAGCCGCTAAAGATCATCGGCAAAGAAAACAAAGAGCTAAGGAACAAGAAGGTTCACTTAGTCAAAGTGCAATGGAGTGGAGATCCGCGAGATTGTACTTGGGAAACTGAGGAGAGCATTCAGAAAGCCTATCCCAGATGTCGAGTGGATATCTCTGATTGACTCCGGTGCAAGGTATATTTACCGTACTTTGCATTACCATTTAATTCTCTACTCTGTTGTTATTTTCTTTTCATGGATGTGCACTTTTAATTCTATAGTCTGAATGATTTTAAAAGAATATAGAAATTGATTTGTATGATTTTGAAAAGTTAAAAACAAATTGCTTGTTTTTTTCGTTGTGTGATAGTAGATTTGATTTATTAAATTATTGAAACGATGGTTAACTTAATCAACAATAGAATAATGGTAGAATTTATTCGATTATATCACACATTGAACTGATTAGAAAATAAATAGAAATATATACATGTGCATTTTATATATGTTTGAACAGGTAAATGGATTAGCTGTTGAGTAAAGATTTTATTTGCGTGCCCGACAAATAGGTAAACCTTAATGAGTTGGATGCGAAATATTATTATATCGACTCCTGTGAATGCCATTAGATGCGGAGTGCTGGTTTTTCTGTGTGAAATAATAAACGTCGCCATAGGATAGTAACAATTAATTTTGAACTACATTACATGGCATACTTCAGAAGATAGGCATACTTCATCATATACCACATAAGCATTTGGAGCTTGTGTGACGAGGTGGAATATTTACCATACGAGCGAGAGGCTTGTATGGCGATGACTATATTTTACAGGTTGAACTGATGACTGATATGGACTATTTAAATTGTAACGATTAAATTGCCAGAATAATAAAAACCCCACACGGGTCTAGAGTTGACAATAATCACGTCTCTCTGGTTATTAGATACGACACATGGACTATTTATTTCCCACACGGGGGCAGGGTGACGAGAATTTATTCTCTGGAGTTATTATCAATACATGCTCCCCTGTAAACACCAAAATATATCACTATAAATATGTGTATGCTTATTAGGATTTATTGGGTACCTAATACGGCCCAATAAATTTCCAAACCCCTCCCCATACAAAGGAGGTTATGGCGAATTTTTTCTAAAATTCCGGGTGTTAGCCAAATTTTTGAAGAATTTGAAAATTCTCAGAAACTGAAAGGTTGGAGAATTGAAGCCGAATCGAACGTAGAGTTGAGTAATCAAACCACTTTCGACTTTGTTCCTTTTCGGGGACGAAAAGTTTTAAGTGGGGGAGATTGTAACGACCCAGAAAATCTGAACCAATTTAAAAAAATTTAATTGGCTAAAATAATGGATTTTAAATATTTAAAATAAATATTTTAAATAATAGAGATGGAAGGTGAGTTGAATCGACAATTGAAAACGAATATAATTAATTATAATTATAAACAAGGCCTGAAATGGCGTTGCAGTTTCAAAAATTGAATTCAAACTTTGTCGGACTGTACCGGGTGCAAAACAAAACGGATTTTAGTGAAACCAAAAATATTTAAATCTGTTAGTGGATACCTTTCTAACGAATCTGAAAAATTGAATTTTCATAGCGGAAAGCAAAAGTTATGGCCGAATGAATTTTCAGAAAGGTCGTTATGGAATCTATATAGCCCGTGAAATTGGCCATTTTGCATACAACCTCGGAATTCGACGAAACCACTTTTGTTGGATCCGGGATGTGTAGTTATTGCTAGGTTTCAAATTTCATAATTTTTGAAGCTAGTATGTGAGCGTGGCAAAGGAAAATGTGTTTTGGTCAATTACAGTTAAATTGGATCGACCAGAAATGGGCCTTTTTGCAAACGGTCTCAGAATTCGATGAAACTAGTTTTGTTGGGACCGTATCGTCAAAACATAGCTAGATTTATTTTTCTGGAATTTTTCCGAATCAGTTTGTGGCCCTGGTAAATTAAAATGTACGTTCAAATTAAATATTGAATGTTATATATTTTAATTTGAAGGAAAACTGGCTAAAACAGTCGAATGGGCCTACGAAACATATTCCATTGTGTTCGGAATGGGGGTAAAACGCTAGGGATGACAGTCGTTGGGTTTAGATTGGTGGTCGCGTCAGAAAACCCCTTATAAAACCCATCGGCCAATCAAAATTTTTATATAAAAAAAAATCCTTTAATTTTCTCTCTCCCCGATATCGATTCACGGCAGAAAACCGCTCGTGCCTTCTCTCCTCCGTTCCTCCTCCTACAAGCAAAATTACGCCTTCCTCCTGTTGAAGATTTTGAAGAGCACGAGAAGATCTTCAAATCCGTATATAGTTTGGATTTTTTTCATTGTGTGGATTGGAAGAACCGACGTCACGAAGTTCAGCACTTCGAACCGCCGCCGCATCCTCCTCCCTGCGTCGAAGTGGGCCCCACCTACCTCCGCCTGAGCGCCGTTCCGAACACTACAAGGTGGTGTACTCCGATCGTCTCCAAGTTGCACGGATCGAAAGAAAAATTAAAACCTAGTTTTGAAGATTTCTGAAAGGTATCGGCTGTTTTAATTTAAAACTGATTTTAACAGTTTAAAACCGTTGCAAACTTCGAAAAATCATATCTTTTTGCTATGTTAACGAAATTCGATGAATTAGGAAACATCGTGACCGTGTGGACGCCTTCTATATTTTAGAAGAGACCGCATATTTTTTGAGCCTTCTGCTATTTTTGGTGGAGTGGAACCCAATGTGAGATTTCTAATTTATAAACAATATGGAAAACGACAATGTATAAATTATATAGTCAATGCATGAGTTATATAAGCGTTGTACACCTCGTGTATAAGCGTTGTATAAGTTGTATGTTTGATGTATAAGTTATATATGCGTTGTAAAAATTATATATGTGTTGAAATAGAAGTGAATTGCTATATATACATATATATATATATATATATATACACACACATACGCCCCTCATCCACAAACCATGGACGATATTTATTGATTGTGATTGATGTGAAAATTGGTTGATTACGAATGGTTGATTAGAATTGTTTGTGGTTGAAATTGATTGTTTGTGGTTGAAAAATACCCGTTTGTGGTTGAAAATTATTTGGTTGAAACCACATAGGATTAGTTTGTGGAAATGAAATGAATATATATACATGCCGCCTGCTTGCGAACTAGATGCATGATCCCCATTGTCAAAAACCGCGAGGTTTTAAGGTAGAGCGAGGAGCCGTACTAGGGACGGTCCTGGTTTTAACTACCCTACCGTTATGCTGCCGAAATTTTGAATAATATTCATGTGTTTGAATTATTTTCATTTGTCGAAACTATATTTATTTGTTGAATAGAAAACATTCATGTGTTGAATTGATATTCATTCGTTGATTAGAAATTCATGTGTTGAATGGTATTCGTGTTTTAAATATAAAAATCACATTTTTATCTATATATAGAAACTATAGAAAACCTTCATGTGTTGAATTGATATTCATTCGTTGATTAGAAATTCATGTGTTGAATGGTATTCGTGTTTTAAATATAAAAATCACATTTTTATCTATATATAGAAACTATAGAAAACCTTCATGTGTTGAATCGATATTCATTCGTTGAATTGAAATTCATGTGTTGAATGTTATTCGTATTTTGAAATAAATTGTTTTATAATAAAAATCACCTTTTATCAACTATATGGACTATGTAAAATAATCTCGTTTTAAAAGAAATTGTTTTATAGTAAAAATCCTATTTTTATTACCTATATACACTATATAAAACAATAGTGTTTTGAAATAAATTGTTTTACAATAAAAATTACATTTTTATTATATGAACGAATTGTTAAAAATAGTGAAGTGTTGAAATAGAAGACAGTTAGATAAAAATATCATTTTTATCAAATGTATGAAAAGAATGTAGCTTTGAAATCGAAGAATCGATATATATATATATATATATATATATATATATATATATATATATAAATTGAATTAAAATATATCGAATAACGGCGCTACAGTTCGTATTTTGAAACCGTGATTTCAAACGATTAGTACGGGAGATCCGACCACCGCATTTTCCTGAAATCGCAACCGTTGGGTTTGCTTTGGAAATATCTTTCCAACGGCACCAACTTTGTAAAAATCCAACGGTTGGATTGTCTGGAATGTTTAATTCAAATCTGAAGAATAACAGCGCTATAAACAATTATATATATATATATATATAATTATATTTAATCGAATAACGACGCCGCAGTTCGTATTTTGAAATCGAAAATTCAAACGATTGTACCGGGAGATCCGACCGTCGGATTTTCCCGAAACTGGAACCGTTGGATTCGTTTTGAAAAGATCTTTCTAATGATGTAAATTTTGTAAAGATCCAACGGTTAGATTTTCAGATATGTTTAATTCAAATCTGAAGAAAAACAGCGCCACGGCCGCATTATGGCCCGAAGCGTCGTTTTGAATAAATTGGCTATTTTAAAATAAATAAAAATAGCGATAATTCGTTAGAAAATATCATAAACGATATGGAATGGAAATAAACTGAATTTGCTTGATTTATGTGGTATTTGATGGTTGAATGTGTTTGGTGTGAAAATTACATTAAAGAACAAAATTGGTGTTTTCGAATGATTTAACCATTGAAATAAATTGATTTGAAATTCTAAATATACGTGAATTATTTGAAAAGGCCGAGTTAATGCTCATTTCAAATAATTGACCGACGATTGTAATCCGAAGATGAAGATGGTGGTCGAAGACCGGAGATCTTCACCTCGTTTGGATGGTAATCGAGGTCCTGATTGGGAGGCATCCCGAAATATGGATAATGAGTGGTGATCGTCCAGACGTACGTGGTGATCGATGGGTTTGCGAGGTATTTAGTGCCTCAGTTTCGTTCAGACCCGGAACGGACTTGTAAATGGACAGTGTGTCTGACATTGGATTTTATTCTGTGTTGATTGATCTCTGTTAAATATACATCTATTTGGCGGCGGAGAATTTATTCCTTTGCTTAACGCCCTTCTCTGAAACGCACGAGCTCAGAGGTTGTATATCGATGGACGTCAGTCGCATGGCATGAATTGCTGGTGTGACATGCCTAAGTGGCAAATGATCAAGGCTTCTGTTGAAAAGCAAAGTCTTGTGGTGATGATCAAAGCACCGCCTGTGTGGCGTAGCTTTGTGTATAATGTGAATTCGTGAGCCTGGCACCCCGGTATGAACCAGAAACGGGAGAAGGACCTCAGGGAGGGCATGCGTTTCTTTCTAGCTAGGGTGGTGTCAGTGACCTACCAGCCCTGACATTTATATACTTTTCACCTATGTGGTTGTTGCTGTTGCGAGGCGCCTCGGTTTGATCGGACAATCCGGGTCCGATAGAGTCATTCGTTGGCTCGTTGATGCCCCAAAGGGCGGGGAAACATAGAGTTCAGGCATAATAATCCACATCGGTGGACCGGCCCTGTCGCTCCAAGGGGCAGTTGCGGCTGTTCCTGAGACACGGACTAGAGCGTCTCGAATTCGGTAAGGACTATCTTTTTCCTTGGTTCATGACGGAAATCCAACTTCCAAATACGTGACTGTGCGATTTGGTTTGTATACCTATATATGGCGACATAGTGGTATGGGGCATTAATGCCGTCTATGATTGATAGTTATGATTTGAAATTGTTTTCAAAACATATAAACACTAGCAATAATATCAAATGCCTTTGTTTTATTCGTATCAAGCATATCTTGGCCGTTATACGGTAAAACTCTATCCTCCGGTTTGCATTGCATTGTGTGATGGGAACTGAGTCTTATAATGGCTTCATTTTTATTAAATGCATTGCGTTGTTTAAAAGAAAGATTTGTTTTAAAGCACTGGAAATCCAATGGAGTAAACCCGTTCCACGAAAGTGGCGTGGTCCTGTGATTAGCCAAATTATATATGTGTTGAGTAGATTTCTCATACCAGTCCCATGACTGACTCGTAGTTTGTTTCACTTTCAAACTCGGGTGCCCCTTTTTCTGCATGGGCAGCCTTGTATTCAGGTTTAGCTGGTTCTTTCTGGATAGCTGGAGCTGAAGATGGATTCTATTATTTATCTCTTTTTATGCTGTTCAGCTCCTATTGTACATATTTTGTTTATTTCCGCGGTAGACATTTATGTATAGCTGAACTGTATTTTTACTAAGTAAGATCCTATATACTGTGTAACTCTGATGATTACTTTTATCCAATATATTCTATTGTTCATTATCTGGTGTATTTACTTAATTCTGTTTGGCTATTTTCTATTTCTATGTTATATTCCACGAATTACCCTTGCCACCGTCAGTACGGGGTTTGGGTTCGTCTTAATAATAAAAACGAATGTTAAATAAAAAGTACCCATGTTTATGTGATGTTTAGTTAAACATTTGAATGAATGTTTGTTTTTACTTCGATAGTTAAATAAACGACTTTTGAAGTGTTTTGACCATCGTTGTCAATACGGAGAGACCGGTTGGATATATTATCCGGAAATCACTCTGTATAGGCATAAGCACTGCGAATTATATTATGCTGAAGACAATTGAAGACGTAGTGAAATGCAAGGGTCGTCCAGTTCCAGAATGGTGCTTTCTGTTTGTCCAGTCCCCGGACAACTTGTATGGATGAGTGTCTGACAAAGTATTTCCAATAATCACGCCGTTGATTTTTACGAATATACCAAGTTGGTGGGGAGAAGGTTACTTCTCTTTATTCTACACCCAGTGTGCATTTGTGTAATCAATATGTGATTACGGATTTAACGATGTGGCATTCAAAGTGAATGGTGATAAGATGTTCAGAAGATAGACATAGCCTCTAGCCTCACAACCAGGAAGTAACGAAAGTTGTGCTAGGCAGCACGGCTAGTTGGGTCATCCCCAAGTAGGGTGTATTGTCATTGATCTAGAGAAAATTCATATTTGTTCTTCTTTTTTGATTCTGTATCTTTGGATTTCGGTTGGATGGCCAACAACCGTGGGTGGTAATATATTCGTTACACTCAAGCTAAATGAGTGGACGGTCATGTGTGGCCGGGTTGCAAGACGTTATTGTTGAACCCCAGTATATACCCTCTAGAGTACACTGATCGGAAGGTGCTCCCATACCTTGTCTGTTGGAATCCATTCTCCAATAAGTGCCCTGCGGTTTTTGATTTTATACTATATATATGTGGCGCGTGAGATGCAAGCGTTCTGCTACTTGGATATTTATTTGCTTAGACATTATCATAATATCATTGGATTTGATATCAAAGATATTTTGGGTTATAGTAAGATAAAAGCCGTCTATGTTTGTGTGTGGGCTGGTATTACTATTATCTTTTTGTTTCAGAAAGAAATTTCCAAAGTTAAACAGTATGTTTGGAATTTACTCACACCAGTCCCATGACTAACCCAGAGTTTATTTTGTTGTTTTCCCTAAATTCTTGGGTGCCCAAATTTGTACGGGTAGTCAAGTGTTTCAGGATTTTACAGATTCACTTGGAGGAGCTAAAAGCAAAATATCTCACCATTAGTTATTTAAAGATTATTTCCGCTGTGATGTATTCCATGTAATATACTCTGATATGGTATGTATATATACAAATTCAGATTTGTATTTCCAACTTGTTATATACTATGTTTTATTATTCCGTTGTGAGATTCGTGCTTACTCTGATTCTGTTCAGTGAGTTCTTCTTCTATTCTATTAGTTCTATCTTTTCTTTCTCACCCTTTAAATTCTTTCTATTAATGATCTGAATTTTTGTCCACTTTGAGTTGAATGTGTAGGATATTAGTCAGTTAAAATTGGCACGAATTTTTGGGCCACTACATAAGGCCTGTATGTATGAACTATATCACAATAATTGTGATGGAATGTTATCATAGTGGTTGGTAATATGGTATGTGACTACCATAGTTAAATATGGCTAAAAATTATGACTATTAGATCATTGGTTAAGTCTTCATTCATTAAAATGATTTTCAATGAAAATTTTATTAATATAATAGTGGGTGAAAAATAAAAGTGAAAATATAAAATCCAACTTTACATGGATGTGTCGTAAAATTTATTTTGAGTAACTGTTGCAAAAGGTAGAAATGATTTTAGAGAAATTAAAAGCAGATTATGGTGTGTTGAAGTTTTTATTTTAAAAAGAACAGTAACCGGAAAAGGTGAAGTTCAGTTAGGGTATTTAGAAAAGGTTTTAACAAGAGTTTCTTTTCAAGAATATCTTATTTTTTTGTGTAATGGATGTTAGGAAAATTCGGGTTCAAAATAAAAAAGTTTCAAAACTAATATTATTTTAATAATAAAATAATATTATAATAGTCATTTAATGGAAATATTTGAATTTGAAATCGAAAATGAAAAAATATAGTTTCCAGAAATTATTATATATATTTTATATAGTTAATAAACTATTTTAGAAGCAATTCTTCATAGTTTATAATATAAATTGAAACATGGTTAGAATAGAACTCGTCGCGCAACGGTAGTTCGCGAATTTCGACATGTAACTTAACATTAACGTATCGAGAGATCCGACTGCCGGATTTTCCCAAAAGCGGTACCGTTAGGTTCGTAATGAAAAGATCTTTCAAATGATATGTAGAGTTTCGAAATCCAATGGTTATATTGTAAAAAAATTTCAAATCAATATTGAATAAAAATAGCGCCAATGCAGCTGACTGACCGGAAATGTCATCTGATTGAAATGGCCTATTTTTAAATAAATAAAAATATAGTGAAACTATCATAATTTATAATAAATGATTTGAAAGAGGTTTGAACCAAATATACATGGTTTTTAATGATAAAAGCTTGTTAAGTAAAAATCAGCTATTTTTGTAATGCCTTTTTATAACGGTTTTTAGAAACATTTGAGATAAGGTATTTTAATTCACAAATTGAATATAAACCTTGGGTTAATCTTTTTATAAAGATAATAGAATTGAAAGGATGATTTTGGAAGCCTAAATGCTTAACCAAATGTGAAAATAAATTTAAACTTACGAAATGATTTCCAATTAAAGGATATTTAATTGGAGGGTTAATAATCTAAAAAAGATTATGTTTTGATGCTAATTATTTCGAAAAGACCGGGTTCAACCAATTTTGAATAATTATACAAAGATTTAAAAGTCGAAGATGGTGGAAGATCGGAAATCTTCACATTGAATGGACTGCTTGTTGATGCCTTGGATATGGATAGCTCCCATTAAGGGGTTATAGTGGCAGTAGTCCAAACATATTTATTGATTGTCTGGATGAGCAAGGGCCTCTATCCATAATTGGACGAGGAATAAGGTTCCTTCAATTTCGTTCAAACCCATAACGGACTTGTAAATGCATGTTGTTAGACCCAAATGTGGTTCTAACACCCAAATTGATTAGAAACAAGATAAAATAAAGCAGAAATAAACAAGAACACACAAGGTTTATAGTGGTTCGGCGAAGAAATGCCTACGTCCACTTAGTTTTCACTATATTCAGGAATTCAATTACAAATACAATGTAAGATTCGCTCACAACTCACTTTTGTTCACTCAGAAAGATAAAAACAAGAAATGAAAGATGGTTTGGATTTTCCGGGAGTGAAGGAATTCGAATGATGGAAGTACTTGGATTCTCAAAAGTGCTGAAAAAGATCCTTCTCTTTGTCTCTAGTTGGGGTATTTATAGGTGTGAATTTGCCTGAGATGCAATCCGGGTCGGAACACGTGTCATCCATCGCCCTCTCTTCGGGTTCGGATGGGCCATCAAGCAGACAACGCATCAATGAGATGGACGTTAGGGGTAGGAATTGGTCACATCCGGTCCGGTTCTCCAGGCGACTTTATAGGAGATTTTCCTGGATCATGGGTGCGGGTCGGAGACATGCAGGTTGGGGGTTCGGATCGGAATACCCGACCCGAACCGGAGTAGCTTGAACGTCTCTTCTTCTCTAATCATACTCCGCTCCGCTCCGAAGTCGTGGCAAGCAGACAGCTTTCCGATCCACCTGAGATTCATTGGCCTTCCGATCCGATCAGGTATGCTTTACCAATTTATCCAGTAAGAGATATCCGATCCGAACAGAGAACTTTACCCGATCGAACCGATACGCTGCTATCAATCTGAACTGTGGAGCTTCCTTCCGATCCGAACCGAAGTCACATAACTTGAAATACTCTTCAACGGTTGGTTTCTTGACTTTGTGTTGCCTAGTTCACAAAGTAGGCTAACATTTTGCCCCCTCAAAGGATGCTTTCGTTGTACAAAGCATGCTTTGATGTCGTTTTAACCGCTAGCTCTTGAATCAGAACAGTCAGGAGGGACGCACAGATTTCTCATTCGGTTCGGGTGTTAGAAGAACGCACATTCTCTTCATTCCTGAGCAAATTTGGAAATCTTTTCTTGACATATAATGCTTCTTGCAGGCGTACTCTACCTTTGTTCTTCTTCTTTTGAACTCAATTCGAGTTAGATGCTAAACTAACGTGTGTAATCTGCTCGGTTCGGATGCCGATCCGAAACGCTTTCATGGGTTTGGCTTTTTGACATTGGGCCTTCAGTGAGAGTTGCGCTTCTGGGCCTTTACTCCGGTCCGAACGGGCGAGGAAGAATAGGAATACGAGGAGTCCACATTGCCCCCTATATAAGTTCACAACCGTCTTCTTTCTTTTCTTCTTCTTCTTCACCGCCACTTCCGTACCTAGCATTGAAAACCTTAAAAACTCCAATATTTCGAAACCGTTCCTTGTAGATTTCTCAAATCGAACACATAGGTAGCTCTTTAATCTCGAATAGCTTCATAGTAATTGCTCTTGATTTCAATTTGTGTTGGACTGGAATGGTTTAATCGTAGGCTTCGCTTGAACCCCCCGCCGCCGCTGGTGGATGCGATATCGCTTCAAGGCGTTGCGAGGCTGGAGAGGGCAAATTTTTATCCTCAACGATGGCCTCGGTGATAAGGTGGACTTGTCTGTGAATAAATGGGAAAAGAGGAAAGAGATGAAGAGTGGGATGACAAGCTGGAGTCGGTTCGGGTGGAAGACGAAGGAGCAGAAAGGAAAAGGAGGGAAAGGGGATCGGCTCGAGTTTCGTTCTTTGGAAAGATGGAAAGGAAAGAAAAAGTCGGTTCGGGTCGGAAAAGTGAATGGGATAAGAGGCTGAAGTAAACGGATCGGTCAGGTGGTGCTGATTCGGATCGGATCGGATCACCCGATCCGATCAGATCAGTTCTGCTTCCGAACCCACTGTTCCTATTGTCTTGAACTAACCTTGCCTTACCGAAGCACCCGAACCGAATGTCTTCTGTATTGAGCCAATCATCACATGCATATCCGAACCGAACCGAACATATTGAACTTGACACATAAAGACCACCCAACTAACTCAACTAACACTTATTCTAGACGAATATGCCTCGCGGACAGTTAGGATAGTGCCTTGTGAACATAAATGAGAATCAAGGACAACTCGGACTATTACTTTCTCTTTAAAGCTTCGTCTTATATTGCTGTACTTTTATTTTGCACTTCCCGCATTTGTTGCACACACTTTAGTTCACACACATACACAAAAAGGGGACACGGGATAATTCACTCTAATTCGTGCTATTGCTTCTTCAATAGTTCCATGACAATGAGACCCAGACGCTCTTCTCGTCTAGCTGAGAGGAAAGAAGCTCCAGAAACTTCCAACAAAACCACTCTCGAGGATATATCTTCTTCATCTGACCCAGAATGGGATAGCGAGGGTCCGGATTACGGAGTTGGTCATCGGGAAAACGATGAAATGTCTTCAGAAAATGAAGTTTCCCTAGGCTTTGAGGAGGAAGGAGGGATTGGTGACAACCGAGCACCCGATGAATTTGACTCAGCCACTATATTGGAATCACCTCCAGATTCCGTAGAATCAACAATTGACAACGACCGACTCGTGAGAATCTGCTTGAAGTATGGAATAATGAAGAGAGACACTCTAGTGCCCTCACGTTCTGATCGTCCACATAACCCTCCAGAAGGATATATGACGGTCACTCGTCTGATGTGCATGGTTGGCGCTATTCCTCCTTTCTCGCCTTTCATCGTCGACTTTTTAAGACAAATGCGGATTGCCCCCATGCAGCTGCATCCCAATTCATACGCCTATTTGCATACCTTATTCATAGCATATCGTGAAATTCTAGGCGTGGAGCTTACGTTTGACGACGTTCATTTCTTCTATAATTTCAAACATCGGACTAGGGAAACCCCTTCTTTCTGTTACTTTGAGTCGGTCCCAAAGAGGAAGATAATCTCTACGCCGTTTAGCAGCAAGGCTGGAGATTCCAGACTGGAGTGGTTCTATATAAAGCAACAGTCTGGATGCGCCAGAAGATGGACAAAATCAAGTAAAGCACTGATTTCCTGACCCTGGACTCTATACACTTGAATCATCACCCTGACCTGTTTTTCCTTTTTATTTGCAGTCGATAATCCCAAACAGGTATCAGACCAAGTGTTCTTTGATCGAATGCACCGTCTCCTCAATGGCGACCAAAAATTCCTTACTATTGACGAGGTTCTTAAAGATGAGTACCTTCATTCTCACGGGCTGCTATCCGTCTACCGTAGCATCGGTCATGGGACAATCCCTTATGCATATATTCCTCCAGTGGAAACAGTTCCAGAAATGGGTGAAGGCTCGGGAATTCCTGCAGCTTCTCTTCAAACTTCACCCTCTCCCTCTTCCACTCAAGACGATGAGCTGGCTAATCTGGCCAAAAAACATCGTGAAGGGTATGTTGCCCCCGAGGAAGCTACCTCGGTAGACAAATCAAAATCTCCCCAAGGGTCGCCACTTCACGCTTCCGAAGGGGATGTTCCTAGCGCCGACGAACACATATTTCAGGGTTTGGGGGATCTCCCTTTACCCGAGACTATATACACTTCGGAAGATTTCAGAAAGGACCCTCTAGTCTTCACTTCTTCTGAGGAGACTACTCCTGCTAAGGCCAAAGAGCCTGCCCGCACCACTTTAGCTCCAGACTCGGGTTGGTTGGGGGAACACGTACACCACATAGGATGCACTTTGCACCGTAGCACTAGCATTCATCACACTTCTTTTTCCATGGATCCGCTGATTCTAAACTTCGTTTAACTTATCGTGCAGGTACAATGTCTCGATCCTCTTATGACATAAGAAAACTTCGCCGCAGCATGTCTAATCCTCCCCAGGATGCCGAATATAACCGCCGGGATGACCGCGGCAGGGAGGAAAGGAGACCCTATGATCCTTATCGATCCCGATCCTCACGCTCCCGCTCACCAGTTCGACCGGAACAGGAAAAATACAAAAGCTATCAAGGTCGTAGGGAGGAGGATAGACCACAATCTAGGGATTCCACTTCCTCCCATGAAAAGCGAAGCAGAGAGAAAACACCTCCAAAGGAAACTGGGTCTAGAAGTAAGCAAAAAGTCCCTGCTACTAAGCGACCTCGGACAGATAAGGGTTCTACAGAATCTTCTTCGGGAAGGGACGCTGAACTAACAATCCTAGCCCCTCCTCCATCAGATGCGGGAACCGCCGTAAGGCTGGCATACTTAAAGGAGCAATTTCCCGAGCATTACTTCGAGACTCTGACCTTTCTACCTTCCCTTGAACCTATTTCTTCTAATTGGGCAGAGGAGGCCAGAGCAAAGATTGATTTGGTGGAAAAACAATACACCGAAATGTTCAAGTATTCCCGCACTCTTTCCAGAATCATTCGCACACTACTGACAAATGCTGACTCAATGCACAAAACTGCAGAGGAAGATGCTAAAGCCCTAAAAACCTTAGGAAAAAATTTAGAAGATACTCAAGCTCAACTAGCTATCGCTCAAAAGAACGCTTCTAACTTCAAACAACAGTTTGAGGACATGCAAAAGCGCTATCATGATTTGCTAGAATCCCACACTCAGGAACGTTCCGAGTTAAAGAAGCAGGCTGACGAAGCCAAATCAGAGGCTACGAAGGCGCGTCTTGCTTATGTTGAGCTTGAGCAGAAAAATGCCGAGTTAGCGAAAAGGAGCGCTGAGTTAGAAAAGAAAAACGCTGATTTGGCTTCAAAATTGTTAGAGGCGGAAAATAGGGCTGCTCTGGCTGAGGGCAACGTTGAATGCGCTATTAAATCTGCGGAGGAAACCCGCAAACAATTATCAGAGGCGGAGGCCGATATCCAGGGCTTCAGCGAGCTAATGATCGAATTCTTCGCGCACATTATTCGTCGTCGAAACATTTCCTGGATCGAGGACTATCCATCCACTTTGGTTCATGTGTGGAATCAAATCGTCGAGTGGGAAAAAGAAGAGCTTAAGGTCGATTCCCTTGATGAAGATAAGTTGATGGAGAAGTACTTGAGAGACGACGAACCAGAGCGCCTAGCTGAAGGTCGCCGTCTAATTGCCGAGGCCATGGAAGAAGAGAGGCGGAAGTCTAAACAGACAACCATTCCTGAAGCTGGCTCCTCTTCTTCTGCTCCTGTAACTCCTGATGTGGAAGGGTATGATCCCGAAAACCCAGGAATTTCCCGAACAACTTTGCTATCTCCCATTCCTGAAATAACTCCAGAGGTAGTAGTCACCCCCGCTGAAAAGTCTTCAGAAGGTATTCCTATTTTTTCTCCTCAATTTGTCAAGGCTACTACTACCTTTGGCTACATGACTGAATGTTCGATGAGAAATCCTTTGATCTCGCCTGAGTTGATAACCGATGTTTCTCATTTTGTAGGCGTTGAATCCTCCGCGAAGACAGATGTTGTTCAAGGAGAAACCACTGGGACAAAGCCCGCTGATAGGGTCAAAGAAGGGGAAGACAAGGCTGCTTCCACAGACTTGGGGGGAAGGAGTGAATCAACTAAGGTGACTACTCCCCATGACGAAGAAATGATTGCCGCGTTAAGAGACGACGGAGGAGACGAGGGGCATGATGAGGAACCAGAAGTTACAATAACCGGGGAGTCGAAAAGCGCCGAGGACATTACCCTAGCTGCCATGAAGGCTGATCAAGACAGGCGCTTGCAATTAAAGGCTGAAGAATTAGACCCTGAGGTCCTCAAGCCCCTTGCAGTTGTGGATGCAGGTTCAAGGTTAGTTGTTAAGCTTTCCACTAGATCTATTACCGAAGAACTTGCTAAAAAATCTTCTCTCGATTCCAGTGCCCCGCCCTCCGGGAAAAAGTCTGCTGGCCCCAGTACTACGTCTTCAGGGAAAAAGAGACCAAAGCGGATCTTGACTGAAGCCGAGAAGGAAGCAAAAGATGCAGAAAAAGCTGTCAAGAAATCAAAGGCTCATTCCAAGCCCAAATAGTGGGTTCTTCTGTGTCCTTTTAGCATCTTTGTAAATCAATAAGTGCTGCTACACCAGTAGCTTTCGCACTTTCTTTTTTAGTCATTTCCCTGTACAAATTTATTCATTTGTAAATAAAAATAATTCACTTTCTGCAATGTTTATTTGTTAGCAGTTCTGCACTTATGTAAAAATGCATATCTATAGTTATGAAACAAAGTTGTGGAGAGGGGAGATATGTGTATATATATGTGTCCCCAGTCAATCTCCATAAGTTATTCAGTGCTTAACCATGCAATCTGAATATTCCCGATTCTCTAACAGGATAGCATTTCCTGTATCACCAACTTCTGTTGTTTTTCTTGGCATTCCTTTTATACTCTCTCTCATTTTCTCGAGAGTTAGAGTTCGAGTTCAGCTATTTGTTTATTCCCCGGTCGTTCAACGGGAAAAGATTTCTTTCTCGGCGCTCGGTCAGGGACGCCTTTATACTCTCTTTCTCTCTGGAAAGTTAGAGTTCGGAGTTGAACCTTTTTCTCAGCGCTCAGTCGGAGACGCTTTTATACTCTCTCTCTTTCTCTGGAGAGTTAGAGTTCGAAATAGAATTTCTTTTTCAGCGCTCAGTCGGAGACGCTTTTATACTCTCTCTCTTTCTCTGGAGAGTTAGAGTTAGAAATAGAATTTCTTTTTCAGCGCTCAGTCGGAGACGCTTTTATACTTTCTCTCTTTCTCCGGAGAGTTAGAGTTAGACTGTCGTTTTCTCATTCTTTCACGTCCTATCGCACAAATAATCATTGTGCTTCTTTTCATGTCCAGACTGTTTTCAACCTTCTTTAGGCTCTCAGTTGTCCTGTATTTTATAATCACAACAGAACAACTAATGAATGTAAATGCATAAAAGTAAATAACACACAATATTTTTATAGTGGTTCGGCTAAGTCATAGCCTACATCCACTTTATAGTTCTTTATTCATATCACCGGATTTTCCCAAGGCAAGTCGTGCCTTATTACAGAGTTTACAGGAAGAACAGCAAAAAGTATAGCATTTCTAATCCAAATATCACATTAAGTGTTGGGCATTCCATGTTCGAGGGACTTCTTCGCCATCTACGGTCGTTAACTTGAATGTTCCCTTATCAAGTTTCCGTTGGATGACAAAGGGTCCTTCCCATTTTGGGCCGAGGTGAGGAAGAGATGGAAAAACTCTCTTTAGCACCAAATCTCCTGGTTCAAAAGTTCTGAGGCGAACTTTTTTGTCATAATAGTGCGCCATCTGACGCCGATGTCTTGCTGCACGCAAGTCTGCTTCATCTCTTTTCTCTTCGACTTCATCAAGAGACTCAAGTAAAAGTGCCCGATTCGTCATCGGGTCATAATATGTCACCCTGTGGGAAGGAACTTTCAGTTCAACTGGAATTACTGCTTCTGAACCAAAGGAGAGGGAGAAAGGGGTATGACCAGTAGCCGTTTTAAACGTTGTTCGATATGCCCACAAAGCTAGGGGCAATTCATCAACCCATTTTGCCTTTGCACGTTCTAATCGCTTTTTGAGGATGGATTTTATTACCTTGTTTATTGCCTCTACTTGCCCATTAGATTGTGGATAGGCAACTGCAGTATATCGTTTATCTATCTTATATTTCTGGCAAAAGTTTCTGAATTCAGTGCTATCAAATTGGGTCCCGTTGTCGGTAATAATTGTCCTTGGGATTCCGAATCGGCATATAATATTTCGGACCACAAAACTTATCACCTTTCTTGTGGTGATCTTAGTCAAGGGTTCAGCTTCCACCCACTTCGTGAAATAATCCACGGCTACTATGGCATACTTAGCTCCCCCTTTAGCAATTGGTAAAACCCCAATGATATCGATTCCCCATGTGGCAAATGGCCAAGGACTCACCATCGATTTAAGCTGGGTTGATGGTGCCCTGGGGATTTTGGCGAATCTCTGGCACTTATCGCAGCGTCGTGAATAATCAGCTGCATCCTTGTTGATCGTAGGCCAGAAGTATCCGTACCGCAATATTTTCTTTGCTAAAGTTTGACCTCCTGTATGATCTCCACACTCACCTTCGTGTACTTCTCTCAGTACACGCTTGATGTCGTCGTGTGCGATACATCGTAACAGGGGCATAGAAAATCCTTGTCTATAGAGGGTATCGTCTTGCATAACATATCTGGCAGCTTTGCGAACTACAGCTCTCTTCTCACTCTTCTTCGATGGGAGAGTCCCATTCTTAAGAAAACTCTTGATTGGAGTCATCCATGACTCCTTCTCTGGTTCCGCTTCAAGAACGAATTCAACTTCCATTGACTCAAAACTTGGCGATTCCAATGTTTCAATTGGAATTATCTCAGTCCCTTCTGGACTGTTGGAACTAGCCAACTTTGCTAGTCTATCCGCTTTCTGGTTTTCTACTCTGGGAATATGTGTTATGTTGTACCGCTCTAAACTATTTAATAGCTCTTTCACTTTCTTGAGGTAAGCAACAAGTCGAGGTCCTCGAGCCGCGAATTCCTCTCGCACTTGACAAACAACAATCTTAGAGTCACAAAATATGTCCATCATTTTTACTCCGAGGTCTTTAGCGAGTTTCAGCCCGGCAATCAGGGCTTCATACTCAGAGTCATTGTTTGTTGCCGAAAATTCTAATCGCAGGGCGTAATATAATGACCGTCCCTCCGGAGTGACTAAGACAATTCCAGCTCCGGATCTTCGGTCATTTTTAGCTCCATCTGTATATAGTCTCCACGGATTCATCTCTAGCTTATCCTCAGATTTGACCACTTGGTCATTGATTATTTCTTCTTCTGGAATGGTGAACTCCGCAATAAAGTCTGCTAGAGCTTGCCCCCTGATTGACTTTCGTGGTTGAAAATTCAAATCAAACTGGCTTAGTTCTATGTTCCATTTAATCAACCTTCCCGACGCTTCGGTTCTCTGCAGCACTTGTCTTAACGGCTGATCGGTGTATACGGTTATTGGATGGGCTTGGAAGTAGTGACGAAGCTTTCGGGATGCAATCAGGAGGCTATAAGCAAGCTTCTCGATCTTTGGGTAGTTGCGCTCTGCCGCTGCTAATTTCTTACTCACATAGTATACTGGCCTTTGTACTTTATCTTCCTCTCGAACCAGAACTGTGCTGACAGCGTGAGCCGAGACTGCTAGATAAACAAACAGTTCTTCATGGTCTACGGGCTTTGATAAGATTGGCGGTTTTTCTAACAGTTCTAACAGATTTTGAAAAGCCTCGACACAATCGGGAGTCCACTGGAAGTTCTTCTTTCCCCTTTCTATCAAATCAAAAAATGGAACACATTTATCGGTGGCTTTGGAGATGAATCTACTTAGCGCCGCTACCTTCCCTGCCAGACTTTGGACGTCTTTAATTTTCCTTGGTTCTTTGATATTTCTAATCGCCGCTATCTGGCTAGGGTTGATCTCAATTCCTCGGGAACTCACAATGAAGCCAAGGAACTTTCCCGACGCCACTCCAAATGAACATTTTAAAGGATTCAATTTCATACGGTATTTTCGCAAGATACCAAACATTTCTGCTAAGTCTTGCGTATGACTGGAGGACTGCTTTGATTTAACTAGCATATCATCCACATAAACTTCCATAGTTTTTCCTATCTGATCGTAAAACATTCTATTTACCAATCGCTGATAAGTAGCTCCAGCGTTTTTTAATCCGAACGGCATTACAACATAACAATATAATCCCAAATTCGTAATGAAACTCGTGTGCTCTTGGTCTGGCACATGCATAGGAATTTGATTGTATCCGGAATACGCATCCATGAAAGAGAGAAGTTCATGACCTGCTGTCGAGTCTACAAGCTGGTCAATTCTGGGAAGCGGGAAACTATCCTTTGGGCACGCCTTATTTAAATCTGAAAAGTCAATACAAGTTCGCCACTTTCCGTTTGGCTTCTTTACCAAGACAGGATTCGATATCCAGTCGGGATAAGTCGAATCTCGAACAAATCCATTTTGCTTCAATTTCTCTACTTCTTCTTTGAGAGCAACCGACCTCTCTGGGCCCAGCATGCGTCTCTTTTGCTTCACAGGTGGATGCTTCGGATCTACATTCAATTTGTGACTGATAACGGAAGGCGATATCCCACACATGTCAGCATGGGTCCAGGCGAACACATCTAAGTTCGCCTTCAAGAAGTTCGTCAGCTCTTCAGCACGACGCGGATCCAATTGGGAACCAATCTTCAAAACTTTCGTCGGATCAGTTTTATCAACAGGAATTTCCACTGTTGCTTCATTGGGAGTTGCATTCCTAGCCTCTGGTTCCTCGTCTTTTCTAGGATCCAGGTCTTCAGGCGTTCCTTTTCGCAACTCCCTCGGGTTCAACCTCTCTAATTGCTATGCCAAGTCCCCCTTTGAGGGAGATGAGGCATCCTTATTCTCAGCATTAACTCCTTTCATCAACATCTTCAGTTCGGCCACATAGCAGGCCCGTCCAGAAACCTGATCCCCTCTTATTACTCCAGTCCCGGCTTCGGTTGGGAACTTTAGTAACAAGCACCAAGGGGCGATACAAATTCTAAATTCAGCGAGGGCAGGCCTCCCTAAAAATGCGTTATATGGCGAATCTACGTCCAGTACTACAAACTGAAGCATTCGCACTCTTCTACGTTCTCCTTGCCCTAAGGTCACAGGCAACTCTATGTATCCCATAGGAGCTGTCGTCGCTCCGTTGAAACCTCTAATCCATCCTTCACAAGGTTTCAGATCTTCAGGCTCAAGCTTCATCTGATCAAATGACTTCTTGAACAAAATATTAACGGAACTTCCGTTGTCTACTAATACCTTATGGACCAAAGCCGGCCCAATAGTGGTAGTAATAACCAACGGATCATTGGTGGGAGATTGTATTCCCGTGTTGTCTCGGCTGCGAAACACCACGTCATCGAACATGGTTTTTTGTTGTTTGATGGGGGTGACATCTTCCAACTCGTCACCTTCATTCACATCTAGATGTTTGGCAGCATTCACATATTGGTCCATTGACCTAAAGCTTCGGATTGCCGGGTGAGGTCCGCCTACTATGGAGTTGATGATGATCCCTTTACCTTTCTGCTGCGCGGTAGGCTTAGGAGCAGGTAGGATTTGCTTTGGAGCCTGCTCTCCTTGCCCCCTATCCCTCGGGGCAACCTTGTACTCATCCAACTTTCCCTCACGCAGCAGCTTTTCAATTACATCCCTCAAATGTCGACACTCATTGGTCGAATGTCCATGCGTTCCGTGAAACAAGCAAAATTTCCCTGTTGCCATTTCTTTTTCGGTCGAATCACGAGGTGGCGGTCTTTTGTATTGCAACACATTATATGTGTCCAGGTAAATATTTTCCAACGTGTCATTCAATGGTGTGTAGTTCTCGTAGTTCTGGAATCGGGGCCTTTTGTTTGGGTCGCTTCCCCTATTTCTGTTTCTCCTGTTACCGTTCGAATTACGGTTGTTGTTGTTTCCCCCGCTTCCAGTATTGCTGTTTCCACCCTTGTTTCCTACATTTACTTCAACCTTGCCAGAACTTTCCCCAGACTGCTTCACTGCAATATTACTCTGCACATTCTCCTTTGAAGCTGTCTCAGACTTTCTCTTCCGGTTTGCCCGGGCCTCCTCTCGTCTTAGATAAATATCGGCTTTTTCGTAGAATATCGCCCTTGTGGGGGGTGTCTTCCCAGAAAGGTAGTCTCCAAACTCAGATTCGGGATCGACTCCTTCCTTCAATGCCATCAGAATTGTGGGCTCATGCGGGTCACTGACCTCAGTTACAGCTTGGTTAAAACGATCTAAATATGCCCTTAAAGATTCTCCGGGTGCCTGTTTGATCCTTGACAATTCAATAACGCTCTTGGACTTTCGAGCATGTAGTCGGAACTGGTTCATGAAACGCTCGCTTAGTTCTTTGTAATTAGAAATTGAACGAGGAGGAAGTCGGGTAAACCAAAATAAAGCCACATCTTCTAGGTAGATTGGGAACGCTTTGCATTTTACTTCATCGGGGGCAGCAGCGGCATTCATAAGCCACGAATACCGCATCAAGTGCTGTCCTGGATCAGTCCTTCCGTTATATTTATCCATCTGTGGCAAATTAAAGCGTCGGGGGAACTGGAAGTCTAGGATGTCGTCAGTGAACGGAGTATGGCTTCGCTCTATGCCGTAGTCTTCATTTGTATAATTCCGGCTTTTGGACATAATTCGACGAACCATCGCCTGCACATCGGCACTAGTTAGGGGCTGCTCAGGTTCCCTGGCCCTAGTGTCCGAGTTCCTCCGGGGCTCTTGCTCAGGAGACACCCTTCTTCTTCGAGCTGCCTCTGCTCGATTCCTTTCCCCGCGTTCCCGGTCGATCTCGGGAAGAGGGGATTGGAGTCTTTGCCCCCGAGATGGGCTATCGTTTCTTAATGCTCGTGCGATATCCTCGCGAGATCCCAAAGATCCAAACGTTAGCTGCTCCACGTTCTGAGGTCGTTCGAGTGGCCTTCGCTCACGGGGCCTCTCTTCCTCAGAAGATGAAGATTGATCTACTGGTGTATGATGAACTGGCGACGGAGTTCTTTGCCGGCGGAGCTCACTGATTTCCCGACTCATGAGCCTCATATTTTCCTGCATCATGAGGTTGGTACGCTCATGAACTCTCATAGCTTCCCTCGTGCTCTCAAGCATATCGAGCAAGCGCGAGAAATCTCCTTGAGTGATGGGAGCAGATGGATTGGCCTGGTCTCCAACCCTGGCAGCTGGAATTGGAGCATTCGCGGGGACTCGAGTAGATGTTCCAGCTTCACCAAGCATCGGGTCGGATCGGAGGTAGGAAGTCGGGTCGGATCGGAGCTGGGGTCCCTGGTCGGATCGGTGTGCAGCGAGCAAGTCGGGTCGGTTCAGACTGGGGGAGTGCACTGCTTCAGAGTCTCCAACCCGGTTCGGATCGGAGCTTTCCCCTTGCTGTCGGTTCGGATTTCCTGCATTGATTCTCCCTGCTGCTGAACTCTGCCCCCTAGACCTTGTTACAACAGCATGTTGCTGATCTTCATCAACTCCATTTCCTTGAACAGACTGGACTTCCTTGCCTTTTCCTCGGGCCATGAGTCTTTGACAATTACTTCAACGAATGTAAGAAAGTGGAGACACTTATGGATTCACTTCTTTGAACTCAACGGTCCAAAAAGTAGAAAGAGATCCCGGAAAATGAAGAATTTAGATGAGGGTTCTCAGTGAAAGCACCAAAATGTTAGACCCAAATGTGGTTCTAACACCCAAATTGATTAGAAACAAGATAAAATAAAGCAGAAATAAACAAGAACACACAAGGTTTATAGTGGTTCGGCGAAGAAATGCCTACGTCCACTTAGTTTTCACTATATTCAGGAATTTAATTACAAATACAATGTAAGATTCGCTCACAACTCACTTTTGTTCACTCAGAAAGATAAAAACAAGAAATGAAAGATGGTTTGGATTTTCCGGGAGTGAAGGAATTCGAATGATGGAAGTACTTGGATTCTCAAAAGTGCTGAAAAAGATCCTTCTCTTTGTCTCTAGTTGGGGTATTTATAGGTGTGAATTTGCCTGAGATGCAATCCGGGTCGGAACACGTGTCATCCATCGCCCTCTCTTCGGGTTCGGATGGGCCATCAAGCAGACAACGCATCAATGAGATGGACGTTAGGGGTAGGAATTGGTCACATCCGGTCCGGTTCTCCAGGCGACTTTATAGGAGATTTTCCTGGATCATGGGTGCGGGTCGGAGACATGCAGGTTGGGGGTTCGGATCGGAATACCCGACCCGAACCGGAGTAGCTTGAACGTCTCTTCTTCTCTAATCATACTCCGCTCCGCTCCGAAGTCGTGGCAAGCAGACAGCTTTCCGATCCACCTGAGATTCATTGGCCTTCCGATCCGATCAGGTATGCTTTACCAATTTATCCAGTAAGAGATATCCGATCCGAACAGAGAACTTTACCCGATCGAACCGATACGCTGCTATCAATCTGAACTGTGGAGCTTCCTTCCGATCCGAACCGAAGTCACATAACTTGAAATACTCTTCAACGGTTGGTTTCTTGACTTTGTGTTGCCTAGTTCACAAAGTAGGCTAACACATGTGTGTCTGACGTTGTATCTTATGACATAACCAATTGGTTTCTATTGATGTTATATCAGTTCGTGGGGAGAATTTATTATCCTAGCTTAACAACCTCCTTTGAAACTTATGTACACAGAGGGATATATATTAATAGACACTGATTATACATTGTGAATTGACAATGTGGTACGCTAAGTACTGCTAGCAGATAGATCAAAGTTTTTGTTAAAAAGCAAAGCTTTATGGACATTAATTCAAAGGCCTCACACCCTAGAATGAGCCAAAAAAAAGATGATAGACCACAGAGATATGGACTAGCGTTTCCATCTAGGTGAAAAGTGATGCCATGGTATAGAGTCCATAAAGGTTAACTTATGTGGATGATAGATCGAGGCACCTCGGATGACAGTCGGTTATGACCGGGGAACGTTATGTTTAGAAAAGATTCCAACCAGCCCGTTAGTGTTGGCCGGCTCTGCCACTCCAAAGGTTCATATGCTTGTGAGTCCTAGGACATTTGCTAGAATGTTCTGAATAGATAAGGAAGATCTTTTTCCTTGGTTCATTGATGGAATCCAACATCCAATATGAGTTTGGCGTTTTTCTGTTGTAAACTATGTAACCAACATAATGGGATAGGACATTATGCGAGCTAAGATTTATACATTTATTTCTGAAAGTAATTTCCACACTTAGGCATTAATAATAATATCATTTCAAAATGTTTTACGTATCAAGCATGTTTGAATATTATGAGGTAAAACTCTATCCTTCGGTACGCATTGCATTATGTGATAGGACTTGAGTCTTATCATGATTTCAATTTTCTAAAGAGCATTGCGAAGTTTTATGCATTGGTATTCATATGGTGGAAACCCGTTCCGTGTTATGTGGCATGGTCCCATGATATGCCGTACTTTTATAAAAGTTAATAATAACCGACAAGAGATTCTCATACCAGTCTCATGACTGACTCGTAGATTTTTTTTCCTTTGCAAACTCGGGTGCCTTTATTTCCACATGGGCAGCTCATTAAACAAGTTGTTAGTTAAACCACTTTTGGAAGCTATGTCTATTTATGTATGAAAGCTATTTGGGAAAGCAGGTTTTGGATTTGGAGCAGAAGTAGGAATAGGATTTTCTTCTGACTCTCAAGAATCCATCATGCCAACTTATCATTATTTACGCTGTGTATCTATTTTCTTACCATCATTGTAATATATGACATTTGGATCTGATGGGATGTATTTACTCTGAAGTATCACTTGATGTAATATAATGAATATTTTGATGTTTAATGCAATTTTATTTTCCTGCTATTATATGAATGTGTTATATCCTAAAGGCATCTATTCTTTTGGGCGTTCGGAGAATGGGTCATCTTGTTTGGTACCAGAGTTGAGGGTTAACCATAGTTCTAGGGTATAACATGTTAAAGGACTCAGCAGAGATAGGATCAGTAGTATCATAGGGTAAGTGACTCATTAGAGATAGGGTTAGTAATACCCTAGAATGAGTACAACAGAATAACACACACCTGATGAACACATTTCCATTCATTTATGTCTCTATGCTCTTACAATTGCCTTAAGATATCTTTTTGCCTAAATCTTTTCTTGCTATGCAGATATAGTGGAAAATGAGTGGTAGAAGTGGAAGAGGATGAGGAAAAGTAAGGGGTGACGCTGAAGCTGAACAACCGAACCCCATAGGAGCAGTAAATGAGGCAGGAGTAGGAAGGGGTAATGTTGAAATTGGAATCAAAAACCCATAGGAGCAGTCAATGAGTCAGTTGGGCCCCCACAACCAGAGCTGCATTTGGAAGTCTTAGAAATGAAATATAAGAATTTGGGAGGACAACCATTCTTGGGGAAGGAATCAGTCATTAAAGCACAAGCTTGGCTACGTTCTTGTAAGAGGATTTTCATTGGCTTAAGACTGAATAGAGAGCAGTAAAGATTCTTGGCCTCCTGGTTATTAAAAGACGAAGGTTTATTCTAGTGGGAAACAATTACTATGGGAAATCTGGAAGGAAATTTTACTTGGGATCGCTTTAAGGAAATGTTCTAAGAAAGGTTTATACCATATAAAGAAATAGCCTATCTATACTATAAATTCTCCAATCTGAAACAAGGGGACATGACTATTCAGGAATATCTAAGTAAGTTCAATGAGCTTTCCCGCTTCGGCACAGAATTGATTCAACTTCCAATTAAGAAGAATGTGAGTTTTATTGATGGTCTGCAGAGGAGGTACAAATTAGAGTGACTGCTTATATTAAGCTTCGGTTTGTAGAAATGGTGGAGATGGCAAGTCGCTATGAATCTATAGACAAGCAGAATTCCTTGGAAGATAAAGAGAAAGGAAATTTGAAAATAAGAAACCAGAAGCAAGTAACAAAGGAAATTAACCCATGGAGGAATGGATAAAGACTGTCTTATGCTTCAATTGCAAGAAAAAGGGGCACCTGTTGGCGGACTGCAAATCTCCAAAGCAACAAAAGGGAATGAATTTAAACCTAAGATGAAATATAAGGATACAAGGGAATGCTACAACTACCATAGGATTGGACATATAAGACTAGATTGTCGAAGAAGGGAGAAGTGGCTCATGTCTATGCCATGGAAAATGTTCTAACGCCCATAGCTGTTAGGACAGGTCCGAAAGTTTTGGAAGGTGCACTTTTAGTTAAAAATATTCTATTTAAAATATTGTTTGATACTAGTGCATCGCACAGTTTTATATCACAAAGATGGCTAAGAAGTTAAAACTAAACCTCAAACATATTGAAGAGCCCATCTGCGTTAGAAATCCAGTAGAAGGATCCATTAACCTTTGTTTAAACTGTAGAGTTCCTATATCTAATTACTGTTATCAATTTTCCTTCGATTTGATTGTTTTGGATTTCACCGAATTTGATATAATACTTTGAATGGATTGCCTAACCCAATATTAAGAGAATGTTAAGTGAGTAGAAAGAATCGTTAGAGTAAAAACCAAATCTGAAAATTTTATCGAAACATCAAGTGAAGGCCCAAGTCAAAATAGGGATAAGTTTTGGTATGCTCTAGATGTTTCCCTTACTCTCCTAAACATCATCCCGGTTGTTAAAGAATTTGCGGATGTGTTTGAAGAAGTAGAGAGTCTACCTCCACGAAGGGAGATCGAGTTCAGAATCGATTTAGTTCTGAATGAAAGGCCGCTTGTGCACGAAATTCGGAGAACGGAGATAAAGGAGAGAGAAGAGTTGAATGACCAAACTCATTAGCTTTTGTGGAAGGGTCTGATCAGACTTAGTTCCTCAATCGGGGGTGCAGCGGTGGTATGTATTCCAAAATATGATGGTTCTCTCAGACTATTTGTGGATTATCATGATCTCAACAAACAATCTCTCAAAAATAAGCACCCTCTTCCTCGTATCGAAGACTGACTAGTTTGCTTAAATGGAGCTCAAGTGTTTTCAAAGAAGGACTAGTTACAGGGTTTAATTAGTTAAGAATTACAGAAGATTGTGTTCCCGTAATAGCTTTTAGGGGGCCTAACTTGTTTTACGAATAGTTAGTAATGCCTTTTGGATTGTGCAATACCCCTGCTTACTTTATCGATTTGATGTACCAGGTATTTCGAGAGGTATTAAACAAATTCGAGCTAGTTTTTATTGATGACATTTTAATCTTGTCTAAGAAAGAGGAAGGGCATGCGAAGCATTTGGAAAAGGTCCTGGAAATTCTGAGAAATAATATATTGAAGGCCAAATTTTCTAAATGTCATTTCTGGAAGAAAGAGGTAAAATTTTATGCATTTGTGGCATCATAGAAAGGAATCTCGGTAGATCCAAGTAAAATTGTTGCCATCTAAAGTTGGAAGCAACCAAGAACCCCCACAGAAGTTAGAAGCTCTCCTGGGTTAGCCCATTATTATCGGAAGTCCGCAAAGGATTTTTTGAAATTATCCAGTCCTTTGACGAAGCTGACCAAGAAGCATGCTAAATTTGTTTGGACTCCAAAATGTGAAGAATCTTTCCATGAGTTAATGGAGAGGCTAACCATTTCCCCGGTATTAACAATTATTGATGGTAATCAAGATCTAACCATCTATACGATTGCTTCTACAGAAGGAATTAGTGTAGTATTAATAGAGAAAGGAAAGGTAGTTGCTTAAGCAAGTACGTAGTTGAGACCGCATGAAAAAAAATATGCCACTCATGACTTGGGATTTCTTGCTACTGTGTATGTATTGAAGATTTGGAGATGCTCTCTGTTGGGTGAAAAGTTTGATCTTTTTACTGATTATAAATCATTGAAGTATGCTTTCACCTAGAAGGATTTAAATATGAGGCATCAACATTGGTTAGAGTTTTTGGTAGAAGACAACTTGGAAATACTTTATACTCTGGAAAAGGCCAATGTTGTAGTAGACATGCTCAGCATGAAGCATGTTATTATTGCTCACTTAGTTATTACACCCACCTTGATAGAGAAGATTTCTATCCAACAGAAGGATGATGAGTTTATTTAGAAAATCTGCAAAAGAACTCAAGAGGGTGAAGCCACAAACTTTAAGATTGACGATCAAGGCGTTCTAAGATTAAAAGGTAGAATTTGCGTTTAGGTTATCCCGAAGCTTAAAAGATAATTAGTAGATGAGTGCCATAAGTCCAAACTCAGTTTCCATCCGCGAGTTTATAAGATGTATCGAGACTTGAAACGTACATTTTGGTGGAAATCAATGAAGAGAGATATGTCCATATGCATTAGCAGGTTCCCAACTTGCCAATAGGTCAAAAGCGATCAGCAGAAGGTCGCTAGATTACTTCAACCTTTGGAAATTCCTGAGTGCAAGTGGGACCAAATATAAATGGATTTTATTGAGGGTTTTCCTCGAACCAAGAAAGGTAACGAAGATATCAGTTTTAAAGTTGATCCGCTGACGAAGAGTGCTCATTTTTGTCTTGTGAAATCAACGAGAATAGCTAATAGTATTGCTTAGTTGTATGTGAAGGAGATAGTTCAACTGCATGGAATACCCAACAATATTGTAAGTGATTGAGATCTGATCTTTACTAGTAGGTTCTGGGAAGCATTTCAGTTAGTATTGATGACAACATTGAGTCTTAGCACTGCTTATCACCCCCAAATGGATAGACGGACTGAAAGAGCGAATCGACATTTGGAAGACTTGTTACTGGTCTGTATCCTAGATTTCGGAGGATCACGGGAAGACCACTGGCATCTTGTGGAGTACTCTAATAATAATAGCTCCCAGGCGTGTATTAAGATGTCGCCTTTCGAAGCATTGTATGGTCGACCTTGTAGGTCCCTATATGTTGGATTGAGTCTGGAAACCAAATTGTGTTAGGTCCAGATATGATCCGTGAGGCAGTAAATAGAGTTGAATTTGTTAAGAAAAAGATGAAAGCGACGCAAAGTAGACAGAAAAGTTATGCAGATTCTAGAAGAATGGATTTGGAATTTGCAGTTGGAGATCAAGTATTTTTGAAAGTTTCTCCACTAGGAGGAGTTATCCGATTTGGAAAAAAAAGGGGAAATTATCGTCAAAGTATATTGGTCCATTCCCGATATTGGAAAGAATTGGAACTCTAGATTGTAGGATTTAGTTACCAGAATGGTTATCTGAAGTGCAAAAGGTTTTTCATGTTTCTTATCTTCGGAGATATGAACATGATCTTGATTTGGTTGTTGAGGAAGTAGCACAAGAGGACTTGGAAATCACCCCAAGTTTAACAGTTCAAAGAGAGCCTATGAAAATAAATGGCAAAGAAATAAAGGAACCGAGGAACAAGAAAGTGAAATTAATTAAAGTGCAGTGGAGCGAAGATCCAAGAGACTGTACATGAGGGACAATAGACAATATTATAAAGTATAATCCCAACTGCAGAGATGATATTTTGGAGTAGCTCGTTTGAGAGGTAAAACTCATTTCTTAAATATCATATCTATTTCAGTTTTACTTTCATCAAATTTCGAGAATGAAATTCTTTTAAACGTGGGTGAATGTAATAACCTAAAATTTTGGAACCAATTTAAAACATATAAATTCCAAGTTTTAATAAATTATATAAGGTTTTCAGTTTAAAATTCGAAAATTTAGTATTATTTTAATAGCATAGGAAATAATTTTTTTGCAATCGATCTTGGAATTCGACGAAACCAATTTTATCAGATCCAGAACCTAAAATTGTGGTAAGCTTTCAAATTTCACATCCAATGGAATTAGTATATGACCGTGCGAAATTTAAGTGTAAACCGATCAATAATTTAAGCTCGAACAAGTAAATTTTGAGCAAACGGACTCGCAATTCGACGAAACTAGTTTTGTTGGAATCATATCTAAAAATATAATAGGGTTTCAAATTATGTCGAAAACGGAACCAATATGTAGTCAAACGAGTAGTAAACGCGTAATAGAATACACGTACCTTTAGCTGTTCACACCTAAACTAATTATCATGGTTTTGTGTTTTCTCTGAAATCTATGCAATGAAGCATGCATGGTGTGCTTTCTCCCTTCCCTAGATGGACGACACCGTAGTGATCCATGAGAACATTATTTGCCTATATATACAAATCTCCCTCCTTTGTTTTCACTTTTCATTTTCATTTTTCTTATTGCTCTCCCCTCCTGTTTTTTCCTTCACTGCCTCCCCCTTCTTCCCTCCACTGCTCTAGCCTCCTCCGGCCACCCACCTATCACCATGGGACCCCCTTCCCTTTTAAACCATCTTACACCCCTTAAAACTCTGCTACATCAACTCTCTTCCCTTAAAACCCCCAAACCGCCACCACCTGGCCCCATCCACGTGCGCACCAGCCTCAGCTCCTCAAACCCCAAGCCATATTCTCCTTAAACCCTTCTTTGATTTGCTCCAAAAACAGAAAACAACGCCCACTTATTCGCCCGTAATTTCCAAAACTCCATAGCGTCGAACCTCTGCCCAATTTTTTTTTTGAAAAATTCCGATGACGCTGGAAGGCTGCCGAAATCGTTCGGGATCTCTAGGATATCATCCTACAATTGAAGCTAGGTAGAGTGGACACCTAGGTGAGAAATGTTGAACAAAAATAGATTAGTTAATGATTAACTATTGTATGTGAAGTCAAATGAGTTGTATAATGACTTATGATTGTTTATATAAATTCATGTTATGATAAAGAAATGTTTGGGTATGAAAAGATTTGATTTTTAAGTGCACCATATATAGTCACTTGCATATATGACCCATAGAATTGAATTTGTGGACATTGAAATGAGTTTGAATCTTAAATGGTTATGGAAATGAAAATTAACTTGATGTTGGTTATTAGATATGGATATGAACCCCATTGATGTTGAATGCATATGTTGATTGATGATTGTGTATTGCGGTTAATCTGTTGATTGACAGAACCATATAAGCGTTAATGGTTTAAGGCTTGTATGGTATGATCTATATCACAATAGTTGTGATGGAACGTTATCATAGTGGTTAATAATATGGTAAGTGACTACCATAGTTAAATTGGCTAAAAATTATGATTATTAGCTCATTGGTTAATTCTCCATTCATTAAAATGATTTTTAATGAATATTTTATCAATATAATAATGGGCAAAAAATAAAAGTCAAAATTTGATATATGATTTTGCATGGACGTGTAGTAAAAATTATTTCGAGTAACTTTTGCAAAAGGTAGATGTGGTTTTGGAGAAATTAAAAGTAGGTTATGGCATGTCGAAGTTTTTATTTTTAAATGAATAGTAACGGGAAAAAGTGAAGTTCAGTTAGGGTATCTAGAAAAGGTTTTAACAAGAGCTTCTTTTGAAAACTATCTTATTTATTTTTATTATGGATGTTAGGAAAATTAGGTTCAAAATAAGGAGGTTTGAAAAATAAAATTATTTTTAAAATAAAATAATATTATAATAGTCATTTAATGGAAATATTTGAATTTGAAGTTGAAAATGGAAAATATTGTTTTCGGAAATTATTATATATTTTTTATATGGTTAATAAACTATTTAGAAGCAATTCGTCATAGTTTATAATAAAAGTGAAATATGATCAGAATAGAACTCGTTGCGCAATGGTAGTTCGTGAATTTTGACCTGTAACTTAGAACTGACGTACCGGGAGATACGACTGCTGGATTTTCCCAAAACCGGATCCGTTAGGTTCGTAATGAAAAGAGCTGGACCAATATTTTTGTTCAGAGGGAAGAGAAGGAGAATAGTTGGGTAAGACAAGGGTTACAAAGTAAATTTTTTGAGGATGGAGCCATAAATTCGCTAGTTGGAGCCAAAAGATTCAATTAGGAGCCAAAAGTTTCAACTTGCAACAATAATAAATATATTCAAATAAATATTATTGTCAAAACCTCCTACTTTGCCATGTTATATGAAAACATTGTAAAAGTTTATATTTTACAACGTTTTTGAACAAAATGTTCTTTTTTTTATTTATGTCAAAAACGTTGTAAAATTACATCTTTTACAATGTTCTGTTATCAATCATTGTAAAGAACCACCATTGTAAAAAGGTAATTTTGTTGTTAAATATATTATTAAGTAGTAAATTAATTATTATTTGATATTAGCTATTAAATTATAATAAATTATTAATATATTAGATTAGTTTATTATTAATTATTAATCTATCTTAATTATTAGACATTAATTATTAATTATTACTTAATTATTGAATTATCAACAATAAATATAACTTTATAATAATTAAAATTTATTTTTAACAAATAATTATTAAATATTATTCTTAATTATTTAATAGTAATTACTTAAAAGTAATTATTAAAAGTTAATAATTAAAAGGTACTACTTATTTAAAAAAATATTTTCGAACCTTATGAAAACTTCAAAATTTTATATTTAAAATTTATGAATAGTTTAAAATATATTTTAGAAAATTCAAAAACTTGTAAGGTAATGTTTGAATTTTTTAAATTTAGAAATTCTTAAATACTTGTTCAATTTCTTATTTTTAAACTTTGAACATTTTGTTTTTCTTAAGTACTAATTATATATGAATTAATACATACTAATTAATTTCTTAAAAGTAAATATTTATTAATAATTTCTCAATAGTAATTTCTTTAGTCGTATTAAAGATTACTTATTAGTCATTAATTATCAAACCAAATTTAATTGAATAGTGAATATTAATCTATTTTATTAATTATTATTACCTCTTATTTATATTTTATACTAATTAATAATTAATCAATACTAACTATTGGATATTATTTACTTTTAATAGTAATAATTTATTATTTATTATTAACATTAATTATTTAAAATTTATATTTACTTATTAATTACTAAGTAAAAACAGGAATGTAAAACATTTTATAAATAATAAATATTATAGTCCTTTTCAAATCTCTTGAAAAGCTGCTGTAAAAATAACATCAAAATTTTGACGATGGTAAACAGCCTCTATCTTCAACAGAATTAAGCATTAAATTTTTTATGATGGTAAAGTGCTGCAATTTCCATTGATTTAGCGACAGAAATTAGATTCGACGGTAATAATTTAAAATAAGTTGACATATAAAATCCAAAATATTATCCCTTACAAAGTCCACGAAAATCCGTCGCTAATTTGCGATGGAATTTTCTGCTGCTAAAAATCTGCCGCTATATATAGCTTTTCTTGTAGTGATTGGCCGATATGATCGAAGTTTTAATCTTGTATACAATTAGGTAATGAGTAAGCCTGTAGGTTTATTCGATCCCCGCATGCATCAAAATCTACAAATACATTGAAAGTCTCATCATCTACCTAACTAATAAATTTTGGTTATACAAAATCACAATTAGGTGGAACAAATATGCAAAATGGAAAGTAAATATTGTAATTTGAGTATGCATTGATTGCATTTGCATGAGATAACCAAGAAATTAATGCAGGGATTATTTTCTTCCATCTTTTCTAGGTAAAGGAATTGATTGATTACTTGCTATGTTTGCACATTTTGTTGCCTCTGTAATTTGCCTTAATTATTCCTTACCATATCTTGGTAATATGATTGATGTTTCACATATATTTCATTGGTTATATATTGAGGGGTAGTGTAGTGTCCCGAAATTCCGGTACAATTTGAGGTAACCAAATAACACCAGTCCAACCCAAATTACACTGAAAACCTGAAAAACTAATAGAAAGAAAACAGAGAGTGAGAACAGATAAGATAGAAACTTAGAATAGAAGAAGAAGAACATACAACATTAGAGTAAACATTAATCTCACAGCGGAACGAATAAATATATTTCATAAAACAGTACCTATATACAATACCATTATTAGAGTTTAACACTTACAACACAACGGAAATAACAACCTATATAATCCTGAAACCTCCTGCTTTAGCTCTTCAAGTATCTGTAAATCCCGACTACTTGACTGCCCGTACAAAATTGGGCACCCAAGAGTTTAGGGAAAACAAAACAAAACAAACTCTGGGCTAGTCGTGGGACTGGTATGAGTAAACAATTTAAAACAGTTTGGGAAAATAACGATATCTTATAAAACCACGCCGTATAATGGAACGGGGTTTTCCTTATGGGAATCCAAATCAATTCGTTTTAACTTTCAAATCATTTTGAAAGAAACAATGATCTTTTATATCAAAAATCTATTGATATTATAATAGTGTATATCAATCACAATATAATAATCATCTTGCATAACGCTTTCATCTCATGTTCCACATATATAATATACAATCAAAACCGCGAGCACTTATTAGGTAATGGATTTCCAACTATGACAAGGTATGGAACCACCTTCCGATAGTGTACTTCTAGAGAGGAATACACTGGGTTCAACAAGAACATCTTGCAACCCGGCCACACATGACCGACCACTCATTTCGCTTGAGTGTATCGAATTTATATCACCAATGGTTGGGATCAGCAACCGTTTCCTGAATAGGACAGCATCGAATATATTTAAGAATGAAATGAATATCTCTAGATAGGTGATAATACACCCTAATTGGCAGCCAACCACTTAGCCATGCTGCCTGCACTATTTTTGTCATTTCCGGGTTGTGAGGCTAGAGGCCACGATTATCTCTGACAGATCACACAATTATTCACTTTGAATGTCACATCGTCATACTCGCCAAATCACAAACTGATTTCCCCAAAAATACAATGGGCATACAGCTAAGAGAAACGAATTCCTCCGCCACCAAACGTAAATACGTTTGAAGAGATCAACTTACATGATCTATTAATATACTCCGTCAGACATTCTTCCATACAGGTCGTCCTGGGACTGGACAAATTGAAGGCACTATTTGTAAATAGGACAGCCCTTGCATAACTATGTCTTCAATTATCTTCATCATATTTGATCGCAACGCTAACGCCCATACAGAGTGGTTTTCAGATAATGAATCTAATCCTGGTCTCTCCGTATTGACAACGGAAAAATGGTCAAAAACTTCAATAGTCGGTGAGTTTAGTATCAAAGAAAAACACGTGTGCAAATACCGATATTATTTCCAGATGGAAATTCTATCGATCAATCATCATTTAACGTTTATCTCTTTAGTTCATTAATTTGTTTATTTCTTGTTTCCATATATTCAACATTCCTTATTTTCTATATTTAGAAAATATACGTTATTAACATTGGAAAACATTCCCATCTCTTTTCATGTATCACTGTCATTCCAGTTTTCTTTATCATCAAACATTTCATTTTGTATGATCAGAAAATATCTCTGATTATATTTGGAAAACGTTTCCAAAACTCATTCATCGGATTTTAAACAGATGTTTGAATAAAACATCGCTATGCCACTCGAACCATTACACTCATTAACTAAATTCACTTAACCAAACTTTACTATCAAACCTTAACCATTCCTTATTTAAAAATGGAGTCAATCAAGTTGGCTATAACTACCTCTTAGACCTTAACTGAACAACATTTCTAACTTCGAAACAGCCAAAGTTCACCCTTTAAATCTTTAACAAACTTCCTTATGTAACTCTCAAATTCTATTTACGAATCCACTTTTTTATTGAAACACATTTGATTATAACTATAGCGTTATAATCCCTACTTGTGAAATATCTAACTCCAAAATATAACTCGATTACCTCAAATCAATTAACCCTTACTCCATTAACTTTAACTCGATTAACTTTAATCCATTAACACTTATCACTTAACTCCTTTCGAATAAACTATATTCGATTAACTCCTTTAACTCTATTCGAATAAATTATATTCGATAACTCCTTTAACTCTATTCGAATAAACTATAGTCGATAACTCCTTTAATATTATTCGAATAAACTATATTCTGTAACGACCCACATTCTACGAATCGAAGGATCGTAGAATATTTATTTCTTTCACATACCAAGTCGTATGGTCATGTAACTTTGGGGGACAACTATTGGGTTCATTTCCCATATTCATTATTTTTGCCAATTTTTAAATGACCATTTTACCCCTAGCTGACCTTGTTTCGGACATAACTTTTGATTGGAAAGGAGTTTTGACCTGAAACCACTTCCATTAGATCCGGATGATGGCTTACCTTTCCGTAGAGTGGTCATATGTGAAAAACGGACTTACCGTTTGTGATATATGGCTGAAATAGGTTTGAAAGATGAAAAACTGCTTAACCGGGCCAAATGAAGTGATTAGTGAATGGGCCCATAACCCATTTCGGGATTAGGGTTATGGAGAGGCTGAAATGAGCTAGGTTTTCGTTTCATTTCAGTTTTCTAGGCGCCACTTTCATTCTAGGAACCTTAACAATGGCCTCCAACATCTAGAATCTCCTCTAATCACTTTCTAATCAAGTATTAGCCTAATCTACGTCAAATCAAAGGGAAATAGCACCAATGTAAGGTTGGAGTTGATGTATTGTCTTGGTATTCGCACCCAAATAGAGATAATTTCAGATTTGATATTTTATTTGTGGCAAAGGTGAGTGATTTGCATAGTTCCTTACTAAGTATGGTTAATTAAGGGTAATTAGTGTTTATTGGCGAATTTAAACATGATTAAATTCTGGAAAAATATTTAGAAATTTCGAAATATTGTTTTAGACCTCTGTTAGAAAATTTGGTTAATTTGGTTAAGTTTTACTAATCCTATCGTTAGTTTTGCTTAAACATGCTTAAGGGAAAATATGGGATTTTGACTATGTTTGATCCGTTTTAACCTATCAAATTATTGTTTTGGGGTTTGTGGTTGATTATACATCTTTCTATGACTGTATGGTATGTTTTGTGACTGCTTAGAAAAGTTAGATTGGTCGAAAACACCGTCGAATGGCGTAAAACGGTCGCTGGAAAGAAGTGCAGGAAACTAGCCGAACCGGATCGGATCAGATATAGGGCTCGATCAGTGGGCAAGAGGATCCGATCCGGATCGGGACTTTGCACTAAAGGAAGCTTGGAAAAAAGGAAGGTCGTTTGTATGAGAGTTGGAGTTGGGATTGGACCAAAGTTGGATATGGGATCGGATCAGATTGACTGGAGATGAAGGACCCCCGAACCGAACCGGAGCGAGGTGCTTCGAACCTGGACTTAAGTGCCATCACCGAACCGAACTGGCATCTGAAGGAGGAGAACCACCGAACCACACCCAGGAGCATACTACGAAGCATTGCACCGAACCGAACCGATGATGACTGGAGCACTATGCATATTCGAATTGAACCAGACGTGTGCTATTACTACTACGCGATGAATTTTCTGAAGGCCAACTCCAATTCGACTAAAACCCAAGATGCAAAGGAAGTCCAAATGGGAAGTTTGTGTCCAGGATCCAGTTGGGAACCAATGGGCCAACCTCACGAGTTGGGCTTTGCTGTGGGATGTGTGCAAAGGGGTTATCGACGTCCATAGCTTTGATCCACCACCAAGACGGATGTTAAGCTATGTATTAGTCCAGTGGGGGTAGTTATTACTCCATGGGGGCAGAGTGATCGTAGCATGGCTATGAGCCAGTGCAGCGGAGTTGTTATGACTTCATGGGGCAGAGTGGACATAGCAAGGACTAGTGGCTATGGATTAGTGCAGTGGTGTCATTATGTCTCCATGGGGGCAGAGTGATCATAGCAAGGAATGGGTGGTCAGAGCAGTGGATGTCGTATGCTTTACGCACTGAGTGAGAGGTGTGAGGATGGGATTGTTTTCAATCACTATGTCATGCACACCCCCACCCCCGTATTCCTTACACCTCATGTTTAGTGGCACCTTAGTGTACTGAGCGGTATGTTGTGCTAACTCTTTGGTTGCAGGTCCAGGTTCAGGTATAGTTTAGTATGCCTATTATTGTTCTGTTTTGATGCTTATCGCTCATACCAGACTTTTGTCTGACCCAGAGTTTTATGTCTCTTCTTATTACTCTGGGTGCTCTTAAACGGGCAGACTAGAGACAGGTAGGTGGTATGTATGAGTAGCTGTACCGGAGACGAGCGGGAGGCTCCCACGTATGATGTATATAAATATTCTCCCTATGTCGCTGCTGGTCACTACTTTGGGCATTAGTAGTGTATCTTACTTATTTGCTTCAGAGACGGTTTTCAAAAGTTGTAATAATAATGATGTGTAACAAAAGCTGTATACGGATTTTTCCGCTGCTGTGATGTTTAGTTTTCAGCTTATGCACTGTCTCGCCTGTTTTATGTCAAGTATGCTATTATTATATTTTATTCCATGCGCTGTGAGACGTTCTACAGGTTCCTTGTTAGTTCAAATACCTTTCCTTTCTTTGACGACTGTCCCGTGCTGGTTAGACATTGGCATGGCGCACTTTCATTGAAATGTCGGCTGGTGCGGGGCAGGCAGTCACATTTGGTATCGAGCTCTAGGGTACGTAGTTAACCTAGGGAAAGATAGCCGGGAGAGATAATACATATATAAGAGCACACGTTTGTGAGTATTTTGGTTTTCAAAAGCTATATATATACTATTAGTATAGCTAAGGATGAAGTCGCACTGCACTGACCCCACAAAGAGGAAGGTTAATCGTTTCTCTTTACAGATTGAACGATGAGCCGATATACGAGGGGTGCTGGTAGAGGAGCCAACAATGGGAATGCTCCTGACATGAGGGCTATGTTTACCGACTTCATGAGAGATATGCTTAGAAATGTGCAAGGAGCAG
Source organism: Allium sativum (assembly GCA_030737875.1). Classification (NCBI taxonomy): domain Eukaryota; kingdom Viridiplantae; phylum Streptophyta; class Magnoliopsida; order Asparagales; family Amaryllidaceae; genus Allium; species Allium sativum. The sequence goes on from CM060912.1 coordinate 172,716,600, forward strand.
TTCCCAATGCTGCAAATGGTGGTGGTGCAGCGGTGCAGGCGCCTAGAGCCGATTTCGCCATGCTTTGCAAGGATTACACTTGTCTTGGTGGAAAGCCGTTCCATGGAACGGAATCGGCTACAGAAGTTCTAGATTGGTTGGATAGCTGTGAGCGTATCTTCGAAGACTTGGGTATCGAGGATGCGATGAAGAGGAAGTTAGAATCTCGTCAGCTGCACGTACGGGCAATGAATTGGTGGAATGCTATTAAGGCAGCTACTCCAGAGGACCAAGTTACATGGGATCAGTTTAAGGCCCGATTCAGTGAAAAATTTATCCCAGCTGCTCAGAAGTCAGAGTTATTTAGGAAGTTCTTGGAGCTAAAGCAGAATGGTAGAGCTGTCTCGGAGTATATTTCTGAGTTCGATACTTTATCAAAGTATGGATTATCTCTTATCGACACTCCCGAGAAGAAGAACGAGAAGTTCATAACAGGCTTAGATCAGTACCTGGGGGAAAGGCTTATTAACCACATTGATGAGACGTTTGAATCGATTATGGGGAAAGCATTGAGGTCAGAGAGTCTTTACCCTAAGTTGAAGGCTGAGGTTGCATCTGCAGAGGAGCTAAAGCCGCAAGAAAGCGGTGGAGGCAAGAATGGTTCTCAGAATAAGAAAAAGCAGAATCAGACCAAGGATGGCCAGAAGAAAAAGAATAAGAAAGATGTTGAGTGCTTCAGCTATGGTAAGAAGGGCCACTATGCCAAAGAGTGTCGGGCCAAGCCAGCGGATAGGAAGTGCTTCAACTGCAGCCAAGTGGGACATCACAAGGATAAGTGTCCGCAACCCCCTAAAGAAAAGCAGATTGTGAAAGCATATGCTATCAATGATGTTCCTTCTTCGTCGAATGCCCTGACCGCGGCGAAGAAAGGAAAAAATGTTGTTATTCAAGGTATGCTTTCTGTTTATGATGTTCCTGTTCGAGTATTGTTTGATCCCGGAGCTTCCAGTTCCTTCATATCTAGTGACCCGGTAGATAGGTTGGGATTGGAGCCCGAGATTGTCGATAGACCTTTGGTAGTGATGAACTCGATTGGTGGTTCAACTAGCCTTAGCATGATTTGTTGTAATGTGGTCTTATCGAGACATGGATGCATGTTTGTTTTTGATTGCTTTGTTTTGGGCTTTACTGGGTTTGGCATTATTTTAGGAGTCGATTGGCTCCAAAGATACGGGGTGGTGGTAGACTATGAGGGATTTTTGGTGACAGTTAGAGCGGATGATGAGCGGAGGGTAGTGTTTGGTGGTCTAACTAATGATGGGGTAATGGCGAGTTTTCTAAATTCCCTTGACATCCCGCATGATGAGTTGTCAGATGTGCCCGTGGCTGGCCAGTATCAGGATGTCTTCAAGGAAGTGATCGGACTTCCACCACACCGAGAGATTGAGTTCCGTATTGACTTAGTGAAAGATGCCAGACCTATAGTGATTCCACTTCGTCGTATGGCGCCAAGGGAACAGCGAGAGCTCGGGGTTCAAGTAAGCGATCTATTGAAGAAGGGGTTTATCACAGGAAGTGTTTCTGAGTGGGGAGCACCAGTTGTGTTTGCTACCAAGGCAGATGGTTCCCTTCGTTTGTGTGTGGACTACCACGAATTGAATAAGGTGACGAGGAAGAATAATTATCCTCTACCGCAGATAGATGATTTGTTTGATCAGTTGAGTGGCGCGAGAGTGTTCTCCCAGTTGGATCTCGCAACAGGCTTTCATCAGCTTAGAGTAGAAGCTGAGAGTATAGCTAAAACGGCCTTTCGTACGCCATTTGGATTTTATGAGTGGTTGGTCATGCCATTCGGGTTGACCAATGCACCAGCATATTTTGTGGATCTTTTGAATTGGGTATTCAGAGATCAGTTGAATAAGTTTGTTCTTGTGTTCATGGACGATATACTTGTTTATTTGAGGACAGAGGATGAACACAAGGAACACTTGAGGATAGTGATGGAGGTGTTGAGAAAACAACATTCGAAAGCAAAGTTTTCTAAGTGTCACTTCTGGAGAAGAGAAGTAAGATTCTTGGGCCATGTTGTTTCAGAGAATGGTATTGCCGTGGACCCTGCGAAGGTGGCTACAGTATAAGATTGGTCTACGCCCAAGAATGCAACGGATGTAAGAAGTTTCTTGGGGTTAGCTGGATATTATCGTAAGTTTATCCAAGACTTCTCTAAGATAGCAGCACCATTGACTCAGTTGACTAAGAAGAATCAAGCTTTCGTCTGGGACAAAAAGTGCGAGAGTGCATTCAAGAGTCTAAAGGAAAAGCTGACATGTGCACCAGTGTTAGTCATTCCTAAGGGGAATGAAGAGATGACAGTATATACAGATGCATGTGGTACTGGACTAGGTGTTGTACTGATGCAAGGAGTTAGGGTTGTAACTTATGCAAGTCGGCAATTGAAACCGCATGAGAAAAGATACCCTACCCATGACTTGGAATTAGCATCGATCGTATTCGTGTTGAAGAAGTGGAGACATTATCTCTTGGGAGAAAGATTTGATTTGTTTATCGATCATAAATCGTTAAAGTGTCTTTTCTCTCAAAAGGATCTAGATCTCCGACAGCAAAGATGGTTAGAATCCTTGGCTTACTACGATTTCGATATCTCATACACACCAGGAAAGGGAAATGTGGTAGCTGATGCATTGAGCAGAAGACATGCCAGTTTAGGGGCTATGTTTCTTGAGTCGAAGCAACTGGAGTTCATCACTGGGTATGATTTCAGGCCAAAGTGCGAATTGGATCCAGAAATGTTTGCAAATTTGACAATTAGTCCCACTTTGATTGAGCGGATCGGCTCCAGTAAGAGGGACGATCCTAACCCATTGGAAATCATCTCAAAGTTAGAGATGGGAATCGACGAAGAGATGAGCAAGTATGGGCTTGATCAAGATAGATGACTTAGAAAGAATGGAAGGCTAGTTGTGCCCAATGTCAATGGATTGAGAGATTAAGTGCTTAGAGAATGTCATCACTCAAAACTGACTATACATCCCGGTGGTAATAAAATGTATTGAGACATGAAGTAGACCTACTACTGAGAAGGGATGAAAAGAGACGTTGGGAAGTTTATATCCAAATGCATGAACTGTCAGCTAGTTAAAGCTGAGCTAAAGAAGCCTAGTGGTTTGTTGCAACCATTAGAAGTTCCAGAATGGAAATGGGAACAAGTCTCAATGGATTTCATTGATGGGTTACCAAGGACTAGGTCGGGCCACGATAGCATTTGGGTGATTGTGGACCGATTGACCAACAGTGTAAGATTTATACTCGTCAAGTCGAATAGAACGGCAGCTAAGTTAGCTGAACTATATATGAAATGGGTAGTGAAATTTCATGGAGTACCTAAAAGCATTGTGAGTGACCGAGATCCGTTGTTTACTAGTGGGTTTTGGAAGAGCTTACAAGATGCGTTAGGATCAGAATTACATCTCAGTACCACGTATCATCCTCAAACTGACGGTCAGACAGAGAGGGTGAATTGAGTGTTAGAAGATCTTTTGCAAGCTTGTGTACTGGATTTTGGTGGACCATGGGATGACCATCTACATTTAGTAGAGTTTGCCTATAATAATAGTTGTCAATCCAGTATCGGTATGGCTCCCTTTGAAGCTTTGTATGGAAGACCGTGCAACTCACCGTCATGTTGGTTAGAAACTGGTGAGAAGTTTGTGCTTGGACCAGATGTGATACGAGAAACCTCAGACAAAATCAGTGTTATCCAACAACGGATGAAAGCTTCTCAAGATAGACAGAAGAGCTATGCTGATAAGAGGAGAAGAGATTTAAAATTCTCCATTGCCGACTTGATATTTGTCAAGATTTCTCCATTGAAGAGCGTGATATGATTTGGCAGGAGAGGCAAGTTAGCACCAAGATTCGTTGGTCCATTCCCAGTTCTTGAGAAAATTGGGAATTTGGCATATAAAGTTGAATTACCAGAGAAGATGGCAGGAGTTCATAACGTATTTCATGTTTCCCAGTTAAGGAAATTCTTGCACGAACCTGATATGGCTGTTTCACCTGATCAGTTGGATGATATCGAGGTTGAACCCGAGGCGGTTGGGAACCGCAGACCTATGCGTATTGTTAGGAACGATACGAAGAAACTTCGAAGGAAAGCGGTGAATCTAGTCAAAGTTCAATGAGGCAAGAGTGAGAATGACTGTACTTGGGAGACAAAGGAGAGCATTAGGAAGACGTATCTAGAACTCCTCGCCTATTAAGATTTCAGTTTCGATTTAGTCTTTCCGCATGCTAGGATAGGTTTGGTTTGTTCGTTTTGCATGTTTGATTGTTGTATATGGTTGGTAGGCATGCAGGATCCTTTTATGTTTTGGGGTTAAGGAATTTCGGGGACGAAATTTCTTAAGGGGGGAGAATGTAACGACCCGCATTTTACGCATCGAATGATCGTATAATATTTATTTCTTTCACATACAAAGTCTTATGGTCATGTAACTTTGGGAGACGACTATTGGGGTCATTTCCCATATTCACGATTTTTGCCGATTTTTAAATGACCATTTTGCCCCCTAGTTGATCTTGTTTCAGCTATAACTTTTGATTGGAAAGGAGTTTTGACCTGAAACCACTTCCATTAGATCTGGATGATGGTTTACCTTTCCATAGAGTGGTCATATGTGAAAAACGGACTTACTTTTTGGGAGATATGGCTGAAATAAGGTTTGGAAGATGAAAAAACAGCTTAACCGGGCCAAATGAGGTAATCAGTTAATGGGCCCATAACCCATTTCGGGATTAGGGTTATGGGGAGGCTGAAATGAGCTAGGTTTTCATTTCATTTCAGTTTTCTGGCCGCCACTTTCATTCTAGCAAGCCTAACAATGGCCTCCAACATCTAAAATCTCCTCTAATCACATTCTAATGAAGTATTAGCCTAATCTATGTCAAATCAAAGGGAAATAGCATCAAAGTAAGGTTGGAGCTGCTGTATTGTCTTGGTATTCGTGCCCAAACAGAGATAATTTCAGATTTGATATTTTATTTGTGGCAAATGTAAGTGATTTGCATAGTTCCTCACTAATTATGGTTAATTAAGGGTAATTAGTGTTGATTAGCGAATTTAAACATGATTAAATTCTGGAAAAATACTTAAAAATTTCAAAATATTGTTTTAGACCTCTGTTAGAAAATTTGGTTAATTTGGTTAAGTTTTAGTAATCCTATCATTAGTTTTGCTTAAACATGCTTAAGGGAAAATATGGGATATTGGCTATGTTTGATCCGTTTTAACCTATCAAATTATTGTTTTGGTGTTTATGCTTGATTATACATATTGCTATAACTGTATGGTATGTTTTGTGATTGATTAGAGAAGTTAGATTGGTCAAAAACGCCATCGAATGGCGTAAAACGGTCGTTGGAAAGAAGTGTAGGAAACTAGCCGAACCGGATCGGATATAGGGCTCGGATCGGTGGGCAAGAGGATCTGATCCGGATCGGGACTCTGCACTAAAGGAAGCTTGGCAAAAAGGAAGGCCGTTTGTATGAGAGTTGGAGTCGGGATTGGACCAAAGATGGACATGGGATCGGATCGGATTGACTGGAGATGAAGGACCCCCGAACCGAACCGGAGCAAGGTGCTTTGTGTTGTATATAACGGTGTTGTATACACAATTATACGATTTTTGTTTGATGATAACAATCAAATATATATTATAAATGTGTTTGTTACTGTACTGGTTGAAATATACACCACAAACAAGAATATAATATTTACATTTAAATAAAATACGACTGTACAGAAATTCAAATATTTACAGTATTTTATTTAAATTGAATACTCTATTTCAACTTTCAAATAGTACAACTTATTTACAACTCTTTATTTAAACACTTCACTGATATTGTACTTGTAAATAAACGGTATAGAATAGACAAGTTTGTTTGACAAGAATAAAATAATATTTTATTTCAAATAAATTTGTTTATTACAAACTTCAGTACAATTCATATACACAGCTCATCACTACAACACTCACTTTGTTTACATAACTCATATATACATTCTTTCACATTGACACATATACAGACACATTGAAATAATTCACTGACTCAACACTGTCTTCAGTCTTCATTGGTTAGTCCAATCTTCACAGTCTTCTAATCAGCCTTAAGTCAGTCCAGTCTTCTTACCTGTCACATGAAACACACACACAGTACACTGCAATAGAAATATAAACTGTACTCATGCAAATATAAATTAAAAAAAAAAGGATAATTTTTTTGCCTCAGTTTTCTGGTGTGTTTCTCATTATTTTTCATGACTTGATCTGATTCATCTGTGTCTAGGTAGACAGTTTGTATATGTACAGGGACAGGAAAATTCCTATATGGCTGCATATACACACGTATATATATATATACACGTGTGCATTGCCACGCCAATACAGTGTGCAACTGAGGAGTAACCACGTGGACCATCTCGACTCAATGCACAATGCAAATCAGTTTGCAAAAGTTCAGCAAACATGTATGGTCAAGCCAACATAAAAAGCAATGCTATACAATGGTGCAACAAGCTCAGGTCATTGTACAAGTACATGCCACAAACAGGTTCAAGAACATGATCTAACTCAGCAAAAGCAAAGTGTCGAGCACAGCCAACATGAAAACTGCATGTATATAAATGAAGCACAAACATGCAATATGAATCAACACAGTATGGAGACAAGCATGGGTGGAACAAAATTATAGAAGTATTGCTATATGCATGTATAAGTGGTGCATAGTGGAGGACATATGGACCAAAACAATTCAGACTTCTCAAAGTGGCCAAGCATGGAAATCTTCTAAGTGACAAAGACAAGTACTAGCAATTGAAAGCAAACTGAAGTGGCATGGCAACATTATTCAACCAAGTTCAAACTCAAGTGAAAACAGCAAAGTGATTTCCAGAAACTCAACATGGCCGAGTTCAAGAGCAAAGTGATTCTAGTGTACAGCCTGTGGATGATGCAAGGGTGAAACAGTGCACAACATATTAGCACAAAGCAAAAATGAGTATAGGAAGTGCACAAAATGGTGTGATAACTGCAGCAAAGTCAAGTTACAAAAGTGTTTATATGCAACTGCAGTGCATAAGTGGACAGCAAAAGCAGCAGTACATACATGCATATGAAAGTGTAAGTTTGTTTACATTTCAAGGTTTAAGTGACAAAATTCTCAAAGTCAGTGGACCAACACAAGCAAATGCCTCAGACACAAAACAGTCAGCATGAAGCTACATATGTGCAAGTAAATCACAAGAAACAAATCAGGGACAAAAGACAGAGGAATATATGATTTACTCAATCATAGATGGAAATATAAAGTAAATTGAAGATTGGATTTATCCATATATGGTTGGTGACTAGGCAGAATAAATCACTCAACATGCAAGTCAATCATTCTAAGCCGATTCAGTCAAAGAACCAAAAGGGGAAAGCCAGCAGAAATGTTATTTTCAGTAATCAAATGTTTGGCAATGTTTTTAAAGGGGGACAGCAAATAAATTTTTCAGAATTACCATTTTGAATCGAGTGTCAATGGTGAATTCAATCAAGGCAACAAACTACAATCATGCAAGAGAGCCTCAAATAAAGTTCCAGAATATCTCAACAAATTAAAAGCAATCTCAATGCCGATCAGTTTAAATTGGAAGCTTACACAAATTCACGCACAAGCCAAAAGAGGAAGTCATGGACATTTTCCAGATTTGATAAAATCATTCAAGGTTTTAAATCGAGCTTTTTCAAAAGAGGAAACCACAAATCAATCCGAGCAAAATCAGGGAAATAACCAAGCAATTTAAATTCATTCAAAGATCCAGATCATCATTCAAATCGAGGGTTTTCAAAAGGGGAAAGCAACCAATAATCAGCCAAATCATCTAAAGTCACATACGAGGAAATCAGAGCTAATTAGGATTTTAAAATCCTATAAACATCACCTACTTCATCATTGGCAAGGGCTATCGAAAATACAAGCTGCAATTCAAAGAACAGAAATAAAAATTCAGGAGCACTCACAAATCTCAGGAGTTTTCGATCACAACCCCAAGTCAGTGTAATCGAAGAAGGAGAATCAACTAATTCGATCCGCAAGAGAATTTCCAGAACATCCTTTTAATCGCAAATCAATTTTAGGGGATTCTCAGAGAAAACCCTAGTGCTGCCACCATTTTTATTTCCTCAGAAGCAAAGTGATCGGGCAAAACAAATGAGGGGTGCAACACTTTACAAATGGGCTGGTTATGGCTCTAAAGGATATGGGGATGACCCTTATATTTTAATTCCTAGGGTTTTTAGTTGTATTTTTTCTTATTCTTTTTTTTGTTTTAATCTTTGTTTCTTTTGTAAACAGACAGAACAGTTCTTGGTCTGTAAAATCTAGGGAGAATCAGTCAGGGTGTTGACTGACAGTTGACAGAGTCTGTAAAATCTGGGTTATTGGTTACGGGGTTGTAATCAGGGGAAATCTGATCTAGGGGTTTAGATCAGTCTACGGTTTTGAGCGTAGGCTTAGAATAGGAGCAGGGTTTGCGAGTGTACATGGTCTTGTATGCGGGAACTGTTCTATCACCTAGTAGAAACCTTAGAAATGCAGCAGTAGGCAGGGTTTTGCCGAAGCTGGGTATATCTATGTGTGATTTATTCTCTGCATTTCAGTTTCTGCTATAGTCCGTGATTTGTTTATTATTATATATCTCTTTAGAATTTTAATTCAGTTAAAAACTGTGATAAATCCTATTCACCCCCCTCTAGGGTTAATCTAGATCCAACAAGTGGTATCAGAGCAGGTATTTCTTTAACTCTAGAGTCATGGGTAACCCAAGTTGTCAGTCTAGTGAGAGTCAGTCCAGTTCATCTCCAAATATTTTCACTGGAACATATTTTTTAAACTGGAAATCCAAAATGGAATTTTATCTAAAATCTGTTAATATTAAATATTGGGATGTTGTTATCAATGGATTTGATAGTGTAGATATTACTTTCAATACCAGTGCTATGAAAATTATATTTGATTATCTTAGTACTGAACAGTTTAATCTTATCTGCCATTGTTTATCTGCACAGGAAATCTGGGATACTCTCAATACAAAGTATGGAAGATCTGACAACAGTAGCTCAAAACCCAAGAAAGTCAACTCAGATTCAGAGTTCTGTTTAACAGGATTTACAAATGAAACTTCAGATGAATCAGATGATGGATAATCAATGTAGTGACCCGAAAATCCGGAGGAATTTGAGCTGATTAAATAACACAAGTCCAACCCAAATCGCACTGGAAATTCAAGAAACTAATAGAAAGAAGACAGAGGGTGAGGATAAATAAGATAGAAACTTAGAATAGAAGAAGAAGAAGAACATACAACATCATCAGAGTAACACGAATCTGACAGCGGAACGAATAAATTATAACATAACTTTTGAAATACAAAGTTATAACTGTTTATACATACCATTTTCAAAGTACAACATATAACATCACAGCGGAATAAATAATAGCTATCGACTGCTGAAGCCTCCTGCTCCAAGCTCTTCAAGTATACCTGTAAATCCTGACTACTTGACTGCCCGTACAAATTTAGGCACCCAAGAGTTTAGGGAAAACAAAACAAATAAACTCCGGGTCAGTCATGTGACTGGTGTGAGTAAACCCAAATCATTTAAACAGGTATATGATATCTCATAAGACCACGCCGTGAATACAGAACGGGTTTTTACCTTATGTGAATCCAAACATCTTTGAAGGGTAATATCATTCTGATATTATAATAATGTCTAAATGCAAATAGATATCAATCTAGTAGAAACGCTTGCATCTCACGTTACTACATATATAGTATACTATCAAAACCGCAAGCACGTATTGGATGATTGGATTTCCAACAATGACAAGGTATGGAACCACCTTCCGATCAGTGTACTCTAGGAACGATACACTGGAGTTCAACAAGAACATCTTGCAACTCAGCCACACATGACCGACCACTCATTTCGCTTGAGTGTATCGAATGTACATCACCAACGGTTGGGATCAGCAACCGTTCCCGTATATATATATGGGACAGCATTGATAGATTAAAGAAGCAAATGAATATTCTCTAGATAGGTGATTATACACCCTACTTCAGTGCGACCGACTTAACCATGCTGCCTGCCCGATTTCTGTCATTTACCGGATGTGAGGCTAGAAGCTACGCTCATCTCTTTCATATCATATCTTCATTTACTTGGAATACCACATCGTCATACCCGCCAAATCATTATCGATTTCCCTAACAGTATCACGGGTATGAAGCTTAGAGAATCGTATTTCTCCGCCACCAAACGTAATACGTTGAAGAGATCAACATATATGATTCGTTAGGAATACTCTGTCAGACATTCGTCCATACAAGTTGTCCTGGGACTGGACAAACCGAAGGCACTATTCAGTACATCCATCTTAGGCACTGTTATCTAAGACTTATACAATAGCGCTTGCACTTTACTCCGTCTTCAATATATTCAACAAACTTGATTTGCAACGCTTATGCCAATACGGAGTGGTTCTTCGGATAATAATCCAACCGGTCTCTCCATATTAACAACGTAAAATGGTCAAAACTTTGATAGTCTGTGATTTAACTATCAAAGAAAAACTCATGTGCAAACAACGATATTATTTCCAGATGGAAATTATATCAATCAATCATCATTCAACATTTATCTCTTTAGTTCATTACTATACTTATCTCCTGTTTCCCTATATTCTAAATTCTTATTATCTAATTTTAGAAAGTATACTTTATTAACAATGGAAAACATTTCCATTTCCTGTTTCCTATATTAGAAAACATTTCTAATTTCTTATTTGGAAAACATTTCCAAAGTTCCTTCATTCGATTTTAAACTGATGTTTAAATAAACATCGCTATGTCAACACAACTCATTTACTGAATTCACTTAACCATCATTCACTATCAACCCTTACCATTCCTTAGTTAAGAAGGAAGTCAATCAAGTTGGGGTATAATTACCTCTCAGACCTTAATTGAACAACGTTATAACTTCGAAATAGTAACAGTTTATCTTTTAAAACTTTAACAACTTGTTTACGTAACTCTCGGATTCAATTTACGAATCCACTTTTTATTGAAAACATTGATTATAACAATAGCGTTATAATCCCTACTTTCGTAATATCTAACTTCAATTATAACTTTTATTCTTTAATGTGAATAATTAACCTACTCCAATTTATTTATAAATAAATAACTCTTGATTTAAACACCGGAAAGTAAATAATACTTTCCCGAATTCAATATAATTGAATTCAACGTATAACTCCCTTTCGAACAATCTCTATTTGATTAACTCTTCTTCGAATAACCTATATTCGATTATCTCTCTTCGAATAACTTTTATTCGAAATCTCTCTCTTTCGAATAAACTATATTCGATCTCTTTCCTTCGAATACGCTATATTCGAAAATCTTCTTTCGATTAAACAAATCGATAACTCCTTTCCTTTAAACTAAAATGATACTCCTTTCGATTAAACTAGAATCGATAACTCCTTTCCTTTAACTCTATTCGAATAAACTATATTCGATAATCTCTTTTTTTTTTAACTCAGTTTGACTAACTTAATTAACTCGACTTATTTAACTCCTATGGGATAACTAATATTCGATTTACTTATATTCGAACCACTATGTCTGTTTAACTTTATTTCGAATTGCGAATATTCGATTTAACTCGATTCGCTTGACTCTAGATCGCAGTGATCACAATGGTTACGCCTGATTCCCTCACGAAACATCCGACCGCCGTAGGCTATTTACAGCCCTGCGAATTACGCTAGTAGTCGTACAAAAATGGCATCTTATTTGTATTAACTCTAACTGATTAACTCTACTGATCTGATTAACTCTAACTGGTTTACTCTAACTGATTAACTCTAACTGGTTAACTCTATTCAACTAACTCGACTCGACTAACCCCTTTCGAATAACATATTCGATTTGCTAACTTTCGAATACCATATTCGATTAACTCCTTTCTAATTATGTTTATCCATTTAAAAGGATTTCCTTTTTAACAACATTTATTCATTTATAAAGATTTACTTTTAGTAACGGTTCTTCACTTTACAAATGATTTCCTTTTCAATTCTATTTGTAAATGTTTTTACAATTATTTCTCTTTTCATTTCATTGTAAACGGTTTACAAATATTTCTCTTTTCATTTCATTTGTAAATGATTTTACAAATATTCTCTTTCTATTCTACTTGTAAAGGATTTTACAAATATTCTCTTTTGATTTCATTTGTAAATGTTTTACAAATATTCTCTTTTGATTTCATTTGTAAATGTTTTACAAATATTTATCTTTTCATTTATTTATTCTAAAAATATTCTATCTCCTTAAATTTTCGGAAAAATTCGCCATAACCTCCTTTGTACCGGGAGTATCGGGAAAATCCCCAAACCGCTACATAAGCCTTTCCATTCAAAAAGAAAATGATTTGCAGTTATTTCCTTTTTGAATATCTCCTATTTATTTCTAAGTAAAAAATCCCTATTTAATATTTTATTTATTTTACAAATAAATAATCCATTTTATAGTATCTTATCTATTTATCCTAAATAAATAATTCACTATATAAATATTCCATTCATAAAGTGTTCCCTTCATTTCTAATTCCACTTAAACGTATTTTCTATTCATAAATATTCCATTTATAAATATTTCTATTTATAAATATTCTATTTATAAATATTCTCTTTTATAAAATCCTCTTGATTTTATAAACATTCTCTTTTGAATATTTCGGAATGTCATAGTATCCAACATATCAAATTACGATGTCCAGTATCGTCCATACACACACAATCAACAACAGGTTACAATTCACATCATATATCAAAATATATGAAAAACAATAAAATAACTGTTGAGGAATCCAGTCGGATTCCTCCAACCTGTTTCCCTGCATCCACAGATGTTACACAATAAAATCAACATCACTTTTAGTTCCATATGATATATTCTGTTAAACAGAATCAATATAGAAATTCAACTAACTGACTAGCAGTTCAATCAAACAGTCAACACACAGTCAAACAGTCAATAATTAACAGTTCTAAAAATACAACATGAAAATATAAACTGTTCAGAGTTAGTGAGATTTACTCACTTTGGCAGTTCATCGCTAAAAAACGATAAACTGTTGTTTGATTTGAATCAAACAATTTATTTCACCATAAATTCATACGATCCCAAATCCACTTCCAGTCAGCTTCATTGTGAAGCTCTCGTCCATACGATCCCAACGGATCTTGTTTCGCCCAATTCTGATATCGTATGATCAAGTTATGATTTTACGAAGTTATACACTATTAAAAATAAAACTAAATTAAAAGCATCGGGCCTTAACCTTTTGAACTCAGCCCATTCAAAACCCAATCCGCCTCATACTAAACCCGACCCATACCTTACTACTTCTTCCCCCAATCCATCAGCATCAGAAATTCAACCCGTACAGTATCGTGCCATTCCCACTCGATTCCAAACCTCATTCTTTATCGTTTTCAAAACTGCAACCATTGAATCACTCCTCTTCCCGAGCTCATCACGACCACCTCCCTCATGATCATCCCGTCGCCATCCCCTTGGTTGCATCGGAACCCATCTCCGTGACTGTACAGAGGCCCGCGCCCACTTTTTGTCACTGAATCACCCTAAACTTCGCCACCAGATGCTAACGGATCCATTTAACTTAAATCCGAACTCGATTTCAAGTATGGATGCCTGTAGTTCACAAAACCGTGAACCCTAATCCTCTTTGTATTTCCGCACAGCCCAAAAACAGATGTCGAACCAGTGAAAAAGGGTATATATCTGAAGAGCATCTCGATGGGAGCTCAAACAAACTAGTTTGGTGATTTTTAGGGATTTGTATGATTTGATTTTGATTTTCAAATGATGAACTTTACTGTGTATTTTAAAAAGAGGTTGCGGCGCATTATTCTGTTGACCTCAGAAAGTGAATTTAGGTTTTAAGGGATAGGTAGGGTATTTATAGAGAGGTTTAGATATTTTTAGATATTTGCGGATATTTTATTTTAATCCTTATTTATCTGTTTCTGCACTCTAAAAATTCCTGCGATTATATACGATACTCAAAAATCACGAAACTGGACATGCAGCTATAGTTCGACATTACGGTCCCAACGAAACTGGTTTCGTCGAATTCTGACTCTGTATGCTCACACAGCGTATTTTTAACTGTCAAAATGCTGACTGTTTTTCACTCTAAAAATCCGTACGGCCACATACTGACTTCAAAAATCACGAAACTGGAAATCTAACAACTAATTGACATTTCGGATCCAACAAAACTGGTTTCGTCGAAAACGGAGGTCGTATGAAAAACTGGCTATTTTTCAAGCGCTGAACTGACCTTTTAAATATATAAATATATTTAAATATTATTAAATTAAATATTAATAAATTAATATTCTCGTATATATCCACAGATGATGTCGTACGGCTCCAGAATATCCTACCAGAATTTATGACTTGATTTCCAAAATTCCGATTTGATCGATATTCAGTTCGTATCGAAAAATCGATTTATAACGTATATAAAGCGTCGCAAATTATAAAGGAATTCCACAGCGACTTTTCTGAAATTTGATTTGGACGTAAATCAAAATCTATACGACGAAATCCAAAATTTTCTCTTCCATTAGAAAAATATACTCCACCAGCTCCACGCGTTTCTTGTTTCACTGAAATCCGGCTTAAAACGAATCCTGTACATTCAGTTGAAGTTCGAATCACCAAATAGCGAACTGCCGCGTCGTTTCAGGCTCTATTTTAATTATATTAAAATTCTACGTTCAAACTGACGTTGATTAATATATTCGTCAATATAATTCAACTCTAAGCTGAATTACATCTTAGGGACGACCCAGTTCACAGAATATTGTGATTTCCAATATTTTTGATTATTTTGCATTATAATATATTTTATTATATTATAATTATTAATTAAATATTCAATATTATTTAATTCACGTTCTCGATATCGATAAATCGATATTTAATAATTAAATAAACAAATTATTCAACAACTAAAAATGCGGGTCACTACAATCTTCCCCCCTTAATAAAATTTCGTCCTCGAAATTGCTAAGCTAGGGGACGACCCTATCTACTGGGTAAAAATTTATCTGTTTACCTCTTATATCCGGTTTCAACTGAACCAATTAATATCGACTAAAATATTAATTTATTCTGACTAACTAAATTTTCAAAAATTTTGAAAATTTTCTAACGCCTTAACTTTTCAAAAAATTTCGCCAGCACCTCCTTTGTACTGGTCAATATCTCAAACTCCAGCTCGCCTCTCTGGGCCTTCTCCAACCCAAAAGAAAATCAAACAGCCAAGCGGCTTGCCAAATTGGCTCATAAATTCCAAACTCGTATATAATATAAACTGGTACCTTTTTGTCGGGCACATCAACTCTATCACTTCCATATGCTATCAACTCAGCATATACCAGTGTTATATCAATCAAATTCCAATCAGTTAATATCCTCAAATCCAAATCGAATTTCATTCGAACCCCAATATCAAATTCCAAATTATTGACTTATCAATTTGGTTCCATTCTAGATTATCTCTAACCCATTCAATTTTATTTAACTCAGTTCAAGTTAATTTCAATTTATTTTTCTCAAATTTTACCATCTCAATCTCTTTAATTTCATAGGTTAAATTTATATTCCAGAATTTAAATTCATGGGTTTATTTCAAATCAATTTGAAATCATAATACCAATTAAAAACCTTTGAATTTCTAAACACTTGTTTTTCTTAAAACAATTCAAAAACAAAACCTTTGGTAGTAATCCGTCACATAGAGCTCGAAAATGAACATTGATGATGTCGCGATTCATCATCAGAATCTGTTTTCCAGCTATCGAAGTGAGTTCAATACTATATCACATTTTCAGTTTGGAAAACGTTTTCAAAATCTCCCGAGAACTTAAAATTTCCTTATTTTAATTCCAATCTGATTTAAATCCAGATTTACTTCATCTTATTTCATACACTTTACTTATATGAATTCTGATTAGTTATTTATAACCATTTCACTTTTTATAATCTTATTCGATTATAATATCAACCAACACAACCAATATATATTATAATTCCAATATATATATTTTGGGTAAAATTATTTCATTTACCCTTCTTTCAAAACATACCGTGTCGTTCTATCGTATTCGAGTTTTTAGTAACCCCTATCGATACAGTGGATCAAACTGATCGACCAGAGTTCATAAACAACTCAACCAATAAAACTCCACAATATAAAATCATTTTATATTGAATAACAAATACGTTCACTCATATATATACACTCAAATTCAGTCTAGGATACTACTAATCCCATCTCTACTGAATCACGCCACAGAGCCAAGGTAATACTTAACCTGGCTCTGATACCAACTATAGTGACCCGAAAATCCGGGGGAATTTGAGCTGACTAAATAACACAAGTCCAACCCAAATCGCACTGGAAATTCAAGAAACTAATAGAAAGAAGACAGAGGGTGAGGATAGATAAGATAGAAACTTAGAATAGAAGAAGAAGAAGAACATACAACATCATCAGAGTAACACGAATCTCACAGCGGAACGAATAAAATATAACATAACTTTTGAAATACAAAGTTATAACTGTTTATACATACCATTTTCAGAGTACAACATATAACATCACAGCGGAATAAATAATAGCTATCGACTGTTGAAGCCTCCTGCTGCAAGCTTGTAACACCCCACATCCGCTATGGTTACTCACTAAGGGAATGCCATAACATCGGTGGAGTATTTTAAGTGAATATAGAACAGAAAAATTACAACAAGACAGATATAAGTAATACTTGAGAATTTAAAACATCATTTCATTTCAGCGGAAAGTAAAACATGTTTGGTTACACCAAAACCATAAATAAGAGTCAAGTACATAATATCCATCCTGATAAAAACGAAAGTACATAATCCCACTACATAACCTAATAGCCATAATAGAAAAGATAAACTGAGCTTTACATCCACGGTCCAAGCTCCAAAAGATAGATAAAGCAGTCTGATCAAATCCCACTAGTGCTAGGCCCACTCTGAAAACCTGAGGGTTGGGAAAAAGATAAAGAAACAACGGGGTCAGACATAAGTCTGAGTGAGTCCTATAAACCTAACAATACAATCATTAAAGTAATTAGGGTATGATATAAACAAGGTACGGTACCTCTGGGGATAATGACTACACTAAGTAGCCAACTAAACACAGGACGTATTAAGATAACCGAAAAGACGCATTTATCCACCCAAGGATAATTACTGGATTACACCACCCCAGATCTACCCACCCAAGGGTAATTCCTACACTGCACCACACCAGTCATTCCTAACTTAAAGGTTGATCCCACCCATGGACTTATAAAATTAACTTAATAGTTCTCGCGTACCCCTAGGTGACTAAGTAGACGCCTCGGGGCCCTACAATCCACTAGGTGTACACACTACTCCCCATTCGATCGGCTCCCTAACGTAGATACCCGTGCTAGCCCCACCGTGGGGTGTACCATTCCCCAACGTGGCAACCTGATAAAACTAACGGTGCACGGCTTATATCTACATGATGCAACAACGTCTTATTTACCAGCCCGGGTCCACACACGCATATGAAACCCGTTGGTCATGCGTTGCCACCGCTAACACATTTTGGCCTCTTATAGTCAAGCCCAATATGCGTGTCCCGTCACTCGACTAGAGTCGAGCCCACTAAGATACGTTTGGGATATTGGTTGAAATGGGCCCCCACAAGCTACCACCTAAGCTTGTTATTTTATCTAGTGTATCCCACTTAACCCCTTTTATAATCATGCCCACCTACATGTTAAGGTTTGGTTAAGTCATCTAATCATATATCAATTGCCACTTAAGGCACCCACTAGATTTCCACATGCCACCCAAAGCACTTACTTAACCCTTTACCCATGTTTAATTACATGTTCCTCTTTGGTTAAGTATACTAATCGTATTTTCTATTGCCACCCAAGGCAACCCACTAGATTTCCACATGCCACCCAAGGCACCCACTTAACCCCTCATGTCCCTCTACATGCTAATATGGTTAAGTGTTTCTTAATTAATTAAGATCATGACCTCATAAAGACCTCTCACATTAGACCATCTTTTATGACTGCTGGATATGCCGGTTGGTTCCGGGCAGACTTCTGTCATAAAAAGGTCTAACCTCGTGTCTTTACTTTAATCACGTATTTAATTTATGACTAAGACCTCTCACATTGGGCCAATCATTTGTAGCTGCTGGATGGCCGGTCGGTTCCGGGTAGACTTCCGCTACAAAAGGGTCCAACCTCGTGTCTTAGTTGATTAATTACACCTAATTAATCACCCCCATAATTTGAATTAATTATGCGTAATTAATTACACATTTTTAAGAATATGGGTAGACCTAACTCAATAGGTAAATTCCCAATTCCATAGTATGGGTAGACCTAACTTAATAGGTAAATTCCCAACTCCATAATATGGGTAGACCTAACTTAATAGGTAAATTCCCAATTACGTCCATTTAATTTGTGGTATGATTAATCATACCCATTTCACATCATTTTATTAACATGCATATTAACCCCATCGTTCCCCACGTAGTTCGTTCTCATAACACGACATAATAAAGGGAAGATTCATCACAAAGGTCATGGGTTTAGCCAACATAGCATGTAACTTTATCATGGGTTCAAAAGGTGTCAACTTGCATATATGAACATACATTAAACCCAACTAGTATTTAACCCAAACTTGCATTATGCATATCATAAAAGAGACAACTTGCATATGAACTTGCACATAAACTTGCATATGAACTTGCATCATAACTTGCATATGAACTTGCATCATAACTTGCATATGAACATGTATCATAACTTGCATATGAACTTGCATCATAACTTGCATATGAACTTGCATCATAACTTGCATATGAACTTGCATCATAACTTGCATATGAACTTGCATCATAACTTGCATATGAACTTGCATCATAACTTGCATATGAACTTGCATCATAACTTGCATATGAACATGTATCATAACTTGCATATGAAGTTGCATCATAACTTGCATATGAATATGTATCATAACTTGCATAACATGCCATACTTAGAGACAAACTTGCATATATTATGCATAACATAAAAAGAGACAAACTTGCATAAAACCAAACACTTAGCATGCATAAAACCAAATACTTAGCATGCATAAAACCACATACATAGAATGCATAAAACCAAATACTTAGCATGCATAAAACCAAATACATAACTTGCATAACATATTACATATAGACTTGCATATAATCTCCCATATAGCTTGCATAACAAGTTACATATGAATCAATGTTCAACATAGTGTTTTGCATCATAAAACATAGCATTAAACTTGCATATAGCACACAACATACACTATACTAAACTTGCATAAACACATTGATTCCACAAACATAGCCATATCTTATCATATCCTATCATAATCAATTTAACAATTGATTGTTAAGTCTATAGAAACTCACCACTAAACTCCAATAAGCAAACCCTTGCCACAAAACACCCAAAAACTCTAGCCTTGAACATAAAGCTTGCAACTTGGTGATGAATGCAAGCCAATGATCACTCATACAACTCAAAGATGCTTGTATGCACATGAAAGCCTTCATAGAAATAGTTTAGAAATAGGAGGGAGGCTAGGGTTTTGAGTGGAGGCCATGATCATAGAAAATTTTGGCATAGTTTAGTTAGGAGATAGGATTATGACCATTTAGGGCTAGCTTAGGGTCTTATTTATAGGATTAGGCAAGTGTTTTAGGCCATTAGATTAACCCTAAATTAGATTAGGACCCTTAGATTTCGGAACCTTCCAGAAACCAGCCCTAAGACCAAGCCCAAACCCCAAACTGGTGCACTAGGCCAGCCAGAAAGCTGTGCATGTTTCTGGCTCGACACGGGCGCACTTCCCAAGTGCGCCAGTGTAAAAATGTGTTGGCGCACTTCACAAGTGCGCCAGTGCATTTTTGTGTTGGCGCACTTCACAAGTGCGCCAGTGCATTCTGGCTAGTTTTTCGGTTTTTCTGCCTAACTTCGTTCGTCCATATCTTCTTCATACGGACTCCGATTTTCGAAAACTCAGACTCTATTTCGCGTATTTTTCCGAGATGAACGCAATGGTGCAACCCGTTTCCCCTAATTCCCACATCTGGGATTAGTTATTCTTTAATTTGTGAATTTTAGCATTAACCGAATTTCGGGGTGTTACATTCTCCCCTCCTTAAAGGATTTCGTCCCCGAAATCTCTAAGCTAAGGAGAATGCATATCCTACCATCCAAACAACCATCTACTCAATCCATCAAACATGGGCATCCATTGTCCTTAAAACAGTTTCTAATGATGTATGAGCATATGCAAAAAGTGTGTTTATATGTTCCCTATCTAATGTATGAACATATGCAAACCATGATAGTGCCATGCATCCATTATGTATGCGAGAGAACCCTATCGACACATACAATATCTACATGAGTGCACAATCATTCACCAAAATGCATCATCCATATGATAACACAATCATTATACATCCATAAATATAGCTTCCTACACACAATTTTATGCAATATGCCATATGAAGTGATTGAGCCGATCTAGTGTCTAGAGTGTGTGTATATGCATCCACGAGCAACCACTAGCAACCACTTGTATCCACACGCATCCATCAAACATAACATGTCTCAAACACATGTTTCAACCATAGATTTACCCTATCTAAAGGTCATAGGTACTAGCGAGAGGATATACTAAAGATAAGATAAGTACTAGACAAGCGATAAAGGAGAAGTTAAAAGACATACTCTCAAAAAGAAATGGGTACAAAGAACGCATCTTCGCTTCCGTCTCCCAAGTAGCATTGCTTTCGTCATCTCCCCATTGCACTTTAACTAGCTGAACTTCTCTGTTCCTCAACTTCCTAGTTTCTGACCCAAGGATGCGAGTAGGAGCTCGTCGAATCGTCGCATCACGCTCTACCTCTACATCTCTAAGCAAGCTCGGCTCTACCACCTCTGCGGTCTCATGTAAGCACTTCCTCAAATGTGATACATGGAATACATCATGAACACCACTAAGTCTGTCGGGCAACTCCACCCTATATGCCATCCGTCCAATCCTTTCCTTAATAGGAAACGGCCCAACAAACCTCGGTGCTAACTTCTCAACGGACCCAAAGCGAACAACATTTCTCAACGGAGATACTTTGACAAAAACCATGTCCCCAACCTCAAACTCAAGATCCGTCCTTCTCCGATCCGCATAAGATTTCTGTCTATCTTGCGCTGCCTTCATCCTTCTTCGAATCAAATCAATCTTCTCTGAAGTCTCTCTAACCATATCTGGCCCAAGCAAGATCTTATCCGTAGATTCCCACCAACATGTAGGAGATCGACAAGGCCTTCCATAAAGAGCTTCGAAAGGTGCCATGCCAATACTAGACTGAAAGCTGTTATTGTATGCGAACTCCACCAAAGGAAGATGTTCTTCCCATGTACCTCCAAAATCCAAGATACAAAGCCTCAAGAGATCTTCTAAGATACGGTTCACCCTCTCGGTCTGACCGTCCGTCTGAGGATGATATGCGGTGCTCAAACACAACTGAGTCCCTACCGCCTCTTGCAAACTTCTCCAAAACTCACTAGTGAAGATAGGATCTCGATCACTCACAATGCTGGATGGTACGCCATGCAATCTAACAATCTCTCTAACATAGACTGAAGCAAGCCATGGAGCGGTCCTCTTACTCTTCACGGGTATAAAATGGGCACTCTTGGTAAGTCTGTCTACCACAACCCAAATTCCCGTATTGCCCTTCCTCGATCTCGGTAACCCATCGATGAAATCCATCGAGACACTATCCCACTTCCATTGCGGAACTTCCAATGGGTGTAGCAACCCACCGGGTTTTCTTTGCTCTTCTTTAACTTGTTGGCACACTAAGCATCTAGCCACATACTCGGCCACATCTTTCTTCATACCGGCCCAGAAGAAAACTCTCTTCATGTCTTAGTACATTTTGTCTCCACCGGGATGAATAGTCATTCTTGAACGATGTGCATCATCCAAAATAGCCTTCTTCAAACCCTCATCTTGCGGTACACAAAGTCTACCGTCTCTATGCAACCATCCCCTATCATCTATGGTGTATCTACCCAAATGGCTGGACGACTCCCCCCTTATAAGCTTCTCTACCAACTCAACCAACTGTGGGTCGTCTCGCTGAGCCTCGCCAATCCGCCCCAAAAGAGTAGGCCTAACCTCCAAGGAGGCTAGCAAACCGGGTACAAAGTCAACGGAAGGTCTAAAGTCAAACATAGAATTAAACTCCAAGCTTCGCCATTCCACGAACAATGGACTCAAAGACAGCCTTTTTTTCTGCTTAAGGCGTCTGCCACCACGTTACCCTTGCCAGGGGTATACGCTATCTCAAACTCATAGGATGCTAAGAATTCCATCCACCTTTGTTGTCTTAAGACAATGCGCTCAAAGAGTCTCCAACACTTCCCTAAGATGTAGGGCATGCTTTTCTCCACTTCTAGAGAAAATCAGGATATTCTCCCATGCAAAATCGTCACAACTATCCATCTCTCACGCAGACCACCCTAGTCGAGCTCGACATCCCCCAAATGCAAGCCCCAAAGGCCTAAACCAATATCAGACAAACACCCAAGGGATACCTCCTTCGAATTCAGACGACCTACGTGAGATGATACTAGTAAAAACGGCTAAATAATTAATCCCTTGTCCAACTCTGGATGTCCTTGCCAGTCTCGCTCCAAAACCACCGTTTATCCCATAACGGGCTTTGCTCAACCTATTGAGCACATACGAAAACTTATTTCGCTCCTAGAAAAGACCAAGATGTCATCCACCAAGATCATCACGAACTTATTTAGGTACTCCCTGAACACCCTTCTCATCAAATCAACAAAGTATGCGGAGGCGTTCGTCTAACCAAATGGCATCACCAGCCACTCATAAAACCATCCGGAGTCCTAAAGGCAATCTTCTCTATACTATCCTCAGCCACCCTCAACTGACGAAACCCCGTGGCTGAGTCCAACTTGCGAAAATACTGAGGCGCCAACCAACTGATCAAAGAGATCATCAATCCTCGGCAATGTGTGTCTATTCTTCTTTGTGAGTTTATTTAGTTCTCTTTAGCCTACACAAAGTCTGAGGGACCCATCCGCCTTCGTAGCAAAAACTACTGGAGCACCCCACTCCGATATACTTTGTCTTATGGACCCCTTCTCAAGCAACTCCCCTACTTGCTTATGGAGTTCCCTCCTCTCGCGAGGAGCCATGTGGCGCACTGGTAAAGATACAGGTTTAGCATTGTCTACCAGATATATTCGGAAGTCAATCTCCCGCTCCGGAGGTAAGCCCTTCACCTCCTCAAACACATCCGAGTATTCCCGGACCACTCTAACAGATCGCAAACTCTCGACCGACGTGTCAAGCGATTCTAGATAACTTAGCATAACAAATTCCATGGGATTACAAGAGATCTCGAGAGTGTTACCCAAGCGGGTCATAAGCCTAACAACTCTCCCTTCAAAATCAAGAACGGCACCCCTACTGGATAACCAGTCCATGCCCAAACTAACCCATAGCCCGTGAAGCCCAAAAAGCATCACATCTAAACTCAACGCTAAGTATAGAAACTTTCAAACGCAAACACATCATGGAGCCCCAATTGGGTTTGAAACAACTAAGGGATCATCTACCAAACTGGTGTCTAAGTGCAGTGACTCAACTAACAATGATGAGATAAACGAACTCGATGCGTCAGAATCTAATAAAGTTCGAACCGGATAATAAAGAAATCCAAATTCCAACCTAGACTGTCCTATCCCCATCTGGTACACTAGCCGCGAGGGAATACAACTACCCTCCAGGAGATTCCATACCTTGCCCATGCCCCTTTGGACAATCCTAATACGGTGTCCCATTCCTCCAAAAGGAAAACTACTCGCCTTCTTCTTCCCATTCTCCACTCGTAACCTCCCACCAATGAGGTTTTATCCTTCATTAACCAAACAACTATTTGAGCCTTCCTCCCATCGTCTATCCAATAGATACCTACCAGTCCTCCTCCTTCTTGAACCAACTTCTAATCCGACTAATGTCTAAGTCCCTTGAAGTGGTTTTCCGTTCTTATATATCTTAGAAAGGTCATCTATACGCGGAGGGGAAACTCAAAACGAGAGAGGAAGAGATTCAAAACGGAGAATTCGAAAGATATAGATATGGCTATTGGGGATTATGCTTTTCTTTCAAAAACTTTTCTCTTAAAAGACATGTTTTTGAAAATACTCCTTTCAAAAATATTCTTAGAAAATAGTTTTTCTAAAAATTTTATCTGTTCTGGTAAGCTTAAGCTCTGATACCACGTGTAACACCCCACACCCGCTACGGTCACTCACTAAGGGAATGCCATAAAATCGGTGGAGTATTTTAAGTGAATATAGAACAGAAAAATTACAACAAGACAGATATAAATAATACTTGAGAATTTAAAACATCATTTCATTTTAGCGGAAAGTAAAACATGTTTGGCTACACAAAAACCATAAATAAGAGTCAAGTACATAATATCCATCCTGATAAAAACGAAAGTACATAATCCCACTACATAACCTAATAGCCATAATAGAAAAGATAAACTGAGCTTTACATCCACGGTCCAAGCTCCAAAAGATAGATAAAGCAGTCTGATCAAAGCCCACTAGTGCTAGGCCCACTCTGAAAACCTGTGGGTTGGGAAAAAGATAAAGAAACAACGGGGTCAGACATAAGTCTGAGTGAGTCCTATAACCCTAACAATATAATCATTAAAGTAATTAGGGTATGATATAAACAAGGTACGGTACCTCTGGGGATAATGACTACACTAAGTAGCCAACTAAACACAGGACGTATTAAGATAACCGAAAAGACGCATTTATCCACCCAAGGATAATTACTGGATTACACCACCCCAGATCTACCCACCCAAGGGTAATTCCTACACTGCACCACACCAGTCATTCCTAACTTAAAGGTTGATCCCACCCATGGACTTATAAAATTAACTTAATAGTTCTCGCGTACCCCTAGGTGACTAAGTAGACGCCTCAGGGCCATACAATCCACTAGGTGTACACACTACTCCCCATTCAATCGGCTCCCTAACGTAGATACCCGTGCTGGCCCCACCGTGGGGTGTACCATTCCCCAACGTGGCAACCTGATAAAACTAACGGTGCACGGCTTATATCTACACGATGCAACAACGTCTTATTTACCAGCCCGGGTCCACACACGCATATGAAACCCGTTGGTCATGCGTTGCCACCGCTAACCCATTTTGGCCTCTTATAGTCAAGCCCGATATGCGTGTCCCGTCACTCGACTAGAGTCGAGCCCACTAAGATACGTTTGGGATATTGGTTGAAATGGGCCCCCACAAGCTACCACCTAAGCTTGTTATTTTATCTAGTGTATCCCACTTAACCCCTTTTATAATCATGCCCACCTACATGTTAAGGTTTGGTTAAGTCATCTAATCATATACTAATTGCCACTTAAGGCACCCACTAGATTTCCACATGCAACCCAAAGCACTTACTTAACCCTTTACCCATGTTTAATTACATGTTCCTCTTTGGTTAAGTATTCTAATCGTATTTTCTATTGCCTCCCAAGGCAACCCACTAGATTTCCACATGCCACCCAAGGCACCCACTTAACCCCTCGTGTCCCTCTACATGCTAATATGGTTAAGTGTTTCTTAATTAATTAAGATCATGATCTCATAAAGACCTCTCACATTAGACCATCTTTTATAACTGTTGGATATGTCGATTGGTTCCGGGAAGACTTCTGTCATAAAAAGGTCTAACCTCGTGTCTTTACTTTAATCACGTATTTAATTTATGACTAAGACCTCTCACATTGGGCCAATCATTTGTAGCTGCTGGATGGCCGGTCGGTTCCGGGCAGACTTCCGCTACAAAAGGGTCCAACCTCGTGTCTTAGTTGATTAATTACACCTAATTAATCACCCCCATAATTTGAATTAATTATGCGTAATTAATTACACATTTTTAAAAATATGGGTAGACCTAACTCAATAGGTAAATTCCCAATTCCATAGTATGGGTAGACCTAACTTAATAGGTAAATTCCCAACTCCATAATATGGGTAGACCTAACTTAATAGGTAAATTCCCAATTACGTCCATTTAATTTGTGGTATGATTAATCATACCCATTTCACATCATTTTATTAACATGCATATTAACCCCATCGTTCCCCACGAAGTTCGTTCTCATAACACGACATAATAAAGGGAAGATTCATCACAAAGGTCATGGGTTTAGCCAACATAGCATGTAACTTTATCATGGGTTCAAAAGGTGTCAACTTGCATATATGAACATACATTAAACCCAACTAGTATTTAACCCAAACTTGCATTATGCATATCATAAAAGAGACAACTTGCATATGAACTTGCACATAAACTTGCATATGAACTTGCATCATAACTTGCATATGAACTTGCATCATAACTTGCATATGAACATGTATCATAACTTGCATATGAACTTGCATCATAACTTGCATATGAACTTGCATCATAACTTGCATATGAACTTGCATCATAACTTGCATATGAACTTGCATCATAACTTGCATATGAACATGTATCATAACTTGCATATGAACTTGCATCATAACTTGCATATGAACTTGCATCATAACTTGCATATGAACATGTATCATAACTTGCATATGAACTTGCATCATAACTTGCATATGAATATGTATCATAACTTGCATATGAACTTGCATAACATGCCATACTTAGAGACAAACTTGCATATATTATGCATATCATAAAAAGAGACAAACTTGCATAAAACCAAACACTTAGCATGCATAAAACCAAATACTTAGCATGCATAAAACCACATACATAGCATGCATAAAAACAAATACTTAGCATGCATAAAACCAAATACATAACTTGCATAACATGTTACATATAGACTTGCATATAATCTCCCATATAGCTTGCATAACATGTTACATATGAATCAATGTTAAACATAGTGTTTTGCATCATAAAACATAGCATTAAACTTGCATATAGCACACAACATACACTATACTAAACTTGCATAAACACATTGATTCCACAAACATAGCCATATCTTATCATATCCTATCATAATCAATTTAACAATTGATTGTTAAGTCTATAGAAACTCACCACTAAACTCCAATAAGCAAACCCTTGTCACAAATCACCCAAAAACTCTAGCCTTGAACATAAAGCTTGCAACTTGATGATGAATGCAAGCCAATGATCACTCATACAACTCAATGATGCTTGTATGCACATGAAAGCCTTCATAGAAATAGTTTAGAAATAGGATGGAGGCTAGGGTTTTGAGTGGAGGCCATGATCATAGAAAATTTTGGCATAGTTTAGTTAGGAGATAGGATTATGACCATTTAGGGCTAGCTTAGGGTCTTATTTATAGGATTAGGCAAGTGTTTTAGGCCATTAGATTAACCCTAAATTAGATTAGGACCCTTAGATTTCGGAACCTTCCAGAAACCAGCCCTAAGACCAAGCCCAAACCCCAAACTGGTGCACCAGGCCAGCCAGAAAGCTGTGCAGGTTTCTGGCTCGACACGGGCGCACTTCCCAAGTGCGCCAGTGTAAAAATGTGTTGGCGCACTTCACAAGTGCGCCAGTGCATTTTTGTGTTGGCGCACTTCACAAGTGCGCTAGTGCATTCTGGCTAGTTTTTCGGTTTTTCTGCCTAACTTCGTTCGTCCATATCTTCTTCATACGGACTCCGATTTTCGAAAACTCAGACTCTATTTCGCGTATTTTTCCGAGACGAACGCAATGGTGCAACCCGTTTCCCCTAATTCCCACATCTGGGATTAGTTATTCTTTAATTTGTGAATTTTAGCATTAACCGAAATTCGGGGTGTTACAAAGCTCTTCAAGTATACCTATAAATCCTGACTACTTGACTGCCCGTATAAATTTAGGCACCCAAGAGTTTAGGGAAAACAAAAAAATAAACTCCGGGTCAGTCATGTGACTGGTGTGAGTAAACTCAAATCATTTAAACAGGTATATGATATCTCATAAGACCACGCCGTGAATACGGAACGGGTTTTTACCTTATGAGAATCCAAACATCTTTGAAGGGTAATATCATTCTGATATTATAATAATGTCTAAATGCAAATAGATATCAATCTAGTAGAAACGCTTGCATCTCACGTTACTACTTATATAGTATACAATCAAAACCGCAAGAACGTATTGGATGATTGGATTTCCAACTATGACAAGGTATGGAACCACCTTCCGATCAGTGTACTCTAGGAACGATACACAGGAGTTCAACAAGAATATCTTGCAACTCAGCCACACATGACCGACCACTCATTTCGCTTGAGTGTATCGAATGTACATCACCAACGGTTGGGATC
Source organism: Allium sativum (assembly GCA_030737875.1). Lineage (NCBI taxonomy): Eukaryota > Viridiplantae > Streptophyta > Magnoliopsida > Asparagales > Amaryllidaceae > Allium > Allium sativum. The sequence goes on from CM060912.1 coordinate 172,745,348, forward strand.
AGCAACCGTTCCCGTATATATATATGGGACAGCATTGATAGATTAAAGAAGCAAATGAATATTCTCTAGATAGGTGATTATACATCCTACTTCGGTGCGACCGACTTAGCCATGCTGCCTGCCCGATTTCTGTCATTTACTGGATGTGAGGCTAGAAGCTACGCTCATCTCTTTCATATCATATCTTCATTTACTTGGAATACCACATCGTCATACCCGCCAAATCATTATCGATTTCCCTAACAGTATCACGGGTATGAAGCTAAGAGAAACGAATTTCTCCGCCACCAAACGTAATACATTGAAGAGATCAACATATATGATTCGATAGGAATACTCTGTCAGACATTCATCCATACAAGTTGTCCTAGGACTGGACAAACCGAAGGCACTATTCAGTACATCCATCTTAGGCACTGTTATCTAAGACTTATACAATAGCGCTTGCACTTTACTCCGTCTTCAATTTATTCAGCATACTTGATTTGCAACGCTTATGCCAATACGGAGTGGTTCTTCGGATAATAATCCAACCGGTCTCTCCATATTAACAACGTAAAATGGTCAAAACATTGATAGTCTGTGATTTAACTATCAAAGAAAAACTCATGTGCAAACAACGATATTATTTCCAGATGGAAATTATATCAATCAATCATCATTCAACATTTATCTCTTTAGTTCATTACTATACTTATCTCCTGTTTCCCTATATTCTAAATTCTTATTATCTAATTTTAGAAAGTATACTTTATTAACAATGGAAAACATTTCCATTTCCTATTTCCTATATTAGAAAACATTTCTAATTTCTTATTTGGAAAACATTTCCAAAGTTCCTTCATTCGATTTTAAACTGATGTTTAAATAAACATCGCTATGTCAACACAACTCATTTACTGAATTCACTTAACCATCATTCACTATCAACCCTTACCATTCCTTAGTTAAGAAGGAAGTCAATCAAGTTGGGGTATAATTACCTCTCAGACCTTAATTGAAAAACGTTATAACTTCGAAATAGTAACAGTTAATCTTTTAAATCTTTAACAACTTCTTTACGTAACTCTCGGATTCAATTTACGAATCCACTTTTTATTGAAAACATTGATTATAACAATAGCATTATAATCCCTACTTTCGTAATATCTAACTTCAATTATAACTTTTATTCTTTAATGTGAATAATTAACCTACTCCAATTTATTTATAAATAAATAACTCTTGATTTAAACACCAAAAAGTAAATAATACTTTCCCGAATTCAATATAATTGAATTCAATGTATAACTCCCTTTCGAGCAATCTCTATTTGATTAACTCTTCTTCGAATAACCTATATTCGATTATCTCTCTTCGAATAACTTATATTCGAAATCTCTCTCTTTCGAATAAACTATATTCGATCTCTTTCCTTCGAATACGCTATATTCGAAAATCTTCTTTTGATTAAACAAATCGATAACTCCTTTCCTTTAAACTAAAATCGATACTCCTTTCGATTAAACTAGAATCGATAACTCCTTTCCTTTAACTCTATTCGAATAAACTATATTCGATAATCTCTTTTTTTTTAACTCAGTTTGACTAACTTAATTAACTCGACTTATTTAACTCCTATCGAATAACTAATATTCGAACCACTATGTCTGTTTAACTTTATTTCAAATAGCTAATATTCGATTTAACTCCATTCGCTTGACTCTAGATCGCAGTGATCACAATGGTTACGCCTGATTCCCTCAGGAAACATCCGACCGCCGTAGGCTATTTACAGCCCTGCGAATTACGCTAGCAGTCGTACAAAAATGGCATCTTATTTGTATTAACTCTAACTAATTAACTCTACTGATCTGATTAACTCTAGCTGGTTTACTCTAACTGGTTAACTCTAACTGGTTTACTCTAACTGATTAACTCTAACTGGTTAACTCTATTCAACTAACTCGACTCGACTAACCCCTTTCGAATAACATATTCGATTTGCTAACTTTCGAATATCATATTCGATTAACTCCTTTCTAATTACGTTTATCCATTTAAAAGGATTTCCTTTTTAACAACGTTTATTCATTTATAAAGATTTACTTTTAGTAACGGTTCTTCACTTTACAAATGATTTCCTTTTCAATTCTATTTGTAAATGTTTTTACAATTATTTCTCTTTTCATTTCATTGTAAACTGTTTACAAATATTTCTCTTTTCATTTCATTTGTAAATGATTTTACAAATATTCTCTTTCTATTCTACTTGTAAAGGATTTTACAAATATTCTCTTTTGATTTCATTTGTAAATGTTTTACAAATATTCTCTTTTGATTTCATTTGTAAATGTTTTACAAATATTTCTCTTTTCATTTATTTATTCTAAAAATATTCTATCTCCTTAAATTTTCGGAAAAATTCGCCATAACCTCCTTTGTACCGGGAGTATCGGGAAAAATCCCCAAACCGCTACACAAGCCTTTCCATTCAAAAAGAAAATGATTTGCAGTTATTTCCTTTTTGAATATCTCCTATTTATTTCTAAGTAAAAAATCCCTATTTAATATTTTATTTATTTAATAAATAAATAATCCATTTTATAGTATCTTATCTATTTATCCTAAATAAATAATTCACTTTATAAATATTCCATTTATAAAGTGTTCCCTTCATTTCTAATTCCACTTAAACGTATTTTCTATTCATAAATATTCCATTTATAAATATTTCTATTTATAAATATTCTATTTATAAATATTCTCTTTTATAAAATCCTCTTGATTTTATAAACATTCTCTTTTGAATATTCCGGTATGTCATAGTATCCAACATATCAAATTACGATGTCCAATATCGTCCATACACACACAATCAACAACAGGTTACAATTCACATCATATATCAAAATATATGAAAAACAATAAAATAACTGTTGAGGAATCCAGTCGGATTCCTCCAACCTGTTTCCCTGCATCCACAGATGTTACACAATAAAATTTACATCACTTTCAGTTCCATATGATATATTCTGTTAAACAGAATCAATATAGAAATTCAACTAACTGACTAGCAGTTCAATCAAACAGTCAACACACAGTCAAACAGTCAATATTTAACAGTTCTAAAAATACAACATGAAAATATAAACTGTTCAGAGTTAGTGAGATTTACTCACTTTGGCAGTTCATCGCTAAAGAACGATAAACTGTTGTTTGATTTGAATCAAACAATTTATTTCACCATAAATTCATACGATCCCCAATCCACTTCCAGTCAGCTTCATTGTGAAGCTCTCGTCCATACGATCCCAACGGATCTTGTTTCGCCCAAATCTGATATCGTATGATCAAGTTATGATTTTACGAAGTTATACACTATTAAAAATAAAACTAAATTAAAAGCATCGGGCCTTAACCTTTTGAACTCAGCCCATTCAAAACCCAATCCGCCTCATACTAAACCCGACCCGTACTTTACTACTTCTTCCCCCAATCCATCAGCATCAGAAATTCAACCCGCACAGTATCGTGCCATTCCCGCTCGATTCCAAACCTCATTCTTTATCGTTTTCAAAACTGCAACCATTGAATCACTCCTCTTCCCGAGCTCATCACGACCACCTCCCTCATGATCATCTCGTCGCCATCCCCTTGGTTGCGTCGGAACCTATCTCCTTGACTGTACAGAGGCCCGCGACCACTTTTTGTCACCGAATCACCCTAAACTTCGCCACCAGATGCTAACCGATCCATTTAACTTAAATCCGATCTCGATTTCAAGTATGGATGCCTGTAGTTCACAAAACCGTGAAACCTAGTCCTCTTTGTATTTCCGCACAGCCCAAAAACAGATGTCGAACCAGTGAAAAAGGGTATAGATCTGAAGAGCATCTCGATGGGAGCTCAAACAAACTAGTTTGGTGATTTTTAGGGATTTGTATGATTTGATTTTGATTTTCAAATGATGAACTTTACCGTGTATTTTAAAAAGAGGTTGCGGCGCATTATTCTGTTGACCTCAGAAAGTGAATTTAGGTTTTAAGGGATAGGTAGGGTATTTATAGAGAGGTTTAGATATTTTTAGATATTTTAGGATATTTTATTTTAATCCTTATTTATCCGTTTCTGCACTCTAAAAATTCCTGCGATTATATACGACACTCAAAAATCACGAAACTGGACATGCAGCTACAGTTCGACATTACGGTCCCAACGAAACTGGTTTCATCGAATTCTGACTCTGTACGCTCACACAGCGTATTTTTAACTGTCAAAATGCTGACTGTTTTTCACTCTAAAAATCCGTACGGCCACATACTGACTTCAAAAATCACGAAACTAGAAATCTAACAACTAATTGACATTTAGGATCCAACAAAACTGGTTTCGTCGAAAACGGAGGTCGTATGAAAAACTGGCTATTTTTCAAGCGTTGAACTGACCTTTTAAATATATAAATATATTTAAATATTATTAAACTAAATATTAATAAATTAATATTCTCGTATATATCCACAGATGATGTCGTACGGCTCCAGAATATCCTACCAGAATTTATGACTTGATTTCCAAAATTCCGATTTGATCGATATTCAGTTCGTATCGAAAAATCGATTTATAACGTATATAAAGCGTCGCAAATTATAAAGGAATTCCACAGCGACTTTTCTGAAATTTGATTTGGACGTAAATCAAAATCTATACGACGAAATCCAGATTTTTCTCTTCCATTAGAAAAATATACTCCACCAGCTCCACGCGTTTCTTGTATCACTGAAATCCGGGTTAAAATGAATCCTGTACATTCAGTTGAAGTTCGAATCGCCAAATAGCGAACTGCCGCGTCGTTTCAGGCTCTATTTTAATTATATTAAAATTCTACGTTCAAACTGACGTCGATTGAATATATTCGTCAATATAATTCAACTCTAAGCTGAATTACATCTTAGGGATGACCCAGTTCACAGAATATTGTGATTTCCAATATTTTTGATTATTTTGACATTATAATATATTTTATTATGTTATAATTATTAATTAAATATTCAATATTATTTAATTCACGTTCTCGATATCGATAAATCGATATTTAATAATTAAATAAATAAATTATTCAATAGCTAAAAATGCGGGTCACTACAATCAACAAATGCTGAAACAGTAAATTTCTCATATGAAGATCTGGTTTACATGTGTCTTAATTTAACGAAATCTGTTGACAAAATCCAATTAAATAATAAGTCTCTGAAATCTAAGAATTTTGAGTTGACGAGCAAAATTGATGATTTGAAATCACAACTTGAATATGTTAAAAGTTCTTCAAATTCAGTTTGCAAAAATTGTTTAAAATTGAAAACCAATCTTGTTCATCTCAATAAAAATATTCAAAAGTTTGAATACGAAATTTTGATCTTAAATGAGAACAAGACTGAGTTATCAAATTTAAATAACCTTTTGCAAAAGGAATTTTAAAATTTTAAAACAGATATATATTCCAAATTTGAAATTGCTGAAAATGAAAATTTGGTAAAAAGTGGTTTGATTTTGAAAGAACTTGAAAATGAGATTGAAAAATCCAAGAATTTTGAAAAACAAAAATGATTTTAACTTGAAATTTCCGAATCCTAAGCCAAAATTAAATTGCTTGAAAATGAGAATTTGGTTTTGAAACAGTTCAATGCTGAACAGAAGATCGCTATAAATAATTGCTAAAATTTACTAAAAGAAAATAGTGATCTAAAATCCAAAGTTCAACGATTAGAATCAACTTTGGATAAATTTTCTAGTGGGGAAAAATCGTTGAATATGTTGTTACAAAACCAAGTTTCTATTAGAAATAAATCTGGTCTTGGCTTTGAGAAAAATGATGTTTTTGGAAAACAAAATTCAATTGATTTGAAAAATCCTTTAGACTGCTTTGGAAAGAATCGATATGGAAATTCAAACTCTAATAATCACAAAGGATTTTTGAATAATAAACATGATGAGAATTTATTTTATAATAATCTATTTGAACAATCCTGGATCCCAAAAAGGAATAAAACAAAATTTGTTAAATTCAAACAGATCTGGGTTCCTAAAGGTACAAAGGTGAATTCAGATGGGTTGTTGTATAAACAAGTTTGGGTACCAAAATATGTGAATAAAACTGTGAGTGGTTTTACAAACTTTGTTAGACCACTCGATCCCCTAAACCATTAGGTACCTGAGGAGGCTGAGGAGCTGCTGTGCAGAAAGAGAAACAGAATTCAAACTGCTTCATATCATGGAATCATTCACAGCTCCTTATACAAGTCTGTTGAGTTAGAGATTCTGATTTACGCAGGATTCTGTTATGATCTCTAAACTTACCTCTGTCAATATTTTTTCTTGTTTTGATTTTTTTTTGTTTATTTCTTCTTCTTCTCCCTTATATCTCTTTCTTCTGCCTATTCTGATTTGATTTATCACTGCCATATTTTTTGTTGTGCTTCTAGAATTGCAGTATCCATGATATTCTGGAAATTTGTTTTGCGTGTGTAGAACTCTGATATTTTTAATCATTTCCAGATACTGATTTTTTACTGCAATTGTTTTGAAGTACATTTTCCGTTTTCTGAATTCCTAACGGTGTTGACGTATTCTTGTCATATCTTGAACACTGTTAATATGAATTCTAATTTTTTTTTAAGATCTGAAAAACGATTGAAATCTCACACATCTCTGCTGTTCTGAAGTTCTTCTAATTCATTTTAGAAAGGCTTGAAAATTTATACTCATTACAGCACATTATCATTTCACAGTTGTGATAATTTCATTGGTTTTTTAGATTGGCTTGGATATTTTTTTTGACCTATCTTGAATCAGTGATACATCTTGAAATTTCATCATTATTCATGATTACTATGATTGAAATTAGTTTTTTTTGTTTGAAATCATTTGAGATTCTAGATATTTTGAATATCACACACCACTTAAAAATTGAAATTACCAATCTTGTATGAATAATTCTTTATATCTCAAACTTGACATTGTTTCAAGTGATTTCAAATAAATATTTTTGGATCATGAATTATCTTTCAAAATTGATGTACATATGCTGAAAAATTCTTTGAGCTTGTCAGAAATAATTTGGAAAAATTATTTAAAAAATCGGTCTTGAAACTCTTTGTTATTCCATGGCTAATTGATTTAAATATTTGTTTGTTTAAAATCATTTGAAATTATTGATTTACTGAATCACACACACATCTTGAATGTGAAATTAATAATCTGGTGGGATCGATTCAGTGAATCCCGATATCTTTATATTCATCAAATAATTTTAAATAAACAGTATTTTTAATCATTGGATCAGGAATCATCTTGTGTGACCAACATCTTAACAAGTCTGATTTGAAACTGTTTCTACTGTGTTGCTCTGATACTGTTTTGAAAAATGTTTGTTTTGGAATATCATGCTTGCTACTATGATACATGTGCATAATCTATTATCTCGTCTGTTTGGGCTTGGTACTTAACAATTCTTTTGTCTATGATATTCTTATTCAGTATCATGTTAAAATTCCTCCTAAATAGAGACACCAAGGGGTATCAGAAGTGCCTTATATTTGTCTCACCCATCTGTACTTAGATTCAAATCTTCACCATGTATAAATCCACACACTCCTTTTGTCTTGTACACATTTTTCCCTCTTGTCGTGTATAGATCAGCATATTTCCCTTGTATTTGATTTTCAATTTTAGAATTATTTATTAATTATTCATTCAGAAACTGAAATCAATATCAAAATTGAACTGTATTTGTAATTCATCAAAATAATTATCAGATTTTGAAAATGTGATGAATTGTGACTGCAGTATATTTCACAACAAGAGGAGATTTTATTTATATTTTCATGATAGTTGAACATGTATTATAATATCTCTGAACTGGCAATTATTTCACGACCATCTTCTTTACCTATCATCCTTCTGCCATCCGTTATGATTTTATATCAATGTGGAGAGTTAATTTTTTTTTTAAGAATCTTTTTGAATAAATAGTGAAAATATTTGTGATAGAATTAGGACTATGTTATTTTTCAGAATCAGTGACGATTGAAAATTTTCAATGATCTCGGTACAGTTGATCATATTTCATAATATAATTAATTTAGAAATTTATTTCACAGTCCATTTCTGTACCGACCACATTTCTATCACTCATATTGGTTTTATATACCGAGGAGTTTTTCCTTTTAAAGCTGAAATAATATATATATATATATAATAAATATATAAGTGTGTCTCTAACCTCATTTAAAAATCCAAGCTCTGGTCATGTATGGTTAAGAGACAACTTAATTTAAGCTACGACTGACCCCATTTAAAAATCCAAGAACTGGTTATGCGTGGTCAGTGTGCTCTTAAATTAAAAGAAAAAGGAAATAATCTGAATATAAAAAAAATTGAAATTCTCCTTGGTGTTTATAAAACCAACCTATCAATCCATCCTTCTAATCTGTGAAATGTGTTAATATCTTATGATGTATTATGAATTGTTGATTGATAGCTACTGGGATTTGAGACTATCTGATTTTGTCACTTAAGTTGAATTTATAATTATAGTCCAAATCCATCTCTGTTTTGTGCCTCAATTTCTTAAAATCTTTTTGAAAAATAATTGGAAAATATTCATATTTTTTAACTATCTCCATTTTATATAAAATTCATCATACATCCGTCATTCTCTACAATGTGAAATATACCACCTGTTCTTAGTTTATTATGATTTTTATTTGACTAATTGAGGTTTATGACGACTGCTCTTCCTCTTAAGCTGAAATTATATTATTTAGTCATTTTTCATCTATATTTTAATTTCTGAATCCTTTTGATGATAACAAAAGGGGGAGAATGGATTGAGATTTTGATTTATGAGTGAATATTTTATAAATATATTTAAATTGAAAATTTATTATTATTCGTATCAGTCATTTCACTCATGCACAGTTATAGGGGGAGCTAATAAATAGGGGGAGTTCAATTTTCACTGTAAAACACATTTATTGGATTCAAAATCTTTTATTTGTTTGTCATCATCAAAGGGGGGAGATTGTTGTATATAACAGTGTTGTATACACAATTATATGATTTTTGTTTGATGATAACAATCAAATATATATTATAAATGTGTTTGTTACTGTACTAGTTGAAATATACACCACAAACAAGAATATAATATTTACATTTAAATAAAATACGACTATACAGAAATTCAAATATTTACAGTATTTTATTTAAATTGAATACTCTATTTCAACTTTCAAATAGTACAACTTATTTACAACTCCTTTATTTAAACACTTCACTGATATTGTACTTGTAAATAATCTGTATAGAATAGACAAGTTTGTTTGACAAGAATAAAATAATATTTTATTTCAAATAAATTTGTTTATTACAAACTTCAGTACAATTCATATACACAGCTCATCACTACAACACTCACTTTGTTTACATAACTCATATATACATTCTTTCACATTGACACATATACAGACACATTGAAACAATTCAGTAACTCAACACTGTCTTCAGTCTTCATTGGTTAGTCCAATCTTCACAGTCTTCTAGTCAGCCTTCAGTCAGTCCAGTCTTCTTACCTGTCACATGAAACACATACCCACAGTACACTGCAATAGAAATAAAAAATGTACTCATGCAAATATAAATTGAAAAAAAAGGATAATTTTTTTGCCTCAGTTTTCTGGTGTGTTTCTCATCATTTTTCATGACTTGATCTGATTCATCTGTGTCTAGGTAGACAGTTTGTATATGTACAGGGACAGGAAAATTCCTGTATGGCTGCATATACACACGTGTATATATGTACACGTGTGCATTGCCACGCCAATACAATGTGCAACTGAGGAGTAGCTACGTGGACCATCTCGACTCAGTGCACAATGCAAATAAGTTTGCAAAAGTTCAGCAAACATGTATGGTCAAGCCAACATAAAAAGCAATGTTATACAATGGTGCATCAAGCTCAGGTCAATGTACAAGTACAAGCCACAAACAGGTTCAAGAAAATGATCTAACTTAGCAAAAGCAAAGTGTCGAGCACAGCCAACATGAAAACTGCATGTATATAAATGAAGCACAAACATGCAATATGAATCAACACAATATGGAGACAAGCATGGGTGGAACAAAATTATAGAAGTATTGCTATATGCATGTATAATTGGTGCATAGTGGAGGACATATAGACCAAAACAATTCAGACTTCTCAAAGTGGCCAAGCATGGAAATCTTCTAAGTGACAATGACAAGTACTAGCAACTGAAAACAAACTGAAGTGGCATGGCAACATTATTCAACCAAGTTCAAACTCAAGTGAAAACAGCAAAGTGATTTCCAGAAATTCAACATGGCCGAGTTCAAGAGCAAAGTGATTCTAGTGTACAGCCTGTGGATGATGTAAGGGTGAAACAGTGCACAACATATTAGCACAAAGCAAAAACGAGCATAGGAAGTACACAAAAAGGTGTGATAACTGTAGCAAAGTTAAGTTACAAAAGTGTTTATATGCAACTGCAGTGCATAAGTGGACAGCAAAAGCAGCAGTACATACATGCATATGAAAGTGTAAGTTTGTTTACATTTCAAGGTTTAAGTGACAAAATTCTCAAAGTCAGTGGACCAACACAAGCAAATGCCTCAGACACAAAACAGTCAGCACGAAGCTACATATGTGCAAGTAAATCACAAGAAACAAATCAGGGACAAAAGACAAAGAGGAATATATGATTTACTCAATCATAGATGGAAATATAAAGTAAATTGAAGATTGGATTCATTCATATACGGTTGGTGACAAGGCAGAATAAATCACTCAACATGCAAGTCAATCATTCTAAGCCGATTCAGTACAAGAACCAAAAGGGGAAAGACAGCAGAAATGTTATTTTTAGTAATCAAATGTTTGGCAATGTTTTTAAAGGGGGACAGCAAATAAATTTTTCAAAATTACCATTTTGAATCGAGTGTCAATGGTGAATTCAATCAAGGCAACAAACTACAATCATGCAAGAGAGCCTCAAATAAAGTTCCAAAATATCTCAACAAATTAAAAGCAATCTTAATGCCGATCAGTTTAAATTGGAAGCTTACACAAATTCACGCAGAAGCCAAAAGAGGAAATCATGGACATTTTCCAGATTTGATAAAATCATTCAAGGTTTTAAATCAAGCTTTTTCAAAAGAAGTAACCACAAATCAAGCCGAGCAAAATCAGGGAAATAACCAAGCAATTTAACTTCATTCAAAGGTCCAGATCCATCATTCAAATCGAGGGTTTTCTAAAGGGGAAAGCAACCAATAATCAGCCAAATCATCTCAAGTCACATACGAGGAAATCAGAGCTAATTAGGATTTTAAAATCTTATAAACATCACCTACTTCATCATTGGCAAGGGATATCGAAAATACAAGCTACAATTCAAAGAACAGAAATAAAAATTCAGGAGCACTCACAAATCTCAGGAGTTTTCGATCACAACCCTAAGTCAGTGTAATCGAAGAAGGAGAATCAACTAATTCAATCCGCAAGAGAATTTCCAGAACATCCTTTTAATCGCAAATCAATTTTGGGGGATTCTCAGAGAAAACCCTAGTGCTGCCGCCATTTTTATTTCCTCAGAAGCAAAGTGATCGGGCAAAACAAATGAGGGGTGTAACACTTTACAAATGGGCCGGCTATGGTTCTAAAGGATAAGGGGATGACCCTTATATTTTAATTCCCAGGGTTTTTATTTGTATTTTTTCTTATTCTTTTTTTGTTTTAATCTTTGTTTCTTTTGTAAACCGACAGAACAGTTCTTGGTCTGTAAAATCTAGGGAGAATCAGTCAGGGTGTTGACTGACAGTTGACAGAGTCTGTAAAATCTGGGTTATTGGTTACGGGGTTGTAATCAGGGGAAATCTTATCTAGGGGTTTAGATCAATCTACGGTTTTGAGCGTAGGCTTAGAATAGGAGCAGGGTTTGCGAGTGTACATGGTCTTGTATGCGGGAACTGTTCTATCACCTAGTAGAAACCTTAGGAATGCAGCAGTAGGCAGGGTTTTGCCGAAGCTGGGTATATCTGTGTGTGATTTATTCTCCGCATTTCACTTTCTGCTATAGTCTGTGATTTGTTTATTATTATATATCTCGTTAGAATTTTAATTCAGTTAAAAACTGTGATAAACCCTATTCACCCCCCTCTAGGGTTAATCTAGATCCAACACTTTGAACCAAGACTTAAGTGCCATCACCGAACCGGCATCTGAAGGAGGAGAACCACCGAACCGAACCACACCCAGGAGCATAATACGAAGCATTACACCGAACCGAACCGATGATGACTGGAGCACTATGCATATTCGAACTGAACCGGACGTGTGCAGTTACTACTACGCGATGACTTTTCTGAAGGCCAACTCAAATTCGACCAAAACCTGAGATGCAAAGGAAGTCCAAATGGGAAGTTTATGCCCAGGATCCAGTTTGGAACCCAACGGGCCAACGTCATGAGTTGGGCTTTGCTGCAGGACATGTGCAAGGGGGTTATCGACATCCATAGCTTTGATCCACCACCGAGACAGATGTTAGGCTACGTATCAGTGCAGTGGGGTAGTTATTACTCCATAGGGCAGAGTGATCGTAGCATGGCTATGAGCCAGTGCAGTGGACTTGTTATGACTTCATGGGGCAGAGTGGACATAACAAGGGCTAGTGGCTATGGATCAGTGTAGTGGTGTCATTATGGCTCCATGGGGCAGAGTGATCATAGCAAGGAATGGGTGGTCAGAGCAGTGGATGTCGTATGCTTTACGCACTGAGTGAGAGGCGTGAGGATGGTTGCTATGACTGATTGTTTGCCATCACTATGTCATGCACACCCCCACCCCCGTATTCTTCACCCCTTATGTTTAGTAGCACCTTAGAGTATTGAGCGGTATGTTGTGCTAACTCTTTGGTTGCAGGTCCAGGTTCAGGTATGGTTTAGTATACCTGTTATTGTTCTGTTTTGATGCTTATCACTCATACCAGACTTTCGTATGACCGAGAGTTTTATGTCTCTTTTATAACTCTAGGTGCTCTTAAACGAGCAGACTAGAGACAGGTTAGGTGGTACGCATGAGTAGTTGTAATGGAGACGAGCAGGAGGCTCCCATGTATGATGTATATAAATATTCTCCCTATGTCGTTACTGGTCACTACATTGGGCATTAGTTGTGTACCTTACTTATTTGCTTTAGAGACGATTTTCAAAAGTTGTAATAATAATGATGTGGAACATAAGCTGTATTTAGATTTTTCCGCTGCTATGATATTTAGTTTTCAGCTTATGCACTGTCTCGCCTATTTTATGCCAAGTATGTTATTATTATATTTTATTCCATGCGCTGTGAGACATTCTACAAGTTCCTTGTTAGTTCAAATACCTTTCCTTTCCTTTCTTTGACGACCGTCTCGTGCTGGTTAGACATTGGCACGACGCACTTTCATTGAAATGTCGGCTGGTGCGGGGCGGGCCGTCACATATTCGATAACTCCTTTAACTCTATTCGAATAAACTATATTCAATTAACTCCTTTCAAATAAAATATATTTGATAACTTGATTAACTCTATTCGAATAAACTATATTCGATTAACTCCTTCGAATAACTAATATTCGATTAACTCCCTTCGAATAACTCTCCTCGAATAACTAATATTTGATTAACTATCCTCGAATAACTAATATTCGATTAACTCCCTTTGAATAACTTATATTCGATTAACTCTCCTCGAATAACTTATATTCTCGAATAACTAATATTCGATTATCTCTCTTCGAATAACTAATATTGGATTAACTCCTTTCGAATAAACTCTATTCGATTAACTCCTTTCTTCAAATAACTATATTTGATAACTCTTTTCAAATAAACTATATTCGATATCTCCTTTCGAATAAACTATATTCGATTTCTCATTTCTTCGAATAACTATGTTCGATATCTCCTTTCGAATAACTATATTTGAAAATCTCTCATTCCAATTTACTAATACTCGACTAACTCTAACTCGATTAACTCTATTTGGATAACTCTAATTCGATTTAACTCTAATCGATTAACTGTAATTGGTTAACTCTAACTGGTTAACTCTATCTGATTAACTCTAACTGGTTAACTCTAACTGGTTAACTCTAACTGATTAACTCTAACTGATTAACCCTATCCAATTTACTCTTCGTCCATATTTAGTTTCAAATATCGATAATGAAATTGATTCTTACTTCTCTGTATAAGTCCTAACTTATATATTCTATTTATCCAATGATAAATATTTTATTTAATTCATAAAATATTATTTATAAATTAATCTTCTCAATCTATCAGTTAGAACAGATTCTATTTAAGATCCTTGCTTTAAATCCCTATCATGTTATACCCATGTGCGAAGCATGGGTCTAAACTTTCCTGATGTAAAATTCTATTCATTTGCCAAATATTTCCTTATATAACATTCTTTTTATTTTCCAATAAATTCCTTTTTTATATTTCTATTTATTTTCCTAATAAATTCCTTTCATAACTCTATTTATTTTCTAAATATATATCTCATTTTATAATCTATTTATTTTCTAAATAAATATTTCCATTTAATCTATTTGTAAAGGTTATACAAATATTTTCTTTTCAATTCTATTTGTAACTGTTATACAAATATTTCTCTTTCTATTTTATTTTACAAATATTTCCTTTTCTATTTGTTTCACATATATTTTCCTTTTCTCTTTGTTTTCTCAAATATTTACTTTTCTATTTGTTTTCACAAATATATTTTTTCTTAAATTCTTTGATTTTATAATTATATTCTTTAAAAAAATCCTTTTCTTTTTATATATAAAATCCATTGATTTTATATAAATAATTTATTTTCAAAACACACTTTGAAAATTCCCTTTTCTACATTCTAGTATTTCTTACGGTATTTAAAATAGCAAATAACAATGATCGATATCATTCAAACACACATAATCAACAACAGATTATATATCACATTATATATCACCATAAATGAAAAACAGTAAAATAAATGTTGAGGAATCCAGCTGGATTCCTCTGACCTGTTTCCCTGCATCCACAGAGGTTAACAAATATAATTAACATCAACTTCATTTCACTATGAAATATTCTGATAAACAGAATCGATATTTGATTAACGATATACATATATATCGTTATCTATAATTTCGACCTATCACATAGCAGATCAACCAAATAGTCAACACACAGAATCAATCATCATCTATCAGTTCTAAAAATACGTTATAAAAATATAACTGATATAGTTGGTGAGTTTTACTCACATTGGACAGTTATCGTTAAATAACGATTAACTATCTTTGATTCAAACAGACAATTTATTTCGCTATAAATTGTCATGAGCTACATTTCACTCCCAGTCAGTTCGATTGTGTAGCCCCCCGTCCATACGATCCCAACATATCAGACCGTTCGAAAATCTGATATCGTATGACCCAGATATAACGTTTACAAGTTAGGACTTTACTAATTTAAAATTAAACTATACTTACATTAAAAATATACTTAAACCATTTGGGCCTTACTTGTCCTTATCAGCCCACTACGACCCACGCCGGCTACTGCCTTCTTCCTCAACAAACTATTGTGACTCAGTAACATGTGAACCCGCAAAAAAAAGCCCAAAGTGCCATTTCCCAAATCATTTCTTCACCGATTTCCTTCCTCACTACAGTATAAATCAAACTAAAATACCATACTATCCCATACCAATTTCAAACACTCAACCACTCTTTCTCCATTGCTTAGGAAAATCCGTACTCCCCATAACGACCATTACCGAAACCTTCGCACCCTCAAACTCCATCCACACACACCGAGAACCAACGAAACCACTACGGTTGATTTTCCCTTCGCAAACACTTCAAATCCATCGCCATTTTGATCAACTCGATGTCCTTGGTTGCGGAACCCTTACGCAGCAGCTAGAAAATGGATCGACAGTTTCAAATGTCGATCTTCGTCAACGTTTCACAAACTCACCTACTCGATGCTATGATCGCGACCATTATAACCAAAACGAGCACAAGCGCTTACATCTCCCGATTTCTCGAACCCTAGTTATACTGTGGGTTTTCTAGCAACCGAAACTTACTGTCGCACCATTGCAAACTCAAAGGGGAATGAGTACAAGCTTTAAGGAATACGCAGGAAATGATTTCAGATTTTATTTGAATTTAAGAAGATGAAACCTTTTTACTGGAAGAAAGAAATCGACGGCGCATTTTCTCATTGACCGGAGAATGAGAGATTTTAGGTTAAGAAGGGATAGTGCAGTATTTATAAGAAGAGGAAATTATTTTTATATTGATTATTATATCCAATTTTAAGCAATTGTTATATATATTGTCTTTTAAAATTCATATGATTACACACAATATCCAAAAATCACGAAAATGGACATGCAGCTACACTTCGACACTACGGACCCAACAAAACTGGTTTTGTTGAATTCCGACTCCGTTTGCTCACACAGCGTATTTTTAACCATCAAAATACTGACTGTTTTTCACATTAAAATTCCATACGGCCACATACCGACTCCTAAAATCATGAAACATGAAATCTAACAATAATTTAATATTACGGATCCAACAAAATTAGTTTCGTCAAAAACGGAGTTCGTTTGTAAAAGTGGCTATTTTTAAAGCTCTAAATAACCCATTTAAATATTAATATATTTAAAAATAATTAAATTAAATATTTAAATATAAATATTATCATATATATTCACGGTAGAATATCATACAACCCCAATTGGATTTATAACTTGATATTCCAAATCCCGGTTGAATCGATGTTCAATTTATATTGAAATATCCTTTTATAATATAAATAAATCGATATAATTTATAAAGGAATTCCATAGAGACTTTTCAAAAATTTGATTTGGACATAAATCAAAATCGACATAATGAAATCCTGATTTTTCTCTTCCATTAGAAAAATATACTTCACCAGCTCCGAACGTTTCTTGTTTCATAGAAATCCGATTTAAAACGGATTCTGTATATTCAATTGAAGTTCGAATCGCCAAATAACAAACTGCCATGCCATTTCGAGCTCGATTATAATTATATTATAATTCTACGTTCAAACTTCGTTTAAATAATATATTCGTTATTCTAAATCAATTCCAAACTGGATTATAGCTTATATATGATCCAATTCACATCGTATTGTGAATTCTACTATTCCCGACTATTCTGGAATTTAAATATATTATTTAATTATTATATTAATTAAATATTCCTTATTATTTAATTCTGGTCATTTTTAAATTACCAAACCTTTATTTTAAATAATTAAATAAATTATTTATTATCCGTAAAAGTACGGGTCGTTACATTCTTTCCCCCTTAAAATAATTTCATCCTCGAAATGACTAAGGTAGAAAACAAACCCTATTGACTAGGTAAAATTTATTTATTTTACTTCTTAACTCCACTTTCAACTGAACCACTTAATTCAATTAAAATATTACTTTATTCTTCTCAACGAAAATTTTCAAAAATCCTGAAAATTTTGTAACACCTTAAATTTTCAAATAATTTCGCCAGCGCCCTCTTTGTACTGGTCAATCGGTACAACTACAACTCGCCTCTCTAGGCCATCTCCAACCCAAAAGAAAATCAAACAGCCAAGCATTTTGCCAATTCGGCTCATTAATCTCATATTCAATAGAAATATAAATTTGTACCTTTTTGTCAAGCATATCATTATATCATTTACATCCGCTACCCATTCAGCATATACCAATGTCATCCCAATCAACTCCAATTAGTTTTTTATCTCCAGCACAACAATTCGCTTATCCAAGCCAAATTCAATTTCAAATCAAAGTTCCATTCTCGATTTTCAAATTCTTAACTCATCAATTCAATACTATTTCGGATTCCTGTGTCACAAATTCAATTTTCTCGATATCATTCTAATCCAGTTCAATTTCCACTTAATTGGTTTTCATTCAATTCCAGCTCGGTTTCACAAATTTCCATTTACATTTGTTTTTAATTCAAGCAATCCGTTTCTAGGAGTTTTTAAACAACTTTTCTTTTCAAAAATCAAAATTACATTTGGAATATCAAAACAACTTGTTTTCTCAAAACAATTCAAAAACAAAAACTTTGGTAGTAATCTGTCACTTACAGCTCGAAAATGAACACCGGTGATGGCATGATCATCATCAGAATCTATTTTCCAACTATCGAAGTGAGTTCAATACTATATCACTTTCAAAATCATTTCTAAACACTTTCAGTTTGAAATCCATTTCAAAATATCCTTATCAATGCTTGTAATAAATTTAAAATCTCTCAGAATTTTAAATTTCACGTATATTCAACCCAGATTCAATTACAAACACTTTTCATGTTTTTGGAATTTTAATTCCAGTTATGATTTAAATTCAGATTCAATTCATTTCAATTTCATATTTTTCACTTATATGAATCCTGATTGGCTATTTACATAAACATTTAATTTATAATCTCATCCGATTATAATAATAACCAATATATCCAATATATTATAATTCCAATATATATATTTTCTCTATATCAAAATATACTTTGGGTAAAATTATTTTCATTTACCCTCTTTCCAAAACATATCGTGTCAACCTATCGTATTCGAGTGTTTAGAAACCCCTACCGATATAGTGGATCAAATTGGTCGATCAGAACCCATAAACGACTCAACCAATAAATCTCCACGATATAAAATCATTTTATATCAAACAAAAAAAACGTTCACTCGTATATATACACTCAACTCAATCTAGGGTATTACTAACCCTATCTCTACTGAGTCACACCACGGAGCCAAGGTAATTACTTAACCTTAAGCTCTGATACCACTGTAGTGTCCCGAAATGTCGGTACAATTTGAACTGACCAAATAACACCAGTCCAACCCAAATTACACTGGAAACCAGAAAAACTAATAGAAAGAAAACAGAGGGTGGGAATAGATAAAATAGAAACTTAGAATAGAAGAAGAAGAAAAACATACAACTTCAATGTAAACACGAATCTCACAGCGGAACGAATAAATATATTTCATAACATAACTTTGAAATAAAACAGTACCTATATATAATACCATTATTAGAGTATAACACTTACAACACAGTGGAAATAACAATCTATATAATCCTTAAGCCTCCTGCTCCAGCTCTTCAAGTATCTGTAAATCCCGACTACTTGACAGACTATACAAAACTGGGCACCCAAGAGTTTAAGTAAAACAAAACAAAACAAACTCTGGGTCAGTCATGGGGCTGGTATGAGTAAACAATTTAAAATAGGTTTGGGAAAATAACGATATCTCATAAGACCACGCCATATAATGGAACGGGTTTTTCCCATATGAGAATCCAAATCAATTTGATTTAACTTTCAAATCATTTTGAAAGAAACAATGATCTTTTATATCAAAACTCTTTTGATATTATAATAGTGTCTTCAATCACAATATAATAATCATCTTGGAGAACGCTTTCATCTCACGTTCCACATATATAGTATACAATCAAAACCGTGAGCACTTATTGGGTAATGGATTACCAACTATGACAAGGTATGGAACCACCTACCGATAGTGTACCTCTAGAGAGGAATACACTGGGTTCAACAAGAACATCTTGCAACCCGGCCACACATGACCGACCACTCATTTCGCTTGAGTGTATCGAATGTATATCACCAACGTTTAGGATCAGCAACCATTTCCCGAATGGGACAACATCGAATAGATTTAAGAATGAAATGAATATCTCTAGATAGGTGACAATACACCCTAGTTGGCAGCCAACCACTTAGTCATGCTGCCCGCCTGATTTTTGTCATTACCCGAATGTGAGGCTAGAGGCCACGCTTATCTCTGACAGATCACACAATTATTCACTTTGAATGTAACATCGTCATACCCGCCAAATCACAAACTGATTTCCCTAAAAATACAACGGGTATACAGCTAAGAGAAATGAATTCCTCCGCCACCAAACGTAAATACGTTTGAAGAGATCAACTTACAAGATCTATTAAATATACTCCGTTAGACATTCTTCAATACAGGTCGTCCTGGGACTGGACAAACCGAAGGCACTATTCTATAAACAGGACTGCCGTTGCATAACTCCGTCTTCAATTACCTTCATCATATTTGATCGCAACGCTAATGCCCATACAGAGTGGTTTTCAGATAATGAATCTGATCCCGGTCTCTCCATATTGACAAAGGAAAAATGGTCAAAAACTTCAATAGTCAGTGAGTTAACTATCAAAGAAAAACATGTGCGCAAATAACGATAGTTTGTTGACTCATAAGGTTTGATAGTAATGTTTATCTCTTTAGTTCATTAATTTGTTTATTTCCTGTTTCCATATATTCAACATTCCTTATTTTCTATATTTAGAAAATATACGTTATTAACATTGGAAAACATTTCCATCTCTTTTCACGTATCACTGTCATTCCAGTATTCTTTATCATCAAACATTACATTTTCTATGATTAGAAAATATCTCTGATTATATTTGGAAAATGTTTCCAAAACTCATTCATCGGATTTTAAACATATGTTTAAATAAAACAACGTTATGCCACTCAAACCATTACACTCATTAACTAAATTCACTTAAGCAAACTTTACTATCAAACCTTAACCATTCCTTAGTTAAAAATGGAGTCAATCAAGTTGGGGTATAACTACCTCTCAGACCTTAAGTGAACAACATTTTTAACTTCAAAACAGACAAAGTTCACCCTTTGAATCTTTAACAAACTTCCTTACGTAACTCTCGGATTCTATTTACGAATCCACTTCTTTATTGAAACACATTTGATTATAACTAGAGCGTTATAATCCCTACTTCTGAAATATCTAACTCCAAAATATAACTCGATTAACTCAAATCGATTAACCTTAACTCCGTTAACTTTAACTCGATTAACTTCAATCCATTAACTCTTATCACTTAACTCCTTTCGAATAAACTATATTCGATTAACTCCTTTAACTCTATTCGAATAAACTATATTCGATAACTCCTTTAAATCTATTCGGATAAACTATATTCGATAACTCCTTTAACTCTATTCGAATAAACTATATTCGATTGACTCCTTTCAAATAAACGATATTCGATAACTCCTTTAACTCTATTTGAATAAACTATTGTAACACCCCGTAAATCAGTTAATACTAATATTCACAAATTAAAAGAATTAATATTGAGAATTTGCATGAAATAGCCTTAAAAAGGCATATAACAAATTTGAGATATGTGAATTGCCTTAAAAGGCGAAAAATGGAATTAAGACATTAATTGGAAAATTAATGTGTAGAAATGGTCATAATTTAATTATGGATTAATTTGAATTCATGAATAGATGCGTGTATATATATATTTATATATATATATGGGCAGTTAATGTAAACATGAATAGAAGTTTATTAATTTGCTGAGTGTTTGCTGAGTCACTTCTGACTCATTGCTGAGTCAATAAGATAAACCCCATCTTGTCTGAACGGCTGCGGTTATTTCTAGGCTAAATCTAATGGCTTAAATGAATCCTAAATTCTATAAATAAGTGGGTAGTCTCTCATTCTAATTCATATGAAAAATTGGAGAGCTACCGACATGCCGTTGCCATGGAGTTCAGCGTAGCCGTCACAAACTAAAGAAGAAGGAGAAAGCCTAGCCTACAACTAAATCTACTCAACAAACAAATTAAATCAAAGACTCTTTCTATTTCTCTTCTTTTTGTGAGTATGCCGATTCTCACAATGTTATTATAAAATAATTCGATTAAGTTATGAATTGGATAACAAGAAAGTGATATGAATTGTTATGTATTTGTAAATTTTGTTGTGGATCTCTTATGCTATTATGTTATCATATATATATATTGTTATGTTGTAGTGATTATGTTGTAAATAATCCTATGCTATGTCATATGTGATTAATCATGCTATGCTATGTTATAAATCATGTTATGCCATGTTGTAAATCATGCTATGCTATGTTGTAAATCATATCAAGCTATGTTGCAAATTATGATATGCTATGTTGTAAATCTTACATATGTTGTAGATCTCATATTATCATATATGTTGAAATACTTATGTTATATGATAATGATGTCATGTTAAGTTGTGTTGAATCATGCAAATTGTAAAATCATGATGTTATTATTTATGCGAATTGGATCATGTTTAAAGTTTATGTTTTTTTTTAAAATAGATATTGAATATGGGAATTTTCCTATTAAGTTAGGTGTACCCATATACATGAATCTATGATTAAATGAATTTTGATTTTTGGGAATTTGCCTATTGAGTTAGGTGTACCCATATAAAACCATATTATTAAAGATGTTGATTCACACATGTCCAATACAAGTTTATGGAACTTGATCAAAATCATATTATGTGAATTATGAATAAGTTGACACCCTTAGACCCATGACATGTATAACCTTATGCAAGTTGTAATTTTGATATATGCAAGCTTCACCCCTTGTTAGTATTCATTTAGTCACATATATATGTTGTTGTTGTGAATATTTTCTTTTATGCTCTGAGTTAGATAATCGGATCTAGCATACATTTTGCGAATAAACGTTCAAACGTGGGGTAGGGGTAATATTAGGAAATTAATAAATTGGGGTGCAATTGATATGATTTTGCATGCCTTAAATGGATGTCCATAATTGAGTCAATTATGGACATTGCTAAATTTGGAATTAATTAATAATTCAAATAGGGAATTATTAAAATTGGGGAAAGTGGGTTATTATTAATAATCAATGCTTAGGACACGAGGTTGGACCCGTTTGTGACGTAAACCTGCCCGGACCCGCCCGGCAAATCCAGTAGTCACAAATGTCGGCCCAATGTGAGAGGTCCTAGGCCCAAACTAAAGCATAACAGTTGTAAAGACGCGAGGTTAGACTCTTTTATGGTGTAAGACTGCCCGGACCCACCCGGCAAATCCAACTGCCATAAATGCCAGTCTAATGTGAGAGGTCTTTATGAGGTTATGGCCTCAATAAATTAAGAAATACTTAACCAGATAATCATGTAAGGTGGGACATGGGGGTTAAGTAGGTGCCTTGGGTGGCATGAGGAATCTAGTGGTTGCCTTTAGAGGCATTTGAAATACGATTGGACTTAACCAAACACACATGTAACGAACATGAATAGTGGGTTAAGTGGGATTGACTAAGGGGACAAGCTTAGGTGGAATGCTTGTGGGAGATAACGGGGGCCCATTTCAACCAGTATCCCAAAACGTATCTTTGTGGGCTTGACCCAAGTCGAGGACGGGACACACATACTGGGTTTGACTATAAGAGGCCAAAACAAGGAGCGGTGGCAATGCAAGTCTAACGGGTTTCATATGCGTGTGTGGACCCGGGCTGGTAGGTAAGACGTTGTTGCATCGTGTAGGTATAAGCCGTGCATCTCCGTTATATCGGGTTGCCACTTTAGGGGAATGATACACCCCACTATGGGGCCAGCACGGGTATCTACGAGTAGCGAGCCGATCGAAAAATGGAAACTGGGGTATACCTAGTGGAGATAGGGGCAGGCGGCACCTATGTAGTCAGCTAGGAGTACGTAAAGCCATTAAGAAAGTTTCTAAGTGAAGCTAAGGGGAATCAATCTTTAGGGTGACTGGTGTGGTGCAGTATAGTGTTTATCCTTTAGTATTTAGGAGCGCCTATAACATTTCCTTTAGCAATTGTCTATGTCCTTAATCTGCTCTTTCATAGACATTTCCTTGTTTTCCAGCTTATGCCTTAGTCCAGTTATTTTGATAATAGTATTGTAGAATTATCATACTCGCCAGACTTTATGTCTGACCCCCCCCCCCTCTTTTTCATCCTTTTCTCCCTTCAGGTCCTCAGGTTGGGCCAAGTTCCAGTGGAGTCTGATTGGATTGCTTATCTCTTGGAAAGCTTGGACTGCTGAAGTAAAGTCCAGCTTGTTATCTTTCTTTTTAATGGCTATTTATGTAATGGGATTATGTACTTGTTTTATCAAGATAGATATTGTACTTGACTTTGATTATGGTGTTATGATGTAATCAAACATGTTTTGACTTCTGCTGCAATTGAAATAAAGTTTTTAAAATTTCCAAGTACTATTTTATATCTGTCTTGTTGAAATTTTACTGTTCTATATTCACCTAAAACCTCCATAGAAGTTAATGCATTCCCTTTGTGAGTGACATTAATGGACGTGGGGTGTTACAACTATATTCGATTAACTCCTTCGAATAACTAATATTCGATTAACTCCCTTCGAATAACTTATATTCGATTAACTATCCTCGAAAAACTAATAATCGATTAACTCTCCTCGAATAACTTGTATTCAACTGACTCTCCTCGAATAACTAATATTCGATTAACTCTCCACGAATAACTAATATTCGATTATCTCTCTTCGAATAACTAATATTCGATTAACTCCTTTCGAATAAACTATATTCGACTAACTCGTCTCTTCGAATAACTATATTCGATATCTCTTTTCGAATAAACTATATTCGATATCTCCTTTCGAATGAACTATATTCGATATCTCATTTCTTCGAATAACTATATTGGATATCTCCTTTCGAATAACTATATTCGAAAATCTCTCGTTCCAATTTACTAATACTCGACTAAATCTAACTCGATTAACTCTATTTGGATAACTCTAATTCGATTTAACTCTAATTGATTAACTCTAGCTGGTTAACTCTATCCGATAAACTCTAACTGCTTAACTCTAACTGATTAACTCTAACAGATTAACCCTATCCAATTTACTCTTCTTCCATATTCAGTTTCAAATATTCATGTTGAAATCGATTCTTACTTCTCTATATAAGTCCTGACTTATATATTCTATTTATCCAATGATACATATTTTATTTAATTTATAAAATATTATTTATAAATAAATCTTCTCAATCTATCGGTTAGAATAGATTCTATTTAAGATCCTTGCTTTAAATCCCTATCATGTTATACCCGTGTGTGAAGCACGGTTCTAAACTTTCCTAATGTAAAATTCTATTCATTTGCCAAATATTTCCTTATATACCATTCTTTTCATTTTCCAATAAATTCCTTTTTTATATTTCTATATATTTTCCCAATAAATTGCTTTCGTAACTCTATTTATTTTCTAAATAAATATCTCCTATTATAATCTATTTATTTTCTAAATAAATATTTCCATTTAATCTATTTATAAATGTTTTACACATATTTTCTTTTCAATTCTATTTGTAACTATTATACATATATTTCACTTTGTATTTTATTTTAAAATATTTCCTTTCTATTTGTTTCACATATATTTTCCTTTTCTCTTTGTTTTCACAAATATTTCCTTTTCTATTTGTTTTCACAAATATTTCTTTTTCTTAAATTCTTTGATTTTATAATTATATTCTTTTAAAAAAGTCCTTTTCTTTTTATATATAAAATCCATTGATTTTATATAAATAATTTATTTTCAAAATACACTTTGAAAATCCCCTTTTCTACATTCCAGTATTTCTTATGGTATTTAAAATAGCAAATAACAATGATCGATATCATTCAAACACACATAATCAACAACAGATTATATATCACATTATATATCACAATATATGAAAAACAGTAAAATAAATGTTGAGGAATCCTGTAACACCCCACATCCGTTAAGGTCACTCACAAAGGGAATGCCTTGACTTATAATCATTTATTAAATAGTGGAAAGTAAAGTAAAAGTACTTCAAATCATTTATTAAATATAATTATTTACAATAAAAGCCCATCAACTTCCAATACCCAACTACATAGCTAAAATATCTGTCTTACTCGAAAAACAAAGAAACATAAAAATAAACTGTATTATTCCCCAAATAAAGCAAAGCAAGCCATAGCCAAGAGAAATCCAAGCCATACATGAAAGAGCCTTGAAGCTTGGTAAGATCCGAACTAAGCTGTATTCCCACCCTACGAACCTGGGGGGGAACGGAAGAAAAAGAGGCGAAACAAACCGGGTCAGTCATAAAGACCGAGTAAGTCCTAGTGACTTTCAGCATAAAAATAGGTAAAGCTAATATGGCATGAATAAACTGAAAGTAAACATAAGCATGATGACAAGGTAAGATACAGGCACGATGAATCAAGTATAACATCCCATGCTTCCTATCAAGAGTAGCATCAGAAGGTTCCTACCAAGTATCACATCGCAAGGTTTCTATCAAGTATAACATCACAAGACTTCTAAGCTTCACCATTACACTATTTTCCTTGATTTCCTATATTCTCTACACCACCTAACTTGCGTTCCAATTAGTTTAATTAGTTGTAATTACAAGATAAGTGATCCCCCATAACCCACATGATTGTTTTATAGGTATATATCCCACGATGAGGGTCCAACCTCATATTGACAGTTTCATGTCCCCACCGTACCTATCTTAATTGATCGGCTCTTACTTACAATGTTTCACATGTGTTATATACTAAGGTTATCCCAACCCCGTAGTTGTGGTAGCCTTCAGGACTACATCTAATATGAGGATTTCACCTCAACCAGCCCAATTTCCATGAATATGTTAGATGTATCCTTACTACCCTAATCGATCGGCTCCTACTCGACCTAGTTCTTGTTTGTGTCATGCGGCCCCCTATTCGTAGATACCTGTGCTGGTCCCACCCTATCGTGTATCAATCCCTAGGACGGCAACCCCGACACAATTCTTGATGCATAGCTTTATATCTACTAATGCCCAGTGGCTAAATTTTCCACTTCGGAATACGTGCACGCCCGTAATCCGTCGGAACCTGCACTGCTGCATCACCCGCCGCTGTTTTGACCGCTTATAATCAGCCCAGCAATCGTGCCCCACCCTGCCTAGCTCAGGGTACCGTTGATGCCTAATGTGGGTTACTACTGAAACGGGTCCCGCTACTAGGGTTTTCCTAGGGTCTATTCGTATACCCCACAGGTTGGTTAAGTGTTATCCATTCAAGTTAACTTAAACCCACCCCTCATCGTGTTACCTTGGTTAAGTGTTCTCTCTTGTGTTACTTAACCCTACCGCATGTCTTGTTATATCGATTAAGCGTTCTCCCCTGTGTTAACTTAACCCTTACCACACCTCACGTTAGATTGGTTAAGTGTATGTTAACTCAACCCCATCCACTAGCCATATTATAATGGTTAAGTGTTACCCTCATGTATTTACTTAACCCTACCACACATCAGGTTATATCGGTTGGGTGTTATCAACCCATTCAAGTTAAACCAACCCACCCGTTAGTCATGTTATAACGGTTAATTGTTATCAACCTATTCAAGTTAACCTAACCCACTTGCTTGTCATGTTATGTTGGTTAAGTTTTATTACTTAACCGCAACCACTTGTCTAACTAACCCATTGTATTAGTTAGGTGTTCTCACGTTACTTAGCCTTATTCACTTGTCTAATAATCATGTTATAATGGTTAAGTGTTCTCAATTTACATAACCACACCTACTTGTCTGATTAACACGTTATCCTGGTTAAGTGTTTTCTAGTGATTCATGACTTAACCCTACCAAGAGTCGTTTATAGGTTCACGATGACTTAACCCACCCATATGTCATGTCAAATTGGTTAAGTCCACACTTATAAGTTATACGTGTTCTTAACTCATACCGGTTAGGTCCATATTTACATGTCAAATTTCCATGTCATCCCACCTAACCCTCTAACCATACCCATGTCTTATTATGGTTAGTATTCCTTAATCCATTCATTATGATGAACGAAACATGACCTCTCACATTAGACGGTGCACTTTGTGGCTACTGGATTTGCCGGGCGGTTCCGGCCAGATTTACACCACAAACTGTGTCTAACCTCGTGTCATAAACCGTTATGCCTACAATTCGACCTTCGACCTCTCACATTAGACTGACACTTTGTGGCTACTGGATTTGCCGGGCGGTTCCGGGCAGATTTACACCACAAATTGAGTCTAACCTCGTGTCAAAGGTTCATTAATGGTCGTATTCCACCCAAAACCCCAATATCAGTTCATGTGTTTAACATATAAAAATTTTCATGTTCGTGTTTCAACCACGTTCGTATTTATAGTTAAATGCCAATTATCGAGTTCATAATTCACGTTGCCCCAAAACGTATTCCCAAATTATTATCATAATTCACTATAAGGTTATGCCAAGTTATAGCCTTTTATTTACAATACATGCCAACTACCCAAAACCTAACTTAGGCGCGTTCATATTAGACCTCTACCAAGTCATAAATTATCGTATATGTTTCAACTCCAAATTTTACATAATTAACATATGCCCAAGTTCTAGATTACATGTCAGTTTTACATATGCCCAATTCATACCAAATTTACATATGTTCAATTCATGCCCTTTTACATGTATGCCAATTTTATGCCAATTTACACATATGCCAAATTTCATGCCATTTTACGAATGTCAAGGTTCATGATTTACATGTTTACAAAGCTATGCTTAATTTACATAGATCAAGTTTTATACCCAAAATTACACGTATACCATGTTTACACCAATTTACCCATAACAAGTTCTAGCCAAATTACATATATCTAGATCCATGTCAAATTACATATATCAATCCCAATCGCGCAATAATCATTGAAATGACAATACACAAAATTACCCTATTTCATGTTAATGGTAAATTATCCCCAAACATCCAATTTTCATATTTTGCCATCAATTCCACCAGACACATATTTTCCACTAGGCAATATTCCAATATTTCCCCCATATACCATCGTACGTATATCGTAGTTTGGGCCTAGGTCCGAAATTGACCTAGGTTCATCAAAAGAAAATAAATAAGGGAAGGTAGAAGTTGCAATAAAACAAGATCAGAGAGAAAACGACATAAAAACATCATCTCAGGCATAAAGAATAGATCTTGATAATAATATCAACATGAACCAAGAAAATTGATTCACAACAAGCTAAATAGACCATAAACTTGTCATGAGAATAAAGATAGAAAAGTTCCCAAAATCAAGATCCAAGAAGAAACAAGAATAGACTTGAATCAAAAGTCCAATTTCACTTCACCACACGTCCATATTAAATTTATTTATTTTAATCTGAAAATAACTAGAACTTACAGATCGTGGACAAGGAATTAAGAACTGAATTTTGTTGTAAAAATGTTGCGGCATTGTTGATTTATTGTCTTGAATCATTGTTAAAGCTTTGTTCTTTGAATTGATTTGAGTTTGAATGCTTGTACTTTGATTTGGAGACGGCGGCCATGGTTCAAGAGATATTTTAGCAGCATGATGGTGTAAGAATGATTTGTTATGAATTAGGTTAGGTCTTAGGGTATATTTATAGGTGTAGGAACTATTTAGGGCCTTTAGATCAACCCTAGAATCAATCCGGACCATCAAAACACGTCTCAGGCTTCAAAAATGGGTTCTGGGTCGAAACATGCCGACAAGGTCGACCTGTAAGGGGGGAGGTCGACCATATGGTCGACCTGTAGGGGTAAGGTCGACCCCCAGGTCGACCGCGTGGTCGACCTGACCCCCAGGTCGACCTGTCTGGTTCTGTGCTGCCTGAAATTTGCTGAATCTTCTATAGGCCATAACTTCTTCATCCATACTCCGATTTTCAAAAACTCATACTCTGTTTCATGCAGAATTTCGAGATGAACGCAATGGCATAACCCGTTTCCCATAATTCTCATTTTAAAAATTAATTATACCTTGATTTCTTGTTTCAACATGTTATTAAAATTTGGGTTGTTACATTCTCCCCTTCGTCCCCGAAATCTTCAGGTTAAGAAGAATGTGTCCTACCGTCCAATCATCCATCTACTCAAAATATCATCCATAAGCAATCATTGTCCTTAAAAAATTTTCAAATCACTTAAATGATTTGAAGTACTTTTATTGTAAATAGTTGGGTATTGGAAGTTGGATTCCTCTGACCTATTTCCCTGCATCCACAGATGTTAAAAAATATAATTAACATCAACTTCATTTCACTATGAAATATTCTGATAAACAGAATCGATATTTGATTAACGATATACATATATATCGTTATCTATAATTTCAACCAATCACTTAGCAGACCAACCAAATAGTCAACACACAGAATCAATAATCATCTATCAGTTCTAAAAATACGTTATAAAAATATAACTGATAGAGTTGGTGAGTTTTACTCGCATAAAACAGTTATCGTTAAATAACGATTAACTATCTTTGATTCAGACGGACAATTTATTTCGCTATAAATTGTCACGAGCTCCATTTCACTCCCAGTCAGTTCGACTGTGTAGCCCACATTTATACGATCCCAACAGATCAGACCGTTCAAAAATCTGATATCGTATGACCCAGATATAACATTTACAAGTTAGGACTTTACTAATTTAAAATTAAATTATACTTACATTAAAAATATACTTAAACCATTTGGGCCTTACTTGTCCTTATCAGGCCACTACGACCCACGCCGGCTACTGCCTTCTTCCTCAACAAACTATCGTGACTCAGTAACATGTGAACCCGCAAAAAAAGGCCCAAAGTGCCATTTCCCAAATCATTTCTTCACCGATTTCCTTCCTCACTATAGTATAAATCAAACTAAAATACCATACTATCCCATACCAATTTCAAACACTCAACCACTCTTTCTCCATTGCTCAGGAAAATCCGTACTCCCCATAACGGCCATTACCGAAACCTTTGCACCCTCAAACTCCATCCACACACATCGTGAACCAAAGAAACCACTATGGTTGATTTCCCCTTCGCAAACACTTCAAATCCATCGCCATTTTGATCAACTCGATGTCCTTGGTTGCGGAACCCTTACGCAGCAGCTAGAAAATGGATCGACAGTTTCAAATGTCGATCTTCGTCAATGTTTCACAAACTCACCTACTCGATGCTACGATCGCTGCCATTATAACCAAAACGAGCACAAGCGCTTACATCTCTTGATTTCTCGAACCCTAGTTATACTGTGAGTTTTCCAGCAACCGAAACTTACTGTCGCACCATTGCAAACTCAAAGGGGAAAGAGTACAAGCTTTAAAGAATACGCAGGAAATGATTTCAGATTTTATTTTGATTTTATTTTAATTTAAGAAGATGAAACCATTTCACTGGAAGAAAGAAATCGATGGCGCATTTTCTCATTGACCGGAGAATGAGAGATTTTAGGTTTAGAAGGGATAGTGCAGTATTTATAAGAAGAGGAAATTATTTTTATATTGATTATTATATCTAATTTTAAGCAATTGTTATATATATTGTCTTCTAAAAATTCATGTGATTACACACGATATCCAAAAATCACGAAAATGGACATGCAGCCACAGTTCGACAATACGGACTCAACAAAACTGGTTTCGTCGAATTCCGACTTCGTTTGCTCACAAATATTTTCCTATTCTATTCGTTTCACATATATTTTCCTTTTCTCTTTGTTTTCACAAATATTTACTTTTCTATTTGTTTTCACAAATATTTATTTTTCTTAAATTCTTTGATTTTATAATTATATTCTTTAAAAAAATTCCTTTTCTTTTTATATATAAAATCCATTGATTTTATATAAATAATTTATTTTCAAAATACACTTTGAAAATCCCCTTTTCTACATTCCAGTATTTCTTACGGTATTTAAAATAGCAAATAACAATGATCGGTATCATTCAAACACACATAATCAGCAACAGATTATATATCACATTATATATCACCATATATAAAAAACAGTAAAATAAATGTTGAGGAATCCAGTTGGATTCCTCCGATCTGTTTCCCTGCATCCACAGATGTTAAAAAATATAATTAACATCAACTTCATTTCACTATGAAATATTCTGATAAACAGAATCGATATTTGATTAACGATATACATATATATTGTTATCTATAATTTCGACCAATCACTTAGCAGATCAACCAAATAGTCAACACACAGAATCAATCATCATCTATCAGTTCTAAAAATACGTTATAAAAATATAACTAATAGAGTTGGTGAGTTTTACTCACATTGGATAGTTATCGTTAAATAACGATTAACTATCTTTGATTCAGACGGACAATTTATTTTGCTATAAATTGTCACGAGTTGCATTTCACTCCCAGTCAGTTCGATTGTGTAGCCCCCGTCCATACGATCCCAACAGATCAGACCGTTCGAAAATCTGATATTGTATGACCCAGATATAACGTTTACAAGTTAGGACTTTACTAATTTAAAATTAAACTATACTTACATTAAAAATATACTTAAACCATTTGGGCCTTACTTGTCCTTATCAGCCCACTACGACCCACGCCGGCTACTGCCTTCTTCCTCAACAAACTATCGTGACTCAAAAACTTGTGAACCCGCAAAAAAAAGCACAAAGTGCCATTTTCCAAATCATTTCTTCATCGATTTCCTTCCTCACTACTGTATAAATCAAACTAAAATACCATACTATCCCATACCAATTTCAAACACTCAACCACTCTTTCTCCATTGCTCAGGAAAATCCGTACTCCCCATAACGACCATTACCGAAACCTTCACACCCTCAAACTCCATCCACACACACCGAGAACCAACGAAACCACTACGGTTGATTTCCCCTTCGCAAACACTTCAAATCCATCACCATTTTGATCAACTCGATGTCCTTGGCTGTGGAACCCATACGCAGCAGCTAGAAAATGGATCGACAGTTTCAAATGTCGATCTTCGTCAATGTTTCACAAACTCACCTACTCGATGCTACGATCGCAACCATTATAACCAAAATGAGCACAAGCGCTTACATCTCCTGATTACTCGAACCCTAGTTATACTGTGGGTTTTCCAACAACCGAAACTTACTGTCGCACCCTTGCAAACTCAAAGGAGAAAGAGTACAAGCTTTAAGGAATATGCAGGAAATGATTTCATATTTTATTTTGATTTTATTTGAATTTAAGAAGATGAAACCTTTTTACTGGAAGAAAGAAATCGACGGCGCAATTTCTCATTGATCGGAGAATGAGAGATTTTTGGTTTAGAAGGGATAGTGCAGTATTTATAAGAAGAGGAAATTATTTTTATATTGATTATTATATCCAATTTTAAGCAATCTTTATATGTATTGTCTTCTAAAAATTCGTATGATTACACACGATATCCAAAAATCACGAAAATGTACATGCAGCTACAGTTCGACATTATGGACCCAACAAAACTAGTTTCGTCGAATTCCGACTCTGTTTGCTCACACAGCTAACCATCAAAATACTAACTGTTTTTCACATTAAAAATCCGTACGGCCACATACTGACTCCAAAAATCACGAAACTTAAAATCTAACAATAATTTAATATTACGGATCCAACAAAATTAGTTTGGTTATAAACGGAATTCGTTTGTAAAAGTGGCTATTTTTAAAGCTCTAAATAACACAATTAAATATTAATATATTTAAAAATAATTAAATTAAATATTTAAATATAAATATTATCGTATATATTCACACTAGAATATCATACAACTCCAATTGGATTTATAACTTGATATTCCAATCCCGGTTGAATCGATGTTCAATTTATATTGAAAAATCCTTTTATAATATAAATAAATCGATATAATTTATAAAGGAATTCCATAGTGACTTTTCAAAAATTTGATTTGGAAATAAATCAAAATCTACACAATGAAATCCCGATTTTTCTCTTCCATTAGAAAAATATACTTCACCAGCTCCGAACATTTCATGTTTCACAGAAATCCGATCTAAAATGGATTACGTATATTCAATTGAAGTTCGAATAGCCAAATAACGAACTGCCGCGCTATTTCGAGCTCGATTATAATTTTATTATAATTCTATGTTCAAACTTCGTTTAAATAATATATTCATTATTCTAAATCAATTCCAAACTGGATTATAGCTTATATATATGATCCAATTCACATCGTATTGTGAATTCTACTATTCCCGACTATTCTGGAATTTAAATATATTATTTAATTATTATATTAATTAAATATTCCTTATTATTTAATTTTGGTCATTTTTAAATTACCGAACCTTTATTTTAAATAATTAAATAAATTATTTATTATCCGTAAAAGTACGGGTCGTTACAGGTAGACTATATTGTTAACTCATCCTGGCCTGGAGCCAATGGTCCCCAATGGTGTCTCTTCTTGTTAAGCCTAATTTGAGGTTTGGATATGTAAACTCCTAATGTTGTAATCTCTTGTGATTCTCTTATATGGAATAAAATCTCTCTCCTTTGGACTGGACGTACACTATCTCAATGGTAGTGGAACCAGTATAAATAATGTGTGTCTCTTTGTTCATTCGTTATAGTTATTTACCATTTGTTTGATGTAATAGAATAATTGCTATAAGATTAGATTGATGTTCAATTGGCAAATCTAGATCCTATTTATTGTTCTTCCGCGTTTATGCAAATTTTCGCACAACAGATTTGTATCAGAGCAAGGTGATTTGGTTTAAATCGTGCATCAATTATTTCTACAAAGGTTGGTAGATTCAGTGGTGATTATGCTACTACTATTTTGGGGGAAGATGAGAGTTTGGTGGAGAAGATTATGCTGAGAAACAAAAATGTTCCATGCTTGGAACTTTGATGTAGCTTGAGCTTTGAATTCTCATTAAGGTGAAGCTATATGTTTGTTCACTGCCTGACCCAACCGTTGAAAAGTGACCCTTTATAGAAAACAACTTGGAGAAACTTCTTAGAGGTGGTAGCGATCAATGACGAAAAGCTGGAGGTGTTAGCGACCTTTCAAAGTGCTTGAGG
The DNA here is from genome assembly GCA_030737875.1 of Allium sativum. Taxonomy (NCBI): domain Eukaryota; kingdom Viridiplantae; phylum Streptophyta; class Magnoliopsida; order Asparagales; family Amaryllidaceae; genus Allium; species Allium sativum. Next base: position 172,780,310 of record CM060912.1, read on the forward strand.
ACTTTGTATAAATTCAAGTTCAGTTGAGAAATACTCGCCAATGTAGAGATCTGTTAGGTGGGGCTCGCATTGTATGAGAGATAGATGATACATAGTTTATTGTGTTGAAGTGACCATTTAATAAAGAAATTATATCTGATGTAGCTAATTTTGGTGATGGATTCGACATCGTTGAGGCATATCGACTTGTGATGTCATCTTAGAGAGTTTAGTTCATAGAGCTAATTTTGAAGGATTTGGTGCAATTGTGGTACATCGTTAATTTTGCGATGCCGTCTTAAAGGAGTAGTGCTGCATGCAGGTATGTGGAAGGAGAGAGATTTATCTTGCATACAAAGATTTGGATTTTAGCTCTGTATTTGAATTGGTGATTGAGAGAATCATTTTTGGCCTTGCTGGTGTTGAGATTACTTTGGAAACTGCCTTCTTTTAATTTTGGATATTTGCAACATTTTGTTGGCGGGCGGGGACGTAGTCTGAGCTTGTTAATATGGTGTGATGGGAGGTAGCATAGTTAGAACCTATTTGGTAAATATCATTTTTTTCTCACTATGAGATTTTGGATCATGGTAAATTTCATTTTGAAGAGTTTTATATTGTGAAGAGAATTTGACTAGAGTTGGGGTGTTGGAGATATGTGATTTTTGCATCAAGGTGGAATGTTAAATTTTGGTGATACGAAATCACATTTAATTAGGTGGAACAAATATGCAAAATGGAAAGTAAATATTTTAGTATGGGTATGCATTTATTGCATTTGCTTAAGATGGCTAAGAAATTAATGCATAGATTATTTTCTTCCATCTTTTTACGGAAAGAAATTGATTGATTACTTACTATGTTTGCACATTTTGTTGCCTCTGCAATTTGCCTCCATTATTTCTTACCATATCTTGATAATCCGATTGATGGTTCACAAATATTTCGTCGGCTATATATTGAGGCATAGACTTTATTAACCCATGCTGGCATGGAGAAAGTGACCCCTAATGGTGTATTTTCTTGTTAAGCCTAATTTAAGGTTTAGATCTGTAAACTCTTAATGGTGTAATCTCCTGTAGTTCTCTCATGTGGAATGAAATCTATCTCCTTTGGACTGGACGTACACTATCTCGATGGTAGTGGAATGTAACAACCCGGAAAATTTGAGCCAATTTAAAAATTTTAAATTGGCTATTTTAGTGCATTTTTAATATTTAAAATAAAATATTTTAAATAATAATGACGAAAGGTGTGTTTGAATCGATGTTTGAAAATAAATATAATTATTTTAAATTATAAGCAGGTCTGAAATGGCGCGATAGTTTCAAAATTTGAATTCAAACTTTGACTGACTGTACCGGGAGCAAAATAAAACGGATTTTAGTGAAACCAAAAATATTTAAATATGTTAGTGAATATTTTTCTAACTAATCTGAAAAATAGAAGTTTCATAGCGGGGATAAAAATTTATGGCCAAATGAATTTTCAGAAAGCTCGCTATAGAAAATATATCGCCCTTGAAAATAGACATTTTGCAAACGACCTCAGAAGTCGACGAAACCACTTTTGTTGGATCCAGAATTTCAAATTATTGCTAGGTTTAAAATTTCATAATTTTTGAAGTTAACATGTGAGCGTAGCAAAAGAAAATGTGTTTGGTGAATTTCTATTAAATTGGATCGACCAGAAAATGGCCATTTTTCAAACAGTCTCAGAATTCGACAAAACTAGTTCTTTTGGGACTATATTATCAAAACATAGCTGGATTTATTTTTCGGGAATTTTTAGAATCAGTATGTGGCCCCGGCAAATTGAAATGTACGTTCAAATCAAATATTGAGTGTTTTATATTTTAATTTGAAGGGAAACTGACTAAAACCGTCGAATGGGCCTACGAAACATATCCCATTGTGTTCGGAATGGGGGTATTTAGATAGGGACGACAGTCGTTGGGTTTGGATTGGAGTTAGTATGTGAGGAGGGTTATTTTAGAATTTTAAAAATATATTAATAAAATAAATAAAATATGATTGGCCCTCACTTTTTCTCTCTCTCCGTATACATCAGAAGCGATTAACGGCGGCTCCTCTTCAATCCTTCCTAGCCCGATTCCTCTCAAACCACTCAACGAATTCAAGTGCCACTATTAAGGATTTTGTAGAGCTTGAGGAGATCTTCGAATCCATACCCGTCCCCCTCCTCGTCTTGTATTTTGGCCAAATCGACCCTCTGAAGAACCGTCGTTCGAAGCCCTCCACCTTCTCCCAGTCGCCGTTTAGTTCATCAGAGGGGGACCCGCTGGAGTGCCTCTCGGAGCTGGAGAACGTGGTGCAACCTAATCGGCCTCACGTGCTACGGATCGGAAGAAAATTCGAAACCTATTTTTGGGCATTCAAAGCAGGTAACGACCTATTTAATTTTGAGGGGTTTTGACGTTTAAAAGTGTCGCAAAGTATGATAATCTTATAAAAATCATATCTTTTTGCTATGTTGTCGAAATCAAGTGAAACAAGAGACAGTGGACTCGTGTGGACGTCTTCTACATTCTAGAAGAGACCGCATATTTTTTCGAGCCTTCTACAATATTTGGTGGAGTGGAACCCAATGTGAGATTTCTAAATTATAAACGATATGGAAAACAACGATGTATAAATTATATAGTCGATGTATGAGTTATATAAGCGTTGTACACCTCATGTACAAGCATTGTATAAGTTGTATGTTCGATGTATAAGTTATATATGCGTTGTAAAAGTGATATGTGCGTTGAAATAAATTAAAATGAAGTGAAATTGAAATATATATATAAACGAATATATATATATATATATATACACACACCCCTCGTCCATAGACCATGGACGATATTTATTGGTTGTGATATTGTTGGAATTATTGGTTGATGTGAAATTTGGTGAAAATCATGAATGATTGATTGTGGTTGAAAAATACCTGTTTGTGGTTGAGAATTATTTTGGATGAAACCACATAGGATTAGTTTGTGGAAATGAAAAATAAACATGCTCGTCTGCGTACGAATTAGATGCATGAAATCCCCATTGTCAATAACCGCGAGGTTTTAAGGTAGAGCGATGACCCGTACTAGGGACGGTCATGGTTTTAACTACCATGCCGTTATGCTGCTGAAATTTTCAATAATATTCATGTGTTGAATGAAATTCATGTGTTGAATAAATTCTTTGAAATATAAAAATAACATTTTTACCTTATGTATAGACTATATAAAATAATCGTGTTATGAAATAAATTATTTTACAATAAAAATCATATTTTTATTATATATATAAACTATAGAAAATGTTCATGTGTTGAATAGAAATTCATGTGTTAAATGAAGCTCATGTATTGAATAAATTTTTTGAAAGATAAAAATAACATTTTTATTATATATATCAACTATAGAAAATATTAATGTGTTGAATAAAGGACTAGAACGATAAAAATCATATTTTTATCGTGTGTGTGAAGTCAAAAACATTCATGTGTTGAATATATAGATTGAACAATAAAATATACATTTTTATTTTGATAATGAAGTGCTAAAAATATTCATGTGTTGAATAAATATTTTGATGATAAAAATATCATTTTTATCAAATATATAAAGTGAAGATGGTTTTGAAATCGAAGAAAGAATTATATTTATATATATTTATATAAATATAATTAAAATAAATCGAATAACGAAGCTGCAGTTCGTGTTTTGAAACCGTGATTTTAAACGATTAGTGTGGGAGATCCGACCATCGGATTTTCCCGAAACCGAAACCGTTGGGTTCGCTTTGGAAATATCTTTCCAACGACACCCACTTTGTGAAGATCCAACGGTTGGATTGTCTGGAATGTTTAATTCAAATCTGAAGAAAAAAAACGCCAGAATCGATTATATTTATATACATATAAATATAATTAAATTAAATTGAATAACGACGCTGCAGTTCGTATTTTGAAATCGTAACTTCAAACGATTAGTGCGGGAGATCCGACTGTCGGATTTTCCCGAAACTGAAACCGTTGGATTCGTTTTTAAAAGATCTTTCTAATGATATAAAATTTGTGAAGATCCAACGGTTAGATTTTCAGATATGTGTAAATCAAATCTGAAGAAAAACTGCTCCACGGCCGCGTTAGGGCCTGAAGCATCGTTTGAATGAATTGGCTATTTTTAAATAAATAAAAATAGCGATAAATCGTGATAAAATATTATAAACGATATGGAATGGAAATAAACTGAATTTTCTCAGTTTATGTGATATTTGATGGTTGAATGTGTTTGGCGTGAAAATCACATTAAAGAATAGAATTATTGATATCGAATAATTTAACCATTGAAGTGAATCGATTTGAAATTCTAAATATACGTGAATTATTTGAAAAGGTCGAGTTAATTCTCATTTCAAATAATTGATCGACGATTGAAAGTCGAAGATATGAAGACGGTGCAAGACCGATGATCTGCACGTCGAATGGAGGGGTGCTACTGATGCTCATGATAGGAGTAGTACCTTGAAGGGGCCGAAGTAGTAGCCGTCCGGACGTACTTGTTGATTTTACGGATATGCGAGGTATTGAGTGCCTCCGGGTTCGTTCATAGTGGTATGTCGACATAGTGGTATGGGGGCATTAATGCCATCTATGATTGATACTTATGATTGAAATTGTTTTTGAAACATATAAACACTAGTAATAATATCAAATGCTTTTTTTTTATTCGTATCAAGCATATTTTGGCCATTATAAGGTAAAACTCTATCCTCCGATTTGTGTTGCATTGTGTGATGGGAACTGAGTCTTATAATGACTTCATTTTTATAAAAAGCATTGCCATGTTTAAAAGATTTACTTGTTTTAAGGCACTGGCAATCCAATGGAGTAAACCCGTTCCGCGAAAGTGGCGTGGTCCTATGATAACCATATTGTAAGATGTATTAAGTAGATTTCTCATACCAGTCCCATGACTGACTGGTAGTTTGTTTCACTTGCAAACTCGGGTGCCCCTTTTTCTACACGGGCAGCCTTGTATTCAGGTTTTAGCAGGCTCTTTCTGGATAGCTGGAGCTGAAGATGGAATCTATCATTTATCTCTTTTTATGTTGTTCAGCTCCTGTTGTACATATTATGTTTAGATTTCCGTTGTAGACATTTATGTATAGTTGAACTGTATTTGTACTAAGTATGATCCTACATACTGTGTAACTCTGATTATTATGTTTATCCAGTGTATTCTATTGTACATTATCTAGTGTATCTATTTATTTCTGTTCTGCTGTTATCTGTTTAATGTGTTATATTCCAAAGATTACCCTTGCCACCGTCGTAACGGGGAATGGGGTTGTCACATGGAACCAGTATAAATGTTGTGCGTCTCTTTGTTTCTTCGTTATAGTTATTTACCATTTGTTTGATGTAATAGGATAATTGCTATCAGGTTAGATTAATGTTTAATTGGCAAATCTAGATCCTATTTATTATTTTTTCGCATAACACTATCATGTGACCCTCCTACCAATACTATAAGTCCGACCATCCTGAATAGATTTGTACATACAATCTTATGTGAGCGGATCACATGAAATGCAAACTATATCATACAACTACGACCAACGTCGCTTCCAAAGATACCATATGAAAGGACACAAAGAACTTAAAAGTAAATGCTATATTTCGATAGAGAAAAATGGAAAGTGACAAGAAGGTCGTCACCTACATCCATAAGCATCATGTACTCTTGTCATGGACTAATGATAATGTTGTTATGTCGTTTCATATCCATCTATTTTTTGGTCTCTTCAACTCACTGTGCGCCCATCTGCAACACACTGCATAACATCCCTTCAGATACAAAATCTGGGGAAGTAAATATAAGATGCAGTGTTCGCTTCAGCAATGAGTTGTGAATGCAAATCAGTTGTATACTCGTAGCATTGGAAAAGGAGGATTTACCAAAACCATATATTTGTCGGGACTACTTTAGAGCATAGGTATCCAATGCTACATACATATGACCAAGTACCATTATCGTATACAAGGAGTCCATCTATATCTAGCTACCAATCCAGCTAGATGTACAAGTCTAACTGCATAGTATCTTTACTATTTGAAACAAATGTAGAACCGAATAAATATAATTAAAAGGCATAAATAACAAAAATGTGCATCTTCTCAAAATTCCAATGGTATGTACAGTTGCAGACGTATACATGTAACAACATCTCATATAATCTTATCATCGATCATAGCCAGTAAATAAGCAAAATATTGTCCAAAATTTTCAAACGAATTACCAAATGGTACTACAACATGGCCAGGTCGACCAACCTCTATACCAATCAGCATATAAAAATCCAAAGCTGTCAATCCTAGCTTAAAAATAGAAAAATGAAATGTGTGACCAGTAGGCCACATCTCTCAGTAAGGCCTCTACCATACGAAGATTGATATGTGTAAATGTATATATCTATAAAAAAATTGTAAGATTTAAAATTCTTTCCTTGCCTTTCATTATTTGTCAACCCCTTTTTGTAAGCATTTAGGGCTCCAAGGTTTAGATAAATATATTACATAAATAAAATGCATTAATTCTTCTGTCATTAGTGTTATTATATATTACCATGTGTAATATATAATAACATATATAACCAGTGACAGATCTTCAAATCTTCTACCATTAATATATGGTATTTATGTAATTTAACATAAAATACCATATATTAATTATTGTAATACAAATCTTCTACCATAAATATATGGTATTTATGTAATATATTATTAACATAAATATCATATTAATTATTCTAACACTCCCCCGCAGTCGAAACAGGCTGTTGTCGCACGTTGAGGTTGTCTCGAAATTCGTCAAATAGCACATGAGAAAGACCTTTTGGAAAAATATCAGCAATTTGATAACGGGATGGGACATGGAGGAATAGAACTTCGCCTTTAGCTACTTTTTCACGGACAAAGTGAATATCCGTTTCAATGTGTTTTGTGCGTTGATGTTGAACTGGATTACCAGATAAGTAGACCGCACTTACATTGTCACAATAAACCATGGTGGCTTTCTGAATGGGAACATGCAACTCTAATAATAAATTTCTGATCCAACATGAGTCGAAGACAACATTAGCAACTCCTCTATACTTAGCTTCTACACTAGAAGGAGACAATGTAGGTTGACGTTTAGAGGACCAAGAAATAAGATTATCTCCAAGAAATACACAATAACCTGAGGTGGAGCGTCTAGTATCCGGGCATCCACCCCAATCAGCATCTTTATATGCGATAAGTTTGTCAATAGAAGATGTGTGCAGATGCAAACCATAAGATAGTGTACCCTGAATATAGCGCAAGATGAGCTTGAGAGCAGTCATGTGCTCAACTCTCGGATCATGCATATGAAGGCACACCTGTTGTACAGCATAAGAAATATCAGACCTTGTGAAGGTAAGATACTGAAGAGCACCCGCAAGACGACGATACTTAGTAGGATCCTCATACGAAGCATCCTTAGTAGCACTAAGTTTAGCTTTAGTGTCAACAAGAGTAGGGAAAAGACTGCAGTTAGACATTCCAGCTCTGTCAATGATATTTGCAGCATACTTTTTCTGAGATAGAAATAAGCCATTTGTAAGATTTAAAATTCTTTCCTTGCCTTTAATTATTTGTCTGCCCCTTTTTGCAGGCATTTAGGGCTCCATTGTTTACATAAATAACACACATTTATTCTTCTGCCATTAGTGTTATTATATATTACCATGTGTAATATATAATAACATATATAACCAATCACAGATCTTCAAATCTTCTATCATTAATGTATGGTATTTATGTAATATATTAATAACATAAATAACATATATTAATTATTGTAATACTAATCTTCTACCATTAATATATGGTATTTATGTAATATATTATTAACATAAATTACCATATATTAACCATTCTAACAAAAATCATCAAAAGGTGATGCATAGAATCTAGCTTAATCGGCCTAGGTAATATGACAAAATACTCCATAATGCATTATGTCAACTAACTTGCATAACTATCTAACAAACCCATATAAGTAATTATTTTATGTTAATATTAAATCAAGCAAACCATTAGTATCTATAATCCGTGACAAACATGTTCATCTAATGACTACGTATTAAAATCATACATGTGGCGTCGTTACTGCTATAATAGGTCGGTATGCCGTCGTCAGACGCAACTCGTGCACGCATCATTGATTATGTACAGTCACCGTTGATATTTTTGTTGTAGTGTGGGATATATCAGTGTTGATATCCGTCATATAATGAATAATTTGTCTAGCAATTTTAGATAGATCATGGTGACATTTCAACAAATAAAAGAAAACTTAGAAATACATAGTTTGATAATAGGTAATTTTTATTCTAATCCACGGATTTAATAAGTTAATGCACCATTTTATTTTAACAAGTTAATCCACAACTATTTGGTTAGTTAATCCACCCTATCATATAGCTAATAATCGACTTGGTGTTATTATTGTGGATTAACTTACTAATATTGTGGATTAGAATAAAAATTACGTTGATAATAAATTACGGAGTCTTGCAAACGTTTGTTGAAGACTTGTCCTCGTTCTATTATTTCTCAAAGAATTTGTATGTTTCTGACGTTTGTAAGCTGTAATCAAATATTTGTAGAAGATGCTTTTAGTAAGTGGGAGGAATTAAGTTACAGTGAACTTTTTCTTTCTTTCTTTTCTGTTAATAAATAGATAAATTGACTGACCATCGCCTACTCTCACATAAAATAAGCAAACTTCAAAAACATAATCTGCTACGAAACCTTAGCAATTCTTGAATTTTCAGCTGAGCTTTCAAAATAGCAAACAAACATATTGGAATGAACAATGCTAGAACATCCGAAAAATTTAAGGTAAAATTCACGCATGCGGCAGGAATTGAACGTGATTCACGGATGAGGAAGAATCCAATGACTTCTGAAGCATCCGCACTTTCTTACTTAAGCAGTCCTGCTTGTCTTAGCATTTTCGTACTGGAATTCTGAGCTAAACATCAACTTATTCTAAACAGAAATATCAAAGAAATCTTCTGTAAACCTAGTCGAAACATCACAGTCGTGTAAGATAAATATAAGATAAGATTAGAAACGGGAGAAATATCAATTACCTCTACCCACAACTAACCTGTATGTATACCCCCTTAATCTTTCGAAGGTGCAGGCAAAAAAATCAACTCTACTCGCCACATACCAATCAAGTTGAAACTAACATGCAAAAACAAATCCAACAAATGAAAGATACGTGCCATACGTGTGGTACCAACTCGAGCAAATATAACCAAGAACTTTACCGAAAACGACATCGGGCCATGCCTCAGTGCCGACCTCCTTGTCTGCTTCTCATTCCTTCAGGTCCTACTAGAAATCCCATTCTATAGACCTCCAACCAATAGCATCTCACATAAACTGATAACACTTCCCTCTCCAACCAATCAGGTTCCAGATATCTCCCCTATGCAAGCCACGTCAGCGAAAAGTGCAATTCAATGGTCCCTCCCTGTCAAAATCAGTTCAATCATACATTAGACCTCGGCTGCATAACGAACATGACAGTAACAAAAGCAGCAACAGTAGAACCCCAAAACTTAAAAGAAATGGATCAGACTGCAAACGCCGTAAGCGGGAAAACGGCCCGTGCCTGCGATGGGTGTGCACGCAGACGAGCTCGCTGGTACTGCGCAGCCGACGATGCCTTTCTGTGTCAGTCTTGTGACTCCTCCGTTCACTCCGCTAACCTTCTGGCGAGCAGACACGACAGGGTTCGACTTAAGACTTCATCGATGAGGTCCCCGCTCGCTGAGCTGGACTCCGAACTGCCAACCTGGCATAGGGGAGACAGGCAGCGGGTCCGGACCCCGCGTCATGGAAAGGGTTCGGCCAGGCCCAAGCCCATGATTCTGGTCCCTGATGTTGAAGCATTTAATGAGTTTGAGGAAGAGGAGGAGCAGCAGCAGCTTTTGTATGAGGTGCCGGTGTTTGATTCCATCATAGAGTTCTGCACACCGTTGGATTTCGAGGGTGCGGACGGATCCGCGGTGGAGGTAAAGCCAGCAACACGGTTTGACTCAACGCTGGACAATGGAGATGTAGGTGCAGGAGGGTTCGATCCTACGGACGTGGAGTTGGCGGAGTTCGCTGCTGATGTGGAGAACATGCTAGGACATGGACTGGACGATGTGGACTCTTTCTGTATGGAAGGGCTAGGGTTGCTGGAAGGGAAAGATCAAGAGCAGGGACAGGTGAAGCATGAGCACTTAGATGAACATCAAGATATTAACTTTCTGGTTAGTATTGAAGATATGGAAATGGAGATGTCTAGAGGGTCGCTCGACTTCAAATTGGAGTGCGATGGGTCGCACATGACAGGAGAGGAGGTGCATAATCAGCAAAATGCGTCGATGGGTATAGGATTGAAGATGAACTACGATTCAGTGATCAATGCATGGTCATGCCAAGGCGGCTCGCCTTGGGCTGATGGGGTCAGGCCACAGCTCAATGCAGATGATTTTTGGTCAAACATCATGGTAACTTTACATTTTATAGCACTTACTTATCTTTTATTTTATTAGAAAATTTCTTAGTGAATCAAGTTTACTGCTGTAAGCTCTAAGTAAGCATACAGTAGGGTAAAGTTTGTGATCTATGATGAGCTAGTTATGCTCTCTACCAACTGTGACACCATACATGAATATTAACTCTAACCTTTTATAGCAAAGGATTTTTATTGCGTTACTGTTTATAGTGAAGGCTTTTGTAGCATTTGCATTATGCATATTTTTCTTGACATTTAGGGAACATGGGAAGCACCAATTGGGGAGATGCAAGGAACTAGTTATGGGTTAGCGATAGGGCAAGTCGGCAATTTCGATGGAGGGAGAGAGGCTAGGGTTTCGAGGTACCGAGAGAAGAGAAGGACAAGGCTATTTTCAAAGAAAATCAGGTATGAAGTGAGGAAGCTTAACGCCGAGAAGAGACCAAGGATGAAAGGGCGATTCGTTAAAAGGACTTCTTTGCCAACTGTTGCTAACGCCGCCGCCGGATCTAATGGCTTGCCTTATGCATGACAGAACCACTGTTCATATAATACGTTTTGCAGCTGTAGGATCAGGACAGGTTTTGCAGCTGTTCTTTCCTTTTCTTTTAAGCATATGGTTTTTTTGCTCGAAGTTGAGTTTCACCGTATGTACTTGAATTAGCTGCACAGGGGCTTAGTCCTAAATTCGCCGACTTTTCGATGTTTCGAATCAGATGTAAATTTAGTTATGATTTCTAGATTGTTGTATGCTTAGTACCATAGCATATGTGCTTCTTGGTATTACGAATGTATCTAGTACACAGAGAAAACTGCTATCATATTTGTATTTGTAAGTTAGCATTTTGGTGTAAACATGGATACAGTAATAAGTTCTGTTTAAATCCTGTACTTAAACGGGCTACATATAAATTTTGAATATGTATACGCAGCAAGGTGTACTTCCCGAACTTAATAAACATCCACGAAGTGCATCTCCGACCGTTTGAAAATGAATGTAATAAAAATATTCAAATGGATTACATTCATGATCAAATTGGTTACACTTTTGTACAACTGCTAGACTCAGGCTTAAGACGTCTATTCAACTAGTGCAAATGTTTAACCGCTAGTTTAACGGTTATCCAATTAAACAAAACAAATGCTTTTGCGCTCGCGTAGCAAGCACTCTAGACCTGGAGCCATGCATTTTACCAACAAGCGGTGGTTCCCTCGCCAAAAGAAAAAGGGGAATTCACCTATATAGGTTTGTTTTTGTAAAAAATAACATTAATAGAACCGGTTTCAGATTTAATAACACGAATAGACCTGTTTTGATCTACTGGGTTACTGAAGGCATGTTTTGAAAACACGCCTTCAGTAAATCCCTGCACACACAAAAACCAAACCCGAAACCCCTTTTCTTCTCCATCCCACTTCACTTTCCCTTTCCTCTTTCCTCTTCCACAAACTGCTACGGAAAAAAAACCCAAATCAACACCATTTTCATCCATTTTTCATCCAATCCATTAATGAAAGACCATAATGGCTAGCATAACCGCATACAACACGAAATTGGTAAAATTCTAAACCCTAATTTTCAATTTTGAAATTAGGTCATACATGTTAAACAATTATTGGTTATGGAGTTAGTTGTGGCTTACTATTTGTGTACATTGTTCATCATTTACGATTTGGGGTTTTTGGTGTGTATATTGTTCACATTATTGTAAAATTCTAAACCTTAATTTTCATCCATTTGTACATTGATGTGTACATTGTTCGCATTTACGATTTGGGAGTTTTGGTGTGTATATTGTTCACATTATTGAACTGGGGTTTTGATTACATGATGGTTATTGGATGTTATGTATTGGATATAGTATGGATCGAGGTATTGCGGTTATTGAATGTCATGTATTGGATATAGTATGGATCGAGGTTGTCGTAGATAAATTTCCTTGTTTATGGAGTCGAGTAGAAAATTATAGCATGTTCTAGAAAAATATACTTAAATAAATGTCTGTAACAGTTAATTCTGCATTTTTGCAGAGTATTTTGAGATAGAGCCCGGACCAGTAGATCCGAGCGTGTTACATATGCAGCCGCAACATAGGACATCGAATACCGTTCGTACGGAGGTAGCAATTTGTTACTATTTCGATGTTTAGTTATTTTTTCTTCCTACATTAGACATCAAACCCCCATTTTTCTTATCTTTAAATTTCCAGAGTGTCGGTACTGAGTTTGTCATAGACCACTCGTCATCACTTTCGAAAGTTACATCCGAGGATCCTCGCGTACTTGCTGAGATCCGGAGGGCTAGATTAATGCATATTTTTCGCTTAGGTTACATCCAGCTCGATCATTCCCTTGTCAGTGCTTTAGTTGATAGATGAAGGCCCGAAACATCCACATTTCACCTACCAGTTGGTGAAATGACTATCACCTTGGGAGATGTGGTTGTTTTGCTAGGATTGCCTATTGATGGCAATGTTGTTGCGTATGATGGTGCGAGATATGATTATTTGTAGCTGTGTCGCGACCTACTTTGGCTAGATCCCCCAGCCAATCAAGTAAGGGGTGGCGTGTCCTTAAATATCAAATAGTACCGTAATCAGTTCACAGATGATATTTCTGTAGATGTCACCCAGGTAGAAGTTGAGCAACAGGCTCGTTGCATTTTACTACATATTATTTTCTGCAGAATGATGATCGATCATGCCAAGACCCGTATAGATTTGAGATGGCTACCATTTTTAGCTGACATCGGGCAGTGCGCTACATATTTGTGGGGCAGTGCGGTGTTGGCCTATGCATATCAGGAATTGTCCAAGATCGCGCTGCAACAGTATAACTGTATTGCCGGTTGTCCGACACTAGTTCAGGTATGAACCAAATTTCTATAATTTACTGTTATACAATGTGATGCATCATTCTCTTGTATTAATAGTATATTTTTGTGTACACAGCTTTGGTCCTGGACTCATCTTCCCATCGGAAGATAAGAGTGACGCCTGATCCTATCGATGCATCGATGCCGCTTGGAGCTAGGTATACTTATTTCATCATTTATTTTATTAAACGCAACACATACCATTTTTAATAGATGTACCTTTTAATATCGTGTAATAGGTAGGTTGGAAAATAGGATACGCGACATACACCGCGATGAGAGTTGCCCTTTTACCGTAATGAGTTGGACGTCCTTACAGACGAAAAGGTTACATGGTATCCATACACTAATGAGGTGTTTGCCCCACTACCAGTCATGTGCAGAGCTTATAGGTACCTTTAGACAATGAGAGTACATACGATAGCCTACACCTTCACCTTCACCGCTTGACACCTTCCCGATAGGGTTATGAGACAGTTCGGCCTGAGGCAGCATATACCGGATGATGCATCTCCTTACATTCGGGGCTACAGTGCACAGGACATTCACATATTTCATGCTATGTGGAATGACCGCGATAACTGTATTGAGTTCGATAGGGAGCCCCCCATATCCACGGCGCGGTATATGAGGTGGTACTAGAACATAACATGACACTACGTTCTTAATCCCAGAGTAGATTCTGCTTTAGCACCGTACGTTCCTAAAGCACCACTAGAGAGGAATGTGGTAAGTTGATGTTTGTACTATTAAATACAACCGGTTTCATTTATTCATTGTATCTAATTTTCTTTTAAATTTCCAAGTTGCCGGTATTAACCGTGCGTGGGACGAAGCAGAAAAGCTTAGACAGAGGCAGGCAGACGACGGGGGAAGGACATTGTGCACGAACATACATAAGATTTTAGACGTGATTTTGTGCAGGAACAAGCTAGATTGGCCGAAACCACCATCTCCTCCACCTCCTCCTCCTGTAGGTCCTCCTTCTCCTCCTCCTGTAGGTTCTCCTCCTCCTCAGCCAGTAGCACATGAGGAGATTGCCCCTAGCCCATCACAACCAGCACACATATTACCTCGTTCCAGCAGTACACGATGCACTAGAAGCAACATCGACAATGGTTCGTCTTCAACTTCCACACCCCTACTCAGGTGGCCGAGGCGAAACTAGTGCATATTTGATTGGTCGTATTAGTGGTGTCTGTCTCATTAATTGGGTAGTTGTCTTTGTGTAATTATTTGTTATGTTTTGGTACGTTTACGTATTTCTTAGCACATTCTTGGCTAGTAATCTTTATAGAAATGTCCTTGTGTAAGGAGAGAATTATGAATCAATCATTTATGGAAATGTCTTTGTTTAAGGGGAGCATTATGTATTTGTGTAAGGGGAGTAATATACACATAAATATGTATATTTTGTCCGCCTATTTATTTTGTTTTCTCTTTAAAATAACTAATACTGTGTATTTATAGTTGTGTTTCCAGATTATTTATGATGAATGGATGAATGTACTTAATTGTTAAAAAGTTTGAAGAATTGGCGTAAGAAGAGTATTGATTTTTAGAGCTGGAAAAAGCTTGGAGACCTAAAGAAATGTTGTTGTTCAATCACCTTCTGCTGCATATTTTAATGTCAAGCTTCAATGCTTTTCCATAATGATCACTTAGAGTTCTTATTCATTCTCAAGGCAATTGGAGTTGAAGCTCGCAACCTATTTTCTTTGCATGTGTTCACGTTAGCTCATTTCCAAGGCCTCTCATTCTACAGTTGCGTTCACACTGGCTTATGTGTAATTTAAGATAAATCTTTTGTCCCACAATGTGTAATGAGCCTCTTAGTCTTGGCCAATGCAAATATAAATACATTGTATCTCATTCATGTAAAAACACACTTAGTTTTATTCTGTAATTCTCTTGTTGGAATAAAACTCTTGTTCCCCCTTTTTCTCAGTTGTTATTAATTTATGTTCATGCTATTTAGTTTCTTTTTCTCTTCTTCTTTAGCTATGTCTAGCTAATACCATTTGATTAGGGGGTAATGACGCTAATAGATATGATTCAACATGAATCACATAGCCAATAGATGAGGACTTTATACATGTAGATCTGGATCTGAATCAAGGGTTAGATCTGAACCTTCATATTCTGTGTTGTTTAAGAGCTATGCTCTTTCATAGGGTATATTCGTGTTCGATCTAACAATTATTAGATTTAGATCTAATTTTAGGATTTTAGAAATTAATTAGTGAATCGGTCCTGATAATGTATGGTTGTTTAAGAGCTTAGCTCCTGCATAGGCCATGCTTGTTGTTATTTACATATTTGTTTCTAAGAACCTAATTATCGTTGATTCATGTATGTGACAGAAACATGAATTAGATCTATATTTATTTGTTGGCTATTGACGAGTGTGAATCCATTCTATGTCATTATCCCCTAATTGCTTTCTCTTATTATATAAATCTCTCTTTTTATTTAATTGCTGTTATTTTCTATGTTTTCAATCAATCAAAATCCTGGAATAACTTGATTGGATTTACTAGTTTAAATATTTTTGGTCCCAGAGTTCGATACCCTCTACAACAATCCTAGTTGTTTAGGAAAGCCGAACGGATTTTACAGTTGTTTACAATTGTTTAATTTGTTCACAAACAAATTTTGGTGTTCATTCTGTTTTGCATAGTTTAAGTTTGCATTTTTTTCCTTTCTCTTTTTGCATTTTTTTCCTTTTCTAAAAAAAATCGCACTTCTATTTACTTTTAAATAAGGCATGATGGAGTTATTAGCATATAATTTTGGTCGTTCAATTAAATTGTTTGGAAATTTACTTCTTTCAGCGGATAACGAAAGGAAAGTTTAAATTATAAGCAAATTTGGTGTAACTGGTATATTGGGAGATTCATGGGTGATGAGTATGAAATGTTTTCTAAATTGTAATCCGATTGAATGAATGGTTGATTTTGACTACTTGCGATAACAATTTAGATCTTTTAAGTGAAGTTGTGCTAAGATATCCTCACTTAACTGTGACAGCCCGCCCCGCACCAGCCGACATTTCCGATGAAAATGTGTTGTGCTGATGTCCAATCGACACGGGACGGTCGCCAAAGAAAGAGAAAAGAAAAGGACTTACTGGTGAACTGTAGAATGTCTCATAACGCAAGGAATAAAATATAATAATAACATAATTGACATAAAACAGGTGAGACAGTGCATAAGCTGAAACTAAACATCATAGCAGCGGAAAATCCAATTATAGCTTATGTTCCACATCATCATTATTACAACTTTAAAACTGTCTCCAAAGCAAAAGAAAGGAAAGGTATACTACTAATGCCCAAAGTAGTGACCAGCAGCGACACAGGGAGAATATCTATATATATCATACGTGGGAGCCTCATGCTCGTCTCCGGTACAACTACACGTGCATACCACCTAACTTGTCTCAAGTCTTCCCGTTTGAGAGCACCCAGAGTAATAAGAAGAGACATAAAACTCTGGGTCAGACAAAAGTCTGGTATGAGCGATTAGCATCAAAACAGAACAATAACAGGTATACTAAACCATACCTGAACCTGGACCTGCAACCAAAGAGTTAGCACAACATACCGCTCAATACTCTAAGGTGCCACTAATGTATAGTGTAAAGAATACAGGTTTGGGGGTGTGCATGACATAGTGAAAGCAAACAATCAAACATAGCAACCATCCTCGCATCTCTCACTCAGTGCGTAAAACATACGATATCCACCACTTTGATCACCTTATTCCTTGCTATGATCACTCTGCCCCATGGAGTCATGATGACACCACTACACTGATCCATAGACACTTATCTTTGCTATGTCTACTCTGCCCCATGAAGTCATAACGACTCGACTGCACTGGCTCATAGCCATGCTACTATCACTCTGCCCCATGGGGTAATAACTACCCACTTCACTGATACGTAGCCTAACATCTGTCTTGGTGGTGAATCCAAGCTATGGACGTCGATAACCCCTTAGCACACGACCCGCAGCAAAGCCCAATCATGTAGTTAACTCGTCGGTTACCAACTGGATCCTGAGTACAAACTTCCTACTTGGACTATTTTTGCATCTCGGGTTTTTGGTCTCTTCCTCCCCGGATCGGTTCATCTTTCCCCTTTTTTTCGCTTCAGATTGTACTCCTAGTTCAGTTCGTGATCCATGCCTCAAGTCCAAGCTCTTCGGTTCGGTCTGTGGCCTTCATCTCGTGGCGATTTGGATCGGTCTTGGTCCTTCCATCGGATCATGGTCTCCGTTCGTGGTGCCAGCAGCTCGAGTCTTCCTCTCTACTCCGGGTCGGGTCCGAGACGCATAAGTGGTTCGGGTCAGAGGTCTTCTGGCGGATCGGATCAGAGGCACAATTCGGTTCGGGAGTTGTACCTCGGATCTGTCCTTGCTCCCATTCGATTCGATTCGGTTCGGGTATTTTCCTTCACTTTTCCTGCAACTTTCAGCGACTATTTATACGCCACTCGATGGCGTTTTCGACCACTCTAAATATTTTAGACAATCACAAAGCATGTTTAAACGGATAGGATTAGTAGAACTTAACCAAATTAACCTAAGTTTCTAACAGAGGTCTAAAACACCATTTCGAATTTTATGAATATTTTTCCAGAATTTAATCATGTTTAAAATCGCTAATTAACACTAATTACCCTATGATTAACCATAATTAGTGAGGAACTATGCAAATCACTCACCTTTGCCACAAATAAAATATCAAATCTGAAATGATTCTCTGTTTGGGCGCGAATACCAAGGCTATACAGCAGTTCTACCTCGATTATTGTGCTAATCCTCTTTGATTTGATGTAGATTTGGCTTCATTAGCGATTAGAAGGAGATTAGGGGTGTTTTAGAAAGTGGAGGCCATGGCTGAACTTGAAGGAACAAAAAGTGGCGGCTGGAAAATGATAGAAACTAAATCTCCTAACCCTATCAGCCTTCTCATAACCCTAATCCCAAAATGGGCTATGGGCCCACTCACTAATCACCTAAATTAGGCCCGGTTAAGCTGTTTTTCACCATCTGAAACTTGTTTCAGCCATATCTCCCAAACGGTGAGTCAGTTTGGATAATGTGACCACTCTACAGAAAGGTAAACCATCATTCGGATCTAATGGAAGTAGTTTTTGTTCAAAACTCCTTCCCAAAAGATATGGCCGAAACAAGATCAGATAGGGGCAAAATGGTCATTTAAAAATGGTAAAAATCAAGAACATGGGAAATGACCCCAATAGTCGTCTCCCAAAGTTACATGACCATACGACTTCGCATGTGAAAGAAATAATTATTCTACGATCCTTCGATGCGTAAAATGCGGGTCGTTACATTCTCCCCTCCTTAAGAAATTTCATCCCCAAAATTCCTTAATCCAAAACATACAAAGGATCCCGCATGCCTACCAGCCACATACAACAATCAAACATGCAAAACAAACAAAACAAGCCTATCCTAGCATGCGGAAAGACTAAATCGAAACTGAAATCTTACCAGGAGAAGAGTTCTGGATACGTCTTCCTACTGCTCTCCTCTGTCTCCCAAGTACATACATTCTCATTCTCACCCCACTGAACTTTGATTAATTTCACCCCTTCCTTCGAAGTTGCTTCGTATCATTCCCAACAATACGCATAGGCTTGCGGTTCCCAACCGCCTCGGGTTCAACCTCGATGTCATCCAACTAATCAGGTGAAATAGCCACATCGGGGTCGTGCACGAACTTCCTTAACTGGAAAACATGAAATACATTGTGAACTCCTGCCATCTTCTCTGGTAATTCAACTTTATATGCCAAATTCCCAATTTGCTCGAGAACTGGGAATGGTCCAACAGATCTTGGTGTCAACTTGCCTCTCCTGCCAAATCGTATCACGCTCTTCAAGGGTGAAATCTTGACTAACACCAAGTCGCCAATGGAGAACTTTAATTCTCTTCTCCTCTTATCGGCATAACTCTTCTGCCTATCTTGGGCAGCCGTCATTCGCTGTTGGATAACCTTAATCTTAGCTGAAGTTTCTCGTATCACATCTGGTCCAAGCACAAACTTCTCTCCAGTTTCTGACCAACACGACGGTGAGTTGCATGTTCTTCCGTATAAAGCTTCAAATGGGGCCATACCAATACTGGATTGATAACTACTATTATAAGCAAACTCTACTAGATGCAAATGGTCATCCTATGATCCACCAAAATCCAATATGCAAGATCTTAGGAGATCTTCTAATACTCGATTCACCTTCTCTGCCTGTCCGTCGGTTTGAGGATGATACGCGGTACTGAGATGTAATTCTGATCCTAACGCATCTTGTAAGCTCTTCCAAAATCCACTAGTGAACAACGGATCTCGGTCGCTCACAATACCTTTGGGTATTCCATGAAATCTCACTACCCACTTTACATAGAGTTCAGCTAACTTAGCTGCCGTTCTATTTGACTTGACGGGTATAAATCTTGCACTCTTGGTCAATCGGTCCACAATCACCCAAATGCTATCATGGCCCGATCTTGTCCGTGGTAACCCATCAATGAAATCCATTGAGACTTGTTCCCATTTCCATTCTGGAATCTCTAATGGTTGCAGCAAACGACTAGGCTTCTTTTGCTCAGCTTTAACTAGCTGGCAGTTCATGCATTTGGATATAAACTTCCCAATGTCTCTTTTCATTCCTTCCCAGTAGTAGGTCTGCTTCATGTCTCGATACATCTTGTTACCACCGGGGTGTATAGTTAGTTTTAAGTGATGACATTCTCTAAGCACTTCATCTCTCAATCCATTGACATTGGGGAGAACAAGTCTTCCATTCTTTCTAAGCCATCCATCTCGATCAAGCCCATACTTGCTCATCTCTTCGTCGATTCCCATCTCTAAATTTGAGATGATTTCCAATAGGTTAGGATCGTTCTTCTGACTGGAACCAATCCGCTCAATCAAAGTGAGTGTGACTGTCAAACTTGCTAAAATTTCTGGATCCAATTCGCACTTTGGTCTGAAATCATACCCAACGATGTACTCCAGTTGCTTCCATTCTAGAAACATAGCCCCTAAACTGGCATGTCTTCTAATCAATGCATCAGCCACCGCATTGCCCTTTCCTGGTGTATATGCGATGTCGAAATCATAGGAAGCTAAGAATTCTAACCATCTTTGCAATCAGAGATTTAGATCCTCCTGAGAGAAGAGATACTTTAACGATTTATGATCGGTAAACAACTCGAATCTTTCTCCCAAGAGATAATGTCTCCACAACTTCAATGCGAACACGATCGCTGCTAATTCCAAATCATGGGTAGGATATCTTTTCCCATGTGGTTTCAGTTGCCGACTTGCATAAGCTACAACCCTACCTCCTTGCATTAATACATCACCAAGTCCGGTACCACATGCATCCGTATGTACTTTCATCTCTTCATTCCCGTTAGGAATGACTAACACTGGTGCACATGTCAACTTTTCTTTTAGGCTCTTGAATGCATTCTCGCACTTTTCGTCCCAGACGAAGGCTTGATTCGTCTTGGTCAACTGAGTCAACGGTGATGCTATCTTGGAGAAGTCTTGGATAAACTTACGATAATATCCAGCTAACCCCATAAACTTCTTATGTCCATTGCATTCTTAGCGTAGACCAATCTTGTACCGTAGCCAGCTTCGCAGGGTCCACGACAATACCATTTTCTGAAACAACATGGCCCAAGAATCTCACCTCTCTCCTCCAGAAGTGGCACTTAGAAAACTTTGCTTTCAATTGGTGTTTTCTCAACACCTCCATCACTATCTGATCCTCAAGTGTTCCTTGTGTTCTTCCTCTGTCCTCGAACAAAAAAGTATATCGTCCATGAACACAAGAACATATTTATTCAACTGATCTCTGAATACCCTATTCATAAGATCCACATAATATGCTGCTGCATTGGTCAACCCGAATGGCATGACCAACCACTCAAATCCAGACGGTGTCCGAAATGCCGTTTTAGCTATACTCTCAGCTTCTACTCTAAGCTGATGAAAACCTGTCGCGAGATCCAACTGGGAGAACACTCTCGCGCCACTCAACTGATCAAACAAATCATCTATCCGCGATAGAGGATACTTATTCTTCTTCGTCACCTTATTCAATTCGCGGTAGTCCACACACAATCGAAGGGAACCATCTGCCTTGGTAGCAAACACAACTGGTGTTCCCCACTCAGAAACACTTCTTTTGATAAATCCCTTCTTCAAAAGATCGCTTACTTGCACCCCGAGCTCTTGCTTCTCCCTTGGCGCCATACGACGAAGTGGCATCACTATAGGTCTGGCATCTTTCACCAAATCAATACGGAACTCAATCTCTCGGCGTGGTGGAAGTCCGGTCACTTCCTCGAAGACGTCCGGATACTGGCCAACCACGGGCACATTTGATAATTTATCATGCGGGATGTCGAGGGAATTTAGAAAACTAGCCATTACCCCATCATTAGGTAGTCCACCAAACACTACCCTCCGCCCATCATCCGCTTTAACTATCACCAAAAAGCCCTCACAGTCTACTACCACCCCGTATCTTTGGAGCTAATCGACTCCCAAAATAATGCCAAACCTAGTAAATCCCAAAACAAAACAATCACAAACAAACATGCATCCATGACTCGATAAGACCACTTTACGACAAATCATGCTAAGGCTAGTTGAACCACCAATCGGGTTCGTCACTACTAAAGGTCTATCGACAATCTCGGGCTCCAGTCCCAACCTATCTACCAGGTCACTAGATATGAAAGAACTGGAAGCTCCGGTATCAAACAAAACTCTATCAGGAACATCATAAATAACGACATTCTTTCCCTTCTCCGCCGCAGTTGGGGCATTCGACGAAGAAGGAATAGCATTGAGGGCATATGCTTTCACCATCTGCTTTTCTTTAGGGGGTTGCGGACACTTGTCCTTGTGATGTCCCACTTGGCCACAATTGAAGCACTTCCTATCCGCCGGCTTGGCCCGATATTCTTTGGCATAATGGCCCTTCTTACCACAGCTGAAGCACTCAACATCTATCTTATTCTTTTTCTTCTGGCCATCCTTGGTCTGATTCTGCTTTCTCTTATTCTGAGAACCATTCTTGCCTCCACTGCTTGCTTGCGGCTTTGGCTCCTCTGCAAATGCAACCTCAGTCTTCAACTTAGGGTAATGACTCTCTGACCTCAATGCTTTCCCCACGATCGATTCAAATGTCTCATCGATGTGGTTAATAAGCCTTTCCCCCAAGTACTGATCCAAACCTGTTATAAACTTCTCATTCTTCTTCTCGGGAGTGTCACTGAGGGATAATCCATACTTCGATAAAATATTGAATTCTGCAATGTACTCCGAGACTGCCCTACCATTCTGCTTGAGCTCCAAGAATTTCCTAAACAACTCTGACTTCTGGGCAGCTAGGACAAATTTTTCACCGAATCGGGCCTTAAACTGGTCCCATGTAACTTGGTCCTCTGGAGTAGCTGCCTCAATAGCATTCCACCAATTCATCGCCCGTCCTTGCAGCTAACGGGACGCTAGATTTCTCTTCATCGCATCCTCGATACTAAGTCTTCGAAGATACGCTCACAAATATCCAACCAATCCTGAACATTCGTAGCCGATTCCGTTTCGTGGAACATCTTTCCACCAAGACTAGTGTAATCCTTGCAAAGCTTGGCGAAATTGGCCCTAGGCGCCTGCACTGCTACACCACCACCATTAGCAGTATTAGGGACTGCCCTTTGAATATCCCTAAGCATCTCTCTCATGAAGTCAGTAAACATATCTCTCATATCAGGAGCATTCCCATTGTTGTCTCCTCTACCAGAACCCCTCGTATATCGGCTCATCGTTCAATCTGTAAAGAGAAACGATTAACCATCATCTTTGTGGTGTCAGTGCAGTGAGACTTCATCCATAGCTATAATAATAGTGTGTGTGTATATATATATAGCTTTTGAAAATCAAAATAATCACAAATACGCATTCTCATATACGTATTATCTCTCCTTGGTGTCTTTCCCTAGGTTAACTACACAACCTAGAGCACTGATACCAAGTGTGACGACCCGCTCCGCACTAGCCGACATTTCAAATGAAAATGCATTGTGCCGATGTCCAACCGGCGCGGGACGGTCGCCAAAGAAAGAGAAAAGAAAACGACTTACTGGTGAACTAACAAAGAACCTGTAGAATATCTCACAGCACAAGGAATAAAATATAATAATAACATACTTGACATAAAACAGGTGAGACAGTGCATAAGCTAAAACTAAACATCATAGCAGTGGAAAATCCAATTACAGCTTATGTTCCACATCATCATTATTACAACTTTAAAACTGTATCCAAAGCAAAAGAAAGGAAAGGTACACTACTAATGCCGAAAGTAGTGACCATCTGCGACACAGGGAGAATATCTATATATATCATACGTGGGAGCCTCCTACTCGTCTCCGGTACAGCTACACGTGCATACCACCTAACCTGTCTCTAGTCTGCCCGCTTGAGAGCACCCAGAGTAATAAGAAGAGACATAAAACTTTGGGTCAGACAAAAGTCTGGTATGAGTGATAAGCATCAAAATAGAACAATAACTTGTATACTAAACCATACTTGAACCTGGACCTGCAACCAAAGAGTTAGCACAACATACCGCTCAATACTCTAAGGTGCCACTAACGTATGGTGTAAATAATACGAGGGTGGGGGTGTGCATGACATAGTAAAAGCAAACAATCAAACATAGCGACCATCCTCGCATCTCTCCCTCAGTGCGTAAAGCATACGATATCCACCACTTTGATCACCCTATTCCTTGCTATGATCACTCTACCCCATGAAGTCATGATGACACCACTGCACTGATCCATAGCCACTTGTCTTTGCTATGTCCACTCTGCCATATGAAGTCATAATGACTCCAGTGCACGGGCTCATAGTCATAATCGCTCTGCCCCATGGGATAATAACTACCCCGCTGCAATGATATGTAGCCTAACATTTGTCTTGGTGGTGAATCAAAGCTATGGACGTCGATAACACCTTAGCACACGTCCCGCAGCAAAGCCCAATCATGAAGTTAGCTCGTTGGTTTCTAACTGGATCATGAGTACAAACTTCCTACTTGGACTACCTTTGCGTCTTGGTTTTTTGGCCTCTTCCTCCCCGGATCGGTTCGGCTTCCCCTTTTTCTTCACTTCAGATTGTACTCCTAGTTCGGTTCGTGATCCATGCATCAAGTCCAAGCTCTTCGGTTCGGTCCGTGGCCTTCATCTCGTTGCGGTTCAGATCGGTCTTGGTCCTCCCATCGGATCGTGTTCTCCGTTCGTGGTGCAAGCAGCTCGAGTCTCCCTCTCTACTCCAGGTCGGGTTAGAGACGCATAAGTGGTTCAAGTCGGAGGTCTTCTGGCAGATCGGGTCAGAGGCACGTTTCAGTTCAGGAGTTGTACCTCGTGTCGGTCCTTGCTCCCATCCGATCCAATCCCGTTCGGGTATTTTCCTGCACTTTTCCTGCAACTCCAGCGATTGTTTATATGCCACTCAACGGCATTTTCGACCACACTAACTATTTTAAACAATCACAAAGCATACCATATAGTCATAGAAACAAATAGAAGTGACCACAAACACCAAAACAACAACTTGATAGGTTAAAACGGATCAAACACAGCCAAAATCCCGTATTTTCCCTTAAGCATGTTTAAACAAAACTAATGATAGGATTAGTAAAACTTAACCAAATTAACCCAAGTTTCTAACAGAGGTCTAAAACATCATTTCGAATTTTATGAATATTTTTCCATAATTTAATCATGTTTAAATTCGCTAATTAACACTAATTACCCTATGATTAACCATAATTAGTGAGGAACTATGCAAATCACTCACCTTTGCCACAAATAAAATATCAAATCTGAAATGATTCTCTGTTTGGGCACGAATACCAAGGCTATACAACAGTTCTACCTAGATTCTTGTGCTAATCCTCTTTGATTTGATGTAGATTTGGCTTAATTAGCGATTAGAAAGTGATTTGGGGCGTTTTAGAAAGTGGAGGCCATGGCTAAACTTGAAGGAACAAAAAGTGGCAGCTGGAAAATGATAGAAACTGAATTTCCTAACCCTATCAGCCTTCCCATAACCCTAATCCCGAAATGGGCTATGGGCCCACTCACTAATCATCCAAATTAGGCCCGGTTAAGC
Organism: Allium sativum; assembly: GCA_030737875.1. Taxonomy (NCBI): domain Eukaryota; kingdom Viridiplantae; phylum Streptophyta; class Magnoliopsida; order Asparagales; family Amaryllidaceae; genus Allium; species Allium sativum. Next base: position 172,806,010 of record CM060912.1, read on the forward strand.
TGTTTTTCACCATCTGAAACTTGTTTCGGCCATATCTCCCAAACGGTGAGTCCATTTGTCTAATGTGACCACTCTACAGAAAGGTAAACCATCATCCGGATCTAATGGACGTACTTTCAGGTCAAAATTCTTCCCAATCAAAAGTTATGGCCGAAACAAGATCAGCTAGGGGCAAAACGGTCATTTAAAAATTGGCAAAAATCATGAACATGGGAAACGACCCCAATAGTCGTCTTCCAAAGTTACATGACCATACGACTTCGCATGTGAAAGAAATAAATATTCTACGATCCTTCGATGCGTAGAATGCGGGTCGTTACATTAACTCTCTCTCTCTCTCTCTCTCTTGTGTAAAAAAAGAAAAAAAAGAAAAGAAAAATAAAAAGAAAAAGAAAAAAAAGAATGTATATATTAATAATCCAAGGGTATCCAACATTGCTAGTACATCTCGCGTTGGTGTGCAAACCCGCCAAGCTCTTTCCGACACCTTGTTGACAATGTCAGCTACGGTATATCTTGGTCTCGTTTTATGAGTTGGACACCTATGGATTACTGACATCTTGTTGACAAAGTCAGCGTCGGTCTGCACAATCCGCCAAGCTCTGTCCCAAATTCTCACGGGTAGTATACCTTGGTCTTTTCGGTTAGGTGTTTGTAAATAATAATAATGTGACTATTTTGTAATAAAGAGAGAGTAAGCACTTGAAATCCAAGCACACTCTTCACTTATTCGACCTAACTTGTTAACAAAAAGGAAGTTGAAATGCCGTTATACGACTGCTGATATCGATTACAAAATTCATTTCATATTTGCACTATGTTTCTACCAAAACAACTGACCTAGCTGGAGGAGTTTGTGACGATAACATGACTTTTGTTTGATGTTTTGATTAGTAACGGACTCAAATTTCATAGTGATGACCCAAATTTGTGTTAACTCATTCGTGTAATATTTAAAAGTAAATTATCCACATGTAAATATTCCTTTGAAAACTTGCATTCGTGTTGTAAATATTTTCGAATCTTGCATTTTGTAAGTATTTTTTTTTTGCATTTAAACATTTGGATTTTTTGGGTAATATCCGTTGAAAACCCTCACGAGACAACACTCATCCTACTTGGGACACCCAGAGGTTTAACGGCTTGTTGCATACGCTCAATGCAATCGTGCTCCCTATGAAAATGGATTTATCTTAGTTTTTTTATGTTGTTGTATTATTCGAGGACGAATAAAAAGATAAGTGTGGGGGTATTTAATATACACATAAATGTGTATATTTTATCCAGCTATTTATCTTGTTTTCTCTTTAAAATAACTGATACTGTGTATTTATAGTTGTGTTTCCATATTATTTATGATGAATGGTTGAATGCACTTAATTGTTGAAAAGTTTGAAGAATTGGTGCAAGAAGAGTGTTGATTTTTAGAGCTGGATTAAAGCTTAAAGACCTAAAGAAATGTTGTTGTTCAATCACCTTCTGCTGCATATTTTAATGTCAAGATTCAATGCTTTTCCATAATGATCACTTAGATTTCTTATTCATTCTCAAGGCAATTGGAGTTGAAGCCCGCAACCTATTTTCTTTGCATGTGTTCACATTAGCTCATTTGCAAGGCCTCTCATTCTACGGTTGCGTTCACACTGGCTAATGTGTTATTTAAGATAAATCTTTTGTCCTACGTTGTGTAATGAGCCTCTTAGTCTTGGCCAATGCAAATATAAATACATAGTAACTCATTCATTTAAAAACACACTTAGTTTTATTCCGTAGTTCTCTCCTTGGAATAAAACTCTTCTTCCCCCTTTCTCTCAGTTGTTATTAATTTATGTTCATGTTATTTAGTTTCTTTTTCTCTTCTTCATTAGCTATGTCTAGCTAATACCCTTTGATTAGGGGGTGACGCCAATAGATATGATTCAACATGAATCACATAGTCATTAGATGAGGAATTTATATATGTAGATCTGGATCTGAATCAAGGGTTAGATCTGAACCTTCATATTCTGTGTCGTTTAAGAGTTATGCTCCTTTACAAGGTATATTCTTGTTCAATCTACCAATTATCAGATTTAGATCTAATTTTAGGGTTTTAGAAATTAATTGGTGAATCTGTCCTGATATTCTATGGTTGTTTAAGAGCTCAGCTCCTGCATAGGCTCTGCTTATCGTTATGTAATTATTTGTTTCTAAGACCCTAATTATCATTGATTCATGTATGTGACATAAACATGAATTAGATCTATATTTATTTGTTGGCTATTGATGAGTGTGAATCCAATCTATGTCATTATCCCCTAATTGCTTTCTCTTATTATATAAATCTCTCTTTTTATTTAATTGCTGTTATTTTCTGTGTTTTCAATCAATCAAAATCCTAGAATAACTTTATTGGATTTACTATTTTAAATATTTTTGGTCCCAGAGTTCGACACCCTCTACAGCAATCCTTTATGTAAGGGGAGCATTATGAATTAAGTGAAGTTTTGCATGGGGAAGAGAGTTTGGGTAACTGAAGTTGTGTATGGGGAAGAAAGGGTTCTGGTTCCTGTTGTATGCAGGGTTCTGTTGAAGGCGAGTTTTGGAAACTTGCCTTCGTATTTTACTGAAGGCGAGTTTCCAAAACTCGCCTTCGAAACACTAACAGGCCTATATCCGTAAATACTTTTGAAACATGGCTATTTCAGTTATTGTTTTGTGAAACAAGCCTGCACATGTGATTATTCAAAGAAAAAAGGAATTTGGGAAAATAAGTCCATATCTTATAATAGCACAAAATGTTACTTTAAAGTGGAAACTTACTGGGGACGCCCTAACTAAAAATGTAGTAAAACAAAATAGTTAAGTTTACAAGATCACCCATGCTTAATCTTAATGCTCTAGTGAATAAAAATTGTTGAGTAAAATGCACATATGTGTATGCGTGTGTATGTGTCTCTCTCTCTCTCTCTCCCTCTCTCTGTGTATGTATATATATATATATAAGGACGGAGCCAAGATTTTTAGGTTGAACCGGGCTAAGAAAAGGGAAAGAAGAAGAAAACAAAATAATATCAAAAAAAAAGAATGAAGGGAAGTAGTTTTTAATTATGTGATAGTGCAAACTCATGAAAATCACAACTATTTTATTAACAAAAGATGATGTAATAATGGCTACAAATGAACTAGAACACAAAATAAATGACAGATTTATCTCTGTTTCGATTCTTGAATGAAATAGTTTGAGTTATGTTTTCCCACAGCTTTTTTTTTTACTTTTTACTTTTTTACTATGAAATTTCAGTAGCTTTAAATGCTCAAAATGTATAAATTACAACATCTGGTGAAGTAATCCTTTTTCCCCAACCTGTTTTTGTCGAAAAAGCTCAAATATTAAAGGGCTTATCGTTGGTCTAATGTACAGCAAACACTAGGTGGAGTGAGTTCATTTCTTGGACATATTTGCTTCTTACTTCTTAGTTCCGGCAACAGCAGCTAAAGCGGCAGATGTCACGCAGCTGCACCAAGCTTCACTCCTCCAGCTGCTTTCATTACTCCAGCAACTTTACCAAATGTAGCTATCCCACCTACAAAGAAAGCTCTTAATGCTACCGTTGGTTTTATATCCATTCTTGATTACACCTGAATAATAATGGATATAGTGATCAATTTTCATCACATCGGGCTGATTCTTCTCGGTAGATTTGCCCTAAAGTATGAGGAGCACAGGAAATTGTGATCAAGAATGCAGATATGTTTTTTACTGTTTCCTGGAAAAAGAACTAAAAAAGTACTATATAATTTTGGGTTATTATCACGTTTGGACGACATGGTTTATGATTACATTGAATTAAAAAATACCAAGTGTTTTATTTTTCTTGGAAATAGCACCCAGGCTGTAGCCCAGGTAGTCTTGTGCGTGGATCCGTCCCTGTATATATATATATATATATATATATATATATATATATGATTAACAACATCCCATGTGCATACGCTACGACTGTCACTTATGTTGTAGGTATACGCGGACCGAGCTAAGTGCACTAAGGGGGGTCTACGGCTCCGGTCAATTCTTCCCCTGAACAAATTAAAAAAAAAACATACCAAATAATGCAACAACCTTTTAGCTCCCCTGATTTACACCACACATTCTGGTTGTTTTAGCTGTCGCTAACTCTTATCCCCCTTAACTTATTTTACTATAAAAAAGGATGGACATAGTTAAGGTCCAGTGGAGTCGATCGCCCCCACCTCACATTTTGTAATTGTATTTCAAAAAAGTGGATTTAACAACATATGGCAATAAATTTGTTAATGCAGCGAACATTTCCAAAATATATTAAATAAAAAAACAAAGAGCTACAATATACAGTTGAAAAAAGTATTCTATGTTTTGCCTTATTAGCTTTATCTTCAGTTTTGTTTTGATTTAAAATATAAGCGATTAAGTAAAACATTGTCTAAATTCGTTTGATATGTTTGTTTTCATTATGATTTTCATTGTAATCAAGTTTGTACTGCTAATTGTAGTTGCTACTGCAAATAATTTTAAATTAGTTTAAGTTACAGAAATATCAAAGATGTTTAAACCTTAACACTCTGGTTGCATGAAGTGAACACAAACGTTTTTTGATTAAATTTATTACACTAGGTTATTGATTTTTTTTCCATTGTAGGAAATTACAGGAATTTATATGAAAAAGAAAGAAACAAACATGTCATTTCGTAATATTTCATATGGTTAGAGTATTAATATATACACTTTAGACCAAAAATGAAATATCCTAACATATGAATTTGTTTACATCATGTATAAAAACTTTTTGAAATGTTTGCCCTCATTGGATGAAATTTGTACGTACGTTACTAACTATAAATGAGGGGCTCACGTTGAGATGTAAAATGGGTGTTATAAAATGGGAGTGTTCTGGAAGATTGGAACCCTCACCCCTACCAATCCGTGAGATGTAAAATGGGTGTTTTAAGGAAAGGGTCGGGATACAAAGTTCTAGTGAATGGAAAAATTATACATTCTAAAATAACAATACATATATCGTTCAATTATATTTTCTTAATTATTAGGTTATTTGGGTTAACAACACTCATGGCTCTGCACTCATGTCGTATCCATCTACTTCCTAGTAGATTAAACCTAATATAGTATATATGTGGCTATACCCAACATCTCAAGGCACTTCCCTATAGTACCCTCCTCATACGGTCTCCGTTGTCATACCATGGAAGCGTATACGCTATGTAATCGCACATAACCGCCATCGCTATGTCTCGTAAACGTACAGATTCTTGTATCCAAACTCCTTAGTCGAATCACATCTTAACACGAAGTATGCCCCAATGTCTACAATACACCATCCATAAAGTGCTGCCTACTATAACCTGAGTCCCGTAATAGGGCTGCATCCAATGCACGAAACTCAGTCGCGAGCTTTTAATATCTATCAAGGACAACTTCATCAGGCCTACAATACAGATATTCACATATGGTCTGTCTTTTCATGATGGCTAGGGTCCCACCCTAGCCCATCCCTCAACTAATAAAAGACTTCTTCAAAAGCTAAGTGGCGTGTCCCTGTCAACCAATCTAACATCAAATTTGGTGTGTCCTGTAACACCCCGTGTATTCTATAACAGTGAAATTCATAAATAAAAGCATAACTAATTTCAAATCAAAGAATTAAGGGAAACGGGATACGCCATTGTGTTCGTCTCGGAAAAATACGCGAAATAGAGTCCAAATTTTCGAAAAACGGAGTCCGTATGAAGAAGATATGGCCTTCGGAAGTTTCAGAATTCAGGTTAAAATTCAAAAAGACGAAAACAACTCAGAAAAACAAGTTTAAAATTCAAAATCGGGCCCAATTGGCCAGAGCGGGAAAATTCCCGCCTAAGGCACCCAGGTCGACTTGGCAGTCGACCTGGGCTAGCCAGGTCGACAGGGCTGTCGACCTGGGTAACCCGTGTCGACTGCCAAGTCAACACGGTGTCGACTAGGCTGTCGACCTGGCCCCAGAGCCAGGTCGAACTCAGCCCACCCTGGCTGGCCTGGTCTGTGTTTGGTCGATTTTCTGAGCCTTGCCTTGTCACTAGGGCTAGGTGTCAGCTCCTGGTTGGTCTCTCCTTCAAACGAACGGCTATCATTGAACCAAGCTTCATCGACGGTCTAAATCAACTCACAAACTCTATAAAAAGGACCTAAGACTAACCCTAATTCACACAAACTAAAATGGAGCTGAGACCGTCATGTTGCTGAGGAGAGACTAAAGATAGCCGTCGGAAATTGAGAGGCAATTAGGAGAATAAACAAAAGCTTAAAGCAACGTCGAATCAATCAAAACAACGCCTACAACAAAGGATAGCATCTCCAAATTCAGAATTCAGATTTCTGAATTGAAGAGTCGTCATACGCTGTAAGTAGAATGCTATTCCGATATGAATTAAATAATTGTGTTGATTTGTGTAATGTAAGAAATGGAATTGTGGCGATAATAATCTATATTTGTATGTTGCTTTGATGGAAAACGATTTGGGAATATTATGGTATACGATTGGATATTTGCAAGTACGTGATTTGCGTTGGAAACGAAATGGAATTGTGGCGATAATGGCTTATATTTGTATGTTATTTTGATTCTAACGATTTGGCAATGCTATGGTTTGATTCATACAAGTATATGATTCATGTTAACAACTAAATGTTGTAATAATTTATTTAAGATTCATGCAAGTATATGATTCATGTTAACAACTATATGTTATGATATTTTAATTGGAATTCATGCAAGTCCATGATCTATTGTTATGACAACATGATGTAATATTCTATGGTAATCTTTAGTGTAATTTGATTCACCTAAGTATTATGATTCATATGAAGTTATGTTGGAATTGGCATCCTAGTTCAAGTATAAAAATCATATTTTTGTGATAGTGACAAAAGCACGCATCTTTGTAAATTTGTATTAATTTTATGAACATGACTAAACTTTGTTCGTTATTATGCCCAATTGAAAAACATGTTTTTAGGCTCATGTTGTTATCATAAGTTACATTAGAATTACATTAGAATTACATTCCTCTTGCAAGTTTACATAGATAAAATAAAAACCATGATGTAAGTTTAGATATGTTTATGCTATAATTCTATGAATAGAATGAAAACCATGATTCATATAAGAATTAGGTTGGGATAATTCTAGTTGAACCATACTTTTGTATCAGTGACAAAAGTAAGCACCTTTTTGTTAACATGTAGTGATTTTATGAACATGATTAGTTTATATTATGCCTAAATAAAAATATAGTCAAGACCATGTGCCAATAATAAGGATATCTAATTTAGTTAGATTCTTAATTTCAAGTTTACATGGTTAGTTGAACCTATAATTCATGTTTAAGTATTGTTTATGCCATAATCATATGAATAGAATAATTCATGTTTAAGTATTGTTTATGCCATAATCATATGAATAAGATAATTCATGCTTAGGTATTGTTTATGCCATACTCATATGAATAGAATAATTCATGCTTAGGTATTGTTTATGCCATACTCATATGAATAGAATAATTCATGTTTAGGTATTGTTTATGCCATAATCATATGAATAAGTGATTCATGTTTAAGTATTGTCTATACCATAATTATATGAATAGAATGATTCATGTTTAAGTACTGTTTATGCCATAATCATATGAATAGAACGATTAATGTTTAAGTATTATTTATGCCATGATTATATGAATAGAACGATTCATGTTTAAGTATTGTCTATACCATAATTATATGAATAGAATGATTCATGTTTAAGTATTGTTTATGCTATGATTATATGGACAAAATGATTCATGTTATGCCATGATTATATGATGTTACAATTGCAAGTTCACATGTGCCTATTTTATGTTAATTGAATCGTTCGTTGCAAGCTCATGCGTTCACACTCCCCTTTTTCATGTTACCTTATAAACACCATGTTATAGCCTCCCCTTTTCATATGGCTAAATTGGGTTTAAGTATTAAACCCAACACACCTTACATTGGAACGAACGTATAAAACGGGGGTAATGACGTTTGGGCTAAAATACAGAACATATGTGTTGGCATGTTTAACGCACGCCAATAACTTTGAAAAACAATTAAGTGGCATAAATAAATTTAACCAATAAAGATGAATTTGACTAATGGGCCGCAAATATTTACATATAAAAAGAAAAGAGACAAAATATGTAAATGAAGAAAAATACGATGTGTTTAACCCGAGGTTGGATTGAGTTGTGATGTAAACCTGCCCGGAACCGCCCGGCTGTCCAGTAGTCACAACAATACCTATCCAATGTGGGTGGTTAAACACGGAGCCCAATAAGCACCCGAGGTTAGACTGAGTTGTGGCGTAAGACTACCCGGACCCAACCGGCAACAGACAGCCACAACAATACCTGTCTAATGTGAGAGGTCAAGGCTTTAATAAGACAATTAAGGCTGAGTCAGGATTGATAGGATTAAGTAAATTATATTAATACTTAATCAAAATGGAACATGCTAAACTAAACAGACTGATTGGGGGGTTAGGTTTATAAAACACTTAACCAACTTAGCATGTTGGCTAGAAATAGAAAACCTAGTAGCGGAGGATCCTTTTCGCAGTAACCCTACAAGGTATCATGATACCCTGAAACTAGGCAGGGTGGGGCACGATTACTGGGCTGATTGTAAGAGGTCAAATCGACGGCGGTGGTGCAGCAGTGTAGGTTCTAACGGGGTGCGGGCGTTCACACACTCCGGCGCAGAAAAATAAGGCACTGGGCACCAGTTGCATACCTGTGCATTCTAGGATTGTGTCGGGCCGCCACCATGGGACTTGATACACCCCATGGTGGGACCATCATAGGTAACTACAACATCGGGGGCCGTAAGACACATGTAACTATGCGAGTAGGAGCCGATCATCATAAAATGGATCACTTCACCCTGATAATGGGGTGCCAGTTGGGAACTAGTTTATATGGGTTCAGAGATTAAAATGGGGTACGATAGTATATTCGACCCTAGACAACTTAACTAAGTTTATGGTGCTTTCCCCATTTCTAGTTTATACGTATCATACCCAGTTCTTTATTCATAGACTGAATAGTCCTAGACTTACTCAGGCTTTATGTCTGACTCTACTTTTCTTTCGCCTTCTTTTCTTCCGTTTCCCCCCAGGTCCACAGGGAGGGAATACCGCAGCTTGACCAGCCTTCATATCCAGCTTGAAGAGAAAGAATGTATTGCTTGGATCTTTTCGTTTTGGACTATGGCTTTGGACAGCAACTATGGGACTTTTGCAGTTTATTTATGTTTCCTTTATGCTTCTTTAAATAATGTAATCAAGACAGTTATGAAGATGTTATGTTTTTGGAAGTATTGTAAAACAAATTATGGCATAGATTGTGTAACACATATTTTAATGAAATAAAAGTTGTTGTTTTCCGCTGTTCAAAAATATGTGTTCTTATATCTGTCTTGTATATCTGTGACTTATACTTATAAACCTCCACCAAAAATTAGGGCATTCCCTTTGAGAGTGACCCTAACGGAGGTGGGGTGTTTCACTTGGTATCAGAGCATAGGTTTAGATAAGATAAAAAGTTTTGGAAAATTATTTTCAAAAAGGAAATTTAAAGAAGCATTTTTTTTAAAAAGATAAAATATTATTTATTTTAAAAAGGCAAAGTCCCCTAAAGCCATAGGTACTGTCTTCTATCCTTCGTTTTGAATCTATCCTTTCTGTTTCAGCATGTCTGGAGATCTTACTCCCCAGCTGCTGACGCTTCCACTCCTCCTCCTCCACGTGAACCAGCAAGCGGAAGAGTCCCAGAGTAGGAAGACGAATAATAGTCAACCAAGAAAGGATCGTAACAGTAATAATAAGAAACGGGAAAAAAGGAAATGCAATTTTTGTGGTACGGAAGGGCACATAGCCAAGGATTGTAGAAAGAGGAAAAGAAAGCTAGGAGAATGTTTTCATTGTGGGGAGACTGGACACATCAGCAAAGACTGCCCTGAGAAGACAGACTTTGAGAAGGGCGGGAAAGACAACAAGTCCCGAGAGAAGAGGGAGTGTAAATTCTGTGGCAAAGTGGGGCACTTAGTGAAAGATTGCCGGAAAAAGAAGGCCAAGATGAATGGTGGGTGCTTTTCTTGCGGTGAGACAGGCCACATGGCTAAGGACTGCCCAAAGAAACGAGGACAGGGGCAGAGGGCTGGATCCACCTCGGGGGCGCAGGTTCATGTGCTAGAAGCGCCACCTCTGCAACAGCGAGGTAAAAATACTTCTATAGAAAATGTAGTTTATCTTTATGATCACCCCGTTCGCACTTTATTTGATTCCGGCGCGTCAAACTCCTTTATCTCGTCTGCTTTAGTAGAATCTCTGCACCTAAAAACTAGTATGATAGAGGACCCCTTAATTGTTTCAAACCCAATTGGGGGCCCAGCTCATTTGTCTATGATCTGTTTGGGATTGAAAATTTCTATTCTAAGCATAGAATTTCAATGTAGTGCCTTTGTGTTGGGCTTTTCGGGATATGGTTTGATTTTGGGCGTGGATTGGCTATCCGGTAATGGGGCTATCCTTGATTGTGAGAAAAGGGTTGTTAAGCTCCTGACCCAGCTCGGTAACACTTTGGAAATTTCTTGTAATCCCTCGTATGCGGTTATGCTTAGTTATCTTGAATCGCTAGATGCCTCCGTTGAAAAATTTGCAATCGATTAGAGTGGTCCGGGAATATCCGGATATCTTCGAAGAGGTGAAGGGCTTGCCTCCGAAGCGGGAGATAGACTTCCGCATATACCTTGTAGATAATGCAAAGCCCGTTGCGTTGCCCGTTAGACACATGGCTCCACGGGAAAGGAAAGAGCTCAGTAAACAGATTAAGGAGCTTCTAGAAAAGGGGTTCATTAGGAGGAGCATTTCAGAATGGGGCGCTCCAGTAGTATTCGCCACTAAGGCAGAAGGATTCATTTCGCTTATGCATGAGTTGCAAAGTATCACCTTAGTAAATACATTTGGCAACATAGTTGACATTTGTTTATTTTCAAGAGATAATTCATCTATGTGGAATACCTTCTAGTAAGTGAACAAGATCCAAGATTCACTAGTGAATTTTGGAGAGCTTGCATGAAACCATGAGTATGCCGTCATGCTTGAGCCAAGTATACTAGAAGGAGAATAAGTGAAAGTGGAACGAGAGGCAACAGTGAAATAGGTTCCAACTCATATTTTGGAAACAAGAATTAAGAAGCTACGAAATTGTGAAGTTAAAGACGGACAAAGCATAATGGAGTTAAGCTCAAGAAATGCGACCTAGAAGATTGAAGACTAGATTCGTGCATCATATCTCTTCTTAAGAGTATATCCTTGATCCCTCTCTTCCTGTAGAGCTTACTTGCATGCTATCTTTTGTGTATATCCTCTCGGTCCCATTCTCAATCCAATTTCTTTTGCAAACCCCATAGGGAGTATGACTCATCTGTTAGTAACACATGTTGGGGCTCGAGGGTGTTCATTAGTTTGACTAAAGTTTTTGGGTTTTATAGGATACGGATTGGTCTTAGGAAGGGACTCCCTTGTGACCTAAAAGGAGTCCATCATGCTTAGTTTCCTAGAATCATATATGGTGGTTGGGTTGAGTAATTCTTTGGGTGTCAGTCTGATGTTGATTTCGGTCTTCGGGGCTGATGCTTAGAGAGTTCTTCTCCTAATCAGTATATATGTGTCATAGATTTCCAGTTTTGACATTGCCTAATGGGCACAAAGTTTTTACTTGCTTCTATCATTCGACTATACCTTTAGGTAGGACCATTTCCTATCATTGAGAAAATTGGGAAAATGGCCTATAGATTAGAGCTACCCGAAAAATTGGCCGGAGTCCACAACGTTTTTCATGTTTCACATCTCCGAAAATGTCTACATGAGTCTGCTGAAGTGGTAGAGCCAAATATCCTAGAAGAAGCTGAAGTGGAACGCGAAGCAACAATAAGGAAAGTTCCAACCCGCATATTAGGAACAGAAGTGAAGAAGCTACGCAACCGCGAAGTCAAGCTCGTCAAAGTTCGGTGGAGCGACACCGAAGAAGATGCAACTTGGGAAACTGAAGCTAGAATACACGCAGCCTGCCCTTTTCTTTTCGAGGGTACTTCTTTGATCTTTCCTTTTTCCTTAAGTTGCGCTTTTATCTATCTTTTTAGGTATATCTCCTCGACCCTATCTTTTAGGTAGAAACTCTTTGGATGAAAACATGTAGTTGAAACATGTTATGGATGATGGTTGCAAGTGGTTGCAAGTGATTGCTAGTGGTTGCTCGTGGTTGCATATACACACATAATCTAGGTTTTAGATCGGCTCAGTCACTTCATATTGCATATGCATATATGTTTGCATTCGTATATGGTTGAACTTTAATGTGTTATCATATGGATGTTGCATTTGCATGAATGATTGTGCACTCATGTAGAATCATGAATAGGAAAAATTTGCATACATAATGGATTCATGGCACTTACATAATTCGCATTAAGGAGGTCAACTGAATCAGTAGACCGCCTGATTTTGCATTAGATAAGTACATGTACACACACACTTCGCATATGATCATGAAGCATTAGAAATCTTTTAAGGACAATGGATGCTCGTGTTTGATGGATGAGTAGATGTATGTTTGGATGTTAGGATGTACATTTTTCCTGAACTTGAAGATTTCGGGGACGAAATCCTTTTAAGTGGGGGAGAATGTAACACCCCGTGTATTCTATAACAGTGAAATTCATAAATTAAAGCATAACTAATTTCAAATCAAAGAAATAAGGGAAACGGGATACGCCATTGTGTTCGTATAGGAAAATTACGCGAAATAGAGTCCGAGTTTTCGAAAAACGGAGTCCGTATGAAGAAGATATGGCCTCCGGAAGTTTCAGAATTCAGGTTAAAATTCAAACAGACGAAAACAGCTCAGAAAAACAAGTTTAAAATTCAAAATCGGGCCCAATTGGCCAGGGCGGGAAAATTCCCGCCTAAGGCACCCAGGTCGACTTGGCAGTCGACCTGGGCTAGCCAGGTCGACAGGGCTGTCGACCTGGGTAACCCGTGTCGACTGCCAAGTCGACACGGTGTCGACTGGGCTGTCGACCTGGCCCCAGAGCCAGGTCGAACCCAGCCCACCCTGGCTGGCCTGGTCTGTGTTTGGTCGATTTTCTGAGCCTTGCCTTGTCACTAGGGCTAGGTGTCAGCTCCTGGTTGGTCTCTCCTTCAAACGAACGGCTATCATTGAACCAAGCTTCATCGACGGTCTAAATCAACTCACAAACTATATAAAAAGGACCTAAGACTAACCCTAATTCACACAAACTAAAATGGAGCTGAGACCGTCATGTTGCTGACGAGAGACTAAAGATAGCCGTCGGAAATTGAGAGGCAATTAGGAGAATAAACAAAAGCTTAAAGCAACGTCAAATCAATCAAAACAACGCCTACAACAAAGGATAGCATCTCCAAATTCAGAATTCAGATTTCTGAATTGAAGATTCGTCATACGCTGTAAGTAGAGTGCTATTCCGATATGAATTAAATAATTGTATTGATTTGTGTAATGTAAGAAATGGAATTGTGGCGATAATAATCTATATTTGTATGTTGCTTTGATGCAAAACGATTTGGGAATATTACGGTATACGATTGGATATTTGCAAGTACGCGATTTGCGTTGGAAACGAAATGGAATTGTGGCGATAATGGCTTATATTTGTATGTTATTTTGATTCTAACGATTTGTCAATGCTATGGTTTGATTCATACAAGTATATGATTCATGTTAACAACTATATGTTATGATATTTTAATTGGAATTCATGCAAGTCCATGATCTATTGTTATGACAACATGATGTAAAATTCTATGGTCATCTTTAGTGTAATTTGATTCACCTAAGTATTATGATTCATATGAAGTTATGTTGGAATTGGCATCCTAGTTCAAGTATAAAAATCATATTTTTGTGATAGTGACAAAAGCACGCATCTTTGTAAATTTGTATTAATTTTATGAACATGACTAAACTATGTTCGTTATTATGCCCAATTGAAAAACATGTTTTTAGGCTCATGTTGTTATCATAAGTTACATTAGAATTACATTAGAATTACATTCCTCTTGCAAGTTTACATAGATAAAATAAAAACCATGATGTAAGTTTAGATATGTTTATGCTATAATTCTATGAATAGAATGAAAACCATGATTCATATAAGAATTAGGTTGGGATAATTCTAGTTGAACCATACTTTTGTATCAGTGACAAAAGTAAGCACCTTTTTGTTAACATGTAGTGATTTTATGAACATGATTAGTTTATATTATGCCTAAATAAAAATATAGTCAAGACCATGTGCCAATAATAAGGATATCTAATTTAGTTAGATTCTTAATTTCAAGTTTACATGGCTAGTTGAACCTATAATTCATGTTTAAGTATTGTTTATGCCATAATCATATGAATAGAATAATTCATGTTTAAGTATTATTTATGCCATAATCATATGAATAAGATAATTCATGCTTAGGTATTGTTTATGCCATACTCATATGAATAGAATAATTCATGCTTAGATATTGTTTATGCCATACTCATATGAATAGAATAATTCATGTTTAGGTATTGTTTATGCCATAATCATATGAATAAGTGATTCATGTTTAAGTATTGTCTATACCATAATTATATGAATAGAATGATTCATGTTTAAGTACTGTTTATGCCATAATCATATGAATAGAACGATTAATGTTTAAGTATTATTTATGCCATGATTATATGAATAGGACGATTCATGTTTAAGTATTGTCTATACCATAATTATATGAATAGAATGATTCATGTTTAAGTATTGTTTATGCTATGATTATATGGACAAAATGATTCATGTTATGCCATGATTATATGATGTTACAATTGCAAGTTCACATGTGCCTATTTTATGTTAATTGAATCGTTCGTTGCAAGCTCATGCGTTCACACTCCCCTTTTTCATGTTACCTTATAAACACCATGTTATAGCCTCCCCTTTTCATATGGCTAAATTGGGTTTAAGTATTAAACCCAACACACCTTACATTGGAACGAACGTATAAAACGGGGGTAATGACGTTTGGGCTAAAATACAGAACATATGTGTTGGCATGTTTAACGCACGCCAATAACTTTGAAAAACAATTAAGTGGCATAAATTAATTTAACCAATAAAGATGAATTTGAATAATGGGCCGCAAATATTTACATATAAAAAGAAAAGAGACAAAATATGTAAATGAAGAAAAATACGATGTGTTTAACCCGAGGTTGGATTGAGTTGTGATGTAAACCTGCCCGGAACCGCCCGGCTGTCCAGTAGTCACAACAATACCTATCCAATGTGGGTGGTTAAACACGGAGCCCAATAAGCACCCGAGGTTAGACTGAGTTGTGGCGTAAGACTGCCCGGACCCAACCGGCAACAGGCAGCCACAACAATACCTGTCTAATGTGAGCGGTCAAGGCTTTAATAAGACAATTAAGGCTGAGTCAGGATTGATAGGATTAAGTAAATTATATTAATACTTAATCAAAATGGAACATGCTAAACTAAACAGACTGATTTGGGGGTTAGGTTTATAAAACACTTAACCAACTTAGCATGTTGGCTAGAAATAGAAAACCTATTAGCGGAGGACCCTTTTCGCAGTAACCCTACAAGGTATCATGATACCCTGAAACTAGGCAGGGTGGGGCACGATTACTGGGCTGATTGTAAGAGGTCAAATCGACGGCGGTGGTGCAGCAGTGTAGGTTCTAACGGGGTGCGGGCGTGCACACACTCCGGCGCAGAAAAATAAGGCACTAGGGACCAGTAGCATACCTGTGCATTCTAGGATTGTGTCGGGCCGCCACCATGGGACTTGATACACCCCATGGTGGGACCAGCATAGGTAACTACAACATCGGGGGCCGTAAGACACATGTAACTATGCGAGTAGGAGCCGATCATCATAAAATGGATCACTTCACCCTGATTATGGGGTGCCAGTTGGGAACTAGTTTATATGGGTTCAAAGATTAAAATGGGGTACGATAGTATATTCGACCCTAGACAACTTAACTAAGTTTATGGTGCTTTCCCCATTTCTAGTTTATACTTATCATACCCAGTTCTTTATTCATAGACTGAATAGTCCTAGACTTACTCAGGCTTTATGTCTGACTCTACTTTTCTTTCGCCTTCTTTTCTTCCGTTCCCCCCCCCCAGGTCCACAGGGAGGAAATACCGCAGCTTGACTAGCCTTCATATCCAGCTTGAAGAGAAAGAATGTATTGCTTGGATCTTTTCGTTTTGGACAGCAACTATGGGACTTTTGCAGTTTATTTATGTTTCCTTTATGCTTCTTTAAATAATGTAATCAAGACAGTTATGAAGATGTTATGTTTTTGGAAGTATTGTAAAACAAATTATGACATAGATTGTGTAACACATATTTTAATGAAATAAAAGTTGTTGTTTTCCGCTGTTCAAAAATATGTGTTCTTATATCTGTCTTGTATATCTGTGACTTATACTTATAAACCTCCACCAAAAATTAGGGCATTCCCTTTGAGAGTGACCCTAACGGAGGTGGGGTGTTTCATGTCCCACAATCAATGTCTCGATAGTGAAAGATCGAAGGTATGTAGGTTTAACTCTAGTCTTTCCGCGTCACATTGACTGCCGATGATTAGGGTAAGCAATATTCAGTTCAAACCGAATTAACCGACCAAACCGGTTCATTTCGGTTGATTTGGTTCGGTTTTAAAAGTAAATCGATTTGTAAAATATTTTCTTTTGGTTATCGATTTAACCAAACTTTTGATTTATTATCTAATTTACAATGTTGTAATACTTTAAATAATTAGTTTGATAATAAAATACATAGACATGTGTTACAAATATGGCAAATTTCATTATAAACATAAAATTTACTATATAAAATTTCTCCAAACATGAATTTGTGATTTTCTTTGAGCAAGTTCATCATTTAAATAATAACATACCTTCAAATTCGATTAAATTGGTTACCGACCGAATTAACCGAAATTAATTTGGTTCGGTTCGGTTTGAAAAAAATACAGTTCAATTTGTTTTAAGTTTTTTTTTACCTTAAAACCAACCGAACCGATCGAACGCTCAACCCTAGCAGATGACAGATATCCGATGATTACTATCCTT
The DNA here is from genome assembly GCA_030737875.1 of Allium sativum. Taxonomy (NCBI): domain Eukaryota; kingdom Viridiplantae; phylum Streptophyta; class Magnoliopsida; order Asparagales; family Amaryllidaceae; genus Allium; species Allium sativum. The sequence continues at coordinate 172,823,282 of CM060912.1, forward strand.
AATCTGGTCCTGATCAATCTCTTCCAATTGAGGGGAGAACCACCGAATCACCCAATGCCATCCGCCACAGCCTTTTGACTGCCACAACACAGTTGCAGCCAAGATATACTCACCGGATGGTACTGTACAGACCAAACCCCTGCAGGGACAGCTTGAGCATGCATCGCACGGAAGACCACGATGGAGTACCATGCCACGTCGTACAGAAGTCATGTGCTTTCCTCCGGTCTAGTAGAATAATCAGTTGGATGTGCCCCTCTCGTATTTGCAGACACCACGATGATCTACCCCATTGAGTTCTTCATCTTCATATGTACGGACTAGTCCTAGCGCATCGTGTTATTAGATCATACATATAATCTCTAATTATGTGCTTGCTTTACCTTATCACATTGCTAATAAACTTGATTATCGACATATTTACTTTTTATTCAAGTTACTTGGTTCGTTAGCTCATAATTGACTGTTTATTTCCTTTATTCTGCCCTATCCTGATTAACATAGAAATGCGTTTATTTTATGCTCTTATATCTTATCTTTTTAATATAAATAAATATTACTTAGGTATTGTTATGTCACTTTTACAGATAATCCAACCATGCCGCATGCAGTCAGAAAAGTAGAGAAATTGAGATCAAACTGTTGTATATCTACATTTGAAGATTTGCAGATGAAGATCTCACATCTAGTTGCTGTTGAGTAAGAAAATAAATAGTAGAAAGTACATGCACATTACAAATCAAAAGAGGCTTGCAAAAGGAAAGGAGGAAAGGCTTAAAACTCACTTGATTTAACAAAGGCCTAGAACTTACTTGAAATAACTAAGGCCCATTTGTAATTAGGGTTTAGGTTGGCTATCTCAAATAAATACCCATGTAATCTTATTGTAGCCAACATCCCATTTTGTATCTTCTTCTCTATTGACAAATTTATTCTTCTTTTTATTTCCTGCATTTTTCTATTTCTTAGCAACTAATGCCATCTACACAATTAGATTTGGTAGAGTACTAGTTGTATTTTACATTTATTTTCATTAGTGGATAATCGTTTGATTAATTTCAACGATAATCCTAATTTTTTTCTATTGTTATTTTTATTCTGCACTTTCATTTTCTGCATTTTTATTATTGTTTTGCAATTTACTTTCATTAGTGATTAATCATTTGATTAGTTTCAACGATAATCCTAACTGTTGCAATTTCAATTGTTCTATTTTCAACGAAATCTCAAAAGTCGTCTAACTCGCTCATGAAATCCTATAAATAATAATTTTTAATTTGCCTCCCTGTGATTCGACCGGCATATTACACGATCTGTGCGCTTGTAGAATTTATTTCAAAAATCGCGTTTTTCTAGTTTATAGGAAAGCGTCGACCAAGTTTTTGGCGCGTTACCGGGGAGGTAAACACTGAATTTTATTATTTATTTAATTTCTGATTCGTGTTAGTTTTTGTTCTATTTTACTTCCCTTTTTTTTTCTTGTATATAAAGAAAAAATTCTTAATTGGATATATTTTGTGTTATTCATTAGTACTACAATATTCCAAGCAAGAGATAAAAAACTTGCCAAATTTTCTTGATTTTGTTTTATTTCTTTCCCCTTTTCAATTTTTTTCCTTTTACATTTTTTCCCTCTTCATCTATTCCTAATTTCCAACTATTCTTTCTTTCCAATTTTTACTTTATTTTTATTGTTCATTGTTGTTTCACATTTATTTTGCCAAATTTTCTTTAATTGCTTTCCATCTATTCCTACTTTCCTTTTATTTCTTTCCAATTGTCAATACAATGGTTTTCATTCTTTTACAACAATAACCATATATATATATATATATATTCTCTTTTGAAATCTTTCCCTTTTTTGCCTTGTAATTATTTCTCTACCTTGCTGTTTATTTATTTCCACTTTTGCAAAAAAAAATCCTTTTACATTTTTTCCCCTCTTTATCTATTCCTTCTTTCAAATTTTTACTTTATTTTTATTGTTCATTGTTGTTGTACATTTATTTTGCCAAATTTTCTTTAATTGCTTTCCATCTATTCCTTCTTTCCTTTTACTTCTTTCCAATTGTCAATACAATGTTTTTCATTCTTTTACAGCAATAACAAAAAAAAAAAAAAAAAAAAAAACAAAAATATATTCTCTTTTGAAATCTTTCCCTTTTCTACCTTGTAATTATTTCTCTACTTTACTGTTTATTACTTTCCACTTTTGCAATTTTCTTCCCAACTTCTACATTTCTTTCCATTTTTTTTACACAAAACAAAAAAACAAACAAAAAATTTTTGCCAAATTTTCTTGATTTTATTTTATTTTATTTCTTTCCCCTTTTCAATTTTTTTTCCTTTTATATTTTTTCCCTCTTCATCTATTCCTACTTTCCATCTATTCCTTCTTCCCAATTTTTACTTTATTTTTATTGTTCATTGTTGTTGTACATTTATTTTAACAAATTTTATTTAATTGCTTTCCATCTATTCCTTCTTTCCTTTTACTTCTTTCCAATTGTTAATACAATGGTTTTCATTCTTTTACAACAATAACCAGAAATAAAGAAAAAAAAAGAAAAATATATTCTCTTTTGAAATCTTTCCCTTTTCTGCCTTGTAATTATTTCTATTTCCAAAAAAAAAGAAGGGAAAATCAAATCAAAGGATCGAGGCGAAGGAAGAGTACAAATTTGTCAACAATAATGCGAATCGAGCAATCAAAAAGAGAGTTTCAAATCAAATGCAACTTCAAAGTGAATCGTTCAAGCAAAGCAACAGGAAATTCAGATGTCAAACAATTTGCTAATACTACGGTTTTGATCATTTAACGCTACTCAAAATTTTCCGGACGGACAACTATACATCACTGTAAAATTTTCTTAACTCTACAGGTGCTTTGCTGCCTTGAAAAATATAGAAATTGCTTGTAAAAAAATTCTGCAGGGGCATCGGCTTGCTTGTACAATATTTTAATTTTCTGCAATTATTATTGTTTGGTTGTTGTGTTGACTGAAATTGCTAAATAGATTTCATGAGGAACGAATTTCCATAATTAAAATCATTACTCTCATCATAAAACTTGATTTGATTTGCAGAATAATTAACTACAGGAGTGTATTTTTTGAAATTGATTCTCTCAATGGTTTAATCGCGGATATATATTAGTTCCATTTATTTAACTTCTAGCAAAAGAGGTTGCATGCTACCCGTAAAAAATTGGTTATATCCCTTAGTATTTATCCTATATGTGAATGGCCATAAGACCCTCTTCCCCCTTCAAATAGAGATTATCAACTAATAGGGTATACTTGAGTACGTTATCTATTTTGTAATAGCAGCTACTTGTGTCAATCTTAAGTCTTGGATTTTTTATGTTCAACAACGATGAGTGAAAAGAATGTTAGCCATCATAATTCTCCTAGGAATTTTGAGATTGATGAAATTAGCATGATTCATACCACAGTTAATGAAACCCTTATTGACACTTCTAAAGCCTTGAATATGTGTTTTAACCATTTCAACTCTAATTTCGATGAGATAGAATAGATTTCTGAATTAAATGAACTTCTTGACCTGAAACCTATGTCATCTAAATCTAACTAAGGAACGTGACCAATCTTAGCACACAAGAACTTCCCAAGATAGACCTCAAACCCTTGCCACAAGACTTTGAGTATGATTACTTGGACTCTACACAAAATTTTCCCGTAACGTTGGCCTCTAATCTTACCGAGGACCAAGAAGGAACACCTTTGAAAATTTTACGGGATAATCTGCATTTGAATGGTGTTAATCACTGTCACAACCAAAATTGCATAGTGAATATTTTGATTTCAGAAGTTATTGACAAGCCTCTGGTACCTCAAAAATCAGATACTAAATCCTCAAACATCAATTTCGATAGAGGCAAGTGTGCGGACAAAAGGAAATCTCATTTTTCATATAATACTCATCATCATCGTAGATTTCATTCTGCATATGATTTTCGTTCACATATAGTGGCTAAACTTCATTTCATTTTACAAATAATTTTGCAATTCATTCACCTTTGGGTACGATCTTTCAAATTTAGGAAACATTACAGTGCGGACAATGTTTAGTTCTAGTGTGGGGGGAGTTTGCATTGCATTTATTTTTATTTTTCTTTTCATTTTATTTTTCTTCACTTTCGTGCATTTAGATAGGACCATCATGCATTTTAGGTCATAATAACATGCTATTTTTTCTTATCATTTTTATTTTTCTTTTCATTTTATTTTTCTTTTCATTTTATTTTTATTTTCACTTTCAAGCATTTTAGGTCATAATAACGTGCCATTTTTTTTGAAAATATGACACATTTTAGATTGATACAACAAAATAAGTTAACGTTTGCTAATGGTGTCTGATCACCATAGTGGTGTATAGCTGTCCGTTCAGAAAATTTTGAGTAGCGTTAAATGATCAAAATCGTAGTATTAGCAAATTGTTTGACCTCTGAATTTCCTATTGCTTTGCTTGAACGATTCACTTCGAAGTTGCTCTTTGATTTGAATCTCTCTTTTTGACTGCTCGATTCGGATTATTGTTGACAAACTTATACTCTTCCTTCGCCTTGATCCTTTGATTTGATTTTCCTTTTTGTTTTTTTGTTTTTTTTAAAAACAAATCAAATAAACAAATGAAATGAAAAAAAAAACTAAATGGAGAAAAAAACTAACTAGAACAAAGAAAATAAGCCTTCAAAAAAAAATTTTAACTCTAACAAACTAGAATCAGGCAATGCATAAACCCTTGGCAATGGCGTCCTCCTCCTCCGGTCTTAATTCGTCTTCCTCTTCTCTAACTTTGTCCTCGTCCTCTATTCCTGTTCGTCTCCAACCTCCTCCTGACCCTCCTCCTCTTGTTAATCCTTTGCATGTCCCTCTCACTGAAGGTATTTTACCTGACACTGTCAATTCTTCATCTGAACCGTTCTCCATTAATACTTCTTTGGCTACTGATCCTTCTATTAGATCTGGTCCAGATCTGGTGCAATATGTTAATTTGAATGATGTGTCTCTCAATGGCATTTTGTCATATACCTGTCTGAATGTTGATACCTCTACCAAAGGCGCTACTTCTTCTTCTATGATACCTTCCTCTGTTGGTAGTGATCAATGTTTAGCTGGTTCAACATCTATTCTTGCTTCTATTCCCATTGGATCTGATCATTCCACTACTTCACTGAGACTCATACCCCTGTTATAAAGAAGGATTATCTTTCTTTGTTTAATTCTCTGCATAGGAATGCTGGATCGTATAAGCCTCAGCAATTTGAGAAGATCAAGGATAAATCTAAGAGAAACCCTCCTGCAATTGTAAGAAAGGAAGGTATGAAATATTGGGATGAATATCTTGTGGGTTTTTTTCTTGATGGTTCGTTATCATATCTTTCTATAGCAAATTTTCTTCGTGGATACTGGTCTATAAATGGAGAAGTAAACATTAAATCTGATGGTCTGTACTTTTATTTTGAATTCTCAAATGATTTGGATAGAGAGAAAATTTTGAAAGCAGATCCAATTTTCATTAAAGGCTATAGGTTCATTATCACAAGATGGGATCCAACTATTGGTAATGCCCATTCTCAAATTAAAAGAGTGCCAATATGGATTCATCTACATAGGATTCCCCTGTTGCTTTGGACCTTAATTGGTATTAACTGGTTAGCTTGTCAAGTGGGTAGGCTTATATTTTTTTTTATACAAACACTGAGAAAATGCATAGGATTAAGTATGCTAAAGTGTTAGTGGAAATAGAAGATGATTCAGAATTACCTCATTGTATTGAACTAGGAGAGTTGGGTGAGAGTTGTCCTCCAGTTATAGTATCTTATGATTGGAAACCAAGTATATGCACTTCATGTAAAGTTTTTGGTCATCCAACTGTGGAATGTGATATTCATGTCAATGGAAACAAAGATGCTAATGAATCTAACGATGATTATGGTAAGAATAGACAAGTCAACATGGTTGAGAATAGAAGTATGCAACCAGCTCCAGTTCAATATAACCAGTATGGATGGAATAGAGTGAATAATAAGAAAAATCAAATTCAGATGAGGAAGCAAGGTAAATTTGGGACTAATGTGCAGAAAGATGTCAATGATGCTTTGGAAAAAGTTGTTGAGATTAGTGGTAATTAGTCAATGGAGAAATTTACTGAAGTTAATAATAATGAAAGCATGGAAATTGATACTTAAACTCTTGGAAGAAACAATGATAATGTGGTGATGGTAGATTTGAATGGCAATAGTGTTGTGCAAAAAAAGAGTTGATTTCAGTGCCAATGGTAACTCACATGATAATGAAAATATTAAAGGAAAACAAGTGTTAGAGTACATTGTTCATGATAATCCATTTTCCTCTCTTGTTGATTTACCTTCATCTTATTCCTCTATCTCTTTAAGCTGTAACTTGCAATCTTCTTCTAATTTTGGTTCATCATCTTGTTCTTCTTCTTTTTCTATATCACTTGGTAATAAATTTAGTGATTCCTTTAGCTTTCAAATACCCTCTTCTTCTATTAATTCTTCTTTATACTCTCACCATGCTCCCCCTAATAATATCATCCTTCCTCTACCTCCTAATCTATCTGTTGACCCTAATGCTCCATCTTCCTCTAGCATTCATGAGAAAGATTTCACTTCAATTCCTCCAAAATCCTTGATTTGTGATTTTATAGGTTCAGCTTCAAAGTCCACTTTGAAAACTAAGAAAGGCAAAAAGAAAAAGGTAGTTCAGAAATCTGTGGTTGATGATGATATAGATGAGGGTACTGATTTCAATCAAGATGAAGTACTTCCAATTGGCAGTCAAAAATCTCTTTCAAAAAGGAAAACAAGGTAGAATTCTGCTCTTTCAATTAAATCCCCTCAAGCTAAGAAATAATTCACAATATCTGTTTTTGGAATATCAGAGGGATGAATCTTCCCTCAAAGCAAAGTGAAGTTAATTTTTTTATTCAAAACATGAGTATTCATTTTCTATGTCTTTCTGAAACTAAATTGGATTCGTTTTCAACAGCTAAAGCAGTTGCTTTTATATCCCCAAAATGGAAATTTGATAACAATCTTGCTGATGTTAATTTTGGTCATTTATTGACCATATGGAATCCTCAAGTTTTCAATCTTTCTAAATTGTCTTCATCTGACCAATTTATTCACTACAAGTGTGTTTACTTACCTTCTAATACTGTCTTCTTGCTTACATCAGTTTATGCACAAAATGCATTATCATTGAGACTTTCCTTCCTCATTAATCTCCACAATCTCAATCCTCTAGGAGATCCATGGATTTTAGGAGGTGACTTTAATTGCTTGTATTCTTCTTTACATAAATTGGTTGGTTTCTCTCTCTCTATCAATAATATAGCTCCCCTAAATCAAGCTACGATCAAATCTAATCTGTCTTCACTCAATTGGATTGGATCTTCTTTTACTTTGTCAAATAAAAGTCACTCTGGAAATCCCACACTTTGCAAACTCGATCATATATTTGTTAACTCTTCATTCCTTATTATCTGTCCTTATTCATCGTATCATGTCCTCCCTCCCACCATCTCAGATCATTGCTTTCATACTGGGGTAAAGCTGATGCTATTGTAAAAGGGAAGTCTTCTTTCAAACTTTTTTAATTTTTTGTTATCTCATGAGGATTTTTCTAGTATTCTATTGTAGGTATGGAGTCAAAGTTTTGGCAGGAACCCTTTGGATAAGTTGCTTTATAAGTTGAGGCTTCTCAAATTTCATCTTAAAGCTTGGTCCAAACATAATTTGGTGATGTTATTAAGCAATCTACTCTTATTATATATGAGCTTATTCAGGTGCAGAACAATATGTTTGCTAACCCTCAAGATTCTCAATTATTCATTCTAGAGAAGGAACTGCAAGACAAGCTAAAGCTCATGTTGGATACTGAATTTCAATCAATGAAGCATAGATCTTATCTCAGGAGAGAATTGGAGGCTGATAGAAATTATAAATATTTTAATAACACTTTGAAAATGAATAAATTTAGAGAATATATTCATATGATATATGATGATGATGGTATTCTGCTTAGCTCTCAAGATGACATAGATAAAGCTTTTGTTTATTATTTCAGGTCCTTACTAGCTCCTAAAACAATTCATCCTTGCAATGTAGAGCCTTTATTTCATATTGAACTACCCTTCCTTTCTAATGACCAATCAATGGAGCTTATCAAACCAGTAACCAATGATGAAATAAAGTTAACAGTATAGGGATTGGATCCAACAAGTTCTAGAGGGCCAGATGGATTTAATGCTTATTTTCTTCAAAAGTGCTAGACAATTACTGGTAATGATATTTCTTAGGCAGTAAAATATTTTTTCTTCTCCAATACTTTACCAAATTCATTAATAGCCGCTTACATTGCTCTGGTTCCCAAAATTAATAATCCCTCTCATGTATTAGGCTTTAGGCCTATTTCATGTTTTAGTATTTTCTATAAGATAATTTCTAAAATGGCTAACAGAATGAAAACTATTCTTCCTACTGTTATTTCATGCAACCAGTCTGTATTTATGCTTGGTAGATCTATAAGTGATAATATTTTGATTGCCCAAGAGTTACACCATGGTTATGATAGGAAGAACATATCTCCTCGTTGTATGTTAAACTTGATATAAAGAAGGCCTTTGATAGTCACTCATGGCCATCAATCATTGCTATTTTATCGAGAATGAACTTTTCAAACCTTTTCTTGCTTGGATTTACACCTGTATTTCAACACCAAGGTTTTCTATCTCTAGGCATGGTTCTATGCATAGATACTTCAATAGTAAACGAGGAGTTAGACAAGGTGATCCCATCTCCTCATATTTATTCATTTGTGTTATGGAACTTCTTAATTCATTGATCATCAAACAAGTGGAGTTAGGAAATTTGCAACTTCATCCTAGATGTAAGAGTCCATTGATTACTCATCTTTGTTTTGCTGATGACCTCATTATTTTTACCAAGCCTAATTTATCAAATATCCAATGTTTGCTCAATGTCCTTCAGTCTTTTTATCATATAACTGGATTGGAAATTAATATAAAGAAGTCTCACATAAATTTGCTGGGCTTAGACAATCTGCATTGGATGATTTAGTTCAACTTTCTGGACTGAATGTTTTACCTGAAAATTCCAAATATTTAGGATTCCCTCTTTTCACTGGTACAATAATAAAGGAAAGTTGTATGCCTTTAGATGAGAAGATTATTGAAAAAATGAAGCAGTGGACCTCATGTCAGTTATCACAAGCTGGTAGGCTCACAGTTACTCAGTCTATTATTACCTCTATGACCACTTATTACTCCAGACATTATATTCTGCCCCTTAAAATCATCAATATAGTGGTTAGTGCTATGAATAAGTTTCTTTGGCATGGTGGCCTTTTGTTAAAAAGATTATTCCCATAGCCTTTTCGAAATTATGTGAAGATAAGAAAAATGGAGGTGAAACACCCCACCTCCGTTATGGTCACTCACAAAGGGAATGCCTTAACTTTGGTGGAAGGTTATAGGTACAAGACACAGAAAATTTTACAAGACATATAAGTATAAGCAGCGGAATTCAAATTATTTATTGAATATGTGGTTCAATACAAAAGCATTACATCAAATTGTCTCAAAACAACTTCCAAAACAATATAACATAATTTCTGTCTGGATTATTTGATAAAGAAGCATAAATCATAAATAAAACTTCATAAATCCCCAAGGATAATGTCCAAGAGCCATAGCCAAGATTGAGAGAGAGTCCAAATCATACATCTACTTTCTTAAAGCTTGCAAAGGGTCTGACTAAGCTGTAGTATTCCCTTCCTGTGGACCTACGGGGAGGGGGACAAAATAAAACGGGTCAGACAATAAGTCTGGTAAGTTCGGTGATTACTAGTATTTAAACAAGGAAAGGGATCATGACGGTAATAACAGAACATAGGACAATACCCTAATATAAGATAAGAGGAACATGTGATCACACCCATTACTGAAATCTCTGCACCTACTTAACCATTGGATCCACCATCCCTACATGTTTATAACAAACGATCCCCTTAATTATCGGCTGCTGCTCGCATGCATTCATATCCTGTGTCATTCGGCCCCGCTTGACTGTAGATACCTGTGCTGGTCCCACCATGGGGTGTATCAGTCCCTCTGGTGGCAACCCGACATGATTCAGGATGCACAGTGTATACTACTGATGCCCAGTGCCTGATTTTTCCACCCTGGAGTACGTGCACACCCATAATCCATCGGAATCTACACTGGCCCACCAACCGCCGACGTTTTTACCGCTTATACTCAGCCCAGTAATCATGCCCCACCCTGCCTAGTTTCACGGTACCATGATACATCTATGTGGGTTACTGCTGAAATGGTTCCCCGTTACTAGGGTTTTCTAATGAACATGTTTATTTGGCTAAGTGTCCAAGTTTACTTAACCCCACCCATTCGTTTAGTTAACATGTTGAATCAGTTAAGTGTTTCCTTAATTGACTTAACCCTACCAATCCTGACTTAGCTTTAATTTATTAAAGCACCAACCACTCACATTAGACATGTCTTGTTGTGGTCATTGGATGTGCCGGTCGGTTCCGGGCAGGTTTACACCACAAGTCAGTCTAACCTCGGGTTATTTTTGGGCTTGATGCACTAACCACTCACATTAGACAGGTCTTGTTGTGATCACTGGATATGTCGGTCGGTTCCGGGCAGATTTACGCCACAACTCAGTCTAACCTCGGGTTAGGCATATTCGTCTTTTCCTAAATTCACATTATTTTTCTATATATGTCTAATTTCTTTATGTAAATTAAATTTGATTTAATCATGCCATAATTATCCTTTGATTATGCTCACCATAAATGGTATATCAAATATACCATTTTTTGAACAAATCTATGCCATGAATTTTCATATTTTCCCATCGCTACCCCCCTCGGTGGAACGTACGCATGAATCACATAAAATGTTGGGCAAGTAAATTAGCCCAAACCCATAAACAAAAAAAGGTAATAAACAAGGGGCATAAAATAACATACATTTCAACTTTTCATGTGTAAATTAGCATAGAGGTATCATTAACTTTAATTAAATGGGTAAAGGTGAACTTGTGACTAAGTTGGGTCTAATTGTCATGTAAACTTGACAAAGGTCTAGCATGGAGGTTTAACATATAACTATATTTTCAACCCACAACTTAGCATATTAACTTATGTATGTCAAAACATAAAAAAGATACTATGATCATTTTTAAATCGCAACTTAGCATATTAAATTATGTATGTCAAAACATAAGAAAACTATTATCAACATATTCAGATCTTTACTTAACATGATGACATATGTGTTAAAACATAAAAGGACTACAATTCCAAGTTTTTCAACATAAATAGATTCAACCTAACTTGAATATACATGAGTGTTGACATAACATATAAGCATGTGTCTTAGATCATAAACTTGCAAATAACCACCAATTTATAACATGACATGTTCTACCATTTAATTTGTAAAATAAATCCATTACCCAATCATAATAGATTCCAGTAACATACAAATCTTCATCACCATAAGCATATAGACATGATTAATATACAATATGTTCATCACCACAAGCATGTAGACATGATTAATATACAACATATTCATCGCCATAAGCATATAGACATGATTAATTACAACGATACGTTAAGATAAAGGAGAATCAAATCTTATACGTAAGCATCATTCTATATTCACATTACAACATGTCACGATTCATTTGAAGGAACATTTAAATCTGCATAATAACCAACTTACAAACTAAAAAGGAATTCTTGCGTTCTGAAATATGTATTCTGAAATTAGTAAGCTCGCCTTTAATGCAGATCGTTGAATTTGATAATCTTTTAATTTGATTTTTGATTCAAGTTCTTATCTTGTCTTTGAATTGGTGACGGCTACTCCAAGTTTTCCATTGACAGCATGATAGTTCTAGGATTATTTTTGTGTGATTTTTAGGTTTGGGCATTGGGTTGTTTATGTAGAATTTCAACTCAATTTAAGCCGTTGGATGATCCTAGGATTAACCACAGCCATCCAGTGAAAATAGGGTGACACCTCAGCCCTAGTGACTCAACACTGAGTCACAAAATTGTCACCATTCAGATCTGCCCGGGAGGGGGGGGGGGGGGAGGGGAGGGGGGGAGGGTAGGTCGATCTGTAGGGGGGAGTTTGACACTTGGGTCGACCTGGGTCCTGGGCGGGAATTTTCCCACCCAGCCCGCTTCTGATTTCTGATTCAAATTTGAATTTGTTTTCGTGCTGCTTGAATTTATTTGAATTTTTTTCTGGAAACTTCCGATAGGCATAACATCTTCATACGAAGTCCAATTTACGCAAACTCGGACTCTATCTCAACCAGTATTCCGAGACGAACACAATGGCATAACCCGTTTCCCTTAATTATCAAATTTTAAATTAAGTATTGTTTAATTCGTTACTATAATGTGAACAGAAAATACGAGGTGCTACATTCTCCCCTCCTTTTAGGATTTCGTCCCCGAAATCTTCAAGTCAAGAAGAACTTATATCCTACCATCCAATCACCCATCCACTCAACCATCAAACACAGGCATCCATTGTCCTTAAAATATTTCTAATGCTTTATGATCATATGCATTGTGTGTGTACATGTCCTTATCTAGTGCAAAATCAGGCGGTCTACTGACTCAGCTGACCTCCTTAATGCAAATTATATCAGTGCCATGAGTCCATTATGAATGCAATTTTTCCTACTCAAAATTTCATACATGAGTGCACAATCATTCATACAAATGCAACGTTCACATGATAACACATCAAGTTTCAATCCATATACCAATACATATATGCATATGCAATATGGGAGTGACTGAGCTGATCTAATACCTATTGTGTGTGTATATGCATCCACTAGCAACCCCTTGCAACCATCAATCATAACATGTTTCGATTACATGTTTATATCCAAATGGGTTCCTACCTAAGGATAAAGGATAGGATCGAGGAGATATACCTAAAAAGATAGATACGAGCATAAACTTAAGGAAAAAGAGATAAAGGATGTACCCTCAAAAAGAAAAGGGTAGGCTGCGCGTATTCTATCCTCAGTTTCCCAAGTCGCGTCTTCCTCGGTGTCGCTCCATTCAACTTTGACGAGCTTAACTTCATGGTTGCGTAGCTTTTTGACTTCTGTTCCCAATATGCGGGTTGGAACTCTCCTTACAGTTGCTTCTCGTTCAACTTCAACTTCCTCTAGCATACTTGGTTCTACCACTTTCGCAGACTCGTGTAAGCATTTCCGCAGGTGAGAGATATGAAAGACATTATGAACCCCGGCCAACCTTTCAGAGAGCTGTACCCTGCAAGCCAACTTCCCAATCTTTTCGATGATAGGGAACGACCCTACAAATCTTGGTGCTAACTTTCCTGCAGATCCAAAGCGAACGACGTTCCTCAAAGGAGATACTTTGAGGAACACCTTGTCTCTAACTTCGAACTCAAGGTCAGTTCTTCTTTTGTCTGCATAGGACTTCTTTCTGTCTTGGGAAGTCTTCACTCTTCTTCGTATCAAGTCTACTTTCTCTGAAGTTTCCCTAATCATGTCTGGTCCAAGTATGAGCTTGTCTGTGGAGTCCCACCAGCAAGTTGGTGACCTGCACAGTCTTCCATATAAAACTTCAAAAGGCGCCATGCCTATGGTGGCTTGGTAGCTATTGTTGTAAGAAAATTCCACCAAAAGTAGATTATCCTCCCATGTACCTCCGAAGTCAAGAATGCATAGTCTCAAGAGGTCTTCTAATACTCTGTTGACTCTTTCCGTCTGGCCATCGGTTTGAGGGTGATAGGCTGTGCTTAAGCATAACTGTGTGCCTACAGCCTCTTGTAAACTCTTACAAAACTCGCTCGTAAAGATAGGGTCTCGAACACTCACTATGCTAGAGGGTATCCCAAGGAGTCGAACTATCTCTTTGAGATATATGGATGCTAGAGATGAGGCAGCCCTTCTACTTTTGACAGGTATAAAGTGGGCGCTTTTGTGAGCCTATCCACTATTACCCAAATGCTGGTATTGCCCCTTCTTAACCTAGGCAACCCATCTATAAAGTCCATCGAGATGCTATCCCATTTCCACTGTGGGACTTCTAGAGGATGGAGCAGACCACCAGGCTTCTTCTCGCCCTGACTTGTTGGCATATTAAACACTTAGAAACAAATTCAGCTACATCTTTCTTCATGCCATTCCAAAAGAAAACTCTTTTGATGTCTTTATACATTTTGTCTCCGCTTGGGTGTATGGTCAACTTGGAATGGTGTGCCTCTTCTAGAACCGCCTTTACCAAATCCCTTGCTTGGGGGATGCATAGTCTTCCATCTCGTCTCAACCAGCCCTTGGCATCAATGGAGTATCTATTGAGGTGACTAGAAGTCTCACCCTAATTAACTTGTCCATCACATCGGCTAGTTGAGGGTCTTCTCTTTGCGTGGCTCCGATTGAGTCTAATAGAGTAGGTCACACATCCAACATTGCTAGCAAGCCAAGTACAAATTCAGAGGAGAGTTTGAACTTAAAGCTTGCTATGAACTCCAAGCTTTGCCTTTCCACATAGAGAGGGCTTAAGGCCAGCTTCTTTCTAGTTAAAGCATCTGCTACTACATTTCCCTTGCCAGGAGTGCAGGAAATCTCAAAATCGAATGAGGCAAGAAACTTCATCCATCTTTGCTGCCTCAAATTGAGATCTTTCTACCAGAAAAGGTATTTCAACGATTTATGGTCAGTATACATTTCAAATTTCTCACCTAGGAAATAATGGCACTAAGACTTAAGCCCAAAAACGATGGCTACCAACTCTAGGTCGTGGGTTGGGTAGTTTTTCTCATGTACTTTCAACTGCCTTCCACCATAAGCTACTACCTTCCCTTCTTGCATTAGAACAGCGCCTAGTCCCATTCCGCAAGCATCTGTGTAAACTGTAAATATCTTGCTTCCATCAGGCAATGTCAGAACTGAGGCTGTTGTTAGAGCCCTTTTCAAACGTTGGAAAGCAATATCGCAATCCAAATACCAATTGAAAGCTAGGTTCTTCTTTTTCAACCTTGTCAGTGGAGCTGAGATTTTTGCAAAAATGTTTGATAAATTTTCGATAAAAGCCTGCTAGCCCGAGAAAGCTTCGGACTTTGGTTGCGTTTCGAGGAACCTTCCAATCTTGCACATTAACCACTTTCGCGAGGTCCACAGCTATTCCCTCTTTTGACACCACGTGTCCAAGGAACCTAAATTCTTCTCTCCAAAAATGGCATTTGGAGAATTTCACCTTCAACTGATGTGCACGGAGAGTATCCATGACTTCCTTTAGATGTTGAGCATGCTCTTCCTCATTCTTTGAGAAGATCAAAATATCATCTACGAAGACCACTACAAATTTATTGAGGAACTCTCGGAACACCCTGCTCATTAAATCAGCGAAGTAAGTGGCTGCATTTGTCAAGCCGAAGGGCATGACAAGCCACTCGAAGAAACCATCTGGAGTTCTGAACGCGGTCTTATCAATGCTGCCTTCAGCCACCCTTAGTTGATGAAACCCGGTAGCCAAATCTAATTGGGAGAAAACCGATGCACCTACAAGTTGATCGAACAAATCATCTATTCTCGGGAGTGGGTGCCTATTCCTTTTGGTCTTCTTGTTTAGCTCCCTATAATCAACGCATAGGCGAAGCGAACCATCCGCTTTAGTAGAGAACACTACTGGAGCACCCCATTCAGAAATACTCCGCCTTATAAACCCCTTCTCAAGCAATTCTTTAACTTGCTTGCTAATTCTTTCCTCTCCCTCAGAGCCATGTGTCTAACGGGTAAAGCAACGGGTTTTGCGTTGTCCACGAGGTATATGCGGAAGTTTATCTCCCGCTTTGGAGGTAAGCCCTTTACCTCTTCAAACACATCCGAGTATTCACGGACTACCCTTACAGACTGCAAGTTCTCAACAGACGCATCAAGAGATTCTAGATAACTAAGCATAACGGAGTTAATGGGATTACAAGAAATTTCGAAAGTGCTACCAAGACGAGTCATGAGTCTAACCACTCTCTTTTCACAATTGAGGACGACACCATTACTAGATAGCCAGTCCACGCCTAGAATCAACCCATAGCCCGTGAAGCCAAAAAAAAGGCATTACATCTAAACCCAATACTCAGTATAGATATTTTCAAATCCAAACAAACCATTGACAAATAAGCTGAGCCCCCAATTGGATTTGAAACAACCAAGGGATACTCTACTATACTGGTGTCTAGGTGTAGAGATTCCACTAAAGCAGTAGATATAAAAGAGTGCGATGCGCCAGAATTAAATAGTGTACGAACCGGATGATCAAAAAGATAGACTAAACTTTCGACAGAAATATTTCTACCTCGTTCTTACGGAGGTGTCGTGAGAGCATGAACTTGTCCTCCAGAAGAAGGTCCAACTCCCTGCCCTTGCTTCCTTGGGCAAGCCCTAGCCATGTCACCTGTCTCACCATAGTGGAAATAGCCACCCATCTTCCTTTTCTTCTTCTTGCAGTCTTTGATCAGATGTCCGGGAATGCCACAGAAATTACACTTTCTCTTTTCCCGGTGTTTGTTGTTCTTCCTGCCTTTCTTTGAATCAGCCTTCTTGTTCTGCGACCCCTCCCCTTCTTATCTTGAGGCACTTCTGCTTTTGCCTCATTCCTTCCCTTGTCTTCCTCATGTAAGAGTGCCATGTCCACTAACCTCTTGTAGGTAGTCCCAATAGGTATATGGGTCATAACCAAGCTGTGAAGTGGCTCATTCAATCCTTTGACAAAACAGAGAGCTTTCTTATGAGGAGTATTCACTAAGTCCAGTCCGAATCGGGCTAGCTGATTGAATTGATTGACGTACTCCCTGACTGTCATACTTCCTTGCTTAAAAATAAGAACTTTTCCAGCTGTAGATTTCGCTCAGCTTGTGAGAGGAATTTCATCTCAAACCTTATTATGAAATCCATCCATGTGTCAACTGGTCTTTCAGCGTTAGTGACTTCCCCCCAATAGGAAACTTCGTATTTGAGCAACCATACAGCTAGCTGTATCTTCTGCCTATCGTCCACCTTAAAGATAATGAACAGATCCTCAGTTCCTTTGAGCCAGTTCCTAGCTTCTACGAACGATTCAGTTCCCTTGAAATCCTTTACACCCAGGGCCCTAAAGTCCCTAAAATCTTTGAGAAAGCATTTGCACGAGGAGGAGGAGGAAGAGGAAACGCTGTAGTTGGAGGAGGAGGAATACCTGCTGGGCCAGCGTCGTTGGCCCTACCCTCTAAGTACCTCCTGAACCAGCCAGGTATCGGTACACCCTCTGGAAGGTTAAGATTCCCAGACATGCTGAAACGAAAAAGAAAATATTCAAAATGAAGGATAGAAAGATAGTGCATATGGCTTTGGGGATTATGCCTTTTTAAATTTAAAACAACACTCTTTCTTGTAAAATGCTTCTTATATTTCTTTTTGAAAATAATTTTCAAAAACTCTTATCTGATCTGGTAAACCTTTGTTTTGATACCAAGTGAAACACCCCACCTCCGTTAAGGTCACTCATAAAGGGAATGCCTTAACTTTGGTGGAGGGTTATAAGTACAAGACACAGAAAATTTTACAAGACAGATAGTATAAGTAGCGGAATTCAAATTATTTATTGAATACATGGTTCAATACAAAAGCATTACATAAAATTGTCTCAAAACAACTTCCAAAACATTACAACATAATTTCTATCTTGATTATTTGATAAAGAAGCATAAATCATAAACAAAATTGCATAAATCCACAAGGATAATGTCCAAGAGCCATAGCCAAGATTGAGAGAGAGAGTCCAAATCATACATCTACTTTCTTGAAGTTTGCAAAGGGTCCAACTAAGCTGAAGTATTCCTTCCCTGTGGACCTGGGGGGAGGGGGGAACGAAAGAAAAGAGGACGAAAGAAAACGGTCATACAATAAGTCTGGTAAGTTCGGTGATTACTAGTATTTAACAAGGAAAGGGATCATGACAGTAATAATAGAACATAGGACAATACCCTAATATAAGATAAGAGGAACATATGATCGCACCCATTACTAAAATCTCTGCACGTACTTAACCACTGGATCCACCAGCCCAACGTGTTTATAACAAACGATCCCCTTAATGATCGGCTCCTACTCGCATGCATTCATATCCTGTGTCATTCGGCCCCGCTTGACTGTAGATACCTGTGCTGGTCCCACCATGGGTTGTATCAGTCCCTCTGGTGGCAACCAGACACGATTTAGGATGCACAGTTTATACTACTGATGCCCAGTGCCTAATTTTTCCACTCCAGAGTACGTGCATGCCCATACTCCGTCGGAACCTACACTAGCCCACCAACCGCCGACGTTTTGACCGCTTGCACTTAGCCCAACATTCGTGCCCCACCCTGCCTAGTTTCAGGGTACCATGATACATCTACGTGGGTTACTGCTGAAATGGGTCCCCGTTACTAGGGTTTTCTAATCAACATGTTTATTTGGCTAAGTGTCCAAGTTTACTTAACCCTACCAATTCGTTTAGTTAACATGTTGTATAGGTTAAGTGTTTCCTTAATTGACTTAACCCTACAAATCCTGACTTAGCTTTAATTTATTAAAGCACCAACCACTCACATTAGACCAGTCTTGTTGTGGTCACTGGATGTGCCGGTCGGTTCCGGGCAGGTTTACACCACAACTCAGTCTAACCTTGAGTTCTTTTTGGGCTTGATGCACTAACCACCCACAGTAGACAGGTCTTGTTGTGGTCACTAGATATGCTGGTCGGTTCCAGGCAGATTTACACCACAACTAAGTCTAACCTCGGGTTAGGCATATTCGTCTTTTTCTAAATTCATATTTTTTTTCTATATATGTCCAATTTCTTTATGTAAATTAAATTTGATTTAATCATGCCATAATTATCCTTTGATTATGCTCTCCATAAATGGTATATCAAATATACCATTTTTTGAACAGATCTATGCCATGAATTTTCATATTTTCCCATCGCTACCCCCCGTGGAACGTACGCATGAATCACATAAAATGTTGGGCTAGTAAATTAGCCCAAACCCATAAACAAAAAGGGTAATAAACATGGGATATAAAATAGCATACATTTCAACTTGTCATGTGTAACTTGGCATAGAGGTATCATTAACTTAAATTAAATGGGTAAAGGTGAACTTGTGACTAAGTTGGGTCTAATTGTGATGTAAACTTGACAAAGGTCTAGCATGGAGGTTTAACATATAATCACAATTTCAGCCCACAACTTAGCATATTAACTTATGTATGTCAAAACATAAGAAAGCTACTATAATCATTTTTAAATCGCAACTTAGCATATTAACTTATGTACGTCAAAACATAAGAAAACTATTATCAACGTATTCGGATCATAACTTAACATGATGACTTATGTGTAAAAACATAAGAGGACTACAATTCCAAGTTTTTCAACATATATAGATTCAACCTAACATGAACATACATGAGTGTTGACCTGACATATAAGCATGTGTTTATATCATAAACTTGAAAATAACCACCAATTTATAACATCACATGTTCTATTATTTAATTGGTAAAATAAATCCATTACCTAATCATAATAGATTCCAATAACATACAATATGTTCATCACCATAAGCATATAGACATGATTAATATACAATATGTTCATCACCACAAGCATGTAGACATGAAAAATATACAACATGTTCATCGCCACAAGCATATAGATATGATTAATTACAACGATACTTTAAGATAAACGAGAATCAAATCTTATACATAAGCATCATTATATATTCACATTACAACATGTCATGATTCATTTGAAGGAACGTTTAAATCTGAGTAATAACCAACTTACAAACTAAAAAGGAATTCTTGTGTTCTGAAATTTGAATTCTGAAACTGGTAAGCTCGCCTTTGATGTAGATCGTTGAATTTGATAATCATTTAATTTTATTTTTGACTCAAGTTCTTATCTTGTCTTTGAATTGGTGATGGCTACTCCAAGTTTTCCATTGACAGCATGATAGTTCTAGGATTATTTTTGTGTGATTTTTAGTTTTGGGCATTGGGTTGTTTATATAGAATTTCAACTCAATTTAAGCCGTCGGATGATCCTAGAGTTAACCACAGCCATCCAGTAAAGGTAGGGTGACACCTCATCCCTAGTGACTCAACACTGAGTCACAAAATCGTCACCATTCAGATCTGCCCGGGCGGGGTGGGGAGGGGGGGGAGAGGCCGACCCCCAGGTCGACCTGTAAGGGGGGAGGTCGACAATAGGGTCGACCCCCTAGTCGACCTGGGTCCTGGGCGGGAATTTTCCCGCCTAGCCCACTTCTGACTTCTGATTTAAATTTGAATTTGTTTTCGAGCTGTTTGAATTTATTTGAATTTTTTTCTGGAAACTTTCGACAGCCATAACTTCTTCATACGAAGTCCAATTTACGCAAACTCGGACTCTATCTCAACCAGAATTCGGAGACGAACACAATGGTGTAACCCTTTCCCTTAATTCTCATATTTTAAATTAAGTATTGTTTAATTTGTTACTATTACATTAACAGAAAATACGGTGTGTTACATGAGGTTTAGGAATTATTAATCCTTTTCAATGGAATAAGGCAGCCATTTCTTTATTTATTGATAATATTTTTTCTGATAAGATTTGTTTATGGTCCAAATATGTGAGGAGTAATTTGATAGGTTAAAAGAATTTTTGGACAATGCAAATCCCTAGTTCTTGTAGTTGGAGCTGGAGGTAAATTCTGAAGCTCAGAAGCACTTTTCTACCGTTTATTAAATGCTTTACTAAACATATGCCTGGTTCATTTTGGCATTTACCTTGGGCAGGGAAGGGTTTAGTTTTATACGATATGGTAGAATATAATTTGAGAAGGAATTGTGGCATACCAAATTCTGCTAAAGTTGAAGATCTGATACATGATGGTGAACTCATTTTGCCACATAGTAGTTCTGTAGTGTTAAGAAGGCTCTAATATGAAATTTCTAGTAGTTTTAAAACTGGAAATGCTAGTATTACTTGGATGGGAAAGATCCACTCTATCAGGTTAGTGTATGATCTTTTAAGTTGTGACAAGGTAATCTTTCCATGGTATAAAATAGTTTGGAATTTGATGAGTAATGCAAAGAAAAATCTCTTGCTCTGGAAAGTGATGTCAAATGCTTTAAACACTAAAGATAAGTTGTTCAAGTTAGGGATTACTACTGATGATATATGTGTGCTTTGTCGAGCTGATACTGAATGCAACACACATATGTTTTTTGAATGCATTTATGTACATCAGTTATGGAGGAGAGTGCTGAATTTTGGAAAACTGCATCAGCCTGCATGCAGTAGTAGGGATGAGTGGTTCAACTTGTTTATAGAAACTAGATGGAAATCGAAAGAAGGTTTGCTTCTTTTGAAGATTTTTGTCATGGAAATTTGGTCTAAAAGAAACCGTAGAATATTTTCTTCAACTGATTTGAGTTCTGATGCTATGTTTTCAAATATAGTTAAGGCAATTCTGAAGAAGACTGGATAACTTGGGGATTATGATTGGCTATTCTGATCGGGTGATTTTGTTACATGCTCAGATTTGGTTATTCTCTGCATATCTTCACTGGAAGATGCTAATGAACCTCATTGTTTTCTGAACAGTTGTTATGTAGTCTGTAGTTGATATAGTTTTGATAATATGTCTTGCTGATTATTTTTGATTGTTAGCATTGAGGTTTTTTTTTTAATTTCCTTGTATCGATCATAGCTTATTTTTTCCTCAATGCTAACATTACATAGATGACTGTTTATGTGTAAATATGTTGTTGTGAATAAACATTAATATGCCTTTCAAAAAAAAAAAACTAGAATCAAGGCAAAATGAAAAAGGAAAAAAACTAGCGGGTTAACTCGAAAGCAAATGCTCAGCTACTCACGCACTCAAATAATAAAACCACGCATTCACCAAATTTACAGTTACCGTATTAACTCATTTGTTTCTCAGCGAGTCCTAAAGGACATTAGGAAGCAAATTATTTCCCACAAACATAAAATGAGACAGACCCAATAAACAATATGCATGAAATCAATTCTTCTTCTTCCCTTTTTTCTAGAATCAAATAAACAAAATCGCAACTTCAAGTTATTGATTCGGGTTTCTGTTTTGTGTTAATAGGGATCGAAAACAGGCAGGTGGCTTTGATTTGGGATTGTGGTGATCGTACACAAAGCAGTGGTTGAACTTGGTTGTACAGGGTATGGCAGAAAATGGAAAGATTTCAAAAGGGAATATGCATTTTTTCTGGAAATACGACTCATTTTAGATTGATATGACAAAATAAGTTAACAATTGTTAGTTAGTTGATAGTATTTTTTTCTCTCAACTTAGATCGAATAAGAAATATAATGAAAAGTTGAATTTTGAGGGATAATAGTATAACTGGTACATAGGGAGATTCTTAGGCGATAGACATGAAATCTATTCTATAATGTAGTCTTTGTTTAAGTAAGTGGTGGCTTAAAATACTTATATTGGCTTTTCAATCTTTAAAACTAAGTTGTGTTAAGCTGAATTCGCGTAACTCTCTTTTGTGCTTATATTTTCAAATAATAATAATAATAATAATAACAATCCAAGGGTATCCAACATTGCTTGTATATCTAGCGTTGGTGTGCAAACCTTCCAAGATCTATCCGACATATTGTTGACAAAGTCAGCATTGGAATATCTTGGTCTCATTTTATGAGTTGGACACCTAAGGATTACCGACATGTTGTTGACAAAGTCAACGTCGATCTGCACAATCCGCCAAGCTCTGTCCCAACTCCTCCGTCTGTTCGCAAGGCAGTGTATGGGTGGTATATCTTGGTCTTTTAAGTTAGGTGTATGTAATTAATCATAAATTTTAACTTTTATAGAGATAGAGAATAAGCGGTGATGCCCAAACATTTCTTGACCTTATTGATTTGACTTGCCATACACAAGAATTTAGAATACCACTTCACAAACTATGACAAGCAAACTAGAATTTATTTCATGGCTGCACTATGTTATCGACTGAACCAACTGGCCAAACTAGAGCTTAACATTGAAAACTTGATTTATGTTGAAAATTTGTGAAAATTTGAGGTATCTAAATTACAATCAACTGACTAGAAATTGTTAACTTAATTTGTTGTACCACTTTCCAGAAACAAGTCGTGTTTTCATTTTTTGTTTTCATTTGCATATGTCCATTGCATTCATGTAGTTTCATTAGAATCAGAGCATGCTGCATTTGGATTTTGTGGGTAGTATCCGCTGAAAACCCTCATGAGACACCACTCGTCCTACTAGAGACACCTAGAGGTTTAACGACTTGTTGCATACGCTCAATGCAATCGTGTTTCCTACGAAAGTGTGATCTATCTAGTTAGTTTTTAGTTTTTGTTTTACTCGAGGACGAGTAAAAGATAATGCGGGGGTATTTCATTAACATAGAAATGTGTTTATTTTATGCTCTTATATCTTATCTTTTGAATATAAATAAATATTACTTGGGTATTGTTATGTCACTTTTACAGATAATCCAACCAAGCACCATGGAGTCAGAAAAGTAGAGAAATTCAGATCAAACTATTGTATATCTACATTTGAGGATTTGCAAATTTAGATCTCACATCTAGTTGCCGTTGGACAAGAAAATAATTAGTAGAAAGTCCATGCACATTACAAATCAAAGCAGTCTTGCAAAAGGAAAGGAGGAAAGGCCTAAAACTCACTTGATTTAACAAAGGCCTTGAACTTACTTGAAATAACTGAGGCCCGTTTGTAATTATAGTTTAGGTTGGCAATCTCCTATAAATACCTATGTAATCTCATCGCAGCCACCATCCGATTTTCCATCTTCTTCCCAATTAACAATGTTCTTCTTCTTTTTATTTCCTACATTTTTCTATTTCTTAGCAACTAGTACCATCTACACAATTAGATTTGGTAGAGTACTAGCCGTATTTTACATTTATTTTCATTAGTGATTAATCGTTTGATTAGTTTCAATGATAATCTTAATTTTATTTCTATTGTTATTTCTATTCTGCACTTTCATTTTCTGCATTTTTATTCTTGTTTTGCAATTTACTTTCATTAGTTATTAATCGTTTGATTAGTTTCAACGATAATCCTAAATGTTGCAATTTCAATTGTTCTATTTTCAACCAAATCTCAAAAGTCATCTAACTCGCCCATGAAATTCTATAAGTAATAAATTTTAATTTGCCTCCTTGTGATTTGACCTGCATATTACACGATCTGTGTGCTTGCAGAATTTATTTTAAAATTTCGCGTTTTTCTAGTTCATAGGAAAGCATCGATCATATGCCACCAGAGCGGACTTCCGCTTATTATTTATTACAATTATTAGGCTTAATAATTATAAGTATAATAATAGTAAGCCTACCTTATTCTTTCTTATTTAATCATAACCTTATCTTACACCATTATACAATCGTTGTTATGAGTTTACTTATTAAATTTAGTTCTCTTAACTAAGGTTTATTAATAAGTTCTCTTTTCATTTATTATAACCCATGTTATAATTTCACTTGTCCATAGGATAAGCCAACCTATTATATTCTCATTCATATAATTAATTATAATACGTTATATTCCCCATTCATCGCATTTTCCGTAGGATCCTTAACATTAACTAAACTTTTTTTTACTGTTGTAACATTCATTTATTTACTATCTTGTATATTCTCATTATTTCACACACCTCATTAGATTGGTTAGTGGAAAGATGTAAAGTTCTATTTCCTTAACGCACATCAATTAAGATTCATAGTTGCAAACTATTTCTTTTATTTACATCATGGGCATACATGTATATTTTATTTGATTAGTGTGCATTATGGTAAAAGAATCCCTATTTCACACTAATCTCTTTTTTCTTTCTTATCTTGCAACTAAGTTCATAGTAATTTTTATCGTTATGGAAATGTTTCCATTTTTTTTCCAATATCCAACTAACTCAGTCCACTACTGATTTTCATTTTTTATTTTCTGAGTTTGATATTAATTCCTATATTTTGTTTATCATTTCCAATTACTGTAATATTTCTATATAAAATTAGGCATATTAATTCTTCTTACTATTATTTCATTAATTCGCCGTAATCCCCTTTTTCAACATATCCCATTTATGATTGAATAGCAATCTCAAGAACATATGTGTAATTATTGTCAAATTTACCATTTTAGTATTAAAGTAATTCTTAGCCTAAATAGAGAACTAATAGAATAAATTTGTACAACATCAATCTTCTTAACATACTTAGAAATAGATTATATCACGATTACCACAAATTACAATTATTTATCATGTTAAGAATTTAAGGGAATGTAAACGATAAATATACCATAACCAAAAGGTATAATTTAAATCCACTCACCTGACTGCTTTCCAATCCTTAAGTCGAATTTAGATATGCTATTTCGTGATCTTTCTAATTGAATTTAATATGAAGATAACCGTGGATTTACAAATCTAATTTTAAAAGGAGAAGGAAGGAAAGAAACCTTAATAATACAGATTCATATGATTTACCTCACATTGACAAGAAACCTGAACACCTACATTGTAGATCTATAGTCTTTGTCTTCAACTCTTGAATCAGAATTACTAAAAATTAATATTCTACTTTTTAAAAGATTTGGAGAAGAAAGAATTTGGTAGAACCTGGGTATCATCTCAGAAAATAAGAGTTGAAGGTTAGGCTCTACTAGCCTATTTATAGGTGTACAGAAGACTCTAGTATGTCGTATTAAATAAAATAAAATCTAAACCATACAAGCTAAAATATTACATCAGTTTGTCCCAAAGATGTGTCAACCCATGTTTAATGTGTGTCGACCCCTGTGTTGACCCACCACTAAGGTGAATCGCCTCATATTTCAACCCACCTCTGAGGTGTGTCGACCCATGGCCTGCGCCATTAACGCTAATTTTGCCAATATTAATTTCTTGTTTAATGTTGCTGATATCGTTTATTTTATTTCCGAATATTGCTTATATAATTTATTTTCTTCCATTTATAATTTGTATCCAATATATGAATTTCAAACTTATGTGCATATATATATGTTATATATATGCGTATAACTGTTCAACTCTTTGTCCGTTAATAATTGCTCAATTAATGTCATTATTAACGTCATTAATTCATTGATTTCTTCCTTTTAATATATATTCTAATTTCAAATGTAGCTATCTTCTTGTCTATTTTTCATTCATTATACCTTTATTACTTTTTCCCCTTATATTACACTTTAATTTCAAATTTTCAATTTATGTGTATTTATCTACACACAATATCATTTCTTTTTAAAACTCAAATGGCGTTATGCCGACATTTATTTTTTTACTCATCGTTTGCATGTTATTTTTGATTTCCTATTCATATATATACACACATAGACATATATATATTTACACAAACATACACGTATGTAAACATATACACGTATATATATATATATATATATATATGCTTACTTATGCGTATAATTTTCCTTATGTGTACATTTACATCTTTTCTCTAAGAACATGCATTTCTATAGCCATCTCTCTAAGAACATATATTTATATAAAGCTTCGTGGATGATGATCAAAGTATGGCTGATATAGTGTAGCTTTGTGTTATGGCATTAATTCATGAGCTTCACACCTCGATATGAGTCAAAAAAGGATGAAGGACAATAGGGGGGACATGCGTTTCTTTCTAGCTGTAAGTGTTGCCATGGTATGGATCCCAGGCAATTTTACTTATGTGGATGTCAGAATCGAGGGCCCTCGGATGTGGCAGTACAAGGCCAAAGTGGTCAACATACTGTCCAGGAGGTCAGATAGGATTGGGAAATGTATGATTCAGGCACTGACTAATCAGCGACATACTGCTGACTGTCTCTACCGCTTCAAAGGGATACGTTTTTCCTTAGGACATTTTGTTATGTCGTCTAAGATACATTTATATTCGAAATTGTTTTTTGCACTATACGCTTATAGTGATAATAAAGACATCCGCGTATCAAACATGTTTGGCTGTTATAAGGTAAAACTTTATCCTCCGGCTTGCACTTGCATTCCGTGATGGGAACTAAGTCTTATAATAGCTTCGTTTTTACAAGGCATTGCATTGTTTTATTTTATGGTATTCATGTGGAGGAAACCCGTTCCGTGTTATACGGCGTGGCCTCGTGGTTTAGCTAACTTAAAAATCTAATAACTGCTTTTACTTCTCACACCTTCCCATGACTGACCCGAAGTTTATTGTTTTCCACCAAGACTGTGGGTTCCCATATTTTCCATATGGGCAACCAGTACTTTTGGTTTTGCGGACTTTCTATTCACAGGATTTTGGATTATGGATGGAGTTGTATGCTGGATATTTTCATGGTCCTTGGCTGTGTTAGTTGTTTTTCCCTGCTGTGCATTGATCATTGTATTTATGTAATTATATTTCCGCTGCATTATCGTAATTTATTCTATGATGATTATTTTTCCATTGTGCATTTATTCGCCCTCTGATATATTCTTGTACTCTGATGTAATATTGTTGTAATAACAATGAAAAGTTCTCATGTGTTCTGTTCTGAGGCGCTATGTTCTCATAACTATCCAAGATTTCTCACCTCTTCGGTGGCTGGGGGAATTCGGGTCGTTACAGAAGTGGTATCAGAACTTTGGTTTACAAAGCTTTGGAGAATATGACACATTAAAACGAAACAAAAGAACCCATCAGAGGTCGGTGTTACTACCAAAATTAACTCCAAGACTAGATGACAGTGAAGGGGTATAAGAAGAACGCTAGCACAGGAAAATCTACCGAAAACACTAAGCCGAGTAATATGAAGAACCACAAACTGGAAGGAGTGATCGAAGAACAGCGAAAATAGGCACCCTCTCGGAGGATAGGTGTCCAAAACCTACAGAATATCGACAAGGTACGTCCGATAGTGTCCACCCGACGGGATCTGTCCAGTAGGAAGACCTGTGACAAAAGGTCATCTAAGTCAGACACTAAGAAGGAATAAGAAATAAGCTCCACCCTTCAAAGCCTAGAGGGGTTATCGGTGTTAACCCGCTCAACATTGATATGCCAGAAGGCATTGATGGCACCAAACCAGAAATACACAAGGATCGTCCGGAACCTGCTCCTGAAAACAATTGTCACATAGGTATCGAAAGGCCGTGTTAAGAGACAACAGAAATACCATCGGAAGCCACCTTCCAGAGAAAACCAGATTGACCCAAAAAGCCCATCGGAAGACTAACCAGGACCGAAGCGGAGATATAGGCTACCTGTACTGATTTACCTAATATAGGAACCAACAGCAGTTTTGAAGCGGCAAGCTCTCCACATACATCGTGAGGGCAAGCTCCTCTAAGTATCTGCGAGAAAGCTGGAAGCCTACATCCAAAAGCTTACGTCCGAAAACCTACATCCACGAGATGCTACCGGGAGTTCAAGTGCCGTCCGAAGGCCACCTCATCAACGCACCCATAGCTATCTCAGAGATGCCCCCGACTAGCTCAAACCTTCCTTACAGAAGATGAAATTAGTACGATAAAGTAGCTAGAAGCAAAAGCATCTGAAACCCAGGATAAAGCAGCTGACAAAGGCCCTGGCAGATCCGGAGTCCCAATAGCAGAAGGGACTCCAAATCCACTATAAATAAGGCCCAAAGGGTGACACTCAAGGGAGACTCATTTTTTTTTCTTCCTTTGAGACTCTAGAGAAAAAATAAACCAATTTGTTAATCAATCTGGGGATCTCCTATGTAAAATCCTCCATAAAGAAAATCATCAAAATCCTTAAAGTGGTTGTAGGTTCAAATAGAACCCAACCACTATATACTGTGTGCTCTTATTTTCCTTCGCATGATATATTGTTCTTCAACGTATTTCCGCTGGTATTCTGCTACGCTATGGGATTACCGGAATATCCTAGCACATGCCGTTCGGTTCTTAGCAACTTGACACTTTCCTTACAAGGAAATCCCTCTCCCAAGGGAACTGTTGATCCTTGAATTACATAGATGTGACATTCACCTCTTGAGAGAAGAATGGCTAATATTCGAGCTTGAGTCCTTAACGTCTGGGACACTGTGAATCAACTCAAGCTGGTAAGAGTCAAATAATCCTATTTTCCTCTTAGGTCTATCTCCATAGACTTATCTCTGGTGCTGGCCAAAAATGTCGTTAACATTTTGGCGCTAGAAGGTGGTCCTGAACCTCCGCTCCCTTTTCCTACCATTAATCCTATAAAAGTAACCTTGCCATGCTTCTAACTGTGATGTTCCGTCCTGGATATGACTAAGTTTTAAAGAAGCAAGATCATAAGCAAAGAGCTTCGAAAAGGAGCTTCTGATGACCGGGTTAGCACTTCAAACATCTTCCATCTTCGCTTTTTGAAGAATAGGAAAAGCTCGTAATACCCATCGAAAATGGTTATAATAAAAGGAATTTGGAAACAAGATTCTGACACATCAACTGCTTTGGAGGATAGCACACTTTCGAATATTAGCTAACTGAATCTGGAAATCAAAGAACCATAGGAGGGGAGAATAATGAGTTGGAAGCATTACATTTGGCCTTGCGTATTGATGCTACTATAAAGTCTATTGAAGAGAGCTCAGCCGGAAGGACCTCAATTTCTGACTTATGTCAAGTGGAATCTAAGATGAAAATATCTTCCTTATTTGACAGCCGAACTAGATCCTCACCAAATCTGCATGTTAGTTTAAGATCACCAATAAGCAATCAAGTATTAATAGGGAATATAGCCCAATCATTTGGTCGACACGCTATAAGGGCAGGCAGGTCTATAATTCCAACATGAACTTTTGAATCTGAGTTTGATAAAGGAGGGAGTCAAGGGGAGCAAGACCTAGAAGCGACATGTGACACCCCACGTCTGTAGTTTCACTCATTAAGGGAACACATTAAGTTTCGTGAAGCGTTATAGGCAAATAAACACAAAATAATTACAAGACAAATATAAATAAGATAGCATCGGAAATTTAAATTTTTAGTTCAAACATAAATCATAATACCATGTGGTCCACAATACCATAAGTCACAAAAACCATTACAATAAATAACTTCTGTCTTGCATCAACAGAGTACATGAGAATATAAAAAACATAATTCCCCAATTGAAAGAGTTAAGCCATAGTAGAGACAAGAACTTGAGTCATACTTCAGAAGTAGCTCCTAGCAAGATGATATCTGAGTCCTGGCTAAGCCTCAATGTTTCCTCCCTGAGAATCTGGGGGGGGGGGGGGGGTGGGGAAAGAAGGAGAAACAAAAGTGTTAGACATAAAGTCTGGCGATTCTAGTTACTTTTAGCCAGTAAATAAATAAAAGTAACATGATACGCATATAAAGTGGATAAGAGATACCACTGCATAAATGGCAGGTATGACAAGGTAGAAAAGATAAGGTGTATACACTCCTCTAATGATTAATCTGCACTATTACTAATATAACCAGAATGAGATGATCCCTTCCACTATGAGGTGGTAGACTTATGGCATATGCCCAAAATATACCCTAAACACTACGGTAGGATGTATCACGTCCTACAGTGGAAACCCTTCACTGATATGCATAGCCCCATATCTACTGGTGTCACGGTCGTCTTATCCCCCTCTACTCGGCTCATGCACGCACATGGCCCGGTCGGTTTGCGCCGCCCACACTGTCCTCCACGTTTGGATCTCTTACAATCAGCCAGTAAGCGTGTCCCCTCTCTGCCTAGTACGGAGTATTTTATTTGATACTTACTCCAGGTTACTGATTGAAATGGGTCCTGATACAAGCTCTCTCCCCTTTGTCTTGTATCCCCCACTAGGTTTTTCACTGACTATTTATACCACTAGGTGTCTTTAATTACATAGCCCTATACTAGTTATGCTTACCCTAAAATGTGTCTTTAATTACATAACTTTTATACTTTCCTCTAGTTATGTATACCACTAGGTGTCTTTAATTACATAACCTTATTGGGCTAAGTTTGTGGGCCTATATTTAAATATTACCCATCCCTTCCAGATTTGCTTAACCCATCCACTATCCAATCAATTTACTTAACCCAAACTTTATTTTATAATCATACAATCCCTACTGATTAGATTTGGTTAAGTAGTCCAATTCATTATCATGTCCATTTATGGTTTATAATGGGCTAGACCTCCCACATTAGGCCTACAACGTTTGGATGCTCGATATGCCGGTCGGGTCCGGGCAGACTACTTCCACAGTTGGGCATAACCTCGTGTCTTATCCTGATTCATGTTTACGTACTTTGATCTCCTACATTAGGTTCAAAATTAGTGGCTGCTGGATATGACGGTCGGGTCCGCGTAGACTTCCACCATTAATGCAACCTAACCTCGTGTCATAAGTACAATTACAATTCCTAATTGTAATTACTAGGCTTTCCATTTTCAATTAATTAATCAATTAACTATTCCTTTCCCTTTATAGGTGTTAATCCCCATTTTACCCAATTATTTGAATTATATGTCCAAAAATGTTCATATTCATAGTATGCCAATATTAACCCTTTTCCCCCCGTTTCCTAACCAGCGCACTCATAAACTGGTGGCATGCCTAGGCTAGTCAATAGCTTAGTTATGAGCGATAATAGGAAAATAATGGGAATATAACCAAAGTGATCATCTTAGCATAAACATAGACTAGCACGATGATAAGGTGAACATGGAAATGTAATTAACATCATATTAAGGTGGACATAAAACTGATGAACTGGTGGCAGTCAATACAACTACGATGTCACAATAAGCATAGTAAGATCTAAATTAGCAGTTTAGATGTCTAATTGGTTTAGATCCAACAAGATACACAAGGTGGTAAATTAGATCACATAATTCAGATCTAGGGGTTATAATAGATCTAACACTATTTGAATGACATAGTAACATGTTTAGATCTAAATATGGGTTCACATGTCTAACTTACAACAAATCTAAGTTGATCACAATATGACAAGTGAAAGGTGATTTACAGCAAGAGTTAGATCTAACCAATGTTGCAACTATCCAAATTAACAGATTTACATTCAACATAACATAGTTACAAGTCAAGATCCACATAGGTAACATAATAGAATAACCATAATTGCATTGGTTCTAAAGATGTAGATCCATCATGACATAGTATAAGATCTTACAATAGCATAGATTCATAATTTACAACATATCCAATTCACAGTCTTTCATAATTCACTTTTATTTATCTAAACCTAAAAGCAACTAGAAACTCATAGCGTTAGGTTTAGAGAATAGAGAAAGAATGGATCTTGAATTTCTGGATTTGATTTGCAAAGTTGAATGTTGTATGTTGTTGAAGAAAACGAATCTGTCTTAGTTCACACACCGGCAGCATATGGCTAACATGGTTTCCAATGAAGAAATATAAGAATTGAGCACATATTTATAGCTGCAGAACCCTCTGAAACCGACTGCCACCTCAACAGTAAGGTGTCGACACCCCTGAGGGTGGGTCAACCCATAGGTCGACTCCCCTTAAGGGGGTCGACCCCTAAAGCGGGAATTTTGCTGTCCTGACGAATTTTTGATTTTCGAACTGTTCTGGATAGGGTCTGACTCATATCTGACTCATACGTGACTCATGTGTATATGTTCTTTATGTCTATATACAAACTTAGTATCCTCATAATTTCTTCATATTGTGTCCGTTTTACGCAAGACAAATGTCTATCTTGACCAGAATTTCGTGACGGACACGATGGCGCAATCTGTTTTCATTAATTCTGAATATCAAGCTAATTATTATTAAATTTATCCTGTTTTAGCATCATTAAAAATTTGGGGTGTTACATACTCCCCTACTCAAAGGATTTCGTCCCCGAAATCTCTAAGTTGAGAAGAATGCATATTCTATCGTCCATTATCCATCTACTCATCCAACAACCATGGAATCCATTGTCCTTAGAGTTTTCTAATGCTTATATGAATATATCAACAATTTGTGTATATGTCCTAACACTAATGCGAAAGATCAGTCGGTCTACTTATTTAATTGACCTCCTTAATGCAATGTATGTTAGTGCCACGAATCCAATATGTATGCAAAATTTCCTATTATAACATGTAAGCTCTATATGTGTGCACACTCATTCATCCAAATGCAACATCCATATGCTAATTCATCCATTTCCATCCATAAAAGAAAAGAAAATGCACACACATCCATATGCAGTATGTAAGTGATTGAGCCGATCTTAGTGCCTAATGTGTGTGTATATGCGTCCACAGGCAACCACTGGCAAACACTTGCATCCACTTGCATCCATCAAACATAACATGTCTCAAACACATGTTTACATCCATAGGATTCCTATCCAAAGGTCAAAAAATACTACGGATAAGATATACTTAAATGATAGAAACAAGCACTGATAAAACTTTGGAAAAAGGTGTTAAGAACATACCTCGAAAAAGAAAGGGTATGAAGCTCGAATCTTGTCTTCGGTTTCCCAAGTCACATCCTCTGGGTTATCTCCCCATTGAACCTTTAGCAACTTGAACGCTTTATTGTGTAGCTTCTTAACTTCTGATCCCAGAGTACAGGATTCGACTCACTTGACTGTCGCCTCCCGTTCCACTTTGACTTCTTCCAACACGCTCGGCTCAACGATTACTATGGTGTCTTACAGGAACTTCCGCAGATGAGAAATGTGTAAAACATCATGAACGGCATATATATTTTCTGGGAGCTTTAT
The DNA here is from genome assembly GCA_030737875.1 of Allium sativum. Lineage (NCBI taxonomy): Eukaryota > Viridiplantae > Streptophyta > Magnoliopsida > Asparagales > Amaryllidaceae > Allium > Allium sativum. Next base: position 172,857,220 of record CM060912.1, read on the forward strand.
TCTGTAGGCCATTTGGCCAATCCTCTTAGTTATGGGAAATGGTCCCACAAACCTAGGTGCTAACTTCCCCACCAATCCGAAGCGAACCACATTCCTCAGAGGTGACACTTTGATAAAAACTAAGTCTCCCACTTTAAATTTGATGTCATTCCTTCTCTTTTCTGCATAGGATTTTTGCCTATCTTGAGCTGTCTTCATCCGCCATCAAATAAGGTCAATATTTTTGGATGTTCCCCTAACCATATCTGGTCCAAGTAATAATCTTTCTATAGATTCCCACCAAAAAGTTGGTGATCTACAGGGTCGTCCGTACAATGCTTCGAAGGGTGCCATGCCGATGCTAGCTTGATAACTGTTATTATAGGAAAATTCTACTAAAGGAAAATGCTCTTCCGAAGTCCCTCCGATGTCTGGGATACACAGCCTCAAAAGATCTTCAAGAATCATGTTCACTCTCTCTGTCTGTCCATCTATCTAAGGATGATAAGCGGTACTTAAACACAACTGTGTACCTAATGCTTCTTGCAAGCTCCTCCAAAATTCGCTGGTAAAGATGGAGTCACGATCGCTCACGATGCTGGAAGGTACTCCATGAAGACAAACTTCTCACGAACATAAATTGCTGCCAACCACAATGTCTTCCTCCTACTCTTAACTGGAATAAAGTGAGCGCTCTTAATGAGTCTATCCACCACAACCCAGATACTGGTGTTGCCTTTTTCGATCTAGGCAAACCATCTATGAAATCCATAGAGACGCTTTTCCATCTCCACTGCGGAACCTCCAACGGATGAAGTAGTCCACTGGGCTTCTTTTGCTCATCTTTGACTTGCTGGAAAACTAAACATTGAGAAACAAATTCAGCCACATCTTTATTCATCACAGCCCAAAAGAAAACCCTCTTCGTGTCCTTGTACATCTTATCACTGCCTGGATGAATGGTCATTTTAGAATGGTGGGCTTCTTCTAGGACTGCCTTTATCAAACTTTTAGTTTGTGGAACACAAAGCCTTCCATCTCGTTACAACCACCCCTTTTCATCTATGGCATATCTGCTGAGGTGACTAGAAGTCTCCCCTATTCTGAGCTTATCCGTGATGTCTAGAATCTATGGGTCACCTTGTTGTGAAGCTCCTATCTGGTCTATAAGAGTCAGTTGTATCTCCAAAGATGCAAACAAATCAGGCAAAATCTCGATGGAGGGTCTAAAATCAAAAGCTGATATGACATCCAAATTCTTTCTTTCAGCAACCAAAGGACTCAGGGCTACCCTCTGCCTACTTAGTGCGTCTGCCACCACATTTCACTTCCCATGGGTATAAGAAATCTCAAAATCATAAAAAGCTAGAAACTCCATCCACCGTTGTTGCCTTAAATTGAGATCCTTCTGCAAGAATAGATACTTGAGAGATTTATGATTGGTGTGTAACTTAAACTTCTCTCCAAGTAAATAATGACGCCACGTCTTCAACGCAAACACTATGGCAGCTATCTCTAGTTCATGGGTAGGGCTCTTTTCATGAACTCTCAACTGTCTACCCCCATAACACACTACTTTCCCTTCTTGCATTAGAACCGCACCAAGCCTTGTACCACAAGCATCAGTGTAAATAGTAAACACCTTATTCCCATCAGGCAAGGTCAAGACTGGGGTTTTTGTCAGAGCCCTCTTCAGTCGTTGGAAAGCAACATCACAGTCCATATCCCACGAAAATGCCAAGTTCTTCTTTGTCAGCCTACTGAGTGGGACTGATATCTTTGCGATGTCCTTAATGAACTTCCTATAGTATCCTGTTAATCCAAGAAAGCTTCACACCTTGGTTGCATTTTTAGGAATCTACCAATCTTGCACCGCAACCACCTTTGCGGGATCTACATCTATCCCTTCTTTGGAGACTACATGCCCTAAGAATCTCACCTCTTTTCTCCAAAAATGGCATTTGGATAATTTTGCTTTAAGCTGATGGTCACGGAGAGTTTTCAAAATTTCTCTCAAATGTTGGGCATGCTCTTCTTCACTTTTGGAGAAGATCAAAATGTCATCGACAAAGACAACAGCAAATTTATTTAGGAACTCCTGAAACACCCTACTTATCAGATCGACAAAATAGACGGGTGCATTCATCAGCCCAAAAGGCATAATTAGCCATTAAAAGAAACCATCCAAAGTCCTAAAGGCAGTCTTATCTATGTTGTCCTCAGCCATACTCAACTGATGGAATCCCGTGGCCAAGTCTAATTGGGAAAATACGAAGGCACCAACAAGATGATCAAATAAATCATCAATTCTCGGAAGCGGATGTTTATTCTTCTCAGTGAGTTTATTCAGCTCTCTATAATTAAAACACAAACGAAGCGAACCATCCGCCTTAGTTGCAAATACTACTGGAGCACCTCATTCAAATATTCTTCGTCTAATAAACCCTTTCTCAAGCAGCTCCCTACTTGCTTACTCAGCTCCCTCCTTTCCCTTAGAGCCATGTGGCGCGCTGGTAATGCAACTGGCTTTGCATTGTCCATTAAATTTATACGAAAGTCGATCTCATGCCTTGGAGGTAAACCTCCAACCTCATCTAAAACATCGGAAAAATCCCGAAGTACTGGAACAAATTGCATATCATCGATAGATGCATCAAGAGACTCTAGGAAACTAAGCATAACCGACCCTTGTGGGTCACACGAAATCTCGAGGGTTCTCCCATGACAAGTTAGAAGCCTAACAACCCTCTTTTCACAATCCAGAATGGCACCATACACGGTAAGCCAGTCCATTCCTAGAATCAACCCATAGCCCATAAACCCGAGCACATACGCGTCGCATTCAAACTCGATGCCTAACACAGATATTTTCATACCTTGAAAAATCATAGATAAATGAGCCAAACCACCAACGGGGTTTGAAACAACTATGGGATCCACTACCATACTAGTAATTAAGTGCAGAGATTCAACTACAGAACTGGATATAAATGAATGTGAGGCACCAAAATCAAAAAGCGTTCTAATAGGATGGTTTGAAAGAGAAATTAAACCTTCCACAGAAATTTTCCTATCACTATCAGGAGCACTGATTGCGAGAGCATGCACCTGCCCTCCAGAAGTCCCTGTCCTTTGACCATGTCCCTATGATCCCTGTTTCTTGGGGCATTCTTTAGCAAAGCGTCCAGCCTCTCCACAGTGGTTGCAAGAATTCTTCCTTTTCTTACAATCATTAACCAGATGATCTTCCTTCCCACAATGGTGACATTTTCTCTTATCCTCTCCTTTATCACTTTTCATTCCTTTCTTCTACTGTAACTTCCCCTTCTTGGGCTACACCTTCTTAATTTGCGATGTTTCCTCAGCCTTCTTTTCTCCCTTGTCTTCCTCATTCATTAGGGCCATATCGACAAACTTTTCATTGGAATATGGGACATGGCTAAACCATGCAGAGGCTCATTCAGCCCTTTTGTGCGGCGTATCCACCAACTCTAAACCGAACCTTGCTAGCTGGTTTGAATTTATTCACATACTCTTTTATCGTCAAGTTTAGTTATTTGAGTGCTAAGAATCTCTCCATCTACATGCTGCTTTTGGCTGGAAAAGAAATTTCATTTCGAACCTCTGTCTAAAATCTCCCCAAGTTTCCACCGGACGTCCAGCTTGAGTGACTTCCCACCGAAATGAGGCTTCGTCCTTCAGTAGCCAGGCGACTAACTGGAACTTCCTTCTATTCTCTACTTCAAAGATTACGAATAAGTCCTCGGTCTCCTTGAGCCAATTCCGGGCTTCTACAAATGTCTCATTCCCATGAAATGGCTTCCCTCCCATAACACAGAAATCCTTGCAGATCTTGGCGAAGTTATCTGCTCTTAGAAGGGAAGGAGGAGGATTGACTAGTGCAGCTGGGGGAGGAATATTTCCTTGGCCTTTGGAAGGCGTCATTGCCTCCAAATATCTACGGAACCATCTAGGTATTGTGACGCCCTCTGGGATATTAGGAATGTTTTGTTCCCCAGACATGTTGAAAAAGGAAAAAGGAAGAAATTTAGATAAAGGACCGAAGGATACTACATATGGATTTTTGGGGAATGTTTTTGAAAACAGACTTTTCTTATGGAATATGCTTTCTTTAAAAACCCTTTTGAAAATAATTTTAAAAAACTTTTACCTAATCTGGTAACCTTCAACTCTGATACCAAGTGTGACTCCCCACATCCGTTAATGTCACTCACTAAGGGAATGCATTAAGTATCGTGAAGCGTTATAGGTATATAGACACAAAATAATTAATAGACAGATATAAATAAGACAGCAGTGGAAATTTAAATTTTTATTTCAAACATAAATCATAATACCATGGTCCACACTACCATAAGTCACAAAAACCATTAAAATAAAATAACTTCTGTCTTGCATCATCAGAGTACATGAGAATATAAAAAAACATAACTCCCCATTGAAAGAGTTAAGACATAAAGGAGACAAGAACTTGAGCCATACTTAAGAAGTAGCTCCTAGCAAGATGATATTTGAGTCCTAACTAAGCCTGAGTGATTCCTCCCGGAGAACCTAGGGAAGAAACGGAAGAAAGAAGGAGAAACAAAAGAGTCAGACATAAAGTCTAGCGAGTCTACTTACTTTTAGCTAGTAAATAAATAAAAGTAACATGATATGCACATAAAGTGGATAAGAGAGACCAATCCATAAATGGCAGGTGTGACAATGTAGACAGGGTAAGGTGTATACACTCCTCTAATGATTAATTTGCATTATTACTAATATAACCAAAATGAGATGATCCCTTCCATTATAAAGTGGTAGACTTTTGGAATATGTCCAAAATATACCCTAACCACTACCCTAATCGATCGGCTCCCTACTTCGTAGATACTCTGTACCGGCCCCACGGTAGGATTTATCACATCCTATAGTGGAAAGCTATAACGGCAAGTAATTTCGCTCGATCCGAATCAATCGTTAAACCGACTAAGACCGTTCGAAACCCCTGATCGTTTGAGGACAAGACAAATCAGAACGCAAAAGGAAGAACATTTCATTATTATTACAACAATTCCATCAGATACAAGAATATACATAGTATAAATGAATAAAATACATTCGATGAACATAAGAGATTACAATAAATTACATAGCAGCGGAAAAATATACAAAACACAACTGAAGGTGATACACGGATACAAAGCTTTCCGAGCATCGTTCCAGCTGTAAATCAGGACCCTGTGAATATAAATCTGCAAAACCAAAACTACTAGCTGCCTGTGCGGAAAATAGGGGCACCCGTAGTTTAGGTCAAAACAATAAACTACAGGTCAGTCATGGGACTGGTGTGAGAACTAAAACAGTTATTAATCTTTATTTTTAAAGTTAGGTAAATCAAGAGACCACGCCGTATAACACGGAACGGGTTTCCTCCCAAGAATACCAGTGCATAAAACAAACAGCGTAATGCAAAATAAAGAAAAATGAAGCTGTTATAAGACCCAGGTCCAATCACACAATGCAACGCAAGCCGGAGGATAGGGTTTTTACCTTATAAAGGCCAAAGCATGCTTGATACATTCAAAACACCTTATTTTGATATTACTATAAGTGTATAGTGTCAAAACAATTTCACATCATAAATATCAATCACAGGCGGCATTAATGACCCATACCACTATCTCGCCATACTAGGCTCTACAAATAAAGCCGAAATACATGTATTGGAAATTGGATTTCCGTCATGAGTCGAGGCAAGGGTCAAGCTCCTCTCCGCATTCGAGACACTCTAGCAAATGCCTCAGGACCCCACTATGATCCTTGGATCTTCAGGGCCGGTCCTCTCTTACTTTTGAGGATTAATTATTCCTTAACACACGTTTCCAGGTCCTTACAGACTTATATCCGAGGCGCCTCGTATCCAACAACCACACAGGTGAAAAGTATATAAATGTCAGTGTTGGTAGTTCACTGACACCACCTTAGCTAGAAAGAAACGTCGTGCTCTCCCTGCAGTCACTATCCCGTTTTTGACTCATACCGAGGTGTGAGGCTCGCGAATTCACGTTATACACAAAGCTATGCCACACAGGCCGTGCTTTGATCATCAACCACAAGACTTTGCTTTTCAACAGAAGCCTTGATCAATTGCCACTTACGCGTGCCACACTGGCAATTCACTCCATGCGACTGATGTCCATCGATATACAACCTCTGAGCTCGTACGTCTCAGAGAAGGGGGTTAAGCAAGAGAATAAATTCTCCGCCGCCAAACAGATGTATATTTAATAGAGATCAATCAACCCAGAATAAAATCCAATGTCAGACACACAATCCATTTACAAGTTCATTCTGGGTCTAAACGAAACCGAAGGCACTTTCCTCGCATATCCATCCATCTCCAAGTACGTCTGGACGATCACCAACTGTTTCCCTCATCCTGGGTCTACAGCCCAATCAAGATCATCAGTAATCACCCAAACGATGTGAAGACTTCCGGTCTTCAACCACCGTCTTCATCTTCGACATCTCGTCGAATCTGTTATTCAGAATGGGTATAAACCCGGCATTTCTGAATAACCCACGTATATGACAAACAAATGTTACCCGAACCCAACAAACGCCTCATTCCAATTCAGAATACTCTTTTATTCACAAAATCACATTCTTAGGGAAAGGTTCCCATTAATTTTATCCAAGATAAATTCTTCTAAATTTATCCTATAATCTTCCTTTGGATATCATTTCTAACTAGTCGGGATTAGCGAACCACACCGAAGTAACTATTTATTTCACTTCCCAATCCCAACCTATTCATCCCATGGAGCAAAACTGGTAATACTCCATATCTAACACCACGGTGTTACTAGTAAAATTAATTACCATTTCACGTTCATATCTAATTAAAGATTTAACTATCGCTTTGGAATAAAACTAGTGATACTCCACTCTCGATCACCTTTCAGATTGGATAATTTAAATTATCAATTCACATTTCAATCTAATTAAAGATTCATTAAAACTCCACTTAATTTTTAATCTTTTCAAAAATCAACATCCTGCGTTTAACTGGGTTAAAGAATCAATGTCATCAAAAACACGATTCACGATAAACCCAAATCACATTTGGTATTAAATACAAGGCTCTGAATAGAAATTATACCGGCTTATATTCAATATCAAATTCTGAAACCAACAAATATCGTATTGGAAATAACAATATAAAATATATCTTTCAAATTCCCATAACAATATCTGTATAGTCACGAAATCCAACATTGGAATATTCCGAAGATAATTTTTATTCAACTCCAGTCCAATCCACATATTGGGAATATTGATTATTTTTAAAATCACTTTCAAATTCAATTTATTTATTTCTAAAATAAATTGATTTTAATTCTAGTTCAAAACTAGTTCATTTCGACAAAAATCTATTTTTATCTTTTCAAATGTGGAATTCTTCAGCCCAATTTTTCCCAAATCATTTCTTATGATTTTTCACAAATTATAGATATTTTTGATAATTTTATCAAGGCCCTTACAGTCGATTTCCATCAACGGCCATCGAACTGCACTTACAACGACCTTTTCCAAATTTGATTTGGACATAATTCCAAATCCAACCGTTAGATTTCAAATTTCTAATATTCATTGGAAAGCTCTTTTCGATACGAACCCAATGGTTCCGGTTTCAGGAGAATCCGACGGTCAGATCTCCCGCAATGTCAATTCGAAGTCAATGGTCGAAATTCACGAACTACCGCGGCGCGGCGAGTTCTATTCAGGTCATTATATATATATATATAATATATATATATATATTTTGTCGATTTCCTTTTAAAACGTATTTTATAAATCGTTTTAAATTAGTTTTCAAAACCATTTCAACGCTACATTCAATTTCAAATCGATTTGATTTCTATTCAATTCGAATTCATTTCAATTTTATTTAATTCGAATTCAAATTCATTTCAATTCAATTCAAATTCTAATTTACCTTCTATTTAATTCAATTCGAATTCAAATTCACTTTATATTCAATTCGAATTGAATTCATTTTCTATTCGATTCGAATTCATTTCAAATTGATTCAATAAAATTTCAATTTGAATTTTAATCTAATTTAATTTGAATTTCATTTCAAAATATTAAATTTTGAAATCACTTTTCAATATTCATTATAAAACGAATAAAATCGATATAAATATCTTTCGCGTCAAAATAACGCATCTCTAATCCACACGGCTTTATATTTTTCAATAAATTCGTTATTCTATTCAACAAATGAATATTTATTCTGTTCAACACATGAATCTATATTTCTTTCAACACACGACTAATCTCAACACATGAGTACTGTCAACACATCACTATTTTTGTTATGTAAAATATTTTATAAATTTATGGTTTCTATCGTTTGATTTTAATTAGACTCCACCGTGAAGTAGATTCTAATTGTAAATATGATAAAGATGTAATTTTTATTATATAAAATATTTCACTCAACACATGAACATCGTTAACACATGACTATTTTTATATTCAACACATTAATTTTCTTTTATAATATTCATTATTTTCCCGATTGGAATGACGCCCAATCAATCACCATATAACGTTAATTCTATGGATTCCATACAACACATGGTATATAATAGCAATGATAAACAATCAACCAACATCCAAAGTGCGCCACACAACTGCATAAGCATCAAATATAAATAATCAACGCTTACACAGTCTGTCGACCAATCGATCGACATACAATTAAATAATTGGGATTAGTGTATACCAAATATCATCCCAATACCCGTGTGGGGTTTCAAATCAACAAACATAGATTTTTATTTGTGCAGTTGGGTGATGTGTAAAATTTATCGACCGAATCAATATCAGTCAAATCAGTGTATATAAACAAATCGGCCGATTTGTTTATAAATATTCATTTATTCACTTTCACGTTAAAAATTATATTTTTAACGATAATTATTTATTTCAATACATTAATCTATATTCCCGATTTTACATCAACATCACAAACAATTTTCACAACACATCAATCAAACAAACAAGCCATCCATGGTCTGTGGATGACGGGTGTCGGGTGCTGCTAAGCACCGTCTACATCCTGGTATATATATAACTAGAAAAAGAAATTTAGAGTGAGAATATTGTATTCGATAGCTATCCCAACTCCACGACACTTCATTTATAGAAATCTTCGTCATTCTCACCTTTTCTCACTTTCGCTGCCCGTAGTCACTACATATATAAAAATCACATTTTTACTTTGCTATTCAATATATAAAAATCGAATTTTCACTTCGCTATTCAATATATAAAAATCGCATTTTTACTTCGCTATTCAATATATAAAAATCGAATTTTTACTTCGCTATTCAATATATAAAAATCAATTTTTACTTCGCTATTCAATATATAAAAATCGAATTTTTACTTCGCTATTCAATATATAAAAATCAAAATTTTACTTCGCTATTCAATATATAAAAATCTAATCTTTTCTATTTTAAAAATCTAATCTTTTCTATTAAATTTCATATCTTTTCTATGATCATTCTTGCGTATAAAAATCAAATTTTTATGTCATTTATATAAATAAAAATCCTCCCTTTCATACATGATAAAAATATTATTTTTACCTAATTGAAAATCATATTTTTATACAACGAAAAATCTCATTTTTCTACAATGGAAATTATTATCTTTCTAATCTAAGAAATCATGTCTATCTATCAAAATCAAATCCTTTTATGTTACAAAATCAAATCCTTTTTAAACTAAAAATCAAATCTATATATGACTAAAAACCATGGCTTTATATAATAAAAATTATAGCTTTACACATAATAAAAATCTTAGATTTTCTATAAATGAACATCACTGAAAATTCATTTACAATAAAATTGAAAATCATTAGATAAATAAACTGAAAATAAATGAAATAAAAAAAATTACGGGTGGTTAAGAGGGGGGGGGGGGGGAAGGCGGGTTCGGAACTGGGGAGGGTGGCCGGAGGCTGACGCGACGTTGGGGGGGGTCTCGGTGGTCGTGGGCCTTGCTGGCGAGGAGGAGGCGAAGGGGAAGGGGGAGAATGGCTCGTAGGACGGAGGGAGAGAAGAGGAGGTAGGGGGAGATCGGAAGTGGAAGGGGGGGGGGGGGGCGCCATGTGGCGCGCTGCCCGGAGGAGCGACGGCGCTCCTCCCCTTTCTTCTTATTTTTTTTTAATTTTTTTCTTTGAAAATGAATTCAAACCGGGGGGGGGGGGGGGGGGCAGAAGAGTTTAAGGGGGAGAGAGAGAAAGAAAGTTTCTTTTTATTTTATTTATTATTTTATTTACAAAAAGTTGACTTTTACATACGACCTCTAAACGAGGCCCACCGCCTGTCGTCTATAGCTAATTACCCCTATTCCGAACACAATGGGATATGTATCGTAGGCTGATTCGACTATTTCGATCAGTTTTCGTTAAAATCAACATATAACTCTATATATTGAATTTGAACGCGCATTTCAATTTACCGGAGCCACATACTAACTCGAAAAATTCCTAAAAAATATTTTCTAGCTTCGTATTGACGATACGGTCCTAACAAAACTTGTTTCGTCGAATTCTGAGGCCGTTGGAAAAATGGCTATTTTCCAGTCGATTAGAATCAACTAAAACTGGTCAAACGCTTTTTCCTTTGCCACGCTCACATATTGATTCGAAAAATTATGAAATTTGCAATCTAGCAATAATTTGACATCACGGACCCAACAAAAGTGGTTTCGTCAAAATCCGAGGTCGTTTGTAAAATTTCCATTTTTAAGGGCCTGAATTCCAAAGCGACTATTCAGAATTTTCAACTGGACATATCTTTTGATTCCCGCTATGAAATTTTGATTTTTCGGAATCGTTGGAAAGATATTATCAATTAGATCCTAATGTTTTTGGTTTCGCTAAAATCCGGTTTGTTTTGTACCCGGTACATTCAATTGAAGTTTGAAATCGAATTATCGAACTACCGCACCATTTTCAATTCTATTTATAATTATATATAATTATTTATATTCTAACGACGACGTATATAAATATATACGTTCGATTTCTATTCAAAATAAATTTTTGTCAATATTATTTAAAATAATTCATTTTAAATGTTCAAAATTCGCTAAAATTGGCGAAATAAAAATTTTAAACTGGCCCAGATTTTCGGGTTGTTACAATCTCTCCCACTTAAAACTTTTCGTCCTCGAAAAGGAATGATGTCGAAAGTGGTTTGATCAATTAACTATACGTTCGATCTGGCTTCCATTCTCCAACTTTTCAGTTTTTGAGAATTTTCAAATTCTTCAAAAATTTGGCTAACACCCTAAATTTTCGAAAAATTTCGTCATAACCTCCCCTGCACCGGGAGCCACGGGAAAATCACGAAATTGCCATATAGGCCTTCTGATCTCAAAAAGAAAAAGAAAAAGCCAATCGGCTCATAAAATCATCATCACCCAAACAAAACAGTAAATTATAGTAAACATGTTCCTATTTGTCGGGTAAACAAATTTTATTCTCTGCTCTAGCCTCCTTGCTATGACCTGTTCAATGTAAGTATATGTATATGCAAGCAAATGCGACCAATTTTCAATACAGTTCAATATGTGATTCAATTAGGCTAAATGGTTCAAAATTAGTAAACAAATAAACAAACAACACAAACATCAATCAATTAGTGAATTAACATTTTCAAATTCAAAATTTTGATACATATATAGAAAATCATGTTTTTGATGCTAATTCACACCAATGTATTCTAGCTATATTTTGGTTCTCACACCAGTCTAATGGAAATATATGGAAATCACACTTTCGAAACACGAACATAAATATTGATGATGTGGCCACATCATCAGAATTATCTCCGGGCGACTAGAGTGTGATTCTATATCTATCCAGTATATTAAAACTTCGACTATACGTTCATGATGCGTATACGCGAAATCTTTATATACTCAATTGTCCAAATTCAATATAAATAAATATTCAAATACGTTTAAAACGATTTAAATTTTCAAAACAAAATTGTTTTCAATTGAAAAATATACTCTTCACACTCGTTCTAGGATACTACTGATCCTATCTCTAACGAGTCATTCTAATTGGATATTACAAATCCAATATCTGATGAATTCTTTCGTATGGTTCTAATGTGTCTTGTTCTCGAGCTCTGTAAACCAAAGCTCTGATACCAAACTGTAACGGCAAGGAATTTTGCTCGATCTGAATCGATCGTTAAACCGACTAAGACCGTTCGAAACCCCTGATCGTTTGAGGACAGGACAAATCAGAACGCAAACGGAAGAACATTTCATTGTTATTACAACAATTCCATCAGATACAAGAATATACAGAGTATAAATGAATAAAATACATTCGATGAACATCAGAGATTACAATAAATTACATAGCAGCGGAAAAATATACAAAACACAACTGAAGGTGATACACGGATACAGAGCTTTCCGAGCATCGTTCCAGCTGTAAATCAGGACCCTGTGAATATAAATCTGCAAAACCAAAACTACTAGCTGCCCGTGCGGAAAATAGGGGCACCCAGAGTTTAGGTCAAAACAATAAACTCCAGGTCAGTCATGGGACTGGTGTGAGAACTAAAACAGTTATTAATCTTTATTTTTAAAGTTAGGTCAATCAAGGGACCACGCCGTATAACACGGAACGGGTTTCCTCCCAAGAATACCAGTGTATAAAACAAACAGCGCAATGCTAAATAAAGAAAATGAAGCTGTTATAAGACCCAGGTCCCATCACACAATGCAACGCAAGCCGGAGAATAGGGTTTTTACCTTATAACGGCCAAAGCATGCTTGATACGTTCAAAACACCTTATTTTGATATTACTATAAGTGTATAGTGTCAAAACAATTTCGCATCATAAATATCAATCATAGGCGGCATTAATGACCCATACCACTATGTCGCCATACTAGGCTCTACAAATAAAGCCGAAATACACGCATTGGAAATTGGATTTCCGTCATGAGTCAAGGGAAGGGGCAAGCTCCTCTCCGCGTTCGAGACACTCTAGCAAATGCCTCAGGACCCCACTATGATCCTTGGATCTTGTAACAACCCGTATTTTTGAATAACATGTTATAACATAAATTGTAACAGCCCGCATTTTACGTATCGGAAGATCGTAATATATTTTTATTTTATTCCCTGAGGGTTGGTCATTCTCATCTTTTGGTATGTTGCTTATGGGGATGTGTGACATGTCCATAATTTTTACCGATTTTGTTTGTGACCATTTTGCCCCTGTCAGTCTTGTACTGGGCATAACTTTTGACTCAGGTCGAATCAGAGGGTGAGACCTGTGCCATTGGAAAGGAATTGATGATTCCCTTTCCGTAGAGTGGTTACATTAAGGATTTGGTTCAGCGGTTTGGAAGAAATCGCTGTTTTAAGGTTTTTCAGTTGGCTGTTCATGTTTTGGAAGGCTAATGGGCTGATTTGGAGAAGGCCCATTAGAGGGTGGGTGGAGACTATAAATAGGGGGTAAGGGGTATGGAGAAAGGTTGGCATTTTCCATTCTCTTATGGGGAGGCTTTGATCTCCTTCTTCCTCTAACATCTTTCCACCATTAAAATTCCAAAATCCATGGAGGGAAATCGAAGATCTACACCATAAGAGGCTAGATCTACATCGTCTCAAGGGCGAATTCATCGGATTGAAGAGTTTGATTCGAAGTGTTCGCTGTCCAGATTGCTTTTTCATTGCTTTTGCTTAGATTTGGATAATTGGTGAGTGATTTACATCTCTCATTCGGATGCATGCAAGTATATGGGTCTTATGTTGTTAATTTCATCATTTCCATGTTATTTTCCTTTGATCTACACCATGCTAAGTTTATTTTACATGTGAATCACTTTAGGATCTGATCTAGATAATTTAAATGGTAAGTTTCATGTTATTTCATGAGTTTATGCAAGTTAGATCTATATTTGTGTTCATATGTTCAATTATCATGTTTTTGGGAAATTTATGTGTTTTAATGGAAATTGTTAGTTTGGTGATATTGTTGGTTGCATAACATGTTTGTCGTTGCGTTTGGATGAATTGGATGAGCCGGTTTCGTCGGATTCGTCGTTTGGCGAAGTTTTGGTCGAAATCGAAGTCGAAATGGAGCTGTGCAGGTTTCTGGTCGGTTTTGGAGCCAGTCGGGTCGGTTGAGGCGGTCTGATGGCTCTGGTCGGTCCAGAAGGGTCTGGACTGAGGTGGTCGGTCACGTTATGGCTTGGGGAGCAAGTCAGGGAGCTGGTTGGTTGGAATGGAGGCATCGGGGTCGGTTTTGACTGGTCGTTCTGGAGCAATGCTGGTCGGTTTTGATTGGTCGTTCTAGAGCAATGCTGGTCGGTTTTGACTGGTCGTTCTGGAGCAATGCTGGTCGGTTTTGATTGGTCGTTCTGGAGCAATGCTGGTCGGTTTTGACTGGTCGTTCTGGAGCAATTCTGGTCGGTTTTGACTGGGTCTTGGAGCTGGTCGGTTTGATCAGTCCAGAAGGCTGAGGAGGGAGTCTGGTCGGCTCAGGAGGGTCCTGGTCGGTCCAGGAGGAGCAAAGGGAGGTCTGGTCGGTCCAGGGGGTCTGATCGGTCCAGAGGTACCAGAAGAGGTCTGGTCGCTCCAGAATGGGTCTGGTCGGCATTTCTAGTGGAAATTTCTGATCGGACACTTCTAGTGATGACGTAACTTCGAGGTGGTTCAAGTAGGAAGGCTCGAAGTGGTGAATGTGCTCGTTGATCAAGGTGGAACAACGAATGCGGTGACAACTCAAAGGTCGTGAGTTGGTGGATAATGGTTGCTTGAGAAGTTTGCTTAAGCTAAGAAAAGTCGTCAAGTTTGGATGACTAGAGATGCGGAGGCTGAGAAGTTATCATTGTCGTAAGTTCTAGCAGGCTCAAAGCAGGGGTACGATGGGTATCGTTGAAAGGCCCAAAAGACCAGTTGTAGGTCGAGTACCCTGGGTCTCGGGGAGAGGCCTAGCGTCAAGTTGGACATTGCCAAGGTCTGGCATATGGAGTTCATGCTAGAACTGGGGTTGCCATTAGCCCTTGACATGTGGCAAGTTTGGCCGTCATACGATAATGATGATTTCAAAGCAGGATTGGCGGTGATAGCCAGAGTCGGTTATGGATGATTGTTTGTTCTGTTTGTACTATCTCACATAGATTATCCAAAGTCGAGGGAGATGTTCTTTGAGTGCTTAAGTGATATTGGTTAAGGCCTCTGGCGAGGGTACTTGAGGAATGTTAAACTCGATTAGGGTTGTCTGTGTGAGACTTATATAATCTGGATGTTATGTGTGTTCTCTATGATTGAATGGGTGTTCTGGTTTCTATGGATGAATGGTCGAAATGCTTGGTGTAAAGGCTATCACTGTCCGATGTGGGGAAGATAAGGTTGAGTTCTTCTCTGGTGATGTGGGTAGATAAGTTGTTCATTTACCGATTCTTATATGCTTTCTTGTTGAAGTTTGTTAGCTGTATTATCGCTCACTAAGACTATTGTCTGACTCAAGGTTTTATGTCTCCTCTTGTTACCTTGGGCTGTTCATCCGGTTGTGGATGGGCAGACTAAGTAGCAGGTTACAGGTAATGGAGCTTAGTGATACGAGGAAGCTGAGCGATGACGAGCAGGAGGCTGGCGTACCAGTTTTATTCTATCTAGTATTTCTTTTTCCGCTGTTTGAGTTGCTTGAGAGTTGTAGTGAGGCCTTATGCACAAACTTGGATCAGTTGGATAATCTTTCTGGATGTTGAAAGAGTTTCAAAAGTTTGCTATATGATACCTCATTACTATCACCTGTTGTATATGTTCTATTATATTTTATCCTTGCACTGTGAGTTCTACGATAGGTTTCGATGTGTTCACTTACTATGATGATCGTCCATAGCAGCCTGGCACGCCTTTCAGCGCATTATTCCTCTTGTTTAGTGCGGGGGTTATGGGCGGTCGTCACATTTGATATCAGAGCTCTGGTCAACGATTTTGGCCAAAGTTCAAAGACGTAATTGCGTATGAGGGACGTATTTGTAGATTTCAGTTGGATGTTACTATATATATTAGCATATATAGTAGTAGCGGTTGTATTCTTTTAGCAGTTTTCTTGGAAGTGGCTAACTATTCTAAATTTCAGATTTAGAATGAGTAGACGACCATCAAGGCACGCTGCTAGGAGAGCTAATACTGGAGGGGGAAATGGTGGTGAGCCAGATTACGCGGCCATGTTTGAAGCCATGGCAGAAGCAATTATGCGAAGGGTACCCACTCCAGTGGCGGCCACGGTAGATGTAGGGGTGCGAGTTCCTAGAATAGATTTTTCAAAGATGTGCAAGGACTTTATATCTCTAGGAGGGAAACCATTCAAGGGAACTGAACCAGCTGAAGAGGTTCAGAGGTGGATGGATTCATGTGTTCGAATCTTTGGAGACTTGGTTATTGAAGATGCAATGAAGAGAAAGCTTGCATCAAGGCAGCTGCAAAGCAGGGCCATGGAATGGTGGAATTCTGTTATACTCGAGACTTCGGAAGAGGAGATTTCATGGGAGCAATTCCAAGCTAAGTTTGAAGCAAAGTTTATCTCCACTGCTCAAAAGTCAGTTCTCTTCAAGAAGTTCGTAGAGTTGAAGCAGAATGGCAGATCAGTTCTTGACTATATTTCTGATTTTGAGGCTTTGTCTAGATATGCTCGTTCATACATTGATACGCCCTATCAGAAGAATGAGAAGTTTGTCTTGGGTTTGGATGCACATATTGGGAAGCCACTTGTGGACCATCTTGATGATTCATTTGAAAAGATTGTGGAAAAAGCTATTCGCCATGAGAGCTTGTTTCCCAAGGTAGAAAATGTTGTCGCTGCAACCAAGGAAGCTCAGAAACCACAGCAGAGTGGTAATAAAAAGAGGAAGCAGCAACAACAGAAAAGAAAGGATGGCCAAAAGAAACCCAAGAGTGAGGCAGTTTGCTTTAACTGCCAACAGAAGGGACATTATTCGAATGAGTGTAAGAATCCCAAAGCTGAGAAGAAGTGCTTCAAGTGTGGAAAGCCTGGGCAGGAGAAGAAAGATTGTCCGGAATCAGCTAAGGGTAAGAAGATTGTTAAGGCATATGCTTTGGATGTTGTGCCATCTTCTTCAAGAGCTCCTACTGCAGAGGAGAAGGGAAAGGGTGTCATGGTGCAAGGTACTTTTTCCGTTAACGGTGTTTCAGTTCGAGGGTTGTTTGATACTGGAGCATCACATTCATTCGTCTGCAATGAGCTTGTGTGTCGCTTGGGTTTGGAACCCGAGATTTGTGATAGACCATTGATCGTGACTAATCCAGTTGGGGGTTCGTCCAGTTTGTGCATGATTTGCCGTGGTCTAGTATTATCGAGTCATGGTTTCTCTTTTATGTGTGATTGCTTTGTTCTTAACTTCGCTGGGTATGGGATCATCTTGGGCATGGATTGGCTCAAGAAGTATGCGGAAAGGGTGAATTGCGAGAAGCTAGAGGTGAGGGTCGGGGATGTGGAAGGGCGAAAGGTGTTGATTAGATGTAAGCGCGAAGACGGGGTCTTCGTGAGTTATCTATATTCGCTTGGGATTCCACAGGAAGACCTATCATCAGTGCTGATCGCTAATGAGTATGTAGATGTCTTTGACGAGGTCAAAGGGTTGCCGCCGCATCGCGAGATCGAGTTTAGGATCGATTTGGTCGAGGGTGCGAGACCAATTGTTATGCCACTTAGGCTGATGGCGCCTAAGGAACAGCAAGAGTTGGAGGTGCAAGTTAGAGACCTTTTGGGAAAAGGTTTCATTCGGAGGAGTGTTTCCGAGTGGGGTGCACAAGTCGTGTTTGCAACTAAAGCAGATGGCTCGTTAAGGTTGTGTGTGGACTATCGTGAGCTGAACAAGGTGACTAAGAAGAACAAGTATCCATTGCCAAGGATTGATGACTTGTTCGATCAGCTTCACGAAGCCAAAGTGTTTTCTCAGATGGATTTGGCAACTGGATTTCACCAGTTGAGAGTAGCTAAGGATAGTGTGCCAAAGACTGCTTTTAGGACACCGTCCGGATTTTTCGAGTGGTTGGTGATGCCATTCGGGTTGACTAACGCGCCAGCGTATTTTGTGGATCTTATGAATAGAGTGTTCAGAGATCAGTTGAATAAGTTCGTGCTTGTGTTCGTGGATGATATACTGGTTTACTCCAGAAATGTGGAAGAACATAAGACGCACTTGAGAGTTGTGTTACAGATCTTGCGAAAGCATCAGCTTAAAGCTAAGTTCTCAAAGTGTCACTTCTGGAAGGATGAAGTGAGGTTCTTAGGTCATGTTGTTTCTGGAAAAGGTATAGCGGTTGACCCCGCTAAAGTTGCAGCAATCCAGGACTGGGATAGACCTAAGAATGCAACGGATGTTCGGAGTTTCCTTGGATTGGCTGGTTATTACCGAAGGTTTATCAAGGATTTCTCTAAGATGGCTGCACCATTAACAGGATTGACGAAGAAGAACCAAGTGTTCGCATGGGATGCGAAGTGTGAACAAGCATTCGAAATCTTGAAGGAGAGATTGACGAGTGCACCTGTGTTGACCATTCCAAGTGGGAATGAAGAGATGGTGGTATATACTGATGCATGTGGTACTGGACTTGGAGCAGTGCTAATGCAGAAGGATAAAGTAGTGGCTTACGCAAGTCGACAGCTAAAGCCACATGAGAGAAACCATCCAACTCATGATTTGGAGTTGGCAGCGATTGTGTTTGCTCTGAAGATGTGGAGACATTACCTGTTTGGAGTACAATTCGAGTTGTTTACGGATCACAAGTCGTTGAAGTATCTTTTCTCCCAAAAGGATTTGAATCTTCGGCAGCAACGATGGTTAGAGTTTCTGGCATCGTATGATTTTGGGATAGCCTATACTCCTGGCAAAGGCAATGCAGTTGCAGATGCATTGAGTCGAAGACACGCAAGTTTGGGAGCGATTTTTTCGGAATGGAAGGGCCTAGAGTATTTGGCAAGGTTCGATTTCAGGCCAAGGTGTGAGTTGGAACCTGAAATATTGGCAAGCTTGTCGATAAGGCCTACTCTTATCAAAAGGATTGGCGAGGGCCAAAAGAAAGATGCGAAGCTTGTCGAGTCCATTCAGAAACTGAAACAAGAGGATAAGGAGTTCGAGGTCGACCGAGAAGGCTGGCTTCGAAAGCAAGGACGATTAGTTGTTCCTGATGTCGACGGATTGAGGGATGAGGTTCTGAGAGAATGTCATCACTCGAAGCTAACGATTCATCCCGGTGGTAATAAAATGTATCAGGACATGAAGCGAGTCTACTACTGGGAAGGGATGAAAAGAGATATTGGAAAATTCATTTCCAAGTGTATGAACTGTCAGTTAGTGAAAGCTGAACAGAAGAAGCCGAGTGGTTTACTTCAGCCATTAGAGGTTCCTACGTGGAAGTGGGAGCAGATATCGATGGATTTTATCGATGGACTGCCTAGAACTAGGGCAGGGAATGAAGGGATTTGGGTCATTGTGGATCGTTTGACCAAAAGTGCGAGATTTATTCCTGTCAAGACGACTAGGACAGCGTCAAAATTGGCTGAGCTTTATGTGAAATGGATAGTTCGATTCCATGGTGTCCCAAAGAGTATAGTAAGTGACCGGGATCCATTGTTCACAAGTGGATTTTGGAAAAGTTTGCAAGAAGCTTTGGGAACCGAATTGTGCATAAGTACAACATATCATCCCCAAACTGATGGTCAGACCGAGAGAGTCAACCGAGTTTTAGAAGATCTCCTGAGGGCTTGTGTGATAGACTTCGGAGGATCATGGGAAGACCATCTGCATCTGGTTGAGTTTGCATATAATAATAGCTACCAGTCGAGTATTGGGATGGCACCATACGAGGCGTTGTATGGAAGGCCGTGCAATTCTCCAGCTTGTTGGTTAGAAATTGGAGATAAGTTGGTACTTGGGCCCGAGATGATTAGAGAAACCTCGGGTTGTATCAAAATTGTTCGGCAATGAATGAAAGCGGCCCAAGATCGTCAAAAGAGTTACGCCGATAAGCGTCGTAAGGATTTAGAATTCGACGTATGTGATATGGTTTTTGTGAAGATTTCACCGTTAAAGCATATGGTTCGATTCGGAAGTAAAGGGAAGTTGGCTCCTAGGTTTGTTGGACCATTTCCGATAGTCGAACGAATAGGAAAGCTCGTATATAGGTTGGAGTTACCCGAGAAGATGTCGAGTATGCATAATGTTTTCCATGTGTCGTTTCTACGGAAATTTTTGCACGACTCGAATGTGGTGGTATCTCCAGAACAGTATGAAGATTTAGAAGTCGAGACCGCAGTTGCGAAACCTCGTAGGCCACTTCGTGTTGTGGGAAATGATACGAAACAACTTAGGAGGAAGACGGTTAATCTAGTCAAGGTACAATGGAGTGAAGATGGAGACGATTGTACATGGGAGACAGAAGAGAGCATGAGGGCGACTCATCCAGAACTCTTCGTCGGTAGGACCCTTTGATATGGTATCTTCGTTGTGTCGTTGTATCTTGTTGTTGTGTGGTAGAATTCTACGTGCTAGGATAAGGCTATGGATGCATGGCTTGATGGTTGCTAGTTTGGATGATAGAATTGGCTTCACATGGATGATAGGCATGTGGAATTGTTGTGGTTGCTTGTATTTGCTTGGAATTTCGGGGGAGAAATTCTTAAGGGGGGGAGAATGTAACAGCCCGCATTTTACGTATCGGAAGATCGTAAAATATTTTTATTTTATTCCCTGAGGGTTGGATCATTCTCATCTTTTGGTATGTTGCTTATGGGGATGTGTGACATCTCCATAATTTTTACCGATTTTTTTTGTGACCATTTTTCCCCTGTCAGTCTTGTACTGGGCATAACTTTTGACTCAGGTCAAATCAGAGGGTGAGACCTGTGCCATTGGAAAGGAATTGATGATTCCCTTTCCGTAGAGTGGTTACATTAAGGATTTGGTTCAGTGGTTTGGGAGAAATCGCTGTTTTAAGGTTTTTCAGTTGGTTGTTCAGGTTTTGGAAGGCTAATGGGCTGATTTGGAGAAGGCCCATTAGAGGGTGGGTGGAGACTATAAATAGGGTGTAAGGGGTATAGAGAAAGGTTGGCATTTTCCATTCTCTTATGGGGAGGCTTTGATCTCCTTCTTCCTCTAACATCTTTCCACCATTAAAATTCCAAAATCCAAGGAGGGAAATCGAAGATCTACACCATAAGAGGCTAGATCTGCATCGTCTCAAGGGCGAATTCATCGGATTGAAGAGTTTGATTCGAAGTGTTCGCTGTCCGGATTGCGTTTTCATTGCTTTTGCTTAGATTTGGATAATTGGTGAGTGATTTACATCTCTCATTCGGATGCATGCAAGTATATGAGTCTTATGTTGTTAATTTCATCATTTCCATGTTATTTTCCTTAGATCTACACCATGCTAAGTTTATTTTACATGTGAATCACTTTAGGATCTGATCTAGATAATTTAAATGGTAAGTTTCATGTTATTTCATGAGTTTATGCAAGTTAGATCTATATTTGTGTTCATATTTTCAATTATCATGTTTTTGGGAAATTTATGTGTTTTGATGGAAATTGTTAGATTGGTGATATTGTTGGTTGCATAACATGTTTGTGGTTGCGTTTGGATGAATTGGATGAGCCGGTTTCGTCGGATTCGTCGTTTGGTGAAGTTTTGGTCGAAATCGAAGTCGAAATGGAGCTGTGCAGGTTTCTGGTCGGTTTTGGAGCCAATCGGATCGGTTGAGGCGGTCTGATGGCTCTGGTCGGTCCAGAAGGGTCTGGACTGAGGTGGTCGGTCACGTTATGGCTTGGGGAGCAAGTCAGGGAGCTGGTTGGTTGGAATGGAGGCATCGGGGTCGGTTTTGACTGGTCGTTCTGGAGCAATGCTGGTCGGTTTTGATTGGTCGTTCTGGAGCAATGCTGGTCGGTTTTGACTGGTCGTTCTGGAGCAATGCTGGTCGGTTTTGATTGGTCGTTCTGGAGCAATGCTGGTCGGTTTTGACTGGTCGTTCTGGAGCAATTCTGGTCGGTTTTGACTAGGTCTTGGAGCTGGTCGGTTTGATCGATCCAGAAGGCTGAGGAGGGAGTCTGGTCGGCTCAGGAGGGTCCTGGTCGGTCCAGGAGGAGCAAAGGGAGGTCTTGTCGGTCCATGGGGTATGATCGGTCTAGAAGTACCGGAAGAGGTCTGGTCGGTCCAGAATGGGTCTGGTCGGCATTTCTAGTGGAAATTTCTGATCGGACACTTCTAGTGATGACGTAACTTCGAGGTGGTTCAAGTAGGAAGGCTCGAAGTGGTGAATGTGTTCGTTGATCAAGGTGGAACAACGAATGCGGTGACAACTCAAAGGTCGTGAGTTGGTGGATAATGGTTGCTTGAGAAGTTTGCTTAAGCTAAGAAAAGTCGTCAAGTTTGGATGACTAGAGATGCGGAGGCTTTGAAGTTATCATTGTCGTAAGTTCTAGCAGGCTCAAAGCAGGGGTACGATGGGTATCGTTGAAAGGCCCAAAAGGCCAGTTGTAGGTCGAGTATCCTGGGTCTCGGGGAGAGGCCTAGCGTCAAGTTGGACATTGCCAAGGTCGGGCATGTGGAGTTCATGCTAGAACTGGGGTTACCACTAGCCCTTAACATGTGGCAAGTTTGGCCGTCATACGATAATGATGATTTCGAAGCAGGATTGGCGGTGATAGCCAGAGTCGGTTATGGATGATTGTTTGTTCTGTTTGTACTATCTCACATAGATTATCCAAAGTCGTGGGAGATGTTCTTTGAGTGCTTAAGTGATATTGGTTTAGGCCTCTGGCGAGGGTACTTGAGGAATGTTAAACTCGATTAGGGTTGTCTGTGCGAGACTTATATAATCTGGATGTTATGTGTGTTCTCTATGATTGAATGGGTGTTCTGCTTTCTATGGATGAATGGTTGAAATGCTTGGTGTAAAGCCTATCACTGTCCGATGTGGGGAAGATAAGGTTGAGTTCTTCTCTGGTGATGTGGGTAGATAAGTTGTTCATTTACCCATTCTCATATGCTTTCTTGTTGAAGTTTTTTAGCTGAATTATCGCTCACTAAGACTATTGTCTGACTCAAGGTTTTATGTCTCCTCTTATTACCTTGAGCTGTTCATCTGGTTGTGGATGGGCAGACTAAGTAGCAGGTTACAGGTAATGGAGCTTAGTGATACGAGGAAGCTGAGCGATGACGAGCAGGAGGCTGGCGTACCAGTTTTATTCTATCTAGTATTTCTGTTTCCGCTGTTTGAGTTGCTTGAGAGTTGTAGTGAGGCCTTATGTACAAACTTGGATCAGTTGGATAATCTTTCTGGATGTTGAAAGAGTTTCAAAAGTTTGCTATATGATACCTCATTACTATCACCTGTTGTATATGTTCTATTATATTTTATCCTTGCGCTGTGAGTTCTACGACAGGTTTCGATGTGTTCACTAACTATGATGATCGTCCATAGCAGCCTGGCACGCCTTTCAGCGCATTATTCCTCTTGTTTAGTGCGGGGGTTATGGGCGGTCGTCACATAAATGGAGGCAGAATTAAACTGTAAATTCTGAATCAAGGGAAACGGGCTGTGCCATTGCGTTCGTCTCGGAAAAATACGCGAAATAGAGTCTGAGTTTTCGAAAATCGGAGTCCGTATGACCAAGATATGGCCTCGCGAAGTTTCACGAAAAATTCACAAATTAAAGTATACTTAATTAAGTGAAATGGGTTGCGCAGAGAAATATATATATTGATATAAATATATTTATAATTGAAAATTAAATAAATAAATATGCAAAAATGTTAAAAACAGCGAATTGGGAGAGGGGAATAACCGAACCGGCCGATTTTTGAGGTCGACCCGAGCTTGCTGGGTCGACTAGGGGTTAATCCAGCGTGTTTGGCTGTCAACCCGTGGGCCAATTCGCTCAAATGCAGATTTTGCATTTGAATGGTTCTCATGGTTCAGCTTTAATCTAAAGGCCCTAGATGGTTTCTACACTTGACTTCTTCCCCAAGACATGCTTTGATGGTTTGGATTGAATCTAGGGTTAATCCTATGGCTAATACTATCCTAATCCTCTATAAAAAGACCCCAAACCTAGCCTAAATCACCATTATTCAATCCTACAACTAAACTATGTCAAATTTGTTCCTCTCATGACCTCCACTCTCATGCTAAAATTTCTAAGATAATTACTATGAGAGATTTTGAGTTCATACAAGTGTTTTCAAACTTGTATGAGTGTTCTTAGCTTGCATTCAAGTCAAGTTGCAACATTTCTATTTCAAAGCAAGGGTTTTTATTGAATTGGCTCAAGGGTTTTCATTTGGAGCTTGCATATTTGGGTTTTTGGTGCTTGCATAAGGGCTTCGTCTCAATCTTTATAATAAATATTTATTTGTGTCTTCATAGCATTGTAAGCCCTTTTCTACTTTCTTTCTTTGAACTCTAAAGTTAAATGAATGATGCAAGTTTGGGGTTGATCATTATATGCAAGTTTGGTTGATCACTATATGCAAGTTTGGTTGGGCATTATATGCAAGTTTGGTTGATCATTATATGCAAGTTTGGTTGGTCATTATATGCAAGTTTGGTTGATCATTATATGCAAGTTTGGTTGATCATTATATGCAAGTTTGGATGATCATTATGCAAGTTGGTTTAATCATTATGTATGACACATGTTGCTATGTTATGCAAGTTTGGGTTGATCATGTTATCATGTTATGCAAGTTAAACTTGAGGTTTTGAGCATAAAGCTCCAAGCTTTATATTAAAGGTTGCATTTCGGCAACATGAAAGTTATCATATCCCTTATGATAACTTGCATGTGAGGCAAAATGCGAACTTCTAGCAACTTCTACATGTTATTTATCACCATGTATCACTCATATGCTAAGTTTGGTTTTATGCATGCTTTTGAAGCATAATAATGCAATATGCAAGTATATGAACATATGTACATTTCATATGCCACCATGTTAAATTTGTGTCTTCAACACCTATATGTCAAGGTTATGCCACGTTCCCTATTTTATCCTTTATGCGTTGTTGCGATTATGTAAACGATGGGTTTACGTTGGGGTTGGGTAACATAATGACATGAACATGATTTTTGTAACATGACGTGATATGTTAACTTGTAATTATGTTTTGGAAACATAATGGACATGACACTTAGAAAATATGAGTGTGGCCAACTCGAGGTTGGGTTGAGTTTGTAGCATAAATCTACCCGGACCCGCCCGGCTTAACTAGTGGCTACAAACAATAGGACCCAATGTGAGAAGTTGGTCATGTTGTACTCGAACCCGAGGTTAGACCTAGTTGTGGTGTAAAGCTACCCGGACCCGCCCGGCTTAACTAGTAACCACAACAAAGTCTAATGTGAGAGGTTAAAGCGCATTAAGTTAATTAATGCCTCCTGATTAGGGTTAAGTCATGGTCCACTTAATACTTAACCAATTTGGGCTTGATGGGTTAATCGAGGTTAAGTCAGGAGCCTTGGGTACTCTTAACCGATTTAATCCACGTTTGGATCGGGTTAACCACATTTAACCCGTTAAGAAACCCTAGTTGCGTGGTCCTTTTCAGCAGTAACCTTCTAGGTAGTATCATAAGACCCTAGGACTAGGCTAGGGTGGGGCACGATTACTGGGCTGATTGTAAGAGACCAAAAGAGACGGCTGAATGATGCCCCAGTTGTTCAGGCGGACCATGGTCGTGCACATCAAGTCCGGAGTTGAACACGGGCAAAAGTAGGTTTGGACAGTGCATCATGGTATGGTGTCAGAGGGTTACACCATAGGGCCTGATACGCCCTAGGGTGGACCCTACACAGTCAACTACATTACATGATTAAGCCGCATGACACCGACACCTGACGAGTTAGGCTTATAGGGAGCCGATCGACTAGACCGTGTAGTCGGACCTTGATTTAGGTCATCTCATGATGTTGGGCTAAGCTTGGGCCAAGAGATCGATTCTTGTTTTTACTTGACATGTTAGAATGCTAGTACACCCGTGGTGCAAAACTTAACCTTAATTATGCGATGACACCTTTATCTATCTTGTTAGTTAATCATCATGCCAGTATGTTGTTATCCTTATGTTCATCTCAGCTTCTCATGCCAGTTAACTTTACTAGTTCATAGACAGATAGTAGTAGGGCTTACCAGTCTTTTTGACTGACCTGGTTTCTCTCGCCTCTTTTCTTCCGTTCCCCCCCCCCCCCCCCCAGGTTCTCAGGGTGGGAACATTGGAGCTTAGCTTGGATCTTTCTAGCTTGCTTACTGGATTTGCTTATGTACGGGTTTGGACATTGAGCTAGCTATGGTTTATCACTTCACTTTGGGGATAGTACTTTATGTATTTCAGTTCTTCAGTTTATGCTTTTATCTAGACTTTGTTGTTGGAAAAATAATGACCAAGTACTTTGTTGTAACATGACTATGGTTTTGAAATGCTAAGTTTTATCCGCTGCTTTACTACTCTGTTTTATTTATATGTTCAGTCTTGTGATATCTGCATGCATGTTTACCTTGTTTAACGCCCCTCCAAAGCTAATGTCCTTGCAAGAGTGCCATTGGCGGAGGTGGGGTGTTACATTTGGTATCAGAGCATAAGGTTTACAAGATTTGAGAAAAAGTGTTTTTGAAACTTACCTTTTGAAAAACTATTTTCAAAACCAATTAGGTATTTTCCAAGAAAAGTCTAGTTATTTTAAAAAGGCTATTCCCCAAAAGCCATAGCACTATCCTTCGTTTCTTCGTTCTGAATCTATCTTTTTCCTTTTTCAGTATGGCCGATCTTAACCTTCCCGAGGGAGTGACTATTCCCGGATGGTTCCGGAGATACTTGGAAGCTAGGGCCAACGATGTGGGCCCAGCAAATACCCCCAATATAACTGAGGTTCCTCCCCCTCCTCCTCCTCCTCAAAACCCGCAAGCAGATTTCGCTAAGATTTGCAAAGACTTTAAGGCGATGGGTGGCAAGAACTTTATTGGGACGGAGACTTTTGTGGAGGCAAGAAATTGGTTGAAAGAAACTGAAGATCTCTTCGCCATCTTTGATGTGCAAGATCATAGAAGGGTTCTATTGGCAGCACGGTTATTGAAAGAAGAAGCTGCTTATTGGTGGGAGGTCACCAATGCTACGAGGCCTATAGAGACTTGGGCCGACTTTAGGACAAGATTTGGGCTTAAGTTTCTATCATCAGCTGAGGCGAATTTGCAATTGGAGAAGTTTATATCTTTGAAGCAAGGAGACATGACAGTGAGGGAGTACGTGAATGAGTTTAACAAGCTCGCCCGATTTGGTTTGGACATGATTAATACTCCCCAGAAGAAGGCTTTGCGCTTTGCACGAGGGTTGAATGAGCCACTACAAGGTTTAGCCTTATCTCATATACCTATGGGGGCCACTTTCGAAGGTCTAGTAGGCATGGCATTGCTTCAAGGAGACGATAAGAATGGCAAGAAGGAAGTGAAGGCTAATGAGACCCAAGCCAAGAAGACAGACTCCAAGTGGGGAGGAAATCAGAGCAATCAGAACAACAAAAACAACAAGAACAACAAGGGCAACAAGGCCAAGGCAAAGGACCCAAGAAAATGCCACTACTGTGGGAATGTAGGGCACATAGCTAAAGACTGTAAGAAAAGGAAGAGGAAGTCGGGCGAATGCTTTCATTGTGGAGAGACCGGACATTTTAGCAAGGATTTCCCTAAGAAGAAAGGGCAGAATCAGCGTGCAGGACCATCTGGAGGGCAAGTGCATGCTCTCAACACCGCTCCAGTTCAGGATCGAGGTAGCAGTTCTGTAGAAAGTCTTGTTTATATTTCTGATTATCCTGTTCGCACCTTATTTGATTCTGGCGCATCGCATAGTTTTATTTCTTCTGACATTGTTAAAAGTTTGCACCTAAGTACTAGCTTAGTTGAGGATCCCGTTTGTGTTTCAAATCCAATTGGGGGTTCCGCCCATCTATCTATGATTTGTGTGGATTTGAAGATTTCTATCTTGACTGTAGAATTCGCGTGTAATGCTTATGTTCTCAGATTCACGGGACATGGGTTGGTCTTGGGCATGGATTGGTTGTCCAGTTATGGAGCCATCCTCGATTGTGAGCATAGGGTGGATAGGCTCATGACTCGCCTCGGTAACACCCTAGAAATTTCTTGTAACCCTAGAGGTCCCGTCATGTTATGTTATCTTGAATCTCTCGACTCATCCATCGATGATCTCCAATCTGTAAGGGTGGTCCGAGATATCCCGATGTCTTTGAAGAAGTTAAGGGGTTATCCCCTAAACGAGAGATAGATTTCCGCATTTATCTAGTTGATAATGCCAAGCCCGTATCATTGCCCGTTAGGCACATGGCCCCTCGTGAAAGAAGGGAGCTCAGTAAGCAAATCAAGGATTTGCTTGAGAAGAATTTTATTAGGCGAAGCATTTCTGAATGGGGTGCTCCGGTGGTATTTGCTACTAAGGCGGATGGTTCGCTTCGTCTATGTGTTGATTATCGAGAGTTGAACAAGCTGATAAAGAAGAATAGGCACCCGTTACCGAGAATTGATGATCTCTTTGAAGAGCTTGTAGGTGCTTCTGTTTTCTCTCAGCTCGATCTAGCCACCGGATTCCATCAGCTTAGAGTGGCTGAGGATAGCATTGATAAAACTGCGTTTAGGACTCCAGATGGATTCTTTGAATGGCTTGTCATGCCATTCGGTTTGACTAATGCACCCGCCTACTTCGTAGATTTGATGAGTAGGGTGTTCAGGGAGTTCCTTAACAAGTTTGTTGTTGTCTTCGCGGATGATATTCTGATCTTCTCAAAGGATGAGGAAGAGCATGCTGGGCATCTCAAGGAAGTGATGAATACGCTTAGAGCGCATCAGTTGAAAGCCAAGTTCTCCAAATGTCATTTCTAGAGAAGGGAAGTTCGGTTTCTTGGACATATAGTTTCTAAGCAAGGCATAGCGGTGGATCCCGCGAAAGTGGTTGTGGAAGACTCCTAGGAGTGCAACCGAAGTAAGAAGCTTTCTTGGTTTGGCGGGCTACTATAGGAAGTTCATCAAATACTTCGCTAAGATTTCAGCCCCTCTTACTAAGTTGACGAAGAAGAACTTAGTCTGTGCATGGGACTTGGAGTGTGAGCTTGCTTTTCAAAGGCTCAAGAGAGCCCTTACCTCAGCTCCAGTTTGGCAACGTGGATTGGCACTATTTTCATGAGATAGTTTTCTGCGTGGGATACCGTATAGTATGTAAATGAGATCCAAGATTCACTAACGAATCTTGGAAAGCTTGCATGAACCATGAGCACGCAGTTATGTTTAAGCCAAGTATTTTAGGCAAAGAATAAGTGGAAGTGGAACGAGAAGCTACGGTGAAATGAGTTCTATCTCATATTTTGGTAACAAGAATTAAGAACTACGGAATTGCGAAGATAAAAGACGGTCAGGGCACGATGGGATTAAGGACAAGAAAATGCGGCTTAGAAGATTGAAGTCTAGATACACGCATTTAATCTCTTTCTAAGAGTATATCCTTGATCCCTATTGTTCCGTAGAGCTTACTCGCATGCTACCTTTTAAGTATATCCTCTCAGTCCTATCCTCAATCTTAGTTCTGTTACAAACCCCCTAAGGAGTATGGCTAGCCTATTTGTGATATATGGTTGGGGTGAAGAAGTCCGCCACCAAACTATTTGGGCTTTATGGGATATGGGTAATAATTGATAGATTTACAAAGAGAGCCCATTTTATTCCGGTGAAAAGCAAGAGGACCGTATCATGGCTAGCATCTGTTTATCTTCAAAAGATAGTGCGGCTGCATGGAGTTCCTTCTAGCATAGTTAGCGATCGTGACCCAATTTTCACTAGCCAGTTCTGGAACAGTTTGCAAGAAGCAATGGGTACGCGATTGAATCTGAGTACAGCCTATCACCCCCGGACGGATGGCCAAACAGAAAGGGTGAATAGAGTGCTAGAAGATCTTTTGAGATTTTGTGTTCTCGACTTCGGTGGTACTTGGGAAGACCACCTTCCTCTTGTAGAGTTTGCTTATAATAATAACTATCAAGCCAGCATAGGGATGACACCATTTGAAGCTTCGTATGGGAGGCCATGCAAGCCACCAACATATTGGTGGGAAGACGACGGATAAGCTTATAATTGAGCCCGACATGATAAGGGACACATCCGAGAGGGTTGAATTGATTCGAAGAAGGATGAAAGCGGCCCAAGATAGACAGAAATCCTATGCTGACAAGCGAAGGGCAGATTTGGAATTCGAAGTGGGAGACATGGTTTTCGTGAAGGTTTCTCCTTTGCGAAATGTGGTACGTTTTGGAGCAGCGGGGAAGCTGGCACCAAGGTTCGTAGGACCCTTCCCTATCATAGAGAGGATTGGAAAGATGGCCTATAAGGTGGGATTGCCCGAGAAGCTAGCCAGAGTGCATAATGTCTTTCATGTCTCGCATCTCCGAAAGTGCCTACATGAGTCCGCTGAGGTGGTTGAACCAAGCATTCTTGAAGACATTGAGGTAGAGAAAGAAGCAACCTTGAGAAGAGCTCCGATTCATATCTTGGGAACAGAGATCAAGAAGCTAAGGAATCAAGAGGTCAAGTTGGTGAAAGTTCAGTGGGGTGAAGCCGACAAAGATGCAACTTGGGAAACCGAGGAGAAGATGCGTGGGCTTTATCCATTTCTTTTTGAGGGTACATTCTCGATCTCTTTTCCTAATTAGCATATCTTTCTTTTTATCCGCGTTTATCTAGTTTACCTTGTTTCGTAGATCTTGTCATGAGAACCTTAGGTAGAAACCCTTGGTTGAAACATGCATTTGAAACATGTTATGCTTGATGGTTGCAAGTGGTTGTAAGTGTTTGCACGTGGATACTCGTGGATCCATAATACACGTTAGGCACTAAGATCGGCTCACACACTTTCATACCGCATATGCATGAGTGTTTATGCTTATTCATGGATGAAAACTTGTTATGCTATCATGTGGATGTTGCATATGGATGAATGTTATGTGCACTCATGTAGAGATTATAAATTACGTTAGGAATTTGCATACATATGGACTCATTTCACTAACATATTTTGCATTAAGGGGGTTTACTGAATCAGTAACCTCCTGATTTTCGCATTAGATAAGTACATATACACACACCTTTGCATATGATCATACAACATTTAGAACCTTTTAAGGACAATGATGGCTCGTGGATGATGTTTTGAGTAGATGGATGATGGATGGTAGGATACATTCTTCCTAACTTGGAGATTTCGGGGACGAAATCCTTTAAGGAGGGGAGAATGTAACAACAAGTATTTTTGAATAACATGTTATAACATAAATGGAGGCAGAATTAAACTGTAAATTCTGAATCAAGGGAAATGGGCTGTGCCATTGCGTTCGTCTCGGAAAAATACACGAAATAGAGTCCGAGTTTTCGAAAATCGGAGTCCG
Source organism: Allium sativum (assembly GCA_030737875.1). NCBI lineage: Eukaryota > Viridiplantae > Streptophyta > Magnoliopsida > Asparagales > Amaryllidaceae > Allium > Allium sativum. The sequence continues at coordinate 172,888,792 of CM060912.1, forward strand.
TATGACCAAGATATGGCCTCGCGAAGTTTCACCAAAAATTCACAAATTAAAGTATACTTAATTAAGTGAAATGGGTTGCGCAGAGAAATATATATATATTGATATATATATAATTGAAAATTAAATAAATAAAATATGCAAAAATGTTCAAAACAACGAATTGGGAGAGGGGAATAACCGAACCGGCTGATTTTTGAGGTCGACCCGAGCCCGTTGGGTCGACTAGGGGTTAATCCAGCGTGTTTGGCTGTCAACCCGTGGGCCGATTCGCTCAAATGCAGATTTTGCATTTGAATGGTTCTCATGGTTCAGCTTTAATCTAAAGGCCCTAGATGGTTCCTACACTTGACTTCTTCCCCAAGACATGCTTTGATGGCTTGGATTGAATCTAGGGTTAATCCTATGGCTAATACTATCCTAATCCTCTATAAAAAGACCCCAAACCTAGCCTAAATCACCATTATTCAATCCTGCAACTAAACTATGTCAAATTTGTTCCTCTCATGGCCTCCACTCTCATGCTAAAATTTCTAAGTTAATTTCTATAAGAGATTTTGAGTTCATACAAGTGTTTTCAAACTTGTATGAGTGTTCTTAGCTTGCATTCAAGTCAAGTTGCAACATTTCTATTTCAAAGCAAGGGTTTTTATTGAATTGGCTCAAGGGTTTTCATTTGGAGCTTGCATATTCGGGTTTTTGGTGCTTGCATAAGGGCTTCGTCTCAATCTTTATAATAAATATTTATTTGTGTCTTCATAGCATTGTAAGCCGTTTTCTACTTTCTTTCTTTGAACTCAAAAGTTAAATGAATGATGCAAGTTTGGGGTTGATCATTATATGCAAGTTTGGTTGATCACTATATGCAAGTTTGGTTGGGCATTATATGCAAGTTTGGTTGATCATTATATGCAAGTTTGGTTGGTCATTATATGCAAGTTTGGTTGATCATTATATGCAAGTTTGGTTGATCATTATATGCAAGTTTGGATGATCATTATGCAAGTTGGTTTAATCATTATGTATGACACATGTTGCTATGTTATGCAAGTTTGGGTTGATCATGTTATCATGTTATGCAAGTTAAACTTGAGGTTTCGAGCATAAAGCTCCAAGCTTTATATTAAAGGTTGCATTTTGGCAACATGAAAGTTATCATATCCCTTATGATAACTTGCATGTGAGGCAAAATGCGAACTTCTAGCAACTTCTACATGTTATTTATCACTATGTATCACTCATATGCTAAGTTTGGTTTTATGCATGCTTTTGAAGCCTAATAATGCAATATGCAAGTATATGAACATATGTACATTTCATATGCCACCATGTTAAACTTGTGGCTTCGACACCTATATGTCAAGGTTATGCCAAGTTCCCTATTTTATCCTTTATGCGTTGTTGCGATTATGTAAACGATGGGATTACGTTGGGGTTGGGTAACATAATGACATGAACATGATTTTTGTAACATGACGTGATATGTTAACTTGTAATTATGTTTTGGAAACATAATGAACATGACACTTAGAAAGTATGAGTGTGGCCAACTTAAGGTTGGGTTGAGTTTGTAGCATAAATCTACCCGGACCCGCCCGGCTTAACTAGTGGCTACAAACAATAGGACCCAATGTGAGAAGATGGTCATGTTGTGCTCGAACCCGAGGTTAGACCTAGCTGTGGTGTAAAGCTACCCGAACCCGCCCGGCTTAACTAGTAACCACAACACAGTCTAATGTGAGAGGTTAAAGCGCATTAAGTTAATTAATGCCTACTGATTAGGGTTAAGTCATGGTCCACTTAATACTTAACCAATTTGGGCTTGATGGGTTAATCGAGGTTAAGTCAGGAGCCTTGGGTACTCTTAACCGATTTAATCCACGTTTGGATCGGGTTAACCACATTTAACCCATTAAGAAACCCTAGTTGCGTGGTCCTTTTCAGCAGTAACCTTCTAGGTAGTATCATAAGACCCTAGGACTAGGCTAGGGTAGGGCACGATTACTGGGCTGATTGTAAGAGACCAAAAGAGACGACTGAATGATGCCCCGGTTGTTCAGGAGGACCATGGTCGTGCACATCAAGTCCGGAGTTGAACACGAGCAACGGTAGGTTTGGACTGTGCATCATGGTATGGTGTCAGAGGGTTACACCATAGGGCCTGATACACCCTAGGGTGGACCCTGCACAGTCAACTACATTACATGATTAAGCCGCATGACACCGACACCTGACGAGTTAGGCTTATAGGGAGCCGAACGACTAGACCGTGTAGTCGGACCTTGATTTAGGTCATCTCATGATGTTGGGCTAAGCTTGGGCCAAGAGATCGATTCTTGTTTTTACTTGACATGTTAGAATGCTAGTACACCCATGGTGCAAAACTTAACCTTAATTATGCGATGACACCTTTATCTATTTTGTTAGTTAATCATCATGCCAGTATGTTGTTATCCTTATGTTCATCTCATCTTCTCATGCCAGTTAACTTTACTAGTTCATAGACAGATAGTAGTAGGGCTTACCAGTCTTTTTGACTGACCTGGTTTCTTTCGCCTCTTTTCTTCCGTTCCCCCCCCCCCCTCAGGTTCTCAGGGTGGGAACATTGGGGCTTAGCTTGGATCTTTCTAGCTTGCTTACTGGATTTGCTCATGTACGGGTTTGGACATTGAGCTAGCTATGGTTTATCACTTCACTTTGGGGATAGTACTTTATGTATTTCAGTTTTTCAGTTTATGCTTTTATCTAGACTTTGTTGTTGGAAAAATAATGACCAAGTACTTTGTTGTAACATGACTATGGTTTTGAAATGCTAAGTTTTATCCGCTGCTTTTCTACTCTGTTTTACTTATATGTTCTGTCTTGTGATATCTGCATGCATGTTTACCTTGTTTAACGCCCCTCCAAAGCTAATGTCCTTGCAAGAGTGGCATTGGCGGAGGTGGGGTGTTACATTTGGTATCAGAGCATAAGGTTTACAAGATTTGAGCAAAAGTGTTTTTGAAACTTACCTTTTGAAAAACTATTTTTAAAACCAATTAGGTATTTTCCAAGAAAAGTCTAGTTATTTTAAAAGGGCTATTCCCCAAAAGCCATAGCACTATCCTTCGTTTCTTCGTTCTGAATCTATCTTTTTCCTTTTTCAGTATGGCCGATCTTAACCTTCCCGAGGGAGTGACCATTCCCGGATGGTTCCGGAGATACTTGGAAGCTAGGGCCAACGATGTGGGCCCAGCAAATACCCCCAATATAACTGAGGTTCCTCCCCCTCCTCCTCCTCCTCAGAACCCGCAAGCAGATTTCGCTAAGATTTGCAAAGACTTTAAGGCGATGGGTGGCAAGAACTTTATTGGGACGGAGACTTTTGTGGAGGCAAGAAATTGGTTGAAAGAAACTGAAGATCTCTTCGCCATCTTTGATGTGCAAGATCATAGAAGGGTTCTATTGGCAGCATGGTTATTGAAAGAAGAAGCTGCTTATTGGTGGCAGGTCACCAATGCTACGAGGCCTATAGAGACTTGGGCCGACTTTAGGACAAGATTTAGGCTTAAGTTTCTATCATCAGCTGAGGCGAATTTGCAATTGGAGAAGTTTATATCTTTGAAGCAAGGAGACATGACAGTGAGGGAGTACGTGAATGAGTTTAACAAGCTCACCCGATTTGGTTTGGACATGATTAATACTCCCCAGAAGAAGGCTTTGCGCTTTGCACGAGGGTTGAATGAGCCACTACAAGGTTTAGCCCTATCTCATATACCTATGGGGGCCACTTTCGAAGGTCTAGTAGACATGGCATTGCTTTAAGGAGACGATAAGAATGGCAAGAAGGAAGTGAAGGCTAATGAGACCCAAGCCAAGAAGACAGACTCCAAGTGGGGAGGAAATCAGAGTAATCAGAACAATAAAAACAACAAGAACAACAAGGGCAACAAGGCCAAGGCAAAGGACCCAAGAAAATGCCACTACTGTGGGAATGTAGGGCACATAGCTAAAGACTGTAAGAGAAGGAAGAGGAAGTCGGGAGAATGCTTTCACTGTGGAGAGACCGGACATTTTAGCAAGGATTTCCCCAAGAAGCAATGGCAGAATCAGCATGCAGGACCTTCTGGAGGGCAAGTGCATGCTCTCAACATCGCTCCAGTTCAGGATCGAGGTAGCATTTCTGTAGAAAGTCTTGTTTATATTTCTGATTATCATGTTCGCACCTTATTTGATTCTAGCGCATCGCATAGTTTTATTTCTTCTGACATTGTTGAAAGTTTGCACCTAAGTACTAGCTTAGTTGAGGATCCCGTTTGTGTTTCAAATCCAATTGGGGGTTCCGCCCATCTATCTATGATTTGTGTGGATTTGAAGATTTCTATCTTGACTGTAGTATTCGCGTGTAATGCTTATGTTCTCGGATTCACGGGATATGGGTTGGTCTTGGGCATGGATTGGTTGTCCAGTTATGGAGCCATCCTCGATTGTGAGCATAGGGTGGATAGGCTCATGACTCGCCTCGGTAACACCCTAGAAATTTCTTGTAACCCTAGAGGTCCCGTCATGTTATGTTATCTTGAATCTCTCGACTCGTCCATCGATGATCTGCAATCTGTAAGGGTGGTCCGAGACTATCCCGATGTCTTTGAAGAAGTTAAGGGGTTATCCCCTAAACGAGAGATAGATTTCCGCATTTATCTAGTTGATAATGCCAAGCCAGTATCATTGCCCGTTAGGCACATGGCCCCTCGTGAAAGAAGGGAGCTCAGTAAGCAAATCAAGGAGTTGCTTGAGAAGAATTTTATTAGGCGAAGCATTTCTGAATGGGGTGCTCCGGTGGTATTTGCTACTAAGGCGGATGGTTCGCTTCGTCTATGTGTTGATTATCGAGAGTTGAACAAGCTGATAAAGAAGAATAGGCACCCGTTACCGAGAATTGATGATCTCTTTGACCAGCTTGTAGGTGCTTCTGTTTTCTCTCAGCTCGATCTAGCCACCGGATTCCATCAGCTTAGAGTGGCTGAGGATAGAATTTATAAAACTGCGTTTAGGACTCCAGATGGATTCTTTGAATGGTTTGTCATGCCATTCGGTTTGACTAATGCACCCGCCTACTTCGTAGATTTGATGAGTAGGGTGTTCAGGGAGTTCCTTAACAAGTTTGTTGTTGTCTTCGTGGATGATATTCTGATCTTCTCAAAGGATGAGGAAGATCATGCTAGGCATCTCAAGGAAGTGATGAATACGCTTAGAGCGCATCAGTTGAAAGCCAAGTTCTCCAAATGTCATTTCTGGAGAAGGGAAGTTCGGTTTCTTGGACATATAGTTTCTAAGCAAGGCATAGCGGTGGATCCCGCGAAAGTGGTTGTGGAAGACTCCTAGGAGTGCAACCGAAGTAAGAAGCTTTCTCGGTTTGGCGGGCTACTATAGGAAGTTCATCAAGGACTTCGCTAAGATTTCAGCCCCTCTTACTAAGTTGACGAAGAAGAACTTAGTCTGTGCATGGGACTTGGAGTGTGAGCTTGCTTTTCAAAGGCTCAAGAGAGCCCTTACCTCAGCTCCAGTTTGGCAACGTGGATTGGCACTGTTTTCAAGAGATAGTTTTCTGCGTGGGATACCGTATAGTATGTAAATGAGATCCAAGATTCACTAACGAATCTTGGAAAGCTTACATGAACCATGAGCATGTAGTTATGTTTAAGCCAAGTATTTTAGGCAAAGAATAAGTGGAACGAGAAGCAACGGTGAAATGAATTCTAACTCATATTTTGGGAACAAGAATTAAGAACTACGGAATTGCAAAGATAAAAGACGGTCAGGGCACGATGGGATTAAGCACAAGAAAATGCGGCTTAGAAGATTGAAGTCTAGATACACGCATTTAATCTCTTTCTAAGAGTATATCCTTGATCCCTATTGTTCCGTAGAGCTTACTCGCATGCTACCTTTTAAGTATATCCTCTCAGTCCTATCCTCAATCTTAGTTCTGTTACAAACCCCCTAAGGAGTATGGCTAGCCTATTTGTGATATATGGTTGGGGTGAAGAAGTCCGCCACCAAACTATTTGGGCTTTATGGGATATGGGTAATAATTGATAGATTTACAAAGAGAGCCCATTTTATTCCGGTGAAAAGCAAGAGGACCGTATCATGGCTAGCATCTGTTTATCTTCAAAAGATAGTGCGGCTGCATGGAGTTCCTTCTAGCATAGTTAGCGATCGTGACCCAATTTTCACTAGCCAGTTCTGGAACAGTTTGCAAGAAGCAATGGGTACGCGATTGAATCTGAGTACAGCCTATCACCCCCGGACGGATGGCCAAACCGAAAGGGTGAATAGAGTGCTAGAAGATCTTTTGAGGTTTTGTGTTCTCGACTTCGGTGGTACTTGGGAAGACCACCTTCCTCTTGTAGAGTTTGCTTATAATAATAACTATCAAGCCAGCACAGGGATGACACCATTTGAAGCTTCGTATGGGAGGCCATGCAAGCCACCAACATGTTGGTGGGAAGACGACGGATAAGCTTATAATTGAGCCCGACATGATAAGGGACACATCCGAGAGGGTTGAATTGATTCGAAGAAGGATGAAAGCGGCCCAAGATAGACAGAAATCCTATGCTGACAAGCGAAGGGCTGATTTGGAATTCGAAGTGGGAGACATGGTTTTCGTGAAGGTTTCTCCTTTGCGAAATGTGGTACGTTTTGGAGCAGCAGGGAAGCTGGCACCAAGGTTCGTAGGACCCTTCCTTATCATAGAGAGGATTGGAAAGATGGCCTATAAGGTGGGATTGCCCGAGAAGCTAGCCGGAGTGCATAATGTCTTTCATGTCTCGCATCTCCGAAAGTGCCTACATGAGTCCGCTGAGGTGGTTGAACCAAGCATTCTTGAAGACATTGGAGGTAGAGAAAGAAGCAACCTTGAGAAGAGCTCCGATTCGTATCTTGGGAACAGAGATCAAGAAGCTAAGGAATCGAGAGGTCAAGTTGGTGAAAGTTCAGTGGGGTGAAGCCGACGAATATGCAACTTGGGAAACCGAGGAGAAGATGCGTGGGCTTTATCCATTTCTTTTTGAGGGTACATTCTCGATATCTTTTCCTAATTAGCATATCTTTCTTTTTATCCGCGTTTATCTAGTTTACCTTGTTCCGTAGATCTTGTCATGAGAACCTTAGGTAGAAACCCTTGGTTGAAACATGTATTTGAAACATGTTATGCTTGATGGTTGCAAGTGGTTGCAAGTGTTTGCACGTGGATACTCGTGGATGCATAATACACGTTAGGCACTAAGATCGACTCACACACTTTCATACCGCATATGCATGAGTGTTTATGCTTATTCATGGATGAAAACTTGTTATGCTATCACGTGGATATTGCATATGGATGAATGTTATGTGCACTCATGTAGAGATTATAAATTATGTTAGGAATTTGCATACATATGGTCTCATTTCACTAACATATTTTGCATTAAGGGGGTTTACTGAATCAGTAACCTCCTGATTTTCGCATTAGATAAGTACATATACACACACCTTTGCATATGATCATACAGCATTTAGAACCTTTTAAGGACAATGATTGCTCGTGGATGATGTTTTGAGTAGATGGATGATGGATGGTAGGATACGTTCTTCCTAACTTGGAGATTTCGGGGACGAAATCCTTTAAGGAGGGGAGAATGTAACAACCCGTATTTTTGAATAACATGTTATAACATAAATGGAGGAAGGATTAAACTGTAAAATCTGAATCAAGGGAAACGGGCTGTGCCATTGCGTTCGTCTCGGAAAAATACGCGAAATAGAGTCCGAGTTTTCGAAAATCGGAGTCCGTATGACCAAGATATGGCCTCGCGAAGTTTCACCAAAAATTCACAAATTAAAGTATACTTAATTAAGTGAAATGGGTTGCGCAGAGAAATATATATATATTGATATATATATAATTGAAAATTAAATAAATAAAATATGCAAAAATGTTCAAAACAACGAATTGGGAGAGGGGAATAACCGAACCGGCCGATTTTTGAGGTCGACCCGAGCCCGCTGGGTCGACTAGGGGTTAATCCAGCCTGTTTTGCTGTCAACCCTTGGGCCGATTCGCTCAAATGCAGATTTTGCATTTGAATGGTTCTCATGGTTCAACTTTAATCTAAAGGCCCTAGATGGTTCCTACACTTGACTTCTTCCCCAAGACATGCTTTGATGGCTTGGATTGAATCTAGGGTTAATCCTATGGCTAATACTATCCTAATCCTCTATAAAAAGACCCCAAACCTAGCCTAAATCACCATTATTCAAACCTACAACTAAACTATGTCAAATTTGTTCCTCTCATGGCCGCCACTCTCATGCTAAAATTTCTAAGTTAATTTCTATGAGAGATTTTGAGTTCATACAAGTGTTTTCAAACTTGTATGAGTGTTCTTAGCTTGCATTCAAGTCAAGTTGCAACATTTCTAATTCAAAGCAAGGGTTTTTATTGAATTGACTCAAGGGTTTTCATTTGGAGCTTGTATATTTGGGTTTTTGGTGCTTGCATAAGGGCTTCGTCTCAATCTTTATAATAAATATTTATTTGTGTCTTCATAGCATTGTAAGCCCTTTTCTACTTTCTTTCTTTGAACTCTAAAGTTAAATGAATGATGCAAGTTTGGGGTTGATCATTATATGCAAGTTTGGTTGATCACTATATGCAAGTTTGGTTGGGCATTATATGCAAGTTTGGTTGATCATTATATGCAAGTTTGGTTGGTCATTATATGCAAGTTTGGTTGATCATTATATGCAAGTTTGGTTGATCATTATATGCAAGTTTGGATGATCATTATGCAAGTTGGTTTAATCATTATGTATGACACATGTTGCTATGTTATGCAAGTTTGGGTTGATCATGTTATCATGTTATGCAAGTTAAACTTGAGGTTTTGAGCATAAAGCTCCAAGCTTTATATTAAAGGTTGCATTTTGGCAACATGAAAGTTATCATATCCCTTATGATAACTTGCATGTGAGGCAAAATGCGAACTTCTAGCAACTTCTACATGTTATTTATCACCATGTATCACTCATATGCCAAGTTTGGTTTTATGCATGCTTTTGAAGCCTAATAATGCAATATGCAAGTATATGAACATATGTACATTTCATATGCCACCATGTTAAACTTGTGGCTTCAACACCTATATGTCAAGGTTATGCCAAGTTCCCTATTTTATCCTTTATGCGTTGTTGCGATTATGTAAACGATGGGATTACGTTGGGGTTGTGTAACATAATGACATGAACATGATTTTTGTAACAGGACGTGATATGTTAACTTGTAATTATGTTTTGGAAACATAATGGACATGACACTTAGAAAATATGAGTGTGGCCAACTCGAGGTTGGGTTGAGTTTGTAGCATAAATCTACCCCACCCGCCCGGCTTAACTAGTGGCTACAAACAATAGGACCCAATGTGAGAAGTTGGTCATGTTGTGCTCGAACCCGAGGTTAGACCTAGTTGTGGTGTAAAGCTACCCGGACCCGCCCGGCTTAACTAGTAACTACAACAAAGTCTAATGTGAGAGGTTAAAGCGCATTAAGTTAATTAATGCCTCCTGATTAGGGTTAAGTCATGGTCCACTTAATACTTAACCAATTTGGGCTTGATGGGTTAATCGAGGTTAAGTCAGGAGCCTTGGGTACTCTTAACCGATTTAATCCACGTTTGGATCGGGTTAACCACATTTAACCCGTTAAGAAACCTTAGTTGCGTGGTCCTTTTCAGTAGTAACCTTCTAGGTAGTATCATAAGACCCTAGGACTAGGCTAGGGTGGGGCACGATTACTGGGCTGATTGTAAGAGACCAAAAGAGACGGCTGAATGATGCCCCGGTTGTTCAGGCGGACCATGGTCGTGCACATCAAGTCCGGAGTTGAACACGGGCAACGGTAGGTTTGGACTGTGCATCATGGTATGGTGTCAGAGGGTTACACCATAGGGCCTGATACACCCTAGGGTGGACCCTGCACAGTCAACTACATTACATGATTAAGCCGCATGACACCGACACCTGACGAGTTAGGCTTTTAGGGAGCCGATCGACTAGACCGTGTAGTCGGACCTTGATTTAGGTCATCTCATGATGTTGGGCTAAGCTTGGGCCAAGAGATCGATTCTTGTTTTTACTTGACATGTTAGAATGCTAGTACACCCGTGGTGCAAAACTTAACCTTAATTATGCGATGACACCTTTATCTATCTTGTTAGTTGATAATCATGCCAGTATGTTGTCATCATTATGTTCATCTCAGCTTCTCATGCCAGTTAACTTTACTAGTTCATAGAAAGATAGTAGTAGGGCTTACCAGTCTTTTTGACTGACCTATTTTCTTTCGCCTCTTTTCTTCCGTTCCCCCCCCCCCCCCAGGTTCTCAGGGTGGGAACATTGGAGCTTAGCTTGGATCTTTCTAGCTTGCTTACTGGATTTGCTCATGTACGGGTTTGGACATTGAGCTAGCTATGGTTTATCACTTCACTTTGGGGATAGTACTTTATGTATTTCAGTTTTTCAGTTTATGCTTTTATCTAGACTTTGTTGTTGGAAAAATAATGACCAAGTACTTTGTTGTAACATGACTATGGTTTTGAAATGCTAAGTTTTATCCGCTGCTTTACTACTCTGTTTTACTTATATGTTCTGTCTTGTGATATCTGCATGCATGTTTACCTTGTTTAACGCCCCTCCAAAGCTAATGTCCTTGCAAGAGTGGCATTGGCGGAGGTGGGGTGTTACAGATTTTCAGGGCCGGTCCTCTCTTACTTTTGAGGATTAATTATTCCTGAACACACGTTTCCCGGTCCTTACAGACCTATATCCGAGGCGCCTCGTATCCAACAACCACACAGGTGAAAAGTATATAAATGTCTGGGCTGGTAGGTCACTGACACCACCCTAGCTAGAAAGAAACGTCGTGCTCTCCCTGCAGTCACTATCCCGTTTTTGACTCATACCGAGGTGTGAGGCTCGCGAATTCACGTTATACACAAAGCTACGCCACACAGGCCGTGCTTTGATCATCAACCACAAGACTTTTCTTTTCAACAGGAGCCTTGATCAATTGCCACTTACGCGTGCCACACTGGCAATTCACTCCATGCGACTGATGTCCATCGATATACAACCTCTGAGCTCGTACGTCTCAGAGAAGGGCGTTAAGCAAGAGAATAAATTCTCCGCCGCCAAACAGATGTATATTTAGTAGAGATCAATCAACCCAGAATAAAATCCAATGTCAGACACACAATCCATTTACAATTCGTTCTGGGTCTAAACGAAACCGGAGGCACTTTCCTCGCATATCCATCCATCTCCAAGTACGTCTGGACGATCACCAACTGTTTCCCTCATCCTGGGTGTACAGCCCAATCAAGATCATCAGTAATCACCCAAACGATGTGAAGACTTCCGGTCTTCAACCACCGTCTTCATCTTCGACATCTCGTCGAATCGGTTATTCAGAATGGGTATAAACCCGGCCTTTCTGAATAACCCACGTATATGACAAACAAATGTTACCCAAACCCAACAAACGCCTCATTCCAATTCAGAATACTCTTTTATTCACAAAATCACATTCTTAGGGAAAGGTTCCCATTAATTTTATCCAAGATAAATTCTTCTAAATTTATCCTATAATCTTCCTTTGGATATCATTTCTAACTAGTCAGGATCAGCGAACCACACCGAAGTAATTATTTATTTCATTTCCCAATCCCAACCTATTCATCCCATGGAGCAAAACTGGTAATACTCCATATCTAACACCACGGTGTTATCGGTAAAATTAACAACCATTTCACGCTGAAATCTAATTAAAGATTTAACTATCGCTTTGGAGAAAAACTGGTGATACTCCACTCTCGATCACCTTTCAGATTGGATAATTTAAATTATCAATTCACATTTCAATCTAATTAAAGATTCATTAAAACTCCACTTAGTTTTAATCTTTTCAAAAATCAACATCCTACGTTTAACTGGGCTAAAGAACCAATATCATCTAAAACACGATTCACGATAAACCTAAATCACATTTGATATTAAATACAAGGCTCTGAATGGAAAATATACCGGCTTATATTCAATATCAAATTCTGAAACCAACAAATATCGTATTGGAAATAACGATATAAAATATATCTTTCAAATTCCCATAACAATATCTGTATAGTCACGAAATCCAACATCGAAATATTCTGAAGATAATTTCGATTCAACTCCAGTCCAATCCACGTATTAGGAATATTGATTATTTTTAAAATCACTTTCAAATTCAATTTATTTATTTCTAAAATAAATTGATTTTAATTCTAGTTCAAAACTAGTTCGTTTCGACAAAAATCAATTTTTATCTTTTCAAATGTGGAATTCTTCAGCCCAATTTTCCCAAATCATTTCTTATGATTTTACACAAATTATAGATATTTTTGATAATTTTATCAAGGCCCGTACAGTCGATTTGCATCAACGGCCATCGAACTGCACCTACAGCGACCTTTTCCAAATTTGATTTGGACATAATTCCAAATCCAACCGTTAGATTTCAAATTTCTAATATTCATTGGAAAGCTCTTTTCGATACGAACCCAATGGTTCCGGTTTCAGGAGAATCCGAGGTCGGATCTCCCGCAACGTCAATTCGAAGTCAATGGTCGAAATTCACGAACTGCCGCGGTGCGGCGCGTTCTATTCAGGCCATTATATATATATATATATATATATATATATAATATTTCATCGATTTCCTTTTAAAACGTATTTTATAAATCGTTTTAAATTCGTTTTCAAAACCATTTCAACGCTACATTCAATTTCAAATCGATTTGATTTCAATTCAATTCGAATTCATTTCAATTTTATTTAATTCGAATTCAAATTCGTTTCAATTCAATTCAAATTCTAATTTACCTTCTATTTAATTCAATTCGAATTCAAATTAACTTTCTATTCAATTCGAATTGAATTCATTTTCTATTCGATTCGAATTCATTTCAAATTGATTCAATAAAATTTCAATTTGAATTTTAATCTAATTTAATTTGAATTTCATTTCAAAATATTAAATTTTGAAATCACTTTTCGATATTCATTATAAAACGAATAAAATCGATATAAATATCGTTCACGTCAAAATAACGCATCTCTAATCCACACGGCTTTATATTTTTCAATAAATTCGTTATTCTATTCAACAAATGAATATTTATTCTGTTCAACACATGAATCTATATTTCTTTCAACACACGACTAATCTCAACACATGAGTACTGTCAACACATCACTATTTTTGTTATGTAAAATATTTTATAAAATTATGGTATCTATCGTTTGATTTTAATTAGACTCCACCGTGAAGTAGATTCTAATTGTAAATATGATAAAGATGTAATTTTTATTATATAAAATATTTCACTCAACACATGAACATCGTCAACACATGACTATTTTTATATTCAACACATGAATTTTCTTTTATAATATTCATTATTTTCCCGATTGGAATAAGGCTTAATCAATCACCATATAACGTTAATTATATGGATTCCATACAACACATGTATATAATAGCAATGATAAACAATCAACCAACATCCATAGTGCACCACACAACTGCATAAGCATCAAATATAAATAATCAACGCTTACACAGTCTGTCGACCAATCGATCGACATACATTAAATAATTGGGATTAGTGTATGCCAAATATCATCCCAATACCTGTGTGGGGTTTCAAATCAACAAACACAGATTTTTATTTGTGCAGTTGGGTGATGTGTAAAATTTATCGACCCAATCAATATCAGTCAAATCAGTGTATATAAACAAATCGGCCGATTTGTTTATAAATATTCATTTATTCACTTTCACGTTAAAAATTATATTTTTAACGATGATTATTTATTTCAATACATTAATCTATATTACCGGTTTTACATCAACATCGCAAACAATTTTCACAACACATCAATCAAACAAACAAGCCATCCATGGTCTGTGGATGACGGGTGTCGGGTGCTGCTAAGCACCGTCTGCATCCTAGTATATATAACTAGAAAAAGAAATTTAGAGTGAGAAGTTCTCACCGATAGCTATCCCAACTCCTCGATACTTCATTTATAGAAATCTTCGTCATTCTCGTCTTTTGTCACTTTCGCTTCCCGTAGCCACTACATATATAAAAATCACATTTTTACTTTGCTATTCAATATATAAAAATCGAATTTTGACTTCGCTATTCAATATATAAAAATCGCATTTTTACTTCGCTATTCAATATATAAAAATCGAATTTTTACTTCGCTATTCAATACATAAAAATCGAATTTTTACTTCGCTCTTCAATATATAAAAATCTAATTTTTTCTATTTTAAAAATCTAATCTTTTCTATTAAATTTTATATCTTTTCTATGATCATTCTTGCATATAAAAATCAAATTTTTATGTCATTTATATAAATAAAAATCCTCCCTTTCATACATGATAAAAATATTATTTTTACATAATTGAGGATCATATTTTTATACAACGAAAAATCTCATTTTTCTACAATGGAAATTATTATCTTTCTAATCTAAGAAATCATGTCTATCTTTCAAAATCAAATCCTTTTATGTTACAAAATCAAATCCTTTTTAAACTAAAAATCAAATCTATATATGACTAAAAACCACGGCTTTATATAATACAAATTATAGCTTTACACATAATAAAAATCATAGCTTTTCTATAAATGAACATCACTGAAAATTCATTTACAATAAAACTGAAAATCATTAGACAAACAAACTGAAAATAAATGAAATAAAAAAACTTACAGGTGGTTAAGGGGGGGGGGGGGGGAGGCGGGTTCGGAACTGGGGAGGGTGGCCGGAAGCTGACGCGGTGTAGGGGGGGTCTCGGTGGAAGTGGGCCTTGCTGGCGAGAAGGAGGGGAAGGGGAAGGGGGAGAATGGCTCGCAGGTCGGAGGGAGAGAAGAGGAGGTAGGGGGAGATCGGAAGTGGAAGGAGGGGGGGGGCACCTGGTGGCGCGGTGGCGCGCTGCCCGGAGGAGCGGCGGCGCTCCTCCCCTTTCTTCTTATTTTTTTTATTTTTTTTCTTTGAAAATGAATTCGAACGGGGGGGGGGGGGGGGGGAGGGGGGCAGAAGAGTTTAAGGGGGAGAGAGAGAAAGGAAGTTTCTTTTTATTTTATTTATTATTTTATTTACAAAAAGATGACTTTTACATACGACCTCTAAACGTGGCCCACCGCCTATCATCCATAGCTAATTACCCCCATTCTGAACACAATGGGATATGTATCGTAGGCTGATTCGACTGTTTCGATCGGTTTTCGTTAAAATCAACATATAACTCTATATATTGAATTTGAACGCGCATTTCAATTTACCGGAGCCACATACTAACTCGAAAAATTCCTGAAAATTATTTTCTAGCTTTGTATTGATGATACGGTCCTAACAAAACTAGTTTCGTCGAATTCTGAGACCGTTGGAAAAATGGCCATTTTCCAGTCGATTAGAATCAACTAAAACTGGTCAAACGCGTTTTCCTTTGCCACGCTCACATATTGATTCAAAAAATTATGAAATTTGGAATCTATCAATAATTTGACATCACGGACCCAACAAAAGTGGTTTCGTCGAAATCCGGGGTCATTTGTAAAATTTCCATTTTTAAGGGCCTGAATTCCATAGCGACTATTCAGAATTTTCAACTGGATATATCTTTTGATTCCCGCTATGAAATTTTGATTTTTCGGATTCGTTGGAAAGATATTATCAATTAGATCCTAATGTTTTTGGTTTCGTTAAAATCCGGTTTGTTTTGCACCCGGTACATTCAATTGGAGTTTGAAACTACCGCGCCATTTTCAATTCTATTTATAATTATATATAATTATTTATATTCTAACGACGACGTATATAAATATATACGTTCGATTTCTATTCAAAATAAATTTTCGTCGATATTATTTAAAATAATTCATTTTAAATGTTCAAAATTCGCTAAAATTGGTGAAATAAAAAATTTAAACTGGCCCAGATTTTCGGGTTGTTACAAAACCCTTCACTGATATGCACATCCCCATATATACTGGTGTCACGGTCATCTTATCCCCGTCTACTCGGTTCATGCACGCACATGGCCCGGTCGGTTTGCACCGCCCACACCGTCCTCCACGTTTGGATCTCTTACAATCAGTTAGTAAGCATGTCTCCTCTCCGCCGAGTACGGAGTATTTTATTTGATACTTACTCTGGGTTACTGACTGAAATGGGTCCCCCACAATATGATACAAGCTCTCCCCTTTGTTTTGTATCCCCCGTTAGGTTTTTCATCGACAATGTATACCACTAGGTGTCTTTAAATACATAGCCCTATACCAGTTATGCTTACCCTAAAAGGTATATTTAACTACATAACTTTTATACTTTCCTCTGGTTATGTATACCACAAGGTGTCTTTAATTTCATACCCTTATTAGGTTAAGTTTGTGGGCCTATATGTAAATATGACCCAACCTTCCAGATTTGCTTGACCCATCCACTATCCAATCAATTTACTTAACCCTAACTTTATTTTATAATCATACAATCCCTATGGATTAGATTTGGTTAAGTAGTACAATTCATTACCATGTCCATTTATGGTTTATAATGGGCTAGACCTCCCACATTAAGCCTACAACATGTGGATGCTGGATATGCCGGTCGGATCCAGGCAGACTTATTCCACAGTTGGGCCTAACCTCGTGACTTAGCCCGATTCGTATTTGCATACTTAGACCTCCAGCATTAGGTTCAACATTAGTGGCTGCTGGATATGCTGGTTGGGCCCGGGCAGACTTCCACCACTAATGCAACTTAACCTTGTGTCATAAGTACAATTACCAATTCCTAATTGTAATTACTAGACATTCCATTTTTAATTAATTAATCAATTATTTAATCCTTTCCCCTTTATAGGTGTTAATGACCATTTTAACCAATAAATTGAAATATATGTCCAAAAATGTTCGTATTCAAATTATGCCAATATTAACCCTTTTTCCCCCATTTCCTAACTAGCGCACTCATAAACTAGTGGTATGCCTAAACTAGTCAATAGCCTAGTTATGAACGATAATAGGAAAATAATGGGAATATTACCAAAGTGATAATTTTGGCGTAAACATAAACTATCATGATGATAAGGTGAACATGGACATGAAATTAACATCATAATAAGGTGGACATAAAACTGATGAACTGGCGGCAGTCAATATAACTACGATGTCACAATAAGCATAGTAAGATCTAAATTAGCAGTTTATATGTCTAATTGGTTTAGATCTAACATGATAACACAAGGTGATAAATTAGATTACATAATTCAGATCTAGGGGTTAAAATAGATCTAACACTATTTGAATGACATAATAGCATGTTTAGATCTAAATATGGGTTCACACGTCCAGCTTACAACATATCTAAGTTGCTCGCAATGTGACAGGTGAAAGGTGGCTTACAGTAAGAGTTAGATCTAACCAATGTTGCAACTATCCAAATTAACAAATTTACATTCACCATAACATAGTTACAAGTCAAAATTCACATAGGTAACATAATAGAATAACTGCAATTGCATTGGATCTAAAGATGTAGATCCACCATAGATTCATAGTTTACAACATATCCAATTCACACTCTTTCATAATTCATTTTTATTTATCTAAACCTAAAAGCAATTAAAAACTCACAGTGTTAGGTTTAGAGAATAGAGAAAGAATGGATGTTGAATTTCTGGATTTGATTTGCAAAGTTGAATGTTGTACGTTGTTGAAGAATATGAATCTGTCTCAGTCCGCACACCGGCATCATATGGCTCCCATGGTTTCCAATGAAGAAATAAGAGAATTAAGCACGTATTTATAACTGTAAGACCCTCTGAAACCGACTTCCACCTCAGCCCTAGGGTTGCCGACACCCTTGTGGGTGGGTCGACCCATAGTTTGACACCCCTTAAGGGGGGTCGACCCCGGTGTCGACACCCCTCTAGGTGGGTCAACCACCTAGAGCGGTAATTTTGCCACCTTGACTAATTTTTGATTTTCGAACTGTTATGGGTTGGGTCTGACTCATATATGACTCATACGTGACTCATACGTGTATATATGTTCTTTCTGCGCGTATACAAACTTAAAAGCCTCATAACTTCTTCATACGGTGTCTGTTTTACGGAAACCAAATATCCATCTTCACCAGAATTTCAAGACGTACGCGATGACACAGTCTGTTTACCTTACTTCTGAATATTAAACTAATTATTATTTAATTTATCCTCTTTTAGTGTCATTAAAAATTCGGGGTGTTACACGATAGCTACCCGCAGTGAAGGATTTTAGGGGTAATACTTGATTACATGGTTCTTCGTAGGACGTCAAACCAGACTAGAAAAATGAAGTCAAATCTACAAGGGAAAGTGTAGCCATATAGATATCAGAAATAAAAGTGAAATCTTATTCGATTCCTTCCATGAGAAGAAGAACTAACCCTATAGACAAAAGGTGCGACGAGAACCAATATGATGGAGGCAAAGAGCAATCTGGAAGTTCAACTACTGGAGAGTCTAGTCCCGAAAGAACGAACCAAAACTTGGAAACCTATATTAGGAATATGGCGGAGAAAACCATAAAGAATCTATGCGAAACCGAAAGGATAAGAATTTTAGAAAGGCATATTAGTGACAATGAAAGAATAACGCCCTTTGTTGATAAGATCAAGAATACAATGATACCTCTAAGTGTGAAGACCCAACCATGAAATATTATGGAACTTCTGATCTGGACAACCATCTCATGGCCTTCAATAGCCATATAGACGTTTATGTTGTTTCTGGTGCTATACGATGCAGACTATTTCCAATGACGGAGCGGCATTCAAATGGTACCAACAATATCAAGAGGATTCCATCCATTCATGGAAGCATATCTCTCACGAATTCTCAACGCAATTCTGCATTTGCAAAGATCCAGCCGTGAGCTACTTGATCCTAACAAATATAAAGCAAAAATTTGAAGAATCTTTGAGTTGCTACTTGGAAAGGTATAAGGCTGAGGCCCTTAAAGCAGAAGACATGAATGACCGATAGAAACTCATTACTGTTTATTCAGGCCTAATTAATAACACAACATTCTGGAAGGAGTTATATACCCATGGATGCAGAAGCTTGCAAGACTTCTATCTCTAAGCAGACAAATTCATTCATATGGACGAGTTCAGCTATTCAAAATGAAATTCTGACAAGAAGGAAGATCCTAATGAGAATCTTGAGTCTCATTCAAACATGAAGATAGGACGTAGAACCTCCAAAGCCAAAAATTCAAACTCTGCTTGTGGAAGCTGCTACAATTGTGGATCGAAGAGTCACTGTGCTAATCAATGCCGCGAGCGGTGTACATGTCACGTTTGTCGAATACCTGGTCACATAACATAATTGTACCTTGAACTTCAGAAAGACAACTAGACATCATAAAGGTCTGGTAACATCTCTTTTAGTTCAAGAAATATATTTATTCATTTAGAACATACTTGCAATTTTCAATATGTGCACATCCCCCTACTTTGAGCTACATGCTCACGTGAGCTATGTGCTTGTACTTAAAGCACTATGTGATCACGCGAGTTTCGTACTCGCCCACGAGATGTGTTCTCATCACGAACTGTGTGTTTGCATGCGCAAGTTGTGTACTTTCCCACGAGATGTGTTCTTGCACCCGCAAGTCATGTGCTCGCCCGCGAGATGTGTTCTCACCGCAAACTATGTGTTTGCATCCATGAGCTGTGTACTTTCCCATGAGATGTGTTCTCGCCGCGAACTGTGTGTTTGCATCCTAGGAATGTACATCCTCTGTGTACAAATTTCATCCTATAGAAGGGAACGAAAGCTCAAAGTAAGCGCTTAGAGCACGTACATACTCTACTCATATTTTATCCTGCAGAAGGGAACGAAACCTTCAAAGGTTGCGCTTGGAGCACGTACATCCTATGATGAAATTTCATCCCGCAGAAGGGAACAAAAGTTCGAAAAGAGCGCTTGGAGAACGTACATCCTCTTCTCAAATTTCGTCCCGCAGAAGGGAACGAAAGATTGAAGGGAGCGCTTGGAGCACGTGCATCCTCTGCTCAAATTTTATCCCGCAAAAGTGAATAGAAAGCCCGAAGGGAGCATTCTAAAGCACACACAACCTACACTCAAAAGAACGAAGCCGAAGCGGCCAACCAAAACTCTGGGAATTGGCTTATAAACCAAAACGAAATCCCAGGAGTGGCTCAAAAGACCAAAATGGTAACTCAAAAAAAGATTGAATATCCGAATCTGGCTTGGGTTCGAGATTTTTATTAATTACCGGAGGAGGTTCCGGTCTTCAAATTGTCAATACCCGAATCTGAGTTGATCCGAATATTTACAAATACCAGAGGAGGTTTCATTCTTCTATCGTTTAAATACCCGAATTTGGGTTAGGTTCGGAACTTCTATTAAATATCGGAGGAGGTTCCGATCTTCTAACTACCAATACTCGAATCTAGGTTCGGTTTGGGACTTTTATTATATTCTAGAAGGGGATTTCCGGTCTTCATTTAAATACCCGAATCTGGGTTCGGTTCGAGACTTGTATCATATTTCAGAAGGGGATTTCCGGTCTTCCTTTAAATACCTGAATCTGGGTTCAGCTCTGGACTTCTATTATATTCCGGAAGGGTATTTCCGGTCTTCTTTTAAATACTCGAATCTGGGTTCGGTTCGGGACTTCTATTATATTCCAGAAGATGATTTCCAGCCTTCATTTAAATACCTGAATCTGGGTTCGGTTCGGGACTTCTATTACATTCCAGAAGAGGATTTCTGGTCATCATTTAAACACGTGAATCTGGGTTCGGTTTGGGACTTTTATTATATTCCGAAAGGGGATTTCCAGTCTTCCTTTAAATACCTAAATCTGGGTTCGACTTGGGACTTTTATTACATTCCGGAAGTGGATTTCCAGTCTTCCTTTAATTACCCTAATTTGGGTAAAGAAAACTTAATCCCAACACCCGAAAAGAAGGTCAACCGTTAATGCCCAGGATGATAGTCAGAGTCTATCACCTCAATAGCCTTCAAATGTGGGCCATAGTTACTTATCTCATACAGGGAGATTCCTTTAAAGTTACATAGTGCTTAATCTCATAATATTTGGCATTGTTTAAAACAAAATCAAACATATGGCTTGCATAACATGTCAAAGAATATACGTATTGACTAAAATGTGGCATCCGATTCATCTTTATCTTCCATATTCTTTAATGACTTCAGAGAATTTTTCCGATCAGCCTAAAACCAATTTGGAACTCCCATGCGCAAATAAAGCCATGGATAATTCTCACATTTCTCCATTAAAAGAATCCTTTGAAGAGATATTATTAAAGATTCCTGCTTTTAAAATCGAGGAAAAGAAATCATCATCATTTGCTCCCAAGGCCTCTTCATATTCTGAAACCCTGAGCTAGGTCCAATCACTTAAGATATACTTCCAATGTGGAGATTCTGACCATTGGATCAAGGATTATAGGAATCTGACTATTCGTTTCAAATATAAAAAGACAGGGCGTGAGGGATTTCAATGCCCAAGTTTTTTCTCTTCAAACAACAGAATCATGACATTGAATGAGGTCAATATGTCACCATTCGTTCTTAACAATGATTTACAACACTTCAATTCTTAGGCAATTGTCTCGATTTTCTTAGGCCAATTCTCGATCAATGGCATTGAGCAAATTTTGAAGAAGGAGCTCAATTATCTGTATTCTTGGGTATGGAACATCAAGAAATTCAGGAATGTCTTTATCGTTAAATTTCCGAGAAATTTCTTTATAGGAGAATTTTACTCTATTTCGAATGATAGTGGTACCCTGCATATTCGGCCATCAAGCCTCAACTTTGGTTCTTCAAGACCGAAACAGGAAGTTTCTCTTTTGATTACCTTAAAGAGTCTCCCTATTGTGTTTCAGAATCTTAAGATGGTGAAAGTTATATTGTCGAAATTAGGAAGAGTTTTAAGAATGCAAGAGGATGTGTAGGATGTAGCTGATTTTTCATACCTTAAGGTGGAAGTAGGAGTTCTATCTCCAGTGTATATTCAGTCCCCGATAAGGCTTTTTACCAGGATTTCTTATCACGAAACTATGGTTAATTTTTTTTTAGGGAATCCAAATGGTCCTTCTAAACCAGCTGATTTCAAGAATTGGGTGTTTAGGAAAGATAAGGATGGTTTTATTAAAGTTTGAAAACCAAAGAGAAGGACGAAGGTTGCTAGTATTCCTATGTTGGTGGGGCATCTTCTTAAAATCCATTTGCTCCTCTTTCAGAACTCAACGAGGAAGAGGTGGAACAGTCAGACGTAGGTAAAGAGGGAGTGTCCAGTTCAGAAAATGGTGATGAGATGACTGATGCTATTGATGTGGTGCTTGAAAATGTAAGTGTTAATGAAAGTGTTGGCATGGATGCTCAAAATACTCTGAATACTCAAGAGAAAATGGGAATGCATGCTTCAGTTATTGGATGTAAAGAAGTGGTTGGCTCTGCTGGAATGGCTGGAAGGTCCAACAAGGGCAATGAGGTGGCTGGTTTTTCTGGTGTGACAATTTTGAGGTGTAGTGCTGGGAGGGGCTCCGGCCTTAATCAACCTATGAAAGGATTTGATCATTGGGAGTTTACTGATTTGTTGAACGGTAACCTTGGTGGCTGTTGGATTGTTTTCTGATTCAACCACCAAGGGTTTAACCACTTATATTTAAACGGAAGAATACTCATGCTCTCACAGACTCAAGAAATGCTCGCATACTCAAAAACATGGCTCGCCACCTAGGCTCAAAGGTTGGTTCGTGGTCCTCCACTCCTAACCTGCTTGTGACCCACCTTGAAGACCCAAACCATGACCTGCTAATGGTATTACCACACAACCCTGCTCTCACATAAAGATCACGAACCAACTCTATACTCAGGAAATGATGGCCACGACTTGGTCACCCACGAACCGTAGACTAAGGATCCTATGGCATGTGTCCATAACGGCCATTTTGACCACTTCTCCACCCACTCAGGAATGGCTCCGAGTTCCTCAAGATTGGTGCCACGTGTCTTCACGAACCACCTGTAGAAATCACATGTCAATAGCCTAACACCTGGCATTTTTGGGGATCTTTTGGCAGTTGAGAGCTCTGATTCCACCATTATCAATTTTCTATCATTCTTAATTAGAAGTATCTCAAATTTATTGAGTGAAACATTATTTCAAAAGTGAGATTGAGAGAAAACAACAATTGTACATGCATTGTAACGTATAATCAGAATCATATAAAGTGGAGGTAGGCTCTTTAACGCCGAACCACTATAAGTTTGGTGTGTCTGCTGTATTTTCTTTCATTTTTAGCTTTAATTCTTCACAAATCAACATAATTTGGGAGTTTGGATCACTTTTTTGTCTAACATTTTGGTACTTTCACTGAGAATCGAATTCTCAACCTATCAGATTGTTACTCTACTATCTGGATCTTCAAGTCCGAAGAAAATAGTTCGCATTCCCACTGTTTTGTTTTTTGAAGATTTCAGCAAAGTCAAGATATAATGTCCACAAAGAAATTCAAGGATTCACGAGCCTCTCGAGCAAATGAAGCTAACGAAGAGAGTGTCTAGAAACATGCCTAGGTGGTCTCCCCGGCTCATGGCTCTCAGGGGGTGAACCAACCCTAGGAAGGTGTCATGACCCGGTCTCAAGAGGGGGTCGCGAACCTCCCTCCAACAATGCTCACGAACGAATATGATACTATGGTCACGAACCGTCCAAAGGAAGGGCTCACGAGCTGCCACCAAGAGGGGGTCATGAACCGCCCTCACTATAGGACCACGACTCGACCTAGAAATGAGATTATGACCCATTCAACCTATGCTGATGCTTCCGCTCGACCTGGCTCAAGCGCTCCACATCCAATTGGGAATATCAGCGACCAATTACTTTCCTCTACTCAAGCAATAGAAGGACATTTTTCCCGTGTTTTTGACATGTTAGAAAGGACAAACGACGCTTTGGAGGCCCAAAGACATTAGAGTACCTTGATGCGGGAAAATATGGCTGCGATGAGAAGGAAGATAGACGAACTTCAAAAGCAGAGAGTGCCTTCACCAATTCATCATTTAACCCTAGATTATTCATCTTCATCAGGAGAATCTCCAAGACCCCAATAATGGCAACTAGAGAGGTCTGAGAACATGGAATAGCTTCGGTTTGTGTCCCTTCCTTCTCGAGAAGAAACAACATTCAATCTAGGGCCAAACAATCGCAATTTGAATGGTCCAGCTTTGTTTCAAGGGGAAGGATCTTGAGCATTACCTAGAGATAGGAACGTTGATGATCCTATCCAGAATCAACCCCCATGTCGCGTGACTGACCGTGGCCATAGGGGGAAAGGAAGACCTGCTCAAATCCTGGACCGGGCAGCGATATGCCTAAGAGATATTGGAGATTTCCACAGAGCAAGAAGTGCAGACCCTGAGTCCACTTTGACTAATGCCGACATTGAAGTAATGGTGAGGCAAATCATGGCTGATAGCAAAGGACAAAGAAATGAAGATTGGGGCGTAGATCATAGTCATACACCGTTCACTGACGACATATTAGATGTTCGATTCCCAAGACGATTCAATCTACCGACTATGAACCGTTATGCAGGTA
Source organism: Allium sativum (assembly GCA_030737875.1). NCBI lineage: Eukaryota > Viridiplantae > Streptophyta > Magnoliopsida > Asparagales > Amaryllidaceae > Allium > Allium sativum. Next base: position 172,913,579 of record CM060912.1, read on the forward strand.
GGACAGATCCAGTTCAGCACTTGATGAGATACTCATGGTATATGAATGTTGTCGCCGCTACAGACGCAGTCAATTGCAAGGAATTTCCTATCTTTTTAGAAGATGTAGCGTTAATGTGATTTACTCGATTACCGCCACGGTCAATCGCTAACTTCGAAGAATTGGGCGAAAGATTTATAAACCAGTTCCGACTTCATGCTCAAAGGTCCAAGAACGTCGTTGAATTGTCACTCATTAAGCAGCGCCCTGCTGAAACTTTGAGGTCTTACTTACATCGCTTTAATTTGGTAGTCACAGAGGTAAGGGACCCTCATGAGCAGTCCTTCCTGATGGCGTTAATTGATGGGGTAGACAAAATACTGAATTTGGAAAATATCTAGTTGAAAACCACCACTGACAAGGGAGATATTCTACGAGAAAGCCAATATCCGCCTATGTCAAGAAGATATATACGCTAATCGAAAGAGGAAAGCTGCCGATAAGGAAGAGATACAGAGTAACGTGGCCATCAAGCAGTCTGGCGACAGCTCTGGAAAGGTAGAAGTTAATGTTGGAAATAAGAACCAGGGCAACGATCACCAAACTAGAAATGATGACAAGAAAAGTAACCGAAGGAACGACTCACAGAAGAGACCTCGATATATAACATTTGAGAACCTCACACCTTTGAATGACACGTTAGAGAATATCTACTTGGATACTTACAATGTTCTGCAATATAAGGAGCCTCCAACGAGGGAGTCAACGGAGAAAGAGCGTGAAACAGGAAAGTTCTATCTTTTCCACGAGAGTTATGGGCACTCGACCAATGAATGCCAACATTTAAAGGACTTGATAGAAAAACTTCTCAGAGAAGGAAAGTTGGATGAGTATAAGGCAACCCCAACAAACTGGGGGCAAGGTAGTCCAGAGCGGAATAAAGGGCAACCGCCTCAGCAGGCCACTGCGCAGCAGAAAGCTAAAAGCATCGTCACCAACACTATAGTTAGAGGGCCCCATCCAGCTAGACATATCTATAGGGCAATGGATTAGTATGTGAATGCAGCCAAGCGCCCCGAAGTGGGAGAGTGCAGTAATCGTGAAGATACCGCCCCGGTAAAACAGCAGAAAACGATGTCAGATGATGTCGCATTTCATGATAGAGACAGCATTGGAGTTCAATCCCTACCGAAGACCCCTTAGTGATCACTACCACAATTGGTCCTGCTTTAGTCCACAAGGTCTTGGTAGACAATAGTAGTTCGGTTAACATTCTATTCAAGAAAGCGTTTGATCAGATGAAGCTTGAAGCGAAGGATTTGAAGCCCTGTGATCGATGGATACGTGACTTCAATAGAGCTTCGACATCTCCTACGGGATTTATAGAATTGTCAGTAACTCTGGGAGAGGGAGACCTTCAGAGATTGAGGATTCTCCCATTCATAGTTTCGGATATAGATTCAACCTATAAAGCCTTCTTGGATCGATCGTCCCTTGAAGAATTCAGAGCTTGCACCGCGCCCTGGTGTTTATTATTGAATCTCCCAACCAAAGCGAGAGTGAGAGTAATCAAGGGTGACCAATTAACTGGATGATCATGCAACATGGCAGAGTAAAAATTGCTACGCAAAGGAAAAGATGTGGAAGCTAAGAGTGCTTCTATAACGTCCCGCCTTTTTGACCGCTTCAAACCAGTAATTAAACCAATTTAAAACGTCCAAATCGACGAGCGTATTTAGCTTACAGAGTTTAGAAAAAAACAGAATTAACACATAAACTACATAATAAATAAAAGACACAGTATTGAATAGCAAAATATCATTTTTAAATATAACCAGAATTTTTGAGAACAAGATTTTTTTTTTCTATTTAAAACGAAATTCAAAAATAGTCTGAATACAATAAATATAGTTATTAGTTTTAAAACTTCAGAGGGCGCCATCTTCGGAATTCCCCAGCTTCACCAGTCTTTGAATCTTAAGCAGTACTTTTTAAATATGTAACGCTCAGGGTCTGACCCGAGTGTTCCATGCAAAAACATAAAACACCAGAGTCAGGATTAAATTATACTTCAAGTAAATTAACATCAATATAAACTAAAATATCAATGAACAAGGCTCAGATATATCAATTAGTTGTGTTCAAGTGAAGCTCGACAACACAGTAGTGCTGCAAATGTCCGTGAACACGAGTGACTCACAATCAGAAATACAACACGCACATATATATATATATATACATATATATATATATATATATATATATATATATATATACACACACACACACACATACAGTGTATGTATATATACAGTGGAATATTCTCAGGTCATGAGTACAATATCCACAAGGAAAATGGAACGGTTAACATCAGTTTGGAAAATCAATTGATTAAATTAACATGATGAAAATTATGGAAAATACAAGTATAAGAAAAGGTACTTCTGCATACACGTATGTTGTCCAAATACATGCGTCCAGCAATAGAATTTCACAAGATTAAGTGCACAGGAATGTCACAAAGTTAGCAAGTGGAATAAGAGATTTGGTGTTAAACTGGATACATGTTTCAAACATTTTTTTTCATAAGTATACAGGATACCTTACTAATATCCTGTTGCTTACAAAAATGGTATTTCCTATGTATACCTTAACCAATATCCTTCAGCATTTCATATCAATGAATATATATGGGTTCAACAAACATATCAGTGGGCATTTATGTTTTCAGCATTTCAATTAACATAATCAGTTCAACATGTAATGGTTAGCAATTCATTTCATAATGGTTCATGCAAGTTTCTCTCAGTAAAAATGGGTTCAACACTTAATAACATGTGAGTAATAAATAGTAAGTTAACTGGAACATCATGTAATACAAATACAAATACATATATAGGTTCAGAAATTTCCATATTTGTAAAACAATGTTTCAGCATTCATATATGTAAACAATAGTTTGGCATTCTTATTGGTTCAGCATTTATATATGTAGACAATAGTTCGACATTCATATTAAAAACAAAGGGGTCCAGCATTTTCAATTCAGTGACCATCATAGTTTAAAAGTTTCATTTAAGTGGTGATCAACATATGAAAAAGTTATGAAATTCAGTGGACATGGCAAGGGTTTTAAATTGGTGTGCAAAACAATTGCTTAAATTTTCAGGTCTGTTCAAAGTTGTGACATGGCATACAACTGGTTCCGTGAATGCGGGTGTAAGTTTAATAGCATCAGGTTCAACTGTAACTAGTTTTTCTCACAAATATACTAGTATTCGTTCCAGGTTTACACCTTTACCAGGTCAGTGTACACTTTTCATATACACTGTCTAAACAACACTATAGACAGGGCCAAAGATCAGTAAAAAGAAAAGTTTGTAAAATAGAAACTTGGAGATCCCAAAGCCCTTAAGATGAAAAGGAATAAAAAAGCAGTAAAGTCAATAATATAATGCACTTACAAGTCCACATGCATTTTATAATGAGATTGCAAATTGTTAACTTTATATGCAACTTGTAGAAATGGTTGAAAGTGAATATGTCAAGACTAGTCAACACACGAAAATGGTTTCAGGTTTAAAACAATGAGAAGTGACACTTTTATCATGGTACCATAGTGTATGTCCAATAAGTGACATAACCTTTGGGTGGTGCCAAATAAGTACAATGTGCAAATAGGTCAATAATGATTAACATAAACTAACCGGCCAATATATATATATATATATATATATATATATATATATATATATATATATATATATATATATATGCAGGTGATAAAAGATTTCTCAAGTTATCAAGGGTCTTAACCTCTATGCATTTAACAGTTTATACAAAATACACTACAAGCCCAACAGGTCTGGACCAAATGTAGTAAGTATTTATTCCAACATATTAACAGTATCAGTTTTAATCAAAATCTGAACTAGTTTATACACAAAAATATATGATAGTACCTACAGTTCATGTTACAGCACTAACATAAATGGCCAACATGCACACAAGAAACTCTAGGAAGGGGAAACCCATATTGGTTATGTTCAGGGATTTTAGATTCAAGCAGTCCAGCATTTCAGTCGATTCAACAACCAACATGTATTATTAAAACTTTCAGTTTATATCAAGAATTTAATTTGCTTGAATATAAATTAACCGTGAGTGAGTTGACACTCACCTTAAATTGTCGCAGCAATGTATTTAGAATCAGGAAGAGAACCCGATATTTGCTGCTGCATATTGGGTGAACGCTGCAGCTTCTGTGAACGCGAAGACATAGAGGCTAGCAGATTTTGAGGAAGTGGAAATTGATTCAACTATCGGTAGTGGCGCTTCCATTTCAAAGGCAGGCACGTTCGCTGATGGGAACATAATACCGCGACTTTGGGTTTTGAAAGTAACGAGCGGAGATGAACGACGAAGGGGATATGCGATTTAGGAAGAAGCCATAAAGATGGCTTCAGATTTCTGCTGAAGGAAGCAGTGAAGCCATGGATTTCAGCTAGAAGAAATTAGGTGAAAGGGGTTTTCAATTTTTTTGTTGCTGAGGAAATTGAACGAGGAAGTGATTTTATAGAATGAGAAAAAGAAGATAAGAAGAACATAAAATCATTAGACTATAGGGTCTACACGAATTCAGGTATAGGTCGGCATGTAAATTTCCAACGTAGGTTATATTTGGGTAGGTAATATATGGGGAAAGTGTTTATTTGTTTGTACTCCAAAAATCATACCTTACCGCAAATTATCACTATGTTTTAAATTTTTGTATTATTGTAAATAATTCCAATCGCACTGAAATAAGACGAGCTATTACGTCTCGACGTTCTGAACCCAATAAACTTGTTTGGTAAAATTCCGCTTCCGTTTACACGATGTTATTATTTTAATTCAACTTATCGGTTCACTGTTTTAATTTCGTTTGTTCAAAATAACTCCGGTCGATTTTAAATTTAAATGTTAAATTTAAAATTTCTCTGTATATACAGATACATACATTTCTAACACAATTTTTTCCATATAATTCATCAGTTATATTTTCCCAGATTTTTAACGTTACCTATGCTTATTTTTTTAAATTCAATCACTTATATTCTCACATCGAATTACAAATTCAATTCGAATATTCAACCGTAAATATTTGTTTCTCATCCAATGTTCTGAATCGAATTAAATCCATACACACAACAATATATTTGATTTTTAAATCAAGTATCAATATAAACTTGATTATCAATAGTTAAACCTTAAAAAATCTGTTGTTTCAAGTTGTTGAAATTTCTGGGTCATTACATTCTTCCCCCGTTTAAAACTTTTCGTCTTCGAAAAGGAAAGAACGTTTGAGTTATACCAACGTATACTTCAATTTTCATATTTGTGTGAATTCTTTTCCACAACTAATTTTAAATATCGACATTTAAGTCATCGATCATGTTCAATTTTCTCATAAAAACAAATTTTCTTTCTAAAACAATCTCTGCTTGAATTTCAAATTCTGCATAAGTTGCATCTCCAATAATTCCAAATTTCTTTATAAATCTCATCCGTCAACGTTTGCTTAACCATCATTCTACTTATTCCTTACAATCCGAATCCAACTCAATCCCCTTACACTTAATCCATATAATTTTCCCAACACTCATTGAAGAGTGTAAATAACATTTCCTCTTCAAGTTACAAATTGTCGACTTGAAAATTTTCCAAAATTTAAATCTTTTATAATTTCTCTACAAATATTTGTATTATCACTCCAAAGTTATTGAAATACTTTGAAATCCTCTTATCTTAATTTCAAATTACTGATTTGAAAATATTTGATAACTCGAAGTTTTACAAGTCTATTATCGTTCTCATAGATGTTAGGCATACGCTGGCCAGATGCACGACTAAAATCTCCAAGTACTAAATATACTTGCTTCATCCTCCAGTGAAAATATTTCAAAAATTCCTTTTAAAAATAGATATGGAAAGTACCAATATGATATTGATTGTTCATGAATCGCAGATACACAATGATTTCATCTGGATCCCCCAGAAAACATCCGTATCCGTAGGAAACCACTTCACAGCGAATTACGTGATGGACAGATCAACGGAAGATATTTAAGAATCAAAAAAAAAAATCTGAGGTCATTGAGCGTTGGTTGGTCTATCTCAGAATCACGAAAACAAATCATGGATTTATGAAAATGTATCAAGTCACGAGGACCAATGAAGTCACGAAGAAAAACTGCTGCATTAAACAGGTGGCTCACGATCACTAAGATATATCAAGTACTCGCACGGCTCATCATACTACATTTAGTAACTCTAATTGTTACATCTCTTTCACTGGCAGAAAATTTACCGTGTGGACCGCAGGTACACAATAGTTATGCCTGGGTCCCCCAGGAAACATCCATACCCGTAAGCTTTCACAGCTCTACGAATTACGCCCTTATAATTCGACTGCAGATCGCATCAGTCACAATAGTTACGCTGGGTTCCCCCAAGAAACATTCGTGCACCGTAGGCCATCTACAGCCATGCGAATTTCGCTACACGGTCGAATTCCAACAACTCTAGATCGCAACGATCACAATGGTTATGCCTGATTCCCCCAGGAAACATCCAGCCGCCGTAGGCTATCTGCAGCCCTGCGAATTACGCTAGCAGTCGTGCTCAATGGAAACTCATGAGTTTTATATCCAGACAACCTACTACCACCAGCAGCATATCTCAACCAAGCTCGAAATTCAAGGAGAAGGAAGGTACTTTCGTTATCGTAATTTGAAAACATATAATACTATATACATATAGTATTTTATTTCATACTTCTCATTATCATACTTATGATTTTATTTTTAAATCATATTTCTAGACATATCATTTTTATTTAAATCATTTTATCCGGTTTTATCTCAAATCGATACTTTCTAAATCACTAATCTTCTAATTCACTGCATTCTTATATATTTTTCCATATACATTTTGGAAACTTCTGAAACTAATATCCAAACTCGAATATTCTCAAATTTCATACTAATTTCCAATTTTCAATTTGATTTTTTTAATCAAATCAGATTTATGCCTCAATTGGTTATAAACCAAATTTTCTTCCAAATCTCTAATTATAAAATTCATCACTTTATTCTCTCAAAATTACAGATTTTTTTCCTTCCTTTTATCACAAATTTTTCCTTCACGCATTGTCACTCCTTCACGTCCATACTTCAGCAGTCAATTAGCAAGCGAACAATTCCCTAAGTATCAACCCTGAAGGCCGAAACCAACATCAGATCAACCCTCAGAAAATTATTCAACTTAACTAATCCCCAGTCAATTTCTAAATTCTTTAACTCCACTCTTTAATTTCTTATCAATCATTGTTTATGAAATTCTCGGATTCAATTTACAATTCCATTTCTATTTACGTTCTTCCCTCTTTCGTTTTCAACATATGAATCTTTGTTCTTAAGTTCTTGTTATTCTGATTTATGTTAACCTCTCACTATTCTTTGAAAATATTTCCAATTGTTCTATTCATTTTCTCTATTCTTGGAAAATCATTTATTGTCACTGAAAAATATTTCTATATATTCAGAAAGCTTTATTTTCTTTTGAAAATATGCTTTATTATCATTTCGAGATTCATTATTTGGATTAAAACAGATGTTAAATAAAACATCGCTATTCCCATTCAACCGTTGACACTCATTAACTTACTTCATTTAACTAACTCTTGCTATCGAAATTTAACCATTTCTTAGTCAACAATGAAGTGAGTCAAGTTAGGGTATATTTACCTCTCAGACCTTAACTGAACGACGCTATTAACTTTAAAATAGATCAAGTTCACTTCTTCGAATTCCAACAAAATATTCATTCTTGTAACCTTCGAATTCAAGTTCAAAATTTACTTCTTTTACTAAAATAATTCATGCCTCCAAAATATTTAACTTTAAATATTTTATTTGTTAATTTGAATACATAAACAATTAATTAATAACATATTGAAATTTTAATTAAGTCGGAAATTTAATAGTACTTTCCTGGATATTAATATAATCGACTTCCATAAAAACTTCCCTTCGACTAACCTCTTATTCGATAATATATTTCGAATTTTGAAGAAATCTCCTTTTAAACTTCACAATAATCTCACTATACCAATCAATTTCATTTCCGATATTTCCAATTTCGCTTGCAACACATTCGCTTTCAAACAGTATTGTAACACCCCGTATTTTCTGAGAATATTAAAAAAAATGGTTAATTATAAAGAAGTTATTAAGCCTTGAAGTTTGTATGCATATGAGAGAAATATATATAGATATATATAAAAATTAAATAAATAAACATGCAAAAAAGGTTCAAAACAGCGAATTGGGAGGGGGAATCACCGAACCGGCCCAATTTGGAGGTCGACCCGAGCCATGCTGGGTCGAGTAGGGGTTAATCCATGGTGTTTGGCTATCATCCCGTGGGCCGATTCGCTCAAATGCAGATTTTGCATTTGAATGGTTCTCATGATTCAGGTTTAATCTAATGATCCTAAATAACTTCCTACACCTATATATACATCCCTAACCTAAACCTAAATCTCATATACAATTCTCTAGCCTCCATTGCTCTCTTCCTCTCTAAAAATAAGTAAATCAATGGTGTCTCTACTCCGCTGAAACCTAAGCTAGGACTTGTGCTTCTTCTTCCTCCAATTCTGATTAGGATTAAAAGAGAACAGCTACAACACCTTTTTCTTTTAGAATCCAACCAAGGCAAGTGCAGTTATTTTCCGATATAAACTTTAATTATAATTGTGACATGATTGTAAATCTGAATTTGAGATTGCGTATGTTCTGTTCTGATCTATTTTATTCTATATCTCTTTCTTTTTTCTGTTCTATAACCAGGCTACCCCGAGCCTGCTCCAATTCTCATAAGAGATTAACGCACGAACGTTAAACTTTGGGACAAATAATGAATGATGGCATAATTGGACATGGCTAATCTATGACTAAAAGGACATAGCTTTTAAACTAGATTTAGATCTGTGCATATTATGTGAATTGGAAGAAGAGGAACCATTGTATATTAACATGTGACTTGAGACATTGGACATAACGCATATTTTTGAATTAAAGATCTGTTATAATTTAAAGTTCTAGATTGTTGGGCATATTGTTTATATAGAGATTCATGATTTGGGATAAAAAGGGAATATGACTTAGGTGTGAAGATTTATGTTAAGATTTGATAACTATTAAATGTGAATAACACCAAAGTGGGAGATTTTTGAATATATGACATGCATTGAAATCGATGGCTATATTTGGTATAATTTATATGTGAATCTTTTGTACTAGGCAAGTTTAACTAAATTTGAGACGTGTGTTATATGGTAAATTATGACCATAATCTGTTGTAACAACCCGTATTTCGAGAACATGAGTAAGACAAGAATCAAGGCAGAATTTAATTTTAAATTCTGAATCAAGTTAAACGGGCTATGTCATTGTGTTCGTCTCGGAAAAATACGCGAAATAGAGTCCGAGTTTTCGAAAATCGGAGTCCGTATGACCCGATTAAGGCCCAACGAAGTTTTCAGAAAGTTTCTAAGTAAAAACAGATTTCAAATTCAAACTTGAATTTGGAAGATTGGGCCAGCTGGGCCAGGCGGGAAAAATTCCCGCCACAGTACCCAAGTCGACAGCCCTGTCGACTTGGGAGTCGACTTGGTCTGACCAAGTCGACAGCCCTGTCGACTTGGCTGTCGACCTGGCTCAGACGAGCAGTCTTGCCTGGTGCACCTGTTTCTATATTGGCTAGGTTTCTGGGCCTGGTTTGAGATCTGACGGTTCAGGTTGGTCCTAGGGTTAATCTAAGGGTCCTAACTAGAATAATCTTCTATAAATAAGCCCCTAACCCTCCCCTAAACCCTCATTATTCACTCATGTAACTAAACTATGGCAAAATTTCTAATCTCATGGCCTCCACTCTATTATCCTAGCCTCCACTTCATTTCTATGAGAGGTTTCATGAACATGAGAGTATTAGAGAGTCCCTATGTTAGTATGAGAGCCCCTCAAGTTGATTTCAAGACAAAAGCTTTGATCTTTGTTCATAAAGATGGTGTTTTTAGTGATTTGGAGCATCCATCTTTGGGTTTTTGGGTGATGGCATGCATAGGCTTCATCATAAGCTTTAGTTTAATCGATTTAGGCCTTCATAGCAATGTAAGCCCTTCCCTACTCTTAGATATTAACTATGAAGTTAAATGTTCATGTTGCAAGTTTGGGTTTTGATCATTGGGAATGTATATGCTATCATGTCATGCAAGTTTATGAAGTCATTATCTTGATCTTATGAGCTAAAAGCTACAACCTTTATGTTGAAATGTTGCATTATGCAACATGAGAACCTTCATAATCATTATGTCAACTTGCATATGAAGTCATAATCCTTATATGATGATATATGCGAGTTTCTAGCCATCATTCCATGTCTTTTATCACCATGATTCGCTTATGTGGCAAGTTTGGGTTTATGCATGCTTTTGAGGCTTAAGAATGTAACATGCAAGCTAATGAACACATTTGTGCCTCATTTGCCACCATGATTAACTTGTGGCTTAATACCTATTTTTGTCATTCCTTTGCCAAGTCTCTTCTTTTAATCCATTACGTTGTTGCGAACGTATATGCGAGTTTAAAAGCGTTGGGTTATGTTATGGGTAATTTCTAATGACATGAAAATACAACCTGAAAACATGGCTTGAAATATAACATGGAAGTTGACATGTAAGTATGCATAAAAACATAAGCTTGGGAATTTACCTATTAAGTTAGGTCTACCCTTTGGGAATTTACCTATTAAGTTAGGTCTACCCAAATGCTTGAAAAACTTGTAACATGTTTTGGAAACATGATGAACATGACACTTAGATAATATAAGTGTGGCCAACTCGAGGTTGGGTTGAGTTTGCAACGTAAAACTACCCGGAGCCGACCGGCCTAACTAGTACTTGCAAACAATAGGACCCAATGTGAGAAGTTGGTCATGTTGTGCTTGAACCCGAGGTTAGACCAAGTTGTGGTGTAAAGCTACCCGGAACCGACCGGCTTAACTAGTAACCACAACAAAGTCTAATGTGAGAGGTTGGGGTGCATTAAGTAATTAATGTCACATGATAGGGTTAAGTTAATTTGATTAATGACTCTTAACCAAATATGACATGGATAAAGGGGTTAAGTAAATTGATTAGGCTAATGATACTTAACAAAACATGACAAGGTTGGGTAGGTTAAGTGATTTGATTTGCCTAATGACACTTAGCCATTTTTATACGGCTAGTGGACGGGGATTAAGTTAACCAATACTTAATCAATCCAACATGATAACTTGATAAGGTTAAGTGGGATCGGGTTTGATTTCTTAATGACACTTAACCATGCAAGATGATTAGGGGATGGGGTTAAGTAATTTACACTTAACTAATCCGACTTGGTAATTAGATGGGGTTAAGTAATTAAGGCTTAACTAATCTAACCACGGTAATTAGATGAGGTTAAGTAATCCACACTTAACTAATCTAAACACGGTAATTCGATGGGGTTAAGTTAAACACTTAACCAATTTAAACTTGGTAATTCAATGAGGTTAAGTAACCAATACTCAACCAACTTAACGTGATAATTTAATGGGGTTAAGCAACTTATACTCAACCAATTATACATAATGATTTGATGAGGTTAAGTAACCTACACTTAACCAATCTAATACGCGGACCTGACAAGGTTAAGTCGCAAGACCTATTTAGAATATACTTAACCAATCCGACTCGATAATTTGATGGGATTAAGATAATCTATGCTTAATCAATCTAGCAAGATAATCCGATAGGGTTAAGGTAAACTAGTACTTGACCAATTTGACCTGATAGGGTTAAGTCATGAGCCTCTGGGTACATTTAACCAACTTGTGGGACTAAGTCTTGAACTTAAATACTTAGCCAATCTTGACGTGATTCGTGGGCAGGTTAAGGCATGGACTTGAACGATAACACTTAACCCAATAAGACCAACCCTTGTTAGAGGAACTAGGTAGAGACTCGTGGTTGATCAAGGATAACGGGAAAGGAAGCTAAGTGGTAAACCTTAGTTAAGGGTAACTAAGTAATAATTCTTAGCTAAGGACATAGGACTAATTCACAAAACGATGAGTAACCTGATACGGTAGGTCATCGCTTAGTATACGAGGGGGAGCAAGTTATCTGACTTGGATAAAAGCTCCAGCGCACTGGGTGCCGAAGTGGAAGCTTCGGGGGACGTGAGGATATTCTTGGGATCCCTCTGTGGGCTGCCAGGTAATCATACTAGGCCCATGAGAGGTTAAGGTCTACGTTAGAAGGACCAAGAGTATGCCTTGGTTGCTATGCGAGCGACCTAAAGACTGGGATGGATTAGCGTGGAGTCGACGATTCTTGGTTTTTGCCCTGGATAGCACATCGCCGACTACCTACCATCTTTAGTCAATCGTGTACGTACGGAAAGGCAGAGAATCCCCAACAGACCATGTGCTTGCTATCGAGTCATGGGTGAGGTTGGCTCGTAGGGAAGTGGGCTATAGTGGGGCCGTGGAGTGGTTCTTATACATGATTTTTCTTGGATTGCCTTTCAGTAGTTGAGGGAGGGGTCACGTGGGACCATAGCCACGGGTACAAAAACAGAACTTGATATCTGCATCGGCAGACGATTTAAAGCTCCCGACCGAGTTCCGTATTTCTTGATTTGCCCTGGCACGGAACTCGGATGGCACATTGGGGAACATGTGCATCTAGACATGGAAAACGATTCACGATATATACGTGGGATCAAGGGCGCGGTTGACGGGTGGCGTAATCCCTAGTGGTCCTAGGTGGCCAAAACCCAAACCGAGACACGGAAACGTTCATTAGGTAGCATAATCCCAAGCGGTCCTAGGTGGCATAAATCCTAAGTGGACACGCGATAGTTCACGGTAAGGAAACACAACTAGATCAAGGGTTACAGTCCAAAACAACTTCAAGGATAAACCGTTTACATGGGAAAGCCCGTACAGCCTACGGCAAAGGACTGTACTTATACATGGAAAGAAACATATGAGTTGAGTAACCTATATATGCGGCATATTAGGTTGACATGGACCATTACACGACTTTTGAGTAAGGGTCATTCACGGATAACATGTAATACAGTTGGGATACTAGTACGGTAGGTGCAGAGCAGATATACAGGATAGATGCCATGGGACGTTAGACGTGATAGATACCTTGGGGATATTATAATTGATAGAAACCTGACGATGTGATACCTTGTTTTATCTTGACATCGTAATTTATCATGACACCTTAGTTTACCTGAGTTCAGTAGTTCATCCTGTTATTTTGATTTAGCCTATCTATCTTGTTATCATGCTTATGTTCATCTCAGTTTCTCATGTCAGTTAACTTTACTAGTTTTTATACTAATAGTAGATAGGGCTTACTCAGTCTTTTTGACTGACCCGTTTTGTTTCGCCTCTTTTCTTCCGTTTCCCCCCAGTTTACAGGGAGGAAATACTGTTGTTTAGTTCGGACTTCTTCTGCTTGAAGGTCATCATGGATGGCTTGGACTTTTCCTGGCTATGGCTACTTTACTGTTTTTATTTGGGGAATAATTTATGAAAAAGTCTTTATGCTTCTTTACTATTGCAAGACAGGTTTTGATGTACTCTGATGTAAAAGGCTTTAGACCTTATGTATTCATGTTTATGAAAGTTCGATTTTACTTCCGCTATTTTATATGTTCCGTCTTGTGATATTTCTGTGCATGTTTACCAATAATGCCCCTCTAAAGCTAGTGCATTCCTTTGCGAGTGACCCTAGCGGAGGCGGGGTGTTACATTTGGTATCAGAGCAGAAGGTTACCAGACTGGGCAAAAGTTTTTAAAGACCTTCTGAAAACTATTTGAAAATCATTTATAAAGAAGCATTTTTCAAGAAAGTTTTCTTTTAAAAAGAAAAGGCTATTCCTCAAAGGCCATTAGCATTATCCTTGTTTCCTTGATTGAATCTCTTTTCCTTTCTTTCCTCCATCTGTAGTCACAGTGGTTTTAACTGCGACTAGTCTTTTCTATCTACGGAAGTGCTTTCCATGCGATGGAGGTGGTTCTCGAGAGACCAGTGGCCGGTTATAAGAAAGGATAGTGAGAAAGAGGATAAAGGATGCGAGTTTAAGGATGAACAACTTGTTGGTATGGCTCAACCCAGAACGAGAGAGAAAGATGAACAATGAAACCCATGACGAGAGAGTACCTTTGGCATGGTGAAACGGGGTGGATAGTTAAGTATCATGGGACAAGGACAAGATCATCGGGAGGGCAATAGTATGCTCTCATTTCTAGGGTACCTCGGAAGGAGGGTAACGATATTGTTAAAGGTTTAGCTTTTCTTCTCTATCATCCCGTTAGGACTTTGTTTTGATCATGGTATCAATTAAGTCTGCTTCGATAGTTGAGTCTCTGCACATTAAGTACTAGCGTAATAGAGAATCCCAATTTTTGTCTCAAAGTCCTATTGGAGAGTCAGTCCATGTATACATGACTTGTTTGGATTTGAGAATGTCTATGCCAAGTGTTGAGTTTGGAAATAATGCTTATGTTTATAAGCTATGGATGGATTCTAGGGATGAAGTGGTTATCCAGTAAGGGGTGCCACTCCCGGTTTTGATAGGAGGGTAGTTAGACTTTTGACTAGCCTTGGTAATACCCTCGAAGTATCGTGTAACCTTTTTGAGGTTCTGTCAGGACTAGTTACTTAGAATCCCTGGATGCCTTTATTGGAAATTTGAAGCCCGATCGAGTGGCGTTCGCCGATGAGACGGATGGTCTATTTCACTTATGCATGGGTTATAGAAGTCACCCTAGTAAGTGCGCTTGATAACCTGGTTGGCATCTGTTTACTTTCAAGAGAAAGTTTTTCTACGTGGAATACCTTATGGTACGAGATCCAAGGTTCACTAGTGAATTTTGGAAGGCTTGCATGAGATCATGAGTACGCAGTCATGTTTGCGTCAAGTATTCTAGAAAGAGGATAAGTGCAAGTGGAACGAGAGGCGACGAAGAAATGAGTTCCAGCTCATGTTATGGAAACAGGAAATAAGAAGCTACGAAATCGCGAAGTTAAAAGACGGTCAAGGCACAATGGAATTGAGCTCAAGGAAGTACGACTTTGATGGTCAAAGACTAGATACGCGCATGATATCTCTTTTTGGGAGTATCTCCTTGATCCCTGTTTTTGTAGAGCTTACTTGTAGGCTATCTTTTGTGGACACCCTCTCGGTCCTATTTTCTGTTACAAACCCCGTAAGGAGTTTGCCTTGTTTATCTTCTCGACCCTGTTTCAGGGAATCCTCGGTAGACCCTATGGATGCAAACATGTATTTGAAACATGTTATGATTGATATGGTTGCAAGTGGTTGCAAGTGGTTGCTCGTGGATGCGCGAATACACATTAGATGCTAGCTCGACTCGGTCACGTTTCATATTGCATATGCACGAGTGTTTATACTTGTTTATGGATGAAATTGAATGTGTTATCATGCGGTTGTTGCATATGAATGAATGATTGTGCACGCATATAGTATCTATATGACTAGGACTATTTGCATACATGTTGGATTCATGGCACTACACATATCTTTGCATTAGAAAGATTATTCAGGCCTGATCATTAGCATTGGCTAAGGAACATGTACACACACGTTTTGCATTTATTCATATAGCATTAGAAATCATCTAAGGACAATGGTTGCTTGTGGATGATGTTTTGAGTAGATGGATGATGGATGGTAGGATATGTTCTTCCTAACTTGGAGATTTCGGGGACGAAATCCTAAAAGGGGGGGGGGGGGAGAATGTAACAACCCGTATTTCGATAACATGAGTAAGACGAGAATCAAGGCAGAATTTAATTTTAAATTCTGAATCAAGTTAAATGGGCTATGCCATTGTGTTCGTCTCGGAAAAATACGCGAAATAGAGTCCGAGTTTTCGAAAATCGGAGTCCGTATGACCCGATTAAGGCCCAACGAAGTTTTCAGAAAGTTTCTAAGTAAAAACAGATTTCAAATTCAAACTTGAATTTGGAAGATTGGGCCAGCTGGGCCAGGCGGGAAAAATTCCCGCCACAGTACCCAAGTCGACAGCCCTGTCGACTTGGGAGTCGACTTGGTCTGACCAAGTCGACAGCCCTGTCGACTTGGCTGTCGACCTGGCTCAGACGAGCAGTCTTGCCTGGTGCACCTGTTTCTATCTTGGCTAGGTTTCTGGGCCTGGTTTGAGATCTGACGGTTCAGGTTGGTCCTAGGGTTAATCTAAGGGTCCTAACTAGCCTAATCTTCTATAAATAAGCCCCTAACCCTCCCCTAAACCCTCATTATTCACTCATGTAACTAAACTACGGCAAAATTTCTACTCTCATGGCCTCCACTCAACTATCCTAGCCTCCACTTCATTTCTATGAGAGGTTTCATGAACATGAGAGTATTAGAGAGTCCCTATGTTATTATGAGAGCCCTTCAAGTTGATTTCAAGACAAAAGCTTTGATCTTTGTTCATAAAGATGGCGTTTTTAGTGATTTGGAGCATCCATCTTATGGTTTTTGGGTGATGGCATGCATAGGCTTCATCATAAGCTTTAGTTTAATCGATTTAGGCCTTCATAGCAATGTAAGCCCTTCCTTACTCTTAGATATTAACTATGAAGTTAAATGTTCATGTTGCAAGTTTGGGTTTTGATCATTGGGAATGATATATGCTATCATGTCATGTAAGTTTAAAGTCATTATCTTGATCTTATGAGCTAAAAGCTACAACCTTTATGTTGAAATGTTGCATTATGCAACATGAGAACCTTCATAATCATTATGTCAACTTGCATATGAAGTCATAATCCTTATATGATGATATATGCGAGTTTCTAGCCATCATTCCATGTCTTTTGTCACCATGATTCGCTTATGTGCCAAGTTTGGGTTTATGCATGCTTTTGAGGCTTAAGAATGTAACATGCAAGCTAATGAACACATTTGTGCCTCATTTGCCACCATGATTAACTTGTGGCTTAATACCCATTTTTGTCATTCCTTTGCCAAGTCTCTTCTTTTAATCCATTACGTTGTTGCGAACGTATATGCGAGTTTAAAAGCGTTGGGTTATGTTATGGGTAATTTCTAATGACATGAAAATACAAATTGAAAACATGGCTTGAAATATAACATGGAAGTTGACATGTAAGTATGCATAAAAACTTGGGAATTTACCTATTAAGTTAGGTCTACCCTTTGGGAATTTACCTATTAAGTTAGGTCTACCCAAATGCTTGAAAAACTTGTAACATGTTTTGGAAACATGATGAACATGACACTTAGATAATATAAGTGTGGCTAACTCGAGGTTGGGTTGAGTTTGCAACGTAAAACTACCCGGAACCGACCGGCCTAACTAGTAGTTGCAAACAATAGGACCCAATGTGAGAAGTTGGTCATGTTGTGCTTCAACCCGAGGTTAGACCAAGTTGTGGTGTAAAGCTACCCGGAACCGACCGGCTTAACTAGTAACCACAACAAAGGCTAATGTGAGAGGTTGGGGTGCATTAAGTAATTAATGTCACATGATAGGGTTAAGTTAATTTGATTAATGACTCTTAACCAAATATGACATGGATAAAGGGGTTAAGTAAATTGATTAGGCTAATGATACTTAACAAAACATGACAAGGTTGGGTAGGTTAAGTGATTTGATTTGCCTAATGACACTTAGCCATTTTTATACGGCTAGTGGACGGGGATTAAGTTAACCTATACTTAATCAATCCAACATGATAACTTGATAAGGTTAAGTGGGATCGGGTTTGATTTCTTAATGACACTTAACCATGCAAGATGATTAGGGGATGGGGTTAAGTAATTTACACTTAACTAATCCGACTTGGTAATTAGATGGGGTTAAGTAATTAAGGCTTAACTAATCTAACCACGGTAATTAGATGAGGTTAAGTAATCCACACTTAACTAATCTAAACACAGTAATTCGATAGGGTTAAGTTAAACACTTAACCAATTTAAACTTGGTAATTCAATGAGGTTAAGTAACCAATACTCAACCAACTTAACGTGATAATTTAATGGGGTTAAGCAACTTATACTCAACCAATTATACATGATGATTTGATGAGGTTAAGTAACCTACACTTAACCAATCTAATACGCGGACCTGACAAGGTTAAGTCGCAAGAACTTTTTAGAATATACTTAACCAATCCGACTCGATAATTTGATGGGATTAAGATAATCTATGCTTAATCAATCTAGCAAGATAATCCGATAGGGTTAAGGTAAACTAGTACTTGACCAATTTGACCTGATAGGGTTAAGTCATGAGCCTCTGGGTACACTTAACCAACTTGTGGGGCTAAGTCTTGAACTTAAATACTTAGCCAATCTTGACGTGATACGTAGGCGGGTTAAGGCATGGACTTGAACGATAACACTTAACCCAATAAGACCAACCCTAGTTAGAGGAACTAGGTAGAGACTCGTGGTTGATCAAGGATAACGGGAAAGGAAGCTAAGTGGTAAACCTTAGTTAAGGGTAACTAAGTAATAATTCTTAGCTAAGGACATAGGACTAATTCACAAAACGATGAGTAACCTGATACGGTAGGTCATCGCTTAGTATACGAGGGGGAGCAAGTTATCTGACTTGGATAAAAGCTCCAGCGCACTGGGTGCCGAAGTGGAAGCTTCGGGGGATGTGAGGATATTCTTGGGATCCCTCTGTGGGCTGCCAGGTAATCATACTAGGCCCATGAGAGGTTAAGGTCTGCGTTAGAAGGACCAAGAGTATGCCTTGGTTGCTATGCGAGCGACCTAAAGACTGGGATGGATTAGCGTGGAGTCGATGATTCTTGGTTTTTGCCCTGGATAGCACATCGCCGACTACCTACCATCTTTAGTCAATCGTGTACGTACGGAAAGGCAGAGAACCCCCAACAGACCATGTGCTTGCTATCGAGTCATGGGCGAGGTTGGCCCGTAGGGAAGTGGGCTATAGTGGGGCCGTGGAGTGGTTCTTATACATGATTTTTCTTGGATTGCCTTTCAGTAGTTGAGGGAGGGGTCACGTGGGACCATAGCCACGGGTACGAAAACAGACCTTGATATCTGCATCGGCAGACGATTTAAAGCTCCCGACCGAGTTCCGTATTTCTTGATTTGCCCTGGCACGGAACTCGGATGGCACATTGGGGAACATGTGCATCTAGACATGGAAAACGATTCACGATACATACGTGGGATCAAGGGCGCGGTTGACGGGTGGCGTAATCCCTAGTGGTCCTAGGTGGCCAAAACCCAAACCGAGACACGGAAACGTTCATTAGTTAGCATAATCCCTAGCGGTCCTAGGTGGCATAAATCCTAAGTGGACGTGCGATAGTTCATGGTAAGGATACACAACTAGATCAAGGGTTGCAGTCCAAAACAGCTTCAAGGATAAACCGTTTACATGGGAAAGCCCGTACAGCCTACGGCAAAGGACTGAACTTATACATGGAAAGAAACATATGAGTTGAGTAACCTATATATGCGGCATATTAGGTTGACATGGACCATTACACGACTTTTGAGTAAGGGTCATTCACGGATAACACGTAATACAGTTGGGATACTAGTACGGTAGGTGCAGAGCGGATATACAGGATAGATGCCATGGGACGTTATACGTGATAGATATCTTGGGGATATTATACTTGATAGAAACCTGACGATGTGATACCTTGTTTTATCTTGACATCGTAATTTATCATGACACCTTAGTTTACCTGAGTTTAGTAGTTCATCCTGTTATTTTGATTTAGCCTATCTATCTTGTTATCATGCTTATGTTCATCTCAGTTTCTCATGTCAGTTAACTTTACTAGTTTTTATACTAATAGTAGATAGGGCTTACTCAGTCTTTTTGACTGACCCGTTTTGTTTCGCCTCTTTTCTTCCGTTTCCCCCCCAGGTTACAGGGAGGAAATACTGTTGTTTAGTTCGGACTTCTTCTGCTTGAAGGTCATCATGGATGGCTTGGACTTTTCCTGGCTATGGCTACTTTACTGTTTTTATTTGGGGAATAATTTATGAAAAAGTCTTTATGCTTCTTTACTATTGCAAAACAGGTTTTGATGTACTCTGATGTAAAAGGCTTTAGACCTTATGTATTCATGTTTATGAAAGTTCGATTTTACTTCCGCTATTTTATATGTTCTGTCTTGTGATATTTATGTGCATGTTTACCAATAATGCCCCTCTAAAGCTAGTGCATTCCTTTGCGAGTGACCCTAGCGGAGGCGGGGTGTTACATCTGTGCCATGTAAACGCGGAGTATATGATCATAATGTGAATCATGACAACTATTTAGGCTTGCAAACTTAGGCCAAATTTATAATTAGGAAAGATATGTTTATGAAACTTTAAGGAATGATTAAATCTGTTATATGGCCTAATCTGCTAGTTCTGTTATATTGCCAAATTTGCTAGTTCTAATATATTGCCTAATCTGCTAGTTCTGCTATATCTGTTCATATACCAAATCTATCATCTGCTAAGTCTGCTGAAGATGCCTAAACTGTTATATGCTAAATCTGCTAAACTGCTTAATCTGCTGAATCCGTTAAGTCGCCTAATCTGCTAAATATGTTATCTGCCATATCTGTTGAGTTGATATATTTAGTCTGTTATTGACATAATCTGAATTGGCTATAATTATGAAAATTGACATGTATATTAGGCATGGGCATAAATGGTAAATTAATAATTAATTGGCCACAAAGATAAACATGGCTGACTCGAGGTTAGAATGAGATTGCGGCGTAATCCTGCCCGGAAACGCCTGGCACATCCAGTGGCCGCAAACAATAGGTTCTAATGTTATAAGTTAGTCATAACGTGCTTGAAACCCGAGGTTAGACTCAGTTTGTGGCAGAAATCTGGCCGGAACCAACCGGCCTAACCAGTAGCTGCAAACTGTCAGTCTAATGTGAGAGGTCTGGGCATTAATATTTAATTAATGAAAATCTGAGATAAATATAATGTCTAAAACGTGTTGGGCGGATAGGGTTAAACCCACTAGACTGATGAGTTTAATAAATCTGTTCCGTGAATCGGTAGGCCCAATTACAAAGTTAGACAAATTTGTAAATCTGTTAAATCCGTATATCTGATCCGTTAGTCTAAAACTTGTCTGACCTGTGAACTAGTTGATCTGAATTCTGTATGTCTAAACTTGTTAATCTGAAATTTGCTAGTCTGGGGACACAAGGATAGGAGGGGAATTACTTGTGTCATCTGTTGTTTGGGACCCATATTAGTCAGTGACCCTTTCTGGTATCAAAACTTTGACCCAACAGTAGGTAGGGTCCGGGCACGCTTACTGAACTAATTATAAGCGGTTCATTCTGATAATGGTGAGGGGTGTTGATGGTGCGTTCCAACCGGGTCATGTGCGTGCATGGATCCCGATCTGCCTATGAGGATGTAAGACGCCGTGACATCTGTAAATAGGTCTGTGTCATTCAAAGGTTGCCACTTTAGGGAATGATACACCCTTCGGTGGGTCTGGCACATGGTATTTATGTATTTGGGAGCCGATCGCTTGGGGTAGGGTTTTAGGGTACACTTAGTTCTGTCTGTTTCTGTTGGTACCGTCTGTTTCTATTGGGTGGCAACACCTGTCTGTTTCTGCGTGGTACCGTCTGTTCGGGTGGTAAAGGCCCAATTACTAGTGTACACCTTATGCTACATTCTGCTTCTGTCTGTTTTTGATCGGGTGGTAAAGGCCCATTACTAGCGTGGAAATTATTCTATACCTGTTTCTATTTCAGTTTAGACATTAGGGTGACACCTTATTCTGTTATACTAGTATTAGTGCAGAGAAGTGTAAAGCAATAGCTTATATCATTCTGTTAGCTGTCATATCTGCTACATCTGTTACAGTTATCTCTCATCCAGTTTTATTTTCATGTCATGTTATTATTATCTGTTCATAACTGAAAATCACTGGACTTGCCAGACTTTTGTCTGACCCTTGTTGTTTCGCCTCCTTTCTTCCGTTTCTCCCCCCAGGTTTTGTAGAAGGGAATACTCTAGCTTGATCCAGATTTCTTCCGCTTGCAGTGCTTAAAGTGTGGCTTGTCTTCCTCTGTGGGGATTATGATTTTAAACTATGCATTATGAAGGCTTTTGTACAAGAATAATATTTTGTACTTGAATTCTGATATTGTGATTTGAAAGAATGTAACCAAGCTTCTGTTGAAATAAAGTTATAAATTTTTTCAAGTACTGTTTTATCTGTCTTGTAAGTTTCTGTTCTGTTTACGAAAATGCTCCACCAAAGTTAAGGCATTCCCTTGTGAGTGACCTTAACGGAGGTGGGGTGTTACACTTGGTATCAGAGCTGAAGGTTACCAGATTGGGTAAAGTTTTTGAAAACTATTTTCAAAAAGGTTTTGAAAGGAAGTATTTTTAAAAATAAAGCTTATTTTTAAAAACATGACCCCTAAGAGCCATATATCTTTCCTTCAGTCCTTTTTTTTGTATTGAATCTTTCCTTTTTTTTCTTCGTTTCAGCATGTCTGAAGCATCTGAGATACCAGAGGGTATTCACGTACCCGGTTGGTTTCGTCAATATCTTGAGGCTAGGACCGCCGCCGCAGGTCCATCAAATGATCCTCCTCCTCCACCCCCTCCTCGTGCAATTACTTTTTCAAAGATCTGTAGAGATTTTAGGGTCATGGGTGGGAAGGATTTCAAAGGAACTGAATCATTCGTAGAAGCGAGGAACTGGCTCAAAGAAACTGAGGATCTATTCGTTATCTTCGAGGTGGATGATAGGCAGAAGGTACAGTTGGCGGTATGGCTGCTCAAAGACGAAGCTTCCTACTGGTGGGAAGTCACTAGCACCGAGAGGCCGGTTGAGACATGGATGGATTTCAGAACAAGGTTTGAGACAAAATTCCTCTCGCAAGCTGAACGAAGTTTACAACTGGAAAAGTTCTTATCTCTTAAGCAAGGAAGTATGACTGTCAAGGAATACGTCAACCAGTTCAACCAACTTGCTAGGTTCGGATTGGATTTAGTCAACACTCAGCATAAAAAGGCTCTCCGCTTTGTTAAAGGATTGAACGAACCACTACACAGCCTAGCCATGACTCATGTACCCATGGGAGCGACTTACGAGAGATTAGTGGACATAGCACTACTGCACGAGGAAGACAAAGGCCCGAAAGAGACAAAGAAGGAAGAACCATAGAATAAGAAAGCAGGGCCCAAAAAGGAAATGCAAAGGAAGGATGAGAAGTCTGAAGATAAGAAGGGGAAAAAGTGTTTTACTTGTGGAAGCTCGACTCATCTGAACAAGGATTGCAGAAAAAGGAAGTGCGCTTGCTTCAACTGTGGGGAGATGGGACACTTCACTAGGGACTGCCCGAAGAGACGAGGACAAGGAGGGCAGGTGAACACTCTTGAGGCTAGTGGCTAGGATAGAAGTAGGAAAATTCCTATAGTAGGTTTAATTTCTTTATCTAATTATGGAGTTAAGACTCTTTCTGATTCTGGTATTTTGATTTTGTAATTGATACTCTGCACTTTAATACTAGTATTGTTTCTGATTCCATTGTAGACTCAAACCTATAAGGGTTATGACTCATCTGTTTATGATAGATTGGGGTTTGAGGGATATCTGTGTTAGACGTCAAGTATGACGCATACATTCTGAGTTTTTGTGGGATATGATTTTATAATGCTTAGCTTCCTAAGAATCATTAGGGAACCTGATCTGTACCAGTAGTCTATAAATATTTGAATAATTCTGCTTTCTAGTTTTGACATTGTCTAAAGGAGGTAATCCTCTGGGTGCCAATCTGATGTTGATTTCGGTCTTCGGGGTTGATACTTAGGGGAATTATTTTCTCAACCAATGTCTAATGGGAACCAAGTCTTTGTCTTATCTGTACTCGCTTCCATCATTCGACTGTATCCTATCGATCGAATCTTCGAACTTTAGGTAGAAACTAATGGGTGTAAACATGTGTTTGAGACATGTTATGTTTGATGGTTGCAAGTGGATGCAAGTGGTTTCTTGTGGTTGCTCGTGGATGCATATACACACACTAGGCACTAGATCGGCTCAAAAACACTCTCATACTGCATATGGATGTGTGTGCATTTTTCAATTTTTGTGGATGCAGAATGATTGCCTCCTCACATGGATGTTGCATTTGGATGAATGGTTATGCACTCATATAGAAATGATGTGTATCAAATAGGATTTCTTGCATACATATTTGGACTCATGACACTAACATGATTCGCATTAAGGAGGTCAACTGGATCAGTAGACCGCCTGATTTTGCATTAGATAAGAAACATATACACACACTTTGCATATGTTCATACGGCATTAGAAACTTTTTAAGGACAATGGATGCCTGTGATTGAATGGTTGAGTAGATGGATGTTGGATGTTAGGATACATTCTTCTTAACTTGAAGATTTCTGGGACGAAATCCTTTAAGGAGGGGAGAATGTAACACCCCGTATTTTCTGAGAATATTAAAAAAAAATGGTTAATTATGAAGAAGTTATTAAGCCTTGAAGTTTGTATGCATATGAGAGAAATATATATAGATATGTATAAAAATTAAATAAATAAACATGCAAAAAAGGTTCAAAACAGCTAATTGGGAGGGGGAATAACCGAACCGGCCCAATTTTGAGGTCGACCCAAGCCACTCTGGGTCGACTAGTGGTTAATCCAGGGTGTTTGGCTGTCATCCCGTGGGCCGATTCGCTCAAATGCAGATTTTGCATTTGAATGGTTCTCATGATTCAGGGTTAATCTAATGGTCCTAAATAACTTCCTACACCTATATATACATCCCTAACCTAAACCTAAATCTCATATACAATTCTCTAGCCTCCATTGCTCTCTTCCTCTCTAAAAATAAATAAATCAATGGCGTCTCTACTCTGCTGAAACCTAAGCTAGGACTTGTGCTTCTTCTTCCTCCAATTCTGATTAGGATTAAAAGAGAACAGCTACAACACCTTTTTCTTTTAGAATCCAACCAAGGCAAGTGCAGTTATTTTCCAATATAAACTTTAATTATAATTGTGACATGATTGTAAATCTGAATTTGAGATTGCGTATGTTCTGTTCTGATCTATTTTATTCTATATCTCTTTCTTCTTTCTGTTCTATAGCCAGGCTACCCCGAGCCTGCGCCAAATCTCATAAGAGATTAACGCACGAACGTTAAACTTTGGGACAAATAATGAATGATGGCATAATTGGACATGGCTAATCTGTGACTAAAAGGACATAGCTTGTAAACTAGATTTGGATCTGTGCATATTATGTGAATTGGAAGAAGAGGAACCATTGTATATTAACATGTGACTTGAGACATTGGACATAACGCATATTTTTGAATTAAAGATCTGTTATAATTTAAAGTTCTAGATTGTTGGGCATATTGTTTATATAGAGATTCATGATTTGGGATAAAAAGGGAATATGACTTAGGTGTGAAGATTTATGTTAAGATTTGATAACTATTAAATGTGAATAACGACTAAGTGGGAGATTTTTGAATATATGACATGCATTGAAATCGATGGCTACATTTGGTATAATTTATATGTGAATCTTTTGTACTAGGCAAGTTTAACTAAATTTGAGACGTGTGTTATATGGTAAATTATGACCATAATCTGTGCCATGTAAATTCAATGTAAACGTGGGGTATATGATCATAATGTGAATCATGACAACTATTTAGGCATGCAAACTTAGGCCAAATTTATAATTAGGCAAGATATGTTTATGAAACTTTAAGGAATGATTAAATCTGTTATATGGCCTAATCTGCTTGTTCTGTTATATTGCCTAATTTGCTAGTTCTGATATATTGCCTAATCTGCTAGTTCTGCTGTAATCTGCTATATCTGTTCATATACCAAATCTGTCATCTGCTAAGTCTGCTGAAGATGCCTAAACTGTTATATGCTAAATCTGCTAAACTGCTTAATCTGCTGAATCCGTTAAGTCGCCTAATCTGCTAAATATGTTATCTGCCATATCTGTTGAGTTGATATATTTAGTCTGTTATTGACATAATCTGAATTGGCTATAATTATGAAAATTGACATGTATATTAGGCGTGGGCATAAATGGTAAATTAATAATTAATTGGCCACAAAGATAAACATGGCTGACTCGAGGTTAGAATGAGTTTGCGGCGTAATCCTGCCCGGAACCGCCCGGCACATCCAGTGGCCGCAAACAATAGGTTCTAATGTGATAAGTTAGTCATAACGTGCTTGAAACCCGAGGTTAGACTCAGTTTGCGGCAGAAATCTGGCCGGAACCAACCGGCCTAACCAGTAGCTGCAAACTGTCAGTCTAATGTGAGAGGTCTGGGCATTAATATTTAATTAATAAAAATCTGAGATAAATATAATGTCTAAAACGTGTTGGGCGGATAGGGTTAAACCCACTAGACTGATGAGTTTAATAAATTTGTTCCGTGAATCGGTAGGCCCAATTACAAAGTTAGACAAATCTGTAAATCTGTTAAATCCGTATATCTGATCCGTTAGTCTAAAACATGTCTGACCTGTGAACTAGTTGATTTGAATTCTGTATGTCTGAACTTGTTAATCTGAAATCTGTTTGTCTGGGGACACAAGGATAGGAGGGGAATTACTTGTGTCATCTGTTGTTTGGGACCCATATTAGTCAGCAACCCTTTCTGGTATCAAAACTTTGACCCAACAGTAGGTAGGATCCGGGCATGGTTACTGAACTAATTATAAGTGGTTAATTCTGATAATGGTGAGGGGTGTTGATGGTGCGTTCCAACCGGGTCATGTGCGTGCATTTATCCCGGTCTGCCTCTGAGGATGTAAGACGCCGTGACATCTGTAAATAGGTCTGTGTCATTCAAAGGTTGCCACTTTAGGGAATGATACACCCTTCGGTGGGTCTGGCACATGGTATTTATGTATTAGGGAGCCGATCGCTTGGGGTAGGGTTTTAGGGTACACTTAGTTCTGTATGTTTCTGTTGGTACCGTCTGTTTCTGTTGGGTGGCAACACCTGTCTGTTTCTGCGTGGTACCGTCTGTTCGGGTGGTAAAGGCCCAATTACTAGTGTACACCTTATGCTACATTCTGCTTCTGTCTGTTTTTGATCGGGTGGTAAAGGCCCATTACTAGCGTGAAAATTATTCTGTACCTGTTTCTGTTTCAGTTTAGACATTAGGGTGACACCTAATTCTGTTATACTAGTATTAGTGCAGAGAAGTGTAAAGCAATAGCTTATATCATTCTGTTATGC
Source organism: Allium sativum (assembly GCA_030737875.1). Lineage (NCBI taxonomy): Eukaryota > Viridiplantae > Streptophyta > Magnoliopsida > Asparagales > Amaryllidaceae > Allium > Allium sativum. The sequence continues at coordinate 172,941,002 of CM060912.1, forward strand.
TGTCATATCTGCTACATCTGTTACAGTTATCTCTCATCCAGTTTTATTTTCATGTCATGTTATTATTATCTGTCCATAACTGAAAATCACTGGACTTGCCAGACTTTTGTCTGACCCTTGTTGTTTCGCCTCCTTTCTTCCGTTTCTCCCCCCCAGGTTTTGTAGAAGGGAATACTCTAGCTTGATCCAGATTTCTTCCGCTTGCAGTGCTTAAAGTATGGCTTGTCTTCTTCTGTGGGGATTATGATTTTAAACTATGCATTATGAAGGCTTTTGTACAAGACTGATATTTTGTACTTGAATTCTGATATTGTGATTTGAAAGGATGTAACCAAGCTTCTGTTGAAATAAAGTTATAAATTTTTTCAAGTACTGTTTTATCTGTCTTGTAAGTTTCTGTTCTGTTTACTAAAATGCTCCACCAAAGTTAAGGCATTCCCTTGTGAGTGACCATAACGGAGGTGGGGTGTTACAAGTATTTACTTCTAAAAAGTAAATATTATTATCGGAATCCAAACTTACATATCGAATTTGATTTCAGCCAAATATCGATTCAAATCTTTTCACAATCTTACTTCATATATCGCTTCATTTACAATTTTCATTTACAATTCACTTTTTGTTAATTAATTTATAAGCTTATCGAATTCACATATTCAATTACACAATATTGGTTCAAAACCAATTATAATTTATCTTACCAGGTCCCGAATAATTTGAATAATTTAGTAATACAATTTTACCCAGTTGAATTCCAATTATACCCTTTCTAGTGTTATTTCCATTGGTTTGTATTCCAAATATCAAAACAAAATCCATCGTTTTATTTTTTACAACAATTTCAAATTTCCTTTTCCAATTTAAATTCCCATCTAAATTCTTATTGCCAGTCAATTTTAGTTATCTCTAACTGCTAAAGCACACAATTAGAGAAATTGATCAACTGATTATCTTACACTTATTTTCCTTAGGTACCATTCGTTAATAGACTCGAGATATAATTCTAAGAGAATTATCGAAGAACAGCTCTGACAAATCCGGATTTGAAGACTTCTGAAGACAGGGGATTCCAAAAAGAATTCTTAAATCTCAAAATAAATTTTTGTTTCTGATGTATTAGCTTAAAAATACATAACATTTTCAAAATAGTTTTTTTTTTCAAAAATAATTTATACTTTCAAAATTTTTACTTCAAAACCCTTTCATTTTCAAGACCCATTTTAAACTCAATAAGCTAAGCTTTGAATAAGCCGAAGCTCTGATACCACTTGTAACGTCCCGCCTCTTTGACCGCTTCAAACCAATAATTAAACCAATTTAAAATGTCCAAATCGACGGAGCGTATTTAGCTTACAGAGTTTAGAAAAAACAGAATTAACACAGAAAACACATAATAAATAAAAGGCACAGTATTTAACATCAAAATATCATTTTTAAATATAACCAGAATTTTTTAGTGCAAGATTTTTTTTTCTATATACAACGAAATTCAAAAATAGTTTGAATACAATAAAAATAGTTACTGGTTTTAAAACTTCAGAGTGCGCCGTCTTCGGAATTCCCCAACTTCACCAGACTTTGAATCCTAAGCTGTACTTTTTAAATCTGTAACACTAGGGTCTGACCCGAGCATTTCATGCAAAAACATAAAACACCCGAGTTAGGATTAAATCATAGTTCAAGTAAATTAATATCAATATAAACTAAAATATCAATGAACAAGGCTCAAATATATCAATAAGTTGTGTTCACGTCATGAGTACAATCTCACCAAAGAAAATGCAATAGTTAACATCAGTTTGGAAAATCAATTGATTAAAATAACGTGATGAAAATTATGGAAAATACAAGTATAAGCGAAGGTACTTCTGCATACACGCATGTTGTCCAAATACATGCGTCCAGTAATAGAATTTCACAAGATTAAGTGCACAGGCATGTTAGAAAGTTAGCAAGTGGAGTAAGAGATTTGGTGTTAAACTAGATCCATGTTTCAAACATATTTTTTTTCACAAGTAAACAGGATACCTTACTAATATCCAGTTGCTTACAAAAATGGTATTTCCCAAGTATACCTTAACCAATATCCTTCAGCATTCCATATTAGTGAACATATATGGGTTCAGCAAACATATCGGTGGGCATTTATGTTTTCAGCATTTCAGTTAACATAATCAGTTCAGCATGTAATGGTTAGCAATTCATTTCATAATAGTTCATGCAAGTTTCTCTTAGTAAAAATGGGTTCAACACTTAATAACATATGATTAATAAAAATAAGTTAAATGGAACATCATGTAATACAAATTCAAATACATATATGGGTTCAGAAATTTCCATATTTGTAAAACAATGTTTCAGCATTCATATATGTAAATAATAGTTTGGCATTCATATTGGTTCAGCATTTATATATGTAGACAATAGTTCGGCATTCATATTAGAAACCAAAGGGGTCCAGCACTTTCAATTCCGTGGCCATCATAGTTTAAGTTTCATTTAAGTGATAATCAACATATGAAAAAGCTCTGGAATTCAATGGACATAGCAAGGGTTTTAAATTGGTGTGCAAAACAATTGCTTAAATTTTCAGGTCTAGTCAAAGTCGTGACATGGCATACAACTAGTTCCATGAATGCGGATGTAAGTTTAATAGCATTAGGTTCAACTGTAACTAGTTTTTCTCACAAATATACAAGTATTCGTTCCAGGTTTACACTTTTACTAGGTCAGTGTACCCTTTTCATATACACTGTCTAAACAACACTATAAACAGGGCCAAAGATCAGTAAAAAGAAAAGTTTGTAAAATAGAAACTTAGAGATCCCAAAGCCCTTAAGATGAAAAGGTATAAAAAGGCAGTAAAGTTAAATCAATAATATAATGCACTTACAAGTCCACATGCATTTTATAATGAGATTGCAAATTGTTAACTTTATATGCAACTTGTTGAAATGGTTTAAAGTGAATATGTCAAGACCAGTCAACACATGAAAATGGTTTCAGGTTTAAAACAATGAGAAGTGGCACTTTTATCATGGCACCATAGTGTATGTGCAATAAGTGACATAACCTTTGGATGGTGCCAAATTAGTATAATGTGCAAACATGTAAATAATGATTAACATAAACTAACCGGTCAATATATATATATATATATATATATATATATATATATATATATATATATACATATATGCAGGTGATAAAAGATTTCTCAAGTTATCAAGGGTCTTAACCTCTATGCATTTAACAGTTTATACAAAATACACAACATGCCCAATAGGTCTAGACCAAATGCAGTAAGTATTTATTCCAACATATTAACAGTATCAGTTTTAATCAAAATTTGAACTAGTTTATAAGCAAAAACATATGCCAGTGCCTACGGTTCATGTTACAACACTAACATAAATGGCCTACACGCACACAAGCAACTCTAGGAAGGGGAAACATATATTGGTTACGTTCAGGGATTTTAGCTTGTCCAGCATTTCAGTCGATTCAACAACCAACATGTATTATTAAAACTTTCAGTTTATATCAAGAATTTAATTTGCTTGAATATAAATTTACCGTGAGTGAGTTGACACTCACCTTAAACTGTCGCAGCAATGCTTTTAGAACCAGGAAGAGAACCCAATTTTTGCTGCTGCATCTTGGGTAAACGCTGCGACTTTCGTGAACGCGAAGACATAGAGGCTAGCATATTTTTAGGAAGTGGAAATTGATTCGACTGTCGGTAGTGGCGCTTCCGTTTCGAAGGCAGGTACGTTCACTGATGGAAACATAAGACTGCGACTTTGGGTTTCGAAAGCGAAGGACGGAGATGGACAATAGAGGGGATATATGCATTTAGGCAGAAGCCATCAAGAGGGCTTCAGATTTCAGTTGAAGGAAGCAGTGAAGCCATGGATTTCAGCTAGAAGAAATTAAGGGAAAAGGGTTTTCAATTTTTTTGTTGTTGAGAAAATTGAACGAGGAAGTTATTTTATAGAATGAGAAAAAGAAGATAAGAAGAACATAAAATCACTAGACTATAGGGTCTACACGAATTCAGGTATAGGTTGGCATGTAAATTTCCGACGTAGGTTATATTTGGGTAGGTAATATATGGGGAAAGTGTTTATTTGTTTGTACTCCAAAAATCTTACCTTACCGCAAATTATCACTAAGTTTTAAGTTTTTGTATTATCATAAATAATTCCAATCGCACCGAAATAAGACGAGCTATTATGTCTCGACGTTCTGAACCTAATAAATTTGTTTGGTCAAATTCTGGTTCCGTTTACACGATGTTATTATTTTAAATCAACTTATCGGTTCACTGTTTTAATTTCGTTTGTTCAAAATAACTCCGATCGATTTTAAATTTAAATGTTAAATTTAAAATTTCTCTGTATATACAGACACATACATTTCTAACACAGTTTTTTCCATATAATTCATCGGTTATATTTTCCTAGATTTTTAATGTTACCTACGCTTATTTTTTTATTTCAATCACTCATATTCTCACATCGAATTTCAAATTCAATTCGAATATTCAACCGTAAATATTTGTTTCTCATCCAATGTTCTGAATCAAATTAAATCCATATACACAACAATATATTTTATTTTTAAATCAAGTATCAATATAAACTTGATTATCAATAGTTAAACCATAAAAAATCTCACGCTTCAGGTTGTCGAAATTTCTGGGTCATTACAGCTTCCTCCGCGGAAAGGAGGATTCAACATAGCAATTAAAGGGAACAACCCCGAAGGAGTCAACCAGAGATCTGCCCTAAGACATAGATTCCAAAGAGGATGAGGAGCTTGGGAGTAGAATGGCGACACCTAATGAAATGAAAATGGATATCCCGATTGATGATGATGACCCAACTAAGGTTTTGAAGGTCGGATCCCAACTAGACCCTCTCCGAGCAAAGGAATTGACAGACATTTTGAAGGCAAACTTAGACATGTTTGTTTGGACACATGCTGACATGTGTGGGATATCCCCCTCAATTATGGGGCACTCATTGAGCATCAACCCGTAGCATCCACCTGTTAAGCAGAAAAGGCAAATGTTGCTCCTGGAGGTCAGTTGCCTTAAAGGAAGAAGTTGAGAAGTTAAGAAGCAATGGATTCATTAGAGATTCAACTTATCCAGAATGGATTTCAAATCCTGTCTTGGTAAAGAAGGCCAACGGAAATTGCGTACTTGCATTGATTTCTCAAATTTGAACAAATCTTGTTCAAAGGACAGTTTTCCACTCCCTTTGATTGACTAGCTGGTGGACTCAATGGCGCGTCACGAACTTCTCTCCTTCATGGATGCGTACTAAGGATATAACCAGATCCCCATGCATGTTCTGGATCAAGACCACACTAGCTTCTTCATAGATTTGGGACTATATTGCTATGTAGTGATGCCCTTTGGTTTAAAGAACGTCAGAGCAACGTACCAACGCCTGGTGAATAGAATGTTCTATAATCAGATTGGGAAAACAATAAAGGTGCATGTTGACGATATGCTTGTGAAATCGAGACAGTCATCTGACCATACTACTGACCAAACTGAAATGTTCGATATCCTTCGACGATATGGAATAAAGATCAACACCTTGAAATGTTCATTTGGGGTTGCTTCCGGAAAATTATTGGGTTTTATTGTCAGTTCTCGAGGAATTGAAATAAATCCAGACCAGATTACGACGATTAGAAATATTCAGAAGCCATGGTAGATTAGAGATGTGCGGAGCCTCACTGGAAAAGTGGCCGCATTAAGTAGATTTGTTTATAAAGCTACTATTAAGTGCATTCCATTCTTCGACCTGATAAACCAAGGTAGACGCAACTTCCAATGGACTCCTGATTGCGTTGAGGCATTTCAGAACCTTCTCACCCATCTAGAAAGACCGTCGATATAGTCTAAGCCAGTCGACCATGAAGAATTGTTTATATACTTGGCAGTATCATCCTATGCAATAAGCTCAGCCCTGGTAAAGGATGACGATAAAGTACATAGGTCAGTGTATCATGTAGGCAAGAAGCTAGCACCGGCAGAGCGAAACTACCCGAGGAAAGAAAAACTTGCGTACAAACTGCTGATCGCATCCATAAAACTTCGCATATTTCCAAGCTCACCCTATCACCATATTACACCCACCATCCTCTCCGACAAGTATTATAGACACTAGAAGCATCCGGAAGGCTACTCAAGTGGAATATAGTGTTAAGCCAATTTGATTTAAACTTCGAACCCTGAAGATCGATAAGGGGCAAGTATTGGTAGATTTCATAGAAGAATTCACTATCCCTGAAGAAGATGTAATAAGCGAAGAGGTAGGCCCCTCAGAACGGCTATTAGATCCTAGCACCTGAAAGCTGTATACTGAAGGTGCCAAGAATAATAGATGGTCTGGCGCTGGAGTTATCATCGTCAGCCCTGAGAAATGATCCATATATTATGCTCTAAGATTAGAATTCCATGCCATGAACAACGACTCAGAATATGAATCACTAATTGCTGAGCTAAAGCTTTCAATAGAGTTGGGGATAGCGAGGTTGGATATTTTCTGTGATTCCAAGATAGTCGAGAACTAGGTTAATGAGGTGTTTCAGGCCAAGGGGCCAAGAATTATCATATTTAAGAGAAGTAAGAAAGCTTCTAGGCGGTTTTGAGCACTACGCTATAACCCATATCCCTTGAATGGAGAATCAAAAGGCAGACAAATTGGCCAAATTGGCAAGCTCTAACAATCCCAAGGACAAAGAAATGGTCCCAGTTGAAATATTGGAGACTCCAAGTATTGATCAGATGGAAATTGATCCTATACTGGAGACTGGACCAGAGAGGGAGTCATGGATGATGCCCATAAAGAACTTCCTGACAAATGGAACACTTCCTTCCAAGAAAAGTGAAAGGCAAGTCGTTATTTTAAGGCTTCAAGATATGTTATGCAAGGTGAAGTTCTTTATCGTCAAGGATCCTTGATGCCACTCCTCTGGTGTATAGGACACGACGACATCGAATGAGTGCTGATATAAGTACACAAAGGTGAGCGTGGAGACCACACTGGGGCCAGACATTGGCGAATAAGATATTACGGTATGGCTATTTATGGCCAACTGTAAGTAAAGACGTGACTAAATATGCCCGGTGTTACGATAGGTGCCAGAAATTCTCTACGGTCCCTAAGGTGCCTCCCAGCTGATTGAAAATAATAACGAGCCCATGGCCATTTGATGTCTGGGGAGTTGACATTATAAGAAGCCTCCTAATCATAAAAGGCAGAGAAAAAATAGTAATCGTGGCGGTAGATTACTTTACAAATTAGGTCGAAGTAGAACCATTGACCACGATTACAACTAAGCGAGTGATAAACTTCATCGTTAGAATCATCATATGTCAATTTGGGATTCCGAAGATTATTATAACAGATAACGTGACCCAATTCGACAACATTAAGTTCCAAGACTTCTGTCAGATGCATCTTATCGAAAAAAGGTACACCGCCGTAGCTCGTTCATAGTCGAATGGATAGGTAGAAGCAACAAATAAGGTAATTAAGTCCATCCTGAAGAAGCAATTGAACCGGGCCAAAGCCATGTGGGTCGATGAGTTACCCTTAGCATTATGGGACTACGGCACAAATTACAAATCAATGACAGGTCACACTCGCTTCTCCCTCGCATTTGGATCAGAGGCGATCAACCCGGTGAAACTGGAAGTACCGTCCCACAGAATTAGTTATTACTATCCGATGACTAACAATGAATTCCTTCTTGAGTCTCTGGACATGACTGAAGAAAAGACGGATGAAGTGGACCTATGCGCCTTGAGACATAAACAATAGGTCTCCCGGTATTATAATATGAAAGTCCGGGCTTGAACTTTTGAACATGAAGACCTGGTATTCAGACGTATCTTCCCATATCCCACCTTCTTGGTCCCAAAGTGGGAAGGACAATATACTATCTTATGGAGACTTGATAATGGATCCTTCAAGCTATCGATTGTGAATGGAAATGAAATCCCCAGAGTGTGGAACGCCCAACATTTATGGCATTACCTGACATGAAATTGTCATTTTCATTTTTTGGTTCCTGGGACTGTGTAAAAAAGGCACGACTTATATAGAATAGTCTGGTTGCATGAACGAAAGAGTATAAAGTGGATGTAGTTCATGATTCAACCCAGTCACTAGAAAGTACCGCGTGTCATTTACTTTTATTGCATCGTTTATTGTTCATTTTTTCATTTTTATTCATATGAGCTATCGTGATTGTGATATCCGTTATAAACCCCACGATGACCCCTAAACACGTAATTCAAAAAGTCTTCTATCAAATCAAAGGGTGAACGATATATAGAACTTTGAGGGTGCAATGAAGTAAACAACACAACCTCATGCACTCTAACTCTTACGATCTGAGAAAGATATATAGGACAAGGAAACGAATTGTCCACGAGGCATGACGGTGCATCATGATCATGAGACTGCCTCGATTCCACTTTACCCATAGCATTCGATGGGAGAGCATAAAGGTGCCAGGGACTGAGCGCCACAAGTGAACTCCTACCCCACTGAAGGATAGGGGAGCAGACTAAAAGCTAAGTTCGAACTCTATCCTGGACATACAACATGAGAGTATAAAGGTATGTTAATTAAGCGCCGTAAAAGGGCTCCTACCCAGCTGTCGCATAATGGGCAAGAGTGAAAGCTGAGCCCGAACCCTTCATGTCCGGACTTGAGGGGCAATACGTAATTAATCCTAATCAATCCTAAGCTAGCCTTGGCCAGGCATCATGTCAATGATTGATTGGGGGCATATACATATCATGATGAAAACGACATGATAGGTCACATAATTTTTATGTTTTTCCTATAATGACAACTTATGATGAAGTTTCGTTAGTTTCATTTATGACCTAGTTATGATTTGAATACTTATGCGCATGACCAAGTATGAGAAATTCGTAGGTACACAACAATGTGAAAGAAACGGAATTTCATTTACTAAATGCAGGTCTACAAAATGAGGCTGGACAAAATGCGAGGGCCGCACTCGCAACAACTACAAAAGGCCAGTGGAAGACCTAAAAAACATAAACAAACAATCTCCATTTGGGCTTTGGGGGTGACTTCGGCTTCTTCTCCTTCTTCTGCTTTTTTGGAACCTCCTTGCTGGCATCAGGGGAATCATGCTTCTTCCTTTATTTCTTCCCCGAAGGAGGATCCTGCGGAGCACCCGAAGACTGGGATGCTAGCTGAGTAGTAATGGACCTAGATAGTTTCACGATCAATCCAGATCCGGGAGCAACCACAGCGAGAGGTATTACATTCAAAGGCTCTTTCTCAACCTTATCCTTCAACTACTTGTCAATGTTAGCCTGGGTTTCGGCTAAATTCATACTATCATCCTCCTTGGTCTCCCCCATGACGACAACATCCCCGTCTCCATCTCCATTATCACCATTAGTATCCTTCCAAGTCTTGATGATCTCAGCATCTTTGCGGATGTCCGTGCTTGATGGGGTTATGGCCTTTTCAGCTACCTCAGTATCTTTTTGCTCTTTTTTAACCCTTTTGGTTGGCTTTGCACCTACATAATGAGAAGCAACTGTTATTAATTTAGGAGAGAATACGGTCCCTCAACTATTTTCTCCACAATATGATGACAAGTTGTAATAGCTTTGACAAATTATGGAGATAAAGTGGAGATACCTTCCGCCGATTGCTTGCCTGGAGTTGCAGTAGAAATCCAGCAGGTTAGGGAACAGGAATTCCAGATATTAACAGGTCATCAGGATTATAATCCTCTACCCCAGAAATCTTGAGCTCCGTAGATGAGCCTAAACCCTCATTAACCTTGTTCTTGCCCTTGAGCTTAAGCCTCTCCTCCTCGATAGACTCTCTGATTAGACGTCTAACCTTTTCCAGTACCTCGGGTTCTTAACCTCTAAGAAAAGTCCGCATAAGCTGACCTTCATCGACAGCCTTGACCTTTAGACGCTGCTTCTCACTTTCGACGATTTGGTTCTATACATCAACTAGAGTGGTGGTATAATTCTTGATCTAAGAGATGTCTTGGGTTCGAATAACCTGAGCAAAAAAAGTCCATCAGCAATTCATCAAATCCTTCTATCTCTTCCTCAGCCGCGGCAAGCTTAGCTGTAGCATTGGTGGCAGACTCGAGGGCCTCATTAGCATGTCCCTTAGGGAGTGCTGCCCTCTCCTCTACATGAGGCAGTCTATCCTTCAAGCTTGCCATTTCCTTCTCCCATGCATCTTCCTCCTTGGCAAAGTGCTATTGGGACAATTTCAGCTTAGTGTTAGCTGATTTAAGATCTTCTATCTCTTTTCTCATAGCCATGCGCTCCTTGCTATTGTAATCAAGCTCGATATGAAAACTTTTTCTGCTTCTTCTAACCTTTTCTTGTAATTTTCAGCATCCCGTTGAGCCAAGGCAAGCTAAGCCTGGGTATCCTCTAGTTTCTTCTCGGCCTCATCTTTGGACTAAACATCATACTCGGCCTTTTCCCGTGCATCCTTTACATCTATTTCAAGAAGGCGGATAACTTCAGAGAGCTTCTTGGCGTGCTTCTTCATCGCCTTGTACTGTGTAGCCACATGACCTACCCTGTCCATGACTTCTATATTGCAATCATCGGAAACTGGTTCAAGATCTAGAATGAAGTGCATCATTCCAAAGTAAATGTCATGGAACTGCTCCCGCAGGCGCTTCAGCTTTGCCTGATTTTCTGTAGTAAGCACCACTTGCTGTGTAGTAGTAATATCAATGTTGCATTGCCCAGAAGGGACAAGAGCTTTCTTTCCCTTTTCCAAACCTTTGCTTGGATCTTTATGCTTGTCCTTGGGCATGTAATGCTTCTTGGAGGACTTATCTTAAGGAGTGATATCCTTCGATGGAATCAAAGCTTTAGGAAGTTGTTTACCTTCCGCATGTGGCGCTTGATGACTATGGTGATTCTCCAGATCTTGCCTTGAAGGAGAACGTGAGCACGAAGGATGAGGTTGGCAGGAATCGTAGTGTTTCTTGGATTCTTCCCCGCGACAATCATCGCGGTCATGCTCAGTGAAGGGGTTGAATCTGGGCGTGTGCTCACGAAGATCACGATGACAATAGCGGCGATGAGTCATTTTTCCTACGAAAAAACAACAAACATGTGTAAGGATCATGAGCTAACACATCACAAAAGTGTAGTGATGTGTGGTGCGTGTGGTGTATGTGTGTCGTGTGTGATTTCCCCCAATAGACCAGGGCCGGAGCTAGGCTTGTATGTGTAGTATCTTTATCCTTGACGGGAGTGGGCTCTCCCTCTGAGATAGGAAAGAATGCATCTGTTCCAAAATCCTCGGAAGCGTAAATGTCATCTGGCAAGGGAAGCTTGCACAGATCCCCATATATTTTCTCTTCTGTTAATGAATCATGAGTCGAAGGATTGATAGGTGGTGGAGTCTGTGGAGATGGTTGCCCTTCGGGAATGGAAACGCCCTTTGATTCATCAGCCCGAGCCGAGCCTCCAGTATATATGTTCACCTCTTCATCATCTTGAATAGCCGTCAGCGAAGGACTTTTAGGAAGCTCAATCGTTGTTGTAATTTCCGTGGTTACCTGCCCCTCGGTCGGGGGCATGCTGCTAGATACCCCAAACACTTGAGTAGGAGGCACATACTTGTAGGGCCTGCCACCCTGACCAAACCCAAGTCTTATATTGAGAAGATGATGTTCATGAACGTTATCATTGGTTATACACTTCTTGATTTTGCATAAATCAGAGTTGCTTTTTATAAGGCTGGACAAGCGATCTTCGTACACTTCACCTTCTTGCTTCCGGGGATTAGGAACTGCCTAGAAAAAGAAGATATTAGCGCTTTAATCATGCAGTTGGGGCAAACACTAAAGGATCTAGAACCTACTTTACTTCAACCACTTCCGAGCATACCCAGCTTGATGCTTTATATAGAACCATTCAGATTTGGCATTTCCTAAGCTGCTGTGTACATCGGTTAAGACTTTCATAGCAGGGATCGATTCAAAGAAAACGAAGTTCAGGGTCCCCATGGAATGATGTTTAAAATGGTAATAGACATTCAAATCTTTGTAAACAATCTCGGTCTCCATAAATTCTGCATATGCGATATACATAGTATATAAAGCATCGTAAGCATTGGGATGAAGTTGCATGAGGCCAATGCTTAATTGTCCCAGGAGATCGACAACGATCGGTGGAAAAGAAGGAATAGTGCTTATCAAGCACATGGCCTTGCTGATAGCCATATACCCTTCCGGAGTAGAATGGGGCCTGCCCTTTTTCTTCAGGGTTTTTTCATTATCCCATAGGATCCCATGCTTTAAACATATTTTCTTCAGCTTTATGTCATCAAGTGTGGAAGTTGTGGAATCACTTGGATTAGTTAACACCACGACACCCTCGAGTTCATCGAGAGCCCAATCATTTTCTTCTTCAAGTGACGTGATTTCAGAAGATATTGACTCTGCATCAATGTCCGTCTCATAATCAGATCTAGAATTACTCCAATCTAGGTCCAAGGGAAGTACGTCAGGATTGTAATAGCTCGATGGTTTTTTGCTGCATTTTTCTCTAATAACCTTGCTAAACATCTATCAGACATGTCTGTTATGTTGATAGACAAGTATAGGAAAGAATTAGAGCATAAATACCTGTGAACTCCATGTGTGCAAGTGCTATTGTGTGCTTGTGTGTGCATTGCTAAAAAGAAAATCATGAAATAAAACAAACAATGGAATGATTGATCATTGCATGTATATAGGTTAAGTTCTCATCCAGTCCAGAGTAATTAGTTTGAAGGTTCAATCCTAACTGTTCGTCGATTTGCTCGAGTTACGGTTGAATTTCGGCTAAAGTACATGTCAGAATATTTTGATTAATTGATGCTACTTAATCGAGTGTAGCCGTAGAATAAGGGTTGGCTTCGACATAGACTACTACATGAGATTTTATAATTCTGCTCATGAAATAGGTTTGGCTCGCACAATGCATCGGCTCACGATAAAATATTGTCTCAAAGACAAGTTAATTTGTATAGCTATGTAATCTGACTCGTGGAAGGGGATTCGGTTCGTGGTAAAGACACGATTCATGGATGAGCATCAGTTCGCCCCCGTCCTCTCGAAAGCTGGCCCGACTTGTGAACATGCTATACCCTTATGCGGTTCTTGATTTGAAGGCTAAGGTGCTAGACCAACTGATTTGTGCTTGAATGACTCGTGGGCTACGCTTTGGACCCGACCCGAATCTCCTCCACGATCCAATTTACAAGGTTACATCTCATGTCCGACCCGTGCATCCACCTTCTTCATGAATGGGTATTTCAATCTCCCCACGATCTGATGCCATTTCTTGCTCCATGGTCTGATTGACTCATCTCACGACCTGAACCGCTGTTGCTCGCCTCTTCCATTTTACATCCCAAATCTGAACTCCTGTAAATCACAACCACTTTTCTCATGCACTTAAGCATGATCAAGTCTTAAATACGTGCCCAAGATAAAGCATCACATCCGCGATGACTTGAATCTTGAGATGGAAGGGACGAGAGTCGATGATAGAAGAGGATGGTATCTGATGAAGGGGGGCAACAAATTCTCGCACGATCAATGATTAAAACGTAGCAATTAAAAGACATGCCTATTACATATTGATTTGAGAGGTGGGATTCGGTTGATTTAGGGGAGACCGAGAACTAGGGTTCAAAGCTGTAGAAATAGAAATTGTGGAAATAAGGAGTAGAAGGAAAGAAGGATCGAAAGCACTTTATGTGAGGAAGATGGGCCACTCGTATTTCCTGGAGCCAAGCGACCCGATCAGGCCCAATAGCCCAGTTCCACGATTAGCCGCCACTCAATCTTGATCGCATGGCCCAAGGTGGGCCAAAGCCTTCTCAAATGCTCACAAACGACCCGTTCCAAACATAGCGACCCTCAATTAAAATTGACAAAGTGGAATGGATAACCCAATTACATAAAATCTGATAACGTACCTGAAAGACCACCGACAAATTAGCTTGAAATTGAAAATCGACTAATGAACGGCAAAATAATTGTAATATCAAAGATGAATTTATACTCATTAGAGGATACAAATTATTGAAGCATCATGACCTTACAAACGGATACGATTATTGATGTTTGATGTCCAGGGAACCGACACATGTACAATTTCGAAGCACATTCCATCTTCGATAAAACGTACTTCGAGGGGGCAAAATGTTGGCTAGTTTTGTAACACCCCACGTCCATTAATGTCACTCACAAAGGGAATGCATTAATTTCTATGGAGGTTTTAGGTGAATATAGAACAGTAAAATTTCAACAAGACAGATATAAAATAGTACTTGGAAATTTAAAAACTTTATTTCAATTGCAGCAGAAGTCAAAACATGTTTGATTACATCATAACACCATAATCAAAGTCAAGTACAATATCTATCTTGATAAAACATGTACATAATCCCATTACATAAATAGCCATTAAAAAGAAAGATAACAAGCTGGACTTTACTTCAGCAGTCCAAGCTTTCCAAGAGATAAGCAATCCAATCAGACTCCACTGGAACTTGGCCCAACCTGAGGACCTGAAGGGAGAAAAGGAAGAAAAAGAGGGGGGGGGGATCAGACATAAAGTCTGGAAAGTATGATAATTCTACAATACTATTATCAAAATAACTGGACTAAGGCATAAGCTGGAAAACAAGGAAATGTCTATGAAAGAGCAGATTAAGGACATAGACAATCGCTAAAGGAAACGTTATAGGCGCTCCTAAATACTAAAGGATAAACACTATACTGCACCACACCAGTCACCCTAAAGATTGATTCCACTTAGCTTCACTTAGAAACATTCTTAATGGCTTTACGTACTCCTAGCTGACTACATAGGTGTCGCCTGCCCCTATCTCCACAAGGTGTACCCCACTTTCCATTTTTCGATCGGCTCCCTACTCGTAGATACCCGTGCTGGCCCCACAGTGGGGTGTATCATTCCCCTAAAGTGGAAACCCGATATAACGGAGATGCACGGCTTATACCTACACGATGCAACAACGTCTTACCTACCAGCCCGGGTCCACACACGCATATGAAACCCGTTGGACTTGCGTTGCCACCGCTCCCTGTTTTGGCCTCTTATAGTCAAACCAAGTATGCGTGTCCCGTCCTCGACTTGGGTCGAGCCCACAAAGATACGTTTTGGGATACTGGTTGAAATGGCCCCCCATTATTTCCCACAAGCATTCCACCTAAGCTTGTCCCATTAGTCCATCCACTTAACCCACTTAGTCATGTTCATTTACATGTGTATTTGGTTAAGTCTCATCGTATTTCAAATGCCTTTAAAGGCAACCGCTAGATTCCTCATGCCACCGAAGGTACCTACTTAACCCCCATGTCCCACCTTACATGATTATCTGGCTAAGTATTTCTTAATTCATTAAAGCCATAACCTCATAAAGACCTCTCACATTAGACTGGCATTTATGGCAGCTGGATTTGCCGGGCGGGTCCGGGCAGTCTTACACCACAAAAGAATCTGACCTCGTGTCTTTACAACTGTTATGCTTTAGTTTGGGCCTAGGACCTCCCACATTGGGCCGACATTTGTGACTACTGGATTTGCCGGGTGGGTCCGGGCAGGTTTACGTCACAAACGGGTCCAACCTCGTGTCCTAAGCATTGATTATTATTAATAATCCACTTTCCCCAATTTTAATAATTCCCTACTTGAATTATTAATTAATTCCAAATTTAACAATGTCCATAATTGACTCAATTATGGACATCCATTTAAGGCATGCAAAATCATATCAATTGCACCCCAATTTATTAATTTCCTAATATTACCCCTACCCCACGTTTGAATGTTTATTCGCAAAATGTATGCTAGACCCTATTAGTCTAACTCATAGCATAAAAGAAAATATTCATGACAACAACATATATATGTGACTAAATAAATCATAACAAGGGGTAAAACTTGCATACATTACAACTTGCATAAGGTTATACATGTCATGGATCTAAGGGTGTCAACTTATTCAAAATTCACATAATATGATTTTGATCAAGTTCCATAAACTTGTATTGGACATGTGTGAATCAACATCATTAACAATATGGTTTTATATGGGTACACCTAACTCAATAGGCAAATTCCCAAAAATCAAAATTCATTTAATCATAGATTCATGTATATGGGTACACCTAACTTAATAGGAAAATTCCCATATTCAAGATCTATTTTAAAAAAAACATAAACTTTAAACATGATCCAATTCGCATAAATAATAACATCATGATTTTACAACTTGCATGATTCAACACAACTTAACATGACATCATTATCATATAACATAAGTATTTCAACATATATGATAATATGAGATCTACAACATATGTAAGATTTACAACATAGCATATCATAATTTGCAACATAGCTTGATATGATTTACAACATAGCATAGCATGATTTACAACATGGCATAACATGGTTTATAACATAGCATAGCATGATTAATCACATATGACATAGCGTAGGATTATTTACAACATAATCACTACAACATAACAATATATATATATGATAACATAATAGCATAAGAGATCCACAACAAAATTTACAAATACATAACAATTCATATCACTTTCTTGTGATCCAATTCATAACTTAATCGAATTATTTTATAATAACATTGTGAGAATCAGCATACTCACAATTTTAAAGAAGAGAAATGGAGAGATAGAGAGCTTTTGATTTGATTTGAGTAGATTTAGTTTGTAGATTAGGCCTTCTTCTTCTTTAGTTTGTGACGGCTATGCTGAACTCCATGGCAACGGCATGTCGGTAGCTCTCCAATTTTTCAAGTGATTTAGGGTTAGAGTCTACCCACTTATTTATAGATGTTAGGATTCATTTAGGCCATTAGATTTAACCTAGAAATAACCGCAGCCATTCAGACCAGATAGGGTTTTTCTTATTGACTCAGCAATGAGTCAGAAGTGACTCAGCAAACACTCAGCAAATTAATAAACTTCTATTCATGTTTACATTAACTGCCCATATATATATAAATATATAAATATATATATACACACGCACCTATTCATGAATTCAAATTAATCCATAATTAAATTATGACCATTTCTACACATTAATTTTCCAATTAATGTCTTAATTCCATTTTTTGCCTTTTAAGGCAATTCACATATCTCAAATTTGTTATATGCCTTTTTAAGGCTATTTCATGCAAATTCACAATATTAATTCTTTTAATTTGTGAATATTAGTATTAACAGAAATACAGGGTGTTACATTCTCCCCTCCTTAAGGGATTTCGACCCCGAAATCTTCAAGTTTATATCCTATCATCAACCATCTACTCAGTCAAACAAACACTGGCATCCATTGTCCTTATAGACTTCTAATGCTTTCATGTTTAAATGCACAGTGTGTGTCTATGTCTGTATCTAATGCAAAATCAGGCGGCCCACTGATTCGGTTGACCTCCTTGATGCAATTCATGATAGTGCCATGCATCCATTATGTATGCAAAAGATTCTAATTGCTTACAAACTACTTCTATATGCGTGCACATCCATTCAACCGAATGCAGCATCTATATGATGGTACAACCATTATACATCCATTATACTAAATACATTCATTTATGCAATATGCAATATGTAGTGACTGAGCCGATATAGTGCCTAAAGTGTGTGTATATATGCATCCACGAGCAACCACTAGCAATCACTTGCATCCATTTTGCATCCATCATACATAACATGTCTCAAACACATGTTTCAACCATAGGATTATCCTACCTAAAGGTCAAAGATACTAATGAGAGGACATACTAAAGATAAGATAAGCTAAGCGATAAAGGAGAAACTAAAAGATATACCCTAAAAAAGAAAAGGGTATAGTGAACGCATCTTCCCTTCTGTCTCCCAAGTAGCGTTGCTCTCATCATCTCCCCATTGCACTTTAACTAGTCTGACCTCTCGATTTCTCAACTTTTTGATCTCCGACCCAAGAATGCATGTAGGAGCTCGTCTAATTGTTGCATCACGCTCTATTTCCACTTCTTTAAGCAAGCTCGACTCTACCACCTCCGCGGTCTTGTGCAAATACTTCCTCAAATGTGATACATGGAATACGTCGTGTACTCCACTAAGTTTCTCAGGCAACTCCACCCTATACGCCATCTTCCCAATCCTGTCTTTTATAGGAAACGGCCCTACAAACCTTGGCGCTAATTTCCCAACGGACCCAAAGAGAACAACATTCCGTAGCGGAGACACTTTGATAAAAACCATGTCCCCAATGTCAAACTCAAGATCTGTCCTCCTCTTATCAGCATACAATTTCTTCCTATCTTGTGCTGCTTTCATCCTCCTTCGAATCAAATCAATCTTCTCCGAGGTTTCCCTAACCATACCGAGCCCAAGTAGGATTTTATCGGTAGATTCCCACCAACATGTAGGCGAACGGCAAGGCCTTCCATAAAGAGCTTCGACAGGTGCCATGCCAATATTAGACTGAAAGCTATTATTATATGCGAATTCTACCAACGGAAGGTGCTCTTTCCATGTACCCCCAAAGTCTAGGATACAAAGCCTTAAAAGATCCTCTAGAATACGATTCACCCTCTCGGTCTGGCCGTCCGTCTGAGGATGATATGAGGTGCTCAAACATAGCTGAGTCCCTACTGCCTCTTGTAAACTCTTCCAAAATTCGCTAGTGAAGATGGGATCACGGTCGCTTACTATACTAGAAGGAATACCGTGCAAACGAACTATCTCTTTAATGTATACAGAAGCGAACCACGGAGCAGTCCTCTTACTTTTCACAGGAATAAAATGGGCGCTCTTAGTAAGTCTATCTACTATAACCCAAATCCCCGTATTACCCTTCCTTGATCTTGGTAATCCATCCACAAAATCCATTGAGACGCTTTCCCATTTCCATAGTGGAACTTCCAATGGGTGAAGCAACCCACCGGGTTTCTTTTGTTCCGCTTTTACTCGTTGGCACACCAAGCATCTAGTGACGTACTCGGCCACATCCTTTTTCAATCCGGCCCAAAAGAAAACCCGCTTCATATCTTTGTACATCTTGTCTCCGCCGGGATGAATGGTCATCTTTGAGCGATGAGCATCATCAAGAATGGCATTCCTTAAGTCTTCATCTTGTGGTATACAAAGTCTATTATCCCTTCGTAACCAACCCTTATCGTCTAGGGTATACCTACGAAGATGGTTAGACGACTCCCCTCCTTTGAGCTTTTCTACTATCTCAACCAACTGTGGGTCGTCTTGCTGTGCCTCACCAACTCGTCCTAGAAGTGTAGGTCTAACCTCCAAGGATGCTAACAAACCAGGTAGTAGGTCAACGGAGGGTCTAAAGTCAAACATGGAGATGAATTCTAAGCTTCGCCGTTCAACAAACAACGGACTCAAGGACAACCTTTTCCTACTTAAGGCGTCTGCTACCACGTTACCCTTGCCCGGGGTATATGCTATTTCAAAATCGTAGGAGGTTAGGAATTCCATCCACCGTTGCTGCCTTAAATTCAAATCCTTCTGAGAGAATAAGTATTTTAATGATTTGTGGTCAGTGAACAGTTCGAATTTCTCACCAAGAAGATAGTGACGCCAAGACTTAAGCGCGAAAACAATTGCGGCTAACTCAAGGTCATGCGTAGGGTAATTCTTTTCATGAACCCTCAACTGCCTTCCACCATAGGCTATTACTCTTCCCTCTTGCATGAGGACCGCGCCAAGTCCCGTCCCACAAGCATCGGTATAGACGGTAAACGGTTTATTCCCGTCTGGCAGCACTAAGACTGGGGCTGAAGTTAAGGCTCTCTTTAAACGTTGGAACGCATCATCACAATCTTCGTCCCACGTAAAAGCCTGGTTCTTCTTCGTTAACCGCGTTAATGGAGCTGATATTTTTGCAAAGTCTTTGATAAACTTCCTATAATAGCCAGCCAACCCCAAGAAACTTCTTACTTCGGTTACATTTTTAGGGACCTTCCAATCTTGGATGGCCACCACCTTTACGGGATCCACTGCTATCCCTTCCTTGGAAACCACGTGCCCTAAGAACCGTACTTCTTTCCTCCAGAAGTGACACTTAGAAAATTTTCCCTTAAGGTTATGCGCTCGAAGGGTTTCCAACACTTCCCTAAGATGTAGGGCATGCTCTTCTTCATTCTTAGAAAATACTAAGACGTCATCCACAAAGACTACCACGAATTTGTTAAGGTACTCCCTAAACACCCTACTCATCAAATCAACAAAATATGCGGGGGCGTTTGTCAAACCAAAGGGCATCACTAGCCATTCATAGAATCCGTCAGGAGTCCTAAAAGCAGTCTTATCTATACTATCCTCAGCCACTCTCAGTTGATGAAAGCCAGTGGCTAAGTCCAACTGCGAAAACACTGAGGCGCCAACTAACTGATCAAAGAGATCGTCAATCCTCGTTAGTGGGTGTCGGTTCTTTTTAGTAAGCTTGTTTAGTTCTCTATAGTCCACACAAAGTCTAAGGGACCCATTCGCCTTTGTAGCAAATACTAATGGAGCACCCCACTCTGATATACTATGTCTTATGAACCCTTTCTCAAGCAACTCCTTCACTTGCTTATTGAGTTCCCTCCTTTCACGAGGAGCCATGTGGCGCACTGGCAAAGATACGGGTTTAGCATTATCCACAAGATAAATTCGAAAGACTATCTCCCGCTTTGGAGGTAAGCCCTTCACCTCCTCAAACACATCCGAATATTCCCGGACCACCTCTACCGTTCGTAGATTCTCTACAGATGCGTCAAGCGATTCAAGATAACTTAGCATAACGGAATTTATGGGATTACAAAAGATGTCAAGAGCATTACCATGGCGAGTCACAAGCCTAACTACTCTCCTTTCACAATCAAGAATGGCCCCATTTCTAGATAACCAATCCATTCCTAAAATTAGCCCATAGCCCGTGAAGCCCAATACATAAGCATCACATCTAAATTCAACGCTAAGTATAGAGATTTTCAAATCCAAACATATCATGGTCAAATGAGCCGAACCCCCAATTGGATTTGAAACAACCAAGGGATCCTCTACTAAACTGGTGTTCAAGAGCAGTAATTTAACTAATGACGCAGAGATAAACGAATGAGATGCGCCAGAATCGAATAAGGTACGGACAGGATGATCAAACAGAAAAACTAAGCTTTCAACAGAAATTGTTCTACCTCTTTCTTGCAGCGGTGGGGCCGCAATAGCCTGAACTTGCCCCCTTGCCTGCCCTAGTGCCATAAGAGCCTGCACCTGTCCTCCCGAGGTAGACCCTGCCCTCTGCCCCTTCTTTGGGCAGTCCTTCACCAAATGTCCAGCATCTCCACAATGAAAACAACCAGTCTTCTTTTTCTTCCTACAATCTTTGCTGAGATGGCCAGGCGTCCCACAATTGAAGCATCTCTTCTTCCCTTTGCCATTATTGTTTTTCCCACCCTTCGTATTTTGCTGTTGGGGTTTCTTCCGATCCCCTTTCTTTTCAATTGCCTTATCCTCATGCATAAGTGCCATTTCTACTCGCCTTTCAAAGGTGGCTCCCATAGGGATGTGGGTCATAGCCAACCCTTGCAATGGTTCATTCAAGCCTCTAACGAACCTCAAAGCTTTCTTCTCTGGCGTGTTCACCAACTCCAAGCCAAACCTTGCTAACTGATTAAATTTATTGACATACTCCTTCACTGATAAGCTCCCTTGCTTTAATGTCAAGAATTTTTCCATATTTAAATTCTCCTCTGCCCTTGAAAGAAACTTTGTCTCAAACCTTCGTCTGAAATCCGCCCATGAATCAACTGGACGTTCCCCGTTAGTGACCTCCCACCAAAACGAGGCCTCTCCCTTCATTAACCAAGCAGCTAAACGGACTTTCCTCCCATCTTCCACTTCAAAGATATCCAACAATTCCTCAGTCTCCTTAAGCCAGTCTCTGGCCTCCACAAACATCTCAGTCCCTTGAAATGTTTTTCCTCCCATAGCCTTAAATTCCTTGCACGTCTTTGCAAAAGTGTCAACACGAGGAGGAGGAGGAGGGATGGGTGCAACTGGGGGTGGAGGAACATCTTCTGGGCCTGCAGTGGTGGCCCTAGCCTCCAAATATCTCCTAAACCACCCTGGAATCGTCACACCTTCTGGGAGACTAAGATCTTCAGCCATACTGAAACGAAAAAGGAAAGATTCAAAATGGAGAATTCGAAAGATAAAGATAAGGATATGGCTATTTGGGATTATGTTTTTCATAAAAACTTTCTCTAAATAACATGTTTTTGAAAGCACTTCTTCCAAAAATACTTTAGAAAAATATTTTTCTAAAATTTTTATCTGTTCTGGTAACCTTATGCTCTGATACCACGTGTAGCACCCCACGTCCATTAATGTCAATCACAAAGGGAATGCATTAATTTCTATGGAGGTTTTAGGTGAATATAGAACAGTAAAATTTCAACAAGACAGATATAAAATAGTACTTGGAAATTTAAAAACTTTATTTCAATTGCAGCAGAAGTCAAAACATGTTTGATTACATCATAACACCATAATCAATGTCAAGTACAATATCTATCTTGATAAAACAAATACATAATCCCATTACATAAATAGCCATTAAAAAGAAAGATAACAAGCTGGACTTTACTTCAGTAGTCCAAGCTTTCCAAGAGATAAGCAATCCAATCAGACTCCACTGGAACTTGGCCCAACCCGAGGACCTGAAGGGAGAAAAGGAAGAAAAAGAGGAGGGGGGGGGGGGTCAGACATAAAGTCTGGCGAGTATGATAATTCTACAATACTATTATCAAAATAACTGGACTAAGGCATAAGCTGAAAAACAAGGAAATGTCTATGAAAGAGCAGATTAAGGACATAGACAATCGCTAAAGGAAACGTTATAGGCGCTCCTAAATACTAAAGGATAAACACTATACTGCACCACACCAGTTACCCTAAAGATTGATTCCACTTAGCTTAACTTAGAAACTTTCTTAATGGCTTTACGTACTCCTAGCTGACTACATAGGTGCCACCTGCCCCTATCTCCACTAGGTGTACCCCACTTTCCATTTTTCGATCGGCTCCCTACTCGTAGATACCCGTGCTGGCCCCACAGTGGGGTGTATCATTCCCTTAAAGTGGCAACCCGATATAACGGAGATGCACGGCTTATACCTACACGATGCAACAACGTCTTACCTACCAGCCCGGGTCCACACACGCATATGAAACCCGTTGGACTTGCGTTGCCACCGCTCCCTGTTTTGGCCTCTTATAGTCAAACCCACTATGCGTGTCCCGTCCTCGACTTGGGTCGAGCCCACAAAGATACGTTTTGGGATACTGGTTGAAATGGGCCCCCATTATTTCCCACAAGCATTCCAACTAAGCTTGTCCCATTAGTCAATCCACTTAACCCACTTAGTCATGTTCATTTACATGTGTATTTGGTTAAGTCTAATCGTATTTCAAATGCCTTTAAAGGCAACCACTAGATTCCTCATGCCACCCAAGGCACCCACTTAACCTCCATGTCCCACCTTACATGATTATCTGGCTAAGTATTTCTTAATTCATTGAGGCCATAACCTCATAAAGACCTCTCACATTAGACTGGCATTTATGGCAGCTGGATTTGCCGGGCGGGTCCGGGCAGTCTTACACCACAAAAGATTCTAACCTCGTGTATTTACAACTGTTATGCTTTAGTTTGGGCCTAGGACCTCCCACATTGGGCCGACATTTGTGACTACTGGATTTGCCAGGCGGGTCCGGGCAGGTTTACGTCACAACCGGGTCCAACCTTGTGTCCTAAGCATTGTTTATTATTAATAATCCACTTTCCCCAATTTTAATAATTCCCTTCTTGAATTATCAATTAATTCCAAATTTAACAATGTCCATAATTGACTCAATTATGGATATCCATTTAAGGCATGCAAAATCATATCAATTGCACCCCAATTTATTAATTTCCTAATATTACCCCTACCCCACATTTGAACGTTTATTCGCAAAATGTATGCTAGACCCTATTAGTCTAACTCATAGCATAAAACAAAATATTCACGACAACAACATATATATGTGACTAAATAAATCATAACAATGGGTAAAACTTGCATACATTACAACTTGCATAAGGTTATACATGTCATGGATCTAAGGGTGTCAACTTATTCATAATTCACATAATATGATTTTGATCAAGTTCCATAAACTTGTATTGGACATGTGTGAATCAACATCATTAACAATATGGTTTTATATGGGTACACCTAACTCAATAGGCAAATTCCCAAAAATCAAAATTCATTTAATCATAGATTCATGTATATGGGTACACCTAACTTAATAGGCAAATTCCCATATTCAAGATCTATTTTAAAAAAAACATAAACTTTAAACATGATCCAATTCGCATAAATAATAACATCATGATTTTACAACTTGCATGATTCAACACAACTTAACATGACATCATTATCATATAACATAAGTATTTCAACATATATGATAATACGAGATCTACAACATATGTAAGATTTAGAACATAGCATATCATAATTTGCAACATAGCTTGGTATGATTTATAACATAGCATAGCATGATTTACAACATGGCATAACATGGTTTATAACATAGCATAGCATGATTAATCACATATGACATAGCATAGGATTATCTACAACATAATCACTACAACATAACAATATATATATGATAACTTAATAGCATAAGAGATCCACAATAAAATTTACAAATACATAACAACTCATATCACTTTCTCGTGATCCAATTCATAACTTAATCGAATTATTTTATAATAACATTGTGAGAATCAGCATACTCACAATTTTTAAGAAGAGAAATAGAGAGAGAGAGCTTTTGATTTGATTTGAGTAGATTTACTTTGTAGATTAGGCCTTCTTCTTCTTTAGTTTGTGACGGCTATGCTGAACTCCATGGCAACGGCATGTCGGTAGCTCTCCAATTTTTCAAGTGATTTAGGGTTAGAGTCTACCCACTTATTTATAGATGTTAGGATTCATTTAGGCCATTAGATTTAACCTAGAAATAACCGCAGCCATTCAGACCAGATGGGGTTTATCTTATTGACTCAGCAATGAGTCAGAAGTGACTCAGCAAACACTCAGCAAATTAATAAACTTCTATTCATGTTTACATTAACTGCCCATATATATATAAATATATAAATATATATATACACACGCACCTATTCATGAATTCAAATTAATCCATAATTAAATTATGACCATTTCTACACATTAATTTCCCAATTAATGTCTTAATTCCATTTTTCGCCTTTTAAGGCAATTCACATATCTCAAATTTGTTATATGCCTTTTTAAGGCTATTTCGTACAAATTCACAATATTAATTCTTTTAATTTGTGAATATTAGTATTAACAGAAATACGGGGTGTTACAAGTTTTCTGATTCATCCACCAAGGGTTTAACCATTTATATTTAAATGGAAGAATACTCGTTCTCTCGTGGACTCAAAAAATGATAGCATACTCATAAACATGGCTCACCACACAGGCTCAAAGGCTGGCTCGTAGTCCTCCACTCCCAACCGGCTGACCCACCTTGAAGACCCAGACCATGACCTGCTCGTGGTATTACCACACGACCCTACTCTCACATAAAGATCAGGAACCAACTCTATACTCAGGAAATGGTGGCTACGACTTGGTCACCCATGAACCGCATACCAAGGATCCAATGACACGTGTCCATAGTGGCCATTTTGACCACTTCTCCACCCACTCACGAACGTCTCCGAGATCCTCGGGATTGGTGCCACGTGTCTTTATGAACTGGATGCAGAAATCACTTATAAATAGCCCAACACTTGGCATTTTTCGGGATCTTTTGACAGTTGAGAGCTCAGATTCCACATTATCAAACCTCTATCATTTTTAATCAGAAGTATGTCTAATTTGTTGAGTGAAACATTATCGTAAAAGTGAGATTGAGAGAAAACAGTGATTGTACATGCATTCTAACATATAATCAAAATCATATAAAGTGGGCGTAGGCTATTTAAGGACAACCACTATAAATTTGTTGTGTTTACTGTATTTTCTTTCATTTTTAGCTTTAGTTCTTCATAAATCAACGTAATTTGGGTGTTTGGATCACTTTTGGTCTAACAGCGGCCGCACACAAAGTAGGTGGATAATGTAGTTTGACTTACTTTACTGCTTTCTTTAATTTGCATGGATGTATTCGACACTTATGTGAGCACTGTTTGTGTACGTTGACGCTCTATTTTGGACTGTACCGAATGTAGCATTTTGTTTTGGCTATTGCATATATTTAAGTATAGCGTGAAGCTTTGTTAAAAAAAATAAATTAAATTATTAGCATTCAACATATATGGTTAATCCGGACCACACAAAGAGAAGCCAATCAATCCCTCAATCGAGAAATATCAAAAGACAAAGAAATGATACTTTGAGAAAGGACAAAGAGTTTGACTTGGAAAGTCGAAAATACTCCTTTACTAGAGCGCGGAGGGGGGGGGGGTAAATATTGCTACCAAAATTAACTTCGAGACTAGCTGACAGTGACGGGTTATCGAAAGAACGCTAGCACATGAAAATCTTTAGAAAACAGGAAGCCAAGTAATATGAAGAACCGTAAACCGGAAGGAGTGATCGAAGAACAGCGAAAATCGGCACCCTCTCGGAGGGGTAGTGTCCAAACCCTATAGAATATCGACAAGGTATGTCCGATATGGTCCACTCGACAGGATCTATTTGGCAGGAAGACCCATGACGAAAGGTCATCTAAGTCAGAAACTAAGAAGAAAGAAGACATAAACTCAACCCCTCAAAGCCCCGAGGGGTTATCGGTGTTAACCTACTCAACACCGATACGGTAGAAGGCATTGAGGGCACCAAACAAGAACTATGCAAGGATCATATCCAACCTGATCCTGAAAACAACTGCCACACACAGGTATCGAAAGGCTGTGTTAAGAGACAACAGAAATACCATCAGAAGCCACCTTCCGGAAAAAACCAGACTGACCCAAAAACCTCCATCAGAACACTAACCAAGACCCAAGCGGAGATACAGGCTACCTGTACTGATTTACCTAATATAGGAACCAACAACGGTTTCGAACCGGCAACTCTTCATATACATTGTGAGGGAAAGCTCTTCTTAGTATCTGTGAGAAAGCCGGAAGCCTACATCCAGAAGCTTACATTCGAAAACATACCTCCACGAGCTGCTACTTGGAGTTTAAGTGCCATCCGAAGGCCACTTCATCAGCGCGCCCATAACTGTAACGGACTAGAATTTTTTACGTATTAAAATATAAATTAATTCAAGATTTACTCCTTTAAGTGAATATTTATAATTTTAAATTGAATTTGAATCTCAAAATCTCGATTTACGTCGTAAGAATTTATTTGAATTCTAGTGAATACCTGAATTTATATGTTGTTTGAAATGTATAACATAAAACGGTAAGTTACAATCAATATTTGTTTTGTTGAAATAAAAGCGAAATCTAGAAATTATAAAAACATTAAGTCTTAAAAATTGGTTATGAAATTTAATATTTGATCAACTAAAAGTGACAGGTAAATGAATTTCGTAATATATTACACGAATTCGTTCTAATTCACGATAATTTAGTAAACATTTTTTTTTCATCAAGAATTGAACAGTGTCAGAATTCGAGCGAATTTGAACTAAAAATATTAGACGACAATTTGAGAAGAACAGTATTTTTCATTTCACAAAATTCAAACGTTGGTTCTTGCATCATTAATTTCGCATCAAAAGAAGAAGAAAAAAACGCACAATTTGAACGATGGTTGTTAGTGTATTCCTATTTGCATTCTTAGATGTGTGTCTTCTTTAGCTTAAATACATTGAGAAAAAAAGAAAAAGGAGAATACATTCAATAAGATGGATGCGGAAATGTGTATCTATTTAAATAATAATAACAACAACACGTGTTAAGAATGGACAGACTTCTGTACCAGAAATAATGGTATCTCCAATTATAGTCCATTTGGGGTGTAAAATATATCTTTTCGGAGAGCAAGATACGTGTTCCCTGTTTCCCGATCCACTTTCCCATTCCTCTTTCCCCTAAAAGACTCAACGCAATGAAAAAAATCAGTAAAATAAAAATGGAGCTTTCTCCTTCCGTTCATTCTTATTTTAAATCAAGCAACAGTGAGAAATAAAAAGCAATTCGAAATGTAGATCGTCCTCCTTCCCCTTTTTCTTTATTTTTAACAGACCAAGCATTTGAGAAAAATATAAATCTCGATCTCCTATCCTCCTAAAAATTGAACGTAATAGAAAAGGAAAGCGGTTAAGCCCCCTTTATTCAAACCCAAATCCAATACCATCTACACCTCTAAACCGCTCGCCCATGGCCACCACACTTCTTCCTCTTCATCCAGTCACATGCGCGCCCTCCCTCTCTAATCCACCAATGTTAATCCCCTCCTACTCGACAACTGGGCAACTCGGATCTAGCGATTGCCACCTGCATCCACCCGAGCGTATCCCGACAGCAACCAACCACCCTCGCTCTGCTCAAAAACCCGAAGTCAGAGTCGATCTTCTTCAATACATCACCTGCCACGTCTATGCACTCAACATCGCTCAGACAGTGCTCACCGGAAGCAGACCTAGCCATCAACCGAACACCATTCGCCGATTTGCAAATCCGAGACCATGCCTTCTTCGATCTGTTCGGAAACCTTTAAATTCCTCGGCAAGCACTCTAGATGCTTGGGTGAATGTCTGAGAGGTTGTTGAAATTGTTTCGGGCTTGTAGTTTGGGGTCTGGTTGATGTAGGGTTAAGTTTTGGGGTTGGTTATCTCTGCCTTGCTCGAATTTCAGGTCCTAGGGGTGAGTTTTACTTTGATTATCAAATATACTCATTCGCATGTTGCTTAAAAACATCGATTTTGATTTGTTGTCTTGATTAATTCTAGTTGGAATGTGCTCATATGCTTCAATAGTGTATTTATATACATATGTATATGTGTATACAAATTTGTTGGATGCGATGCAATATTTTATTGTTGTTGGACAATCAAGTCTCATCCTCGGATTTTTCTGTCAATTTTGTCGTCTTCGTCTTTGAGCCTCGAAAGGTGAGTTTCCCTCACTCGCGACTAACTTTTGATTAAGTGAATTAAATATTTGAGATGTTAAATGAAATGTTAGGGTGCTAAAGAAAATCTTTTCTATGTGATTTGTGCACATGTGACACATACACTACCTCGTTATATGACACATATGATGATGTATGATATCCTATATTGTATTGCTTCCACCTTGCAAGTTCCCATTAGATTTAGAAAAAATTCACCATGGATTGAAATGATATATACTCAAATAATTGCATGTAGAAAATAAATTCGAGTCGATTTGGGATGCGGGTAGAAATGATATATACCCGAAATTCGAATTTTACTTTAAAATGGATTGAAATGATACCTATCCGTATCACTTGACCATAGGGTAGAAAATTATCTACGGACGTCGTGGTTAATAAAAAACTATTTCTAAAAAGAAAAAAAAAACTGCTAGTAAGTATCAAATTTTATAATGGGATTTTTAAATGAATTTTTGAATAAAGAGAAAAAATTGTTAAAATTTCTCAAACTAAATCTTAAACTTGTTTTAATAAGATGCGAGGTCTGAATTTAAATATTTTGAATTATTGTTGTTTAAACAAGGCTTTATGGATATTTGATTTTTATATAACATGGGTTTTCCTTATTTATTTAATTAAACATGTTTGTTTCAAATAAGAGATTATCGAAGAAGGGATTCAGTTTAGAGGTTTTACCACATTTACATTGATATAAAAGATTTGACATGGTGTATTTGTAAATATTATTTGAAAAGAAGTTAATGTAATTTAAAAAGAAAAGTTGAAAGGATTTTTCCTGAATTAAATTAAATTTAGTAAAGTTAAGTAAGATATTATTTTTAATAATGAAGGGTATGAAATATTTTGTGAACATATATATTCAAAGTTATGATTTGAAGTAAAGAAGACTTTATGAAATCGATTTTCGTATAGTTACATAATGAATGATTAAATGTATTTGATTTCTTAAAAATGAATTTTGTTTAAAGGTTTAACGAAATTTTAATTTAATATAGCAAGTTTAAATTGGTCTTATGAATCTTAGTTAAAGGAAATGAAGTGAACGATAAATTGAAATTCTTAATGTACGTCCAAGTAAACGGGAAGAATATGCTTACTTGAAGAAGTTCAATAGGAGATTTGGGAAAAATTAAGCCATTTGAAATTTATAAATGGGGATTCAAGTAATGACGTGATAATTAACCCTCGAAGTTAAGATTCCAATTTTTCATAAGTATATAAATATACGTTATTTCAAATTTAATATCTTATACCATTTTTCAAGTTAAGATTCCATTTTTTTAATTTAACTAAAATCCATGTCTGATCTAGGCTAATGTCCAAAGGGGTTAAAAAAGAAGATTTCAAGTAATAATGATATTTTTGGAAATTGAAATCCAAACTCGAATGGGTTGACAAAGGATAATTATGAATATCGGATTTGTAATCTTAATTGAACCAATAAGGAATTATTTGATTTATGTATTTTAAGGCCATATGTGAAATAAATCGATTTGCGATACTCGAAATATGATTTTAGTTTTAATGACCACGGTGTGAAAAATGTAAACGTTTGGTTGTATGTAACACCACGGATTTTTGAATAATCGAATTAACTAAATTAAAGAATAATAAATCTCAGACGTGAGAATTATGGGAATTAGGTTGCGCCATTGTGTTCGTCTCGGAATTCTAGTGAAGATAGAGTCCGAGTTTGCGAAAAAGAGTACCGGATGAAAGGGTTATGGACGAACGAAGTTTGGTGGCAAAGTAAAGAGAAGAAAAATAAATAAAAAATAAATGCACTGGCGCACTTGGGAAGTGCGCCAGTACATATTAACACAGGCGCACCTGCCAAGTGCACCCAGGTCGAGGCTATAGCCTGCACAACTTTCTGATTCAGGCTGACCCGTGTTGTTGAGTCCATTCTGACTCCTTGCTTAGTCATTAGGGCTGACTCATCACCCTATCATAATTGAATGGTTTTGATTAACCCTAAGAACATCCGACGGCTTAAATTAATTCATAACTCTATAAATAGACCCATAGACACAAACCTTAAATCAGAAATAAAACTAAAACTATGGCCGTCATGCTGTTGTCTTGAGCCCTAGAGCAGCCGCCACCAAATCAAAGAGAAAGAACAGCAACCAAATAAGAACCACTCAACCCAAACAGCGATTCTTCATCAAAGGAGTGCTAATTCAACTCCAGAATAAGAATTCAGAACTCAAGACTGCTTTTGAGTTGTGAGTTCGATAGTCTTAGCAAAATAATTAGTAATTTAATTAGATTAAGTTATAACGCGGATTGTATGGATGTGATATGAAGTATTGATTGCATGTTGTAATTATGTTGTAGGATTATGATTGAAATACCTGTGATGTTATGTTGTGATGCGAAGTTATGTTGCTATCATCCATGTTGTAATCTTATATATAATCAAACCATCATGTTTCTTATGCTAGTTTGCGATATTGATTCATATCCTAAATCATTATTAGGCAAGTTTAGATTTTAGGTTCAAACACGAATCATATACATGTTGGGTAGAATTACATGTGACCTTACATGATTATGGCACCTAGTTTATGTGAGAATTTAATTGAAATATTAGGCTATGACATGATACTTTACATGTTAGGTATTAGTTTACACCATTGTTGCAATGTATAAATCACATATGTGAATTTATGAGTTGGACATGAATGATGTTATGTTATTACCTATGCAAGTTTAACCCCTTTAGATATAGGTTTATGACATATGATGTTTATGCAAGTTTAACCCCTTTAGACATAGGTTTATGACATATGTTGTCTATGCAAGTTTGTGGCCATTATTTCATCAAGTTCACACCTTTAGATTTGGATCTATGTTATACATCATGTTTATGCAAGTTTGTGGCCGTTTTCTCATCAAGTTCAAACCTTTAAATTTGGAACCATGACATATGTTGTTATGCAAGTTGTAATCTTGGCCTATGCAAGTTTAGATGTAGAACATCATTCACATATGCAAGTTCACCCCTATGTTAGATCTATGTTTTAATTATGTGTATATATGTGATGTTTTCTTTTATTTCATGAGTTAGACTATTCGAGTCTAACGTATATCTTTACGTTAAACGAACAAACGTACTACGTGGGGAAAAAGGGGATAATATTTAAAATGTTTAATTGGCATAAATGCCTTAAAAGGCATAAAATAAAATTGTGGTGAAATTGGTATGATTTAACATACCATAAATAGATGGACATAATTGAGTCAATTATGGACATCGCTAAATTTGGAATTGATTGATAATTTGAATAGGGAAAGTAATTCAAATTGGGGGTGATTAATTAGGAGTAATTAATCATCTAAGAAACGAGGTTAGGCTCTTTTGTGGTGTAAGACTGCCCGGACCGGCCTGGCAAATCCAGCTGCCACAAATGTCAGTCTAATGTGAGAGGTCTTAGACATAAACTAAGTACGTAACAATTGTAAAGACACGAGGTTAGGCTCTTTTGTGGTGTAAGACTGCTCGGACCCGCCCGGCAAATCCAGCTTCCACAAATGCCAGTCTAATGCGAGAGGTCTTTATGAGGTTACGGTCTTAATGAATTAAGAAACACTTAACCAGATAAGCATGTAGTGGGACATGAGGGGGTTAGGTGGGTGCCTTGGGTGGCATGTGGAATCTAGTGGGTGCCTGGGGTGGCACTTGGAAATACGATTAGAAACACTTAGCCAAAATATGAACATGTAATTGAAACATGAATAAGAAGTAGGTTAAGTGGGATGTACTAGAGGGGACCAAGCCTAGGTGGATAGCTTGTGTCAAGTGATGGGGGCCCGTTTCAACCAGTAACCCATACGTATCTTTGTGGGCTCGATCCAAGTCGAGGACGGGACACGCATACTGGTCTTGATTGTAAGAGCCAAACCGGGTTAGCGGTGGCAACGCAAGTCCAACGGGTTCATATGCGTGTGTGGACACGGGCTGGTAGGTAAGACGTTGTTGCATCATGTTGGTATAAGCTGTGCATTCTTTTTGTTGTATCGGGTTGCCACTTTGGGGAGTGATACACCCACTGTGGGGCCAACACGGCTATCTACGAGTTAGGGAGCCGATCGCTTGGGGGTAGTGGGTACACCTAGTGGAGATAGGGGCAGACGGCACCTATGAAGGCAGCTAGGGGTGCACGAAACTACCAATATCATTATTAAGTCTGTAGGCGGGATCAACCTTAGGGTGACTAGTGGTGGTTCAGTATACTAGTGGCGGTGCAGTATAGCAATTATCCTATAGTGTCGGTGTAGTTTAGTAAATTTATCTTAGCGGGTTAGGTGCGCGTAGTTTAGTAAATTTATCTTAGCGGGTTAGGTGCGCTTTAACGATATCGTTATTCATCTTATTTCCTTGTTTACTCTGTCATACTCAATGGTTCATGGTTATTTCCCTATTTTCCAACTTATGCTTTAGCCTAGTTACTTTTTTAATTATATTGTTAGAATTATTGCACTCGCCAGACTTTATGTCTGACCCCCCTTTTTCCATCTCTTTCCTTTCCCCCCTTCCAGGTGCTCAAGTTGGAACTAGCACCAGTGGAGCTTGATCTTGGACTGCTTTTTAGAAGATTTCTTGGACCGCTGAAGTAAAGTTCAGCTTCTCTTTATTTATGGCTATTTTAATGATAGGGATTATGTCTTTCAGTTTATGTACTTTGTTTTATCAAGATGGATATGATGTACTTGACTTTGGTTTTATGATTTTGATGATGTAATCAAACATATGGGTTTATCCGCTGCAATGGAATAAAGTTTTAATTTTCAAGTACTGCTCTATATCTGTCTTGTTGTGATTTTCTGTTCTATACTTACTTAAAAAGCTCCACTGAAGTTAAGGCATTCCCTTTGCGAGTGACCTTAATGTAGGTGGGGTGTTACACGTGGTATCAGAGCTGAAGGTTACCAGAACATATATGAATTTTTGAAAAACTATTTTTCAAAACAATTTTTTTTATAAAGAAGTACCTTCAAAAGTATGATTTAAGGAAAGTATTTTCAAGAGAAAAGTATATTTTGGAAAGCATAACCCCAAGAGCCATATATCTTTCCTTCAGTCCTTTTTGTATTGAATCTTTCCTTTTTCGTTTCAGCATGTCTGAAGCATCTCAGATACCAGAGGGCGTTCATGTGCCCGGTTGGTTCCGTCAATATCTTGAGGCTTGGGCCGCCGCCGCAGGTCCAGCAAATCCTCCTCCTCCTCCTCGTGTCGGTAATTTCGCAAAAATATGTAAGGACTTTAGAGCTATGGGTGGAAAACCTTTTCATGGAACGGAGACATTTGTTGAAGCTCGTAACTAGCTAAATGAGATGGAAGAATTGTTTGGAATTTTTGAAGTGGATGATGGAAGGAATGTCCAGCTAGCTGCATGGCTAATGAAGGATGAGGCCTCGTTTTGGTGGGAGGTCACTAATGGGGGTCGTCCAGTCGATACATGGCAAGATTTCAGGCAGAGGTTTGAGGCAAAGTTTCTCTCACGGGCTGAAGAGAATCTATACATGGAAAGGTTCTTGTCACTGAAGCAAGGGAATTTATCGGTGAAAGAGTACGTTAACAAATTCAACCAATTGGCAAGGTTTGACTTGGTGAACACTCCAGAAAAAAGGCTCTAAGATTTGTTAAGGGTTTAAACGAGCCGCTCCATGGGTTAGCTATGACCCACATTCCCATGTGGGCTACCTTTGAGAGGTTAGTTGACATGGCACTCATGCATGAAGAGGAGAAGGGCGCCAATGCTAATAAGGCACCTGAGAAGAAAGGGGATCAAAAGAAGCCGCAGCAGCAACAATATAACAAGAAAGGTGGCAAAGGCAACCATGCTAAGGGGAAGAAGAAATGCTTTAACTGTGGGACACCCGGCCATCTAAGGAAAGATTGTAGGAAGAAGAAGAAGGCCGGTTGTTTCCACTGTGGCGAAGCGGGATATCTTATTAAGGACTGCCCAAAGAAAGGGCAAAGGGCAGGGTCTACCTCGGGAGGATAGGTGCAAGCTCTTATGGCACCCGGGCAGGCAAGGGAACAAGTTTAGGCCCTCGTGGTCTCTCCACTGCAAGAATGAGGTAGATAAATTTCCGTTGAAAGTTTAGTTTTTCTGTTTGATCATCCTGTCCGTATTTTATTCGATTCTGGCGCATCGCATTCGTTTATCTCTACATCATTAGTTGAAACACTGCACCTAGATACTAGTCTTGTTACTGATCCCTTAGTAGTTTCAAATCCGATTGGTGGTTCGGCTCATCTTTCTATGATTTGTCGGGATTTGAGAGTGTTTATCTTGGGTGTTGAGTGTGAGTGCAATGCTTTTGTTCTTGGCTTCATGGGCTACGGTTTAATTTTAGGTATGGATTGGCTAACTAGATATGGGGCCATCCTAGATTGCGAAAGAAGGGTAGTTAGATTGTTGACTTGTTCGGGAAAGACCCTTGATATTTCTTGTGACCCTAGGGGTCCAGTAATGCTTAGTTACCTAGAATCCCTTGACGCATCCGGTGATGATTTACATTCTGTTTCCATAGTCCGTGAATATGCTAATGTTTTCGATGAGGTGAGGGGTTTACCCCCAAAACGTGAAATCGACTTTCGAATATATCTAGTGGACAATGCAAAGCCAGTTGCATTGCCAGTGCGCCACATGGCTCCAAGAGAGAGAAGAGAACTCAGTAAGCAAGTGAAAGAATTGCTCGAGAAGGGGTTAATCAGACGTAGTATATCGGAGTGGGGTGCTCCAGTAGTATTTGCGACGAAGGCGGATGGGTCCCTCAGACTTTATGTGGACTATAGAGAACTTAATAAACTTACTAAGAAGAATATACATCCACTACCGAGGATTGACGATCTTTTCGATCAGTTAGTTGGCGCCTCAGTGTTTTCGCAGTTGGACTTATCCACGGGTTTCCATCAGTTGAGAGTGGCTGAGCATAGTATAGACAAGACTGCCTTTAGGACTCCAGACGGTTTCTTCGAGTGGCTGGTGATGCCCTTAGGTTTGACAAATGCCCCCGCATACTTTGTTGATTTGATGAGTAGGGTGTTTAGGGAGTACCTTAATAGATTCGTCGTGGTCTTTGTATATGACATCTTGATCTTTTCTAAGAGCGAGGAAGAGCATGCCCTACATCTTAGGGAAGTGTTGGAGACTCTTTGAGTGCATAGCCTTAAAGCAAAATTTTCTAAGTGTCACTTTTGGAGGAAAGAAGTGCGATTCTTAGGGCACGTGGTTTCCAAAGAAGGGATAGCCATGGATCCCGCGAAGATAGTGGCCATCCAAGATTGGAAGGTCCCTAAAAATGCTACCGAGGTGAGAAGTTTCTTAGGGTTGGCTGGCTACTACAGGAAGTTTATCAAAGACTTCACAAAAATATCAGCTCCATTAACACGCTTGACGAAGAATGTAACACCCCGCCTCCGCTAGGGTCACTCGCAAAGGAATGCACTAGCTTTAGAGGGGCATTATTGGTAAACATGCACAGAAATATCACAAGACAGAACATATATAAATAGCGGAAGTAAAATCAAACTTTCATAACATGAATAAATAAGGTCTAAAGTCTTTTACATCAGAGTACATCAAAACCTGTCTTGCAATAATAAAGAAGCATAAAAAACCTTTTCATAAATTATTCCCCAAGTAAAAACAGCAAAGTAGCCATAGCCAAGAGAAGTCCAAGCCATCCATGATGACCTTCAGGCAGAAGAAGTCCGAACTAAACAGCATTGTTTCCTCCCTGTAACCTGGGGGGGGGGGGAACGGAAGAAAAGAGGCGAAACAAAACGGGTCAGTCAAAAAGACTGAGTAAGTCCTATCTACCTCCAGTATAAAAACAGGTAAAGGTAACATGACATGCATAAACTGAAAGTAAACATAAGGATAACTACAAGATAGAAAAACCAGGCTAGCCGGTTGAACTACTGTGGCAAGGTAAACCAAGGTATCATGATAAACTGCAGCGTTATGATAAGTCAAGGTATCACATCGTCAGATTTCTATCGAGTACATAATCCCAAGGTATCTACCCCGTCTAACATCCCACGGTATCTATTATGCATATTCTTCCTAGTCCTAACATGTATATTTGCTCTGCACCTCTCGTACTAGTACCCCTACCCGCGTCATGTGTTAACCATAAATGTCCCTTGCTCAAAGTCGTGTAATGGTCCATGTCAACCTAGTATATCGCATATATAGGTTACTCAAATCATATGTTTCTTTCCATGTGTATAAGTTCAGTCCTCTGCCGTACCTCGTACGGGCTTCCTCATGTCGTATTATCCTTGAATTCGTTTGGACTGTCACCCTTGTTCTAGCTAGGCTCTTCCATATGAATCATCGTTTGAACTACTAGGACTTACGCCACCTAGCACCCCTAGGGATTACGCTTACCTATTGCACGCTTCCGTATTTCGGTTTGGGTTAAACCACCTAGGCCACTAGGGATTACGCTAACCCTCAACCGCGCCCTTTTTCCCACGCATTCATCGTGAATCGTTTTTCTATAACTGTATGCACATGTATCTCATCGTGCCATCCGAGTCCTATCACAGGGCAAACCAAGAAATACAGGACTCGGTCGGGAGCTTTAGATTTATCTGCTGATGCAGATACTAAGGTCTGCTTTTCTACACGTGGCTATGGTCCCACGAGACCCCTCCCTCAACTAGCGAAAGGCAACACAAGAGAAAATCTTGCATGAGAACTACACTCCGGCCAGCCCACATCCTACGGCCTACCTCACCCATAATTAGATAGCAAATTATGGTCTGTTGGGTGTTCCCTGCCTTTCCGTACGTACACGCTTGACTCAAGATGGTAGATGATCGGCGAACTTTCTATCTCGGGCACCTTATGTATCCGTCGACTCACTGCTATCCACCCCAGTCTTTAGGTCGCTCGCATAGCAACCAAGGCATATTCTTGGTTCTTCTACCGCAGACCTCAACCTCTTGTGAGCCCAGGATGATCATCTGCGACCTCACAGAGGGATACCAAGAATATCCTCACGTTCCCCGAAGCCGCTGCTTCGTTACCAAGTTCGCTGGAGCCTTTATCTAAATCAGATAGCCTGCTCCTATGCGTATACTTAAACGATGACCTACCGTATCAGGTTACTCATCTATCTAAGAAGTGGTCCAGATTTCCTTGACTAAGAATTATTACTTAGTTTCCCTTAACTAAGGTTTACCACTTAGCCTTATTTCCATTACCCTTGTTAACTATGGTTATTTACCTAATCCTCCGAATTAGGGTTTATCTAATGGGTTAAGTGTCACTTAAGTTCATAACTTAAACCGTCTACAAACCATGTCAATATTGGCTAAGTATCCAAGTCCAAGACTTAACCCTACAAACCATGTGTCAAGTTGGCTAAGTATATTAAGCAATCCATAACTTAACCTCGTCTAATTATCATTTTAGATTGGTTAATTATATAAATTAACTTGACCTTGTCAAATTACCGAGTCAAATCGGTCCAGCGTATTCAAGTGATTCGTGACTTAGCCTTATCATGTTTTCACGTTAGATTGGTTAAGTATAGATTAACTTAACCTCATCAAATTAACGAGTTAGATTGGTTAAGCATAGGTCACTTAACCTCATCAAATCATCGTGTTAAATTAGTTAAGTGTTTAACTTAACCCCATTAAATTACCAAGTGGGATTAATTAAGTCTAGGCTAACTTAACCCCATCCGATTACCATGTTTAGATTAGTTAAGCCTAATCTTAACCCCATCCATTAACTGTATTATATGGTTAAGTGTCATTAAGAAAATTTACTTAACCTTATCACGTTATCGTGTTGGATTGATTAAGTGTTGGTTAACTTAATCCCGTCCACTAGTCGTATAAAAATGGTCAAGTGTCATTAGGCAAATCAAGTTACTTAACCTACCCAAGCTTATCATGTTTTGTTAAGTATCATTAGCCTAATCAAATTTCTTAACCCATTTGTCCATATCATATTTGGTTAAGCCTCATTAATCAAATTAACTTAACCCTATTATGTGGCATTAATTTAATTAATGCACCCTCAACCTCTCACATTAGACCTTGTTGTGGTTACTAGTTAAGCCGGGCGGGTCCGGGTAGATTTACACCACAACCTAGTCTAACCTCGGGTCTTAAGCGCGACATGACCAACTTCTCACATTGGGTCCTATTGTTTGCAACTACTAGTTAGGCCGGTCGGTTCCGGGTAGTTTTACGTTGCAAACTCAACCCAACCTCGAGTTGGCCATACTTATATTATCTAGGTTCATCATGTTTCCAAAACATGTTACAAGTTTTTCAAGCATTTGGGTAGACCTAACTTAATAGGTAAATTCCCAAAGGGTAGACCTAACTTAATAGGTAAATTCCCAAGCTCATGTTTTTATGCATACTTACATGTCACCTTCCATGTTATCTTTCAAGTCATATTTTCAAGTATAAATACATGTCATATTCAAGTTAAGATTTTGTGACATGTTCATGTTTATCTAACTACCCAAAATCGTGTTTTCCCAACGCAAGCAAAGCGAGTCAACATAGTAAGGATACTATGTCACATATTGGTCTTAAAACAAGCATGATGCCAAAAAGGGCTTGGCTTCCACATGCATAACATCATAAAGGGATTGGCCATAAACATGCATAGTGTCATAAGGTAATTTGGCCACAAACATGCATATTATCAAAAGGGATTTGGCCATAAACATGCACAACTTAAAAGAGGGGATTGGCCACGAGCATGCATAATATCATAAAGGATTTGGCCACAAACTTGCATGTTAACATAAGGGGTTTGGGTTCATAAACATGCATAAGCCCCAAAATCTTGTCTTAGCCAATGTTTCACAAGTAAAATAGTTTCTAAAGGTTCATGCTAGCATTTCATGCATAAAGATCCAAACTTGCAAGTCAAACTAGGTTATGCATAGCATGAGAGGCATAATTAAGTCACTCACATGGCCTAAAATCATAAACATGAACACAAGAGGCATGGTAAGGTTCATATAGGTTCGCATAATCATGTTTAGCCTCATTTTATCCCATGTCAACATTAAAAAATAACGTTTTGACCCAAAAGTAGCTAGAACTTACATAGTTAGGCCTAGGGAAAGAAGCATGAATCATCTTGGCTAAGAAAGGTGCCTCCTTTGTTGAAGAACCTTCATGAAACTCGCATAGCAATGTTGATTTGGCCTCTATTTGGTGTAGCAAGCTTGCACCTTTTGATTTGAACCCGATTTGAATGCATAGGCTTTAGGAAAAGGGGATGGAGGCCATGATCACTTGGCATTTGGGCAGCACTTCGTGGAGAGGGTGAGTTATGAGGGTTTAGGGGGGGCTTATGGGTGTTTTTATAGAGATTAGGATAGTTTTAGGCCCTTAGATTAACCCTAGGATAGATTAGGACCATCAGATCTCGGAAGCTTCCAGACCCAGCCCAAGAACAAGACCAGGTGAGACAAACAGGTGCGCCAGGCTACTTGCCCCGGCCACCCCCTGTCGACAGGCAAGTCGACAGGGCTGTCGACTTGGTCTGGGCCCAAGTCGATAGGCCTGTCGACAGCCCTGTCGACATGGCCTAGGCGGGAAACCTCCCGCCTAGCCCCAGATCTGATTTCCAAAAACTGTTTCCGAAATTCAAATTCCCAGAAATCTTCTTTGGGCCTTTAACGGGTCATACGGACTCCGATTCTCGAAAACTTGGACTCTATTTCGCGTATTTTTCCGAGAAGAACGCAATGGCATAGCCCGTTTTACTTGATTCAGAACTTAAAATTAAATTCTGCCTTGATTCTCGTTTTAACATGTTATTGAAATACGGGTTGTTACATTCTCCCCACCTTTTAGGATTTCGTCCCCGAAATCTCTAAGTTAGGAAGAACATATCCTACCATCCATCATCCATCTACTCCAAACATCATCCACAAGCAACCATTGTCCTTAGATGATTTCTAATGCTGTATGAATATATGCAAAACGTGTGTGTATATGCTCCTTAGCTAATGCTAATGATCAGGCCTGAAAAATCTTTTGAATGCAAGAATATGTTTAGTGCTATGAATCCATCATGTATGCAAATAGTC
Source organism: Allium sativum (assembly GCA_030737875.1). Lineage (NCBI taxonomy): Eukaryota > Viridiplantae > Streptophyta > Magnoliopsida > Asparagales > Amaryllidaceae > Allium > Allium sativum. The sequence continues at coordinate 172,982,410 of CM060912.1, forward strand.
CTAGTCATATACACTATATGCGTGCACAAACATTCAACCATATGCAACATCCGCATGATAACACATTCAATTTCATCCATAGACAAGTATAAATACTCGTGCATATGCAATATGAAATGTGACCGAGTCGAGCTAGTATCTAATGTGTATTCGCGCATCCACGAGCAACCACTTGCAACCACTTGCAACCATATCAATCATAACATGTTTCAAATACATGTTTACATCCATAGAGTTCTACCTAGGATTCCCTGAAATAAGATCGAGAAGATAAACAAAACAAACTCCTTACGGGGTTTGTAACAGAAACAGGACCGAGAGGATATCCATAAAAGATAGCCTACAAGCAAGCTCAACAGAAAACAGGGGTCGAGGATATATTCCCAAAAGAGATATCATGCACGTATTTAGTCTTCAGTCTCCTGCGTCGCATCACCTTGAGCTTAGTTCCATCGTGCCTTGACCGCCCCTTTTACTTCACGATTTCGCAGCTTCTTATTTCCTATTTCCATAACATGAGTTGGAACTCATTTCCTCGTCGCCTCTCGTTCCACTTGCACTTATTCTTTCCCTAGTATACTTGGCTCAACCATATCTACGTACTCAAGCCAGCTCTCCAAAATTCACTAGTGAATTCTGGATCTCGTTTTCCGATGCCAATCCAAATTGCCAAGAGTCCTTACTAGGGTGATTCCCATAACTCATACATAATCGAAACGAACCATCCGCCTTAGCGGCGAATTCTATTCAAACGGATTACCAACAACTGCATCCTGGGATTCTTAGTAACTAGCCATGACAGAACCCAAAAGGTTACACGAGACTTCGAGGGTATTACCAAAGCAAGCCAAGAGTCTAACTACCCTCCTTCTAAAACCAAGAGTGGCACCCCTTACTGGATAACCACTTCATCCTTAGAATCCATCCACAACTTATAAACATAAGCATTATTTCCAAGTTCAACACTTGATATAGACATTCTCAAATCCAAACAAGCCATGAGTAAATGGACCGATCTTCCAATAGGACTTAAGACAAAAACGGGATCCTCTATTATACTAGTACTAAGGTGCAGAGACTCAATTATCGAAGCGGACTTAAAAAGATGTGGTGATCCAAACAAAGTCCCGACGGGATGACAGAGAAGAAAAACTAAACCTTTAACAAAATTGTTACCCTCCTCCCGAGGTACCCTAGAAATGAGAGCATACTATTGCCCTCCGAATGATCTTGTCCCTGTTCCATGATACTTAACTATCCGTCCCGTTTCACCATGCCAAAGGTACTCTCTCGTCATGGGTTTCATTGTTCATCTTTCTCTCTCATTCTGGGTTGAGCCATACCAACAAGTTGTTCATCCTTAAACTCGCATCCTTTATCCTTTTTCTCACTATCCTTTCTTATAACGCGGCCACTGGTCTTTCGAGAACCACCTCCATCGCATGGAAAGCACTTCCGTAGATAGAAAAGACTAGTCGCAGTTAAAACCACTGTGACTACAGATGGAGGAAAGAAAGGAAAAGAGATTCAATCAGGGAAACAAGGATAATGCTAATGGCCTTTGGGGAATAGCCTTTTCTTTTTAAAAGAAAACTTTCTTGAAAAATGCTTCTTTATAAACGGTTTTTCAAATAATTTTCAGAAGGTCTTTAAAAACTTTTGCCCAGTCTGGTAACCTTCTGCTCTGATACCAAATGTAACACCCCGCCTCCGCTAGGGTCACTCGCAAAGGAATGCACTAGCTTTAGAGGGGCATTATTGGTAAACATGCACAGAAATATCACAAGACAGAACATATATAAATAGCGGAAGTAAAATCAAACTTTCATAACATGAATAAATAAGGTCTAAAGTCTTTTACATCAGAGTACATCAAAACCTGTCTTGCAATAATAAAGAAGCATAAAAAACCTTTTCATAAATTATTCCCCAAGTAAAAACAGCAAAGTAGCCATAGCCAAGAGAAGTCCAAGCCATCCATGATGACCTTCAGGCAGAAGAAGTCTGAACTAAACAGCATTGTTTCCTCCCTGTAACCTAGGGGGGGGGGGAAACGGAAGAAAAGAGGCGAAACAAAACGGGTCAGTCAAAAAGACTGAGTAAGTCCTATCTACCTCCAGTATAAAAACAGGTAAAGGTAACATGACATGCATAAACTGAAAGTAAACATAAGGATAACTACAAGATAGAAAAACCAGGCTAGCCGGTTGAACTACTGTGGCAAGGTAAACCAAGGTATCATGATAAACTGCGGCGTTATGATAAGTCAAGGTATCACATCGTCAGATTTCTATCGAGTACATAATCCCAAGGTATCTACCCCGTCTAACATCCCACGGTATCTATTATGCATATTCTTCCTAGTCCTAACATGTATATTTGCTCTGCACCTCTCGTACTAGTACCCCTACCCGCGTCATGTGTTAACCATAAATGTCCCTTGCTCAAAGTCGTGTAATGGTCCATGTCAACCTAGTATATCGCATATATAGGTTACTCAAATCATATGTTTCTTTCCATGTGTATAAGTTCAGTACTCTGCCGTACCTCGTACGGGCTTCCTCATGTCGTATTATCCTTGAATTCGTTTGGACTGTCACCCTTGTTCTAGCTAGGCTCTTCCATATGAATCATCGTTTGAACTACTAGGACTTACGCCACCTAGCACCCCTAGGGATTACGCTTACCTATTGCACGCTTCCGTATTTCGGTTTGGGTTAAACCACCTAGGCCACAAGGGATTACGCTAACCCTCAACCGCGCCCTTTTTCCCACGCATTCATCGTGAATCGTTTTTCTATAACTGTATGCACATGTATCCCATCGTGCCATCCGAGTCCTATCACAGGGCAAACCAAGAAATACAGGACTCGGTCGGGAGCTTTAGATTTATCTGCCGATGCAGATACTAAGGTCTGCTTTTCTACACGTGGCTATGGTCCCACGAGACCCCTCCCTCAACTAGCGAAAGGCAACACAAGAGAAAATCTTGCATGAGAACTACACTCCGGCCAGCCCACATCCTACGGCCTACCTCACCCATAATTAGATAGCAAATTATGGTCTGTTGGGTGTTCCCTGCCTTTCCGTACGTACACGCTTGACTCAAGATGGTAGATGATCGGCGAACTTGCTATCTTGGGCACCTTATGTATCCGTCGACTCACTGCTATCCACCCCAGTCTTTAGGTCGCTCGCATAGCAACCAAGGCATATTCTTGGTTCTTCTACCGCAGACCTCAACCTCTTGTGAGCCCAGGATGATCATCTGCGACCTCACAGAGGGATACCAAGAATATCCTCACGTTCCCCGAAGCCGCTGCTTCGTTACCCAGTTCGCTGGAGCCTTTATCTAAATCAGATAGCTTGCTCCTACGCGTATACTTAAACGATGACCTACCGTATCGGGTTACTCATCTATCTAAGAAGTGGTCCAGATTTCCTTGACTAAGAATTATTACTTAGTTTCCCTTAACTAAGGTTTACCACTTAGCCTTATTTCCATTACCCTTGTTAACTATGGTTATTTACCTAATCCTCCGAATTAGGGTTTATCTAATGGGTTAAGTGTCACTTAAGTTCATAACTTAGCCCGTCTACAAACCATGTCAATATTGGCTAAGTATCCAAGTCCAAGACTTAACCCTACAAACCATGTTTCAAGTTGGCTAAGTATATTAAGCAATCCATAACTTAACCTCGTCTAATTATCATTTTAGATTGGTTAATTATATAAATTAACTTGACCTTGTCAAATTACCGAGTCAAATCGGTCCAGCGTATTCAAGTGATTCGTGACTTAGCCTTATCATGTTTTCACGTTAGATTGGTTAAGTATAGATTAACTTAACCTCATCAAATTAACAAGTTAGATTGGTTAAGCATAGGTCACTTAACCTCATCAAATCATCGTGTTAAATTAGTTAAGTGTTTAACTTAACCCCATTAAATTACCAAGTGGGATTAATTAAGTCTAGGCTAACTTAACCCCATCCGATTACCATGTTTAGATTAGTTAAGCCTAATCTTAACCCCATCCATTAACTGTATTATATGGTTAAGTTTCATTAAGAAAATTTACTTAACCTTATCACGTTATCGTGTTGGATTGATTAAGTGTTGGTTAACTTAATCCCGTCCACTAGTCGTATAAAAATGGTCAAGTGTCATTAGGCAAATCAAGTTACTTAACCTACCCAAGCTTATCATGTTTTGTTAAGTATCATTAGCCTAATCAAATTTCTTAACCCATTTGTCCATATCATATTTGGTTAAGCCTCATTAATCAAATTAACTTAACCCTATAATGTGGCATTAATTTAATTAATGCACCCTCAACCTCTCACATTAGACCTTGTTGTGGTTACTAGTTAAGCCGGGCGGGTCCGAGTAGATTTACACCACAACCTAGTCTAACCTCGGGTCTTAAGCGCGACATGACCAACTTCTCACATTGGGTCCTATTGTTTGCAACTACTAGTTAGGCCGGTCGGTTCCGGGTAGTTTTACGTTGCAAACTCAACCCAACCTCGAGTTGGCCATACTTATATTATCTAGGTTCATCATGTTTCCAAAACATGTTACAAGTTTTTCAAGCATTTGGGTAGACCTAACTTAATAGGTAAATTCCCAAAGGGTAGACCTAACTTAATAGGTAAATTCCCAAGCTCATGTTTTTATGCATACTTACATGTCACCTTCCATGTTATCTTTCAAGTCATATTTTCAAGTATAAATACATGTCATATTCAAGTTAAGATTTTGCGACATGTTCATGTTTATCTAACTACCCAAAATCGTGTTTTCCCAACGCAAGCAAAGCGAGTCAACATAGTAAGGATACTATGTCACATATTGGTCTCAAAACATGCATGATGCCAAAAAGGGCTTGGCTTCCACATGCATAACATCATAAAGGGATTGGCCATAAACATGCATAGTGTCATAAGGTAATTTGGCCACAAACATGCATATTATCAAAAGGGATTTGGCCATAAACATGCACAACTTAAAAGAGGGGATTGGCCACGAGCATGCATAATATCATAAAGGATTTGGCCACAAACTTGCATGTTAACATAAGGGGTTTGGGTTCATAAACATGCATAAGCCCCAAAATCTTGTCTTAGCCAATGTTTCACAAGTAAAATAGTTTCTAAAGGTTCATGCTAGCATTTCATGCATAAAGATCCAAACTTGCAAGTCAAACTAGGTTATGCATAGCATGAGAGGCATAATTAAGTCACTCACATGGCCTAAAATCATAAACATGAACACAAGAGGCAAGGTAAGGTTCATATAGGTTCGCATAATCATGTTTAGCCTCATTTTATCCCATGTCAACATTAAAAAATACCGTTTTGACCGAAAAGTAGCTAGAACTTATATAGTTAGGCCTAGGGAAAGAAGCATGAATCATCTTGGCTAAGAAAGGTGCCTCCTTTGTTGAAGAACCTTCATGAAACTCGCATAGCAATGTTGATTTGGCCTCTATTTGGTGTAGCAAGCTTGCACCTTTTGATTTGAACCCGATTTGAATGCATAGGCTTTAGGAAAAGGGGATGGAGGCCATGATCACTTGGCATTTGGGCAGCACTTCGTGGAGAGGGTGAGTTATGAGGGTTTAGGGGGGGCTTATGGGTGTTTTTATAGAGATTAGGATAGTTTTAGGCCCTTAGATTAACCCTAGGATAGATTAGGACCATCAGATCTCGGAAGCTTCCAGACCCAGCCCAAGAACAAGACCAGGTGAGACAAACAGGTGCGCCAAGATACTTGCCCCGACCACCCCCTGTCGACAGGCAAGTCGACAGGGCTGTCGACTTGGTCTGGGCCCAAGTCGACAGGCCTGTCGACAGCCCTGTCGACATGGCCTAGGCGGGAAACCTCCCGCCTAGCCCCAGATCTGATTTCCAAAAACTGTTTCCGAAATTCAAATTCCCAGAAATCTTCTTTGGGCCTTTAACGGGTCATACGGACTCCGATTCTCGAAAACTTGGACTCTATTTCGCGTATTTTTCCGAGACGAACACAATGGCATAGCCCGTTTTACTTGATTCAGAACTTAAAATTAAATTCTGCCTTGATTCTCGTTTTAACATGTTATTGAAATACGGGTTGTTACAAAGAAGAACTTAGTCTTCACGTGGGACGTAGATTGTGATGATGTGTTCCAACGTTCAAAGAGAGCTTTGACCACAGCCCCAGTCATAGTATTGCCAGATGGGAATAAGCCATTTACCGTTTATACTGACGCTTGTGGGACAGGACTAGGCGCAGTCCTAATGCAAGACGGAAGGGTAATAGCCTATGGTGGAAGGTAGTTGAGAGTGCATGAAAGAAATTACCCTACACATGACCTAGAGTTGGCCGCTATTGTTTTCGCGCTTAAGTCTTAGCGTCATTATCTTCTTGGCGAGAAAATCGAATTGTTCACTGACCACAAATAGCTAAAATACTTATTCTCTTAGAAGGACTTGAACTTAAGGCAGCAAAGGTGGATGGAGTTCTTAGCATCCTACGACTTCGAGATAGCATATACCCCTGGCAAGGGTAACGTAGTGGCCGATGCCTTAAGTAGAAATTATACTTAAGTCCTTTGTTTGTTGAGCGGTGAAGTTTAGAGTTCATCTCTATGTTTGACTTTACACCTTCCATTGATTTCGTACCTGGTTTGCTAGCATCCTTAGAGGTTAGACCTACGCTTTTGGGACGGATTGGCGAAGCACAACGAGATGACCCACAGTTGGTTAAGTTAGTATAAAAGCTCAAAGGAGGGGAGTCATCGAGCCATCTCCATAGGTATACCTTAGATGATAAGGGTTGGTTGCGTAGGGACGGTAGACTTTGTGTACCTCGAGATTAGAATCTGAGGAAGACCATTCTTGATGATGCCCACCGTTCGAAGATGACCATTCATCCCGGCAGGGACAAGATGTACATGGATATGAGACGAGTTTACTTTTGGGCCGGCATGAAGAAAAACGTGGCTGAGTATGTCGCTAGATGCTTGGTGTGCCAACAAGTAAAAGAAGAGCAAAAGAAGCCCAGTGGATTGCAACACCCATTGGAGGTCCCACAATGGAAGTGGGAAAGTGTTTCGATGGACTTTGTTGACAGATTACCAAGATCGAGGAAGGGTAATGCGGGTATTTGGGTCGTGGTAGATAGACTTACTAAGAGCGCCCATTTCATTCCCGTGAAGAGTAAGAGGACTGCTCCATGGTTAGCCTCCGTATATATTCGAGAAATAGTTCGTTTGCACGGTGTTCCTTCTAGCATAGTGAGCGACGGCGATCCTATTTTCACTAGCGAATTTTGGAGCAGCTTGCAAGAGACGGTAGGGACTCAGTTATGTTTGAGCACCGCATATCATCCTCAGACGGATAGGGAGACCGAGATGGTGAATCGTATTATAGAGGACTTGTTGAGGTTTTGTGTCTTAGATTTCGGAGGTACTTGGGAGGAACATCTTCCGTTGGTAGAATTCGCATATAATAATAGCTTTCAGTCTAGCATTGGCATGGCACCATTCGAAGCTCTTTATGGACGGCCGTGTCATTCGCCTACATGTTGGTGGGAAGCTACAGATAAGATCTTGCTTTGGCCCGATATGATTAGAGAGACTTCGCAAAAGATTTATTTGATCCGAAGAAGGATGAAGACGGCGCAAGATAGGTAGAAATCTTATGCGGATAAGAGGAGGTCAGATCTTGATTTTGATGTCGGGGACATGGTCTTTGTCAAGGTGTCTCCATTACGGAACGTCGTTCGCTTTGGGTCCATTGGGAAGTTAGCACCAAGGTTCGTAGGGCCGTTTCCTACTAAGGAAAGGATTGGGCAGATGGTGTATAGAGTGGAGTTGCCCGAAAGACTTAATGGTGTACACGACGTATTCCATGTATCACATTTGAGGAAGTGCTTGCACGAGACCGCGGAAGTGGTAGAGCCGAGCTTGCTTAGAGAGGTGGAGATCGAGCGTGATGCGACGATTTGACGAGCTCCTACGCGCATTCTTGTGTCGGAGATTAAGAAATTGAGAGGTCGAGAGGTCAAGCTAGTCAAAGTGCAATGGGGAGATGATGAGAGCAAAGCTACATGGGAGACGGAAGCGAAGATGCGTTCATTGTACACTTTTCTTTTCGAGGGTATGTCTTTTAATTTCTCCTTTATCGTTTATCTTGCACTTATCTTATCTTTAGTGTGTCCTCTCGCTAGTATCCTTGACCTTTAGATAGGATATTCCTATGGTTGAAACATGTGTTTGAGACATGTTATGGATGGTGGATGCACGTGGATGCAAGTGTTTGCTAGTGGTTGCTCGTGGATGCATATACAAACACTTTAGGCACTAGATCGGCTCAGTCACTTCATATTGCATATTGCATATAAATGTGTGTTCATATGTACGTAATGGATGAATAATGGTTGTACCATCATATGGATGTTGCATTTTGATGAATGGTTGTGCACACATGTAGAAATGATATGTATCGATAGGGTTCTTTCGCATACATAATGGACGCATGGCACTATCATGGTTTGCACTAAGGAGGTCAACTGAATCAGTAGACCGCTTGATTTTGCATTAGATAAAGAACATATACACACACTTCTTGCATATGTTCATACAACATTAGAAATTTTATAAGGATAATGGATGCCCGTGTTTGATGGTTGAGTAGATGGTTGTTTGGATGGTTGGATATACATTCTCCTTAACTTGGAGATTTCGGGGGTGAAATCCTTTAAGGAGGGAAGAATGTAACACCCCGGATTTTTGAATAATCAAATTAACAAAATTAAAGAATAATAAATCTCAGACGTGAGAATTATGGGGATTGGGTTGCGCCATTATGTTCGTCTCAGAATTCTAGTGAAGATAGAGTCCAATTTTCGGGAAACGAGTACCGGATGAAAGGGTTATGGACGAAATAAGTTTGGTGGCAAAGTAAAGAGAAGAAAAAAAATGCACTGGCGCACTTGGGAAGTGCGCCAGTACATATTAACACTGGCGCACCTGCCAGGTGCGCCCAGGCCGAGGCTGGAACCTGCACAGCTTTCTGGTTCAGGCTGACCCGTGTTGATGATTCCATTTTGAATCCTTGCTGAGTCATTAGGGCTGACTCATCACCCTATCATAATTGAATGGTTTTTATTAACCCTAAGAACATCCGATGGCTTAAATTAATTCATAACTCTATAAAAAGACCTATAGAAACAAACCCTAAATCAGAATAAAAACTAAAACTATGGCCGTCATGCTGTTGTCTTGAGTCCTAGAGCAGCCACCACCAAATCAAAGAGAAAGAACAGCAACCAAATCAGAACCACTCAACCCTAACAGCTATTCTTCATCAAAGGAGCGCTAATTCAACTCCAGAAATAAGAATTCAGAACTCAAGACTGATTTTGAGTTGTGAGTTCGATAGTCTTAGCAAAATAATTAGTAATTTAATTAGATTAAGTTATAACGCGGATTGTATGGATGTGATATGAAGTATTGATTGCATGTTGTAATTATGTTGTAGGATTATGATTGAAATACCTGTGATGTTATGTTGTGATGCGAAGTTATGTTGCTATCATCCATGTTGTAATCTTATATATAATCAAACCATCATGTTTCTTATGCTAGTTTGCGATATTGATTCATATGCTAAATCAATATTAGGCAAGTTTAGATTTTAGGTTCAAACACGAATCATATACATGTTGGGTAGAATTACATGTGACCTTACATGATTATGGCACCTAGTTTATGTGAGAATTTAATTGAAAGATTAGGCTATGACATGATACTTTACATGTTAGGTATTAGTTTACACCATTGTTGCGATGTATAAATCGCATATGTGAATTTATGAGTTGGACATGAATCATGATATGTTATTACCTATGCAAGTTTAACCCTTTAGATATAGGTTTATGACATATGATGTTTATGCAAGTTTAACCCCTTTAGACATAGGTTTATGACATATGTTGTCTATGCAAGTTTGTGGCCATTATTTCATCAAGTTCACACCTTTAGATTTGGATCTATGTTATACATCATGTTTATGCAAGTTTGTGGCCATTTTCTCATCAAGTTCAAACCTTTAAATTTGGAACCATGACATATGTTGTTATGCAAGTTGTAATCTTGGCCTATGCAAGTTCAGATGTAGAACATCATTCACATATGCAAGTTCACCCCTATGTTAAATCTTTGTTTTAATTATGTGTATATATGTGATGTTTTCTTTTATTTCATGAGTTAGACTATTCGAGTCTAACGTATATCTTTACGTTAAACGAACAAACGTATTACGTAGGGAAAAAGGGGATAGTATTAAAAATGTTTAATTGGCATAAATGCCTTAAAAGGCATAAAATAAAATTGTGGTGAAATTGGTATGATTTTACATACCATAAATGGATGGACATAATTGAGTCAATTATGGACATCGCTAAATTTGGATTTGATTGATAATTTGAATAGGGAAAGTAATTCAAATTGGGGGTGATTAATTAGGAGTAATTAATCGTCTAAGACAAGAGGTTAGGCTCTTTTGTGGTGTAAGACTTCCCGGACCCGCCCGACAAATCCAGCTGCCACAAATGTCAGTCTAATGTGAGAGGTCTTAGACATAAACTAAATAGGTAACAATTGTAAAGACATGAGGTTAGGCTCTTTTATGGTGTAAGACTGCCGGACCCGCCCGGCAAATACAGCTGTGACAAATGCCAGCCTAATGTGAGAGGTCTTTATGAGGTTACGGTCTTAATGAATTAAGAAACACTTAACCAGATAAGCATGTAGTGGGACATGAGGGGGTTAAGTGGGTGCCTTGGGTGGCATGTGGAATCTAGTGGGTGCCTTGGGTGGCACTTGGAAATACGATTAGAAACACTTAACAAAAATATGAACATGTAATTGAAACATGAATAAGAAGTGGGTTAAGTGGGATGTACTAGAGGGGACCAAGCTTAGGTGGATAGCTTGTATCAAGTAATGGGGGCCCATTTCAACTAGTAACCCATACGTATCTTTGTAGGTTCAACCCAAGGCGAGGACAGGACACACATACTGGGCTTGACTGTAAGAGGCCAAACCGGGTTAGAGTTGGCAACGCAAGTCCAACGGGTTCATATGCGTGTGTGGACCTGGGCTGGTAGGTAAGACGTTGTTGCATCATGTAGGTATAAGCCGTGCATTCTTTTTGTTGTATCGGGTTGCCACTTTGGGGAGTGATACACCCCACTGTGGGGCAAGCACTGGTATCTACGAGTTAGGGAGCCGATCGCTTGGGGGTAGTGGGTACACCTAGTGGAGATAGGGGCAGACGGCACCTATGAAGGCAGCTAGGGGTGCACGAAACTACCAATATCATTATTAAGTCTGTAGGAGGGATCAACCTTAGGGTGACTAGTGGTGGTGCAGCATACTAGTGGCGGTGCAGTATAGCAATTATCCTATAGTGTCGGTGTAGTTTAGTAAATTTATCTTAGCGGGTTAGGTGCACGTAGTTTAGTAAATTTATCTTAGCGGGTTAGGTGCGCTTTAACGATATCGTTATTCATCTTATTTCCTTGTTTACTCTGTCATATTCAATGGTTCATGGTCATTTCCCTATTTTCCAACTTATGCCTTAGCCTAGTTACTTTGTTAATTATATTGTTAGAATTACCGCACTCGCCAGACTTTATGTCTGACCCCCCCTTTTTTCCATCTCTTTCCTCCCCCCCCCCCCCCTTCAGGTGCTCAGGTTGGAACTAGCACCAGTGGAGCTTGATCTTGGACTGCTTTTTAGAAGATTTCTTGGACCGTTGAAGTAAAGTTCAGCTTCTCTTTATTTATGGCTGTTTTAATGTTAGGGATTATGTCTTTCAGTGTTAGACCCAAAAGTGGTTCTAACACCCAAATTGATTTGAAACAAGATAAAATAAGACAGAAATAAAAATGAACACACAAGATTTATAGTGGTTCGGCGAACAGATGCCTACGTCCACTTATTCTTTACTATATTCAATGATTCAGTTGCAAATACAATGATAGATCGACTCACAACTCACTTTTGTTCACTCAATTGAAATAAACAAGAAATAGAAGATGATTTGGATTTTCCGGGAGTAAAGGAGTTCGGATGATGGAGGTACTTGGATTCTCAAAAGTGCTGAAAAAAGATCCTTCTCTTTGTCTCTAGATGGGGTATTTATAGGTGTGAATTTGCCTGAGATTCAATCCGGGTCGGAACACGTGTCATCCATCGCACTCTCTTCGGGTTCGGATGAACTATCAAGCTGACAACACATCAAAGAGATGGACGTTAGGGGTAGGAATTAGTCATATCCGGTCCGGTTCTCCAGGCGATTTTACAGGAGACTAACTTGGATCATGGGTGCGGGTCGGAGGCGCGCAGGCAAGGGGTTCGGATCGGGATACCCGATCCGAACCGGAATGGCTTGGACGTCTCTCCCTCTCTAATCTATTCCGCTCCGCTCCAGCGTCGTGACAAGCAGATGGATTTCCATGCGAGATTTAGTTGTCCTCCGTTCCGACTTGACATGCTTTACCAATCTATCCCGTAAGAGACCACCGATCCGAACCGAGATCTCTATCCGATCCGATCCAATATGCTTCTCTAACCCGGTCCGAATAGAGGATCCTATCCGTTCCGAACAACCGCAGCCATCAATTTGAACTGTAGTGTTTTCTTCCGATCCGAACTGAGGTCTTATAACTTAAAATACTCTTCAATGGTTGTTTTCTTGACTTTGTGTTGCCTAGTTCACAAAGTAGGCTAACATTTTGCCCCCTCAAAGGATGCTTTCGTTGTACAAAGCGTGCTTTGATGTCGTTTAATCAGAATTGTCAGGAGTAATGCACAGATTTCTATTCGGTTCGATGTCCGACCCGAGCACCTTTTCTTCATTTCTGAGCAAATTTGGGGATCTTTCTCGACATATAATGCTTCGTGCAGGTATGTTCTTCCTTTATTCTTCTTCTCTTGAACTCAATTCTAGTCAGATGTTAAATTAATGTATGAAACCTGTCCGGTTCGGGTGCCGATCCGAAACGCTTTGATTCTTGGGCAGTGGGCCTTCAGGCAGAGTTGTGCTACTGGGCCTTCACTCCGGTCCGAGCGGGTGAGAGAGAAAACAGGAATGCGAGGAGTCAACTTCACCCCCTATATAAATCCGCCACTATCTTCTTTCCTTCCTTCTTCTTTTCTGCTGCCGCTCCCAACTCTAGCCTTGAAAACGTTAGAAACTCCAATATTCTAAAACTATTTCCTGTAGATTTCCCGACTCAAACATATAGGTAGCTTTTCTAATCTCGAATAACTTCGTTGTAACCGTTTTCTATTTCAATTCATGTTGGATTGGGATGGTTTGATCATAAGCTTCGCTTGAACCCCCTGCCGCTGCTGGTGGATGCGCCATCGCTTCGAGGCGTTGCGAGGCTGGAGAGGGCAAATATTTATCCTCAACGGTGGCTTTGGTGATAAAGCGGACTCGTTTGTGAGTAGGGGGGAAAGAGGAAGGAGATGAAGAGTGGGATGACCAACCTGAGTCGGTTCGGGTAGAAGACGGAGGATCAAAAAAGGAAGGAGAAGGACAGGGGATCGGCTCGGATTGCACATTTTAGAAAGATGGGAGGAAGGAAAATGTCGGCTCGGGTCGGAGATGAAAATGAGATAAGAGGCTGACATGAACGGACTGGTTGAGTGATGCTAGTTCGGTTCGGATCGGGTCACCCGATCCGATCAGATCAGTCTTGCTTCCGAACCCATTGTTCCCCTTGTCTTGAACTAACCTTGCCTTACTGAAGCACCCGAACCGACTGTCTTCTGTATTTGTATTGAGCCAGTCATCATATGCATATCCGAACCGAACCGAACGCATCAAATTTGGCACATAAAGACTACCCAACTAATTCAACTAACACTTACCCTAGACGAATATGCTTCGCGGACAGTTAGGATAGTGCCTTGTGAACATAAACGAGAATTAAGAACAACTCTGACTATCACCTTCTCTTTAAAGCTTCGTCTTACATTGCTGTACTTTTATTTTGTATTTCCCACATTTGCTGCACACACTTTAGTTCACACACATACACAAAGAAGGGGGACACGGGATAATTTACTCTAATTCGTGCTATTGCTTCTTCAATAGTTCCATGACAATGAGGCCCAGACGCTCTTCTCGTCTAGCTGAGAGGAAAGAAGTTCCGGAAACTTCCAACAAAACCACTCTCGAGGATATATCTTCTTCATCTGATCCAGAATGGGACAGCGAGGGTCCGGATTACGGAGTTGGTCATCGGGAAAGCGACGAAATGTCTTCAGAAAATGAAGTTTCCCTAGGCTTTGAGGAGGAAGGAGGGATTGGTGACAATCGAGCACCCGATGAATTTGACTCAGCCATTATATTGGAGTCACCTCCAGATTCCGTAGAATCGACAATTGACAACGACCGACTCGTTCGAATTTGCTTGAAGTACGGAATAATGAAAAGGGACACTCTAGTGCCCTCACGCTCTGACCGTCCCCACAACCCTCCGGAAGGATATATGACGGTCACTCGACTGATGTGCATGGTTGGCGCCATTCCTCCATTCTCGCCTTTCATCGTTGACTTCTTAAGACAAATGCGAATTGCCCCCATGCAGTTGCATCCCAATTCATATGCCTATCTGCATACCTTATTCATAGCATATCGTGAAATCCTTGGCGTAGAGCTCACGTTCGATGATGTTCGTTTCTTCTATAATTTCAAACATCGGACTAGAGAAACTCCATCTTTCTGTTACTTTGAATCAGTCCCAAAAAGGAAGATAATCTCTACGCCGTTTAGCAGTAAAGCTGGAGATTCCAGACTAGAGTGGTTCTATATAAAGCAACAGTCTGGATGCGCCAGGAGATGGACAAAATCAAGTAAAGCACTGATTTCCTGACCCTGGACTCTATACACTTGAATCATCACTCTGATCTGTTTTCCTTTTTTTGTTTGCAGTCGACAATCCCAAACAGATATCAGACCAAGTGTTCTTTGATCGGATGCACCGTCTTCTCAATGGCGACCAAAAATTCCTGACTATTGACGAGGTCCTTAAAGATGAGTACCTTCATTTTCACGGGCTACTATCCATTTTCCGTAGCATCGGTCATGGGACGGTCCCTTATGCACATATTCCTCCAGTGGAAACAGTTCCAGAAATAGCAGAAGGCTCGGGAATTCCTGCAGCTCCTCTTCAAACTTCACCTTCTCCCTCTTCCACTCAAGATGATGAACTGGCCAATCTGGCCAAGAAACATCGTGAAGGGTATATTGCCCCCGAGGAAACTACCTCGCTAGACAAATCAAAATCTTCCCAAGGGTCGCCACTTCACGCTTCCGAAGGGGATGTTCCTAGCACCGACGAGCACATATTTCAGGGTTTGGGGGATCTCCCCTTACCCGAGACTATATATACTTCAGAAGATTTCAGGAAGGACCCTTTAGTCTTCACTTCTTCTGAAGAAACTACTCCTGCTAAGGCCAAAGAGCCTGCCCGCACCAGTCTAGCTTCAGACTCGGGTTGGTTGGGGGGACACACACACCACTTAGGATGCACTTTATACCACAGCATTAGCATTCATTGCACTTTTTTCTCCAAGAATCCATTGATTCTAAACTTCGCTTATTTTATCGTGCAGGTACAATGTCTCGGTCCTATTATGATATAAGAAAGCTTCGTCGCAGCATGTCCAATCCTCCTCAGGATGCCGAGTATGATCGCCGGGATGACCGTGGTAGGGAGGAAAGAAGACCCTATGATTCCTATCGATCTCGACTCTCACGCTCCCGCTCACCAGTTCGACCGGAACAAGAAAAATACAAGAGCTATCAAGGTCGTAGGGAGGAGGATAGACCACAATCCAGGGATTCCACTTCCTCCCATGAAAAGCGGAGCAGAGAGAAAACTCCTCCAAAGGAAACTGGGTCTAGAAGTAAGCAAAAAGTCCCTGCTACTAAACGACCTAGGACAGACAAGGGTTCTACAGAATCTTCTTCAGGAAGGGACACTGAACTAACAATCCTCGCTCCTCCTCCACCAGATGCGGGAACTGCAGTAAGGCTGGCATACTTAAAGGAGCAATTTCCCGAGCACTACTTCGAGACTTTGACCTTTCTACCTACCCTTGAACCTATTTCTTCTAATTGGGCAGAGGAGGCCAAGGCAAAAATCGATTTGGTGGAAAAACAATATACCGAGATGTTCAAGTATTCCCGCAATCTTTCTAGAATCATCCGCACTCTTATGACAAATGCTGACTCGATGCAAAAGACTGCAGAGGAGGATGCTAAGGCCCTAAAAACCTTAGGAAAAGATTTAGAAGATACTCAAGCTCAACTAGCTATCGCTCAGAAGAACGCTTCTAACTTCAAACAACAGTTTGAGGACATGCAAAAGCGTTATCATGACTTACTTGAGTCCCACACTCAGGAGCGTTCTGAGTTGAAGAAGCAAGCTGACGAGGCCAAATCAGAGGCTGCTAAGACACGCCTTGCTTATGCTGAGCTTGAGCAGAAAAACGCCGAGTTAGCGAAAAGGAGTGCTGAGTTAGAAAAGAGAAACGCATACTTGGCTTCAAAATTGTTGGAGGCGGAAAACAGGGCTGCTCTGGCTGAGGGCAATGTGGAATGCGCTATTAAATCTGCGGAGGAAACCCGCAAACAACTATCAGAGGCGGAGGCTGATATTCAGGGCTTCGGCGAGCTAATGATTGAATTCTTCGCGCACATTATTCGTCGTCGAAACATTTCCTAGATCGAGGACTATCCATCCACTCTGGTTCATGTGTGGAATCAAATCGTCGAGTGGGAAAAAGAAGAACTTAAGGTCGATTCCCTCGATGAAGATAAGCTGATGGAGAAATACCTAAGAGACGACGAACCAGAGCGCCTAGCTGAAGGGCGCCGTCTAATTGCTGAGGCCATGGAGGAAGAGAGGCGGAAGTCTAAACAGAAAACCATTCCTGAAGCTGGTTCCTCCTCTTCCGCTCCTGTAACTCCCGAAGTAGAAGGGTACGATCCCGAAAACCCGGGAATTCCCCGAACAACTCTGCTGTCTCCCATTCCTGAAATAACTCCAGAGGTAGTAGTCACCCCCGCTGAAAAGTCTTCAGAAGGAATCCCTATCTTTTCTCCTCAATTTGTCAAGGCTACTACTACCTTTGGCCACATGATGGAACGTTCGATGAGAAATCCTTTGCTTTCGCTTGAGTTGATAACCGATGTTTCTCATTTTGTAGGCGTTGAATCCTCCGCGAAGACAGATGTAGCTCAGGGAACTACTGCTGGGACAAAGCCAACTGATAGGGTCAAAGAAGGGGAAGACAAGGCTGCTTCCACAGACCTGGGGGAAAGAAGTGAGCCAACTAAGGTCACTACTCCCCATGATGAAGAAATGATTGCAGCTTTAAAAGACGACAGAGGAGACGAGGAGCATGATGAGGAACCGGAGGTTACAATAACCGGGGAGTCAAAAAGCGCCGATGACATTACCTTGGCGGCCATGAAGGCCGATCAAGACAAGCGCTTGCAATTAAAGGCTGAAGAATTAGACCCTGAGGTCCTCAAGCCCCTCGCGGTTGTGGATGCAGGTTCAAGGTTAGTTGTTAAGCTCTCAACTAGATCTATTACCGAAGAACTTGCTAAAAAATCTTCTCTTGATTCCAGTGCCCCGCCCTCCGGGAAGAAGTCTGCTGGCTCCAGTACTACATCTTCAGGGAAAAAGAAATCAAAGCGAATCTTGACTGAAGCCGAGAAGGAAGCAAAGGATGCGGAAAAAACTGCCAAGAAATCGAAGGCTCATCCCAAACCCAAATAGTGGGTTCCCCTGTGTCCTTTAAGCATCTTTGTAAACCAATAAGTGCTGCTATACCAGCAGCTTCCGCACTTTCTTTTTCAGTTATTTCCCTGTACAAATTCATTCATTTGTAAATAAAAATAATTCACTTTTTGCAATGTTTATTTGTTAGCAGTTCTGTATTTATGTAAAAATGCATATCTATAGTTATGAAACAAAGTTGTGGAGAGGGGAGATATGTGTATGTATATGTGTCCCCAGTCAATCTCCATAAGTTATTCAGTGCTTAACCATGCAATCTGAATGCTCCCGATTCTCTAACGGGATAGCATTTCCTGTGTCATCAATACCTGTTGTTTTTCCTGGCATTTCTTTTATACTCTCTCTCATTCTCTTGAGAGTTAGAGTTCGAGTTCAGTTATTTGTTTATTCCCCGGTCGGAGACGCCTTTATACTCTCTTTCTCTCTGGAAAGTTAGAGTTCGGAGTTGAACTTCTTTCTCAGCGCTCAGTCGGAGACGCTTTTATACTCTCTCTCTTTCTCTGGAGAGTTAGAGTTAAGAATGTCGTTTTCTCATTCTTTTACGTCTTATTGCACAAATAATCATTGTGCTTCTTTTTATGTCCAAACTGTTTTCAACCTTTTTTAGGCTTTGAGTTATCCTGTATTTCATAATCATAACAGAACAACTAATGAATGTAGATGCATAAAAGTAAATAACACACAATATTTTTATAGTGGTTCGGCTAAGTCATAGCCTACATCCACTTTATAGTCCTTTATTCATATCGTCACTTTTTCCCAAGGCAAGTCGTGCCTTATTACAGAGTTTACAGGAAGAACAACAAAAAGTATAGCATTTCTAATCCAAATATCGCATTAAGTGTCGGGCATTCCATGCTCGAGGGACTTCTTCGCCATCTACGGTCGTTAACTTGAATGTTCCTTTATCAAGTTTCCGTTGGATGACAAAGGGTCCTTCCCATTTTGGGCCGAGGTGAGGAAGAGATGGAAAAACTCTCTTTAGCACCAAATCTCCTGGTTCAAAAGTTCTGAGGCGAACTTTTTTGTCATAGTAGCGTGCCATCTGACGCCGATGTCTTGCTGCACGCAAGTCTTCATCGTCTCTTTTCTCTTCGACTTCATCAAGAGACTCAAGTAAAAGCGCCCGATTCGTCATCGGGTCATAATACGTCACCCTGTGGGAAGGAACTTCCAGTTCAACTGGAATTACTGCTTCTGAGCCAAAGGAGAGAGAGAAAGGGGTATGACCGGTAGCCGTTTTAAACGTTGTTCGATATGCCCACAAGGCTAGGGGCAATTCATCAATCCATTTTGCCTTTGCATGCTCTAATCGCTTCTTGAGGATGGACTTTATTACCTTGTTTATTGCCTCTACTTGCCCATTCGATTGTGGATAGGCAACTGCAGTACATCGTTTGTCTATCTTATATTTCTGGCAAAAATTTCTGAATTCAGTGCTATCAAATTGGGTCCCGTTGTCAGTAATAATCGTCCTTGGGATCCCGAATCGGCATATAATATTTCTGACCACAAAACTTATCATCTTTCTTGTGGTGATCTTAGTCAAGGGCTCAGCTTCCACCCACTTTGTGAAATAATCCACGGCTACTATGGCATACTTAGCCCCTCCTTTAGCAATTGGTAAAACTCCAATGATATCGATTCCCCATGTGGCAAATGGCCAAGGACTCACCATCGATTTAAGCTGGGTTGACGGTGCCCTGGGGATTTTGGCGAATCTCTGGCACTTATCGCAGCGTCGTGAATAATCAGCTGCATCTTTGTTGATCGTAGGCCAGAAGTATCCGTACCGCAATATTTTCTTTGCTAAAGTTTGACCTCCTGTATGATCTCCACACTCACCTTCGTGCACTTCTCTCAGTACACGCTTGATGTCGTCGTGTGCGATACATCGTAACAGGGGCATAGAAAATCCTTGTCTATAGAGAGTATCGTCTTGCATAACATATCTGGCAGCTTTGCGAACTACAGCTCTTTTCTCACTTTTCTTCGATGGTAGTATCCCATTCTTAAGAAAACTCTTGATTGGAGTCATCCATGACTCCTTCTCTGGTTCCGCTTCAAGAACGAATTCAATTTCCATTGACTCAAAGCTTGGCGACTCCAACGTTTCAATTGGAATTACCTCAGTCTCTTCTGGATTGTCAGAACTAGCCAATTTTGCTAGTCTATCCGCTTTCTGGTTTTCTACTCTGGGAATATGTGTTATGTTGTACCGCTCTAAGCTATTTAATAGCTCTTTCACTTTCTTGAGGTAAGCGACAAGTCGAGGTCCTCGAGCCGCGAATTCCTCTCGCACTTGACAAACAACAATCTTAGAGTCACAAAATATGTCCATCATTTTTACTCCTAGGTCTTTAGCGAGTTTCAGCCCGGCAATCAGGGCTTCATACTCAGAGTCATTGTTTGTTGCCGAAAATTCTAATCGCAGGGCGTAATATAACGACCGTCCCTCGGGAGTGACTAAGACAATTCCAGCTCCGGATCTTCGGTCATTTTTAGCTCCATTTGTATATAATTTCCACGAATTCACCTCTAGCTTATCCTCGGATTTGACCACTCGGTCATTGATTATCTCTTCCTCTAGAATGGTGAACTCCGCAATAAAGTCTGCTAGAGCTTGCCCCCTGATTGACTTTCGTGGTTGAAAATTCAAATCAAACTGGCTTAGTTCTATGTTCCATTTAATCAACCTTCCCGACGCTTCGGGTCTCTGCAACACCTGTCTTAACGGCTGATCGGTGTATATGGTTATTGGATGGGCTTGGAAGTAGTGACGAAGTTTTCGGGATGCAATTAGGAGGCTGTAAGCAAGCTTCTCGATCTTTGGGTAATTGCGCTCTGCCGCTGCTAATTTCTTACTCACATAGTATACTGGCCTTTGTACTTTGTCTTCTTCTCGAACCAGGGCTGTGCTGACTGCGTGAGCCGAGACTGCTAGATAAACAAATAGTTCTTCTTGATCTACGGGCTTTGATAAGATTGGCGGTTTCTCTAACAGCTCTAACAGATTTTGAAAGGCCTCGACACAATCGGGAGTCCACTGGAAGTTCTTCTTTCCCCTTTTTATCAAATCAAAGAACGGAACACATTTATCGGTGGCTTTGGAGATGAATCTACTCAGCGCCGCTACCTTCCCTGCCAGACTTTGGACGTCTTTAATTCTCCTTGGTTCTTCGATATTTCTAATCGCCGCTATCTGGCTAGGGTTGATCTCAATTCCTCGGGAACTCACAATGAAGCCAAGGAACTTTCCCGACGCCACTCCAAATGAACATTTTAAAGGATTCAATTTCATACGGTATTTTCGCAAGATACCAAACATTTCCGCTAAGTCTTGCGTATGACTGGAAGACTGCTTTGATTTAACAAGCATATCATCCACATAAACTTCCATAGTTTTTCCTATTTGATCATAAAACATTCTATTTACCAACCGCTGATAAGTAGCTCCAGCGTTTTTTAATCCGAACGGCATTACAACATAACAATATAACCCCAAATTCGTAATGAAACTTGTATGCTCTTGGTCTGGTACATGCATAGGAATTTGATTGTATCCAGAGTATGCATCCATGAAAGAAAGAAGTTCATGACCTGCTGTCGAGTCTACAAGCTGGTCAATCCTGGGAAGTGGGAAACTATCTTTTGGGCAAGCCTTATTTAAATCTGAAAAGTCAATACAAGTTCGCCACTTTCCGTTTGGCTTTTTTACCAAGACAGGATTCGATATCCAGTCGGGATAAGTCGAATCTCGAATAAATCCATTTTGCTTCAATTTCTCTACTTCCTCTTTGAGAGCAGCCGACCTCTCTGGGCCCAGCATGCGTCTCTTTTGCTTCACAGGCGGATGCTTCGGATTTACATTCAATTTATGACTGATAATGGAAGGCGATATCCCACACATGTCAGCATGGGTCCAGGCGAACACATCTAAATTTGCCTTCAAGAAGTTCGTCAGCTTTTCAGCACGACGTGGATCCAATTGGGAACCAATCTTCAAAACTTTCGTCGGATCAGCTTTATCAACAGGAATTTCCACTGTCGCTTCATTAGGAGTTGCATTCCTAGCCTCTGGTTCCTCGTCTTTTCTAGGATACAGGTCTTCAGGCGTTCCTTTGGGCAACTCCCTTGGGTTCAATCTCTCTAATTGCTATGCCGATTCCCCCTTTGAGGGAGATGAGGCATCCTTACATTCAGCATTAACTCCTTTCATCAACATCTTCAGTTCGGCCACATAGCAGGCCCGTCCAGAAACCTGATCCCCTCTTATTACTCCAGTCCCGGCTTCGGTTGGGAACTTTAGTAACAAGCACCAAGGGGCGATACAAACTCTAAATTCAGCGAGGGCAGGTCTCCCTAAAAATGCGTTATATGGCGAATCTACGTCCAATACTACGAACTGAAGCATTCGCACTCTTCTACGTTCTCCTTGCCCTAGGGTCACGGGCAACTCTGTATATCCCATGGGAGCTGTCGTCGCTCCGTTGAAGCCTCTAATCCATCCTTCACAAGGTTTCAGATCTTCGGGCTCAAGCTTCATCTGATCAAATGACTTCTTGAACAAAATATTAACGGAACTTCCGTTGTCTACTAATACCTTATGGACCAAGGCCGGCCCAATAGTGGTAGTAATAACCAACGGATCATTGGTGGGAGATTGTATCCCCGTGTTGTCTCGGCTGCGAAATACCACGTCATCGAACATGGTTTTTTGTTGTTTTATAGGGGTGACATCTTCCAAATCGTCACCTTCATTCACATCTAGATGCTTGGCAGCATTCACATATTGGTCCATTGACCTAAAACTTCGGATTGCCGGGTGAGGTCCGCCTACTATGGAGTTGATGACGATCCCTTTACCTTTCTGCTGCGTGGTAGGCTTAGGAGCAGGTAGGATCTGTTTTGGAGCCTGCTCTCCTTGCCCCCTGTCCCTCGGGGCAACCTTGTACTCATCCAACTTTCCTTCACGCAGCAGCTTTTCAATTACATCCCTCAAATGCCGACACTCATTGGTCGAATGTCCATGTGTTCCGTGAAACAAGCAAAATTTCCCTGTCGCCATTTCTTTCTCGGTCGAATCACGAGGTGGCGGTCTTTTGTACTGCAACACATTGTACGTATCCAGGTAAATATTTTCCAGGGTGTCATTCAATGGTGTATAGTTCTCGTAGTTCTGGAATCGGGGCCTTTTGTTAGGGTCGCTTCCCCTATTTCTGTTTCTCCTGTTACCGTTCGAATTACGGTTGTTGTTGTTTCCCCCGTTTCCAGTATTGCTGTTTCCACCCTTGTTTCCTACATTTAATTCAACCTTGCCAGAACTTTCCCCAGACTGCTTCACGGCAATATTACTCTGCACATTCTCCTTTGAAGCTGTCTCAGACTTTCTTTTTCGGTTTTCCCTGGCTTCCTCTCGTCTCAGATAAATATCGGCTTTTTCGTAGAATATCGCCCTTATGGGGGGTGTTTTCCCGGAAAGGTAGTCTCCAAACTCGGATTCAGGATCGACTCCTTCCTTCAATGCCATCAGAATAGTGGGCTTGTGCGGGTCACTGACCTCAGTTACAGCTTGGTTAAAACGATCTAGATATGCCCTTAAAGACTCTCCTGGTGCTTGTTTGATTCTCGACAATTCAATAACACTCTTGGACTTTCGGGCATGTAGTCGGAACTGGTTCATGAAACGCTCGCTTAGTTCTTTGTAATTAGAAATTGAACGAGGAGGAAGTCGGGTAAACCAGAATAATGCCACATCTTCTAGGTAGATTGGGAACGCTTTGCACTTTACTTCATCAGGGGCAGCAGCGGCATTCATGAGCCACGAATACCGCATCAAATGCTGTCCTGGATCAGTCATTCCGTTATATTTGTCCATCTGTGGCAAGTTAAAGCGTCGGGGAAACTGGAAGTCGAGGATATCATCAGTGAACGGAGTATGGCTTCGCTCTATGCCATAATCTTCATTTGTATAATTCCGGCTCTCGGACATAATTCGGCGAACCTTTGCCTGTACATCGGCACTAGTTAGGGGCTGCTCAGGTTCCCTGGCCCTAGTGTCCGAGTTCCTTCGGGGCTCTTGCTTAGGAGATGCCCTTCTTCTTCGGGCTGCCTCTACTCGATTCCTTTCCCTGTGTTCCCGGTCGATCTCAGGAAGAGGGGACTGGGGTCTTTGCCCCCGAGTGGGGCTATCGTTTCCTAATGCTCGTGCGATATCCTCGCGAGATCCCAAAGATCCAAACGTTTGCTGCTCCACGTTCTGAGGTCGTTCGAGTGGCCTTCGTTCACGGGGCCTCTCTTCCTCGGAAGATGAAGATTGATCTACGGGTGTGTGACGAACCGGTGATGGAGTTCTTTGCCGGCGGAGCTCATTGATCTCCCGACTCATGAGCCTCATATTTTCCTGCATCATGAGATTAGTGCGCTCATGAACTCTCATAGCTTCCCTCGTGCTCTCAAGCATATCAAGCAAGCGCAAGAAATCTCCTTGAGTGATGGGAGCAGATGGATTGACCTGGTCTCCAACCCTGGCAGCTGGAATTGGAGCATTCGTGGGGACTCGAGTAGATGTTCCAGCTTCACCAAGCATCGGGTCGGATCGGAGGTAGGAAGTCGGGTCGGATCGGAGCTGGGGTGCCTGGTCGGATCGGTGTGCAGCGAGCAACTCGGGTCGGTTCAGATTGGGGGAGTGCACTGCTTCAGAGTCTCCTACCCGGATCGGATCGGAGCTCTCCCCTTGCTGTCGGTTCGGATTTCCTGCATTGATTCTTCCTGCTGCTGAACTCTGCCCCCGAGACCTTGTTACAACAGCATGTTGCTGATCTTCGCCAGCTCCATTTCCTTGAACAGAACGAACTTCCTTGCCTTTTCCTTTGGCCATGAGTCTTTGACAATTACTTCAACGAATGCAAGAAAGCGGAGAAACTCAAGGATTCACTTCCTTGAACTCAACGGTCCAAAAAGTAGAAAGAGATCCCGGAAAATAAAGAATTTAGATGAGGATTCTCAGTGAAAGCACCAAAATGTTAGACCCAAAAGTGGTTCTAACACCCAAATTGATTTGAAACAAGATAAAATAAGACAGAAATAAAAATGAACACACAAGATTTATAGTGGTTCGGCGAACAGATGCCTACGTCCACTTATTCTTTACTATATTCAATGATTCAGTTGCAAATACAATGATAGATCCACTCACAACTCACTTTTGTTCACTCAATTGAAATAAACAAGAAATAGAAGATGATTTGGATTTTCCGGGAGTAAAGGAGTTCGGATGATGGAGGTACTTGGATTCTCAAAAGTGCTGAAAAAAGATCCTTCTCTTTGTCTCTAGATGGGGTATTTATAGGTGTGAATCTGCCTGAGATTCAATCCGGGTCGGAACACGTGTCATCCATCGCACTCTCTTCGGGTTCGGATGAACTATCAAGCTGACAACACATCAAAGAGATGGACGTTAGGGGTAGGAATTAGTCATATCCGGTCCTGTTCTCCAGGCGATTTTACAGGAGACTAACTTGGATCATGGGTGCGGGTCGGAGGCGCGCAGGCAAGGGGTTCGGATCGGGATACCCGATCCGAACCGGAATGGCTTGGACGTCTCTCCCTCTCTAATCTATTCCGCTCCGCTCCAGCGTCGTGACAAGCAGATGGATTTCCATGCGAGATTTAGTTGTCCTCCGTTCCGACTTGACATGCTTTACCAATCTATCCCGTAAGAGACCACCGATCCGAACCGAGATCTCTATCCGATCCGATCCAATATGCTGCTCTAACCCGGTCCGAATAGAGGATCCTATCCGAACAACCGCAGCTATCAATTTGAACTGTAGTGTTTTCTTCCGATCCGAACTGAGGTCTTATAACTTAAAATACTCTTCGATGGTTGTTTTCTTGACTTTGTGTTGCCTAGTTCACAAAGTAGGCTAACATTCAGTTTATGTACTTTGTTTTATCAAGATGGATATGATGTACTTGACTTTGGTTTTACGATTTTGATGATGTAATCAAACATATGGGTTTATCCGCTGCATTGGAATAAAGTTTTAATTTTCAAGTACTGCTCTATATCTGTCTTGTTGTGATTTTCTGTTCTATACTTACTTAAAATGCTCCACTGAAATTAAGACATTCCCTTTGCGAGTGACCTTAATGGAGGTGGGGTGTTACATTGTTAAAGAGACCGGAGTCGGTAGATGTCAGACTCTCTGCCAATGCTGATACCACTTTAACAATTGTGCACGTGGTGGAGAATCCAGAACGAAGTAGGGACGATATGGAGGCGATTGCTGGATTTGAAGAAAGAGAACGATAATGGAATGTCCTTGACCTTCGGGTCATAATTAAAATGTATAAAACAGGTGCTATACCGTGACTAAGTGAGGTTGCACCTCCGATCGGACATGCTTCTTCGATACCATCTCTATGACTATTGTGATCGATTTGGGTGCACCTTTTGAATATGGGAGTGTGTTCCAAGGTGGGCGGTAGTTACTACTATGCATTAGCGCCGGTACGAGCATGCAAATGGTAGAATCCTACCCTGTGTATTCCTCGGTGCCTTGTCATATTTATCCTAATCGAGCCCCCTACGATTTTGATTTGACGTTGTCGTATCGCGATGCATCCCTATCTACCAACGTACTGGTGTTTTATACGCAATGTGTACAACAATGTCTATAAACGGCATAAGGGTAAAAATGTAATCCCATTTACATTATTTTTATGATATTTACTTGACTGAATAGACACTATTATAATAGCGTATTATTATATGTATTAGTTTCACAGGTTCTTAGAGGATGTAATCCGAAGCATCCTTTAAGTTACTGATGCATTTTGTTGGACATTTCACTTGAGTTGATTCACTTATATGAGAATGTTAGTCCTGAATTGAGTATTTTGTTTACTTTCTTGCAAAATGCTCGGGTCAGACCGAATATTTCAGCTTTGAAGATTTGCTTGTTGGAGCTTCGAGTATTTCTAGAGTCTAGCCTGTTATCCTTGTGTATTTTATTTCTTCACATGTTAATAAATTTCTGTATTCAGTCTTCATCTATATCTGTATTATTTTTTTGTACTTTGATCTGTATAAATGAAAATTTGGTATTATTTTATTAATTCTACTTCCGCTGTGAGATATTTTGTGTCTCTGTGTTTGTGATTCTACGATGTATTATATTTCAACTTCATAAGCAGTAACAATCTGTCGTTTTGAACGATTCGAGTTGGTTTAATTACCGATTTGGAGCGATCAAAAAGCCAAGTTGTTACAGTGTAATATCAGAGCTTTTGGTCATACAAAACTTAGCTTATGAGGTTGAAACACTCATTAGAAATGGGTAGTAATACCTTAGAATGAGTGAAATCATCTTAGAATCATGTCCGAGAGCGCGTATTTTAAAAGATAAAAAATTTTAAATTATTTTAAGGTATTTTATAAAAAAGTTTTCTGTCTATATAGAAATTTTTTTGAAATTGTAACCCTATTTAAAAAGTAAACCCATGTTTTAAATTCCATTCCTTTGAACTCGCCCTTTGGTTCAAAACTCCTCCTAAGTTGAATCTTCTAAATCCGAGTCTTGTTTTTCTTTGTCCCATCTTAGAAATTTTGAATTGGTTGTTCCTTGATCCTAAATCTTCCTTGGTACTTTTAACCTATCTTGATAAATCCATTTTAATTTGGTTCGTTCAATTGTCCAGCCCTAGCCTATATTCCAAACCAACCCAAAATTTAATTAGATGTGCATGAGAATTTAAGGTAAAACTAAAATAGACAAATAAGTATTAAACAATTTATTAGAATTTTTTTTGGAAATAATATTTATTTGAAACCAAAAAGTAACCTTATATAATATATGTTTTGACCCTTCATATGATTTTCGCTTGTCAATTTAAGGGTTATATATATATATATATATATATATATATATATATATATATATATATATACGCTTGTCAATTTAAGGGTTATATATATATATATATATATATATATATAAACCATTATAATTAGGATACGTCGAAATAAATAAGTGGGAATGTATAATTGTACCATTTGAAAATCTTATAAAAAGACATGATTGAGATATACTATTTCAGCATATATTTAGTAAATTCGTACATACCTTTATTTTGAAAGAGAAGAGTTTCGAGTATTATATTTGACGTTAAGATTGGACTATCAGGTATGTGAAGATTTTGGATATACGCATAGCTAACATATATACAAAGTCCTTTTTGTACTAGACAAATATGTAATTGCAATTTAGTCGCTTGGAAATGATTATGGCGATGACTGCAACATCACAAAATTTATTTTCGAGTTTCGAAAGGTGAGATAAATACATAAATTCCAATTGAGACATCGAATTAATACTTAAAACCTTATTACAAATAAACAAGAAAATTGATATTGTATTAGAATTGAAAAGTTGGGTTTGAATTAATAAATTAAATGCTTTGATAGGTATCCTATTTGTATTAATTTTCCTATTTGAATATAAAAATTTAGACAAGGTTGTGTGTAACATATATTTAAGTGAATTGAAATACTAGTGAGAAGCCAATTTTTCTAAGAAGGCATATGTATCATTCTATCTTCTAAATTTTTTGGAGTTGTATACATTTACATTGTCAATGGAACTAAAATTCCAAATGGGAAGAGAACTAATTTTCTCCATTCAAAATTTATAATTGACATTAATTGAATACGAATTCTTTGAAACCTAACAAAAATTTGTCACTTGCGGTAAAATGGATCTTATATAAAGAGAAGACGAGAAGAAGAAAAGAAGAAGGAAAATTTAATGCGATAATAGTATGAACTAATTAAAATGAATCGAGCAAAGCTTGAATAAAATTCCACCAAAATGAAGGGTGACAACAATGAAAAAATTTACAAGCAAAATATTTGGAAACAGGCTAAAGAGATTGATGGAATATGTAGCCCACTTAAACTTGACATAATAAAATAAACGTCGAGTGGAAAACAAAATGATAAATTGATTTATAATCAACAAAGTCAAATAATTTGTAGCAAATAAGTTGTTGTAAGTAAAACAAAGGTGAAGAAATAAACATGCACTCGATATGGAAGAAAAGCAACTTTAATAATTTGACAATGAATAAAATGAATATGGAAAATGGACAGGTAGCTAAATATGATGTTGATTTTGTTAATCATTTGAATTACATAGTTGTGGTAACAACCACAAATAAGAACAAGTGAATTCAATAAAATTCGACGAAAGTGAAAAATGACATGTAAATGTTAGTAGGTACATGTATTGAGATGAAAATAAATATATGTTGAGTGTCTAATAAATTGTATTGGAACGTTAATGTTTAGTTGTTGAAACAATTCGTATTGTGTAACATATCGTGCATTTTTAAAGGGAACAAATAGCATGAAAGCAAACGAAATTTTTGGTATGAAAGATGTTGGTTAATAAAACAAATGGAACATGGTTATGAATTAAATGTGAAAATAAAGAGTATGTTAATGATAATTGAATATGTGTTGCATTTTGTAAAAATGTTGTCAAATTTTGTATGTAGTTATGTACATGCATTTGTTCCATTTGCATTTTGCTAAAGCGCTATGTAAGTTATGACATATATTGCTTATTCTTGGTTTATTATATGTATATGTTTATCCTCACTATATGTTTGAGTGTCTTAGTAGGTTGCAATGGCGCGCTTTGCTTACGTAGCTCGCTTTTGCGCAAAATGTTAATAAAAATAAGCAAATATGCTTTAAAACACTAAATAAGGTACATATCTTGGATTTAATACTATAATTGGATAGTTTTTCTTTTGTTTCTCCTAACTTGGAATGCCTCATCGTGTGTATAAGATGTACATTGATAAATATTGTATTTGTAATTTTTTCTGGGCAAGCCATACAAAGGAGGTGCTGCCCAAATTTTCCGTAAATTCCGGGTATTAGAATTTTTTGAGTTTTGAAATCGATAACTTATTTTTCTTTCTAACAAGTTTTGAACTAAGTGAGGGGACTTTAAAGTTATATACGTAGACTTAAATTTGTATGACGTTCCTTTTCAAGGACGAAAAGAGCTAAGTGGGGAAGAATGTAACGAACTAGAATTTTTAACGTATTGAAATATAAATTAATTCAAGATTTATTCTTTTAACTGGATATTTATAATTTTAACTTGAATTTGAATCTCGAAATCTCGATTTACGTCGTAAGCATTTATTTGAATTCTAGTGAATACCTGAATTTATATGTTGTTTGAAATGTAAAATGTAAAATATAAAACGGTAAGTTACAATCAATAATTGTTTTGTTGAAATAAAAGTAAAATCTAGAAATTATAAACGTGTTAAGTTTTGAAAATTGGTTACAAAATTTAATATTTGAGATATGTTCAAATAAAAGTGATGGATCATTGAATTTCGTAATATATTACGCGAATTCGTTCTGATTCACGTTAATTTAGTAAACATTTTTTTTTATCATCAAGAATTGAACAGTGCCGGAATTCGAGCGAATTTGGTGTATTCCTGTATGCATTCTTAGATGTGTGTCTTCTTTATCTTAAATACAATTGATTAAAAAAAGAGATTACATTCAATAAGATGGATGGGGCGATGTGTATCTATTTAAATAATAATAATAACAACACATGTTAAGAATGGATGGAGAGCAAAACACGTGTTCTGTGGCGGCCCGCCCCGTACCAACCGACATTTCCCTGAAATGCGTTGTACATATGTCCAACCAGCATGGGACGATCGCCAAAGAAAGGGATATGGACTAACAAGGAACCTGTAGAATGTCTCACATCGCATGGGATAAAATATAATAATAACATAACTTTGGCATAAAACAGGCGAGATAGTGTATAAGCTGAAAACTAAACCATCATAGCAGCGGAAATCCAAAATACAGCTTATCATCCAAACCATCATTATTACAACTTTGAAATATTGTCTTTAACACAAAAGAAAGAGGTAAACTACTAATGCACAAAATAGTAACCAGCAACAATCACAGTGAGATTATATATATCATACGTGGAAGCTTCCTGTCCTCTCTAGTAAAGCTACTTTAGCATAACCACCTGACCTATCTCTAGTCTGCCCGTTAAGAGCACCCAGAGTAATAAGAGATATAAAACTATGGGTCAGACAAAAGTCTAGTATGAGCGATAAGCAGCATAACAGAACAATAAAAGGTATACTAAACCATACCTGAACCTGGACCTGCAACCAAAGAGTTAGCACAACGGGATGTACAATACTCTAGGGTAACACTAACATATTGTGTAAAGATACGGGGTAGGGGGTGTGCATGTCATAGTGATGGAAAACAATCAAGCATAGTAATCATCCTCAAATCTCTCACTCAGTGCATAAAGTATACGATATCCACCGCTTTGATAACCCAAATCCTTGATATGATCACTCTGCCCCATGGAGTCATGACGACTCCACCGCACTGATCCATAGCTACTATTCCTTGCTATGTCCAATCTGCCCCATGAAGTCATGATGACTTCACTGCACTAGCTCATTGCCATGCTACGATCACTCTGCCCCATGGAGTAATAACTACTCCACACCACTGATCCGTAGCCTAACATTCATCTCTAGGTGGTGAGTCAAAGTTATGGACGTCGATAACCCCTTAGCACACGTCCTGCAGCAAAGCCCAGCTCGTGAAGTTAACTCGTTGGTTCCCAATTGGATTTTGAGTTACAACTTCCCACTTAGACTGCCTTTGCATCTCGGGCTTTGGTCTCCTCTGGATCAGTCTCCATTCGGTTCGTCATGTAGGCTCGGGTCCTCCAACGGTTCATGTGCGACTCGGATTCGTGACAGTCAAGCTATTTTGTTCGTAGCACCCTCTCCAGATCAGTTCAGGTCATGGTGCCTTACTGGGTTCATGGTCATAGCATCGGGTCAGGTCAGCCTCCCCCAATGGTTTGGGTCATGACTCCAGGTCGTGGCTCCAAGCTCTGGCTCATGGCTTCATTGCATCAAATCGCGATGCTTCAGTTCAGGACATCTCGTTCAAGCTCGCATGTTGGAGCAGATCGTGAGGAGCATCGGGGTCCAGCTCGTGGAGCATGTAGCTCATGATGCAGTTCGGTTCGGAGAAGGGTGTTGCTCCGGTTCGGGTCGTGATACTCTAGTCACGAACGGGTAGGGCGATCCAATCCAGTTCCTGCATCATTTTCTGCAACCTTTCCAGCGACCGTTTTATGCCACACGACGGCGTTTTCGACCAATCTAACTATTTTAAGCAATCACAAATCATACCAAACAGTCATAGCAACATATAACATCAACCATAAACACCAAAACAACAATATAACATGTCAAAATGGATCAAACATACCCAAAACCAATATTTTC
Source organism: Allium sativum (assembly GCA_030737875.1). NCBI lineage: Eukaryota > Viridiplantae > Streptophyta > Magnoliopsida > Asparagales > Amaryllidaceae > Allium > Allium sativum. The sequence continues at coordinate 173,014,682 of CM060912.1, forward strand.
CCCTTGGTCATGCTTAACCATAACTAATGATAAGATTAGCAAAACATATCCAAATTAACCCAAATTTCAAACAGAGGCTTAAAATAATATTTAAGAATTTCGAAACATTTTTCCAGAATTTAATAACATATAATTTCGTTAATTAACACTAATCACCCCTAGTTAGCCGTAATTAGTAAAAAACAGTGCAAATCACTCACTTTAGCCACAAATAAAATTTAGATCTGAAACTCTACTGTTTGGGTCGAATTCAAATGCCTACCAGCAGCTCCCACTCTAATTTTGTGCTATTTCTCCTTGATTTGACGTAGATTAGCTTAATCCTTGATTAGAGAGTGATTTGGGAGAAAATTAGAAGGTGGAGGCCATTGTTAGGGTTTCTAAGAGGTAAATAGCGGCTAGAAAACTGAAATAGAACAAAAATCTAACTCATTTTAGCCTCCCCATAACCCTATTCCTGCAATGGGTTATGGGTCCATTTGTTAATTACCCTAATTAGCCCACTTAACCAGTTTTTCATCTTCTAAACCTTGTATCAGCCATATCTCCCAAACGGTGAGTCTGTTTGGCTAATGTGACCACTCTACGGAAATGTAAACCATCATCCGAATCCAATGGAAGTGGTTTCAGGTCACCAATCTAAAGTTATGGCCAAATCAAAATCAGCTTGGGGTAAAACAGTCATTTAAAAATCGACAAAAATCGTGAACATGGGAAATGACCCCAATTGCCATTTCCCAAAGTTACACGACTATACGACCACATATGAAAAAGAAATAAATATTCTACGATCCTTTGATACATAGAATGCGGGTCATTACATTCTCCCCCCTTGAGAAATTTCGCCCGCAAAATTCCTCAACTAAGAAACAACCAATGGGTCCCGCATGCCTACCAGCCATATCACGCAGTCAAACATAGAAAACAAATAAAACAAACCTATCCTAGCATGCGGAAAGGCTAAATCGAAATGAAAACCTTACTAGCTAATGAGTTTCTGGATACGTCTCTTTAGTGCTCTCCTCTGTCTCCCAAGTACAGTCATTCTCATCCCCGCCCCACTGAACTTTGACTAGATTCACCGATTTCCTTCGAAGTTTCTTCATATCGTGTTCGACAATACAAATTGGCTTGCGGTTCCCAGCCGTCTCGGGTTCTACTTTGATATCATCCAACTGATCAGGTGAAATAGCTACATCGGGGTCATGCACCAATTTCCTTAACTGGGAAACATGAAATACGTTATGAACTCCCACCATCTTGTCCGGCAACTCGACTTTATATGCCAAATTCCCAACTTGCTCGAGAACTGGGAATAGACCAACAAATCTTGGTGCCAACTTGCCTTTCCTGCCAAATCGAATCATACATTTTAACGGAGAAATCTTGATGAATACTAAGTCGCCAATGGAGAATTTCAGGTCTCTTCGTCTTTTATTAGCACAACTCTTCTGCCTATCTTGGACAACCTTCATTTGTTGTTGGAAAACCTTAATCTTGTCTGAAGTTTCTCTTATCACATCTGGCCCAAGCACAAACTTCTCACCGGTTTCTAACCAACATGATGGTGAGTTGCACGGTCTTCCGTACAAAGCTTCAAATGGAGCCATACCAATACTGATTGATACTGTTATTATATGCAAACTCTACTAGATGCAAATGTTCATCCCATGATCCACGAAAATCCAATACACAAGCTCTTAAGAGATCTTCTAATACTCGATTCACCCTCTTTGTATGACCGTCGGTTTGAGGATGATACACGGTACTGTGATGTAATTCTGACCCTAACGCCTGTTGTAAGCTCTTTCAAAATGCACTAGTAAACAACGGATCTCGGTCGCTCACAATGCCTTTGGGTATTCCATGAAATCTAACTACCCATTTCATATGCAGTTCCGCTAACTTAGCTGATGTTCTATTTGACTTGACGGGTATGAACTTCGCACTCTTGGTCAATCGGTCTGCAATCACCTAAATGCTATCAAGGCCTGATCTAGTCTTTGGTAAACCATCAGTGAAATCCATTGAGACTTGTTCCCATTTCCATTCTGGAATTTCTAATGGTTGCAACAAACCACTAGGCTTCATTTGCTCAGCTTTTACTAGCTGGCAGTTCATGCACTTGGATATAAACATCCCAACGTCTCTTTTCATCCCTTCCCAGTAGTAGGTCTGCTTCATGTCTCGATACATTTTGTTACCACCGGGATATATAGTCAGTTTTGAGTGATGACATTCTCTAAGCACTTCATCTCTCAATCCATTGACATTGGGTACAACCAGTTTTCCATTCTTTCTAAGCCATCCATCTCGATCAAGCTCATACTTGTTCATCTCCTTGTCGATACCCATCTCTAACTTGGAGAAGATTTCCAATAGGTTAGAATCATCCTCTGACTGGAACCAAAAAGTTGGTCTGATCGTCAAACTTGCTAGTATCTCTGGATCGAATTCACACTTTGGTCTGAAATCGTACCCTGCGATATACTCTGGTTGTTTCCATTCAATAAACCTAGCCCCTAAACTAGAATATCTTCTACTTAATGCATCAGCTACCGCATCGCCCTTTCTTGGTGTATATGAGATATCAAAATCATAGGAAGCCAAGAATTCTGACAATCTTTGCTGTCGGATATTTAGATCCTTCTGATAGAAGATATACTTTAACGATTTATGATCATTAAACAACTCGAATCTTTCTCCTAAGAGATAATGTATCTACATCTTCAACGCGAACGTGATCGCTGCTAATTCCAAATCGTGGGTAGGGCATCTTTTCTCATGCGGTTTCAGTTGCCGACATGCATAAGCTATGACCCTACATCCTTGCATCAATATAGCACCTAGTCCTGTACTACATGCATCCGTTTATACTGCCATCTCTTCATTCCCTTTAGGAATGACTAACACTGGTGCACACGTCAACTTTTCCTTTAGACTCTTGAATGCATTTTCCCACCTTCCGTCCTAGATGAAAGCTTGATTCTTCCTGGTCAACAGATTTAACGGTGCTACTATCTTAGAGAAGTCCTAGATAAACTTACGATAATATCCAGCCAATCCCAAGAAACTTCTTACGTCTGTTGCATTCTTGGCGTAGACCAATCCTGTACCATAGCCACCTTGGCAGGGTCCACGGCAAAACCATTCTCTGAAACATCATGGCCCAATAATCTCACTTCCCTCCTCCAGACATGACACTTAGAAAACTTCACTTTCAATTGGTGTTTTCTTAACACCTCCATCACTATTCTCAAACGTTCCTTGTGTTCTTCCTTTGTCCTCGAATAAACCAGGATATCGTCCACGAACACAAGAACAAACTTATTCAATTGGTCTTCGAATACTCTATTCATAAGATCCACAAAATATGTTGGTGCATTGGTCAAGCCGAATGGCATGACCAACCACTCATAGAATCCCGACGGCGTCCGAAATGCCGTTTTAGGAATACTTTCAACTGCTACTCGGAGCTGATGAAATCCTGTCGCGAGGTCCAATTGGGAGAGCACTCTTGCTCCCTCCAATTGATCAAATAAATTATCTATCCGCAGAAGAGGATAATTATTCTTCCTAGTCACTTTATTCAACTCGCGATAGTCCACACATGAACGAAGGGAACCATCTGCATTGGTAGCAAATACAACTGGTGCTCCCACTCGGAAAAACTTCATCTGATAAATCCCTTCTTCAAAAGATCGCTTACTTGCACCCTAAGCTCTCTCTGCTCCCTTGGCACCATACGAAGAAGTGGCATCACTATAGGTCTAGCATCTTTCACTAAATCAATATGGAACTCAATCTCTCAGTATGGTGGAAGTCCGGTCACTTCCTCGAAGATATCCAGATACTGGCCAACAACGGGAATTCCTGCTAACTCATCCACCGGGATGTTAAGGGAATTTAGAAAACATGCCACCACCTCATCACTAGGTAGGCCACCAAACACTACCTTCCACCCATCATCTGTCCTAATAGTCACCGAAAATCCCTCACAGTCTACCACCACCCCATATCTTTGGAGCCAATCGACTCCCAAAATAATGCCAAACCCAGTAAATCCCAAAACAAAGCAATCACAAGCAAACATACATCCATGACTCAATAAGACCACATTACGACATATCATACAAAGGCTAGTAGAACCACCAATCGGGTTCGTCACAGCTACAGGTCTATCGACTATCTCGTGTTCCAATCCCAACCGATCTACCAGGACACTAGATATGAAGGAACGGGAAGCTCCGATATCAAACAGTACTCGAACAGGAACATCATAAACAGAAAGCATACTTTGAATGATGACATTCTTTCCTTTCTCCGCCGCAGTTGGGCCATTCGACGAAGAAGGACCAACATTAAGAGCATATGCTTTCACAATCTTCTTCTCTTTAGGGGGTTGCAGACAGTTATCCCTGTGATGTCCCACTTGGCCACAATAGAAGCACTTCCTGTCCATTGGCTATGCTCAACATTCATTAGCATAGTGGCCCTTCTTGCCACAGCTAAAGCACTCAACATCTTTCTTACTCTTCTTCTGGCCATCCTTGGTCTGACTTTGCTTCCTTTTATTCTGAGAATTATTCTTGCCTCTACTGCTTGCTTGCGGCTTTGGCCCCTCTACAGATGCAACAGTAATTCCCGCCTTGGGCTTAGGATAAAGGCTCTCTGATCTCAATGCTTTCCCATCAATTAATTCAAAAGTCTCATCAATATGGTTTATAAGACTTCCCCCAAGTACTGATCTAAGCTTGTTATGAACCTCTAATTTTTCTTTTCAGGAGTGTCGACATGGGATAATCCATACATCGATAAGGTATCGAACTCAGCAATATATTCCGAGACTGCCCTACCATTATGTTTAAGCTCCAAGAACTTCCTAAACAATTATGATTTCTGAGCAGCTGGGATGAACTTGTCACTGAATCGGGCCTTAAACTGATCCCAAGTAACTTGATCCTCAGGGGTAGCTGCCTTAATAGCGTTCCACCAATTCATTGCCTGTCCTTGCAGCTGACGGGATGTTAGCCTTCTCTTCATCGCATCCTCGGTACCCAAGTCTTCGAAGATATGCTTACAGCTATCCAACCAATCTTGAACTTCTATAGCCGATTCCATTCCGTGGAACGGCTTTCTACCAAGACTAGTGTAGTATTTACAGAGCTTGGCGAAATCGGCCCTAGGAGCCTACACCATTGAACCACCACCATTTGCAGCATTAGGAGCTGCCCTTTGAACATCCCTAAGCATCTCTCTCATGAAGTCAGTGAACATCGTCCTCATATCAGAAACATTCCCATTATGAGCTCCTCTACCAGTACCCCTCATATGTCGGCTCATCGTTCAATCTGTAAGGAGAAAACGATTAACCATCTCTTCAGTGGTGCTAGTGCAGTGTGACTCCATCCTTAGTTATACTAATAATGTGTATACATATATAGCTTTTGAAAACCAAAATATCACAAATACGAGCTCTCATATATGTAATGTCTCTCCCTGGTGTTTTCCCTTAGGTTAACTATGCAACCTAGAGCTCTGATACCAAGTGTGACGAGCCGCCCCGTACCAACCGACATTTCCCTGAAATGCGCTGTACAGATGTCCAACCAGCATTGGGCGGTCGCAAAAGAAAGGGATTTAAACGAACAAGGAACCTATAGAATGTCTCATAGTGCATGGGATAAAATATAATAATAACATAACTTTGACATAAAATAGGCTAGACAGTGTATAAGCTGAAAACTAAACCATCATAGCAGCGGAAATCCAAAATATAGCTTACCATCCAAACCATCATTATTACAACTTTGAAATACTGTCTCTAAAACAAAAGAAAGAGGTACACTACAAATGCCCAAAGTAGTGACCAGCAATAATCACAGGGAGATTATATATATATCATACGTGGAAGCCTCCTGCTCATCTCCGGTACAACTACTCGTGCATACCCACCTGACCTGTCTCTAGTCTACCCGTTAAGAGCACCTAGAGTAATAAGAAGAGACATAAAACTCTGGGTCAGACAAAAGTCTGGTATGAGTGATAAGCAGCAAAACAGAACAATAACAGGTATACTAAACCATACCTGGATCTGGACCTGCAACCAAAGAGTTAGCACAACAGGATATACATTACTCTAAGGTGACATTAACATATTAAGTAAAGATACGGGGTATGGGGTTTGCATGTCATAGTGATGACAAACAATTAAGCATAGTAACCATCCTCACATCTCTCACTTAGCACGTAAAGTATACGATATCCACCGCTTTGATCACCCATATCCTTGCTATGATCACTCTGCCCCATGGAGTCATGACGACTCCACTGCACTGATCCATAGCCACTAGTCCTTGCTATGTCCACTCTGCCCCATGAAGTCGTGACGACTTCATTGCACTGGCTCATAGCCACGCTATGATCACTCCGCCGCATGGAGTAATAACTACCCCACTACACTGATCCGTAGCCTAACATTCATCTCTCGGTGGTGAATCAAAGTTATAGACGTCAATAACCCCTTGGCATACGTCCCGCAGCAAAGCCCAATTCAAGAAGTTAACTCGTTGGTTCCCAACTGGATCCTGAGTTACAACTTCCCATTTGGACTACCTTTGCATCTCAGGTTTTAATCTCCTCCGGATTGATCTCCATTCGGTACGTGATCATCATCTTGGCTCAGGTCCTACATCGGTTCATGAGCGGCTCTTGTTCGTGACCATCAAGTGATTTGGTTCATTACACCCTCTCCAGATCAGTTCGGGTCGTGGTGCCTCACTGGGTCCATGGTCATTGCATCGGGTTGGGTCGGCTTTCCCCACCAGTTCGGGTCGTGACTCTAGGTCGTGGCTCCAAGCTCTGGCTCGTGACTTCATGGCATCAGATCGTGATGCTTCAGTTCAGGACATCCGTTTCGGCTTGCATGATGGAACGGATCATGAGGAGCATCAGGGTCCAGCTCGTGTAGCATGTAGCTCGTGACGCAGTTCGGTTTGGAGAAATGTGGTGCTCTGGTTCGGGTCGCAATACTCTGGTCACGATCGGGTAGGGCGATTCGATCCGGTTCCTGCATCATTTTCTGCAACCTTTCCATCGACTGTTTTACGCCACACGACGATGTTTTCGACCAATCTAACTATTCTAAGCAATCATAAATCATACCAAACAGTCATAGAAACATATAACATCAACAATAAACACCAAAACAACAATATAACATGTCAAAATGGATCAAACATACCCAAAACCCATATTTTCCCCTTAATCATGCTTAACCATAACTAATGATAAGATTAGCAAAACATGTCCAAATTAACCCAAATTTCTAACAGAGGCTTAAAATAATATTTAAGAATTTATAAACATTTTTCTAGAATGTAATCATGTATAATTTCATTAATTAACACTAATCACCCCTAATTAGCCGTAATTAGTGAAAAACAGTGCAAATCACTCACTTTAGCCACAAATAAAACTTTAGATCTAAAATTCTACTGTTTGGGTCAAATTCTAATGCCTAGCAGCATCCCCCACTCTGATTTGGTGCTATTTCTCCTTGACTTGACGTAGATTAGCTTAATCCTTGATTAGAGAGCGATTTGGGAGGAAATTAGAAGGTGGAGGCCAATGTTAGTTTTTCTAAGAGGTAAATGGCAGTTAGAAAATAGAAATAGAATGAAAATCTAACTCATTTCAGCCACCCATAACCCTAATCCCGAAATGGGTTACGGGACCATTTGCTAATTACCCTAATCAGCCCACTTAAGTAGTTTTTCACCTTCTAAACCTTGTATCAGCCACATCTCCCAATTGGTTTGTCCGTTTGGCTAATGTGACCACCCTATGGAAATGTAAACCATCATCCAAATCCAATGGAAGTAGTTTAAGGTCAAAACTCCTTACCAACCAAAAGTTATGCCAAAACAAGATCAGTTAGGGGCAAAACGGTCATTTAAAAATTGGCAAAAATCGTGGACATGGGAAATGACCCCAATAGTCGTTCCCCAAGGTTACACGACTATACGATCTCATATGAAAAAGAAATAAATATTCTACGATCCTTCAATATGTAGAATGCGGATCGTTACGTGTTCCCTGTTTCCTGATCCACTTTCCTACTCCTCTTTCCCCTAAAAGACTCAACGGAGTGAAAAAAATCAGTAAAAGAAAAACGGAGCTTTCTCCTTCCATTCGTTCTTATTTTAAATCGAGTGACAGTGAGAAATAAAAAGCATTTCGAAACACAGATCGTCCTCCTTCCCCTTTTTCTTTATTTTCAACAGAAAAAGAATTTGAGAAAAATATAAATCTCGATTTCCTATCCTCCTAAAAATCGAACGTATTAGAAAAAGAAAGAGGCTAAGACCCTCTTCTTCAACCCAAATCCGATACCATCTTCACCTCCAAACTGCTCGCTTGTGGCCACTACACTTCTTCCTCTTCGTCCAGTCACATGCGCGCCCTCCCTCTCTAATCCACCAATGTTAATCCCCTCCTGCTCGATGACTACGCAACTCAGATCTAGCGATTGCCACCTGCAACCACCCGAGCGAATCCCGACAACAACCAATCACCCTTGCTCTGCTCAAAAACTCGAAGTCAGAGTCGATCTTCTTCAATGCCTCACCTGCCAGATCTACGCACTCAACAACGCTCAGACAGTGCCCACCGGAAGCAGACCTGGCCATCAACCGAACACCATTCGCCGATTTGCAAATCCGAGACCACGCCTTCTTCGATCTATTCGGAAACCTTTAACTTCCTCGGTAAGCACTCTAGATGCTCGGGTAAATGTCTGAGAGGTTGTTGAATTGGCTTCGGCTTGTGGTTTGGGGTCTGGTTGATGTAGGGTTAAGTTTTGGGGTTAGTTATCTCTGCCTTGCCCGACTGTCAGGTCCTAGGGGTGAGTTTTACGTTGATTATCAAATATTTTCATTCGCATGTTGCTTAAAATCATCGATTTTGATTTGTTGTCTTGATTAATTCTAGTTGGAATGTGCTTATATGCTTCAATAGTGTATTTGTATACATATGTATATGTAAATTTGTTGGATGCGATGCATTATTTTATTGTTGTTGGTCTATCAAGTCTCATCCTCGGATTTTTCTATCAATTTTGCCATCTTCGTCTTTGATCCTCGAAAGGTGAGTTTCCCTCACTCGCGGCTAACTTTTGATTAAGTGAATTAAATATTTGAGATGTTAAATGAAATGTTAGTGTGCTATAGAAAATGTTTTCTATGTGATTTGTGCACATGTGACACATACACTACCCCGTTATATGACACGTATGACGATGTATGATATGCTATGTTGTATGGCTTTCACCTTACAAGTTCCCTATAGATTTAGAAAAAATTCACCATGGGTTGAAATGATATATACTCAAATAATTGCATGCAGAAAATAAATTCGAATCGATTTGGGATGCGGGCTGATATGATATATACCCAGAATTCGAATTTTCCTTTAAAACGGATTGAAATGATACATATCCGTATCACTTGACCATAGGGTAGAAAATTATATACGGACGCCGTAGTTAATAAAAATCTATTTCTAAAAAAAAAACTACAAGTAATTATCGATTTTTATAAAGCGATTTTTAAACAAATTTTTGAATAAAGAGAAAAAATTGTTAAAAATTTCTCAAACTAAATCATAAACTTGTTTTAATAAGATGCGAGGTCCGAATTTAAATATTTTGAAGTATTGTTGTTTAAACAAGGCTTTATGGATATTTGATTTTTATGTAACATAGGTTTTCCTTGTTTATGTAATTAAACATGTTTATTTCAAATAAGAGATTATCAGAGAAGGGATTTGGTTTAGAGGTTTTACCACATTTCCATTGATATAAAAGATTTGACATGGTGAATCTGTAAATATAATTTGAAAAGAAGTTAATGTAATTTAAAAAGAAAAGTTGAAAGGATTTTTCTTAAATTAAATTAAATTTAGTAAAGTTAAGTTAGATATTGTTTTTAGTAAAAAAGGGGTTTGAAATATTTTGTTAACATATATATTCAAAGTTCTGGTTTGAAGTAAATGAGACTTTATGAAATTGATTTTCGTATAGATGTACACAACGAATAATTGAATGTATTTGATTTCTTATAAATGAATTTTCTTTTAAGGTTTAATGAAATATTAATTTAATATAGCAAGTTTAAATTGATTTTATGAATCTTAGTTAAAGGAAATGAAGTGAACGATAAATTGAAATTCTTGATGTATGTCCAAGTGAACGAGAAGAATATGCTTACGTGAAGAAGTTCAACAAGAGATTTGGAAAAAATTAAGCCATTTGATGTTTATAAATGGGGATTCAAGTAATGAAGTGATAATTTACCATCGAAGTTATTTTGAAATTAAATATATTGAGTAAACTTGGAATTGAAGCTAAATCTAACTTGGAAATAACGGGTTAGGAAATATTTCCAGTTTTGAGGTGAATTTGAATCCAAATCAACATATAAAGGAATTGATTGAACATTTAGGATATGGATTTGAGGATCGGATTTGGATTGTGCTAATTGAATCAAAATATATATTTGCAAAGGTAAGTTTCCTTATTACTTAGTTTACAAATTAACAAACAAACCTATAAACCATTATGACTATATAAACTTCATAACTATTTTATATTTTTTTAGAACTATTATATATATAATTATATTTATATACTATATTTTAAATGTTAATCTTTCCAAGCATATTTTATAAATTCAATATATGACCTATGACCATTATTGGTAATTTAAGATTTTCATACGATTTTCATAAGTATATAAATATATGCTATTTCAAGTTTAGATTCATGTCCGATCTAGGCGAATGTCCAAAGGGGTTAAAAATGAAGATTTCAAGTAATAACGATTTTTTTGGAAATTGAAATCCAAACTCGAATGGGTTGACAAAGGATAATTGTGAATATCGGACTTGAAATCTTAACTGAACCAATAAGGAATTATTTGATTTATCTATTTTAAGGCCATATTTGAAATAAATCGGTTTGCGATACTCGAAATATGATTTTAGTTTAAATGATCATGGTGTGAAAAATGTAAACGTTTGGTTGTTAAAGAGACAAGAGTTGGCAGATGTCATACTCCCTGCCAACGCCGATACCACTTTAACAACTGTGCACGGGGTGGAGAATCCAGAACAAAGTAGGGACGATATGGAGGCAATTGTTGGATTTGAAAAAAGAGAGCGATAATGGATTGGCCTTGACCTTTGAGTCATAATTAAGATGACTAAAACAGGTGCTATACCATGACTAAGTGAGGTCGCACCTCCGATCGGACATGCTACTTCGATACCATCTCTATGACTGTTGTGATCGATTTGGGTGCACCCTTTTATTATGGGAGTGTGTTCCGATTTAGGCGGTAGTGCTACTATGCGTTACCACTGGTCCGGGCATGCAAATGGTAGAATCCTACCCTGGGTATTCCGCGGTGCCTTGTCATATTTATCCTGATCGAGCCCCCTACGATTTTGATTTGACGTTGTCGTATCGCAGCACATCCCTATCTACCGACGTACTGGTGTTTTATATGGAATGTGTACGACAATGTCTGTAAACGGCATAGGTTAAAAATGTAATCCCACTTACGTTATTTTTATGATATTTACTTTACTGAATAGACGATATTATAATAGCGTATTGTTATATGTATTAGTTTCTAGGATTCTTAGAGGATGTAATCCCAAGCATCCTTTAAGTTACTGATGCATTTTGTTGAACATTTCACTTGACTTGATTCACTTATATGAGAATGTTAGTCCTAACTTGAGTATTTTGTTTATTTTCTTGCAAAATGCTCAAGTCAGACCGAGTATTTCAGCTTTGGAGATTTGCTTGTTGGAGCATCGACTATTTCTGTAGTCTAGCCTGCTATCCTTGTGTATTTTATTTGTTCATGTGTTACTAAACTTCTATATTCAGTCTTCATCTATATCTGTATTATTTTTTTGTACTCTGATTTGTATGAATGAAAATTTGGTATTATTGTATAAATTCTACTTCCGCTGTGGGATATTTTTTGCCCCTGTGTTTGTGAATCTACGATGATTTTTGTTTCAACTTCATAAGCAATAACAATCTGTCATTTTGAACGGTTCGAGTTGGTTTAATTACTGATGTGGAGCGATCGAAAAGCCGGGTCGTTATAATAGCTATCTAAAAGAGGCTCCCGACTAGCCGAGACCTTCCATACAGAAGCTAAAATTAGTACGATAAAGCAGCTAGAAGCAAAAGCATCCGAAACCCAGGGGAAAAGCAGTTGACAAAGGCCCTGGCCGATCCGACGACCCAATAGTAGAAGGGACTCCAAATCCACTATAAATAAGCCCCAGTGGTCACACTCAAGGTGGGCTCATTTTTTTTTCTTCCGCTAAGACTCTAAAGAACAAACCCTGATTTGTAAATCAATCTGGGGATCTCCTTTGTAACCTCCTCCATGAAAAAAATCATCAAAATCCTTAAAGTGGATGTAGGTTCAAATCGATCCGAACCACTATAAACTATGTGTTTTTATTTTCCTTCGCATGATAAATTGTTCTTCAATGTTTTCCGCCGGTAATCTTCTACGCTATGGGATTACTAGAATATCCTAGCATAGCCCATTAGGTTCTTAGCAACCTGACGCTTTCCTCACAAGGAAACCCCTTTCCCAAGGGAACTGTTGATCCTTAAATTACAGAGACGTGACATTCACCTCTTGAAATAAGATTTGTTAATCTTCTAGCTTGGGTCCTTAATGCCTAGTAAATAGTGAATCAACTCAAGAAGGTAAGAGTTGAAGAATCCTATTTTCCTCTTAGGTCTATCTCCTTAGACCTATCTCTGGTGTTGGCGAAAAATATTGTTAACAGTAGGATTAGTAATATCATATAATAGAATACTCAATAGAGATAAGATCAGTAGTATCCTAGAATGGGAGACTCATTAAAGATGGGGTCAGTAATGTCGTAAAATGAGTTGAGAGTTATATGTTTATAAGTAATGTATTTGTGCTTATTAAATATATAATTTGATATTGTAATCATACTTTGGGTATATATACGAGATTTATGTTTTGATAACGTATATGATTTTTAAAGTTAATCAAGTAATTGATTGTTTAATGCAATGTTTGATTGCTTGCTTAACTATTTAGGATGTTTGGTTAGGGTAAGTAAAGGAGTTTACGATGATTTTGGACAGTCGATAAATTCTGACAAACCTTAGGGTTAAAACTTATAAGGAAGTTGTATTCGCGATTTTGGACAACAAATATACATAATCCATTAGCTGTTTTAGTATTACTATTATTTTCTCTTTTCTTCTTCATTCCATATCGGGGGACGAAAAGTTTGTAAGTCAGGGAGATTATCACGACCTAATTTTTTGGTTAATTTAAAATTTGAATTTTTATCCATTTTGATGAAATGTTGAATGACAAATGTTGATTTTGGGCTTGATAAAATTTGAAAATAATTTTTAAGTTTAGTTTTATGTTTATTTAACTTAAAACAGGGTCAGTAAACTTTTTAAATCAATTTAAAAGTTAAGATTTTGAATTTCAATATTTTAAAGCTATTTTGACAGCCTATAAAAGGGCCATTTTAAAGATAGTCTCAGAATTCGACGAAACCACTTTCATTAGATCCAGAATGTCTAAATATATCAGGATTTAAAATTTCAAGTGAAAAGCAGTTCATATGTGAGCATGCAGTATATAAACGTATACTAAATTTTTAATTGGAATTCAGTTTAAGCTAGAAATAAGGCGATTTTTCAAACAAACTCAGAATTCGATAGGACTTGATTTGAAAGCAGAATTCCATTATGTAGCGGGATTTCAAATTTTGGAATTTTTGGAGTTAGTATGTGGTCGTAGGAGTAAAACAAAGTTTGTGTGGTATAATTAATTCAACGGTTAAATAAATGATTTTACACTAATTCCTACAACTAATTAAATTTATACAAGAAGATTTACTTAATGCCACATGTCTATTTCTTCTTAATTTTTCATTCATGAGACTTAAGACTTAAGTTTTATTTTAATTTAATTTCTAATTACATTTCTTATTTCCTAAAGCTGTTTCTTAAGCTTAAACATATTTCCATGGCATCCACCTCCTCCTAGCTCCCCCGCCGCCACCTAGGACTCCACCACCCACTACCCCATTCAGGCACCGACGCCACCCCCTAACTTCTGACAAGTGTGGAGCCCCATCCTCCTTAATTAAAATGCCTTAATTCCTTCCTAGTTTGCAAAGACACCTCTTTTATATTCTAAGGCCAAGACACCACCTTCTAGCTCCTCCTAGTGGACACATACGTGCCACGTCAATAGCCCCAAACCCTGCAATGCCAGCACTCCATCTCCAATAGCTCAGGCTGTGATCTCCCATGCCCCCTTCATGCCCAAACACCACTAAAAATCTAAGCTTTCCTACTTAAAACTTGAGTTAGTGTGAATTAGAGTGTTTTCGGGTGTTTATTGGAAAGTTTGAGTTGAAAAGGCGATACCTTTAGTTCATTGCAAGCTCATTGAGTTGTCTTTGAAGATTCTTGGTGTTTTGGATGGCTTTGGTGAGAGCTACTTAACTTTAATTGTTTAATTAAGCTATTAAACTTAGGTTGCATGTTAGTTAAATCATAAATTGTTTAGCTCATATGTGATTAAGTTAATATGAACTTGTGATATGTTTTGAAAAGTAAAATCAAGTTGATTAACCAGTTAGAACATTGTTGATATGTTGACGATAGCTTATGTGAGAATTTTAAATTTAATTTAATTAGTTATCACAAATTAATGCAGAGTATATGGTAGCTGACATCACAAGTTGTTTGAAAACCATATGGATGAATGAACGAACGATTGATTGTGATATGATTTGAATAAGATTTTGAGCCAATTACCAAGTTAAAGACAATGTTAAGATATATGTGGTAGTTGAGATTGGAATAAACATCCATATACAAATCAAACGACTTATTTATATTCACATATTTAAGTGATGTCGATGTGGTTAATTAATATCTTGAATTGAAGAAGTTATAATTTGTTTCATGAATTTGAATTAGCCTACATTTCTCCCATGTGTGTTAGATAAGCTATATGGATTGCAATGTAAACCCCACACGGGTATTATGAGGATAATTTTACTTATCTCCTAAGTGTGTAGATAATAGTCACTAGTATTGGTTGAAAACCCCACATGGGTCTTGGGATGACAATTAGCCTACACGTCTCCTATTGTGTAGATAAGCTACATGGATTGTAATGTAAACCCAACACAGGCATTGGGATGATAATTTTACACGCCGCCCAAGTGTGTAGATAATAATCACTAGTATTGGTTATAAACCCAAAACGGGCAGCCAGTAGTTTTGGTTTTGAAGATTTTCTATTCACAGGATTCTGAATTATGGCTGGAGCTTTATTCTGGATATTTTATGCTCCTTGGTTGTGTTAGTTGTTGTTTCCCACTGTGCATTATATCATTGTATTTATATAATTAAATTTCCATTGCATTATTGTAATTTAGTCTCTGATGTTCATCTTTCCATTGTGTATTTATTTGCACTTTGATATATTCTTGTACTTTGATTTACTATTATTTTAGGAACAATGAAAAGTTCTCCTATGTTCTATTCTATGGCGCCATGTTCTCATAACTATCCGAGCTTTCTCATCTCTTTAGAGGTCGGAGAAATTTGGGTCGTTACAGAGATTTTATAAAATGAATCTGACAGCCCACACACACTTCAACAACCATAAATAAGATCCTATCCTCCTCCCCAAACCCTACATTCTCTTTCGATCTCCGCCTCTATTATTTCTCTCCTCTATTCTATCTAAATTTTAGAATTGGTTCAGGTTAGTTTCTTCTTTTATCTAACCCATTTTCTATCTTCTTTATTCTGATTTCTTTATAGAATCTAGAATTAGTTTGATACGTATATAATATTCTAACTTGATTCTTATATATATAATAATAATTTAGGAGGAATATATGTAGTGTGCAGATTCAAGGCTACAATCCTGAGTTTTGTTCTACATAGATCACCTAGCTATTCTATGAGCGGGAAATATTCTAAGTTTTCTATTTTCTATAATTTGTAGTGTAGAATTGGATTGTTTA
Organism: Allium sativum; assembly: GCA_030737875.1. Lineage (NCBI taxonomy): Eukaryota > Viridiplantae > Streptophyta > Magnoliopsida > Asparagales > Amaryllidaceae > Allium > Allium sativum. Next base: position 173,030,828 of record CM060912.1, read on the forward strand.
GCCTTTGGAGATTTGGGATTCAAACGAGTACAAAACATTTATGTATCTCCCAAATCTTTAAACGATATTGGAAATGGTCAACCATAAGTTAACTTGGGTTTAGGGTTATGGATGTAAGAAAAGGTTGAATTTTTGGATATTGTGTGATTTCACCATTTAGTCTGATTTACTTCCTTTTTAATTTATTGAAAATCCAGTTTGTACAAAAGCATAGATTTGGTATTGTAATCTATATATGTTTACATCTCTGTTTTTATAAAACAAATGGCTTAAATGTAATAAGATATACATTACCAAAATTTTAACTTTTGTGTAAGCATATTATATGAAAGTAAAGAAGTACTAGATGGAAATTATATATATTATTGCATTACACCTTGTCCTTTTCTTTTATTATTAATATAATATTAAGAACCTAGGTTGCAAGTTATTTTGTTATTTCTATTATTTCCCTATTATTTCTTTAGATGTGGAATGAATATTATATGTTATGTTGAGAATGTTTTGGAAATATAACTTGCAAACCTTGATTTTTTGTTAGGATCGACATTTTCTACATTGAGAACGTTTCCTTTATGTATGCCACAAATTACGGTCTTATTTATATGTATTAAGTAATACAATTAACGTACTATAATGCGTATTTAATGCGTTTAATTATGAATTCAAAATTAAAATGTCCCTATAGGAAATTTGTATGTTTGTGCATTAATGGATTTTAATAATATTAATGGCACAAGACTCGAGGTTAACCCTTGTAGTAGAAGTCTACCTAGAACTGACCGGCAAATCCATCATCTATAAGAAGTTGGGTTAATGTGAGATGTCTAGTGCCATGGGATATTTATAATAAATACATGTGATGTGAGATTAAACCCAACTTGTAGTGGAAGTCTATACGGAATCATCCGGCATATCCAACAACTACAAGAAGTTGGATTAATATGAGAGGCCTAGTGTTATAACTAATTGCGTGAAGTAGGCCTGCCTCGGGAAGGTATTAAGTGGTCGATCCACCTGATGTAACAACCTGTATTTCTGTTAATATTAATTTTCACAAATTAAAGAATAACTAATCTCAGATGTGAGAATTAAGGGAACCGGGTTGCGCCATTATGTTCGTCTCAGAATTCTGGTTGAGACCGAGTTTGCGTGAATTGGACTTCGTATGAAGAAGTTATGGCCATCGGAAGTTTCAGAAAATTCAAAACAGATTCCAGAAAATTCAAATTTCAGAGTCAAACAGGCTAGGCGGGAGAATTCCCTCTAGGGCCAGGTCGACCATAGGGTCGACCTAGGGGTCGACCTACCCTGACCAAGTCGACCATAGGGTCGGCCTACCCCCCTCCCCTCCCCCCCGGGCAGATTTGATTGATGTCCTGTTTGTGACTTTGTGCTGAATCATTAGGTTTTATGATCTGCTCTGATTAGCTAGGATTAATTCTAGGTTTATCGAACGGCCTAAACTAATCCTGAACTCTATAAAAAGACATGAAGACTCAAACCCTAAAATCAAAATAAAATTAGATTCATGGCCTCCATACCGTCACCTAGAAACTCATAATAACCGCCACCAATTAGAGAGGAAGAAAGCTAATCAAATTCAATTCTTTTCAACTCTAACAATGAATCTTCTTCAAAGGAAAGCTAATTCAACTTCAGAAATCAGAATTCATAACTCAAGACCTTCTTTGAGTTGTGAGTTCGATTTCTTTAGTAAAATAATTAGCAATTTAATTGGATTGAGTTATGATATGGATTATTTCGATATGATGTGAATTATTGATCGCATGTTATTATTTATGTTGTAAAATTGTGATGTTATCATTTATGTTGTAAATTCTATGATGCTATCATCTATGTTGTAAAGTTGTGATCATCTATGTTGTAATTTTATGATCGGCTTATGTATAATCAAGTCATAATGGTGTTTCATACGCTAGTTTGGTTATGTTGATTCATATGATAAATCATATGTATGTATGCAAGTTTAGGTGTTGATTTAGATGTGGATCATATGCAAGTTAGTGAAAATTTTGCATAACCATTCATGTTTCGTGACATCTATTTTAGATCTAAAGTTAGGCCATGACATGTGTGAGTTATATGCTAAATTCTACATGCTAGTTTACATGTTTAAATGTAAGTTTACACCATTGTTATGTTGCATAAATCACATATGCAAGTTTATATAAATATATGAGTTTGGAATAGGAATCATGTTATGCAACTTTGTGGTTATTGCCTAGATCCATGACATACATGATTTATGCAAGTTTGTGACCATTATCTAAACAAGTTTACACCTTTAGATTTGGATCAATGATTATGCAAGTTGTAACTTTGGCCTATGCAAATTTTAGATGTAGAACATCATTCACACATGCAAGTTCACCCTTATGATTAGATCTAGTTTTATCTATATGTATGTTGTGATTTTTTCTCTTTATTCTATGAGTTAGACTATTCGAGTCTAATGTATATTTTTGTAACAACCCGTAAAATGCGAGCCAGTTTGAAATTTTTATTTTGGCGATTTTAGCGAATTTTGAATATTTAAAATAGCTTATTTTAAATAATATCGACGAGAAATTTATTTTGAATATAATTTGAACGTATATATTATATACGTCGTCGTTAGAATATATAATAATTATATATAATTATAAAAGGAATTGAAAATGGCGCGGTAGTTCGAAAATTCGATTTCTAATTTCAAATGAATATACAGAATTCAACATAAGTCAGAATTGAACGAAACAAGAAATATTTGAATCTGTATAACTATATCTTTGTAACGAAGTTAACAAACTGAGATTTCATCTTAGAAATGATAAGATATGTCCAGTTTAAAATTAGAAATAGTCGCTGTGGAATTTATATATATTTTTATATATATAAGGCCCTTAAAAATAGCAATTTTGCAAACGACCTCGGATTTCGACGAAACCAGTTTTGTTGGGTCCGTGATGTTAAGTAATTGCTAGATTCCAAATTTCATAATTTTTCGAATCAATATGTGAGCGTGGCAAAGGAAAACGCGTTTGACCAGTTTCAGTTGATTTTAATCGACTGGAAATTGGCCATTTTTCAAACGGAGTCAGAATTCAACGAAACTAGTTTTGTTAGGACCGTATCGTTAATACGAAGCTAGAAAATATTTTTCGGGAATTTTTCTAGTTAGTATGTGACCCCGGTAATTTGAAATGTACGTTTAAAATTCAATATAGTGATTTAAATGTAAATTTAATAGAAACGAATTCAAACAGTCGAATCAGCCTACGATACATATCCCATTGTGCTCGGAATGGGGGTAGAATGCTATGGACGACAGGCGGTGGACCTCGTTTCGAGGTCGTATGTAAAAGTCAACTATTTGCAAATAAAATAATTAAAATAAAATAATAAAAAAATAAACCCTTCCCTCTATAACTTATCTGCCCCCCCCCCCCGTTCGATTCATTTCAAAACAGGAAAAAAAAAGGAAACGAAAATCGCGATCATCCTCCCCCCCCCTCCGTCGCTCTTCCTGCCGCGATCCTCCGCCCCGCTCTCTTCTTCCTCGAGCCAGAGACCCCCCCCCCCCCCCCAAAGACCCCGAAGCCCTCAAGTTCGAACCGCCTACACCCGGAGCCGCCACCCCCAAATCCTAGGCCTCCGACCGCGACTGGTCAACACCTCCGCCCTACTGGCACTAGCCCCCCCCTCGGCGAACGCAGCAGCCCCCCCCCTCTTTGACGAACACGGTGAGTTTTTTTATTTTATTTTATTTATTTATATTATTTTTAGTTTAAAAACTGTTTGTTTTTTTTTAGGTTTTAAAACTGAATTTTATAAAGATTTAAAACTGAATTATATAAAGCATATAAAACTGATTTTAATTTTAAGTTAAAAGAAAAAAAATTGAATTTTAAATAGGAAAAGATTTGATCTTTAAATTGGAAGAGACGGAATTTTTATTAAGAAATAAAAATAGGATTTTTATATGTTGAAAGTCGAAATAAAAATAGGATTTTTATATGTTGAAAGTCGAAATAAAAATAGGATTTTTATATGTTGAAAGTCGAAATAAAAATAGGATTTTTATATGTTGAAAGTCGAAATAAAAATAGGATTTTTATATGTTAAAAGTCGAAATAAAAATAGGATTTTTATATGTTGAAAGTCGAAATAAAAATGGGATTTTTATATATTGAACTTCGAGTTAAAAATGGGATTTTTATATATTGAACTTCGAGTTAAAAATGGGATTTTTATATATTGAACTTCGAGTTAAAAATGGGATTTTTATATATTGAACTTCGAAATAAAAATATGATTTTTATATATTGAATAGCGAAGTAAAATTCGATTTTTACATATGTAGTGAAAGCGGACAACGGAAGCGACAAAAGGCGAAACGACGAAGACTTCTGCAAATGAAGTGCCGTGGAGCTTGGATAGCTTTCTGTGAGAATTTCTCACCTTTCAATTTCATTTTCTAGTTATATATATATACTAGGATGCAGACGGTGTTTAGTAGCACCCGACACAATCGTCCACAGACCATGGACTTGTTTGTTTGACTGTTTGGTGATTGATTGCGATATTGGTTTGAATGTGGTTTGTGGTGTGAAAAATCGAATCGATAAATTGGTTAGGATTAGACGTGCGCCGTTATAAGGCGAAGGAGTAAGGCTAGGTTAGACTCTTACTCCAAATTTTGTGGTTTGCATAACGAATGTGATTTGATTGATATGGGTATGGCGGTGGCCATTATTAGACCGGGGACAAGGCTAGGCCTTATCCCGTTTCTAGCATAGCGCCGTTATGCCGCCGAAATTTTCTAAAATAAGTTAGAAAAATAAAAATATTATTTTATTGAATAAATGAACTGAATAGAAATTCATATGTTGGAATAAAATGTTTTATCGTTAAAAATATAATTTTTAACGTGAATGTGAATAAATAAAATATTCATTTACAAACCAGACGGTTTGTTTATGTACACCTATTTGAAGGACATTTATTGGGTCGATAAATTTTACACATCGCCCAACTGCACAAATAAAATCTGTGTTTGATTGTTTGAAACCCCACACGGGTGTTGGGATGAAATTTGAAGTTCACTCATCCTGATTGATTGAATATGTCGATCGATTGATTGACAGGCTGTTATAAGCGTTAGATATATATATTTGATGCTTATACGGTGTAGTGCACTTTGGTTGATGGTTGATTATTTTTCAATGCTATTATATACGTGTGTAGTATGAAAATCCATATAATTAACATTATATGGTGATTGATTGGGCCTCATTCCAATTTGAAAAATAAAAAATATTATAAAATAAAAGTTCATGTGTTGACAGTACTCATCCATTGAGATTGGTCATGTGTTGAACGAAATATTTTAGTAATAAAATTTATATCTTTATCAATATAAAATAAAGGTTCATGTGTTGACAGTACTCATCCATTGAGATTGGTCATGTGTTGAACGAAATATTTTGATAATAACAACTATTTTTGAAAAAGAAATATTTGATATAGAATATTTGAAAATAGAAATTTATGAAGCCGTGTTGATTAGATTGACGCTATTTTGACGTGATCGATATTTATATCGATTTTAAAAACGATTTTGAAATGAAATGAATTGAAAACGATTTCGAAATGAATTGAATTGAAAACGATTTCGAAATGAAATGAATTGAAAACGATTTCGAAATGAAATGAATTGAAAACGATTTCGAAATGAATTAAATTGAAAACGATTTTGAAATGAATTGAATTGAAAACGATTTCGAAATGAAATGAATTGAAAACGATTTCGAAATGAATTAAATTGAAAACGATTTCGAAATGAATTGAATTGAAAACGATTTCGAAATGAATTAAATTGAAAACGATTTCGAAATGAATTAAATTGAAAACGATTTCGAAATGAAATGAATTGAAAACGATTTCGAAATGAAATGAATTGAAAACGATTTCGAAATGAAATGAATTGAAAACGATTTCGAAATGAAATGAATTGAAAACGATTTCGAAATGAATTAAATTGAAAACGATTTCGAAATGAATTAAATTGAAAACGATTTCGAAATGAATTGAATTGAAAACGATGTCGAAATGAATTGAATTGAAAACGATTTCGAAATAAATTGAAAGCGAATTGAAATGAATTCAAATTGAATTGAAATTTGAATTGAATTGAAATGAATTTTAAAACGAATTTATAAAGAAGAATTCAATTTTGATTTGAACTAAAATGGAAGTTGAAATTGCTTTTGAAACGAATTTAAAACTATTTATATAATTCGTTTTAAATAGGAATCGACGAAATATATTATATATATATTATATATATAATATAATGGCCTGAATAGAACGCGCTGCGCCGCGGCAGTTCGTGAATTTCGACCATTTATTTCAAACGGACATTACGGGAGATCCGACCGTCGGATTCTCCTAAAACCGGAACCGTTGGGTTCGTATCGAAAAGAGCTTTCTAATGAAGGTTAGAAATTTGAAATCTAACGGTTGGATTTGGAGATACGTCCAAATCAAATTCGAAAAAGGTCGTTGTAAGTGCAGTTCGATGGCCGTTGATGGAAATCAACTGTACGGGCCTTGATAAAATTATTAAAAATAGTAATAATTTGTGTAAAATCATAAGAAATGATTTAGAAAGAATTGGGATGAAAAACTCCATATTTGAAAAGATAAAAATAGATTTTTATCGAAATGAACTAGTTTTGAACTAGAAATATAATTCTATTTATTTTTAAATAAATAAATTGAATTTGAAAAGGGTTTTAAAATTAACCAGAATTTCCAATGATTGCATTGGAGTGGATTTGAATCGAAATTGTCTTCGGAATATTTCGATGTTGGAATTCATGATTATACAGGTGTTGTTATGGAAATTTGAAAGATAAATTTATATCGTTATTTCCAATACGACATTTGTTAGTCGTAGAATTCGATATTGAATATAAGCCGATATATTTTCTATTCAGAGCCTTGTATTGAATATCGAATGTGATTTGGGTTTGTCGTGAATGGTGTCTTCACTAACACTGTTCTTGAACCCAGTTGAGAAAAGATTAAATCTTTTTATTTAGATTTAATGAAGTTTACCAATTAAATAATATTTAATTGGAATAGAACTGATATTGATTTTTGGGTTTATCGTGAACAGTATTTTAAATAACACCTGTTCTTTAACCCGATAATTAATGGAATGTGATTTTGGGTTTATCGTGAACCGTGTTTTAAATAACACTGATTCTTTAACCCAGTCGAAGATTAAAACTAAGTGGAGTTTTAATGAATCTTTAATTAGATTGAAAAGATCGAAAATGGAGTATCACCAGTTTTGCTCCAGGCGATAGTTAAATCTTTAATTAGATTTAAACGTGAAATGGTAATTGAATTTACCGATAACACTGTGGTGTTAGAAATGAAGTATTACCAGTTTTACTTCATGGGAAAAATAGGTTGGGATTGGGAAATTAAAACAAATGATTACTTCGGTAAGTTTCGTTAATCCCGGCTAGTTGAACTGATATTCAAAAGTAGATTAAAGAATAAATTCAAGAATTTATCTTTGATAAAATTTATGGGAACCTTTCCCTATGAATGTAAAATTTAGAAACTAATTGTCGGTTAGCTAAGCAGAATGGTTTTCTGGATATTGATCTGATGTTGGTTTCGGCCTTCGGGGTTAATATTTGGGGAATTATTCTCTTGATTAATTTACGGTTAGTGACTAATGAATTGGAATGAGGCGTATGTTGTGTTTGTGTAACACTTATTTAAAATATACGCGAGTTATTCGGAAAGACCGGGTTTATCCCATTCTGAATAACTGATACGACGATAAGTCGAAGATGAAGACGATGGTCGAAGACCGGAGGTCTTCACGTCGTTTGGGTAATTACTGATGATCTTGATTGGGCTGTACACCCAAGAAGATGGAAACAGTTAGTGATCGTCCAGACGTACTTGGGGATCGATGGATATGCGAGGTACTAGGTGCCTCCGGTTTCGTTCAGACCCAGAACGGACTTGTAAATGGACTGTGTGTCTGACATTGGATTTCAGTCCGTGTGATTGATCTCTATTAAATATATATCTGTTTGGCGGCGGAGAATTTATTCTCTTGCTTAACGCCCTTCTCTGAGACGTACGAGCTCAGGGGTTATATATTGATGGATATCAAACGCATGGAGCGAATTGCCTGTGTGGCATGCCTAAGTGGCAATTGATCGAGGCTTCTGTTGAAAAGCAAAGTCTTGTGGTGATGATCAAAGCACGGCCTTTGTGGCGTAGCTTTGTGTAACGTTTGCTTCGCGAGTTTCACACACGGTATGAACCAAAAACGGGAGAGGACGTCAGTGAGGGCATGCGTTTCTTTCTAGCTAGAAGTGGCGTCAGTGGTTTTACACGCCCTGACGAGTTTGACTTATGTGGTTGTTGCTGTTGCGAGGCGCCTCGGATTGATCGGTCGTTCTCGAACCGATGGAGTCATTTAGTTGGCTTACCTACGCCCCATAGGGTGGGGAAATGCATGTTCAGGGTTTAAGTTTAATCCACATCGGTGGACTGGCCCTGAGGATCCAAGGCTTGACTGAGTACTTGCCTGAGACACGGGCTAGAGCGTCTCGAATCGGTGGAGGACTATCTTTTGCCTCGGTTCATAGACGGAAATCCAATTTCCAAATACGTGACTTTGCGATTTCGATTGTATAACCTATATATGGCGACATAGTGGTATGGGGCATTCATGCCGCCTATGATTGATACTTATGATTTGAAGTTGTTTCATACACTATGCACTTATAATAGTATCAAATGATTTGTTTTAAACGTATCAAGCATTCTTTGGCTGTTATAAGGGAAAACCCTATCCCCCGGCTTGCGTTGCATTGTGTGATAGGACCTGGGTCTTATAACAGCTTCATTTTTCTTTATTTAGCATTGCGCTGTTTGTTTTATGCACTGGTATTCTTGGGAGGAAACCCGTTCCGTGTTATACGGCGTGGTCCCTTGATTTACCTAACTTTAAAAATAAAGATTGATAACTGTTTTAGTTCTCACACCAGTCCCATGACTGACCTGGAGTTTATTGTTTTAACCTAAACTCTGGGTGCCCTTATTTTGACACGGGCAACTAGTAGTTTTGGTTTTGCAGATTTATATTCACAGGATCCTGGTTTTCAGCTGGAACGATATCCGGAAAGCTTTGTATCCGTATATCTCTTCTAGTTGTGTATTGTATTATTTTCCGCTGCTATGTATTTAAATGTAATTTAAGTCTCTGATATTTCTGTGTAATATTCATTTATACTCTGTATATTCTTGTAATCTGATGCATTGTTGTAATAAGCAATGAAATGTTCTTTTATATGTGTTCTGTTGTGGCTTGTTCTCGAACTATCAGACGCTTTCCTTTACGGGGAAGTTACGGGGTTTCACAGTTTTACGTTAAACGTACGAACGTACAACGTGGGGGTAAAGGGGATAATATTAAAAAGATTTAATATTAAGAACTGGCATAAATGCCTTAAATGGCATAAAATTAATTTGTGGTGAAAATTGTTATGATTTTACTACCATAAATAGATGGACATGATTGAGTCAATTATGGCCATAGTTAAATTTGGAGTTTGAATAGGGAAATTAATTCAAATTGGGGAATGATTAATTAGGAGAATTAATCGTCTAGGACACGAGGTTAGGCTCTTTTGTGGTGTAAGACTGCCCAATCCCGCCCGGCAAATCCAGCTGCCACAAATGCCAGTCTAATGTGGGAGGTCTTAGACATAAATTAAATGCGTAACAGTTGTAAAGACACGATGTTAGACTTTTTTGTGGTGTAAGACTGCCCGGACCCGCCCTGCAAATGCCAGTATAATGTGGGAGGTCTTTATGAGGTTACGGTCTTAATGAATTAAGAAACACTTAACCAGATAAACATGAAGTAGGACATGAGGGGGTTAAGTGGGTGCCTTGGGTGGCATGTGGAATTAAGTGGGTGCCTTGGGTGGCATTTGAAATACGATTAGAAACACTTATCCAAAATTGAAACATGTAAGTGAACATGACTAAGAAGTGGGTTAAGTGGGATGTACTAGAGGAAACCAAGCTTAGGTGGATAGCTTGTGTCAAGTAATGGGGGCCCGTTTCAACCAGTAACCCATACGTATCTTTGTGGGCTCGACCCAAGTCGAGGACGGGACACGCATACTGGGCTTGACCGTAAGAGGCCAAAACGGGCTAGCGGTGGCAACGCAAGTCCAACGGGTTCATATGCGTGTGTGGACCCGGGCTGGTAGGTAAGACGTTGCATTGTGTAGGTGGTATAAGCCGTGCATCATTGGTGGTATCGGGTTGCCACTTTGGGGAGTGATACACCGAATTTTGGGTCCATCACGGGTATCTGCGAGTTAGGGGTCCGATCACATGGGGGTAGTGGGTACACCTAGTGGAGATAGGGGCAGGCGGCACCTATGAAGGCAACTAGGGGTGCACGAAACTACCATTATCATTATTAAGTTCTGTAGGCGGGATCAACCTTAGGGTGACTAGTGGTGGTGCAGTATAGCTATTATCTTATAATGGTGGTGCAGTATAGTAATTATCTTATAGTGGTTTAGGTGCGCTTTAACGTTATCTTAGTTCAACCTTATTTACTTGTTTACTATGCCATACTCAATTGTTCACAGTCATTTCCTTATTTTCCAACCTATTCCTTAGCCTAGTTATCTTGGTAATTATATTGTTAAAGTTATCACACTCGTCAAAATTTATGTCTGACCCCCTTTGTTTCCTCCTCTTTTCCCCCTTCCCCCTGGTGCTCAGGTCGGAACTAGCACCAGTGGAGCTTGATTTTGGATAGCTGTACCTCTGCTTTTAGAAGTTGCATGGATCGCTGAACTAAAGATCAGCCTATCTTATTAATGGCTATTTTGTACTGGGGTTATACCTTTCAATTTATGTACTTTGAGTTGGTCAAGATGGATATTATGTACTTTGACTTTGGTTTTGATGATGTAATCAAACTTATGTATTTTCTTCTACAATGAAATAAAGTTTTAAAGTTTTAGTACTGTTTATATCTGTCTTGTTGTTAAGTTTCTGTTCTATACACACTTAAAATGCTCCATGAAAGTTAATGCATTCCCTTTGTGAGTGACATTAATGGACGTGGGGTGTTACAGGTGGTATCAGAGCTAAAGGTTACCAGAACAGATATGAATTTTGAAAAGTGTTTTTGAAAACCAGCTTTTATAAAGAAGTCCCTTCAAAAGTATGTTTTAAAGAAAGTATTTTCAAGAGAAAAGCTTATTTTAGAAAGCATAACCCCAAGAGCCATATATCTTTCCTTCGGTTCTTTTGTATTGAATCTTTCCTTTTTTTTTCAGCATGTCTGGAATTCCCGAGATACCCAAGGGGATAACGATAGCAGGATGGTTTAGGAGGTATTTGGAGACTAGGGCCACCACTACAGGTCCAACAAATCCTCCTCCCCCTCCTCCTCCACCTCGCGTCGATACTTTTGCGAAGATATGTAAGGACTTTCGGGCAATGGGTGGAAAACCTTTTCACGGGACGGAGACATTTGTTGAAGCTCTAAATAGGGCAAAAGAGGTGGAAGAATTGTTTGGGATCTTTGAGGTGGAAGATGGAAGAAAGGTCCAGCTAGCTGCCTTGCTAATGAAGGATGAGGTCTTGTTTTGGTGGGATGTCACTAATGGAGAACGTCCAGTCGATACATGGCCAGACTTCAGGCGGAGTTTGAGGCGAAGTTTCTCTCACGGGATGAAGAGAATCTATACATGGAAAGATTTTTGGCGTTGAAGCAAGGGAATCTATCAGTGAAAGAATACGTCAACAAATTCAACCAGTTGGCAAGATTTGGCTTGGACTTGGTGAATACACCAGAAAAAAGGCCCTGATATTTATTAAGGGTTCGAACGAGCCGCTTCATGGGTTAGCTATGACCCACATCCCTATGGGGACTACCTTTGAGAGACTAGTTGATATGGCACCTATGCATGAAGAGGTGAAGGGCGCCAACGCTAATAAGGCACCCGAGAAGAAAGGGGATCAAAAGAAACCGCAACAACAACAACAGAACAAGAAAGGTGGTAAAGGCAACAATGGTAAGGGAAAGAAGAGATGCTTTAACTGTGGGACACCAGGCCATATAAGCAAAGATTGTAGGAAGAAAAAGAAGACTAGCTGTTTCCACTGTGGTGAAGCGGGACATCTGATTAAGGACTGCCCAAAGAAAGGGAAGAGGGTAGGGTCTACCTCGAGAGGACAGGTGCAGGCTCTTATGGCACCAGGGCAGGCAAAGGGACAGGTTCAGGCTCTCGTGGTCCCACCGCTGCAAGAACAAGGTAGAGCAATTTCCGTTGAAAGTTTAGTTTTTCTGTTCGATCATCCTGTCCGTACTTTATTCGATTCTGGCGCATCACATTCGTTTATCTCTACATCATTAGTTGAAACACTACACTTAGATACTAGTCTAGTTACGGATCCCTTAGTAGTCTCAAATCCTATTGGTGGTTCGGCTCATCTTTCTATGATTTTTCGAGATTTGAGAGTGTATATCTTGGGCGTTGGGTTTGAATGCAACGCCTTTGTTCTTGGTTTCATGGGCTACGGCATAATTCTAGGTATGGATTGGCTAACTAGATATGGGGCCATCCTAGATTGTGAAAGAAGGGTAGTTAGATTGATGACTTGTTGTGGAAAGACCCTTGATATTTCTTGTGACCCTAGAGATCTAGTAATGCTTAGCTACCTAGAATCCCTTGACGCATCCAATGATGATTTACATTCTGTTCGTATAGTCTGTGAATATGATGATGTCTTCGATGAGGTGAGGGGTTTACCCCCAGAACGTGAGATAGACTTTCGAATATATCTAGTAGATAATGCAAAGCCAGTTGCATTGCCAGTGCACCACATGGCTCCAAGAGAGAGAAGAGAACTCAGTAAGCAAGTAAAAGAATTGCTTGAGAAGGGGTTCATAAGACGTGGTATATCAGAGTGGGGTGCTCCAGTAGTATTTGGCACGAAGGCGGGTGGGTCCTTAGACTTTGTGTGGACTATAGAGAACTTAATAAGCTTACTAAGAAGAATAGACACCCACTGTCGAGGATTGACAATCTCTTCGATCAGTTAGTTGGCGCCTTAGTGTTTTCGCAGTTGGACTTAGCCATGGGTTTCCATCAGTTGAGAGTGGCTGAGGATAGCATAGACAAGACCGCCTTTAAGACTCCAGACGGCTTCTTTGAGTGGCTTGTGATGCCCTTCGGTTTGACAAACGCCCCCGCATACTTTGTTGACTTGATGAATAGGGTGTTTAGGGAGTACCTTAATAAATTCGTGGTAGTCTTTGTGGATGACATCTTGATCTTTACTAAGAGCTAAGAAGGGCATGCCCTACATCTTAGGGAAGTGTTGGAGACTCTTCGAGTGCATAGCCTTAAAGCTAAATTTTCTAAATGTCACTTTTGGAGGAAGGAAGTGCGATTCTCAGGGCACGTGGTTTCCAAAGAAGGGATAGCTGTGGATCCTGCGATGGTAGTGGCCATCCAAGATTGGAAGGTTGCTAAAAATGCTACCGAGGTGAGGAGTTTCTTAGGGTTGGCTGGCTACTATACGAAGTTTATCAAAGACTTCGCAAAGATATCATTCCCATTAACACGCTTGACGAAGAAGAACTTAGTGTTCACATGGGACGTAGATTGTGATGATGCGTTCCAACGTTTAAAGAGAGCTTTGACCACAACCCCAGTTTTAGTGTTGCCAGATGGGAGTAAGGAATTTACCGTTTATATCGATGCTTGTGGGACAGGACTAGGCACAGTCTTAATGCAAGAGGGAAGGGTAATAGCCTATGGTGGAAGGCAGTTGAGAGTGCATGAGAGAAATTACCCTACACATGACCTAGAGTTGGCCACTATTGTTTTCGTGCTTAAGTCTTTGCGCCATTATCTTCTTGGCTAGAAATTTGAATTGTTCACTAAACACAAATCGCTAAAATACTTGTTCTCTCGGAAGGACTTGAACTTAAGGCAACAAAGGTGGATGGAGTTCTTAGTGTCCTACGATTTCGAGATAGCATATACCCCTGGCAAGAGTAACGTGGTGGCAGACGCCTTAAGTAGAAAAAGGTTGTCCTTGAGTCCATTGTTTGTTGAGCAGTGAAGCTTAGAGTTCTTCTCTACGTTTGTCTTTAGACCTTCCATTGAGTTTGTACCCGGTTTGCTAGCATCCTTAGAGGTCAGACCTACGCTTTTGGGACAGATTGGTGAGGCACAGCGAGATGACCCACAGTTGGTTGAGTTAGTAGAAAAGCTCAAAAGGGGGGGGAGTCATCAAGCCATCTCAGTAGGTATACCCTAGATGATAAGGGTTGGTTACGAATGGACGGTAGACTTTGTGTACCACAGGACGAGGATTTGAGGAAAACCATTCTTGATGATGCACATCGTTTGAAGATGACCATCCATCCCGGCGGGGACAAGATGTACATGGACATGAGACGAGTTTACTTTTGGACCGGCATGAAGAGGGATGTGGCTAAGTTTGTCACTAGATGCTTGGTGTGCCAACAAGTAAAGGCAGAGCAAAAGAAGCCCGGTGGGTTGCTTCACCCATTGGAGGTCCACAATGGAAGTGGAAAAGTGTCTCGATAGACTTTATTGATGGGTTACCGAGATCGAGGGAGGGTAATACGGGGATTTGGGTCGTGGTAGACAGACTTACTAAGAGCACCCATTTCATTCCCGTGAGGAGTAAGAGGACTGCTCCATGGTTAGCCTCCGTATACATTCGAGAGATAGTTCATTTGCATAGTGTTCCTTCTAGCATAGTGAGCGACAGCGATCCTATCTTTACTAGTAAGATGGAAGAACCTACAAGAGGCGGTAGGGACTCAGTTATGTTTGAGCACCGCATATCATCCTCAGACGGACGGCCAGACCGAGAGGGTGAATCGTATTCTAGAGGACCTATTTAGGTTGTGTGTCTTAGACTTCAGAGGTACATGGGAGGAACATCTTCCGTTGGTGGAGTTCGCATATAATAATAGCATTCAGTCTAGCATTGGCATGGCACCGTTCGAGGCTCTTTATGGACGGCCGTGTCGTTTGCCTACATGTTGGTGGGAGTCTACAGATAAGATCTTACTTGGTCCCGATATGATTAGAAAGACTTCGGAAAAGATCGATTTGATTCGAAGGAGGATGAAGACGGTACAAGACAGGCAGAAATCTTGTGCGGACAAGAGGAGGACAGATTTTGAGTTTGATATTGGGGACATGGTCTTTGTTAAGGTGTCTCCATTACGGAACGTTGTTCGCTTTGGGTCCGTTGGGAAGTTAGCACCAAGGTTCGTAGGTCCGTTTCCTTTTAAGGAGAGGATTGGGCAGATGGTGTATAGAGTGGAGTTGCCCGAGAGACTTAGTGGTGTACACGACGTATTCCATGTATCACATTTGAGGAAGTGCCTACACGAGACCGCGGAAGTGGTAGAGCCGAGCTTTCTTGGAGAGGTGGAGATAGAGCGTGATGCGGCGATTCGACAAGCTCCTACGTGCATTCTTGAGTCGGAGATTAAGAAGTTGAGGAATCAAGAGGTCAAGCTAGTCAAAGTGCAATGGGGAGATGACGAGAGCAATGCTACTTGGGAGACGGAAGAGAAGATGCGTTCATTGTACCCTTCTCTTTTCGAGGATATGTCTTTTAATTTCTCCTTTATCGCTTAACTTGTACTTATCTTATCTTTAGTATGTCCTCTCGCTAGTATCTTTGACCTTTAGATAGGGTAATCCTATGGTTGAAACATGTGTTTGAGACATGTTATGTATGATGGATGCATGTGGATGCAAGTGTTTGCTAGTGGTTGCTCGATGCATATACGCACACGTTAGGCACTAGATCGGCTCAGTCACTTCATATTGCATATTGCATATAAATGTGTGTGCATTTTTAAGTTAATGGATGTATAATGGCTGTGTTATCATATGGATGCTACATTTTGGTGAATGGTTGTGCAAACATGTAGAAATAATATGTATCGATAAGATTCTTTCGCATACATAATGGACGCATGGCACTATCATGGTTTGCATTAAGGAGGTCAACTGAATCAGTAGACCGCCTGATTTTGCATTAGATATGGAACATATATACACACTTTTTGCATATGTTCATACAGCATTAGAAATTTTATAAGGACAATGGATGCCTGTGTTTGATGGTTGAGTAGATGGTTGTTTGGATGTTAGGATATGCATTCTCCTTAAATTGGAGATTTCGGGGGCAAAATCCTTTAAGGATGGGAGAATGTAACACCCCGTATTTCTATTAATATTAATGTTAACAAATTAAAGAATAATTAATCTCAGATGTGAGAATTAAGGGAAATGGGTTGCGCCATTGTGTTCGTCTTGGAATTCTGGTTGAGATAGAGTCCGAGTTTGCGTGAATTGGACTTCGTATGAAGAAGTTATGGCCATCGGAAGTTTCAGAAAATTCAAAACGGATTTCGGAAAATTCAAATTTCAGAGTCAAACAGGCTAGGTGGGAAAATTCCCGCTAGGGCTAGGTCGACCATAGGATCGACCAGGGGGTCGACCTACCCTGACCAAGTCAACCATAGGGTCGACCTGCCCCCCCCCCCCCCCCAGGGTAAATTTGATTGATGACCTATTTGTGACTGTGTGCTGACTCATTAGGGTTTCTGATCTGCTCTGATTGGTTGGGATTAATTCTGGGTTGATCGGACGGCCTAAACTAATCCTAAATTCTATAAAAAGACATGAAGACTCAAACCCTAAAATCAAAATAAAATTAGATTCATGGCCTCCATGCCGTCACCTAGCAACTCTGAATAGCCGCCACCAATTAGAGAGGAAGAAAGCTAATCAAATTCAATTCTTTTCAACTCTAACAACGAATCTTCTTCAAAGGAAAGCTAATTCAACTTCAGAACTCAGAATTCAGAACTCAAGACCTTCTTTGAGTTGTGAGTTCGATTTCTTTAAAAAAATAATTAGCAATTTAATTGGATTGAGTTGTGATGTGGATTATTTGGATATGACGTGAATTATTGACCGCATGTTATTATTTATGATGTAAAATTGTGATGTTATCATTTATGTTGTAAATTCTATGATGCTATCATCAATGTTGTAAAGTTGTGATCATCTATGTTGTAATTTTATGATTGGCTTATGTATAATCAAATCATAATGGTGTTTCATATGCTAGTTTGGTTATGTTGATTCATATGATAAATCATATGTATGTATGCAAGTTAGGCGTTGATTTAAACGTGGATTATATGCAAGTTAGTGAAAATTACGTAAAACCTAACATGTTTCATGACATCTATTTTAGATCTAAAGTTAGGCTATGACATGTGTGAGTTATATGCTAAATTCTACATGCTAGTTTACATGTTTAGATGTAAGTTTACACCATTGTTATGTTGCATAAATCACATATGCAAGTTTATATAAATATATGAGTTTGGAATATGAATCATGTTATGCAAGTTTGTGGTTATTGCCTATGCAAGTTTACACCTTTAGATGTAGATCCATGACATACATGATTTATGCAAGTTTGTGACCATTATCTAAACAAGTTTACACCTTTAGATTTCGATCTATGATTATGCAAGTTGTAACTTTGGCCTATGCAAGTTTTAGATGTAGAACATCATTCACACATGCAAGTTCACCCTTATGATTAGATCTAGTTTTATCTATATGTATATTGTGATGTTTTCTCTTTATTATATGAGTTAGACTATTCGAGTCTAACGTATATTTTACGTTAAATGAACGAACGTACAACGTGGGGTAAATGGGATAATATTAAAAAGATTTAATATTAAGAATTTGCATAAATGCCTTAAATGGCATAAAATTAATTTGTGACGAAAATTGGTGTGATTTTACATACCATAAATAGATGGGCATAATTGAGTCAGTTATGGCCATAGTTAAATTTGGAGTTGAATAGGGAAATTAATTCAAATTGGGGAATGATTAATTAGGAGTAATTAATCGTCTAAGACACAAGGTTAGGCTCTTTTGTGGCGTAAGACTGCCTGAACCCGCCTGGCAAATCCAGCTGCCACAAATGCCAGTCTAAGGTGGGAGGTCTTAGACATAAATTAAATAAGTAACAGTTGTAAAGACACGAGGTTAGGTTCTTTTGTGGTGTAAGACTACCCGGACTCGCCCGGCAAATCCAGCTGCCACAAATGTCAGTCTAATGTGGGAGGTCTTTATGAGGTTACGGTCTTAATGAATTAAGAAACACTTAACCAGATAAACATGTAGTGGGACATGAGGGGGTTAAGTGGGTGCCTTGGGTGGCATGTGGAATTTAGTGGGTGCCTTGGGTGACATTTGAAATACGATTAGAAACATTTAACCAAATTTTAAACATGTAAGTGAACATGACTAAGAAGAGGGTTAAGTGGGATGTACTAGAGGGGACTAAGCTTAGGTGGATAGCTTGTGTCAAGTAATGGGGGGCCCGTTTCAACAAGTAACCCATACGTATCTGTTGTATATAACGGTGTTGTATACACAATTGTATGATTTTTGTTTGATGATAACAACCAAATATATATTATCAGATATGTGTTTGTAATTGTACTGTTTCGTATATCACACAACATACATGAATATAATATTTCTATCTAAATAAAATACAACTGCACAGAAATTTAAATATTCACAGTATTTTATTTGAATAGAATATTTTATTTCAATATCAAACAGTACAAATTTTATACTCCACTATTTGTACATCTCTGTATTACATTTCATTTCATAACAGACTTCATATACACACCTCCTCACTATAGAATAACTCTGTCACTAATTTCATATATACATTCATTTACGCAGACTCATATATACACATTTACTAACACTACGCTCATTCACTGCTTTCTGTTTTCTTGTCTTCTGTCTTCACAGTTTTCAGTCCAGTCACTTCAGTCCAGTCTCATCCTCTTACCTGTCACATGAAACAGAAACACACAGTAACCTGCAATAGAAATAAAAACTAAATACATGCAGATTTGATTTTTATTTTTGAAATTTCATTTGCCTCAGTTTTCTGGTGTGTTTCTCATCATTTTTCTGACTTGATCTGATTTGTTAATCCGACTGTGTCTAGACAGTTTATATATAGTATAGGGACAGAAAAATAGTCTGATGGCTGCATGTACACACGTGTATACACGTGTGCACTGCCTCGCCAATCAGTGTATACAGCTGTGGAGCAGTCACATGGACCAAGCTCGACACAGCGCAAATGTAAAGTACAAAGCAGAATGGTCGAAGCAACAAAGTGCACAAAAACGGTTTCAACAAAAATCAGCAAAGTCAACATGGAGCCAAAATCAACATAAAACCAAATATTAAAAGTCAAATGACCGAGCATATATGGTGATAAGTTTATGGGCAATATCATGAAGTTCAAACAAGTGTACAACATTTTTAAGTGGTCGAGCAAAAGGTCAAACTGCTCAAATTTTTCAAGACTGGTTCATCAACAAATTTCATGATTCAAGTCATTTCATGTCAGTGTATAATAAAGCAGCAAATTCATGCTCAAAGCAAATGATCCAAGGAAGTACTTGCATGCACAAGTATGGTCAGTTCAAACTCAAATTCAAGTCAGTCAGCAAAGTGATGAAACTCAGATGTTTCACAAAGTTCAAAGTCACAAATACATACTTGTTTGGTGCACAAAACTGTACAGCATAGATATGGTCGGCAGTTTACAATGGACAAGGCAATGTGGCACAAGCATGCACATATACAGCAAAGACAAAGTGGTCAAGGAAACTCAATAACCAAAACAGCAAATTCAATGTGCAACAAGAATGCCAAGTGTACACAGCAAGTGTACAAAAGATTTTTTCAAAATCATATAGTGCAAGTGAGGCAAGCGGCTCAGGTGTCGAGCCATGCAAATTCAAGTCAAGGATGGGAACATAAATCATAACAGCTCAGGAGTTTCAAATATGAATAGGACAGTGTGGAGAAACAAGCCGGGACAGTGGTGATGTGCTCCTGTTCATACACACATGCAAAGCCAATTTTTTATATGCACAAGCTTTCAGTAAACAAGAACAAGTCATAAAGATGAGACAGAAATGGTCAGAGCATGAAGACTTTCAGAAAGGATTTTGTCTTTGGTTTTTGAGCAAGTACGTCATGCAAGGTATTTCAACAAAGACCAATATAAGGCAATAAGCAAAGTGTTTTTTTTGGCAAGTGCTTACAATCTTTTCAGTTTTGAAATCTCACAATTTCATAAAGGCCAAATTCATATAAGAAGTTCAAATGCATTTCAAGAAAGTACAAATGAGTTCAGAAATCATCAAATACTTTTGGTAAGTCTTTATATAATTCCATAAATCAACGGCATGATCTCAGGCAAGTCTCACAGCAACAATCAGTTAAGTGGTGTTCACAAAAATAACATAGCGACACAAGAAAATTCAATATGAAGATGGAACAGTTCAGACAGGGACAGGAAAATTCAACTGCGAATGTCATGCAAGGAATTCAATCATCACATGACAAATTCACGACAATTTTTTTCTGGAAAGTTTTTTTTGGGGCAATAAATTTGCATTAGTGACAAGAATCTAAAATGGAATTTTAGGCAAGAAATCTTCTATTTTATCGTGCAAACAATTTGGCAAGCATGTTTAAAATCTATTTAGAAATTCCATTTTTAAACACAGTGATTCATTTTTGGAGCAATCACGCAAGGGAATTAATCAAGGCAATTTTTACAAAGTCAACATATCAGGGAAACACGCGTGATTCAATCAAGCCGAGCAGATTTAGAAGAGCCTGCTGTGGAATGATTTCAAAAATATTTCCAGAATTCATCAAGACAATCAAGGCAGAAGAGTTCAAATTTAATCGAGGGCAAACAAAAAGGGGTAACCGCAATTTCAGATCGAAATCATTCATGTGAAATCAGAGGAATTATAGGATTTTATTATCCTATTTAAACACCGTATCATCACTGGCAAATGTATCGAATCCACACGCAACAATTCAAAAAGACAGCAAATCGAAAACCAACCCAACATCTCAAATCGAAAACCCAAGCATCAATAAATAAAAAGGCAGAGCAATTGAAGTTTAAATTCACTTACAACGTTTCATTAGGGTTTCGATCGAGTGCCAGAGAGGGAAGCCAAATCGAAGTTCTTCAGAGAACCAGAAATCAACATCAATTTGAAGCCACGATTTGGGGGTTTAAGAAAACCCTAAGAATTCATACATCGCCGCCGCCATTTTTTTCCCATAGAAGTAAACAAGTCAAAGAAAGAAAAGTCGGGTGCAAACACAACAAGCGGGCCGGCCATGTTATTTAACTAGTCTATGTTTTTTTTCTTAAGGGATGACCCCTTTGTTTTAATTCCTTAAGGGTTTAAATTCTTTTTGTTTTGTTTTTATTTTTAATTAGTGTTGTAAAAATCAAACAAACAGGTGTCTAGATCTGTAAAGTCTAGGTAAAACAGTCAGGTTGTTGACTATCAGTTTCAGAGTCTGTAAAATTCTGGGATACGGATTACGGGGTTGTAATTCGGGGAATCTGATCGAGGCGACATCGGTCAGTCTAGGGTTTTGAGCATAGGGTTAGGACAGGAGCAGGCGCTGCGAGTGTACATGGTCTTGTATGCGGGATCTGTTTATAACACCTAGTAGAAACCTTAGGAATGCAGCAGTAGGCAGGGTTTGCCGAAGCTGGGTATATCTGTGTGTCATTTATTTTCTGCACTTTTATTTCTGCTGCATTCTGTGATCTGTTTATTATTTTGATATTCTGTCAGTTTTTCAATTCAGTTTAAAAACTGTGATAAACCCTATTCACCCCCCCTCTAGGGTTAGTCTAGATCCAACATTTGGTATCAGAGTGAGGTTTTTCTTTAACTCTAGAGTCATGGGTAATCCTAGTCGTCAGTCTAGTGAGAGTGAGTCCAGTTCATCTCCAACTATTTTCACTGGAACGGATTTTTTAAACTGGAAATCCAAAATGAAAGTTTATTTAAAATCTGTTAATATTAAATGTTGGGATGTTGTTATCAATGGGTACGATATGGTAGATAAAGTTTTTAATTCTTGAGCTACACATATTCTATATTCTTATATTGATGATGATCAATACAGTCTGATCTCCCATTGTTTAACTACATAGGAAATATGGACAGCTCTCAATACAAAGTATGGACAAATTGGCAATAGCTGCTCAAAACCCCAGGATGACAACTCAAATTCAGATTTATGCTTAACAAGTCATGTAGATGAAACATCAGATGGATCAGATGATAGAGAATCAACAAAGGCTGAAACAGAAAATTTCTCATATGAAGATCTGGTTTACATGTGTCTTGATTTAACAAAATCTGTTGATAAACTCAAATTGTGAAATAAGTCTCTGAAATCTAAGAATTTTGAGACGGCCAGCAAAATTGATGATTTGGAATCACAACTTGAATATGTTAAAAATTCTTCAAATTCAGTTTGCAAAAATTGTTTGAAATTGAAAACCAATCTTGTTCGTCTCAATAAAAATATTCAAAAGTTTGAAGATGAAATTCTGATCTTAAATGAGAACAAGGTTGAGTTATCAAATTTGAATAAGCTTCTGAAAAAAAAATTTGAAAATTTTAAAATAGATATAAATTCCAAATTTGAAATTGCTGAAAAGGAGAATTTGTTGAAATCAAATCTGATTTTAGAAGAGCCTGAAAATGAGATTGAAAAATTCAAGAAATTTGAGTCTGAAAATCAAAAACATTTTGAATCTGAGATTGCTGGGTCCCAAACAAAAATTAATTTGCTTAAAGATGAAAATTTGGTTTTGAAATACGATTTTAAAAGATGTAAGATCACTGAAAATCGTTGCACAGATTTATTGAAAGGAAATAGTGATCTTAAAACTAAAATTCAGCAACTTGAAACAACTTTGGCAAAATTTCTAACTGTGAAAAATCTCTGAATATGTTGTTGAAAAATCAATTTTCATCCGGAAATAAAAATGGACTCGGCTTTGGAAAAAATAACATTTTTGAAAAACGAGATTCAAATGATTTGAAAAGTCCCTCAAACTGCTTTGGAAATAATTGTTTTGATAATTTGAACTTTGATAATTCCAAAGGATTTTTGAATCAAAAGCAAAATGTGAATTTGTTCTGTAATAAACCATTTAAACATTCTTGGAACATAAAAGGAAATAAAATGGGCTTCGTTAAGTTTAAACAGATTTGGGTTCCTAAGGGTACAAAGGTTAAATCTGATGGTTTGTTATACAAACAGGTTTGGGTACCAAAAGTGGTAAACATATTTCAGAGTGTTTTTACAAATTTTGTTAGACCACTTGATTCACTCAATTGCTAGGTACCGGTGAAGGTTGAGGAACTGCTATGCTGAAAAGAGGTTGATTTCAAGCTGTTCAATTTTTCTGTATTCTTTACAGTTCCTTGGCCAAGATTTGATGAGTTAGAGATTTTGATTTACACTGGATTCTGGTATGATCTCTAAACTCACCTCTGTAAATATTTTCTGTTTTGATTTTTTTTGCTTATTTCTTCTTCTCACTTCTATCTCTTTCTTCTGTCTTTTCTGATTTGATTTATCACTGCCATATTTTTTTGTGCTTCTTCAATTGCAGTATTTGAATTGCAGTATTCATGATATTCTGGAAATTGGTTTTGTGTGTATAGAACTCTGATACTTTTAATCATGTCTAGATACTAATTTTTTTTTCTGCAATTGTTTTGAATTTTTTTTCTGTTTTCTGAATTCCTAACGGTGTTGACGTATTCTTGTTATATCTTGAACACTGTTAATATGAATTCTAAATTGTTTTGAAGATCTGAAAATTATGTGGAAATTCACACACCTTTGCTGTTCTAAGTTTATTCTAATTCATTTTAGAAAAGCTCAAGATATTATACTCATTACAGCACACTGCTATTTATCAGTTGTAACAATTCCAGTAATTTTCAGATTGGCTTGAATATCTTTTTGAAATGCCTTGTCTTAGTGATACATCTTAAAATTCATGATTAGTACAGTTGAAATTAGTTTGTTTGAAATCATCTGAAATTCCTGATATTTTGAATCTCACATACCTCCTAAATTTGAAATTATCAATCTTGTGTGACTGATTCATTATATCCCAGAACTTGACATTGATTCAAGTGATTTCAAATAAATTACTTTAATTTTCTAATTCATGAATACCTCTCAAATTTGATGTAAATGATCTTAATTTAATCCCACACTTGTCAGATACTTGTGAAAATTTCTTTTCTAAAATTGGTCTTAAAATTCTCTGTTTTTCTATGATTATTTGGTTTGAATATCTGGTTGTTTAAAATCATTTGAATTTATTGATTTACTGAAACTCACACATATCTGGAATATATATATATATATATATATATATATAAATCTCTAGTGTGATCGATTCATTGAATCCTGATATCTTCATCTTGCATCAAATGATTTCAAATAAACAGTATTTTTAATCTTGGATCATGAATCATATTCTGTGTCCATCAGAAATGTCTTGACAAGTGTGCTTTGAAACGATTTTTGTGCCGCTCTGATACTGGTGTGAAAATGCTCTAAATGACTACTTGTATTGAGAAGAATTGTTTGCTGCTCTGATACTGTTTTTCAAATATTTGCTTGTTCTTGTCTGCAGTTTTGAAAAATGTGCAAATTTGTTAAGTCTGTCTGTTTGGGCGTTGTGAATAAAGACATCAAGTGGTATCAGAAGTTCTTATATTTGTTTCACCCATCTGTACTGAGATTCAAATTTTCACCTTGTATAGATCCATACATTTTTTTTCCTTATACAAATAAATGTGCTAAATTTGTCTGGCTGGGTTTGTGTTTAAATTTCTTTAGCCTGAGATGTCCATGATAGTCCATCAGGGTGTAATTAAATTCCTCGATAAGCGAGAACATTTGGTATCAGCCTTTTTCACTTATCTGTTTTTTGAATTATCACCCCTGTATAGATTCAATTTTTTTTATAAATCAGTTTAATTTCTTCTTGTAATTGTTTTTCAATTTTAAAATTATTTATTTTTTATTCATTCAGAAATTGAAATCAATATCCAATTTGTGCTGTGTTTATAATT
Source organism: Allium sativum (assembly GCA_030737875.1). Lineage (NCBI taxonomy): Eukaryota > Viridiplantae > Streptophyta > Magnoliopsida > Asparagales > Amaryllidaceae > Allium > Allium sativum. The sequence continues at coordinate 173,056,053 of CM060912.1, forward strand.
CATCAAAATTATTATCAGTTTTTGAAATTGTGATGAATTGTGACTGCAGTGTATTTCACAACAAGAGGAGATTTTATTTGGATTTTCATGATGGTTGAATATTAATTATAATATCTTTGAACTGGCAAATATTTCACGACCATCTCCTTTATCTATCACCCGTCTGCCATCCATCATGATTTATATTAATATGGAGAGTTTATTTTTTTTTAAGAAAAATCATCTTGTTTTAAAACAGTGAAAATTATTTGTGATAAAAATGGTACTATATTATTATTCAGAATTAGTGAGAATTGAAAATTTTCAATAATCCCTGTACAGTCGAGCTTATTTCATAATATAATCAATTTAGAAATTTATTTCACAGTCCATTTCTGTGTCTACCACATTTCTATCATCCATATTGGTTTCATATACCAAGGAGTTTTTTTTCCTTTTATAAAGCTGAAAATGATAAAAATATAATTAATATATAAGAGTGTCTCTAACCTCATTTAAAAATCCAAGCTCTGGTTATGCATGGTTATGAGACGTCTTATAATTTAAGCTGCGACTGATCCCATTTAAAAATCCAAGCTCTGGTTATGCGTGGTCAGTGTGCTCTTAAATTAAAAGGAAATAAAGTGCTAAGAATAGAAATAAATTTTGAAATTCTCCTCTGAGTATAAAAGCCAGCCTATCAATCCATCTTTTATTCTATGAAATATGTTGAAATTTTATGACGTATTATGATTTGTTGATTGATAGGTATTGGGATTTGAGGTTATTCGATCTTGTCACTTAAATTGAATTATTAATTATAGTCCAAATTCCATCTCAGTTTTTGAACCTCATTTTTTTTTGGAAAATAATTGGAATACATTTTTTTTACTCTCCCCATTTTATATAAAATTCATCGTAAATCCGTTATTCTCTACAATGTGAGATATGCCACCAGTTCTAAGTTTATTATGATTTTTGTTTGACTGATTGAGATTTATGATGACTATTCTTCCTCTTATGCTGAAATTTTTTTTAGTCATTCTTCATCTATATTTTAAATTCTATACCCTTTTGATGATAACAAAAGGGGGAGAATGGATTAGATTTTGATTTATGAGAATATTTTATAAATATTTTTTATTTTGAATTTTTTTTATTATTCATACATTTCACTCATGCACAGTTATAGGGGGAGTTTCTGTTGAAGGGGGAGAATTCAAATTGGGGGAGTAATATATATTTCATTTTTTTTTCAAACACATTTATGCTCAAAATCTTATATTTGTTTGTCATCATCAAAAGGGGGAGATTGTTGTATATAACGGTGTTGTATACACAATTATATGATTTTTGTTTGATGATAACAACCAAATATATATTATCAGATATGTGTTTGTAATTGTACTGTTTCATATATCACACAACATACATGAATATAATATTTCTATCTAAATAAAATACAACTTCATAGAAATTTAAATATTCACAGTATTTTATTTGAATAGAATATTTTATTTCAATATCAAACAGTACAAATTTTATACTCTACTATTTGTACATCTCTGTATTACATTTCATTTCATAACAGACTTCATATACACACCTCCTCACTATAGAATAACTCTGTCACTAATTTCATATATACATTCATTTACACAAACTCATATATACACATTTAATAACACTACGCTCATTCACTGCTTTCTGTTTTCTTGTCTTCTGTCTTCACAGTTTTCAGTCCAGTCACTTCAGTCTAGTCTCATCCTATTACATGTCACATGAAACAGAAACACACAGTACACTGCAATAGAAATAAAAACTAAATACATGCAGATTTGATTTTTATTTTTGAAATTTTATTTGCCTCATTTTTCTGGTGTGTTTCTCATCATTTTTCTGACTTGATCTGATTTGTTAATCCGACTGTGTCTAGACAGTTTATATATAGTATAGGGACAGAAAAATAGTCTTATGGCTGCATGTACACACGTGTATACACGTGTGCACTGCCTCGCCAATCAGTGTATACAGCTGTGGAGCACTCACATGGACCAAGCTCGACACATCGCAAATGTAAAGTACAAAGCAGAATGGTCGAATCAACAAAGTGCACAAAAACAGTTTCAACAAAAATCAGCAAAGTCAACATGGAGCCAAAATCATCATAAAACCAAATATTAAAAGTCATATGACCGAGCATATATGGTGGTAAGTTTATGGGCAATATCATGAAGTTCAAACAAGTGTACAGCATTTTTAAGTGGTCGAGCAAAAGGTCAAAGCTGCTCAAATTTTTCAAGACTGGTTCATCAACAAATTTCATGATTCAAGTCATCTCAAGTTAATGTATAATAAAGCAGTAAATTCATGCTCAAAGCAAATGATCCAAGGAAGTACTTGCATGCACAAGTATGGTCAGTTCAGACTCAAATTCAAGTCAGTCAGCAAAGTGATGAAACTCAGATGTTTCACAAAGTTCAAAGTCACAAAAACATACTTGTTTTGTGCACAAAACTGTACAGCATAGATATGGTCGGCAGTTTACAATGGACAAGGCAATGTGGCACAAGCATGCACATATACAGCAAAGACAAAGTGGTCAAGGAAACTCAATAACCAAAATAGCAAATTCAATGTGCAACAAGAATGCCAAGTGTACACAGCAAGTGTACAAAATGTTTTTCAAAATCATATAGTGCAAGTGAGGCAAGCAGCTCAGGTGTCGAGCCATGCAAATTCAAGTCAAGGATGGGAACATAAATCATAACAGCTCAGGAGTTTCAAATATGAATAGGACAGTGTGGAGAAACAAGTCGGGAGAGTGGTGATGTGCTCCTGTTCATACACACATGCAAAGCCAATTTTTTATATGCACAAGCTTTTAGTAAACAAGAACAAGTCATAAAGATGAGACGGAAATGGTCAGAGCATGAAGACTTTCAGAAACGATTTTGTCTTTGGTTTTTGAGCAAGTATGTCATGCAAGGTATTTCAACAAAGACCAATATAAGGCAATAAGCAAAGTGTTTTTTTTGGCAAGTGCTTACAATCTTTTCAGTTTTGAAATCTCACAATTTCATAAAGGCCGAATTCATACAAGAAGTTCAAATGCATTTTAAGAAAGTACAAACGAGTTCAGAAATCATCAAATACTTTTGGTATGTCTTTATATAATTCCATAAATCAATGGCATGATCTCAGGCAAGTCTCACAGCAACAATCAGTTAAGTGGTGTTCACAAAAATAACATAGCGACACAAGAAAATTCAATATGAAGATGGAACAGTTTAGACAGGGACAGGAAAATTCAACTGCGAATGTCATGCAAGGAATTCAATCATCACATGACAAATTCACGACAATTTTTTTCTAGAAAGTTTTTTTTTGGGGCAATAAATTTGCATTAGTGACAAGAATCTAAAATGGAATTTTAGGCAAGAAATCTTCTATTTTATCGTGCAAACAATTTGGCAAGCATGTTTAAAATCTATTCAGAAATTCCATTTTTAAACACAGTGATTCATTTTTGGAGTAATCACGCAAGGGAATTAATCAAGGCAATTTTTACAAAGTCAACATATCAGGGAAACACACGTGATTCAATCAAGCCGAGCAGATTTAGAAGAGCCAGCTGTGGAATGATTTCAAAAATATTTCCAAAATTCATCAAGACAATCAAGGCAGAAGAGTTCAAATTAAATCGAGAGCAAATAAAAAGGGGTAACCGCAATTTCAGATCGAAATCATTCATGTGAAATCAGAGGAATTATAGGATTTTATTATCCTATTTAAACACCGTATCATCACTGGCAAATGTATCGAATCCACACGCAACAATTCAAAAAGACAACAAATCGAAAACCAACCCAACATCTCAAATCGAAAACCTAAGCATCAATAAATAAAAAGGCAGAGCAACTGAAGATTAAATTCACTTACAACGTTTCATTAGGGTTTCGATCGAGTGCCAGAGAGGGAAGCCAAATCGAAGTTCTTCAGAGAACCAGAAATCAACATCAATTTGAAGCCACGATTTGGGGGTTTCAGAAAACCCTAGGAATTCATACATCGCCGCCGCCATTTTTTTTTCCATAGAAGTAAACATGTCAAAGAAAGAAAAGTCGGGTGCAAACACAACAAGCGGGCCGGCCATGTTATTTAACTAGTCTATGTTTTTTTTTTTAAGGGATGACCCCTTTGTTTTAATTCCTTAAGGGTTTATATTCTTTTTGTTTTGTTTTTATTTTTAATTAGTGTTGTAAAAATCAAACAAACAGGTGTCTAGATCTGTAAAGTCTAGGTAAAACAGTCAGGTTGTTGACTATCAGTTTCAGAGTCTGTAAAATTCTGGGATACGGATTACGGGGTTGTAATTCGGGGAATCTGATCGAGGGGACATCGGTCAGTCTAGGGTTTTGAGCGTAGGGTTAGGACAGGAGCAGGCGCTGCGAGTGTACATGGTCTTGTATGCGGGATCTTTTTATAACACCTAGTAGAAACCTTAGGAATGCAGCAGTAGGCAGGGTTTTGCCAAAGCTGGGTATATCTGTGTGTGATTTATTTTCTGCACTTTTATTTCTGCTGCATTCTGTGATCTGTTTATTATTTTGATATTCTGTCAGTTTTTCAATTCAGTTTAAAAACTGTGATAAACCCTATTCACCCCCCTCTAGGGTTAATTTAGATCCAACAGTATCTTTGTGGGCTCGACCCAATTCGAGGAGGGGACACGCATACTGGGCTTGACTGTAAGAGGCAAAAACAGGTTAGCGGTGGCAACGCAAGTCCAACGTGTTCATATGCGTGTGTGGACCCGGGCTGGTAGGAAAGACGTTGTTGCATCGTGTAGATATAAGCCGTGCATCGTTGGTGGCATCGGGTTGCCACTTTGGGGAGTGATACACCCCACTGTGGGGCCATCACGGGTATCTACGAGTTAGGGAGCCGATCGCATGGGGGTAATGGGTACACCTAGTGGAGATAGGGGCAGGCGGCACCTATGAAGGCAACTAGGGGTGCACGAAACTACCATTATCATTATTAAGTTCTGTAGGTGGGATCAACCTTAGGGTGACTAGTGGTGGTGCAGTATAGCAGTTATCTTATAGTGGTGGTGCAGTATAGTAATTATCTTATAATGGTTTAGGTGCGCTTTAACATTATCTTGGTTCAACCATATTTCCTTGTTTACTCTTCCATACTCAATTGTTCACATCATTTCCTTATTTTCCAACTTATGCCTTAGCCTAGTTATCTTGGTAATTGATATACACGTAAATGTGTATATTTTATCCGCTTATTTATCTTATTTTATATTTAAAATAATTGATACTGTGTATTTATAGTTGTGTTTTCAGATTATTTATGATAAATGAATTAATGCACGTAAATGTTGAAAAGCTTGAAGAATTGGTGTATGAAGAGTATTGATTTTGAGAGTAAGATTAAAGCTTGAAGAAATGTTGCTGTTCAACTACCTTCTACCGCATATGTTAATCCAATGTCTTTTCATAAAGATAGCTTGTAGCAGATGTTATGGAGTTCCTATTCATGCTCAAAATAATTGATATTGATGTCATTTGATGCTCGCAAGCTACTACAATGGCAAATCTATTCATTCGCGTTCACATTGGCTCATTTGAAAGGCTTTCCACTGACATGCGTTCACACTTAGCTACTTGGTTCTTTTGAAAAAGGGATTTTGTCCCACATTGTGGAATGAGCCTCTTATCGTTGGCCAATACAACTATAAATACCTTGTACCTTATTCATGTAAAGACACACTTAGTTTTATTCTGTAATTCTCTTCTTGGAATAAAACTCTTCTTTCTCTTTCATGTTTAGTTTTATTTACATGTATTTTCTTTTCTGCAATTAGTGTAGCTATTTAGTTAATATCTTTTCTTAAGTCCTTACTAGTTTTTCTTCAATGTTGAAATATACTTGTGTTGGAATAATAACACAAATAAGGAGCTAAACCCCTACAATTTAGGGGTGATGAAGCTCTCTAATCACATAGATTCAACATAGTTTATTCTTCATGGTCTCTATTTATGTTTATTAAAGAATGGATGTTTAGCGTATTTTGTTAATCATATTTGGTTTTGATGATCTATGCCTCTAATTAATAGAGGATAGATCATGCTTGATCAAATGACACAAATAATTTACCTTTTCATCTATATATTATTTTGGCAACAAGCGGAAGTGTTAATCTACATTTGATATTCTATATTACTAATTATTAGTAAATAGAGTATTCTTAAAATTGATGTTGCTTTCAACTTGTTTTCTTTTTCGTGAGAACTGAATTGTAACGACCCAGAAAATCTGAACCAATTTAAAATTTTTAAATTGGCTAAAATAATGGATTTTAAATATTTAAAATAAATATTTTACATAATGGCAATGAAAACTGAGCTTGAATCGACAATTGAAAACGAATATAATTAATTATAATTATAAACAAGGCTTGAAATGGAGCTGTAGTTTCAAAAATTGAATTCAAACTTTGTCGGACTGTACCGGGTGCAAAACAAAACGGATTTTAGTGAAACCAAAAATATTTAAATATGTTAGTGAATACCTTTCTAACGAATCTGAAAAATCGAATTTTCATAGCGGAAAGCAAAAGTTATGAACGAATGAATTTTCAGAAGGGTCGCTATGGAATTTATATAGCCCGTGAAATTGGCCATTTTGCATACGACCTCGTAATTCGACGAAAACACTTTTGTTGGATCGGGGATGTGAAGTTATTGCTAGATTTCAAATTTCATAATTTTTGAAGCTAATATGTGAGCGTGGCAAAAGAAAACAAGCATTGGCCCATTATAGTTAAATTGGATCGACCAAAAATGGGCCTTTTTGCAAAATGTCTCAGAATTCGACGAAACTAGTTTTGTTGGGACCATGTCGTCAAAACATAGCTAGATTTATTTTTCTGGAATTTTTCAAATCAGTTTGTGGCTTTGGCAAATTGAAATGTACGTTCAAATTAAATATTGAATGTTTTATATTTTTAATTTGAAGGAAAAATAACTGAAACATTCGAATGGGCCTTCGAAACATATCTCATTGTGTTCGGAATGGGGGTAAAACGCTAGGGACGACAATCGTCGGGTTTGGATTGGTGGTCGCGTCAGAAAACCCCTTTAAAACCCATTGTCCAATCAAAATTTTTTATAAAAAAAAAAGAAAATCCTTTAATTTTCTCTCTCCTCGACATCCGTTAACAGGCGGAACCCCTTCGCCACCTTCTCTCCTCTTTTCTGGCCACTCCGATCACTGAAACGCCATGGCCCAGTTGAACTTTTTGTAGATCCCTTCGAGCTCTTCAAATCCGTACCTGGAGCACCCACCACCGTCGCTCCTACCTCGAGTTATTCCCTTCGAAAGAGGCGCCGTTTGAAGCCCTCTACCACCCCCTAGGCGCGGGCGAGTTCATCAGGAAGGGCACCCCCTGGTGCGCGACTCCAAGCTCTTCGACGTGGTACAACCCGATCTTCGTATCGTGCAACGGATTGAGAGCAAGAATCAAACCTAGTTTTGAACATTTATTGAAGGTAACGGCTTTAATTTATTTTCATCTGTTTTAACACCTTTAAACCGTTGCAAACTTTGAAAAATCATATCTCTTTTGTTCGTTAACGAAATTCGATGAAACAGGAAACATCGTGACCGTGTGGACGCCTTCTACATTCTAGAAGAGACCGCATATTTTTCTGAGCCTTCTGCTATTTTTGGTGGAGTGGAACCCAATGTGAGATTTCTAATTTATAAACGATATGGAAAACGACGATGTATAAATTATATAGTCGATGTATGAGTTATATAAACGTTGTACACCTCTTTTATAAGCGTTGTATAAGTTGTATGTTCGATGTATAAGTTATATTTGCGTTGTAAAAATTATATATGTGTTGAAATAAAAGTGAATTGCTATATATATATATATATATATATACGCCCCTCGTCCACAAACCATGGACGATATTTATTGATTGTGATTGGTGTGAAAATTGATTGATAGCGAATGATTGTTTGGGATTGTTTGTGGTTGATATTGATTGATTGTGGTTGAAAAATACCCGTTTGTGGTTGAGAAATATTTGGTTGAAACCACATAGGATTAGTTTGCGGAAATGAAATAAATATATATACATGCCGCCTGCGTGCGAACTAGATGCATGATCCCCATTGTCAAAAACCGCGAGGTTTTAAGGTAGAGCGAGGAGTCGTACAAGGGACGGTCCTGGTTTTAACTACCCTGCCGTTACGCTGCCGAAATTTTGAATAATATTCATGTGTTTGAATTATTTTCATTTGCTGAAACTATATTTATTCATTGAATAGAAAACCTTATGTGTTGAATCGATATTCATTCGTTGATTAGAAATTCATGTGTTGAATGGTATTCGTGTTTTGAATATAAAAATCACATTTTTATCTATATATAGAAACCATAGAAAACCTTCATATGTTGAATCGATATTCATTCGTTGATTAGAAATTCATGTGTTGAATGGTATTCGTGTTTTAAATATAAAAATCACATTTTTATCTATATATAGAAACTGTGGAGAACCTTCATGTGTTGAATCGATATTCATTCGTTGATTTGAAATTCATGTGTTGAATGGTATTCATATTTTGAAATGAATTGTTTTACAATAAAAATCACCTTTTATCGACTATATGGACTATGTAAAATAATCTCGTTTTAAAAGAAAATTTTTTGTAATAAAAATCCTATTATTATCACCTATATAAACTATACAAAATAATAGTGTTTTGAAATGAATTGTTTTACAATAAAAATCACCTTTTTTATTTATATACATGAATTGTTGAAATGTGAAGTGTTAAAAATAGCCACTCGTTCAAATAAATATGCATGAGTTGAAATATTCATTAATTAGCTAATGATATGATTTTTGCCTATGCATGCAACATTAGAACGAATGGAGTTTTTAAACCAAATGGAATCAAATATGAAGTTGAATGGGAAATGATAAGTGACAAGAACTTTATATATGTACATGCATATTTATTAAACAGGTTATAGCAAAGGGGCTAGAGAAGAGGAATAAAATTTTGTGCCCGACAAATAGGTACACATTTACTGTTTTGTTTGGGTGATGATTTTATGAGCCTGTTGGCTAGCCGCTTGGCTTTTCTTTTTCTTTTTGACATGAGACGCCCGTGTGGCTATTTGGGAATTTTCCCAGCCCCTCCCGTACAAAGGAGGTTATGGCGAAATTTTTCAAAATTTAAAGGCGTTAGTGAAATATTTGAAGTGAAAACGATATTGAAATTGTTGAATGAACTATATTTATATAAATATATAAATATAAATAAAATTAAAACGAAACGTGGCCGTGCAGTTCGTGTTTTGAAACCGTGATTTCAAACAACTAGTGCTGGAAATCCGACCACTGGATTTTCCCGAAACCGCAACTGTTGGGTTCGCCTTGGAATAATCTTTCCAACGGCACCAACTTTGTAAAAATCCAACGGTTGGATTGTCTGGAATGTTTAAATCAAATCTGAAGAAAAGCAGCGCCAGACACGATTATATTTATATATATATATATATATATAATTATATTTAATCGAATAACGACGCTGCAGTTCGTATTTTGAAATCGAAACTTCAAACGATTGTACCGGGAGATCCGACCGTCGGAATTTCCCGATACAGGAACCGTTGGATTCGTTTTGAAAAGACCTTTCTAATGATAAAAATTTTGTGAAGATCCAACGGTTAGATTTTCAGATATGTGTAAATCAAATATGAAGAAAAACAGCGCCAGAAACGATTATATATATATATATATAATTTTATTTAATCGAATAGAGACGATGCAGTCCGTATTTTGAAATCGAAACTTCAAACGATTATACCGGGAGATCCGACCGTCGGATTTTCCCGAAACTGGAACCGTTGGATTCGTTTTGAAAAGACCTTTCTAATGATGTAAATTTTGTGAAGATCCAACGGTTAGATTTTCATATATGTGTAAATCAAATCTGAAGAAAAACAGCTCTACGGCCGCGTTATGGCCCGAAGCGTCGTTTTGAATAAATTGGCTATTTTAAAATAAATAAAAATAGCGATAAATCGTTATAAAATATCATAAACGATATGGAATGGAAATAAACTGAATTTTCTTGATTTATGTGGTATTTAATGGTTGAATGTGTTTGGTGTGAAAATTACATTGAAGAACAAAATTGGTGTTGTCGAATGATTTAACCATTGAAATAAATTGATTTGAAATTCTAAATATACGTGAGTTATTTGAAAAGGCCGAGTTAATTCTCATTTCAAATAATTGACCGACAATTGAAAGTCGAAGATGAAGACGGTGGTCGAAGACCGGAGATCTTCACCTCGTTTGGATGGTAACCGAGGTCCTGATTGGGAGGCATCCCGAAATATGGATAATGAGTGGTGATCGTCCAGACGTACATCGTGATCGATGGGTTTGCGAGGTATTTAGTGCCTCCGGTTTTCGTCAGACCCAGAATGGACTTGTAAATGGACTGTGTGTCTGACATTGGATTTTATTCTGTGTTGATTGATCTCTATTTAATATACATCTGTTTGGCGGCGGAGAATTTATTCTTTTGCTTAACGCCCTTCTCTGAAATGCATGAGCTCAGAGGTTGTATATTGATGGACATCAGTCGCATGGCATAAATTGCTAGTGTGGCATGCCCAAGTGACAAATGAATAGGGCTTCTGTAGAAAAGAAAAGTCTTGTAGTGATGATCAAAGCACCGCCGGTGTGGCGTAGCTTTGTGTATAACGAAAAATCGCGGTCCTCACACCCCGGTATGAACCAGAAGCAGGAGAAGGACCTCGGGGAGGGCATGCGCTTCTTTTTAGCTAGGGTGGTGTCAGTGACCTACCAGCCCTTACGTTTATATACTTTTCACCTGTGTGGTTGTTGCTGTTGCGAGGCGCCTCGGTTAGATCGGACGATCCGGGTCCGATGGAGTAATTCATTGGCTCATTTACGCCACAAAGGGCGGGGAAACGTATTATTCAGGCATTTTAATCCACATCGGTGGACCGACCCTGACGATCCAAAGGCTTGACTGAGTACTTGCCTGAGACACGGGCTAGAGCGTCTCGAATTCGATAAGGACTATCTTTTGCCTTGGTTCAGGACAGAAGTCCAATTTCCAAATACGACATCGTGCGGTTTTGATTGTATACCTATATATATGGCGACATAGTGGTATGGGGCATTAATGCCATCTATGTTTAATAGTTATGATTCGAAGTTGTTTTGAAACATATAAACACTAGCAATAACATCAAATGCCTTTGTTTTGTTCGTATCTAGCATATTTTGGCCGTTATAAGATAAAAACTCTATCCTCCGGTTTGTGTTGCATTGTGTGATGGGAACTGAGTCTTATAATGGCTTCATTTTTATAAAAAAAACATAGCGATGTTTAAAAGAAAAATTTGTTTTAAAGCAATGGCAATCCAATGGAGTAAACCCGTTCCACGAAAGTGGCGTGGTCCTGTGATTGGCCAAATTATATATGTGTTGAGTAGATATCTCATACCAGTCCCATGACTGACTCGTAGTTTGTTTTACTTTCAAACTCGGGTGCCCCTTTTTCTACATGGGCAGCCTTGTATTCAGGTTTAGCTGGCTTTCTCTGGATAGCTGGAGCTGAAGATGGATTCTATCAATTATCTCTTTTTATGTTGTTCAGCTCCTATTGTACATATTTTGTTTGTTTTCTGCTGTAGACATTTATGTATAGCTGAACTGTAATTGTACTAAGTAATATCCTATATACTGTGTAACTCTGATGATTACTTTTATCCAGTATATTCTATTGTTCATTATCTGGTGTATTTATTTAATTCTGTTCTGCTATCATCTGTTTCTGTGTTATATTCCACGGATTACCCTCACCACCGTCAGTACGGGGTTTGGGGTCGTCTCATTTTGGTATCAGAGCTTTGGTTAAGCTTAATTCTGGAATATAACATTTGAACGAACTCGTCAGAAATAGAACCAGTAGTGTTCTAGGACGAGTAACTCTATACAGATAGGATCAGCAATATCCTAGTATGAGTAAAGCAGAATGGAATACACCCTAGTAGACACATTTACATTCAAGTATCTGTCTCTATATTTTGAAATATCTTTTCTGTTGACCTGACACTTTGTCTGCTAATTGCAGATGCACTAGAAAATGGGTGACAGGAACAGAAGAAATAATCGTATGGCTCGACCAGCTAATGAGCCAGTTGTGCTCCCGCCGCCAGAATCCGATATTGAAGTTCTATTCAAGAGATTTCGAAATCTGGGTGGATCACGATTCTTAGGCAAGGAGTCCATTATGGAAACACAAGCTTGGATTCGTTCTACAGAGAAAATCTTTGAGGGTTTAAAGCTGAGAGACAATCAGAAAAGACTACTGGTGTCTTGGGCACTCAAAGAAGAAGCTTTGTTTTGGTGGGATTCAGTTATTAAAGATAATCCAGAAGGTTGTATCACCTGGGACAGATTGAAAGTGATTTTCTTAGGAAGATTTACTCCTCCCGAAGCAACCGAGCGATTATGTGATGAATTTTCTTATTTGATACAAGGTGATATGACCATCCCAGAATATCATAAGAAATTCAACGAACTTTCTCACTTTGCTCCTCATCTGATTCAAGATCCGAAGAGGAAAAATCTGAGATTTATTCATGGCCTGCAAAGGAGATATCAAAATAGTGTACTGAGGAATGTGAAGCTTCCTTTTTCTGAAATGATATACATGGCTTATCAGTATGAAGATCTCCATAAGAAAGGAATGTTGAACGACAAAGAAGAGTCGAAAACTAATATTCCTGAAGCCAGTACGAGGTCTGAGGTCAATGAGAAGCCAAGTGCCAAGAGAAAAAGGGCTGAATCTGGGAAAGAACCAGTAACGACTGCTATTTGCTCTAACTGCAATAAGAAATGACATTTGTCGATAAATTGCGGGCCCTTAAAGAACAGATCAAGAGTGGATCTAAGCCCGGTAAGAAACAAAAGAACCCCCATGAGAAAAGGATTCAAAAAGGCGAACCCTCGTGTTTTCAAATAGATAACGACGAGACCTTGAGGTTGAAAGGAATGATTTGTGTTCCTGATATCCCAGAGTTAAAAAGGGAAGTGTTAGACGAGTGTCACAAGTCCAAGCTGAGTATCCATCCTGGTCTGGCCAAAATGTATAACGATCTCATACGAACATTCTGGTGGAAGGCTATGAAAAGAGACGTTTCAATATATGTTAGCCGATGCCCTACTTGCCAGCTAGTCAAAAGCGACCAACAGAAATTGGCTGGATTGTTACAACCACTAGAAGTTCCTGGTTGGAAGTGGGAACATATTTCAATGGATTTCATTGATGGTCTGCCCAGAACCAGAAAAGGAAATGATAGTATTTGGGTGATCGTAGATCGCTTCACGAAGACCGCCCATTTCATACCTGTCATATCAAACAGGACTGCTCAGAGTCTGGCGCAGATATACTTCAGGGAAATAGTTAGACTACATGGAGTGCCGCTCAGTATAGTCAGTGATAGAGATACAATATTCACTAGCAAATTCTGGGAGGCATTTCTAGTCGAGCTAGGAACGAAGTTGAACTTGAGCACCGCTTATCATCCTCAGACAGACGGTCAGACTGAGAGGGTGAATCGTATTTTAGAAGATCTATTGCGGGCTTGTGTTATAGATTTCGGTGGATCATGGGAAGACCATCTGCATTTGGCTGAATTCTCATATAACAACAGCTACCAGGCGAGTCTGACAATGTCGCCATTCGAAGCATTGTATGGTAGACCGTGCCGATCTTCTGCTTGTTGGGTCGAACCTGGTAATAGACTTGTGTTGGGTCCTGATATGGTCCGAGAAGCCGCCGACAAAGTCGATTTTATTAGGAAGCGATTACTCACCGCTAAAAGCCGACAATAGAGCTATTCCGATAGAAGAAGAAGAGATATATCCTTTGTTGTTGGCGATTACGTATATTTGAAAGTATCGCCGATGAGAGGAGTTATCCAGTTCGGTAAGACTGGAAAGTTGGCGCCCAAATTCATTGGTCCGTTTCCTATTTTGGAATGGATCGAAACTCTTGCTTATAGGGTTAAATTGCCGGATTGGTTGCCTGGAGTTCATGATGTATTTCATATATCTCAACTTCGAAAACACGTTCATGATCTAGACTTGATCGTGGAAGAAGCAGCTCAACAGGATATTGAAATCACTCCAGAATTGGCTGTGAGAAGAGAGCCGCTAAAGATTATCGGCAAAGAAACCAAAGAACTGAGGAACAAGAAGGTTCACTTAGTCAAAGTGCAATGGAGTGGAGATCCACGAGATTGTACTTGGGAAACTGAGGAGAGCATTCAGAAAGCCTATCCCAGATGCCGAGTAGATATCTCTGATTGACTCTGGTGCAAGGTACATTTACCCTACTTTGCATTACCATTTAATTCTCTACTCTATTGTTATTTTATTTTCATGGATGTGCACTTTTAATTCTATATTCTGAATGATTTTAAAAGAATATAGAAATTGATTTGTATGATTTTGAAAAGTTAAAAACAATTGCTTGTTGGTTGTGTTGTGTGATTGTAGATTAGATTAATTAAAATTATTGAAACGATAGTTAATTTAATCAACAATAGAATAATGTTAGAATTTATTCGATTATATCACAGATTGAACTAATTAGAAAATAAATAGAAATATATATACATGTGTATTATATATGTTTGAACAGGTGAATGGATTAGCTGTTGAGTAATGATTTTATTTGCGTGCCCAACAAATAGGTAAACCTTAATGAGTTGGATGCGAAATATTATCATATTAACTCCTGTGAATGCCATTGGATGCGGAGTGCTGGTTTTTCTGTGTGAAATAATAAACGTCGCCATAAGATAGTAACAATTAATTTTGAACTACATTACATAGCATACTTCAGAAGATAGGCATACTTCATCATATACCACATAAGCATTTGGAGCTTGTGTGACGAGGTGGAAGATTTACCATACGAGCGAGAGGCTTGTATGGCGATGACTATATTTTACAGGTTGAACTGATGACTAATATGGACTATTTAAATTGTAACGATTAAATTGCCAGATTAATAAAAAACCCACACGGGTCTGGAGTTGACAATAACCACGTCTCTCTAGTTATTAGATACGGCACATGGACTATTTATTTCCCCCACACGGGGCAGGGTGACGAGAATTTATTCTCTGGAGTTATTATCAATACATGCTCCCCCCTAAACACCAGAATATATCACTATAAATATGTGTATGCTTATTAGGATTTATTGGGTACCTAATACGACCCAATAAATTTCCAAACCTCTCTCCGTACAAAGGAGGTTATGGCGAAATTTTTCGAAAATTTCGGGTGTTAGCCAAATTTGAAAATTCTCAGAAACTGAAAAGTTGGAGAATTGAAGCCAGATCGAATGTAGAGTTGATTAATCAAACCGCTTTCGACTTTGCTCCTTTTCGGGGACGAAAAGTTTTAAGTGGGGGAGATTGTAACGACCCAGAAAATTTGAACCAATTTAAATTTTTTAAATTGGCTAAAATAATGGATTTTAAACATTTAAAATAAATATTTTACATAATGGCAATGAAAACTGAGCTTGAATCGACAATTGAAAACGAATATAATTAATTATGATTATAAACAAGGCCTGAAATGGCGCTGTAGTTTCAAAAATTGAATTCAAACTTTGTCGGCCTGTACCGGGTGCAAAACAAAACGGATTTTAGTGAAACCAAAAATATTTAAATCTGTTAGTGAATACCTTTCTAACAAATCTAAAAAATCGAATTTTCATAGCGGAAAGCAAAAGTTATGGCCGAATGAATTTTCAGAAGGGTCGCTATGGAATTTATATAGCCCGTGAAATTTGCCATTTTTCATACGACCTCGGAATTCGACGAAACCACTTTTGTTGGATCCGGGATGTGAAGTTATTGCTAGGTTTCAAATTTCATAATTTTTGAAGCTAATATGTGTGCGTGGCAAAAGAAAACGTGTTTTGGCCAATTACAGTTAAATTGGATCGACCAAAAATGGGCCTTTTTGCAAACGGTCTCAGAATTCGACGAAACTAGTTTTGTTGGGACCGTATTGTCAAAACATAGCTAGTTTTATTTTTCTGGAATTTTTCGAATCAGTTTGTGGCCCTGGCAAATTGAAATGTACGTTCAAATTAAATATTGAATGTTTTATATTTTTAATTTAAAGGAAAACTGACTGAAACATTCGAATGGGCCTTCGAAACATATCTCATTGTGTTCGGAATGGGGGTAAAATGCTAGGGACGACAGTCGTTGGGTTTGGATTGGTGGTCGCGTAAGAAAACCCCTATAAAACCCATCAGCCAATCAAAATTTTTTATAAAAAAAAAGAAAATCCTTTAATTTTCTCTCTCCCCGACATCCGTTAACAGGCGGAACCCCTTCGCCACCTTCTCTCCTCTTTTCAGGCCGCTCCGATCACCGAAACGCCATGGCCCAGTTGAACTTTTTGTAGATCCCTCCGAGCTCTTCAAATCCGTACTTGGAGCACCCACCACCGTCGCTCCTACCTCGAGTTATTCCCTTCGAAAGAGGCGCCGTTAGAAGCCCTCTGTCACCCCCTAGGCGCGCGCGAGTTCATCAGGAAGGGCACCCCCTGGTGCGCGACTCCAAGCTATTCGACGTGGTACAACCCGATCTTCGTATCGTGCAACGGATTGAGAGCAAGAATCAAACCTAGTTTTGAACATTTATTGAAGGTAACGGCTTTAATTTATTTTCAGATGTTTTAACAACTTTAAACCGTTGCAAACTTTGAAAAATCATATCTCTTTCGTTTGTTAACGAAATTCGATGAAACAGGAAACATCGTGACCGTGTGGACGCCTTCTACATTCTAGAAGAGACCGCATATTTTTCTGAGCCTTCTGCTATTTTTGGTGGAGTGGAACCCAATGTGAGATTTCTAATTTATAAACGATATGTAAAACGATGATGTATAAATTGTATAGTCGATGTATGAGTTATATAAGCGTTGTACACCTCTTGTATAAGCGTTGTAAAGTTGTATGTTCGATGTATAAGTTATATATGCATTGTAAAAATTATATATGTGTTGAAATAAAAGTGAATTGCTATATATATATATATGTATATATATATATATATATATATATATATATACACACACACGCCCCTCGTCCACAAACCATGGACGATATTTATTGATTGTGATTGGTGTGAAAATTGATTGATAGCGAATGATTGTTTGGGATTTGTTTGTGGTTGATATTGATTTATTGTGGTGGAAAAATACCCGTTTGTGGTTGAGAAATATTTGGTTGAAACCACATAGGATTAGTTTGTGGAAATGAAATAAATATATATACATGCCGACTGCGTGCGAACTAGATGCATGATCCCCATTGTCAAAAACCGCGAGGTTTTAAGGTAGAGCGAGGAGCCGTACTAGGGACGGTCCCAGTTTTAACTACCCTGCCGTTATGCTGCCGAAATTTTGAATAATATTCATGTGTTTGAATTATTTTCATTTGCTGAAACTATATTTATTCATTGAATAGAAAACCTTCATGTGTTGAATCGATATTCATTCGTTGATTAGAAATTCATGTGTTGAATGGTATTCGTGTTTTGAATATAAAAATCACATTTTTATCTATATATTGAAACCATAGAAAACCTTCATGTGTTGAATCGATATTCATTCGTTGATTAGAAATTCATGTGTTGAATGGTATTCGTGTTTTAAATAAAAAAATCACATTTTTTATCTATATATAGAAACTATAGAGAACCTTCATGTGTTGAATCGATATTCATTCGTTGATTTGAAATTCATGTGTTGAATTGTATTCATATTTTGAAATGAATTGTTTTACAATAAAAATCACCTTTTATCGACTATATGGACTATGTAAAATAATCTCGTTTTAAAAGAAATTTTTTTATAATAAAAATCCTATTATTATCACCTATATAAACTATACAAAATAATAGTGTTTTGAAATGAATTGTTTTACAATAAAAATCACCTTTTTTATTTATATACATGAATTGTTGAAATGTGAAGTGTTAAAAATAGCCACTCGTTCAAATAAATATGCATGAGTTGAAATATTCATTAATTAGCTAATGATATGATTTTTGCCTATGCATGCAACATTAGAATGAATGGTGTTTTTAAGCCAAATGGAATCAAATATGAAGTTGAATGGGAAATGATAAGTGATAAGAACTGTATATATGTACATGCATATTTATTGAACAGGTTATAGCAAAGGGGCTAGAGAAGAGGAATAAAATTTTGTACCCGACAAATAGGTACACATTTACTGTTTTGTTTGGGTGATGATTTTATGAGCCTGTTGGCTAGCCGCTTGGCTTTTCTTTTTCTTTTTGACATGAGACGCCCGTGTGGCTATTTGGGAATTTTCCCAGCCCCTCCCGTACAAAGGAGGTTATGGCGAAATTTTCCAAAATTTAAAGGCGTTAGTGAAATATTTGAAGTGAAAACGATATTGAAATTGTTGAATGAACTATATTTATATAAATATATAAATATAAATAAAACTAAAACGAAACGTGGCCGTGTAGTTCGTGTTTTGAAACCGTGATTTCAAACAACTAGTGCGGGAAATCCGACCACTGGATTTTCCCGAAACCGCAACTGTTGGGTTCGCCTTAGAATAATCTTTCCAACGACACCAACTTTGTAAAAATCCAACGGTTGGATTGTCTGGAATGTTTAAATCAAATCTGAAGAAAAACAGCGCCAGAAACGATTATATTCATATATATATAAATATAATTATATTCAATCGAATAACGATGCTGCAGTTCGTATTTTGAAATCGAAACTTCAAACGATTTTACCGAGAGATCCGACCGTCGGAATTTCCCGAAACTGGAACCGTTGGATTCGGTTTGAAAAGACCTTTCTAATGATGTAAATTTTGTGAGGATCCAACGGTTAGATTTTCAGATATGTGTAAATCAAATCTGAAGAAAAACAGCGCCAGAAACGATTATATTTATATATATATATATAAATATAATTATATTTAATCGAATAGCAACGATGCAGTTCGTATTTTGAAATCGAAACTTCAAACGATTGTACCGGGAGATCCGACCGTCGGATTTTCCCGAAACTGGAACCGTCGGATTCGTTTTGAAAAGACCTTTCTAATGATGTAAATTTTGTGAAGATCCAACGGTTAGATTTTCAGATAAGTGTAAATCAAATCTGAAGAAAAACAGCGCTACGGCCGCGTTACGGCCCGAAGGGTCGTTTTGAATAAATTGGCTATTTTATAATAAATAAAAATAGCGATAAATCGTTATAAAATATCATAAACGATATGGAATGGAAATAAACTGAATTTGCACGATTTATGTGGTATTTAATGGTTGAATGTGTTTGATGTGAAAATTACATCGAAGAACAAAATTGGTGTTGTCGAATGATTTAACCATTGAACCATTGAAATAAATTGATTTGAAATTCTAAATATACGTGAGTTATTTGAAAAGGCCGAGTTAATTCTCATTTCAAATAATTGACCGACGATTGAAAGTCAAAGATGAAGATGGTGGTCGAAGACTGGAGATCATCACCTCGTTTGGATGGTAACCGAGGTCCTGATTGGGAGGCATCCCGAAATATGGATAATGAGTGGTGATCGTCCAGACGTACGTGGTGATCGATGGGTTTGCGAGGTATTTAGTGCCTCCGGTTTTGTTCAGACCCAGAACGGACTTGTAAATGGACTGTGTGTCTGACATTGGATTTTATTCTGTGTTGATTGATCTCTATTTAATATACATCTGTTTGGCGGCGGAGAATTTATTCTTTTGCTTAACGCCCTTCTCTGAAACGCACGAGCTCAGAGGTTGTATATTGATGGACATCAGTCGCATGGCATAAATTGCTAGTGTGGCATGCCCAAGTGACAAATGAACAGGGCTTTTGTTGAAAAGCAAAGTCTATAGTGATGATCAAAGCACCGCCGGTGTGGCGTAGCTTTGTGTATAACGAAAAATCGCGAGCCTCACACCCCGGTATGAACCAAAACGGGAGAAGGACCTCAAGAAGGGCATGCGTTTCTTTCTAGCTAGGGTGGTGTCAGTGACCTACCAGCCCTGACATTTATATACTTTTCACCTGTGTGGTTGTTGCTGTTTCGAGGCGCCTCGGTTAGATCGGACGATCCGGGTCCGATGGAGTCATTCGTTGGCTCGTTTACGGGCCAAAGGGCGGGGAAACGTATTGTTCAGGCATTTTAATCAACATCGGTGGACCGGCCCTAACGATCCAAAGGCTTGACTGAGTACTTGTCTGAGACACGGGCTAGAGCGTCTCGAATTCGGTAAGGACTATCTTTTGCCTTGGTTCAGGACAGAAATCCAATTTCCAAATACGACATTGTGCGGTTTTGATTGTATACCTATATATATGGCGACATAGTGGTATGGGGCATTAATGCCGTCTATGATTGATAGTTATGATTCGAAGTTGTTTTGAAACATATAAACACTAGCAATAATATCAAATGCCTTTGCTTTGTTCGTATCAAGCATATTTTGGCCGTTATAAGGTAAAAACTGTATCCTCCGGTTTGCGTTGCATTGTGTGATGGGAACTGAGTCTTATAATGGCTTCATTTTTATAAAAAAAAACATAGCGATGTTTAAAAGAAAAATGTGTTTTAAAGCACTGGCAATCCAATGGAGTAAACCCATTCACGAAAGTGGCGTGGTCCTGTGATTGGCCAAATTATATATGTGTTGAGTAGATCTCTCATACCAGTCCCATGATTGACTCGTAGTTTGTTTTACTTTCAAACTCGGGTGCCCCTTTTTCTACACGGGCATCCTTGTATTCAGGTTTAGCTGGCTTTCTCTGGATAGCTGGAGCTGAAGATGGAATCTATCAATTATCTCTTTTTATGCTGTTCAGCTCCTATTGTACATATTTTTTTTGTTTTCCGCTGTAGACATTTATGTATAGCTGAACTGTAATTGTACTAAGTAAGATACTGTATACTGTGTAACTCTGATGATTACTTTTATCCAGTATATTCTATTGTTCATTATCTGGTGTATTTATTTAATTCTGTTCTGCTATCATCTGTTTCTGTGTTATATTCCACGGATTACCCTCACCACCATCGGTACGGGGTTTGGGGTCGTCTCATGAATAGTGAATTAGATTTATGTTATAGTTTGATGACTTATATTATGCTGATTAATAGCATAAATATGTCATACTTATAATAAACACAAAATCTAATCTCACTAATGACCAAACAAATAGAGAACATAATTTCATGATGTTGATTTGTGTGATTTAGAGAGTGAAAACACCTCTAAGTTGCTCTTAACCAATAGTTTCATTCTCAACTTAGTCATTAATTTTGTTAAATTTTAGTTAATTCAATTCACAGTTTGGTTTAATTTGATTGAATAAAATTTAAAATAATTCTTTCCCTGTTGATCGACCCGTATTCGGCACGTACTAACAATTGTACGCCGTGCGCTTGCGGTTTATTTCAATATTCGCGACGATTTTCTAATTCATAGAATATTCGTCATCGAACAAGTTTTTGGCGCCGTTGCCGGGGAAAGAAATTAGTTTTAATTTTATTCTTCGAATTTTTTTTATTTGTGTTCTACTGAAAAGAAAAATAAAAAAATTTATTCCACTTTGTTGTTAGTTGTGTGAATTGCATTTGTTGTTAGCATTTGTTCTGTGTGTGTTTTTATTTTGTGTTTTTAGTTATTAAAAAAAATTGTGTTTGCTTACTTGCCTTTTAATTTTTGCGTGTTCATGCATTTGCCTTTGCATTGATCTCGTTTGCATTGAATTAAAAAAAAAAAAATAACACATTCCTTGTGTTTTCAAATTCTTTCCTGTTTCATTTCATTAATTTCTTTCCATCCTTCTTCCATTTACTATTCTTACTAATAAATAAAAAAAATCTCTTTCCATTTTTCTCTTTTGTTTTAATTTACTTTATTTCTTTCCTTCTCTTCCTCTCATTTACATCTCTCTTCTTTACCAATTCTTGCGAAATAAAAAAAAACAATAAAATTTTTTTATTGCTTTCCTTTTTTTTCCTTCTTTCTTGACCTCTCTCCATAATTTCTTCCCTTCTCTCCTTAATTTCTTTCCTTCTCTGCGTTATATTCCCTGATTGCCTTCTTTCCTCGGTTCACTGCTATCCTTTATAAATCAACATTCACCTACACATACAGACCAATCCCTCTCTGATCTCCTTCATCAAATTTCCCTACTATTCTTCCATCACCATCCTTCCTCTTTCAAATCACCGAATTCTCAACCCAACGCACCCCTTCAAACAACACCATATTCAACCACAAACAACTTCACAGATCATTAACGACCATCCACGTACCATTCCACTTCATATACAAACAGACCACTACACCACAGACACAGTCACAATTTCACCGTCTACAACAAACCTTTCTGCCCAACGTCCATCTTCACTTCAGCAAGTACCAACCCAGCAAGATCATCATGCCAATTACCCCAATTTCAACATACCACAGACCTCCTACTACCTCTAAACATCACCATCAACCAAAGCTAGCCATACTCTTCCACTTCTAACACCCATCCACCATCAGCAAATCCAACCATTTCAACTTCAACCTCCCAAAAATTGGGCTTCAAAACCGAAAATAAAACGCCTGCCACTCCACGCAATTACAAACCCCATTCCCAATCACATCCAAGTGTTGAATTCCAGTTCGAATACACTTACCTCACAAATCGAACCACAATCACTTGGACCGAGACCACTTCAAACCCGAAACCCAATTCGAAAATTGGTACTGCAATTTCTTCACACCTCAAAACCGATTTCGAACCTTATCTCGATATCCAAAAAAAAAATTAAAGAGAGAAGAGGACGGTTTGATTTCTTTTAGAGGAGATCGTGTTCTTGGGTTGACTGCAATTTATAAAAAGAAGTGCGCTTATTTTGGAAAAGGAAAAAGGAGCGTTATTTTCCATTTTGACTGTATTCTTTTGGGTTGCGTCCATCAGAAACGAACAAATTGACAGTGTGTCTGTATATTAGTTAACGCGTGGCCTTCTTTTGAATTAACAGCCTTTTTGGCTTGCGTGTACTTTAAATTGGGGAACTTCTTATGTGATTTTTTTTAAAAAAAGCATCAACAAGTGTCTTTCTCTTTCGGGGTGCGTACTTTCCTTGTTCAGTGTGTGTGTGGCTAGAACTGGGTGCGTTGGACCAAAAACCTTTTGTGTTAGGGTGCTCTGTTTTTCTTTTGTTTGAATTGGGTCGTGGTACTGACTAATTTGATTGCTCCTTTTGTATTTTGTTTTTGACCTTTTTATTTATTCGAACTTCCTTTGTTTTCAATTTCTTTTCTACAACATAAAAAAAGAGAGGAGAAATCAGAACCAAAGTGAAGGAGAGTTCAAGCATCAATCTAAAAAATTCAGCGGTCAAGCAATTTACAATTAGCATAATCTGAATTGTTGGAGCGGTTGCACACCAAGTGGGGTGTGAACGCGCTAGCGCGACTCAATTGCACTGGACGGACTGCCGATCAAGGTGAGTATTTTCTAACTCTATAGGGACCACTGCAGCGAATAAAAAATATATATAGACATTGCTTGTATAAATCTTCTGCAGGGCATCGGCTTGCTTGTAAAAAAATTGTTTTTATTTATTTATTTATTTATTTCTGCAATTGTCTGTTCTGTGATTGTTCTGAGACTGTTCATTCTGTGACTGATTAAAAAAAAATCCCACTCATCTTAGTTTTGTTTTTTCTAAGGACTTCATTATATTTTGACAAATTGGTTTAGCTCTAACGGATTATTTCTCGGTGTCTAGACTATGGTAGAGTAATAACCGTTTATAAATATTACGGTGATTCGTAAATATTATATCGGTTGTTCCTCTGAAGGTACTTAAACCTTCGGCTGCATTGCTAGGGTGATTCCTAGTGCACCGATAACTCCTGTCCGTTAACTGGCTGAGAAATCTTTTGTTGAAATAAATCAAACCGTCATTATATAATTCTAGAAATTGTAAATAAGTAATTTTCATTAGGTTCATTAAAAAAAACATTTTTCTTTTGTGTCTAATTCTTTTTCTCAAAAAAAAAAAAAAAAAAAAAATCGCTTCTACTCTCTTCTCAAAATTGTTCTTTCTCTTCTTTGCGCTAGTGCATGCGTAGCTGGACCCGTGATCCTTCTACTAATCGTTTAGTCCGAACAAACATTCCTTTAACCATAACCGAAGAAAACAAACCTCGAACTCTTATGGATAGATACTTCCCCGATCGGGTGTCTATTCCATCTTGCATCATATTGCCCGCTCCAACGGGTAACCACTTTGAAATTCATTCGAATCACATAAATACTCTTCCAAAATTCGGCAATCTTGAACGTGATGATCCTTATATATTTTTAACCAAATTTGAACAAGTTTGTGCAACCATGAAATTTCAACAATTAAGTGACGATGGAATCAAACTTAGGTTAATTCCATTTGTACTTACCGATTATGCTGAGAAATGGTTGTATAGCTTGCCCTCAAATACGATTGGAACTTGGAGTGAATTTGTGAACATTTTTCTAAAGAAATTTTACCCTCTGGAAAAAACATCCGAAATTCGAAATGAAATCGTCAATTTTCATCAATTTGGAGGTGAATCCTTTGCAAAATATTTTAAAAGATTTAAAGAGCTTCTAGTCAAATGTCCACATCACAATTTCGAAAAATGGACTCTTTGTCAAATTTTATACGATGGACTTGAAAATAGTTCTTGAACCATGCTTGAATCGATGTGCCAAGGAAACTTTCTAGCCCAAAATCACGATGCCGCTTGGCAATTTCTTGAAAATTTGGCTGAAAAATCATCTCAACGGGAAAGGTCTAACGAGAAATCGATTTATTCTCGATCAAGTGCTCATTCAATAGGATCATCAGTAGCCTTAGAATCAAAAATAGACGTGATGATAACCAAATTCGATAATGTCCTTTTGTCAACGCAAATAAATCAAGCTCAAGCAACTCATCCCTTATGTTACAAATGTAACGATCTTAACCACATCGCCGATCAATGCATACATTCGTTAGAACAACTCAACGCATTTAGTAAAGCTAGGAATGACCCATTCTCCCCAACATACAATCCAGGTTGGAGAAATCATCCTAACTTCTCTTGGTCCCAAAACAATGGAAATTCGAATTCAGTTCGACCTCCTTTTCAATCATTGTCAAATAATCCTTCGAATCCTCCCTTTCAACAAAATCAATTCCAGAATCTTCCGCCACCTTGTCAAAATCCAGCGCAACCATCTTCTATTCCCCAAGACAATAGCCGATTGACATCACTTGAAAAAACTCTCGAAGAATTGAGTAAAGCAACGACTCAAAATCTCCAGTCAAATACCAATCTTCAAAATTTATTGACTTCACACATGCAAAACACGAGTCAATCTATTGCTAAACTTGAAATGCAAATGAGTCAGTTAGCTACTTCTATAAGTGAACGGGGAAGAGGCACTTTTCCGAGTCAACCCATTCCAAATCCTAGGATTCAAAATTCTAATTCAAACCAAGCTCATGTCATCCAGGATAGCAATCAAACTCAGCTGAATGCTATCATAACTTTACGACCCAGTAAGAAAATCGATCATCAAGTTGAAAGTCCAAATAACTTACCGAGTGTCCCTCTCGACTCTTCTAAAACCACGAACGATCCCGATTCTGAGTCCAGTTCTGCTCCAACCAGGTAGACCGACCTACTGAGTTTCGGGTTCCATTTCCTCATCGTCTTCGACCAAAGAAACATTCTGACCAAATGGAAAAGATGTTGGAAATTTTAAAACAAGTGAAAGTTAACATCCCTCTTCTTGAAATCACTCAACAAGTCCCCACTTATGCCAAATTTCTCAAAGACTTGTGTACCCAAAAACGACACACTCATGTACCCAAGAAAGTCTTCTTAGCTACTGGACTTAGCGATGTCTTGACCCAATCAATCCCGATCAAATACAAAGATCCTGGATGCCCAACGATCTCATGCACGATTGGCGATAAAACAATTAATAAATGCCTAGTTGATTTGGGTGCAAGTGTCAATTTGATTCCATATTCTGTTTACCAACAACTTGGTTTGGGTGAACTTAAACCAACGAAAATAACTCTTCAATTTGCTGATCATTCAATTAAGAAACCCGTTGGAGAAATCGAGGACGTTCTCATCAAAGTTGGTCAATTCATTTACCCTGTCGATTTCATTGTTTTGGAAACTCGGCCTGTCAATAATTCAATGAGTCAAATTCCATTGATTTTAGGTCGACCCTTTTTGGCTACTTCAAATGCTTTGATAAATTGTCGTAATGGTTCAATGAAAATCTCTTTTGGAAACATGACTCTAGATCTTAACCTTTTCAATCTTGAAAGTAATTCAAATGAATCATGTAACCAAACCTTGGAATTTAATGCCATCCACGAAAACTCTGAAAATGAATCCATTGACCTTAATGATGAGCATGAAGCCGAGTACAAAAAAATGTTCCAAGACACTCCTAACGAAGTCAAATATAAACTACCTTTTGAATCGCTTTCGGTTGAGTCCAAATCTCAACCAAGCTCTTTGATCGAGAAACCGCCAAAGTTGGACCTTAAACCTCTTCCCGATCACCTTAAGTATGTATACTCAGGTGATGACGAAACTTGTCCTGTCATAATTTGTTCAAATTTAACTCTTGATCAAGAAACTTCTCTTCTCTCAACTCTTTCTAAAAACAAAGACGCAATCGGTTGGTCCATTTCTGACATCAAAGGAATTAGCTCTACAATAGTTCAACATCGTATTCACTTAACCGACGAAGCCAAACCCACTCGTGAAGCGCAGCGTAGGCTTAACCCTAAGATGAAAGAGGTAGTTCACGAAGAAATTCTTAAACTTCTTGATAACGGTATCATTTACCCCATTTCTGATAGCCTATGGGTTAGTCCCATTCACGTTGTTCCAAAAAAACCTGGACTCACCGTTGTCGCAAATGACCAAAATGAACTTATTCCAACTCGTACTCAAACGGGTTGGCGTGTTTGCATCGATTATCGAAAATTGAATGCTGCAACACATAAAGACCACTATCCTCTTCCTTTCATCGATCAAATGCTCAAACGTTTAGCCGGTCACGAATTTTACTGCTTTCTTGATGGTTATTCCGGTTATAACCAAATTCCAATCGTTCCCGAAGATCAAGAAAAAACGACTTTCACATGTCCATTCGGTACCTTTGCTTACCCACGTATGCCTTTCGGTCTTTGCAATGCTCCTGCAACTTTCCAACGATGTATGGTTGGAATTTTTTCTGACATGATCGAACGCTTTCTTGAAGTCTTTATGGATGATTTTTCGATCTTTGGAGATTCTTTTTCATCTTGCTTACATTATCTTGAACTTGTTTTAAATCGATGTAAAGAAAAACACTTAACGTTGAATTGGGAAAAATGCCACTTTATGGTCAAATAAGGCATTGTCCTTGGACACGTAATTTCAAATAATGGCATTGAGGTGGATAAAGCGAAAGTTGACGTTATTTCAAAACTACCCATTCCAAAATGCGTTAAGGACATTCGTTCATTTCTTGGGCATGTTGGTTTCTACCGACGCTTTGTGAAAGATTTTAGCAAAATTGCTCGTCCTTTGACTACTCTTCTTGGAAAGGACATCCCATTCGAATTTAACTCTGAATGTGTCGCTTCTTTTGAACGTCTTAAAAAAGAACTCATTTCGGCTCCGATAATTCGTGCACCCAACTGGGACCTTCCTTTTGAAATCATGTGTGACTCTTCTAACTTCGCTGTTGGTGTTGTCTTAGGACAACGCATCAACAAAATCCTTCACGTCATTTACTACGCCAGTATGACCTTAAACGACGCTCAACTGAATTATACGACCACCGAAAAAGAACTTTTAGCTGTCGTTTTTGCGCTCGATAAGTTTCGACATTACTTGATTTGTTTCCATGTCATGGCCTACACTGACCATTCTGCTCTTCGACACCTTTTTGCTAAAAAGGATGCTAAGTCACGCTTAATTCGGTGGATCCTTTTACTTCAAGAATTTGATCTTACAATCAAAGACAAAAAAGGATCCGATAACGTCATAGCCGATCACTTATCTCGTCTTCCCAACACACCATCTTATTTTCCAATCAATGAAAATTTTCCCGACAAATAACTCCTTTCTGTTTCAATCGACCCTTGGTTCGCCGACATAGTGAACTATCTAGTCACTAAGGAAACACCCTCTTTTTGGTCCAAACAAGATAAATACAAATTCCTTTCCCAAGTAAAATACTTCTATTGGGATGATCCATACTTGTTTAAGTATTGTTCGGACCAAATCATTCGTCGATGCGTTCCTGATAGCGAAATTAGGAGTGTTCTCTCATTCTGCCATGACCATGCGTGTGGTGGACATTTTGGCCCTAGGAAAACCACTGAAAAGGTGCTTCAATGTGGCTTTTATTGACCTACTCTCTTTAAAGATTCATTCGAATTCTGTAAAACTTGCAATTGTTGTCAAATGCTAGGAAAGATTTCTCGACGGAATATGATGCCTTTGAACCCCATCCTTACGATCGAGCTCTTTGATGTATGGGGTATTGACTTTATGGGACCTTTTCCAAACTCCTTTGGAAACTTGTATATTCTTCTCGCTGTCGATTACGTTTCGAAATGGGTCGAAGCCGTTCCATGAAGAACAAGTGATCATAAAATTGCTGTGAAATTTCTGAAAGAAAACATCTTTTCGAGGTTCGATATACCTCGCACAATAATAAGTGACAATGGAACGCGTTTCTGTAATCTATCTTTTGAATCCTTAATGAAGAAATACTCAATAACCCACAAGTTATCCACTCCTTATCATCCGCAAACTTGTGGCCAAGTCGAAGCGTCGAATCGTCAAATCAAACAAATTTTGGAGAAAACTGTAAATAAAAACCGAAAAGATTGGTCGCAAAAATTGACCGATGCACTTTGGGCTTACCGTACTGCTTTTAAAACTATTATTGGAATGTCCCCTTTCCGATTGGTTTAAGGTAAAGCCTGTCATTTACCTGTTGAAATTGAACATAAAGCGCTTTGGGCAATAAAGAACTTAAACTTTGATCTTGAACAAGCTGGCGAAAACCGAAAATTGCAACTCAACGAATTGGAAGAAATTAGGAACGATGCATATGAAAACGCAAAAATTTACAAGGAAAAAACCAAAGTTTTTCATGATAAGTCAATCCTAAGAAAAACGTTTTTGCCAAACCAAAAAGTTCTATTGTATGACTCACGACTGCATTTGTTCCCTGGGAAATTAAAATCGAGATGGACCGGACCATATGTTGTTCGGACTGTTTTTCCACATGGTGCTATTGAAATAGAAAACCCGAGGGATGGATCCATATTCAAAGTCAATGGTCAACATCTAAAACCGTTCTTGGAATTGCCCACTGATCAAGAGGAGAAGCTCATGATTCTTCATGAGCCATGCTACGTGAAGTAAGAAAGTTAAGTGTAACCCTTCTTTGTAAATATGTAAATATTTCTCTTCTGTTTAACTCATTGTGTCATGCATTGACTGTGAGGACACAGTCGAAATTAAGTGTGGGGGGGAGTTTCATTTTCATTCTGTTTTGCATAGTTTAAGTTAGCTTTTTTTTTCCTTTCTCTTTTTGCATTTTTTCCCTTTCTTTCTTTCTTTTTCAAAAAAAAAACATAAAAAAAGTAAAAGTTTCGCACTTCTATTTACTTTTAAATAAGACATGATGGAGTAAGTATATAATTTAGGTCGTTCGATTTAAATATTTGGAAATTTACTTCTCTTAGCGTATAATGAAAGGAATGTTTGAATTATGAGCAAATTTGGTGTAACTGGTATATTGGGAAATTCGTAGGTGATGAGTATGAAATGTGTTCTGAATTGTAATCCGACTAAATGAATGATTGATTTAGACTACTTGCGATAACATTTTAGATCGTTTAAGTGAAGTTGTGCTAAGAAATTCTCGCTTAACTCTCTCTCTCTCTTATGTAAAAAAAAAGAAGAAGAAGAAAAAAAAGTGTATATATATTTATAATTATCCAAGGGTATCCAACATTGCTGGTACATCTGGCGTTGGTGTGCAAACCCGCCAAGCTCTTTCCGACACATTGTTGACAAAGTCAGCGTCCGTATATCTTAATCTCATTTTATGAGTTGGACACCTAAGGATTACCGACATCTTGTTGACAAATCAGCATCGGTCTACACAATCCGCCAAGCTCTGTCCCAAACTCTCACGGGTGGTATACCTTGGTCTTTTCGGTTATTTGTAAATACTAATAATGTAAATATTTTGTAATAAAGAGAGAGTAAGCACTTGAAATCCAAGCACACTCTTCACTTATTCGACCTAACGTGTTAACAAAAAGGAAGTTGAGCTGCCGTTTTACGATTGTTTATATCGATTATAGAATTCATTTCATATTTGCACTATGTTTCTACCAAAACAACTGGCCAAGCTGGAGGAGTTTGTGATGATAACATGACTTTTGTTTGAAGTTTTGATTAGTCATGGACTTAAATTTCATAATGACGACCCAAATTTGTGTAACTCATTCGTGAAATATTTAAAAGTAAATTGTCCATTTGTAAATATTTCTTTAAAAACATGCGTTCATATTGTAAATATTTTCTAATTTTTCATTTTGTACATACCTTATTGCTTTTGGATTTTGTGGGTAGTATCCGCTGAAAACCCTCATGAGACAACACTCGTCCTACTGGGGACACCCAGAGGTTTAACGGCTTGTTGCATACGCTAAATACAATCGTGTTTCCTACGAAAGTGAGACAGATCTTAGTTTAGTTTATTCGAGGATGAATAAAATGATAAGTGTAGGGGTATTTGATATACACGTAAATGTGTATATTTTATCCGCTTATTTATCTTATTTTATATTTAAAATAATTGATACTGTGTATTTATAGTTGTGTTTTCAGATTATTTATGATGAATGAATTAATGCACGTAAATGTTGAAAAGCTTGAAGAATTGGTGTATGAAGAATATTGATTTTGAGAGTAAGATTAAAGCTTGAAGAAATGTTGCTGTTCAACCACCTTCTGCCGCATATGTTAATCCAATGTCTTTTCATAAAGATAGCTTGTAGCAGATGTTATGGAGTTCCTATTCATGCTCAAAACAATTGATATTGATGTCATTTGATGCTCGCAAGCTACTACAATGGCAAATCTATTCATTCGCATTCACA
Organism: Allium sativum; assembly: GCA_030737875.1. Classification (NCBI taxonomy): domain Eukaryota; kingdom Viridiplantae; phylum Streptophyta; class Magnoliopsida; order Asparagales; family Amaryllidaceae; genus Allium; species Allium sativum. The sequence continues at coordinate 173,087,463 of CM060912.1, forward strand.
TTGGCTCATTTGAAAGGCTTTCCACTCACATGCGTTCACACTTAGCTACTTGGTTATTTTGAAAAAGGGATTTTGTCCCACATTGCGGAATGAGCCTCTTATCCTTGGCCAATACAACTATAAATACCTTGTACCTTATTCATGTAAAGACACACTTAGTTTTATTCTGTAATTCTCTCCTTGGAATAAAACTCTTCTTTCTCTTTTCTGTTTAGTTTTATTTACATGTATTTTCTTTTCTGCAATTAGTGTAGCTATTTAGTTAATATCTTTTCTTAACTCCTTACTAATTTTTCTTCAATGTTGAAATATATTTGTGTTAGGATAATAAAACAAATAAGGAGCTAAACCCCTACAATTTAGGGGTGATGAAGCTCTCTAATCACATAGATTCAACATAGTTTATTCTTCATGGTCTCTATTTGTGTTTATTAAAGAATGGATGTTTAGCGTATTTTGTTAATCATATTTGGTTTTGATGATCTATGCCTCTAACTAATAGAGGATAGATCAAGCTTGATCAAATGACACAAATAATTTACCTTTTCATCTATATATTATTTTGGCAACAAGCGGAAGTGTTAATCTACATTTGATATTCTATATTACTAATTATTAGTAAATAGAGTATTCTTAAAATTGATGTTGCTTTCAACTTGTTTTCTTTTTCGTGAGAACTGAATAGTGAATTAGATTTATGTTATAGTTTGATGACTTATATTATGCTAATTAATAGCATAAATATGTCATACTTATAATAAACACAAAATCTAATCTCACTAATGACCAAACAAATAGAGAACATAATTTCATGTTGTTGATTTTGTGATTTAGAGCGTGAAAACACCTCTAAGTTGCTCTTAACCAATAGTTTCATTCTCAACTTTGTCATTAATTTTGTTAAATTTTAGTTAATTCAATTCACAGTTTGGTTTAATTTGATTGAATAGAATTTAAAATAATTCTTTCCCTGTGGATCGACCCGTATTCGCCACGTACTAACAATTGTGCGCTTGCGGTTTATTTCAATATTCGCGATGATTTTCTAATTCATAGAATATTCGTCATCGAACAGTAATTATATTGTTAAAGTTACCGCACTCGCCAGACTTTATGTCTGACCCCTTTTGTTTCCTCCTCTTTTCTTCCTTCCCCCCCCCCTCTAGGTGCTCAGGTCGGAACTTGCACCGATGGAGCTTGATTTTGGATAGCTATATCTCTGCTTTTAGAAGTTGCTTGGATCGCTGAAGTAAAGTTCAGCCTCTCTTATTTATGGCTATTTTGTACTGGAGTTATGTCTTTCAATTTATGGACTTTGAGTTGGTCAAGATGGATATTATGTGCTTCGACTCTGGTTTTGATAATGTAATCAAACTTATGTATTTTCCGCTGCAATCAAATAAAGTTTTAAAGTTTTAGTACTGTTTATATCTGTCTTGTTGTTAAGTTTCTATTCTATACACACTTAAAATGCTCCATGAAAGTTAACGCATTCCCTTTGTGAGTGACATTAATGGACGTGGGGTATTACACGTGATTTGGGTATTAAGTGATTAGGACTTGGCATATTTGTAACATCCCGTAAAATACATAAATATTAATAATAAATAAGTAAATAATAAAAATAAACAATTTAATAATAAGGAAGGAAAATAAGATTTTGCAGCTTAGGTAATTTGGCTATGAAAATCTTTTACTTGGGTTTGTGGCGAAATTCTGAATCATTTTCATATATAATATGCTGAAAACGGTCAATGTATGAAGTTACAAACAAATGAATTTGGATGGTAAAACATAGAATATATATATATAATCATTTGTGTAATATATATATGTCCAAAATATATTTAAATATACGAGGAAGAATTTGAAATTTGAAATGAGGGTAAGATTATGGGGACAAAGGATATTTTATATATAAGGAATAAGACTAAGAAAATATAGCAACAAATTAAATAAATAAACACCTTAGCGTAATAACGTTCATTGGGCGTTTCAGTGACCAGGAGGTCGACCGCCCCTAGGAGGGGAGCCGACCGCCAAACAACCCAATAAATCTATGTTTTGCTTGGGTTTTCTAAAAGGATGTGTATAAAAAAAGGCCTGGATTAAATTTAAATACTCTGACGGCCTACGCTCACGCGAGAAACTATATATAAGCCCTCATACCACACAACAAAACCCTAGCCACTCTCTTTCTCTACCTCCATGCTTCCCTTCTGCCATTGCTAAATTATAGAAAAAAAGGTTAGGAATTTTTACAATTCCTCCAACCTTTATTCTTATCTTCCCTCTATTATAAATTCATATAGATTTAGTATGAATTCTAGAATTTATAATATATATATATGCATAAGATTCTAAATTATGTTTCTTACATATATATTAGGAGGATTGGAGCACATTTTTCATGAAGATTAAGCATAGATCTAGATCTACTACCGAAATCCTACTTGTTCTTCCTTAGATTTGTGAGTGGAATGTTGTGTTCTTAGGCATATTCATATTTTTAATAGATTAATGTAACACCCTCCTCTATACTCGCGTTAGCCAAGGCCGTTGCAAGTAACGATGTCAACTAACCCGTATAATAAGGCTGTTGATGAGCAACCATCTGTATATTAGCTTTGAACGAGTGTTAAATATTTCGGCTAATATGGTCTAATTTTTTAAATCTCATGAGGAAATCTGACACATCTAAATCAAGTCCACATCTACTACACAGTGGCTATATATAATTCGGAAAGTATTATAAAATACATAACAATAAAATCAGAGTCAAACATAGATATTCTTATCACTAAGGCGGAAAATATATATGAATAACAACACGTAAGTACAAATACAAAGATAGTGGTCATAGTCGATCCACTCTACAACAAAACAGTAGGTACAAGCTCTGGCCAAATGAATATGTATACATAAATTCTAAGATACATGTATAATTAAGAACTACAAATGTAATGTAGATAGCAAAAAGCCAAAAGGTGGTCCCTGCTTGAAGTCCAATATAAGCACCTATACTAGTCAATCTAACCTGGGTATTATTTATATGAATAAACAATAAATGGATCAGTCTAGCTGTACTCATCATAATAAACCGAGATACAAATAGAGATATATAAAGATAATGGCATAGGAGCAATAACAACAATGATCACTGATAAAAGTGAAGTCTCAGAAATGTCCACAAAATATGTCAAAGAAAATATCAAGGCTATATAATAGATTATCAAACTCTAAAGATATAGCTATTTACGAGAAATGTTTTCACTCGTCAAGTCAACGCAATATAAACAACATGATATCAAAACAGGACTAATCACGAGAAATGATGTCACCCCATCAAGCCAATACAAAATAGATAACGCGATCTCAGCAAATGAATATTCATGACAAATGATGTCTCCCATCAAGTCTACATGAAAATAGGAAATATTATATTGCATATCTCGCTGATACAAAATGTTCCGAAGATCAACGATATAAATGAATGAACTGAAGTTCCTTCAGATGATCTGAAGAAAGCCAGGATGACCCGAAGGTCGGAATGATCCGAAGATCCACCAGAACCGAAGTACATGAGGATGATTCGAAGATCATCGATGTGACCCGAAGTTTAGATTGATCGGAATTAACCAAGTTTAGTGTAAACTATGCCGAGCTAGTAAGTATAAGAGTCGAGCTACATATCTTATAACCACGTGCTCTACTCTAATATTTATGAACAAGTTGTATATTCCACTAAAAATATGAAACGATCATTGCCACTGTGTTCATTTGAATTTGAACGAGTCCAAAAAATAACCATCAAAGCAAACATAAGGGGTCATAATCTTTGTTTTTAATATAATTAGATTTCTCATACGAACGAGCAAAAGGTAAAGTATATACTAGTAGATTTGTAAATCAATTCATAAAATAATTTCATCCAATTAAGTCGGATTAAAAACCAATTTGGAAAATCACTTCATATAATAAAGTAGAGTTAGAAACCATTTACTAAAAGATTAGTATCTACTAATAAATTAAAAATCATTTTATATAGTTTCGAAGTGGCAAAACCCATGGAATAGCAATCAAAATGATGATCGAACTAAGAATTCATGTTTTAATAGCGTAAACGTGATATCACGACTATCGATTATAACTCCATTCACCACAAATAAATCAAAAGTCAATGAAATCGAAATGCAGAAATCTACGAACCAGAGAAACTGAAAAGTCACAAACAAAGGCGAAGTGGTATGAAATTCAGCCGGAAATGAGCTCAAATGGACCTAAATTGTTGACCGTGGTTTCCACTGGTCAACAGCAGAAAAACAGGATTCAGACGTCTAAATTATAAATTCAGACGTGTGAATTTGGTTTCCAGAGACATATCTCTTTGTCTAAGATTCAGAGTATGAATTGGAAATTTCAAACGTCTGAATTGCAATTCAGACATCGGAATGGAAAGTTCATACTTCTGAATTGCTCTTTGTTTGTTTTAATAATTATTTGTAGTAGGTCAAGCGTCTGACCCATAATATTCAGATGTCTGAATCTGGGTCTGAGCATGATTTTGCCAAGATAACATGTTCAAAATGATATCGATAAACTCTCGAAGGCCTGTGATGCTATATACATGCAAATGAAACTTCTATAACTCACCAAAGCAAATCATAGCACAAAACTCACATGCACAAACATACATACATGAGATTTACAATGTTTTTTATTACAAGTTCAAATGTGAACTAAATTCCGAAAAAATCATGCAAAAGCAATTTAAGCGACTTGTGAAGACTTGAGACTTTGACGGGGTGACAACGGAGCTTCACAAGATCACTATTGTAACGAACTGGGATTTTCGACACCGAAAATCAACACAAAACTACCATGTTGACAATCAGACATCGGAAATACCTGATCATTAATAGAAATAAGTTAGAGGGTGAGAATAGATAAGATAGAAAATTAGATTAGAAGAAGAAGAAGAACACTATCAGAGTAAATACGAATCTCACAGCGGAACGAATATAATATAATATATAACATAACTTTGCAATAAAACAGTATATTTATACAATAACATTATCAGAGTACAACACTTACACACAGCGGAAATAACAATAGCTATATAAACCAGAAGCCTCCTGCTTCAAGCTCTTCCAAGTATATCTATAAAGACCTGAACTACTTGACTTCCCGTACAAATTTGGGCACCCGAGAGTTTAGGGAAAACAAAAAAACAAAATAAACTCTGGGTCAGCCATGGGACTGGTGTGAGTAAACTCAAATCATTTGGTTTTACTCTTCAAAATCCTTTACAAAAGAAAAGATAATCGTAAGACCAATCCACACATAAACACGGATGGTTTTTACCTTACGATAATCCAAACAGTTTTGGAAATCGACACTTTTTTGATATTATAATAATGTCTAATCACAAGTAATTAATCCTCTAGCAGAACGCTTGCATCTCACGTTCCACATATATAGTATACAAACAAAACCGCGGACGCTTATTGGAGATTGGATTTCCAGCTATGACAAGGTATTGGACCACCTTCCGATAGTGTATCTCTAGAGGCAAATAAACTAGGTTCATCAAGAACATCTTGCAACCCGGCCCACACATGAACGACCACTCATTTCGCTTGATTGTATCGAATGTATATCACCAACGATTGAGAGCTACCCACCGTTTCCCGAAAAGGGACAACATTGATAATAGATAAAATAATGAAATAGATTTTTTCTAGATAGGTGATATACACCCTAATAGGAGCGACCCACTTAGCCATGCTGCCTGCCCGATTTCTGTCATTTCCCGGTTAATGAGGCTTGAGGTCATAACGTATCTTTGATACACCTAACCACCATTGACTTTGAATGCCACATCGTCATAAGTGTCAAATCAAAAATTGATTTCCCTAAAAATACCATGGGTATAAAGCTAAGAGAAACGAATTCCTATGCCACCAAATGTATGTACGTTTGAAGAGATCAACTTACGCGGTCCGTTAGATATACTCTATAAGACATTCGTCCATTCACGTTTGTCCTGGGACTGGACAAACCGAAGGCACTATTCTATAAACAGGATAGTCCTTGCATAACTCCGTCTTCAATATTTGATCGTAACGCTCACTTCCATACAGAGTGGTGTTTAGATAATGATTCTAATGCTGGTCTCTCCTATTGACAATGGAAAAATGGTCAAAAACTTCGATAGATGGTGATTTAACTATAAAAGTAAAACAGGTGTGCAAACAACGATATTATTTCCAGATGGAAATTCTATCGATCAATCAACATTCAACATTCATCTTTTTTTTAAATAAATTATCATTAATTTATTCATTTCCCATTTCTATACACTCTTAATTTCTTATTTTCTAAATTTTGAAAATATACTTCATTGGAAAACATTTCCATCTCTATTTCACGTATCACTGTCATTCCAGTATTCTTTCTCATCAACATTTTCATTTTCTATGATTAGAAATTATCTCTGATTATATTTGGAAAATGTTTTCCAAAATTTATACATTTGATTTGAAACAGATGTTGAAATAAAACGTCTATAAGCCAAGTTAAACCATTACACTCATTAACTAAATTTACTTAATCAATCTTCACTATCGAACCTTAACCATCCCTTAGTTAAAAACGAAGTCAATCAAGTTGGTGTATAATTACCTCTCAGACCTTAACTAAAAAACATTTCTAACCTTGAAATATACAACGTCCAATCTTTTAAACCTTTAACAACTTCATTACGTAACTCGGATTCTATTTATGAATCCACTTCTTTCTTTTAAAACATTGATTATAACTATAACATTATAATCCCTTCTTCTTAAATATCTAACCTTAAAATGTAACTTTTGTTCCTTAATTTAACCAAATAACTAAACCACTAATCCATTAATTAATAAGTGAATCTTGATTAAACCGGAAAGTAAATATTACTTTCCCGAATTCGATATAATCGAATTCAGTGTATAATTCACTTTTTCGAATAATCTCTATTCGATAGCTCCTTTTCGAATAAACTATGTTCGATAAGTCTTTCTTCGAATGATTTACATTCAATTAACTATCTTCGAATGATTTACATTCGATAAATCTCCTTTCGAATAAACTATATTCGATTAACTCCTTTAAATTTTATTCGAATAAACTATTTTGAATAACTCCTTTAATTCTATTCGAATAAATTATTTCGAATAACTCCTTTGGATTAACTCATTTAGATTAACTTGGTTTGATTAACTTAACTTATTTAACTCAACTTATTTAACTTACTTGATTAACTCAACTTATTTAACTCTAGTTATTTAACTCCTATCAAATAACTAATATTCGATTAACTAATATTCGATTAACTTATATTCGAATAACTATGTCTGTTTTAACTTTATTTCGAATGGCTAATATTCGATTTAACTCCATTCACTTGTCTCTAGATCGCAGCGATCACAATGTTTATGCATGATTCCCTCAGGAAGCATCTGACTGCCATAGGCTATCTGTAGCCCTGTGAATTACGCTAGCAGTCGTACGAAATGGCAACTCATCCTAAATAACTATGTTTGAATAACTCTATCTCAAATAACTACATTTGATCAACTCTAATTGAATAACTAATATTCATAAATTTCTAATTCGATTAACTCTATCTAATTAAACCTAACTGATTAACTCTGACTTATTAACTTTAATTGATAAACTCCTTTAATTAACTCTATGTCCCTATTCAGTTTCAGTTGTCGATGTTGAAATCGATTATTACTTCTCTATATAAGTCCTGACTTATATATTCTATTTATCCAATGATAAACATTTCATTTGATTTATAAAATATTATTTATAAATTTATCTTCTCAATCTATCGATTAGAATAGATTCTATTTAAAATCTTTGCTTAAACCCATATCATGTATACCCGTGTGCGAAGCACATTTTCAAATGTAAAATTTTCCTTTTATACAATTCTAGACACTTTTCAAGTATTTTCTTTTATAATCTATTTATTTCCCAAATAAACCCCTTTTTGATAATTCTATTTATTTTATAAATTATTTTATTTTTATATAAAATCCATTGGTTCTATAACAAATTCCTTTGATAATCTAACTATTTCCTTTTCTATTTGTTTCACAAATATTTGCTCTTTCTATTCTGTTTATTTTCCAAATAAATATCCCTTTTCAACTCTATTTGTAAGTAGTTTACAAATATTTCTATTACATAAATGTTTTACAAATATTTCCCTTCAATTATGCCTATTTGATTAACAAACAAATATTCCTTTTTAATTTATTTATTTTCTAAATAAATAGTTTTGTTTATATAAATCTTTTGATTTAATATTTTTTTTCAATATAACATTGAAAATTTCCTTTTTAACATTCCAGTATTCCTTATGGTATTTAATGTACCATATAACAATGATCAGTATCATTCCAACATATAAAATCAATAACAGATTTCATATTACATCATATAACACAACATATGAAAAACAGTGAAATAAATGTTGAGGAACCCAGTTGGGTCCCCCCGACCTGTTTCCCTGCATCCACATATGTTAAAAAATAAAATTAACATCAAATTTCATTTTACTATGAAATATTCTGCTAAACAGAATCATTATTTGATTAACGATTTATATTTATATTTTCAATCAACTGACTAGCAGTTCAACCAAACAGCCAACACACAACAAACAACCATCATTTATCATTTCTAAAAACACTTTAGAAAAATATAACTGAGAAGAGTTAGTGAGTTTTACTCACCTTGGACGATCATTGTTAACGACGATAACAATCAATTGATTCAGACGGGTAATTTATTTTTCTATAAATTGTAATGAGCTCCGATGGACTTCCAGTCAGTTCCATTGGGTAGTGTCCATCCATACGATCCCAACGGATCTTGTTTCGCTGAATTTCGATAATATATGAACGAGTTATTCAAGTTCGAAGTTTATATACATTTATTTTAAATAAAAAGTTATAACTTGAATTCCATTTGGGCTTTCACCTTTGATTTTGGCCCACTACTCTTCCGTGAATACCCAGCCTAGCACCTCTCTTCTTCTTCCCGATATACTTCGAGCTCCCACCGATAATAACCATCCAAATTCAAAGCTTCCAACCTCCTTATCTCCTCCGATACTTCATGAATTTGCCACCCGACTTCACCCCGCTTCTTCTCAACTAACTCTCCATCAACCTATACCACTTTTTTCAAACCCGAGGTTGCCATGTTCGGTGCGATCCCAAGACCTCGCGCACCACTACAGTAACCTCATCGACGAAGAATACCACCGAACACCCCAACAATTTGCCAACCCTTGCTATTTCACACATGGATCTCAAATATCATAACCAAATCTCACATCCATGCATCTCTCTCCTAAAATCATCAACCCTAGAAAACTGTGGTACACAGCAAACTCATCGCACCCCTCCAAAACTGGTACAGGATTGAAGCTCTCCCTCTTGTGAATCCAAAAATAGTACTCTTGCAATTTATAGTTATTTATTTGGATTTATAAAAAATTTGAAATTGGAAAAATGTTTACTGGAAGAGGTAAAAACCAGCGGCACATTTTCTTTCTTGATTGACTTCTGAAGAAAAATGGTCTAGGGTTTGGGAGAATGTTCAGATATTTATAGTGAGGTTTAATAATTTTTTATTCGATTATTTTATTACTTTTTAGTCCATCGCTGCTTGTGTACGATGTTTAAAAATCTCTGTGATCGCACACAATACCCAAATATCACGGAACTGGACATGCAGCTACAATTTGACATTACGAACCGAACGAAACTGGTTTCGTCGAATTCTGACTTAGTTTGCTCACATAGCGAATTTTTAACCTTCAAAATATTGAAAGTCTTCCACATTAAAATCCCAAACAACCACATACTGACTTCAAAAATCACGGAATTTGAAATCTAGCAAAAATGTAATATTGCGGATCCAACAAAATTAGTTTCGTTAAATTCTGAGGTCGTTTGCAAAACTGGCTATTTTTAAAGCTGTAAATAGCCCTTTTAAATATATAAATATATTTAAAAACATTTAAATTAAATATTTAAAAATAAATATTATCATACATATTCACAGTGGAATACCATGCAGCTTCAATTGGATTTATAACTCGATATTTCAAAATTCCCAGTTATATCTATATTCGATTTATATTTAAAAATCCATTTTAAAATATAAATAAATTGATATAAATTATAAAGAAATTCCACAGCGACTTTTCTAAAATTTGATTTGGACATATATCAAAATCTACACGATGAAATCCTGATTTTTCTCTTCCACTTGAAAAATATACTTCACCAGTTCCTAACGTTCCTTGTTTCACAGAAATCAGATTTAAAACGAATCTTGTACATTCAGTTGAAGTTCAAATCGCCAAATTACGAAATGCAACACCATTTCGAGCTCGATTTTAGTTATATTAAAATTCTACATTCAACTGTCGTTAAAATAATATATTCGTCAATATAATTCAACTCTAAACTGAATTTTTTTTGAATTGTCCGGTTCACATTATATTGTCAATTCACTATTTCTGATTATTTCAGAATTAAATTTATTATTATCTTATTTATTTTAATTAAATATTAAATAATAATTAATTCATGACCATTTAACATTCTAATTCATATTTTAAATAATTAAATAAATCAATTATTATACTGTAGAAATGCGGGTCGTTACATTCTTCCCCCCTTAAAATAATTTCGTCCTCGAAATTGGTAAGGTAGAAAACATCTCTATTGACTGGTTAAACATTATTTGTTTACCTTTTTATTTATTTTCAACTGAACCAATTAATTTCAATTAAAATATTAATTAATTCTTATCAACGATAATTTTCTAAAATCCTGAAAATTTTCTCACACCCGCCCGAAAATTTCGAAAAATTTTGCCAGCACCTTCTTTGTATCGGTTAATAGTTCAAACCCCAACTCGCCTCTCTAGGCCCTTTCCAATCCAAAAGAAAATCAAATAGCCAAGCGGCTTGTCGATTCGGCACATAAAACCTCATATGGAAACTTAAACATGTACCTTTTGTCGGGCATACCATTTCATCCTTTTATTCTGCTGCCAATTCAGCATATACCAAAGTCATCCCAATCAATCTTTGATCAATTTATCCTCAACACAGCTATTCGCTTAAACAAGCCAATTACCATTTCAAACACAAGTTTCATTCTCGATTTCAAACTCCTAACTCATCAATCTAATACCATTTCAGATTCCTATCTTACAATTCAAAATCTGATTCCACTTGATATATTATATTCCAATTCAATTCCCAGTTAATTGATTTCAATTCAATTTATATTTTCTTTCACGATTTTCTTTAATTTGCTTTTAATTCATACTATCTACCTAGGAATTTTTAAACAGCTTAGCTCTTTCAAATGTAAAATATCCCTTTTCAGGATTCAAAACAACCTCCTTTTTCTCAAAACAATTCAGAAACAAAATCTTTCGCAGTAATCCGTCACTTACAACTCGAAAATAAACACTAATGATGTGGCTAGTATCATCAAGTAATTTCCCAACTATCAAAGTGAGTTCAATACTATATCACTTATCAAAACCATATTTAAACACTTCCATTTTGAGATTCATTTCAAAATACCATTCACACTGTTTGTAAAACAATTTAAAATCTCTCAGGATTTTAAAATTCTCATATATTCAATTCAAATCCATTTACAACCACTTATTCAAATTTCCAGGTTTTAGTTTCAATCTTGATTTAAGTTCAGATTTAATCCATCTGATTTCATATATTACACTTATATGAATTCTAATTGGTTATATTTAACCATTTCAATTATAATCAACCAACACATCCAATATTCTATAATACTTCAAATATAAATATTTCCTTTTATATCCAAATATAATTTGGGTAAAATTATTCAATTTACCCTTTTTCAAAACATACTGTGTCGGTTTATCGTACTCAAGTGTTTAGAAACTCCTATCGATACAGTGGATCAAACTGATCGATCAGAACCCATAAACAACTCAACCAATAAATCTCCACAATATAAAACAATTTTTATATCAAATAACAAATATGTTCACTCGTATGTATAAACTCAAACTCAATCTAGGGTATTACTAACCCCATCTCTACTGAGTCACGCCTCAGAACCAAGGTAATCACTTAACCTTTAGCTCTGATACCACTGTAACGAAATGGGATTTTTCACTCCGAAAATCAACACAAAACTACCGTGTTGACTATTCTAAGATTGGAAATACCTGATCATTAATAGAAAGAAGTCAAAGGGTGAGAATAGATAAGATAGAAAATTAGAATAGAAGAAGAAGAAGAACACAATCAGAGTAAATACGAATTTCACAGCGGAACGAAAAAAATATAATATATAACATAACTTTGCAATAAAATAATTTATATATACAATCACATTATCAGAGTACAACACTTACACACAGCGGAAATAACAATAGCTATATAATCCTGAAGCCTCCTGCTTCAAGCTCTTCCAAGTATATCTATAAAGACCAGAACTACTTGACTGCCCGTACAAATTTGGGCATCCAAGAGTTTAGGGAAAACAAAAAAACAAAATAAACTCTGGGTCAGTCATGGGACTGGTGTGAGTAAACTCAAATCATTTGGTTTAACTTTTCAAACTCCTTTTCAAAGAAAAGATAATCGTAAGACCAATCCACACATAAACACGGACGGTTTTTACCTTACGATAATCCAAACAGTTTTGGAAATCAATACTTTTCTGATATTATAATAATGTCTAATCACAAGTAATTAACACTCTAGCAGAACGCTTGCATCTCACATTCCACATATATAGTATACAAACAAAACCACGGGCGCTTATTGGAGATTGGATTTTCAGCTATGACAAGGTATGGGACCACCTGTCGATAGTGTATCTCTAGATGCAAATACACTGGGTTCGACAAGAACATCTTGCAACCCGGCCCACACATGACCGACCACTCATTTCGCTTGAGTGTATCGAATGTATATCACCAATGGTTGGGAGCTACCCACTGTTTCCCGAAAAGGGACAACATCGATAATATATAAAAGAATGAAATGGGTTTTCTCTAGATAAGTGATATACACCCTAATGGGAGCGACCCACTTAGCCATGCTGCCTGCCCGATTTCTGTCATTTCCCTGTTGATGAGGCTTGAGGTCATAACGTATCTTTGATACACCTAACCACCATTCACTTTGAATGCCACATCGTCATACCCGTAAAATCACAAATTGATTTCCCCAAAAATACCACGGGTATAATGCTAAGAGAAACGAATTCCTCCGCCACCAAATGTAAGTATATTTGAAGAGATGAAATTACGCGATCCGTTAGATATACTCTGTCAGACATTCGTCCATTCACGTTTGTCCTGGGACTGGACAAACCGAAGGAACTATTCTATAAACGGGATAGTCCTTGCATAACTCCATGCTAACGTCCACACAGAGTGGTTTTCAAATAATGATTCTAATCCCGGTTTCTCCATATTGACGACGGAAAAATGGTCAAAAACTTCGATAGCCGGTGATTTAACTATCAAAGAAAAACAGGTGTGCAAACAACGATATTATTTCTAGATGGAAATTCTATCGATCAATCAACATTCAATATTCATCTTTTTTTAAAATAAATATCATTAATTTATTCATTTCCCATTTCTATACACTCTTAATTTCTTGTTTTCTAAATTTAGAAAATATATGTCATCAATCATTGGAAAACATTTCCATCTCTGTTTCACGTATCACTGTCATTTCAGTATTCTTTCTCATCAACATTTTCATTTTCTATGATTAGAAATTATCTCTGATTATATTTGGAAAATGTTTCCAAAATTTATACATTTGATTTCAAACAGATGTTTAAATAAAACATCTCTTAGCCAAGTTAAACCATTACACTCATTAACTAAATTTACTTAATCAATCTTCACTATCGAACCTTAACCATCCCTTAGCTAAAAACGAAGTCAATCAAGTTGGGGTATAATTACCTCTCAGACCTTAACTGAATAACATTTCTAACTTTCAAATAGACAAAGTTCAATCTTTTAAACCTTTAAAAACTTCCTTACGTAACTCGGATTCTATTTATGAATCCACTTCTTCCTTTTAAAACATTGATTATAACTATAACATTATAATCCCTTCCTCTTGGATATCCAACCTTAAAATGTTACTTTTATTCCTTAATTTAACCAAATAACTAAACCACTAATCCATTAATAAATAAGTGAATCTTGATTAAACCGAAAAGTAAATATTACTTTCCTGAATTCGATATAATCGAATTTAGTGTATAATTCACTTTTTCGAATAATCTCTATTTGATAGCTCCTTTTCGAATAAACTATGTTCGATAACTCTTTCTTCGAATGATTTACATTTGATTAACTATCTTCGAATGATTTACATTCGATAAATCTCATTTCGAATAAACTATATTCGATTAACTCCTTAAAATTTTATTCAAATAAACTATTTTGAATAATTTCTTTAATTCTATTCGAATAAATTATTTCCAATAACTCCTTTAAATTAACTCATTTAGATTAACTCGGTTTGATTAACTTAACTTATTTAACTCAACTTATTTAACTTACTTGATTAACTCAACTTATTTAACTCTACTTATTTAACTCCTATCAAATAACTAATATTCGATTAACTTATATTCGAATAACTATGTCTATTTTAACATTATTTGGAATGGCTAATATTCGATTTAAATCCATTCGCTTGACTCTAGATCGCAGCGATCACAATGGTTACGCCTGATTCCCTCAGGAAACATCTGACCGCCGTAGGCTATCTGCAGCCCTGCGATTTACACTAGCAGTCGTACGAAATGGCAACTCATCCTAAATAACTATGTTTGACTAACTCTATCTCAAATAACTGCATTCGATTAACTCTAATTGAATAACTAATATTCATAAATTTCTAATTCGTTTAACTCTATCTAATTAAACCTAACTGATTAACTCTAACTGATTAACTTTAATTGATTAACTCCTTTAATTAACTCTACGTCCCTATTCAGTTTCAGTTATCGATGTTGAAATCGATTCTTACTTCTCTATATAAGTCCTGAATTATATATTCTATTTATCCAATGATAAACATTTCAATTGATTTATAAAATATTATTTATAAATTTATCTTCTCAATCTATCGATTAGAATAGATTCTATTTAAAATCTTTGCTTAAACCCATATCATGTATACCCGTGTGCGAAGCACGGGTTTAAATCTTTCAAATGTAAAATTCTCCTTTTATACAATTCTAGTCACTTTTCAAATACTTTCTTTTATAATCTATTTAATCCAAAATAAACCCCTTTTTGATATTTCTATTTATTTTATAAAATATTTTCCTTTTATATAAAATCCATTGGTTTTATAAGAAATTCCTTTGATAATCTAACTATTTCCTTTTCTATTTGTTTCACAAATATTTCCTCTTTCTATTCTATTTATTTTCCAAATAAATATCCCTTTTCAACTCTATTCGTAAATAGTTTACAAATATTTCTTTTTCAATTCTATTTGTAAATGTTTTACAAATATTTCCCTTCAATTCTGCCTATTTGATTAACAAATAAATAATCCTTTTTAATCAATTTATTTTCTAAATAAATAGCTTTCTTTTTATAATTTTTTTGATTTTATAAATATATTTTTTCAATACAACATTGAAAATTTCCTTTTTAACATTCCAGTATTCCTTATGGTATTTAATGTACCATATAACAACGATCAGTATCATTCCAACATATAAAATCAACAACAGATTTCATATCACATCATATAACACAATATATGAAAAACAGTAAAATAAATTTTGAGGAACCCAATTGGGTCCCCGACCTGTTTTCCTGCATCCACAGATGTTAAACAATAAAATTAACATTAAATTTCATTTTACTATGAAATATTCTACTAAACAGAATCAATATTTGATTAACGATTTATATTTATATTTCCAATCAACTGTCTAGCAGTTCAACCAAACAGCCAACACACAGCAAACAACAATCATTTATCATTTCTAAAAATACTTTAGGAAAATATAACTGAGAAGAGTTAGTGAGTTTTACTCACCTTAGACGATCATTGTTAACGACGATAAACATTGCTTGATTCAGACGGGCAATTTATTTTGCTATAAATTGTAACAAGCTCCGATGGACTTCCAGTCTGTTCCATCGGGTAGTGTCCATCCATACGATCCCGACGGATCTTGTTTCGCTGAATTTCGATAATATATGAACGAGTTAATCAAGTTCGATTTTTATATACATTTATTTTAAATAAAAAGTTATAACTTGAATTCCTTTTGGGCTTTCACCTTTGATTTCGGCCCGCTACCCTTCCGTGAATACCCAGCCTAGCACCTCACTTCTTCTTCCCGATATACTTCGAGCTCCCACCGATTATACACAGCCAAATTCAAAGTTTCCAACCTCCTTATCTCCTCTGATACTTCATGAACTTGCCACCCGACTTCACCCAGCTTCTTCTCAACTAACTCTCCATCAACCTATACCACTTTGGTCAAACCCGAGCTTTCCAAGTTCGGTGTGATCCCAGGACCTCGCGCACCACTACAGTAACCTCATCGACGAAGAATACCACTGAACACCCCAACAGTTTGCCAACTCTTTCTATTTCACACAAGGATCTCAAATATCATAACCAAATCTCACATCCTTGCATCATTCTCCTGGAATCATCAACCCTAGAAAACTGCGGTTCACAGCAAACTCATCGCACCACTCTAAAACTAGTACAGGATTGAAGCTCTCCCTCTTGTGAATGCAAACATACTACTCTTGCAATTTATAGTTATTTATTTGGATTTATAAAAATTTTGAAAGTGGAAAAACATTTACTGGAAGAGGTAAAAACCAGCGGCGCATTTTCTTACTCGATTAACTTCTGAGGAAAAATGGTCTAGGGTTAGGGAGAATGTTCAGATATTTATAGTGAGGTTTAATAATTTTTTATTCAATTATTTTATTACTTTTTAGTCCATCGTTGCTTGTATACGCTGTTTAAAAATCTCTGTGATCACACACAATACCCAAAAATCACGGAACTGGACATGCAGCTACAATTTGACATTACGAACCCAACGAAACTGGTTTTGTCGAATTCCGACTCAGTTTGCTCATACAGTGTATTTTTAACCGTCAAAATACTGACTGTTTTCCACATTAAAATCCCGTACGACCACACACTGACTTTAAAAATCACGGAAATTGAAATCTAGCAAAAATTTAATATTGCGGATCCAACAAAATTAGTATCGTTGAATTCTGTGGTCGTTTGCAAAACTGGCTATTTTTAAAGCTCTAAATAGCCCTTTTAAATATATAAATATATTTAAAAACATTTAAATTAAATATTTAAAAATAAATATTATCATATATATTCACAGTGGAATACCATACAACTTCAATTGGATTTATAACTCGATATTTCAAAATTCCCAGTTATATCAGTATAAGATTTATATTTAAAAATCGATTTTAAAATATAAATAAATCGATATAAATTATAAAGGAATTCCACAGCGACTTTTATAAAATTTGATTTGGACATATATCAAAATCTACACGATGAAATCCTTATTTTTCTCTTCCACTAGAAAAATATACTTCACCAGTTCCTAACATTTCTTATTTCACGGAATCCGATTTAAAACGAATCTTATACATTCAGTTGAAGTTCAAATCGCCAAATTACGAACTACAGCGCCATTTCGAGCTCGATTTTAATTATATTAAAATTCTACGTTCAACTATCATTAAAATAATATATTCGTCAATACAATTCAACTCTAAACTGAATTATATTTTTTTTTGAATTGTCCGGTTCACATTATATTGTCAATTCACTATTTCTGATTATTTCAAAATTAAATATATTATTATCTTATTTATTTTAATTAAATATTCAATAATATTTAATTAATAACCATTAAACATTCTAACTCATATTTCAAATAATTAAATAAATCATTTATTATACTGTAGAAATGCGGGTCGTTACAACTATACCCACTTAGAGCAAAAGAATTAGGTCACATGAACAATCCTAGCTATAATTTCAATCCAATGAAACATAACTCTTGAAATTGGCTAAGCTACTCTAATCTAACCAATTCACTAGCATATGCAAAGTCAAATGAACAATAAACTACACTTTTACAAGCCAATGGCTTGTGTCATAGATGTGATGTAATGACCCGCATTGGCAGAGGTATTATAATTAATTTATTTAATTATATAAATAGTGATATAGTGAATTTAATGGTCGTAGAATTAATAATGGTGAATATTTAATTAAAATAATAAATTAAATAATATATTTAATTCTAAAATATTCAGAATTGGCTGAAATGGCGATATGGTGTGAACTGGATCATCTGTGTTATTTAATTCGGCTTGGAATTGAAATTGAATAACGAATATATTATATAAACGACAGTTTGAACGTAGAGTTATAATATAATTAAAATCGAGCTCAAAATGGCGCTGCAGTTCGTAAATTGGCGATTCGAAATTCAACTGAATGTACGGGACTCGTTTTAAACCGGATTTCTGTGAAACAAGAAACGTGTGGAGCTGGTGGAGTATATCTTTCTAGTGGAAGAGAAAAATCTGGATTTTGTTGCATAGATTTTGATTTATGTCCAAATCAAATTTTAGAAAAGTCGTTGTGGAATTCCTTTATAAATTATAAAGGAATTATTTATATTTATAAAAGAAATTTCAATATAAATCGAATATCGATTTAATCAGGATTTGAAATATCAAGTTATAAATCCCAGTAGAGCTGTATGGTATTCCACTGTGAATATAGACGATAATATTTATTTTTAAATATTTAATTTAATTTTATTTAAATATATTTATATATTTAAATGGGTCATCTAGAGCTTTAAAAATAGCTAGTTTTGCAAAAGAAGTCTGAATTCGATGAAACTAATTTTGTTGGATCCGCAACATCAAATAGTTGTTAGATTTCCAGTTTCGTGATTTTTAGAGTCACTATGTGGCCGTACGGATTTTTAGAGTGAAAAATAGTCAGTATTTTTACAGTTAAATGTTATGTGAGCATACGGAGTCGAAATTCGATGAAACCAGTTTCGTTGGGACCGTAATGTCAAACTGTAGCTTTATGTCAATTTCCGTGATTTTTGAATATCGTGTGTGGTCACAGAGATTTTTAGAGTGTAAAAACGAATATAAAATAATAAAATAAAATATCTAAAAATATCTAGGAAATTATCTAGATATTTGTTAACACTATGAAAAGCCCTTACCTTCCTAAAACCTAATCCACTCCACAGTCAAAGCAAATTCCGCTGCACCTTCTTCAGGAAAAAAGGAAAGTAAAAATCGATCTTTAGAAAATCAAAAGAAATTCATATAAAATCCTATAAATCTACATATGTATACATTTGAATCCATACGAGTAGCCTCTTCAATCAGGTATAGGATTTGATGCATTTGGCAATAATTTTGATTGCTGGAATTTTAGACAGCGACCCTAGTGTTGGGTCGTTGCGAAATCAAAGGCAACGAGGAGGAAAATGGAGGATAGTGGGATGATCAGCGTGGTCGGGCGCTCGTTTGGTGAACTTTTTGGAGGATTCGGTTATGGTAGATGTCGCAGGTTTTGCGGTTGGTCACTCAGTCGACGCGGTTTCTAGGGGTGGCGCGAGCGGGGTGTTAGGGCAACAAGGTGATGGAGAATGCCAAGTGGAGTTCGACGAGGAAGTTCTTGTTGGGTTCCATGGTTCATGGAGGGGGAAAGAGTGGGGTGAAGGTCTGGTAATGGCGTGTGTATTAGGAGGAGGCCACGGTGACTTTTACGGGAGAGAAGCACTGTGGATTGGCGGGTTGGGTTGAGGTAGAAAAAGGTGGGCCTGTTTAGAGTGAGAAGCCCATTTGCACTTTTTAATTTAATTAAATAGGAATTCAAATTCATGTCATAACTTGTATAAGTCATAACCTTGTCATACATGATCAGAATTTCGTGAAACAAGATCCGTCAGGATCGTATGGACGGGATCAACAAAATGAGACTAACTGGGAGTGGATTGGTGCTCATTTGAATTTATGGCGAAATAAACTGTTTGATTCAAATCAAACAACAGTTTATCGTTCTTTAACGATGAAATGCACATGTGAGTAAATCTCACTAACTCTGAACAGTTTATAATTTCATGTTGTATTTTAGAACTGTTAAATATGTGTTGATTGACTGTGTGTTGATTGTTTGATTGAACTGCTAGTCAGTTAGTTGAATTTCTATATTTGATTCTGTTTAACATAATATATCATATGGAACTGAAAGTGATGTTATCTATATTGTTTAACATCTGTGATGCAGGGAAACAGGTTGGAGGAATCCAACTGGATTCCTCAACAGTTATTTTATTGTTTTTCATATATTGTGATATATGACGTGATTTATAATCTATGGTTGATTATATGTGTATGGACGATATTGGACATCATAATTTGATATGTTAAACACCATAACATATCGAAATGTTGATAAGGGAATATTTTCAAAGTGTTATTTGAAAATAAAATATTTATAAATGGAATATTTATAAATAAGAAATATTTATAAATTGGAATATTTATAAATAAGAAATATTTATAAATTGGAATATTTATAAATAGGAGATATTTAGAAAAACGGAAAACGTTATAAAATGGAAACTGTTATAAGAAGGTAATCATTTTAAGCGGAGAACCATTACTAAAAGTAAATCTTTAAAAATGAATAAACGTTGATAAAAGGGAAATCTTTATAAAGCGAATAAAGGAGTTAAATCGAATATGGTATTCGAAAGGAGTTAAATCGAATATGGTATTCGAAAGGAGTTAAATCGAATATGGTATTCGAAAGTTAGTAAATCGAATTAGTTATTCAAAAGGGGTTAGGCGAGTCAGGTTAGTTGAATAGAGTTAATCGAATATTTGTTATTCGAATTTGAGTTAACCAATTAGAGTTAAACCAATTAGAGTTAATCAATTAGAGTTAACAAGTTAGAGTTAAACCAGTTCGAGTTAAACCAGTTAGAGTAAATCGGACTAGAGTTATTCAAATGGAGTTATTGAATATTAGTGATTCGAATAAGTAAAAGGAGTTATCAAATATAGTTTATTGGAATAGAATTAAAGGGTTAAATCGAATATGGTTTATTCGAGTAGAGTTAAAAGGGTTATCGAATATAGTTTATTCGAAAGGAGTTAAGTGAAAAGAGGTAAAACGATTAGAGTAAATCAAACAGAGTTAATCAAAAAGAGTTAAATCGATTAGAGTTAAAGCAAATGAGTTAATCGAATATAGTTTATTCGAATAGAAAGTAAAAGGAGTTAATTGAATATAGTTTATTCGAATAGAAAGTAAAAGGAGTTAATCGAATATAGTTTATTCGAATAGAATCAATTGAGTTAATCGAATATAGTTTATTCGAATAGAGTTAAAGGAGTTATCGAATATAGTTTATTCGAAAGGAGTTAAGTGAAATGAGTAAATCAATAGCGTTAGTCCAATAGAGTTAATCCAATAGCGTTAGTCCAATAGAGTTAATCCAATAGTGTTAGTCCAATAGAGTTAATCGATAAGGATTAATTGAATAGAGTAAATTGAATAGAGTTATCGAATATACCTTATTCGAAGGAAAGAATTATCGAATAAGAGATGATTCGAAGGAGGGTTAAGTAAGGAAGTTAGTCAAAGAAATCTAAAGTGAACTTTTCCTATTTCAAAGTTAGAAATGTTGTTCAGTTAAGGTCTAAGCGGTAGTTCTATCTGTAACACCTCACCTCCGCTAGAACATATATAAAACAGCGGAAGTAAAACAAATTTCATTCCCTTATAAAATAAGGTCTAAAGCCTTTTACATCAGAATACATCAAACCTATCATGCAATAGTAAAGAAGCATAAAACCATTTCATACATTATTCCCCAAGTAAAATAGTAAAGTAGCCATAGCCAAGAAAATTCCAAGCCATGCGTGATGACCTTCAAGCAGTAGAAGAAATCCGAACTAGATAACATTGTTTCCTCCCTGAAACCTGGGGGAAACGGAAGACAAAGAGGCAAAACAAAACGGGGTCAGTCATAAAGACTGGTAAGTCCTATCTACTTCCAGTATAAAAACAGGTAAAGGTAACATGACATGCATAAACTGAAAGTAAACATAAGGATGACTACAAGATAGATAACCTAAGCCAGGGTAACAGGCTGAACTACTGTAGCAAGGTAAACTAAGATATCATGATAAACTACGGTGTCATGATAAATCAAGGTATCACATCGTCAGGTTTCTATCAAGTATACTATCCCAAGGTATCTATCCTGTATATTTCTTATGGTTCTAACATGTATATTTGCTCTGCACCTCTCGTACTAGTATCCCAACCCGCGTCATGTGTTAACTATGAATGTCCCTTGCCCAATGTCATGTAATGGTCCATGCCGACCTAATATATAGCATATGTAGGTTTTCCCAACTCGTATGTTTCTTTTCATGTATAAGTTCAGTACTTTGCCGTAGGCCATACGGGCTTTCCCATGTAAACGTTTTATCCTTGAGGTTATTTTGGACTGCTACCCTTGATCTAGTTATGTTTCCTTACCATGAACTATCGCGCATTCACTTAGGATTTATGCCACCTAGGACCACTAGGGATTATGCTACCTAATGAACGTTTCTGTGTCTCGGTTTGGGTTCAGCCACCTAGGGCCACTAGGGATTATGCCACCCGTCAACCGTGCCCTTTATCCCGCGTATGTACCGTGAACCGTTTTCCATGTCTAGACGCGCATGTTCCTCAATGTGCCATCCGAGTTCCGTGCCAGGGCAAATCAAGAAATACGGAACTCGGTCGGGAGCTTTAAGTCGTCTGCTGATGCAGATATTAAGATCTGTTTTTGTACCCGTGGCTATGGTCCCACGTGACCCCTCCCTCAACTACTAAAAGGCAATCCAAGAAAAATCATGTATGAGAACTACACTAAGGCCCATCGATGCCCACTTCCAGATAGCCAACCTCACCCATAACTCGATAGCTAGTATATGGTCTTTTGGGAGTTCCCTGCCTTTCCGTACGTACACGATTGACTAAAGATGGTAGGTAGTCGGAGACGTGCTATCCAGGGAAAAATCAAGTATCGTCGACTCCACGCTAATCCGTCCCAATCTTTAGGTTGCTCGCATAGCAACCAAGGCATACTCTTGGTTCTTCTACCGCAGACCTTAACCTCTGTGAGGCCGGGTTTCATGGACCACCTGCCACATCACAGAGGGATACCAAGAGTACCCTCACGTCCCCCGAAGCTACCGCTTCGTCACCCAGTTCGTTGGAGCCCTTATCCAAGTCGGATAATTTGCTCCTCCTCGTGTGTTTAAGCGATGACCTACCATATCGGGTTACTCATCCATTCATGAACTAGTCCCATGTCCTTGGCTAAGAATTATTACTTAGTTATACTTAACTAAGGTTTACCACTTAGCTTCTTTTCCCCGTTACCCTTGATTAACCACGATTTTCTACCTAGTTCCTCTCACTAGGGTTTTTTCTATTGGGTTAAGTGTTGTTATTCAGGTTCATGACTTAGCCCGCCTACGAATCATGTCAAGATTGGCTAAGTATTTAAGTTCAAGGTTTAGCCCTACAAGTTGGTTAAGTATACCAAGAAGCGCATGACTTAACCCTATCAAGTCAAATTGGTTAAGTATTTATTTGTCTTAACCCTATCAGATTATCATGTTAGATTGATTAAGCATAGATTATCTTAATCCTATCAGATTATCGAGTCGGATTGGTTAAGTATAGGTTAACTTAACCCCATCCCCTAATCGTATTACAATGGTTAAGCCTAGTTTAAAAGGTCTTGTGACTTAACCCTACCAGGTCCACATATTAGATTGGTTAAGCGTAGGTTACTTAACCTCATCAAATCATCATGTATAATTGGTTAATTATAAGTTACTTAACCCCATTAAATTACCATGTTAAGTTGGTTAATTATTGGTTGCTTAACCTCATTGAATTACCAAGTATAGATTGGTTAAGTGTTTAACTTAACCCCATCGAATTACCGTGTTTAGATTAGTTAAGTATAGGTTACTTAACCCCATCTAATTACCGTGTTTAGATTAGTTAAGTCTAAATTACTTAACCCCATCTAATTACCAAGTCGGATTAGTTAAGTGTAAATTACTTAACCCCATCCCCTAATTGTCTATTATGGTTAAGTGTCATTAAGAAATCAAGCCCGGTCCCACTTAACCTACCCATTCGTGTCATATCGGTTAAGTGCCATTAGTCAAATTTACTTAACCTTATCATGTGGCATTAATTTAATTAATGCACTCTCAACCTCTCACATTAGACCTTGTTGTGGTTACTAGTTAAGCCGGGCGGGTCCGGGTAGTTTTACACCACAACCTAGTCTAACCTCGGGTCTTAAGCGCGACATGACCAACTTCTCACATTGGATCCTATTGTTTGTAGCCACTAGTTAAGCCGAGCGGGTCCGGGTAGATTTATGTTACAAACTCAACCCAACCTCGAGTTGGCCACTTTCATGTTTGGTCTAGTGTCGTATTACACCAACAACCCATACGTGTCTAGCCCCTAGTTCCATGTTTTCGTACGTGTCATGTTCATGTTTAAGTGTTTCAAGAGTGTCACATTTTCATGCAACCCCATGTCAAGTTTTCGTTCCACATTCAATTCAAGTTTCCGCGTCACGTTCACGTTTGTCTAACTACCCCAAAATCGTGTTTTCACTTGAGTGAAAGCGAGTCAACATAGTATAAATACTATGATACACATTGACCCCAAAACATGCACGATGCCACGACGGGGTTGGCTTCAAACATGCATGGTATCATCAAGGGATTGGCCTTGTACATACATACTATCATATAAGGGTTGGCCATAAGCATGCACAATGTTATAAAGAGGGTAACTTGCATAAGTGTTCATGTCATAAACCTATCATGAAGGGATAAACATACACTTGTTACTTATGTCATAAAAAGGGGTAAACTTGCATATTATCATAAGGGACTTCGGGTTCATATACTTGCATAGCCTCAAAGTCACATTTATGCACATGTTTCATGAGTCAAAGTGGTTTCAAGTGTGCATGCTAACATACCACAAGTAAAGGTCCAATCTTGCATGGCGAACTAAGTCCAATGCAACATGAATAGCATCGTTTAGTTGCTAAAACACAACATAAGGTCCTATGTTCATGTTAAAGGAGCAAACTAGGCTCGCATAGGTTATGGCACTCATGTTTAACCACATTTTATTCCATGCCATGATTAAACTACCGTTAACATCTCGAAGTAGCTAGAACTTACATAGCGAGGCCTAAAGAATGAGCATGATCCGTCTTGACGAAGAAAGGTGGCTCCTTTGTCGAAGAATCATCATGAAATCGCCGTAGCAACGTTGATCGAGCCTCGATTTGGTGTAGCAAGCTTGTACCTTTCGATTCGGATCCGATTTGCATGCATAGTCTCTTGGAGTTGGAGATGGAGGCCATGATCACTTGGCATTTGTGCAGCACTTCGTGGCATGAGAGAGTTTGAGTGATTTAGGTTAGGGGTTAGGGTCTTTTTATAGAGATTAGGAGTAGTTTAGGCCCTTAGATTAACCCTAGGATAGATCCAAGCCCTCAAAAATCGTCACAAGCCTCCAAAACAGGACCTAGGAGCCAAAACAGGTGCACCAGGCCGACCAGGGAGGTCGACACCCAGGTCGACCCCCAGGTCGACTCTAGTGCCGACCTGGTTGGGGTGGGGGGGGAGGTCGACCCTAGTGTCGACCCCCCTGTCGACCTGCCTGGGCGGGATTTTTCCCGCCTACTCTGAATTCTGAAAATTTGAATCTGTTTTCGAATTTGAATTTTTCGTGAAACTTTGCTAGGCCATATCTTGGTCAAACGGACTCCGATTTGCGAAATTTTGGACTCTATTTCGCGTATTTTTCCGAGACGAACGCAATGGCCCAACCTGTTTTACCTGATTCATAATTTAACATTTAACTCTGCCTTGATTCTTGTCTTAACACGTTGTTAAAAATACGGGTTGTTACACTATCCCAACTTGATTGGCTTCGTTTTTAACTAAGGAATGGTTATGGTTCGGCAGTAAAGGACGGTAAAGTGAATTTAGTAATTGAAGGAAATGGTTGAGTTGGCATAGCGATGTTTTATCTAAACATCTGCTTAATCCAAACGAAGGAGTTTTGGAAATGTTTTCCAAACAAGAATCAGAAATGTTTTCTAATATAGAAAACAAGAAATGGAAATGTTGTCTAGTGTTAATAATGTATATTTTCTAAACAGGGAAAAAAAGGAATATATATATATATATATGTTTGATGATTGATTGATATAATTTCCATCTGGAAATAATATCGTTGTTTGCACACTTGTTTTTCTTTGATGGTTAAATCACAGACTATCGAAGTTTTAACCATTTTAACGTTGTAAATATGGAGAGACCGGTTGGATTATTATCCAAAGAACCACTCTGTATTGGCATAAGCGTTGTGAATCATATATGCCAAAGATAATTGAAGATGGAGTAAAGTGCAAGGGCTATTGTATAAGTCTTAGATAACAGTGTCTAAGATGGATGTATTGAATAGTACCTTCGGTTCATCCTATTCCTGGGTGACTTGTATGGATGAATGTCTGACAGAGTATTTCCAGACGATCACGTATATTGATTTCTCCAACCGTACCAAGAGTGGAAGCAGAGAAGGAGACTTCTTTTAGCTAACACATAATGTATTGTTGTAGACGTCAATCAGTGATTTGATGGATGTGACGATGTGACATTCGAGGTGAATCTGGTGTGATAATAAAGCGTAACCTCAAGCCTCATCAACCGGTAAATGACAGAAATCGGGCAGGCAACATGGCTAAGTCGGTCGCACCGAAGTAGGGTGTATAATCACCTGATCTAGAGTTTCATTTATTTCTAAAAATCTATTGTTGATGTTGTCCCATTCGGTGAGACGACCCGAACATCCCCGGTAAGGAAAGCACGGATAGAATTGAAGATAAGACCAAATAGAACACAAACGGAAACATTTCATTGTTATTACAACAATTCCATCAGATACAAGAATATACAGAGTATAAATGAATAAATTACATTTGATAAATATCAGATATTACAATAAATTACATAGCAGCCGAAAAATATACAAAACACAACTGAAAGTGATACACGGATACAGAGCTTTCCGAGCATCGTTCCATCTGTAAATCAGGACCCTATGGATATAAATCTGCAAAACCAAAACTACTAGCTGCCCGTGTGGAAAATAGGGGCACCCAGAGTTTAGGTTAAAATAATAAACTCCAGGTCAGTCATGTGACTGGTGTGAGAACTATAACAGTTATTAATATTGGTTTTAAAGTTTGGTAAATCAAGGGACCACGCCGTTTAACACGGAATGGGTTTCCTCCCAAGAATATCAGTGCATAAAACAAACAGCGTAATGCTAAATAAAGAAAAATGATGCTATTATAAGACCCAGGTCCCATTACACAATGCAACGCAAGCCGGAGGATAGGGTTTTTAACTTATAATAGCCAAAGCATGCTTGATACGTTAAAAACACATTATTTGATACTATTATAAGTGTATAGTGTCAAAACAATTTCAATTATAAATATCAATCATAGGCGGCATGAATGACACATACCACTATGTCGCCATACTAGGTTCTACAAATAAAACCGCACTATCACGTATTGGAAATTGGATTTCCGTCATGAGTCGAGGCAAGGGGCAAGCTCCTCTCCGTTCGAGACACTCTAGCAAATGTCTCAGGACCCCACTTTGATCCTTGGAATCGGCTAGGCAGGTCCTCTCTTACTTTTGAGGATTGGCAATTCCTGAACACACGTTTCCTGGTCCTTACAGACCTATATCCGAGGCGCCTCGCATTCCAACAACCACACAGGTGAAAAGTATATAAATGTCAGGGATGGTAGGTCACTGATACCACCCTACCTAGAAAGAAACATCGTGCTCTCCCAGCGGTTCGTCTCCTGTTTTTGACTTATACCGAGGTGTGAGGCTTGCGAATTCACGCTATACACAAAGCTACGTCACACAGACCATGCTTTGATCATCAACCACAAGACTTTGCTTTTCAACAGAAGCCCTGATCAATTGCCATTTACGCGTGCCGCATTGGCAATTCACTCCATGCGACTGATGTCCACCGATATACAAACTCTGAGCTCGTACGTCTCAGAGAAGGGCGTTAAGCAAGAGAATAAATTTTCCGCCGCCAAACAAATGTATATTTAATAGAGATCAATCAACACATAATAAAATCCAATGTCAGACACACAATCCATTTACAAGTTCGCTCTGGGTCTGAACGAAACTGGAGGCACTTTCCTCGCTTATCCGTCCATCTCCAAGTACGTCTGGACGATGACCAACTGTTTCCCTCATCTTGGGCGTATAGCCCAATCGAGATCATCAGTAATCACCCAAACGATGTGAAGACTTCCTGTCTTCAACCACCATCTTCATCTTCGACATCTCGTCGAATCGGTTATTCAGAATGGGTATAAACCCGGCCTTTCTCACGTATATAATAAACAAATGTTACACAAACACACAAACGCCTCATTCCAATTTAGAATATTCTTTTATTCACGAAATCACATTCTTAGGGAAAAGTTCCCATTAATTTTATCCAAGATAAATTATTCTAAATTTATTCTTTAATCTTCCTTTGGATATCATTTCAAACTAGTCCGGATTAGCGAACCACAGTGAAGTAATTATTTATTTTATTTCCCAATCCCTACCAATTCATCCCATGGAGCAAAGCTGGTAATACTCCATATCTCGCATGACGATGTTACCGGTAAAATTAATTACCATTTCACAATCAAATCTAATTAAAGATTTAACTATCGCTTTGGAGCAAAACTGGTGATACTCCATTCTCGATCACTTTCCAAATTTGATAATTTAAATTATCAATTCACATTTCAATCTAATTAAAGATTCATTAAAACTCTACTTAATTTTAATCTTTTCAAAAATCAACATCCTGTCTTTAACTGGGTTAAAGAACCAATGTCATCTAAAACACGATCACGATAAAAACAAATCACATTTGATATTAAATACAAGGCTCTGAATAGAAAATATATCGGCTTATATTCAATATTAATCCTGAAACCAACAAATATCGTATTGGAAATAACGATATAAAATATATCTTTCAAATTCCCATAATAATATCTGTATAGTCACGAAATCCAACATCGAAATATTCCGAAGATAATTTCTATTCAACTCCAGTTCAATTCACGTATTGGGAATATTGATTATTTTTAAAATCACTTTCAAATTCAATTTATTTATTTCAAAAATAAATTGAGTTTAATTCTAGTTCAAAACTAGTTCATTTCGATAAAAATATATTTTTATCCTTTCAAATGTGGAATTTTTCATCCCAGTTCTTTCCAATTCACATATTATGATTTTACACAAATTATTAATATTTTTAATAATTTTATCAAGGCCTGTACAGTCGATTTCCATCAACAGCCATCGAACTGCACTTACAACGACCTTTTCCAAATTTGATTTGGACATAATTCCAAATCCAACCGTTAGATTTCAAATTTCTAATTTTCGTTGGAAAGCTCTTTTCGATACGAACCCAACGGCTCCGGTTATAGGAGAATCCGACGGTCGGATCTCCCGTAATGTCCGTTCGAAGTCAATGGTCGAAATTCATGAACTGCCACGGCGCGTTCTATTCAGGCCATTATATATACAATATATATATATATATATATTATATATTTCGTCGATTTCCTTTTGAAACGTATTTTATAAATCGTTTTAAATTCGTTTTCAAAACCATTTCAACACTATATTCAATTTCAAATCAAAATTGAATATTTCCTATCATTACTATATAAATGATAATATTTTCAAAACGTTATATTTTGAAATCACTTCTTTTTCTATATTCATTATAAAAACGAATATAATCGATATAAATATCGTTCACGTCAAAATGGCGCAACTCTAATCAACACGGCTCTATATATTTCAATAAATTCGTTATTCAATTCCACAAATGAATATATATTCCATTCAACACATGAATCTATATTTCTTTCAACACACGAATAATCTCAACACATGAGTACTGTCAATACACGACTATTTTTGTTATGTAAAATATTTTATAAAACTATGGTATCTATCGTTTGATTTTAAATTAGACTCCTACAGTAAAGTAATTCTAATTTTAAATATGATAAAGATGTAAATTTTATTATATAAAATATTTTACTCAACACATGAATAGTTTCAACACATGAACATCGTCAACACATGGCCATTTTTATATTCAACACATGAATTCCCTTTTATAATATTCATTAATTTCCCGATTGGAATGAGGCCCAATCAATCACCATATAATGTTAATTATATGGATTCCATACAACACATGTATATAAATAGCAACGATAAATAATCAACAATCATCCAAAGTGCACCACACAACTGCTTAAGCATCAAATATAAATAATCGACGCTTACACAGTCTGTCGACCAATCGATCGACATACAATTAAATAATTGGGATTAGTGTACCCAAATATCATCCCAACACCCGTGTGGGGTTTCAAATCAACAAACACAGATTTTTATTTGTGCAGTTGGGCGATGTGTAAAATTTATCGACCCAATCAATATCAGTCAAATCAGTGTATATAAACAAATCGGCTGATTTGTTTATAAATATTTATTTATTCACTTTCACATTAAAAATTATACTTATTTCAACCATCTACATTTTATTATCGATTTCACATCAACAACACAAACAAATTTCACAAAACATCAAACAAGCATACAAGTCGTCCATGTTCTGTGGACGACGGGTGTCGGGTGCTGCTAAGCACCGTCTGCATCCTAGTATATATATATATATATATATATATATATATATATATATATAACTAGGAAAAGAAATTTAGAGTGAGAAGTTCTCAACAATAGCTATCCAATCATCTCGACTCTTCATTTATAGAAATCTTCGTCGTTCTCGCCTTTTGTCACTTTCGTTGCCCATAGCCACTACATATATTAAAATCACATTTTTATATTGTTTCTATGTATATAAAAATCATATTTTTATTATCACTCCATATGGATAAAAATTCAATTTTTACATCGTTACTATATAGATAAAAATTCTATTTTTACATCGCTACTATATAGATAAAAATTCTATTTTTACATCGCTACTATATAGATAAAAATTCTATTTTTATAACGGTGCTCATTTAATAAAGATTATATTTTTATCACGCTATTCTATACATAAAGATTTCGCCTTTTAAAATATAAAGATTTCGCCTTTTCAAATATAAAGATTTCGCCTTTTCCCTTCACATCATATAAAAATTATATTTTTAAACTTCACCTATAATAAAAATCATATTTTTATTATGTTATTCATATGAAAATCCCGTCTTTGTTGTTATAAAAAAATCTCAACATTCACTAATTAAGAAAACTAACTTTTATCGTTATAAAAATCTAAATTTTATCTCCACAAAAATCATCATTTTCCCTAAACAAACAACTAAATTTCCTCTAGGGGCAAAGTCCTATTTTTCTAATCATAAAAATCATATTTTTATTACTATAAAAACCTAATTATATTAAATAATAATTTAATAAAGACTTACATCGCTTTGAGGAAGAGGAGGGGGGTTCTTTGCGTTCGGTGGAGGGCTGTCGGGGTTGTCGGCGGGGCCAGCGGGGTGGAGGAGGTCGGGGCGTGGCTAGGGTTGGGTGCGGGCTTGAGGCAGGGGGCTGCGGTGTCGTGAGGGAGGAGAAGGGAAGAAGGAGGAGGTGAACGCGAGGGAGGAGAAGGAGGAAGAAGAGGAGAGGAAGACGGCGGAGGAAGGAGGCTGGGGGGGGGGGGGGCGCGTTCAACAGCGCGGTGACGCGCTGGACGGGGCGGCGACGAGATCCGTCGCCCCTTTTTTTTCTTCTGTCAAAATGAAAGAGGGGGGGGGGGGGTTATATAAAAAATATATATTTAATTATTTATTGATTTCAAAAAGCAACTTTTATTTTCGAACTCGAAACGGGACCCACCGCCTGTCATCTGTAGCGTTTTACCCCCACTCCGAACACAACGGGATATGTATCGTAAGCTAATTCAGCTGTTTCGATCAGTTTCCGTTAAAATCAACGTATAACTCTATATATTGAATTTGAACATGCATTTCAATTCACTGGGGTCACATACTAACTCTATAAATCCCAGAAAAATATTTTCTAGCTTCGTATTGACGATACGGTCCTAACAAAACTAATTTCGTCGAATTCCGAGACCGTTGGAAAAATGGCCATTTTCCAGTCGATTAAAATCAACTAAAACTGGTCAAACGCATTTTCCTTTGCCACGCTCACATATTGATTCGAAAAATTATGAAATTTGAAACCTAGCAATAATTTGACCTCGCGGATCCAACAAAAGTGGTTTCATCGAAATTCGAGGTTGTTTGCAAAATTCCCATTTTTAAGGGCCTGAATTCCATAGCGACTATTCAGAATTTTCAACTGGACATATCTTTTGATTCCCGCTATGAAATCTCGATTTTTCGGATTTGTTGGAAAGATATTCCCAAATAGATCCTAATATTTTTGGTTTCGCTAAAATCCAGTTTGTTTTGCACCCGGTATGTTCAATTGAAGTTTGAAATCGAATTATCGAACAACCGCGCCATTTTCAATTCTATTTATAATTATATATAATTCTTTATATTCTAACGACGACGTATATAATATATAGGTTCGAATTATATTCAAAATAAATTTCTTGTCGATATTATTTAAAATAATCCATTTTAAATAATCAAAATTCGCTAAAATTGCCAAAATAAAAATTTTAAATTGGCTCACATTTCCGGGTTGTTGTAATCTCCCCCACTTAAAACTTTTCGTCCCCGAAAAGGAACAAAGTCGAAAGTGGTTTGATTAATCAACTCTACGTTCGATCTGGCTTCCATTCTCCAACTTTTCAGTTTCTGAGAATTTTCAAATTCTTCAAAAATTTGGCTAACACCCGGGATTTTCGACAAATTTCGCCATAACCTCCTTTGTACGGGGAGAGGTTTGGAAATTTATTGGGCCGTATTATGTACCCAATAAGTCCAAATAAGCATACACATATTTATAGTGATATATTCTGGTGTTTACAGGGGAGCGTGTATTGATAATAACTGCAGAGAATAAATTCTCGTCACCCTGTCAAAGCCTGAGGGGGTGTGTATTTTAAATGCTCCAGAGGATAAATCCTTGTCACCTCGTCCCGTGTGGGAAATAAATAGTCCATGTGCCGTATCTAATAACTAGAGAGACGTGATTATTGTCAACTCTAGACCCGTGTGGGGTTTTTATTAATCTGGAAATTTTATCGTTACAATTTAAATAGTCCATATCAGTCATCAGTTCAACCTGTAAAATATAGCCATCGCCATACAAGCCTCTCGCTCGTATGGTAAATCTTCCACCTCGTCACACAAGCTCCAAATGCTTATGTGGTATATGATGAAGTATGCCTATCCTCCAGAAGTATGCCATGTAATGTAGTTCAAAATTAATTGTTGCTATCCTATGGCGATGTTTATTATTTCACATAGAATAACTAGCACTCCGCATCTAATGGCATTCACAGTAGTTGATATAATAATATTTCGCATCCAACTGATTAAGGTTTACCTATTTGTCGGGCACGCAAATAAAATCTTTACTCAACAGCTATCCAATTTCCTGTTCAAACATGTATAATGCACAAGTATATATTTCTAACTATTTTCTTATCAGTTCAATGTGTGATTTAATTGAATAAATTTGTTCTGGTTTTTATTGATGATATTCTAATCTTCTCTAAATCAAAGGCCGAAAAGGAACATAACAATGGAAGCCGAAGGAACGAAGCCGAAAGTTGTTTAACAAATCAACTCAACTTCCATTATTTTGACTACGGCTTAAGTTCTTCAACTTTTCAGTTTCTAAGAACTTTTCAAATTTTTCAAAAATTTGGCTAACACCCTAAATTTTCGAAAAATTTCGCCATAACCTCCGCTGCACCGGGAGCAACGGGAAAATCCAGAAATTGCCATATAGGCCTTTTGATCTCAAAAAGAAAAAGAAAAAGCCAATCGGCTCATAAAATCATCATCACCCAAACAAAACAGTAAATTATGGTAAATATGTACCTATTTGTCGGGCAAACAAATTTTATTCTTCTGCTCTAGCCTCCTTGCTATGACCTGTTCAATGTAAGTACATGTATATGCAAGCAAACACGACCAATTTCAATACAATTCAATATGTGATTCAATTAGTCTAAATGGTTCAAAATTATCAAACAAATAAACAACCAACACAAACATCAATCAATTAGTGAATTAGAGTTTCAAATTCATAATTTTGATATATATGCAAAAATCATGTTTTTGATGCCAATTCAATACAATGTATTCTAGCTATATTTTGGTTCTCACACCAATCTTATGGAAATATATAGAAATCACACCTTCGAAACACGAATACAAATACTGATAATGCGGCCGCATTACCAGAATTATCTCCGGGCGACTAGAGTGTGATCCTATATCTATCTAGTATACTAAAACTTCGAATATACGTTCATGACGCGTATACGCGAAATCTTTATATACTCGATTGCCCAAATTCAAAATAAATAAATATTCAAATACGTATAAAGCGATTTAAATTTTCAAAACAAAATTGTTTTCATTTGAAAAATATACTCTTCACCCTCGTTCTAGGATACTACTGATCCTATCTCTAATGAATAATTCTAATTGGATATTACTAATGCAATATCTGATGAATTCTTTCGTATGGTTCTAATGTGTCTTGTTCTCGAGCTCTGTAAACCAAAGCTCTGATACCAAACTGAGACGACCAGAACCACCCCGGTAAGGAAAGCACGGATAGAATTGAGGACAAGACAAAATAGAACGCAAACGGAAGAACATTTCATTGTTATTACAACAATTCCATCAGATACAAGAATATACAGAGTATAAATGAATAAATTACATTCGATAAATATCAGAGATTACAATAAATTACATAACAGCGGAAAAATATACAAAACAAAACTGAAAGTGATACACAGATACAGAGCTTTCCGAGCATCGTTCCATCTGTAAATTAGGACCCTGTGGATATAAATCTGCAAAACCAAAAATACTAGCTGCCCGTGTGGAAAATAGGGGCACCCAGAGTTTAGGTTAAAACAATAAACTCCAGGTCAGTCATGTGACTGGTGTGAGAACTAAAACAGTTATTAATATTGGTTTTAAAGTTCGGTAAATCAAGGGACCAAGCCGTTTAACACAGAACGGGTTTCCTCTCAAGAATACCAGTGCATAAAACAAATAGCGCAATGCTAAAAAAAGAAAAATGAAGCTATTATAAGACCCAGGTCCCATCACACAATGCAACGCAAGCTGAAGGATAGGGTTTTTACCTTATAATAGCCAAAGCATGCTTGATACGTTAAAAACACATTATTTGATACTATTATAAGTGTATAGTGTCAAAACAATTTCAATCATAAATATCAATCATAGGCGGCATGAATGATCCATACCACTATGTCGCCATACTAGGTTCTACAAATAAAACCGCACTATCACGTATTGGAAATTGGATTTCCGTCATGAGTCGAGGCAAGGGGCAAGCTCCTCTCTGTTCGAGACACTCTAGCAAATTTCTCAGGACCCCACTTTGATCCTTGGAATCGGCTGGGTCGGTCCTCTCTTACTTTTGAGGATTGGCAATTCCTGAACACACGTTTCCCGGTCCTTACAGACCC
The DNA here is from genome assembly GCA_030737875.1 of Allium sativum. Taxonomy (NCBI): domain Eukaryota; kingdom Viridiplantae; phylum Streptophyta; class Magnoliopsida; order Asparagales; family Amaryllidaceae; genus Allium; species Allium sativum. The sequence goes on from CM060912.1 coordinate 173,123,542, forward strand.
ATATCCGAGGCGTCTCGCATTCCAACAACCACATAGGTGAAAAGTATATAAATGTCAGGGATGGTAGGTCACTAACACCACCCTAGCTTGAAAGAAACGTCGTGCTCTCCCAGCGGTGCGTCTCCCATTTTTGACTCAAACCGAGGTGTGAGGCTCGCGAATTCACGCTATACACAAAGCTATGTCACACAGACCATGCTTTGATCATCAACCACAAGACCTTGCTTTTCAGCAGAAGTCCTGATCAATTGCCACTTACGCGTGCCACATTGGCAATTCACTCCATCCGACTGATGTCCACCGATATACAACCTCTGAGCTCGTACATCTCAGAGAAGGCGTTAAGAAAGAGAATAAATTCTCCGCCGCCAAACAGATGTATATTTAATAGAGATCAATCAACACAGAATAAAATCCAATGTCAGACACACAATCCATTTACAAGTTCGCTCTGGGTCTGAACGAAACCGGAGGCACTTTCCTCGCATATCCATCCATCTCCAAGTACGTCTGGACGATCACCAACTGTTTCCCTCATCTTGGGTGTACAGCCCAATCGAGATCATCAGTAATCACCCAAACGATGTGAAGACTTCCGGTCTTCAACCACCGTCTTCATCTTCGACATCTTGTCGAATCGGTTATTCAGAATGGGTATAAATCCGGCCTTTCTCACGTATATAATAAACAAATGTTACACAAACACACAAACGCCTCATTCCAATTCAGAATATTCTTTTATTCACGAAATCACATTCTTAGGGAAAAGTTCCCATTAATTTTATCCAAGATAAATTCTTCTAAATTTATTCTTTAATCTTCCTTTGGATATCATTTCAAACTAGGCGGGATTAGCGAACCACACCGAAGTAATTATTTATTTTATTTCCCAATCCCAACCTATTCATCCCATGGAGCAAAACTGGTAATACTCCATATCTACCACCACGGTGTTATTGGTAAAATTAATTACCATTTCACGATCAAATCTAATTAAAGATTTAACTATCGCTTTGGAGCAAAACAGGTGATAATCCATTCTCGATCACTTTCCAAATTTGATAATTTAAATTATCAATTCACATTTCAATCTAATTAAAGATTCATTAAAACTCTACTTAGTTTAAATCTTTTCAAAAATCAACATCCTGTCTTTAACTGGGATAAAGAACCAATGTCATCTAAAACACGATCCACGATAAACCCAAATCACATTTGATATTAAATACAAGGCTCTGAATAGAAAATATATCGGCTTATATTCAATATCAATCCTGAAACCAACAAATATCGTATTGGAAATAACGATATAAAATATATCTTTCAAATTCCCATAACAATATCTGTATAGTCACGAAATCCAACATCGAAATATTTCAAAGATAATTTCGATTCAACTCCAGTCCAATTCACGTATTGGGAACATTGATTATTTTTAAAATCACTTTCAAATTCAATTTATTTATTTCAAAAATAAATTGATTTTAATTCTAGTTCAAAACTAGTTCATTTCGATAAAAATATATTTTTGTCCTTTCAAATGTGGAATTTTTCATCCCAGTTCTTTCCAATTCACCTATTATGATTTAACACAAATTATTAATATTTTAATAATTTTATCAAGGCCTGTACAGTCGATTTCAATCAACGGGACATAATTCCAAATCCAACCGTTAGATTTCAAATTTCTAATATTTTTTGGAAAGCTCTTTTCGATACGAACCCAACGGTTCCGGTTTTAGGAGAATCCGACTGTCGGATCTCCCGTAATGTCCATTCGAAGTCAATGGTCGAAATTCACGAACTACCGCGGCGCGGCGCGTTCTATTCAGGCCATTATATATATAATATATATATATATATTATATATTTCGTCGATTTCCTTTTAAAATGTATTTTATAAATTGTTTTAAATTCGTTTTCAAAACCATTTCAACTCTATATTCAATTTCAAATCAAAATTGAATATTTCCTATCATTACTATATAAATGATAATATTTTCAAAACGTTATATTTTAAAATCACTTCTTTTTCTATATTCATTATAAAAACGAATATAATCGATATAAATATCATTCACGTCAAAATGGCGCAACTCTAATCAACACGGCTTTATATATTTCAATAAATTCGTTATTCTATTCCACAAATGAATATATATTCCATTCAACACATGAATCTATATTTCTTTCAACACACGACTAATCTCAACACATGAGTACTGTCAATACATGACAATTTTTGTTATGTAAAATATTTTATAAAACTATGGTATCTATCGTTTGATTTTAAATTAGAATCCTACTGTAAAGTAATTCTAATTTTAAATATGATAAAGATGTAAATTTTATTATTTAAAATATTTTACTCAACACATGAATAGTTTCAACACATGAACATCGTCAACACATGGCCATTTTTATATTCAACGCATGAATTCCCTTTTATAATATTCATTAATTTCCCGATTGGAATGAGGCCCAGTCAATCACCATATATTGTTAATTATACGGATTCCATACAACACATGTATATAAATAGCAATGATAAATAATCAACATTCATCCAAAGTGCACCACACAACTGCATAAGCATCAAATATAAATAATCGACGCTTACACAGTCTGTCGACCAATCGATCGACATACAATTAAATAATTGGGATTAGTGTACCCAAATATCATCCCAACACCCGTGTGGGGTTTCAAATCAACAAACACATATTTTTATTTGTGCAGTTGGGCGATGTTTAAAATTTATCGACCCAGTCAATATCAGTCAAATCACTGTATATAAACAAATCGGTTGATTTGTTTATAAATATTTATTTATTCACTTTCACGTTAAATGTTATACTTATTTCAACCATCTACATTTTATTATCGATTTCACATCAACAACACAAACAAATTTCACAACACATCAAACAAGCAAACAAGCCGTCCATGGTCTGTGGACGACGGGTGTCGGGTGCTGCTAAGCACCGTCTGCATCCTAGTATATATATATATATATATATATATATATATATATAACTAGAAAAAGAAATTTAGAGTGAGAAGTTCTCACCAATAGCTATCCAATCATCTCGACTCTTCATTTATAGAAATCTTCGTCGCTCTCGCCTTTTGTCACTTTCGTTGCCTGTAGCCACTACATATATAAAAATCACATTTTTATATTATTGCTATGTATATAAAAATCATATTTTTATTATCACTCCATATGGATAAAAATTCTATTTTTACATCGCTACTATATAGATGAAAATTCTATTTTTACATCGCTACTATATAGATAAAAATTCTATTTTTACATCGCTACTATATAGATAAAAATTCTATTTTTATAACGGTGCTCATATAATAAAGATTATATTTTTATCACACTATTCTATACATAAAGATTTCGCCTTTTCAAATATAAAGATTTCGCCTTTTCAAATATAAATATTTCCCCTTTTCCCTTCGCATCATATAAAAATTATATTTTTAAACTTCACATATAATTAAAATCATATTTTTATTATGTTATTCATATAAAATCCCGTCTTTGTTGTTATAAAAAAAATATCAACATTCACTAATTAAAAAAACTAACTTTTATAGTTATAAAATCTAAATTTTATCTTCACAAAAGTCATCATTTTCGCTAAACAAAAATCTAAAATTCCTCTAAGGGCAAAGTCCTATTTTTCTAATCATAAAAATCATATTTTTATTACTCTAAAAACCTAATTACATTAAATAATAATTTAATAAAGACTTACATCGCTTTGAGGAAGAGGAGGGGGGGTCTTTGCGTTCGGTGGAGGGCTGTCGAGGTTGTCGGCTGGGCCAGCGTGGTGGAGGAGGTCGGGGCGTGGCTAGGGTTGGGTGCGGGCTCGAGGCAGCGGGGCTGCGGTGTCATGAGGGAGGAGAAGGGAAGAAGGAGGAGGTGAACGCGAGGGAGGAGGAGGTGAACGCGAGGGAGGAGAAGGAGGAAGAAGAAGAGAGGAAGACGGTGGACGAAGGAGGCGGGGGGGGGGGGGGGGGGAGGGGGGCGTTCAACAGCACGGTGGCGCGTTGGACAGGGCGGCGAAGAGATGCATCGCCCCCTTTTTTCTATTTTTCTTTTTTTCTTCTTTCAAAATGAAAGAGGGGGGTTTATATAAAATATATATATTTAATTATTTATTGATTTCAAAAAGCAACTTTTATTTTCGAACTCGAAACGGGACCCACCGCCTGTCATCTATAGCGTTTTACCCCCATTCCGAACACAATGGGATATGTATCGTAAGCTGATTCAGCTGTTTCAATCAGTTTCCGTTAAAATCAACATATAACTCTATATATTGAATTTGAATGCGCATTTCAATTCACTGGGATCACATACTAACTCTATAAATCCCAGAAAAATACTTTCTAGCTTCATATTGACGATACAGTCCTAAAAAAACTAATTTCGTCGAATTCCGAGACCATTGGAAAAATGGCCATTTTCCAGTCGATTAAAATCAACTTAAACTAGTCAAACGCGTTTTCCTTTGCTACGCTCACATATTGATTCGAAAAATTACGAAATTTGAAACCTGGCAATAATTTGACCTTGCGGATCCAACAAAAGTGGATTCGTCGAAATCCGAGGTCGTTTGAAAAATTGCCATTTTTAAGGGCCTGAATTCCATAGCGACTATTCAGAATATTTAACTGGACATATCTTTTGATTCCTGCTATGAAATCTCGATTTTTCGGATTCGTTGGAAAGATATTCCCAAATAGATCCTAATATTTTTGGTTTTGCTAAAATCCGGTTTGTTTTGCACCCGGTACGTTCAATTGAAGTTTGAAATCGAATTATCGAACTACCGCGCCATTTTCAATTCTATTTATAATTATATATAATTCTTTATATTCTAACGACGACGTATATAATATATACGTTCGAATTGTATTTAAAATAAATTTCTTGTCGATATTATTTAAAATAATCCATTTTAAATAATCAAAATTCGCTAAAATTGCCAAAATAAAAATTTTAAACTGCCTCGCATTTCTGGGTTGTTACATTCGGGAAACAGTTGATGATCCCAAACGTTGGTGATATACATTCGATACACTTAAGCGGAATGAGTGGTCGGTCATGTGCGGCCGGGTTGCAAGATGTTCTTGTTGAACCCAGTGTATTCCTTTCTAGAGGTACACTAGCGAAAGGTGGTTCCATACCTTGTCATAGTTGGAAATCCATTACCCAATACTTGCTTGTGATTTTGATTGTATATTATATATGTAGAACGTGAGATGAAAGCGTTCTGCTAGATGATTATTATTCTGTGGTTGATAGGCATTATTATAATATCAAAAGGTTTTTGATACAAAGATAATTTGGATTCTCATAAGGGAAAAACCCATTACGTTATACGGCGTGGTCTTATGAGATATCGTTTACTTGTTCAAACTGTTTTAAACTATTTTACTCATACCAGTCCCATGACTGACCCGGAGTTTATTTTGTTTTGTTTTCCCTAAACTCTTGGGTGCCCAATTTTGTACGGGTAGTCAAGTAGTCAGATTTACAGACATACTGGAAGAGCTTGGAGCATGAGGCTTCAGGATTATATAGCTATAGTTATTTCTGTTGTGTTGTAAGTGTTGTACTTTGATTATGATGTATATTCAAGTACAGATGTATATTTCAAGTTATGTTATATATATTATATGTTATTCGTTCCGCTGTGAGGTTCGTGTTACTCTGATATTGTGATCTTCTTCTTCTATTCTAAGTTTCTATCTTATCTTTCCTCACCCTCTGTTTTCTTTCTATTAATTTCCTGATTTTCAGATTAATTTGGGGTTGGACTTGTGTTTTTGGTCAGCTCAAACTGGACCGAAATTTTGGGTCATTACAATTGGTATCAGAGCAGAAGGTTAAGTGAATTACCTTGGCTCTGTGGCATGACTCGGTAGACATAGGGTTAGCAGTACCCTAGATTGAGTTGAGTGTATATATATGAGTGAACGTATTTGTTATTGATATATATAAAAATTGTTTTATATTGTGGAGATTCATTGGTTGAGTTGTTTATGAGTTCTTGTCGATCAGTTTGATCCACTGTATCGGTAGGAGTTACTGAACACTCAAATACGATGGGTCGTCATGGTATGTTTTGAAAAGAGGGTAAATTAAAATAAGTTACCCAAGGTATATCTTGATATAGAGAAGATATATATATATATATATATCAAAATTATAATATAGTGGATATATTGGTTGTTATTATAATTGAGTAAGAGTATAAATTAAATGGTTATGTAATAACCTATCAGAATTCATATAAGTGAAATACGTGAAATCAGATGAGTTAAATCTGAAATTTAAGCCATAAATTGAAATAAAATTCTGGAAAATTGGGTAAGTATTTGTAAATGGATTTGGATTAAAAATAAGGAAAATTTAAGATCTTGGGAGATTTTAAATTGTTTTACAAGCAGTGTGAATTATATTTTGAAATGAATTTCAAAGTGGAAATGTTTAGAAATGGTTTTATAGTATTGAACTCACTTCGATCGCTGGAAAATAGATTCCGATGATGACAGCTGCATCATCAGTATTCATTTTCGAGTTATAAGTGGCGAATTACTGCCAGAGATACTGTTTCGAATTTGTTTTGGGAAAGACAAGTTGTGTTGAATTTCAAAATGGGATTTATAATATAGAATTTGAATATATAGAATTTTAATTTTTAAATAGATTTGAAATATAAACTTGTTTTGAAAAATAAAACAAGTGATTTCTTTATAAACGAAGTTTATAAATAGTTCTTTTATAAACGAAGTTTATAAATGAAGTGAAAAGAATTATCATTGGTTAATGCAGAAATAAAAATACAAGTGTGAAATTGAAAGGGAAATCTATTTTCCAAAGGTAGAAATATCGATTTAAAAAGGAATTGAATTCGAGACTTTTTTAAAGAATGAATAAAGAAAGTTTAAAAAGGAATTTGAATAAAGGAAATTCAAACATAGAATTGAATATAGAAATTCAAAGGGAGTTTGAATATACGAAATTCAATGGAATTGAAATAGAAATTGAATATAGAAATTCAAAGGGAGTTTGAATATATGAAATTCAATGGAAGTGATATAGAATTTGAATATAGAAATTCAAATGGAATTTGAATAAAGAGAATTCAAATAGATTTAAATATAGAATTTGAATATATAATTCAAATGGAATTTAAACTATAGAATTTGAATATAGAAATTCAAATGGAATTTGAATAAAGAGAATTCAAATAGATTTAAATATAGAATTTGAATAAAGGAATTCAATATAGAATTTAAACTATAGAATTTGAATATAGAATTCAAATGGAATTTAAACTATTGAATTTGAATATAGAAATTCAAATGGAATTTAAACTATAGAATTTAATATATATATATATTTGAATAATAGAAGTGATATAAAATTTGAATAGAAATTGAATAGAATTAACTAAGTCGAAGAGGAATTAGTTAATCGAGTTTTGAATTTCAAGTTGAAATTTGAAAGGTGAATTGGATTTGCAAATGGGTATTCGAAATCGAATGTAGAACTTAAATTTGAAATTTGGATTCAAATTAGTTAATAAGCAAGTTAAAATATATTTGAACATGTCATGTTCAAATATAAAGGTGAAATAGACTAAAGAGTTAATTAATAAATTAATTAATGAATTGAGTTAAAACGATCAGGTATAGTTAAAATAGATTGGGCAGGTATATATATACATGAGATAGGTATGGATAAGGTATGAAGGTATATAAATAGAATGCTCGAAGAAGAGGTATGTATTTAATTCATATATGAGATTTTATGCGCCGTATCGGCTAGCCGCTTGGCTTTTTCTTTTTCTTTTGGATTGGTGAGGGCCATGGGAGGCTATTTGAAATATCTCGATGCTCCTGGTACAAAGGAGGTTATGGCGAATTTTTCCGTGAATTTAAGGAGTTAGAATATTTTTAAGATAATTTGATAGTTAGAAATCAACGTATCGATATATATATAGAAGTTGATAAGGAAACGAACTTAGAAATAGAATAGAAAAATCAAAAAGGAAGACTAAGAATAAAATCTAGTAAGAATAGAAAGAGGAAGCGTATACGTGTTTAAAAGTGAATAAGTAGTTGTATGGTATTGATTATTCGAGCAAGTAGTCATATCTGTTTTGACGTTATAAATGTTATTCTGTCAAGATCTGAGAGGAAGTTATACCCCAACTTGATTGATTTCATTATTGATGAATAAATAGTAAGATTTCAAGCTCGAAGATCAATGTTGAATAAGAGTTAGTTGAATATAGTATTTGGGTTATTGTAACGATGTTTTACACAACATCCGTTTTAACCCAAATAAGTGTAAGCTTGGAAATATAATAAAGACTATTTTCTAAATATAGAAATAAACGTGATCGGAAAAGAGATAAGTAATTGGAATATTTTCCAATTATAAATAGCATATATTTTCTAAAGTTTAGAAAATAAAGGAAGGCGATATACGGAAATGTTTTCCAAATAACATAAAAGGGACAATATGTTTATTGAAAATATTTGGTTAACAAATATTGATAAAGAAATAGAGAAGTGATTTAACTAATGGAATATTAATTAAGGGCTCAGTGACATGTTCAAAAGGAAAATTAGATTTTTGAAAAGAGTAAACTGATTTAAAAACTCCCAGGGAAAGACTGTTGAATTAAAAACAAATTTAACAGAAACTTGTGAAAGCAATTTGAATTAAAGTAAAGCCAGAAAAGAGGTAACTGAGATTGAATTAGAATGATATCAAGACAAATTGGATTGTGAAATTTAAATTTTAAGTGTAATGTGACAATCAAGTTAAGAGTTGGGAATCGAGAAGAAAACTCGAGTTGAAATGATATTTGGCTTGGATATAAGCGAATGGTTGTGTTGTGGATAAAAGCAGATTGGAATTTGATTGGGATGACCCTTGTATCTACTGAATTGATAACAGGTGGAAAGGATATAATGATATGCCGACAAAAAGGTACAAGTTTATATTTTATATGGTATGAGATTTTGATGGGCCGAATTTGCAAGCCGCTTGGCTGTTTGATTTTCTTTTGGGTTCGAAAGGGCCTAGAGAGGCGAGGTGGAGTTTGAATTATTGACCTGTACAAAGGAGGTTATGGCGAAATTTTTCGAAAAGTTAAGGCATTAGGAAATTTTCAGGATTTTTGAAAATTTTCATTGATAAGAATTAATTAATAATTTAATTGAAATTAAATTGGTTCATTTGAAACTGAAGATTTAAAAGCGAACAAATATGTTCTAACCAGTCAATAGGGTTGTTCTCTACCATAGCAATTTCGACGACGAAATTATTTTAAGTGGGGAAGATTGTAATGACCCGCATTGGCAGAGGTATTATAATTAATTTATTTAATTATATAAATAGTGATATAGTGAATTTAATGGTCGTAGAATTAACAATGGTCAATATTTAATTAAAATAATAAATTAAATAATATATTTAATTCTAAAATAATCAGAATTGGCTGAAATAGCGATATGGTGTGAACTGGATCATCTGTGTTATTTAATTCAGCTTGGAATTGAAATTGAATAACGAATATATTATATAAACAGCAGTTTGAACGTAGAGTTATAATATAATTAAAATCAAGGTTAAAATGGCGTTGCAGTTCGTAAATTGGCAATTCGAACTTCAACTGAATGTATAGGATTTGTTTTAAACCGGATTTCTGTGAAACAAGAAACGTGTGGAGCTGGTGGAGTATATCTTTCTAGTGGAAGAGAAAAATATGGATTTCGTCATGTAGATTTTGATTTATGTCCAAATCAAATTTTAGAAAAGTCGTTGTGGAATTCCTTTATAATTTATAAAGGAATTATTTATATTTATAAAAGAAATTTCAATATAAATCGAATATCGATTTAATCAGGATTTGAAATATCAAGTTATAAATCCAAGTAGAGTTGTATGGTATTCCACTATGAATATAGATAATAATATTTATTTTTAAATATTTAATTTAATTATATTTAGATATATTTATATATTTAAATGGGTCATCCAGAGCTTTAAAAATAGCCAGTTTTGCAAACGAAGTCGGAATTCGACGAAACTAATTTTTTTGGATCCGCAACATCAAATAGTTGTTAGATTTCCAGTTTCGTGATTTTTAGAGTCACTGTGTGGCCATACAGATTTTTAGAGTGAAAAACAGTCAGTATTTTTACAGTTAAAAATACGCTGTGTGAGCATACGGAGTCGAAATTCGACGAAATCAGTTTCGTTTGGACCGTAATGTCAAACTGTAGCTTTATGTCAATTACCGTGATTTTTGAATATCGTGTGTGGTCACACAGATTTTTAGAGTGCAAAAACGAATATAAAATAATAAAATAAAATATCTAAAAATATCTAGGAAAATATCTAGATATTTGTTAACACTATAAAAACCCCCCTTACCTTCCTAAAACCTAATCCACTCCACAGTCAAAGCAAATTCCGCCGCACCTTCTTCAGGAAAAAAAGGAAAGTAAAAATCGATCTTTAGGAAATCAAAACAAATTCATATAAAATCCTAGAAATCTACATATGTATATATTTGAATCCATACGAGTAGCCTCTTCAATATGGTATAGGATTTGATGCATTTGACGATAATTTTGATAATTGGAATTTTAGACAGCAACTCTAGGGTTTAGTCGTTGCGAAATCAAAGGCAATGAGGAGGAAAATGGAGGATAGTGGGATGATCAGCGTGGTCGGGCGCTCGTTTGGTGAACATTTTGGAGGATTCTGTTATGGTAGATGTCGCAGGTTTTGCGGTTGGTCACTCTGTCGACGCGGTTTCTAAGGGTGGCACGAGCGGGGTGTTAGGGCAACGAGGTGATGAAGAAAGCCAAGTGGAGTTCGACTAGGAAGTTCTTGTTGGGTTCCATGGTTCATGGAGAGGGAACGAGTGGGGTGAAGGTCTGGTAATGGCGTGTGTATTAAGAGGAGGCCACATTGTCTTTTATGGGAGAGAAGCACTGTGGATTGTCGGGTTTGGTTGAGGTAGAAAAAGGTGTGCCTGTTTAGAGTGAGAAGCCAATTTGCACTTTTTAATTTAATTAAATAGGAATTCAAATTCATGTCATAACTTGTATAAGTCATAACCTTGTCATACATGATCAGAATTTCGCGAAACAAAATCCGTCAAGATCGTATGGACGGGATCAACAAAATGAGACTGACTAGGAGTGGATTGGTGCTCATTTGAATTTATGGAAAAATAAACTGTTTGATTCAAATCAAACAACAGTTTATCGTTCTTTAACGATGAACTGCAAATGTGAGTAAATCTCACTAACTCTGAACAGTTTATAATTTCATGTTGTATTTTTAGAACTGTTAAATATTGGCTGATTGACTGTGTGTTGATTGTTTGATTGAACTGCTAGTCAGTTAGTTGAATTTCTATATTTGATTCTGTTTAACAGAATATATCTTATGGAACTGAAAGTGATGTTATCTATATTGTTTAACATCTGTGATGCAGGGAAATAGGTTGGAGGAATCGAACTGGATTCCTCAACAGTTATTTTATTGTTATTCATATATTGTGATATATGACGTGATTTATAATCTGTGGTTGATTATATGTGTATGGACGATATTGGACATCGTAATTTGATATGTTAAACACCATAACATACTGAAATGTTGATAAGGGAATATTTTCAAAGTGATATTTGAAAATAAAATATTTATAAATGGAATATTTATAAATAAGAAATATTTATAAATTGGAATATTTATAAATAGGAGATATTTAGAAAAAGGGAAAACGTTATAAAAAGGAAACTGTTATAAGAAGGAAATCATTTTAAGTGGAGAACCGTTACTAAAAGTAGATCTTTAAAAATGAATAAACGTTGATAAAAGGGAAATCTTTATAAAGCGAATAAAGGAGTTAAATCGTATATGGTATTCGAAAGGAGTTAAATCGAATATGGTATACGAAAGTTAGTAAATCGAATTAGTTATTCGAAAGGGGTTAGTTGAGTCGAGTTAGTTGAATAGAGTTAATCGAATATTTGTTATTCGAATTAGAGTTAACCAGTTAGAGTTAAACCAATTAGAGTTAACCAATTAGAGTTAAACCAGTTAGAGTTAAACCAGTTAGAGTTAAACTAGTTAGAGTAAATCGGACTAGAGTTATGCAAATGGAGTTATCGAATATTAGTGATTCAAATAAGTAAAAGGAGTTATCGATATAGTTTATTCGAATAGAATTAAAGGGGTAAATCGAATATGGTTTATTCGAGTAGAGTTAAAAGGGTTATCGAAAATAGTTTATTCGAAAGGATTTAAGTGAAAAGAGTTAAATCGATTAGAAGAAATCAAACAGAGTTAATCAAAAAGAGTTAAATCAATTAGAGTTAAAGCAAATGAATTAATCGAATATAGTTCATTCGAATAGAAAGTAAAAGGAGTTAATCGAATATAGTTTATTCGAATAGAAAGTAAAAGGAGTTAATCGAATATAGTTTGTTCGAATAGAATCAATTGAGTTAATCGAATATAGTTTATTCGAATAGAGTTAAAGGAGTTATCGAATATAGTTTATTCGAAAGGAGTTAAGTGAAATGAGTAAATCAATAGCGTTAGTCCAATAGAGTTAATCCAATAGCGTTAGTCCAATAGAGTTAACCCAATAGCGTTAGTCCAATAGAGTTAATCCAATAGCGTTAGTCTAATAGAGTTAATCGATATGGGTTAATCGAATAGAGTAAATTGAATAGTGTTATCGAATATACCTTATTCGAAGGAAAGAATTATCGAATAAGAGATGATTCAAAGGAGGGCTAAGTAAGGAAGTTAGTAAAAGAAATATAAAGTGAACTTTGCCTATTTCAAAGTTAGAAATGTTGTTCAGTTAAGGTCTGAGAGGTAGTTCTACCCCAACTTGATTGGCTTCGTTTTTAACTAAGGAATGGTTATGGTTCGGCAGTAAAGGATGGTAAAGTGAATTTAGTAATTGAAGGAAATGGTTGAGTTGGCATAGCAATGTTTTATCTAAACATCTGCTTAATCCAAACGTAGGAGTTTTGGAAATGTTTTCCAAACAAGAATCAGAAATGTTTTCTAATATAGAAAACAAGAAATGGAAATGTTTTCCAGTGTTAATAACGTATATTTTCTAAACAAGGAAAATAAGGAATATATATATATATGTTTGATGATTGATTGATATAATTTCCATCTGGAAATAGTATCGTTCTTTGCACACTTGTTTTTCTTTGATGGTTAAATCACAGACTATTGAAGTTTTGACCATTTTAACGTTGCTAATATGGAGAGACCGGTTGGAATTATCCAAAGAACCACTCTGTATTGGCATAAGCGTTGCGAATCATATATGCCAAAGATAATTGAAGATGGAGTAAAGTGCAAGGGCTATTGTATAAGTCTTAGATAACAATGTCTAAGATGGATGTGTTGAATAGTACCTTCGGTTCATCCTGTTCCTGGGTGACTTGTATGGATGAATGTCTGACAGAGTATTTCCAGACAATCACGTATATTGATTTCTCCAACCGTACCAATAGTGGAAGAGGAGAAGGAAACTACTTTTAGCTAACACATAATGTATTGTTGTAGACGCCAATCGGTGATTTGATGGATGTGACGATGTGACATTCGAAGTGAATTTGGTGTGATAATAAAGCGTAACCTCAAGCCTCATCAACCGGTAAATGATAGAAATCGGGCAGGCAGCATGGCTAAGTCGGTCACACCGAAGTAGGGTGTATAATCACCTGATCTAGAGTTCCAACCGGTAAATGATAGAAATCGGGCAGGCAGCATGGCTAAGTCGGTCACACCGAAGTAGGGTGTATAATCACCTGATCTAGAGTTCCATTTATTTCTAAAAATCTATTGTTGATGTTGTCCCATTCGGGAAATGGTTGCTGATCCCAACCGTTGGTGATATACATTCGATACACTCAAGCAAAATGAGTGGTCGGCCTTGTGCGGCTGGGTTGCAAGATGTTCTTGTTGAACCCAGTGTATTCCTTTCTAGAGGTACACTAGCAAAAGGTGGTTCCATACCTTGTCATAGTTGGAAATCCATTACCCAATATGTGCTTGCGGTTTTGATTGCATACTATATATGTAGAACGTGAGATGAAAGCGTTCTGCTAGATGATTATTATACTGTGGTTGATAGACATTATTATAATATCAAAAGGTTTTTGATATATAGATAATTTGGATTCTCATAAGGGATAAACCCGTTCCGTTATACGGCGTGGTCGTATGAGATATCGTTTACTTGTTCAAACTGTTTTAAACTGTTTTACTCTTACCAGTCCCATGACTGACCCGGAGTTTATTTTGTTTTGTTTTCCCTAAACTCTTGGGTGCCCAATTTTGTACGGGCAGTCAAGTAGTCAGGATTTACAGATATACCAGAAGAGCTTGGAGCCGGAGGCTTCAGGATTATATAGCTATAGTTATTTCCGCTGTGTTGTAAGTGTTGTACTTTGATAATGATGTATATTCAAGTACAGATGTATATTTCAAGTTATGTTATATATATTATATGTTATTCGTTCTGCTGTGAGGTTCGTGTTACTCTGATATTGTGTTCTTCTTCTTCTATTCTAAGTTTCTATCTTATCTTTCCTCACCCTCTGTTTTCTTTCTATTAATTTCCTGATTTTCAGTTTAATTTGGGGTTGGACTTGTGTTTTTGGTCAGCTCAAATTGGACAGAAATTTTGGGTCATTACATGTGAGTTCTAAATAACTCACCTTTTCTTGTTTAGAAACAAGTAATCGATCCAATGGCAAGCTAGAGCAACCTATCCTCCAATATAACATGCTAATATTCAATCCAAACACGGACGCACAAATTTCCTAGAAGTTAGGCCATAGGAAATACCGTAAATTAAAGAGGAAACAAAATGGAGAAGCTTACCCTAGTTTCCATGCTTGATTTCCTCTTGATTTGAGCTCCAAATTGAAAACCCTAGCTTAGGAATTTTGATTTCCCTTTCCCACTCCTCGTTTTCTATTTTTTCTAAGTGTTGGAAGTGAATGAAGGGGAGAGGGCTGATGGGGTTATAAGAGTGGGCTAGGCTAGCTAACCCAAAACCCAACCACCAAAGTTCCAATTTTAACATACTCGAAACATATCGATGCATATAGTTTTCAATCATGAAAATGACATTTTGAACTTAATGGAACTGGTTTTGAGTCCAAATTCATTCATATGCAATGTGTGATATTTTGGTCATACACCCAATGAAAAAGACCAAATTCGCCCAACTCAAAAGGTATCGATGTTTATAGTTTTCAAAGTCACAAACGGCATTTTGAACTCAATGGAAGTGGTTTCGAGTCCAAATTCGTCTGTACGCAAAATGTACTTATTCTTGATTAACGTTTAACAAGGTTATATTTGAATAAAATATTTAAATATATCATCGTTAAATATGCGGGTTGTTACAATTAACATGTTGATAGTTATGCCTAAGAGGATTTGGAAATAAAAAACATCGATACCAAAATCCCCAAATCCTCTGTTTTATATTTTTGTAGGAATTGTCATAATATTTGGGTTTGTGGACTTTTGATCTTAGTATTGGGTTAAGGATGGAAGGGGTGTTATCATTGTTTCTGCTTTGTGTAATCCACATTTATGTAAACATTCGATTGTAACCTAAAAGGGTTTAAATTTGGTTATTCCATGATTTGATTAGGTGTGGATTCTACTTTGAAATCAAACATACTCATAATTGAAATATATCAAATATAAACGTTTTTATGTGCATAACACCAAAAAGGGGTGAATTAGATAAATTGGAAATTATAAACATACATGTATATATTATATGCGTATGTGATACTCTATCTTTGATCCGGTATTGAAATCATTCCAACAAACCTAGGATGCAAGTTTAAATTTGTATGTATGTATATTTTCCATTTACCGTTATCTGTTATTTGTTATTATGCCATCATGCCTAAATCGTAGCAGTAAAGATGGAAAATTAACTTGTATACCTTAATTCGGACAAACTGACAATTGCTATCTCTTTAGAACTTTTCCTCGTTTATACGAACATTTAACGTTGTTTATGCATTATTATTATTATATTAATGTAGCGTAATCAACGTAATTAACATAATATTAATGTAATAAATGCAATTAGGATAGAATTCGAATTTGAAATGTCCTCATGTATAAATATATTTGATTGCTTTTGTGTGCATATAGAATGGATTTACATATATAAATAATGACACATAGATACGAGGTTAGTTAACATTTGTGGTATAAGTTTGCCCATAACCGACCGACAAATCCAGCAATCATAAGTAGGTGCAACTAATGTGAGAGGTCTGGGTTCCATGGGCCATTCAAATTTAGTATACTAGGCACGAGGTTAAACCAACTTGTAGTAGAAGTCTACCCATAACTAATCTGCGTAACCAGCATCTGAAGGTACACGATTTAACGTGAGAGGTCTAGTGCGTGTGTGTGTCTATATATATACGTACATACATATATACATATATATATATATATATATAAGTCCATTGTGTGAAAAAATAGGTGATTTTATTACACCTTGATAAGGTCTTAAGTGGTTGACTCTCTTTTTATCTAATTTGGGTCTTAAGTGGTTAGGACTAGGATCCCTCCGAAGGCTTATTCCTTGGAGAGGAACCAAAGTCATAGGACCTATCCTTATTAGATTTGAAGTAATTCTTTGGGTCCTCCTCTAAATGAGGTTAGGCATAAGTGGTGACGGGGTAGAGTAGTCCACGGGGGATGTCCACTTCCTCTAGAAGCATGTAAGTGCCCAACTAGGCATATACTTGGTATATAAAACATATGTGGCCATTGCATGCTCACTAACTATCTAAGGGAAGTATTAAGCAACATAGGTGTTCTACCGTAATATCAGATAAGTAGTTACGTTCGCTTTACTACTTCTCATACTGCAATTGATAGTATATACTTTAACAACGTTGACGTATTAGGATGGGGTCTTAAGGGGCTAGTTTCCGCCTCAGAGTTGTAAGTGATCATAAGAATCCACCTTTAATAGGGCCATAAGTGACCGAGAATGCCCAACTCATTGGGTCTTTAGCCTAAAACCCCACTGGACGATTGACTTGGATATCCACCTCATTGGTTAGATAGTTGATTTTTGTGTGAATGTTGTATGCTGTGTAGACATAGCTTGACATATGTAACCTACTAAAAAATATAGGGTATGTACTTTAAGTTAACACCATATTTCGGTCGCATATAACTTTATGTTCTTCCCCCTCTCCTTAACATATCCAACAGGTTAGTGGATTGGGTAAAAGTCATGAAATGGAATCATGATGGGAGCCGAAGAAAAAGACGAAGTCATTATGCTATTATTAATAGTTATTGCATTACTTCTTTTGGAAACTTGTGAGAATAAATTATTTGATGTACTCGTGGAACAAATGTAAAATTTGACTATTGTGTTGGAATTCTGTGATATTTAAATAAGCGTTACATCTTATTTCAGTAATATTTTCTCTTTCTGCTATGTGAGATTTCCATTCGAAGTATATGTTTGTATTATCTGTGTAAATGTAAGCTCCTTACAGGAACCAACGACCCATTTATGATGGCCCTATTTCGATGAGCCATTTCTGGGTCGAAATTTAGGCCTATTCTGGGCAGGTTGTTACATTTGGTATCATAGCATAGGTTACCCGATTATAAGGGAATTATACGTATGAGAGGCGTATTTGTAATTTGAAAAAGGTTTTTCAAACTATATATATAATATATATGTACCCCAATAAGCATACACATTTATACTAGGCAACCTTATCGTTTTCTACCCTTTTTAGCTTAAATACTATCTTCGGAGTATCCATTAGGGGATTCTTCCTTTTCTTTTTAGATAGTAGAGTGATTGATAATCCTAATGAGCAGGGAAACCAAGCAAAGCCCCGATACTTGCTAGAATGGTTCCCACAGTATCTTCGTATTGTGGAACATGTCATGTTGTTAATCTTGCCCCAACGGCACCTGCAGCTCCTATCGCTGAGGTAGCCTTTGACTTTTTTTTTTTTTGCTTCTGCAAGAATTTCATGGATCTTGGAGGGAAATCTTTCACTTGAAAGGAAGGTTTTGCAAATGCTCAATCTTGGATAACTGATTGCGAAAGAATTTTCGAAGCTACTAGCTGGCCCGATTAAGTGAAAAGAAGAATATTGGCCTAGCATTTGAAAGATGAGGCCCTTGAGTGGTGGAATTTAATATCTGGAGAGAACAAGGGCTAGATTTCTACATGGGCCAGATTCAAACACCGTTTTGAGCAAAATTTCTGCCAAGGGCAGAAACGACTACCTGGTTGGAGAAATTCATCCACCTCAAGCAAGAGACCTTGAGCTTGCAAGAGTATATAGACAAATTTATTGAATTATATTAAGTTTGGGAGAGGTTTGGTAGACACCCCCCTGAACAATGCCTTGAGATTTGTTAAAGGAATGAATCTGCATTAAAGGAAACTTTATTTTCCCAAGTATCATTTGGGGCAAATTTTGAAACCCTAGTAGAGACAGTTATCCTCTACACGGCTGAAGGTTCCATGGAGGATAAAGAAGGTGAGAAAGGAGAAGGGAGTTCCAACAAAAATAAGAAGAAGGAACAATGGAAAAACAAGAAGAAAGGAAACAAATTCAAAAAGGAAGCGAAGACTTATACGAGGTGCAACCATGAGGGACATGAGGGCAAGGATTGCAGGACCTCGTTGGCGAAGACAGAATCCAAAGTAAAGTGTTACAACTACCATGAAGAAGGACATATGTCCAACGATTGGCCAAAACCTACAGTTATCGAGAGTGGCCAGAATTATGTAATGGAGGCAGCACCAATTCAAAGATGACCCCTAAAAGAACAAAGGCAACCCACACTTGAAGGTATAACTTTTGTTTTAGGAAATTTTGCATACACCTTATTTGATCCCGGAGTAACTCATTCTTTTATCTCTAAGAGGCTAATTAATCTATTGAACCTTATCATATCTATCTCTGATAGTCTGATATAGGTGGCCAAACCTATCGGAGGATCCAAGTATCTTGATGTAACAACCCGGAAAATCTGAGCTAGTTTAAATTTTTTAAATGGGCTATTTTAGTGGATTTAAAATATTTAAAATAAATATTTTAAATAATAACGACGAAAAGTAGTTTGAATAGATGTTTGAAAATAAATATAATTATTTTAAATTAAAGCAAGGCCTGAAATGGCTCGGCAGTTTCAAAATTGGAATCCAAACTTTAACTTACTGTACCGGGTGCAAAATAAAACAGATTTTAGTGAAACCAAAAATATTTAAATCTATTAGTGAATATCTTCCTTACGAATCTGAGAAATCAAAGTTTCATAGCGGGAATCAAAAGTAATAGCCAAATGAATTTTCAGAAAGGTCGCAATAGAGAATATATCGCCCTTGAAAATAGACATTTTGCAAACGACCTCAGAATTTGACGAAACAACTTTTGTTGGATCCGGGATGTCAAATTATTGCTAGTTGTCAAATTCCATAAATTTTGAAGTTAATATGTGAGCGTGGCGAAGGAAAACGTGTTTTGGTCAATTTCAGTTAAATTAGATCGACCAGAAAATGACCATTTTTCAAATGGTCTCAGAATTCAACAAACTAATTTTGTTGGGACCGTATCATCAAAATATAGCTAGATTTATTTTTCTGGAATTTTTAGAATTAGTATGTGGCCCCGGCAAATTGAAATGTACATTCAAATCAAATATTGAATGTTGTATATTTTAATCTGAGGGAAAACTGACTGAAACAGTCGAATGGGCCTACGAAACATATCCCATTATGTTCGGAATGGGGGCATTTAGCTAGGGGCGACAGTCGTTGGGGTTGGATTGGAGTTCGTGAGTGCAAGGGGGTATTTTCGGATTTTATAAAAATATAAGTAAAAAAGGGAGCCAATCATTCACTTTCTCTCTCTACCCGCCTTCTTCCCCGATGCCCCTGAAACCCGACGGTGGAATTCATCCCGTGCTCCCCTCCGCTTTTTCTCTTCCATCTCTCAATGAAACCACACCCTCCTTTGGAACTTTTTGAAGAACGAAGTCCCCTCTTCAAATCCGTATAAGCCTTGCCCTCCTCGTCACGTCATTCGAGAGATCCACCTCCGCAAGCATCAGCCGTTCGCGCCCTGATTCCTCCACCACCACTGCACCGAGTTCGCCGTGACCACCACCCTCAGGTGCGGTTTTCCAAGCTCTCGACGTGCAACAGTCCGATCGTCTTCAAGCACCTCGAATTTCACGAAAAACTAAAACCTAGTTTTGAAGAAAACAGAAAGGTAACGACTGTTTTAATTTTAAACTGCTTAATAGGACTTTAAAGCTCTACGGTTTATGATTTTACAATAAAAATCATATATTTTTCATTTGTGGTCGAAATTCAGGGAAACAAGAGACGCCGGGACCATGTGGACGTCTTCTACATTTTAGAAGAGACCGCATATTTTTCTAAGCCTTCTACAATTTTTTGTGGAGTGGAACCCAATGTGAGATTCCTAATTTATAAACTTTATGGAGAACAACGATGTATAAATTATATAGTCAATGTATGAGTTATATAAGTGTTGTACACCACTTGTATAAGCGTTGTATAAGTTGTATGTTCGATATATAAGTTATACATGCATTGTAAAAATTATATATGCGTTGAAATGATCGAAATGAAGCGAAATGAAATTGAAATATATTTATATATGAATATATATATATACACTCCCCTCGTCCACAGACCATGGACGATATTTATTGGTTGTGATATTGTTTGGATTATTGGTTGATGTGAAATTTGGTGAAAATCATGAATGATTGATTGTGGTTGAAAAATACCCGTTTGTGGTTGAGAATTATTTTGGATGAAACCACATATGATTAGTTTGTGGAAAAGAAAAATAAACATGCTCGTCTGCGTACGAATTAGATGCATGAAATCCCCATTGTCAAAAACTGCAAGGTTTTAAGGTAGAGCGAGGAGTCTTACTAGGGCCGGTCCCGGTTTTAACTACCCTGTCGTTATGCTGCCGAAATTTTCAATAATATTCATGTGTTAGAATTATTTTCATGTGTTGAAACTATATACATGTGTTGAATAAATTCTTTGAAATATATAGATAATATTTTTACATTACATATGAACTATACAAAATAATCGTGTTTTGAAATAAATCGTTTGACAATAAAAATCACATTTTTATTGTATATAAAGCTATAGAAAATATTCATGTGTTGAATAGAAATTCATGTGTTGAACAGAAATTCATGTGTTGAATGAAGCTCATGTGTTGAATGAATTCTATGAAAGATAAAAATCACATTTTTATTATATATATCAACTATAGAAGATATTCATGTGTTGAATAAAGGACTAGAACGATAAAAATCACAATTTTATCGTATTTGTGAAGTCAAAAACATTCATGTGTTGAATATATAGTTTGAACAATAAAATCTACATTTTAATTGTGAATATGAAGTGCTAAAAATATTCATGTGTTCAATAAATATTTTTGATGAAAAAAACATCATTTTTATCAAATATATAAATTGAAGATGGTTTTGAAATCGAAGAAAGAATTATATTTATATATATTTATATAAATATAATTAAAATAAATCGAACAACAAAGCTGTAGTTCGTATTTTGAAACCGTGATTTCAAACGATTAGTGCGGGAGATCCGACCATCGGATTTCCCGAAACCGAAACTGTTGGGTTCGATTTGGAAATATCTTTCCAACGACACCCACTTTGTGAAAATCCAACGGTTGGATTGTCTGGAATGTTTAATTCAAATCTAAAAAAAACAGCGTCAAAATCGATTATATATATATATATATAATTAAATTAAATCGAATAACGACGCTGCAGTTCATATTTTGAAATCGTAACTTCAAACGATTAGTGCGGGAGATCCGACCTCCGGATTTTCCCAAAACTGAAACCGTTGGATTCGTTTTGAAAAGATCTTTCTTATGGTATAAAATTTGTGAAGATCTAATGGTTTGATTTTCATATATGTGTAAATCAAATCTAAAGAAAAACAGTGCCATGGCCGCGTTATGGCCTGAAGCGTCGTTTGAGTGAATTGGCTATTTTTAAATATATAAAAATAGCGATAAATCGTGATAAAATATTATAAACGATATGGAATGGAAATAAACTGAATTTTCTCGGTTTATGTGATATTTGATGGTTGTATGTGTTTGGTGTGAAAATTACATAAGAACAGAATTAGTGATATCGAATAATTTAACCATTGAAATGAACTGATTTGAAATTCTAAATATACGTGAATTATTTGAAAAGGCCGAGTTGATTCTCATTTCGAATAATTGATCGACGATTGAAAATTGAAGATATGAAGATGGTGCAAGACCGATGATCTTCACGTTGAATGGAGGAGTGCTACTGATGCTCATGATGGCAGTTGCTACCCTGAAGGGGCTGAAGTAGAAGCCGTCCGGATGTACTTGTTGATTGTACGGATATGCTAGGTGTTGAGTGCCTCCAGTTTTGTTCAGACCCATAATGAACTTGTAAATGGACTATGTGTATGACATTGGATTTTGTTCTGTGCTGATTGATCTCTATTAAATATATATCTGTTTGGCGGTGGAGAATTTATTCTCTTGCTTAACGCCCTTCTCTAAGACGTACGAGCTCAGAGGTTATATATCGATAGAAATCAGTCGCATGGAGTGAATTTCCTGTGTGGCATGCCTAAGTGACAGATGACCATGGCTTCTGTTGAAAAGCAAAGTCTTGAGGTGGATGATCAAAGCACGCCCTGTGTGGCATAGCTTTGCGTATGACGTTGATTCGCGAGCCTCACACCCCAGTATGGACCAGAAACGGGAGAAGGATCCAGGGAGGACATGCATTTCTTTCTAGCTAGGGTGGTGTCAGTGACCTACCAGCCCGGACATTTATATTATTTTCATCTGTGTGGTTGTTGCTGTTGCGAGGCGCCTCGGATATATCGGTGATTATGTGGAGCCGATGGATTCGTAGGACTCATTTACGCCCCAAAGGGTGGGGAAACGCAGTATTTAGGAATTTTAATCCACATCAGTAGACCGGCCCTGTGGCTCCTAGGCGCTGTCGCGGCTGTAGCCTGAGACTTGGGCTAGACGGTCTCGAATTAAGTAAGGACTATCTTTTGCCTTGGTTCATGATGGAAATCCAATTCCCAAATACGACATCGTGCGGTTTTGATTGTATACCTATATATGGCGCCATAGCGGTATGGGGCATTAATGCCGTCTATGATCGATACTTACGATTGAAATTGTTTTTGAAACATACACTAGCAATAATATCAAATGCTTTTGTTTTATTCGTATCAAGCATACTTTCGTCGTTATAAGGTAAAACTCTATCCTCCGGTTTGTGTTACATTATGTGATGGGAACTGAGTCTTATAATGGCTTCATTTTATAAAAAGAATTGCGATGGTTAAAATATTTATTTGTTTTAAAGCACTAGAAATCCAATGGAGTAAACCCGTTCTGCGAAAGAGGCGTGGTCCTGTGATTGTCCATATATTAAAGTGTTAAGTAGATTTCTCATACCAGTCCTATGACTGACTCGTAGTTTGTTTCACTTGCAAACTCGGGTGCCCCTATTTCTACATGGGAAGCCTTGTATTAAGGTTTTAGCAGGCTCTTTCTGGATAGCTGGAGCTGAAGATGGATTCTATCATTTATCTCGTTTTATGATGTTCAGCTCCTATTGTACATATTATGTTTTGTTTCCGCTGTAGACATTTATGTATAGCTGAACTGTATTTGTACTAAGTATGATCCTATATACTGTGTAACTCTGATGATTATTTTTATCCAGTGTATTCTATTGTACATTTTCTGGTGTATTTAATTATTTCTGTTCTGTTGTTATCTGTTTATGTGTTATATTCCAAAGATCACCCATGCCACCGTCTTATGGGGTTTGGGGTCGTCACAAACGTGGTATCAGAGCGTTGGTTAACAAACTCGTCAGAAATAAAACCAGTAGTGTTCTAGGACAAGTAACTCATTAGAGATAGGATCAGTAATATCCTAGTATGAAAATAGCAGAATGAAATACACCTCGATAGACACATTTATGTTCAAATATATGTCTCTATGCTTTAAAATATCTTTTCTATTGACCGGACACTTGATCTGCTATTTACAGAAGTACTAGAAAATGAGTGTCAGAAACAGAAGGAATGCAGAACCAGATCTAGAGACTCTATTTAAGAGATATCGAAATCTGGGTGGAGTACAATTCTCGGGCAATGAATCGATTATTCAAACTCAAGCTTGGATGAGTTCTACTGAAAGAATTTTTTGAGCGTTTCCAGCTAAGAGATGATCAGAAAAGATTAGCTGTTGAGTAAAGAATTTATTTGCGTGCTCGACAAATAGGTAAACCTTAATAAGTTGGTTGTGCAATTTTATTATTATATCAACTCCTGTGAATGCCATTGGATGCGGAGTGCTGGTTGTTCTGTGTGTAATAATAAATGTCGCCATACGATAGTAATAATTAATTTTGAACTACACTACAAGGCATACTTCTTGAAGATATGCATACTTCATCATATACCACATAGGCATTTGGAGCTTGTGTGATGAGGTTGAAGATTTACCATACGAGCGAGAGGCTTGTATAGCGATGACTATATTTTACAGGTTGAACTGATGACTGATATGGACCATATAAAATATAACGGTAAATTGCAATATTAATAAAAAACCACACGAGTCTGGAGATGACAATGAACACGTCTCTCTGGTCATAAAGGCACAAAAACCATTTATAAGGTGACGAGAATTTATTCTTTGGAGTTATGATCTATACACACTCCCCTGTGGACACCGGAATATATCACTATAAATATGTGCATGCTTATTAGGATTTATTGGGTACCTAATACTGCCCAATAAATTTCCAAACCCCTCCCCGTACAAGGGAGGTTATGGCGAAATTTTTAGAAAATTTAGGGTGTTAGCCAAATTTTTGAAGAATTTGAAAATTCTTAGAAACCGAAAAGTTGGAGAATGGAAGCCAGATTGAAAGTAGAGTAGGTAAATAAAACCACTTTCGACTTTGTTCCTTTTTGGGGACGAAAAGTTTAAGTGGGGGAGATTGTAACAACCTGGAAAATATGAGCCAGTTTAAAAATTATAAATTGGCTATTTTAGTGGATTTTAAATATTTAAAATAATAACAATGAAAAGTAGTTTGAATCGATGTTTGAAAATAAATAAAATTATTTTAAATTAAAGCAAGGCCTGAAATGGCTCGGCAGTTTCAAAATTGGAATTCAAACTTTAACTGACTGTATAGGATGCAAAATAAAACGGATTTTTGTGAAACCAAAATATTTAAATCTGTTAGTGAATATCTTCCTAACGAATCTGAGAAATCGAAGTTCCATAGAGGGAATCAAAATTTATAGCCAAATGAATTTTTAGAAAGGTCGCTATAGAGAATATATCGCCCTTGAAAATAGACATTTTGCAAACGACCTCAGAATTCGAAGAAACCACTTTTGTTGGATCCGGGATGTCAAATTATTTTTAGGTTTAAAATTCCATAATTTTTGAAGTTAATATGTGAGCGTGGCGAAGGAAAATGTGTTTGGTCAATTTCAGTTATTGGATCGACCAGAAAATAGCCATTTTTCAAACGGTCTCAAAATCCGACGAAGCTAGTTTTTTTGGGACTGTATCGTCAAATCATAGCAAGATTTATTTTTCTGGAATTTTTAGAATCAGTATGTGGCCTCGGCAAATTGAAATGTAGGTTCAAATCTAATATTGAATGTTATATATTTTAATTTGAGGGAAAACTGATTGAAACAGTCGAATGGGCCTACGAAACATATCCCATTATGTTCGGAATGGGGGTATTTAGCTAAGGGCGACAGTCGTTGGGGTTGGTTTGAGTTCGTGAGTGGAATTGGGTATTTTCAGATTTTTTTTTAAAATATAAATAAAAAAAAGGGAGCCAATCATTCACTTTCTCTCTCTACCCACCTTCTTCCCCGATGCCCCTGAAACCCGACGGCGGAATTCATCCCGTGCTTCTCTCTTCTTTTTCTCTTCCATCTCTCAATGAAACCACACACTTATTTGGAACTTTTTGAAGATCGAAGTCCCCTCTTCAAATCCGTATAAGCTTGCCCCTCCTCGTCACGTCATTCGAGAGATCGACCTCAGCAAACATCAGCCATTCGCACCCTGATTCATCCACCACCGCTGCACCGAGTTTTCCATGACCACCACCCTCAGGTGCGGTTTTCCAAGCTATACGACGCAACAATCCAATCGTCTTCAAGCGCCTCGGATTTCATGAAAAACTAAAACCTAGTTTGGAAGAAAACAAAAAGGTAACGACTGTTTTAATTTTAAACTGTTTAATAGCACTTTAAAGCACTACGGTTTATGATTTTACAATAAAAATCATATCCTTTTCGTTTGTGGTCGAAATTCAGTGAAACAAGAGACGTTGGGACCATGTGGACGTCTTCTACATTTTAGAAGAGACCGCATATTTTTCTGAGCCTTCTACAATTTTTGGTGGAGTGGAACCAATATGTGAGATTTCTAATTTATAAAGGATATGGAAAAAAACGATGTATAAATTATATAATCGATGTATGAGTTATATAAGCATTGTACACCACATGTATAAGCATTGTATAAGTTGTATGGTCGATGTATAAGTTATATATGCATTGTAAAAATTATATATGCGTTGAAATGATCGAAATGAAGTGAAATGAAATTGAAATATATTTATATACGAATATATATATATATATATATACACACACACACACACACACACTCCCCTCATCCACAGTCCATGGATGATATTTATTGGTTGTGATATTGTTTGGATTGTTGGTTGATGTGAAATTTGGTGAAAATCCTGAATGATTGATTGTAGTTGAAAAATACCAATTTGTGGTTGAGAATTATTTTGGATGAAACCACATAGGATTAGTTAGTGGAAAAGAAAAATAAACATGCTCATCTGCATACGAATTAGATGCATGAAATCCTCATTGCCAAAAACCGCGAGGTTTTAAGGTAGAGAGAGGAGCCGTACTAGTGACGGTCCCGGTTTTAACTACCCTGTCATTATGCTGCCGAAATTTTCAACAATATTTATGTGTTAGAATTATTTTCATGTGTTGAAACTATATTCATGTGTTGAATAGAAATTCTGTGTTGAGTAGAAATTCATGTGTTGAATAAATTCTTTGAAATATAAAGATAATATTTTTACCTTATATATGAACTATATAAAATAATCGTGTTTTGAAATAAATTGTTTTACAATAAAAATCACATTTTTATTATATATACAAACTATAGAAAATATTCATGTGTTGAATAGAAATTCATGTGTTGAATGAAGCTCATGTGTTGAATGAATTCTTTGAAAGATAAAAATCACATTTTTATCATATATATCAACTATATAAAATATTCATGTGTTGAATAAAGGACTAGAAAGATAAAAATCATATTTTTATCGTATGTGTGAAGTCAAAAACATTCATGTGTTGTATATAGATTGAACAGAAAAATCTACATTTTTATTGTGAATATGAAGTGCTAAAAATATTCATGTGTTGAATAAATATTTTTGAGGATAAAAATATCATTTTTATCGAATATATAAAGTGAAGATGATTTTGAAATCAAAGAAAGAATTATATTTATATATATTTATATAAATATAATTAAAATAAATTGAATAACGAAGTTGCAGTTCGTATTTTGAAACTGTGATTTCAAACGATTAGTGCTGGAGATCCGACCATCGGATTTTCCCAAAACTGAAAACGTTGGGTGCCCTTTAGAAAAATCTTTACAACGACACCCACTTTGTGAAAATCCAACGGTTGGATTGTCTGGAATGTTTAATTCAAATCTGAAGAAAAACATTGCCAGAATCGATTTTATATATATATATATATAATTAAATTAAATCGAATAACGACACTGCAGTTCGCATTTTGAAATCGTAACTTCAAACGATTAGAGCGGGAGATCCGACCGTCGGATTTTCCCGAAACTGAAACCGTTGGATTCGTTTTGAAAAGATCTTTTCTAATGATATAAAATTTGTGAAGATCCAATGGTAGATTTTCGTATATGCGTAAATCAAATCTAAAGATATATTTTTTGTTATTCCGCTGTGTTGTATAAGGGCAGATTATTATAACTGTCCAAGTGTGTTGATGTACTTTGATATGGTAATTATTTTCAAAAGCTCTCAATAAAGATTATTTCTGTATTATATTTTGTTCTGCTGCGATGTGAGACTCTGTGTTGGTTGTTCTTCTTCTTTTATTCTTATATTTCTTTCTTTCTTATCTCACCCTCTAAATTCTTTCTAATAACGTCCAGTGTTCCGATGCTTGGAGGATCGACATAGGTCATGATGAGGATATTTATGTCGATTTTTGGGACCAAAAATACGGGCTCGTTACAAGATATATATATATATTCGTTTGAGTGAATTGGCTATTTTTAAATAAATAAAAATAGCGATAAATCGTGATAAAATATTATAAACGATATGGAATGGAAATAAACTGAATTTTCTCGGTTTATGTATATTTGATGCTTAAATGTGTTTGGCGTGAAAACTACATTAAAGAACATAATTAGTGATATCGAATAATTTAACCATTGAAATGAATTAATTTGAAATTCTAAATATAGGTGAATTATTTAAAAAGGCCGAGTTGATTCTCATTTCAAATAATTGATCAACAATTGAAAGTCGGAGATATGAAGACGGTGCAAGACAGATGATCTTCACGTCGAATGGAGGGGTGCTACTGATGTTCATGATGGGAGTAGCTAACTTGAAGGGGCTGAAGTAGTAGCCGTCCGGACGTACTTGTTGATTGTACGGATATGCGAGGTATTGAGTGCCTCCGGTTTCGTTCAGACCCAGAACGAATTTGTAATTGGACTGTGTGTCTGACATTCGAATTTGTTCTATGTTGATTGATCTCTATTAAATATATATCTTTTTGGCGGCGGAGAATTTATTCTCTTGCTTAACGCCCTTCTATGAGACGTACGAGCTTAGAGGTGGTATATCGATAGAAATCAGTCGCATGGAGTGAATTGCCTGTGTGGCACGCCTAAGTGGCAGATGACCAAGGCTTCTGTTGAAAAGCAAAGTCTTGACGTGGATGATCAAAGCACGACCTGTGTGGCATAGCTTTGCATATGACGTTGATTCGCGAGCCTCACACCCCAGTATGGACCAGAAACGGGAGAAGGATCCAGGTAGGACATGCATTTCTTTCTAGCTAGGGTGGTGTCAGTGACCTACCAGCCCTGACATTTATATTATTTTCACCTGTGTGGTTGTTGCTGTTGCAAGGCGCCTCGGATATATCGGTGATTATGTGGAGCCGATGGAGTCGTAGGACTCATTTACGCCCCAAAGGGCGGGGAAACGCAGTATTCAGGAATTTTAATCCACATCAGTAGACCGGCCCTATGGCTCCTAGGTGCAGTTGCGGCTGTAGCCTGAGACTTGGGCTAGACGGTCTCGAATTCGGTAAGGACTATCTTTTGCCTTGGTTCATGATGGAAATCCAATTCCCAAATACGACATCGTGCAGTTTTGATTGTGTACCTATATATGGCGCCATAGCGGTATGGGGCATTAATGCCGTCTATGATTGATACTTACGATTGAAATTGTTTTTGAAACATATATATACACTAGCAATAATATCAAATGCTTTTGTTTTATTCATATCAAGCATACTTTCGTCGTTATAAGGTAAAACTCTATCCTCCGGTTTGTGTTGCACTGTGTGATGGGAACTGAGTCTTATAATGGCTTCATTTTTATAAAAAGAATTGCGATGGTTAAAAGATTTATTTGTTTTAAAGCACTGGCAATCCAATAGAGTAAACCCGTTCCACGAAAGTGGCGTGGTCCTGTGATTGGTCATATATTAAAGTGTTAAGTAGATTTCTCATACCAGTCCCATAACTGACTCGTAGTTTGTTTCACTTGCAAACTCGGGTGGCCTTATTTCTACACGGGCAGCCTTGTATTCAGGTTTTAGCAGGCTCTTTCTGGATAGCTAGAACTGAAGATGGATTCTGTCATTTAACTCTTTTTATGTTGTTCAGCTCCTATTATACATATTATGTTTTGTTTCCACTGTAGACATTTATGTATAGCTGAACTGTATTTGTACTAAGTATGATCCTATATACTGTGTAACTCTAATGATTATTTTTATCCAGTGTATTCTATTGCACATTATCTGGTGTATTTAATTATTTCTATTATGTTGTTATCTGTTTATGTGTTATATTTCAAAGATTACCCTTGCCACTGTCTTATGGGGTTTAGGGTCATCACACTTGAATTGTTTTCCATAGACATAGTATTGGAGATCGACAATGTCGAATTCCTTTGCGGGGCATATGTGTTATCTTTTATTGGGTATGACTTTATCCTAAGTATGGATTGGCTATCATTTTATGGGGTCGTCCTAGATTGCGACAAGAGAATCATTCATCTTAGGAGCTGAGGAGGATGTAGTCTAAGTGTCCCTTGTAATGTTAGGAACAAGGACAAAGCCTTGTTGCATTCCTTATCTGCTTGTTCTGAAGGACTATCGATCGGTCCATATAGTTTGTGAGTTCTTGGATGTTTTTGAGGAAGTCATGAAATTTCCGACCCACAAAGAAATCTCTTTTTGTATTGACTTAGAGAAGGATGCTAGACTAGTAGCACTACCCTTGAGGCACATGGCGCCTAAGGAAAGAAGGGAGTTGGATAAGAAGTATTAAAATTATTGCAAAAAGGTTTCATTCGACAAAGTACCATAGAACGGGTTGCACCTGCTGTATTTCCACCGAAGCGGATGGAGCTTTAAGACTTTGTGCGGACCATAGGGAACTTAATAGATTGACCCAGAAGAATAGGTACTCTTTACCTTGAATCAATGAACATTTTGACCACTTGGGAGGAGCCCGAGCATTTTCCCGATTAGACCTTGCTACTGGATTTCACCAATTAAGGATTTTGGAGAACAGTAAGGATAAAACTGCGATTAGGACATCGGATGGATTGTTCCAATGGGAAGTTATGCCCTCGATATTAACGAATTCACAAGCCTTCTTTGTTGACCTCATGAGTAGAGTGTTTAGGGGCATTCTAAATAAGATTTTGGTAGTGTTCATAGATGGTATCCTTATATTTTTAAAAGATCATAAAGAGAATAAAAATCACTTAAGATAAGTGCTAGAGATATTTAGAAATAACTAATTAAAATCAAAATTCTTGAAATGCCATTTCTGGAGGGAAGAGTTAATTTTTTTATGTAACATTGTGTCAAGTGAAGGCTTGGCCGTAGACCCTACAAAGATCGAGGCAATCAAGAAATGGAGGAAACCTTGAAATACTACGGAAGTAAGAAGCTTCCTTGGATTGGCCGGATATTATCGGAAATTTATTAAGGACTTTGCAAAGATTGCTACCTTTAACCCAACTAACAAAAAAAATTTGGTATTTTCTTGGAGTAACAAATGTGATATAGCCTTTAAGAAATTAAAGGAAGTATTAACTAGCGCACAAATCCTAGTTATACCCAATGGTTCAAAATTGTGTATAATTTACACCAATGTGTTTAGGACCGGTTTAGGAGTGGTCATTATGCAAGAAGGAAGAGTATTTGCTTACGGTAGTAGACAACTCAAAGATCCGAAGAAAAGATACCTAGTTCATGACCTTGAGTTAGCCGTAATAGAGTTCTCCCTCAAAACATGGAGGCATTATCTTTTAGGGGAGAAATTTGAACTTTTTACTGACTATAAGTCCATGAAGTATTTAATTTCTCAACGTGACCTAAACTTGAGACAACATTGATGGATGGAATATATTGCCTCATTTGATTTTGTGATTTAGTTTACCCAGGAAAATTGGATGTTGTGGCGGATGCTTTAAGTAGGAAACATGCAATTTTGAATGCGATGATAAATTGGAAGCAATTAGAGTTCCTCTATGATTTTATTTTGCAACCCTCACAAACCACTTTTACTGGTTTTCATGAAGCCATGATAGTTAGACCTACTCTAAGAGAGAGGGCTCAAGGTACACAAGACCTTGATGAAGAGTTAAGAAGCATAAAAGAGAAAGTGATAATGTTTTTCATGTATCTCATCTAAGGAAATGCCTTCATGATTCTGCTATCAGACTTGAGATTGACGAAGTTGGGGACATAGAGGAACTTGAGTTGAAGCCCAGGGTGCCCCGTGCCGCTGCAAGGATTGTAGACCACAGAATCAAGAGACTCCGCAAAAAACCATTCACCTCGTCCGAGTATAATAGGGAAATGATCAAGCGGAAAGCACATGGAAGACCGATGATAAGATGAGACAGACTCACCCAGAGTTTTTCTCGGGTAACTTTTCCTCAAAATAATGTTTATGGATGCATTGTGATTGCTGGATTGGACGTTAGCAAAAGAATGCAACACCATTGCACATGCGCACTCATATAGAAATTTATGCATAATTAGGTTGTTTGCATAAATATTACATCACTTATTATACCTACAATCTAGGATAGAGCTCACTTTAGTTGGTCTATAGTTCATAATCACTACATGTCATGGATGCTTATGGATAAATTAAAATAATATGGATGTACAATATGAATGTGTTCGAGCGAGTTGTGTTTTTTCCCCTTCAAACAGATTTCGGGACGAAATCTATTTATGGGGGGGGGGGGGGGAGAATGTAACACCCTGTAAAATACATAAATATTAATAATAAATAAATGATTAAAATAAACAATTTAATAATAAGGATGGAAAATGAGAATTTGCAGCTTTGGGAATTTGGCTATGAAAATCTTTTATTTGGGTCCATGGTGAAATTATGAATCGTTTTCATATATAATTTGCTCAAAATGGTTAATGTATGAAAAAGTTACAAACAAATGAATTTGGACAGTAAAAAGCAAAAAACATGCGTATATAATCATTCGTGCAATATATATATATATATATATATATATATATATATATATATGTATGTATATGCAAAATATATTTAAATATAATAAGGAGAATTTGAAATGAGTATAAGACTATTGGAACAAAGGATATCTTATGTAAGGAATAAGATTAATAAAATAAAGCAATGAATTAACTAAATAAACACCTCAGTGCAACAACGTTCATTGGGCGTTTCAGCAACATGGAGGTCGATCCTCCCTAGGAGGGGTGTCGATTGTCGGACGACCACCCAGGTCGACTGCCTGGCGGCTGAACAACCCAATGAATCCATGTTTGGTTAGGGTTTTCTAAAGGGATGTATACAAATAAAAGGCCTGGATTAAATATGAATAATCTAACGACCTATGCCTACACGAGCAACTATATATAGGCCCTCATATCACACAACAAAACCCTAGCCACTCTCTTTCTCTATTTCTAAGCTTCCCTTCTGCCGTTGCTAAATTCCAGAAAAAAGGTTCGAAATTTCTTCTTTTCCTCCAACCTTTATTCTTATCTTCCCTCCATTCTAAATTCATATAGGTTTAGTATGAATTCTGTAATTTAGAATATATACATGTATAAGACTCTAAATTATGTTTGTTACATACATATTAGGAGGATTGGAGCATGTTTGTCGTGAAGATTAAGCACAGATCTAGACCTACTGCAGAAATCCTACTTGCTTTTCCTTATATCCGTGAGTGGAATGTCGTGTTCTTAGGCATATTCATATTTTAAATAGATTAACATGTTGATAGTTATGCCTAAGAGGATTTGTAAATTGATAACATCAATACCAAAAAACCGAAAATCCTTTCTTTTATATTTGCTTAGGAATTGTCATGATATTTGGGTTTGTGGACTTTTGATCTTAATATTGGATTAAGGATGAAAGGGGTGTTATTGTTGTTTCTACTTTACGTAATCCACCTTTATGTAAACATTTGACAATAACCTATAAGGATTTAAATTTGGTTGTTTCATGATTTGATTAGGTTTGGATTCTATTTTGAATCCAAAAGTATTCATACTTGAAATATCAAATGTATATGTTTTTATGTGCATATAAAAGACGATGCTTGGAATCTACAGTCGATATGTGCCAGTTAGTCTTGTTCAAACATCACCGCGAATTCATATTAGACATTGTATCTACATAGGTAATATTCGACAAGTTGATCATACAAAATGATTCTATGCAGATACGTCATTCAGTTCAAATCATAAAAATCGCCATTATTAAATTTTTAATGATTAACTAATCTGCTATCGATATAAGCAGTTGATAGCAAAATATTCGACCAGAAACATGCAATGTTTTTGTTGTTACAGAATATGTTGTAGCAATGAAAAAAGGCACAACTCTTGTTTGCTTTAGAAAGTGTTCTTTGCTTCAGTAAAATCCAATGGCTAGGCAACTTCGTAAAACAAGAGTGAATTGGCTAAGACTGTTTCAATGAAAAATCAAGTGCGACCAGTCCATTGTGAATTCCACTTGTTTTGCGCGCTCGAGCCCGAAATAAAACTTGGGCGTTCACACACTAGCACGACGATAAAAAAGAGAAATGTTTGAATTTAAATATAAAGCACCTATCAGCGCAACAAAGTATGTACAAAAGGATTTTTAAAAGGTGTATTCAAGTCCAGACTTATCACCGGCCAATTCGGAGATACACAGCTTTGGAAAATCTGACAAATTGGGATTAAAATATAAGACCAAGACATTCGACATATTTTAAAAAAGTTTGAGATCAAGAATACATTTCTGCAATACGTGTTCAGTTTGAAGAAACTTCACCACATAAAAATAAGTATTCAATGATTCATGAATGTGTAGAAGTGAGGTTTGTTAAAGCCGGTCATTTCGGATCCCGCATTTATTTCAGAAAATACACACTCCGAGGGCCAAATATTAACCCCGTTGTTAATGCTGTTTGTAAGTCGTGTGTTGGAGACAGGTTGTTAATAAAGTCAGCACCATGGACCGGTCGTAAAATATATGAAACTCCAGTTGTGTACATTCATAGAATATACATATTCATGTTGAATAACGGATTGGTAACATTTAAAACATGAAGACAGATTTACTAAATATCATTATTTGGCAAGTGTAAATTGAGTTAAGATCAATCCAACACCATGTACATATGTGATAAGCAGACATATGAAAGTGCTATGTAACTTGACCAAAATGGCGCAATGAATCGAACAGACCCTTCAAGTGTTGGACCGACATTGGCATAATGAAAAAAATAAGAAAACATGCAGGAACTATGTATTCAACACGTATATATGTACGAATTGGACACAGTAAAGCAACATGGATCAGCAGAAATGAAAATCATGGCTCGCTCACTTCCATTCGGCATGGGTCATTCATGTACAGCTTGTTTGGGCCGAGCAGCATCACCACGGCTGGTCGAGCACTATCATGCCAAGGAGTCGAGCAGCACCTCCTTTACTGGTTGGTCGAGCAGTAAGCACCACCATCTGGTTGGTCGAGCAGCAGCTTTTGCATAGGTTGAATGGTGCATCGGAGCTGAAGGGTCGAGCAGGCCATATCACGAAGGGTGTAGCACCCCATGTCCATTATTGTCACTCTCAAAGGGAAAGAATTAACTTTCATGGAGTATTATTAGTGTATAGAACAGAATATAACAAGACAGATACATAAATTGGTACTTGAAAATTTTAAAACAACTTTTATTGCAGCGGAGAAATAGTTTGATTACAACAACTTCATAAACCAAGTACACTTAATATCCATCTTGACAAATTGTTTTCATAGCATATAAAGTAAAAAGCACAACCCCAACATAAGTAGCCATAAAAGAGACGAGCTGAACTTTACTTTCAGCAATCCAACACTTCCAAAAGAGAGAGAAAGAGATCCAAATCAAGCTCCACTAGTACTAGTCCAACCCTAAGAACCTGGGGGTGGGGGGGGGGGGGAAAGAAAGAAAAGATGCGAAAAAAGGGGGTCAGACATAAAGTCTAGAAAGTACAATAACTTTATCAATATAATTGTTAAAGTAATTAGGATAAGGCATAAACTAGTAAAACAAGGAATGACTGTGAAACAAGTGGGCAAGTCAAAACAAACAAGAGGAATATTCTGGCGTTAATCTCATTCCTAATCGCTATAGGATAATTACTATACTGCGCCAATGCTAATTACACAGCAATATTACTAGTCCCATACTGGAAGTTGATCGCTCTTACTAATCATAATTATAATAATAGTAGTTTCGTGTACTCCTAGCTGCTATCATAGGTGATGCCTGCTCCTCCATCCACTAGTTGTACCCACTACTCTCCCCAGTCTTGTTACAACATTTATTCATAATATGGTAGTTTTTTGTACTCTTAGCTGCTGTCATAGGTGACGCCTGCCACTGTCTCCGCTAGTTGTAACCACTACCTTCACCATTCGATCGGCTCCCTAATGTTGGATCTAGAATAACCCTAGAGGGGGGGTGAATAGGGTTTTTCACAGTTTTTAACTGAATTAAAAACTTAACGAGATATATAATAATAAACTGATCACAGAAAATAGCAGAAACTGAAATGCAGAAAATAAATCACACACAGATTTACCCAGCTTCGGCAAAACCCTGCCTACTGCTGCATTTCTAAGGTTTCTACTAGGTGATAGAACAGTTCCCGCATACAAGACCATGTACACTCGCAAATCCCTGCTCCTATTCTAACCCTACGCTCAAACCCCTAGACTGATCCAATTCCCTAGATCAGATTTCCCGAATTACAAACCCTGTAACTCGTAATTCCAGATTTTACAGACTCTGAAACTGACAGTCAACACCCTGACTGATATCCTAGTATTTTACACACTAGAAACTGATCGTTTGATTACAAAAGAGATTGAAAAAATTCAACAAAAATAAGAGCAAAACAAATGAAACCCTAAACAAAAAGGAGTTTAAAGGATAGAGGTCATCCCCTTTTAACAGACATAGCCTTGGTCAAAATAAAAGATAGGCCGGCCCCTTTGTAATTCATTTAGCCCGATCTCTTTCCTTTTTGCTCTGGGAAAATAAATGGCGGCTCTGGCGATTGCTAGGGTTTCTGAAATCGATTCCTAAATCGAAATCGATGCTTCTGGAAATTTGATCTCTGATGGCTCTTGTCTTTGTAGCTTGCGTGCTGATGTCGATTTGCTGGAGTTCTCACTTGAACGAAACCCTAAAAATTGTGAGTAATTCGGATTTTATTGTTTGCTTTGATTTTGTGGGTTTTTCGATGTCTGCCTGTGATGAAGTAGGTGTAAATATATAGGATTTAAAATCCTTATAATACTCCGATTTCACGTGAACTTGGCCGATCTGTAAATCTAGGGTTTCCCCTTTTGCTTTCTTTGATTTTCCTGAAATTTCTCTCGACTTTGAAAAAATACTCCGATTGCTGAGATGTCCCTGTAAAAAAAATGGGAACAACATAATTGATTTCAACTGTTGATTAATTCAGTTTAAAAAAAAATTTCTGAAAAAAAACTTCCCCTTATGGTTTTTGTAATTCTCGGCTTGAATTGATTTGCCCCTTTTGTTTCTCTGATTAATTTCCCTGATCCTTGCGCATTTTTACGTCATTCTGGAAATTAATGTATGTATATGATTTTGTGGCCCCTCTTGAATTCGATTGAATCATTTCTGGTAAAAATTAATAATGCTTGCCAAAAATGATTTTAGTAAAACTGGAAACAGTTTGTGGGTTTTTCTTTGTCCAAAAATGGATTCTGATTTCAGAAATATATTTCACACGAGTGTTTCAATTCTTGCCAAAATAAATTCTTCTGATTGAATAATTTTATTTCTGGAAAGCATACTCATGTATATCAAGGCTGGTTCAATCTCGACCATTTCTGGAATATATTCTTGCTTGTCTTTCTGGATACATTTAATTTCTGCACCCCTTAAAAAATATTTGAGCATATGTTTACTGCCACAAGTATTTCACTGATTTCTGAAAATCTGGAATTTATTGATCACTTTCCTAAATTGATTTACTGAAATTTCACCACCATTGTCTTGACTTTAGCTGCTTCACTGTGTCATTAAAAAAAACGGTTGTGCTCGACATTGTATACTCCACTGGAGTTTTGCTTTTTCATTTCTGGCTTGTGAATTCTTTGGTTTGACCTTCTTGTCCATTTTGAAATAATGCTGAGATGTTTTCTCCTGCTATGTTAATTTATTTCAAAAATTACTCTGCTTAATTTCTTTATTGTTGCCATGGTCTCTTTCCAGTTTTGCACATTGCCTTTTACTCATAGATGAAACTGCCTCCATATGTGTGTGCAAATGTTTGCTGTGAGCATGTATGCATACACAAAGTTGTGTATCAGTTATGCTGCACTGTTTTATTGTGCATTGACATGTTTACACAGTCTTGCCTCCTTGAACATGTAAATGCTTGATAAAACTGAGTTGGTCTGTCTCGACTATTTATTCATTCATGTATGCCATTCTTCTTGACTGTGCTTGCACCATGTCTTACTGCAATTGAACATGACCTGCACTTGTTTGTGTTGTCCCCTTGTCTGTTTTTGCTGCTGCTCTACCATGTTTGACCACTTTTAGCCACTACTTGTACACATGCTGCATATGTTCACTTACACACACTGGCTTGTGCTTGAGCACTTGTTTGTGAGCTGTTTTGACTATGTCTCGACCATTTTTATGTCAGTAGAAAAAACTGTTGTAGTTGAGCTGCGGCTCGAACATGATTGAACTGTTTTGAAAGCTTGCCTCGACCACTTTTAACTTCATGCTTCATTGCTTGTATCACCATGCCATTTTGAGATATGTTCACTGTTTATTGCTGAACATTGTTGTTTGATCATGTACAAGTATATATATATGCGACTTGATCACCATCTGTTACACCATCTTGCCATCATGCATTGTTAGCTGCGCCATGCATTTGACTTTGATACTTGCATGCTCAAGTTTGTACTGTGAATTGTGCTCGGCCATTTTTGTTTGCACTTGTCATGCTATGCTGCTTCATTGACTTTCTTGTGCTTGTGCCATGAGCATGCTTTGACCTTTTGCTCGACCATTTTGGTTTGAGTTGACTTTTGCATACTGATTTGCATTTGAGCACTGAGTCGAGATGGTCCACGTGGCTACTCCTCAGTTGCTCACTGATTGGCGAGGCAGTGCACACGTGTATATTTATACACGTGTGTATATGCAGCCATCAGTCGGAAAAAAAATCAAATCGAGTCAGAAAAATGATGAGAAACACACCGAATTCTGAGGCAAATAAAATTTTAAAAATAAAATTTAAATCTGCATGTGTTCAGTTTTTATTTCTATTGCAGCGTACTGTGTGTGTGTTTCTGTGAATGACAGGTATGAAGACGATGACTGGACTGACAGTGAAATGCTGTGAAGACTGAAGACAGAAGATTAAGAGACAGTGTCTGTGAAAGTAAATGTATCAGTGACTGTATATGGATATGAAAATGTAAAGACAGTGATTGCATATAAAAATGAGATGTATAGACAGTGTTATATTGAGGAGCTGTGTAACAACAGAATTGTACTTATGTTTGTAAACAAGTTTCTTTGAAATAAAATATTATTTTATTGTTGTCAAACAAGCTTGTCTATCATATTCAGTTTATTTACAAATACAGTATCATGTGTAATATTTGTGAGTGTGTACAAATAGTGGAGTCATATAATTTGTACTGTTTGAATGTTGAAATATAATATTGTATTTAAATAAAATACTCTGTTAATATTTGAACTTCTGTACAGTAGTATTTCATTTAAATATAAATATTATATTCCTGTCTGTAATGTGTGATATAATAGTACAATAACAAACACATTAGAAATAATATTTATTTGGTTGTTATCATCAAACAAAAATCATATAATTGTGTATACAACACCGTTATATACAACAATCTCCCCCTTTTGATGATGACAAACAAATAAAAGATTTTGAATACAATAAATGTGTTTGAGAGTGAAATTTTAACTCCCCCTATTTATCAGCTCCCCCTACAACAGACAACTCCCCCTATAACTGTGCATGAATAAATTTTCAAAATTATAAATATTTATAAAATATTCACTCATAAATCAAAATCTAATCCATTCTCCCCCTTTTGTTATCATCAAAAGGATACAGATTTTAAAATACAGATGAAAAAATATAATTTCAGCTTAAGAGGAAGAACAGTCATCATAAATCTCAATCAGTCAAACAAAATATCATAATATTCTAAGAACAGGTGGCATATTTCACATTGTAGAAAATGACGGATATACGATGAATTTTATAAAAATGGAGAAAAAAAAATTTCCAAATATTTTCAAAAGAATTTTATAAGATTAAAGCACCAAAAACGGTGATGGGTTTGGATTATAATTAAAAATTCAATTTATGTGAGAAAATCGAATAATCTCAAATCTCAATATCTATTAATCAACAAATCATAATACGTCATAATATTTTCAACACATTTCACAGATTAGAGAGATGGATTGATAGGTTGATTTTTACACACCAAGGAGAATTTCAATTTTATTTCAGTTTTTAACACATTTTTTTTTATTTATTTATTTAAGAGCACACTGACCATGCATAACCAGAGCTTGGATTTTTAAATGAGTTCAGTCGCAGCTTAAATTATAAGTTGTCTCTTAACCATGCATGACCAGAGCTTGGATTTTTAAATGAGGTTAGAGACACACTTATATATTTATTATATATATTTATCATTTCACCTTTTAAAAATAAAACACTCCTTGGTATAAAACCAATATATGGATGATAGAAAATGTGGTAGGTACAGAAATGGACTGTGAAATAAATTTCTAAATTAATTTTATTATGAAATATGACTAACTGTACCGGGA
Organism: Allium sativum; assembly: GCA_030737875.1. Lineage (NCBI taxonomy): Eukaryota > Viridiplantae > Streptophyta > Magnoliopsida > Asparagales > Amaryllidaceae > Allium > Allium sativum. The sequence continues at coordinate 173,164,616 of CM060912.1, forward strand.
TTATTGAAAATTTTCAATTATCACTAATTCTGAATAATAATATAACCACAATTCCATCACAAATATTTTCACTGTTTATTTAAAATGGTTTTAAGAAGAAATTAAACTCTCCACATTTATATAAAATCATAACGGATGGCAGAAGGGTGACAAGTAATGAAGATGGCCGTGAAATAATTGCCAGTTCAAAGATGTTATAATAAATATTTAACCAACATGAAAATCTAAATAAAATTCTCCTCTTGTTGTGAAATATACTGCAGTCACAATTCATCACAATTTCTAAATCTGATTATAATTTTGATGAATTATAAATACAGTTTAATTTGGATATTGATTTCAATTTCTGAAAGAATAATCAATAAATAATTTTAAAATTGAAAATCAATTACAAGAGTAATATGCTGATCTATACATGACAAGAGGGAAAAAAATATATATATACAGCAAAAAAAATATGCAGCACTTTTAAACTGATACCACATGGTGTCTCTACAAAGTGAAAAATCAGAACAGATGGATGAGACAAATATAAGGCGTTTCTGATACCAAATGTTCTCGCTTTCTCGAGGATTTTAATGACACCCCGGTGGCAAACAAATGGTACCTCATTCAACAGAAAATACTTAATTACAAAGCAAGCAACTCAAGCACACAAATTTCATTTATCAGAACACGACAAATCTTTGATACTAAATCAAGCAGTCCAAAACAAAATATTTACAAATCAATTTCTTATAATCAGAGCAGCATGATTCCAAAACAAACATTTTTCAAAAGCAGTATCAGAGCAGCACAGAGAAATCAGTATCACAACAGACTTGTCAAGATGTTGGTCACATAAGGTGGTTTATGATCCAAGATTTGCAAATATACACTATTTTAAATCATTTGAAAAAATGAAAAAGTATTAGGATTTAATGAATCAATCACGCCAGGTTATATTTCAGATTCAAGATATGTGTGAGATCCAATAAATCAATAATTTCAAATGATTTTAAACAAACATATATTCAAATCAAATAATCATGAAATAACAATGATTTTCAAAGACCATTTTTAAAAAAAAATTCAAGAATTTCTCAAAACTATTTCTGACAAGCCCAAGAGAAATTTCAGGTCATTTACATCAAATTTGAAAATATTCATGATCGGGATAATTTATTTGAAATCACATGAATCAATGTCAAGTTTTGAAATATAATGAATCAGTCACACAAGGTTGATAATTTCAAATTTAGGAGGTGTGTGATTATTCAAAATATTAATAATTTCAGATGATTTCAAACAAACAAATTCTAACCATGATGATCATGAATTACAATGATTTTCAAGATGTATCACTGAGATTCTAGACAATTTAAAATTTCCAAGCCAATCTGAAAAATAATGAAAATATCACTACTGATAAATAATAGAGTGCTGTAATGAGTGTAATATTTCAAGCTTTTATAAAATGAATTAGAAGAATCTCAAAACAGCAACGATGTGTGAATTTCCATTAAAATTTCAGATCATCAAAAATTTAGAATTCAAATTAACAGTGTTCAAGATATGACAAGAATTCATCAATACTGTTATGAATTCAGGAATAAAAAAATAAACCTCGAACCAATTGCAGATATTTACAAGATTAAATTCAGGATATGAGAATGATTAACACATGATGATTGTTTACAAATAAAGCATATTTCAAGAAAGATCATGAATTCTGCAACTGGAAGTTTAAGAAGCACAAAATAAACAAAGAGATATGGTAGTGACCAATCAAAGAAAAAAAACCAGAAGAAAAATAGAATAGAAGGGGTAGAAGAAGGAGAAATAAACAAAGAAAAAATATTTACAAGAATGAAGTTAGAAATCATACCTGACATATGATGAGAAACAAAATTTCTAACTTATTGGACTTGGCTAAGAAACATTGAATGATTCAATGACATGAAGCAGTTTGAATTGTTTTCTCTTTTCAGCACAGTTGTTTCTCAGCCACTTCAGGTACCTAACAGTTTAGAGAATCGAGTGGTCTACCAAAATTTGTAAAACCACTCACAGTTGCATTCATACGTTTTGGTACCCAGACCTGTTTATATAACAATCCATCCGAATTTACCTTTGTACCCTTCGGAACCCAAATCTATTTGAATTTAACGAGGTTTGTTTTATCTCCTTTTGGGATCCAGGATTGTTTAGATGAATTATTACAAAACAAATTCAAATTTTGGTTTTGAAAAAATCCTTCGGAATTAACAAAGTTCAAATTAGCAAGACGATCCTTTTCAAAGAAAGTTGAAGGATTTTTAAAATCGTTTGGGCTTCTCCTTTCAGAAAACTCAGATTTCCCAAAACCAAGTCCACTTCTATTTCCCAATGAAAATTGATTTTTCAACAACATATTTAAAGATTTCTCACCATTTGAAAATTTTGCCAGGGTTGTTTCAAGTTGTTGAATTTTAGTTTTAAGATCACCATTTTCTTTCAATAAATCTGAACAATTATTTTTAGTGATCTTACATCTTTCAAAATTAGATTTCAAAACCAAATTTTCATTTTTAAGCAGATTAATTTTGGTTTGGGACTCAGCAATCTCAGACTCAAAAAGTTTTTGTTTTTCAAACCCAAATTTCTTGGATTTTTCAATCTCGTTTTCCAGTTCTTTCAAAATCAAATCGGATTTCAACAAATTCTCCTTTTCAGCAATTTCAAGTTTGGAATATATATCAGTCTTAAAACTTTCAAGTTCCTTTTGCAAAAGATTATTCAAATTTGATAACTCAGCCTTGTTCTCATTTAAGATCAAAATTTCATTTTCAAACTTTTCAATATTTTTATTGAAATGAACAAGATTGGTTTTCAATTTCAGACAATTTTTGCAAACTGAATTTGAGGAATTTTTAAAGTATTCAAGCTGTGATTGCAAATAATCCATTTTGCTGGTCAACTCAGAATTCCTAGATTTCAGAGATTTGTTTTTAGATTTGAGTTTATCAACAGATTTAGTTAAATCAACACACATATAAACCAAATCTTCGTATGAGAAATTTTCAACTTCAGCATCTGTTGATTCTTCATCATCTGGTCCTTCTGAATTTTCATTTGTAAACCCTGTTAAACAGACTTCTGAATCTGAGTTGACTTTCTCTGATTTTGAGCTGCAGTTGTCAATTTGTCCATACTTCGTATTGAGAGCTATCCAGATTTCCTGCGCAGTTAAACAATGGGAGATCAGCCTGTATTGATCATCGTCAAGATAAGAATATAGAATATGTGTAGCACGAGAATTAAAATTTTTATCTACCATATCGTACCCATTTATAACAACATCCCAACATTTAATATTGACAGATTTTAAATAAAATTCCATTCTGGATTTCCAGTTTAAAAAATCTGTTCCAGTGAAAATAGTTGGAGATGAACTGGACTGACTCTCTATCGACTGACAACAAGGATTCACCATTTTTCTAGAGTTAAACAAGAAAACCTGCTCTGATACCACTTGTTGGATCCAGAATAACCCTAGAGGGGGGGTGAATAGGGTTTTTCACAGTTTTTAACTGAATTAAAAACTTAACGAGATATATAATAATAAACTGATCACAGAAAATAGCAGAAACTGAAATGCAGAAAATAAATCACACACAGATATACCCAGCTTCGGCAAAACCCTGCCTACTGCTGCATTTCTAAGGTTTCTACTAGGTGATAGAACAGTTCCCGCATACAAGACCATGTACACTCGCAAATCCCTGCTCCTATTCTAACCCTACGCTCAAACCCCTAGACTGATCCAATTCCCTAGATCAGATTTCCCGAATTACAAACCCTGTAACTCGTAATTCCAGATTTTACAGACTTTGAAACTGACAGTCAACACCCTGACTGATATCCTAGTATTTTACACACTAGAAACTGATCGTTTGATTACAAAAGAGATTGAAAAAATTCAACAAAAATAAGAGCAAAACAAATGAAACCCTAAACAAAAAGGAGTTTAAAGGATAGAGGTCATCCCCTTTTAACAGACATAGCCTTGGTCAAAATAAAAGATAGGCCGGCCCCTTCGTAATTCATTTAGCCCGATCTCTTTCCTTTTTGCTCTGGGAAAATAAATGGCGGCTCTGGCGATTGCTAGGGTTTCTGAAATCGATTCCCAAATCGAAATCGATGCTTCTGGAAATTTGATCTCTGATGGCTCTTGTCTTTGTAGCTTGCGTGCTGATGTCGATTTGCTGGAGTTCTCACTTGAACGAAACCCTAAAAATTGTGAGTAATTCGGATTTTATTGTTTGCTTTGATTTTGTGGGTTTTTCGATGTCTGCCTGTGATGAAGTAGGTGTAAATATATAGGATTTAAAATCCTTATAATACTCTGATTTCACGTGAACTTGGCCGATCTGTAAATCTAGGGTTTCCCCTTTTGCTTTCTTTGATTTTCCTGAAATTTCTCTCGACTTTGAAAAAATACTCCGATTGCTGAGATGTCCCTGTAAAAAAAATGGAAACAACATAATTGATTTCAACTGTTGATTAATTCAGTTTAAAAAAAAAATTCTGAAAAAAAACTTCCCCTTTTGGTTTTTGTAATTCTCGGCTTGAATTGATTTGCCCCTTTTGTTTCTCTGATTAATTTCCCTGATCCTTGCGCATTTTTACGTCATTCTGGAAATTAATGTATGTATATGATTTTGTGGCCCCTCTTGAATTCGATTGAATCATTTCTGGTAAAAATTAATAATGCTTGCCAAAAATGATTTTAGTAAAACTGGAAATAGTTTGTGGGTTTTTCTTTGTCCAAAAATGGATTCTGATTTCAGAAATATATTTCACACGAGTGTTTCAATTCTTGCCAAAATAAATTCTTCTGATTGAATAATTTTATTTCTGGAAAGCATACTCATGTATATCAAGGCTGGTTCAATCTCGACCATTTCTGGAATATATTCTTGCTTGTCTTTCTGGAAACATTTAATTTCTGCACCCCTTAAAAAATATTTGAGCATATGTTTACTGCCACAAGTATTTCACTGATTTCTGAAAATCTGGAATTTATTGATCACTTTCCTAAATTGATTTACTGAAATTTCACCACCATTGTCTTGACTTTAGCTGCTTCACTGTGTCATTAAAAAAAACGGTTGTGCTCGACATTGTATACTCCACTGGAGTTTTGCTTTTTCATTTCTGGCTTGTGAATTCTTTGGTTTGACCTTCTTGTCCATTTTGAAATAATGCTGAGATGTTTTCTCCTGCTATGTTAATTTATTTCAAAAATTACTCTGCTTAATTTCTTTATTGTTGCCATGGTCTCTTTCTAGTTTTGCACATTGCCTTTTACTCATAGATGAAACTGCCTCCTTATGTGTGTGCAAATGTTTGCTGTGAGCATGTATGCATACACAAAGTTGTGTATCAGTTATGCTGCACTGTTTTATTGTGCATTGACATGTTTACACAGTCTTGCCTCCTTGAACATGTAAATGCTTGATAAAACTGAGTTGGTCTGTCTCGACTATTTATTCATTCATGTATGCCATTCTTCTTGACTGTGCTTGCACCATGTCTTACTGCAATTGAACATGACCTGCACTTGTTTGTGTTGTCCCCTTGTCTGTTTTTGCTGCTGCTCTACCATGTTTGACCACTTTTAGCCACTACTTGTACACATGCTGCATATGTTCACTTACACACACTGGCTTGTGCTTGAGCACTTGTTTGTGAGCTGTTTTGACTATGTCTCGACCATTTTTATGTCAGTAGAAAAGACTGTTGTAGTTGAGCTGCGGCTCGAACATGATTGAACTGTTTTGAAAGCTTGCCTCGACCACTTTTAACTTCATGCTTCATTGCTTGTATCACCATGCCATTTTGAGATATGTTCACTGTTTATTGCTGAACATTGTTGTTTGATCATGTACAAGTATATATATATATGCGACTTGATCACCATCTGTTACACCATCTTGCCATCATGCATTGTTAGCTGCGCCATGCATTTGACTTTGATACTTGCATGCTCAAGTTTGTACTGTGAATTGTGCTCGGCCATTTTTGTTTGCACTTGTCATGCTATGCTGCTTCATTGACTTTCTTGTGCTTGTGCCATGAGCATGCTTTGACCTTTTGCTCGACCATTTTGGTTTGAGTTGACTTTTGCATACTGATTTGCATTTGAGCACTGAGTCGAGATGGTCCACGTGGCTACTCCTCAGTTGCTCACTGATTGGCGAGGCAGTGCACACGTGTATATTTATACACGTGTGTATATGCAGCCATCAGTCGGAAAAAAAATCAAATCGAGTCAGAAAAATGATGAGAAACACACCGAATTCTGAGGCAAATAAAATTTTAAAAATAAAATTTAAATCTGCATGTGTTCAGTTTTTATTTCTATTGCAGCGTACTGTGTGTGTGTTTCTGTGAATGACAGGTATGAAGACGATGACTGGACTGACAGTGAAATGCTGTGAAGACTGAAGACAGAAGATTAAGAGACAGTGTCTGTGAAAGTAAATGTATCAGTGACTGTATATGGATATGAAAATGTAAAGACAGTGATTGCATATAAAAATGAGATGTATAGACAGTGTTATATTGAGGAGCTGTGTAACAACAGAATTGTACTTATGTTTGTAAACAAGTTTCTTTGAAATAAAATATTATTTTATTGTTGTCAAACAAGCTTGTCTATCATATTCAGTTTATTTACAAATACAGTATCATGTGTAATATTTGTGAGTGTGTACAAATAGTGGAGTCATATAATTTGTACTGTTTGAATGTTGAAATATAATATTATATTTAAATAAAATACTCTGTTAATATTTGAACTTCTGTACAGTAGTATTTCATTTAAATATAAATATTATATTCCTGTCTGTAATGTGTGATATAACTGTACAATAACAAACACATTAGAAATAATATTTATTTGGTTGTTATCATCAAACAAAAATCATATAATTGTGTATACAACACCGTTATATACAACACCTAAATCGTAGATACCCGTGCTGGTCCCACAGTGGGGTGTATCACTCCCTAAAGTGGCAACGCGATACCACTAAAGATGCACGGCTTATATCTAGACGATGCAACAACGTCATACCTATCAGCCCGGGCCCACGCATGCACATGACCCTGTTGGACTTGCGTTGCCACCGTTAACCCATTTTGACCACTTACAATCAAATCCAGTAAGCGTGTCCCGTCCTCGATCTAACTCGAGCTCACAAAGATACTTAATGGGTTACTGGTTTCAAATGTGTCCCCCATGCCTGACACAAGCTTTCCACCTATGCTTAGTCCCCACTAGAATTTTCCACTTAACCCCCTCTTATTCATGTATTCTTTACATGATTCAATTTGGTTAAGTGTTTCTAATCGTATTTCACATGTCTCTCATGTCATCCACTTAACCCCCATGTCCCACCATATGTTTATCTTGGTTAAGTGTTAATGATTATATCCCATATGTCACCCATGTTACCAACTAATCAAATCAACATGTGTTATTGGTTAAGCTTGTCTTAACCCTATCCGCTTATTAGATCAATATATATATATATATATATATATATATATATATACTTGGTTAAGCTGGTTATAACCCTATCCACTTATATATTATTGGCTAAGTTGGTCTTAACCCCATCCACTTATCAGATCAATATGTATTATTGGTTAAGTTTGCCTTAACCCCATCCACTTATCAGATCAATATGTATTATTGGTTAAGTTTGCCTTAACCCTATCCACTTATCAGATTAATATATATATATATATATATATATATATATATATTATTGGTTAAGCTAGACTTAACCCTACCCATTTATCAAATTAATATATATTATTGGTTAAGCTGGTCTTAACCCTACCTACTTATAAGATTATTGGTTAAGCTGGTCTTAGCCTTATCCACTTATCTGATTATTGGTTAAGATGGTATTAAACCTATCCACTTATCATGTTATGTATCATATATATATATATATATATATATATATATATATATATCATATAACATGTTTTAATTAATTTATAATTATGTACCTCTTAGTTCACAAATACATTGGTTAAGAGAATAACTCCCTAAGTATCAACCCCGAAGATTGAAATCAACATCAGATTGGTACTCAGAGAATAACTCCACTCACCCTAGCCTTTGTTTATCATTCATATTCGTCTTTGATCAGCATTAATTAATTATTAATGCACAGACCTCCCACATTAAGTCGATTGCTTGTGGCCGCTGGATATGCCGGGCGGGTCCGGGCAGACTTCCACAACAAGGCAAACTTAACCTAGTGTCTGAGCATCTTTTAATTATGCCTTTGACCTCTCACATTAGACTACCGTTTGTGGTTGCTGGATGTGTCGGGCGGGTCCAGGCAGTCTTATACCACAAACGAGTCTAAACTCGTGTCTTAGGCGTTTATTACGCATTTAATTTATGCCCTTGACCTCTCACATTAGATTACCGTTTGTGGTTGCTGGATTTGCCGGGCGGGTCCGGGCAGACTTACACCACAAACGAGTCTAACCACATGTCTTAGGCATTTATTATTACATATTATTATTCGATCCCGATTTGAATTAATATCTCCATTTCAAATTGTCAATAACTTCCAAATTAATCTATGTCCATAATTGCCACCTAAATTATGTCCATAATTTCTATGCATATAAATTAGGCTAATTAATGTCTCAAATTTATTATATGCCTTTAAATCCATTTTATACCAATTCACAATTTTGCAAAATTAATATTTTCCCATTTTCGCCACCCTATTCGTTCGTTTTAGTACGATATATGTTAGACTCAAAAATAGTTTAACTTATAAAAAGAAAAGAAACATCATAACTTGCATAACACATAAAATAAATCATAACATAAGTTTGCATAGGCAATGGATATATATACATATATATATATATATATAACATAAATTTGCATAAACTATTGTGGATCTAAATATAGATCTAAACATCTAATCGTGAACTTGCATATATGGATATGGTTTTCCTATAGCTTGCACATGAATTTCATACAAACTTACATACAAACTAGCATATGATTCACATACAAAACTAGCATATGATTCACATACAAAACTAGCATATGATTCATATACAAAACTAGCATATGCAATGGGCATATAGAACATAAATTTGCATAACTATGTACTGCCATGGATCTAAATATAGATCTAAACATATAAATGTGAACTTGCATATGGATCTAAACATGTAAATTAATGTCACATGTTTTTCATATAAACTAGCATATGTATATACTTGATTCACATATGAATTTGTGTATAATCCACTTACAGACTTGCATAAGATTCATATATAATTTAACATCCCAAACTTACATAAGATTTGCATATGCTTTAACATCCTAAACTTGCATGAGATTCACATATGTTCTAACATCCCAAACTTGCATTAGATTCATAAACTAGCATATGATTTAACATCCCCAATCTAGCATAAGATTCATATACAACAAGCGTATGATTTAACATCCCAAACTTGCATAAGATTCATAAACTAGCATAGGATTTAACATCCCCAATCTTGCATAAGATTCATATACAACTAGCGTATTATTTAACATCCCAAACTTGCATAGGATTCATATACAAATTAGCATATGTAGAAACAAACTTGCGTAAGATTCACATATGTTTTATCATCCCAAAATTGCAAAAGATTCATGTATGATTTAGATCTACAAACATAAGTTAACAAAACAATCATATATTCACAAACAAAATCAAGCAACGTCACATGATTCAACAGACATGTTCTCATAATCCAAGTCATGAACCATCGTAATTAATTTATTAATTATCTTGTGAAATAAATTATACTCAAAAACAAAAGAACAGTCTTTGTTTTCTAGGATCTGTATTCTGAAACTGGATTGCTTACCTTTGATGTAGACTAACTGTTATTCTAATTTAGATTAGATTTGATTTTGATGCTTGCTTCTATCTTGCTTTCGAGTTGAAAGAGAACGGCGGCTACTCTAGGTTCACCATTGACAGCTTGATGGCTCTTGGTATGAATTAGTGTGATTTTAGGTTGAGGGTTAGGTTGCTTATATAGAATTTTAATTAATTAAGAGCCGTCAGATTAACCTAGAAGAAATCAAGACCATCCAGACAAGATAGAATAACCACCTCAGCCCTATGACTCAACAGTGTGTCAAATCATCATCACATTTCAGATCTACCCGAGGGGGTAGGTCGGACCCCAGGTCGACCTATATATAGCGAGGTCGAGCCCATGGTCGACTTGGCCTGGGGTAGGTCGACCCCCAGGTCGACCTGCCTTGGTATTTAATTTTCTGAATTGTTTTGTATAAATTTCTGAAACTTCTGAGGGCCATAACTTCTTCATACGAAGTCCGATTTTCGAAAACTTGGACTCTATTCCAAGCAGAATTTCGAGACGAATGCAATGGCATAACCCGTTTCCCTTAATTCTCATTTTAACAATTAAGTATTCTTAAATTTGTAAATTTTAATATTTTAAAATTACGGGGTGTTACATTCTCCCCCCTTAAAGGATTTCACCCCCGAAATCTCCAAGTTAAGGAGAACGTATATCCTACCATCCAATCATCCATCTACTCTACCATCAGACACAGGCATTTATTGTCCTTATAAGGTTTCTAATGTTGTACAAACATATGTAAAAGGTGTGTGTATATGTTCCTTATCCAATGCAAAATCAGACGGTCTACTGATTCAGTTGACCTCCTTAATGCAAATCATGATAGTGCCATGCGTCCATTATGTATGCGAAAGAATCCTAACGATACATATTATTTCTACATGTGTGCACAACCATTCATCAAAATGCAGCATCCATTTGATAACGCAACCATTATACATCCATTAATTAAATTTGAACACATATTTATATGCAATATGTACGTGACTGAGCCGATCTAGTGCCTAATGCATCCACGAGCTACCACTAGCAACCACTTGCATCCATTTGCATCCACCAAACATAACATGTCTCAAACACATGTTTATAACCATAGGGTTTCTCCTAACTAAAGATCGAAGATATCATCGCAAAGACATGCTAATTGATAGGACAAGTATCAACAGAGTGGTAGAAAAAGGACAAGTTAAAAATCTCGTCTTCCGTTTCTCAAGTCGCGTCTCTTTGATCATCTCCCCATTCCACTTTGACCAATTTGACCTCCCTGTTGCGTAGCTCTAATATCTTCAAACCAAGGATGCATGTAGGAGCTCGTCTAATCATGGCATCTTACTCTACTTCCACTTCTTTAAGCATGCTCAGCTCCACTGCTTCCGCGGTATCTTGTAACACTTCCGCAAGTACGATACGTGAAACATGTCATGAACATCACTAAGCTCGTTGCTTCTTGTCATGTCCCTCTCGGATACATAACCTCAAAAGATCATCAAGGATTCTATTCACCCCTCTCTGTCCATCCATCCATCTGTGGATGAAAAGCAATACTCGTACTTGCCGCCTTTTGCATATCACCTTTTCCTCTTGCACAGAAAACTGCTCCAAGCCCTGTCTCGCAAGCACTAGTATACACTGTGAATGGCTTACTCCCATCTAGCAAAACTGAAACTGGAGTAGTCATAAAAACCCTCTTCAAACGTTGGAGAGCATCGTCACTGTCAACATCCCAAGCAAATGTCAAGTTCTTCTTCGTTAACCGAGTAAGTGGGGCTGATATCTTCGCGAAGTCCGTAATGAACTTCTTATAATAGCCTGCCAGTCCTAAAAATCTTCTTACTTCTGTTGCGTTCTTAGGAATCTTCCAATCTTGGATTGCCACCACCTTTGCGGGATCCACATCTATCCCCATTCCGAAATGCTTCTTCTTATGAACCCCTTCAAGCAACTCTCTCACTTGCTTACTGAGTTCTCCTCTCTCTCTCGGAGCCATGTGGCGTACTGGTAATGCAACTGGCTTTGCATTATCTATTAGGTATATACAAAAGTCTATCTTGCGCCTCGGTGGTGAACCCCGAACATCATCGAAGACGTCACCATATTCACGAACCACACGAACAAATTCCAAATCACCGTTGGACGCGTCAAGAGACTCTAGGTAGCTAAGCATCGCCGGACCTCTAGGCTCACAAGAAATATCAAGGGTATCTCCACAATGAGTCAACAATCTAACTACCCTTCTTTCACAGTCTAGGATGGCACAGTTCCGGCTAGCCAATCCACGCCTAGAATCATGCCATAGCCCATGAAGCCAAGAAAGAAGGCGTTGCATTCAAACCCAACGCCCAAGATAGACACTCTCAGATCCCGACAAATCATCGGAAGATGAGCCGAACCACCAATAGGATTTGAGACTACTATGGGATCTGTAACTAGACTAGTATTTAGGTGCAGTGTTTTCAACTGACAAATCAGATACAAATGAGTGTGAAGTGTCATAATTCAAACAAGGTTCGAACGGGATAATCAAAAAGAAAAACCAACTTCCAACCAAGATATTTCTACCTCTATCAGGTATGCCAGCCACAAGGGAACGCGTCTGCCCTCCAGAAGATTCTGTACTTTGCCCTTACCTTTTCCTTTTGCTTCTTTGGACGATCCTAATAAGATGTCCTATTTCTCCTTAACGATAACAACTAGTCTTCTTCTTCTTTCTAACGTCTTTATTTAAGTAGTAAGGTATTTTATAAGTGTGGCCCGTCCTTTTCTCTTGGCCCTTTTTTATCCTTACCGCCTTTCTTTGTATCTACTTTCTTATCGTGTGTACTATCCATGTATCTCCTGCACATTCTCCATTCGTGACCTCCTACCAAAATGTGGTTTTGTCCTTCATTAACCAAGTGGCCAATTGAACCTTCCTCCCATCGTCCATCTTAAAGGTACCAACAAGCCCTCCGCTTCCTTCTAGCTTTGACAAACGTTCCAGTCCCATGAAGCGGTTTTCCGCCCATCGTACGGAAGTTCTTACATATCTTAGCGTCTATATGTAGAGGAAGAAATTCAAAAAAAAAAAAAAAAAAAAAAAAAAAGAGGAAGAGATTCAAAATGGTGAACCGAAGGAAAGATATATGGTTCTTGGGGGTTATGTTTTTAATACAAACTTTTCTCTTAAAAATACTTTCCTTAAAACATATTTCTGAAAGTATCTCTTTATAAAAAACGCTTTTGAAAAATAGTTTTTCAAAATCCCTTATCTGCTCTGTTAACCTTTAGCTCCGATACCACGTGTAACACCCCACGTCCATTAAGGTCACTCTCAAAGGGAATGCATTAATTTTCATGGAGTATTATTAGTGTATAGAACAGAATATAACAAGACAGATACATATATTGGTACTTGAAAATTTTAAAACAACTTTTATTGCAGGGGAGAAATAGTTCGATTACAATAAATTCATAAACTAAGTACACTTAATATCCATCTTGACAAATTGTTTTCAGAGTACGTAAAGTTAAAAGCTCAACTCCAACATAAGTAGCCATAAAAGAGATGAGCTGAACTTTACTTTCAGCAATCCAAGCACTTCCAAAAGAGAGAGAAAGAGATCCAAATCAAGCTCCACTAGTACTAGTCCCACCCTGAGAACCTTTGGGGGGGAAGGAAGAAAAGAGGCGAAAACAAGGGGGTCAGACATAAAGTCTAGCGAGTACAATAACTTTAACAATATAATTATTAAAGTAATTAGGATAAGGCATAAATTGGTAAAACAAGGAATGACTGTGAAAAAGGGGGCAAGTCAAAACAAACAAGAGGAATATTCTGGCGTTAATCTCGTTCCTAATCGTTATAGGATAATTACTATACTGCACCAATGCTAATTACACCGCACCATTACTAGTCCCATACTGGAAGTTGATCCCTCTTACTAATCATAATTATAATAATAGTAGTTTCGTGTACTTCTAGCTGCTATCGTAGGTGCCGCCTGCTCCTATCTCCACTAGTTGTACCCACTACACTCCCAAGTCTAGTTACAACATTTATTCATAATATGGTAGTTTCTTGTACTCCTAGCTGCTGTCATAGGTGCCGCCTTCCCTATCTCTGCTAGTCGTACCCACTACCTTCCCTATTCGATCGGCTCCCTAAATCGTAGATACCCGTGCTGGTACCACAGTGGAGTGTATAACTCCCCAAAGTGGAAACCCGATACCACTAAAGATGCACGGCTTATATCTACACGATGCAACAACGTCTTACCTACCAGCCCAGGCCCACGCACGCACATGACCCCGTTGGACTTGCGTTGCCACCGTTAACCCATTTTGACCACTTAACCCAGTAAGCATGTCCCGTACTCGATCTAACTCGAGCTCACAAAGATACTTAATGGGTTACTGGTTTGAAATGGATCCCCCATGCATGACACAAGCTTTCCACCTATGCTTGGTCCCCACTAGAATTTTCCACTTAACCCCCTCTTATTCATGTCTTCTTTACATGTTTCAATTTGGTTAAGTTTTCTAATCATATTTCACATGTCTCCCATGTCATCCACTTAACCCCCATGTCCTACCACATGTTTATCTTGGTTAAGTGTTAATGATTATATCCCACATATCACCCATGTTACCCACTTATCAAATCAACATGTGTTATTGGTTAAGCTTGTCTTAACCCTATCCACTTATCAGATCAATATATATATATATATATATATATATATATATATATATATATATATGGCTAAGTTGGTCTTAACCCTATCCACTTATATATTATTGGCTAAGTTGGTCTTAACCCCATCCACTTATCAGATCAATATGCATTATTGGTTAAGTTTGCCTTAACCCTATACACTTATCAGATTAATATATATATATATATATTATTGGTAAAGCTAGACTTAACCCTACCCACTTATCAAATTAATATATATTATTGGTTAAGCTAGTGTTATCCCTACCTACTTATCAGATTATTGGTTAAGCTGGTCTTAACCTTATCCACTTATCAGATTATTGGTTAAGCTGGTCTTAACCCTATCTACTTATCATGTTATGTATCATATATATATATATATATATATATATATCATATAACATGTTTTACTTAATGTAATAACCTGGAAAATCTGAACCAGTTTAATTTTTTTTTAATTTGGTTATTAACAAGAAATTTGAATAGTTGAAATTATATATTTCAATAAAATATAGAATTGTGTATAATATTGCAGTTTGAAATTCTGATTAAAACTTTGTCTGACTGTACCGGGTGGAAAATATAACAGATTTTGACGAAACTGAAAATATTTAAATCTTTTTATCAATACCTTTCTAACGAATCTGAAAAATTGAAGTTTCATAACGGAAATCAAAAGTTATGGCCAAATGAATTTTCAGAAAGGTCGCTATATAGTATATATAGCCCTGGAAAATTGAGATTTTGCATACGACCTCGGAATTCGACGAAACCACTTTTGTTGGGTCCGGGATGTCAAATTATTGCTAAGTTTCAAATTTCATAATTTTTGAAGCTAGTATGTGAGCGGGGCAAAAGATAACGTGTTTGGTCAAATTCTGTTAAAATGGGTCGGCCTAAAAATGGTCGTTTTTCAAACGAGCTCAGAATTCGACGAAACTGGTTTTGTTAGGACCGTATCGTCAAAACAAAGCTAGATTTATTTTTCTGGAATTTTTCGATTCAGTTTGTGGCCATGGCAAATTGAAATGTACGTTTAAATTAAATATCGAATGTTTTATATTTTAAATTGAAAAATAACTGACTGTAACAGTCGAAATGGCCAACGAAACATATCCCATTGTGTCCGGAATGGGGGTATTTAACTATGGGCGACAGTCGTTGGGTTTAAAAAGGAGTCCGTTTGCAAAAACACTATTTAAAAATTTTTCTATAAATACCAGCCAATGAGAAATTTTCTTTTAAAAAAAAAAACCTAAAAACCCTAAGCCGCCAGAACTAACGAACGACGCACGTCGTTCAAAACTTTCCGACGAAAATCCCGCCGCTACAGGCGACGCCAGCCAACGCCACCACTCTCAATCGACGCCGCCCACCTCCCTCTTCAAATCCGACCAACCCCCGCTCTTCCTCCCTTCGCCAACGTCGAGAACGACGCCCAGAAAGCCGCCGACTTCACGTCGACGCCACGACCGCCAGAGGCGATTGCACCTGCTCCTCCGACCACCGATAGGACCGCCTCGCTCCCCTCTTTCAAGTCCCACTCTCTGATCGGAGCATAGATTCACGGATTGTCTGAAAATCCGAACCCTAGTTTCGAAACCAAAAAGGGGTATACGGCTAAACTGATTTTAACACTTTAAAGCGTTGCAAATTTGTAAAAATCATATCTTTTTGCTATGTTAACGAAATTCGATGAAACAAGAGATACCGTGACCGCAAGGAGGCTCTCTACATTTTAGAAGAAGCCGCGGATTTTTCTGACCTTCCTACGATTTTTAGCACCGCAAGAACCAATGTGAGGAATCTAAACTATTTGTGTGAATGAAATCGCGTTGTATAAATTATATAAGCGAAGTGTAAATTATATACGCATTGTATACCTCATGTACATGTGTTGTATAAGTTATATTAGCGATGTATAAATTATACAAGCGTTGTTTGAAACATATAAGCTTTGAATTGTGATGAAATGCAAGTGAATTATTATATTATATATATATATATATACTCCCCTCGTCCACAGACCATGGACGATGTTTATTGCTTGTGATTGACGTGATATCATATGGTTTGACGAATGGTTGGAAATAATTGTTTGTGGTTGATATTATGGTTGAAAAATACCTTTGTGGTTGAAAAATACCCTCTTGTGGTTGAAACAAAATAGAATAGGATTGTGGAATTGAAAATAAAACATGTCGCCTGCGTGCGAACTAGATGCATGATCCCCATTGTCAAAAACCGTGAGGTTTTAAGGTAGAGCGAGGAGCCGTACTAGGGATGGTCCCGGTTTTAACTACCCTGTCGTTATGCTGCCGAAATTTTCTGAAATATTTATGTGTAAGAATAATTTTCATTCATTGAAACTATTTACATATGCTATATCGAATATTCATGTGTTGAGTTGCAATTCATTCGTTGAGTTGAAATTCATGTGTTGAATATTATTTGAATTTAAACAAATGGCTTTAGCGATAAAAATCACATTTTTATATATATACATACTATATCGAATATTCATGTGTTGAGTTGCAATTCATTCGTTGAGTTGAAATTCATGTGTTGAATATTATTTTAATTTAAACAAATGGCTTTAGCGATAAAAATCACATTTTTATATATATACATACTATATCGAATATTCATGTGTTGAGTTGCAATTCATTCGTTGAGTTGAAATTCATGTGTTGAATATTATTTGAATTTAAACAAATGGCTTTAGCAATAAAAATCACATTTTTATATATATACATACTATATCGAATATTCATGTGTTGAGTTGCAATTCATTCGTTGAGTTGAAATTCATGTGTTGAATATTATTTGAATTTAAACAAATGGCTTTAGCGATAAAAATCACATTTTTATATATATACATACTATATCGAATATTCATGTGTTGAGTTGCAATTCATTCGTTGAGTTGAAATTCATGTGTTGAATATTATTTGAATTTAAACAAATGGCTTTAGCGATAAAAATCACATTTTTATATATATACATACTATATCGAATATTCATGTGTTGAGTTGCAATTCATTCGTTGAGTTGAAATTCATGTGTTGAATATTATTTGAATTTAAACAAATGGCTTTAGCAATAAAAATCACATTTTTATATATATACATACTATATCGAATATTCATGTGTTGAGTTGCAATTCATTCGTTGAGTTGAAATTCATGTGTTGAATATTATTTGAATTTAAACAAATGGCTTTAGCGATAAAAATCACATTTTTATATATATACATACTATATCGAATATTCATGTGTTGAGTTGCAATTCATTCGTTGAGTTGAAATTCATGTGTTGAATATTATTTGACTTTAAACAAATGGCTTTAGCAATAAAAATCACATTTTTATATATATACATACTATATCGAATATTCATGTGTTGAGTTGCAATTCATTCGTTGAGTTGAAATTCATGTGTTGAATATTATTTGAATTTAAACAAATGGCTTTAGCGATAAAAATCACATTTTTATATATATACATACTATATCGAATATTCATGTGTTGAGTTGCAATTCATTCGTTGAGTTGAAATTCATGTGTTGAATATTATTTGAATTTAAACAAATGGCTTTAGCGATAAAAATCACATTTTAATATATATACATACTATATCGAATATTCATGTGTTGAGTTGCAATTCATTCGTTGAGTTGAAATTCATTTGTTGAATATTATTTGAATTTAAACAAATGGCTTTAGCAATAAAAATCACATTTTTATATATATACATACTATATCGAATATTCATGTGTTGAGTTGCAATTCATTCGTTGAGTTGAAATTCATGTGTTGAATATTATTTGAATTTAAACAAATGGCTTTAGCAATAAAAATCACATTTTTATATATATACATACTATATCGAATATTCATGTGTTGAGTTGCAATTCATTCGTTGAGTTGAAATTCATGTGTTGAATATTATTTGAATTTAAACAAATGGCTTTAGCGATAAAAATCACATTTATATATATATATACATACTATATCGAATATTCATGTGTTGAGTTGCAATTCATTCGTTGAGTTGAAATTCATGTGTTGAATATTATTTGAATTTAAACAAATGGCTTTAGCGATAAAAATCACATTTTTATATATATACATACTATATCGAATATTCATGTGTTGAGTTGCAATTCATTCGTTGAGTTGAAATTCATGTGTTGAATATTATTTGAATTTAAACAAATGGCTTTAGCGATAAAAATCACATTTTTATATATACAAACGATATAGAATATTCATGTGTTGAATTGCAGTTTGTTCGTCGAGTTGAAATTCATGTGTTGAATGTTATCGTCGTCTAAAAATAAAATGAATCGACAATGAAAACTATATTTTTATAGTGAATAAGAAGTGTTAAAAATACACATGTGTCGAATAAATATTTTTGATGATAAAAATATTCCTTTTATCATGTATACGCTTAGTGAAAAATAAACATGTGTCGAATAAATATTTTTGATGATAAAAATATTCCTATTTCCATGTAGACGCTTAGTTAAAAATACACACGTGTTAAAATAAATAATAGTTTGCTAGAAATAATATTATTAGCTTTGTTCTGCATATATATACATGTGTTGAACAGGAAAAATGGATTATCTGTAGAGTAAAGAAATTATTTGCGTGCCCGACCAATAGGTAAACCTTGATGAGTTGGCTGCGCAATTTTATTTATATATCAACTCCTGTGAATGCCATTGGATGCGGAGTGCTGGTTTTTCTGTGTGAAATAATAAACAATGCCATAGGATAGTAACAATTAATTTTGAACTACACTACATGGCATACTTCTTCACGATAGGCATACTTCATGATATTCCACATAAGCAATTGGAGCTTGTGTGACGAGGTGGAAGATTTACCATACGAGCAAGAGGCTTGTATGGCGATGTCTATATACTGCAGGTTGAACTGATGACTGATATGGACCATATAAATTATAACGATAAATTGCCAGATTAATAAAAACCCCACACGGGTCTAGAGTCGACAATAATCACGTCGCTCTAGTTATTAGATACGACACATGGACTATTTATTTCCACACGGAAACGGGGTGACGGGAATTTATTCTCTGGAGTGATTATCAGTACATGCTCCCCCGTAAACACCAAAATATATCACTAAAAATATGTGAATGCTTTTTTAGGATTTATTGGGTACCTAATACGGCCCAATAAATTTCCAAACCCCTCCCCGTACAAAGGAGGTTATGGCGAAAATTTTCGAAAATATTAAGGCGTTAGTGAAATATTTGAAGTGAAAACGAAGTTGAAAATATAAAATGAACTATAGTTGAAACTATGGAATGAACTATATTTATATATATAAATATAAATATAATTAAAAGGAATAGAGGCCGTGCAGTTCGCGTTTCGGAATCGTAATTTGAAACGATTAGTATGAGAAATCTGACCATCGGATTTTCCCGAAACCGCAACCGCTGGGTTCGCCTTGGAAATACCTTCCCGACGACACCAACCTTGTAAAAATCCAACGGTTGGATTGTCCGGAATGTTTAATTCAAATCTAAAGAAAAACAGCGCCAGAATCGTTTATATTTATATATAAATATAAATATAATTAAATTTAATCGAATAACGACGCTGCAGTTCGAATTTTGAAACCGTAACTTCAAACGACTAGTGTGGAAGATCCGACCGTCGGATTCTCACGAAACTGGAACCGTTGGGTTCGCTTTGGGAATATCTTCCCACTGATATAGACTTTGTAGAAATCCAACAGTTAGATTTTCCGATATGTGTAAAACAAATTAGGAGAAAAACAGCGCCAGCGCCACGACACGACCTGAAACGTCGTTTAATTAAATATGGCCATTTTTAAATAAATAAAAATGGCGAAAAATCGCTATAAAATATTGTAAGCAACATAGGTTGCAAATAAACGAATTGTGCTTGAATTGTTTGATATTTGATGGTTGTATGTGTATGACATGAAAATAACACTAAATAACTTAAAGATGGATGTCGAATGATATAACCACATAAAGAATCGATTTAAATTCTAATGACGTGAATTATTTGAAAAGGCCGAGCTAACCCTCATTTCAAATAATTCAGCGAGCGATTCGAATTGGAAAATGCAAAGACGATTCAAGACCGACGATCTTCGTATCGGTTGGATGGGCGCTACTGAGGTTCCTAACCGGAGTAGCTACCGGAAGGGGACAGAAGTAGTAACCGTCTGAACGTATGTGTTGATTGTACGGATTTGCGAGGAATTTGACGCCTCCGGTTTCGTTCAGACCCAGGACAGACTTGTAAATGGACTGTGTGTCTGACATTGGATTTTGTTCTATATTGATTGATCTCTGTTAAATATGTATCTGTTTGGCGGCGGAGAATTTATTCTTTTGCTTAACGCCCTTCTCTGAGACGTACGAGCTCAGGGGTTATATATCGATGGAAATCAATCGTATGGAGTGGACTGCCTATGTGGCATACCAATATGCTGAGATCAAGGCTTCTGTTGCAAAGCAAAGTCTTGTGGATGATGATCAAAGCAAGGTCTACATGACCTAGCTTTGTGTATTTCGTAGATTCGAGAACCTCACACCCCGGTATGAGTTAAAAACAGGATACGGACTGCAGGGAGAGCACGACGTTTCTTTCTAGCTATGGTGGTGTTAGTGACTTACCAGCCCTGACATATATATCTATTTTTCACCTTTGTGGTTGTTGGAATGTGAGGCGCCTCGATTATAGGTCTGTAAGGACCGGGAAACGTGTGTTCAGGAATAACTAATCCTCTAACATAAGTGAGGACCGGCCCTGAAGATCCAGGGGTTACCCAGAGTGTGTAGTCCTGAGGCATTTGCTAGAGTGTCTCGAAGCGGAGAGGAGCTTGCCCCTTTGCCTCGACTCATGACGGAAATCCAATTTCCAATACGAAATAGCGGACTTGATTGTAGAACTAGTATGGCGACATAGTATATGGTAGCTATGCCGCCTATGATTGATATTTATGATGCTAGTCGTTTTGAAACATATATGCACTAGTAATAATATCAAATGATTTTGCTTTATACGTATTAAGCATATTTGGCTATTATAAGGTAAAACTCTATCCTCCGGCTTGCGTTGCATTGTGTGATGGGACCTGAGTCTTATAATGGCTTCATTCTTTCTAAAAGCATTACGTTGTTTTAAAAAGAATTTACTTTGTTTTAAATGCACTAGCAATCACTGGAGTAAACCCGTTCCGTGAAAGTGGCGTGGTCCTATGATTTGCTATTAACTGTTGTTTAACTGTTAAATAGATTCCTCATACCAGTCCCCATGACTGACTCGTTGTTTGTTTCACTTTGCAAACGCGGGTGCCCTTATTTTCACACGGGCAGCCTAGTACACAGGTGATAGGTGGTTTTTGGTTCTGCACTGCTGCATAGCATGCACTTTTGGCTCATGGCGAGGCTGACTTCATAGAGATGACTTAGATATTCTCCGCCATTACTGTATTTATATTATGATTCCGCCACTGGCGATGCAGACTGATTTACTTTCCGTATTTCTCGCTATATGTATATGTATTCCGCCTTCGGCGATGTAGACTGATAATCTTATTATGTCACTGCATGTATGTATTCCGCCTCTGGCGATGATGACTGATCACTTCCCTTTCTTTTTACTAAGTATATCCCACGTTATGCTATTCTGATATTCCTACGTGTTGTGATTCCGCTGTCATATCCATGAAAAAATTATTTTATTTATTGTTTCTGCTATTATCTGTACTCTGCTATGATGATTAATGTGTTATTTCCTAATGATTATCCTTAATACCGCCCCTCGGATTTTGGGATCGTCACAGTTGGTATCGGAGCTTTGGTTAACCTTAGTTCCGGGATCTAACACATTAAACACCTCGTCAGAATAGAATCAGTAGTGTTCTAATACGAGTAGCTCATTAGAGATAGGATTAGCAATGTCCTAGAATGAGCTAAGCAGATTAGCAAAACAATTTGATCAGTACATCATCATTATCTTTCCTTGTATTCCCTTGCTTTATCATTTATTAAAATTATCAAATCTGTGAGCTTGACTCTTTTCTTGCTTATACAGTACTCTTAGATGGCTACGCGTGGAGCAGCAGCTAGAGGAGGCCGTGGAGGCCGAGGAGATGCAACAGGAGGACGGGGGAATATCCCCGTAGTAGTGGAAGGTCCTATTATTTCGCCACCAGCACCAGAAGACTTTGAACTCGACAAAGTAGCAAAGAGGTACAGAAATCTTGGAGGGAAACCTTTTACAGGCACTGGCACAGTGACTGAAGCTATCGCTTGGCTAAAAACCTGTGAGAAAATCTTCGAGGGTATGGGTATGGGAACTAACAACAAAGCCCGACTTGGCATTTGGCTCCTTCAGGAAGAGGCGGAACTGTGGTGGGATGCCATTACCTCTGGGGATGCAGCTGGTACTATCCGGACTTGGGAGCAATTTAAAGCTTTGTTCAATGAGAAGTTTGTACCGGAACAAGGTCTAGAGAGGATGAGGGAGCAGTTTGCTAATCTCCAGCAGGGAGACCTCTCTATTCAGGACTATCTAAATAAGTTCACCCAGCTATCGCGCTATGCTCCAGAACTGATTTTAACCAACAAAGCCAAGAATAAGAGGTTCATATTTGGGCTGAAGCGCAAGTATCACGATAGAGCTATGAGCAACGTCAAACTCTCCTTTACAGAACTTGTAGAGATGGCTTGCAACTACGAAGGCATGGATGAGAGACATGCTAGCCAAGACCGCGCTAAAAGCCAAGCAGGGAATAACCGCAAGGCTTCAACAGACCAACCCGAATCTAGCATCACCGCGGCCGCTACTCAAAAATCTGCAAAGATCCCGAAAGGAAACTGCTACAATTGCGGGAAGCCCGGTCATTTCTCTAATGTGTGCAAAGCCCCAAAGAAGCCAAAGGCCAATGACTCAGCTGAATGCTACAACTGCCACTAGAAGGGGCACTATAGCAAGAATTGTCCTTTGAAGAAGAGCGCACAAGTGACCCTTGTCTATGACGGGAAGACCCCGCCAGCTACCACAGATGGATCAGGTAAACCCGATGTCTTGGGAGGTACCCTTACTATCAAAAATATTCCTGTTTCTGTACTTTTTGATACTGGTGCATCACGTAGCTTCATTTCTGGTAAAGTAGTTCACAAGTTAAAATTGAATCAAAGAATTCTAAAGGAACCAATTAAAGTTCAAAATCCGATAGGGGGTTCAGTTAGTCTCAGTTTATACTGTAGAGCGCCAATCTCTTATTCTTGCTATAAGTTCTCTTTTAAAGTGATTGTCATGGACCTTTCCGAATTTGATATTATTCTAGGACTAGATTGGTTGACAAACTTTAAGGCCGAAGTTAGATGTGCCGAAAGGATCGTGAAAGTTGAAACAAAATCGGGGCATATCACTATACCATGTCATGGCTCAGAAATCAATAGAACAGAATTTTGGTCTTCTTTAGAAGTTATTCCCCCTTCGATAGAAAAGATACCGGTCGTTAAAAATTATGCGGATGTGTTTGAAGAAGTAGAAAACTTACCGCCGCAAAGAGAAATTGAATTTAGAATTGATCTAATTCCTAACGCCCGACCAGTAGTACATCCAATAAGAAGAATGGCTCCGAAAGAAAAGGAAGAGCTAAGTAGTCAAACCCGGGAATTACTTTGGAAAGGTCTGATCAGACCAAGCTTTTCAGCATGGGGAGCCGCAGTAGTATTTGTCCCGAAATCGGATGGTACTCTAAGACTTTGCGTTGATTACCGAGATCTCAATAAACAAACACTAAAGAACAAATATCCTTTGCCCCGAATAGACGATCTGTTAGATCAATTAAATGGAGCAACCGTATTCTCCAGGATGGACCTAGCTACAGGTTTCCACCAATTGCGTATAGCGGAAGACTGTGTTCCTTTGACAGCCTTCAGGGGTACCGATTTATTTTACGAATGGTTAGTAATGTCGTTCGGCTTGTGCAACGCTCTGGCATACTTCGTTGATCTTATGAACAGAGTGTTCCGTGGTGTGTTGAATAAATTTGTTCTAGTCTTCATCGATGACATTTTAATCTACTCTAAGTCGGAAGAAGAGCATGCAAAACATTTAGAACAAGTGTTGAAAATTCTAAGAAGAAATGTCTTCAAAGCTAAATTTTCTAAGTGTGTCTTCTGGCAGAATGAAGTCAAATTCCTAGGCCATGTCGTATCAAAAGAAGGAATTGCTGTAGATCCAAGCAAAATTACAGCGATTCAAAACTGGAAACAACCCACTACCCCCACAGAAGTTCGAAGTTTCCTTGGATTGGCTAGTTACTATCGGAAATTCGTTCAGGATTTTTCAAAGATATCAGGAGTATTGACAAAGCTTACAAAGAAGCATGAGAAATTCAAATGGACTCCCGAATGGGAAGAAGCTTTCCAGGAGCTAAAACTGAAGTTGACAATTGCTCCAGTATTGACCATTATAGAAGGCAACCAAGACTTGACCGTATGGACAGATGCTTCTATTAGAGGGCTAGGTGCAGTGTTAATGCAAAAGGGCCAAGTGATCGCTTATGCCAGCCGTCAACTAAAGCCGCATGAAAGAAACTATGCTACTCATGATCTTGAATTATTAGCTATCGTGTTTGCTTTAAGAATATGGAGGCATTATTTACTGGGCGAGAAATTCGAACTATTTACTGATCATCAATCCTTGAAATACATGTTCACCCAGAAAGATTTAAACCTGAGGCAACAGCGTTGGTTAGAATTCCTTGCAGCATATGATTTTGAAATTATATACACTCCAGGGAAGGCCAATGTTGTAGCAGATGCGCTCAGCAGAAAGAATGAAATCATCGCCAGTTTTGTCATCACGTCTTCATTAATAGACAGGATCTCGACTCTTTAGAAAGACGATGAATTTATTCAAAGAATCAGTCAAAGAATCAAAGGAGGTGAATCCACAAGTTTTCGACTCGATGACAAGGGAGTTCTAAGATTAAAGGGTAGAATCTGCATCCCAAACCTTCCCGAGCTCAGGAGAGAAATACTTGATGAGTGCCACAAATCTAAATTAAGTATCCATCCTGGTGTGAGCAAAATGTATAACGATATCAAACGCACATTCTGGTGGAGGTCAATGAAGAGAGATATCTCATTATATGTTAGCAGATGCTCCACTTGTCAGCTAGTTAAGAGTGATCAGCAGAAATTGGCTGGATTATTACAACCCTTAGAAATTCCAGGATGGAAGTGGGAACAAATTTCGATGGATTTCATCGATGGCCTGCCGCGAACTAGAAAAGGAAACGACAGTATATGGGTAATCGTAGATCGCTTCACGAAGACTGCCCATTTCATACCTGTCCGATCCAACAGAACAGCTCAAAGTCTAACACAGATTTACTTCAGAGAAATAGTTAAACTACATGGAGTGCCGCTCAATATAGTCAGCGATAGAGATCCCCTATTTACTAGCAAATTCTAGGAAGCCTTCCAGACAGAATTGGGAACCAAATTGAATATAAGCACCGCTTATCACCCTCAGACAGACGGCCAAACTGAGCAGGTGAATAGAATTTTAGAAGATCTACTGCGGGCTTGCGTTATCGATTTTGGAGGCTCATTGGAAGATCATGTACATTTAGCCGAATTCTCTTACAACAATAGCTATCAAGCAAGTTTGGGAATGTCCCCATTTGAAGCATTATACGGTAGACCGTGCAGATCTCCCGCATGTTGGGTAGAACCTGGCAACAGACTTGTGTTAGGGCCCGATATGATTCGAGAAGCATCGGATAAAGTCGATTTCATTAAGAAGCGATTAAAAACCGCACAGAGCCGACAGAAAAGTTATGCTGATGCGAGAAGAAGGGATATATCGTTTGTCGTTGGTGATTATGTTTACTTAAGAGTTTCTCCAATGCGAGGAGTAATCAGATTTGGCAAGACTGGGAAGTTGGCACCAAGATTTATTGGTCCCTTTCCTATACTTGAACGGATTGGAACTCTGGCATATAGGGTTTCATTACCTAATTGGTTGCCTGGTGTACATGATGTGTTCCACGTATCTCAACTCAAAAAACATGTTCATGATCCAGATCTTGTTGTAGAAGAAGTAGCACAACAGGATATTGACATAACTCCAGAATTAGCACTCAAGAGGGAGCCATTAAAGATAGTTGGCAAAGAAACTAGAGAGCTAAGGAGGAAAAAGATTCATTTAGTCAAAGTGCAGTGGAGTAGTGATCCTAGAGACTGTACTTGGGAGACAGAGGAAAGCATTAAACAAGCCTATCCCAAATGCAGAGTGGACATCCCTGACTAACTCCGGTGCAAGGTACCTTTACAATAATTTGCATTTACATTTTATTTCCTGCTTAGCTGTTATTTCCTTTTCGAGGACGAAAAGTTTTAAGTGGGGGAGATTGTAATAACCCGGAAAATCTGAACCAGTTTAATTTTTTTTAAAATTTGGTTATTAACAAGAAATTTGAATAGTTGAAATTATATATTTCAATAAAATATAGAATTGTGTATAATATTGCAGTTTGAAATTCTGATTACAAACTTTGTCTGACTGTACCGGGTGGAAAATATAACAGATTTTGACGAAACTGAAAATATTTAAATCTGTTTATCAATACCTTTCTAACGAATTTGAAAAATCGAAATTTCATAACGGAAATCAAAAGTTATGGCCAAATGAATTTTCAGAAAGGTCGCTATATAGTATATATAGCCCTGGAAAATTGAGATTTTGCATACGACCTCAGAATTCGACGAAACCACTTTTGTTGGGTCCGGGATGTCAAATTATTGCTAAGTTTCAAATTTCATAATTTATGAAGCTAGTATGTGAGCGGGGCAAAAGATAACGTGTTTGGTCAAATTGTGTTAAAATGGGTCGGCCTAAAAATGGCCGTTTTTCAAACGAGCTCAGAATTCGACGAAACTGGTTTTGTTAGGACCGTATCGTCAAAAAAAAGCTAGATTTATTTTTCTGGAATTTTTCGATTCAGTTTGTGGCCCTGGCAAATTGAAATGTACGTTTAAATTAAATATCGAATGTTTTATATTTTAAATTGAAAAATAACTGACTGTAACAGTCGAAATGGCCAACGAAACATATCCCATTGTGTCCGGAATGGGGGTATTTAGCTAGGGATGACAGTCGTTGGGTTTAAAAAGGAGTCCGTTTGCAAAAACACTATTTAAAAAAATTTCTATAAATACCAGCCAATGAGAAATTTTCTTTTAAAAAAAAAAAAACCTAAAAACCGTAAGCCGCCAGAACTAACGAACGATGCACGTCGTTCAAAACTTTCCGACGAAAATCCCGCCGCCACAGGCGACGCCAGCCAACGCCACCACCCTCAATCGACGCCGCCCACCTCCCTCTTCAAATCCGACCAACCCCCGCTCTTCCTCCCTTCGCCAACGTCGAGAACGACGCCCAGAAAGCCGTCGACTTCACGTCGACGCCACGACCGCCAGAGGCGATCGCACCTGCTCCTCCGACCACCGATAGGACTGCCTCGCTCCCCTCTTTCAAGTCCCACTCTCTGATCGGAGC
The DNA here is from genome assembly GCA_030737875.1 of Allium sativum. Taxonomy (NCBI): domain Eukaryota; kingdom Viridiplantae; phylum Streptophyta; class Magnoliopsida; order Asparagales; family Amaryllidaceae; genus Allium; species Allium sativum. The sequence goes on from CM060912.1 coordinate 173,192,881, forward strand.
ATAGATTCACGGATTGTCTGAAAATCCGAACCCTAGTTTCGAAACCAAAAAGGGGTATACGGCTAAACTGATTTTTACACTTTAAAGCGTTGCAAATTTGTAAAAATCATATCTTTTTGCTATGTTAACGAAATTCGATGAAACAGGAGACACCGTGACCGCAAGGAGGCTCTCTACATTTTAGAAGAAGCCGCGGATTTTTCTGACCTTCCTACGATTTTTAGCACCGCAAGAACCAATGTGAGGAATCTAAACTATTTGTGTGAATGAAATCGCGTTGTATAAATTATATAAGCGAAGTGTAAATTATATACGCATTGTATACCTCATGTACGTGTGTTGTATAAGTTATATTAGCGATGTATAAATTATACAAGCGTTGTTTGAAACATATATGCTTTGAATTGTGATGAAATGCAAGTGAATTATTATATTATATATATATATACTCCCCTCGTCCACAGACCATGGACGATATTTATTGCTTGTGATTGACGTGATATCATATGGTTTGACGAATGGTTGGAAATAATTGTTTGTGGTTGATATTATGGTTGAAAAATACCTTTGTGGTTGAAAAATACCCTCTTGTGGTTGAACCAAAATAGAATAGGATTGTGGAATTGAAAATAAAACATGCCGCCTGCGTGCGAACTAGATGCATGATCCCCATTGTCAAAAACCGCGAGGTTTTAAGGTAGAGTGAGGAGCCGTACTAGGGACGGTCCCGGTTTTAACTACCCTGCCGTTATGCTGCCGAAATTTTCTGAAATATTTATGTGTTAGAATAATTTTCATTCATTGAAACTATTTACATATGCTATATCGAATATTCATGTGTTGAGTTGCAATTCATTCGTTGAGTTGAAATTCATGTGTTGAATATTATTTGAATTTAAACAAATGGCTTTAGCGATAAAAATCACATTTTTATATATATACATACTATATCGAATATTCATGTGTTGAGTTGCAATTCATTCGTTGAGTTGAAATTCATGTGTTGAATATTATTTGAATTTAAACAAATGGCTTTAGCGATAAAAATCACATTTTTATATATATACATACTATATCGAATATTCATGTGTTGAGTTGCAATTCATTCGTTGAGTTGAAATTCATGTGTTGAATATTATTTGAATTTAAACAAATGGCTTTAGCCATAAAAATCACATTTTTATATATATACATACTATATCGAATATTCATGTGTTGAGTTGCAATTCATTCGTTGAGTTGAAATTCATGTGTTGAATATTATTTGAATTTAAACAAATGGCTTTAGCGATAAAAATCACATTTTTATATATATACATACTATATCGAATATTCATGTGTTGAGTTGCAATTCATTCGTTGAGTTGAAATTCATGTGTTGAATATTATTTGAATTTAAAAAAATGGCTTTAGCGATAAAAATCACATTTTTATATATATACATACTATATCGAATATTCATGTGTTGAGTTGCAATTCATTCGTTGAGTTGAAATTCATGTGTTGAACATTATTTGAATTTAAACAAATGGCTTTAGCAATAAAAACCACATTTTTATATATATACATACTATATCGAATATTCATGTGTTGAGTTGCAATTCATTCGTTGAGTTGAAATTCATGTGTTGAATATTATTTGAATTTAAACAAATGGCTTTAGCGATAAAAACCACATTTTTATATATATACATACTATATCGAATATTCATGTGTTGAGTTGCAATTCATTCGTTGAGTTGAAATTCATGTGTTGAATATTATTTGAATTTAAACAAATGGCTTTAGCAATAAAAATCACATTTTTATATATATACATACTATATCGAATATTCATGTGTTGAGTTGCAATTCATTCGTTGAGTTGAAATTCATGTGTTGAATATTATTTGAATTTAAACAAATGGCTTTAGCGATAAAAATCACATTTTTATATATATACATACTATATCGAATATTCATGTGTTGAGTTGCAATTCATTCGTTGAATTGAAATTCATGTGTTGAATATTATTTGAATTTAAACAAATGGCTTTAGCGATAAAAATCACATTTTTATATATATACATACTATATCGAATATTCATGTGTTGAGTTGCAATTCATTCATTGAGTTGAAATTCATGTATTGAAAATTATTTGAATTTAAATAAATGGCTTTAGCGATAAAAATCACATTTTTATATATATACATACTATATCGAATATTCATGTGTTGAGTTGCAATTCATTCGTTGAGTTGAAATTCATGTGTTGAATATTATTTGAATTTAAACAAATGGCTTTAGCAATAAAAATCACATTTTTATATATATACATACTATATCGAATATTCATGTGTTGAGTTGCAATTCATTCGTTGAGTTGAAATTTATGTGTTGAATATTATTTGAATTTAAACAAATGGCTTTAGCGATAAAAATCACATTTTTATATATATACATACTATATCGAATATTCATGTGTTGAGTTGCAATTCATTCGTTGAGTTGAAATTCATGTGTTGAAAATTATTTGAATTTAAACAAATGGCTTTAGCGATAAAAATCACATTTTTATATATATACATACTATATCGAATATTCATGTGTTGAGTTGCAATTCATTCGTTGAGTTGAAATTCATGTGTTGAATATTATTTGAATTTAAACAAATGGCTTTAGCGATAAAAATCACATTTTTATATATACAAACGATATAGAATATTCATGTGTTAAATTGCAGTTTGTTCGTCGAGTTGAAATTCATGTGTTGAATGTTATCGTCGTCTAAAAATAAAATGAATCGACAATGAAAACTATATTTTTATAGTGAATAAGAAGTGTTAAAAATACACATGTGTCGAATAAATATTTTTGATGATAAAAATATTCCTTTTATCATGTATACGCTTAGTTAAAAATACACATGTGTCGAATAAATATTTTTGATGATAAAAATATTCCCGTTTCCATGTATACGCTTAGTTAAAAATACACACGTGTTAAAATAAATAATAGTTTGCTAGAAATATTATTATTAGCTTTGTTCTGCATATATATACATGTGTTGAACAGGAAAAATGGATTATCTGTAGAGTAAAGAAATTATTTGTGTGCCCGACCAATAGGTAAACCTTGATGAGTTGGCTGCACAATTTTATTTATATATCAACTCCTGTGAATGCCATTGGATGCGGAGTGCTGGTTTTTCTGTGTGAAATATTAAACAACGCCATAGGATAGTAACAATTAATTTTGAACTACACTACATGGCATACTTCTTGACGATAGGCATACTTCATGATATTCCACATAAGCAATTGGAGCTTGTGTGACGAGGTGGAAGATTTACCATACGAGCAAGAGGCTTGTATGGCGATGACTATATACTACAGGTTGAACTGATGACTGATATGGACCATATAAATTATAACGATAAATTGCCAGATTAATAAAAACCTCACACGGGTCTAGAGTTGACAATAATCACGTCGCTCTAGTTATTAGATACGGCACATGGACTATTTATTTCCACACGGAAACGGGGTGACGGGAATTTATTCTCTGGAGTGATTATCAGTACATGCTCCCCCGTAAACACCAAAATATATCACTAAAAATATGTGAATGCTTTTTAGGATTTATTGGGTACCTAATACGGCCCAATAAATTTCCAAACCCCTCCCCGTACAAAGGAGGTTATGGCGAAATTTTTCGAAAATATTAAGGCGTTAGTGAAATATTTGAAGTGAAAACGAAGTTGAAAATATAAAATGAACTGTAGTTGAAACTATGGAATGAACTATATTTATATATATAAATATAAATATAATTAAAAGGAATAGAGGCCGTGCAGTTCGCGTTTCGGAATCGTAATTTGAAACGATTAGTACGAGAAATCCGACCATCGGATTTTCCCGAAACCGCAACCGCTGGGTTCGCCTTGGAAATACCTTCCCGACGACACCAACCTTGTAAAAATCCAACGGTTGGATTGTCCGGAATGTTTAATTCAAATCTGAAGAAAAACAGCGCCAGAATCGTTTATATTTATATATAAATATAAATATAATTAAATTTAATCGAATAACGACGCTGCAGTTCGAATTTTGAAACCGTAACTTCAAACGACTAGTGTGGAAGATCCGACCGTCGGATTCTCACGAAACTGGAACCGTTGGGTTCGCTTTGGGAATATCTTCCCACTGATATAGACTTTGTAGAAATCCAACGGTTAGATTTTCCGATATGTGTAAAACAAATTAGGAGAAAAACAGCGCCAGCGCCACGACACGACCTGAAACGTCGTTTAATTAAATATGGCCATTTTTAAATAAATAAAAATGGCGAAAAATCGCTATAAAATATTGTAAGCAACATAGGTTGCAAATAAACGAATTGTGCTTGAATTGTTTGATATTTGATGGTTGTATGTGTATGACATGAAAATAACACTAAATAACTTAAAGATGGATGTCGAATGATATAACCACATAAAGAATCGATTTAAATTCTAATGACGTGAATTATTTGAAAAGGCCGAGCTAACCCTCATTTCAAATAATTCAGCGAGCGATTCGAATTGGAAAATGCAAAGACGATTCAAGACCGACGATCTTCGTATCGGTTGGATGGGCACTACTGAGGTTCCTAACCGGAGTAGCTACCGGAAGGGGACAGAAGTAGTAGCCGTCTGAACGTATGTGTTGATTGTACGGATTTGCGAGGAATTTGACACCTCCGGTTTCGTTCAGACCCAGGACGGACTTTTAAATGGACTGTGTGTCTGACATTGGATTTTGTTCTATATTGATTCATCTCTGTTAAATATATATCTGTTTGGCGGTGGAGAATTTATTCTTTTGCTTAACGCCCTTCTCTGAGACGTACGAGCTCAGGGGTTATATATCGATGGAAATCAATCGTATGGAGTGGACTGCCTATGTGGCATACCAAGATGCTGAGATCAAGGCTTCTGTTGCAAAGCAAAGTCTTGTGGATGATGATCAAAGCAAGGTCTACGTGACCTAGCTTTGTGTATTTCGTAGATTCGCGAACCTCACACCACGGTATGAGTTAAAAACGGGATACGGACTGCAGGGAGAGCACGACGTTTCTTTCTAGCTATGGTGGTGTCAGTGACTTACCAGCCCTGACATATATATATCTATTTTTCACCTTTGTGGTTGTTGGAATGCGAGGCGCCTCGATTATAGGTCTGTAAGGACCGGGAAACGTGTGTTCAGGAATAACTAATCCTCTAACGTAAGTGAGGACCGGCCCTGAAGATCCAGGGGTTACCCGGAGTGTGTAGTCCCGAGGCATTTGCTAGAGTGTCTCGAAGCGGAAAGGAGCTTGCCCCTTTCCCTCGACTCATGACGGAAATCCAATTTCCAATACGAAATAGCGGACTTGATTGTAGAACTAGTATGGCGACATAGTATATGGTAGCTATGCCGCCTATGATTGATATTTATGATGCTAGTCGTTTTGAAACATATATGCACTAGTAATAATATCAAATGATTTTGCTTTATACGTATTAAGCATATTTGGCTATTATAAGGTAAACCTCTATCCTCCGGCTTGCGTTGCATTGTGTGATGGGACCTGAGTCTTATAATGGCTTCATTCTTTCTAAAAGCATTGCGTTGTTTTGAAAAGAATTTACTTTGTTTTAAATGCACTAGCAATCACTGGAGTAAACTCGTTCCGCGAAAGTGGCGTGGTCCTATGATTTGCTATTTACTGTTGTTTAACTGTTAAATAGATTCCTCATACCAGTCCCCATGACTGACTCGTTGTTTGTTTCACTTTGCAAACGCGGGTGCCCTTATTTTCACACGGGCAGCCTAGTACATAGGTGACAGGTGGTTTTTGGTTCTGCACTGCTGCATAGCGTGCACTTTTGGCTCATGGCGAGGCTGACTTCATTGAGATGACTTAGATATTCTCTGCCATTACTGTATTTATATTATGATTCCGCCACTGGCGATGCAGACTGATTTACTTTCCATATTTCTCACTATATGTATATGTATTCCGCCTTCGGTGATGTAGACTGATACTCGTATTATGTCACTGCATGTATGTATTCCGCCTCTGGCGATGATGACCGATCACTTCCCTTTCTTTTTACTAAGTATATCCCACGTTATGCTATTCTGATATTCCTACATGTTGTGATTCCGCTGTCATATCCATGAAAAATTTATTTTATTTATTGTTTCTGCTATTATCTGTACTCTGCTATGATGATTAATGTGTTATTTCCTAATGATTATCCTTAATACCGCCCCTCGGATTTTGGGATCGTCACACTTAATTTATGATTAAATACCTCTTAGTTCACAAATACACTGGTTAAGAGAATAACTCCCTAAGTATCAACCCCGAAGACCGAAATCAACATCAGATTTCATAGAATTACTCCACTCAACCAAACTTCTGTTTGTCATTCATATTCGTCTTTGGTCAGCATTAATTAATTATTAATGTACAGACCTCCCACATTAAGTCGATTGCTTATGGCCACTGGATATGCCGGGCGGTTCCGGGGAGACCTCCACCACAACCCAGACTTAACCTCGTGTCTAAGCATATTTTAATTATGCCTTTGACCTCTTACATTAGACCACCGTTTGTGGTTGCTGGATGTGTTGGGCGGGTCCGGGCAGTCTTATACCATAAACGAGTCTAACCTTGTGTCTTAGGCATTTATTACGCATTTAATTTATGCCTTTGACCTCTCACATTAGACTACCGATTGTGGTTGCTGTATTTGCCTGGCGGGTCTAGGCAGATTTACACCACAAACGAGTCTAAGCTCGTGTTTTAGGCATATATTATTACATATAATTATTCGACCCCGATTTGAATTAATATCTCCATTTCAAATTGTCAACAACTTCCAAACTAATCTATGCCCGTAGTTGCCACCTAAATTATGTCCATAATTTCTATGCATATAAATTAGTCCAATTAATGTCTCAAATTTATTATATGCTTTTAAAGCCATTTTATGCCAATTCACAATTTTGCAAAATTAATATTTTCCCATTGTCCCCACGCTATTCGTTCATTTTAATACGATATATGTTAGACTCGAAAATAGTTTAACTTATAAAAAGAAAAGCAACATCAGAACTTGCATTACACATAAAATATATCATAACATAAGTTTGCATAGCCAAGAACTTGCGTAGGCAACTGATATATATATGTATAACATAAATTTGCAAAAACTATCCTGGATCTAAATATAGATCTAAACATGTAATCGTGAACTTGCATATATGGATATGGTTTTCCTATAGCTTGCACATAAATTTCATACAAATTTACATTCAAACTAGCATATGATTCACATACAAAACTAGCATATGATTCACGTACAAAACTAGCATTGGCAATGGGCATATAGAACATAAATTTGCATAACTATGTACTGCCATAGATCTAAATATAGATCTAAACATAAAAATGTGAACTTGCATATGGATCTAAACATGTAAATTAATGTCACATGATTTGCATATATACTAGCATATGAGTATACTTGATTCACATATGAACTTGTGTATAATCCACCTACAGACTTGCATAAGATTCATATATAAGTTAACATCCCAAACTTATGTTAGATCCACATATGCTTTAACATCCTAAACTTGCATAAGATTAACATATGTTTTAACTTCCCAAACTTGCATAAGATTCATAAACTAGCATATGATTTAACATCCCCAATCTTGCATAAGATTCATATACAAATAGCGTATGATTTAACATCCCAAACTTGCATAAGATTCATAAACAAGCATATGATTTAACATCCCCAATCTTTCATAAGACTCATATAAAACTAGCGTGTGATTTAACATCCCAAACTTGCATAGGATTCATATACAAATTAGCATATGTAGAAACAAACTTGCATAAGATTCACATATGTTTTAACATCCCAAACTTGCATAAGATTCATGTACGATTTAGATCTACGAACATAAGTTAACAAAACCATCATATATTGACAATCAAAATCAAGTAACGTCACATAATTCAACAGACATGTTCTCATAATCCAAATCATGACCCATCTTAATTAATTTATTAATTATTTTTTGAAAGAAATTATACTCACAAACAAAAGAACAATTTTGTTTTTTGGGATCTGTATTCTGAAACTGAATTTCTCGCATTTGATGTAGACTAACTGTTATTCAACTTTAGATTATATTTTATTATGATTCTTGCTTCTATCTTGCTTTTGAGTTGAAAGAGAACGACAGCTACTCTAGGTTCACCATTGACAGCTTGATGGCTCTTGGTATGAATTAGTGTGATTTTAGGTTGAGAGTTAGGTTGCTTATATAGAATTTTAATTAATTAAGAGCCGTCAGATTAACCTAGAAGAAATCACGACCATCCAGACGAGATAGAATAACCACCTCAACCCTAATGACTCAGTAGTGAGTCAAAACATCGTCACATTTCAGATTCCCCGGGGGGGGGGGAGGGGGGTAGGTCGACCTGTATATAGGGAGGTCGACCTAGCCTGGGGTAGGTCGACCCGCAGGTCGACCTACCTTGGTATTTAATTTTATAAATTGTTTTATATAAATTTATGAAACTTTTGAGGGCTATAACTTCTTCATACGAAATCCGATTTTCGAAAACTTGGACTCTATTCCAAGTAGAATTTTGAGACGAATGCAATGGCGTAACCCATTTCCCTTAATTCTCATTTAACAATTAAGTATTCTTAAATTTTTAAATTTTAATATTTTAAAATTACGGGGTGTTACAAAGGGTCGATCAGCTTCTTTTCATGATGGATCAAGCAGTCCTGTTCAACAGTAAAACGAAACATTATTTCCTAATATGTGAAACTACTACATAAGAAATAGGATGATACTGGAACATTATTTCAAAGTAGGTTATCCACGTGGATCCATTATAATTATTCTATAAGCATGGGGCAGATGTTTTACACATGTTCACGGATCATCAAGTTAAAACTTATGTGAGTTGGGCATAACGTATCACAGTGGCAAAGAGGTAAATATATGAATCGATCCTATCAAAAAGTTTTGGTTGCACATGATTCCTGGTCGTGCATCATATTCTGGTCGCACACATCCCGGTTGATCATATAGCTAGCACAGTGGCATTTTCGTAAATATGGCATAAACGTCCCATACCCTGCACACCTAAATTTCAACTCTTCCACAACCCCCAAACTACAACTTTAAATACCCCACTTTTCTGCCTTTCAAGGGACGGATTTCTGGACCCGTAAGGCTGTCATTTTCACTTCTCCACCGCTCTAAATCAATCTAAACTTCTCTAACCTCCATCAATTCTCTTCAAAGCCTAGATCCAACACTAAAATCACCATGGAACTAATGAAGATCATCTAATTGTTAAAGTGGTTGAAGATCTACATAACTACCGTTACAAAACAAGAGATCTTGTCGATTCCTTTGTGAATTCAAGTGAAAATATAGAGAAAAAGAGAGAGAAAAGAGAGGACATATTGAAGATAATGGAAAATGAGTGAAAAGGATGAAATAATGTACTTTGTAAATCCAAAAGTGATAATGAAAATAGGTTATATAGTGGACGTAGGTCTAAATTGACCGAACTACTCTAAATTCTCGAGTTTTTACTTGTTTTCATAGTTCGTTATTTCACATTTAGCTTTTTACTCTTTTGTGTAATGTTATTCAAAAACCTTGGAATGTTGTGATCATTTTTGATTTCAACAGAACGTTTCCTCATTTATACAACCATTTAGCATTGTTTATTCAAGGTTTCCTCGTTTATTCAAATATTTAGTGTTGTTTATGCGTTATTATTATTATATTAACGTAGCGTAATCAACGTAATTAACGTTATATTAATGTAATAAATGCGATTAGGACAGAATTCGAATTTGAAATGTCCTTATGTATAAATATATTTGATTACTTGTGTGTGCATACAAAATGGCTTTATATATATAAATAATGACACACAGACACGAGATTAGTTGCCATTTGTGGTATAAGTCTGCCTAAAACCGACCGGCAAATCGAGCAATGTAATACCCCACGTCCATTAATGTCACTCACAAAGGGAATGCGTTAACTTCCATGGAGCGTATTTAGTGTATAGAACAAAATATAAAAAGACGGATATAAATAATGGCACTTGAAAATTTTAAAACAACTTTTATTGCAGCGGAGAAATAGTTTGATTGCAACAACTTCATAAACCAAGTACATTTAATATCCATCTTGATAAATTGTTTCAGGGTACATAAAATAAAAAGCATAAACCCTAACACAAGTAGCCATAAAAGAGATGAGCTGAATTTTAAATTTCAGCAATCCAAGCACTTCCAAAAGAGAGAAAGAGATCAGAGATCAAGCTCCACTAGTACTAGTCCCACCTTGAGAAACTTGGGGGGAGGAAGAAAAGAGGCGAAAAAAGGGGGTCAGACATAAAGTCTAGCGAGTATAATAACTTTAACAATATAATTATTAAAGTAACTAGGATAAGGCATAAACTGGTAAGATAAGATATGACTATGAAACAAGTGGGCATGAAAAAGAAAATAAGAGGAATATTCTGGCGTTAAACTCGTTCCTAATCACTATAGGATAATTACTATACTGCACCACCACTAGTCTCCCTAAAAGTTGATCCTGCCTACAGAACTTAATAATGATAATGGCAGTTTCGTGTACCCCTAGCTGCCTTCATAGGTGCCGTCTGCTCCTATCTCCACTAGCTGAACCCACTACCCCCATTCGATCGGATCCCTATCTCGTAGATACCCGTGCTTGTCCCACAGTGGGGTGTATCACTCCCCAAAGTGGCAACCCGATACCAGCAAAGATGCACAACTTATATCTACACGATGCAACAAAGTCTTACCTACCAGCCTGGGCCCACGCACGCACATGACCTCGTTGGACTTGCGTTGCCACCGCTAACCCGTTTTGACCTCTTACAATCAAATCCAGTAAGCGTGTCCCGTCCTCGACTTGGGTCGAGCTCACAAAGATACTTAATGGGTTACTGGTTTGAAAAGGGCCCCCATGCTTGACACAAGCCTTCAACCTATGCTTGGTCCCCACTAAGGTTTTCCCACTTAACCCCATTCTTATTCATGTCTTTTTACATGTTTCAATCTTGGTTAAGTGCATCTAATCATATTTCACATGCCACCCAAGGCACCCACTTAATTTCACATGCCACCCAAGGCACCCACTTAACCCCCCATGTCCAACCACATGTTTATCTGGTTAAGTGTTACTTAATTCATTAGAACTGTAACCTTGTAAAGACCTCCCACATTAGGCTGACATTTGCGATTGCTGGATTTGTCGGGCAGGTCCGGGCAGTCTTATACTGCAAACGAGCCTAACCTCGTGTATTTACAATTGTTACGCATTTAATTCGTGCCTTTGACCTATCACATTAGACTGGCATTTGTGGTTGCTGGATTTGCCGGGTGGGTCCGGGCAGTCTTACACCAACAAAAACATCTAACCTCGTGTCTTAGGCTGTTAATTATTACACATCTTTTTTTAACCCCAAATTGGATTAATATCCCTATTCAAATTTGTCAATAAATTTCAAATTTATTTATGTCCATAATTGTCTCTTAAAATTATGTCCATAAATACCAATTATGCCAATTAATGTCTTAAATTAATTATATGCCTTTTAAGGCCATTTTATGCCAATTCACAATTTAATATATTCAATATTATCCTATCACCCCCACGCTATTCGTATGTTTTCATATGACATATGTTAGACTCGCAAATAGTCTTACTTATAAAAACAAAAACAACATCACGTAACACATAAAATAGATCTAAGGATTATGACATAAGATTACATAGCCAATAACTTGCATATGAATTTCATTCAAACTAGCATATGATACAAAACTATCATAGGTAATGGACATAAACTTGCATAACTTATGTACTGCTATAGATCCAAACATAAAGGTGTGAACTTGCATATGGATCTAAACATAAAGATGTAAATTTGCATATAGATCTAAACATAAAGATGTAAACTTACATATAGATCTAAACATAAAGATGTAAACTTGCATATGGGTCTAAACATAAAGATGTAAATTTGCATATGGATTTAGACATAAAGGTTAACGTCACATAAACTAGCTTATGCATATACATGTCTCACATATATTTTAACAACCCAAACTTGCATAAGATTCATACATGAATATATGATCCAATCAACACAAACTTGCATAAGATATATGATTCAACTTGCATAAGATTCACATAAGAACTAACATATGATCCAACTTGCATAAGACTAACATATGATTCAACACCACAAACATACATATAATTTACATCACATGATTCTAAATCATATTCTCATAATCCCAATTATATCTTATCATAATTAAATTAATTAATTAGTTTGTGAAAGCTATCATACTCACAATTAAAAAGAATGGTCTTGTCTTTCTGGGATCTATATTCTGATACTGAATTGCTCGTCTTTAATGTAGACTAATCGTTATTTAGATTCGATTTGATTTTGATTCAAGCTTCTATCTTGATTTAGGATTGAAAGTGTATGGCGGCTACTCTAGGTTCTCCATTGACGGCATGGCGGCTCTTGTTATGAATTAATGTGATTAGGGTTAGGGGTTTAGGAGTGTTTTTATAGAAGTTTAATTTAATAAGAGCCGTCAGATTAACCTAGGAATAATTAGAACCATCAGGACCACTCAGATGCCACATCATCCCTTAGGGCGAATTGGGCCACGGGTTGACACCCAAACAACCTAGATCGACACCTAGTCGAGAGTCGTCGGCTATTCCCCCTCTCGATTCGCTGTTTTGAACTTTTTTTTGAATTATATATATATATATATTTCTCTCATATGCATACAAACTTAAAGGCTTAATAATTTCTTCATAAGTTATCTGTTTTATGCAAACCAAATGTCTATCTTGACCCAAAATTTTGAGACGAACATAATAGGACAACCCATTTCACTTAATTCTTCTTCTAAAAATTAAGTATACTTTAATTTGTGAATTTTAATATTATAAAATTACGGGGTGTTACAAGCAACCACAAGTAGGCCCAACTAATTTGAGAGTTCCGAGTGCTATAGGCCATCCAAATTTAGTACAATTAACACGAGGTTAAACTAACTTGTAGTAGAAATCTTCACGGAACATACCAACATATCCAGCATCTACAGGTATATGAATTAATGTGCGAGGTCGTGTGTGTGTGTATATATAACTATATATATAAATCTATTGTGTGAAAAATAAGTAGGTTTAATACACCTTGAGAAGGTCTTATGTGACACCCCACGTCCGTTAATGTCACTCATTAAGAGAATGCATTAAGTTTCATGAAGCGTTATAGGTAAACAGAAAAATTACAAGACAGATTTGAAATAGCAGCAGAATTTAAAACTTTATTAATCATAAAGCATCATGGTTCAAAACATGGTTACATCGCATGTCTGAAAAACATTAAACCCAGTACATCATTAAAATTTCAGTCTTGTACTTTAAAACATCAGAGTACAATAATAAAAGAAGCATAATCCCCAAAACATTAGCCATATTAGAGAAACATGAAATCGAGCAGTACATATATGCAGCTCCAAGCAAGTTGAAAGCAGAATCCTGATTAAGCTTGGGTATTCCCAACCTGAGAACCTGGGAAGGGGGAGGAAAGAGGGAAACAGAAGAGAAAAAAGAGGACACAAAATGGGTCAGACATAAAGTCTGGCGAGTCCAGTTACTTTTAGCATATAAATAAGTAAAAGTACTATGATAGGCATATAAAGTGAATAAGAGAGATAACATCATAATAGGTAGGTATGACAAGGTAAATAGGAAAAATATGATAGAGTATATCGCGCTTCTCTAATGATTTCTTTGCACCAATACTAGTGTCTTATGAATAAGATGATCCCCAACAAGTATAAGATGGTAGACTTAGGTGTACTTCCAATGAGAGGTTTTCACCCCATACAATCAACAGGCAACCCAACATGCCAGATTTACCCCTAAGGATAATAACGGGCTCTCCAACCATACCAGAGTCTAAATGTAACCTAATTACAACCCTAACCGATCGGCTTCCTACTCCATAGATAATCTATGTTGGCCCCACAGAAGGGTGTATCACTCCCTAAAGTAGCAACCCTTCGTTTTCAGGATGTGCACAACCATATCTACAGGTGTCACGACATCTAAACCTCCTCTTCCAGGCCCATGCATGCACATTACACCGTCGGAATGCGCCTTCCACACCGACCCCTACGTTTGGATCTCTTACAATCTTCCCACTAAGTGTTCCCCGACTCCAACCTAGTTTGGAGTACTCTTTGATACCTATATATGGGTTACTGACAAAAATGGGTCCCACACACAAGATTATACAAGCTTCCCCTAACGCTTGCATCCTTACTAGGTTTTCTACAGGTTATGCCATACTAGAGTAAAAGACTGTATAACCCTACATGTTAAGTTTGTGAGCCTATATATATAAATATTACCCACCCACCCAAGATTTACTTAAGCCACCCACTATTTCAAATAAGTTTACTTAACCCATACTCAAGTTATATGATCATACAATCCTTACGGATTCAACTAAGTTAAGTATTCCAATTCATTACCATATTCATTTATGGTAATAATGTGATAGACCTCCCACATTTAACTATGTCAGTCGGTTCTGGGCATACTTCTTCCACAAGTCGGACTTAAGCTCATGTCTTAGCACGTATCATGTTTATGCACTTAGACCCCTCACATTAGATTCACCACTTTGGGTCGCTGGATATGCCGGTCAGTTCCGAGAAGACTTCCACCACAACTGTAATATAACCTTGTGTCTAAGCGTGGTTACAGTTTCTAATTACTATAATTCTAGGCATTTCCATTATTAACCAACTGTTCCTATGTCGTTATAGGTTTTCATGCCCCTTTTCCAAGTTATGTTCATAATGAACCATATACCCCAAATTAAGTTCTTTAATCACAAGTTGATTTATGCCCAAAATTCATGTTCGTATATTTCGTCCAAGTTATGCCCAAATTTCCAATTACAAGTTACGCCCCAAATTTTAACGTTTCCCCCTCGTTCCTAATTTAACGTGTTCGCATATTTCAGCGGCATGCCTAGGCTCAAAGGTAGCCTGGCTATAAAAATAAAAGGGAAAAGATGAAGGGAAGAGGACAGAAATGATCATACTAACAAGATCGACATATAATGGCAGAAATAGGCATAAACATATAGTGGCATAATGACAAGATAGGCATATAGGAACAGATCTGATGAACATGTGATAATAGAACTGATTCTAACATAATAAGGACATCATAAACAAGCATGATAAGATCTATACAGTGAATTAGATAACCAACTAATAAAAGATCTGATTTAGCCACAAGCATAATAGGAACAGACATGAGGTGATCTAAATAGTGAATTGTTATATAAACAACGGCAGATCTGACGTGATAAATAGGTATAGGTTCAGACCTAGTTCAATAGTCATGTCAGAATAACTTAGATAAACAGGTTATAGCAAATATGATATGATTCAAATAGTAACAGGCATAGTTCAAGTTATAGTCATGTCAAGATCTACTTTTAAACATTTAGATTTAAAAGTAACATAAACTCACTATGATTGGATCTAGAAAAATAGAAGAAAGGTTGCAGATATTGAATCACGGATCTCTAAACACTAGTTGATTATTGAAGAAGAAAAGACTTGATTTAATCTGGGCAGAGGCAGCATCTAGTTCTCCATTATTTTTGGTGTGGAGAATCAAGAGAAACAAGAAAAGACTATGACGAAACCCTAGTCTGCCCAGATCTACTGCAGTGGGGTCGACCCCCCCTTATGGGGTCAAGCCATGGGTCGACACCCCCCTATGGGATAGACCCAGGGGTCGACACCTACTTGATGGGGTCAACACCCCTGGGTGGGAATGTTCCCACTCCCCTAATTTCTGAGATTTTGAACTATTTTGAATTTCTAGACTTATTTTATTCATATATATTCTTCTTATATGCATATACAAACTTCAGACCTTAATAACTTCTTAATACGGTGTCCGTTTTACGCAAACCAGGTATTTATTTTGACCGGGATTTCAAGATGAATGTAGTGGCATATTACGTTTCACTTAATTCTGAATATTAATTTAATTATTCTTTGATTTATCATTTTTAGTTTTGTTGAAATACATGGTGTTACATTCTCCCCTACTCAAAGGATTTCGTCCTCGAAATTTACAAATTAAGAAGAATGTATATCATACCATCCATCATCCATATACACATCCACCAATCACGGGTATGCATTGTCCTTAAAAGATTTCTAACGCTTATATGAACATATGCAAAGGTGTGTGTATATGTCCCAATACTAATGTGAAGATCAGGCGGTCTACTGATTTAGTCGATCTCTTAATGCAATGTATGTTAGTGCCATGAATCCAACATGTATGCAAATAATCTTATTATAACTTGTAAGTTCTATATGTGTGCACAATCACCCATCCATATGAAACATCCATATGATGATACATCCACATTCATCTATTGAAATAAGAAAAATGCACACACGTCCATATGCAGTATGAGAGTGATTGAGCTGATCTAGTGCTTAATGTGTGTGTATATACATCCACAAGCAACCACTAGAAAACACTTGCATCCACTTGTATCCATCAAACATAACATGTCTCAAGCATATGTTTACATCCATGGGTTTCCTACCTAAAGGTCGAAGAATTAGATCAATATAATATACTTAAATGATAGAAACAAGCATGAATAAAAGCTTTGGAAAGGAAGTTAAGAACATACCCTCGAAAAGAAAAGGGTATGTAGCGCGAATCTTGTCTTTGGTCTCCCAAGTTGCATCCTCTGGGTTATCTCCCCACTGAACCTTCATTAACTTGACTTCTCTGTTGCGTAGCTTCATAACTTCTAATCAAAGAACACGGGTAGGAACTCGCCTAACTGTCGCCTCCTGTTCCACCTCTACTTCTTCCAATATACCTGGCTTAACTACTTCTGCAGTATCATGCAAGCACTTCCGCAAATGAGAAACGTGGAAAACATCATGAACACCGGACAGTCTCTCTGGTAGCTTTATTCTATAGGCCATTTGGCCAATCCTTTCTGTGATGGGAAATGGACCTACGAATCTTGGTGCCAATTTCCTTACTGATCCAAAGCGAACCACATTCCTCAAAGGTGACACCTTGACGAAAACCATGTCTCCCGCCTCAAACTGAATTTCAGTCCTTCTTTTGTCTGCATATGACTTCTGCCTATCCTAAGTTGTCTCCATTTTCCATCTAATAAAATCAATCTTCTTGGACGTCTCTCTAACCATATCCGGTCCAAGTAAAAGTCTTTCGGTAGATTCACACCAACAACTTGGTGATCTACAGAGCCGTCCGTACAATGCTTTGAAGGGTGCCATGCCGATGCTAGCTTGATAATTGTTGTTTTAGGCGAACTCCACTAAAGGAAGGTGCTCTTCCCAAGTCCCTCTGAAGTTTAGGATACACAGCCTTAAAAGATCCTCAAGAGCTCTATTCACCATTTCTGTCTGTCCATCGGTCTGAGGGTGATAAGCGATGCTCAAACACAACTGTGTACCTAATGCTTCTTACAAGCTCCTCCAAAATTCACTGGAGATAATGGGGTCACGATCACTTACAATACTAGAAGGTACTCCATGAAGACAAACTATCTCATAAACATAAATTGCTGCCAACCACGGTGTCATTCTTTTACTCTTAACTGGGATGAAATGAGCGCTCTTAGTAAGTATATCCACTACAGCCCAAATACTGGTGTTGCCTTTCTTTAATCTAGGAAACCATCTATGAAATCCATAGAGACGCTCTCCCACTTCCACTACAGGACCTCCAAAGGATGAAGTAAACCACCAGGCTTCTTTTGTTCGGCTTTGACTTACTGAAAATCCAAACATTGAGAAATAAATTCCGCCACATCTTTCTTCATCCCAACCCAAAGGAAAACCTCTTCATATCCCTATACATTTTATTGCCACCTAGATGAATAGTCATCTTAGAATGATGGGCTTCCTCTAGGACTGTCTTCAAAAAACTCCCAATTCGGGGAACACAAAGCTTTCCATCTCGTCGCAACCAACCATTACTGTCTATGGAATATCTACTGAGGTGACTAGAAGTCTCCCCTTCACTGAGCCTATCCAAGATGTCTGAAATCTATGGATCCTTTCTCTGCGAAGCTCCTATCTGATCAATAAGAGTAGATCGCACCTCCAGTGATGCAAATAAGCAAGGAAAAAACTTGATGGAGTATCTTAAGTCAAAAGTCGATATAAACTCCAAGCTTTTCCTTTCCATAAAAAAGGAATTAAGGCTATCCTCTGCCTACTCAGTGCGTCCGCCACCATATTACCCTTGCCAGGGGTATGAGCAATCTAGAAATCATAATATGCTTCGAACTCCATCCACCTTTGCTGCCTTAAACTAAGATCCTTTTGTGGAAACAATTACCTTATAGATTTACGATCGGTGTACAACTCAAACTTCTCTCCAAGAAAATAATGGCGCCATGTATTAAGCGTGAATTCTATGGCAACAAGCACTAAGTCGTGGGTAGGGTACTTCTTCTCATGAACCCTTAACTATCTACTCCCATAACATACTACCATTCCCTCTTGCATCAGAACCGCTCAAAGCCTTATACCACATGCATCAGTGTATAATGTAAACACTTTGCTCCCATTGGGCAAGGTCAAGATTAGGGCAGTTGTCAGATCCCTCTTCAATCATTGAAAAGTAATATCATAATCTGTATCCCATGAAAATGTCAAATTCTTCTTCGTCGGCCTAGTCAGTGGGGCTGATATCTTTGCGAAGTCCTTAATGAACTTCCTATAATAGCCGGCCAATCCAAGAAAGCTTCCCACTTCTATTGCATTCTTAGGAATTTGCCAATTTTGAACTGCAACTACCTTTGTGGGATCCACCGCTATCCTATCCTTAGAGACTACATGCCCTAGAAATCTCACCTTTTTTCTCCAAAAATGGCATTCAGAGAATTTTGCCTTAAGCTGATGTACACACAGAGTTTTCAAAATTTCTCTCAAATGTTGGGCACGATCTTCCTTGCTCTTTGAGGAGATCAGGATATCATCAACAAAGATCATGACGAACTTATTTAGGAACTCCCGAAACACTCTACTCATCAGATTAACAAAATTTGTTGCTGCATTCGTTAGCCCAAAAGGCATAACGAGCCATTCAAAGAAACCATCTGGATCCTTAAAAGCGGTCTTGTCTATATTGTCCTCGACCACCCTCAACTGATGAAACCCTGTGGCCAAGTCTAACTGAGAGAATACTGATGCATCAACAAGATGGTCAAACAGATCATCTATCCTTGGGAGTGGGTGCATATTCTTCTTTGTGAGTTCATTCAACTTTTTGTAGTCTACACATAAGCGAAGCGAACCATCCGCCTTAATTGCGAATACCACTGGAGGACCCCATTAAGATATGCTTCGCCAAATAAATCTTTTCTCAAGTAGCTCCGCTACTTGCTTGATAAGCTCCCTTCTTTCTCTTAGAGCCATATGGCGCAGAGGCAATGCAACTGACTTTGCATTGTCTATCAAGTATATACGAAAATATATCTCGCGCCTTAGAGGTAAGCACCGAACCTCCTCAAAAACATCAGAATACTCACAGACTACTGGTACAGATAGAAGATCATCAATAGATGCATCAAGATACTCTAGGAAACTAAGCATGACAGACCCCTTAGGGTCACAAAAATTTTTGAGGGTCCTCCCTTGGCAAGTCAAAAGTCTATCGACCCTCCTCTCACAATCCAGAATGGCACCATACATGACTAGCCAATCCATCCTAAGAATCAAATCATAGCCTATAAAATTGAGCACATATGCATCGCACTCAAACTCAAAGGCTAACAAAGATATTCTCAAACCCCGAGAAATCATGGACAAATGATCCGAACCACCAATGGGGTTTGAGACAACAATGGGATCCACTACCATACTAGTATTAAGGTGCAGAGACTCACTAGAAAATCATATATAAATGAATGCAAAGTTCCAGAATCAAATAGCGTTCTAATAGGATGATTGGAAAGAGAAATCAAACCTTCCATGGAAACTTTCGTACCTCGATCTGGAGCACTGATCGCAAGAGCATGCACTTGCCCTCCAGAAGCTCTTACCCTTTGAACTTGTCCTTGCTTCTTCGGGCACTCCTGATAAAAGTATCTGGCGTCTCCACAACTAAAGCAAGCATTCTTCCATCTTTTGCAGTCCTTGATCAAATGACCCTCGTGTCCACAATTATGGCACTTCCTCTTATCCTTAGACTTGTCGTTCTTTCCGCCTTTCTTTTGTTGTTGTTGTTGTCCCTTCTTGGGCCATACTTTCTTATTTTGTGTTTACTCAACCTTAACTTCTTTCTTTTCAGCTTTATCTTCCTCATGCATCAAGGCCATATCAACGAGCCTTTCAAAAGTTGCTCCCATTGGGATATGGGACAAAGCTAACCCATGGAGGCGTTCATTCAGTCCTCTATCAAACCCAAAGCTTTCTTATGCGGAGTATCTACCAGCTCCAATCCAAACCTCGCTAGTTAGTTGAATTTGTTAACATACTCATTGACAGTCATGCCTCCTTGCTTGAGTGCCAGAAATCTTTCCATTTGCATGCTTTTCTCAGCTTGAGAAAGAAACTTCATTTCAAACCTTTGCTGAAAATCATCCTAAGTCTCCATTGGACGCCTGCTTGCGTCACTTCCCACCATAACGAAGCTTCATCTTTTAGTAGCTAGGCGGCTAACTGAATCTTCCTACGATCGTCCACTTCGAAAATTCCAAACAGGTCCTCCATCTCTTTTAGCCAATTCTTTGCCTCTACGAATGTTCCATTTCCACGGATTTGCTTTCCTCCCATAGCATAGAAATCTTTGCAGATCTTAGAGAAGTTATCTTCATAGGGAGGAGGAGGAAGAACAACGGGTGCAGCTTGGGGAGGAACGTCAGCTTGGTCACCGGCAGGCGCTGTGGCCTATAGATACCTACGGAACCAGCCTGGTATTATAGCCCTCAAGAATATTAGGTTCCCCTGACATGCTGAAAAGAAAAGGAAAGAGATTCGGACAAAGGGTCGAAAATACTACATATGGTTTTGGGGAATATGTTTTCAAAACAAACTTTTCTTTTGAAAATGCTTTCTTTTAAAACCTTTTTGAAAATAATTTTCAAAAAGTTTATCCGATCTGGTAACCATCAGCTCTGATACCAAGTGTGACACCCCACGTCCGTTAATGTCACTCATTAAGAGAATGCATTAAGTTTCGTGAAGCGTTATAGGTAAAAGAAACATTACAAGACAGATATAAAACAGCAGCGGAAATTAAAACTTTATTAATCATAAAGCATCCTGGTTCAAAACATGGTTACATCATATGTTTGAAAAACATAAAATCCAGTACATCATTAAAAATTTTGTCTTGTACTTTAAAACACCAGAGTACAATAATAAAAGAAGCATAATCCCCAAAACATTAGCCGTAGTAGTGAAACATGAAATCGAGCAGTACATCTATGCAGCTCCAAGAGAGATGAAAGCAGAATCCTGACTAAGCTTGAGTATTCCCAACCAGAGAATCTGGGGGAAAACAGAAGAGAAAGAAGAGGAAACAAAATGGGTCAGACATAAAGTCCGGCGAGTCCAGTTACTTTTAGCATATAAATAAGTGAAATTGTCATGACAGGCATATAAAGTGGATAAGAGAGATAACATCATAATAGGAACGTATAACAAGGTAAATAGGACAAATATGATAGAGTACATCACGTTTCTTTAATGGTTTCTATGCATCAATACTAGTGTCTTATGAACAAGATGATCCCCAACAAGTATAAGATGGTAGACTTAGGTGTACTTCCAATGAGAGGTTTCCACCCCCATACAATCAACAGGCAGCCCAGCATACCGTAGTTACCCCTAAGGGTATTAACGGGCTCTCCTACCATACCAAAGTCTCGATGTACCCTAATTACTACCCTAATCGATTGGCTCCCTACTCCGTAGATACCCTATGCTGGCCCCACAACAGGGTGCATCACTCCCTAAAGTGGCAACCCTTTGTTTTCAAGATGTGCACAACCATATCTATAGGTGTCATTGCTTCTAAACCTCCTCTGCCGGACCCATGCACGTACATGACCCCATCGGAATGCACCTCCCACACCATCCCCTATGCTTGGATCTCTTACAATCAGCCCAGTATGCGTGCCCTGACTCTGACCTAGTTTGGAGTACTCGTTTGGTACCTATATATGGGTTAGTGACTAAAACAGGTCCCACACACAAGATGAAGGTCCCACACAGAAGATGATACAAGCTTCCCCCACGCATGCATCCCCACTAGGTTTTCCACAAGTTATGCCATGCCAAAATAAAAGATTGCATAACTCCATAGGTTAAGTTCGTGGGCCTATATATATAAATATTACCCACCCACCTAAGTTTTACTTAACCCACCCACTATTTCAAACAAGTTAACTTAACCACTTCTCAAGTTATATGTTCATACAATCCCTATGGATTCAACTAGGTTAAGTATTCCAATTCATTACCATATTCTTTTATGGTTATAATGTGCTAGACCTCCCACGTTAAGCCTACCACTTGTGGATTTTGGATATGCTAGTCGGTTCTGGGCATACTTCTTCCACAAGTCGGACTTAACCTCGTGTCTTGTCACGTCCCATGTTTATGCACTTAGAACCCTCACATTAGATTCACCACTTGTGGTCGCCGGATATGTCGGCCGGTTCCGGGAAGGCTTCCACCACATGTGCAATCTATCCTCATGTCTAAGCGCGGTTATAGTTTCTAATTACTGTAATTCTAAGCATTTCCATTATTAACCAACTATTCCTATGTCGTTGCAGGTTTTCATGCCCCTTTTCCAAGTTATGTTCATAATGAACCATATACCCCAATTTAAGGGCTTTAATCACAAGTTGATTTATGCCCTAAATTCATGTTCGTATATTTCATTCAAGTTATGCCTAATTTTACCATTACAAGTTGCACCCCAAAATTTACCGTTTCCCCCTCGTTCCCAGTTTAACTTGTTCACATATTTCAGCGGCATGCCTAGGCTCGAAGGTAGCCTGAATATAAAAATAAAAGGGAAAAGATGAAGGGAAGAGGATTGAATTGATCACACTAACAAGATCGACATATAATGGGAAAAATAGGCATAAAAATATAGTGGCATAATGACAAGATGGGCATATAGGAACAGATCTGATGAACATGTGACAATAGAACTGATTCTAACATTCATAAACAGGCATGATAGGATCTATACAGTGAATTAGATAAAAAAGCTAATAACAGATTTGATTTAGCCATATAATAGGAACATGCATGAGGTGATCTAAACAGTGAATTGATATATAAACAGTGGCAGATCTGACATGATAAATAAGTATAGGTTCAGATCTAGTTTAATAGTCATGTCAGAGTAACTTAGACAAACAGGTTATAAAAGATCTGGCATGATTCAAATGGTCACATGCATAGATCCAATTTATAGTCATGTCAAGGTTTACTTTTAAACATTTAGAGCTAAAAGTAACACAAACTCACTGTGATTAGATCTAGAAAAATAGAAGAAAGGTTGCAGATGTTGAATCACAGATCTCTAAACTCTAGTTGTTTGTTGAAGAAGAAAAGACTTGATTTAGTCTGGGCAGAGGCAGCATCTAGTTCTCCATTACTTTTGGTGTGGACAAACAAGGGAAATGAGGCCATATATATAACCGTGACGAAACCCTAATCTGCCCAGATCTGCCACAGGGGGATCGACCCCCTTATAGGGTTGACCCAGAGGTCGACACCCCCTTGATGCGGTCGACACCCCCTTGATTGGATCAACACCCCTGGGCGGGAATTTTCCGGCTCCCCTAATTTCTGAGATTTTGAACTGTTTTGAATTTCTGGACTTATTTTATTCATATATGTTCTTCTTATGCGTACACAAACTTCAAACCTTAATAAATTCTTCATACGGTGTTCGTTTTACGCAAACCAGATGTCTATTTCGACCATAATTCTGAGACGAACGCAATAACGTAGCCCTTTCACCTAATTCTGAATATTAAGTTAATTATTCTTTAATTTATCACCTTTTAGTGTTGTTAAAATACGGGGTGTTACATCTTAAGTGGCCGAATCACTTTTTATCTAATTTGTGTTTTAAGTGTTTAGTACTAGGATCCTCGCAAAAGTTTATTCCTTGGAGAGGAACCAAAGTGATGTGATCCACTCTTATTAGATTTGAAGTAAGTCTTTGGGTCTTCCTTCTCTAAAAGTGGTTAGGCATAAGAGGTGATGGAGTAGGGTAGTCCATTGGGGATGTCCACTTCCTCTAGAAGCTTGTAAGGGATCAACTAGGGAAAAGATTGCTATATAAAAGATATGTTGCCATTGCTTGCTCGCCAACTGTCTAAGGGAAGTCTTAAGCGACATAGGTATTCTACTGTAATATCAGTTAAGTAGTAACGTTAATACTTCTCATATTACAATTGAGCGTATAGACTTTAAGAATGTTGATGTATTAGGATGGGGTCTTAAGAGGCTAGGGTCCGCCTTAGGGTTATAAGAGATCATAAGAATCCACCTTTAATAGTGCCATAAGTAACTAAGAATGCCTACCTCGTTGGGTCTTTACCCAAAAAACATCAATGAACGATTGAATTGGATATCCACCTCATTGATTAGATACTTGGTGTTTGTGTGAATGTTGTGTGCTGGATGGACATAACTTGACATATGTAACCTTCTAAAAATATAGTGTATGGACTTTAAGTTAACATCATATTTCAGTCACATAGAACTTTATGTTCTGACCACTTTCTTAACATATCCAATAGGTTAGTAGATGGGGTAAAAGTTATGGACGATATCATGATGGGAGCTAAAGACGAAGATGAAGTCATTATGCTATTATTAGTGATTATTGCTTTACTTCTTTTGGAAACTTGTGAGAATGAATTATTTGATGTACCTATGGAACAAATGAAAATTTTGGCAGTTGTGTTGGAATTATGTGATATTTAAATAAGCAGTACATATTATTTCAGTATTATATTTTCTATTCTCGCTCTATGAGATTTCCATTCGAAGTATATGTTTATACTATCTATGCAAATGTAAATTCCTTAAATAAACCAAATGGTTATAAGTATCGATGGGCCTTTTCTGCATCGATATTTAGGCCCATTCCGAGAGGGTTGTTACACTGTTCCTAAGCTTCATTCCTCGAGAGTGGACTGAAGTCAAGGGATACGCACTTAAAAGGTATTAATCTGTCATTAGGTCCTCCTTTCTTTGGTTAACTTGTGAGGTATTAAATGGTCTTATACAAAAAGATAGACGTATGAGTGGGGTTGTTCACTAAAAGAAGCCCACTTCTTATCTAAGGGTATGCGAAGGAATACCCAAAGACGGGCTAATAAGAGCTATAAAGAGTATGTAACAGGGACCACCCATCTAATTGAAGTATTAAGTGGCTAGGAGTTCACCCATGATGCCATTTAAATAGTAACGCATGGGTCTACCATACGGGTCATAAATGGCGATGAATGTCTACGCTTACCCTGTTGTATATAACAATATGATTTTTGTTTGATGATAACAAACACACACACACGCACACACACACACACACATATATATATATATACATATACATATATATGATCATAAATGTGTTTGCAATTGTACTATTCTACTACATCACATGCAGAAATAAATATTTATATTTAATAGAATACTACTGCACAAGAATTTAAATATCAAAATAGTATTTTATTTAAATATAATATTTTATTTTCAACATTTCAATAGTACAAATTTCACAACTCCACTATTGTACATCTCAGTAATACAATTCATTCAATTCCACTAATATATTGCTCCTCACTATAGTTCACTTTTTTCATACAACACATAATTACATTTCACTTTGCTCTCTCTTTTACACCCATTGACGCACTCACTGACACATTATCTTCAGTCTGCTTCAGCGTTAGTCCAGTCACATGCATATGTAACAACCCGTATTCTACGTATCCAAAGATTGTAGAATATCTATTTCTTTTTCATACTAAGTTGTATGGTCGTGTAACTTTGAGGAACGACTATTGGGGTCATTTCCAATGTTCACGATTTTTGCCAATTTTTAGATGACCATTTTACCCCAAGAGAATCTTGTTTTGCACATAACTTTAGATTGGTAAGGAGTTTTGACCTAAAACAACTTCCATTTGATCCGGATGATGGTTTACCTTTCTGTAAAGTGGTCACAATTGTCAAACGCACTTACCGTTTGGGAGATATGGCTGAATTAAGGTTTAGAAGGTGAAAAACAGCTTAATCGGGCCTAATTAGGGTGATTAGCAGTTAGGCCCATATCCCATTTCGGGATTATAGTTATGGGGAGGTTGAAATCAGTTAGGAAATGATCTATTTTCATTTTCTCAGCTGCCTAAAACATTTCTCTGACCCTAGTCATGGCCTCCACCTTCTAATTTCATCCCAAATAGCTCTCTAATCAAGGAGTAAGCTAATCGACATCAAATCAAGGAGAAATAGCAGCAAATCAGAGTTGTAGCAGCTGCTAGGCATTGGAATTCGACCCAAAGAGTGGAGTTTTTGGATTTGATATTTTATTTGTGTCTACGGTGAGTGATTTGCATTGTTTTTCACTAATTACGGCTAAATAGGGGTGATTAGTGATAATTAGCGAAATTATGGCTCTGAAAAATTTGGAAAAATTTGTAAAATTTTAAAATATTATTTTAGTGCTCTGATAGAAATTTAGGATAAATTGGATAAGTTTTGCTAATTGTATGCTTAAACATGATTAAGGGGGATTAAGGGGAAAATATGGGTTTTGGGTATGTTTGATCAATTTTAACATATCATATTGTTGTTTTGGTATTTATGGTTGATTATACATATTTCTATGACTGTATGGTATGCTTTGTAATTGATTATAAAAGTTATAATGGTCGAAAACGCCATCGTATGGCGTGAAATAGTCACTGGAAAAGTTGCCGGGAATGTGCAGGGTTTCGGATCTGATCGGATATAGGGATCGGATCGGATAAGGGAACTGAGCAAGGGGAATCTATTTGGATCGGAACTTGGCACAAGAGGCTTGGCAAGAAGGAAGGCCATATTCATATGAGTTGTAGTTGGGTTCGGATCGGAAACAAGGGCGTGGAGATCAGATCAGACAAAAGCTAGGGAGCGGGATCAGATCAACGTAAGAGGAGCTAGAAATGAAGGAGTCGAGCCAAACCATGATAGAGAATATGAACCGACCCGGATGGGGAAACCCAAGCCGAACCAAAGGACCCGAACCGAACGAGAAATTTGGAGACGATGTATTCAAACCGAACCGAACAGGGGGCTTGAGCATAGTATAGCCGAACCGAACCAGACTTAAATTACTTCTACGCGATGACTCTTCTGAAGACCAACTCCAGTTCGACCAAAACCCGAGATGTAAAGGACGTTCAAATGGGAAGTAGAACTCAGGATTGAAATGGGAACCAACGAGTTGACTTCATGATTGGACTTTGCTGCGGGACATGTGCAAAGGGATTATCGACGTCTATAGCTTTGATTCACCACTGAAAGATGGATAATGGCTACGGATCAGTGCAGTAAAGTCATCATGGCTTCATGAGGAAGAGTGATCATAGCGTGGCTATGAGGCAGTGCAGTTGAGTCGTCATGAATTCATGGGGCAAAGTGGACATAGCAAGGACTAGTGGCTATGGATCAGTGCAGTGGATTTCCATTACTCCATGGGGCAGAGTGATCATAACAAGGATTTGGGTGATCAAAGCGGTGGATATCGTATGCTTTATGCACTGAGTGAGAGATGTTAGGATGGTTGCTATGCTTGATTGTCTGATATCACTATGATATACACACCCCTCCGCCGTATCTTTACACCATATGTTAGTGTCACCTTAGAGTATTGTTCATCTTGTTGTGCTAACTCTTTGGTTGCAGGTCCAGGTTCAGGTATGGTTTAGTATAACTGTTATTGTTCTGTTTTGCTGCTTATCGCTCATGCCAGAATTTTGTCTGACCCAGAGTTTTATGTCTCTTCTTGTTACTCTGGTTGTTATTAAACGAGCATACTAGAGACAGGCTAGCTGGTTGCGCATGAGTAGCTATCCGGAGACGAGCAGGAGGCTTACACGTATTATCCTCAATATATATATTCTCCCTGTATCGCTGTTGTTCACTACTTATGGCATTGGTAGTGAACCTTTCCTTTTATTTGCTTTAGAGACAGTTTGAAAATTTGTAATAATGATGATGTAGAATGTAAGCTGTATTTGGATTTCCATTGCTATGATGGTTTAGTTTTCAGCTTATGCACTGTCTCGCCTGTTTTATGTCAAAGTTATGTTATTATTATATTTTATCCCATGCGCTGTGAGACATTCTACAGGTTCCTTGTTAGTTCAAATTTCATTCCTTTCCTTTCTTTGGTGACTATCCTGTGCTAGTCGGGCATTGGCACAACGCACTTTCATTGGAAATGTCGGCTGGTGCAGGGCTAGCCGTCACACTTTGTATCAGAGCTCAGGGTTGCGTTGTTAACCTAGGGAAAGACACCGTGGAGAGATAGTATACGTATATGAGAGCGTGTATTTGTGATATTTTGGTTTTCAAAAGCTATATATATACTATTAGTATATTTAGGGATGAAGTCGCACTGCACTAGCACCACTAAAGGGATGGTTAATCGTTTTCTCCTTACAGATTCAACGATAAGCCGACATACGAGGGGTATAGAGGAGCTAATAATGGGAATGCTCCTGATATAAGGACGAGGTTCAGTGACTTCATGAGAGAGATGCTTAGGATATTCAGAGGGTAGCTCCTAATGCTGCAAATGGTGGTGGTGCAGCGGTGCAGGCGCCCAGGTCCGATTTCGTCAAGCTCTATAAGGACTACACTAGTCTTGGTGGGAAGCCATTCCACGGAACGGATTCGGCTACAGAAGTTCAGGATTGGCTCGATTATCGTGAGTGCATCTTTGAGGACTTAGGGATTGATGATGCAATGAAGAGAAAGCTAGCATCCTGTTAGCTGTAAGGACGGGCTATGAATTGGTGGAATGCTATTAAGGAAGATACTCCTGAGGAACAAGTTACTTGGGATCAGTTCAAGGCCCAATTCAGTGATAAGTTTATCCCAGCTGCTCAGAAATCAAAGTTGTTAAGGAAATTTCTAGAGATTAAGCAGAATGGTAGGACGGTCTCGGAGTACATTGTTGAGTTCGATACTTTATCAAAGTATGGATTATCTCTTATCGACACTCCTGAGAAGAAGAATGAGAAGTTCATAACAGGTTTAGATCAGTACTTGGGGGAAAAGCTTATGAACCACATTGATGCGTTTGAATCGATTGTTGGAAAAGCATTGAGATCAGAGAGCCTTTATCCTAAGCCCAAGACTGAAGTCGTTGTTGCATCTGCAGAGGGGCTAAAGCCGCAGGCAAGCGGTGGAGGCAAGAATAATTCTCATAATAAGAGGAAGCATAACCAAGCTAAAGATGGTCAGAAAAAGAGTAAGAAAGATGTTGAGTGCTTTAGCTATAACAAGAAGGGCCATTATGCTAAAGAATGTCGAGAAAATTCTGTAGATAGGAAGTGCTTCAACTGCGGCCAAGTGGGACATCACAAGGATAAGTGTCCGCAACCCCCCAAAGAAAAGCAGACTGTGAAAGCATATGCTATCAATGTTATTCCTTCTTCGTTGAATGCCCCAACTACGGTGGAGATAGGAAAGAATGTTGTTATTCAAGGTATGTTTTCTGTTTATGATGTTCCCGTTCAAGTATTGTTTGATATCGGAGCTTCCTGTTCTTTCATATCTAGTGACCTAGTAGATATGTTGGGATTGGAACTTGAGATAGTTGATAGACCTTTAGCAGTGAAGAACCCGATTGGTGGTTCGACAAGCCTTAGTATGATTTTTCGATATTTGGTCTTATCGAGTCGTGGATGTATGTTTGCTTGTGATTGCTTTGTTTTGGGATTTACTGGGTTTGGCATTATTTTGGGAGTCGATTGGCTCCAAAGGTGCGGGTGGTGGTGGACTGTGAGTGCTTTTAGGTGACAGTTAGAGCGGATGATGGGGGAGGGTAGTGTTTGGTGGTCTACCTAGTGATGGGGTAATGGCTAGTTTTATAAATTCCCTCGACATCCCGCATGATGAGTTGTTAGATGTGCCCGTGGCAGGCCAGTATCCGAACGTCTTCGAGGAAGTGACCAGACTTCCACCACACCGAGACATTGACTTTCGTATTGATTTAGTTAAAGATGCCAGACCTATAGTGATGCCACTTTGTCGTATGGCACCAAGGGAGCAACGAGAGCTCGGGGTGCGAGTAAGAGATCTTTTGAAGAAGGGATTTATTCGAAGAAGTGTTTCTGAGTGGGGAGCACTAGTTGTGTTTTCTACCAAGGCAAACGGTTCCCTTCAATTGTGTGTAGACTACCGCGAGTTGAATTAGGTGACGAGGAAGAATAAATATCCTCTACCGCGGATAGATGATTTGTTTGATCAGTTGAGTGGCGCGAGAGTGTTCTTACGGTTGGATCTTGCGACAGGTTTTCGTCAGCTTAGAGTGGAAGCTGAGAGTATAGCTAAAACGGCATTTTGGACGCCGTCTGGATTCTATGAGTGGGTTGTCATGCCATTCGGGTTGACCAATGCGCCATCATATTTTGTGGATCTTATGCATAGAGTATTCCGAGATCAATTGAATAATTTTGTTCTTGTGTTCGTAGACGATATCTTGGTTCACTCGAAGACAGAGGAAGAACACAAGGAACATTTGAGGATAGTAACGGAGGTGTTGAGAAAACACCAATTGAAAGCAAAGTTTTCCAAGTGTCACTTCTGGAGGAGGGAAGTGAGATTCTTGGGCCATGTTGTTTCAGAGAATGGTATTACCATGGATCCGGCGAAGGTGGCTACGGTACAAGATTGGTCTATGCCCAAGAATGCAATGGACGTAAGAAGTTTCTTGGGATTAGCTGGGAATTATCGTAAATTTATCCAAGACTTCTCCAAGATAGCAGCACAGTTGACTCAGTTGACCAAGAAGAATCAAGCTTTCGTCTGGGACAAAAAGTGTGAGAATGCATTCAAGATTCTAAAGGAAAAGTTGACATTTGCACGGTGTTAGTCATTCCTAAGGGGAATGAAGAGATGACAGTATATACAGATGCATGTGGTACCGGGCTAGGTGCTGTATAGATGTAGGGTTGTAGCTTATGCAAGTCTGCAACTGAAACTGCATGAGAAAAGATACCCTACCCATGATTTGGAATTAGCAACAATCGTGTTCGCGTTGAAGATGTGGAGACATTATCTCTTGGGAGAAAGATTCGAGTTGTTTACTGATCATAAATCATTAAAGTATCTCTTCTCTTAGAAGGGTTTAAATCTCCGACTGCAAAGATGGTTAGAATTCTTGGCTTCCTATGATTTCGATATCGCATATACACCATGAAAGGGCAATACGGTAGCAGATGCATTGAGTAGAAGACATGCCCGTTTAGGGGCTATGTTTCTTGAGTGGAAGCAACTGGAGTATATCGCTGGGTATGATTTCAGACCAAAGTGCGAATTGGATCTATAAATGGTAGCAAGTTTGACGATCATACCCACTTTGATTGGCGGATTGGTTCCAGTCAGAGGGACGATCCTAACCTATTGGAAATCATCTCCAAGTTAGAGATGGGTATCGACGAGGAAATGAACAAGTATGGGCTTGATCGGGATGGATGGCTCAGAAAGTATGGGAGACTAGTTTTGTCCAATGTAAATGGATTGAGAGAGGATGTACTTAGAAAATGTCATCACTCAAATCTGACTATACATCCCGGTGGTAACAAAATGTATTGAGACATGAAGCAGGCCTACTACTGGGAAGGGATGAGAAGAGACGTTGGGAAGTTTATATCCAAGTGCATAAACTGCCAGCCAGTTAAAGCTGAGCAAAAGAAGCCTAGTGGTTTGTTGCAACCATTAGAAATTCTAGAATGGAAATGGGAACAAATCTCAATGGATTTCATTGATGCGTTACCAAGGACTAGATCAGGCCATGATAGCATTTGGGTGATTGCGGACCGATTGACCAAGAAGGCAAGGTTTATACCCATCAAGTCGAATAGAACGACAAATAAGTTAGCTGAACAGTATATGAAATGGGTAATGAGATTTCATGGAATATCCAAAGGCATTGTAAGTGACTGATTGACATAGAAATGTGTTTATTTTATGCTCTTATATCTTATATTTTGTATACAAATAAATATTACTCGGGTATTGTTTTGTTACTTTTACAGATATTCCAACCCAGCTCGCATGCAACCAGAAAAGTAGAGAAATGGAGATCAGATTGCTATATATTTACATTTTGAAGAATTGTAGAGAGAGATCTCACATCTAGTTGCTTTTGGACAAGAAAATGATTGATAAAAAGGCTATGCACATCTCAAATCAAGGGAGGGTTGTCAAAGAACCAAGAGGAAAAGAAGAAAGGCCAAAAATTCAATAGATTTAACTAAGGCCCATTTGAGATTCCCATTGTAAACTAATTAGTGATGTAATGGCTAGGCCCAATTGTAATTAGGGTTAGGGTTTGGTTATCCCCTATAAATACCCTTGTAATATCATTGTAGCCACCATCCTATTTTCTCTTCTTCTTCATTAATAAAGTTTCTAGTTCTCTTTTATCTTTCTGTATTTTAATTTTCATAGCAACTAGTTCCTTCTACACAATTAGGTTTGGTAGAGTACTTGTTGTATTTTGCACATCTTTTCATTAGTGATTGACCATCTGATTAGATTCAGCGGTAATCCTAATTTTAATTCATGTTTGTTATTTCAATTTCTGTAGTTTTAATTTCTGTTCTTTTTATTGCATTCTTAGGTCATATTGGATTGAATATAGATTTGATTAGATTCAGATCTGTACTCAATTTAATAATAGTTTTATTGTTTTTCAAAATCAATCCCTAAGCTTCATCTAACTCGCCCAGTCAAATTATTTAAATAATTTAATTTAATTTGCCTCCCTGTGTTCGACCTGTATGCTACACACCTGTGCGCTTGGAGTAATTATTTAAAATATCACGCTTTTCTAGCGTCGATCAAGTTTTTGGAGTCGTTGTCGGGGAGGCAATAATTAAATTTTATTATTTATTTAATTTCTGATTCGCGTTAGTTTTTATTTTAATTTTTAGTTTTGTTCTCTTGTATATATATATATATAAATTATTTGGTTAGATTTGGTATTGTATGATACCTTAATCTTCTGATTAAAAGAAAGAAAAAAAACTTGCTAAATTTTTCTTAATTTCTTTCCATATTTTTTTACGCTCTGTCAATTTTATTTCCTTTTCTTTCCAATTTCGTTCCTTCTTTCCTGTTCCCTATCCACTTTCTTTTTACATTCTTCCTTTCTACACTAATTCAGTTAAAAAAATACATACCAAATTTTCCTAAATTTTATTTCTTTTTTTCCCCTATCTACTTCCTTCCTCTTTTCATTTTTTTTTCCTTTTACATTCTTTTATTCTAAAAATAAGGTCCTCTAGTCTTCCTTTATTTCTTTCCCTCTCCCCAATTTCTTTCCCAAAATATCTTTACAAATTGCTTTCCTTCTTTCAACAATTCTTTAAAAAAAAGTTTTACAAGGATTCCTTTCTATTTTTCCGTTTTCTGTTCTTTGCCATCGCTCTACCTTCAATACATATACCCCTTCTTCTCTTTACTGCCACCTCTGTCAATAGCGTAAAATTTATCCCCTTCATTAACCTCACCACTTCCTGAAACTACCACAAACCTTCACCAACTCTTTGCATTCACCAACCCTTCATAAACTACCCCCATCTCCACGCAATTCACATCATCGAAACGCCTGTACCTTACCACCGCAATCCCAAATCATCATCCATCCCCATACCACGTTCAATCATCTCGCTCCTCATCGCAACTCAGATCATACCAAATCCACCAATTTGAAATCGCATACAAATCCATCTCCAATTCAACAATACCCGAACGCAACCACCATCTTCCTGAACCCGTACCACAATTCGAAAGTCGAAACCTTCTACCAACATCCGCAAGACTCTCCTTCAACGATACTCAACAGTCTCAACAACATCCACTTCCAATCCATCACAAACCAGACTCCAAAAACCACCTGATCGACAAGCCAGGTTCATAAAGCTTTACCACAAACCAGCGTTCTAATTTCAATCGAACAAATCGCGAACCAGCTCCATCCTCTGTTCAAAAGCTTCGACCGCAAATTCAAGGAAATTTCCCTTTCACAAAGTAATCAACCAGTCCATACAATACCACGGGTTTCACCAATAACATCGCACCTCTCCTCAACATCGAACCAACACCGATCATCACATCGTCCTTCCCCCAAATCAGATAAGCCCCACAACATCAATCGCACTATACGCCGCATTCACCTGATCATCTCGCACAAGCCTTAGAATTCCGATTCGATCACCCTTACTACACTCACCCGAACAACCATCAACTGATCCAACCATTCACTGTCGATCATCCACTGCATCGCCCTCTTCCACAGCGAAACCTAATCCACATCTCAAATCCCACAAACCCAATTCGCAACCCTACTTCATCCATCCCAAAACCGCCGACACAAAAACCCTTAAATCGAAATACTTGGAACCGATTTGAAGACTAAGTCCGATCGATTTTACGAGAAAAAAACGTGATTTGATTTCTGAAAGGAAAGAGTTTGTGGTTGGTTTGGAAATTATTTTCTTC
The DNA here is from genome assembly GCA_030737875.1 of Allium sativum. Lineage (NCBI taxonomy): Eukaryota > Viridiplantae > Streptophyta > Magnoliopsida > Asparagales > Amaryllidaceae > Allium > Allium sativum. The sequence continues at coordinate 173,227,894 of CM060912.1, forward strand.
CATTTTTTAGCTGGTTTGGGAGAAAACTCGTGTGAGTTCTATTTTAAAAGCTTCTTGATTCTTGGGTGTGGCCTCTGGTTTTGGTGGACACATGTCTCCATTTGAGTTCGGCGCCTGGTCATGTTAATCTAGGGGGAGTTAGTCTTTTGTCTTTCTTTGTTTTTTTTAGTTCTTGAGTCTAAGTTTTGTGTGATAATTCTTTGAGTTTAGTTTTTCTTTTTAGCTGATTAGCCTTGCTTACTTTATATTTTTTTTTAAAGTCAGTTTGTTTTGTGTGATATTTCTTTCTTTGTTTTTTTTTTGTTTCATTTGTTTCAAAAAAAGGAAAAAGAAGAAGTGAAATCTCCAAAAATAAATCAAAGATCAAAGTGAGGAAAAAAATTCGAGCAAACGAAGAAGAAATTCAAAGGTCACCCGACTTCAAATAGCAAACAGCTGAGTTGAATCTTTAGCAATACTCATATGCTTTGGATGAACTGCCATACCACACTGTAAAATTTTCTGAACTCTACAGGTGTTCTGCTGCAAAAAAATATAGACATTGCTTGTAAAAATCTTCTGCAGGGGCTGCGGCTTGCTAGTAAAATTTTAATTTCTGCAATTATTTGTGTTTGATTGTTGTTTTGGCTGCATTCTGAAATAAATCTATTACGAGCAAAGCCCTAACAAACATAAGGTGAGGAAGTCATTACCTTTCCTTGGCTCCAAAACAATTAAATTTGGTTATTTGCATACTCCTTGGACCTAAATAAAATTGGTTAGACGTTGGCCTTAGGAGCAAAACTCAAGCTCAATAGGACAAACAAATTGGGTTAAATATATTAGATTAAAAAACTTATTTTGCTTTGTGGAATTCGTTCTATTCCTTTTGTAAAGGACGGTGATACGTATTACATCAGGAATTTTTCGACATTCTAGCAAATTAACTTTTTCAATCTATTTATTTAATTTGATTTGCAAAATATTTAACTACAAAAGTGTATTTTGTGAAATTGATTTTCTCAAAGGTTTGATCAAGGATATATATTAGTTCAATTTATTGAACTTTTAGCAAAAGAGGTTGCATACTACCCGTAAACATTGGTCGTATCCCTTAGTATTTATACTATACGTGAACGACCATAAGACCCTCTTCCCCCTTCAAATCGAGATTATCAATTAATAAGATACACTTGTGTTCATTATTTATTTTGATTAGGAGCTTCTTGTGTCAACCTTAAGTCTAGGATTTTTCCGTGTGTGCATTTAACAACAATGAGTGAAAAAAGTGTTAGCCAACAAAATTCTCCTCGGGGTTCTCGAATAAACCAAAATTTTCCAAACGAGTTGGATCAAAATCGAGCACATCAAAATTTTCAAAATCTCAATATCGAAATAGATAGACACTTATCTCTTCATGATCGATGTTATCCAACTAGGACCGTTCAACCCTCTGTCATTGTGTTCCCACCAGCTGAAGGAAACCATTTTGAGCATAAAAATTCTTTTATTCAAGGGATACCAAAGTTTACTGGAACTGAAAATGCTTATGAATTTCTAAGTGAATTTGAATTGTATGCGTCCACAACAAAAATGCAACAATTGTCTAACGAATCGATCAAGCTGAAGCTAATTCCATTTGCACTACTTGAAAGCACTAAAAGATGGCTAAATTCTCTTCCAAAACATTCCATAAGAAGTTGGGATGAATTTGTCACTGCATTCTTGAAAAAGTTTTTCCCTTTCCATAAAACTCTCAAAAATCAAACTGAGATAAATCAATTTTGTCAAAATGAGGGGGAAATTTTTCAAAATACTTTGAAAGATTCAACCAACTATTATATAGCTGTCCTCATCATGGAATTCTAAAAGATCACTTATGTCAAATTGCATATGAAGGGCTAAACTATCAGACTAGAACTCAACTAGAATCAATGTATGGAGAAGACTTTATGTCTAAGACCGCCGATGAAGCTTGGAAATTCTTAGAAGATTATTCTGAAAAGGACATGCAATGGGAATCAATTCGTGTTCCCATTCGTACTTCTACTAGAGGAGTGCATGTTGTGGACCTAAGTAAAATTCCCTTAGAAAATCAAACTGCTCAAGCCGGAGAAGGGCTACCCCACTATTACTCTTAGAACCAAGCTAATGCTATAGCTCAAAATAATCCTTACTCATCCACATACAATCCTGGTTGGAAGAACCACCCAAATTTTTCTTGGTCAAACCCCAATAATTCGGCTAACCCATATCACGTGCAACCCTTTATTCCAAATTGGAATTTTCAAGCTCCACCTCCCAATTCCCAAACCTCTCAAACTGCATCTCAATCCAAACAACCTTATAGGCATCCCAATTTTCAATCATCGAACCAATCCTCTCAATCTGGTCAATCTTCACAAGATATTGTTCGATTAGAGAAACAAATAAATAATCAAGATGTTAAACTCGAACAATTGATGAATATGATGAAAGAACTAATGAAAAATAATGAGAAGGGAAAGCTACCTAGTCAACCTAAGGTGAATCAAAAATATAACTCTCGTGCTATAAATTCTTGTGAGGACGAAAACCATAATCCGGTCAATGCTATTACAACCCTTTGATCTGGAAAGAGGATTGATAATAACGTGGGTAATCCTGACAAACCTTCTTACTCGACCCTAATGCCAAATCTTGATGATCACCCATTGGCTTCGAATGCCAATTCTTCTAAATCTCCATTTTCCTCAAATGTTGGCAATCCCAACAGTTCCTCTCCTAGTGTCGGCAAGCCCGACCCACCTTCGAAAATCGATGTTGGCAATACCAACATTACATATTCTACAACCTTACCACCTTCTTTTTCCGTGGATAAACCTTCTTCTTCGAATGACGAAACTGATCACAGAGTCAAAAAACCAATAACTCCATTTCCCCATAGACTCGATAATAAGAAGTAGAAGGCAAATTTCGATAAAAATTTGGAAATTTTCAAACAAGTCCATGTGAACATTCCTCTTTTAGACACCATTGAACAAATTCCTCAATATGCTAAACGTCTTAAGGAATTGTGCACACAAAAACGTGTGACTAATGTCCCAAAAACTGCCTTTCTAACTGCGAATACAAGCTTTGTTCTTTCGAATCTTACCCCAGTCAAGTACAAAGACCCTGGCTGCCCTACGATTGATTGCAAAATAGGAAGCACTCACATCTCTCGTGCCCTACTCGATCTTGGTGCCAGTGTCAATCTTCATCCTTATACTGTTTATCGTCAACTTGGATTAGGGGAGATTGAACCAGCAAACATCACTCTTCAGCTAGCTAATCGATCTATCAAAAAGCCATTGGGAATAATTGAAGACGTCTTGATACAGATCGAACAGTTTTACTTCCCTGTCGATATCATAGTTTTAGAAACAGAGCCTGTCTCAAATCCTAAAGTTCAAATACCGTTGATTTTAGGACGGCCCTTCCTAACAGCCTCAAATGCAGTAATAAATTGTAGAAACGTCAACTTCGACTTTCCTTTGGGCACCTAACCATTGAGTTAAACATCTTAAATCTCAAAAACAACCTAGGGATTTTGAGATCGATGAAATCGACATGATTCAAACCATAGTTGACGAAACCTCTAATGAAAATTCTGACGCCTTGAAAATGTGTTGACCATTTCGACTTTGATTTCGATGAACTCGAAAAAATTTCTGAACTGAATGAATTTCTTGACTTCAATCCTTCGTCATCTGAATCTAACCAAGGAATGTTGACCAATGTTAACACTTAAGAACATCCTAAGTTAGAACTCAAACCCTTGCCACAAGACCATAAGTACGCGTACTTAGACTCCTCAGAAACTCTTCCCGTAATCTTGGCCTCTGATCTTACTGAGGACCAAGAAGAAAAACTCTTAGAAATTTTGTGGGAAAATAAAGATGCTTTGGGGTGGGAACCGAGCGATATAAAAGGAATCAGCCCATCAATTGTGGAACATCGCATACATTTAGTTGATGAGGCTAAACCCACCTGTGAGGCTCAAAGACGAATAAACCCAAACATGAGAGAAGTGGTCAAGGAGGAGATAATCAAATGTTTAGACAATAACATCATCTATCCCATCTCTGATAGTACTTGGGTGAGTCCGGTACAAGTTGTATCAAAGAAGTCGGGAGTCACAGTGATCAAAAATGAAAGTAATGAGCTCGTCCCAACAAAACTCAAAACAAAATGGCGTGTGTGTATCGACTATCGAAAGCTAAACTCAGCCACATGAAAAGACCATTTCCCTTGCCTTTTATTGACCAAATGCTCGAACGCTTAGCGGGTCATGAGTACTATTGTTTTCTCGATGGATACTTTGGCTATAAGCAAATCCTTGTTGCTTTAGAGGATCAACATAAGACCACCTTTACTTGTCCCTTTGGAACCTTTGCTTATTGTTGCATGCCTTTTTGTCTTTGTAATGCCCCCGCAACTTTCCAAAGGTGTATGATGAGTATTTTCTCTGATATGGTGGAATAATTCTTGGAAATATTTATGGATGATTTTTCAATCTACGGATCATCGTTTTCCCATTGTCTCACTCATTTAGAACTCGTCCTAAAACATTGTAAGGAGAAATCACTCGTGCTTAATTGGGAAAAATATCATTTCATGGTAAAAAGGGGGATAGTTCTAGGTCATGCCGTTTCAAAAGATGGCCTTGAAGTCGATAAATCCAAAATCGATTTGATTGCTAATCTACCTCCTCCTAAGTCTGTTAAGGATGTTCGTTCATTTCTTGGCCATGCGTGATTCTATAGAAGATTCATTAAAGATTTCTCAAAAATTTCAAAACCTCTCTCAAATTTACTTGCCCAAAACGTCAAGTTTGAATTTTCCAATGATTACAAAACATCTTTCGAAACTATTAAGTCAATCTTAACCACAACTCCCATCATTCAACCCCCTATTTGGACTCATCCATTCGAACTTATGTGTGATGCTTCTGATTTTGCGATTGGGGACATCTTGGGCCAAGGCCCGCTTGATTCGTTGGATCCTTCTTCTTTAAGAATTTGACATAGAAATAAGAGATAAAAAGGGTACTGAAAATGCCGTAGCTGATCATCTCTCTCGAATTGTGCACGAAAATGTTGATGACACCCAAATCGATGACTATTTTCCCAACGTACAAATCCTTTCCATCTCTAACACCCCTTGGTACGCTGACATTGTGAATTATCTTGTCACATGGAAAACACCCGCTGAATGGTCGAAACAAGATAAACAAAAATTTCTTTCTAAAGATCGAAACTTCTATTGGGACGACCCATATCTTTTCAAATTTTGCCCAGACCAAATCATTCGAAGGTGTGTACCCGATCATGAACACCAAAGTATTGTCTCCTTCTCACATGACCATGCTTGTGGCGGTCATTTTGGAGCAAGAAAAACAACTGCAAAAGTATTGCATAGTGGTTTTTATTGGCTCACACTCTTTCGTGACGCTTTCGAATTTTGCTCAAAATGTGATCGATGTCGAAGAACAAGTCGAATCACTAAGAGAAACATGATGCCTCTCAACCCCATTTTAGTGATCGAGTTATTTGATGTTTGGGGCATCGATTTCATGGGACCATTCCCTAACTCATTTGGGAATCTTTACATCTTGCTTGCGGTAGACTATGTCTCAAAATGGGTTGAAGCCATCCCGACCAAAACCAACGACAACAAGGTTGTTATCAAATTTCTCAAAGAAAACAGCTTTTCACGCTTTGGCACACCTCGAGCCATCATTAGCGATAATGGAACACACTTCTGTAATCGTTCATTTGAGTCCTTGCTCAAGAAATACTCAACCACACACAAGTTGGCGACCCTTTACCATCCACAAACTAGTGGGCAAGTAGAAGTTTCCAATAGACAAATCAAACAAATTCTTGAGAAAACCGTGAATTCCAATAGAAAAGATTGGTCCGTAAAACTGATTGATGCACTTTGGGCATTTCGCACTGCTTACAAAACCAATCTAGGAATGTCACCATATCGGTTAGTCTTTGGGAAGGCCTGGCACTTACCTCTTGAATTAGAGCATCATGCTCTTTGGGTAATTAAACTTTTGAATTTTGACTTAGAGAAGGCCGGCTCACATAGGAAGTTACAGATCTCAGAACTAGAGGAATTAAGAAATGAAGCATATGAAAATGCGAATCTTTAAAGAAAGAACCAAAGCCCAACACGACAAGAACATACTTCGTAAGGAATTCAATGTAGGACAAAAAGTTCTTTTATATGACTCTAGACTTCACTTGTTTCCAGGAAAACTCAGATCTCGATGGACTGGAACTTATGTTGTGAAAACAGTATATCCTCATGGAGCAGTTGAAATTGAAAATACTAAGGATGGAAAAGTCTTCAAAGTAAACAGTCAATGACTAAAACCGTTTTTGGAATTCGAGCAATACGAAGACGATGACATTATTGATCTTCATGAGCCTGATCATCCACCATGAAATCAGGTGGTACACGTTCTTTTTCTTTTATTTTTCATTTTTTTTCCTTTCCATTTTGGTCTGCATACCTTAGATAGTTGGGACACTATCTCAATCTAGTGTGGGGGAGTCAGGTCTGCATCACATCTTCTTCAATTCTTAAAAAAAAAAAACACACACACACAAAATCACACAGACACGACTCATTTTAGAGCGATTTAACAACTTTTAGTCAGTTGATAGTATTTTTTTCTCTCAACTTAGATCGAATAAGAAATATAATGAAAAGTTTAATTTTGAGGGATAATAGTGTAACCGGTACATTGGGAGATTCTTAGGTGATGGCCAAGAAATCTATTCTATATTGTAGACTTTGTTTAAATAAGTGGAGGACTTAAAATATTTATATTGTCTTTTCAAAATCTTTAAAACTAAGTTGTGTTAAGTTGAATTCGCGTAACTCTCTTTTGTGCTTATAAATTCAATTATAATAATAGTAATCCAAGGGTATCCAACATTGCTTGTATATCTAGCGTTGGTGTGCAAACCCGCCAAGCTCTATCCGACATGTTGTTAACAAAGTCAGCGTTGGAATATCTTGGTCTCATTTTATGAGATTGGACACCTAAGGATTACCGACACGTTGTTGACAAAGTCAAAATCGGCCTGCACAATCTGCCAAGCTCTTTACCCACTCTTCGTTAGTCCGCGAGGCAGTGCATGGGTGGTAAACCTTGGTCTTGTAAGTTAGGTGTATGTATTTAATCATAAATTTTAAAATTTTATAGAATAAAGAATAAGCGATGATGCCCAAACACTTCTTGACCTTATTGATTTGACTAGCCATACATGAGAAAATAATAATACCACTTTACAAACTGTGCCAAGCAAACTAAGAATCTATTTCATGGTTGCACTATGTTATCGACTGAACTAACTGGCCAAACTGGAATTTAACATTTGAAAACTTGATTTATATTGAAAATTTGTGACAAGTTGAGGTATCTAAAGTGCAATCAACTGTTTAAAAATTGTTAACTTAAATTGTTATACCACTTTCCTGAAACAAGTCGTGTTTTTATTTTTGTTTTCAATTGCATAAGTCCTCTGCATTCATATAATTACATTAGATCCACACATACTGCATTTGGATTTTGTGTGTAGTATCCGCTGAAAACTCTCACGAGACACCACTCATCCTACTAGGGACACCTAGAGGTTTAACATCTTGTTGCATACGCCCAATGCAATCATGTTTCCTATGAAAGTGTGACCTATCTAGCTAGTTTTTAATTTTTGTTTTACTCGAGGGCGAGTAAGAGATATGTAACACCCCACCTCCGCTAGTGTCACTCGCAAGGGAATGCACTAGCTTTAGAGGTGCATTATTGGTAAACATGCACAGAAATATCACAAGACAGAACATATAAAATAGCGGAAGTAAAATTGAACTTTCATAAACATCAATAATTAAGGTCTAAAGCCTTTTACATCAGAGTACATCAAAACCTGTCTTGCAATAGTAAAGAAGCATAAAGACTTTTTCATAAATTATTCCCCAAGTAAAAACAGTAAAGTAGCCATAGCCAAGAAAAGTCCAAGCCATCCATGATGACCTTCAAGCAGAAGAAGTCCGAACTAGACAACAGTATTTCCTCCCTGTAACCTGGGGGGGAACGGAAGAAAAGAGGCGAAACAAAACGGGTCAGTCAAAAAGACTGAGTAAGCCCTATCTACTATTAGCATAAAAGCTAGTAAAGTTAACTGACATGAGAAACTGAGATGAACATAAGCATGATGACAAGATAGATAAGCTAAATCAAAATAACAGGATGAACTACTAAACTCAGATAAACTAAGGTGTCATGATAAATTACGATGTCAAGATAAAAAAAGGTATCCCATCGTCAGGATCCTATCAAGTATAATATCCCCAAGATATCTATCACGTATAACATCCCATGGTATCTATCCTGTCCTTTTAGCTCTGCACCTACCGTACTAGTTTCCCCACCGCATCATGTGTTAATCATGAATGACCCTTACTCAAAAGTCGTGTAATGGTCCATGTCAACCTAAAATATCGCATATATAGGTTACTCAACTCGTATGTTTTATTCCATGTAAATGTTCAATCCCTTGCCGTAGACCATACGGGCTTTCCCATGAGATTCTATACTACTTTAACATAGTTCCATGATCCTTAAGATCGTTTTGGACTGTCACCCTATATCTAACTTGGGTCTTTCAACATGAATCATCGTTTGTACAACTAGGACTTATGCTACCTAGGACTACTAGGGATTATGCTTACCTATTGCACGTTTTCGTATCTCGGTTTTGGTTCAACCACCCAGGGCCACTAGGAATTACGCTAACCGTCAACCGCGCCCTTTTTCCCACGCATTCATCGTGAATCGTTTTTCCATGACTGTATGCACATGTATCACATCGTGCCATCCGAGTCCTGTCACAGGGCAGATCAAGAAATACAGGACTCGGTCGGGAGCTTTCGATTTATCTGCGATGCAGATGCTAAGGTCTGTTTTTTTTCTATACGTGGCTATGGTCCCACGAGACCACTCCCTCAACTAGTGAAAGACAAGACAGGATAAATCCTGTATGAGAACACAACACTGGCCAACCCACATCCAAGCCTTACCGCAACCATAATTAGATAGCAATTATGGTCTTTTGGGTGTTCTGTGCCTTTCCGTACGTACACGCTTGACCAAAGATGGTAGGTAGCCTGACGAAATGCTATCTAGGGTACGACCGTGTATCGTCGACTATCCCCTATCCATCCCCGTCTTTAGGTCGCTTGTATAGCAACCAAGGCATACTCTTGGTTCTTCTAACGCAGACCTTAACCTCTCATGAGCCTAGTATGATCACCTGGCAGCTCACAGAGGGATACTAAGAATATCCTCACGTTCCCCGAAGCCGCTGCTTCGTTACCCAGTTCGCTGGAGCCTTTATCTAAATCAGATACTTGCTCCTACTCGTATACTTAAACGATGACCTACCATATCAGGTTACTCATCTATCTATGAACTGGTCTAAATTTCCTTGACTAAGAATCATTACTTAGTTATTCTTCAACTAAGGTTTACCACTTAGCCTTATTCCCGTTATCCTTGTTAACTACGGTTATCCACCTAATCCTCAGAACTAGGGTTTACATAATGGATTAAGTGTCACTTAAGTTCATGACTTAACCCGTCTACAAATCATGTCAAAATTGGCTAAGTATCCAAATTCAAGACTTAACCCTACAAACCATGCTCAAGTTGGTTAAGTATATATTAACTTGACCCTATCAAATTACTGAGTCAAATCGGTCAAGCGTATTTAAGCGATTCGTGACTTAGCCTTATCATGTTTTCACGTTAAATTGGTTAAGTATAGGTTAACTTAACCTCAATAAATTAACGAGTTAGATTGGTTAAGTATAGGTCACTTAACCACATCAATTCATCATGTTAGATTAGTTAAGTGTTTAACTTAACCCCATTAAACTGCCAAGTGGGATTAATTAAGTCTATGCTAACTTAACCCCATCCGATTACCATGTTTAGATTAGTTGAGTCTAATCTTAACCCCATCCATTAACTGTATTTTTCGGTTAAGTGTCATTAAGAAAACTTACTTAACCTTACCAAATTATCGTGTTGGATTGATTAAGTGTTGGTTAACTTAACCCCGTCCACTAGCCGTATAAAAATGGTTAAGTGTCATTAGGCAAATCAAGTTACTTAACCTACCCAACCTTGTCATGTTTTGTTAAGTATCATTAGCCTAATCAATTTACTTAACCCATTTGTCCATGTCATATTTGGTTAAGCGTTATTAATCAAATTAACTTAACCCTATTATGTGGCATTAATTATTTAATGCACCTCAACCTCTCACATTAGACTTTGATGTGGTCACTAGTTAAGCCGGTCGGTTCCGGGTAGCTTTACACCACAACTTGGTCTAACCTCGGGTTCAAGCACAACATGACCAACTTCTCACATTGGGTCCTATTGTTTGCAACTACTAGTTAGGCCGGTCGGTTCCGGGTAGTTCTACGTTGCAAACTCAACCCAACCTCGAGTTGGCCACACTTATATTATCAAAGTGTCATTTCCATTATGTTTCCAACACATATTACACGTTTTCAAGCAATTGGTAGACCTAACTTAATATGTAAATTCCCAATGGGTAGACCTAACTTAATAGGTAAATTCCCAAGCTTATGTTTTCAAGCATACTTACATGTCAACTTCCATGTTATATTTCAGGTCATGTTTTCAAGTATAAACACATGTCATATTTAACGTTACATGTTGTCATGTTTATACCCATTTACCCAAATCATGTTCATGTCATTATGTTTTCCCATAATGTGAACCCAACGCTTTTAAACTCGCATAATGGATTCAAAGAAGGAACTTGTCAAAGGCATGACAAAAGGGGGTATAAAGCCACTAGTTGAACATGGTGGCAAATGAGACATAATGTGTTCATTAACTTGCTTGTTACATTCTTAAGCCTCAAAACATGCATAACGTTCAAACTTGGCAAATAAGCGAATCATGATGATAAATGACATAGAAAGATGGCTAGAAGTTCGCATATGACATTACATGCAAGCTATCATAAGGGGTATGATAGTTCTCATGTTGCCAAAATGCAACATTTAACATAAAGGCCAAAGCTTTATGACCACAAGATCAAGATGAAGACTTCATAAACTTGCATGACATGATAGCATGTATTATACTCAATGATCAAACCCAAACTTGCACATGAACATTTAACTTCATAGTTAATATCTAAGAGTAGGGAAGGGGCTTACATTGCTATGAAGGCACAAATCGATTAAGTTAAAGATTGAGACAACGCCTATGCATGCCATCATCCAAAAACCCAAAGATGAAAGCTCCAAATCAATAAAAACCCCATCTTGATGAGCCAAGATCAAAGCTTTAGCCTTGAAATCAACTTGAGAAGCTCTCATACTAACATAGGGACTCTCTAATACTCTCATGATCATGCAACCTCTCATAGAAATGAAGTGGAGGCTAGGATTTTGAGTGGAGGCCATGAGAGGAGCAATTTTGCCATAGTTTAGTTGCATGAATGAATAATGAGGATTTAGGAGAGGGTTAGGGGCTTATTTATAGAGATTACGATTAGTTAGGACCCTTAGATTAACCCTAGGACGAACCTGAACCGTCAGATTTCAAACCAGACCCAAAAACCTAGCCAAGACAGGAAATAGGTGCACCAGGCAAAACTGCCCGGCCACCATAAGTCGACCCCCAAGTCGACAGGGCTGTCGACTTGGGTCAAGCCATGTCGACACCCAAGTCGACAGGGCTGTCGACTTGGGGTGCCTGGCGGGAATTTTTCCCGCCTAGCCTTCTACCCCTAATTTTTGAAATTAGAACTCGTTTTTGAACTTGAATTTTCTGAAAACTTCGTCGGACCATAACTTGGTCATACGGACCGCGATTCTCGAAAACTCAGACTTTATTTCGCGTATTTTTCCGAGACGAACGCAATGGCATAGCCCATTTTACTTGATTCAGAATTTAAAATTAAATTCTGCCTTGATTCTCGTCTTAACATGTTATCGAAATACGGGTTGTTGCATTCTCCCCACCTTTTAGGATTTCGTCCCCGAAATCTCCAAGTTAGGAAGAACATATCCTACCATCCATCATTCATCTACTCACAACATCATCCACAAGCAACCATTGTCCTTAGATGATTTCTAATGCTGTATGAATATATGCAAAACGTGTGTGTACATGTTCCTTAGCTAATGCTAATGATCAGGCCTGAATAATCTTTCTAATGCAAAATATGTATAGTGCCATGAATCCAACATGTATGCAAATAATCCTAGTCATATAGATACTATATGTGTGCACAATCATTCATTCATATGCAACAACCGCATGATAATACATTCGATTTCATCCATAAACAAGTATAAATACTCGTGCATATGCAATATGAAATGTGACCGAGTCGAGCTAGTATCTAATGTGTATTCGCGCATCCACGAGCAACCACTTGCAACCACTTGCAACCATATCAATCATAACATGTTTCAAATACATGTTTACATCCATAGGATTCTACCTAGGATTCCCTGAAACAGGGTCGAGAAGATAAACAAGACAAACTCCTTATGGGGTTTGTAACAGAAAATAGGACCGAGAGGATATTCACAAAAGATAGCCTACAAGCAAGCTCTACAGGAAAACAGGGATCGAGGATATACTCTCAAAAAGAGATATCATGCGCGTATCGAGTCTTTGACCTTCAATGTCGTATTTCCTTGAGCTTAATTCCATTGTGCCTTGACCGTCCTTCAACTTCGCGATTTCGTAGCTTCTTATTTCCTGTTTCCATAACATGAGCTGGAACTCATTTCTTCGTCGCCTCTCGTTCCACTTGCACACTTGGCGCAAACATGACTGCGTACTCATGATCTCATGCAAGCTTTCCAAAATTCACTAGTGAATCTTGGATCTCGTTTATATACTATAAGGTATTCCATGTAGAAGAACTTTCTCTTGAAAGTAAACAGATGTCAACCAGGTTATCATGCGCACTTACTAGGATGATCTCTATAACCCACGCATAAATGAAGTAAACCATCCGTCTTATCGGCGAACACCACTCGATCGGGCTTCAAATTTCCAATAAAGACATCAAGGGATTCTAAGTAACTAGTCATGACAGAACCTCAAAAAGGTTACACGATACTTCGAGGGTATTACCAAGGCTAGTCAAAAGGTCTAACTACCCTCCTATCAAAACCGAGAGTGGCACCCCCTACTGGATAACCACCTCATCCCTAGAATCCATCCATAGCTTATAAACATAAGCATTATTTCCAAGCTCAATACTTGGGCATATACATTCCCAAATCCAAACAAGTCATGTATAAATGGACTGATTCTCCAATAGGACTTTGAGACAAAAATGGGATTCTCTATTACGCTAGTACTTAAGGTGCAGAGACTCAACTACCGAAGCGGACTTAAATGATGCGGGGATCAAAACAAAGTCTTGGCGGGATGATAGAAAAGAATAACTAGATCTTCAACAAGGATGTTATCCCCCTACTCAGGTACTCTAGTGAGGGTATACAATTGTCTTCACGATGATCTTGTCCTTGTCCCATAATACTTAACTATCCGCCCCGTTTTACCATGCCAAAGGTACTCTCTCGTCGTGGGTTTCATTGTTCATCTTTCTCCCTCCTTTGAGGACTAAGCCATACCAACAAGTTGCTCATCCTTAAGCACGTATCCTTTATCCTCTTTCTCACTATTCTTTCTCATAACACGACCACTGGTCTCTCGAGAACCACCTCCATCGTATGGAAAGCACTTTCGTAGATAGAAAAGACTAGTCGCAGTTAAAACCACTGTGACTAAAGATGGAGGAAAGAAAAGGAAAAGAGATTCAATTTAGGAAACAAGGATAGTGCTAATGGCCTTTGGGGAATAGCCTTTTTCTTTTAAAAGAAAATTTTCTTGAAAAATGCTTCTTTATAAACGATTTTCAAATAGTTTTCAGAAGGTCTTTAAAAACTTTTGCCCAGTCTGGTAACCTTCTGCTTTGATACCACGTGTAACACCCCACTTCCGCTAGTGTCACTCGCAAGGGAATGCACTAGCTTTATAGGGGCATTATTGGTAAACATGCACAGAAATATCACAAGACAGAACATATAAAATAGCGGAAGTAAAATTGAACTTTCATAAACATCAATAATTAAGGTCTAAAGCCTTTTACATCAGAGTACATCAAAACCTGTCTTGCAATAGTAAAGAAGCATTAAGACTTTTTCATAAATTATTCCCCAAGTAAAAACAGCAAAGTAGCCATAGCCAAGAAAAGTCCAAGCCATCCATGATGACCTTCAAGCAGAAGAAGTCCGAACTAGACAACAGTATTTCCTCCCTGTAACCTAGGGGGGGAAACGGAAGAAAAGAGGCGAAACAAAACGGGTCAGTCAAAAAGACTGAGTAAGCCCTATCTACTATTAGCATAAAAACTAGTAAAGTTAACTGACATGAGAAACTGAGATGAACATAAGCATTATGACAAGATAGATAAGCTAAATCAAAATAGCAGGATGAACTACTGAACTCAGATAAACTAAGGTGTCATGATAAATTACGATGTCAAGATAAAACAAGGTATCCCATCGTCAGGTTCCTATCAAGTATAATATCCCCAAGATATCTATCACGTATAACATCCCATGGTATCTATCCTGTCCTTTTAGCTCTGCACCTACCGTACTAGTATCCCCACCGTATCATGTGTTAATCATGAATGACCCTTACTCAAAAGTCGTGTAATGGTCCATGTCAACCTAAAATATCGCATATATAGGTTACTCAACTCGTATGTTTTATTCCATGTAAATGTTCAGTCCCTTGCCATAGACCATACGGGCTTTCCCATGAGATTCTATACTACTTTAACATAGTTCCATGATCCTTAAGATCGTTTTGGACTGTCACCCTATATCTAACTAGGGTCTTTCAAAATGAATCATCGTTTGTACAACTAGGACTTATGCTACCTAGGACTACTAGGGATTATGCTTACCTATTGCACATTTTCGTATCTCAGTTTTGGTTCAACCACCCAGGGCCACTAGGAATTACGCTAACCGTCAACCGTGCCTTTTTTCCCACGCATTCATCGTGAATCGATTTTCCATGACTGTATGCACATGTATCACATCGTGCCATCCGAGTCCTGTCACAGGGCAGATCAAGAAATACAGGACTCGGTCGGGAGCTTTCGATTTATCTGCCGATGCAGATGCTAAGGTCTGTTTTTTTCTATACGTGGCTATGGTCCCACGAGACCACTCCCTCAACTAGTGAAAGACAAGACAGGATAAATCCTGTATGAGAACACAACACTGGCCAACCCACATCCAAGCCTTACCACAACCATAATTAGATAGCAATTATGGTCTTTTGGGTGTTCTGTGCCTTTCCGTACGTACATGCTTGCCCAAAGATGGTAGGTAGCCTGACGAAATGCTATCTAGGGTACGACCGTGTATCGTCGACTATCCCCTATCCATCCCCGTCTTTAGGTCGCTCGTATAGCAACCAAGGCATACTCTTGGTTCTTCTAACGCAGACCTTAACCTCTCATGAGCCTAGTATGAATACCTGGCAGCTCACAGAGGGATACCAAGAATATCCTCACGTTCCCCGAAGCCGCTGCTTCGTTACCCAGTTCGCTGGAGCCTTTATCTAAATCAGATACTTGCTCCTACTCGTATACTTAAACGATGACCTACCGTATCAGGTTACTCATCTATCTATGAACTGGTCTAAATTTCCTTGACTAAGAATCATTACTTAGTTATTCTTCAACTAAGGTTTACCACTTAGCCTTATTCCCGTTATCCTTGTTAACTACGGTTATCCACCTAATCCTCAGAACTAGGGTTTACATAATGGATTAAGTGTCACTTAAGTTCATGACTTAACCCGTCTACAAATCATGTCAAAATTGGCTAAGTATCCAAATTCAAGACTTAACCCTACAAACCATGCTCAAGTTGGTTAAGTATATATTAACTTGACCCTATCAAATTACTGAGTCAAATCGTTCAAGCGTATTTAAGCGATTCGTGACTTAGCCTTATCATGTTTTCACGTTTGATTGGTTAAGTATAGGTTAACTTAACCTCAATAAATTAACGAGTTAGATTGGTTAAGTATAGGTCACTTAACCACATCAATTCATCATGTTAGATTAGTTAAGTGTTTAACTTAACCCCATTAAACTGCCAAGTGGGATTAATTAAGTCTAGGCTAACTTAACCCCATCCGATTACCATGTTTAGATTAGTTGAGTCTAATCTTAACCCCATCCATTAACTGTATTTTTCGGTAAAGTGTCATTAAGAAAACTTACTTAACCTTACCAAATTATCGTGTTGGATTGATTAAGTGTTGGTTAACTTAACCCCGTCCACTAGCCGTATAAAAATGGTTATGTGTCATTAGGCAAATCAAGTTACTTAACCTACCCAACCTTGTCATGTTTTGTTAAGTATCATTAGCCTAATCAATTTACTTAACCCATTTGTCCATGTCATATTTGGTTAAGCGTTATTAATCAAATTATGTTAACCCTATTATGTGGCATTAATTATTTAATGCACCTCAACCTCTCACATTAGACTTTGTTGTGGTCACTAGTTAAGCCGGTCGGTTCTGGGTAGCTTTACACCACAACTTGGTCTAACCTCGGGTTCAAGCACAACATGACCAACTTCTCACATTGGGTCCTATTGTTTGCAACTACTAGTTAGGCCGGTCGGTTCCGGGTAGTTTTACGTTGCAAACTCAACCCAACCTCGAGTTGGCCACACTTATATTATCTAAGTGTCATGTCCATTATGTTTCCAACACATATTACACGTTTTCAAGCAATTGGGTAGACCTAACTTAATAGGTAAATTCCCAATGGGTAGACCTAACTTAATAGGTAAATTCCCAAGCTTATGTTTTCAAGCATACTTACATGTCAACTTCCATGTTATATTTCAGGTCATGTTTTCAAGTATAAACACATGTCATATTTAACGTTACATGTTGTCATGTTTATACCCATTTACCCAAATCATGTTCATGTCATTATGTTTTCCCATAATGTGACCCCAACGCTTTTAAACTCGCATAATGGATTCAAAGAAGGAACTTGTCAAAGGCATGACAAAAGGGGGTATAAAGCCACTAGTTGAACATGGTGGCAAATGAGACATAATGTGTTCATTAACTTGCATGTTACATTCTTAAGCCTCAAAACATGCATAACGTTCAAACTTGGCAAATAAGCGAATCATGATGATAAATGACACAGAAAGATGGCTAGAAGTTCGCATATGACATTACATGCAAGCTATCATAAGGGGTATGATAGTTCTCATGTTTCCAAAATGCAATATTTAAGATAAAGGCCAAAGCTTTATGACCACAAGATCAAGATGAAGACTTCATAAACTTGCATGACATGATAACATGTATTATACTCAATGATCAAACCCAAACTTGCACATGAACATTTAACTTCATAGTTAATATCTAAGAGTAGGGAAGGGGCTTACTTTGCTATGAAGGCATAAATCGATAAAGTTAAAGATTGACACAACGCCTATGCATGCCATCATCCAAAAACCCAAAGATGAAAGCTCCAAATCAATAAAAACCCCATCTTGATGAGCCAAGATCAAAGCTTTAGCCTTGAAATCAACTTGAGAAGCTCTCATACTAACATAGGGACTCTATAATACTCTCATATTCAGGAAACCTCTCATAGAAATGAAGTGGAGGCTAGGATTTTGAGTCGAGGCCATGAGAGGAGCAATTTTGCCATAGTTTAGTTGCATGAATGAATAATGAGGATTTAGGAGAGGGTTAGGGGCTTATTTATAGAGATTAGGATTAGTTAGGACCCTTGGATTAACCCTAGGACCAACCTGAACCGTCAGATTTCAAACCAGACCCAAAAACCTAGCCAAGACAGGAAATAGGTGCACCAGGCAAAACTGCCCGACCACCATAAGTCGACCCCCAAGTCGACAGGGCTGTCGACTTGGGTCAAGCCATGTCGACTCCCAAGTCGACAGGGCTGTCGACTTGGGGTGCCTGGCGGGAATTTTTCCCGCCTAGCCTTCTACCCCTAATTTTTGAAATTAGAACTCGTTTTTGAACTTGAATTTTCTGAAAACTTCGTCGGACCATAACTTGGTCATACGGACTCCGATTCTCGAAAACTCAGACTCTATTTCACGTATTTTTCCGAGACGAACGCATTGGCATAGCCCGTTTTACTTGATTCAGAATTTAAAATTAAATTCTGCCTTGATTCTCGTCTTAACATGTTATCGAAATACGGGTTGTTACATTCTCCCCACCTTTTAGGATTTCATCCCCGAAATCTCCAAGTTAGGAAGAACATATCCTACCATCCATCATTCATCTACTCACAACATCATCCACAAGCAACCATTGTCCTTAGATGATTTCTAATGTTGTATCAATATATGCAAAACATGTGTGTACATGTTCCTTAGCTAATGCTAATGATCAGGCCTGCATAATCTTTCTAATGCAAAATATGTATAGTGCCATGAATCCAACATGTATGCAAATAATCCTAGTCATATAGATACTATATGCATGCACAATCATTCATTCATATGCAACAACCGCATGATAATACATTCGATTTCATCCATAAACAAGTATAAATACTCGTGCATATGCAATATGAAATGTGACCGAGTCGAGCTAGTATCTAATGTGTATTCGCGCATCCACGAGCAACCACTTGCAACCATATCAATCATAACATGTTTCAAATACATGTTTACATCCGTAGGATTCTACCTAGGATTCCCTGAAACAGGGTCGAGAAGATAAACAAGACAAACTCCTTACGGGGTTTGTAACAGAAAATAGGACCGAGACGATATTCACAAAATATAGCCTACAAGCAAGCTCTACAGGAAAACAAGGATCGAGGATATACTCTCAAAAAGAGATATCATGCGCGTATCGAGTCTTTGACCTTCAATGTCGTATTTCCTTGAGCTTAATTCCATTGTGCCTTGACCGTCCTTTAACTTCGCGATTTCGTAGCTTCTTATTTCCTGTTTCCATAACATGAGCTGGAACCCATTTCTTCGTCGCCTCTCATTCCACTTGCACACTTGGCGCAAACATGATTGCGTACTCATGATCTCATGCAAGCTTCCAAAATTCACTAGTGAATCTTGGATCTCGTTTATATACTATAAGGTATTCCATGTAGAAGAACTTTCTCTTGAAAGTAAACAGATGTCAACCAGGTTATCATGCGCACTTACTAGGATGATCTCTATAACCCACGCATAAATGAAATAAACCATCCGTCTTATCGGCGAACACCACTCGATCGGGCTTCAAATTTCCAATAAAGACATCAAGGGATTCTAAGTAACTAGTCATGACAGAACCTCAAAAAGGTTACACGATACTTCGAGGGTATTACTAAGGCTAGTCAAAAGGTCTAACTACCCTCCTATCAAAACCGAGAGTGGCACACCCTACTGGATAACCACCTCATCCCTAGAATCCATCCATAGCTTATAAACATAAGCATTATTTCCAAGCTCAATACTTGGGCATAGACATTCCCAAATCCAAACAAGTCATGTATAAATGGACTGATTCTCCAATAGGACTTTGAGACAAAAATGGGATTCTCTATTACGCTAGTACTTAAGGTGCAGAGACTCAACTACCGAAGCGGACTTAAATGATGCGGGGATCAAAACAAAGTCTTGGCGGGATGATAGAAAAGAATAACTAGATCTTCAACAAGGATGTTATCCCCCTACTCAGGTACTCTAGTGAGGGTATACAATTGTCTTCACGATGATCTTGTCCTTGTCCCATAATACTTAACTATCCGCCCCGTTTTACCATGCCAAAGGTACTCTCTCGTCGTGGGTTTCATTGTTCATCTTTCTCCCTCCTTTGAGGACTAAGCCATACCAACAAGTTGCTCATCCTTAAGCTCGTATCCTTTATCCTCTTTCTCACTATTCTTTCTTATAATGCGGCCACTGGTCTCTCGAGAACCACCTCCATCGTATGGAAAGCGCTTTCGTAGATAGAAAAGACTAGTCGCAGTTAAAACCACTGTGACCACAGATGGAGGAAAGAAAAGGAAAAGAGATTCAATTAAGGAAACAAGGATAGTGCTAATGGCCTTTGGGGAATAGCCTTTTTCTTTTAAAAGAAAATTTTCTTGAAAAATGCTTCTTTATAAACGATTTTCAAATAGTTTTCAGAAGGTCTTTAAAAACTTTTGCCCAGTCTGGTAACCTTCTGCTTTGATACCACGTGTAACACCCCACTTCCGCTAGTGTCACTCGCAAGGGAATGCACTAGCTTTAGAGGGGCATTATTGGTAAACATGCACAGAAATATCACAAGACAGAACATATAAAATAGCGGAAGTAAAATTGAACTTTCATAAACATCAATAATTAAGGTCTAAAGCCTTTTACATCAGAGTACATCAAAACCTGTCTTGCAATAGAAAAGAAGCATAAAGACTTTTTCATAAATTATTCCCCAAGTAAAAACAGTAAACTAGCCATAGCCAAGAAAAGTCCAAGCCATCCATGATGACCTTCAAGCAGAAGAAGTCCGAACTAGACAACAGTATTTCCTCCCTGTAACCTAGGGGGGTGGGGAAATGGAAGAAAAGAGGCGAAACAAAACGGGTCAGTCAAAAAGACTGAGTAAGCCCTATCTACTATTAGCATAAAAACTAGTAAAGTTAACTGACATGAGAAACTGAGATGAACATAAGCATGATGACAAGATAGATAAGCTAAATCAAAATAACAGGATGAACTACTGAACTCAGATAAACTAAGGTGTCATGATAAATTACGATGTCTAGATAAAACAAGGTATCCCATCGTCAGGTTCCTATCAAGTATAATATCCCCAAGATATTTATCACGTATAACATCCCATGGTATCTATCCTGTCCTTTTAGCTCTGCACCTACCGTACTAGTTTCCCCACCGCATCATGTGTTAATCATGAATGACCCTTACTCAAAAGTCGTGTAATGGTCCATGTCAACTTAAAATATCGCATATATAGGTTACTCAACTCGTATGTTTTATTCCATGTAAATGTTCAATCCCTTGCCGTAGACCATACGGGCTTTCCCATGAGATTCTATACTACTTTAACATAGTTCCATGATCCTTAAGATCGTTTTGGACTGTCACCCTATATCTAACTTGGGTCTTTCAACATGAATCATCGTTTGTACAACTAGGACTTATGCTACCTAGGACTACTAGGGATTATGCTTACCTATTGCACGTTTTCGTATCTCGGTTTTGGTTCAACCACCCAGGGCTACTAGGAATTACGCTAACCGTCAACCGCGCCCTTTTTCCCACGCATTCATTGTGAATCGTTTTTCCATGACTGTATGCACGTGTATCACATCGTGCCATCCGAGTCCTGTCACAGGGCAGATCAAGAAATACAGGACTCGGTCGGGAGCTTTTGATTTATCTGCGATGCAGATGCTAAGGTCTGTTTTTTTTCTATACGTGGCTATGGTCCCACGAGACCACTCCCTCAACTAGTGAAAGACAAGACAGGATAAATCCTGTATGAGAACACAACACTGGCCAACCCACATCCAAGCCTTACCGCAACCATAATTAGATAGCAATTATGGTCTTTTGGGTGTTCTGTGCCTTTCCGTACGTACACGCTTGACCAAAGATGGTAGGTAGCCTGACGAAATGCTATCTAGGGTACGACCGTGTATCGTCGACTATCCCCTATCCATCCCCGTCTTTAGGTCGCTCGTATAGCAACCAAGGCATACTCTTGGTTCTTCTAACGCAGACCTTAACCTCTCATGAGCCTAGTATGATCACCTGGCAGCTCATAGAGGGATACCAAGAATATCCTTACGTTCCCCGAAGCCGCTGCTTCGTTACCCAGTTTGCTGGAGCCTTTATCTAAATCAGATACTTGCTCCTACTCGTATACTTAAACGATGACCTACCGTATCAGGTTACTCATCTATCTATGAACTGGTCTAAATTTCCTTGACTAAGAATCATTACTTAGTTATTCTTCAACTAAGGTTTACCACTTAGCCTTATTCCCGTTATCCTTGTTAACTACGGTTATCCACCTAATCCTCAGAACTAGGGTTTACATAATGGATTAAGTGTCACTTAAGTTCATGACTTAACCCGTCAACAAATCATGTCAAAATTGGCTAAGTATCCAAATTCAAGACTTAACCCTACAAACCATGCTCAAGTTAGTTAAGTATATATTAACTTGACCCTATCAAATTACTGAGTCAAATCGGTCAAGCGTATTTAAGCGATTCGTGACTTAGCCTTATCATGTTTTCACGTTAGATTGGTTAAGTATAGGTTAACTTAACCTCAATAAATTAACGAGTTAGATTGGTTAAGTATAGGTCACTTAACCACATCAATTCATCATGTTAGATTAGTTAAGTGTTTAACTTAACCCCATTAAACTGCCAAGTGGGATTAATTAAGTCTAGGCTAACTTAACCCCATCCGATTACCATGTTTAGATTAGTTGAGTCTAATCTTAACCCCATCCATTAACTGTATTTTTCGGTTAAGTGTCATTAAGAAAACTTACTTAACCTTACCAAATTATCGTGTTGGATTGATTAAGTGTTGGTTAACTTAACCCCGTCCACTAGCCGTATAAAAATGGTTAAGTGTCATTAGGCAAATCAAGTTACTTAACCTACCCGACCTTGTCATGTTTTGTTAAGTATCATTAGCCTAATCAATTTACTTAACCCATTTGTCCATGTCATATTTGGTTAAGCGTTATTAATCAAATTATGTTAACCCTATTATGTGGCATTAATTATTTAATGCACCTCAACCTCTCACATTAGACTTTGTTGTGGTCACTAGTTAAAGCCGGTCGGTTCCGGGTAGCTTTACACCACAACTTGGTCTAACCTCGGGTTCAAGCACAACATGACCAACTTCTCACATTGGGTCCTATTGTTTGCAACTACTAGTTAGGCCGGTCAGTTCCGGGTAGTTTTACGTTGCAAACTCAACCCAACCTCGAGTTGGCCACACTTATATTATCTAAGTGCCATGTCCATTATGTTTCCAACACATATTACACGTTTTCAAGCAATTGGGTAGACCTAACTTAATAGGTAAATTCCCAATGGGTAGACCTAACTTAATAGGTAAATTCCCAAGCTTATGTTTTCAAGCATACTTACATGTCAACTTCCATGTTATATTTCAGGTCATGTTTTCAAGTATAAACACATGTCATATTTAACGTTACATGTTGTCATGTTTATACCCATTTACCCAAATCATGTTCATGTCATTATGTTTTCCCATAATGTGACCCCAACGCTTTTAAACTCGCATAATGGATTCAAAGAAGGAACTTGTCAAAGGCATGACAAAAGGGGGTATAAAGCCACTAGTTGAACATGGTGGCAAATGAGACATAATGTGTTCATTAACTTGCATGTTACATTCATAAGCCTCAAAACATGCATGACGTTCAAACTTGGCAAATAAGCGAATCATGATGATAAATGACATAGAAAGATGGCTAGAAGTTCGCATATGACATTACATGCAAGCTATCATAAGGGGTATGATATTTCTCATGTTGCCAAAATGCAACATTTAACATAAAGGCCAAAGCTTTATGACCACAAGATCAAGATGAAGACTTCATAAACTTGCATGACATGATAGCATGTATTATACTCAATGATCAAACCCAAACTTGCACATGAACATTTAACTTCATAGTTAATATCTAAGAGTAGGGAAGGGGCTTACATTGCTATGAAGGCACAAATCGATTAAGTTAAAGATTGAGACAACGCCTATGCATGCCATCATCCAAAAACCCAAAGATGAAAGCTCCAAATCAATAAAAACCCCATCTTGATGAGCCAAGATCAAAGCTTTAGCCTTGAAATCAACTTGAGAAGCTCTCATACTAACATAGGGACTCTCTAATACTCTCATGATCATGAAACCTCCCATAGAAATGAAGTGGAGGCTAGGATTTTGAGTGGAGGCCATGAGAGGAGCAATTTTGCCATAGTTTAGTTGCATGAATGAATAATGAGGATTTAGGAGAGGGTTATGGGCTTACTTATAGAGATTAGGATTAGTTAGGACCCTTAGATTAACCCTAGGACCAACCTGAACCGTCAGATTTCAAACCAGACCCAAAAACCTAGCCAAGACAGGAAATAGGTGCACCAGGCAAAACTGCCCGGCCACCATAAGTCGACCCCCAAGTCGACAGGGCTGTCGACTTGGGTCAAGCCATGTCGACTCCCAAGTCGACAGGGCTGTCAACTTGGGGTGCCTGGCGGGAATTTTTCCCGCCTAGCCTTCTACCCCTAATTTTTGAAATTAGAACTCGTTTTTGAACTTGAATTTTTTGAAAACTTCGTCGGCCCATAACATGGTCATACGGACTCCGATTCTCGAAAACTCAGACTCTATTTCGCGTATTTTTCCGAGACGAACGCAATGGAATAGCCCGTTTTACTTGATTCAGAATTTAAAATTAAATTCTGCCTTGATTCTCGTCTTAACATGTTATCGAAATACGGGTTGTTACAAGATAAGTGTGGGGTACTTGATTGACATGGAAATGTGTTTATTTTATGATCTTATATCTTATCTTTTGTATATAAATAAATATTACTTGGGTATTGTTTTGTTACTTTTACAGATATTCCAACCCAGCCCGCATGCAAGCAGAAAAGTAGAGAAATGGAGATCAGATTGCAATATATTTACATTTTGAAGAATTGTAGAGGAAGATCTCACATCTAGTTGCTGTTGGACAAGAAAATGATTGATAAAAAGGCCATGCACATCTCAAATCAAGGGAGGCTTGTCAAAGAACCAAGAGGAATAGAAGAAAGGCCAAAAATTTAATAGATTTAACTAAGGCCCATTTGAGATTCTCGTTGTGAACTAATTAGTGATGTAATGGCTAGGCCCAATTGTAATTAGGGTTAGGGTTTGGTTATCCCCTATAAATACCCTTGTAATATCATTGTAGCCACCATCCTATTTTCTCTTCTTCTTCATTAATAAAGTTTCTAGTTCTCTTTTATTTTTCTGTATTTTAATTTTCATATCAACTAGTGCCGTCTACATAATTAGGTTTGGTATAGTACTAGTTGTATTTTGCACATCTTTTCATTAGTGATTGACCGTCTGATTAGACTCAGCGATAATCCTAATTTTAATTCCTGTTTGTTATTTCAATTTCTGTAGTTTTTATTTCTGTACTTTTTATTGCGTTCTTAGGTCATATTGGATTGAATATAGATTTGATTAGATTCAGATCTGTATTCAATTTAATAATAGTTTTATTGTTTTTCAAAATCAATCCCCAAGCTTCATCTAACTCGCCCAATCAAATTATTTAAATAATTTGATTTAATTTGCCTCCCTGTGTTCGACCTATATACTATACACCTGTGCGTTTGCAGTAATTATTTAAAATATCACGCTTTTCTAGCGTCGATTAATGACCAAGAACCGTTGTTCACTAGTGAATTTTGGAAGAGAATACAAGAGGCATTAGGATCAGAATTACATCTCAGTATCGCGTACCATCCTCAAACCGACGGTCAGACAGAGAGGGTGAATCGAGCATTAGAAGATCTCTTAAGAGCTTGCATATTAGATTTTGGTGGATCATGGGATGACCATTTGCATCTGGTTGAATTCGCATATAATAATAGTTATCAGTCCATTATTGGTATGGCTACATTTGAAGCTTTGTACGGAAGACCGTGCAACTCACCATCATGTTGGTTAGAAACCGGTGAGAAATTTGTGCTTGGGACAAATTTGATAAGAGAAACCTCAGATAAGATCAAAGTTATCCGACAACGAATGAAGGCTACCTAAGATAGGCAAAAGAGTTATGCCGATAAGAGGAGAAGAGATTTAAAATTCTCCATTGGCGACTTGGTGTTTGTCAAGATTTCTCCGTTAAAGAGCATGACACGATTTGATAGGAGAGGCAAGTTGACACCAAGATTTGTTGGTCCATTCCCAGTTCTCGAGCAAGTTGGGAATTTGGCATATAAAGTAGGGTTGCCAGACAAGATGGTGGGAGTTCATAACGTATTTCACTTTTCCCATTTAAGGAAATTCGTGCACGATCCCGATGTGGCGATTTCACCTTATCAGTTGGATGATATCGAAGTAGAACCCGAGACGGTTGGGAATCGCAAGATGATTCGTACTGTCGAGCACAATATGAAGAAACTTCGAAGGAAAGCGGTGAGTCTAGTCAAGGTATAGTGGGGCGAGGATGAGAATGACTGTACTTGGGACAAAGAGGAGAGCATTAGGAAGACGTATCCAGAAATCTTTGCCTGGTATAATTTTAAATTGCGATTTAGTTATTCCGCATGCTAGGATAGACTTAATGTGCGTGTTGTGTGTGTTTGATTGTTATGAATGACTGATAGGCATGCAGAACACCTTTGTATGTTTTTGGTTAAGGAATTTTGGGGGTGAAATTTCTTAAGGGGGGAGAGTGTAATGACCCGTATTCTACGTATCCAAGGATCGTAGAATATTTATTTCTTTTTCATACGAAGTCGTATGGTCGTGTAACTTTGGGGAAGGATTATTGGGGTCATTTCCGATGTTCAGGATTTTTGCCAATTTTTAAGTGACCATTTTGCCCCTGGCGAATCTTGTTTTATTTATAACTTTTGATTGGTAAGGAGTTTTGATTTGATACCACTTCAATTAGATCCGGATGATGGTTTACCTTTCCATAGCTAGGTCACATTTGTTAAATGGACTTACCGTTTGGGAGATATGGCTGAATTAAAGTTTAGAAGGTGAAAAACAGCTTAACCCGGCCAAATGAGGGTGATTAGCAGCTAGGCCCATAACCCGTTTTGGGATAAGGGTTATGAGGAGGCTGAAATCAGTTAGGAAACGATCTATTTTCATTTTCTCAGCCGCCTAAAACATTTCTCTAACCCTAGCCAAGGCCTCCACCTACTAATTTCATCCCAAATCGCTCTCTAATCAAGGATTAAGCTAATCTACGTCAAATCAAGGAGAAATAGCACCAAATCAGAGTTGGACCAGCTGCTAGGCATTAGAATTCAACCCAAACAGTGGAGTTTTCAGATTTGATATTTTATTTGTGGCCAAGGTGAGTGATTTGCATTATTTTTCACTAAATATGGCTAATTAGGGGTGATTAGTGATAATTAGAGAAATTATGGCTCAGAAAAATCTAGAAAAATTTGTAAAATTCTAAAATATTACTTTAGGGCTCTAATAGAAATTTGGGCTAATTTGGAAAAGTTTTTCTAATTTATGCTTAAACATGATTAAGGGGGATTAAGGGGAAAATATGGTTTTTGGGTATGTTTGATCCATTTTAACATATCATATTGTTGTTTTAGTGTTTTTGGTTGATTATACACGTTGCTATGACTTTATGGTATGCTTTGTAATTGATTAGAAAAGTTAGAATGTTTGAAAACGCCGTCGTATGGAGTGAAATAGTCACTGGAAAAGTTGTAGGGAATGTGCAGGGTTTCGGATCGGATCGGATATAGGGCTCGGATCGGATAAGGGAACTGAGCAAGGGGATTCGATTTGGATCAGAAATTGGCACAAGAGTCTTGGAAAGAAGGAAGGACATTTTCATAAGAGTTGGAGTTGGGTTCGGATCGAAAGCACGGGCGTGGAGATCGGATCAGACTGAAGCTAGCGAGCGGGATCAGATCAACGTAAGAGGAGCTGGAAATGAAGAAGCTGAGCCAAACCACGTTGGAGAATCTGAACTGAACTGGATGGGGAAACCCGAGCCGAACCACAATGGAGAATCCGAACTGAGCGGGATGGGGAAACCTGATCTGAACCAAAGGACCCGAACTGAACGAGAAATCTGGAGATGATGTTTTCAAACCGAACCGAACAGGGGGTTTGATCGCATTATAGTCGAACCAAACCAGACTTAAACTACTTCTACATGATGACTTTTCTGAAGACTAACTCCAATTGGACCAAAACCCGAGATGCAAAGGAAGTTCAAATGGGAAGTAGAACTCAGGATCCAGATGGGAACCAACGAGTTGACTTCATTATTGGACTTTGCTGCAGGACGTGTGCAAAGGGGTTATCGACGTCTATAGCTTTGATTCACTATTGAGAGATGAATTGTCTATGGATCAGTGCAGTGAAGTCATCATGGATTCATGGGGTAGAGTGATTGTAGCATGGCTATGAGCCAGTGCAGTGGAGTCGTCATGACTTCATGGGGCAGAGTGGATATAGTAAGGACTAGTGGCCATGGATTAGTGCAGTGGAGTCGCCGTGACTCCTTGGGGTAGAGTGATCATAGCAAGGATTTGGGTGATCAAATTGGTGGATATCGTATGCTTTATGCACTAAGTGAGAGATACGAGGATGGTTGCTATGCTTGATTGTCTGATATCACTATGACATACACACCCCTCCCCCGTATCTTTACACCATATGTTAGTGTCATCTTAGAGTATTGTACATCTTGTTGTGCTAACTCTTTGGTTGTAGGTCCAGCTTCAGGTATGGTTTAGTATACCTGTTATTGTTCTGTTTTGCTACTTATCGCTCATACCAGACTTTTTTCTGACCTAGAGTTTTATGTCTCTTCTTACTACTCTGGGTGCTCTTAAACGAGCAGACTAGAGACAGGTTAGCTGGTTGTGCACGAGTAGCTATCCGGAGACGAGCAGGAGGCTTACACGTATTATCCTCTCTCTATATATATTCTCCCTGTGTAGTTGTTGGTCACTAATTTGGGCATTGGTAGTGAACCTTTCCTTTTCTTTGCTTTAGAGACAGTTTGAAAAGTTGTAACAATGATGATGTGGAACATAAGCTGTATTTGGATTTCCGCCGTTATGATAGTTTAGTTTTCAGCTTATGCACTATCTTGCCTATTTTATGTTAAAGTTACGTTATTATTATATTTTATCCCATGCACTGTGAGACATTCTGCAGGTTCCTTGTTAGTTTAAATTTCTTTCTTTTCCTTTCTTTGGCTACCGTCCCATGCTAGTCGGGCGTTGGCACAACGCACTTTCATTTGAAATGTCGGTTGGTGCGGGGCGGGCCATCACAGCATACCTCTCATAGAAACATGTAGTAAACTAAAGAAAAAAATAGATTTAAAGTCTAACAAATACAATTTTATTTTATAATTTGTTTGCCTCAAAATTTTGGTGTGCTTCTCATCATATTTCTTGACTTGGTCTGATATGTATATTCATCTATCTATGTCTGAATGCTTGTGATATTCACAGTGATACACTATAAATACCACAAGCCAGACTGTATCTCTAGTGCTCACAGACTTCTTGTCATTTAAATAGCTCACATATACAAATTGCACATTCACAATACATGTCTACACAAACATGTGTATGTATATACACATATATTTTGTGCAATGGCCATATGGTCAAATATCTGTGCATGGATATGAACCAAGAAATTCAATGCAAGTGGAAGAGCACATGTGAAGTAACACGTATATAAAAACATATATATACACATATGTACATATATGCATTTGTATATACATGGAGAATAGGGCAGCTTGCATGACAAACAATTTGTAGAAATATGAAGGCAAAGGTGAAAAGAGCATAGATGAATGCCGAGCAACCAATAGAGGACAGAGACACCCATAAGCCAAGCCTACTATGGCAAGTGAAACAAGAACATGTCGAGCCAGATTGAAATAAAGGCAGGAGTACACAAACAAACAAAATGGACAAGCACAAATGAATATAGAAATGTCAAGATAAAGGTAGAGCTAGTAAAACCAATGAAGCATTTCAGCCCGGGTACAAGCAACAATGTATGGTGCACCACAAAACTATGTACATGACATGTATATTCAAAGCCAAAATGAAATAACAAGCTTCAAGTACAAGCATAAATACATGAATATGGTGCAGCAGACATATATGCAAGAAAATAACATAGTGGAGAAGCATGGATATGTATATATACACACACACTTGTGTGTATATATATACGTATATGTGTGTACAAATGTACAAAGGAGCACGAAAAAGAGCAAGCATGGGTGTGCATAAGAATATTATGCATCCTATCTTTAACGGAAAAAAGAAAATGCAAAAAAAAAAAGCTACACTCAAGAATGTTAGCCATCTGATATTTCTAAGATTCAGCCTGTATCCACTGTTAAATACTCGAAAAGCAAAGATGGTACAATGAATAAAATACTAGCAAACAAGGAGAACATTTCAATAGAAAGAACCATTTCACAAGCATATAATCATGTATCGTCTAATGGTTTGCTGCAGACGACCATATGTCATGACCAAGATGAAAAGCCAAATGTTAAACGTATGGAAAGTATTCCTGAGATAGTCAACTGCACAAGAAGTACAAACTACCAAACAAAGAAGATGCTCAAATTAGAAAATCTTGCAATAGATGTAGGATCAAAAACATCCATCATTGGAAATGTTTGTGACCAAAATACTTTTATAGTGGTCGAAAAAAAAGTTAAGGCTGGTAAGAATCTGAAGTTAAAAAAGGGAAAGAGACTGCATTATTTTGGATGAAAGATACATTTATTTGCATCTCTAGATGATTCAATCATGGCAATTGAAATTTTCGGCGACAAGCATGTGTCATACTATTACAAGGAATCAAATCAGTTTGATGAATTCTCTTAAATATATAGTATGTACAAAACATGACAAGGTTCATCAACATATAAGGGAAAGTATCCATCAACAAATTCGAAGACCAGATTTTCAGCAAGAAATCAATTCGATTATTTTCGAGAATCAACAGTGGATTCATGGCATTAAAATCATTCCACGAATGGATACTGTCACGTGTTCAAAAGTGCCAGGAAAATCATTAAATCATTTCCAAAAATCATTCAGTGTTTCATGGCAATAAATAAAACAATCACGCAAAATTCACGCAACAAAATCAAAGCTAAATCAACTAGTGAAATCAGAGTTGCTTAGGGTTTTGATACCCCATATAAGAACACCAATTCATTATTGGCATTTATCGAAATCAAGCAACACAAATTTAAGAGTAAAGAGAGAAAAAGAAATCAGAATACTCACAATCTTATTTGGTTTTTCGATCATCTGCCAGAGCCAAATCGAATGACAAACAAGCTATAATTTCGAAGCTATCAGATAATATATGTAACGAACACGGATTTCGCCCGGAACTAATCGATCGCTAAATCGACCAAGACCATTCCAATCCCGCATAAGCTAACTCTGGGCATACAACACATCAGAACAAATAATAGAAGACTTTTATAAACATCATAATAATGTTACATCAGAGTGCAGAATATCAGAGTATATCGAAATATAATACAGCGGAAGATGATTTTACAATAAATTTAATACAATGCACAGCGGAAATATAAACTACACTGCGGAAGACTGTAAATGCCTGAACACAACTTAAAGCTTCAATCCAGAATCCTTCTCAATATATCTGCAAAATAAAACTAATCGACTGCCCATGTGGAAAATAGGGGTACCCGAGTTTGTAAGGGAAAAGCAAACTACAGGTAGTCATGGGACTGGTGTGAGAAACTCTAAACAGTTATAGTTAGCTTATTTAATAATATGACATATCACATGACCACGCCGCTAACGCGGAACGGGTTTACCCCCATGAATGCCAGTGTATACACAACAATCAATATATATATATATGGATCTACTATGCATCAATCAACATGTAATATCCCAATCTACCCATTTAGATTAATCACCACACGTAGATTTTCTAAATCCAATTCGATTTACAGAAATTATTCCTTTGGAATTTATTTCCCGATTTCCATTTCAAATCATTTGAAATACATATCTAACTTTCTATATCAAAGTAGATTTCACTTCGGGATCTCAAATAAAATCGTTCGGAAATGTGGATTCCAAAACATAACAAAGCATACAAACAAGTATGCAACCAAATATCGGGCTCCCCCTAGACAAGGCAAAGGGTATGCACCTAGCAACTAGATATATAAATGTGCACCTACCCCCACATAGGAGCAGGCTACATTGACGATGCACCTCCCGCACAGGAAGCATACACTGCCCATCTCGCCCATACTTTTAGTCGTCTGGCTCACCCGAATCTCTAGCCACATACCAAATCTTTTCATATCCCGAAGTATGGAAAATCATTTCACAACATAATAATCACAAGTACTTTCAAAATATAGTACTTCACATCAGCAGTTCACAAATATGATTAGTCACTATTAATCACATAACCTTTGAGCTCGTACGTCTCAAAGAAGGGTGTTAAGCAAGAGAATAAATTCTCCGCCACCAAACAGATACATCGTCAATAGCAACTAATCAAATACGTGATGAACCAGAATGTAAAACAAAATACATTTCTAAATCATTTTAGAAATCACCGGGTTTAGGCCTCGAAATCCTTTCGGTTTTATAAAACATTTTTATAATACATTCCCTGTCCAAAATCGGGAATACATTCTTCACTTAAGAAAAATATCATTTCACAATCATTCACTAAATTTGAAATGAATACATCGCTAAACACCTTATCGTCAAATCATGAAGTGTTTCACAAGGTGTTAGCACAAAGATATCTTTACCCAACCCAATGCTGAATGTAAAGGCATATTCTGCTCATAAACTTGTCGAGCACCATCCAAACAATCAATCAACCATAATCAATATCAACAACTAAGTAAATTTGGTTTAATCACATCACGTGTTTTGGTAAATTTAACCACCATTCATTCATCCAAATCTAATTAAAGATTTATTCAAACCCCAGTTGGTTTCATCTGTAAAATCATTTCATATTGATTGTTCTACTTTTTGGAAATTAATCCTGCTTTTACGCGGGTTAAAGAACTAATGTCATTTAAACACAGTTCACGACAAACCCCAAATCCAATTTGATATTAAACACAAGGCTCTGAATAGAAAATAGTATCGGCTTATATTCATCATCAAATTCTAAAACCAACAAATATCGTATTGGAAATAACGATAAAAATATATCTTTCAAATTCCCGTAACAATATCTGTATCATCACGAAATCCAACATCGAAATATTCTAAAGACAATTTCGATTCAAATCCATTCCAATTCAGTTATTGGAAATTCTGGTTACTTTTAAAACCATTCAAATTCAATTTATTTATTTCAAAAATAAATTGATTTTAATTCTAGTTCAAAACTAGTCATTTCGATAAAAATATATTTTTATCCTTTCAAATGTGGAATTTTTCATCCCAATTCTTTCCAATTCATATATTATGATTTTACACAAATTATTAATATTTTTAGTAATTTTATCAAGGCCCGTGCAGTTGGTTTTCAATAACTGCCACCGAACTGCACTTATAGCGACCTTTTCCAAATTTGATTTGGACATAATTCCAAATCCGGCCATTAGATTTCTAATTTCTAATATTTGTTAGAAAGCACTTTTCGATACGAACCCAAGGTTCCGGTTTTAGGAGAATCCGACGGTCGGATCTCCCGTAATTTTCGTTCAAAGACATTGGTCGAAATTCACGAACTACCGCTGCGCGGCGCGTTCTATTCAGGCCATTATATACATACATATATATATATATATATATATAATGTATATATTTTATATGTTTCACCGATTTCAATTCTAAACGCATTTTATAAATCGTTTTAAATTCATTTTCAAAACGATTTCAATTTCCATTTCAATTTTATATCAAACTTGAATAATCCATATACAAGACTATTTTATACATCTGATCTATATGTTAAAAATTATATGTTTAACTATCAAATCGTTTTCACATTTCATATATATATATATATATATATATATATATATATATATATATATATATATCGTCTTCACATTTCATATATATATCGTTTTCACATTTCATATATATATATATATATATATCATCTTTCACATTTCATATATATATCATTTTCACATTTCATATATATATATTTTTTTCACATTTCATATATATATATATATATATATATATATCGTTTTTTCACTTTCAATATATACAATATTTTCACACTGAGTACGAGCAAACAAGTCATTCATGGTCTGTGGACGACGGGGAGCAGTTCATATATGCAGTTATACAATAACTAACTGTATAGAAATAATATAGTGAGAGAATTCTCACATTGATCGGTTTCATTTTTGAATTTCAGAACAATTCGGGTTTGAATTTGTCCCAAATTTCAACTTGCTCTGTTTTGGTTCAGGTCAGTTCTGAAATGTAGAATTCCCCATCACGATCACAACACAACTGAAATAGTTGAGTTTTGACCTCGTATGAAAGGTTTATTGCCGTTTATACATTAGTTACACTATTATACAATTAAATAATAATTAAAAATTAATTTTCCCCTAATTACTTTGTTGGCCGTTGACTCTCTCTTCTTCTTTGCCTTCAGGGTTTCGAAACCCATCGCTCGTTAAAACATCTGCCCACCGCTCCTTCATGCCGCCACCAACGGACGATCCATCGCCACCACAGTTTAAAGCTTTGAGCCCTCTACCATCACCGCCCCATCCTCATGAACTCGCACCACCACAGGCGCCGGGAAGCTGGCCCAAACCCACCACTGTCACAGTAGAAATCCAGCCTCCCTGGTTCACTGAATTCGATCTGAACCATATGAAATCAAAGGACTCGAATTACTCTACAATTTTCAATTCATAAGTGGGATTGAAATTGTTTAGATTAGAGTTGATTGTGGAAGGAAATATCGAACAACAAACGCCTTTGAAAAGGGACGACGGCAGCTCGTTACAGATAGGACAACATTAGGGTTTAATTTTTACAGTTTTATAATAATTTATATTATTATTTAATTCTATATTTTTCTCTTTCTTGAAGTTTACATGTTCGAACTCCGATTAAAACCCAACGACTGTCACCCCTAGCTAAATATCCCCATTTCGAACACAATGGGATATGTTTCGTAACCCAATTCGATTGTTACAATCAGTTTTCCGTCAAAATTAAAATATAAATCAATGTATATTGAATTTGAACACACATTTCAATTTACTAGGCCCACATACGGACTCTAAAAATTCTAGAAAAAATGTTTCTAGCTTCGTATTGACGATACGGTCCTAACAAAACTAATTTCGTCAAATTTTGAGACCGTTTGAAAAATGACCATTTTTTGGTCGATCGAAATTGACTGAAACTGTTAAAACACGTTTAACTTCGCCACGCTCACATATTGATTCAAAAAATTATACAAATTGGAATCTAGCAATAATTTGACATCCCGGATCCAACAAAAGTGGTTACATTGAAAACAAAGGTCGTTTGCAAAATTTCCATTTTTAAGGGTCCACAGCGACTTTTTTGAATTTTAAACTGGACATATCTTACATTCTATAAAGTGAAATCTCAGTTTCTTACGTTCGTTAGAAAGATATGATTAAATAGATTCAAATATTTTTGGGTTCACTGAAATCCGGTTTATTTTGCATCATGTTCATTCATTTGAACTTTGAAATCGAATTTTCGAACTACCGCTCCATTTTCAATTCCTTTTATATTTATAAATAATTATTTATATTCTGACGTCGAGCTATATAAATATATACGTTCTAATTCTATTCAAAATAAATTTCTCATCGTTATTATTTAAAATAATTCATTTTAAATAATCAAAATTCACTAAAATTGCCAAAATAAAAAATTTAAATTGGCTCAGAATTCCGGGTTATTACAATCTCCCCCACTTAAAACTTTTCGTCGCCGAAAAGGAACGAAGCCGTAAGTTGTTTTACAAACCAACTCAAATTCCAGTATTTTCTTTATGGCTTAAGTTCTTCAACTTTTCAGCTTCTAAGAACTTTTCAAATTTTTCAAAAATTTGGCTAACACCCTAAATTTTCGAAAAATTTCTCCATAACCTCCCCTACACCGGGAGCTTCGAGATATTTCAAACAGCCTCCCATGGCCCTCACCAATCCAAAAGAAAAAGAAAAAGCCAATCAGCTCATAAAATCATCATACCCAAACAAAACAGTAAATATGTACCTATTTGTCGGACATACAATTTTATTCCTTTTCTCTAGCCTCCTTGCTATGACCTGTTCAATATATATGCATGTACATGTACGCAATTCTTATCAAATTTCAATTCAGTTCAATATTTGATTCGATTTGGTTCGCTTTACCATTCATTCTCTTATTGGTTTGATTATTCCAATTTTTATTTAACTTCTTAGCTTTGCCAATTCTAGTTTGGCATTCAAATCTATCTACGCTTACATGACGATCAACAATGAGGTTATTATATCGTTAATCACTTACTTGAATAATAATAAATGTTTATTATTATTCCACAACACTTATATATTTTCTTACAACGTATATATATACATGTTCATACAAAGTATATGTATATTTCCATACTACGTATACATTCTCGTATAACGTTTACATATTTTCACACAACGCCTATAGAGTTTATACAACGCGTATATATTTTCTATATGGCCTACATAAGTTAAAAATCACATTTTTAACGAACTAGTAATTTTTCTTTAGCATTACTATTTTATTCACTTCATTATCATGTTAAAAATAATATTTTTAACTAACAAATATTTATTCCAACACTTGGTTATTTTTAACACTTCGTACATATGATAAGAATGATATTTTTGGCAAACAAAAATATATTTCGACAACTGTCTATTTTATTTACTTCATATACACAATAAAAATGTTATTTTTTTTGTTCAAACAATATATTCAACGTATGAATATTTTATTTACTTCATCTATACTTTTGTCGTTTAAACAATTTATTCAACATATGAATATTTTATTTACTTCATATATACGATAAAAATGTAAATTTTATCATTCAAACAATTTATTCAACATATGACTCTCAACTCAATCTGGGGCATTTCTAACCCCATCACTAATGAGTCACTCATTCTAGAATGCTACTAATTCTCTCTCTAATGAGGATTCTTCAATATGATATTACTAATCCTACCTCTGATGAGTCTTTTATTCTGTTCTAAATAGTTGCACCCAAGAGATTTGAGTTAACCAAAGCTTTGATACCAGCTATAACGAACACGGATTTCGCCCGGACCTAATCGATCGCTAAATCGACCAAGACCGTTCGAATCCCGCATATGCTAACTCTGGGCATACAACACATCAGAACAAATAATAGAAGACTTTTATAAACATCATAATAATGTTACATCAGAGTAAAGAATATCAGAGTATATCGAAATATAATACAGCGGAATATGATTTTACAATAAATGTAATACAATGCACAACGGAAATATAAACTACATAGCGGAAGACTGTAAATGCCTAGACACAGCTTAAAGCGTCAATCCAGAATCCTGCTCAATATATCTGCAAAATAAAACTACTCGACTGCCCATGTGGAAAATAGGGGCACCCGAGTTTGCAAGGGAAAAGCAAACTACAGGTCAGTCATGGGATTGGTGTGAGAAACTCTAAACAATTATAATTAGCTTATTTAATAATATGGCGTATCACGGGACCACGCCGCAAACGCGGAACAGGTTTACCCCCATGAATGCCAGTGTATACACAACAATCAATATATATATATATGGATCTACTATGCATCAATCAACATACAATATCCTAATCTACCCATTTAGATTAATCACCACATGTAGATTTTCTAAATCCCTTTCAATTTACAAAAATTATTCCTTTGGACTTTATTTCCCGATTTCCATTTCAAATCATTTGAATACATATCTAACTTTCTATATCAAAGTAGATTTCACTTCGGGATCTCAAATCAAATCGTTTGGAAATGTGGATTCCAAAACATAACAATGCATACAAACAAGTATGCAACCAAATATCAGGCTCCCCTTAGACAAGGCAAAGGGTACGCACCTAGCAACTCGATATAAAAATGTGCACCTACCCCACATATGAGCAGGCTACACCGACGATGCACCTCCCACACAGGGAGCATACACCGCCCATCTCACCCATACTTTTAGTCTTTCGGCTCACCCGAATCTCTAGCCACATACCAAATCATTTCATATCCTGAAGTATGGAAAATCATTTCACAACATAATAATCACACGTACTTTCAAAATATAGTACTTCACATCAGCAATTCACACATATGATTAGTCACTATTAATCACATAACCTTTGAACTCGTATGTCTCAAAGAAGGGTGTTAAGCAAGAGAATAAATTCTCTGCCACCAAACAGATACATCATCAATAGAAACTAATCGAATACGCGATGAACCACAATGTAAAACATAATACATTTCTAAATCATTTTAGAAATCATCGGGTTTAGGCCTCGAAATCCTTTCTGTTTTATAAAACATTTTTATAAAACATTCCCTATCCAAAATCGGGAATACATTCTTTTCACTTAAGAATAATATCATTTGACAATCATTCATTAAATTTGAAATGAACACATAGCTAAACACCTTATCATCAAATCGTGAAGTGTTTCACAAGGTGTTAGCACAAAGATATCTTTACCCAACCCAATGCTAAATGTAAAGGCATATTCTGCTCATAAACTAGTCGAGCACCATCCAAACAATCAATCAACCACAATCAATATCAACAACTAAGTAAATTTGGTTTAATCACAGCACGTGTTTTGGTAAATTTAATCACCATTCATTCATTCAAATCTAATTAAAGATTTATTCAAACCCCAATTTGTTTCATCTCTAAAATCATTTCATATTGAATTTTCTACTTTTTGGAAATTAATCCTGCTTTTACGCGGGTTAAAGAACTAATGTCATTTAAACACAGTTCACGACAAGCCCCAAATCCAATTTCATATTAAACACAAGGCTCTGAATAGAAAATAGTATCGGCTTATATTCAACATCAAATTCTGAAACCAACAAATATCGTATTGGAAATAACGATATAAATATATCTTTCAAATTCCCATAACAATATCTTTATCATCACGAAATCCAACATCGAAATATTCTAAAGACAATTTTGATTCAAATCCATTCCAATTCAATTATTGGAAATTCTGGTTACTTTTAAAACCATTCAAATTCAATTTATTTATTTCAAAAATAAATTGATTTTAATTCTAGTTCAAAACTAGTCATTTCGATAAAAATATATTTTTATCCTTTCAAATGTGGAATTTTTCATCCTAGTTCTATCCAATTCATATATTATGATTTTACACAAATTATTAATATTTTTAATAATTTTATCAAGGCCCGTACAGTCAGTTTTCAATAACTGCCACCGAACTGCACTTACAACGACCTTTTCCAAATTTGATTTGGACATAAGTCCAAATCCAACCATTAGACTTCTAATTTCTAATATTCGTTAGAAAGCTCTTTTCGATACAAACTCAACGGTTCCGGTTTTAGGAGAATCTGATGACCGGATCTCCTGTAATGTTCGTTCGAAGTCAATGGTCGAAATTCTCGAACTACCGCAGCGTTGCGCGTTCTATTCAGGCCATTATATATATAATATATATATTTTACATATTTTTCGCCGATTTCAATTCTAAACGCATTTTATAAATCGTTTTAAATTCGTTTTCAAAACGATTTCAATTTTCATTTTAATTTTATATCAAAATTGAATATTCCATATACAAGACAATTTTATACATCTGATATATATGTTAAAAATTATATGTTTAACTATCAAATCGTTTTCACGTTTCATATATACATATCGTTTTGACATTTCATATATATATTGTTTTCACATTTCATATATATATATATATATATACCGTTGTCACATTTCATATATATATCGTTTTCACATTTCATATGTATATCGGTTTCACATTTCATATATATATATATATATATATATATCTTTTCCACATTTCATATATATATATATTTCATCTTTCACATTTCATATATATATATATATATCATTTTCACAT
Organism: Allium sativum; assembly: GCA_030737875.1. NCBI lineage: Eukaryota > Viridiplantae > Streptophyta > Magnoliopsida > Asparagales > Amaryllidaceae > Allium > Allium sativum. The sequence goes on from CM060912.1 coordinate 173,268,030, forward strand.
TTCATATATATATATATCGTTTTCACATTTCATATATATATCGTCTTTTCACTTTCAATATATACAATATTTTCACACAGAATACAAGCAAACAAATCGTCCATGGTTTGTGGACGACAGGGAGTAGTTCATATATGCAGTTATACAATAACTAACTGTACAGAAATAATATAGTGAGAGAATTCTCACATTGATCTGTTTCATTTTTGAATTTCAGAATAGTTCGGGTTTGAATTTGTCCCACATTTCAACTTGCTCTATTTTGGTTATGGTCAGTTCTAAAATGTAGAATTCCCCGCCACGATCACAATGCAACTGAAATCATTCAGTTTTTGCCTCGTATGAAAAAGTTATTGCCGCTTATACATTAATTACATTATTATACAATCAAATAATAATTAAAAATTAATTTTCCCCTAATTACTTTCTTGGCCGTTGACTCTCTCGTCTTCGTTGCCTACAGGGTTTCGAAACGCATCGCTCGTTAAAACATCCGCCCACCGCTCCTTCATGCCGCCACCAGCGGACGATCCATCGCCACCACAGTTTAAAGCTTCGAACCCTCTACCATCGCCACCCCATCCTCGTAAACTCGCACCACCACAGGCGCCGAGAAGCAGGCCCAAATCCGCCACCTTCACAGTAGAAATCTAGCCTCCCTGGTTCACGAAATTCGATCTAAACCATATGAAATCAAATGCCTCAAATTACTCCCCAAATTTCAATTCATAAGTGGGATTGAAATTGTTTGGATTAGAGTTGATTGTGGAAGAAAATATCGAACAATATACGCCTTTGAAAAGGGACGATAGCGGCTCGTTACAGATAGGAGAACGTTAGGGTTTACTTTTTAGGGTTTTATAATAATTTATATTATTATTTAATTATATATTTTTCTCTTTCTTGAAGTTTACAAGTTCGAACTCCAATTAAAACCCAACGACTGTCACTTCTAGCTAAATACCCCCATCCCGAACACAATGGGATATGTTTCGTAACCCAATTCGACTGTTACGATCAGTTTTCCTCAAAATTAAAATATAAATCAATGTATATTGAATTTGAACGCACATTTCAATTTACCGGGCCCACATACGGACTCTAAAAATTCCAGAAAAATTATTTCTAGCTTCATACTACGATATGGTCTAACAAAACTAATTTCGTCAAATTCTGAGACCGTTTGAAAAATGGCCATTTTCTGGTCGATTGAAATTGACTGAAACTGTTAAAACACGTTTAACTTCGCCACACTCACATATTGATTCAGAAAATTATGCAAATTGGAATATAGAAATAATTTGACATCCCGGATCCAACAAAAGTGGTTTCATCGAAAACGAAGGTCGTTTGCAAAATTTCCATTTTTAAGAGCCATTATATATATTAAAATATATATAAATTCCACAGCGACTTTTCTGAATTTTAAACTGGACATATCTTACATTCTATAAAGTGAAATCTCGGTTTCTTACATCCGTTAGAAAGATATGATTAAACAGATTCAAATATTTTTGGTTTCACTAAAATCCGGTTTATTTTGCATCATGTACATTCATTTGAACTTTGAAATCGAATTTTCGAACTACCGCGCCATTTTCAATTCCTTTAATATTTATAAATAATTATTTATATTCTGACGTCGAGCTATATAAATATATGCGTTCTAATTCTATTCAAAATAAATTTCTCGTCGTTATTATTTAAAATAATTCATTTTAAATAATCAAAATTCACTAAAATTGCCAAAATAAATTTTTTAAATTGGCTTAGATTTCCAGGTTATTAAAATATAATTTTATATGAAATAAGAGTCGAGATTTGAAGCACTTAACATGTAATGACCCACCTTTTTGCTCGATTCTCGTCTATAATTAAACTAACTTAAATCGTTCATAAAACGGATGATTATAGGTACTAACATATTTGAATACAAAAACAGAATTTTTTATTTTATTACCAAATTTTATATCAGAGTTACAATGAATCAAATTATACCATAAGCTCAATGAAAACAGAATTTTCTCTCAACGGAAGAAGTAAAACCAAAATAAATGCTAGCTCCAGATTTGAATCCAACTTTGAAGGCTAAACCTGCAAACTAAACTACTAGCTGCTCATGCAAAATATGGGCAATCAGAGTTTAGATAGGGGAACAATAAACTCTAGGTCAGTCGTGGGACTGGTGTGAGAATTCAAAACAATTATTATTTTGGGTTCATTTTAAAGATGGGATAATTCACTAGGCCATGCCGCTAACGCGGAACAGGTTTATTCTAGGTGAATTCCTACGCATAGAAAATCGCAATGACTTTGGAAAATGAAGCTATCATAAGTTCGTCTGATGTCACACAATGTACACGCACACCAGACGGGCGAGTTTTGTCTTATGATAACCAAAAATGCTTTGATACATAAAATCCTCTTTTGATATTATCATTAGTGCATAGTATTGAAAACCAATTCATAAATAAATATATTAATCTTAGCGAGCATAGTAACTATGCCCTCATATAGTTTACAAACAAATCGAACGGCTCTTGTTGGTTATAGGGTTTCCAATACTATGGTTCCTAGCATGAAAGATTGTGAGAACCCGTAACTTCCCCGTAAAGGAAAGTGTCGGATAGTTCGAGAACAAGCCACAACAGAATCCATACAAAAGAACATTTCATTGTATATCACAATAATGCATCAGATTACAAGAATATACAGAGTATAAACAAATAAATATTACACAGAAATATCAGAGATTAAAATTACATTTAAATACTTAGCAGCGGAAAATAATACAATACACAACTAGAAGAGATATACGGATACAAAGCTTTCCGGATATCATTCCAGCTGTAAACCAGGATCCTGTGAATATAAATCTGCAAAACCAAAACTACTAGCTGCCCATGTCGAAATAAGAGCACCCAGAGTTTAGGCTAAAACAATAAACTCCAGGTCAGTCATGGGACTGGTGTGAGAACTAAAACAGTTATTAATCTTTATCTTAAAGTTATGTAAATCAAGGGACCACGCCGTATAACATGGAACGGGTTTCCTCCCAAGAATACCAGTGCATAAAACAAACAGCGCAATGCTAAATAAAGAAAAATGAAGCTATTATAAGACCCAGTTCCCATCACACAATGCAACGCAAGCCGGAGGATAGGGTTTTTACCTTATAATAGCCAAGAATGCTTGATACGTTTAAAACAAATCATTTGATACTATTACAAGTGCATAGAGTATAAAACAACTTCAAATCATAAGTATCAATCATAGCGGCATGAATGCCCCATACCACTACATCGCCATATATAGGTTATACAATCAAAATTGCAGAGTCACGTATTTGGAAATTGGATTTCCATCTATGAACCGAGGCCAGGGATCGTCCTCTACCGATTCGTGACTCTCTAGCCCGAGCCATAGGATCAGAGCTCGAGTGACCCTTGGAGCGACAGGGCCGGTCCACCGATGTGGATTAAAATGCATGAACACTACGTTTCCCCGCCCTTTGGGGCGTAAATGAGCCAACGAATGACTCCATCGGACCCGGATAGTCCGATCAAACCGAGGCGCCTCGCAACAGCAACAACCACACAGGTGAAAAGTATATAAATGTCAGGGCTGGTAGGTCACTGACACCACCCTAGCTAGAAAGAAACGCATGCCCTCCCTGAGGTCCTCTCCCGTTTTTGGTTCACCACCGGGGTGCGAGGCTCGCGAATCAACGTTACACAAAGCTATGCCACGAGGGTCGTGCTTTGATCATCAACCACAAGACTTTGCTTTTCAACAGAAGCCTTGATCAATTGCCACTTAGGCATGCCACACAGGCAATTCACTCCATGCGTTTGATATCCATCAATATATAACCCCTGAGCTCGTACGTCTCAGAGAAGGGCGTTAAGCAAGAGAATAAATTCTCCGCCGCCAAACAGATATATATTTAATAGAGATCAATGACACAGACTAAAATCCAATGTCAGACACACAGTCCATTTACAAGTTCGTTCTGGGTCTGAACGAAACCGGAGGCACCTAGTACCCCGCATATCCATCGATCTCCAAGTACATCTGGACGATCACCAACTGTTTCCATCTTCTTGGGTGTACAGCCCAATCAAGATCATCAGTAATTATCCAAACGACGTGAAGACCTCTGGTCTTAGACCATCGCCTTCATCTTCGACATATCGTCGTATCAGTTATTCAGAATGGGATAAACCCGGTCTTTCCGAATAACTCGCGTATATTTTAAATAAGTGTTACACAAACACAACATACGCTTCATTCCAATTCATCAGTCACTAACCGTAAATTAATCAAGAGAATAATTCCCCAAATATTAACCCCGAAGGCCAAAACCAACATCAGATCAATATCCAGAAAACCATTCAGCTTAGCTAACCGACAGTTAGTTTCTGATTTGACATTCATAGGGAAAGGTTCCCATTAATTTTATCAAAGATAAATTCATTGAATTTATTCTGTAATCTTCTTTTGAATTTTGATTCAACTAGTCGGGATTAACGAACCTTACCGAAGTAGTCATTTGTTTTAATTTCCCAATCTCAACCTATTCATCCCATGAAGTAAAACTGGTAATACTTCATATCTAACACCACGGTGTTATCGGTAAATTCAATTACCATTTCACGTTCAAATCTAATTGCTGATTTAACTATCGCCTGGAGTAAAACTGGTGATACTCCATTTTCGATTATTTCAATCTAATTAAAGATTCATTAAAACTCCACTTAGTTTTAATCTTTAACTGGGTTAAAGAATCAGTGTCATTTAAAACACGGTTCACGATAAACCCAAAATCACATTCCATTAATTATCGGGTTAAAGAACGAATGTTATTTAAAAAACTGCCCACGATAAACCCAAAAATCAATATCAATTCAATTCCAATTAAATATTATTTAATTGGTTCACTTCATTAAATCTAAATAAAAAGATTTAATCTTTTCTCAACTGGGTTCAAGAACAGTGTTAGTGAAGACACCATTCACGACAAACCCAAATCACATTTGATATTCAATATAAGGCTCTGAATAGAAAATATATCGGCTTATATTCAATATCAAATTCTACGATTAACAAATGTCGTATTGGAAATAACGGTATAAATATATATCTTTCAAATTTCCATAACAACATATGTATAATCACGAATTCCAACATCGAAATATTCTGAAGACAATTTCGATTCAAATCCACTCCAATGCAATCATTGGAAATTCTGGTTATTTTTAAAACCCCTTTTCAAATTCAATTTATTTATTTAGAAATAAATAGAATTATAATTCTAGTTCAAAACTAGTTCATTTCGATAAAAATCTATTTTTATCTTTTCAAATATGGAGTTTTTCATCCCAATCCTTTCTAAATCATTTCTTATGATTTTACACAAATTATTAATATTTTTAATAATTTTATCAAGGTCCGTACAGTCGATTTCCATCAATGGCCATCGAACTGCACTTACAGCGACCTTTTTCAAATTTGATTTGGAAATAATTCCAAATCCAACCGTTAGATTTCAAATTTCTAATATTCATTAGAAAGCTCTTTTCGATACGAACCCAACGGTTTCGGTTTCAGGAGAATCCGACGGTCGGATCTCCCGCAATATCCGTTCGAAGTCAATGGTCGAAATTCGCGAACTGCCGCGGCGCGACGCATTCTATTCAGGCCATTTTATTATATATATAATATATACTTCGTCGATTTCCTTTTAAAATGTGCTTTATAAATCGTTTTAAATTCATTTTCAAAACGGTTTCAACTTCATATTCAATTTCAAATCAAAATTGAATATTCCAGTTTAAATTCATTTCAAATTGATTTCAATTCAAATTGATTTCTAATTCAATTTCAGTTCGTTTTCAATTCAGTTCAATTCGAATTCATTTCTATTCAATTTAAATTCGAATTCGTTTATATTCAATTTCAATTCATTTCATTCCGAAATCGTTTTCAATTCATTTCATTTCGAAATCGTTTTCAATTCATTTCATTTCGAAATCGTTTTCAATTCATTTCATAGTATCAGATTTTGAAATCACTTTCGATATTAATTGTAAAATGAATAAAATCGATATAAATATCGTTCACGTCAAAATGGCGTCAATCTAATCAATACGGCTTCATATATTCCTATCTTCAAATATTCTATTTCAAATATTTCTTTTTCAAATATTCCTATTTCAAATATTTCGTTCAACACATGACTAATCTCAACGGATGAGTACATTCAACACATGAACATTTACTTTATATTGATAAAGAAGTAAATTTTATTATTAAAATATTTCGTTCAACACATGACTAATCTCAACGGATGAGTACAGTCAACACATGAACATTTACTTTATATTGTTCTTTATTTTCTAAATTGGAATGAGGCCCAATCAATCACCATATAAAGTTAATTGTATGGATTTTCATACATCACACGCATATAATAGTATTGAAAAATAATCAACCATCACCCAAAGTGCACTACACTGTATAAGCATCAAATATAGATATCTAACGCTTATAACAGCCTGTCAATCAATCGATCGACATATTTAATCAATCAGGATGAGTGAACTTCATATTTCATCCCAACACCCGTGTGGGGTTTCAAACAATCAAACACAGATTTCATTTGTGCAGTTGGGCGATGTGTAAAATTTATCGTCCCAATCAATGTCCTTCAAATAGGTGTACATAAACAAACCGTCCGGTTTGTAAATGAATATTTATTTATTCACATTCACATTAAAATTTATATTTTTAACGATCAAACTATTTATTCAACCTATGAATATTCTATTCGGTTCATTTATTAAATAAAATGTTATCTTTATTTTTCTAACTTATTTTAGAAAATTTCGGCGGCATAACGGCACGATACTAGAAACAGGACAAGGCCTAGCCTTATCCCCGGTCTAGTGAAGGCCCATGCCATTCACACATCAATCAAATCAATTCCAATTCACCAAACAATCTAATCACTACACAACCAAACAATTAAACAAACAAGCCATCCATGGTCTGTGGATGACGGGTGTCGGGTGCTACTAAACACCGTCTGCATCCTAGTATATATATATATAACTAGAAAAAGAAATTGAAAGGTGAGAAGTTCTCACCAATAGCTATCCTAACTCCACGGCACTTCCAATGCAGGAAATCTTCACTGTTCTCGTCGATATCACTTTCTTTGCCCGTAGCCACTACATATGTAAAAATCACATTTTTACTTCGATGTTCGATATATAAAAATCACATTTTTACTTCGATGTTCAATATATAAAAATCACATTTTTACTTCGATGTTCAATATATAAAAACCACATTTTTACTTCGATGTTCAATATATAAAAATCACATTTTTACTTCGATGTTCAATATATAAAAATCAAATTTTTACTTCGATGTTCAATATATAAAAACCACATTTTTACTTCGATGTTCAATATATAAAAATCACATTTTTACTTCGATGTTCAATATATAAAAATCACATTTTTACTTCGATGTTCAATATATAAAAATCACATTTTTACTTCGATGTTCAATATATAAAAATCAAATTTTTACTTCGATGTTCAATATATAAAAATCACATTTTTACTTCGATGTTCAATATATAAAAATCAAATTTTTTACTTTTCCTATATAATAAATATTCGACCTTTCATGTAGATAAAAATCGACCTTCTACTTTCCGAAAACCCATTCTTTTCACTTTCAAAAATCCTATAATGAACAATCTATATTTTCTATAGCTAAAGGTTATGTTTTTACTTAGCTACTGCTTTTTAAAATGTGTTTTAACATATAAGAACTAAATTTAACTATGGATACAACCAGATTTTAAATAAAATAAACTAAAAATCTCACCTTGGCTTGAATGTTCATCTCCGACAGTGGGGGGGCGGGGGGGGGGGGGGGGGGGAATGGTGGCGCCAGACAGAGGGGAGGGAAAGAACCAAGGCGGCGCAGCGCGTTTGGGGAGGTGGGCGGCCAGTCAAAGGCACAGCGTGGTTCCTCGAGGGTCGGAGGGGGTTTCCGTCGGTTTGGGGTTAGAAGTAGGGAGAGAGAGGGTCGCAAGGAGGGGAAAATCGGATGGGGGCGCTGGAGGAGAGAGGCTCGACGGTGGGGTTGCACCTGAAGCGCGGCAGTCACGAAAGGAGGGGAGGGAGACGCTCTGGATCGCGATGGAGGCGCCATCGTTTTTTTTTTTCTTTTTTCGATTGATTCCTGTTAAGTAGGGAAGAGAGAGAAAGATAAAGGTGGGGGGGCCAATATTTTTAATTAATTTTATTTATTTTTATTTCAAAAGGATACCCTTTTTATTCGAACTCGGAACAAGGCCCACCGCCTATCGTCCATAGCAAATTACCCCCATTCCGAACACAATGGGATATGCCACTCAAGCCAATTCAGCTGTTTCGATCAGTTCCTGTCAAATTTACATTTAAATCATTATATTGAATTTTAAATGTACATTTCAAATTACCGGGGTCACATACTAACTAGATAAATTCCAGAAAAATATTTTCTAGCTTCGTATTGACGATACGGTCCTAACAAAACTAATTTCGTCGAATTCCGAGACCGTTAGAAAAATGGCCATTTTCCAGTCGATTAAAATCAACTAAAACTGGTCAAACGCGTTTTCCTTTGCCACGCTCACATATTGATTTGAAAAATTATGAAATTTAGAATCTAGCAATAATTTAACACTGCGGATCCAACAGAAGTGGTTTCGTCGAAATCCGAGGTCGTTTGCAAAATATCTATTTTTAAGGGCCTGAATTCCATAGCGACTATTCAGAATTTTCAACTGGACATATCTTTTGATCCTCGCTATGAAAATTTGATTTTTCGGATTCGTTGGAAAGATATTCACAATTAGATCCCATTAATTTTGGTTTCACTAAAATCCGGTTTATTTTGCACCCGGTACATTCAATTGAAGTTTGAAATCGAATTATCGAACTACCGCGCCATTTTCATTTCTATTTATAATTATAAATAATTATTTATATTCTAACGACGACGTATATAAATATATTCGTTCGAATTATATTCAAAATAAATTTCTCGTCGATATTATTTAAAATAATTCATTTTAAATGTTCAAACTTCGCTAAAATTGCAAAAATAAAAATTTTAAACTGGCCCTGATTTTCGGGTTGTTACAATCTCCCCCACTTAAAAAATTTCGTCCCCGAAAAGGAACAAAGTCGAAAGTGGTTTGATTAATCAATTCTACGTTCGATCTGGCTTCCATTCTCCAACTTTTCAGTTTCTGAGAAATTTCAAATTCTTCAAAAATTTGGCTAACACCCTAAATTTTCGAAAAATTTCGCCATAACCTCTCCTGCAATGGGAGCATCGGGAAATCTCAAATAGCTTCGCCGGTCCTTCAGATCTTAAAAAGAAAAAGAAAAAGCCAAGCGGCTAGCCAATAGGCTCATAAAATCATCATCACCCAAACAAAACAGTAAATTATCTAGTAAACATGTACCTATTTGTCGGGCAAACAAATTTTATTCTCTGCTCTAGCCTCATTGCTATGACCTGTTCAATATAAGTATATGTATATGCAAGCAAATGCGACCAATTTTCTATACAATTCAATATTTGATACAGTTAGGCTAAATGGTTCAAAATTATCAAACAAATAAACAAACAACTCAAACATCAATCAATTAGTGAATTAGAGTTTCAAATTCATAATTTGATACATATACAAAAATCATGTTTTTGATACCAAATCACAACAATAGGCCCTATCTAGTTTTGGTTCTCACACCAGTCAATAGGAAATATATAGAAATCTCACTTTCGTCGCTCGAAAATAAATACTGGCGATGGTGCCCCATCACCAGAACTATCCCCGGGCACTAGAGGGATTCTATATCTACCCAATATATTAAAACTTCGAACACAAGTTTGCAAGACATATATACAAAATCTTTATATACTGGATTGCCCAAATTCATATAAATAAATAATCAAATACGAATAATTGATTTAAGTTTCAAAACAAAATTTGTTTTCATGTTAAAATTTACTCTTCACACTCGTTCTAGGATACTACTGATCCCATCTCTAACGAGTCATTCCCATTGGATATTACTAATCCAATATCTGATGAATTCTTTCGTATGGTTCTAATGTGTCTTGTTCTCGAGCTCTGTAAACCAAAGCTCTGATACCAACTGTGAGAACCCGTAACTTCCCCGTAAAGGAAAGTGTCGGATAGTTCGAGAACAAGCCACAACAGAATCCATACAAAAGAACATTTCATTGTATATCACAATAATGCATCAGATTACAAGAATATACAGAGTATAAAAAAATAAATATTACACAGAAATATCAGAGATTACAATTACATTTAAATACTTAGCAGCGGAAAATAATACAATACACAACTAGAAGAGATATACGGATACAAAACTTTCCGGATATCATTCCAGCTGTAAACCAGGATCCTGTGAATATAAATCTGCAAAACCAAAACTACTAGCTGCCCGTGTCGAAATAAGGGCACCCAGAGTTTAGGTTAAAACAATAAACTCCAGGTCAGTCATGGGACTGGTGTGAGAACTAAAACAGTTATTAATCTTTATCTTAAAGTTAGGTAAATCAAGGGACCACGCCGTATAACACGGAACGGGTTTCCTCCCAAGAATACCAGTGCATAAAACAAACAGTGCAATGCTAAATAATGAAAAATGAAGCTATTATAAGACCCAGTTCCCATCACACAATGCAACGCAAGCCGGAGGATAGGGTTTTTACCTTATAATAGCCAAGAATGCTTGATACGTTTAAAACAAATCATTTGATACTATTACAAGTGCATAGAGTATAAAACAACTTCAAATCATAAGTATCAATCATAGGCGGCATGAATGCACCATACCACTATGTCGCCATATATAGGTTATACAATCAAAATCGCAGAGTCACGTATTTGGAAATTGGATTTCCATCTATGAACCGAGGCCAGGGATCGTCCTCTACCGATTCGTGACTCTCTAGCCCGAGCCACAGGATCAGAGCTCGAGTGACCCTTGGAGCGACAGGGCCGGTCCACCGATGTGGATTAAAATGCCTGAACATTACGTTTCCCTGCCCTTTGGGGCGTAAATGAGCCAACGAATGACTCCATCGGACCCGGATCGTCCGATCAAACCGAGGCGCCTCGCAACAGCAACAACCACACAGGTGAAAAGTATATAAATGTCAGGGCTGGTAGGTCACTGACACCACCCTAGCTAGAAAGAAACGCATGCCCTCCCTGAGGTCCTCTCCCGTTTTTGGTTCACCACCGGGGTGCGAGGCTCGCGAATCAACGTTACACAAAGCTATGCCACGAAGGTCGTGCTTTGATCATCAACCAAAAGACTTTGCTTTTCAACAGAAGCCTTGATCAATTGCCACTTAGGCATGCCACACAGGCAATTCACTCCATGCGTTTGATATCCATCAATATATAACCCCTGAGCTCGTACGTCTCAGAGAAGGGCGTTAAGCAAGAGAATAAATTCTCCGCCGCCAAAAAGATATATATTTAATAGAGATCAATGACACAGACTAAAATCCAATGTCAGACACACGGTCCATTTACAAGTTCGTTCTGGGTCTGAACGAAACCGGAGGCACCTAGTACCCCGCATATCCATCGATCTCCAAGTACGTCTGGACGATCACCAACTGTTTCCATCTTCTTGGGTGTACAGCCCAATAAAGATCATCAGTAATTATCCAAACGACGTGAAGACCTCCGGTCTTCGACCATCGTCTTCATCTTCAACTTATTGTCGTATCAGTTATTCAGAATGGGATAAACCCGGTCTTTCCGAATAACTCGCGTATATTTTAAATAAGTGTTACACAAACACAACATATGCCTCATTCCAATTCATCAGTCACTAACCGTAAATTAATCAAGAGAATAATTCCCCAAATATTAACCCCGAAGGCCGAAACCAACATCAGATCAATATCCAGAAAACCATTCTGCTTAGCTAACCGACAGTTAGTTTCTGATTTCACATTCATAGGGAAAGGTTCCCATTAATTTTATCAAAGATAAATTCCTTGAATTTATTCTATAATATTCTTTTGAATTTTGATTCAACTAGTCGGGATTAACGAACCTTACCGAAGTAGTCATTTGTTTTAATTTCCCAATCCCAACATATTCATCCCATGAAGTAAAACTGGTAATACTTCATATCTAACACCACGGTGTTATCAGTAAATTCAATTACCATTTCACGTTCAAATCTAATTGCTGATTTAACTATTGCCTGGAGTAAAACTGATGATACTCCATTTTCGATTATTTCAGTCTAATTAAAGATTCATTAAATCTCCACTTAGTTTTAATCTTAAACTGGGTTAAAGAATCAGTGTCATTTAAAACACGGTTCACGATAAACCCAAAATCACATTCCATTAATTATCGGGTTAAAGAACGAATGTTATTTAAAACACTGTCCACGATAAACCTAAAAATCAATATCAATTCAATTCCAATTAAATATTATTTAATTGGTACACTTCATTAAATCTAAATAAAAAGATTTAATCTTTTCTCAACTGGGTTCAAGAACAGTGTTAGTGAAGACACCATTCACGACAAACCCAAATCACATTTGATATTCAATATATGGCTCTGAATAGAAAATATATCGGTTTATATTCAATATCAAATTCTACGATTAACAAATGTCGTATTGGAAATAACGGTATAAATATATATCTTTCAAATTTCCATAACAACATATGTATAATCACGAATTCCAACATCGAAATATTGCGAAGACAATTTCGATTCAAATCCACTCCAATGCAATCATTGGAAATTCTGGTTATTTTTAAAACCCCTTTTCAAATTCAATTTATTTATTTAGAAATAAATAGAATTATAATTCTAGTTCAAAACTAGTTCATTTCGATAAAAATCTATTTTTATCTTTTAAAATATGGAGTTTTTCATCCCAATCCTTTCTAAATCATTTCTTATGATTTTACACAAATTATTAATATTTTTAATAATTTTATCAAGGTACGTACAGTCGATTTCCATCAATGGCCATCGAACTGCACTTACAACGACCTTTTTCAAATTTGATTTGGACATAATTCCAAATCCAACCATTAGATTTCAAATTTCTAATATTCATTAGAAAGCTCTTTTCGATACGAACCCAACGGTTCCGGTTTCAGGAGAATCCGACGGTCGGATCTCCCGCAATATCCGTTCGAAGTCAATGGTCGAAATTCGCGAACTACCGCGGCGTGGCGTGTTCTATTCAGGCCATTTTATTATATATATAATATATACTTCGTCGATTTCCTTTTAAAACGTGCTTTTTAAATCGTTTTAAATTCATTTTCAAAACGGTTTCAACCTCATATTCAATTTCAAATCAAATTTGAATTTTCCAGTTTAAATTCATTTTAAATTCATTTCAAATTGATTTCAATTCAAATTGATTTCTAATTCAATTTCAGTTCAATTTCAATTCAATTCAATTCAATTCGAATTCATTTCTATTCAATTTAAATTTGAATTCGTTTATATTCAATTTCAATTCATTTCATTCCGAAATCGTTTTCAATTCATTTCATTTCGAAATCGTTTTCAATTCATTTCATTTCGAAATCGTTTTCAATTCATTTCATTTCGAAATCGTTTTCAATTCACTTCATTTCGAAATCGTTTTCAATTCATTTCATTTCGAAATCATTTTCAATTCATTTCATTTCGAAATCGTTTTCAATTCATTTCATTTCGAAATCGTTTTCAATTCATTTCATAGTATCAGATTTTGAAATCACTTTCGATATTCATTATAAAATGAATAAAATCGATATAAATATCGTTCACGTCAAAATGGCGTCAATATAATCAATACGGCTTCATATATTCCTATCTTCAAATATTCTATTTCAAATATTTCTTTTTCAAATATTTCTATTTCAAATATTTCGTTCAACACATGACTAATCTCAACGGATGAGTACAGTCAACACATGAACATTTACTTTATATTGATAAATAAGTAAATTTTATTATTAAAATATTTCGTTCAACACATGACTAATCTCAACGGATGAGTACAGTCAACACATGAACATTTACTTTATATTGTTCTTTATTTTCTAAATTGGAATGAGGCCCAATCAATCACCATATAAAGTTAATTGTATGGATTTTCATACATCACACGCATATAATAGCATTGAAAAATAATCAACCATCACCCAAAGTGCACTACACTGTATAAGCATCAAATATAGATATCTAACGCTTATAACAGCCTGTCAATCAATCGATCGAAATATTTAATCAATCAGGATGAGTGAACTTCATATTTCATCCCAACACCCGTGTGGGGTTTCAAACAGTCAAACACAGATTTCATTTGTGCAGTTGGGCGATGTGTAAAATTTATCGTCCCAATCAATGTCCTTCAAGTAGGTGTACATAAACAAACCGTCCGGTTTGTAAATAAATATTTATTTATTCACATTCACGTTAAAATTTATATTTTTAACGATCAAACTATTTATTCAACCTATGAATATTCTATTCGGTTCATTTATTAAATAAAATGTTATCTTTATTTTTCTAACTTATTTTAGAAAATTTCGGCGGCATAACGGCACGATACTAGAAACAGGACAAGGTCTAGCCTTATCCCCGGTCTAGTGAAGGCCCATGTCATTCACACATCAATCAAATCAATTCCAATTCACCAAACAATCTAATCACTACACAACCAAACAATTAAACAAACAAGCCATCCATGGTCTGTGGATGACGGGTGTCGGGTGCTACTAAACACCGTCTGCATCCTAGTATATATATATAACTAGAAAAACAAATTGAAAGGTGAGAAGTTCTCACCAATAGCTATCCTAACTCCACGGCACTTCCAATGCAGGAAATCTTCACTGTTCTCGTCGATATCACTTTCTTTGCCCGTAGCCACTACATATGTAAAAATCACATTTTTACTTCGATGTTCAATATATAAAAATCACATTTTTACTTCGATGTTCAATATATAAAAATCACATTTTTACTTCGATGTTCAATATATAAAAACCACATTTTTACTTCGATGTTCAATATATAAAAATCACATTTTTACTTCGATGTTCAATATATAAAAATCACATTTTTACTTCGATGTTCAATATATAAAAACCACATTTTTACTTCGATGTTCAATATATAAAAATCACATTTTTACTTCGATGTTCAATATATAAAAATCACATTTTTACTTCGATGTTCAATATATAAAAATCACATTTTTACTTCGATGTTCAATATATAAAAATCACATTTTTACTTCGATGTTCAATATATAAAAATCAAATTTTTACTTCGATGTTCAATATATAAAAATCACATTTTTACTTCGATGTTCAATATATAAAAATCAAATTTTTACTTTTCCTATATAATAAATATTCGACCTTTCATGTAAATAAAAATCGACCTTCTACTTTCCGAAAACCCATTCTTTTCACTTTCAAAAATCCTATAATGAACAATCTATATTTTCTATAGCTAAAGGTTATGTTTTTACTTAGCTACTGCTTTTTAAAATGTGTTTTAACATATAAGAACTAAATTTAACTATGGATACAACCATATTTTAAATAAAATAAAATAAAAATCTCACCTTGGCTTGAATGTTCATCTCCGACAGTGGGGGGGGGGGGAGAATGGTGGCGCCAGACAGAGGGGAGGGAAAGAACCAAGGCGGCGCAGCGCGTTTGGGGAGGTGGGCGGCCAGTCAAAGGCACGACGTGGTTCCTCGAGGGTTATAGGGGGTTTCCGTCGGTTTGGGGTTAGAAGTAGGGAGAGAGAGGGTCGCGAGGAGGGGAAAATCGGATGGGGCGCTGGAGGAGAGAGGTTCGACGGTGGGGTTGCACCTGAGGCGCGGCGGTCACGAACGGAGGGGAGGGAGGCGCTCTGGATCGCGATGGAGGCGCCATCGTTTTTTTTATTTTTTTTATTTCGATTGATTCCTGTTAAGTAGGGAAGAGAGAGAAAGATAAAGGTGGGGGGGGGCCAATATTTTTAATTAATTTTATTTATTTTTATTTCAAAAGGATACCCTTTTTATTCGAACTCGGAACAAGGCCCACCGCCTGTCGTCCATAGCTAATTACCCCCATTTCGAATACAATGGGATATGCCACTCAAGCCAGTTCTGCTGTTTCGATCAGTTCCTGTCAAATTTACATTTAAATCATTATATTGAATTTTAAACGTACATTTCAAATTACCGGGGTCACATACTAACTAGAAAAAATCCAGAAAAATATTTTCTAGCTTCGTATTGACGATATGGTCCTAACAAAACTAATTTCGTCGAATTCCGAGACCGTTAGAAAAATGGCCATTTTCCAGTCGATTAAAATCAACTGAAACTGGTCAAACGCGTTTTCCTTTGCCACGCTCACATATTGATTCAAAAAATTATGAAATTTGGAATCTAGCAATAATTTAACACTGCGGATCCAACAGAAGTGGATTCGTCGAAATCCGAGGTCGTTTGTAAAATATCTATTTTTAAGGGCCTGAATTCCATAGCGACTATTCAGAATTTTCAACTGGACATATCTTTTGATCCCCGCTATGAAAATTTGATTTTTCGGATTCGTTGGAAAGATATTCACAATTAGATCCCATTATTTTTTGTTTCACTAAAATCTGGTTTATTTTGCACCCGGTACATTCAATTGAAGTTTGAAATCGAATTATCGAACTACCGCGCCATTTTCATTTCTATTTATAATTATAAATAATTATTTATATTCTAACGACGACGTATATAAATATATTCGTTCGAATTATATTCAAAATAAATTTCTCGTCGATATTATTTAAAATAATTCATTTTAAATGTTCAAACTTCGCTAAAATTGCAAAAATAAAAATTTTAAACTGGCCCTGATTTTCGGGTTGTTACAAAGATCAATCGAGGACATAAAGCTAAGTATTTCTCGGTTAACATCCAGACAACAGACACCGAATACATAGCATGAAAGTATATATCTCGGTTAACATCCAAACGTCGAATAACATATATACTTTATTCCCTCAGGTTTCGAGGTAGATCTACAGCCGCAGCTTTCGATTTCACTAGAGATTATGTATACAACCTAGCCCCAAGTTTACCGTCAATCCGGGGTGTGAGGTTCATCGAGGTCATGATACACAAAGCTACGCTTCGATAAGCCATGCTTTGATTATCACTAGCTCGTTTCATAACTCGCGTATGCCACATTGACAATTCACTGATTTCTATCAATACATAACCTCTAAGCTCATATGTCTTAGATACGAGAATAATTTATTGTCACAAATCTGATATGAATTAACAGAGATCAGTGATATGCGGTCAATTTTAATGTCGGACACACAATCCATACGAGTCCGTTTGGGTCGAACGGAACAACAATCCAAAAATATTCAAAAATATACTCAGATCTCATGCCACTTATAACCTCGTATCGGGTGATCGGCCCAAACAAGACACCAACCGTCAATCCGAATAATTCGAAGATTCTCGGTCTTCAATTATCGATTTCCAAGTCTTCGGTTTTCTTTATAACATTGTATTATTACTTGGAATGGTTTCCAAACTTATGTTCGATCCCTGTCTATCCAAGTAATAAGCATATTTTTAAAACAACAACTATGTATTACACAGGTTTTCGATTCAAATCTCCTTCCAAATCATTATCTATTCATTTACAAACTGGGTCGGATTTATTCCATATTCCTTAACCCGTTACCTTCTTAATTCGTCTTTGAAATCCAATTTCATTTCCCAACTTTGTATTCAAAACATAATTCATTTGTTTTTCGTTTCAAACTACCAAACCTCAATTTGGATTTTTAAATTCCCATATCTGATTTTAAATCATTAATAAATTCCATATGAAATAATCTTCCATTCTTTAAAATATACCAAATATTTAACAAAACCATTTTCTCAGTTTAACAATAGTTCATGGTTCGTAACTTCAAAACCCATCTATTTTCAAATAACGTTATAATTAACATTTAACAACGTTACCAAAATGCTATAAAATAGCCATTTAAATCAATTTGACTCAAATTGATTTGAAATTCAAATATTTTATCTCAAATAACTTTTAATAATAAAATATTATCAATCATAATTTTTCCAAAGTTTTAATTAATTTATATAAATTAGTTTTATTTAATTTTTTTTCACTTTGGTCATCGAACTACACGTGTAGCGACCGTTTCAAATTTTGTTTTATACCTAACTTGATAGTCATACATTGGAATTTGAAATTTTCTTTTCTATTAGGAAATCATTATGAATAGAAATTCAACATTTCTTGTTTCACATCAATGCGATTTAAAACGCTCAAGTAATAGCCATTTGAAAAAAGAGATAAATATTCACAAACTGTCGTTGTGCGACGCGTTCGATTCAAGCTATATAACTATTTAATATAATTAGTCTAAACCTTTTTCAAAATAAACTTAAATCTTCATAACTACAATCTAAATCATGTCTCGAATTTTTAAATCTCCATTTAATTTAAATCAAATGAATTTCCTTCATATTGTTTCAACTTATAGGTTTTCATTAAACAAATAGAATCAATTAAATAAACCCACTTTTGGATTCATACCCAAAACAAGTTCTTTGAATTTAACTTCAAAATCGATTCAACGGATATAACTTATAATAATTGGAATTACTTCCATTTCAATTAAATCTGAATTTAATAAAATATTTTCCAACCCATTTTAATCATTTCAAAGCTTATTATCAAAATAGTGGAATCAAATAAAAATTGCAAAATCATTTTCTTAATTAAATTGAAACCTGTTCCAAACTTTGAGCGACCAAAATTACTTGAAATATTTCAAAAAATCGCTTACGTCTTTTACGAAAGTCATTTAACCGTTTGTAACTTAGATTTTGAATCCACATAAAATCTAAATTCAAAATTTACTTCCTGATTATTGTTTTAGTATTAAATAATAAAATTTTCATAGAAAGGAGATTTAAACCGACACCCCGCACAACTCCACAATTACCGTGTGTGTGATACAGCACGATCAATCAATAAACAATCATATGAATTCATCCATTGCATTTCAATAATTAAACAACATTTAAATTTTGTGTAAGCATTACGTCCAATAACATTTAGTGCTCAGTGTTTCTAACAACATGAATATCCATCCAAACATCACACACAACAATCACATTCATCAGCCATTTATTAACATTAACTAATCATGGTTATTAGCTAATTATTATTAACCATTTAAAATAAATTTTAAATTAAAGTTCTCACCTTCCTCTGTTGTCCGGATGTTAAAACTGGTAGGACTGACAGGATACTCAAACGCGATGGCTTAGCCACTGACAACATTCCAACAAGCCGGACCATAAATACGAGCTGTACACAACAAGAAACAACTTCTCTTTTTTTTCGTACACCTGTGACTTCATATTCCCTCAAGCCATACACCCTATCACCTTGCATGCGCGTCTTCCATAGTAGTAATAAGGTGCCGGTGAAGGGCGTCACAAGGGTCAGAGTTCACCCAAGTTAAAGTTTTTGGGTGTACTACAAGTTGGTCAGCGAGGTCAACCAAATGCTTAGGTGTGGAAAGAGCAGTAGGGTGCGAAGCCGGGTGCAGAAGGAGTTGGTCAGATAGCTAGGAGTCGGTTCAATGGGTGGTGGAGGCAGTGTATGTAGAGGAGGTTTATGCGCATGTAGGACAGTGTGGCTTGGTTGACGTCTTGACCCAATGCGTGTTTCACGCGAGCTAGTGGGTGACCAAGGAATGGCGGTCGACGCGGAGAGGAGCTAGGCCGAAGACATGCAAAGGTTTGGGTGCAGCGTCGGAATGTAGTGGAGATTTAATGGCTGCACACTATTTGCATGGGAAGAGATGCTATTTCTAGGGAGGAGAGAGTGTTGATGGACTGAAACGTGGTGATGATGTTGGCGCAGGAAGTGATGGTGGTAAATATGGAAGGACAGAAGTGAGTGGCGGAGGCAGAAAGAGGAAGGGCTAACTGTTTTTTCATAAAAGGGCTAGTATGAATTTTCTAGAGGAGAGGACTACGGCCTCAGGTGGTGCTGGAAGCGACAATAGTGGTGTCAAGGGGGAGCAGGCTGTCAAAAGTGGTGGTAAAGAAGCAGGGAAGGCTGAGCTACTGTAAAGGGAGGGAGAGAATAGGATACCGGAGCTGATCGAACTGCTGGAGGAAGTGACCTCCGATCGCCAACTGATGGATGGAAGTGGCGACGCTTCCGTGTGCGGTGACTCCGAGTTGGAGGGGGGAACGGAAGTTCTGGGCGGTGAGTAAAAGGAAGTTGATGGGCTTTTGACGAGGCGGGGAGAGGGAGGAAAATAAGTTTGTTTTGATTTTCTTTAAACTAGTTTTATTTGGGTATATTTAAGTTTTGATTTATCTTCTTTTGTGAAAGCTTTTCGATTCAATTTTTTTCATTTCAATACCAGATTTCTCTAACATTAGAAGGGGAAGAAGAGCAAAAGCGGTGGAAGAAACGAAACGTGGGGCAAGGCGTAGAACTGATTATACAAGTGTGAGGCATGCCGAATTTAATCAGTTTCTAACAAAAACTATTTTAAATGCGTTTAATTAAATTCATTAAGTTAAGAAATTTTGCTAGCCTCATTTGTCGGTTGATCAGCTAATTAATGTTTTTATATATTTCTTTGATTGATTATAGTACAACAATTTTATTACCTGCTAGCCTTTTTTTTGAAAATTGGTTAAATTTTTATTAGGCATGACGGCCTAGAGAGAATATGATTACATCACGTGATAGTGTTCCATAATGTAACATACGTAACGCAGGTTGCCAACTAAACATTCCATTAATAAAACAACAACAACTAACCTCGTCCCCCCCAATTCCGCTCTCACCATCATGGCAGCTGTTGAGGGTTTCTGCTTGTTCCTGGAGTCTCACCCCTTGCATCCAACAGATTTAGACTTCCTAGTTCAGCAATTATCCATTCCAAGCTTTCGGTAAGCAGTTCGCGTTAGAATCGCTTCGTGTTCCACGTAATTTCGTCAATGGCAATCTTGCTAACAACGCTTGCTTTTCTTTGTTTTTCTTTGAAAATCCGTGTGTTTCTCACCTTCCACACTGCGCTTGCAACAGCTATCACGATGGTGGCATTTAATTTGGTCATCATATTTTTTCTATTATCGTTCCTGGCCAGGTACGCCATCTGTTCCTCAAGGTTATAACTTTGTATTGGTACTTTAAACATATCCTTGCAGTTCTTTAGTACAGTAGAAGAAAAGTCACATTCAAAAAATATGTGTTTATGATTTTTCTCTGCAGATTTACATAAAACGCATATTGTTTCGTTAGTAATACCCCAATTCAAGATTCTGTCACTTGTAGAAAGTCGATGCATCATAGCTTTATATACCAAGTAAGAATTCTTAGGGCAAATTGTTATATCCAAAACAATCTGGCTCCATTCAAGTTTCTAATGGTGTACACGAATAGCATTCCATGCAGATTTTATAGAAAAATTACTGCTTGAATCCATCTCCATATGTCATTGTTTCTCCCTGAATATAAAGTTGTTCCTAGAATTACTTGTTTTTATTCATTACCACACAATAAAGAGTCACATTTCCACTTCTGATTTTCTATTATATTGTCCATTGTTTTTTCTAGTAGACCATATGCTGAATAAGTATCCCAACCAACAATGTTAACAAGAGCTTTGCCATCTATCCATGGATCCTTCCATAAGTTAGTTTCCTGCCCATTTGCAATTTTTCTTGTACAGTTAGCAGCTAGCAAATTTCTCTTTTTTAAAATTGAAATTGACTTCCAAGCGGATGATGCATTGTTACCTATAGGCATATGCCAGAAATTACCTTTGATATATCGCCTTCTCATCCTGTGTGCCCAAATGCCATCTGATGTTAAGATTTTCCAGCCCTGTTTATGGGTGAAAATATCTCTCATTTCTCGTAAATTTCTTAACCCAACTCCGCCTTCTTCTTTTGGTCTACACAGATCAGAATATTTTATCTTATGCATCCCTCCTCTCTCTATAAAATCAGCACAAACTCGTTCTATCTTTTCTATTGAAGCCATGGGAATTTGAAAGGTTTGAAGCCATTAATATACTTTGGCTTGAATCACAGTGTGAACCAATTCTATTCTTCCTGCTTGAGTTAAGAGCTTAGAACTCTAGCCTTGTAAATTGCTTTTGATTTTGTCTATCAACCCTACACATTTCCTGTTAGTAATTTTATTAGTGGACAGCGGAACTCCAATTTATTTAACTGGTAATTCCCCTTCAATGACACCCAAAATCTCCAATATTCTATCTCTTCCGCCACAATATTTGTTGAAACAACATTTTGATTTATTCTTGCTTAACTTCAATCCGACATAATTCTCCAATGACTTAAACAAGTCTTTTATAGTTCGCGCTGCTTTTTCATTTGATTTGATGCATATGATAAGATCATTCGCATATAGAAGATGGCTTATCTTAGGCTGGATGTTATACACTGTCTGGATTTGACTGTTATGCTCTGCTAATTCCATCTGCAATGAAAAATATTCCATCGCTACTGCAAAGAGGTAAGGAGAAAGAGGATCTCCTTGTCTAACACCACGATTAGAACCAATATGACCTTTAGGTACGCCATTTATCATGATAGAGAATGTAGGAGTATTTATGTATTCACTAATCCACTTAGTAAACTTTTCAGGAAAACCCATACTTCTTAGCATATGAATAATGAATTGTCGATTAATTTTATCATAAGCCTTGTGAGGGTCAACTTTCATACAGAAATTATTCGCACCTGGTTTGTTGAAGTTTCTTGTAAGTTCATGTGAACGAGTTTTCAGAAATGCTCTGCCCTTTTATGAATGCACTCTGACATTTAGCAATGATGTCTGGTAGTATCTGCTTCAATCTGTTGCAAATGACTTTACTCAGAATTTTGTACACCACGTTGCAACACGCAATCGGTCGGTACTCTTCAGGTCGGGAACGATTTTCAACTTTTGGGACTAAGCATATGAAAACATGATTAATCTCTTTAATGATTTATCCAGTGTCGAATGCCTCTTGTATCATCAGACCTTGCCAGTGCAGTTTGTAGAACAAAGAATTCAGTCCATCGGGGCTTGGACTCGAATCAGCACTGATGGAGGAAACTGCAACCCAAACTTCGTCGAGACTGAAGCGACTGCACAACATCCTCTTGCATCTAGCATTGATTTTCCTCCTACATACAATAGCAGGTAAATTAGACTCATACATGCCATTATATGAGGCTGTAAAGTATAACATCACTTTCCAAATTAACAACATTTTGACTATTAGAACCACTCATATCAAAAGCCTGGTGACTACTATTAATATATATTTTTTGAAACAAAAATGTGTGATCTTCTAAAGAGAAGAGAGCACACACACACACAGATATATATATATAATAAAATCGAAGATACAGAGTCCGACTATAGTACATAAGAATACAAGATAAAACCTAACACTGCTCTAGGGATGTAAGGATCATAGATAGATGAGCTCCGGACAAACCACCGCCCATCTACTCCAATATCGAATTCCGGCAAGGCCACCACCCGATATTGAAGTATATCTACTCCAATACAATAACCCATACTCTCTATGTAATATCAAAAATAATGAAGTACAACATCAAAAAACTCTCTAACAATAATCCCAAATGAATTGCGTATCATCAATCCAAACAACAATCCTCTAAGCTCCACAATAATATCCAACAACCTAAACACCTAAAAAGTACATAACTGCTACCAATCCATCCAGCTATCCACTAATCACTTCCTCTTAATCAACAACCTGAATCTGCGAAACGCTCAACAAACTGTTAGTAATTTGTCACACACATATATATGGAAATATATGTGTGTGTGTGTGTGTGTATATATATTATATAAGCATATATATATTCATACATATTTATTTACCATACATATATGTGTATAAGAAAAATACAATGAAAAAACTAATAAAAGAAATTAACAACCAATGCGATATTTATTACGAAAAAAACTGTTGATTCTAATAAATAGATACAAATTAAATATAACCTTAATCAATAAACTCTCAAAGCCCGATTTCCCAAATAGCTTGTAATGACTACTATTAATATGAGATCTAATAGACATTTTAGTGTAAAAAAATTTGGTGCATTCATCCCCTCCAGTGATCCATCCTTCTTTGGTCGTTTGTTTTAGCTCAACAGCCTTGTGTTTTACTGCCTCCTTTAGTTTGCTTTGCGTTTCAGTGTACAACCTCTAGATTTCATTTGAGTTATCACCTGCATCAATCATTTGTAAGCATTTTTCACATTCATTTTGTTGAAGTGTAATTGTGTCATTATCTTTTGTTTTGCGTCTGTTCCAATCTTGAAGTCTATTTTTAGCAAACTTTAAGATTTAGAGGAGTTTATAAGCAGCATATCCTGGTTTAATGTGGCATTGATTGAACTTTATGACTTCCTCATACCCATCTATCTTGTGCTAGGAATTTACATAGCGAAATGGCTCTCCTTTGTTAGCCTTTTGAATTTCATAGATTTGGATATGAATTGGGCTATGATCGCCAGTGAATGTTGACAAAGCACTCACTTTTAGTTCATGAAATTTGTTGATATACTCAGCAATGACTAGCACCCTATCAATTTTGCAAGAAATTTTCTTTTCTTCACCACTTCTCCATGTGTATTTCAGGCCTGAGTGTATTGGTTCAAGCAATCCCGCTCCTATGACACAATTATTGAATTCGGTAAGTTGCGCTACTTTTAAATGTTGTCCTCCATGCTTATCTTTTTTGTTTAATACAACATTAAAGTCCCCCATAACAATCCATGGTCCAGTAATGTTGTTTGCAATGCATTTGATTTTATCCCATAGATTATTACAATCATTTACATAATTGCTTGCGTAAACTGCTGTTAGCATCATCTGCATTCCCCCAATATTAGATGCTTTCACAGTTATTTGTTGATCATCCGTCTCTTTTAAATTCAATGTCCATATGTTTTTGCTCCAAAGGATTAAAATGCGTCCTTTATAGCCACAGTCATTATTATGGAAATATTTCCATTTAGCACCTATAGTGTTGATGAAATTTTCCATGTTACCTACTGAAAATTTATTTTCTAAAATGCATAAAATAGAAGGCACATAGGTCCTTCTAATTTGTAAGAGGTATACCTGACGAATGTTGTTACTTAGACCTCTTATGTTCCATGTAATTATTAACATTTGGGAGGGATTTGCCTGTTCCTAAAGACCCTTGGTGAGGAACTAGCCATACTTCTGCTTGTATTTTCTGCTTGTTTGTCTTTAAACTGATTTTCATACTCCTTCGGTTTCATCAGAGTTTTGGGGTTGTTTTTTGGAGGATCTTATTTCTCTTCATCTGATAGTTCAATTTCATCAATTTTTATTTGCCCTATGTTTTCAGGATTCACTTCCTCCCTTCGATTACCCTGAAGTTGATTATTAGTTTGATTGATCTCATGTTCCTAATGTTGCTGTTCAGGCTCCAGCTCCTGATGTGCTGAACTTTCCATTTGTTCTCCAGAATTAAATGTAGTACTAGATGAAGCAGTCTTAGTCTGATGTATATATGTTTTTTGGCTTGAGTCATTCAAGCGTGTCTGTAAATTTGTCTCGCTTTGGCTGTTTCTTTGTATAGTTTTGTCAGTTGTAGTGTTATAGGGGTTGCTTACATAAGGAAAGTCCTGATAGTTGTCTTGTGTGGCCGAACTTATGTTATTCTCTTGTATATTTTCGTCCCTTGCTATCCATACTTATGTAACTGGCTTGACAACCACCACACACTGCTTATCACTATGCCCAAAGCATTCGCAGTTTTTGCATCTTATAGGCACATACTCGTACTCAACATCCTGGATATATGTGTTGCCTTCTTTATCCTTAGCCCTCACTTTCTTGATCAACAAATTAGTTGCTTTGTTGTCTACCAATACTCTAGCATACTTTAGTCTTTTAACGTTTCTAGTTATGTCATCCATTGCCAATGGCGTGCCAATTAAGCTTGCCAATTTGCTTATACCTCTAGCATTCCATAATGATAGATCAAGATTCAACAGTTTACCCAAACAGGGTGCGACTCTAGCATGTCACGTTCAAGTCGAAGATTAGGTTCCCACTTTTTAATAAAAATCAGTTTACTGTCCATGAACCATGGTCCTTTATTTATTACTTTTTTTACAGTTTTCCTCTTTTTCAAATTTTATTAGATAGAATCCATTTTCTCTAGCAAATACATACCAAGATCCAGTTTGTTTCCATTCTCTTTTGATGTAGGCATTTAAATGAACATAGTATGGCCTACGACCTACCAAATATATATATATATATATATATATCGAATTTTCCCACATGCTGTTTGCTTCAGCAAAAACCTCATCATCTAAATCTGCATAGAAACCCTCACCATCTACACAAGCCTCAAAAGTTTCCACTCCCCCATCTATAAAATTATTACCTGCAATAGCTTGAGCCCATGTGTGAGATCCAGGTTTAAACTGATTTATTAAGTTTGTCTTCTACTACACGTTGTGTTTGATTGGATTGCTTATAGCGGCTTCCTTGTATGATTGTTTTTTCTGTAACTGACCTCCTACCAGGCGAGATCTGTATTATTGAAATTAGGGTTATTACCCCCAGAGGATGAGGATGCCATTAATGTGATTTTTGTTATTATTGTGTTATATACCTATTACTTAATATATTTTATACATCAACTTATCTCTAACCAGTTTTAGTTCCTATTTGACAATGTATTATTTCAATATACCTAGAAAAAATCATCGTTAAGTAGGACGCTGCTTCCATACCATGTACCAACAATACTCAGTTTTATTTCCTTTTCTGATAACTTGGTCGTTCAAGCACAAAGAAGTCACTCCATAAAAGAAAGAGCACGCCAATGGGTTTCCTCTCACTACTCGATTGTTTTGAATTTTCTCCTTAAATCGTGTTCTTAAATAAATAAATAAATAAATTCATTAAATAAGATTTTTCTATGTTATATATATGTATATATATATATATATGCATGTGTATATATATATATGTAGATCTATTTTAATACATATACAAGAAGAACGCAGCAGAGATGCGTAGAACTAACTGGATCACCCTTTTACGCGTTTTTGTTGCAAAATTAACACAACAAGCTAATTACCATTCCAACTTTACAGAAAAAGTGATGTTCTTCAAACAACAATCTAGTATTATAATTTGATTTTAATTCTATTTGTTTCAGCAAATGGATTGCAAATCGTTGAGACAGTTCGATTAACGACGAATTATTTTGCCAAATAGATATTGTTTAGCTAAATGAGTTTCAAATTAAATATTATTGTCATAAAATTTATACTTAACCAAAACAATCTTAAAATTTAAATCTTTACAATATTCATATGTATATACAACATTTTAAATCCTAATATTCAAAGAAAGTTTTAAAATAAAATAACCTTTGAATGAATCATATAAATAATTACTCATTAAATCTTATACATTAAACATATTCTTAAGACAAGTTTTCTTTTGAAAAAAAACATATTTATAAAATAGAACAAAATATTTATTTAACTAATATCTAAAAGATTTTTAACCAATATTTGTATTTATACATACTAATTTAAATATATATTCAGAAAAATCCAAATAAATTTCATAAAACGTTGAAAATCTTAGATAGTTACAATCTCACCCCCTTAAAACTTTTCGTCCTCGAAAAGGAGAAATTGTTAAAACTATAGTAATTTAAAATATTTACCAATATCAAATCTAGTTTTAAACAAACAACAATAGGATATAAAATTGAAAATCAAAGTATGAAATAATTTCTTTGAGCGAAATCCCAGTTTTGTTTTCAAAACATTTGAAATACTATATTTCCTTTTCGTACCAAGTCATATTCACTTCAGAATTTCAAAACCAAAATCATTTCAAAATTTTCAAATATTTTACGATAAACAACATGACATTTATGTCCCAAGTCGAGAGGTTTCTCCTAGTAACAAGGCTACTAGGCACGACCTACATGTATTGATATAAATAATAATGTCTTTCCAAACATCATACCTTTCTTTAGTCATGGGTTACTCAAATCTTAATAACAAATAATTTCATTTCATATACCAAAGTCATAAATCATTTCGCAACAATAATAATTTACAAATACCTTCAGATCATATATTTGTCTACAAATCGTTCAAAATCTCGGGATTCAAGTCGTTGAATTTCTTAGTTCATAAAACACTTTATAAACTATTTTTATATTCCAAATAATCGGAGAATCGATTCTATTTTATAATAGAAAATCAAATTCAATCATCTTATTTCAACTTAAATCAGGTACTGTACATATTCACATTCTCAAATATCCAAAATCAAAGGCTTTGTATAACCATTTAAATTTACATACCATTTCAAGTTTTCATCAAAATAAATTTTAGATCCTTGCAAAAATAGTATATTGGATAAATTCAATATTTTGAAATTCATTTGTACTTTATAAAAATTCAAGGAGAAAATTCAAAATACTTATTTTCGAATCGAAAAGTGTGCTATTAACAACTTTCCCTTTGATCAGTCGATGCCAGGCAAAAGGGAGGATTCAGGGATAAGACTGGATTATCATGAATATATCGAATAGGTAATGATAAACAAAGGATAACGACAAGCAACAAAACTCAATACCAATGAAGGGATACCATTATATTTTCAGAACAATCATTTCTATTCAATTTATTTGCAAATTCCATTTATAATTCGCAACAATTCTAAAAAATGAAAATTTTATTTTGCTTATCTGTTAACGTTCATATTTGTTTACACAAACACTTATTAACATTTTTCCCAAGCAATTTCAAATAATTATCTAATGATTTTAAGTAATTTTGGACGTTAAATTAAAATCATATAGTCATCACACTTTCGAAACTCGAAAATAAATACTGATGATGTCCGGATCAATAACAGAATTATCCTCCAACGAATAGAATGTGATTCTATATCTATCTAGTATATATTAGACTTCGTATATACGTAAGCTAGGCATATATTAAAAATCCATACACACTTGATAGATCGATCTCGACATCCAATAAAATACTCAAAACCATTATCATAAATTATGTTTCAAAATAATCACACTTTTCAAACAATATACTTATTTTTCAAAATAATTTATAACGGCTTCAAAATACGGTCTCTCAAACATAATACTTCGAAATCTCATTCTAGGGTATTTCTAACCCTATCTCTAATGAGATATTATAACTCTGATGAGTCTTATCCTTTGTTTAAATATTTCATAACTCATAGCTTTGTATAAATCAAAGCTCTGATACCAACTGTAACGACCGGCCTTTTTGCTCGATTCTCGTCGGTAATTAAACCAACTTAAATCGTTCACAAAGACAGATGGTTATGGGTATTAACATATTTGAACATAAATAACAGAATTTTTTATTTTATTACAAAATTTTATATCAGAGTTACGATGAATCAAATTATACCATAAGCTCAACGGAAACAGAATTTGCTTTCAGCGAAAGAAGTAAAACCAAAATAAGCGCTAGCTCCAGATGTGTATCCAACTCTGAAGGATAAACTTGCAAACTAAACTATTAGCTGCCCATGTAAAATATGAGCACCCAGAGTTTAGATAGGGGAACAGTAAATTCCAGGTCAGTCGTGGGACTGGTGTGAGAATTCAAAACAATTATTATTTCGGGTTCATTTTAAATTGGGATAATTCACTAGGCCATGACGCTAATGCGGAACGGGTTTATTACAGGTAAATTCCCGTGCATTGAAAATCGCAATGACTTTGGAAAATGAAGCTATCATAAGCTCGTCCAACATCACACAATGCAAACGCACACCAGACGAACGAGTTTTGTCTTATGATAACAAAAAATGCTTTAATACGTAAAATCCTCTTTTGATATTATCATTAGTGCATAGTGTTGAAAACCATTTCATAAATAAATATATTAAACTTAGCGAGCATAATAACTATGCCCACCTAAAGTTTACAAACAAATCGAATGGCTCGTATTGGTTATAGGGTTTCCAATATGATGGTTCCTAGCATGAAAGATTAATCGAGGACACGAAGCAAAGTATTTCCCGGTTAACATCTAGACAAAAGACACTGAATAGATAGTATGAAAGTATATATCTCGGTTAACATCTAGACATTGGAGACCGTATATACTTTATTCCCTTGGTTTTGAGGTAGATCTACCGCCGCAGCTTTCGATTTCACTAGAGATTATGTATACAACCTAACCCCCAGTTTACCGTCAAACCGGGGTGTGAGGTTCATCGAGGTCATGATATACACAAAGTTATGCTTTTGATCATCACTAGCTCATTTCATAACTTGCGTATGCCACATTGACAATTCACGACATGTCACTGATTTCTATCAATACATAACCTCTAAGCTTACATGTCTTAGAAATGAGAATAATTTATTGCCACAAATCCGATATGAATTAGCAGAGATCAGTGATATGCGGTCAATTTCAATGTTGGACACACAATCCATACGAGTCCGTTTGGGTCGAACGGAACAACATTCCAACAATATTCAAATATACTCAGATCTCATGCCACTTATAACCTCGTATCGGGCAATCGGCCCAAACAAGACATTAGTTGTCAATTCGAATAATTCGAAGATTCTCAGTCTTCACTTATCTATTTCCAAGTCTTCGGTTTTCTTTATAACGTCCTATTATTACTTGGAATGGTTTTTGAACATATGTTCGATCCCGATCTATCCAAGTAATAAGCGTATTTTTAAAACATCAACTATGTATTACACAGGTTTTTGATTCAAATCTCCTTCCAAATTGTTATCTGTTCATTTACAAACTGGTTCGGATTTATTCCAAATTCCTTAACCCGTTACCTTCTTAATTCGTCTTTGAAATCCAATTTCATTTCCTAACTTTGTACTCAAAACATAATTCATTTTTTTGTCGTTTCAAACTACCAAACCTCAATTTAGATTTTTAAATTCCCATCTCTTATTTTAAATCATTAATAAATTCCATACTAAATAATTTTCCGTTCTTTAAAATATACCAAATATATAACAAAACCATTTTCTCAATTTAACAATAATTCATGATTCGTAACTTCAAAACCCAACTATTTTCAAATGACATAATAATTAACATTTAACAACGTTACAAAATGATGTAAAATAGCCATTTAAATCAATTTGATTCAAATTCATTTGAAATTCAAATATTTCATCCTAAATCACTTTTAATAATAAAATATTATCAATCTTAATTTTTTCGAAGTTTTAATTAATTTATGTAAATCAATTTTATTCGATTTTTTTCACTTTGGTCGTCGAAATTCACATGTAGCGACCTTTTCAAATTTTGTTTTAGACCTAACTTGATAATCATACGTTGGAATTTGAAATTTTCTTTTCTATTAGGAAACCATTATTAATAGAAATTCAATGTTTCTTGTTTCACGTCAATGCGACTTAAAATGCTCAAGTTATAGCCATTTCAAAAAAGAGATCGATATTCACGAATTGTCGCTATGCGATGTGTTCAATTCAAGCTATATAACTATTTAATATAAATAGTCTAAACCTTTTTCAAAATGAACTTAAATCTTCATAACTACAATCTAAATCATGTCCTGAATTTTTAAATCTCCATTCAATTTAAATCGAATGAATTTCCTTCAAATCGTTTCAACTTACAGGTATTCATTAAACAAATAGAATTAATTAAATAAACCCACTTTTTGATTCATACCCAAAACAAGTTCTTTGAATTTATCTTCAAAACCGATTCAATGGAAATAACTTATAATAATTTAAATTACTTCCATTTCAATTAAATCTGAATTTAATAAAATATTTCCCAACCCTTTTTATCATTTAAAAGCTTATTATAAAAATAGTGGAATCAAATATAAATTTCAAAATCATTTTCTTAATTAAACTGAAACTTGTTCCAATCTTTGAGCGACCAAAATTACTTGAAATATATCCAAAAATCGCTTCCGTCTTTTACAAAAGTCATTTAACTGTTTGTAACATGGATTTTCAAATCACATGAAATCTAAATTCAAAATTTACTTCTTAATTATTGTTTTAATATTAAATAATAAATTTTTCATAAAAAGGAGATTTAAACTGATACCCCGCACAACTCCATAATTACAGTGTGTGTGATACAAGCACGATCAATCAGTAAACGATCATATGAATCCATCCATTGCATTTCATTAATTAAACAGTGTTTAAATTTTGCGTAAGCGTTACTTCTAATAACATTTAGTGCCCAGTGTTTCAAACAACATGAATATCCATCCAAACATCACACACAACGATTATATTCATCAGCCATTTATTAACGTTCACTAATCATAATTATCAGCAAATTATTATTAACCATTTAAAATAAATTTTAAATTAAAAGTTCTCACCTTCCGCCGTTGTCCGGATGTTAAAAATGGCAGGACTGACAAAGATATTCAAACGCAATGACTTGGCCACTGACAACGTTCCAACAAGCCGGACCACAAATACGAGCTGGGCACAACAAGAAACAACTTCTCTTCTTTTCCTTTTTTCGTACACTTATGACTTCATGTTCCCTCAAGCCATACACCCCATCACCTTGCATACGTGTCTTCCATAGTAGCAACAAGGTGTCGGCGAAGGGCATTACAAGGGTCAAAGTTCACCCAAGTTAAGGGTTTTGGGTGTGCTACAAGTTGGTCAGCGAGGTCAAACAAGTGGTTAGGTGAAAAAAGAGCGGTCGGGTGCAAAGCCGGGTGCGGAAGGAGCTGGTTATATAGCTATGAGTCGGTTCAATAGGTAGTGGAGGCATTGTATGTAGAGGAGGTTTATGCGCATGTAGGACAGGGAGGCTTGGTTAAAGTCTTGACCCACTGTGTGTTTCAGGTGAGCTAATGGGTGACCGAGGAATGGTGGTAGATGCGGAGAGGAACTAGGCCGAAGACATGCAAAGGTTTGGGTGCAGCGTCGGAATGTGGGTGAGATTTAATGGCCGCTCACTATTTGAAGGGCAAGAGATGTTATTTTTGGGGAGGAGAGAGTGTGGGTGGACTGAAATGTGGTGATGAAGTTGGCGTAGGAAGTAATGGTGGCAAATATGAAAGGACAGAAGTGAGTGGCGGAGGCAGAAAGAGGAAGGGCTAACTGTTTTTTCAGAAGTGGGGCTAGTGTGAGTTGGCTAGAGGAGAAGACTGCGGCCTCAGGTGGTGCTGGAAGCAGCAACGGTGGTGTCAAGGGGGAGCAGGCTGTCAACGGTGGTGGAAAAGAGGCAGGGAAGGCTGAGCTACTATAAAGGGAAGGGAGAGAATAGGAGACCGGAACTGATCGAACTGCTGGATGAAGTGACCTCCGATCTCCAACTAATGGATGGAAGTGGCGACGCTTCCGTTTGCGTTGACCTTAAGTTGGAGGGGGATTGGAAATTCTGGCCAGTGAGTAGAAGGAAGTTGAGGGATTTCTGACGAGGCGGGGAGAGGGAGGAAAATGAGTTTGTTTTAATTTTCTATGAACTAATTTTATTTGGGTATATTTATTTTTGATTTATCTTCTTCTGTGAAAGCTTTTCGATGTATTTTTTTTCATTTTGAAACCATATTTCTTTGACATAAGAAGGGGAAGAAGAGCAAAAGCGGTGGTAGAAACGAAACGTGGGGCAAGGCGCAGAACTGATAATACACGTGTGAGGCATGCCGAATTTAACTAGCGTCTAAAAAAACTATTTTAAAAGGGTTTAATTAAATTCATTAAGTTAAGTAATTTTACTAGCCTCATTTTCGGTTGATCAGTTAATCAATGTTTATATATATTTCTTTGATTGATTATAGTACAACAATTATATCACCTACTAGCCTATTACTTAATATATATAATACATCAACTTATTTCTAACCAGTTTCAAATCCTATTTGACAATGAATTGTTTCAATACACCCAGAAAAAATCATCGTTTTGTAGAACGCTGCTTCTATGCCATGCACCGACCATACTCAGTTTTATTTCCTTTTCTGATAATTGGTTGTTCAAGCACAAATAAGTCACTCTGTAAAAGAAAGAGCACGCCAATGGGTTTCCTCTCACTGCTCGATTGTAACGAACCAGAAAATCTGAACCAATTTAAAAATTTTAAATTGGCTAAAATGATGGATTTTAAATATTTAAAATGAATATTTTAAATAATGGCAATGAAAACTGAGTTTGAATCGACAATTGAAAAAGAATATAATAAATTATAATTATAAACGAGGCCTGGAATGGCGCTGCAATTTCAAAAATTGAATTCAAACTTTGTCGGACTGTACCGGGTGCAAAACAAAACGGATTTTAGCGAAACCTAAAATATTTAAATCTTTTAGTGAATACCTTTCTAACGAATCTGAAAAATCGAATTTTCATAGCGGAAAGCAAAAGTTATGGCCAAATGAATTTTCAAAAAGGTCGCTATGGAATTTATATAGCCCGTGAACTTGGCCATTTTGCATACAACCTCGGAATTCGACGAAACCACTTTTGTTGGATCCGGGATGTGAAGTTATTGCTAGGTTTCAAATTTCATAATTTTTGAAGCTAGTATGTGAGCGTGGCAAAGAAAAATGTGTTTTGGTCAACTACAGTTAAATTGGATCGACCACAAATGGGCCTTTTTGCAAACGGTCTCAGAATTCGACGAAACTAGTTTTGTTGGGACCGTATCATCAAAACATAGCTAGGTTTATTTTTCTGGAATTTTTCGAATCAGTTTGTGGCCCTGGCAAATTGAAATGTACGTTTAAATCAAATATTAAATGTTTATATTGTAATTTGAAGGAAAACTGACTGAAACAGTCGAATGGTCCTACGAAACATATCCCATTGTGTTCGGAATGGGGGTAAAACGCTTGGGACGATAGTCGTTGGGTTTGATTTCGAGTTCGTTTAAGAAAACCCCAATTTTTGAATAAATATATATATATATCGACCAATAGAAAAATTCCATTCATTAAATTAAAAGAATTAAAAAAAACCGCGCTCTCTCTCTCATATACGATCGACGACGGAAATAGTTCGAATCTTCCCGGACATTTTGCCGCCGCCACGTTCATCTTCAGGCCAGGCTCCAGTTGGGGTTTTTGAAGATCTCCTCTCCCTCTTCAAATCAAAACAAACCGCATCACCTATCATTGCCCCAGCTTCGAGAACGAGGTCCACGAAGTCTCGCCGTTCGCGCCTCGACTCCGCCGCCCCTGCTACGTCGATCTCCGCCCTGCTTCAGGCGCCAGCGCGCCTCTCCAAGCACTCCGAGGTGGTGCTGTCTGATCGAGACATCGTGCTACGGTTTGGGTGAAAATTCGAAACCTAGTTTCGAAGTTTTAGCGAGGTAAACGGGTTTGAATTTCTAAAGTGATGAAACACCCCACCTCCGTTAGGTTCACTCTCAAAGGGAATGCCCTAATTTTGGTGGAGTTTTATAAGTATAAGTCACTGATATACAAGACAGATATAAGAACACATATTTGTAAACAGCGGAAAATCAACAAACTTTTATTTCATAAAAGCAAATACGTATTACAAAACATCACCATGATTGTCTTACATCTTTTTCCAAAAACATAACATAACACTTTCATAATCTGTCTTGAGTACATTATTTAAAGAAGCATAAATAAAGCGTAGATAAACTGCAAAAGTCCCCATAGTGGATTGTCCAAAGCCATAGTTCAAAACAGGAAAGTCCAAGCAATACATTTCTCTTCTTCAAGCTAGATGTTAAGGCTGGTCAAGCTGCTGTGTTCCCTCCCTGTGGACCTGGGGGGGGGGGGAAACGGAAGGAAAGAAGACGAAAGAAAAGCAGAGTCAGACATAAGGCCTGAGTAAGTCTAGTACTATTTTGTCTATGAATAAAGAACTGGGTATGATAAGTATAAACAAGAAGTGGGCAAGCACTATAAACTTGGTTAAGTTGTCTAGGGTCGAATATACTATCGTA
This sequence comes from Allium sativum, assembly GCA_030737875.1. Lineage (NCBI taxonomy): Eukaryota > Viridiplantae > Streptophyta > Magnoliopsida > Asparagales > Amaryllidaceae > Allium > Allium sativum. Next base: position 173,304,245 of record CM060912.1, read on the forward strand.
CCCCATGTTAATCTCTGAACCCATATAAACTAGTTCCCAACTGGCACCCCATAATCAGGGTGATGTGGTCATCCTATGATGATCAGCTCCTACTCGCATAGTTACATGTGTCTTACGGCCCCCGATGATGTAGTTACCTATGCTGGTCCCACCATGGGGTGTATCAAGTCCTATGGTGGCGGCCCGACACAATCCTAGAGTGCACAGGTATGCTACTGGTGCCCAGTGCTTTATTTTTCTGCGCCGGAGTGTGTGCACGCCCGCACCCCGTTAGAACCTACACTGCTACACCACCGCCGTCGATTTGACCTCTTACAATCAGCCCAGTAATCGTGCCCCACCCTGCCTAGTTTCAGGGTATCCTGATACACCTTCTAGGGTTACTGCTGAAAAGGGTCCCCCGTTACTAGGTTTTCTATCTCTAGCCAACATGCTAAGTTGGTTAAGTGTTTTCTAACCTAACCCCCACCAGTCCGTTTAGTTTAGCATGTTCCATTTTGATTAAGTCTTTAGTTCACTTAATCCTAACAATCCTGACTCAGCCTTAATTGTCTTATTAAGGCCCTGACCTCTCACATTAGACAGGTACTGTTGTGGCTGCCTGTTGCCGGTTGGTTCCGGGCAGTCTTACGCCACAACTCAGTCTAACCTCGGGTCCTTATTGGGCTCCATGTTTAACCTCCCACATTTGATAGGTATTGTTGTGACTACTGGACAGCCGGGCGGTTCCGGGCAGGTTTACATCACAACTCAATCCAACCTCGGGTTAAACATATCGTATGTTCTACATTTACATATTTTGTCATTCTCCTTTATTTTCTTATATGTAAATATTTGCGGCCCATTATTAAGTTAATGGTGTAAAGGTTACACCAATCATGGGCCCAACCCATACTTGAATTTGGGCCCTTCTATTTTATATTTCCATTCATTAATAATTTTAACCCAACGTTGTTTTCCCCCGTTTTACACGTCCGTTTATTATATATATGTTGGGCTTAGCCTTTTAAAGCCCAACTTCGCCATGCGAAAAGGGGAGGCTTAAAGCGTGATTACATACACAAAGAGGGGAAGGTGAGCGCATGAACTTGCAATATGACGTTGGAAATACAAAATAGAAACTGGTGTACTTGCATATATACTTTGGTCATAAAGCATAGGTGACATGAATCAAAGCATGTGAACTTGTAGTTGAGATAAGAATCTAAATTGGGTATCATTATTGGCACATAGTCATAACTACAACATGAACCTATATTTTTATTTAGGCATAATGTCAAACATAAGCATGGCATAAATATTCCTAACATGAAATCATGATTTTTACTTTAGTCATGCAAACTTGCAAAAAGGGATTTTTGAATCTAACCTAGCTATGTACCACATATGTCATCATATAATTCTTGTTAACAATTTCAATTATGCAAATTATCAATCATAGCCTAGTCATAAGTTTGCAAATAGGTTTTCTAGTACAAAAGCATGGCTTAATACATGATGCCCAATTTTCAACATAATTTCATATGGATTATGATAACCCAAACCTATTCCAATTACTTCATAAAAATGACGTTTGTATAAAAATACACATTATGATGGCATAGTAGCAAAGCCCCAAACTTTCATGAATTTAAATCAACTACATACATGTAGCTTCACATGGATTACATAATTTGCGAAATATTCCAAACGTATACTTGCATAGAACTACCGCATGTAGTTCTTTATAATTGAATAACATAATTCAAGAATATCCAAACGTATATAATATTTCAAATTGATAAGAACGCACAAATATGAATTACTTTATTGCCACAATTCAAGCATACAAACCAACACAATTATTTGTTCATACCAAAGTAATACTCTACTTACAATTGTTGTAGCGAATTCTCTAATTTAGGAATTTAGAGATGCGACTCCTTTTGACGTAGGCGTTGATTTGATTCGTTTGAATTGCTTTAGGCTTTAGAATTTTCCTCCTAATCTTCTCTCCAAATTTGGTGGCTACTCCTAGACGCTCCTCAGCAACATGGCGGCTTTGTTCCTATTTATGAATGAATAGATTAGGGTTTAGTCTAGGGTCCTTTTTATAGGGTTTATGAATTGATTAGAGCCATTGATGTTGCCTGGATTGATCGTAGCCATTCATCCTAAGGAGAGACCAATTAGAGCCTGCCACCTAGCCCTAATGACAAAGCAGACCACAGAAAATCGACCAACATAGAATAGGCCAGCCAGGTTGGACTGGGTTCGACCTGGGTCTGGACCAGGTCGGCACCCCTGTCGACAGCCCTGTCGACAGGCCTGTCGACCTGGTTAGACCAGGTCGACAGCCCAGTCGACCTGGGTGCGTCAGGCGGGCCTGGCCCATTGGGCCCCACTTCGGAATTTTTAATTGTTTTATTCTGTTTGAAATTTTAAATTTAATTCAGAAACTTCCGAAGGCTATATCTTCTTCATACGGACTCCGTTTTTCGAAAACTCGGACTCTCTTTCGCGTATTTTTCCGGGACGAACGCAATGGCGTATCCCGTTTCCCTTAGTTCTTTGATTTGAAATTAATTATACTTTAATTTGTGCATTTCACAGTTATAGAGTTCGCGGGGTGTTACATTCTCCCCCACTTAAAAGGATTTCGTCCCCGAAATCTTCAAGTTAGGAGGAATGTATATCCTAACATCCAATCATCCATCTACTCATCCATCAAACACGAGCATCCATTTTCCTTAAAAGACTTCTAATGCTTCATGATCATATGCGAAGTGTGTGTGTACATGTACTTATCTAATGCAAAATCAGGCGGTCTACTGATTCAGTTGACCTCCTTAATGCGAATTATGTAAGTGCCATGAATCCATTATGTATGCAAATTTTCCTATTCTTGATTCTACATGCGTGCACAATCATTCAATACAAATGCAACATCCATATGACAACATATTAAAGTTCAACCATATACGAATGCAAACATATATGCATATGCAATATGTAGTGACTGAGCCGATCTAAAACCTAGATTGTGTGTGTATATGCAACCACGAGCAACCACTAGCAATCACTTGCAACCACTTGCAACCATCATACATAACATGTTTCAACTACATGTTTCCATCCAAAAAGATTCTACCTAAAAGATACGGTCGAGGAAATATACCTAAAAAGATAGATAAAAACGCAACTTAAGGAAAAGGAAATATCAAGGATGTACCCTCGAATAGAAAAGGGTAGGCAGTACGGATTCTAGCTTCAGTTTCCCAAATCGCGTCTCCCTCGGCGTCGCTCCACTGAACTTTGACGAGCTTGACTTCGCGGTTGCGTAGCTTCTTCACTTCCGTTCCTAATATGCGGGTTGGAACTTTCCTTATGGTTGCTTCGCGTTCCACTTCGGCCTCTTCGAGGATATTTGGCTCTACCACCTCAGCAGACTCATGTAGACATTTTCGGAGATGTGAAACGTGAAAAACATTGTGGACTCCAGCTAACTTCTCGGGTAGCTCTAATCTATAGGCCATTTTCCCAATTTTCTCGATGATAGGGAATGGCCCTACGAACCTTGGTGCTAGCTTTCCTGTGGTTCCAAAACGAACAACGTTTCTTAGCGGTGATACCTTGAGAAAAACTCTGTCTCCAACCTCGAATTCAAGGTCGGTCCTTCTCTTGTCGGCATAGGACTTCTGTCTGTCTTGGGCCGTCTTCATCCTTCTTCGTATTAAGTCTACTTTTTCTGAAGTCTCTCGGATCATATCTGGTCCAAGTATGAGCTTATCAGTAGACTCCCACCAACAAGTGGGCGATCGGCACGGTCTTCCATATAAAGCTTCGAAGGACGCTATTCCGATGGTTGCTTGATAGCTGTTGTTGTAGGCGAATTCCACCAAAGGAAGGTGGTCTTCCCATGTCCCTCCGAAGTCAAGGACGCATAGTCTTAAGAGGTCTTCCAAAACTCTGTTCACTCTCTCTGTTTGGCCGTCGGTTTGGGGATGATAGGTTGTGCTCAAGCATAACTGCGTTCCTACTGCTTCTTGCAGACTCCGCCAAAACTCACTGGTGAAGATGGGGTCTCGGTCACTAATAATGCTAGATGGTATTCCATGGAGTCGAAAGACTTCCTTGAGGTAAAGTGATGCTAGAGATGAGGCAGTTCTTTTACTTTTGACAGGTAAAAAGTGGGCGCTTTTAGTAAGCCTATCCACTATTACCCAAATGCTAGTATTGCCTCTCCTAGACCTAGGCAGCCCATCGATGAAGTCCATTGAGATGCTATCCCACTTCCACTGCGGGACTTCCAGAGGATGTAGCAGTCCGCCAGGCTTTTTCTGTTCCGCCTTAACCTGTTGGCACACCATACACTTAGAAACGAACTCTGCCACGTCCTTTTTCATGCCGTTCCAGAAGAAAGTCCTTTTTATATCTTTGTACATTTTTTCTCCGCCTGGGTGTATCGTCATCTTGGAGTGATGTGCTTCCTCGAGAACCTTCTTTACTAAATCTTTTGTTTGTGGGACACATAGTCTTCCGTCTCGCCTTAGCAAACCCTTATCGTCGATGGAGTATCTGTTGAGGTGACTTGAAGTCTCACCCCTAATTAACCTATCAATTATTTCCACAAGTTGAGGGTCTTCGCGTTGTGCCGTCCCTACTGAATCCACTAAAGTTGGGCGCACTTCGAGGGATGCTAGTAAGCTTGGTACGAAATCGGAGGAAGGCCTAAAGTCGAAGATGGCTATAAACTCTAGGCTTTGTCTTTCAACAAACAACGGGCTTAGGGTCAATTTCTTTCGGCTCAACGCGTCTGCCACTACGTTGCCTTTGCCCCGAGTGTAGGAGATTTCGAAATCGTACGAGGCAAGAAACTCCATCCATCTCTGTTGCCTCAAGTTAAGATCCTTCTGCGAGAAAAGATATTTCAACGATTTATGGTCAGTGTAAAGTTTGAACTTCTCACCTAGGAGATAGTGTCGCCAAGACTTGAGTGCAAAGACGATGGCGGCTAACTCAAGATCGTGGGTTGGGTAGTTCTTTTCATGCACTTTCAACTGCCTCCCGCCATAAGCTACTACCCTTCCTTCTTGCATTAAGACGGCGCCTAGCCCTGTCCCACATGCATCCGTATAAACAGTGAACATCTTGCTCCCATCTGGCAGCGTCAAAACTGGGGCTGTTGTGAGAGCCCTTTTCAGTCGTTGGAAAGCAAACTCGCAATCCAAGTCCCAATTGAACACTAGATTCTTCTTAGTCAATTTCGTGAGCGGAGCTGAGATTTTTGCAAAATCCCTTATAAACTTTCGATAGAAACCTGCTAGCCCTAGAAAGCTTCGTACCTCAGTCGCATTCCTTGGTGTCTTCCAATCCTGTACCGCCACTACCTTAGCAGGGTCCACTGCTAACCCTTGTTTGGATACTATGTGCCCAAGGAACCTCACCTCTTCTCTCCAAAAGTGGCATTTGGAGAATTTGGCTTTTAGTTGATGGACTCGCAAAGTTTCCATGATTGCCCTCAAGTGTTGAGCATGTTCCTCTTCATTCTTTGAGAAGATAAGGATATCATCTACGAAGACCACTACGAATTTGTTGAGGAAATCTCTAAATACCCTACTCATCAGGTCCACGAAGTAAGCAGGTGCATTTGTCAAGCCGAAAGGCATGACAAGCCATTCAAAGAAGCCGTCTGGGGTTCTGAACGCCGTTTTATCGATGCTATCTTCAGCCACCCTTAGCTGATGAAAACCGGTTGCTAAATCGAGTTGGGAGAAAACAGACGCTCCTACAAGCTGGTCAAACAAATCGTCAATTCTAGGGAGAGGGTGCCTATTCTTTTTCGTTAGCTTGTTGAGCTCCCTATAGTCAACACATAGACGGAGTGAACCATCCGCCTTTGTAGCGAACACCACTGGAGCGCCCCATTCTGAAATGCTCCTCCTAATGAACCCCTTTTCTAGAAGCTCTTTAATCTGTTTACTGAGCTCTTTCCTTTCCCGTGGAGCCATGTGTCTGACGGGCAACGCAACGGGCTTTGCATTATCTACAAGATATATGCGGAAGTCTATTTCCCGCTTCGGAGGCAAGCCCTTCACCTCTTCGAAGACATCCGGATATTCCCGGACCACTCTAACTGATTGCAAATTTTCAACAGAGGCATCTAGCGATTCAAGATAACTAAGCATAACCGCATACGAGGGATTACAAGAAATTTCCAAAGTATTACCGAGTTGGGTTAGGAGCCTAACAACCCTTTTCTCACAATCAAGGATGGCCCCATTACTGGATAGCCAATCCATACCCAAAATCAAACCATAACCCGAAAAGCCCAAAACAAAGGCACTACATTGAAATTCTACACTTAGAATAGAAATTTTCAATCCCAAACAGATCATAGACAAATGAGCTGGGCCCCCAATTGGGTTTGAAACAATTAAGGGGTCCTCTACCATACTAGTTTTTAGGTGCAGAGATTCTACTAAAGCAGACGAGATAAAGGAGTGTGATGCGCCAGAATCAAATAAAGTGCGAACGGGGTGATCATAAAGATAAACTACACTTTCTACAGAAGTATTTATACCTCGCTGTTGCAGAGGCGGCGCTTCCAGCACATGAACCTGTGCCCCTGGGGTGGATCCAGCCCTCTGCCCCTGTCCTCGTTTCTTTGGGCAGTCCTTAGCCCTGTGGCCTGTCTCACCGCAAGAAAAGCACCCACCATTCTCCTTGGCCTTCTTTTTCCGGCAGTCCTTTACTAAGTGCCCCACTTTGCCACAGAAATTACACTTCCTCTTCTCTTTGTTGCCTTTCCCGCCCTTCTTAAAGTCTGTCTTTTTAGGCTGCAAACCCTCTTTCTTCCCTTGAGAGCTTTCTGCCTTTGGCTCCTTCTTGCCCTTATCCTCTTCATTCAGCAATGCCATTTGCGCCAATCTTTCATACGTGGCTCCCATGGGTATATGGGTCATGGCCAAACTGTGTAATGGCTCATTCAACCCTTTGACGAAACGGAGAGCCTTCTTATGCGGGGTGTTGACTAGGTCAAGCCCAAACCTAGCCAGCTCATCGAACTGATTCACATACTCTCTGACTGTCTTGTCCCCTTGTTTAAGAAATAAGAATTTTTCCAACTGCAAACTTCTTTCCGCATCTGAGAGAAATTTAGTCTCAAACCTTGCCCTAAAGTCCTCCCATGTCTCCACTGGTCTTTCAGCATTAGTGACTTCCCACCAGTAGGAAGCCTCGCCCTTCAATAGCCACACTGCCAATTGTACTTTTTGCCTATCCTCTACCTCAAAGATGATGAATAGGTCCTCAGTTTCTTTCAGTCAATTTCTAGCTGCCACGAAGGACTCAGTTCCATGGAAATCCCTTCCTCCCATAGCTTTAAAATCCTTACATATCTTAGCAAACGTGTTTCCCCGAGGAGGAGGTGGAGGAAAAGGTGCCACTGCAGCTGGATGATTTCCTTCAGCTGGGGGAGGAGGAACGGTAGGACCTGGCTGAGTGGTCCTTGCTTCTAAGAACCGTCTAAACCAACCAGGTATTGGCACCCCTTCCGGCAAGTTAAGATCTTGGGACATGCTGAAACAAAAAGGATAGATTCAAAACGAAGGATAAGAGATAGTACCTATGGCTTTGTGGGGACTTTGCCTTTTTAAAATAATATTTTCCTTTTAAAAATGCTTCTTTAAATTTCCTTTTTGAAAATAATTTTTCAAAACTTTTTATCTTATCTGGTAAACCTATGCTCTGATACCAAGTGAAACACCCCACCTCCGTTAGGGTCACTCTCAAAGGGAATGCCCTAATTTTGGTGGAGGTTTATAAGTATAAGTCACAGATATACAAGACAGATATAAGAACACATATTTGTAAACAGCGGAAAATCAACAAACTTTTATTTCATAAAAGCAAATACGTGTTACAAAACATCACCATGATTGTCTTACATCTTTTTCCAAAAACATAACATAACACTTTCATAATCTGTCTTGAGTACATTATTTAAAGAAGCATAAATAAAGCGTAGATAAACTGCAAAAGTCCCCATAGTGGATTGTCCAAAGCCATAGTTCAAAACAGGAAAGTCCAAGCAATACATTTCTCTTCTTCAAGCTGGATGTTAAGGCTGGTCAAGCTGCTGTGTTCCCTCCCTGTGGACCTGGGGGGGGGGGGAACGGAAGAAAAGAAGACGAAAGAAAAGCAGAGTCAGACATAAAGCCTGAGTAAGTCTAGTACTATTTTGTCTATGAATAAAGAACTGGGTATGATAAGTATAAACAAGAAGTGGGCAAGCAATATAAACTTTGTTAAGTTGTCTAGGGTCGAATATACTATCGTACCCCATGTTAATCTCTGAACCCATATAAACTAGTTCCCAAATGGCACCCCATAATCAGGGTGATGTGGTCCATCCTATGATGATCGGCTCCTACTCGCATAGTTACATGTGTCTTACGGCCCCCGATGATGTAGTTACCTATGCTGGTCCCACCATGGGGTGTATCAAGTCCTATGGTGGCGGCCCGACACAATCCTAGAGTGCACAGGTATGCTACTGGTGCCCAGTGCCTTATTTTTCTGCGCCGGAGTGTGTGCACGTCCGCACCCCGTTAGAACCTACACTGCTACACCACCGCCGTCGATTTGACCTCTTACAATCAGCCCAGTAATCGTGCCCCACCCTGCCTAGTTTCAGGGTATCCTGATACACCTTCTAGGGTTACTGCTGAAAAGGGTCCCCCGTTACTAGGTTTTCTATCTCTAGCCAACATGCTAAGTTGGTTAAGTGTTTTCTAACCTAACCCCCACCAGTCCGTTTAGTTTAGCATGTTCCATTTTGATTAAGTCTTTAGTTCACTTAGTCCTAACAATCCTGACTCAGCCTTAATTGTCTTATTAAGGCCCTGATCTCTCACATTAGACAGGTATTGTTGTGGCTGCCTGTTGCCGGTTGGTTCCGGGCAGTCTTACGCCACAACTCAGTCTAACCTCGGGTCCTTATTAGGCTCCATGTTTAACCTCCCACATTGGATAGGTATTGTTGTGACTACTGGACAGCCGGGCGGTTCCGGGCAGGTTTACATCACAACTCAATCCAACCTCGGGTTAAACATATCGTATGTTCTACATTTACATATTTTGTCATTCTCCTTTATTTTCTTATATGTAAATATTTGCGGCCCATTATTAAGTTAATGGTGTAAAGGTTACACCAATCATGGGCCCAACCCATACTTGAATTTGGGCCCTTCTATTTTATATTTCCATTCATTAATAATTTTAACCCAACGTTGTTTTCCCCCGTTTTACACGTCCGTTTATTATATATATGTTGGGCTTAGCCTTTTAAAGCCCAACTTAGCCATGCGAAAAGGGGAGGCTTAAAGCGTGATTACATACACAAAGAGGGGAAGGTGAGCGCATGAACTTGCAATATGACGTTGGAAATACAAAATAGAAACTGGTGTACTTGCATATATACTTTGGTCATAAAGCATAGGTGACATGAATCAAAGCATGTGAACTTGTAGTTGAGATAAGAATCTAAATTGGGTATCATTATTGGCACATAGTCATAACTACAACATGAACCTATATTTTTATTTAGGCATAATGTCAAACATAAGCATGGCATAAATATTCCTAACATGAAATCATGATTTTTATTTTAGTCATGCAAACTTGCAAAAAGGGATTTTTGAATCTAACCTAGCTATGTACCACATATGTCATCATATAATTCTTGTTAACAATTTCAATTATGCAAATTATCAATCATAGCCTAGTCATAAGTTTGCAAATAGGTTTTCTAGTACAAAAGCATGGCTTAATACATGATGCCCAATTTTCAACATAATTTCATATGGATTATGATAACCCAAACCTATTCCAATTACTTCATAAAAATGACGTTTGTATAAAAATACACATTATGATGGCATAGTAGCAAAGCCCCAAACTTGCATGAATTTAAATCAACTACATACATGTAGCTTCACATGGATTACATAATTTGCGAAATATTCCAAACGTATACTTGCATAGAACTACCGCATGTAGTTCTTTATAATTGAATAACATAATTCAAGAATATCCAAATGTATATAATATTTCAAATTGATAAGAACGCACAAATATGAATTACTTTATTGCCACAATTCAAGCATACAAACCAACACAATTATTTGTTCATACCAAAGTAATACTCTACTTACAATTGTTGTAGCGAATTCTCTAATTTAGGAATTTAGAGATGCGACTCCTTTTGACGTAGGCGTTGATTTGATTCGTTTGAATTGCTTTAGGCTTTAGAATTTTCCTCCTAATCTTCTCTCCAAATTTGGTGGCTACTCCTAGACGCTCCTCAGCAACATGGTGGCTTTGTTCTTATTTATGAATGAATAGATTAGGGTTTAGTCTAGGGTCCTTTTTATAGGGTTTATGAATTGATTAGAGCCATTGATGTTGCCTGGATTGATCGTAGCCATTCATCCTAAGGAGAGACCAATTAGACCTTCCACCTAGCCCTAATGACAAAGCAAACCACAGAAAATCGACCAACATAGAATAGGCCAGCCAGGTTGGACTGGGTTCGACCTGGGTCTGGACCAGGTCGACACCCCTGTCGACAGCCCTGTCGACAGCCCAGTCGACCTGGGTGCGTCAGGCGGGCCTGGCCCATTGGGCCCCACTTCGGAATTTTTAATTGTTTTATTCTGTTTGAAATTTTAAATTTAATTCAGAAACTTCCGAAGGCTATATCTTCTTCATACGGACTCCGTTTTTCGAAAACTCGGACTCTATTTCGCGTATTTTTCCGGGACGAACGCAATGGCGTTCCCATTTCCCTTAGTTCTTTGATTTGAAATTAATTATACTTTAATTTGTGCATTTCACAGTTATAGAGTTCGCGGGGTGTTACAAGTGATTTCTACGCTATAAAACCGTCGCAAAGTTCGTTCATCATTTAAAAAAATCATATCTTTTTCATACATTAACGAAATTCAATGAAACAGGAAACGTCGTGACCGCGTGGACGCCTTCTACATTCTAGAAGAGACCGCATATTTTTCCGAGCCTTCTGCTATTTTTGGTGGAGTGGAACCCAATGTGAGATTTCTAATTAATAAACAATATGGAAAACGACGATGTATAAATTATATAGTCAATGTATGAGTTATATAAGCGTTGTACACCTCATCTATAAGCGTTGTATAAGTTGTACGTTCGATGTATAAGTAATATATGCGTTGTAAAAATTATATATGTGTTGAAATAAAATTGAATTACTATATATAAATATAAATATATAAATATATATATATATACACACACACACACGCCCCTCGTCCACAAACCATGGACGATATTTATTGATTGTGATTGGTGTGAAAATTGATTGATAGCGAATGGTTGTTTGGGATTGTTTGTGGTTGATATTGATTGATTGTGGTTGAAAAATACCCGTTTGTGGTTGAGAAATATTTGGTTGAAACCACATAGGATTAGTTTGTGGAAATGAAATAAATATATACATGCCGCCTGCGTGCGAACTAGATGCATGATTCCCATTGTCAAAAACCGCGAGGTTTTAAGGTAGAGCGAGGAGCCGTACTAGGGACGGTCCCGGTTTTAACTACCCTGCCGTTATGCTGCCGAAATTTTGAATAATATTCATGTGTTTGAATTATTTTCATTTGCTGAAACTATATTTATTCAATGAATAGAAAACCTTCATGTGTTGAATCGATATTCATTCGTTGATTAGAAATTCATGTGTTGAATGGTATACGTGTTTTAAATATAAAAATCACATTTTTTATCTATATATATAAACTATAGAAAACCTTCATGTGTTGAATCGATATTCATTTGTTGATTAGAAATTCATGTGTTGAATGGTATTCATATTTTGAAATAAATTGTTTCATAAGAAAAATCACCCTTTTCTCATCTATACGAGCTATGTAAGATGACCTCGTTTTAAAAGAAATTGTTTTATAAGAAAAATCATATTTTTATCACCTATATAAACTATATAAAATAATAGTGTTTTAAAATGAATTGTTTTACAATAAAAATCACATTTTTTTATATACAAGAATTGTTGAAATGTGAAGTGTTAAAAATAGCAACTCGTTCAAATAAATATGCATGAGTTGAAATATTCATTAATTAGCTAATGATATGATTTTTGCCTATGCATGCAACATTAGAATGAATGGTGTTTTTAAACCAAACGGAATCAAATATGAAGTTGCATGGAAAATGATAAGTGATAAGAACTGTATATATGTACATGCATATTTATTGAATAGGTTATAGCAAAGGGGCTAGAGAAGAGGAATAAAATTTTGTGCCCGACAAATAGGTACACCTTTACTGTTTTGTTTGGGTGATGATTTTATGAGCCTGTTGGCTAGCCGCTTGGCTTTTTCTTTTTCTTTTTGACATGAGACACCCGTGTGGCTATTTGGGAATTTTCCCAGCCCCTCCCGTACAAAGGAGGTTATGGCGAAATTTTCCAAAATTTAAAGGCGTTAGTGAAATATTTGAAGTGAAAACGATATTGAAGTTGTTGAATGAACTATATTTATATAGATATATAAATATAAATAAAATTAAAACGAAATGTGGCCGTGCAGTTCGTGTTTTGAAACCGTGATTTCAAACAACTAGTGCAGGAAATCCGACCATTGGATTTTCCCGAAACCGCAACCGTCGGGTTCGCCTTGGGAATATCTTTCCAACGGCACCAGCCTTGTAAAAATCCAACAGTTGGATTGTCTTGAATGTTTAATTCAAATCTGAAGAAAAACAGCGCCAGGAAAGATTATATTTATATATATATATATATATAAATATATTTAATCGAATAACGACGCTGCATTTCGTATTTTGAACTCGAAACTTCAAACGATTGTGCCGGGAGATCCGACCATCGGATTTTCCCAAAACTGGAACCGTTGGATTCGTTTTGGAAAGACCTTTCTAATGATGTAAATTTTGTGAAGATCCAAAGGTTAGATTTTCATATATGTGTAAATCAAATCTGAAGAAAAACAGCGCCACGGCCGCGTTATGGCCCGAAGCGTCGTTTTGAATAAATTGGCTATTTTAAAATAAATAAAAATAGCGATAAATCATTATAAAATATTATAAACAATATGGATTTAAATTTAGAAATTAACTGATGGTTGGCTAAGTCGAATGGTTTCTTGGGTATTGATCTGATGTTAGTTTCGGCCTTCGGGGTTAATATTTGGGGAATCGTTCTCTTACTGATTGATGGTTGGTGACTAATGAATTGAAATTATGCGTGTGTAGTCTAGTGTTGCACTTGTTTATTATATATGCGAGTTGTTCAGAAATACCTGGTTTATCCCATTCTGAATAACTGAATCGACGATAAGAAATCGAAGATAAAGATGGTGGTCGAAGACCGGAGATCTCCACCTCGTTTGGATGGTAACCGAGGTCCTGATTGGGAGGCATCCCGAAATATGGATAATGAGTGGTGATCGTCCAGACGTACGTGGTGATCGATGGGTTTGCGAGGTATTTAGTACCTCCGGTTTCGTTCAGACCCAGCACGGACTTGCAAATGGACTGTGTCTGACATTGGATTTTATTCAGTGTTGATTGATCTCTGTTAAATATACATCTTTTTGGCGGCGGAGAATTTATTCTTTTGCTTAAGCCCTTCTCTGAGACGTACGAGCTCAGAGGTTGTATATCGATGGACATGAGTCGCATGGCATGAATTGCCTGTGTGGCATGCTAAGATGCAGTGATCAGGGCTTCTGTTGAAAAGCAAAGTCTTGTGGTGATGATCAAAGCACCGCCTGTGTGGCGTAGCTTTGTGTATAACGTGAATTCGCGAGTCTCACACCCCGGTATGAACCAAAAACGGGAGAATGACCTCAGGGAGGGCATGCGTTTCTTCCTAGCTAGGGTGGTGTTAGTGACCTACCAACCCTGACATTTATATACTTTTCACCTGTGTGGTTGTTGCTGTTGCGAGGCGCCTCGGTTTGATGGGACGATCCGGGTCCGATGGAATCATTCGTTGGCTCCTTTACGCCCCAAAGGGCGGGGAAACGTATTGTTCAGGCATAATAATCCACATCGGTGGACCGGCCCTGACGATCCAAGGGGCAGTTGCAGCTGTTCCTGAGACTCGGGCTAGGCAGTCTCGAATTCGGTAAGGACTATATTTTGCCTTAGTTCATGACGGAAATCCAATTTCCAATTACGTGACTGTGCGGTTTTGATTGTATACCTATATATGGCGACATAGTGGTATGGGGCATTAATGTCGTCTATGATTGATAGTTATGATTTGAAATTGTTTTCAAAACATATAAACACTAGCAATAATATCAAATGCCTTTGTTTTATTCGTATCAAGCATATTTTGGCCGTTATAAGGTAAAAACTCTATCCTCCGGTTTGCGTTGCAGTGTGTGATGGGAACTGAGTCTTATAATGGTTTCATTTTTATAAAAAGCATAGCGATGTTTAAAAGAAAGATTTGTTTTAAAGCACTGGCAATCCAATGGAGTAAACCCGTTCCACGAGAGTGGCATGGTCCTGTGATTAGCCAAATTATATATGTGTTGAGTAGATTTCTCATACCAGTCCCATGACTGACTCGAAGTTTATTTCACTTTCAAACTCGGGTGCCCCTTTTTCTACATGGGCAGCCTTGTATTCATGTTTAGCTGGTTCTTTCTGGATAGCTGGAGCTGAAGATGGATTCTATCATTTATCTCTTTTTATGTTGTTCAACTCCTATTGTACATTATGTTTGTTTTCCGCTGTAGACATTTATGTATAGCTGAACTGTATTTGTACTAAGTAAGATCCTGTATACTGTGTAACTCTGATGATTATTTTATCCAGTATATTCTATTGTTCATTATCTGGTGTATTTACTTAATTCTGTTCTGCTGTTTTCTACTTCTGTGTTATATTCCACAGATTACCCTTGCCACCGTAAGTACGGGGTTTGGGGTCGTCACATCGATTGTTTTGAATTTTCTCCTTAAATCATGTTCTTAAATAAATAAATAAATAAATAAATTCATTAAATAAGTTTTATCTTTGTTATATATATGTATGTATGTGTGTATGTATGTATGTATGTACGTATGTATGTATGCATATATATATATATATAGATCTATTTTAACACATATACAAGAAGAACGCAGCAGAGATGCGTAGAACTGACTAGATCACCTTTTTACGCTTTTTGTCGCAAAAATAATACAACACGCTAATTACCATTCCAACTTTGCAGAATAAAAGTGGCGTTCTTCAGACAACAACCAATTATTATAATTTTATTTTAATTTTGTTTGTTTCAGCAACTGGATTGCAAACCGTTGAGACAGTTCGATTAGCGACGAATTATTTTGCCAAACAGATATTATTTAGCTAAAGAATTTCAAACAAAGTATTATTGTCATAAAATTTATGCTTAACCAAAACAATATTAAAATTTAAATCTTTACAATATTCATATGTATATACAACATTTTAAATAATAATATTCAAAGAAATTTTTAAAATAAAATAACCTTTAAATGAATCATATAAATAATTACTCATTAAATCTTATATATTAAACATATTCTTAAGATAAGGTTTCTTTTGAAAAAAAAATTTATAAAATAGAACAAAATATTTGTTTAACTAATATCAAAAAGATTTTTAATCAGTATTTGTATTTATGCAAATTAATTTAAATATATATATATTCAAAAAAGTCCAAATAAATTTCATAAAACATTGAAAATTTTGGATCGTTACATAGCAAAAGCCTGTTTTCGAACAGTCGACCATTGAAGAAAACAAGGAGGAAGCCATTTTTTTCTTTCAAGCGATAACTGAAAGGGGGGAACATCATTTTACTCTTTTGTGTTAATTTGGGCTTGGGTTTTTTTGTTATATTTTGTTTTAAAGTTGTTTTTATTTTTTTTGTAATCATTCTACATTTTTCTTGGTTTTCTATAAAACTAGGGTATATTAGTTATAGCATTTATGGGTAGGGTTTATGATTACGAGTTTGCAATTCAAGGAAAATCTGATCTTAGGGATACTCTCAACTCGAAACTAATGATGATCTTATATTCTTATACTAATGATGATCAATACTGCCTTATCTCTCATTGTTTAAATTCATAGGAAATTTGGAATACTCTCAACTCGAAGTATGGACGAAATGACAACAACTGTTCAAAACCCCAGAATGTCAATTTAGATTCAAATTTGTGCTTAACAAGTCTTACAAATGAAAATTCAGATGGATCAGAAGATAGAGACTCTTGATGAGACGGAAAAATTCTCATATGAAGATTTAGTTTATATGTGTTGTGATTTAATTAAAACTATTGATAATCTCCAATGGAAAAATAAATCTCAGAAGTCCAAAAAAATTGAATTGACCAGCAAAAATAATGGTTTGGAATTAAATTTTGAAAACATCAAGAAGTTTTCAAACTCTGTTTGCAAAAATTGGTTGAATTTGAAAAATGATCTTGTTCATCGAAATAAAATTATTCAAAATCTTGAAAATGAATTTCTGAACTTAAAAGAGAACAAGATTGAGCATAAATTTACAAATAAGCTTTTGCAAAAGGAATTTAACAATTGTAAGACTACCAGAAATTCCAAACATTTAATTGTTGATAAACAAAGTTTGCTAAAAATAGAATCAATTCTGAATGAGCTTGAAAACGAGATTGAAAAATTCAAGAATTTTGAAAAACTTGAATCTGAAAACAAAATCAATTTAAATCTGAAATCTATGAGTCCAAGGTTAAAATAAAACTACTTGAAAATGAGAACTTGGTTTTGAAACAAACTAATGCTAAAAAAAAGGTCCCTATAAATTGTTGTTCCACTCTGATGAAAAAATAGTGATCTTAAATCCAAAATTCAACGACTAGAATCAACTTAGGATAAATTTTCTAATGGGAAAATTGTTGAATATGTTGTTGCAAAACCAAGTTTCTGTTGGAAATAAATGTGGTCATGGCTATGGGAAGATTAATGATTTTGAAAATCTAAATTCAAATTCTTTTAAAAATTCTTCAAATTGTTTGACAAAAGATCGTTTTGAGAATTTTAAATCTAATCATTTCAAAGGATTTTTAAATAACAAACGAGTTAAGAACCTGTTTTGTTAGAATCCAATTAAACATCTTTGGACCCCAAAAGGAAATAAAATGAGATTGGTTAAATTCAAACAAATTCGGGTTCCTAAAGGCACAATCGTAAATTCTGTTGGATTGTTGTACAAACTAGTTTGGGTACCGAAATGTGTGAACGAAACTGCGAGTAGTTTTACAAATTTTGTTGGACCACTCGATCTTCTAAATGCTTAAGTATCGGAGGAGGCTGAGGAACCACTGTGCAAATGAGAAACTACACTCAATTTATTCCATATCCTTATACCAATCAGCGTTCCTTGGCCAAGTGTGATGAGTTAGAGATCCACAACGTCTACTATAATTCAGGCATGATCTCTAAACTCATTTTTTTATATTATTTGTTTATATTTTTATTCCTCCTCTTATTTTTCGTTTTATTCTTTTTTTATTCCTTCTTTCTGATTGTTCTAATTCATTTTGACATTGCTATATCATTTGTAACATTTCTAATGCTTTCTTTACTTCAAATCACAAAATTCTTGAATTTCTAGAAATTAGATTCATCTGAATAAAACTTCCATGTTTTGATCATTTCCAGAACTTGAATTTAAAATTGTAAATATTTTTCAATTCTTTTGTAGTTAATTTTTTATGAATTCCTAACGGTGTTGAAGCTTTCTTATCATATCTTGAACACTATTAATTCGAATTCTAAATTTTTGAAAATATGAAAAACTAATGAAATTTCACACATTTCTACTATTATGAGTTTCTTATAATTCATTTGGGAAGACTTGAAAATTACACTCATTATAGCACACTACTATTTTCAGTTGTGATAATTTCATTGTCTTTTGGATTGGCTTGGCTATTCTGAATTGAAAACATTTGGATTGAATCACTATGTTGCATCTTGAAACTCGTTGTTAATCATGATCATTTGGCTTGGATATTAGATCTTTTTTTAAATCATTTGATATTTTTGATATCTTCAATCTCACACACCTCTTGGATTTGAAATTGATAATCTTGTGTGATTGATTCATTGAATCTTGAAGTTTACACATATCTTCAGGTAATTGAAATTAACTGCTTTAATCATTGGATCATAATCTATCTTCTTGGGCTTGTTACAAATGTTCTAAAAAACTCTTGTGAAACTTTTTCTGAAATTGAAAGTTTGTTGCTTTGATAATTGGAACTGAAGCGCTTGCATAGGCTTGGTATTTGAATTATTTGCTTGAGTTACATTGGAATGCTTTTACGATCATTGAGGAGCCCCAAGTGGCATAAATTCTAGAAGTGTTGTCACATTCATTTGATTTCTCTTTCTCATTTTCTATAGATCTTTCAGAATCCCTCTTGTAATTGATACTTTCAATTTTAAAATCCTTTTTGGTTATTTATTCAAAAATCGAAATCATCGACCAAATTGAACTGTATTTGGAACTCATCAAAATTATTATCAGACTTTTGAAATTTTAATGAGTTGTGACTATAGCATATTTCACAATAAGAGGAGATTTTATTTAATTTCTCTTGATATTTGAACATTTTTATACTATATTTGAATTGGTGCTTATTTCATATATACCTTCTTTTCCTATCATCCTTATGTCATCCACCATGATTTTATATTAATGTAGAGAGTTTTTTTTTAAATCAACAAAGAATATTAATTTTCAAAATTATTGATGGAAATGTGAATATATATTTTTTAAAGAGATAATTGAATTTTTTTCAAAAATCCTGGTACAGTTGAGCATATTTCATAATATAATTAATTTAGATATTTGTTTCATAACCATCTCTATGCCTACCATATTTCTATCACTCATTTTTGTTTTAAATACTAAGGAAATTTTGTATATAATAGGCGTTTCTCTAACCTCATTAAGAAATCCAAGATCTGGTCATGCATGGTTAGATATTATAAGTTGCTACTGACTTCATTCAAAAATCAAAGATATGGTTATGCTTGTTTAGTATGCTCTTAATAAAAGAAAAGAAAATAAATAAATAATTATATATAACCTTCCTTGGTATGTAAAAACCAGCCTATCAATGCATTTTCTAGTTTGTGAAATGTGTTAATATTTTATGATATATAATAAATTTTTTATTGATAGTCATTGGGATTTAAGATTATTTAATTCTGTCACTTGATTTGAATATATAACCGTAGTCCAAATCAATAACTATTTTGTGCTCATCTTTAAAATTTGTTTGAAAATAATTGGAACTCGTTTGTTTTAAAACTGTCTCCATTTTATAAAATTCAGCGTAAGTCCATCATTCAACAATAAGAATTTTTCTTCTAGTTCATAGAATATTATGATTTTTTATTTGATTGAATGAGATTTATGATATATGTTGTAGCACCCCACACCCGCTAAGGTCACTCACTAAGGGAATGCCTTAGCTTCGGTGGAGTATTTAAGTGAATATAGAACTGAAAAATTACAACAAGACAGATATAAGTGATACTTGAAATTTAAAACATCATTTCATTGCAGCAGAAGGTAAACATGTTTGGTTACATATCAAAAACCCACAAGAGTCAAGTACAAAATATCCATCTCGTTAAAACATAAGTACATAATCCCACTACATACTAATAGCCATAATAGAAAAGATAACCGAGCTTTTCTTCAACAGTCCAAGCTCCAAAAGATAGATAAAGCAATCTGATCGTAACCGTTGTAAAGACCTCTCACATTAGACTATCTTTTATGGCAGCTGGATTTGTCGGTCGGATCCGGGCAGCCTTACGCCATAACCGAGTCTAACCTCATGTCTATACACTTGTCACGTATTTAGTTTGTGCCTAAGACCTCTCACATTGGGCCAAGCATTTGTAGCCGCTGGATTTGCCGGTCGGTTCCGGGCAGTCTTACGCTACAAAAGGGTCCAACCTCGTGTCTTAGTCAATTAATTACACCTAATTAATCACCCCTGAATTAATTTTCCCTAATTAATTCCAATTTTAATGATGTACATAATTGACTCAATTATGTCCATCCACTTTATGGTATGCATAATCATACCAACTTCACACAATTTTATTAACATGTTTATTAACCCCATCGTTCCCCACGTAATTCGCTAACATGACATAAAAGGGAAGATTCATCACAAACACAATGGGTTCAACTTGCATAACACATTATCATCAACATGGGTTTAAAGGTGTCAACATGCATATAGCATCAAACCCAACTAGCATAAATAATCAACCCAAACTTGCATGAATCACATATGTCATAAAGAGGTTAACTTGCATAAGTTTCTTATGTCATACAAAGGGGTAAGCTTGCATATGTATGTATGACATATAAAGGGGTTAACTTGCATATGTATGCATATCATCCAAAGGTGTAAACTTGCACATGTTACTTGCATATAATCAAACACCAAACTTGCATAACATGTCATATGTGAACTTGCATATAATCATACACCAAACTTGCATACATATGAACTTGCATATAATCATACACCAAACTTGCATAATCATGGTGTCATAATGGATCAATGTTTATCATAGCAATTTGCATAACTAGCATCATGAATCACATAGCCTAACACTTGCATAACTTGCATAACATCATGATCATGTAGCATATAACTTGCATAACTTGCATAACATCATGAACATGTAGCATATGACTTGCATAACTTGCATAACATCATGAACATGTATCATATGACTTGCATAACTTGCATAACATCACAAACACATAGCATATAACTTGCATAACATCATTAACCCATAGCATATAACTTGCATAACTTGCATTGATCCACATTCATAGCCATAACCTCATTATATCCTATCATAATCATTTCAATAATTGGTCATTAAGGCTATAGAAAACTCACAACTTGTTGATTAGCACTCCTAAGAAGAAGATTAAGTTGCTAGAGTTGATTAGAAGTTGATTTGAGAAGCTATCGTCCTTTTTAATTTGATGGAGGCTCCTTCAAGTTGCATTTTGATGGCATAACGGTGTTGTAGCTATTTTTAGTATGAATTAGGGTAGTCTAAGGGTGTATTTATAGATTAGTTCGGTGTTTTAGGCCCTTATATTAACCCTAAATCAGATTAGAGCCATCAGATCACATCCTAGCCACCAAAACACAGCCCAAAAGCCAAACTAATGCACCCAGGTCACCTGGGCTCGACCAGGGAGGTCGACCCCCAGGTCGACACTAGGGTCGACTCCCCAGTCGACCTGGTGGGCAGGTCGACTCCCCAGTCGACCCCCAGGTCGACCCCCTGGGTCTGGCGGGAATTTTCCCGCCACTTCTGAAATTTGAAATTTCTGTTTTTAAATCTGTTTTTAAATTTTCTGAAACTTCTTCGGGCCATATCTGGGTCATACGTACTCCGATTTTCGAAAACTCGGACTCTATTTCGCGTATTTTTCCGAGACGAACGCAATGGCGTAGCCCGTTTCCCCTGATTCAGATTTTAAAATTTAATTCTGTCCTGATTTATATTGTAGTAAGTTATTCAACATACGGGGTGTTACATTCTCCCCTACTTAAAGGATTTTGTCCCCGAAATCTCTAAGTCAAGAAGAACATATCCTACCATCCAAACAACCATCTACTCAAACCATCAAACACTGGCATCCATTGTCCTTAAAGTTTCTAATGCTGTATGAACATATGCAACGAGTGTGTGTATATGTTCCCTGTCTAATGCAAAATTAGGCGGTCCACTTATTTAGTTGACCTCCTTAATGCAAACCATGATAGTGCCATGCATCCAATATGTATGCGAAAGATCCCTATCGACACATACTATTTCTACATATGTGCACAACCATACACCAAAATGCATCATCCATATGATAGCACAACCATTTTGCATCCATTAATATAGAGACCTACACACAATTATATGCAATATGCAATATGAAGTGATTGAGCCGATCTAGTGCCTAAAGTGTGTGTATATGCATCCACGAGCAACCACTAGCAACCACTTGCATCCACACGCATCCATCAAACATAACATGTCTCAAACACATGTTTCAACCATAGGTTTACCCTATCTAAAGGTCAAAGGTACTAATGAGAGGACATACTAAAGATAAGATAAGTACTAGACAAACGATAAAGGAGAAGTTAAAAGACATACCCTTAAAAAGAAATGGGTACAATGAACGCGTCTTCGCTTCTGTCTCCCAAGTAGCATTGCTCTCATCTTCTCCCCATTGCACTTTGACTAGTCGAACCTCTCTGTTTCTCAACTTCCTAATCTCTGACCCAAGGATGCGGGTAGGAGCTCGTCGAATAGTCGCATCACGCTCTACCTCCACTTCTCTAAGCAAGCTCGGCTCTACCACCTCTGCGGTCTCATGTAGGCACTTCCTCAAATGTGACACATGGAATACGTCATGTAACCCACTAAGTCTCTCTAACTATATCGGCCCAAGCAAGATCTTATCCGTAGATTCCCACCAACATGTAGCTGATCGACAAGGCCTTCCATAAAGAGCTTCGAAAGGAGCCATACCAATACTAGACTGAAAGCTGTTATTATATGCGAACTCCACCAATGGAAGATGCTCTTCCCATGTACTTCCAAAATCTAAGGTACATAGCCTCTTGCATACTCTTCCAAAACTCGCTAGTGAAGATAGGATCTCGATCACTCACTATGCTAGAAGGTACCCCATGCAATCGAACTACCCCTCGAAGGTAAACTGAAGCTAGCCATGGAGCAGTCCTCTTGCTCTTCACGGGTATGAAATGGGCGCTCTTAGTAAGTCTTTCTACCACAACCCAAATTCCCGTATTACCCTTCCTCGATCTCGGTAACCCATCAATAAAATCCATCGAGACGCTACCCCACTTCCATTGCGGAACTTCCAATGGGTGAAGCAACCTACCAGGTTTCTTTTGCTCCGCTTTCACTTGTTGGCACACCAAGCATCTAGGGACATAATCGGCCACATCTTTCTTCATACCGGCCCAAAAGAAAACTCGCTTCATGTCTTGGTACATCTTGTTCCCACCGGGATGAATGGTCATCTTCGAACGATGCACATCATCAAGTATAACCTTCCTCAAACCCTCGTCCTGCGGTACACAAAGTCTACCGTCCCTACGCATCCACCCCCTATCGTCAAGGGTGTACCTACTCAAATGGTTGGATGACTCTCCCTCTTATGAGCTTCTCTACCAACTCAACCAACTGTGGGTCGTCCCGCTGTGTCTCGCCAATCCGCCCCAAAAGAGTATGTCCGACCTCTAAGGATGCTAGCTAACCGGGTATATAGTCAACGGAAGGTCTGAAATCAAACATCGAGATAAATTCCAAGCTTAGTCTTTCCACGAACAATGGACTCAAGGACAACCTTTTTCCGCTCAAGGCGTCCGCCACCACGTTACCCTTGCCAGGGGTATACGCTATCTCGAAATCATAGGATGCTAAAAACTACATCCACCTTTGCTGTCTCAAGACTATGCGCTCGAAGAGTCTCCAACACTTCCCTAAGATGTAGGGCATGCTTTTCTCCACTTCTGGAGAAAAACAGGATATTCTCCCATACAAAATCGTCACAACTATCCATCTCTCTCGCAGACCATCCTAGTCGAACTCGACATCCCCCAAGTGCAAGCCCCAAAGGCCTAAACCAATATCAGACAAACACCTAAGGGACACCTCCTTCGAATTCAGACGAACTACGTGAGATGATACTAGTAAAAACGGCTAAATAATTAAGCCCTTGTCCAACTCTGGATGTCCTTGCCAATCTCGCTCCACAACCACCGTTGATCAAATAACTGGCCTTGCTTAACCTATTAAGCACACACGAAAACTTATTTCGCTTTCAGAGAAGACCAAGATGTCATCCACAAAGACCACTACAAAGTTATTTAGGTACTCCCTGAACGCCCTACTCATCAAATCAACAAAGTATGTCGAGGCGTTCGTCAAACCAAATGGCATCACCAGCCACTCATAGAAATCATCCGGAGCCCTAAAGGCGGTCTTCTCTATACTATCCTCAGTCACTCCCAACTGATGAAACCCCGTGGCTAAGTCCAACTGAGAAAATACTGAAGCGCCAACCAACTGATCAAAAAGATTATCAATCCTCGGCAATGGGTGTCTACTCTTCTTTGTGAGCTTGTTGAGTTCTCTATAGTCTACACAAAGTCTGAGGGACCCATCCGCCTTCGTGGCAAAAACTACTGGAGCACCCCACTCCGATATATTTCGTCTTATGAACCCCACCTCAAGCAACTCCCCTACTTGCTTATGGAGTTCCCTCCTCTCACGAGGAACCATGCGGCGCACTGACAAAGATACTGGTTTAGCATCGTCTACCAGATATATTCAGAGGTCTATCTCTCGCTTCGGAGGTAAGCCCTTCACCTCCTCGAACTCATCCGAGTATTCCCGGACCACTCTAACAGATCACAAACTCTCAACCGAAGCGTCAAGCGATTCAAGATAACTTAGCATAACAGAATCTATGGGATTTCAAAAGATCTCGAGAGTGTTACCCAAGCGGGTCATGAGCCTAACAACTCTCCTTTCACAACCAAGAACGGCACCGTTACTGGATAACCAGTCTATGCCCAAAATCAACCCATAGCCCGTGAAGCCCACAACAAAGGCATCACACCTAAACTCAACGCTAAGTATAGAAATCTTCAAACCCAAACATATCATGGAAAAATAAGTGGAGCCCCCCAATTGGGTTTGAAACAACCACGGGATCATCTACTAAACTGGTGTCTAGGTGCAGTGACCCAACTAATGATGATGAGATAAACGAATGTGATGCGCCAGAGTCCAATAAAGTTTGAACAGGATGATCGAGAGAACCAAATTTCAACTTAGACGGTCCTACCCCCATCAGGTATACCCGTCGTGAGGGAATACATCTACCCTCCAGAAGATCCTGTACTTCGTCCTTACCTCTTTGGACAACCCTAATAAGGTGTCCTATTTCTCCAAGACAACTAGCCTTCCCCTTCACATTCTCCTTTCGTGACCTTCTTACCACGATAAGGTTTCGTCCTTTATTTACCTAATAGCTATTTGAACCTTCCTCTCTCGTCCATCTTAAAGGTACCCATAAGCCCTCCACCTCCTTGGACTAACTTCTTGGCCTGGAAAACGTCTTAGTCCCTTGAAGTGGTTCTTCCGTCCTTTATACGGAAGTCCTTATTTATCTTAAAAAGACATCTATACGCGGAGGGGAAATTCAAAAAGAGAAAGAGGAAGAGATTCAAAATGGAGAATCGAAGGAAGGATATATGGCTCTTGGGGATTATGTTCTTTTCTTTCAAAAACTTTTCTCTTAAAAGACATGTTTTTGAAAATACTTCTTCCAACAATGTTTTCAGAAAAATAGTTTTCTAAAAATTTTATCTGTTCTGGTAACCTTAAGCTCTGATACCACGTGTAACACCCCACACCCGCTAAGATCACTCACTAAGGGAATGCCTTAGCTTCGGTGGAGTATTTAAGTGAATATAGAACTGAAAAATTACAACAAGACAGATATAAGTGATACTTGAAATTTAAAACATCATTTCATTGCAGCAGAAGGTAAACATGTTTGGTTACATATCAAAAACCCACAAGAGTCAAGTACAAAATATCCATCTCGTTAAAACATAAGTACATAATCCCACTACATACTAATAGCCATAATAGAAAAGATAACCGAGCTTTTCTTCAAGAGTCCAAGATCCAAAAGATAGATAAAGCAATCTGATCAAAGCCCACTAGTGTTAGGCCCACTCCGAGAACCTGAGGGTTGGGGAAAAGATAAAAACAACGGGGTCAGACATAAGTCTGAGTAAGCCCTATAACTTTAACAATACAATCATTAAATTAGTTAGGGTATGATATAAACCTGGTACGGTACGACTGGGGATAAATGACTACACTAAGCAGCCAACTAGACTTAGGATAAACTAAGATAACGGTAAAGACGCGCCTATCCACCCAAGGATAAATACTACACCGCACCACCCCAGATCTACCCACCCAAGGGTAATTCCTACACTGCACCACACCAGATCTACCCAACCAAGGGTAATTCCTACATAAAGGTTGATCCCACTAAGTGTACATAGTAATTTTTTAATATTAGTTTCGTGTACCCCTACCTGACTACATAGGTGCCGTCTGCCCCTATCTCCACTAGGTGTACCCATAACTTAGTAATTTTATTAGTAGTCTTGTGTACCCGTAGCTTACTACATAGGTGCCGTCTGCCCCTATCTCCACTAGGTGTACCCACTACTCCCATTCGATCGGCTCCCTAACGTAGATACCCGTGCTGGCCCCACAATGGGGTGTATCACTCCCCAAAGTGGCAACCTGATACAACAAATGGTGCACGGATTATACCTACACAATGCAACGTCTTACCTACCAGCCCGGGTCCACACACGCATATGAAACCCGTTGGACTTGCGTTGCCACCGCTACCCCGTTTTGGCCTCTTATAATCAAGCCCAGTACGCGTGTCCCGTCCTCGACATGGGTCGAGCCCAATAAGATACATATGGGTTACTGGGTGAAATGGGCCCCCCACAAGCTACCACCTAAGCTTGTCATTTTTTTCTAGTGCATCCAACTTAACCCTTTTTAATAATCATGTCCACTTACATGGTCAAAGTTTGGTTAAGTCATCTACTCATATTTCAATTACCACACAAGGCACCCACTAGATTTCCCCATGCCACCCAAGGCACTTACTTGATTTCCACATGCCACCCAAGGCACTTACTTAACCCTTTAATCATGTTTAATTACATGTTCCACTTTGGTTAAGTATTTTAATCTTATCTTCCATTGCCACCCAAGGCAACCACTATATTTTCCCCATGCCACCCAAGGCAATTACTTAACCCCTTAATCATGTTTAATTACATGTTCAACTTTGGTTAAGTATTTTAATCTTATCTTCCATTGCCACCCAAGGTAACCACTAGATTTTCCCCATGTCACCCAAAGCACTTACTTAACCCTTTAATCATGTTTAATTACATGTTCGACTTTGGTTAAGTATTCTAATCGTATTTTCTATTGCCACCCAGGGCAACCACTAGATTTTTCCACATGCCACCCAAGGCACCCACTTAACCCTTTAATCATGTTTAATTACATGTTAATATGGTTAAGTGTTTCTTAATTGATTAAGAACGTAACCGTTGTAAAGACCTCTCACATTAGACTATCTTTTATGGCAGCTGGATTTGCCGGTTGGATCCGGGCAGCCTTACGCCATAACCGAGACTAACCTCGTGTCTATACACTTGTCACGTATTTAGTTTGTGCCTAAGAACTCTCACATTGGGCCAATCATTTGTAGCCGCTGGATTTGCCGGTCGGTTCCGGGCAGTCTTACGCTACAAAAGGGTCCAACCTCGTGTCTTAGTCGATTAATTACACCTAATTAATCACCCCCGAATTAATTTTCCCTAATTAATTCAAATTTTAACGATGTACATAATTGACTCAATTATGTCCATCCACTTTATGGTATGCATAATCATACCAACTTCACACAATTTCATTAACATGTTTATTAACCCCATCGTTCCCCACGTAATTCGCTAACATGACATAAAAGGTAAGATTCATCACAAACACAATGGGTTGAACTTGCATAACACATTAGCATCAACATGGGTTTAAAGGTGTCAACATGCATATAGCATCAAACCCAACTAGCATAAATAATCAACCCAAACTTGCATGAATCACATATGTCATAAAGAGGTTAACTTGCATAAGTTTCTTATGTCATACAAAGGGGTAAGCTTGCATATGTATGTATGACATATAAAGGGGTTAACTTGCATATGTATGCATATCATCCAAAGGTGTAAACTTGCACATGTTACTTGCATATAATCAAACACCAAACTTGCATAACATGTCATATGTGAACTTGCATATAATCATACACCAAACTTGCATACATATGAACTTGCATATAATCATACACCAAACTTTCATAATCATGGTGTCATAATGGATCAATGTTTATCATAGCAATTTGCGTAACTAGCATCATGAATCATATAGCCTAACACTTGCATAACATCATGATCATGTAGCATATAACTTGCATAACTTGCATAACATCATAAACATGTAGCATATGACTTGCATAACTTGCATAAAATCATGAACATGTAGCATATGACTTGCATAACTTGCATAACATCACAAACACATAGCATATAACTTGCATAACATGCATAACATCATTAACCCATAGCATATAACTTGCATAACTTGCATTGATCCACATTCATAGCCATAACCTCATTATATCCTATCATAATCATTTCAATAATTGGTCATTAAGGCTATAGAAAACTCACAACTTGTTGATTAGCACTCCTAAGAAGAAGATTAAGTTGCTAGAGTTGATTAGAAGTTGATTTGAGAAGCTATCTTCCTCTTTAATTTGATGGAGGCTCCTTCAAGTTGCATTTTGACGGCATAACGGTGTTGTAGCTATTTTAAGTATGAATTAGGGTAGTCTTAGGGTGTATTTATAGATTAGTTAGGTGTTTTAGGCCCTTAGATTAACCCTAAATCAGATTAGAGCCGTCAGATCACATCCTAGCCACCAAAACACAGCCCAAAAGCCAAACTGATGCACCCAGGTCACCTAGGCTCGACCAGGGAGGTCGACCCCCAGGTCGACACTAGGGTCGACTCCCCAGTCGACCTGGTGGTTAGGTCGACTCCCCAGTCGACCCCCAGGACGACCCCCTGGGTCTGGCGGGAATTTTCCCGCCACTTCTGAAATTTGAAATTTCTGTTTTTAAATCTATTTTTAAATTTTCTGAAACTTCTTCGGGCCATATCTGGGTCATACGGACTCCGGTTTTCGAAAACTCGGACTCTATTTCACGTTTTTTTCCGAGACGAACGCAATGGCATAGCCCGTTTCCCCTGATTCAGAATTTAAAATTTAATTCTGTCCTGATTTATATTGTAGTAAGTTATTCAACATACGGGGTGTTACATATGTTCTCTCTCTTGATATGATTTTATATTTCTAGCCTATATTTCATCACTATTTTGATTTCATAATCTTTTTGATGATAACAAAAGGGTGAGAATGGTTAAGATTTTGATCAACTAGTGAATATTTCTTGAATGTTTTAATGTTGAAGATTCAATTATTGGTTTACTTCACTCATATGCATATATTTAGAGGTAATTCTGTTGTAAGGGGAGCATACATATATGAGGATTTCTACACTTCATTGCCAAACACATTTATTGTTTTCAAAATCTTATTATATGTTTGTCGTCATTAAAAGGGGTAGATTATTGTATATAACAATATGATTTTTGTTTGATGATAACAAACAAACATATATATATATATATATATATATATAATAAATGTGTTTGCAATTGTACTATTTTACTACATCACATGCAGATATAAATATTCATGTTTAAATAAAATACTAGTATGCAAGAAACAATATTTTATTTAAATATAATATTTTATTTACAACATTTCAATAGTACAAATTTCACAACTCCACTATTGTACATCTCAGTAATTCAATTCATTCAATTCCATTATTACATTGATCCTCACTACAATTTACTTTTTTCACTTTGTTCATACAATGCTCAGTAACATTTCACTCTGCTTTCTCTGTTATACTCATTGACACACTCACTAACACATTGTCTTCTGACTGCTTCAGTGTTGGTCCAGTCACCTATATACCTATCATAGAAACACACAAAGTAAATTGGAACCAAACTAGATTTAAATTCTAGCAGATATAATTTTATTTTAAAAATTATTTTTCTAAAAAATTTGGTGTGTTTCTCATCATGTTTCTTGACTTGTTCTGATATGTACGTTCATCTATCTGTGTCTGACTGCTTGTGATATTCATAGTGATACAATGTAAATACCATAAGGCAGACTATATCTCTAGTGCTTATAGACTGTCTGTCATTCAAATAGCTCACATATACAAGATGCACATGCATAATACATGTATACACATACATGTGTATGTATATACCCATATATTTTGTGCAGGGGCAATATGGTCAAATATATGTGAATGGACATGAACCAAGAAATTCAATGCAAGTGGAAGAGAACATGTGAAGTAGCATGTAAGTACAAACATATATATACACATATATGCATATATACATGTATGTATACATGGGGAACATGGAAGCTTGCATGTACATGGACAAACCTTCAGCACATACAATTTGCACAAATTTGAAGGCAAAGGGCAGAAGAGCATAGATGAATGCCAAGCAACCAACAGAGGACAGAGACATGCACAACCCAAGTCATATTATATCAAGTGAAACAAGAACATGTTGAGCCAGATTGAAATAAAGGCTGGAGTACACAAATGAACAAAATGGACAAGCACAACTGATTGTAGAAATGTCAAAACTGTTGCTAAAGATACTCAAGAGATTTATTATGCTATTTGGCAAGAATGGAATAATAGAATATTTGGGATAGGTTCTATGAATATGAATGAACATTATGCTCCAATTCATAAGGGAATATTGAAGGATCTTGGAAGTAGAAGAGGACAATGAAGCTATGCTAATTGTTGTGAAGTCTGTTTATATGAATAAGGTAGCATCATTACTGTAATGAGTTTTTTCTATTATCATAGGTTTTGTTGTATTGTTTTTTTTCCTCATTATAGAAATGAATAGAGATAGTTTGCTAGTTTGTTGAGATATGGTGATGTATATTGAATTTTGAAACGAGTTATGTATTGTAAACCTGTGTATATGACTGAATATATAAGGTTGCCTTTTGAATTATAGAAATGTCAAGATAAATGTGGAGCTAGTAAAACCAATGAAGCATTTCAGCCTGGATAGAAGCAACATTGTATATTGCACCACAAAACTATCTACATGGCATGTATATTCAAAGCCAAAATGAAACAACAAGGTTCAAGTACAAGCACAAATACATGAATATGGTGCAGCAGACATATATGTAAGAAAACAGCATGGTGGAGCAGTATGGATATGTATATACACACACATGTGTGTGCATATGTATACATATACATACATATGTGTAAAAATTTACATATGAGCATGGAAAAGAGCAAGCATGGGTGTACACAAGAATATTATGCAGCCTATCTTTAATGGAAAAAAGGAAAAATACAAATAATAAAAGCTATACTCAAGAATCTAAGCCATCTGATATTTCTAAGATTCAGCCTGTACCTACTATTAAATATTAGAAAAGCATAGATGGTACAATGAATGAAATACTAGCAAACAAGGAGAATACTTCAATAGAAATAACCATTTCACGATCATATAATCAAGTAACGTCTAATGGTTTTTCACAGACAACCATATGTCACGACCAAGATGAAAAGCCAGATATTAAACCTGTGGAGAGTATTCTTGAGATAGCCAATGGCACAAGCAATACAAACTACAAAACAAAGAAGATGCTTAAATTAGAAAATCTTGCAATAGATATAGGATCAAAAACATCCACCATTGGAAATGTTTATGACCAAGATACTATTACAATGGTGGACAAAAATGTTAAAGCTGGTAAGTAGCTGAATTTGAAAAAGGGGAAGAGACTGTGTTATTTTGGATGAAAGAAACTTTTATTTTCATCTCTAGATGATTCAATCATGGAAAGTGAAATTTTTGGCAACAAGCATGTGTCATACAATTATAAGGAATCAATTCAATTTGATGAATTCTCCAAAATATACAGTTTGCACAAAACACAACAAGGTTCATCAACATATACCGGAAAATATCCATCAACAAATTCAAAGACCATATTTTTGGCTAGAAATCAATTTGATTTTTTCTAAGAATCAACAGTGGATCAATGGTCTTAAAATCATTCCAAGAATGGATATTGTCACATGTTCAAAAGTGCCAAGAAAATCATTAAATCATTTCCAGAAATATTTCAGGGTTTCTCGGCAATAAATCAAAAAATCACGCAAAATTCACACGACAAATCAGAGCCAAATCAATTAGTGAAATAATAGTTGTTTAAGGTTTCTATACTCTACATAAGAACACCAATTCATCATTGGTATTTATCGAAATAAAGTAACAAAAATTAAAGAGGAAAAAGAGAAAAACAAATCAAAATACTCACAATCTTTCTTGGATTTTCAATCATCTTCTAGAGCCAAATCGAATGAAAAACAAGCAATAATTTCGAAGCTATCAGATAATACAATTCCGTAGGAAACAAGAGTCGAGATTTGGAGCAGTTAGCAAAACCCTATTTTTCAATGAGTCGGCCACCAAAGAAAAAAAGGACGAAACCATTCTTATGTGTTAGTTTGGGCTTAGGGGGTTTTGTTATATTTTGTATTTAAGTTGTTTTTCTTTTGTAATCATTCTATGTTTTTCTAGTTTTTCTGCAAAACTAGGGTGTGCTAGCAATAGGATTTACCGTTAGGGTTTGCGATTAGTTCAGGGTTTTGAGCATAGGATTAAGGCGGTAGCAGGGTTTGCGAGTTTACAGGGTTTTGTAAGCGGGAAACTATTTTAATATCTAGTAGAAATCTTGAGAATGCAACAATAGGTAGGGTTTGCCGAAGTTGGGTAAAATTTATGTCATTTACTTTCTGCATTTATTTTCTCCATTGCAGTACGTGTTGTGATAATATTAATATCTCGTAAAACCCTAATTGACCTTATCCCCCCATCTAAGGTTAATCTAGATCGATCACATCCAGTATTAAGTGGAAGATTATTATTTCTCACATTAAAATTTGAGTATTTGTTAACATTAATCGAGGACTTAAATGATCGGGGTTTTCCATAAGGTATTAAATGATCGTACGAATTCACCCATAAATACATATATAATATGGCCATAGGTAACCGAATGATAGTCCGCCTTGTAAGTTACTAAATGATCATAGGTATCTTCCCTTGCCCATATAATGATTTTAAGTGACTGTGGAATAATCCACCTATCTAATGCATGTATATGACATATTGTAATAACCCGAAAATCTGGGCCAGTTTAAAATTTTTATTTTGGCAATTTTAGCGAATTTTGAATATTTAAAATGAATTATTTTAAATAAAATCGACGAGAAATTTATTTTGAATAGAATTCAACGTATATATTATATACGTCGTTGTTAGAATATAAATAATTATATGTAATTATAAAAGGAATTGAAAATGGCGCGGTAGTTCGATAATTCGATTTCAAACTTCAATTGAATGTACCGGGTGCAAAACAATCTGGATTTTAGTGAAACCAAAAATAATAGGATCTAATTGATAATATCTTTCTAACGAATCCGACCAATCGAAATTTCATAGCGGGAATCAAAAGATATGTCCAGTTGAAAATTCTGAATAGTCGCTATGGAATTCAGGCCCTTAAAAATGGACATTTTGCAAATGACCTCGGATTTCGACGAAACCACTTTTGTTGGGTCCGTGATGTCAAATTATTGCTAGATTCCAAATTTCATGATTTTTCGAATCAATATGTGAGCGTGGCAAAGGAAAACGAGTTTGACCAGTTTCAGTTGATTTTAATCGACTGGAAATTGGCCATTTTTC
Source organism: Allium sativum (assembly GCA_030737875.1). Lineage (NCBI taxonomy): Eukaryota > Viridiplantae > Streptophyta > Magnoliopsida > Asparagales > Amaryllidaceae > Allium > Allium sativum. The sequence continues at coordinate 173,338,001 of CM060912.1, forward strand.
CAACGGTCTCAGAATTCGACGAAACTAGTTTTGTTAGGACCGTATCGTCAATACGAAGCTAGAAAATATTTTTTTGGAATTTTTCTAGTTAGTATACGACCCCAGTAAACTGAAATGTACGTTTAAAATTCAATATAGTGATTTAAATGTAAATTCAACGGAGACCAATCGAAACGGTCAAATCAGCTTGCGATACATATCCCATTGTGTTCGGAACGGGGGTAATACGCTATGGACGACAGGCGATGGACCTCGTTTCGAGGTCGTATGTAAAAGTCAACTTTTAAAGATAATAAAATAATAAATAAAAAAAAGAAAACCCTCTCCCCCTTTAACCGTTCTGCCCCCCCCCCCCCCCGATTAAATTCATTCAAAAAAAAAAAAAAAAGAGATCGCGCCAGGCGATCGACGCCCCCCCCCCCCAATCGACAATCGCGACGCCGCCAGGGGGGAGTAGCCGCCGCCGCCCCCTAGCCGCCTCCCTCTCCTTTCCTTCCTCCTCCTTCCTGCGCTCGCTACTCCCTCCTCTGCTGAATTGAACCGCCGCCTCCCTCTGGACCCACACCCGACCACCGCAACCCCCAATCCACCCAACTCCGACGCTCCAGCCCTCCCCTTCCGCCGCCTGGACCACCGCCGCACCTCCCTCCCTCCTGAAACCCTAGCCGACAACCCACCGCTACCTCTACCTCCATTTCCCCTAAACCCAAAACCCCTAAACCCACTAGCCAAGTAAAGCTTCGATTTTTACAACAAAGGTGAGTTTTTGATTGAATTTACTTAAAGTAATTAATTTAATTGCTGATTAAACAGTGATTAAATCATGTAAAACATTGTATATGAGAAGGATATGATTTTTATAGAGTAGATTAGCAAGAAAAGTTCATAGTTTTGTTAGTGAAAAGTTATAATTTTTGTTAGTAGAAAAACAGCATTTTTTGTTAGTAGAAAGTAAGGATTTTTAAGATGGTAAAGTTTGAATTTTTAGAAGTGAAAAGACGATATTTTTAGATATGAAAAGACGATATTTTGAGATGAGTAGTAAAGTAAAAATATGATTTTTATATAAGGAAGATAATCAAAATATGGTTTTTATATTTTTAAAGTATTAAAAATATAATCTTTACTATATAGAAATATTAAAAATATGATTTTTATATTTTTAAAGTATTAAAAATATAATCTTTATAGGATAGAGAATATAAAAATATCATCTTTGTATATGTAGCGAAATAAAAATATGATTTTTATTTTATATACGTTGAAGTAAAGTGATGATTTTTATAATGATGAAATCTATATTTTTGAAAAGGCGAAATCTTTATATAGAGAATAGCGTTATAAAAATAGAATTTTTATCTATATACTAGCGGTAAGGAAATATGATTTTTATATGTTGAATAGCATAGTAAAAATTCGATTTTTAAATATATGAAGTGATTATAAAAATATGACTTTTAAATTGAAAGTGAATAATTAAAAATGTGATTTTTATTTTAAAGACATCGAAATATAAAAATGTGTGATTTTTATATATATAGTGACTACGGGCAACGAAGATGACGAAGATGGGATAACGAAGAAGATTTCTATAAATGAAGTGTCGTGAAGTTGGATAGCTATTAGTGAGAACTTCTCACCTTTCAATTTCTTTTTCTAGTTATATATATATACTAGGATGCAGACGGGGCTTAGTAGCACCCGACACCCGTCATCCACAGACCATGGATGGCTTGTTTGTTAAATTGTTTGGTTGTGTAGTTGGTTAGTCTAATTGGTTTGAATTGAATTGTTTGGTGAAATGGAATTGTTTTGATTGATGTGTGAATGGCGTGGGCCTTCACTAGACCGGGGATAAGGCTAGGCCTTGTTCCGTTTCTAGTATCGTGCCGTTATGCCGCCGAATTTTTCTAATATATGTTAGAAAAATAAAAATATCAATTTATTGAATAAATGAATGAATAGAAATTCATGTGTTGAAATAGAATATTTTATCGTTAAAAATATAATTTTTAACGTGGAAGTGAATAAAATAAAATATTCATTTACAAACCGGACGGTTTGTTTATGTACACCTATTTGAAGGACATTGATTGGGACGATAAATTTTACACGTCGCCCAACTGCACAACTAAAATCTGTGTTTGATTGTTTGAAACCCCACATGGGTGTTGGGATGAAATTTGAAGTTCACTCATCCTGATTGATTAAATATGTCGATCGATTGATTGACAGGCTGTTATAAGCGTCAGATATCTATATTTGATGCTTATACAGTGTAGTGCACTTTGGTTGATGATTGATTATTTTTCAATGCTATTATATACATGTGTTGTATGGAATCCATATAATTAACATTATATGGTGATTGATTGGGCCTCATTCCAATCGGGAAAACAATGAATATTATAAAAGAAAATTCATGTGTTGAATATAAAAATAGTCATGTGTTGACGATGATCATGTGTTGAAACTATTCATGTGTTGAATAAAATATTTAAAATAAAATAAATTACATCTTTATCACATTTAAAATTAGAACTACTTCCCAGTAGAAGTCTAATTAAAATCAAACGATAGATACCATATTTTTATAAAATATTTTACATAACAAAAATAGTGATGTGTTGACAGTACTCATGTGTTGAGATTAGTCGTGTGTTGAAAGCAATATAGATTCATGTGTTGAATGGGATAAATATTCATTGGCTGGATAGAATAAAGTAGTTTTGAAAAATATAAAGCCGTGTTGATTAGAGATGCGTTATTTTGACGCAAAAGATATTTATATCGATTTTATTCGTTGTATAATGAATATTGAAAAGTGATTTCAAAATTAAATATTTTGAAATGAATTCAAATTGAAATAGAAATGAATTCAAATTGAAATAGAAATGAATTCAAATTGAATTAAATTGAAATTGAAATTTAAAACGAACTGAAATTGAATTGAAATCAATTTGAAACGAATTCGAATTGAATCAAATAGAAGGTAAATTCGAATTGAATTGAATCGAATTGAATTGAAACGAATTGAATTGAAACGAATTGAATTGAAACGAATTTGAATTGAATTGAATTGAAACGAATTCGAATTGAATTGAAACGAATTTGAATTTGAATTGAATTGAAATGAACTCGAATTGAATTGAAATCAAATCGATTTGAAATTGAAGATGAAGTTGAAATTGTTTTGAAACGAATGTAGAACTATTTATAAAATTCGTTTTAAAAGGAAATCGACGAAATATATATATATAATATATATACATATACATATATATATATATATATATATATATTATATATAATGGCCTGAATAGAACGCGCCGCGCCGCGGCAGTTCGTGAATTTCGACCATTTATTTCAAACGGACATTGCGGGAGATCCGACCGTCGGATTCTCCTAAAACCGGAACCGTTGGGTTCGTATCGAAAAGAGCTTTCCAATGAATATTAGAAATTTGAAATCTAACGGTTGGATTTGGAATTATGTCCAAATCAAATTCGAAAAAGGTCGCTGTAAGTGCGGTTCGATGGCCGTTGTTGGAAATCGACTGTACGGGCCTTGATAAAATTATTAAAAATATTAATAATTTGTGTAAAATCATAAGAAATGATTTGGGAAGAATTGAGCTGGGGAATTCCACATTTGAAAAGATAAAAATAGATTTTTGTCGAAATGAACTAGTTTTGAACTAGAATTAAAAATCAATTTATTTGTGAAATAAATAAATTGAATTTGAAAGTGATTTTAAAAATAATCAGTATTCCCAATACGTGGATTGGACTGGAGTTGAATCGAAATTATCTTCGGGATATTTCGATGTTGGATTTCGTGACTATACAAATATTGTTATGGGGATTTGAAAGATATATTTTATATCGTTATTTCCAATACGATATTTGTTGGTTTCAGAATTTGATATTGAATATAAGCCGATATATTTTCTATTCAGAGCCTTGTATTTAATATCAAATGTGATTTAGGATTATCGTGAATCGTGTTTTAGATGACATTGGTTCTTTAACCCAATTAAAGGCAGGATATTGATTTTTGAAAAGATTAAAACTAAGTGGAGTTTTAATGAATCTTTAATTAGATTAAAATGTGAATTGATAATTTAAATTATCAAACCTGAAAGGTGATCGAGAATGGAGTACCACCAGTTTTACTCCAAAGCGATAGTTAAATCTTTAATTAGATTTAAACGTGAAATGGTAATTAATTTTACCGATAACACCGTGGTGTTAGGAATGGAGTATCACCAGTTTTGCTCCATGGGATATATAGGTTAGGATTGGGAAATAAAATAGATAATTACTTCGGTGTGGTTCGCTAATCACGACTAGTTAGGAAAAACCATAAAATGGTTTGAAATGATATCCAAAGGAAGATTAAAGAATAAATTTAGCAGAATTTATCTTTGATAAAATTAATGGGAACCTTTCCCTAAGAATGTGATTTTGTGAATAAAAGAATATTCTGAATTGGAATGAGGCATTTGTTGTGTTTGTGTAACATTTGTTAATAATATACGTGGGTTATTCAGAAAGGCCGGGTTATACCCATTCTGAATAACCGATTCGACGAGATGTCGAAGATGAAGACGGTGGTGGAAGACCGTAAGTCTTCACATCGTTTGGGTGATTACTGATGATCTTGATTGGGCTGTACACCCAGGATGAGGGAATCAGTTGGTGATCGTCCAGACGTACTTGGAGATGGATGGATATGCGAGGAAAGTGCCTCCGGTTTCGTTCAGACCCAGAACGAACTTGTAAATGGATTGTGTGTCTGACATTGGAGTTTATTCTGTGTTGATTGATCTCTATTAAATATACATCTATTTGGCGGCGGAGAATTTATTCTCTTGCTTAACGCCCTTCTCTGAGACATACGAGCTCAGAGGTTGTATATCGATGGACATCAATCGCATGGAGTGAATTGCCAATGTGGCATGCGTAAGTGGCAATTGATTAAGGCTTCTGTTGAAAAGCAAAGTCTTGTGGTTGATGATCAAAGCACGGCCTGTGTGGTGTAGCTTTGTGTATAACGTGAATTCGCGAGCCTCACACCTCGGTATGAGTCAAAAACGGGAGACGGACCGCTGGGAGAGCTCGACGTTTCTTTCTAGCTAGGGTGGTGTCAGTGACCTACCAGCCTTGACATTTATATACTTTTCACCTGTGTGGTTGTTGGATACGAGGCGCCTCGGATATAGGTCTGTAAGGACCGGGAAACGTGTGTTCAGGAATTGCCAATCCTCAAAAGTAAGAGAGGACCGGCCCAGCCGATTCCAAGGATCATAGTGGGGTCCTGGGACATTTGCTAGAGTGTCTCGAACGCGGAGAGGAGCTTGCCCCTTGCCTCGGCTCATGACGGAAATCCAATTTCCAATACGTGATATTGCGGTTTTAATTGTAGAACTAGTATGGCGACATGATATATGGTACCCATGCCGTCTATGATTGATATTTATGACTGAAAATTGTTTTGACACTAAACACTTATAATAGTATCAAATGATTTGTTTTGAAGTACCAAGCATGTTTGGCTATTATAAGGGAAAACCCTATCCTCCGGCTTGCGTTGCATTGTGTGATGGGACCTGGGTCTTATAATAGCTTCATTTTTCCAAAAAGCATTGCGTTGTTTTGTTATATGCACTAGTATTATTGGGAGGAAACCCGTTCCGTGTCATACGGCGTGGTCCCTTGAATTACTCTTCTTTAAAGTTAAAATAATAACTGTTTTTAGTTCTCACACCAGTCCCATGACTGACCTGGAGTTTATTGTTTTAACCTAAACTCTGGGTGCCCCTATTTTCCGCATGGGCAGCTAGTAGTTTTGGTTTTGCATATTTATATTCACAGGGTCCTGATTTACAGCTGGAACGATGCTCGGAAAGCTCTGTATCCGTGTATCACTTCTAGTTGTGTTTTGTATATTTTTCCGCTACTATTTAATTTATTGTAATCTCTGATATTTGTCGAATAAATTTAATCATTTATACTCTGTATATTCTTGTATCTGATGGAATTGTTGTAATAACAATGAAATGTTCTTCCGTTTGCGTTCTATTTTGTCTTGTCCTCAAAAGTATTCGTGCTTTCCTTCACGGGGAAGTTACGGGTCCTTACAGTGGTATCAGAGCTTTGGTTTACAGAGCTCGAGAACAAGACACATTAGAACCATACGAAAGAATTCATCAGATATTGGATTAGTAATATCCAATTAGAATGACTCGTTAGAGATAGGATCAGTAGTATCCTAGAACGAGTGTGAAGAGTATATTTTTCAAATGAAAACAATTTTGTTTTGAAAATTTAAACCATTTTATACGTATTTGATTATTTAATTATTTTGAATATGGACAATCGAGTATATATAGATTTTGCATATACGCGTCATGAACGTATATTCGAAGTTTTAATATACTGGGTAGATATAGAATCACATTCTAGACACCCGGGGATAATTCTGGTGATGTGGCCACATCATCAGTATTTATGTTCATGTTTCGAAGGTGTGATATCTATATATTTCCATTAGACTGGTGTGAGAACCAAAACTTATATAGCTAGATTTATTGTTGTGAATTGGCATCAAAACATGATTTTTTGTATATGTATCAAAAATTATGAATTTGAAACTCTAATTCACTAATTGATTGATGTTTGTGTTGTTTGTTTATTGGTTTGATAATTTTGAACCATTAAGCCTAATTGAACCAAATATTGAATTGTATTGAAAATTGGTCGCATTTGCTTGCATATACATATACTTACATTGAACAGGTCATAGCAAGGAGGCTAGAGCCGAAGAATAAAATTTGTTTGCCCGACAAATAAGTACATGTTTACTACATAATTTACTGTTTTGTTTGGGTGATGATGATTTTATGAGCCTATTGGCTAGCCGCTTGGCTTTTTCATTTTCTTTTTGAGATTAGAAGGACCGGGGAAGCTATTTGAAAATCCCCGATGCTCCCGGTGCAGGGGAGGTTATGGCGAAATTTTTCAAAAATTTAGGGTGTTAGCCAAATTTTTGAAATTTTGAAAATTCTCAGAAACTGAAAAGTTGGAGAATGGAAGCCAGATCGAGCGTAGAACTGAATAATCAAACCACTTTCGACTTTGTTCCTTTTCGGGGACGAAAAGTTTTAAGTGGGAGAGATTGTAATAACCCGAAAATCTGGGCCAGTTTAAAATTTTTATTTTGGCAATTTTAGCGAATTTTGAATATTTAAAATGAATTATTTTAAATAAAATCGACGAGAAATTTATTTTGAATAGAATTCAACGTATATATTATATACGTCGTCGTTAGAATATAAATAATTATATGTAATTATAAAAGGAATTGAAAATGGCGCGGTAGTTCGATAATTCGATTTCAAAATTCAATTGAATGTACCGGGTGCAAAACAATCCGGATTTTAGTGAAACCAAAAATAATAGGATCTAATTGATAATATCTTTCTAACGAATCCAACCAATCGAAATTTCATAGCGAGAATCAAAAGATATGTGCAGTTGAAATTTCTGAATAGTCGCTATGGAATTCAGGCCCTTAAAAATGGACATTTTGCAAATGACCTCGGATTTCGACGAAACCACTTTTGTTGGGTCCGTGATGTCAAATTATTGCTAGATTCCAAATTTCATAATTTTTCGAATCAATATGTGAGCGTGGCAAAGGAAAACGAGTTTGACCAGTTTCAGTTGATTTTAATCGACTGGAAATTGGCCATTTTTCCAACGGTCTCAGAATTTGACGAAACTAGTTTTGTTAGGACCGTATCGTCAATACGAAGCTAGAAAATATTTTTCTGGAATTTTTCTAGTTAGTATATGACCCCAGTAAATTGAAATGTACGTTTAAAATTCAATATAGTGATTTAAATGTAAATTCAACGAAGACCAATCGAAACGGTCAAATCAGCTTGCGATACATATCCCATTGTGTTCGGAACGGGGGGTAATACGCTATGGACGACAGGCGGTGGACCTCGTTTCGAGGTCGTATGTAAAAGTCAACTTTTAAAGATAATAAAATAATAAATAAAAATAAAAAAAAAGAAAACCCTCTCCCCCTTTAACCGTTCTCCCCCCCCCCCCCCCGATTAAATTCATTCAAAAAAAAAAAAAGAGATCGCGTCAGGTGATCGACGCCCCCCCCCCCCCAATCGACAATCGCGCCGCCGCCAGGGGGGAGTAGCCGCCGCCGCCCCCTAGCCGCCTCCCTCTCCTTTCCTTCCTCCTCCTTCCTGCGCTCGCTACTCCCTCCTCTGCTGAATTGAACCGCCGCCTCCCTCTGGACCCACACCCGACCACTGCAACCCCCAACCCACCCAACTCCGACGCTCCAGCCCTCCCCTTCCGCCGCCTGGACCACCGCCGCACCTCCCTCCCTCCTGAAACCCTAGCCGACAACCCACCGCTACCTCCTACCTCCATTTCCCCTAAACCCGAAACCCCTAAACCCACTAACCAAGTAAAGCTTCGATTTTTACAACAAAGATGAGTTTTTGATTGAATTTACTTAAAGTAATTAATTTAATTGCTGATTAAACAGTGATTAAATCATGTAAAACATTGTATATGAGAAGGATATGATTTTTATAGAGTAGATTAGCAAGAAAAGTTCATAGTTTTGTTAGTGAAAAGTTATAATTTTTGTTAGTAGAAAAACAGCATTTTTTGTTAGTAGAAAGTAAGGATTTTTAAGATGGTAAAGTTTGAATTATTAGAAGTGAAAAGACGATATTTTTAGATATGAAAAGACGATATTTTGAGATGAGTAGTAAAGTAAAAATATGATTTTTATATAAGGAAGATAATCAAAATATGGTTTTTATATTTTTAAAGTATTAAAAATATAATCTTTACTATATAGAAATATTAAAAATATGATTTTTATATTTTTAAAGTATTAAAAATATAATCTTTATAGGATAGAGAATATAAAAATATCATCTTTGTATATGTAGCGAAATAAAAATATGATTTTTATTTTATATACGTTGAAGTAAAGTGATGATTTTTATAATGATGAAATCTATATTTTTGAAAAGGTGAAATCTTTATATAGAGAATAGCGTTATAAAAATAGAATTTTTATCTATATACTAGCGGTAAGGAAATATGATTTTTATATGTTGAATAGCATAGTAAAAATTCGATTTTTAAATATATGAAGTGATTATAAAAATATGACTTTTAAATTGAAAGTGAATAATTAAAAATGTGATTTTTATTTTAAAGACATCGAAATATAAAAATGTGTGATTTTTATATATATAGTGACTACGGGCAACGAAGATGACGAAGATGGGATAACGAAGAAGATTTCTATAAATGAAGTGTCGTGAAGTTGGATAGCTATTAGTGAGAACTTCTCACCTTTCAATTTCTTTTTCTAGTTATATATATATACTAGGATGCAGACGGGGCTTAGTAGCACCCGACACCCGTCATCCACAGACCATGGATGGCTTGTTTGTTAAATTGTTTGGTTGTGTAGTTGGTTAGTCTAATTGGTTTGAATTGAATTGTTTGGTGAAATGGAATTGTTTTGATTGATGTGTGAATGGCGTGGGCCTTCACTAGACCGGGGATAAGGCTAGGCCTTGTTCCGTTTCTAGTATCGTGTCGTTATGCCGCCGAATTTTTCTAATATATGTTAGAAAAATAAAAATATCAATTTATTGAATAAATGAATGAATAGAAATTCATGTGTTTAAATAGAATATTTTATCGTTAAAAATATAATTTTTAACGTGGAAGTGAATAAAATAAAATATTCATTTACAAACCGGACGGTTTGTTTATGTACACCTATTTGAAGGACATTGATTGGGACGATAAATTTTACACGTCGCCCAACTGCACAACTAAAATCTGTGTTTGATTGTTTGAAACCCCACATGGGTGTTGGGATGAAATTTGAAGTTCACTCATCCTGATTGATTAAATATGTCGATCGATTGATTGACAGGCTGTTATAAGCGTCAGATATCTATATTTGATGCTTATACAGTGTAGTGCACTTTGGTTGATGATTGATTATTTTTCAATGCTATTATATACATGTGTTGTATGGAATCCATATAATTAACATTATATGGTGATTGATTGGGCCTCATTCCAATCGGGAAAACAATGAATATTATAAAAGAAAATTCATGTGTTGAATATAAAAATAGTCATGTGTTGACGATGATCATGTGTTGAAACTATTCATGTGTTGAGTAAAATATTTTAAATAAAATAAATTACATCTTTATCACATTTAAAATTAGAACTACTTCCCAGTAGAAGTCTAATTAAAATCAAACGATAGATACCATAGTTTTATAAAATATTTTACATAACAAAAATAGTGATGTGTTGATAGTACTCATGTGTTGAGATTAGTCGTGTGTTGAAAGCAATATAGATTCATGTGTGGAATGGGATAAATATTCATTGGTTGGATAGAATAAAGAAGTTTTGAAAAATATAAAGCCGTGTTGATTAGAGATGCGTTATTTTGACGCAAACGATATTTATATCGATTTTATTCGTTGTACAATGAATATTGAAAAGTGATTTCAAAATTAAATATTTTGAAATGAATTCAAATTGAAATGAATTCAAATTGAAATAGAAATGAATTCAAATTGAATTAAATTGAAATTAAAATTTAAAACGAACTGAAATTGAATTGAAATCAATTTGAAACGAATTAGAATTGAATCAAATAGAAGGTAAATTCGAATTGAATTGAATCGAATCGAATTGAATTGAAACGAATTGAATTGAAACGAATTTGAATTGAATTGAATTGAAACGAATTCGAATTGAATTGAAACGAATTTGAATTTGAATTGAATTGAAATGAACTCGAATTGAATTGAAATCAAATCGATTTGAAACTGAAGATGAAGTTGAAATTGTTTTGAAACGAATGTAGAACTATTTATAAAATTCGTTTTAAAAGGAAATCGACGAAATATATAATATATATATATATATATATATATATATATATATATATATTATATATATAATGGCCTGAATAGAACGCGCCGCGCCGCGGCAGTTCGTGAATTTCGACCATTTATTTCAAACGGACATTGCGGGAGATCCGACCGTCGGATTCTCCTAAAACCGGAACCGTTAGGTTCGTATCGAAAAGAGCTTTCCAATGAATATTAGAAATTTGAAATCTAACGGTTGGATTTGGAATTATGTCCAAATCAAATTCGAAAAAGGTCGCTGTAAGTGCAGTTCGATGGCCGTTGTTGGAAATCGACTGTACGGGCCTTGATAAAATTATTAAAAATATTAATAATTTGTGTAAAATCATAAGAAATGATTTGGGAAGAATTGAGCTGGAGAATTCCACATTTGAAAAGATAAAAATAGATTTTTGTCGAAATGAACTAGTTTTGAACTAGAATTAAAAATCAATTTATTTGTGAAATAAATAAATTGAATTTGAAAGTGATTTTAAAAATAATCAATATTCCCAATACGTGGATTGGACTGGAGTTGAATCGAAATTATCTTCGGGATATTTCGATGTTGGATTTCGTGACTATACAAATATTGTTATGGGGATTTGAAAGATATATTTTATATCGTTATTTCCAATACGATATTTGTTGGTTTCAGAATTTGATATTGAATATAAGCCGATATATTTTCTATTCAGAGCCTTGTATTTAATATCAAATGTGATTTAGGATTAACTTGAATCGTGTTTTAGATGACATTGGTTCTTTAACCCAATTAAAGGAAGGATATTGATTTTTGAAAAGATTAAAACTAAGTGGAGTTTTAATGAATCTTTAATTAGATTAAAATGTGAATTGATAATTTAAATTATCAAACCTGAAAGGTGATCGAGAATGGAGTACCACCATTTTTACTCCAAAGCGATAGTTAAATCTTTAATTAGATTTGAACGTGAAATGGTAATTAATTTTACCGATAACACCGTGGTGTTAGGAATGGAGTATCACCAGTTTTGCTCCATGGGATATATAGGTTGGGATTGGGAAATAAAATAGATAATTACTTCGGTGTGGTTCGCTAATCCCGACTAGTCAGGAAAAACCATAAAATGGTTTGAAATGATATCCAAAGGAAGATTAAAGAATAAATTTAGCAGAATTTATCTTTGATAAAATTAATGGGAACCTTTCCCTAAGAATGTGATTTTGTGAATAAAAGAATATTCTGAATTGGAATGAGGCGTTTGTTTTGTTTGTGTAACATTTGTTAATTATATACGTGGGTTATTCAGAAAGGCCGGGTTATACCCATTCTGAATAACCGATTCGACGAGATGTCGAAGATGAAGACGGTGGTGGAAGACCGGAAGTCTTCACATCGTTTGGGTGATTACTGATGATCTTGATTGGGCTGTACACCCAGGATGAGGGAATCAGTTGGTGATCGTCCAGACGTACTTGGAGATGGATGGATATGCGAGGAAAGTGCCTCCGGTTTCGTTCAGACCCTGAACGAACTTGTAAATGGATTGTGTGTCTGACATTGGAGTTTATTCTGTGTTGATTGATCTCTATTAAATATACATCTGTTTGGCGGCGGAGAATTTATTCTCTTACTTAACGCCCTTCTCTGAGACATACGAGCTCAGAGGTTGTATATCGATGGACATCAGTCGCATGGAGTGAATTGCCAATGTGGCATGCGTAAGTGGCAATTGATCAAGGCTTCTGTTGAAAAGCAAAGTCTTGTGGTTGATGATCAAAGCACGGCCTGTGTGGTGTAGCTTTGTGTATAACGTGAATTCGCGAGCCTCACACTTCGGTATGAGTCAAAAACGGGAGACGGACCGCTGGGAGAGCACGACGTTTCTTTCTAGCTAGGGTGGTGTCAGTGACCTACCAGCCCTGACATTTATATACTTTTCACCTGTGTGGTTGTTGGATACGAGGCGCCTCAGATATAGGTCTGTAAGGACCGGGAAACATGTGTTCAGGAATTGCCAATCCTCAAAAGTAAGAGAGGACCGGCCCAGCCGATTCCAAGGATCATAGTGGGGTCCTGGGACATTTGCTAGAGTGTCTCGAACGCGGAGAGGAGCTTGCCCCTTGCCTCGGCTCATGACGGAAATCCAATTTCCAATACGTGATATTGCAGTTTTAATTGTAGAACTAGTATGGCGACATGATATATGGTACCCATGCCGTCTATGATTGATATTTATGATTCAAAATTGTTTTGACACTATACACTTATAATAGTATCAAATGATTTGTTTTGACGTACCAAGCATGTTTGGCTATTATAAGGGAAAACCCTATCCTCCGTCTTGCGTTGCATTGTGTGATGGGACCTGGGTCTTATAATAGCTTCATTTTTCCAAAAAGCATTGCGTTGTTTTGTTATATGCACTAGTATTCTTGGGAGGAAACCCGTTCCGTGTCATACGGCGTGGTCCCTTGAATTACTCTTCTTTAAATTTAAAATAATAATTGTTTTTAGTTCTCACACCAGTCCCATGACTGACCTGGAGTTTATTGTTTTAACCTAAACTCTGGGTGCCCCTATTTTCCGCACGGGCAGCTAGTAGTTTTGGTTTTGCAGATATATATTCACAGGGTCCTGATTTACAGCTGGAACGATGCTCGGAAAGCTCTGTATCCGTGTATCACTTCTAGTTGTGTTTTGTATATTTTTCCGCTGCTATGTAATTTATTGTAATCTCTGATATTTGTCGAATAAATTTAATCATTTATACTCTGTATATTCTTGTATCTGATGGAATTGTTGTAATAACAATGAAATGTTCTTCCGTATGCGTTCTATTTTGTCTTGTCCTCAAAAGTATTCGTGCTTTCCTTCACGGGGAAGTTACGGGTCCTTACACATATTCAACTGTGTATTGAACTCACTTGAACATAACTTGTTGAATTTATACTACCAAGTATAAAAATAGATTTCCTTTAAACATAAATGATTTTCATTCACCAAAACATGTTGTTTGGTCTCTTACCGACACAAATTAGTAGGTTGAGATTCTTGATGAGGATATAATGAAGATGGGAGTTTGGCGACGAAACTTTTAACCCAGACTATTATTAATATGTCTAGCAATTAATTATATTTATGGGTTGCTTATGATGTGCCATATTTATGACATTGGAAATCATGATGCACTCAACATTATATGGTTTTTATGAAACAGTAAATCTATTTTAGTTATTATATGTTGTCCCATCCACTGTGAGATGGTGATTTCATTTTAGTTTCGCTTTGTTATTTATTTTTTATAGAAACCAACAACTTGCTTAAAATGACTTTAAGATTCGATGGGCCTTTTCTAGGTCTGAATTTAGGCCAGTTCCAGATGGGTTATTGCATTCCACAAACTCAACATCCACTGATTCAACAATCGTATTTGAGGATAAACCCACTGTTTTGCATGCTTTAGAGTTTTAGCATATCCTACAAATAGACATTTCAAGGCTCTTGGACCAAGTTTGGTCCGTTTTGGATCAGCCACCCTATAGAAGGAAACACATCCCATAACTTTAGATATCTTAGATTAGGTTTTCAACCATTCCTCAGTTCGTAAGGAGAAACTATAGCTTTTCTTGAGCTGATTTTATTGTGCAAATGACATGCAGACAATAATGCTTCACCCCATAGGTTAAGTGATAATTTAGCGTTTAACAACGTAAAATTTACCATAACCAATTTCTGTTTTTCCTTTTAGCCAACCCATTTTGTTATAGCATGTAAGGGGTAGTGTGTTAATGAATAATCACACGTTCTTCTCAAAAGTTAGAAATTTCAGTGTAGAAATATTGTCCTTCTTTTGTCACTTCATAGGACCTTTATTTTCCTACATTTTTTATTTTCAACATTTGTTTTATAACATTTAAAGATTTCAAATGCTCGTCTTTATTTCTAAGAAATACATATATGTGTATTTAGAAAAACCATCAATAAAAGTAATGAAACACCTTTTTCACCTTTGGTTAAAACTCCATCTAATTCACATATATCTGAATGAACAAAATTCAAGAGTTTCGTATATCTTTCAACACTTGGGATACATATTTTGTATTTATCATATTTATCATTCGTAATAGAAATAAAATAATATTTTTCCATATATTAAAGATTTATAATTTAAATGTCCTAAACGTGCATGCCATAAAAATAAAGAATCAACAGCATAAGTGGAATATTTTTTAATTTGATTAACTCTGAGTTGAACATCTAAACCTTAACCCACAATCATCTTATTTTTAAAGAATTAAACTATCAGCCCTCTATACTTTTTTTGACATCGCTTTTGCATAAGATTGATGCAGAAACATGTAACATCCATAAATTTGGCGTTAGTTAAATTAGTTATTTAATTAGGTTTCAAAAATGAAATTTGAACAAATTCTTGAATTTCATAACGAAATTTCATCGTTGCATTCGTGATAGAATTCTAGTCAACTTTCATGTTTAGAACTTAGCGAACGGTATTCGTACGAAAAAGTTACGGAAGAAAAACGAATATGGATGGAAAATAAGTAAAAGAATAACTGGCAATAAATCTTACCATATATCGTCTGCCCAAACTAGAGGTTGTACGACCAGTGCGGTCAACCTAGGGGTCGACCATGTAGTCGAGCGCTACGTGCGACCTCTTGGTCGCTACTTCGTTGGTGGCTAAGTTTATGGTTAATAAAATTTTAATTGGATGGACTTATCTTATAAAATTAAATATGATAGTTACAAGTCATTTGGGCACAATAAATAAAGGACTAGACCTCCTATCTTTTTTTTATATTTTCTAGAGGCAGAAGCGAAGCTCTGTTGTTTTTATTTTTCCAATATCTTTCAAACTTTTTAAAATAAAATAGTTTTCAATTTAAATAACAAGAATTGTACATAATCAATCTAGAATTATAGGAAAATATTTGTTCTTGCATGTAAGGTAAATTCTTTGGTTTTTTATTATTTATTGGGTTTTCCTATTCCAATTCTTTTCCAGATATACAAATTTAAATATGTATACATATCCCTTTTTTATACATATTATAGATTTGTAAGGATCGGGGAATAAAACCTGAAAGCAGCAGTCCATATTTAAGTCATGAGGAAAGCTTTACAGGTAAGTGGGAAATTTAAATATTTTGTTTGTATAATTTAAATTCGTGTGCCTAAATCTAAATATTGAAATTTTTAGGATTTCTTGCGAAACATCTAAATCTTGCCTATAATTTTTTATATATCTTTTGATTAATGTTTACACTTAAATTTTAAAGTCAGTCCCTAAGTATCATTGAGATTTATGTTGTTGTTTTGTCTTAGATTTGTAGAAATGGGTGTACCTGTAATATTCATGTAAATTTCCCTTTTCAGTTTTGAATCTATCTGTATTTTGGATTGTTTAAGGTTTCGTTTAATTTTTGTAAATTAGCCCCTTTTGTTCATTTTACAAAAAAAGACCATGTTTGAAATTATAAGGAATATGCAATTAAATAAAGGAGGAGATGTGTAAATCACGTGTTTTGTGCGTAATTTACTTTGTCTAACCCAATTAAAACATTACGTATTCCTTGTAATGTTGAATATATCTATATTTCCTCTTTTTAAATGTTTAGGAAAATTAACAAAAATTATAAAAAAGGACATTTTAATGTAATTTTAAATCTCAACAAGTCAAAACATAGAAAGATTATTTTAATCAATAGTTTGAACTAGAATGTAAATCAGTTGGAATTTTAAATTTTGTAAATGAATAAATATAGAAATTTAAAAATAAGCATATACGTAGTAAGTACGCACATATATATATATATATATATATATATATATATATATATATATATATCTGTGTGTGTGTGTGTGTATTAATATTATATCTATTTAAAAGATACGCACAATTAACAATAGTTATTATTAATATTAAGTAAATGTGGTTTGAAACTGAAATATTCCCCATTACTTATGGTGCTAATTACTGTTACCTATAATATATGGAGAATTAACAATTGTAACAAGTGGTTTTGATGTGAAATAAATGGTAGTGAATTCAAAAAGGTTACGATTATTACAAATGAAGATTAAGAGTTTTAACTCCAAATTAAATTAATATAGCAAACATGAATGTGTGTGTATATAAATACACACACACCCACATATATGTATTATATATACGTAAATGTATGTACAAATAAGAATTAACACAATGAACAATGGTTAATATTATAAACAAGAGTTATAATAAAAAGAGGTTCACGTAAATAAATGATATAGATATAAATGACATTTTTTATAATGTTTTCCTTAGGAGATGTGACCGTTGTGGCTATTAATGGCATACAAAAGTTATGGTAATTACAATAAATGAGGATTTGGGTGGGAATTACCATAATAAATACTAATTCCTAAAAATCGTCTTTAGGCTTATAATTAGGGTTGTAAATTTTATATGATTGTCTGTTGTTCGCTCATATCCGTGACCGAAATAAGTCCGTTCGAGTCCGTCCGATTTTAATTTAGGACACAAGTTAGGTCAACAAAATTTGTATGAGGAAAAATCATGTCCAGTCTATGTTCGTTCAAATTCGTCTGAATTCTTCATAACTCGATATATACTTAAGAAATCTGATAAAAAGTATAAAATTTCATATAAACAGCCATATCCGACCAAGTTCGTTAATGTTCATGTCTGAAAAATAGATGTCTGCATTTAACTGAATTTAGTTAGGACAACAAAGTTTGTATGAGAAAAAAATTCATCCGTTCCAAGTCCAGTCCGATTTTATTTTGAACAGAGATTGGACACTCCTCTATCTTGTCTTGTCCAACTGATTTACACCCCTACTTATAATAATATTATCTTGTCTTATAAGAATAGTAATCATATCTTATCTCTAGTTTAATTCTAGGATAAATATAAGAATTGGATTTAGTAGGTTGATGATGCAAAATCAGTTAAGTTATCCTAAAGGAATGTGCACTTTCCAACAGTCGGATATACATAACAATGATGTGGTATATCATTGATCATAAGAACCCATTACAATTATTATTGTAGCGTGAAATGTTCCTTGTGGTTTACAAAAGGTGTTCAGGTCTTAAGTGGTTGTAGGGCCCGCCTTCCTTTCGAAAGAATAAACCTAAAGGTCAAATTATTGTCGTGGCCTACATCAGAATTTAGGTCTTAAGTAGTTCAGGATCCGCCTACCGGGGTATTACGTGATTAAATTTTCCCTTTCCTTTTAAGGAATAAGGGTGGAGTCGTGGGGTCCACCCTTGTTAGGTATTAATTGATCGGATAACTTGCCTTTCTACAATAACAAGTATTAAATGGCTAATTAGGTACGAGTTCGGTAATCTATGTAAGTGCCCGGTTCCTTTATGTAGTAAGCGACTAGGGTAGAGTCTGCAGTGATATATGGTATTAATGACCACTATTGGAGATACCAAAGGTCTTCCTATCCTGTCGGAAGTATTAAGTGTCTTAGGGATTATCCAATAAGATTAGTTAGATAGTAACGTAAGGGTCCACCAGGGAAAGGTCTTAAATGACAAAAAGTCGTCTACTACCCTAAGGCCATATGTGACTTCTTACTATCTCTTGCCTAATGCGGGGTTTAGGATATGTGAATGATGCAAGCCTTAACTAGTGGTTAGAGGACCATGTAGCTAGTGTTCATTAATTTGTAATAGTGTTATTAATGGGTAAATTGATTTATCTTAGGCCCTAAGTGATCGTGGGAATCCGCCATATGTAAACTATATTGTGAGTGAGGTCATAATTGGTTATAGAACCCGCCTCTTTTGTATTTGTGAGGTATAAGTGGTCATAAAGCCCACCTCTTAGGTGTGAGACTGTAGAGTAGCTTAAAGGCTTCTTAAATGTGTAAAGGTTCTGTCTTAGTAATAATAACTTATCTTTGAGGAGTGCCGCCTTGGGTGTGGTAGTTAATCGCTATGCATAATTTGGCAAGGTTAGATTAGAATTGCTAACCTTGTTAGATATATAATTTGGCAAAACAAATAGGATATTTGTATCTGTATTGTGGACAGTATTATACATTTTTACCTCACTAGGACTTGTTGTTCTAACCCTCTCCTCATAAAAAATCTCAAGTTTGACTTAGGAGAGGCAAGTCCTTAGAAGAGTTCATGCTTGGTTTTATGTTCTTGTTCTCTCTTGTTCGGTATTGAACGGCAACTCAAGTAGTTGTCATGGTTGATACTTATTATCCTTTCTTGTTCGCAATGTGAGTTTTGTTTTATTGTACTTCGATTATACTTATGCTCATTATTTGTATCTAACACCCCACCTCCGCTAGGGTCACTCACAAAGGGAAGGCACTAGGTTTGGTGAAGCATTATCGAGGTAAACATGCACAAAAATATTACAAGATATAACATATATAAAACAACGGAAGTAAAACAGATTTCATTACCTTATAAAATAAGGTCTAAAGCCTTTTACATCAGAATACATCAAAACTTGTCTTGCAATAGTAAAGAAGCATAAAACCTTTTCATAAATTATTCCCCAAAATAAAGCGGTGAAGCAGCCACAGCCAAGAGAAGACCAGCTATACATGATGACCTTCAAGCATAAGAGGTCCGAACTAAACAACAACATTTCCTCCCTGAAAACCTGGGGGGGGACGGAAGACAAAGAGGCGAAAGAAAACGAGGTCAGTCATATAGACTGGTAAGTCCTACCTACTTCCAGCATAAAAACAAGTAAAGGTAACATGACATGCATAAACTGAAAGTAAACATAAGGATGATGACAAGATAGATAAGGTAGACCAAGATAACAGGATGAACCACTGTATCAAGATAAACTAAGGTATCACATTGTCAGGTTTCTATCAAGTATAAAATCCCGAGGTATCTACCATGTGTATTTGCTCTGCACCTCCCGTACTAGTATCCCAACCCTTATTATGTGTTAACTATAAAATGTCCCTTGCTCAATGTCGTGAAATGGTCCATGTCGACCTAATATATCGCATATATGGGTTTTCTTAACTCGTGTGTTTCTTTCCATGTATAAATTCAGTCCTTTGCCATACCTCGTGCGGGCTTTCTCACTACTTCAACGTTGTACCATTTGATCCTTGAAATCATTTGGACTGTTATCTTTTATCAAACTATGTTTTCTTATCAAGAACTATCGCGTGTTCAACTAAGGTTTATGCCACCTAGGACCACTAGGGATTATGCGACCTAATGAACGTTTTCGTAACTTAGTTTGGGTTCAAGCCACCTAGGACCACTAGGGATTATACTACCCGTCAACCACGCCCTTTTTCCCATGTATGCATCGTGAATCGTTTTCCATGTCCAGGTGCACATGTATCTCAATGTGCCATCCGAGTTCCATGACAGAATACAGGACTCGGTCGGGAGCTTTAGGTTATCTTCCGATGCAAATATTAAGGTCTGTTTTTCTACCGGTGGTTATGGTCCCACGTGACCCCTCCCTCAACTACTGAAAGGCAAAAAAAGAAAAATCATGTATGAGAACTACACTACGGCCATCGATGCCCCCCTCCCAGATGGCCTACCTCACCCATAACTAGATAGCAAGTATGGTCTGTTGGGTGTTCTCTGCCTTTCCATACGTACACGATTGACTAAAGATGGTAGGTGGCCGACGATGTGCTATCTAGGGCTACCGTAAAAATATCGTCGACCCCACGCTAATCCACCTCAGTCTTTAGGTTTCTCGCACAGCAACCAAGGCATACCCTTGGTTCTTCTACCGCAGACCTTAACCTCTGTGAGCCCAGGTTTCATGGACCATCCGCAACCTCACAGAGGGATACCAAGAGTATCCTCACGTTCCCCGAAGCTACCGCTTCATCACCCAGTTCGTTGGAGCCTTTATCTAAATCAGATATTGCTCCACCTCGTGTATTTGCTGAAGCGACGACCTACCGAATCGGGTTACTCATCTATTATGAACTGGTCCAATTTCCTTGACTAATAATTATTACTTAGTTATCCTTAACTAAGGTTTATCACTTAGCTTCCTTTCCCGTCATCCTTGTTAACTACCGTTTTCCACTTAGTCCCCCTGAAATAGGGTTTTATCTAATGGGTTAATCGTTGTCATTCAAGCTCATGACTTAACCCGTCTAGAAGCATGTTAAAATTGGCTAAGTGATTAAGTTCAAGATTTAGCCCTACAAACCATATGTCAAATTGGTTAAGTATATCCAGAAGTTCACGGCTTAACCTTATCGCGTTATCGTGGTTGTTTAAGTATAGATTATCCTTATCAAATTACCAATTCGAGTTGGTTAAGTATATTCAAGCGGTTCGTGTCTTAACCCTATCCAATTACTATGTTAGATTGGTTAAGTGTAGGTTAACTTAACCCCATCAAGTTACCGAGTCAAATTGGTTAAGTATTGGTTAACTTAACCTCATTAAATTATCATGTTAAATTGGTTAAGTATTGGTTACTTAACCTCATTGAATTATCATATTTAGATTGTTTAAGTGTTTAACTTAACCCCATCGAATTACCGTGTTTAGATTAGTTAAGTCTAGGTTAACTTAACTCCATCTAATTACCATGTTTAGATTAGTTAAGTGTAGGTTACTTAACTCCATCTAGTTACCGTGTTTAGATTAGTTAAGTGTAGGTTACTTAACTCCATCTAATTACCGTGTTTAGATTAGTTAAGTGTAGGTTACTTAACTCCATCTAATTAACGTGTTTAGATTAGTTAAGTGTAGGTTACTTAACTCCATCTAATTACCGTGTTTAGATTAGTTAAGTGTATGTTACTTAACCTCGTCTAATTACCGAGTCGGATTAGTTATGTGTGGATTAGCTTAACCCCATCCCCTAACTGTATTTTACGGTTAAGTGTCATTAAGAAATCAAGTCCGTTTTCACTTAACCTACCCATTCATGTCATATCGGTTAAGTGTCATTAGTCAGATTTACTTAACCTTATCATGTGGCATTAATTGAATTAATGCACTCTCAACCTCTCACATTAGACATTGTTGTGGTTACTGGTTACGCCGGGCGGTTCCGGGCAGATTTACACCACAACCTAGTCTAACATCGGGTTTCAAGCGCGATATGACCAACTACCCACATTGGGTCCTATTGTTTGTAGCCACTGGATATGCCGGGCGGGTCCGGGCAGATTTATGCTACAAACTCAACCCAACCTCGAGTTGGCCACTTCCATGTTTTTCTACGTGTCATGTTCAGGTCAAGTTTAGACCCCTTTTTAAGTCTATGTTTTCATGTAACCCCATGTCAAGTTTTCGTGTCCTATTCATGTTTATTATCATTACATGTTCCATGTAATTCCATGTCAAGTTCATAGCCCATTTTCAAGTTTGCCTAAACTACCCAAAACGTGTCCCCAACGCACATGAAAGCGAATCAACATATTTGGAATAATATGACAAAGATGGGTACAAGATGGCAAAGATGAATCACAAGTTAAACATGGTGAAAATTGAGGCCAAGGTGTTCACATAACTAGCATATCGCATATTAGCCTCAAAACATGCACGATGTCATAAAGGGATTGGCCACAAACATGCACGGTATCATAAGGGGTTTGGCCTCAAACATGCATAATATCATAAGGGGTTTGGCCTCACATAAACATAAAATCATAAGGGGTTTTGGGTTCTTTTACATGCATAAGCCCCAAGTCAAATTCATGCACATATTTCACAAGTCAAAATGGTTCCAAGTGTTTATGCCAACATCCCACAAATAAAGGTTCAATCTTGCATGGCAAACTAAGTCCAATGCAACATGAGTAACTTGATTTAGTCACTAAACATAGCCTAAAGTCATAGGTTCAAGCAAAAGAGGCATGACAAGGTTCATATAGGCTAGCATACTTATGTTCATCGCATTTTATTCCATGTCACATTAGAACTATCGTTTAGATCTACAAGTAGCTAGAACTTACTTAGCGTGGCTAAGGGATTATGAGCATGAATCGTCTTGTCGTAGAATCGTCATGAAATTTGCGTAGCAACGTTGATCCACTCCATTGATTTGATGTAGCAAGCTAGCACCTTTGATTCGGATCCGATTTGAATGCATAAGCTCTTGGAGTTGGAGATGGAGGCCATGATCAAGAGGGATTTGGGCAGCACTTCGTTGTTAGATTGATTTTGAGTGATTTAGGTTAGGTCCTAGGGTGTTTTTATAGAGATTAGGAGTAGTTTAGGCCATAGGATAAACCCTAGGATAGATCTGAGCCCTCAAAATCTGTCACAGGCCCATAAAACCGAGCCAAGACAGCAGAAGGTGCACCCAGGCCCAAGTGGTCGGACCACCCAGGTCGACACCCGTGTCGACTGGGCAGTCGACCTGCCCCCTGGGCGTGTTGACTCCCCAGTCGACACCCCAATTGACCTGGAGCTTGGGCGGGAATTTTCCCGCCCAGTCCGTTTGGCTCCAGATTTGAATTTCGAACTATTTTTGAACTTGAATTTTTCTGAAAACTTTGACGGCCCATAACTTGGTCATACGGACTCTGATTTTCGAAAACTCGGACTCTATTTCGCGTATTTTTCCGAGACGAACTCAATGGCACAGACCGTTCCCCTTGAATCAGATTTTAACATTTAATTCTTCCTTGATTTATGTTATAACATGTTATTCAAAATATGGGTTGTTACATTCTCCCCACCTTAAAGGATTTCGTCCCCGAAATCTTCAAATTAGGAAGAACGTATCCTACCATCCATCATCCATCTACTCAAAACATCATCCACGAGAAGTCATTGTCCTTACAAGATTCTAAATGCTGTATGATCATATGCGAAAGGTGTGTGTATATGTACTTATCTAATGTAAATGATTAGGCCTGAGTGATCTTCTAAATGCAAAATATGTTTAGTGCCACGAATCCAACATGTATGAAAATAGTCCTAGTCATATAAACACTATATGTGTGCACAACCATTCATCCACATGCAACATCCACATGATAACATATTCAATTTCATCCATAAACAAGTACAATTACTCGTGCATATGCAATATGAAATGTGACAGAATCGACCTAGTGTCTAATGTGTACTCAATCATCCACGAGCAACCACCTGCAACCATATCAATCATAACATGTTTCAAATACATGTTTACATCCATAGGGTTCTACCTAAGGTTCTCAAGATAGTATCGAGGAGATAAACAAGATAAACTCCTTACGGGGTTTGCAACGGAAACAGGATCGAGAGGATATCCACCAAGAGATAGCATGCAAGCAAGCTCTACAGGAGAACCAGGGATCAACGATATACTCTTAAAAAGAGATATGATGCGCGCGTTTAAGCCGCATTTCCTTGAGCTTAATTCCAGTGTGCCTTGACCACCTTTGACTTCATGATTTTCGTAGCTCCTTGATTCCTATTTCCAAGGTATGAGTTGGAACTCATTTCACTGTCGCCTCTCGTTTCACTTTCACTTATTCTTTCCCTAGTATGCTCGGCTCAAAAATATCTACATACTCATGCAAGCTCTCCAAAATTCACTAGTTAATTCTGGATCTCATTTACCGATGCCAATCCATGTTACCACGTGCACTTACTAGGGTGATTCCTATAACCCATGCTTAAGCGGAATGAACCATCCGCCTTATTGGCGAACGTTACTCGATCGGATCAGAGATTTCCGATAAATGCATCAAGAGATTCTAGGTAACTAACCATGACAAAAAAGGTTATACGAGACTTCGAGGGTATTACCAAGGCAAGTTAAGAGTTTAACTACCCTCCTTTCAAAACCGAGAATGGCATCCTTTACTGGATAACCACTTCATCCCTAGAATCCATCCATAGCTCAACAATAGAAGCATTGCTTCTAATCTCAACACTTGGCATTTACACTCTCAATTCCAAACAAGTCATGAATAAATGGACCGATCCTCCAACAGGATTTGAGACAAAAATGGGATCCTCTACCATGCTAGTACTAAGGTGCAGAGACTCAACTATCGAAGTAGACTTAAATGATGCGATGATCAAGACAAAGTCTAAACGGGATGATAGAAAAGAAAGGCTAAAACTTCAACAGAAACGGTACCATCCCTCTTAAGTACGCTAGAAATGAGAGCATACAATTGCCCTCTCGATTATCTTGTCCTCGTCCCATAACTCTTAACTATGCGTCCCGTTTTATCATGCCAAAGATACTCTCTCGTCATGGGTTATATTGTTCATCTTTTTCCCTCCCTTGTGGATTAAGCCATATCAACAAGTTGCTTATCTTTAAGCTCGTGTCCTCAATCCTTGCTCTTATTATCCTTCCTTGTAGCACAACAACAGTTCTCTCGAGGACTACCTCCATCGCACGGAAAACACTTAGGTAGCTAGGGAAGGATTAGTCGCAGTTCAAACTACTGTGACTATAGATGGAGGAAAGAGATTCAATCAAGGAAACAATGGATAGTGCTAACGGCCTTTGGGGAATAGCCTTTAAAAATAAAACCTTTCTTGAAAAATGCTTCTTTGTAAACTGTTTGGAAAATAGTTCCAGAAGGTTTTAAAAACTTTTGCCCAGTCTGGTAACCTTCTGCTCTGATACCAAATGTAACACCCCACCTCCGCTAGCGTCACTCACAAAGGGAATGCACTAGGTTTGGTGAAGCATTATCGAGGTAAACATGCATAGAAATATTACAAGACAGAACATATATAAAACAGCGAAAGTAAAACAAATTTCATTACCTTATAAAATAAGGTCTAAAGCCTTTTACATCAGAATACATCAAAACCTGTCTTGCAATAAACCTTTTCATAAATTATTTCCCAAAATAAAGCGGTGAAGCAGCCATAGCCAAGAGAAGACCAGCTATACATGATGACCTTCAAGCATAAGAGGTCCGAACTAAACAACAACATTTCCTCCCTGAAAACCTGGGGGGGGGGGGGACGGAAGACAAAGAGGCGAAAGAAAACGGGGTCAGTCATAAAGACTGGTAAGTCCTACCTACTTCCAACATAAAAACAGGTAAAGGTAACATGACATGCATAAACTGAAAGTAAACATAAGGATGATGACAAGATAGATAAGCTAGACCAAGATAACAGGATGAACCACTGTATCAAGATAAACTAAGGTATCACATTGTCAGGTTTCTATCAAGTATAAAATCCCGAGGTATCTACCATGTGTATTTGCTCTGCACCTCCCGTACTAGTGTCCCAACCCTTGTTATGTGTTAACTATAAAATGTCCCTTGCCCAATGTCGTGAAATGGTCCATGTTGACCTAATATATCGCATATATAGGTTTTCTCAACTCGTGTGTTTCTTTCCATGTATGAGTTCAGTCCTTTGCCGTACCTCGTGCGGGCTTTCTCACTACTTCAACGTAGTACCATTTGATCCTTGAAATCATTTGGACTGTCATCTTTTATCTAACTATGTTTTCTTATCAAGAACTATCGCGTGTTCAACTAAGGTTTATGCCACCTAGGACCACTAGGGATTATGCTACCTAATGAACATTTTCGTATCTCGGTTTGGGTTCAAGCCACCTAGGACCACTAGGGATTATACTACCCGTCAACCACGCCCTTTTTCCCACGTATGTATCGTGAATCGTTTTCCATGTCTAATTGCACATGTATCTCAATGTGCCATCCGAGTTCCGTGATAGAATACATGACTCGGTCGGGAGCTTTAGGTTATCTGCAGATGCAGATATTATGGTCTGTTTTCCTACCGGTGGTTATGGTCCCACGTGACCCCTCCCTCAACTACTGAAAGGCAAAACAAGAAAAACCATGTATGAGAACTACACGACGACCATCGATGCCCCACTCCCAGATGGCCTACCTCACCCATAACTAGATAGCAAGTATGGTCTGTTTGGTGTTCTCTGCCTTACCGTACGTACACGATTGACTAAAGATGGTAGGTGGCCGACGATGTGCTATCTAGGGCTACCGTAAAAATATCGTCGACCCCACGCTAGTCCACCCCAGTCTTTAGGTTGCTCGCATAGCAACGAAGGCATACCCTTGGTTCTTCTACCTCAGACCTTAACCTTTGTGAGCCCAGGTTTCATGGACCATCCGCAACCTCACGGAGGGATAACAAGAGTATCCTCATGTTCCCCGAAGCTACCGCTTCGTCACCCAGTTCGTTGGATCCTATATCTAAATCAGATATTGCTCCACCTCGTGTATTTGCTGAAGCGACGACCTACCGAATCGGGTTACTCATCTATTATGAACTGGTCCAATTTCCTTGACTAAGAATTATTACTTAGTTATCCTTAACTAAGGTTTATCACTTAGCTTCCTTTCCCGTCATCCTTGTTAACTACCGTTTTCCACTTAGTCCCCCTGAACTAGGGTTTTATCTAATGGGTTAAGCATTGTCATTCAAGCTCATGACTTAACCCGTCTAGAAGCATGTCAAAATTGGCAAAGTGATTAAGTTCAACATTTAGCCCTACAAACCATATGTCAAGTTGGTTAAGTATATCCAGAAGTTCACGGCTTAACCTTATCGCGTTATCGTGGTTGGTTAAGTATAGATTATCCTTATCAAATTACCGAGTCGAGTTGGTTAAGTATATTCAAGCGGTTCGTGTCTTAACCCTATCCAATTACTATGTTATATTGGTAAAGTGTAGGTTAACTTAACCCCATCAAGTTACCGAGTCAAATTGGTTAAGTATTGGTTAACTTAACCTCATTAAATTATCATGTTAAATTGGTTAAGTATTGGTTACTTAACCTCATTGAATTATCATATTTAGATTGTTTATGTGTTTAACTTAACCCCATCGAATTACCGTGTTTAGATTAGTTAAGTCTAGGTTAACTTAACTCCATCTAATTACCGTGTTTAGATTAGTTAAGTGTGGGTTACTTAACTCCATCTAATTACCGTGTTTAGATTAGTTAAGTGTAGGTTACTTAACTCCATCTAATTACCGTGTTTAGATTAGTTAAGTGTAGGTTACTTAACTCCATCTAATTACCTTGTTTAGATTAGTTAAGTGTAGGTTACTTAACTCCATCTAATTACCGTGTTTAGATTAATTAAGTGTAGGTTACTTAATTCCATCTAATTACCGTGTTTAGATTAGTTAAGTGTAGGTTACTTAACCCCGTCTAATTACCGAGTCGGATTAGTTAAGTATGGATTAGCTTAACCCCATCCCCTAACTGTATTTTACGGTTAAGTGTCATTAAGAAATCAAGTCCGGTTTCACTTAACCTATCCATTCATGTCATATCGGTTAAGTGTCATTTGTCAGATTTACTTAACCTTAGCATGTGGCATTAATTGAATTAATGCACTCTCAACCTCTCACATTAGACGTAGTTGTGGTTACTGGTTACGCCGGGCGGGTCCAGGTAGATTTACACCACAACCTAGTCTAACCTCGGGTTTCAAGCGCGATATGACCAACTACCCATATTGGCTCCTATTGTTTGTAGCCACTGGATTTGTCGGGCGGGTCCGGGCAGATTTATGCTACAAACTCAACCCAACCTCGAGTTGGCCACTTCCTTGTTTTTCTACGTGTCATGTTCATGTCAAGTTTAGACCCCTTTTTAAGTCTATGTTTTCATGTAACCCCATGTCATGCTTTCGTGTCCTATTCACGTTTATTATCATTAAATGTTCCATGTAATTCCATGTCAAGTTCATAGCCCATTTTCAAGTTTGCCTAAACTACCCAAAACGTGTCCCCAACGCACATGAAAGCGAATCAACATATTTGGAATAATATGACAAAGATGGGTACAAGATGGCAAAGATGAATCACAAGTTAAACATGGTGAAAATTGAGGCAAAGTTGTTCACATAACTAGCATATCGCATATTGGCCTCAAAACATGCACGATGTCATAAAGGGATTGGCCACAAAAATGCACGGTATCATAAGGGGTTTGGCCTCAAACATGCATAATATCATAAGGGGTTTTGCCTCACATAAACATGAAATCATAAGGGGTTTTGGGTTCTTTTACATGCATAAGCCCCAAGTCAAATTCATGCACATATTTCACAAGTCAAAATGGTTCCAAATGTTTATGCCAACATCCCACAAATAAAGGTTGAATCTTGCATGGAAAACTAAGTCCAATGCAACATGAGTAACTTGATTTAGTCACTAAACATGGCCTAAAGTCATAGGGTCAAGCAAAAGAGGCATGACAAGGTTCATATAGGCTAGCATACTTATGTTCATCGCATTTTATTCCATGTTACATTAAAACTATCGTTTAGATCTACAAGTAGCTAGAACTTACATAGCGTGGCTAAGGGATTATGAGCATGAATCATCTTGTCGTAGAATCGTCATGAAATTTGCGTAGCAACGTTGATCCACTCCCTTGATTTGATGTAGCAAGCTAGCACCTTTGATTCAGATCCGATTTGAATGCATAAGCTCTTGGAGTTGGAGATGGAGGCCATGATCAAGAGGGATTTGGGCAGCACTTCATTGTTAGATTGATTTTGAGTGATTTATGTTAGGACCTAGGGGGTTTTTATAGAGATTAGGAGTAGTTTAGGCCATAGGATAAACCCTAGGATAGATCTGAGCCCTCAAAATCCGTCACAGGCCCATAAAACCGAGCCAAGACAGCAGCAAGTGCACCCAGGCCCAAGTGGCCGGACCTCCCAGGTCGACACCCGTGTCGACTGGGCAGTCGACCTGCCCCTTGGGCGTGTCGACTCCCCAGTCGACCTGGGGATTAGGCGGGAATTTTCCCGCCCAGTCCTTTTGGCTCCAGATTTGAATTTCAAACTATTTTTGAACTTGAATTTTTCTGAAAACTTTGACGGGCCATAACTTGGTCATACGGACTCCGATTTTCGAAAACTCGGACTCTATTTCGCGTATTTTTCAGAGACGAACGCAATGGCACAGCCCGTTCCCTTGATTTGGATTTTAACATTTAATTCTGCCTTGATTTATGTTATAATATGTTATTCAAAATACGGGTTGTTACATTGTAGGTAGTATATTTACATTATCCATGCTAGGATGGGTTTGAGTTTCGATTTTCATCCAAATTCGGGTCAGAAAATTGCGGATTGTTACAAAACCAGATTTTTTTTTTAATATTAGGAATGTGGAGTACATTAATGAGAGTTATCTTTTTGTTGGAAGTGAACTGAATCTTCACATTTCCTTTTCCCAAAACTTTTGCATTATTTCCATTACCTATGAGCACTTCTTATTGATCGCCAACCTCTGTATAGGTTTTTAATAGACCTCTATTATTTAGAACATGAACCGTTGCACTGGAATATAACTACTAAACAGAAAATTTTGGTTTAGAATGAGCTATATGCAAGTCAGTTATCACGCCGATTTGAAAATCTGAAACCGTAACCATGATTTCTAGCATTTCATCAGCATCAACCATATTTTCATTTGCATAGTTTCCATTTTTCTATTTTAGAGGATCCCTATTGTCAGACTTGTAATGCCTAAGTTTATCACTATTGAAACATCCCTTATTATTTTGTCTTTTAGATTAGTGTTGTTTCCCTTCTTTCTCCTTTTTTCATTTTGAATAATGGTTCTGATTGCCCTTTCTTTTCTTTCCATAACTCACATTGGGGACATTAGAAGAAGGAAAAACACCATCATGAATTCTATTTTCTTCCTCAATTTGTATGCATTTTCAATCTTTTCTAGTGTTAGTTCCTCAGTCGTATGTTTACGATAGTTGTTCCAACTTAGCGGAACTTTTGCGATTATAGCCCCAACTTGGACTGGTTCTGGAATCTACATATTTAAGTCACCAGATTTGTGAAAAACTTACAATTCATGCATGTGAGCCATGACTTTAACAGTATCTTTCAAATAAAATTCAACATATCGAAGGACAAGAAGATTTTCTAATCCAATTTTATCGGTTTTGTAATTTGTTCCCAATGCATCACCGATTTCCTTAGGTGACTACATTGGATTGAAAAGATCATATGAAAGGTCTTATAAGGCGTTAAGAATGTGGCCTCGGCATAGTAGTTTATCTCCTCGTTCTTTACCATTTTTTGCTTAAATTCGTCACTGCCATTTTATTCGGAGAGAATCGTTCGAAAGCTTTCAACATAAGACATTTAGAGTGGTAAGAAAGAATTTCATTTTAACTTGCCAAAACAAGAAATTGATGCCATCCAATCTAGTGAATCATCATTCATAAGTTTGAATGCAGATTCTGATCCTTTTTCCATAAAAATATTACTTAGAGTTTGTTTTTTTGGCAAGGCCGACGAGGTTGAGTGGACCTCTACCACATTTATTAATGTATCGGAGAGAAAAAAGATTACAACACAAACAAGAAAACATAGTGACATGGTACATCGATCACGAGAAGATGATAAAAAACACTTAAATACAACAAGATGAAAAGAAGCTTCGGAGGGAACCTAGAATGCCTGGATCAAAGGTGAAAGTTAGTAGCTTTAGTCTATTTCTTAGCTCCATCTTAATACTCTTGCCTAATTGCTCACTGATCCTAGCTTTCAATGGATTGAAAATTCGCAAATATCTTGAGTGAAGTTTAGTAGCTTTCCCTTGCTCCTCTTCTTCTAGTTTGTTTTCAAGCTGCTCCATTAAATTACATTATTTTGACTCACTCCACTTCTTCCCATAATTTTAGTCCATATTGGAAGGACAAAGCAATAGTTAAAGTATAAATGGTCTAGTGTTTCATTTTAAAAACAACATAAGACACATTTCATATCAACCGACATTCCTCTGTTGTTCAAACGTTCTTTAGTTAACAACGCATCATTGATAACCTTCCAAAGCATCATGTTATCCTTCGCACTACTATCTGTATGACAGGCCCGTTTACTCCATTTGCAAGTGTCCATCGATAAATGGGCAGCTAAGGTACTTTACATACCTTTAATCGTGTACAATATATTTTTATCACCCCAACAAGTGTTAACACTTTAAACTGAATTAACTTTCATTGCTCTGGCTTAACTTAGATATTCATTGATTCTCGGCACAGTTGTAGCATAGGGACAGGCCACGCTGTTATGAACTAGCTGCTTGACTTTAAAGCTAGTACTAATCCCAGAGTTTTCAATCTCCATGTTAGTGAGTAGTCTATATAGGATTAGGCCTTTCCCTAGCCATGGATCATGCCATATGTTGTACTCAGCATTGGCTTTCAAATTAAACATGAAATAAGGTAGAATCTCAGCACGCATTTGAAAAATGCTTCTCCAAGTCCAGCTTAACCTTTGCGGCTACGTCATCGTCTAAAAATGCTTGGTCTTAGTGATATGCTTTTTTGACCAGTCTACTGACTCACTCTATTTATTGCACAAGAAATTATCAATATGATTTGTAAACGCCGCTTGGTTCCAATTCGTTAAGTCAACTATCCCAAGGCCACCTTTGGCAATTGGGTTTTCGATTTACTTGAAAGCAATAGGTACATGATACCTACCCATCAATTTACCTTTCCAAAGAAATTGCATGAAAGCAGTCCTCAGCATTCTAATCAGTTTAGAAGGTAAAATAAAGGATCTAGCCTAGTAAACTTGCATTGTAAAAACAAATGACTTGATCAACGTTAATCTACCTGACTGGCTCAACAACCTTAAAGTCCAATAATTCATTCTGGCTATAAGTCTGTTGTAGAGTGGCAAACAGTCGAGGGTGGTAATTTTTTCTGACATAAGCGGCAGACCAAGATATGATATGGCTCCACTAGGACTATGCATGCCAGTATGAACAAATAGGTCATGTTGAAAGGAAGCAGATAGTCCTGTGGTCTTCAAATCAGATTTGTCATAGTTTACTCTCAAGTCAGTCATTCTGTAAACGTTGTTCAAAGTATCAAAGATTGCATCAATAGTACCAATGTCAAGGGTACAAAAAACCACTAAATCATCAACAAACATGAGCGTAGCGATTCTAGGTTCGTGGCACTTTTGATGTAAAGCAAAATGTCTACAAACAATCTTGGAATTGAGCATACGAGTAAACATTTCCATAATGATTATAAAAATATATGCCTATAGAGGATCACCCTGTCTGATTCCTTGCCTACTACCAAAATAGCCAACCACTGAACCATTTAACAGAATTGAAAACTTGGGTGTCGAGATGCACGAATAAATCCATTTAATGAAATGAGGAGGAAAATTCATGAAACTCATAGCCTTAACTATAAAGTCCCATTGTATCATGTCAAAAGCTTTCATGATATCAAACTTAAACATAGCTCTCGGGGATGTGTTGGTATTTAAGTGTCCATTCAGCAGCTCATGTGATAGAAGGACGTTGTCAAGAATATTCCTATTTGGAAGAAAGGCAGTTTGATTGGAAGAGATAATTTGAGGAAGGATGCACTTAAGTCTTGTTGCAATGATTTTTGATATATATTTATA
Source organism: Allium sativum (assembly GCA_030737875.1). Taxonomy (NCBI): domain Eukaryota; kingdom Viridiplantae; phylum Streptophyta; class Magnoliopsida; order Asparagales; family Amaryllidaceae; genus Allium; species Allium sativum. Next base: position 173,371,402 of record CM060912.1, read on the forward strand.
GATTTTATTATAGCATGAGATAGGCCTATAGGCAATGAGACTTGAAGAATTTTTCTTCTTTGGAATTAGCGCTAAATTGGTATTATTACAGTTATGGATCATGCAAGTTGTTTTGAAGAAATGCTTAACCATAGTACAAACATCCAGTTGTATTAAATCCCAACATTTATGGTAAAAAAGGCATTAAAGCCATCCATACCACCAGCTGAATTTCTATTCAAGGAAAACGTGGTAGTCCTAACTTCTTCGTTGGTTAATTCACCATTTAGTGTTATATAACCATAGTCAGATATTTTAGGTTAGATGTGAGGGTCAATTAATTCAATATCTGGAATAAAATTCTCCTTGTTCCTTAGTAAATCAGCGAAATGATCAACAAAAGCATGTTCAACCTCCTCCTGATTATTAGCTGTAATTCCATTCTTATCAATAATATTTACCTGTTCTCTCTACATTGTTTATCTTTCAGAGTTGCATGAAATAAAGAGCTACTCCTGTCACCTTCTAGCTTCAACTTTAGTCTGGCTTTCTGCTTGATCATCGAATCTTCAATCTCCACAGCTTTCAGATATTGACCTGAAATATAGTTCTCCGTGTTTAAGTATACACTATTGGAAGGGTCTTGCATCATATTAATTTGTATCTCCTCCATCTTTGACCTCTATTTCATACTTTGCTTATTACCATCTCCATACTTCTCTGTTGCCTAGGCTCTCAGCTCGATTTTAGCTGCTTTTAGCTTAGCCTTCAAAACGCACAGGGGGTTACCAAAAATTGGTCTCCCCCAAACCTCTTTGACGACATTCAAAAAGTTGGGTTCATTGACCTAGTGATTAAAAAAATTAAAACTCAAGTATCCTTTTTTATCTATCCTGCCAAAGCACATGACAAGTACGGAATAGTCAGATCGGAGTGGTGGAAGCTTATTGTAAGACAAAGCAAGCCAAAGTTTAAGGGATATTGGATTACATAGAGCATGATCAATATGTGAATAGGTTCTACGTCCTGAATTCTTCTTGTTGTTCCAAGTGTATGGTAGGCCAGTTCTTTTGATAGGAACAAGGTTTGCAACTTTAATTGCTCTCTTGAGCGGTTGTATTTCAGATAAGGAAAGTCGATTACTACCAAACCTTTGGGTTACATCATAGCAGCAATTGAAATCCCCAATGGTAATCCATGGTTGATTGTTAAGATTAAGAGACGGGAATTCATCAAGGAGCTTGAGCCTGGTATTAACTGAATTTGCCGCATATACAATCGTAAGCAAGAAAGCAGTTTGATCATGAATGTAATAGAACAAGCGGTGAATCATCTGAGACGTGGATATGGTCTGATTTACTTGAAAAACAGAGGGATTATAAAGAATTAAAATTCTTCCATAAGGAGTTGCATCGAGATTGTGTATGCAATGCCAAGAAGATTAATGTAACTCGAAGCTCTAAGAGATAGTTCAATATCAAATTTGGTTTCAAGGATGGCAAGGAGACATAGCTTATTTCCGCAATTAAAATTTTACATTGATCGAAATTTGTATCATAGTGGCAACCACGAATATGTTGGAGAATGGACTTTTGGTGACAACAACCTTATTTCAATATTAATTGATTATAAAATATATACTAATGCTTTTGTATAGAATATATATACACACACACATATATGCAGGATTTATATATAGGAAATATAAAAGATTGTACGGTTTAAAGATATTAGAGATTCAGAGTTCAGAGAAATTTCAAGACTCATGAGTATGCAAGATTTCAAGAGTTCAAGACTAATACAGTTATAGAGTCTAAATTATGTAAGATTCTAAATAGCACTCCAGGTTCAAATCCAAATTCTATTTTCCAAATTCTGTTTTCAAATTCTACCTTCAATCTTCTCTATTTTAGGTTCTCTCTATTTTATTTTCTATCCTTTCTGTTCTCTTTTCCTTTTTTTTTTCAAACTCAAAGTTTGATAAGTTTCATATATATTTATATTTTCACATTTTATATAGTTTTAAACTTTATAATTTTATAAAATATGTTTGTATGGTTTATATTTATGTTTTCACATGATTTCCTACCTAATAATATTATTTTATAACACTATGTTTTAATTCAAGAATTTCCAAAATTATATTTATATCAAAACACTTTGAAAAATATTAAAAATCAAATTTTTACTATATGTATGTCGACATAAAGAAAAGCTATATGTCAACATATAGCTGTCATTTTTTTAAATTTTGAAAGGAAGTGTCTTTTCACTAATTGTGATGATACTGAAGCATTGCAACATTTCACACACTATAAAAAGGGCTTGAATTCGAATTTTTAATCATCTCTTCTTCTCCACTTTCACTCTCTTCCATTACACCATTATTCTTAAACAATTTTTTGATTTCTACATTTATATTCTGCCGAATTCAATTCCGTTTTGATCAAACTTCTTCTCTTCTCACTCTCTACTCATTACTCTCCGAATCAAGTGCTATTGAAGAGTTATAAGGCTGTTTGTAATTGTTTGGGTTGAGTAAAGGTATTGGTGGTATCCCTTGTAGCCGTGAAATCAAGGACGGGTAATCGGTGGTATCCCTTGTTGCCGTGAAATCAAGGAAGGTATATTTGATCAAGTGTGTGGGTGGAAACGGTGGTACCCCTTGTAGTTGTGAAATTAAGGAGGGTTGTAATTGGATTTTGATATAGTAATAAAACCCTGCGCAATCCAGTGTTGTGTGGGACTGGACGTAGGAGCAATTCCGAACCAATATAAAATTCGGTGTGTTCTTTCCTTTTCTGCACTTTACTTTTGTTTATCTTTTCATTTTCATTTGATTATGTGTCTATGATTATTTCTGTGGTGTTTGATTCATATAGTTTATCATATAAATTCTAGATTTTGTTTAAATTCTCAAAAACACTATTCATCCCCCTCTAGTGTTTGTTTTGCCTTAATGATCCATTCCGCAATCCCCAACAAAATATTCCACTCTCCAATATTTTTCATCATTAATCAAACTGTGGGGGAAATGTCATCATCTTGCATACTCCTTAGGTTATATGTGTGAGGTCGAGAGGCAGGGGTGGTCTTCTTCTTGATTTTACTTTGCTTTTAAGACACAGGGGTAAATGATTCAGGTGGTGGTTTCTTGTAGGCTAAAGGTGGTTGAATTTTCGAGTAGGGGTTATATTTTGGAATTTGAAGCAAGGTTGGTATTTGCGATAAATCTGGGTTAAAAGGTGGTGGAATGGATGTGGGAATTTGCATGTGGTGATTGTCATACTACTCATTTATTATTTTATTTTTTGCATGTGGTGATTGTCATACTACTCATTGATTATTTGATTTTTTGCATGTGAAGCATTCTCTTTAATCGACATCAAATTTCTTTCCTGCTGTTCACTTTCTCATTTACTTTTGCTTTGTTCCCTTTCTTCTATTTGTCTCATTACATTTATTGCTGTTTGCACATGGATGCATTTCATTGTTTTCATCTACACTTCTTTTTATCGCTAGCTCTTTGGTCATTTCGCAAAATATCTCACCGTCTCTCCTCTAAATGTAATTGTTTATCAAAAATCCCCATTTCCGTTAAGTAGTTCCTCTGCTGTGGTCCTTGGCTAAGTAACTCTACAAGCGATGTTATCACAAATTGATTTATTCATTCTACTACGTATTTCTCATACTCTTCACTTGAGTTAATGTTAACTGTTTCATTGGTTGTATCTTGTTCACATTCACCCTCCTCTAGAACTGCCAAACTGTTTCTTTTCAATCACTTGTTCCTTTCCTTTTTCCCTACTACCACCAGTTGCGTTCTAACTCACATCCTCCCCATTTCTTCCGTTGTTATCTTTGTTTCTATTCTTTTGTTAGTAACCACACGCCACTGCTGATTATTATTTCTAACTTCCACATTTAGCCTGTAAATCACTTGCTCTCTCGTTACTCCTCCTCTATAGTCTGATTCCTTCACTTGATTCGTGTTGCTCCAATCTACCTGCTCCTTGTTAATGTCACAGTTTTCAACCACATGTCCAAATGATTTGCATTTAACACACACATATGGCTTCCATAAATATTCAACGTATATTCTCTACGCTCCCCTTCAACTGTTTCAACCAAAAAATTGTTTACAAGCTCTTGATCAGGCTTTACTTCAATCAGACACTTAGCGTGCTATAGCCTTTGCCTACTTTTGGTCATTTGATCCATGCATAATAGCTTCCCCAACATACTACTTATCCAATTAATACCACAATTCGACCAAGAAAAAATAGGAATGTTATATAATCTTACACAAACAGGCACAAAATGAATATTGCCACATACATTACTGACGGTAGGATCATAGGGCTTTGGAATGAAAAGTTTTTTGTTCATGATGATCAGATCCGATTGGAGGATTCGTTCCTTGTCTTCAGCACATGTGAATTGTAATAAAAAGAGCACACCATCTGATCTCACCCTAACTAAATCCTTATGCTTCCATAAAGATTCCAAATTGGTGACGATTGTTGAATAAGAGAGTGGTCTATCGAGGACGAAGTCAATGGTATTGTCATTTCAAACTTCCATTCCACCTTCAGTTACTCCTTCAATTAACTTGAGCACGCCATCTGCGATGACTGGAGTGAGGTCAACAGGCTTGTACTTCCCGGCGTTAGGAGGCTTACATTAAAACATGAAAGTCCAAGCTTGATGACACCATGGGTTGATTGCTTGGTTAGTTGGGGATGGCAGTTTTTAAGCTAGGGATTGCAGAGGATGTGCTGCGGTGGTCGAAGCCACTGGACTAGGCAGTAGAAACGGCGGATTGGAAGGAGGGGGTACGATGGCTGGAGTTCTCAAAAGTTTGGATAGAATAGCGATGGGAGGAGGACGTACGGTTATGTGATCCAGCGGCAGCAGCGGCAAATGGGTAGGTGGGGTACGGTGGCCGGTTTTCTCAAAGGATTTGACAGGATGGTGGTACGGTGATGGGACTAGGCGGGAGATTTGGAGCAGCGGGCATGATAAAAAAAATTGAAAAAGGAATGAGATTCTATACGATTATATGGAGTTTGTTGAAGAACCTTTAAAATCAGAGAAGGTCAATTTGAGGTGCGTAATCGTTATCCTTAAAGTAATATTTTCTCCCACTCGTTTTAGAGTTTGTTAATGGGTTTGGTGGAAAATTGCTTCCTAAGATACAAAAAAACCTAAACCCAAAGATTTAGCAATGCATGTGGATTCAACGAGATTTTATTGATGAGGAAATTGATAAAACATAAGATAATTAAATATTGATATGGTAGACATTTATATAGTATATGAACAAATGCTCTATGAAGCGGTGCGGAAGTTCGAAAAAGGCATAACTATTGTTTGAACAACAGTTAATTTTCAGGAAGCAAAAAAAAAAATTTAAAAAAAAATACAGCCATTGTAGACAACGGCCATACCCTTTCGAACCCTCGCCCGCACATGCGCACGTACAAAGTGCTAAGTGCTTTCCGTGCATGCATGTTATGGCAGTGGTCTTCTTCCTTCTCTTTTAGTTATTTAAATTAATACAACATTTGATGTCTCACATACTCAAATATTGAAACTTCCCTCCCCGACGTGGAACTAATATATTTGCTCCTTCTTCAAAAAACTGATCTCCCTCAACAAGAGTGAATGAAATAATTTGAATAAATTTATTTTGAGTACTTGAATCTGATCGCAAGTTTAAAGATAACGATTTTATTACTACTGGAAATGAAATGATACAGTACTAATTCTTACATAAATATTCGTTATTTATAACAAGTTCAGAAATGCAGGAACCTTGCTTTTGGACATTTTGGACTTCATGCTAGTTTTTCCCATTTTGTCTCTTGATGTAGATACCCGAATTGGAGCTATGATATATAGTGTACTTTTTGATAGCCGCTTCTTTTAACATCTCCCTCGAACCAACATTAGGGCTAGGGTTTCTGGCGATTTGTCTTCCACTTCGATCCTCTTTCGATTTGACATTCCTCAAGATAAAGTATTTAAATTTATCCTTCGTCCTGAGTGATCACATCTCCTTTTAATGGACTTAAGGCTTAGCTTGTTGTTAAAGGTATAGTGGAGTTTGAGGCTTTGAGACACTTGAGGATCTGTAGGTTTGTGACTTTGAATCAACTTGATCTAGCATTAGTTGATCTGGTTTGCTTGGATTGAGAAATAAATCATTAACTGTGAGATCATTTCAAAATATTAAAAGCTTTGAGCTGAAAGCGATTTATTTTGTTTATCTTCTAGGTCATAACATGTTGATACATGATTTATCTCTATGTTACCTTTGATTAGTTTCACTTTTACGAACTACAAATCAATCTTTATATGTTATGTCATTGTGTGTTGAATTAGATAAGCTGTCATGTACACTACAATTTAATTATCACACCATAATGTTGGTTTGCATTCAATAGTGACATATAGCTCTTGGAGAAGTGAATGTAACCACATTATTTATACTATTGCGTTCACTACACTTCTGAACTCGACCTCTATGTTGATCTTGATATGGTTGTGTATTTATTTGAGCATGGGGACAATAACTTGTTGCCAAAGTTTATGCAATAATCTATAGTTGACTTCTAGTCATCCAAATTTGATCAATCCTACATCCAGTCCTGCACTCCACCGGACAATAAGTTTGTTAACAAAAATCCTGGTTTTGAGCATTGTGATGATAAGTTTGTTAACAATTTTAACCGAACTCAACTATGTGTTTATGCTTCCTTTTAGCTGGACCATTTTGTTCTGATGTATGTGGGAAGGTAATTCTATGTAGTATTCCTCTTTTTTAAAAATAATTAGTTAATGGTTCGTACTCTATCTTATCATCAGATTGTACATTTTTACATGTGCACCAAATTGTTTTCCTACAAGTGCAATATCGTATTACATTGTCGTGTGTTTCATCCTTTGATTTCAAGGAATATATCCATGTGTATTGTAACACCCCACGTCCGCTAAGGTCACTCATACCAGGGGAATGCCTTAGTTTCGGTGAAGTATTTTCAGTGAATATAGAACAGTAAAATTACAACAAGACAGATATAAGTAATACTTGAAAATTTAAAACATCATTTCATTGCAGCGGAAAGGTATACATGTTTGGTTACATCACAAAACCATAAACCAAAGTCAAGTACATAATATCCATCTTGATAAAATAGAAGTACATAATCCCACTACATAGGTAATAGCCATAAAAGAAAAGATGAACTGGGCTTCACTTCAACGGTCCAAGCTCCAAAGAATAGATACAGCAATCCGATCAAAGCCCACTAGCACCAGGCCCACTCTAATAACCTGGGGTTGGGGGAAAAAGATAAAACAACGGGGTCAGACATAAGTCTGAGTGAGTCCTATAACCCTAACAATACAACCATTAAAGTAATTAGGGTATGACATAAATAAGGTACGGTACCTCTGGGGATAATGACTACACTAAGTAGCCAACTAAACACCGGATGTACTACGATAACCGAAAAGACGCATTTATCCACCCAAAGATAATTCTTACCCCACCCTAGACTTATTCACCCAAGGGTAATTCCTACACTGCACCACACCAGTTTTACCTACCTAAGATTAATTCCTACTTAAAGGTTGATCCCACTAAATGTACTTAGTAATTTTTTTACCCAGTAGTTTCTAGTACCCCTACATAGGTGCCGTCTGCCCCTATCATTACTAGGTGTACCCACTACTCCCAAGCGATCGGCTCCCTAACGTAGATACCCGTGCTGGTCCCACAATGGGGTGTATCATTTCCCCAAAGTGGCAACCTGATAATATCAACGGTGCACGGCTTTATATCTACACGATGTAACAACGATTTACTAACCAGCCCGGGTCCACACACGCATATGAAACCCGTTGGTCCCACGTTGCCACCGCTAACCCGTTTTTGGCCTCTTATAGTCAAGCCCAATATGCGTGTCCCGTCACTCGACTTGGGTCGAGCCCACAAAGATACGTTTGGGATATTGGTTGAGATGGGCCCCCACAAGCTACCACTTAAGCTTGTTAATTTTATCTAGTGTATCCCACTTAACCCCTTTAACCATGTCTACTTACATGTTATAAATACTTTGGTTAAGTCATTAATCATATTTTAATTACCTTTCAAGGCACCCACTAGATTTCCACATGCCACCCAAGTCATTTACTTAATTCCCACATGCCACCCGAGGCACTTACTTAACCCTTTAATCATGTTTAATTCCATGTTCCACTTTGGTTAAGTATTCTAATCGTATTTTCTATTGCTACCCAAGGCAACCCACTAGTTTTCTCATGCCACCCAAGGCACCCACACTAGTTACTTCGTGCCACCCAAGGTACCCACTTAACCCTCATGTCCCACTACATGCTAATTTGGTTAAGTGTTTCTTAATTAATTAAGACCGTGATCCTCATAAAGACCTCTCACATTAGACTATCTTTTATGACCGCTGGTTAAGCCGGTTGGGTCCGGGCAGCCTTATGTCATAATCAAGTCTAACCTCGTGTCTTTACATTAATCACGTATTTAGTTTGTGCCTAAGACCTCTCACATTGGGCTAACATTTGTAGCAACTGGTTATGCCGGTTGGGTCCGGGCAGTTTTACGCTACAACTGAGTCCAACCTCGTGTCTTAGTCGATTAATTACACCTAATTAATCACCCTCATAATTTATATTAATTATCCCTAATTAATATCAAGTTTTTTTTTCATAACATGGGTAGACCTAACTCAATAGGTAAATTCCCATGGGGTAGACCTAACTCAATAGGTAAATTCCCACTTATGTTAATTTATTTTTATGGTATGCTTAATCATACCCAATCATACTTTTATTAACATATTTATTAACCCCATCGTTCCCCACGCAAATCGTTCTCATTTCACGACATAATAAAAGGGAAGATCTATCACAAATATCATGGGTTTAACCAAATCTTAGAATATAACTTTGTCATGGGTTAAGAGGACGTCAACTTGCATATAACTCACTTATCCACAAACATAACCATGTCTTATCACATCCTACCATAATCAATTTAACAATTGATTATTAAAGCCATAGAAACTCACCAAAACACAATTAGCAAGCTAATGAAGAAGATTAAGATACTTAGAATGGATTAGAGATTGATTAGAGCTTGCTTTCCTCTTCATTGATTTGTGGAGGCCATGACCAAGTTTCATTTTGCCATAGTTTAGTTACTAGGTTTAATTATGAATGAATTAGGGTAGGGTTAGGGTGTTATTTATAGGATTAGGTTGCATTTTAGACCCTTAGATTAACCCTAGATTAATTTAGGACCATCAGATCCATCAGATCCAAGAAGCTTCCAGAACTAGCCCACCAAGCCAGCCCAAGAACACAAACTGGTGCACCCAGTTTCTCTGGGCGTCGCACCCTGTCGACAGGCAAGTCGACAGGCATGTCGACACCCCTGTCGACAGGCCTGTCGACAGCCCTGTCGACATGGGTTAGGCGGGAACCTTCCCGCCTGACCCCGCCTGGCCCATCCCAAATCTGAATATTTGAATTTATTTAAATCTGTTTTAGTTTTGAATTTTCTGCAAACTTCATCGGGCCATAACTGGGCCATACGGACTCCGATTTTCGAAAACTCGGACTCTATTTCGCGTATTTTTCCGAGACGAACGCAACGACGTAGCCCGTTTCCCCCAATTCTCACATCTGAGATTATTTATTCTGTAATTAGTGAATTTTAGTATTAACTAAAATTCGGGGTGTTACATTCTCCCCTCCTTAAAGGATTTCGTCCCCGAAATCTCTAAGCTAAGGAGAATGCCTATCCTACCATCCAAACAACCATCTACTCAAATCATCAACCATGGGCATCCATTGTCCTTAAACAGTTTCTAATGATGTATGAGCATATGCAAACAGTGTGTGTATATGTTCCCTATCTAATGTATGAACATATGCAAACCATGATAGTGCCATGCATCCATTATGTATGCGAGAAAACCCTATCGACACATACAATATCTACATGAGTGCACAATCATTCACCAAAATGCATCATCCATGTGATAACACAACCATTATACATCCATAAATATATTTTCCTACACGCAGTTTTATGCAATATGCAATATGAAGTGACTGAGCCGATCTAGTGCCTAGAGTGTGTGTATATGCATCCACGAGCAACCACTAGCAAACACTTGCATCCACTTGCATCCATCAACCATAACATGTCTCAAACACATGTTTCAACCATAGGTTTACCCTATCTAAAGGTCAAAGGTACTAACGAGAGGACATACCAAAGATAAGATAAGTACTAGACAAACGATAAAGGAGAAAGTAAAGACATACCCTCAAAAAGAAATGGGTACAATGAACGCATCTTTGCTTCCGTCTCCCAAGTTGCGTTGCTCTCATCTTCTCCCCATTGCACCTTGACTAGTTGAACCTCTCTGTTTCTTAACTTCCTAGTCTCTGACCCAAGGATGCGAGTTGGAGCTCGTCTAATAGTCGCATCACGCTCTATCTCCATATCTCTAAGCAAGCTCGGCTCTACCACCTCTGCAGTCTCATGTAAGCATTTCCTCAGATGTGATACATGGAATACATCATGAACACCGCTAAGTCTGTCGGGCAACTCCACCCTATATGCCATCCGTCCAATCCTTTCCTTGATAGGAAACGGCCCAACAAACCTTGGTGCTAACTTCCCAACGGATCCGAAGCGAACAACATTTCTCAACGGAGATACCTTAACAAAAACCATATCCCCAACCTCAAACTCAAGATCCGTCCTTCTCTTGTCCGCATAAGATTTTTGCCTATCCTGCGCTGCTTTCATCCTTCTTCGAATCAGATCGATCTTCTCTGAAGTCTCCCTAACCATATCAGGCCCAAGCAAAATCTTATCCGTAGATTCCCACCAACATGTAGGGGATCGACAAGGCCTTCCATAGAGAGCTTCGAAAGGAGCCATACCAATACTGGACTGAAAGCTGTTATTATATGCGAACTCCACCAATGGAAGATGCTCTTCCCATGTACCTCCAAAATCTAAGATACAAAGTCTCAAAAGGTCTTCTAGAACACGATTCACCCTCTCAGTCTGGCCGTCTGTCTGAGGATGATATGCGGTGCTCAGACACAATTGAGTCCCCACTGCCTCTTGCAAACTTCTCCAGAACTCACTAGTGAAGATAGGATCTCGATCGCTCACTATGCTAGAGGGTACCCCATGCAATCGAACTATCTCTCGAAGATATACTGAAGCTAGCCATGGAGCGGTCCTCTTGCTCTTCACAGGTATGAAATGGGCGCTCTTAGTAAGTCTATCTACCACCACCCAAATTCCTGTATTACCCTTCCTCGATCTGGGTAACCCGTCAATAAAATCCATCGAGACGCTATCCCACTTCCATTGCGGAACTTCCAATGGGTGAAGCAACCCACCTGGTTTCTTTTGCTCCGCCTTCACCTGCTGACATACCAAGCATCGAGCTACATATTCGGCCACATCTTTCTTCATACCGGCCCAGAAGAAAACCCTCTTCATATCTTGGTACATCTTGTCCCTACCGGTATGAATGGTCATCTTCGACCGATGTGTATCATCAAGTATAGCCTTCCTTAAATTCTCGTCTTGCGGTACACAAAGTCTACCGTCTCTACGCAACCACCCCTTACCATCTAGGGTGTATCTTATTCAAAATGCTGGACGACTCCCCTCCTTATGAGCTTCTTTACTAACTCAACCAATTGTGGGTCGTCTCGCTGTGCTCCGTCAATACGCCCCAAAAGAGTAGGCCTAACCTCCTAGGAGGCTAGCAAACCGGATATAAAGTCAACGGAAGGTCTAAAGTCAAATATAGAAATAAGCCCTAAGCTCCGTCGTTTAACGAATCAATGAACTCAAGGACAACCTTTTTCTTCTTAAGGCGTCTGCTACCATGTTTCCCTTGTTAGGGGTATACGCTATCTCAACTCATAAGATGCTAAGAATCCTATCCAAAATCGTTACAACTGTCCATCTCTCACGCAGACCACCCTAGTCGAATTCGACATCCCCCAAATGCAAGCCCCAAAGGCCGAAACCAATATCAGACAAACACCCAAGGGATATCTCCTTCGAGTTCAGGCAACCTACGTAAGATGATACTAAAAATAATAATAATAATGGCTAAACAATTAAGCCTTTGACCAACTTTGGATGTCCTCGCCAGTCTCGCTCCAAAACCACCGTTTATCCTGTAACTGGCTTTGCTCACCCCATTGAGCACATATGAAAACTTATTACGCTCCTTGAAAAGACCAAGATGTCATTTACAAACGCCATCACAAACTTATTTAGGTACTTCCCTGAACACCCTTCTCTTCCAATCAACAAAGTATGCAGGGGCGTTCGTCAAACCAAATAGCATCACCAGCCACTCATAAAACCATCCGGAGTCCTAAAGGCAATCTTCTCTATACTATCGTCAGCCACTCTCAACTGACGAAACCATGTGGCTTAGTCCAACTGCGAAAATACTGAGGCGCCAACCAGCTGATCAAAGAGATCATCAATCTTTGGCAATGGGTGTCTATTCTTCTTTGTGAGCTTGTTGAGTTCTCTATAGTCTACACAAAGTCTGAGAGACCCATCTGCCTTCGTAGCAAATACTACTGGAGCACCCCACTCTGATATGCTCCGTCTTATGAACCCCTTCTCAAGCAACTCCCCTACTTGCTTATGGAGTTCCCTCCTCTCACGAGGAGCCATGTGGCGCACTGGTAAAGATACCGGTTTAGCATTATCCACCAAATATATTCGGAAGTCAATCTCCCGCTTCGGAGGTAAGCCCTTCACCTCCTCAAACATATCCGAGTATTTCCGGACCACTTCTAACAGATCGCAAACCCTCGACCGACGTGTCAAGCGATTCTAGATAACTTAGCATAACAGATTCTATGGGATTACAAGAGATCTCGAGAGTGTTACCCAAGCGGGTCATAAGCCTAACAACTCTCCCTTCAAAATCAAGAACGGCACCCCTACTGGATAACCAGTCCATGCCCCAAAACTAACCCATAGTCTGTGAAGCCCAACAAGCATTACATCCAAACTCAACGCTAGGTATAGAAACTTTCAAACCCAAACATAGCATGGAGCCCCAACTGGGTTTGAAACAACTAAGGGCTCATCTACCAAACTGGTGTCTAAGTGCAGTGACTCAACTAACAATGGTGGGATAAACGAACTTAATGCGTCCAAATCAAATAAAGTTCGAATCGGATAATAAAGAAATCTAAATTCCAACCTAGACGGTCATACCCCCATCTGGTACCCTAGTCGTGAGGGAATACAACTACCCTCCAGAAGATTCCATACCTTGCCCTTGCTTCTTTGAACAATCCTAATAAGGTGTCCTATCCCTCTCAAAAGGATAACCACTTGCCTTCTTCTTCCCTATTCTCCACTCGTAACTTTCCACCAATGAGGTTTCATCTTTCATTAACCAAACAACTATTAGAGCCTTCCTCCCATCGTCCATCCAATAAGTACCTACAAGTCCTCCTCCTTCTTGAACCAACTTCTAATCTGATTTACGTCTAAGTCCCTTGAAGCGGTTTTCCATTCTTATCTATCTTAGAAAGATCATCTACACACGGAGGGGAAACTCAAACCGAGAGAGAAAGAGATTCAAACGGAGAATTCGAAAGATAAAGATATGGCTATCGGGGATTACGCTTTTCTCTCAAAAACTTTTCTCTTAAAAGACATGTTTTTGAAAATACTCCTTCAAAAATTTTTCTTAGAAAAATAGTTTTTCTAAAATTTTATCTGTTCTGGTAACCTTAAGCTCTGATACCACGTGTAACACCCCACGTCCGCTAAGGTCACTCATACCAGGGGAATGCCTTAGTTTCGGTGAAGTATTTTCAGTGAATATAGAACAGTAAAATTACAACAAGACAGATATAAGTAATACTTGAAAATTTAAAACATCATTTCATTGCAGCGGAAAGGTATACATGTTTGGTTACATCACAAAACCATAAACCAAAGTCAAGTACATAATATCCATCTTGATAAAATAGAAGTACATAATCCCACTACATAGGTAATAGCCATAAAAGAAAAGATGAACTGGGCTTCACTTCAACGGTCCAAGCTCCAAAGAATAGATACAGCAATCCGATCAAAGCCCACTAGCACCAGGCCCACTCTAATAACCTGGGGTTGGGGGAAAAAGATAAAACAACGGGGTCAGACATAAGTCTGAGTGAGTCCTATAACCCTAACAATACAACCATTAAAGTAATTAGGGTATGACATAAATAAGGTACGGTACCTCTGGGGATAATGACTACACTAAGTAGCCAACTAAACACCGGATGTACTACGATAACCGAAAAGACGCATTTATCCACCCAAAGATAATTCTTACCCCACCCTAGACTTATTCACCCAAGGGTAATTCCTACACTGCACCACACCAGTTTTACCTACCTAAGATTAATTCCTACTTAAAGGTTGATCCCACTAAATGTACTTAGTAATTTTTTTACCCAGTAGTTTCTAGTACCCCTACATAGGTGCCGTCTGCCCCTATCATTACTAGGTGTACCCACTACTCCCAAGCGATCGGCTCCCTAACGTAGATACCCGTGCTGGTCCCACAATGGGGTGTATCATTTCCCCAAAGTGGCAACCTGATAATATCAACGGTGCACGGCTTTATATCTACACGATGTAACAACGATTTACTAACCAGCCCGGGTCCACACACGCATATGAAACCCGTTGGTCCCACGTTGCCACCGCTAACCCGTTTTTGGCCTCTTATAGTCAAGCCCAATATGCGTGTCCCGTCACTCGACTTGGGTCGAGCCCACAAAGATACGTTTGGGATATTGGTTGAGATGGGCCCCCACAAGCTACCACTTAAGCTTGTTAATTTTATCTAGTGTATCCCACTTAACCCCTTTAACCATGTCTACTTACATGTTATAAATACTTTGGTTAAGTCATTAATCATATTTTAATTACCTTTCAAGGCACCCACTAGATTTCCACATGCCACCCAAGTCATTTACTTAATTCCCACATGCCACCCGAGGCACTTACTTAACCCTTTAATCATGTTTAATTCCATGTTCCACTTTGGTTAAGTATTCTAATCGTATTTTCTATTGCTACCCAAGGCAACCCACTAGTTTTCTCATGCCACCCAAGGCACCCACACTAGTTACTTCTTGCCACCCAAGGTACCCACTTAACCCTCATGTCCCACTACATGCTAATTTGGTTAAGTGTTTCTTAATTAATTAAGACCGTGATCCTCATAAAGACCTCTCACATTAGACTATCTTTTATGACCGCTGGTTAAGCCGGTTGGGTCCGGGCAGCCTTATGTCATAATCAAGTCTAACCTCGTGTCTTTACATTAATCACGTATTTAGTTTGTGCCTAAGACCTCTCACATTGGGCTAACATTTGTAGCAACTGGTTATGCCGGTTGGGTCCGGGCAGTTTTACGCTACAACTGAGTCCAACCTCGTGTCTTAGTCGATTAATTACACCTAATTAATCACCCTCATAATTTATATTAATTATCCCTAATTAATATCAAGTTTTTTTTTCATAACATGGGTAGACCTAACTCAATAGGTAAATTCCCATGGGGTAGACCTAACTCAATAGGTAAATTCCCACTTATGTTAATTTATTTTTATGGTATGCTTAATCATACCCAATCATACTTTTATTAACATATTTATTAACCCCATCGTTCCCCACGCAAATCGTTCTCATTTCACGACATAATAAAAGGGAAGATCTATCACAAATATCATGGGTTTAACCAAATCTTAGAATATAACTTTGTCATGGGTTAAGAGGACGTCAACTTGCATATAACTCACTTATCCACAAACATAACCATGTCTTATCACATCCTACCATAATCAATTTAACAATTGATTATTAAAGCCATAGAAACTCACCAAAACACAATTAGCAAGCTAATGAAGAAGATTAAGATACTTAGAATGGATTAGAGATTGATTAGAGCTTGCTTTCCTCTTCATTGATTTGTGGAGGCCATGACCAAGTTTCATTTTGCCATAGTTTAGTTACTAGGTTTAATTATGAATGAATTAGGGTAGGGTTAGGGTGTTATTTATAGGATTAGGTTGCATTTTAGACCCTTAGATTAACCCTAGATTAATTTAGGACCATCAGATCCATCAGATCCTAGAAGCTTCCAGAACTAGCCCACCAAGCCAGCCCAAGAACACAAACTGGTGCACCCAGTTTCTCTGGGCGTCGCACCCTGTCGACAGGCAAGTCGACAGGCATGTCGACACCCCTGTCGACAGGCCTGTCGACAGCCCTGTCGACATGGGTTAGGCGGGAACCTTCCCGCCTGACCCCGCCTGGCCCATCCCAAATCTGAATATTTGAATTTATTTAAATCTGTTTTAGTTTTGAATTTTCTGCAAACTTCATCGGGCCATAACTGGGCCATACGGACTCCGATTTTCGAAAACTCGGACTCTATTTCGCGTATTTTTCCGAGACGAACGCAACGACGTAGCCCGTTTCCCCCAATTCTCACATCTGAGATTATTTATTCTGTAATTAGTGAATTTTAGTATTAACTAAAATTCGGGGTGTTACATGTATCTTATGCAAGCATCTACAAAAGATATATAATATTTGTACCCATAATCTGATTGTATTGGTGCTGGAGACCATAGGTCAATAGCTATCATTTCAAGTGGCTTAGTGTATTTAGTGATAGAATTGGGAAATGCCAATTTGTCACCTTTTCTCATTTGACAATAGGCATAGATGTTTGGTGCTAATATATTATCACAAGCAACATTATTTTCACTAAGAAGTTTTTCACAATAATGGCTCTTGAATGTCCAAGTTTGTTATGCCATGCATCAAATACTTCAGTACTTTACACAATTTTATTCTCAATAAGATTACAATACTTTTGTTTATTACTACTATTGCAGTAGTTGACAAGATTAAACTTGCATAGTCCCTACACTTATCTACCCTACAAGAGAATATATTTGGTGAGTACACCTTTAACAAAACAAAAGGTTGGTAGAATTCAAAGTAAACTTTATTGTTATGTGCAAATTGAGACACATTGATAAGGCTCTTCTTAATTCTAGGTACTCCAAGTAAATTAGTTAGTAGTAATTTTATTGTGTCATTAATTTTACCTTTACCTATACGAATAATGTTAATGGACTTACCATTGCCCAAAATTATATTTGTTTACCTATGTACTCCTTATTTCTAAGATTCAAGTTATCCTGGTTGTTAGTTAGATGATTGTTACTTCTGAATCAGGATACTGGTTGTTAGTACCTTAAGACTACTTAGACACTAGAGATATAAACTATATCTATTCAAATTCAAACAGAAAGAAATAAGTAATAAAATAAAATGCAGTAAAGTAAATAACACCAGGATTTTTATACTAGTTCGGATTAACCAATCCTACATCCAGTCCTACACTCCACTGTGTAGAATTTCACTATAATCACTTGCTTTCCATGGGTGGCAAGAACACCTTTACAATTTTGATTTCACGGGCTACAAGATGCACCTTCTCCTTATCAACAGCAACAAACAATGGCAATTAGACATATCTTCTATATAGATTCTTGCTGGTTTGGTATAATGACCTATTCACCTCTAATGGAAATATATATATTTGAATTCTTTGAGGAAATAGGATAAAATCAGAGAGAGAATGATATGAATTCAAGTACAACCCTCTGATATTGTGTGGCGTGCAAATAAATGAAGAATAAGAGTGAAAGAAAGTGGATTTGCAAGAGTAATAGGATAGTTTTCAATGGAATTATGTAGAGAATAAATGGAGAAGAACGAGTAGAAGAAAATGTGAAATTATTATGTAAAAATTCGTTTCCAAGAGCCTTTAAATCGTGTATGAAAGGATGTGTCTTTTGGTGAAAGGGTGGGGGTGACACCCCACGTCCGTTAATGTCACTCATAAAGGTAATGCATTAAGTTTCGTGAAACGTTATAGTAAACAGAACGGAAATATTACAAGACAGACATATATAATAACAACGGAATAAAAACTTTATTTATCATAAGATACCGTGGTACAAAAACATCACATGTCTGAAATACAAAAGTCTATTACAATGTAAAAGCTACTGTCTTGTACTTCAAAAATATCAAAGTACATAAAAGAAATAAAATTTCCTAAAAACAAAATATAGCCATAGCAATAAGGACAAGAGCTTGAGCCATACATATCAGCAGCTCCAGCAAAAGTAAGCAGAATCACAGTCAGGCCTGAGTGTTTCCTCCCTGAGAACCTGGGGTGAACAGAAGAAAGAAGGAGAAACAAAAAGGGTCAGACAATAAGTCTAGTGATTCTAGTTACTTTTAGCTAGAAAATAAATAAAAGTAGCATGACAAGCAGATAAGAGAGTTCATTACATAAATGGCAGGTGTGACAAGGTAGATATGATATGGTGTATACGCTTCTCTAATGATTACTCTGCACTATTACTAGTATATCAAGAATGAGTTGACCCCTTCCACTATAAGGTGGTAGACTTAGGCATACATCCAAATGTACCCTAACTACTACCCTGATCGATTGGCTCCCTACTCCGTAGATACTCTGTGTCAGTCCCACTGTGGGATGTATCACGTCCTAAAGTGGCAACCCTCGCTGATATGCATAGCCCCATATCTATAGGTGTCACGGTTGTCTTATCCTGTTCTTCCCGGCTCATGCATGCACATGGCCCGGTCGGTTTGCTCCGTCCATACAATCCTCCATGTTTGGATCTCTTACAATTAGTCCAATAAGCGTGCCCCATTTCCGACCTAGTACATAGTACATGTTTTTATACCTACTCCCGGTTAGTGGATGAAACGGGTCCCACACAATATGATACAAGCTCTCCCCTTTGTCTTGTGTCCCCCACTAGGTTTTCTTTGGCTATATATACCAATATGTGTCTTTAATTACATAACCCTATCATTTCTACAAGTTATGCTACCCCAGAAGGTGTCTTTGATTACATAACTTTATTATTCTCCCCGTTTATGTATACCACTTGGTCTCTTCAATTTCATAACCTTATCGAGTTAAGTTTGTGGGCCTATATGTAAATATTAGCCACCTCCACAGATTTTCTTAACCCATCCACTGTCCAACCAATTTTACTTAACCCTAGCTTTAGTTCACAATCATACAATCCCTATGGATTAGATTTAGTTAAGTAGTCCAATTTATTATCCATTTATGGTTTATAATTCGCTAGACCTCCCACATTAGGCCTACAACTTGTGGATACTGGATATGTCAGTCGGGTCTGGGCAGTCTTATTCCACAAGTTGGGCCTAACCTCGTGTTATAGCCCGTCTCGTATTTGCGCACTTAGACCTCTCACATTAGGTTCAACATTAGTGGCTGCTGGATATGTCGGTCGAGTCCGGGTAGACTTCCACCACTAATGCAACCTAACCTCATGTACAAGTGCAATTACAAATTTTAATTGTAATCTTAAACTTTCCATTCTTATCCAATTCTTAACTATGTCTTTATAGGTGATTATGTCCTCACTTGCCCAATTTGAATTATATGTCCAATTCATATAAACATTATTTAAACTATGCCAAATTTACCTCTTTTTCCCACCGTTCCCTAACTAACGCATTCGCATATATTTGGCGGCATCCAGGCTGGAAATTAGCCTAGTCATACACAATAAAAAGGGAAAAGTGATGGGAATATGACAAAGGTGATTGTTTTGGCACAAACATAAACTAGCATGGTGATAAGGTGGACATATAAGTTTAAATCTAATGAACTTGTGGCAGGTAATTGATTCTAACATAACTATGATGTCATAATAAGCATGATAAGATCTAAATTAACAATTTAGATGTCCAACTAGTATAGATCTAATATGATAGGCGCAAGGTGATAAACTATAACTAATTAGCAATTTAGATGTCCACATTATTCAGATCCAATACTTAAAACTAGATCTAAAAAAAATAAGGTCAAGATCCAAATCATAGAATGTTACAATAGATCCAATAAGATAGAGATTTAGATCAATAGTTAGAAACAGTTCTAACACAAATAAGTTCAAAATCCACATCATAGAATGCCACAAAAGTTACAATAGATCCTACAAGATAGAGATTTAGATCCAAGTTATACACAATTTAGGATGTCATATGTTCGCAATTTACAATCGATCTAACATAATATAGGCACAAGAACAAATCCAAACTATTGTCATATCACGTTTACTTTTATATATTTAAATCTAAAAACAACTAGGAACATATAGAATTTGGATTAGAAAATAGAGAAAGAATGTCTCTTGATTCTCTAACTGATTTGCTTAGGTTAATAGTTGTAGGAGATTAACGGATCCAATTCAGTTCAGATACCGGTAGAGTTTGGCCCCCAGGAATTCTAAATGAAGAAAACAGGAGGAACGGACACATATTTATAGCTGCAGCACCTTTGAAACCGACTAGCACATCATCCCTAGGGTGTCAACACCCCTATAGGTGGCTCAACCCTGGGGTCGGCACCCCTTAAAGGGGGTCGACCCCAGTGTCGACACCTCTCTCGGGGGTCGACCCCCTAGAGCGGGTATTTTGCCGCTAGACGAAATTTTGAGTTTTGAATGATTTCTGGATATGTGCTAACTCATATCTGAGTCATATGTGTATCATGTGTATGTACATATTTCTTCTACGTGTACACAAACTAAAAACCCTCATAACTTCTTCATACGTTGTCTGTTTTACGCAAACCAAATGTCTATCTTGACCAGGATTTTGAGACGGATGCAGTGGTACAATCCGTTTTCCTTAATTTTGAATATTAAATTAGTTATTATTTAATTTATCCTCTTTTAGTGTCGTTAAAAATACGAGGTGTTACATTCTCCCCTATTCAAAGGATTTCGTCCCCGAAATTTCTAAGTTGAAAAGAATGCATATCCCACCATCCACTCATCCATCAATCACTAGCATCCATTTTCCTTAAAGATTTCTAATGCTTGTATGAATATATGCAAGGGTGTGTGAATATGTCCCAACACTAATGCAGAAATCAGGCGATCTACTGATTCAGTTGACCTCCTTAATGCAATGTATATTAGTGCCATGAATCCAATATGTATGCAAATAATCATATTATAACATGTAAGTTCTATATGTGTGCATACTCATTTGTCCAAATGCAGCATCCATTTTGTAATACATCCATTTCCATCCATAAAAGAAAAGAAAATGCACACACTTCTATGTGCAGTATGAGAGTGATTGAGCCGATCTAGTGCCTAATGTGTGTGTATTTGCATCCACAGGAAACCAATAGCAAACACTTGCATCCACTTGCATCCAACAAACATAACATGTCCCAAACACATACGTCCTTAGGATTCCTATCTAAAGGTCGAAAATACTATGGATGGGATATATTCAAATGATAGAAACAAGCACAAATAAAACTTAGGAAAAGGAGTTAAGGACATATCCTTGAAAAGAAAAGGGTATGAGGCACGAATCTTGGCTTCAATCTCCCAAGTCGAATCCTCTGGGTTATCTCCCCATTTAACCTTTAGCAACTTAATCTCTTTATTGCATAGCTTCTTAACTTCTGATCCAAGAATACGGGTAGGCACTCGTGTGACTGTTGCCTCCCATTCCACTTCTACCTCTTCCAATACATTCGGCTCAACAACTTCTACGGTGTCATGCAGGCACTTCCGCAGATGAGAAACATGGAAAACATCATGAATGCCAAATATATTTTCTGGGAACTTTACTCTATAGGCCATTTGGCCAATCCTCTCGGTTATGGGAAATGGTCCCACAAACCTAGGTGCCAACTTCCCTATCAATCCGAAGCAAACCACATTTCTCAGAGGTGATACTTCGATAAAAACTAAGTCCTCCACTTCAAATTCAATATCAGTCCTTCTCTTGTCTGCATAGGACTTCTGCCTATCTTGAGCTGTCTTCATCCGCCGTCGAATAAGGTCAATATTTTCGGACGTTTCTCTCACCATATCTAGTCCAAGTAATAGTCTTTCTGTAGATTCCCACCAACAAGTTGGTGATCTACAGGGTCATCCGTACAATGCTTCAAAAGGTTGCCATGCCGATGCTGGATTGATAACTTTTGTTATAGGCAAACTCTAGTAAAGGAAGGTGCTCTTCCCAAGTCACTCCGAAGTCTAGGATACACAACCTTACAAGATCCTCTAGAATTTTGTTCACCCTCTCCGTCTACCCATCGGTCTGAGAATGATAAGTGGTGCTCAAACACAACTATGTACCTAACGCTTCTTGCAAGCTCCTCCAAAATTCACTAGTGAAGATGGGGTCACGGTCGCTCACAATGCTAGAAGGTACTCCATGAAGATGAACTATCTCACGAACATAAATTGCAGCCAACCATGATGTCGTCCTCTTACTCTTCACTAGAATGAAATGAGTGCTCTTAGTCAATCTGTCCACTACTACCTAAATACTGGTGTTACCTTTGTTCGATCTAAGCAAACCATCTATGAAATCCAGTGAGACGCTCTCCCATTTTCCACTGAGGAACCTCCAAAGGATGAAGTAAACCATCGGGCTTCTTTTTCTTAGCTTTAACTTGCTAGCAAACTAAACATTGAGAAACAAACTCTGCCACATCTCTCTTCATCCCAGCCCAAAAGAAAACCCTCTTCATGTCCCTATACATCTTATCACCACCTGGATGAATGGTCATCTTAGAATGGTGGGCTTCTTCTAGGACTACCTTTATCAAGCTTCCAATTTGAGGAACACGAAGCCTTCCGTCTCATTGTAACCAACCCTTTTCATCAATGGCATATCTACTGAGGTTACTAGAAGTCTCACCTTTCCTGAGTTTTTCCATGGTGTCTAGAATCTGTGGGTCACCTTGCTGCGAAGCTCCTATTTGGTCCATGAGAGTTGGTCGTATCTCCAAGGATGAAAATAAATCAGGAAAAATCACGATGGAGGGTTTAAAAATCAAAGGTTGATATGAACTCCAAGCTTTTCCTCTCCATAAACAGAGGAATTAAGGCCATCCTCTGCCTACTTAGTGCGTCATCCACCACATTAACCTTGCCGGGGATATAAGCAATCTCAAAATCATAAGAAGCTAAGAAATCCATCCACCTTTGTTGCCTTAAATTAAGATCCTTTTATGAGAATAGATACTTGAGAGAATTATGATCGGTGTATAACTCGAACTTCTCTCTAAGTAAATAATGACGCCACGTCTTTAGCGCGAATACTATGGCACCAAGCTCTAGATCATGGGTGGGGTAGTTCTTGTCATAAACTCTCAACTGTCTACCCTCATAACACACTACTTTCCCTTCTTGCATCAGAACCGCACCAAGCCCTATACCACATGCATTAGTGTAAACTGTGAACACTTTATTCCCATTGGGAAAAGTCAAGACTGGGGCTGTTATAAGAGCCCTCTTCAAATGTTGGAAAGCAACATCACAATCTATATCCCATGAAAATGCCAAGTTCTTCTTCGTCAGCCTGGTGAGTGGGGCTAATATCTTCATGAAGTCCTTAATGAACTTCCTATAATAACCTGCCAACGCAAGAAAGCTTCTCACTTCTGTTGCATTCTTAGGTATCTGCCAATCTTGCACAGCAATTACTTTAGCGGGATCCATAGTTATCCCTTCTTTAGAGACTACATGCCCTAAGAATCTCACCTTATTTCTCCAAAAATGGCATTTAGAGAACTTTGCCTTAAGCTGATGGTCACATAGAGTTTTCAAAACTTCCCTCAAATGTTGGGCATGCTCTTTTTTGCTTTTGGAGAAGATCAAAATATCATCAACGAATACTATTAAAAAATTATTTAGGAACTCCTGAAACACCCTATTCATCAGATTGACAAAATAGGCGGGTGCATTCTTCAGCCCGAAAGGCATAACTAGCCATTCAAAGAAACCATCTGGAGTCCTAAAAGTAGTCTTATCTGTGTTGTCCTCGACCACCCTCAACCGATGAAACCCCATGTCCAAGTCTAACTGGTAAAATACCAAGGCACCAACAATTTGATCAAATAAATCATCAATCCTCGGAAGCGGGTGCCTATTCTTCTTAATGAGTTTATTTAACTCTATGTAGTCGACACAAAAATGAAGCGAACCATCCGCCTTAGTTGCGAATACAACTAGAGCACCCCATTCAGATATGATTGTCTGATAAATCCTTTCTCATATAGCTCCCCTACTTGCTTATTATGCTCCCTTATATCCCTTGGAGTCATATGGTGCATCGGTAATGCAACTGGCTTTGCATTGTCCACCAAATATATACGAAAATCGATCTCACACCTCGGAGGTAAACCCCGTACCTCATAATAAATATCGGAATAATCTAGGACTACTGGAAGAGATTGTAGATCATCGATAGATGCATCAAGAGACACTAGGAAACTAAGCATAACCAACCCTTATGGGTCACAAGAAATCTCGAGGGTCCTCCTAACAAGTCAGAAGCCAAACAACCCTCTTCTCGCAATCCAGGATGGCACCATACATGGTAAGCCGATCCATTCCTAGAATCAACCCATAGCCCATAAACCCAAGCACATATGTGTCGCATTCAAACTCGATACCTAGCACGAATATTTTCAAACCCGGACAAATCATAGATAAGTGAGCTGAACCACCAATGGGATTTGAAACAACTATGGGATCCACTACCATACGAGTAATTAAGTGCAGAGATTCAACCATAGAACTAGATACAAATGAATGTGAGGCGCCAGAATCAAAAAGTGTTCTAATAGGATGGTTTGAAAGAGAAATCAAACCTTCTGCAGAAATTTTTCTACCTCTATCAGGAGCACTGATCGCGAGAGCATGCACCTGCCCTCCAGAAGTTCCTACCGTTTCACCTTGCCCCTGTGATCCCTGTTTATTTGGGCATTCACTAGCAAAGTTTCCGACTTCTCCATAATTAAAGCAAGTGCTCTTCCTTCTTTTGGAGTCTTTGATCAAGTGACCTTCTTTCCCAGAACTATGTCATTTTCTCTTATCCTTTCCCTTGTCATTCTTTTCACCTTTCTTTTTTCTGTTGTTGTTGTTGCCCCTTCTTGGGTCACACCTTCTTATTTTGCGATGTTTCCTCAGCCTTTACTTCCTTCTTTTCTCCCTTGTCTTCCTCATGCATTAGGGCCATATTGACAAGCTTTTCAAAAGTGGATCCCATTGGAATATGGGACATGGCAAACCCATGAATGGGTTCATTTAGGCCTTTAGCAAACCGCAACGCCTTCTTGTGCAGAGTATCCACTAATTCTAACCCGAACCTTGCTAGCTTGTTGAATTTGTTTACATATTCTTTCACTGCCAAGTTCCCTTGTCTGAGTGCTAAGAACCTCTCCATCTGCATGCTTTTATCGGCTTGGGAAAGAAACTTTATTTCAAATCTTTGTATAAAATCCTCCCAAGTTTCCACCGGACGTCTAGCCTGGGTAAATTCACACCAAAATGAGGCTTCTTCTTTCAGTAGCCAGGTGGCTAACTGAACCTTCCTTCTATCCTCTACTCTAAAGATTACGAACAAGTCCTCGGTCTCCTTGAGCCAATTCCGCGCTTCTACGAATGTCTTATTCCCATGAATGGCTTCCCTCCCATAGCACGTAAGTCTTTGCAGATCTTAGAGAAATTATCTTCCCTTGGAGGGGGAGTAGGAAGAATGACTGGTGCAGCTGGGGGAGGAACGTTTCCTTGGCCCTCGGCAGGTATCGTGGCCTCCAGATACCTACGGAACCATCCAGGTATTGTAACACCCTCCGAGATATTAAGAATGTTTAGTTCCCAGACATGCTGAAAAGAAAAAGGGAAGAGATTTAGACAAAGGACCGAAGGATATTACATATGGCTCCTTAGGTAATGTCTTTCAAAACAGACTTTTCTTTTTGAAAATGCTTTCTTTTAAAACCTTTTTGAAAATGATTTTCAAAAACTTTTATCTGATCTAGTAACCTTCAACTCTGATACCAAGTGTGACACCCCACGTCTGTTAATGTCGTCACAAAGGGAATGCATTAAGTCTCATGAAGTGTTATAGTAAATAGGATGGAAATATTACAAGACAGACATATATAATAACAGCGGAATAAAAACTTTATTTATCATAAGATAACGTGGTACAAAAACATCACATGTCTGAAACACAAAAGCCCATTACAACATAAAAGCTACTGTCTTGTACTTCAAAACGGTCAAAGTACATAAAAGAAATAAAATTCCCCAAAAACAAAATATAGCCATAGCAGCAAGGATAGGAGCTTGAGCCATACATACAGCAGCTCCAACAAAAGTAAGCAGAATCACGGTCAGGCCTGAGTGTTTCCTCCCTGACAACCTGGGTGGAAACATAAGAAAGAAGGAGAAACAAAAAGGGCCAGACAATAAGTCTGGCGAGTCTAGTTACTTTTAGCAAGTAAATAAATAGTAGCATGATAGGCATATAAAGTGGATAAGAGAGATCACTACAAAAATGGCAAGTGTGACAAGATAGACATGATAAGGTGTATACGCTTCTCTAATGATTACTCTGCACTATTACTGGTATATCCAGAATGAGATGATCCCTTACAATATAAGGAGGCAGAATTAGGCATACATCCAAGTGTACCCAAACTACTACCCTATTCGATCGACTCCCTATTTCGTAGATACTCTGTGCCGACCCCACAGTGGGATGTATCGCGTCCTAAAGTGGCAACCCCTCGCTGATATGCCAGCACCAAATCTACAGGTGTCACGGTCGTCTTATCCCCTTCTTCCCGGCTCATGCACGCACTTGGCTCAGTCGGTTTGCGCCATCCACGCCGTCCTCCACGTTTGGATCTCTTATAATCAGTCCAGTAAGCGTGCCCCTTCTCCGATCTAGTACGGAGTACATATTTTAATACCTACTCCGGGTTACTGGATGAAACGAGTCCCACACAATATGATACAAGCTCTCCCCTTTGTTTTGTATCATCCACTAGGTTTTCTTTGGCTATGTATACCACAAGGTGTCTTTAATTACATAACCCTGTCATTTCTCCAAGTTATGCTTACCCTAAAAGGTGTCTTTAATTACATAACTTTATTATTCTCCCAGGTCATGTATACCACTTGGTGTCTTTAATTACATAACCTTATCGGGTTAAGTTTGTGGGCCTATATGTAAATATTACCCACCTCCTCAGATTTTATTAACCCATCCACTGTCCAACCAATTTTACTTAACCCTAACTTTAGTTCACAATCATACAATCCCTATGGATTAAATTTGTTTAAATAGTACAACTTATTACCATGTCCATTTATGGTTTATAGTGGGCTGGACCTTCCACATTAGGCCTACAACTTGTGGATGTTGGTTATGCCGGTCGGGTCCGCGTAGTCTTATTTCACAAGTTGGGCCTAACCTCGTGTCATAGCCCGTCTCTTATTTGCGCACTTAGACCTCTCACATTAGGTTCAACATTAGTGGCTGCTGGATATGGTGGTCGGGTCCGGGAAGACTTCCACCACTAATGCATCCTAACCTCATGTCATAAATGCAATTACAAATTTTAATTGTAATCTTAAACATTCCATTCTTGTCCAATTCTTACCTATGTCTTATAGGTGATTATGTCCTCACTTCCCCAATTTTAATTATATGTCCAACTCATATAAACATTATTTAAATTATTCCAATTCTAACCCTTTTTCCTGCCATTCCCAAACTAACGCATTCGCATATATATATTTGGCGGAAACTAGGCTAGAAAGTAGCCTAGGCATACACAATAAAAAGGGAAAAGTGATGGGAATATGACAAAGATGATTATTTTGGCATAAACATAAACTAGCATGGTGATAACGTGGACACGTAAGCATAAATATGATGAACTTTTGGCAGTTAATTGATTCTAACATAACTATGAAGTCATAATAAGCATAATAAGATCTAAATTAACAATTTAGATGTCCAACTAGTTTAGATCTAATACGATAGGCACAAGGTGATAAGCTAGATCTGATTAGCAATTTATATGTGCATATTATTCAAATTTAATAGTTAAAACTAGATCTAACACAAATAAGGTCAAGATCCACATCATAAAATGTGACAATAGATCCAATAAGATAGAGATTTAGAACAATACTTAGAAATAGATATAACACAAATAAGGTCAAGATCCACATCATAGAATGCCACAAAAGTTACAATAGATCCAACAAGATAGACATTTAGGATGTCATATGTTCGCAATTTACAATGGATTAATATAACATAGGCACATGAACAAATCCAGACTTTTTTCATATCACGTTTACTTTTATATATTTAAATCTTAAAACAACTAGGAACTCACAAAGTTTGGATTAGAAAATAGAGAAAGAATGGATCTTGATTCTCTGACTGATTTGCTTAGGTTAATAGTTATAGGAGATTAACGGATCTAATTCAGTTCAGACACCGGCAGAGTTTGGCCCCCATAAATTCTCAGTGAAGAAAACAGGAATAATTTTATAGCTATAGCACATCTGTAATCGACTGCCACATCATCCCTAGGGGTGTCGACATCCCTGTAGGTGGGCCGACCCCGGTGTCGACACCCCTCTAGGGGGGACGACCCCCCTAGAGTAGGAATTTTGCTGCCATATGAAATTTTGAGTTTTGAACGCATTCTGGATAGGTGCTGACTCATATGCATATCATGTGTATATACATATTTCTTCTGCGCGTACACAAACTAAAAACTATCATAACTTCTTCATACGGTGTCCGTTTTATGCAAACCAAATGTCTATCTTGACCAGAATTTCGAGACAGATGCAATGGCGCAGTCCTTTTTCCTTAATTCTAGATATTAAATTAGTTATTATTCAATTTATCCTCTTTTAGTGTTGTTAAAAATATGTGGTGTTACAATGGGGGGGATAACTGCCCAAATTGAAATTAAAAATCTGGAAGACTGTTATATGTTGACATACAAAGATGCCTATGTCGACATATGTAGTGTTGCAAAAGATACATAAGTGTCGCAAATATTCAGCACTTCAGATTTCCTTATATTTGTGGATTTTGGTATTTGATTGAGGTCAATGGTTGATTATCTTTAACCATAATTGCCATGGGATCTTTAACAAGATATTCTAAGGTTCAACTAACTCCTCATCACTTCAAACACCTTTGCTCTTCAACATTCATCTTTAATAACTTTTAGTCTTAAATTGCATTGATTATTCTTTTTATGTAATTCTTCTTTTGTATTCTTGTTTATCTTTATAAATATCTTCATAATATATCTAATGTAACTGCACAACTCAAAGATAAGTTAGTAGTAATATTTATATGCTTGTTGTCATCAAAATCAATACCTAAGGTACCTAGGGTATTAACAATCTCCCTTTTTTTGATGATGACAAGCATATAAATATTTAAGAGATAAAATGTAATACTTTTTTATATTTGACTCTCCCTAACTCTGTGCACTCCCCCTATCATTTTGTCTAGTATATTTAGACCTTTTCTCCCCCTGTGTCATCGACAAAAATGATAAAAAGAATTATTTAGTTTACTGCTAGAAAATATGTAGAGTTTGTATATGCATATAAATAAAACACAAGCGGGGAAATCAAAATATGAAATAAACTAAATAATCAGATGAGTTTTATAATTACCGACTTTGTTGATTTCTTGTCATATGCTTTGAACATTGACTATTTGGTACCTGAAAATTTATAAAATATGCACACTGTAACCCTTTTTATTTCGAGGTCCATCAGGTTGAATTTTGGGATGCCAAACCCATGAAGAGTTTGAATGCCCTTTCAAAATATAATCATTAGATAAATAAACCTTATTAAATAAATTATCAATATATTTTTCCTTTTCAGTATTATCCAACAATTTTGGAACCCATAAGTTAATGAACCTATTTGGAGGATTTAACTTTAGTTTCCTAGTTTTTGGTTTGAACTTGGTGGCTTTAATAAACTTAGTACATTATGTACTATTTTTCTTTGATTTAACCTTAGGTACATAGCCAAATCCATGCTTATTCCTATTGTGTTTAGATGCAGATAATAATTTCTCTAGATTATCTTTTACTTTGTTAAATTTATCAATATCACTTTTCGTTTTATCAAAATCCTTACTATGGTTAAGAATAACATTGTCTAGAGATGTTATTTTCTCATTCAGATCAGTTATCTGTAACATCATTGAAAGATTTTCTAATTTTGAGGACTCATTTTCACTTTTCAGTTTTTCAAAACTTCCAATTGTTAAATCCTTTCCATTTTTATGGCCATTAAATCTTTCAATTTCATCTTTTAGACATTGCTTTTCTTTACTAAACTTTTCATTAGATATGTTTAATCTATCTATTTCTACCGAGCTATTATCATACTCTTTCGTTAGTATTTCAGATCTCTGATAAATATTATTTAAACATTTAGTAATTTTTTATCAAAATTCCATACCTGGTCATCCATTGCCATGAAGCATACATTGGCATTTTTTATTTCTGAATCACTATCGCTCGATGATGAATCATTCCATGTTGCATTGAATGCCAGTTTCCTCTCTTTACTGAAAGTATTGAAATGTGCTTTGGTTATCTCAAGTTGGGACAATCTCTTTTCAAATGACCGGGTTTATCACATTTGAAACATCTAACAACATTCCCATTTCTGGAATTATTATTGTTAATTTTTTGATGTTTCTTCGTTATCCAGTACTTAAAGAATTTATCAATTGTCTTGGTAATAAACTCGATATCATCATCAATAATATCATCATTCGGTTCATCATTATCAATCATTACTTGAAGTGCTAGTGATTTATGCTTATTTTCCTGATTCTCTTTTCTAACCTGCATCTTCACTTCATAGGACATTTGATTACCAATTAATTCTTCTATTGACATAGTACTAATATCATTGGCTTCTTCGATTACCAGAGTCTTCTGATCCCATTCACTAGGAAGTGAATTCAAGATCTTTCTGACTTGGTCTTCTTTAGTAATTTTCTTTCCTAATGATATTAAGGCATGTACAATATCTTGAAATCTAGAATATATATCAGAAATAGATTCATTCGGTTTCATTTGAAAAAATTGAAACTGGTGGGTCAACATAGATATCTTTGTCTGTTTTACTTTATTGGTGCCTTCATGCATGGCTTTCGGTATTCTCCAAATTTCCTATGCATAATTACATATAGAAACTCGATTAATTTATTTTATATCTAAAGAGAAAAATAAAATGTTCATGGCCTTAGAATTATTAAGTGCTTGTACCTTTTGGTCTGATGTCCATTTTGAATATTCAATTTGAGGCTCTATGTATTCTACTTGGGTAATGTTGCAAATATCTAAACCATTAGACAACAAATAAAATTTCATCCTACAAACCTAATAAGTTAGCATAATTACTGCCATCAAATAGAGGAGGTCTAGTGGTAGATTGCCCTTCTATAAAAGAACTAATAATGGTGTTACTAGTGTCACTAGCTGTTATAACTTTCAAAAATTAGATTACGAACTTTTTGAAAGACCAGGCTCTGATACCAATTGTTAGGACCTCAAGGCTACTCAGACACTAGAGGTATAAACTATATCTATTCAAATTTAAACAGAAAGAAATAAGTAATAAAATAAAATGTAGTAAAGTAGATAACACCAGGATTTTTATACTGGTACGGATTAACCAATACTACATCCAGTCCTACACTCCACCGTGCAGAATTTTACTATAATCGCTTGCCATCCATGGGTGGCAAGAACACTTTTACAATCTAGATTTCTAGGGCTACAAGATACACCTTCTCCTTATCAACAACAACAAACAATGGAAAGTAGATGTATCTTCTATACAGATTCTTGCAGATTTGGTACAATGATCCTATAGACCTCCAATGGCATTATATATTTGAATTCTTTGAGGAAATAGGATAAAATCAGAGAGAGAATGATATGAATTCAAGTACAACTCTCTGATATTGTGTGTCTTGCAAATCAGTGAAGAATAGGAGTGAAAGAGAGTGGATTTGCAAGAGTAATACGATAGTTTTCATGGAATTTTGTAGAGAATAAATGGAGGAGGAGTAGAAGAAAATGTGAAATTATTGTGCAATAATTCATTTCCAGGAGCCTTTAAATAGTGTATGAAAGGATGTGTCTTTTAGTGAAAGGGTGGAGGTAAATAACTACCCAATTTGAATTCAAAAATCTGGAAGACCGTTATATGTCGACATACAAAGATTCCAATGTCAATATATGTAGTGTTGCAAATGACACATAAGTGTCACAAATACTCTGCACTCCATATTTCCTTATATTTGTGGATTTTGGTGATTCGGTTGAGGTCAACGGTTGATTATATTCAAGTATAATTGCCATGCGATCTTTAACAAGATATTATAAGGTTCAACCAACTCCTCATCACTTCAAACACCTTTGTTCTTCAGCATTTATCTTTAATAGCTTTGAGTCTTCAATTGCATTGATTATCCTTCCTTTGTAATTCTTCTTTTGTATTCATGTTTATCTTTATAAATATCTTCATAATATATCTAATATAATTGCACAACTCAAAGATATGCTTGTAGTATTGTTTATATGGTTTTTGTCATCAAAATAAATACCTAGGATATTAACATTGGCTTTCATCTTGAATAGTATCTTGATTTGCTGCATCACTTTGTTTGGAATTTTTATCGTTGTTGTCATGTTATGAGTTATGATCATTGTGTACTAGGGAATTGTTTGCATTAGGATTTCGCTGATTGCTTATGCCCTAATTTGTTGAGCAATTTTGATTGAAACTGAAATAGCATTTCACTGCTATATGTCCAACTTTCTCACAAGTTTGGCCCTTTGGTTTATTACTATTATTACTCTAGCTTTCACTTCTTCTGTACCTAATAGAAAAATCGCCACTTTGGTTATTTTGTTCACCTTTATTGCATTACCCTTTTTCTTGCTACTAATAGCATAGTTGATTATTAGGTCTGTGTCTTATAATATTTTAGTTTCAATTCCTGCTTCATGTGCAAGAAGTATTGAGTGAACATACTCCATCAAGCATAAGAATTTTTGTGATGATATAATATAATGCTTGATATTCATCATTGAGACCACTAATTATTATTAGAAATTTATTTAGATTATGTTATCTTTTGTCTTGCTGCTTCTAGTAAAACATATGTTGATTTAACTTTAGCCAGGTACTCACTCATTGAGTTGTCTTTTCTTGAACTTTGTAATTCAATCTTGTAGTACATTACTGTTGGAAAACAATGGCAGATTTTTGTACTATGTCACTTTATTGAAGACGTTTGTCGATTTGCTCGGAGGTGCAAAGCAGTTCTCGAAATTCTGTCATCACCTCTGGGATAAATGGCCTATCTAGTCTAAAAAATATTGAGCTTATTTGCTCATGTGTAGTTAAAGAGCTCAGTAGATCTAATACGACAAAGGTGCAAAAAGTTGTAACGGGGATGTAACGACATGGATTTCGCCCGGACCTAATCGATCGCTAAATCGACCAAGACCATTCGAATCCTGTAAATGCTAACTTTGTGCATACAACACATCAAAACAAATAACATAAGACTTTTATAAACATTATAATAATGTTACATCAGAGTACAGAATATATCAGAGTACATCGAAAAATAATAATACAACGGAAGATTTATTTACTACAAACTTAATACAATGCAGCGGAAGACTATCAATGCTCTGGACATAGCTTTAAACTTCGATCCAGAATCCTGCTCAATATATCCACAAAATAAGCTACTCTA
Organism: Allium sativum; assembly: GCA_030737875.1. Lineage (NCBI taxonomy): Eukaryota > Viridiplantae > Streptophyta > Magnoliopsida > Asparagales > Amaryllidaceae > Allium > Allium sativum. The sequence continues at coordinate 173,405,291 of CM060912.1, forward strand.
CTGCCCGTATGGAAAATATGGGCACCTGAGTTTGCCAATGAAACAAACTATGAGTAAGTCAAAGGATTGGTATGAGAAAACTTACTTAACTTATTTAATAATAAGGCTAATCATAGGACTACGCCGCTAACGTGGAACCGGTTCACTCCATTGGATTGCCAGTTCATGAAATAAAGTAAATCATTAAATAACGCAATGCTTTTTAGAAAAATGAAACCATTATAAGACTCAAGTCTCATCACACAATGCAACGCTAACCGGAGGATAGAGTTATACCTTATAATGGTCAAAAATGCTTGATACGTAGGAATCATTTGATATTATTATTATTGTATATATGTTTCTAAAACATTTTTAATCATAATGTATCAATCATAGATGGCATAGCTACCATATACTATGTCTCCATACTAGTTATACAATCAAAACCGTATGATGTCGTATTGGAAGTTGGATTTCCATCATGAACCAAGGCAAGGGATCATCCTTACCGAATTTAAGACTCTCTAGCCTAAGCCTCAGGATACAACCGCAACTGCACCTGGATCTTAAAGGGGCGATCCACATATATGTTAGTGGATTGGTTATTCCTGAACAATACGTTTCCCCGCCCTATGGGGCGTAAATAAAGAGCCACAAGTGACTCAAATCCGAGGCGCCTCATTCCATCAGCCACATAGGTAAAAATGTCTGGGCTCTATACCATGACACCACTCCTAGCTAGAAAGAAACGTATGTCCTCCCTGTTGTCCTCTCCCGTTTCTGGTTCGTACCAGGGTGTGAGGCTCGTGAAGTAACGCTATACACAAAGCTATGCTAATTACAGCTGTGCTTTGATCATCGACCATAAGGCTCTGCTTTTCAACAATAAGCCTTGATCATTTGCATCTAAGCATGCCACATTGTCAATCCATACCATACCATTGATTTCTGCTAATATATAACCTCTAAGCTCGTACGTCTCAGAGAAGGGTGTTAAGTGAGAGAATAAATTCTCCGCCACCAAACAGGTATATATTTAGCAGAGATCAACGAAAGAAGAATAAAGGAATACAACGTCAGACATACCATCCATTTACAAGTCCGTTCTGGGTTTGAATGAAACCGGAGACACCTTATTCCTCGTCACATATGTCCAATACAGGAGAGACGTTGTCACATATCCATCGATCTCCAAGTACGTCTGGACGATCACCACTTATTACCTTGTCATGGGATGCCTCCTAATCAAGACATCAGCAATAATCCAAACGATGCGAAGATCTCCGGTCTTCAACCACCGTCTTCATCTTCGAATTTTAATCATCATAGTAATTATTCAGAATGGGTTGTACCCAGTCTTTCCGAATAACTCGCGTAATTTATAATCAATAATTAAGTGCTATAGAAATACATCATACGCCTTATTCCAATTTAGAATATTATTTTAATAAAATATTCACATTATTAGGGAAAGGTTCCCATTAATTTTATCAAAGATAATTCTTTTAAATTTATTCTTTAACCTTCTTTTTAAAGATTCATTAGAACTCCAATTTGGTTTTAATATTAAAAATCTTTACTTTATGATTATTCAACTTTAAGAAATTAATCTTGTCTTTAACGGGGTTAAAGAACCAATGTCATTTAAAACACAGTTCATGATAAACCCAAAATCATCTTCCATTAAATATGGAATAGTCACAGAAATCAAATCAATACATAATCAATATAAATTTCTGTATCAGACTAATAATATAAATGGAATAACGGCAGAGCCTTTTAAATTCCATATATAATAACGGTCTTCTTTTACAGAAGCACATCTCGATTATTATTAAATAGAATTCCATTCAATTCCTATTTCTTCTATTAAATTAAAAAACTTTGCTTTGAAAATATCCATTAAATCTTAATAAAAAAGATTTATTGTAATAACCCGGAAATCTGAGCTAATTTAAATTTTTTATTTTGGCAATTTTAGCGATTTTTGATTATTTAAAATGAATTATTTTAAATAATAACGACGAGAAATTTATTTTGAATAGAATTAGAACGTATACATTTATTTGAATCGTCGTTAGAATACAAATATTTATTTTAAATTATAAAAGGAATTGAAAATGGCGCGGTAGTTCAAAAATTCGATTTCAAAATTCAAATGAATGTACAGGATTCAAAATAAAGAAGATTTTAGTGAAACCAAAAACATTTGAATCTATTTGAGAATATCCTTACAACGAATCTGAAAAATTGTAATTTCATAGCGGGAATCAAAAGATATGTCCAGTTGAAATTTCAAAATAGTCGCTATGGAATTTTGGCCCTTAAAATGGAAATTTTGCAAACGATCTCGGTTTTCGACGAAACCACTTTTGTTGGATCTGGGATGTCTAATTATTGCTAGGTTTCAAAATTCGTAATCTTTCGAATCAATATGTGAGCGTGGCAAAGTAAAACGCGTTTGACCAGTTTCAGTCGATTTTAATCGACTGGAAACTGGCCATTTTTCAAACGGTCTCAGAATTCGAGGAAACTGGCTTTATTAGGACCATATCGTCAATACGAAGCTAGAAAATATTTTTTTGGGAATTTTTAGAGTTAGTATCTGTCCTCAGTACATTGAAATGCACGTTCAAATTCAATATATAGAGTTATATTTTGATTTGGACAAAAACAGATTGAAACAGTCGAATTAGCCTACGATACATATCCCATTGTGTTCGGGATGGGGGTAATTAGCTATGGACGACAGGCGGTGGGTCTCGTTTCGAGGTCAAAATAAAAAGGTACCTTTTAGAAATAATAAAAATAATAAATATATAAACTACATCAGCACCCCCTATTTCCCATTTCACCCGACCCCCCTTTTTTTTCTTTCTCAAATCAAAAAAAACTATCGTGCCCCCCACCACTTCTGGTGCCGCCACTCCACCTCGGGCCGTCGCAGGCCATCGCGCCACCTCCCCCAACTCCGGCGCGCAGCCTTCCACCTCCCCTGGCCTCGTCGTCCCTCTCTACTGCACCAACGATGAAGAAGCGGGCCACCTTAACCCAAATAGAAGGCACCGCCCCTGAAGCTCCTCCCTCCGACTAACTAAAGTGCCAATCCCTGACCCCTGACGCGCCCCTGGCCTCCACCACCGCTGACGACCTCATCTTCTCCCTCCTCCGAAAGACAAAGTGAGTTTTTATTAATTTTGGTTAACCTAGTTTTTATATACATATTTTATTGTTTTAAAATATGAAATATATATAAAAACATTGATTTGAAAATGGTTTTACAAAATATAAAGTTTTGATTTTTAGTTTATAAAATCCTATGATGTTTATCTATAAAAAGAAATGATAAAGATTTGATTTTGAAATGAATAAAAATATGATTTTATTGTCATAAAAGCGAGGATAAAAGATTATATTTTTAACTTTATAAAGATGAGATTTTGATAATTATAAAGATTTGATTTTTATGTAAGGAAAGGCGATATTTTTAGGTAAGGAAAGGCGATATTTTTATGAAAAGAAAGACGAGATTTTTATTCGTATAAAGTTGGGATTTTTATTCGGACGTAGTTATGGTTTTATTTGTATGGAAAGGGGTTCTTATCCATATAAAAATGGTTTTTTTTATATGAATAACATATTAAAAATATGATTTTTATATAATAGAGAATATAAAAATATTATCTTTATATATGTAGAGAAATAAAAAATATAATTTTTAGTGAAGTAAAAATACGATTTTATATATATATAATAGCATAATAAAAATGTGATTTTTATATATGTAGTGGCTACGGACAATGAAATTTACAAAAGGCGAGCACAACGAAGATTTCTACATATGAAGAGTTGTGACGTTTGGTTTATCTCTTGGCGAGAACTCCTCACTTTTAATTTATTTCTAGTTTGAAATATATACTAGGATGCAGATGGTGTTTAGTAGCACCCGACACCCGTCGTCCACAGACCATAGATGACTTGTTTGTTTGGTTGCTATGCTGTGAAATTTGATTGTGTGATGTGGAATGAAATAAAATATTTTATAGTGGAAAATATTTTACAGTTAAAAATATAATTTTTAACGTGTATATAAAATAAATATTTACAAACAAATCGGACGGTTTGTTTATATACACTGATTTGACCGTCGCACCACCTACCCCAACTCCGTCGCGTTGCCCTCCACCTCCCCTGGCCTCGTCTCCCCTCTCTACTCCTCCAACGATGAAGAATCGGGGCCCCCTAACCCAAATAGAAGGCACCGCCCCTGAATATCCCCCCTCCGACCAACTAAAGTGCCAATCCTCGACCCCTGACGCGCCCCTGGCCTCCACCAACGACCTCATCTTCCCCCTCCTCCGAAAGCCAAAGTGAGTTTTTATTAATTTTGGTTAGCCTAGTTTTTATATACATAATTTATTGTTTTAAAATCTGAAATATATATAAAAACATTGATTTGAAAATGGTTTTCCAAAATATAAAGTTTTAATTTTTAGTTTATAAAATCCTATGATGTTTATCTATAAAAAGAAATGATAAAGATTTGATTTTGAAATGAATAAAAATATGATTTTATTATCATGAAAGCGAGGATAAAAGGTTATATTTTTAACTTTATAAAGATGGGATTTTGATAATTATAAAGATTTGATTTTTATGTAAGGAAAGGCGATATTTTTATGAAAAGAAAGACGAGATTTTTTTTCATATAAAGTTGGGATTTTTATTCGGATGAAGCTATGGTTTTGTTCATATGGAAAGGGGATTTTTATCCATATAAAAATGGTTTTTTTTTATATGAATAACATATTAAAAATATGATTTTTATATAACAGAGAATACAAAAATATTATCTTTATATATGTAGAGAAATAAAAAATATAATTTTTAGTGAAGTAAAAATACGATTTTACATATAAAATAGCATAATAAAAATGTGATTTTTATATATGTAGTGGTTACAGACAATGAAATTTACAAAAGGCGAGCACGACGAAGATTTCTACATATGAACAGTCGTGACATTTGGTTTAGCTCTTAGTGAGAACTCCTCACTTTTAATTTATTTGTAGTTTGAAATATATACTAGGATGCAGACGGTGTTTAGTAGCACCCGACACCCGTCATCTAAAGACCATGGATGACTTGTTTATTTGGTTGTTGTGTTGTGAAATTTGATTGTGTGATGTGAAATGAAATAAAATATTTTATAGTGGAAAATATTTTACAGTTAAAAATATAATTTTTAACGTGTATATAGAATAAATATTTGTAAACAAATCGGGCGGTTTGTTTATATACACTGATTTGACCGAAATTGATTGGGACAATAAATTTTACACATCGCCCAACTGCATAAATAAAATCTGTGTTTGATTGTTTGAAACCCCACACGGGTGTTGGGATGAAATTGGACATAAACTAATCCCAATAATTAGCTGTATGTCGATCGTTTAATTGATAGGCTGTTATAAGCGTTGAATATTAATATTTGATGCTTATATAGTGTAGAATGCACTCTGGATGATGGTTGATGATTTATCGTTGCTATTATATACATGTGTTGTACGGAATCCATATAATTAACATTATATGGCAATTGATTGGGCCTCATTCCGATTTGGAAAATAGAAAGAAAATTCATTTGTCGAATTATAAAGAAAATTCATTTGTTGAATTGTAAAGAAAATCCATTTGTTGAATTGTAAATAAAATTCATTTGTTGAATAGTAAAGAAAATTCATTTGTTGAATTGTAAAGAAAATTCATTCGTTGAATTGTAAAGAAAATTCATTTGTTGAATAGTAAAGAAAATTCATTTGTTGAATTGTAAAGAAAATTCATTTGTTGAATAGTAAAGAAAATTCATTTGTTGAATAGTAAGGAAACTCATGTGTTGAATAGAGAAAATATTCATTTGTTGAATAGAATAACGAAGTTATTGAAATATATAAAGCCATATTGATTAGATTAATGCCATTTTGACGTGAACGATATTTATATCGATTATATTCGTTATAAAATGAATATAGAAAAATAAGTAATTTCAAAATACAACGTTTTAAAAATATTATCATTTGTATGTCGATGATGTGGAATATTCAATTTTTGATTCGAAATTGAGTATGAAGTTGAAATCGTTTTGAAAACGAATTTAAAACGATTTATAAAATATGTTTTAAAAGGAAATCGACGAAATATATAATATATATATATATATATTATGTCCTAAATAGAACGCGCCGCGCCGCGGCAGTTCACGAATTTCGACCATTGACTTCGAATGGATATTACGGGAGATCCGACTGTCGGATTCTCCTAAAACCAGAACCATTGGGTTCGTATCGAAAAGAGCTTTCTAATGAATATTAGAGATTTGAAATCAAATGGTTGGATTTAGAATTATGTCCAAATCAAATTTGGAAAAGGTCGTTGTAAGTGCAGTTCGATGGCCGTTGATGGAAATCGACTGTACGGGCCTTGCTAAAATTATTAAAAATATCAATAATTTGTGTAAAATCATAAGAAATGATTTGTAAAGATTTGGGATGAAAATATCCATATTTGAAAAGATAAAAATAGATTTTTATCGAAATGAACTAGTTTTGAACTAGAATTATAACTCAATTTATTTTTAAAATAAATAAATTGGATTTGAAATGGTTTCAAAGGTAACCAGAATTTCCAATAATTGAATTGGAATGTATTTGAATCGAAATTGTCTTTGGAATATTTCGATGTTGGATTTCCTGATGAAACAGATATTGTTATGGGAATTTGAAAGATATATTAATATCGTTATTTCCAATATGATATTTGTTGGTCGTAGAATTTGATGTTGAATATAAGCCGATATATTTTCTATTCAGAGCCTTGTATTTAATATCAAATGTGATTTGGGTTTGTCGTGAATGGTGTCTTTATTAACACTGTCCTTAAACCCAGTTGAGAAAAAGATTAAATCTTTTATTTAGATTTAATGAAGTGTACCAATTAAATTGTATTTAATTGGCATTGAATTTTAATTGATTTTAGGGTTTATCGTGAACGGTGTTTTAAATAACACTTGTTCTTTAACCCGATAATTAATGGAATGCGATTTTGGGTTGTCGTGAACGGTATCTTCAATAATACTGTTCTTAGACCCAACGGAGTTAAGAAAATCAGAAACTAACTGGAGATTAGTTAAGTTGAATGGTTTCTTGGGTATTGATCTGATGTTGGTTTCGGCCTTCGGGGTTAATACTTAGGGAATTGCTCGCTTGCTATTTTATGGTTAAAGGTTGGTAGAATGGAATGTGACTTTGGGTTTATCGTGAACCATGTTTTAAATGACATTGATTCTTTAACCCAGTTAAAGATTAGAATTAAGTGGAGTTTTAATGAATCTTTAATTAGATTGAAAAATAGAGAATGGAGTATCACCAGTTTTGCTCCAGGCGATAGTTAAATCTTTAATTAGATTTGAACGTAAAATGGTAAATGAATTTACCGATAACACCGTGGTGTTAAATATGAAGTATGACCAGTTTTACTTCATGGGATGAATAGGTTGGAATTGGGAAGTAAAATAAATGATTGCTTCGGTGTGGTTCGCTAATCCCGACTAATTTGAATTGATATTCAAAAGAAGATTAAAGAATAAATTTAAAAGAATTTATCTTTGATAAAATTAATTGGAACCTTTCCCTAAGAATGTGAAATTTATAAACTAACTGTTGGTTAGCTAGGTTGGATGGTTTCTTCGATATTGATCTGATGTTGGTTTCAGCCTTCGGGGTTAATATTTAGGGAATTATTCTCTTGCTAGTTTACGGTTAGTGACTGATGAATTGGAATGAGGCGTATGTTGTGTTTTTGTAACACTTATTTATTATTTACGCGAGTTATTCAGAAAGACCGGGTTTATCCCATTCTGAATAACAGATTCGACTTAGTTTCGAGGATGAAGACGATGGTCGAAGACCGGAAGTCTTCACGTCGTTTGGGTAATTACTGATGATCTTGATTGGGCCGTACACCCAAGAAGAGGGAATAAGTTTGTGGTCGTCCAGACGTACTTGGAGATCGATGGATATGCGAGGTACAAGGTGCCTCCGGTTTCGTTCAGACCCAGTACGGACTTGTAAATAGACTGTGTGTCTGACATTGGATGTCATTCTGTGTGATTGATGGATATCGGTCGCATGGAGTGGTTTGCCTGTGTGGCACGCTAAGATGCAAATGATCAAGGCTTCTGTTGAAAAGCAAAGTCTTGTAGTTGATGATCAAAGCACAGCATGTGTGGCAGAGCCTTTGTGGCACAACCTGCGTGGCACAGCTTTACATAGCGTTAATTCGCGAGCCTCACACCCCGGTTGTGAACCAGAAACGGGAGAGGACATCAGGGAGGGCATGCGTTTCTTTCTAGCTGGAAGTCGCGTCAGTGGTTTTACACGCCCTGACGAGTTTGACTTATGTGGTTGTTGCTGTTGCGAGGCGCCTCGGATATATCGGTGACTATGTGAAGCCGATGGAGTCATTCGTTGGCTCATTTACGCCACATAGGGTGGGGATAAGTATTGTTCAGGCACTATAATCCACTCCGTGTGGACCGGCCCTGATGATCCAGGGTGCAGTTGCGGCTGTTCCAAAGATATGGGCTAGATTGTCTCGAATTAGCACAGGACGATACCTTTGCCTTGGTTCACAGATGGAACTCCATCTTCCAATACGTGACAATTGCGGTTTTGATTGTATAACTATATATGGCGACATAGTGGTATGGGACATTCAGGCCGCCTATGATTGATATTTATGATTGTATATAAAATCAGAAACTAACTGGAAACGAGTTAAGATGGGTGGTTTCCTGGGTATTGGTCTGATGTTGGTTTCGGCCTTCGGGGTTAATACTTGGGGAATCGTTCTCTTACTAATTTACGGTTGGAGTTTGATTAAGAATTAAAACATGAAATTTAGCGTATCAAGCATTCTTTGGCTATTATAAGGTAAAAACCCTATCCTCCAGCTTGTGTTGCATTGTGTGATGGGACCTGGGTCTTATAGTAGCTTCATTGTTCTTTATTTATCATCGTGCTGTTGTTTTATGCACTGGTATTCTTGGGAGGAAACCTGTTCCGTGTTATACGACGTGGTCCCTTGATTTACCTAATGTTAAAATAAAGATTAATAACTGTTTTAGTTCTCACACCAGTCACATGACTGACCTGGAGTTTATTGTTTGAACCTAAACTCTGGGTGCCTTTATTTTGACATGGGCAGCTAGTAGTTTTGATTTTGCAGATTTATATTCACAGGATCCTGATTTACAGCTGGAACGATACTCGGAAAGCTCTGTATCCATGTATTACTTCTAGTTGTGTATTGTATTATTTTCCACTGCTATGTAATGTATTGTAATCTCTGATATTTTGTAATGTGTAATATTGATTTATACTCTGTATATTCTTGTGATCTGATGGAATTGTTGTAATATACAATGAAATGTTCTTCTATCTGCATTCGTTTGTGTGTTGTTCTCAAAATATCCGTTCTTTCCTTACTGGGGATGTTACGGTATTTTACATTTGGTATCAGAGCTTTGGTTTACAAAGCTCGAGAACAAGACACGTTAGAACCAAACAAAAGAATTCATTAGAGATTGGATTATTAATATCCAATAAGAATGACTCGTTAGAGATGGGATCAGTAGTATCCTAGAACGAGTGTGAAGAGTAGTGTTTGGAAAATCAAAATGAAAACAATTTTTATTTTGAAAATTCAAATAAATTATTCGTATTTGATTATTTATTTGTATTGAATTTGGGCAATCCAATATATAGAGATTTTGTGTGTTCTTCTGTCTGCGTTCTTTTGTGTGTTGTTCTCAAAGTATCCACTCTTTCCTTACCGGGGAAATTACGGGATTTTAAGTTTGTAAATTTCAAATCATATCTTCATTGTCAATTGGATTAAAGAACGAATGTCGTTAAAAACACAGTTCACAATAAACCCAATTCACATTTCATTTTATTCCCATTATTAAATATAACTGGAAACTCTAATAATCTTAATTAAAAGATTTATGCCTTTCTCAACTGGGTTTAAGAACAGCGTTATTTAAGACACCATTCACGACAAACCCAAAAATCCAATTTATTTTATTTAATTCCAATTTAATATTAAGCAATTGGAAAGCTTCATTAAATCTTAATTTAAAGATTTATTCTAGTAAATAACTAGTTCATTTGGATAAAAATATATTTTTATCTTTTCAAATATGGAATTTTTCATCCAAAATCTTTGTAAATTATTAGTTATGATTTTACATAATTTTTCCATATTTTTAATAATTTTATTAAGGCCTGTACAGTCGGTTTCCAATAACGGCCACCGAACTGCATCCATAGCGACCTTTTCTAAAATTTATTCGGACATAATTCCAAATCCAACAATTAGATTTTAAAACTTTTATATTCATTAGAAAGCTCTTTTGGATACGAACCCAACGGTTCCGGTTTTAGGAGAATCCGACGGTCGGATCTCCCGTTAATCAATTTGAAGTTAATGGTCGAAATTCGCGAACGGTCGCTGCGCGACGCATTCTATTCAGGCCATTAAATATGTATTATATATATGTATACTATATTTCGTCGATTTCTATTTAAAACATATTTTATAAATCGTTTATATATTTATTTTAAAAAGATTCCAACTTCACTTCAATTTTAAGTAAAAATTAAATATTCTATATCTTTATCATATTAAAAGGGTAATATTTTCAAAAATATTAGATTTTGAAATCACTTCTTTTGGATATTCATTTTAAAATAAATAAAATCGATCGATAAACCCATTTGGGTTAAAAATGGTGTTTCTATACTTAGCCCGGCTTCATATTTTTATATTTTTGTGTCCATCCAAAAATGGACATAAAAATCATAATTTTTTCTCTTCACTGAATATTGCTTTAAAATATTCATTATTTAAAATTATTCTTTATTTTAAAGATTCTTTATTTCTGAATATTCTTTGTATAAAAATATTCTTTATATAAAAAATATATTCTGAATCGGAATGCGACTCAATCAATTACCATATAATTTCAGTTATATGGATTTCATACATCGCATTTATATAACAATAATGATAAATAATCATTAAACAATCCATTCACATCCAGAGTGAAATTTACAGCTGTGTGAGTATTAAAATAAATAAATACCGCTCATCACAGATTGTCAATCCATCGATTGATATACAACTAAATATTGGGAATAGTGTATGACAAATATCATCCCAATATTCGTGTAGTGTTTTCAAACAACAACAGTTTCTTTAAATAAATCAATGGTTAATAAATATAACCAATTCTAATTCGATTTGAATTATTTCTACTCAAGCATTTTCATTGTTTAAATTATAAATGGATCTTTATAATTTAATTTCACTACCACATTAATATTAACATCATTTTTAATACGTTAAACATTTCAACATCACAAAAATATAGTCCAAGTCATGATTATTTAATTCATTTCATCAACATGTTAAAATAATACTTTTACCTAACCAAAAATATTTGATTCCATTATACTACTTCACTAACATGTTACAGACGATGTTTTTATCTAACAAATTTTTTTTTTAACAAATGATCATCTTTGTATATTAACAACGCTAATATTTTGAATCTATCAAAATCATTTTAGCAATTGTTTCTTTTTACATATTGACATCACTAACATGTTAATGACGATATTTTAATCTAGCAAAACATACTTTAGCAAATGACCATTTTTATATATTGACATCGCTAACATGTTAATAACAATATTTTAATGACAAAATGCATTCAACATATAATTCTTCTTTATTCCAACTTATCATGATGAAAATGATATTTTTATTTTGTCAAGCAAAATATATATTGGCATGTAATTCTTTTAACCTAAACAAATATGCTAAACGTGACATTTTTAAGGAAAAAACTAACAATAACATGTTATAATTTTAATGAACAAATTATACTTTAACATGTAATTCTTTTTTTTCTAACTTAACATGACTGAATTGACATTTTTAATGACCATACATGTTTTAACACATAATTCTTTTATCCTAAATTAACATGATAGAATTGACATTTTTAATGACAAAAACATATCCTAACTAAATGACATATTTATATTTGACAAAAGAATATTCTAAAATGGCATATTTATTTACAAAATATAGTTTCTAACTAAATGACATAATTACATTTGACAAAAGCATATTCTAACTAAATGACATATTTATTTACAAAATATGTTTTTTAACTAAATGACATATTTATATACAAAATGTGTTTTCTAACTAAAAAACATATTTATTTCACATGACATTTATCTAATATGATGACATTTTTATTACACAAAACATTATCTAATAAGATGACATTTTTATTTAACTAAACATATCTCAACTAAATGACATTTTTATTTAACACAACATATCTAACCAAAATGACATTTTTATTTAACATAACATATCTAACCAAAATGACATTTTTATTTGACAAAAATATATTTAACCAAAATGACATTTTTATTTTAACAAAACATATCTAACCAAAATGACATCTTTATTTAACATAACATATTTTATCAAAATGACATTTTTATTTGACAAAAACATATTTAACCAAAATGACATTTTTATTTAACATAACATATCTAACCAAAATTACATTTTTATTTGACAAAAACATATTTAACCAAAATGATATTTTTATTTAACATAACTTATCGAATGAAAATGACATTTCTATTTGACAAAAACATATTTATCCAAAATGACATTTTTATTTAATATAACATATCTAACCAAAATGATATTTTTATTTAACATAACATATCTAACCAAAATGACATTTTTATTTGACAAAAACATATTTAACCAAAATGACATTTTTATTTAACATAACATATCTAACCAAAATGACATTTTTATTTGACAAAAACATATTTAACCAAAATGATATTTTTATTTAACATAACATATCTAACCAAAATGATATTTTTATTTAACATAACATATTTAACCAAAATGACATTTTTATTTAGCATAACATATCTAACCAAAATTGTGACAACCCCATTCCGATAAGACGGTGGCAAGGGTAATCTTTGGAATATAACACATAAACCGTTAATAACAGAACAGAAATAAATAAATACACCAGATAATGTATAATAGAATACACTGGATAAATATAATCATCAGAGTTACACAGTATATAGGATCATACTTAGTACAAAATACAGTTCAGCTATACACAAATGTCTACTACGGAAAAGAAAACATAATATGTACAACAGGAGCTGAACAGCATAAAAAGAGATAAATGATAGAATCCAACTTCAGCTCCAACTATCCAAAAAGAGCCTGCTAAAACCTAAATACAAGGCTGCCCGTGTAGAAAAAGGGGCACCCGAGTTTGCAAGTGAAACAAACTACGAGTCAGTCATGGGACGGGTATGATAAATCTACTTAACACATTTTCAAATATGGCTAATCACAGGACCACGCCACTTTGGCGAAACGGGTTTACTCCATTGGATTCCCAGTGCTTTAAAACAAATAATTCTTTTAAACATCGCAGTGCTTTTTATAAAAATGAAGCCATTATAAGACTCAGTTCCCATCACACAATGCAACACACACCAGAGGATAGAGTTTTACCTTATAATGGCCAAAATATGCTTGGTACGAGCAAAACAAATCATTTGATATCATCGCTAGTGCATATATGTTTCAAAAAACAGTTTCCATCATAACTATCAATCATAGATGGCATGGGTACCATATATCATGTCGCCATATATATATACAACCAAAACCGCACGATGTCGCCATATATATCATGTCGCCAGGGATTGTCCTCACCGCTTCGAGACAATATAGCCTACCATGTCTCAGGAACAGCCGCAACTGCACTTAGGAGCCACAGGACCGGTCCACCGATGTGGATTAAAATGCCTGAACACTGTGTTTCCCCGCCCTTTGGGGCGTAAATGAGCCCAATGACTCTATCGGTCCCGGATCGACCGATATTTCCGACGCGCCTCGCAACAGCAACAACCACACAGGTGAAAAGTATATAAATGTCAGGGCTGGTAGGTCACTGACACCACCCTAGCTAGAAAGACACGTGTGTCCTCCCTGGATCCTTCTCCCGTTTCTGGTCCATCCCGGGGTGTGAGGCTCGCGAATTCACGTTATACACATAGCTATGCCACACAAACTGTGCTTTGATCATCAACTACAAGACTTTGCTTTTCAACAGAAGCCTTGATCATATATCACTTAGGCGTGCCATACAGGCAGTTCACTCCATGCGACTGATTTCTATCGATATATAACCTCTGGGCTCGTACGTCTAAGAGAAGGACGTTAAGAAAGAGAATAAATTCTCCGTCGCCAAACAGATATATATTTAATGGAGATCAATCAGCACAGAACAAAATCCAATGTCAGACACACAGTCCATTTACACGTTCGTTCTGGGTCTGAACGAAACCGGAGGCACTCAATACCTCGCATATCCGTACAATAAACAAGTATGTCCGGGTGGCTACTACTTCAACCCCTTCAAGGTAGCACTCCCATCATGAGCATCAGTAGCACCCCTCCTTTCGACGCGAAGATTATCGGTCTTGCACCGTCTTCATACCTTCGACTTTCAATCGTCGGTCAATTATTTGAAATGAGAATTAACTCGGCCTTTTCAAACAATTCACGTATATTTAAAATTTCAAATCAATTTATTTCAATGGTTAATTCATTTGACAACACCAATTTTGTTCTTTAATGTAATTTTCACACCAAACACATTCAACCATCAAATATCACATAAATCGAGCAAATTCAGTTTATTTCCATTCCATATCGTTTATGATATTTTATCACGATTTATCGCTATTTTTATTTATTTAAAAATAGCCAATTCATTAAAACGACGCTTCAGGCCATAACGCGGCCGTGGCGCTGTTTTTCTCCAGATTTGATTTACACATATCTGAAAATCTAACCGTTGGATTTTCACAAAATTTATATTATTAGAAAGATCTTTTCAAAACGAATCCAACGGTTTCAGTTATGGGGAAATCCGACGGTCGGATGTCCGGCACTAATCATTTGAAGTTACGATTTCAAAATACGAACTACAGCGTCGTTATTCGATTTAATTTAATTATATATATATAGATATAAATATAATCGATTCTGGCGCTGTTTTTCTCCAGATTTGAATTAAACATTCCAGACAATCCAACCGTTGGATCTTTACAAAGTTGGTGTCGTTGGAAAGATATTTCCAAGGCAAACCCAACGGTTATGGTTTCGGGAAAATCCGATGGACGGATCTCCCGCACTAATCGTTTGAAATCACGGTTTCAGAACACGAACTGCAACCTCTTTATTCACTATATTTTGATTATATTTATATAAATATATATATATATATAATTCTTTCATCGATTTCAAAACACTATCCACTTTATAGAATTGATAAAAATAATATTTTTATCTAACAGACATTTATTTCAACACTTCACGATTGTCAACAATTCATGTATCTAATAAAAATGTGATTTTTATTGTAAAACAATTTATTTCAAAACACGACTATTTTATATAGCTCATATAGATGATAAAAATATGATTTTTATTATAAAACAATTTATTTCAAAACAGGACTATTTTATATAGTTCATATAGATGATAAAAATATGATTTTTATTATAAAACAATTTATTTCAAAACACGAATATCGTTCAACACATGAATATAGTTTCAACATATGAAAATAATTTTAACACATGAATATTATTGAAAATTTCGGCAGCATAACGGCAGGGTAGTTAAAACCGGTAACGTCCCTAGTACGGCTCCTCGATCTACCTTAAAAACTCGCAGTTTTTGATAATGGGGATTCATGCATCTAGTTCGCACGCAGGCGGCATGTTTTATTTTCATTTCCACAATCTATTCTAATTTTTTTTCAATCACCAATGGGTATTTTTCAACCACAACCAATCAATTACAACCACAAACAATTCTAATCAACCATTCGCTATCAACCAAATTTCACACAAATCACAAACAATAAATATCGTACATGGTCTATGGACGAAGGGAGTATATATATATATACATATATAATTATATTTCGATTCACTTCAATTCATTTCAATGCACATACAATTTTTACAACGCATATATAACTTATACATCGAACATACACCTTATACAACGCTTATACAAGAGATGTACAACGCTTATATAACTCATACATCGACTATATAATTTATACATCGTTGTTTTCCATGTCGTTTATAAATTAGAAATCTCACATTGGGTTCCACTCCACCAAAAATAGTAGAAGGCTCAGAAAAATATGCGGTCTCTTCTAGAATGTAGTAGACGTCCACACGAGTCCAATGTCTCTTGTTTCACTGAATTTCGTCAAGAAACGAAAAAGATATGATTTTTACAAGTTTGCAATGGTTTAAAAGTGTTAAAATTGATTTAAAATATACTCAGCTGATTACCTTCAACAAATCTTCAAAACTAGGTTTGCAATTATCTTCGAATCTGAAGCACTTCGTTCAGATCGGGTTTCACCACGTCGAAGAGCTTCAAACCACCTTCCCGGCGCCAGAGGTCTCGTTCAGCTCGGTGGCACCTTGGAGGCTCGGCGGCGCTCCAAATAGGCGGGCTTCTCGAAGGTGATTCTAGCGATACGCTAAACGATGGAGGGCAAACTTAGTATGGATTTAAAGAGGAGAGTTAGAGCTTCAAAATGGATCAAGAATCACGCGATTTCATTGAGTGGTTGCGGAGAAATCGAAGAGAGAAGTTTCAAACTCCTTCCATCGTTCGCGACCTGGTATCGGGGAGAGAGAAGCTTTTTGTTGACCAATGAAATTTTTTCTTTAATTTATATATTTTTAAATTTCGAAAATACCCCCTTACACACACGAACCCTAATTCAGACCCAACGACTGTCGTCCCTAGCATTTTACCCCGATTCCGAACACAATGGGATATGTTTCGTAGGCCTATTCGACTGTTTTTGTCAGTTTTCCTTCAATTTAAAATATATAACATTCAATATTCGATTTGAACGTACATTTCAATTTGCCAGGGCCACAAACTGATTCGAAAAATTCCAGAAAAATAAATCTGGCTATGTTTTGACGATACGATCCTAACAAAACTAGTTTCGTCGAATTCTGAATCCGTTTGCAAAATGGCCCATTTCTGGTCGATCCAATTTAACTATAATTGACCAAAACACATTTTCCTTTGCCACGCTCACATACTAGCTTCAAAAACAATGAAATTTGAAACCTAGAAATAATTTGACATCTCGGATCCAACAAAAGTGGTTTCATCGAATTCCGAGGTCGTTCGCAAAATGGCCATTTTCACGAGCTATATAAACTCCATAACGACCTTTCAGAAAATTCATTTGGCCATAACTTTTGCATCCTGCTATGAAACTTCGATTTTTCAGATTCGTTAGAAAGGTATTCACTAACAGATTTAAATATTTTTTATTTCACTCAAATCCGTTTTGTTTTGCACCCGGTATAGTCAGTCGAAGTTTGAAATCAAATTTTGAAACTACCGTGCCATTTCAGGCCTTGTTTATAATTCAAAGTAATTATATTTATTTTCAACTTCGATTCAAACTTTCTCTTCATCATTATTATTTAAAATATTTATTTTAAATATTTAAAATCCACTATTTTAGCCAATTTAAAAATTTTAAACTGGTTCAGATTTTCCGAGTCGTTACAATCTCCCCCACTTAAAACTTTTCGTCCCCGAAAAGGAACAAAGTCGAAAGTGGTTTGATTAATCAACTCTACGTTCGATCTGGCTTCCATTCTCCAAATTTCCAGTTTCTGAGAATTTTCAAATTCTACAAAAATTTGGCTAACACCCGGAATTTTCGAAAAATTTCGCCATAACCTCCTTTGTACGGGGAGAGGTTTGGAAATTTATTCTGCTGTATTAGGTACCCAATAAATCCTATAAAGCATACACATATTTATAGTGATATATTCTTGTGTTTACAGGGGAGCGTGTATAGATAATAACTCCAGAGAATAAATTCTCGTCACCCTGTCAAAGCCTGAGGGAGTGTGTATTTTAATTGCTCCAGAGAATAAATTCTCGTCACCTCGTCCCGTGTGGGAAATAAATAATCCTTGTGCCGTTTCTAATGACTAGAGAGACGTGATTATTGTAAACTCCAGACCCGTGTGGGGTTTTTATTATTCTGGCAGTTCATCTTTATAATTTTATATGGTTCACATCAGTCATCAGTTCAACCTGTATAATATAGTCATCGCCATACAAGCCTCTCGCTCATATGGTAAATCTTCCCCCTCGTCACACAAGCTCCAAATGCTTATGTGGTATATGATGAAGTATGCCTATCTTCAAGAAGTATGCCATGTAGTGTAGTTCAAAATTAATTGTTACTATCCTATGGCGACATTTATTAATTACGCACAGAATAACAAGCACTCCGCATCCAATGGCATTCACAGGAGTTGATATAATATTATTTCGCATCCAACTCATTAAGGTTTACCTATTTGTCGGGCACGCAAATAATTTCTTTACTCAACAGCCAATCCAATTACCTGTTCAAACATATATAATGCACATGTATATATATATCTATTTATTTTTAAATCAGTTCAATGTGTGATTTAATCGAATAAATTCTACCATTCATCCTCTTATTGATTAAATTAACTATCGTTTTAATAATTTAATTAATCAAATCTACTATCACACAAAACAAACAAAAAGCAATTTGTTTTTAACTTTTCAAAATCATACAAATTAATTCTACACTCTTTTTAAGTTAATCAGACTATAGAAGTAAAAGTGCACATCCATGGAAAGAAATAACAACAGAGTAGAGAATTAAATGGTAATGCAAAGTATGGTAAATGTACCTTGCACCGGAGTCAATCAGAGATACCGACTCGACACCTAGGATAGGCTTTCTGAATGCTCTCCTCAGTTTCCCAAGTACAATCTCGTGGATCTCCACTCCATTGCACTTTGACTAGGTGAACCTTCTTGTTCCTTAGTTCTTTGGTTTCTTTGCCAGTGATCTTCAGCGGCTCTCTTCTCACAACCAATTCTAGAGTGATTTCTATATCCTATTGCGCTGCTTCTTCCACAATCAAGTCTGGATCATGAACGTGCTTTCGAAGTTGAGATAAGTGAAATACATCATGCACTCCAGGCAACCAATCAAGCAATTAAACCTTATATGCGAGAGTTCCAATCCGTTCAAGAATAGGAAACGGACCAATGAATTTGGGCGCCAATTTCCCTGTTTTACCAAACCGGATAAATCCTCTCATCGAAGATACTTTCAAATATACATAGTCGCCAACAGCAAATGATATATCCCTTCTTCTCTTATCTGCATAGCTCTTTTGTCGGCTTTGGGTGGCTAGTAATCGTTTCTTAACGAAATCGACTTTATCTACAGCATCGCGAATCATATCTGGCCCCAATACAAGTCTGTTACCAGGTTCGACCCAACAAGCAGAGGATCGACACGGTCTACCATACAATGCTTCAAATGGTGACATTGTCAGGCTCGCTTGGTAACTGTTGTTATATGAGAATTCGGCCAAATGTAAGTGGTCTTCCCACGATCCGCCAAAATCAAGAATACAAGCCCGCAATAGATCTTCCAGAACACGATTCACCCTCTCAGTTTGGCCATATGTTTGAGGATGATATGCGGTGCTCAAGTTCAGTTTCGTTCCCAATTCTGCTTGGAACGCTTCCCAGAATTTACTGGCAAAAATCAGATCACGATCACTAATGATGCTCATGGGAACTCCGTGCAGTCTAACAATTTCTTTGAAATAGATCTGCGCCAGACTTTGAGCAGTTCTATTCGATTTGGCAGGTATGAAATGAGCGGTCTTCGTAAATCGATCCACGATCACCCAAATACTGTCATTTCCTTTTCTGGTCCTGGGCAAACCATCTATGAAATCCATAGAAATCTGTTCCCACTTCCCACCGGGAATTTCCAAAGGTTGCAACAATCCAGCGAGCTTCTTCTGATCGCTTTTGATTTGCTGACAAGTAGTACACCGACTAACATATAAGGAGATGTCTCGTTTCATAGATCTCCACCAGAAAGTGCGTTTGATATCATTATACATCTTTCTCACCCCTGGATGGATACTAAGCTTGGCTTTGTGACATTCATCCAATACTTCTCTCCGGAGTTCTGCAATGTTTGGCACACAGATTCGGCCTTTCAACCTTAGGATTCCCTCGTCATCTATCTGAAAACTCAAGGTCTCGCCTTTCTGTATTCTTTCTTTGATTCTTTGAATGAAGTTATCATCCTTCTGAAGAGAAGATATTTTATCAATCAATGACGTTGTAATGATAAAACTGGCGATTATTACATTCTTTCTACTCAACGCATCAGCGACAACATTGGCTTTCCCTGGAGTGTACAAAATCTCGAAATCGTACACCGCAAGAAATTCTAGCCAACGCTGTTGTCTCAGATTCAAATCCTTCTAGGTAAACAGATACTTCAATGATTGATGGTCTGTATATAGTTTGAATTTCTCACCCAAAAGATAGTGCATCCAGATTTCAAAGCAAATACAATGGCTAACAGCTCAAGATCATGAGTAACGTAATTCTTCCCATGCAGTTTCAGCTAACGGCTAGCATAAGCAATCACTTGACCTCTTTGCATTAACACCGCGCCAAGGCTTTCTCTAGAAGCGTCAGTCCAGACTTTCAAGTCCTCATTGCCATCTATTATTGTTAACACTGGAGCGGTCGTCAGTTTTAATTTCAGCTCCTGGAAAGCTTCCTCACATACCGGAGTCCAATTGAATCTCAAATTTTTCTTAGTTAATTTCGTTAAGGAACTGGATGTCTTCGCAAAATCCTTAATGAATTTCCGATAATAACTGGCCAACCCTAGAAAACTTCTGACTTTTGTGGGTGTACGAGGCTGTTTCCAATTCTGAATAGCAGTGATTTTACTAGGATCTACTGAAATTCCTTGCTTTGACACGACGTGGCCAAGAAATTTAACTTCTTCTTGCCAGAATACACATTTGGAAAACTTTGCTTTTAAAACATTCTTTCTCAGAATTTCTAACACTTGTTCCAAATGTTTTTCGTGCTTGCTTTCTGACATAGAAAAGATAAGGATATCATCAATGAAAACAAGAACAAATTTATTCAATACTCCTCTGAATACTCTGTTCATTAGATCGACGAAATGGACCGGAGCATTACATAAGCCGAACGACATTACTAACCACTCGTAGAATAAGTCCGGACCTCTGATTGCTGTCAAAGGAACACACTCTTCGGCAATACGAAGCTGATAGAAACCTGTAGCTAGGTCCATTCGTGAAAACACTTGTGCTCCATTCAATCGGTCCAATAAATTATCAATCCGCGGCAATGGATATTTGTTTTTCAATGTCTGCTTATTCAAGTCGCGATAATCAACACACAGTCTAAGAGTACTGTCTGACTTCGGAACAAATACCACTGCTGCTCCCCAATCAGAAAAACTAGGCCTAATCAGACCTTTCCATACAAGCTGTCTAGTTTGATTCTCTAACTCTTCTTTTTTCCTTCAAGGTCATTCTTCGAATAACGTGAACTACTGGCCTTGCATTCGAAACTAAAGAGATTCTGAAATCAATTTTTCTCTACGGAGGTAAGCTAACAACTTCTTCGAAAAAATCCGCATAGTTCTTCACAATAGGAATATTTTCAATGTTGACAGGAATATTCTCCGAAACGACAGGAACATGTTCTATTTGAACAGGAGAAACATCTAATGCTGCCCAAAAGTCTTTTCTATCAAAATTCGGGCCTTCACAGGGAATTACAATATTGGCAAGCTTCGTTTTAAACTTTACAACCCTTTCTGCATATTTAACCTCAGTTTCGTATTTGGTTAACCAATCCAACCCTAAAATAAGATCGAATTCGGTAAAATTCATGACGATCGAGATACAAGGAAACCGATAATGAGAAAAGGAAACAGGTACCCCACAAACCCAATTAAGATTGAGGGAACCCCCAACCAGATTCTGGATAGTGATGGATTCTTTGAGCTTTTTCAATTTCAAATCTAATTTCTTAACCGCATTCTTTGCAATAAAGCTTCTCGACGCGCCTGTGTCAAACATTACTTTAACGGGAATGTTCTTGACAGTAAGCGTGCCTTCTAAAACGTCTGACCTTTCCTGATTAGCTGAGGGTTCAGAAGTTTCAGCTACTTTATTTACCTGAACCACTTCAGATTTCCTTAGGAGCCGGCAATCCTGCTTTACGTGTCCAACCTGCTGGCAAAGTTTGCACTTTCTAACTTCTTGAACCTTGTTCTGGGATTTTGCTCCCTTATTCTTTCGCTTGTTCGAGGATCTACAACTTCTCATCAAATGCCCTTGCTGATTACACTTTAAACATATGACTACTTTAACCTTTTTTTGATCGACTCTAGGCTTCTTTCTGGACTCAGACTTCGTACTGGTCTCAGGCTGTGCACTAGTTTCTAGGCTATCAATTTCGAATTTCCTTTTACTGCTAGTGCTGACTTCCTCTTCGTCGACAAAAAGGCCTCGCCTATCAAGATCTTCATACTGATAAGCCATGCATATCATTTCAGAAAAAGGAAGCTTCACATGGCCCATCACACTATTTTGGTATTTCCTTTGAAGGCCATTAATAAATCTCAGATTCTTCCTCTTTGGATCTTGTATTAGATGAGGAGCGAAGTGAGAAAGTTCATTAAATTTCTTATGATATTCTGGGGTGTTCATATCTCCTTGTATCAAATAGTAGAATTCATCACATAACCGCTTAGTTACTTCTGGAGGAATAAATTTTTTATTGAAAAGTTGTTTGAACATATCCCAGGTGATATCACCTTCTGGATTATCTTTAATGATTGTTTCCCACCAGATTAAAGCTCCTTCTCTGAGCGCCCAAGATGCCACTAATCTTTTCTGGTCATCTCTCAGCTGGAAACTTTCAAAAATTCTTTCAGCAGAACTCATCCAAGCCTGAGTTTGAATAATAGATTCATTGCCCGTGAATGGTACTCCTTCCAGATTTCGATATCTTTTAAATAGAGCTCTATATCCAATCCTGGCTGAGGGAGTACAACTGGCTCATTAATTTGTTGAACCATAGGATTATTCCTTCTACTTCTGCCACTCATTTTCTATGTCTGCAAATAGCAGACAAAGTTTAGGCCAACAGAAAAGGTAATTTTGAAACCTAGAGACATATACGTGTATGTAAATGTGTCTATCAAAGTGTATTTCATTCTGTTATACTCATACTAGGATATTACTGATCCTATCTGTAATGAGTTCTTCGTCCTAGAACACTACTGGTTCTATTTCTGACGAGTTCGTTAATATGTCATATTCCAGAACTAAGCTTAACCATGGCTCTGATACCATGTTTGTGACAACCCCATTCCCGATAAGACGGTGGTGAGGGTAATCTTTGGAATATAACACATAAACCGATAATAACAGAATAGAAATAAATAAATACACCAGATAATGTATAATAGAATACACTGGATATATATAATCATCAGAGTTACACAGTATATAGGATCATATTAGTATAAAATACAGTTCAGCTATACACAAATGTCTACTACGGAAAAGAAAACATAATATGTACAACAGGAGCTGAACAGCATAAAAAGAGATAAATGATAGAATCCATCTTCAGCTCTAGCTATCCAAAAAGAGCCTGCTAAAACCTAAATACAAGGCTGCCTGTGTAGAAAAAGGGGCACCCGAGTTTGCAAGTGAAACAAACTACGAGTCATTCATGGGACTGGTATGAGAAATCTACTTAACACATTTTCAAATATGGCTAATCACAGGACCACGCCACTTTCGCGGAACGGGTTTACTCCATTGGATTGCCGGTGCTTTAAAACAAATAATTCTTTTAAACATCGCAATGCTTTTTATAAAAATGAAGCCATTATAAGACTCAATTCCCATCACACAATGCAACACACACCAGAGGATAGAGTTGTACCTTATAATGGCCAAAATATGCCTGGTACACACAGCTATGCCGTTTCTGGTCCTTCCTGGATCCTTCTCCCGTTTCTGGTCCATCCCGGGGTGTGAGGCTCGCGAATTCACGTTATACACATAGCTATGTCGCACAAACTGTGCTTTGATCATCAACTACAAGACTTTACTTTTCAACAGAAGCCTTGATCATATATCACTTAGGCATGCCACACAGGCAGTTCACTCCGTGCGATTGATTTCTATCGATATATAACCTCTGGGCTCGTACGTCTCAGAGAAGGGCGTTAAGCAAGAGAATAAATTCTCCGCCACCAAACAGATATATATTTAATGGAGATCAATCAGCACAGAACAAAATCCAATGTTAGACAAACAGTCCATTTACACGTTCGTTCTGGGTCTAAACGAAACCGGAGTAACTCAATACCTCGCATATCCGTACAATCAACAAGTACATCCGGGTGGCTGCTACTTCAACCCCTTCAAGGTAGCTACTCCCATCATGAGCATCAGTTGCACCCCTCCTTTCGACGCGAAGATTATTGGTCTTGCACCGTCTTCATACCTTCGACTTTCAATCGTCGGTCAATTATTTGAAATGAGAATTAACTCGGCCTTTTCAAATAATTCACGTATATTTAGAATTTCAAATCAATTTATTTCAATGGTTAAATCATTCGACAACACCAATTTTGTTCTTTAATGTAATTTTCACACCAAACACATTCAACCATCAAATATCACATATTTCGAGCAAATTCAGTTTATTTCCATTCCATATCGTTTATGATATTTTATCATGATTTATCGCTATTTTTATTTATTTAAAAATAGCCAATTCATTAAAACGACGCTTCAGGCCATAATGCGGCCGTGGCGCTGTTTTTCTCCAGATTTGATTTACACATATCTGAAAATCTAACCGTTGGATCTTCACAAAATTTATATCATTAGAAAGATCTTTTCAAAACGAATCCAATGGTTTCAATTTTGGGAAAATCCGACGGTCGGATCTCCTGCACTAATCATTTGAAGTTACGATTTCAAAATACGAACTGCAGCGTCATTATTCGATTTAATTTAATTATATATATATATATATAATCAATTCTGGCGCTGTTTTTCTTCAGATTTGAATTAAACATTCCAGACAATCCAACCGTTGGATATTTACAAAGTTGGTGCCGTTGGAAAGATATTTCCAAGGCAAACCCAATGGTTGTGGTTTCTAGAAAATCCGATGGTCGGATCTCCCGCACTAATCGTTTGAAATCACAGTTTCAAAACACGAACTGCAGCCTCTTTATTCTTTGTATTTTGATTATATTTATATAAATATATATAAATATAATTCTTTCATCGATTTCAAAACACTATCCACTTTATAGATTTGATAAAAATAATATTTTTATCTAACAGGCATTTATTTCAACACTTCACTATTTTCAACAATTCATGTATCTAATAAAAATGTGATTTTTATTGTAAAACAATTTATTTCAAAACACGACTATTTTATATAGTCCATATAGATGATAAAAATATGATTTTTATTATAAAACAATTTATTTCAAAACAGGATATATAGTTCATATAGATGATAAAAATATGATTTTTATTATAAAACAATTTATTTCAAAACACGAATATCGTTCAACACATGAATTTCTATTCAACACATGAATATAGTTTCAACATATGAAAATAATTCTAACACGTGAATATTATTGAAAATTTCGGTAGCATAACGGCAGCGTAGTTAAAATTGGGACCGTCCCTAGTACGGCTCCTCGCTCTACCTTAAAACCTCGCGGTTTTTGACAATGGGGATTCATGCATGTAGATCGCACGCAGGCGGCATGTTTTATTTTCATTTCCACAATCTATTCTAATTTTGTTTCAATCGCCAATGGGTATTTTTCAACCACAACCAATCAATTTCAACCACAAACAATTCTAATCAACCATTCGCTATCAACCAAATTTCACACCAATCACAAACAATATATATCGTCCATGGTCTGTGGACGAGGGGAGTGTTTATATATATATATATATATATATATATATATATATATATATATATATATATATATATATATATAATTATATTTCGATTCACTTCAATTCATTTCAACGCACATACAATTTTTACAACGCATATATAACTTATACATCGAACATACAACTTATACAACGCTTATACAAGAGATGTACAACGTTTATATAACTAATACATCGACTATATAATTTATACATCGTTGTTTTCCATATCGTTTATAAATTAGAAATCTCACATTGGGTTCCACTCCTCCAAAAATAGTAGAAGGCTCAAAAAAATATGCGGTCTCTTCTAGAATGTAGAAGACGTCCACACGAGTCCAGTGTCTCTTGTTTCACTGAATTTCGTCAAGAAACGAAAAAGATATGATTTTTACAAGTTTGCAACGATTTAAAAGTGTTAAAATTGATTTAAAATATACTCAGCCGATTACCTTCAACAAATCTTCAAAACTAGGTTTGCAATTATCTTCGAATCTGAAGCACTTCGTTCAGATCGGGTTTCACCACGTCGAAGAGCTTCGAACCGCCTTCCCGGCGGCAGAGGTCTCGTTCATCTCGGTGGCACCTTGGAGGCTCGGCGACGCTCCAAACAGGCAGGCTTCTCGAAGGTGATTCTGGCGATACGCTCAACGATGGAGGGAAAACTTAGTACGGATTTAAAGAGGATAGTGAGAGCTTCAAAATGGATCAAGAATCACGCGATTTCATTGAGTGGTTGCGGAGAAATCGAAGAGAGAAGTTTCGAACTCCTTCCGTCGTTCGCGACCTAGTATCGGGGAGAGAGAAGCTTTTTGTTGACCAATGAATTTTTTCTTTAATTTATATATTTTTAATTTCAAAAATACCCCCTTTAACACACGAACCCTAATTCAGACCCAACGACTGTCGTCCCTAGCATTTTACCCCTATTTCGAACACAATGGGATATGTTTCGTAGGCCCATTCGACTGTTTCAATTAGTTTTCCATCAATTTAAAATATATAACATTCAATATTCGATTTGAACGTACATTTCAATTTGCCAGGGCCACAAACTGATTCAAAAAATTCCAGAAAAATAAATCTGGCTATGTTTTGACGATACGGTCCTAACAAAACTAGTTTCGTCGAATTCTGAGACCGTTTGCAAAATGGCCCATTTCTCGTCGATCCAATTTAACTATAATTGACCAAAACACATTTTCCTTTGCCACGCAAACATACTAGCTTCAAAAATAATGAAAGTTTAAACCTAGCAATTATTTGACATCCTGGATCCAACAAAAGTGGTTTCGTCGAATTCCAAGGTCGTTTGCAAAATGGCCATTTTCACGGGCTATATAAACTCCATAGCGACCTTTCAGAAAATTCATTTGGCCATAACTTTGGCATCCCACTGTGAAACTTTGATTATTCAGATTCGTTAGAAAGGTATTCACTAACAGATTTAAATATTTTTGGTTTCACTCAAATTCGTTTTGTTTTGCACCCGGTACAGTCAGTCGAAGTTTGAATTCAAATTTTGAAACTACGGTGCCATTTCAGGCCTTGTTTATAATTCAAAGTAATTATGTTTATTTTCAACTTTGATTAAAAGTAACTTTTCATCATTATTATTTAAAATATTTATTTTAAATATTTAAAATCCACTATTTTAGCCAATTTAAAAATTTTAAATTGGTTCAGATTTTCCGGGTCGTTACAAAAATGACATCTTTATTTGACAAAAACATATTTAACCTGTAATAACCCAGAAATCCGAGCCAACTTAAAATTTTTATTTTGGAAATTTTGAAGAATTTTGAATATTTAAAATGAATTATTTTAAATAATGAGGACGAGAAATTTATTTTGAATAGATTAGAATGTATATATTTATTTGAGTCGTCCTTAGAATATAAATATTTTATTTTAAATTATAAAAGGAATTGAAAATGGCGCAGTAAATCGAAAATTCGATTTCAAATTTCAAATGAATGTACAGGATCCAAAATAAACAAGATTTAGGTGAAACCAAAAATATTCGAATCTAATTGAGAATATCTTTCCAACGAATCCGAAAAATCAAAATTTCATAACAGGGAAAAAAGTTATGCCCAGTTGAAATTCCAGAATAGTCGCTATGGAATTCTGGCCCTTAAAAATGGAAATTTTGCAAACGACCTCGGTTCTCGATGAAATTACTTTTGTTGGATCCGTGATGTCAAGTTATTGCTAGGTTTCAAAATTCGTAATTTTCTGAGTCAATATGTGAGCGTGGCAAAGGAAAACGCGTTTGATCGATTTTAGTTGATTTTAATCAACTAGAAAATGGCCATTTTTCAAACGGTCTCAGAATTTGACGAAATTGGTTTCGTTAGGACCATATCGTCAATACGAAGCTAGAAATAATTTTTTTGGAATTTTCCGGTCCGTATGTGGCCCCGGTAATTTGAAATGTACGTTTGAATTGAATATATACTGATTTATATTTTAAATTTGATGGAAACTTAGCGTAACAGCCGAATTGGCTTACGAAACATATCCCGTTGTGCTTGAAATGGGGGTAATTAGCTACGGATGACAGTCGGTGGGTTCGATTTCGAGTTCAAAATAAAAAGTTGTTTTTTTTAATTTAAAAATAATAAAATATATATATATATATTAACAAACCCTCTCTCCCTCACTTCTCTCTCTCCACGTTTTTGAAATAAATAAATAAATAAAGGAGAGCGTTGAAGCCCGTCGCCCACCATCGTCGCTCTATCGCGACGCCTCCACGCTGTCCTCTGGCCACCAGCACCGCGCCATCCCCCTCTTCCGATCCTCCTCCTTTTGCACCCCTTCTCCCTCCTTCGCGACCCCCTTGCAGCCGCCGTCGACGAGACCACAACCACCGTGCCTCCCTGACCTCCACATGCCCCCTATCCCCTCCTCAATTTGGCCAGCACCCCCTTCTCTAACCCGAACCGCAACCCTACCCCCTCCTCTCTAAATCGACAGCCTAAATCCAAGCCCTAGATCCCCTACAGGCGGCACCACCGTAGGCATTGACCACCCCGACCACCAGCGCCAGTTTCCGCTCCTTCGACTTCGAAAGTGAGTTTTCAGTTTTTATTTATTACTTAAAAAAAAATTGATATACATAACATTATATAAGTGATATGATTTCTTTTTTGTTTAGATTGTTAAAGAAAGGAAATTTGTTTATAAAAAGTTGAGTTTTCTTATATGAATTCTATTATAAAAAGTTCGATTTTTAGTTATACAAAAAATTTGATTTTATCATATAGATATAAATATAAAAGTGAGATTTCTATGAATATAAAAGTGAGATTTCTATGAATATAATGGCGATATTTTTAAAAGTGAAAAGATTAGATTTTTATTATACATATAGTACAGAAAAGATTAGATTTTTTTTATATATATAGTATAGAAAGATTAGATTTTCATTTATACATATAGCATAGAAAGATTTGATTTTATTTCATATAAAATAGCAAGAAAGATTTGATTTTTATACATGTATAGCATATATAAAAATACGATTTTTATTAGATGTGAAGATTAAAAATATAATTTTTATATAGGTATGGTAATAAAAATTCGATCTTTATGTAAGAGGTAGAAATATAAAAATATAATTTTTATATTGAAAGAAGCGTTGTAAATATAAGAAGTGAAATAAAAATCTAAACTTTATTTTTATCGTGAAGTAGAGAGAATATAAAAATGTGATTTTTTTTATATGTAGCAAAAACGGACAACGAAAGTGACAAAAGGCGAGTGGCGAAGATTTTCTACATATGAAGAGTCGCGGTGTATTGGTTTAGCTAGTCAGTGAGAACTCCTTACCTTTATTTTTAATTTCTAGTTGAAATATATACTAGTATGCAGACGGTGCATAGCAGCACCCAACACCCATTGTCCACAGACCATGGACGACATATGTGATTGTTTGTGTTATGAAAATTGATTGTTGGTTGTGAAATAAAATATATATTCATGTGTTGAAATAAAATATATATTCATGTGTTGAAATAAATTATATATTCATGTGTTGAAGTAAAATAAATATTCATTTACAAATCGAACGATTTGTTTATGTACACTAATTTTACTGATATTGATTCGGACGATAAATTTTATACATCGCCCAACTACACAAATGAAATATGTGTTTGTTTGATTGAAACCCCACACGGGTATTGGGATGATATTTGACGTACATTAATCCCGATTGTTTAGTCGTATGTCAATCGATGGGTTGACAGACAGTGTAAGCGTTAATAATTTATATTTAATGTTTATGCAATTGTGTGGTGCACTCTGGATGATGGTTGATTATTTATCGTTGCTGTTATATACGTGCGTTGTATAGAATCCATATAATTAACATTATATGGTAATTGATTGGGCCTCATTCCGATTTGGAAAATAAGGAATATTATAAAAATAAATTCATGTGTTGAATAGAAAATAAACTCATGTTTTGAATAGAAAAAATTCATGTGTTGAATAGAAAATAAATTCATGTGTTGAATAGAATAAAAATTGATGTGTTGAATAGAAAATAAATTCATGTGTTGAATAGAATAAATATTCATGTGTTGAATAGAAAATAAATTCATGTGTTGAACAGAAATAAATTCATGTGTTGAATAGAAATAAATTCATGTGTTGAATAGAAATAAATTCATGTGTTGAATAGAATAAAAATTCATGTGTTGAATAGAATAAAAATTCATGTGTTGAATAGAATAAAAATTCATGTGTTGAATAGAATAGAAATTCATGTTTTGAATAAATATTCATGTGTTGAATAGAATAAACATTCATGTGTTGAATAAAAGCCGTGTTGATTAGATTGACGCCATTTTGACATGAACGATATTTATGTCAATTTTATTCATTTTTATAATGAATATAAGAAAGAAAGTGATTTCAAAATAAAACGTTTTGAAAATATTATCATTTGTATATCGATGATGTGGAATATTCAATTTTGATTCGAAATTGAATATGAAGTTGAAATCATTTCGAAAAAGAAATTAAAATGATTTATAAAATAAGTATTAAAAGGAAATCGACGAAATATATATAATATAAATATTATATATATTAAATGGCCCGAATAGAACGCGCCGTACCGCGGCAGTTCGCGAATTTCGACCATTGGCTTCGAATGGATATTACGGGAGATCCAACCGTCGGATTCTCCTAAAACCAGAACCGTTGGGTTCGTATCGAAAAGAGATTTCTAACGAATATTAGAGATTTGAAATCTAACAGTTGGATTTGGAATTATGTCCAAATCAAATTTGGAAAAGGTCGTTATAAGTGCAGTTGGGTGGCCGTTGATGGAATTCGACTGTACAGGCCTTGATAAAATTATTAAAAATAGTAATAATTTGTTTAAAATCATAAGAAATAATTTGTGAAGAATTGAGATGAAAAATTCCAAATTTGAAAAAGAAAAAAATAGATTTTTATCGAAATGAACTAGTTTTGAACTAGAATAATAATTTATTTATTTTTAAATAAATAAATTGGATTTGAAAGGGTTTTAAAAGTAACCAGAAGTTTCAATAATTGAATTGGAATGGAATGTGATTTTGTGTTTATAGCGAACCGTGTTTTAAATGACATTGGTTCTTTAACCCAGTTAAAGACAAGATATGATTTCCCAAGTTAAATAATCATTGATAGGGATTTTTGGAAAGATTAAAACCAAGTGGAGTTTTAATGAATCTTTAATTAGATTGAAATGATCGAGAATGGAGTATCACTAATTTTGCTCCAAGCGATAGTTAAATCTTTAATTAGATTTGAACGTGAAATGGTAATTGAATTTACCGATAACACTGTGGTGTTAGATATGAAGTATTACTAGTTTTACTTAATGGTATGAATAGGTTGGGATTGGGAAAATAAAATAAATGGTTACTTCAGTGTGGTTCGCTAATCCTGACTAGTTTGAATTGATATTCAAAAGAAGATTAAAGAATAAATTTAAAGGACTTATCTTTGATAAAATTAATGGGAACCTGTCCCAAAATATAAGAATATTTGAATAAAAGAATATTCTGAATCGGAATGAGGCGTATGTTATGTTTGTGTAACACTTGTTTATTATATACGTGAGTTATTCAAAAAGACTAGGTTTATCCCATTCTGAATAACTGATTTGACATGGTGTCGAGGATAAAGACGGTGGTCGAAGACCGGAGGTCTTCACATTGTTTGGGCGATTACTGATGATCTTGATTAGGCTGTACACCCAAGAGGAGGGAATCAGCTAGTGATCATCCAGACGTACTTGGAGATCGATGGAAATGCAAGGTACAAGGTGCCTCCGGTTTCGTTCAGACCTAGAACGAACTTGTAAATGGACTGTGTGTCTGACATTGGATTTTATTCTATGTGATTGATTTCTATTAAACATTTATCTGTTTGGCGGAGGAGAATTAATTCTCTTTCTTAACGCCCTTCTCTGAGACGTACGAGCTCAGGGGTTATATATTGATGGATATCAATCACAGATAGTGAATTGCCTGTGTGGCATGCCTAAGTGGCAATTGATCGAGGCTTCTGTTGAAAAGCAAATTCTTGTGGAGCCGATGGAGTCATATGGCTCATTGACGCCCCAAAGGGCGGGGAAACGCAGTACTAAGGCATTTTAATCCACATCGGTGGACTAGCCCTGTCGCTCCAAGGGTCACTCGAGCTCTGATCCTGAGACACGGGCTAGAGCATCTCGAATTCGGTAGAGGATGATCCCTTGCCTCGGTACATAGATCGAAATCCAACTTCCAAATACGTGAATTTGCGGTTTTGATTGTAGATCCTAGTATGTCGACATGATATATGGTACCCATGTCGTCTATGATTGATACTTATGATTTGAAATTGTTTTATACACTATGCACTTACAATAGTATCAAATGATTTGTTTTTAACGTACTAAGCATGTTTGCCTATTATAAGGGAAAACCCTATCCTCTGGCTTGTGTTGCATTGTATGATGGGACCTGGGTCTTATAATAGCCTCATTGTTCCAAAAAGCATTACGTTGTTTTGTTATATGCACTGGTATTCTTAGGAGGAAACCCATTCCATGTTATACAGTGTGGTCCCTTGATATATCTGATTTAAAGTAAAGTTTTAAATAACTGTTTTAGTTCTCACACCAGTCACATGATTGACCTGGAGTTTATTGTTTTAACCTAAACTCTGTGTGCCCTTATTTTGACACGGGCAGCTAGTAGTTTTGGTTTTGCAGATTTATATTCACAGGATCCCGATTGACTGCTGGAACGATATCCGGAAAGCTCTGTATCCATATATTCTTTTCAGTTGTGTTTTGTATTATTTTCCACTGCTATGTAATTTATTGTAATCTCTTATATTTATCAAATGTATTTTATTCATTCATACTTTGTATATTCTTGTAATCTGATGAAATTGTTGTAATATACAATGAAATGTTCTTCTGTTTGGGTTCTTTTGTGTGTTGTTCTCGAAGTATCCGGGCTTTCCTTACAGGGGAAGTTACGGGTCTTCACAGTTGGTATCAGAGCTTTGGTTTACAGAGCTTGAGAACAAGACACATTTGAACCAAACGAAAGAATTCATCAGAAATTGGATTAGTAATATCCAATTGGAATGACTCGTTAAGATAGGATCAGTAGTATCCTAGAACTAGTGTGAAGAGTATATTTTTAAAATGAAAACAATTTTTGTTTTGAAATTTTAAATCAATTATTCGTATTTGAATATTTATTTGTATTGAATTTGGACAGTCCAGTGTATAAAGACTTTGAGTATACGTCTGATCCACGTGCATTCGAAGTTTTAATATACTGGATAGATATAGAATCACACTCTAGTCGCTCGGGCATGATTCTAATGATTGACGTGTCATCATCAGGATTTTTTTTCGTGTTTCGAAAGTGAGATCTCTATATATTTCCATTAGACTGGTGTGAGAACCAAAATATAGTTAGAATATATTGTTGTGATTTGGCATCAAAAATGAAATTTTTGACTATATATCAAAATTATGAATTTGAAATGATAATCAACTAATTGATTGTTGATTGTGTTGTTTGATTATTGGTTGATTAATTAGAATTTGAACCTTTAGCCAAATTGAACCAAATAATGGATTGTATTGAAAATTTATCGCATTTGCATGCACATACATGTACTTATATTGAACAGGTCATAACAAGGAGGCTAGAGCAGAAGAATAAAATTGTTTGCCCGACAAATAGGTACATGCTAACAAATTTATTGGGTTTGGATGATTTTATGAGCCGCTTGGCTGTTTCTTTTTCTTTTTGGATTGATGAGGGCCATGGGAGGCTATTTGAAATATCCCGAAGCTCCCGGTGAATGGGAGGTTATGGCGAAATTTTTCAAAAATTTAGGGTGTTAGCCAAATTTTTGAAGAATTTGAAAAGTTCTTAGAAACTGAAAAGTTGAAGAACTTAAGCCGCAATGAAAATAATGGAAGTTGAGTTGATTAGTTAAACAACTTTCGGCTTCGTTCCTTTTCGGGGACGAAAAGTTTTAAGTGGTGGAGATTGTAATAACCCGGAAATTCGAGGCAATTTAAAAATTTTATTTTGGCAATTTTGATGAATTTTGAATATTTAAAATGAATTATTTTAAATAATAATGACAAGAAATTTATTTTGAATAGATTAGAACGTATATATTTATTTGAGTCGTCGTTAGAATATAAATATTTTATTTTAAATTACAAAAGTAATTGAAAATGGCGCGATGGTTCGAAAATTCGATTTCAAATTTCAAATGAATGTACAAGATCCAAAATAAACTGGATTTTAGCAAAACCAAAAATATTATATCTAATTGAGAATATCTTTCCAACAAATCCGAAAAATCAAAATTTCATAGCAGGGATAAAAAGTTATGCCCAGTTGAAATTTCAGAATAGTCGCTATGGAATTCTGGCCCTTAAAAATGGAAATTTTGCAAACGACCTCGGTTTTTGACGAAACCACTTTTGTTGGATCCGTGATGTCAAGTTATTGCTAGGTTTCAAAATTCGTAATTTTCTGAATCAATATGTGTGTGTGGCAAAGGAAAATGCGTTTGACCAGTTTTAGTTGATTTTAATCGACTGGAAAATGGCCATTTTTCAAACGGTCTCAGAATTTGACGAAATTGGTTTCGTTAGGACCGTATCATCGATACAAAGCTAGAAACAATTTTTCTGGAATTTTTCGGGTCCGTATGTGGCCCTGGTAATTTGAAATGTACGTTCGAATTGAATATATACTGATTTATATTTTAAATTTGACGGAAACTTTGCGTAACAGCCGAATTGGCTTACGAAACATATCCCGCTGTGTTCGGAATGGGGGTAATTAGTTAAGGATGACAGTTGGTGGGTTCGATTTCGAAATAAAAAGTTGTTTTTTTTTGGAATTTAAAAATAATAAAAAATATATATATTAACTAACCCTCTCTCCTTCACTTCTCTCTCTCTCCACGTTTCTGAAATTAAAAAAAGAGCGCTGAAGCCCGTCGCCCACCACCGTTGCCCTATCGCGACGCCTCCGTGCTGGCCTTCTGCCACCAGCACCGCGTCTTGCCCTCTTCAAGATCCTCCTCCTTCTACAGCTCTTCTCCCTCCTTCGCGACCCCCTTGCAGCCGCCATCGACAAAACCACAACCACCGCACCTCCCTGACCTCCACACGCCCCCTATCCCCTCCTCAATTAGGCCAGCACCCCCTTCCCTAATCCGAAGCGCAACCCTATCCCCTCCTCTCAAAATCGACAACCTAAACCCAAGCCCTAGGTCCCTTACAGGCGGCGCCACCATCGGCATTGGCCACCCCGACCACCAGCGCCAGTTTCCGCTCCTTCGACTTCGAAAGTGAGTTTTCAGTTTTTATTTATTACTTAAAAAAATTGATATACATAACATTATATAAAAGATATGATTTCTTTTTAGTTTAGATTGTTAAAGAAAGGATTTTTGTTTATAAAAAGTTGAGTTTTATTATATGAATTCTATTATAAAAAGTTCGATTTTTAGCTATACAAAAAATTTGATTTCATCATATAGATATAAATATAAAAGTGAGATTTCTATGAATATACAAGTGAGATTTCTATGAATATAAAGGCGAGATTTTTAAAAGTGAAAAGATTAGATTTTTATTATACATATAGTATAGAAAAGATTAGATTTTTATTATATATATAGTATAGAAAGATTAGATTTTTATTTATATATATAGCATAGAAAGATTTGATTTGATTTTATATAAAATAGCAAGAAAGATTTGATTTTTATACATGTATAGCTTATATAAAAATACGATTTTTATTAGATGTGAAGATTAAAAATATAATTTTTATATAGCTATGATAATAAAAATTCGATCTTTATGTAAGAGGTAGAAATATAAAAATATAATTGTTATAACAAAAGAAGCTTGTAAATATATAAGGTGAAATAAAAATCTGAACTTTATTTTTATCGTGAAGTAGAAAGAATATAAAATTTTGATTTTTTTTTATATGTAGCAAACACTGACGGCGAAAGTGACAAAAGGCGAGTGGCGAAGATTTTCTACATATTAAGAGTCTCGGTGTATTGGTTTATCTAGTCGGTGAGAACTCCTCACTTTTATTTTTAATTTCTAGTTGAAATATATACTAGGATACAGACGGTGCTTAGCAACACCCGACACCCGTTGCCCACAGACCATGGATGACTTGTGTGATTGTTTGTGTTGTGAAAATTGACTGTTGATTGTGAAATAAAATATATATATTCATGTGTTGAAATAAAATATATATTCATGTGTTGAAATAAAATATATATTCATGTGTTGAAGTAAAATAAATATTCATTTACAAATCGAACGATTTATTTATGTACACCGATTTGATTGATATTGATTGGGACGATAAATTTTACACATCGCCCAAGTGCACAAATGAAATATGTGTTTGTTTGATTGAAACCCCACATGGGTATTGGGATGATATTTGATGTACACTAATCCCGATTGTTTAGTTGTATGTCAATCGATGGGTTGACAGACTGTGTAAGTGTTTTAGTTATTTATATTTAATGCATATGCAGTTGTGTGGTGCACTCTGGATGATGGTTGATTATTTATCGTTGCTGTTATATACGTCTGTTGTATAGAATCCATATAATTGACATTATATGGTAGTTGATTGGGCCTCATTCCGATTTGGAAAATAAGGAATAATATAAAAATAAATTCATGTGTTGAATAGAAAATAAATTCATGTGTTGAATAGAAAAAATTCATGTGTTGAACAGAAAATAAATTCATGTGTTGAATAGAATAAAAATTCATGTGTTGAATAGAAAATAAATTCATGTGTTGAATAGAATAAATATTCATGTGTTGAATAGAAAATAAATTCATGTATTGAACAGAAATAAATTCATGTGTTAAATAGAAATAAATTCATGTGTTGAATAGAATTAAAATTCATGTGTTGAATAGAATAAAAATTCATGTGTTGAATAGAATAAAAATTCATGTGTCGAATAGAAAAAAAAATCATGTGTTGAATAAAATAAATTCACATGTTGAATAAATATTCATGTGTTGAATAAAATAAACATTCATGTGATGAATAAAACCCGTGTTGATTAGATTGACGCCATTTTGACGTGAACGATATTTATATCGATTTTATTCATTTTTATAATGAATATAAGAAAGAAAGTGATTTCAAAATATAACTTTTTGAAAATATTATCATTTGTATATCGATGATGTGGAATACTCAATTTTGATTCGAAATTGAATATGAAGTTGAAATCGTTTCGAAAATGAATTTAAAACGATTTATAAAATATGTTTTAAAAGGAAATCGACGAAATATATATAATATATATATTACATATATTAAATGGCGTGAATAGAACGCGCCGCACCGCAGTAGTTCATGAATTTCGACCATTGGCTTCGAATGGATATTACGGGAGATCCGACCGTCGGATTCTCCTAAAGCCAGAACCGTTGGGTTCGTATCGAAAAGAGCTTACTACGAATATTTGAGATTTGAAATCTAACGGTTGGATTTGGAATTATGTCCAAATCAAATTTGTAAAAGGTCGCTGTAAGTGCAGTTCGATGGCTGTTGATGGAATTCGACTGTACGTGCCTTGATAAAATTATTAAAAATAGTAATAATTTGTGTAAAATCATAATAAATGATTTGTGAAGAATTGAGATGAAAAATTCCAAATTTGAAAAGATAAAAATAGATTTTTATCGAAATGAACTAGTTTTAAACTAGAATAATAATTTATTTATTTTTAAATAAATTAATTGGATTTGAAAGGGTTTTAAAAGTAACCAGAAGTTTCAATATTTGAATTGGAATGGAATGTGATTTTGGGTTTATAGCGAACCGTGTTTTAAATGACATTGGTTCTTTAACTCAGTTAAAGACAGGATATGATTTCCCAAGTTAAATAATCATTGATAGTGATTTTTGAGAAGATTAAAACCAAGTGGAGTTTTAATGAATCTTTAATTAGATTGAAATGATCGAGAATGGAGTATCACCAATTTTGCTCCAGGCGATAGTTAAATCTTTAATTAGATTTGAACATCAAATTGTAATTGAATTTACCGATAACACCATGGTGTTAGATATGAAGTATTACCAGTTTTACTTCATGGGATGAATAGGTTGGGATTGGGAAAATAAAATAAATGATTACTTCGGTGTGGTTCGCTAATCCTGACTAGTTTGAATTGATATTCAAAAGAAGATTAAAGAATAAATTTAAAGGATTTATCTTTGATAAAATTAATGGGAACCTGTCCCAAAATATAAGAATATTTTAATAAAAGAATATTTTAAATTGGAGTGAGGCTATGTTTGTGTAACACTTGTTTATTATATACGCGAGTTATTCAGAAAGAACGGGTTTATCCCATTCTGAATAACTGATTCGACGTGGTGTCGAGGATGAAGACGGTGGTCGAAGACCGGAGGTCTTCACATCATTTGGGTGATTACTGATGATCTTAATTGGACTGTACACCCAAGAGGAGGGAATCTGCTGGTGATCATCCAGACGTACTTGGAGATCGATGGATATGCGAGGTACAAGGTGCCTCCGGTTTCGTTCAGACCCAAAACGAACTTGTAAATGGACTGTGTGTCTGACATTGGATTTTATTCTGTGTGATTGATTTCTATTAAATATCTATCTGTTTGGCGGCAGAGAATTTATTCTCTTGCTTAACGCCCTTCTCTGAGACATACGAGCTCAGGGGTTATATATTAATGGATATCAATCGCATGGAGTGAATTGCCTGTGTGGCTTGCCTAAGTGGCAATTGATCGAGGTTTTGTTGAAAAGCAAAGTCTTGTAGTTGATGATCAAAGCACCGCCTGTGTGGCATAGATTTTTGTAGCGTTGATTCGCGAGCCTCACACCCCAGTTGTGAACCCAAAACGGGAGAGGTCCTAAGGGAGGGCATGCATTTCCTTCTAGCTAGGGTGGTGTCAGTGACCTACCAGCCCTGACATTTATATTATTTTCACCTATGTGGTTGTTGTTGTTGCGAGGCGCCTCAGATATATCGGTGACTGTGTGGAGCCGATGGAGTCATTTGGCTCATTGACGCCCTAAAGGGCAGGGAAACGCAGTGTTCAGGCATTTTAATCCACATCGGTGGACCGACCCTGTCGCTCCAAGGGTCACTCGAGCCCTGATCCTGAGACATGGGCTAGAGCGTCTCGAATTCGGTAGAGGACGATCCCTTGCCTCGGCACATAGATGGAAATCCAACTTCCAAATACGTGAATTTGCGGTTTTGATTGTAGAGCCTAGTATGGCGACATGATATATGGTACCCATGCCGTCTATGTTTGATACTTATGATTTGAAATTGTTTTATACACTATGCACTTACAATAGTATCAAATGATTTGTTTTTAACGTACTAAGCATGTTTGGCTATTATAAGGGAAAACACTATCCTCCGGCTTGTGTTAAATTGTGTGATGGGACTTGGGTCTTATAATAGCTTCATTTTTCCAAAAAGCAATGCGTTGTTTTATTATATGCGCTGGTATTCTTGGGAGGAAACCCATTCCGTGTTATACGGCGTGGTCCCTTGATATATCTGATTTAAAGTAAAGTTTTAAATAACTATTTTAGTTCTCACACCAGTCACATGACCGACCTGGAGTTTATTGTTTTAACCTAAACTCTGGGTACCCTAATTTTGACACGGGCAGCTAGTAGTTTTGGTTTTGTAGATTTATATTCACAGGATCCTGATTTACAGCTGGAACAATATCCGGTAAGCTCTGTATCCGTATATTCTTTTCAGTTGTGTTTTGTATTATTTTCCGCTGCTATGTAATTTATTGTAATCTCTGATATTTATCGAATGTATTTTATTCATTCATACTCTGTATATTCTTGTAATCTGATGAAATTATTGTAATATACAATGAAATGTTCTTCTGTCTGCGTTCTTTTGTGTGTTGTTCTCGAAGTATCCGGGCTTTCGTTACCGGGGAAGTTACAGGTCTTCACATAACCAAAATGACATTTTTATTTAACATAACATATCTAACCAAAATGACATTTTTATTTAACATAACATATCTAACCAAAATGACATTTTTATTTGATAAAAACATATTTAACCAAATTGACATTTTTATTTAACGTAACATATCTAACCAAAATGACAATTTTATTTAACATAAAATACCTAACCAAAATAACATTTTTATTTAACATAACATATCTAATCAAAATGACATTTTTATTTTAACATAACATATCTAACCAAAATGACATTTTTATTTTAAAAAACTTATCTAACCAAAATGATATTTTTATTTTAGCATAAGATAACTATTCATTAACATGCTAAGGATGACAATTTTGGCTAATATAAATATAATTAACAAATGAATCTTTTTATATAAAATTAACAAGTTATAAACAATATGTTTAACGAACAACATATATTTTGTTAAAAACACAGTTCATAATAAACCCAATTCACATTTCATTTTATTCCAATTACTAAATATAATTGGAAACTCTAATAATCTTAATTAAAAGATTTATGTTTTTCTCAACTGGGTTTAAGAACAGCGTTATTTAAGACACCATTCACGACAAACCCGAAAATTCAATTTATTTTATTTAATTC
This sequence comes from Allium sativum, assembly GCA_030737875.1. Lineage (NCBI taxonomy): Eukaryota > Viridiplantae > Streptophyta > Magnoliopsida > Asparagales > Amaryllidaceae > Allium > Allium sativum. Next base: position 173,446,676 of record CM060912.1, read on the forward strand.
CAATTTAATATTAAGTAATTGGAAAGCTTCATTAAATCTTAATTTAAAGATTTATTCTAGTAAATAAGTAGTTCATTTCGATAAAAATATATTTTTATCTTTTTAAATATGTAATATTTCATCCAAAATCTTTCCAAATTACTAATTATGATTTTATATAATTTTTCCATATTTCTAATAATTTTATTAAGGCCTGTACAGCCGATTTCCAATAGCGGCCACCGAACTGCATCTATAGCAACCTTTTCTAAAATTGATTCAGACATAATTCCAAATCCAACCGTTAGATTTCAAAACTTTTATATAATCGGAAAGCTCTTTTCGATTCAAACCCAACTGTTCCAGTTTTAGGAGAATCCGACGGTCGGATCTCCCGTTACATCAATTTGAAGTTAATGGTCGAAATTCGCGAATGGTCGCTGCGCGGCGCGTTTTATTCCGTCCATTAAATATTATATATATATTTATTATATTTCGATGATTTCTATTTAAAATGCATTTTATAAATTGTTTATATATTTATTTTAAAAGATTCCAACTTCATTTCAATTTTAAATCAAAATTAAATATTCTATATCTTTATCATAATAAAATGATAATATTTTCAAAATATTAGATTTTGAAATCACTTCTTTTCGATATTCATTTAAAATAAATAAAATCGATCGATAAACCCGTTTTGGGTTAAAAATGATGCTTCTATACTTAACCCGGCTTCATATTTTTTGTATTTTTGTGTCGGTCCAAAAATGGAAATAAAATTATAAATTTTTTCTTCATCGAGTATTATTTTAAAATATTCATTATTTAAAATTATTCTTTATTTAAAAGATTCTTTATTTCTGAATATTCTTTATATAAAAATGTTCTTTATTTTAAAATATTCTCTATATAAAAAAATATTCTGAATCGGAATGCGACTCAATCAACTACCATATAATTTCAGTTATGTGGATTTCATACATCGCATGTATATTACAATAATGATAAATAATCATTAAACAATCCATTCACATCCAGAGTGAAATTTACAACTGTGTGAGTATTAAAATAAATAAATAACGCTCATCACAGACTGTCAATCCATCGATTGACATACAACTAAATATTAGGACTGGTGTATGTCAAATATCATCTCAATACCCATGTTGGGTTTTCAAACAACAAAAGTTGCTTTAAATAAATCATTGGTTAATAAATTTAACCAATTCTAATTCGATTTGAATTATTTCTACTTAACTAATTTCCATTGTTTAAATTATAAATGGATATTTATAATTTAATTTCACTACCACATTAATATTAACATCATTTTAATACGTTAAACTTTTCACCATCACAAACATATAGTTCAAGACATGACTACTTAATTCATTTCATGAACATGCTAAAAAAATATTTTTATCTAACCAAAAGTATTTGATTCCTTTTACTACTTCACTAACTTGTTACAGACGATGTTTTTATCTAATAAAACTTTTTTTTAACAAATGATCATCTTTGTATATTAACATCGCTAATATTTTGAATCTATCATAATCATTTTAACAAATGTTTCTTTTTACATATTGACATCACTAACATTTTAATGATGATATTTTAATCTAGCAAAACATACTTTAGCAAATGACCATTTTTATATATTGACATCGCTAACATGTTAATAACAATATTTTAATGACAAAAATGTGTTTAAAATATAATTCTTCTTTATTCCAACTTATCATGATGAAAATGATATTTTTATTTTGTCAAGCAAAATATATGTTGACATTTAATTCTTTTAACCTAAACAAATATGCTAAACGTGACAATTTTAAGGACAAAACTTACATTAACATTGTAACATCCCATATTTTCTGAATGTTTAATTTTCAATTTTTAAATAAATAAAATAGAATAATATTGGATAAAAATCAGATATTGTCAATTATAATGATGATGAGTATTTGAATGGCGTATAAATAGATTTTAAAATTTAGTTTATACTTAGAATTGTTGCAATTTGGAAATTCATATTTTATTTATTTAAATGATTTGAGTTATTTAGTTTAAAAATGGAAATTCAAATTTAATTGGTAAATGGAGAATTCTAAGTTGAGAAATAGTAACTGAAATTCAAATCAGAGATTTAAATAATCAAATTTAGAATTAAAATGTGTGAAATTTATTTATAGTATTATTTAAGTCATAATTTGATTTAAATTTGAATTTAGTGAATAATTAAATTGAATTAAAACAGTAAACTGAATAATTGAATATTTTATTTATTTAATTAACTGTGAAATTTACTGTTCTAGCGACTGTCTCGGAATTCGACGAAACTGGCGCCATCAGAACCGGAACGGTGAAGTATTATAGGATTTCAATTTGCGTTACAATCCGACTTACCGTTTGATCGTACAAGAGAAATTGTGAATGAATCATTGTAAATGGATAATTGGGTATTTCTCATATTTGGGCCTTATAAATATATATAAATAAAAACCCACTTAACACTCAATCAGTCCATTCTTCATTTATACGTATACCTCCTCCTTCATTTCTCTCTAATGGCTGAAATGATTTTCAAAACCCTAGAAATAAAAATCCATGCTTTGAAAAATTAAATCTCTTCAAACCATAGCAAATTATATGTCGATTCGAAGCTCTAGACGATACGAAGGTACTGGTTCCATTTGCTTCGACATGCAGTAAGCGGAGTAGTCGAAATTTGCAGTCAAAGTTCCTGATTTTCGAAACCCTAGCATGCAATTTAGGGGTTTTTGATCCTGAGTTAAATCGAAGGAATTGGCATCTGGGTTTTGTAGAGATTTGTGAATGGAATGAAACGGTGGTGGTCGGAGGTTGTACAGTCGAGTGGGTGGTCGGGAATTTGAGTTTGAAACCGGAAATCCATTTCCGTTCGTGCCTTCGTCGGTGGCAGGTAGGACCATCGGAGGTGGTGGCTCGGGACCCGGGGGCGCGGTTTTCAACGCAGGTCACGATGGAGTTGGTCTCGTGTCCTCTGATGGCCGGAGCAGTGAGAATTGTGCGGTCAAACATGGCGGGTTTTGGGTTTTTGCGGTTGACTCTAGCCGATAGGAGTGAGCGGGAGGAAGGAAACCTCCTGGCTGACGTGGCGCTTCATGAGTGGGTGAGGAATTTATTTATTTATTTATATATTTTAAATTCAAATCGCTAAAATGCATATAACTTCTTCATACGACCTCGGATTGACGCGCGGTTTGTTGCATTGGGATCGTGGCAGAATTGCGGACGTTTTGGCACTAACCTGGCTGCATTTAGAGACTGTGAGATTTTGGGCTATGGTTGGACGTCCGATCCACTAAGGACCCAAAGGTGAGTGATTCTTCGCTCACGAAATACTAAATTTTTCCCATATTTATTAAATTAAATTATGAAGTAAATTTGGTTGCATGTTTGTGTTGTTGATGAACGATTGTTTAAGTTTGACTTGCAAGTGTTAATATGCAAATAAAATCGATAATTAGTTATTTAAATTTAATTTAAATTTCTAATTAGAAATGCCGACACTTGTTAACCAGTAAAATGATTTCATTTACTGTTTGAATGAAATGATGTGATGGATGCCTTGATTTAATTTGATTGATGAATGAATGCTGCATGAACTGGCTGTTTATTCAGTACATGATATTCCATGCATTTTCGATAAATCCCAATTTCTCACCTTTGATGTTACGGGCATCTAATAAATCCGGGATTTATCAAATTGAATGAATAAAGAACACAGGTTGAAATGATACATACCTGTGACCCTGAATTGGATTGAAATGATAGATCCACGCCGAAATATCGAGAGATTAAATTTAAGACTCACTTGGCCATAGGATAGCAAACTATATATGGACATCGGTTGGTTAAATGATTTTAATATTCGAAATTCTATTTTATGGAAATTTCATTTAAGGGAAACGTATTGATTTCGATAAGTTTTATTTCCCTTGAAATCTGAATCTTAAATATGACCTGAAATGATTTAGGAAATTTTTCCAAGCGAATTTGAAGTGTTAAAGTTTAAAATTTTAGATTTTGGGTTTTGTAAGAATTGGGTAGATTCAGATTTAAATAAATTCTTATGGGATTTAAATTTTGGAATCAAGATAATGGAGAATACTCGAAAATTGTTTTTAAACCTAATTCGAGTATGGTCTTGAATCCTTGCATTGAAATGGGTTGAAATGGGATTTGAAATAAATCCTTTGAGCTAAGCAACCCCATGGAAACTGGAGTTTAGATTTAAGTATCAAAGTTTGGAAGGAAGAATCGATTTTCAGTAAAGAATTTATATATGTATTTAAAATTTTGATTTTTATAGCTATTCTTTCTTGAAGTTTATTTTATTAAATTCTTATCCATAACTATTTTATATAACCAAAATTTTCTTATATTCTTTTATTTAAAATAATTTAGTAATTTTTTTTTTAATTTATATATATACGTAGTGTTTTAAACTTATTTATCCTATTTTTTTTACTATTATATTTTATACATATATTATTTATATAAAGGTTTCTTTATAAACATCTATCTTCTAAATTTATATCTTATAAGTGTAATTTTCCTCCGAATGGAAAGTGCTGGATCTAAGATCGTTGTTGAAATGGAGTTGAGATAAAAGTATTTCTTTATGAATCGATTTCAAACCGTTTTCAAATATGGAAGATGGTTCATATTCCACTAAATATAAACTTATCTCCTAAGGGAATTGAAGTAAGTTATAGAAGTATATATATTCTATTTGAATATGAATGAATTTCGAATATGAATCGATTTGGAATAATTTGAAATCTTTTGAGATTGAATATATTCTATTTGAATATAAGTCGATTTTTGAAATACTATATGATTATGATATAAGATATGGAAATATATTCTAATTTTAGAATATAATCGAGTTGGTATGATTTATGGTATTTTGATATGAAACTATATTCTATTTTTGAATTTAAATTTGGTTCGAGACAAAATACGATATTTTGATATGAAAACGAACCTTTGAAATGTAAAAGAACCAACCGATGTGAAAGATGTAAGCGTTGGTTATCAAAGAGACCGGAGTCGGCATAAGGCAAACTCTCTGTCAGTGTCGATACCACTTTGACAACTATAAACGTTTTGACGTATCTGTGAACGTTCCGACGTATCCAGAATGAGATATGATGACTTGAAGGTGATTATTTAATCGAAGGAAGATGAACGATTGCGAAATAGCCCTGACCTTCGGGTCAGAATTAAAATGACTAAAACAGGAGCTATACCGTGACTAATTGAGGTAGCACCTTTGATCGGACTCACTCCTTCGATACTATTTCTTTGAATATGACGATAATGATGATTTGGGCCCATTTTGACTTTGGGAGTGTGTTCCGAGGTGGGCGGTAGTGGCTGCTATGCGTTACCACCAGTCCGGGAGTGCAATTGGTAGAATCCTACCCTGGGCATTGCCTCGAGTGCCTTGTCATATATATCCATATCGAGCCCCAGACGATTTTGATTTAGCATTGCCTTCTATGGAGTGCCCTCTGATAACACCAGTACGGTGAATTTACGGTACTGTATAGACTGTTGATGTCTATAAACGGTGTAAGGGTAATATGGTAATCCCGCTTACGCTATTTTCAGCATTTATACTTTACTGGATAGACACTACCATAATAGCGTACTATATTATGTATGTATTAGTTTAACGGATCCTCGAGAGATGGGAAAACCCGTAACATCTCTTGAGTTACTGCACCATGACACTGATATTATTTCGTATTTTAATTTGACTAATATGAGAATGATTTAGTGCTGATCCGAGTGTTTGTTGTGTTTTGTTTTTATGCAATACGCTCGGGTCAGCAGAGTTGCAGTATTTGAAGATGACTGTGCTTGGAGATCGAAGACGAAGAGTTGGTATATCTATTATCTATACATTTGTATTTTCCACTGCATTTATTTCCGCTGCTTATTATGTACATTCGTATGTATATGTAACTCTGATAATCATTGAATGTTATAATCACAGTATTCATTTCAACTGCTTTTAACTGCTATTTGTTTATTATATGTTGTCCTTCCGCTGTGAGATTCTGTTATTGTCTTTCTCTTCTTTCTTTCTTTTTCTTCTTTTCCCAATAACTACCAGCATTTGCGATTTGTTTGTGTCGACATGTAATAACCCGAAAATCTGGGCCAGTTTAAAATTTTTATTTCGGCAATTTTAGTGAATTGTGAACATTTAAAATAGATTATTTTAAATAAAATCGACGAGAAATTTATTTTGAATATAATTCGAACGTATATATTATATACGCCGTCGTTAGAATATAAATATTTATTTATAATTATAAATAGAATTGAAAATGGCGCGGTAGTTCGATAATTCAATTTCAAACTTCAATTGAATGTACCGGGTGCAAAACAATCCGGATTTTAGTGAAACCAAAAACATTAGGATCTAATTGGTGATATCTTTCCAACGAATCTGAAAGATCAAGATTTCATAGCGGGAATCAAAAGATATGTCCAGTTGAAAATTCTGAATAGTCGCTATGGAATTCAGGCCCTTAAAAATGGACATTTTGCAAACGACCTCGGATTTCGACGAAACCACTTTTGTTGGGTCCGTGATGTCAAATTATTGCTGGATTCCAAATTTCATAATTTTTCGAATCAATAGGTGAGCGTGGCAAAGGAAAACGCGTTTGACCAGTTTTATTTGATTTTAATCGACTGGAAATTGGCCATTTTTCCAACGGTCTCAGAATTCGACGAAACTAGTTTTGTTAGGACCGTATCGTCAATACGAAGCTAGAAAATATTTTTCTGGAATTTTTCTAGTTAGTATGTGACCCCAGTAATTTGAAATGTACGTTTAAAATTCAATATAGCGATTTAAATGTAAATTTAACGGAAACTAATTCAAACGATCGAATCAGCCTGCGATACATATCCCATTGTGTTCGGAATGGGGGTAATACGCTAGGTACGACAGGGGGTGGACCTCGTTTAGAGGTCGTTTGTGAAAGTCAACTTTTTGCAATTAAAAATAAATAAATTAAATAATATAAATTTTATAAAAGCCCCCCCCCCCCCCTTTTTTACTTCTTCTTTCCCAATTCACCAGGAAAAAAAAAAGAATTAGGCGACGGAGAAGGAAGGGGGAGGAGCCGCCGCTCCTCCCGCCACCTCGCTCGAAACCCCCCCCCCCCCCCCCCCCCCCCCCCAATGCCGCGGCGAGCCACCCAGCCCCCCCTCCTCGCCAGAAACGATCGCGAAGGCCCCCCCCCAATCGAAGAACCGACGCCCCCTTTCCCCTACCGATCCCCTCCACCGAGCCTCGCATCCCACCCCCTTGCGCCACCATCAGCACCCCCATCCTCCCCTCCGCGGCTACAAATCCGACAGCCCCCCCCCCCTCCGACGATCCCGGCGCCGACGATGGCCAAACTCCCTCTTCAATTGCAAAGGTAAATTTTAATTTAATCCAGTTTTATTTAATTTAGTTTTAATTTGAATTCAGTTTTGAGTTTAAAATCAAACCCGTAAAGTAATGATTTTATCCGTGAAAAAAATAGGATTTTTCGTTGTATAAATATATTGTAGAGTGATAAAAATATAATCTTTACTAAATAAAAGATATAAAAATATGATCTTTATATTTTTAAAGTAATAAAAATATGATTTTTATATTTTTAAAGTATTAAAAATATAGTCTTTACTATATAGATGATATAAAAATATGATTTTTGTTTATGTAGAGAAGTGAAAATATAATTTTTACATGATAGGAATATTAAAAATATCATCTTTAGATAGGAAGCAAAATAAAGACGATATTTTTAAAAGTGAAAAGACGATATTTTTAAAAGTGAAAAGATGATATTTTAAAAGTGAAAAGACGATATTTTTAAAAGTGAAAAGGCGATATTTTGATATGAGTAGTGAAGTAAAAATATGATTTTTACTTTGAGAAAAATATAATTTTTACATTATAGAAAAGGCAAAATCCTTATATGAAAAATAGCGTGATAAAAAAATGATTTTTTATCTGAATAGCGAAGTAAAAATTCAATTTTTAAATATATGAAGTGATTATAAAAATATGATTTTTAAATTGAAAGTGAATAAATAAAAATGAGATTTTTATTTTAAAGACATCGAAATATAAAAATGTGTGATTTTTATATATGTAGTGACTACGGACAACGAAGGTGATAAAAAGGCGAGAATGAAGAAGATTTCTATAAAAGAAGAGTCAAGATGAGTGGATAGCTTTCGGTGAGAATTTCTCACCTTTCAATTTCTTTTTCTAGTTATATATATATATATATATATATATATATATATATATACTAGGATGCAGACGGTGCTTAGTAGCACCCGACACAATCGTCCACAGACCATGGACTTGTTTGTTTGGTTGCATAGATTAGTTATATGATGTGATTTGAATTTGGTTGTTTGGTGATTTTGATTGATGTGTGAATGGCGTGGGCCTTCACTAGACCGGGGATAAGGCTAGGCCTTGTTCCGTTTCTAGTATCGTGCCGTTATGCCGCCGAAATTTTCTAAAATAAGTTAGAAAAATAAAAATATCATTTTATTGAATAAATGAACTAATAGAAATTCATGTGTTAAAATAAAATGTTTTATCGTTAAAAATATAATTTTTAACGTGAAAGTGAATAAATGAATATTTATAAACAAATCGGCCGATTTGTTTATATACACTGATTTGACTGATATCGATTGGGTCGATAAATTTTACACGTCGCCCAACTGCACAACTAAAATCTGTGTTTGATTGTTTGAAACCCCACACGGGTGTTGGGATGAAATTCGGAAGTTCACTCATCCTGATTTATTAAATATGTCGATCGATTGATTGACAGGCTGTTATAAGCGTGAGATATCTATATTTGATGCTTATACAGTATAGTGCACTTTGGTTGATGGTTGATTATTTTTCAATGCTATTATATACGTGTGATGTATGGAAATCCATATAATGAACATTATATGGTGATTGATTGGGCCTCATTCCAATCGGGAAAATAATGAATATTATAAAAGAAAATTCATGTGTTGAATATAAAAATAGTCATGTGTTGACGATGATCATGTGTTGAAACTATTCATGTGTTGAGTAAAATATTTTAAATAATAAAAATTACATCTTTATCATATTTACAATTAGAATCTACTTTACGGTGGAGTCTAATTAAAATCAAACGATAGATACCTTAGTTTTATAAAATATTTAACATAACAAAAATAGTGATGTGTTGACAGTACTCATGTGTTGAGATTAGCTGTGTGTTGAAAGAAATATAGATTCATGTGTTGAATGGGATAAATATTCATTTGTTGAATAGAATAAAGAAGTTGTGAAAAATATAAAGCCGTGTTGATTAGTTTTGCGCCATTTTGACGTGAACGATATTTATATCGATTTTATTCAAATTGAAATGAATATTATAGCGAATTCGAATTGAAAAGAAAACGAATTTGAATTAAATATAAAAGGACTTCGAATGGAATTGAATATAAAACAAATTCAAGTTGAATTGAAAACGAACTGAAATTTAATTGGATTCGAATCGAAATTAAATTGAAATCAATTTGAATTGAAACGAATTTGAATTCGAATTAAATAAAATGGAAATGAATTCGAGTTGAATTGAAATCAAATCGATTTGAAATTGAATGTAGAAGTTGAATTGTTTTAGAAACGAATTTAAAACGATTTATAAAATTCGTTTTAAATAGAAATCGACGAAATATATATTATATATATTATATATATAATATAATGGCCTGAATAGAACGCGCCGCGCCGCGGCAGTTCGTGAATTTCGACCATTTATTTCAAACGGACATTGCGGGAGATCCGACCGTCGGATTCTCCTAAAACCGGAACCGTTGGGTTCGTATCGAAAAGAGCTTTCCAATGAATATTAGAAATTTGAAATCTAACGGTTGGATTTGGAATTATGTCCAAATCAATTTCAGAAAAGGTCGTTGTAAGTGCAGTTCGATGGCCGTTGAGGGAAATCGACTGTACGGGCCTTGATAAAATTATTAAAAATATCGATAATTTGTGTAAAATTATAATATGTGAAATGGAAAGAATTGGGCTGGAAAATTCCACATTAGAGGATAAAAATAGATTTTTATCGAAATGAACTGGTTTTGAACTAGAATTAAAAACAATTTATTTTTGAAATAAATAAATTGAATTTAAAAGTGATTTTAAAATAATCAATGTTCCCAATTCGTGGATTGGACTGGAGTTGAATCGAAATTATCTTCGGAATATTTCGATGTTGGATTTCGTGACTATACAGATATTGTTATGGGAATTTGAAAGATATTTTATATCGTTATTTCCCATACGATATATGTTGGTTTTAGAATTTGATATTGAATATAAGCCGATATATTTTCTATTCAGAACCTTGTATTTAATATCAAATGTGATTTGGGTTTATCGTGGATCGTGTTTTAGATGACATTGGTTCTTTAAACCAGTTAAAGGCAAGATATCGATTTTTGAGAAGATAAAAACGAAGTGGAGTTTTAATGAATCTTTAATTAGATTAAAATGTGAATTGATAATTTAAATTATCAAATCTGAAAAGTGATCGAGAGTAGAGTATCACCAGTTTTACTCCAAAGCGATAGTTAAATCTTTAATTAGATTTGAACGTGAAATGGTAATTAATTTTACCGATAACACCGTGGTGTTAGATATGGAGTGTTACCAGTTTTGCTCCATGGGATATATAGGTTGGGATTGGGAAATAAACTAAATAATTACTTCGGTGTGGTTCGTTAATCCCGACTAGTTTGAAATGATATCCAAAGGAAGATTAAAGAATAAATTTAGAAGAATTTATCTTTGATAAAATTAATGGGAACCTTTCCCTAAGAATGTGATTTTGTGAATAAAAGAATATTCTGAATTGGAATGAGGCGTTCATTGTGTATGTGTAACATTTGTTAATTATATACGTGGGTTATTCAGAAAGGCCGGGTTTATACCCATTCTGAATAACCGATTCGACGAGATGTCGAAGATGAAGACGGTGGTTGAAGACCGGAAGTCTTCACATCGTTTAGGTGATTACTGATGATCTTGATTGGGCTGTACACCCGAGATGAGGGAATCAGTTGGTGATCGTCCAGACGTACTTGGAGATGGATGGATATGCGAGGAAAGTGCCTCCGGTTTCGTTCAGACCCAGAACGAACTTGTAAATGGATTGTGTGTCTGACATTGGATTTTATTCTTTGTTGATTGATCTCTATTAAATATACATCTGTTTGGCGGCGGAGAATTTATTCTCTTGCTTAACGCCCTTCTCTGAGACGTACGAGCTTAGAGGTTGTATATCGATGGACATCAGTCGCATGGAGTGAATTGCCAATGTGGCACGCGTAAGTGGCAATTGATCAGGGCTTCTGTTGAAAAGCAAAGTCTTGTGGTTGATGATCAAAGCACGGCTGTGTGGCGTAGCTTTGTGTATAACGTGAATTCGCGAGCCTCACACCTCGGTATGAGTCAAAAACGGGATAGTGACTACAGGGAGAGCACGACGTTTCTTTCTAGCTAGGGTGGTGTCAGTGACCTACCAGCCCTGACATTTATATACTTTTCACCTGTGTGGTTGTTGGATATGAGGCGCCTCGGATATAGGTCTGTAAGGACCGGGAAACGTGTGTTCAGGAATAATTAATCCTCAAAAGTAAGAGAGGACCGGCCCTGAAGATCCAAGGATCATAGTGGGGTCCGGGACATTTGCTAGAGTGTCTCGAACGCGGAGAGGAGCTTGCCCCTTGCCTCGGCTCAAGACGGAATCCAATTTCCAATACGTGATATTGCGGTTTTAATTGTAGAACTAGTATGGCGACATGATATATGGTAGCCATGCCGTCTATGATTGATATTTATGATTGAAATTGTTTTGACACTACACACCTATTATAGTATCAAGTGATTTGTTTTAAACGTACCAAGCATGTTTGGCTATTATAAGGGAAAACCCTATCCTCCGGCTTGCGTTGCATTGTGTGATGGGACCTGGGTCTTATAATAGCTTCATTTTTCCAAAAAGCATTGCGTTGTTTTGTTATATGCACTAGTATTCTTAGGAGGAAACCCGTTCCGTGTTATACGGCGTGGTCCCTTGAATTACTATCTTTAAAGTAAAGTTTTAAATAACTGTTTTAGTTCTCACACCAGTCACATGACTGACCTGGAGTTTATTGTTTTAACCTAAACTCTGGGTGCCCCTATTTTCCGCACGGGCAGCTAGTAGTTTTGGTTTTGCAGATTTATATTCACAGGGTCCTGATATACAGCTGGAACGATGCTCGGAAAGCTCTGTATCCGTGTATCACTTTCAGTTGAATTTTGTATTATTTTCCGCTGCTATGTAATTTATTTAAATCTCTGATATTTATCGAATGTAATTTATTCATTTATACTCTGTATATTCTTGTATCTGATGGAATTGTTGTAATAACAATGAAATGTTCTTCCGTCTGCGTTCTATTTTGTCTTGTACTCAATTCTACCCGTGCTTTCCTTCACGGGGAAGTTCGGGCCGTCTCAGTTTGGTATCAGAGCTTTGGTTTACAGAGCTCGAGAACAAGACACATTAGAACCATACGAAAGAATTCATCAGATTTTGGATTAGCAATATCCAATTAGAATTACTCGTTAGAGATAGGATCAGTAGTATCCTAGAACGAGTGTGAAGAGTATACTTTTCAAATGAAAACAATTTTGTTTTGAAAATTTAAATCGTTTTAAAAATATTTGAATATTTATTTATTTTGAATATGGGCAATCCAATATATAAAGATTTCTCGTATACGCGTCATGAACGTATATTCGAAGTTTTAATATACTGGATAGATATAGAGTCACATTTTAGACACCCGGGGATGATTCTGATGATGGTGCATCATCATCAGTATTCATATTCGAGTTTCGAAGGTGTGATTTCTATATATTTCCATTAGACTGGTGTGAGAACCAAAACTTATATAGATAGATTCATTTTGTTGTGAATTGGCATCAAAAACAAGATTTTCTGTATATATATCAAAGTTATGAATTTGAAACTCTAATTCACTAATTGATTGATGTTTGTATTGTTTGTTTATTTGTTTGATAATTTTAACCATTTATGCCTAATTGAACCGAATATTGAATTGTATTGAAAATTGGTCGCATTTGCTTGCATATACATGTACTTACCTTGAACAGGTCATAGCAAGGAGGCTAGAGCAGAGAATAAAATTTGTTTGCCCGACAAATAGGTACATGTTTACTACATAATTTACTGTTTTGTTTGGGTGATGATGATTTTATGAGCCTATTGGCTAGCCACTTGGCTTTTTCTTTTTCTTTTTGAGATCTGAAGGACCGGGGAAGCTATTTGAAATTCCCCGATGCTCCCGGTGCAGGGGAGGTTATGGCGAAATTTTTCGAAAATTTAGGGTGTTAGCCAAATTTTTGAAGAATTGAAAATTCTCAGAAACTGAAAAGTTGGAGAATGGAAGCCAGATCGAACGTAGAGTTGATTGATCAAACCACTTTCGACTTTGTTCCTTTTCGGGGACGAAAAGTTTTAAGTGGGAGAGATTGTAATAACCCGAAAATTTGGGCCAGTTTAAAATTTTTATTTCGGCAATTTTAGTGAATTTTGAACATTTAAAATAGATTATTTTAAATAAAATCGACGAGAAATTTATTTTGAATATAATTCGAACGTATATATTATATACGCCGTCGTTAGAATATAAATATTTATTTATAATTATAAATAGAATTGAAAATGGCGCGGTAGTTCGATAATTCGATTTCAAACTTCAATTGAATGTACCGGGTGCAAAACAATCCGGATTTTAGTGAAACCAAAAACATTATGATCTAATTGGTGATATCTTTCCAACGAATCCGAAAGATCAAGATTTCATAGCGGGAATCAAAAGATATGTCCAGTTGAAAATTCTGAATAGTCGCTATGGAATTCAGGCCCTTAAAAATGGACATTTTGCAAACGACCTCGGATTTCGACGAAACCACTTTTGTTGGGTCCGTGATGTCAAATTATTGCTGGATTCCAAATTTCATAATTTTTTGAATCAATAGGTGAGCGTGGCAAAGGAAAACGCGTTTGACCAGTTTCAGTTGATTTTAATCGACTGGAAATTGGCCATTTTTCCAACGGTCTCAGAATTCGACAAAACTAGTTTTGTTAGGACCGTATCGTCAATACGAAGCTAGAAAATATTTTTCTGGAATTTTTCTAGTTAGTATGTGACCCCAGTAATTTGAAATGTACGTTTAAAATTCAATATAGCGATTTAAATGTAAATTTAACGGAAACTAATTCAAACGATCGAATCAGCCTGCGATACATATCCCATTGTGTTCGGAATGGGGGTATTACGCTAAGGACGACAGACAGTGGACCTCGTTTAGAGGTCGTTTGTGAAAGTCAACTTTTTGCAATTAAAAATAAATAAATTAAATAATATAAATTTTATAAAAGCCCCCCCCCCCTTTTTTACTTCTTCTTTCCCGATTCACCAGAAAAAAAAAGAATTAGGCGACGGAGAAGGAAGGGGGAGGAGCCGCCGCTCCTCCCGCCACCTCGCTCGAAACCCCCCCCCCCCCCCAGTGTCGCGGCGAGCCACCCAGCCCCCCTCCTCGCCAGAAACGATCGCGAAGGCCCCCCCCCCCCAATCGAAGAACCGACGCCCCCTTTCCCCTACCGATCCCCTCCACCGAGCCTTGCATCCCACCCCCTTGCGCCACCATCAGCACCCCGATCCTCCCCTCCGCGGCTACAAATCCGACAGCCCCCCTCCGACGATCCCGGCGCCGACGTTGGCCAAACTCCCTATTCAATTGCAAAGTTAAATTTTAATTTAATCCAGTTTTATTTAATTTTGTTTTAATTTGAATTCAGTTTTGAGTTTAAAATCAAACCCGTAAAGTAATGATTTTATCCGTGAAAAAAATAGGATTTTTCGTTGTATAAATATATTGTAGAGTGATAAAAATATAATCTTTACTAAATAAAAGATATAAAAATATGATCTTTATATTTTTAAAGTAATAAAAATATGATTTTTATATTTTTAAAGTATTAAAAATATAGTCTTTACTATATAGATGATATAAAAATATGATTTTTGTTTATGTAGAGAAGTGAAAATATAATTTTTACATGATAGGAATATTAAAAATATCATCTTTAGATAGGACGCAAAATAAAGACGATGTTTTTAAAAGTGAAAAGACGATATTTTTAAAAGTGAAAAGACGATATTTTTAAAAGTGAAAAGACGATATTTTTAAAAGTGAAAAGGCGATATTTTGATATGAGTAGTGAAGTAAAAATATGATTTTACTTTGAGAAAAATATAATTTTTACATTATAGAAAAGGCAAAATCCTTATATGAAAAATAGCGTGATAAAAATATGATTTTTTTATCTGAATAGCGAAGTAAAAATTCGATTTTTAAATATATGAAGTGATTATAAAAATATGATTTTTAAATTGAAAGTGAATAAATAAAAATGTGATTTTTATTTTAAAGACATCGAAATATAAAAATGTGTGATTTTTATATATGTAGTGACTACGGGCAACGAAGGTGATAAAAAGGCGAGAATGAAGAAGATTTCTATAAAAGAAGAGTCAAGATGAGTGGATAGCTTTCGGTGAGAATTTCTCACCTTTCAATTTCTTTTTCTAGTTATATATATATATATACTAGGATGCAGACGGTGCTTAGTAGCACCCGACACAATCGTCCACAGACCATGGACTTGTTTGTTTGGTTGCATAGATTAGTTATATGATGTGATTTGAATTTGGTTGTTTGGTGATTTTGATTGATGTGTGAATGGCGTGGGCCTTCACTAGACCGGGGATAAGGCTAGGCCTTGTTCCGTTTCTAGTATCGTGCCGTTATGCCGCCGAAATTTTCTAAAATATGTTAGAAAAATAAAATTATCATTTTATTGAATAAATGAACTAATAGAAATTCATGTGTTAAAATAAAAATTTTTATCGTTAAAAATATAATTTTTAACGTGAAAGTGAATAAATGAATATTTATAAACAAATCGGCCGATTTGTTTATATACACTGATTTGACTGATATCGATTGGGTCGATAAATTTTACACGTCACCCAACTGCACAACTAAAATCTGTGTTTGATTGTTTGAAACCCCACACGGGTGTTGGGATGAAATTCGGAAGTTCACTCATCCTGATTTATTAAATATGTCGATCAATTGATTGACAGGCTGTTATAAGCGTAAGATATCTATATTTGATGCTTATACAGTGTAGTGCACTTTGGTTGATGGTTGATTATTTTTCAATGCTATTATATACGTGTGATGTATGGAAATCCATATAATGAACATTATATGGTGATTGATTGGGCCTCATTCCAATCGGGAAAATAATGAATATTATAAAAGAAAATTCATGTGTTGAATATAAAAATAGTCATGTGTTGACGATGATCATGTGTTGAAACTATTCATGTGTTGAGTAAAATATTTTAAATAATAAAAATTACATCTTTATCATATTTACAATTAGAATCTACTTTACGGTGGAGTCTAATTAAAATCAAACGATAAATACCTTAGTTTTATAAAATATTTTACATAACAAAAATAGTGATGTGTTGACAGTACTCATGTGTTGAGATTAGCTGTGTGTTGAAAGAAATATAGATTCATGTGTTGAATGGGATAAATATTCATTTGTTGAATAGAATAAAGAAGTTGTGAAAAATATAAAGCCGTGTTGATTAGTTTTGCGCCATTTTGACGTGAACGATATTTATATCGATTTTATTCAAATTGAAATGAATATTATAGCGAATTCGAATTGAAAAGAAAACGAATTTGAATTGAATATAAAAGGACTTCGAATGGAATTGAATATAAAACAAATTCAAGTTGAATTGAAAACGAACTGAAATTTAATTGGATTCGAATCGAAATTAAATTGAAATCAATTTGAATTGAAACGAATTTGAATTGAATTGAAACGAATTTGAATTCGAATTAAATAAAATGGAAATGAATTCGAGTTGAATTGAAATCAAATCGATTTGAAATTGAATGTAGAAGTTGAATTGTTTTATAAACGAATTTAAAACGATTTATAAAATTCATTTTAAATAGAAATCGATGAAATATATATTATATATATAATATAATGGCCTGAATAGAACGCGTCGCACCGCGGCAGTTCGTGAATTTCGACCATTTATTTCAAACGGACATTGCGGGAGATCCGACCGTCGGATTCTCCTAAAACCGGAACCGTTGGGTTCGTATCGAAAAGAGCTTTCCAATGAATATTAGAAATTTGAAATCTAACGGTTGGATTTGGAATTATGTCCAAATCAATTTCAGAAAAGGTCGCTGTAAGTGCAGTTCGATGGCCGTTGAGGGAAATCGATTGTACGGGCCTTGATAAAATTATTAAAAATATCGATAATTTGTGTAAAATTATAATATGTGAATTGGAAAGAATTGGGCTGGAAAATTCCACATTAGAGGATAAAAATAGATTTTTATCGAAATGAACTGGTTTTGAACTAGAATTAAAAACAAATTATTTTTGAAATAAATAAATTGAATTTGAAAGTGATTTTAAAATAATCAATGTTCCCAATTCGTGGATTGGACTGGAATTGAATCGAAATTATCTTCGGAATATTTCGATGTTGGATTTCGTGACTATACAGATATTGTTATGGGAATTTGAAAGATATTTTATATCGTTATTTCCCATACGATATATGTTGGTTTCAGAATTTGATATTGAATATAAGCCGATATATTTTCTATTCAGAACCTTGTATTTAATATCAAATGTGATTTGGGTTTATCGTGGATCGTGTTTTAGATGACATTGGTTCTTTAACCCAGTTAAAGGCAAGATATCGATTTTTGAGAAGATTAAAACTAAGTGGAGTTTTAATGAATCTTTAATTAGATTAAAATGTGAATTGATAATTTAAATTATCAAATCTGAAAAGTGATCGAGAGTGGAGTATCACCAGTTTTACTCCAAACCGATAGTTAAATCTTTAATTAGATTTGAACGTGAAATGGTAATTAATTTTACCGATAACACCGTGGTGTTAGATATGGAGTGTTACCAGTTTTGCTCCATGGGATATATAGGTTGGGATTGGGAAATAAACTAAATAATTACTTCGGTGTGGTTCGTTAATCCCAACTAGTTTGAAATGATATCCAAAGGAAGATTAAAGAATAAATTTAGAAGAATTTATCTTTGATAAAATTAATGGGAACCTTTCCCTAAGAATGTGATTTTGTGAATAAAAGAATATTTTGAATTGGAATGAGGCGTTCATTGTGTATGTGTAAAATTTGTTAATTATATATGTGGGTTATTCAGAAAGGCCGGGTTTATACCCATTCTGAATAACCGATTCGACGAGATGTCGAAGATGAAGACGGTGATTGAAGACCGGAAGTCTTCACATCGTTTGGGTGATTACTGATGATCTTGATTGGGCTGTACACCCGAGATGAGGGAATCAGTTGGTGATCGTCCAGACGTACTTGGAGATGGATGGATATGCGAGGAAAGTGCCTCCGGTTTCGTTCAGACCCAGAACGAACTTGTAAATGGATTGTGTGTCTGACATTGGATTTTATTCTGTGTTGATTGATCTCTATTAAATATACATCTGTTTGGCGGCGGAGAATTTATTCTCTTGCTTAACGCCCTTCTCTGAGACGTACGAGCATAGAGGTTGTATATCGATGGACATCAGTCGCATGGAGTGAATTGCCAATGTGGCACGCGTAAGTGGCAATTGATCAGGGCTTCTGTTGAAAAGCAAAGTCTTGTGGTTGATGATCAAAGCACGGCCTGTGTGGCGTAGCTTTGTGTATAACGTGAATTCGCGAGCCTCACACCTCGGTATGAGTCAAAAACGGGATAGTGACTACAGGGAGAGCACGACGTTTCTTTCTAGCTAGGGTGGTGTCAGTGACCTACCAGCCCTGACATTTATATACTTTTCACCTGTGTGGTTGTTGGATATGAGGCGCCTCGGATATAGGTCTGTAAGGACCGGGAAACGTGTGTTCAGGAATAATTAATCCTCAAAAGTAAGAGAGGACCGGCCCTGAAGATCCAAGGATCATAGTGGGGTCCTGGGACATTTGCTAGAGTGTCTCGAACGCGGAGAGGAGCTTGCCCCTTGCCTTGGCTCATGACGGAATCCAATTTCCAATACGTGATATTGCGGTTTTAATTGTAGAACTAGTATGTCGACATGATATATGGTACCCATGCCGTCTATGATTGATATTTATGATTGAAATTGTTTTGACACTACACACCTATTATAGTATCAAGTGATTTGTTTTAAACGTACCAAGCATGTTTGGCTATTATAAGGGAAAACCCTATCCTCCGGCTTGCGTTGCATTGTGTGATGGGACCTGGGTCTTATAATAGCTTCATTTTTCCAAAAAGCATTGCGTTGTTTTGTTATATGCACTAGTATTCTTGGGAGGAAACCCGTTCCGTGTTATACGGCATGGTCCCTTGAATTACTATCTTTAAAGTAAAGTTTTAAATAACTGTTTTAGTTCTCACACCAGTCACATGACTGACCTGGAGTTTATTGTTTTAACCTAAACTCTGGGTGCCCCTATTTTCCGCACGGGCAGCTAGTAGTTTTGGTTTTGCAGATTTATATTCACAGGGTCCTGATATACAGCTGGAACGATGCTCGGAAAGCTCTGTATCCGTGTATCACTTTCAGTTGAATTTTGTATTATTTTCCGCTGCTATGTAATTTATTTAAATCTCTGATATTTATCGAATGTAATTTATTCATTTATACTCTGTATATTCTTGTATCTGATGGAATTGTTGTAATAACAATGAAATGTTCTTCCGTCTGCGTTCTATTTTGTCTGGTACTCAATTCTACCCGTGCTTTCCTTCACGGGGAAGTTCGGGTCGTCTCACGACATGTGTGGCTTATTGTCGATTTTAAACGGTCAAAAATATGGGTCGTTACAGTTGGTATCAGAGCCAGGTTAGCGACAACCTTGGCTCTGTTGGGAAATTACTCATTAGAGATGGGGATAGAAATGCCCTAGAATGAGTTTGAGTGATATGAGAGAGCGTACATGTATTTTGGATAAAACAGTTTTTATATTGTGTTGACTTGTTCTGTTGAATATTTATGGAATTTGGTCGATATATGGGACGCCATAGAATCGATAGAAATTTCTAAATAATCGAATAGAATGATCAACATAATATGATTTTCGATTATATTTTTATATATATTATATACTACTAGTGGTTTTAAGTTTATAATCATTGGTCGTTGGTAGGTAGTAATATTAAGTATTATCTATTATGGTCAATTTAGTAATAAGAGATAATGACTAAGTGTTGCGAATACTTGGAAATAAAATGATATCTTTAAGTATAATCGGAGGAGAAAGGTCGTGATTGAAATAAAAGTGATCTCGAAACTTGATCCTGGGGTATTTAAAAGAGTTTTGCCAAAGATAAGATAATATTATATTATAAGAATGGTTCTGGAAATGATTTCAAATAGTATGAAACAAGAGGATAATCCCCTGCTCGGATCTTCGAAATAGCCTTAGTAATGGGTGCACGCATTATCGATGGTTATTCTGAAGACTTTAAGTGGGGAGAGAGACCATTCAATGATCATTAAAATTGGGTTTTACAAGGATTTTTGGGCTCGATTTACATATGGCATATAAATTTATATAAAGGTATTAGCATACCATATTTAAAGTTGAATTTAATTTAAACCAGGATTTCAATTTATTTCTTAAATTTAAAAGTTTGGATTTGAAATTTCATATAGTATAGTTATAAATAGTATAAATATTAAACGTAAGTTATTTTAGACTTGATTTGGAAACCCAGAATCAAGTATTGAGTTTACTTTAACTAGTAACAATTGTAAATTTATTTAAAACGACACTTGAGTTCGAAATTTATAAAAAACTTATATTATGAGCCTGAAATGGCGCGGTAGTTTGAAAATTCAATCTTTAATTTTGAATAAATATATAAAATTTAAAATAAGTCAGAATTGAATAAAACAAGAAACGCTAGGATCGAATTGATCATATCTTTCCAATGAACGTAAGAAAGTTAGTGTTCACTTTATAAATGGTAAGTTATGACTAAATTTAAATTTAAAAATAGCGCTATGGAATTTATATATATTTATATATATAGTTATTAATATATAAGTTTGAGAAAAAAAATGGAAGTCTTACAAACAGCTTCCGAATACGATGGATTAAATTTAAGGAAATCAACTTATGGAATTTAATAAGTTGTTTTAAATTCACGTGAACAGTTGGACTGAGTAAGAACAATTCGATTTGTACTAGTGATTAATGTTAGGTGAGTTAAGGAAAGATTTAATAAACGAGATGAAATAGAACGGTTATATATAACCAGAGTTAACCTCAATCCATTGGTATAGAATTCAAAGTTAACTACATCGAATAAGGAAATGAAATAAACAGGAAATTGAAAAAAAATATGGAATAGGGAATAAGGAATAAAAACCTAAAGACTAACCTATAAAAGCTGAATGTCGAGAGAATTTAGTACCAGGTCGATTTAAGTAAGTCAAGTAAATTTGAATCAATGGAAGTAAACTTGGAAAATTTTGAAGTTGTTGGATTAGAACTAAATATATGAATGCAACGAAATGTGAATGAACTTGAATAATCAAAATAAATAGATCGGAACTAATTCAGGTAAATGGATAATCGAATATGGATAAGTAAAGTAATGTCAATGAATATTGATGAATTAAATAAGAAAATGAAAATTTTGCAACATTGATCTATGTTCATGAATGTATGGCGTAATATAATTAAGTTAGTTGAAACGTTAAAAATAAATTCAAGTTCATTCGAAATGTAATACTTGAAAAGAAACAAGGAAGGAATAGTAGTATTTTGAAATGGTGTTCAATGTCATATGGATGGAAATAGACGATAATAAGAATGAAATTTAAAAAAACGACCAGGTTAATGAATCAACGATTTAATATAATCAAGTCTGGAAAGTAAAATAAATTCGAGCTCGCCTAGAATTAATACTTAAGATAAGATAGGAATGAACTGAAATATCTTGATAATAGAGTAAGCAACTCAATACAAATCCATTTCTCGAGTGAAGGAGTAATAACAAATTTGAGGTGTTAAAACTTTCAAAATTTTTTTAGGCAAAGGTTGAAACCTTGAATGAAAAATCAAAATTCATGTTTATGCAAGAAAAAAAAATCTGAAATATTCAAGAGGCTGAAGTAAAACGATCATAACTTTTGAATGGATGATCAGAATCTGACGATTTCGGACTTTTTGGAAACCTAAGAAATTGAGCTAAATTTTGTGTTAATAAAGCCTTGCCTAGTTTCCAAGTTTATTAAGTTGAAAACCAAGAACTAGTCGTAGTTGTATGCGCAGAAAATAAAAATCTGAACTGAATACCAATATTGTTTGGACCATAACTTCCTAACCAAGTGTCGGATTTGGATGTGTGAGTACAATTCGGAAAGACCAGAAGGTAAACTAAAACTTTCTCTTAATATTTTGAGTCAAATTCTGAAGTTTAGAGGGCTAAAAAGTGGATAGAACATTTCAGACCTGCATTTTCAGGGTACGGGCTGAAGCGTTCGGTTTTATCAAAACAGTCATAACTTTTGAACAAATGGTCGGAATTCGATGAATCCGGACAATTCAGAAAACTTAAGAGAAATGCTACAACTTTTGCCTAGTATGTTTTAGTCAAATTTCCCCATCTAAGGGATGATAACCCGCAATTTGTTCGCTGGTATGTCGTTAACATTTTGGTTTTATAGTAGAAATGGTCGATATATGTTGTGTAGGTTGTATAAAATTGCTATATATTGTATATACGTTGATTCTTATGGGTATGTGAGTATGTAGCAGGTGGAAGGAAGTCGCGCTATGCTACGGAGCTCGCTTGCGCTAAATACTAAGTGCTAAGGTAAGTGAAAATGCAAATAAACGCTAAAGAAAGGTATGTGTGTGTGTTACAAGATTTTGGGGGCTTTATATTTTGTTTTCCCCATTTTTTGGGATGCCTCATCGAGTGATGAGATGAATATTGGGATTTTATATATGTGGTGATTTTCCGGACCTCTCCGTACAAAGGAGATGCTGCCGAAATTTTCCGTGATTTCAGGAATTAGAAAATTTATGGGGTTTTACAACTATATACTTATTTTATAAATATTATTTTTTAAGTCTAAATTTGAATGTATGATTTAGTTAATGCCTCATCTCGTTCTCTTTTCAAGGACGAAAAGATTTAAAGTGGGGGAGAATGTAACATCCCATATTTTCTGAATATTTAATTTTCAATTTTTAAATAAATAAAATAGAATAATATTGGATAAAAATCAAATATTGTCAATTATAATGATGATGAGTATTTGAATGGCGTATAAATAGATTTTAAAATTTAGTTTATACTTAGAATTGTTGCAATTTGGAAATTCATATTTTATTTATTTAAATGATTCGAGTTATTTAGTTTAAAAATGGAAATTCAAATTTAATTGGTAAATGGAGAATTCTAAGTTGAGAAATAGTAACTGAAATTCAAATCAGAGATTTAAATAATCAAATTTAGATTTAAAATGTGTGAAATTTATTTATAGAATTATTTAAGTCATAATTTGATTTAAATTTGAATTTAGTGAATAATTAAATTGAATTAAAACAGTAAACTGAATAATTGAATATTTTATTTATTTAATTAACTGTGAAATTTACTGTTCTGGCGACTGTCTCGGAATTCGACGAAACTGGCGCCATTGAAACCGGAACGGTGAAGTATTATAGGATTTCAATTTGCGTTACAATCCGACATACCGTTTGATCGTACAAGAGAAATTGTGAACGAATCATTGTAAATGGATAATTGGGTATTTCTCATATTTGGGCCTTATAAATATATATAAATAAAAACCCACTTAACACTCAATCAGTCCATTCTTCATTTATACGTATACCTCCTCCTTCATTTCTCTCTAATGGCTGAAATGATTTTCAAAACCCTAGAAATAAAAATCCATGCTTTTAAAAATTAAATCTCTTCAAACCATAGCAAATTATATGTCGATTCGAAGCTCTAGACGATACGAAGCTACTGGTCCCATTTGCTTCGACATGCAGTAAGCGGAGTAGTCGAAATTTACGGTCAAAGTTCCTGATTTTCGAAACCCTAGCATGCAATTTAGGGGTTTTTGATCCTGAGTTAAATCGAAGGAATTGGCATCTGGGTTTTGTAGAGATTTGCGAATGGAATGAAACGGTGGTGGTCGGAGGTTGTACAGTCAAGTGGGTGGTCGGGAATTTGAGTTTGAAACCGGAAATCCATTTCCGTTCGTGCCTTCGTCGGTGGCAGGTAGGACCACCGGAGGTGGTGGCTCGGGACCCGGGGGCGCGGTTTTCAACGCAGGTCACGATGGAGTTGGTCTCGTGTCCTCTGATGGCCGGAGCAGTGAGAATCGTGCGGTCAAACAAGGCAGGTTTTGGGTTTTTGCGGTTGACTCTAGCCGATAGGAGTGAGCGGGAGGAAGGAAACCTCCTGGCTGACGTGGCGCTTCATGAGTGGGTGAGGAATTTATTTATTTATATATTTTAAATTCAAATCGCTAAAACGCCTATAACTTCTTCATACGACCTCGGATTGACGCGCGGTTTGTTGCGTTGGGATCGTGGCAAAATTGCGGACGTTTTGGCACTAACCTGGCTGCGTTTAGAGACTGTGAGATTTTGGGCTATGGTTGGACGTCCGATCCACTAAGGACCCAAAGGTGAGTGATTCTTCGCTCACGAAATACTAAATTTTTCCCATATTTATTAGATTAAATTATGAAGTAAATTTGGTTGCATGTTTGTGTTGTTGATGAACGATTGTTTAAGTTTGACATGCAAGTGTTAATATGCAAATAAAATCGATAATTAGTTATTTAAATTTAATTTAAATTTCTAATTAGAAATCCCGACACTTGTTAACCAGTAAAATGATTTCATTTACTGTTTGAATGAAATGATGTGATGGATGCCTTGATTTAATTTGATTGATGAATGAATGCTACATTAACTGGCTGTTTATTCAGTACATGATATTCCATGCATTTTCGATAAATCCCAATTTCTCACCTTTGATGTTACGGGCATCTAATAAATCCGGGATTTATCAAATTGAATGAATTAAGAACACAGGTTGAAATGATACATACCTGTGACGCTGAATTGGATTGAAATGGTAGATCCACCCCGAAATATCGAGAGGTTAAATTTAAGACTCACTTGGCCATAGGATAGCAAACTATATATGGACATCTGTTGGTTAAATGATTTTAGTATTCGAAATTCTATTTTATGGAAATTTCATTCAAGGGAAACGTATTGATTTCGATAAATTTTATTTCCCTTGAAATCTGAATCTTAAATATGACCTGAAATGATTTAGGAAATTTTTCCAAGCGAATTTGAAGTGTTAAAGATTAAAATTTTAGATTTTGGGTTTTGTAAGAATTGGGTAGATTCAGATTTAAATAAATTCTTATGGGATTTAAATTTTGGAATCAAGATAATGGAGAATACTCGAAAATTGTTTTTAAACCTAATTCGAGTATGGTCTTGAATCCTTGCATTGAAATGGGTTGAAATGGGATTTGAAATAAGTCCTTTGAGCTAAGCAACCCCATGGAAACTGGAGTTTAGATTCAAGTATCAAAGTTCGGAAGGAAGAATCGATTTTCAGTAAAGAATTTATATATGTATTTAAAATTTTGATTTTTGTAGCTATTCTTTCTTGAAGTTTATTTTATTAAATTCTTATCCATAACTATTTTATATAACCAAAATTTTCTTATATTCTTTTATTTAAAACAATTTAGTATTTTTTTTTAAATTTATATATATACGTAGTGTTTTAAACTTATTTATCCTATTTTTTTACTATTATATTTTATACATATATTATTTATATAAAGGTTTCTTTATAAACATCTATCTTTTAAATTTATATCTTATAAGTGTAATTTTCCTCCGAATGGAAAGTGCTGGATCTAAGATCGTTGTTGAAATGGAGTTGAGATAAAAGTATTTCTTTATGAATCGATTTCAAACCGTTTTCAAATGTGGAAGATGGTTCATATTCCACTAAATATAAACTTATCTCCTAAGGGAATTGAAGTAAGTTATAGAAGTATATATATTCTATTTGAATATGAATGAATTTCGAATATGAATCGATTTGGAATAATTTGAAATCTTTTGAGATTGAATATATTCTATTTGAATATAAGTCGATTTTTGAAATGCTATATGATTATGATATAAGATATGGAAATATATTCTAATTTTAGAATATAATCGGGTTGGTATGATTTATGGTATTTCGATATGAAACTATATTCTATTTTTGAATATAAATTTGGTTCGTGACAAAATACGATATTTTGATATGAAAACGAACCTTTGAAATGTAAAAGAATCAACCGATGTGAAAGATTTAAGCGTTGGTTGTCAAAGAGACCGAAGTCGGCATAAAGCATACTCTCTGTCAGTGTCGATACCACTTTGACAACTATAAACGTTTTGATGTATCTGTGAACGTTCCGACGTATCCAGAATGAGATATGATGACTTGAAGGCGATTATTTAATCGAAGGAAGATGAACGATTGCGAAATAGCCCTGACCTTCGGGTCAGAATTAAAATGACTAAAACAGGAGCTATACCGTGACTAATTGAGGTAGCACCTTTGATCGGACTCACTCCTTTGATACTATTTCTATGAATATGATAATAATGATGATTTGGTCCCATTTTGACTTTGGGAGTGTGTTCCAAGGTGGGCGGTAGTGGCTGCTATGCGTTACCACCAGTCCGGGAGTGCAATTGGTAGAAACCTACCCTGGGCATTGCCTCGAGTGCCTTGTCATATATATCCATATCGAGCCCCATACGATTTTGATTTAGCATCGCCTTCTATGGAGTGCCCTCTGATAACACCAGTACGGTGAATTTACGGTATGTATAGACTGTTGATGCCTATAAACGGTGTAAGGGTAATATGGTAATCCCGCTTACGCTATTTTCAGTATTTATACTTTACTGGATAGACACTACCATAATAGCGTACTATATTATATATGTATTTGTTTAACGGATCCTCGAGAGATGGGAAAACCCGTAACATCTCTTGAGTTACTGCACCATGACACTGATATTATTTCGTATTTTAATTTGACTAATATGAGAATGATTTAGTGTTGATCCAAGTGTTTGTTGTGTTTTCTTTTTATGCAATACGCTCGGGTCAGCAGAGTTGTAGTATTTGAAGATGACTGTGCTTGGAGATCTGTGACGAAAAGGAATTTCGCTCGGTCCGAACCAGTCGCTAAACCGACCCAGACCGTTCGAAACGCCCTATCGTTTGAGAACACGACAAAACAGAACGCATACAAAAGAACATTTCATTGTATATTACAACAATGCATGAGATTTCAAGAATATATAGAGTATAAACAAATAAATATTACACAGAAATATCAGAGATTTAAATTACATTTAAATACATAGCAGCGGAAAATAATACAATACACAACTAGAAGAGATATACGGATACAAAGCTTTCCGGATATCATTCCAGCTGTAAACCAGGATCCTGTGAATATAAATCTGCAAAACCCAAAACTACTAGCTGCCCGTGTCAAAATAAGGGCACCCAGAGTTTAGATTAAAACAATAAACTCCAGGTCGGTCATGTGACTGGTGTGAGAACTAAAACAGTTATTAATCTTTATTTTTAAAGTTTGGTAAATCAAGGGACCACGTCGTATAACACGAAACGGGTTTCCTCCCAAGAATACCAGTGCATAAAACAAACAGCGCAATGCTAAATAAAGAAAAAATGAATCAGTTATAAGACCCAGGTCCTATCACACAATGCAACGCAAGCCGGGGGATAGGATTTTCCCTTATAACAGCCAAAGAATGCTTGATATGTTTAAAAACAAATCATTTGATACTATTATAAGTGCATAGTGTATAAAACAACTTCAAATCATAAGTATCAATCATATGCGACATGAGCGTCCCATGCCACTATGTCGCCATATATAGGTTTACAAATAAAACCGCAAATGTCACGTATTTGGAAATTGGATTTCCAACTATGAACCGAGGCAAAAGATAGTCCTCAACCGATTCGAGACGCTCTAGCTCGCCCCTCAGGATCAGAGCTCGAGTGACCCTTGGATCGTCAGGGCCGGTCCACCGATGTGGATTAAACTTAAACCCTGAACATGCGTTCCCCCTCCCTATGGGGCGTAAATGAGCTAACGAATGACTCCATCGGATCCGGATCGTCCGATCAAACCGAGGCACCTCGCAATAGCAACAACCACATAAGTCAAACTCGTCAGGGCGTGTAAAACCACTGACGCCACTTCTAACTAGAAAGAAACGCATGCCCTCCCTGAGGTCCGTCTCCCGTTTTTGGTTCATACCGGGTGTAAAACTCGCGAAGTAAACGTTACACAAAGCTACGCCACAAAGGCCGTGCTTCGATCATCAACTACAAGACTTTGCTTTTCAACAAAAGTCTTGATCCATGCAACTCAGCCTGCCACATTGTCAGTCCATACTGTACCACTGATTTCTGCCAATATATAACCTCTAGGCTCGTACGTCTCAGAGAAGGGTGTATAGCAAGAGAATAAATTCTCTGCCACCAAAAAGATATATATTTAGCAGAGATCAGCAAATACAGTATAAAGGAATACAACGTCAGACACACTATCCATTTACAAGTCCGTTCTGGGTCTGAACGAAACCGGAGGCACCTAGTACCCCACATATCCATCGATCTCCAAGTACGTTTGGACGATCACCAACTGTTTCCATCTTCTTGGGTGTACAGCCCAATCAAGATCATCAGTAATCACCCAAACGACGTGAAGACTTCTTGTCTTCGACCACCATCTTCATCTTCGACACCACGTCGAATCAGTTATTCAGAATGGGATAAACCCGGTCTTTTTGAATAACTCTCGTATATATTATAAAAGTGTTACACAAACACAACATACGCCTCATTCCAATTCAAAATATTCTTTTATTCAAATATTCCTATACTTTGGGAAAAGTTCCCATTAATTTTATCCAAGATAAATTCTTTAAATTTATTCTTTAATCTCCTTTGAATATCAATTCAAACTAGTCGGGATTAGCGAACCACACCGAAGTAATCATTTATTTTATTTCCCAATCCTAACCTATTCATCTCATGAAGTAAAACTGGTCATACTTCATATCTAACACCACGGTGTTATCGGTAAATTCAATTCCCATTTCACGTTTAAATCTAATTAAAGATTTAACTATCGCCTGGAGTAAAACTGGTGATACTCCATTCTCGATCTTTTCAATCTAATTAAAGATTCATTAAAACTCCACTTAGTTTTAATTTGTGACTGGGTTAAAGAATCAGTGTCATTTAAAACACGGTTCACGATAAACCCAAAATCGCATCTCCATTAATTATCGGGTTAAAGAATGAGTGTTATTTAAAAACACCATTCACGATAAACCCAAGAATCAATATCAATTCGATTCCAATTAAATAGTGTTTAATTGGTACTCTTCATTAAATCTAAATAAAAAGATTTAATCTTTTCTCAACTGGGTTCAAGAACAGTGTTAATGAAGACACCATTCACGACAAACCCAAATCACATTTGATATTCAATACAAGGCTCTGAATAGAAAATATATCGGCTTATATTCAATATCAAATTCTACGATTAACAAATGTCGTAGTGGAAATAACGATATAAGTATATATCTTTCAAATTTCCATAACAACATCCGTATAATCACGAATTCCAACATCGAAATATTCCGAAGACAATTTCGATTCAAATCCACTCCAATGCAATCATTGGAAATTCTGGTTATTTTTAAAACCCTTTTCAAATTCAATTTATTTACTTAAAAATAAATAGAATTATAATTCTAATTCAAAACTAGTTTATTTCGATAAAAATCTATTTTTATCTTTTCAAGTATGGAGTTTTTCATCCCAATTCTTTCTAAATCATTTCTCATGATTTTACACAAATTATTACTATTTTTAATAATTTTATCAAGGCCCGTACAGTCGATTTCCATCAACGGTCATCGAACTGCACTTACAACGACCTTTTTCGAATTTGATTGGGACATAATTCCAAATCCAACCGTTAGATTTCAAATTTCTAAAATTCATTAGAAAGCTCTTTTCGATACGAACCCAAAGGTTCTGGTTTCAGGAGAATCTGACAGTCGGATCTCCCGTAATGTCCGTTTGAAATAAATGGTCGAAATTTACGAACTGCCGCGGCGTGGCGCGTTCTATTCAGGCCATTATATTATATATATAATATATATTTCGTCGATTTCTATTTAAAACGAATTTTATGAATAGTTTTGAATTCGTTTCAAAAACCATTTTCAACTTCCATTTCAATTCAAATCAAAATTGAATTCTTCCTTATAAATTCGTTTTAAGATTCATTTCTATTCAATTCAAATTTCAATTCAATTTGAATTCATTTCAAT
Source organism: Allium sativum (assembly GCA_030737875.1). NCBI lineage: Eukaryota > Viridiplantae > Streptophyta > Magnoliopsida > Asparagales > Amaryllidaceae > Allium > Allium sativum. The sequence goes on from CM060912.1 coordinate 173,477,460, forward strand.
TCGCTTTCAACTCAATTTGAATTCGTTTCCCATTCAATTTGAATTCGTTTTCAATTCAATTCAATTTCAAAGTCGTTTTCATTTTAACTCAATTTCAATTCGAATTCATTTCAACTCATTTTCAATTCGAATTCATTTATATTCAATTTCAATTCGAATTTATTTATATTCAATTCTTTTCAAATTATCAGATTTTGAAATCACTTTCGATATTCATTATAAAATGAATAAAATCGATATAAATGTCGTTCACGTCAAAATGGCGTCAATATAATCAATACGGCTTCATATATTCTTATTTTCAAATATTCTATTTCAAATATTTCTTTTTCAAATATTTCTATTTTAAAACTGGAATGAGGCCCAATCAATTACCATATAATGTAAATTATATGGATTTTCTACAACACATGTATATATCAACAACGATGAATAATCAACCATCATCCAAAGTGCATTCTACACTGTATAAGCATCAAATATAAATATTCAATGCTTATAACAGCCTGTCAATCAATCGATCGACATACAACTAAACAATCGGGATTAGTGTACGTCAAATATCATCCCAATACCCGTGTGGGGTTTCAAGCAATCAAACATAGATCTTTATTTGTGCAGTTGGGCAATGTGTAAAATTTATCGTCCCAATCAATGTCCTTCAAATAGGTGTACATAAACAAACCGTCCGGTTTGTAAATGAATATTTATTTATTCACATTCACGTTAAAAATTATATTTTTAACGATCAAATATTTTATTTTAACACATGAATTTTTATTCAGTTCATTTACCAAATAAAAATGATATTTTTATATTTCTAACTTATTTTAGAAAATTTCGGCGGCATAACGGCACGATACTAGAAACGGGACAAGGCCTAGCCTTATCCCCGGTCTAGTGAAGGCCCACGCCATTCACACATCAATCCAATCAATTTCATTTCACCAAACAATTCAATTCAAACCAAATAATCTAACCAACTACACAACCAAACAATTAAACAAACAAGCCATCCATGGTCTGTGGATGACGGGTGTCGGGTGCTACTAAACACCGTCTGCATCTTAGTATATATATAACTAGAAAAAGAAATTGAAGAGTGAGAAGTTCTCATAGATTGCTAAATCCAACGCGGCGACGCTTCCTTTATAGAAATCTTCGTCGTTCTTGCATCTTTGTCAACTTCGTTGCCCGTAGTCACTACATATGTAAAAATCGAATTTTTACTATGCTATTCAATATATAAAAATCGAATTTTTACTATGCTATTCAATATATAAAAAATCGAATTTTTACTATGCTATTCAATATATAAAAAATCGAATTTTTACTTCGCTATACTTTACATAAAGATTTCGCCTTTTCAAATATGAAGTTTTCGCCTTTTCAAATATGAAGTTTTCGCCTTTTCAAATATGAAGTTTTTGCCTTTTCAAATATGAAGTTCATAAAAATCACATTTTTATTTTTCTACACATATAAAAATGATATTTTTAATATTCCTATTATGTAAAAATTATATTTTTTTATCTTCTACCTAACCAAAAATCATATTTTTACAACTTCTATATAGTAAAGATTATATTTTTAATACTTTAAAAATATAAAAACAATATTTTTATTATTTAAAAATATAAAAATCATATTTTCCTTCTATCGCTACAACATGTATGTAAAAATCTCGCATTCGCTAAAATAAAAAAATCTCGTCTTTTACTAATCAAAAAATCTAAACTTTTCTATAAAACATACAACCTTTTTCCTATATAAAAACCTAATTTTCATTTTCTTTCATACGTATAAAAATAAAAATAAAATTGAATTTTTATTTCACTAATAACTATATAAAGATCGGGTCTTTATCATCATACAGTAATTAAAAATCTGCGAACGCACTTCAAATTGAAATACGTACTTCGAATCGGGCAAGGAAGGGGCGGAGCTGCTGCGTGGGGGTGTTGGAGATGCTCGTCGGCGTCGGAGGGGCGGCAACAGTTGGAGGCGGACGGAGTTTTGGGGCTGCGATGGGTTTTTGGGGGTGCGGGTTCCTCACGGTCGCGAGGTAGCAGAAAGGAGGGGAGGAAGGAGAACGGGAGGAGGTGGATCGAAAGGGGAGGGGTTTGGCGGAGGCGGGCACCCTGGGCGGCGCGGCGATGAACGTCGACCGGGGGGGGGGGGGCTCCGTCCTTTTTTTTTTTTTGCTTTGAAATGATTTTGAACGTGGGGGGGCAGAAAGATAAAGGGAGAATTTTTTTTATTTTAATTATTTAATTATTTTATTCGGCAAAAAGTTGACTTTTACATACGACCTCTAAACGAGGCCCACCGCCTGCCGTCCATAGCGTTTTACCCCCATTCCGAACACAATGGGTTATGTATCGCAAGCTGATTTGTTCGTTACAATCAGTTTCCGTTAAAATCAACATATAACTCTATATATTGAATTTGAACGCGCATTTCAATTTACCAGGGTCACATACGAACTCGAAAAATTTCAGAAAAATATTTTCTAGCTTCGTATTGACGATACGGTCCTAACAAAACTAGTTTCGCCGAATTCTGAGACCGTTAGAAAAATGGCCATTTTCCAGTCGATTAAAATCAACTAAAACCGGTCAAACGCGTTTTCCTTTGCCACGCTCACATATTGATTCTAAAAATTATGAAATTTAAAAATTAGCAATAATTTGACATCACGGACCCAACAAAACTGGTTTCGTCGAAATCCGAGGTCGTTTGCAAAATTTCCATTTTTAAGGGCCTGAATTCCATAGCGACTATTCAGAATTTTCAACTGAACATATCTTTTGATTCCTGCTATGAAATTTCGATTTTTCGGATACGTTGGAAAAATATTCTCAAATAGATCCTATGATTTTTGGTTTCACTAAAATCCGGATTGTTTCGCACCCGGTACATTCAATTGAAGTTTGAAATCGAATTATCGAACTACTGCGCCATTTTCAATTTCTTATAATTATATATAATTATTTACATTCTAACGACGATCTATATAAATATATTCGTTTGAATTCTATTCAAAATAAATTTCTCGTCGATATTATTTGAAATAATCTATTTTAAATATTCAAAATTCGCTAAAATTGCCAAAATAAAAATTTCAAACTGGCCCAGATTTTCGGGTTGTTACAATCTCCCCCAATTAAAACTTTTCATCCCCGAAAAGGAACAAAGTCGAAAGTGGTTTGATTAATCAACACTACGTTCGATCTGGCTTCCATTCTTTAACTTTTCAGTTTCTGAGAATTTTCAAATTCTTCAAAAATTTGGCTAACACCCTAAATTTTCAAAAAATTTCGCCATAACCTCCCCTGCACCGGGAGCCACGGAAAAATCCCGAAATTGCCATATAGGCCTTCTGATCTCAAAAAGAAAAAGAAAACGCCAAGCGGCTAGCCAATAGGCTCATAAAATCATCATCACCCAAACAAAACAGTAAATTATGTAGTAAACATGTACCTATTTGTCGGGCAAACAAATTTTATTCTTCGGCTCTAGCCTCCTTGCTATGACCTGTTCAATGTAAGTATATGTATATGCAAGCAAATGCGACTGATTTTCAATATAATTCAATATTTGGTTCAATTAGGCATAATGGTTCAAAATTAGCAAACAAATAAATAAACAACGCAAACATCAATCAATTAGTTGATTATCATTTGAAATTCATAAGTTTGATATATAGTCAAAAATCACATTTTTGATGCCAAATCACAACAATAAACCCTATCTAATTTCGGTTCTCACACCAGTCTAATGGAAATATAGTAATCTCACTTTCGTTACTCGAAAATAAATACTGGCGACAATGCCCCATCACCAAAATTATCCCCGGGCAACTAGAGTATGATCCTATAACCATCCAGTATATTAAAACTTCAAATACACGTTTGCAAGACGCATATGCAAAATCTTTATATATCGTATTGTCCAAATCAATTAAATAAATAATCAAATACGAATAGTTGATTTAAATTTTCAAAACAAAAATTGTTTTCATTTTCAAAAATATACTCTTCACACTCGTTCTAGGATACTTCTGATCCCATCTCTAACGAGTCATTCCCGTTGGATATTACTAATCCAATATCTGATGAATTCTTTCGTATGGTTCTAATGTGTCTTGTTCTCGAGCTCTGTAAACCAAAGCTCTGATACCAACTGTGACGAAAAGGAATTTCGCTATGTCCGAACCAGTCGCTAAACTGACCCAGACCGTTCGAAACGCCCTATCGTTTGAGAACACGACAAAACAGAACGCATACAAAAGAACATTTCATTGTATATTACAACAATGCATGAGATTTCAAGAATATACAGAGTATAAACAAATAAATATTACACAGAAATATCAGAGATTTAAATTACATTTAAATACATAGCAGTGGAAAATAATACAATACACAACTAGAAGAGATATACGGATACAAAGCTTTCCGGATATCATTCCAGCTGTAAACCAGGATCCTGTGAATATAAATCTGCAAAACCCAAAACTACTAGCTGCCCATGTCAAAATAAGGGCACCCAGAGTTTAGGTTAAAACAATAAACTCCAGGTCATTCATGTGACTGGTGTGAGAACTAAAACAGTTATTAATCTTTATTTTTAAAGTTCGGTAAATCAAGGGACCACGCCGTATAACACGGAACGGGTTTCCTCCCAAGAATACCAGTGCATAAAACAAATAGCGCAATGCTAAATAAAGAAAAAATGAAGCTGTTATAAGACCCAGGTCCTATCACACAATGCAACGCAAGCCGGGGGATAGGGTTTTCCCTTATAACAGCCAAAGAATGCTTGATACGTTTAAAAACAAATCATTTGATACTATTATAAGTGCATAGTGTATAAAACAACTTCAAATCATAAGTATCAATCATAGGCGACATGAGCGTCCCATGCCACTATGTCGCCATATATAGGTTTACAAATAAAACCGCAAATGTCACGTATTTGGAAACTGGATTTCCATCTATGAACCGAGGCAAAAGATAGTCCTCAACCGATTCGAGACGCTCTTGCCCGCCCCTCAGGATTAGAGCTCGAGTGACCCTTGGATCGTCAGGGCCGGTCCACTGATGTGGATTAAACTTAAACCCTGAACATGCGTTCCCCCGCCCTATGGGGCGTAAATGAGCCAATGAATGACTCCATCGGACCCGGATCGTCCGATCAAACCGAGGCGCCTCGCAACAGCAACAACCACATAAGTCAAACTCGTCAGGGCGTGTAAAACCACTGACGCCACTTCTAACTAGAAAGAAACGCATGCCCTCCCTGAGGTCTGTCTCCCGTTTTTGGTTCATACCGGGTGTGAAACTCACGAAGTAAACGTTACACAAAGCTACGCCACAAAGGCTGTGCTTCGATCATTAACCACAAGACTTTGCTTTTCAACAAAAGTCTTGATCCATGCAACTCAGCCTGCCACATTGTTAGTCCATACTGTACCACTGATTTCTGCCAATATATAACCTCTAGGCTCGTACGTCTCAGAGAAGGGTGTATAGCAAGAGAATAAATTCTCTGCCACCAAACAGATATATATTTAGCAGAGATCACCAAATATAGTATAAAGGAATACAACGTCAGACACACTATCCATTTACAAGTCCGTTCTGGGTCTGATCGAAACCGGAGGCACCTAGTACCCCGCATATCCATCGATCTCCAAGTACGTTTGGAAGATAACCAACTGTTTCCATCTTCTTGGGTGTACAGCCCAATCAAGATCATCAGTAATCACCCAAACGACGTGAAGACTTCTGGTCTTCGACCACCGTCTTCATCTTCGACACCACGTCGAATCAGTTATTCAGAATGGGATAAACCCGGTCTTTCTGAATAACTCGCGTATATATTATAAAAGTGTTACACAAACACAACATACGCCTCATTCCAATTCAGAATATTCTTTTATTCAAATATTCCTATACTTTGGGAAAAGTTCCCATTAATTTTATCCAAGATAAATTCTTTAAATTTATTCTTTAATCTCCTTTGAATATCAATTCAAACTAGTCGGGACTAGCGAACCACACCGAAGTAATCATTTATTTTATTTCCCAATCCCAACCTATTCATCCCATAAAGTAAAACTGGTCATACTTCATATCTAAGACCACGGTGTTATCGGTAAATTCAATTACCATTTCACGTTTAAATCTAATTAAAGATTTAATTATCGCCTGGAGTAAAACTGGTGATACTCCATTCTCGATCTTTTCAATCTAATTAAAGATTCATTAAAACTCCACTTAGTTTTAATCTGTGACTAGGTTAAAGAATCAGTGTCATTTAAAACACGGTTCACGATAAACCCAAAATCGCATCTCCATTAATTATCGGGTTAAAGAACGAGTGTTATTTAAAAACACCATTCACGATAAACCCAAGAATCAATATCAATTCGATTCCAATTAAATAGTGTTTAATTGGTACTCTTCATTAAATCTAAATAAAAAGATTTAATCTTTTCTCAACTGGGTTCAAGAACAGTGTTAATGAAGACACCATTCACGACAAACCCAAATCACATTTGATATTCAATACAAGGCTCTGAATAGAAAATATATCGGCTTATATTCAATATCAAATTCTACGATTAACAAATGTCGTAGTGGAAATAACGATATAAGTATATATCTTTCAAATTTCCATAACAACATCCGTATAATCACGAATTCCAACATCGAAATATTCCGAAGACAATTTCGATTCAAATCCACTCCAATGCAATCATTGGAAATTCTGGTTATTTTTAAAACCCTTTTCAAATTCAATTTATTTACTTAAAAATAAATAGAATTATAATTCTAGTTCAAAACTAGTTTATTTCGATAAAAATCTATTTTTATCTTTTCAAGTATGTAGTTTTTCATCCCAATTCTTTCTAAATCATTTCTCATGATTTTACACAAGTTATTACTATTTTTAATAATTTTATCAAGGCCCGTACAGTCGATTTCCATCAACGGTCATCGAACTGCACTTACAACGACCTTTTTCGAATTTGATTTGGACATAATTCCAAATCCAACCGTTAGATTTCAAATTTCTAATATTCGTTAGAAAGCTCTTTTCGGTATGAACCCAACGGTTCCAGTTTCAGGAGAATCCGACGGTCGGATCTCCCGTAATGTCCATTTGAAATAAATGGTCGAAATTTACGAACTGCCGCGGCGCGGCGCGTTCTATTCAGGCCATTATATTATATATATAATATATATTTCGTCGATTTCTATTTAAAACGAATTTTATGAATAGTTTTGAATTCGTTTCAAAAACCATTTTCAACTTCCATTTCAATTCAAATCAAAATTGAATTCTTCCTTATTAATTCGTTTTAAGATTCATTTCTATTCAATTCAAATTTCAATTCAATTTGAATTCATTTCAATTCGCTTTCAATTCAATTTGAATTCGTTTTCCATTCAATTTGAATTCGTTTTCAATTCAATTCAATTTCAAAGTCGTTTTCATTTCAACTCAATTTCAATTCGAATTCATTTCAACTCATTTTCAATTCGAATTCATTTATATTCAATTTCAATTCGAATTTATTTATATTCAATTCTTTTCAAAATATCAGATTTTGAAATCACTTTCGATATTCATTATAAAATGAATAAAATCGATATAAATGTCGTTCACGTCAAAATGGCGACAATCTAATCAATACGGCTTCATATATTCCTATTTTCAAATATTCTATTTCAAATATTTCTTTTTCAAATATTTCTATTTTAAAACTGGAATGAGGCCCAATCTATTACCATATAATGTAAATTATATGGATTTTCTACAACACATGTATATATCAACAACGATTAATAATCAACCATCATCCAAAGTGCATTCTACACTGTATAAGCATCAAATATAAAATTCAACGCTTATAACAGCCTGTCAATCAATCGATCGACATACAACTAAACAATCGGGATTAGTGTACGTCAAATATCATCCCAATACCCGTGTGGGGTTTCAAGCAATCAAACACAGATCTTTATTTGTGCAGTTGGGCGATGTGTAAAATTTATCGTCCCAATCAATGTCCTTCAAATAGGTGTACATAAACAAACCGTCCGGTTTGTAAATGAATATTTATTTATTCACATTCACGTTAAAAATTATATTTTTAACGATCAAATATTTTATTTTAACACATGAATTTTTATTCAGTTCATTTACCAAATAAAAATGATATTTTTATATTTCTAACTTATTTTAGAAAATTTCGGTGGCATAACGGCACGATACTAGAAATGGGACAAGGCCTAGCCTTATCCCCGGTCTAGTGAAGGCCCACGCCATTCACACATCAATCCAATCAATTTCATTTCACCAAACAATTCAATTCAAACCAAATAATCTAACCAACTACACAACCAAACAATTAAACAAACAGGCCATCCATGGTCTGTGGATGACGGGTGTCGGGTGCTACTAAACACCCTCTGCATCCTAGTATATATATAACTAGAAAAAGAAATTGAAGAGTGAGAAGTTCTCACAGATTGCTAAATCCAACGCGGCGACGCTTCCTTTATAGAAATCTTCGTCGTTCTTGCATCTTTGTCAACTTCGTTGCCCATAGTCACTACATATGTAAAAATCGAATTTTTACTATGCTATTCAATATATAAAAATCGAATTTTTACTATGCTATTCAATATATAAAAAATCGAATTTTTACTATGCTTTTCAATATATAAAAAATCGAATTTTTACTTCGCTATACTTTACATAAAGATTTCGCCTTTTCACATATGAAGTTTTCGCCTTTTCAAATATGAAGTTTTCGCCTTTTCAAATATGAAGTTTTCGCCTTTTCAAATATGAAGTTCGTAAAAATCACATTTTTATTTTTCTACACATATAAAGATGATATTTTTAATATTCCTATTATGTAAAAATTATATTTTTTTATTTTCTACCTAACCAAAAATCATATTTTTACAATTTCTATATAGTAAAGATTATATTTTTAATACTTTAAAAATATAAATACCATATTTTTATTACTTTAAAAATATAACAATCATATTTTCCTTCTATCGCTACAACATGTATGTAAAAATCTCGCCTTCGCTAAAATAAAAAAATCTCGTCTTTTACTAATAAAAAAATCTAAACTTTTCTATAAAACATACAACCTTTTTCCTATATAAAAACCCATTTTTCATTTTCTTTCATACGTATAAAAATAAAAATAAAATTGAATTTTTATTTCACTAATAACTTTATAAAGATCGGGTCTTTATCATCATACAGTAATTAAAAATATGCGAACGCACTTCAAATTGAAATACGTACTTCGAATCGGGCAAGGAAGGGGCGGAGCTGCTGCGTGGTGGTGCTGGAGATGCTCGTCGGCGTCGGAGGGGCGGCAACAGGTGGAGGCGGACGGAGTTTTGGGGCTGCGATGGGTTTTTGGGGGTGCGGGTTCCTCACGGTCGCGAGGTAGTAGAAAGGAGGGGAGGAAGGAGAACGGGAGGAGGTGGATCGGAAGGGGAGGGGTTTGGCGGAGGCGGCCACCCTGGGCGGCGCGGTGATGAACGTCGACGGGGGGGGGCTCCGTCCTTTTTTTTTTTTTGCTTTGAAATGATTTTGAACGTGGGGGGGGGGGGCAGAAAGATAAAGGGAGAATTTTTTTATTTTAATTATTTTATTTGGCAAAAAGTTGACTTTTACATACGACCTCTAAACGAGGCCCACCGCCTGCCGTCCATAGCGTTTTACCCCCATTCCGAACACAATGGTTTATGTATCGCAAGCTGATTTGATCGTTACAATCAGTTTCCGTTAAAATCAACATATAACTCTATATATTGAATTTGAACGTGCTTTCAATTTACTGGGGTCACATACTAACTCGAAAAATTTCAGAAAAATATTTTCTAGCTTCGTATTGATGATACGGTCCTAACAAAACTAGTTTCGCCAAATTCTGAGACCGTTAGAAAAATGGCCATTTTCTAGTCGATTAAAATCAACTGAAACCGGTCAAACGCGTTTTCCTTTGCCACGCTCACATACTGATTCTAAAAATTATGAAATTTAAAACCTAGCAATAATTTTACATCACGGACCCAACAAAACTGGTTTCGTCAAAATCCGAGGTCGTTTGCAAAATTTCCATTTTTAAGGGCCTGAATTCCATAGCGACTATTCAGAATTTTCAACTGAACATATCTTTTGATTCCCGATTTTTCGGATTCGTTGAAAGATATTCTCAAATAGATCCTATGATTTTTGGTTTCACTAAAATCCGGAATGTTTTGCACCCGGTACATTCAATTGAAGTTTGAAATCGAATTATCGAACTACCGCGCCATTTTCAATTTCTTATAATTATATATAATTATTTACATTCTAACGACGATCTATATAAATATATTCGTTTGAATTCTATTCAAAATAAATTTCTCGTCGATATTATTTAAAATAATCTATTTTAAATATTCAAAATTCGCTAAAATTGCCAAAATAAAAATTTTAAACTGGCCCAAATTTTCGGGTTGTTACAAGATCGAAGACGAAGAGTTGGTATATCTATTATCTATACATATGTATTTTCCACTGCATTTATTTCCGCTGCTTATTATGTACATTCGTATGTATATGTAACTCTGATAATCATTGAATGTTATAATCACAGTATACATTTCAACTGCTTTTAACTGCTATTTGTTTATAATATGTTGTCCTTCCGCTGTGAGATTCTGTTATTGTCTTTCTCTTCTTTCTTTCTTTTTCTTCTTTTCCCAATAACTACCTGCATTTGCGATTTGTTTGGGTCGACATGTGTGGCTTATTGTCGATTTTAAACGGTCAAAAATATGGGTCGTTACAAACATGTTATAATTTTAATGAACAAATTATACTTTAACATGTAATTATTTTTTTTTTCTAACTTAACATGATAGAATTGACATTTTTAATGAGCATACATGTTTTAAAACATAATTCTTTTATCATAATTTAACATGATAAAATTGACATTTTTATTGACAAAAACATATTCTAACTAAATGACATATTTGTATTTGACAAAAGCATATTCTAACTAAATGACATATTTATTTACAAAATATGTTTTCTAACTAAATGACATATTTATATTTGGCAAAAGCATATTCTAACAAAATGACATATTTATTTACAAAATATGTTTTTTAACTAAATGACATATTTATATACAAAATGTGTTTTCTAACTAAATGACATATTTATTTCACAGGACATTTATCTAACAAGATGACATTTTTATTACACAAAACATTATCTAACAAGATGAAATTTTTATTTAATAAAACATATCTCAACTAAATGACATTTTTGTTTAACATAACATATCTAATGAAAATGACATTTTTATTTAACATAACATATCTAACCAAAATGACAATTTTATTTGATAAAAACATATTTAACCAAAATGATATTTTTATTTTAACAAAACATATATAACCAAAATGACATTTTTATTTAACATAACATATCTAACCAAAATGACATTTTTATTTGACAAAAACATATTTAACCAAAATGACATTTTTATTTAACATAACATATCTAACCAAAATGACATTTTTATTTGACAAAAACATATTTCACCAAAATGACATTTTTATTTAAGATAACATAATGACATCTTTGTTTGACAAAAACATATTTAACCAAAATGACATTTTTATTTAACACAACATATCTGACCACGGTAAATTAAAATGTACATTTGAATTCAATATATAATGATTTATATTTTAATTTTGATAAAAACTGATCAGATATATAGTGGAAACAAAAGAATATAGCTCAAATAATGGGATATATCAGAAATATCAGAATATAGCGGGGATTAAAGCAGAAAGGCTATTTGGAAATAGCGCAGCAGCGGAAATCCGCTACATGATATAGTGGGGATATGGCTGGGTAATAGCAGGGCATTAACTACATAGATTTGCACTAATAAAGTCAATTCTTATTAGCACTCTGAAATAATGCTCAAGATGTTTTAAATTTTGTTGAAGGAAGAAGAAAAGAGAAAAAATATGTTATAATTTTTTTTGAAGAAGAAAGGAAAAAGTGTTCGTTAATCTATTTATCGAAGGAAGAAGAAAAGAATAATGTATATAATTCTTATCGCTTCTCTTTTGTCTATCTATCATTAAATTAGGCGGAATGAAAATTGTATACATTGCTAAAATAATGGAATGCTAATATATTTTAATTTATTCTTATTTAATTGTCATATCATTAGCTTTTTTAATAGTTCAATAATAATGCCACATAAAAACATTACCGTTGTGCAAGTGCAATATCTCATTAGCATTTGTAACAACTCGATAATAATGCCACATAAATGTGCAAGTGTAACAACTCAATTATAATAATGATTAACAAATATGTTACCTTTTGCAAGTGTAATGGCTCAATTGTAATAATGATTCATAAATATATTATCGTTATAAACTTGCAATGGATCAAGCACAAAAGTGGTTTATAAATAAACTACCATTAAGGTGTCTTTTTAATATATTCACTTCATAAATAAAACATTTTCCAACAATCCCACAACTTGAATTAAAAAAAAATCGAGCATTTTCTAAAAACATAAGATTGTGCATAAATAAAGGTGTCTTTCAACATGAACCTTTGCATAGTAGATAAGATTTAGTTTTCACTTAGTAACACATGGTCTTGAACTCTATTCCTGATATCAGACCATACATAACCTTTCTAGAGTGTAATCAAATAAACTTATGCATTTATGGCTACGCACATTTGTCCCAGTTCACGAATACTCTAGGAAATTTTTCCTAAAACTTCATAATAAATGACCCTATTTCCAAGTTCACATAGGTGAGTCTATCAAGAGTACTTCTAAAGGTAGGTAGATCTCATTAAGGGTTTCTATTAACTCATCCTCTAATCACTTCAGGATTATAATCTTCTTAATGTAAAATATCATGTGCAACTAATATCACTTCACAATTTGCTTTTACCCATTGAACCTAGTTCTTGGGATCTCCAGTCATTAGCTTGGGTTACCATTGTGTGTGACTCAATATTCTAAGGGCAATAGTCCCATTCTCTTAGAAGTATTAAGGTATTTCTCTTTAGCTAGTCCTTTCATCAAAGGATCTGCCAAATTGACATCACTACATATGTGGTCCACTCTAACAGGACCTGAGGAGAGTAAATCTCTAACTATATTGTGCTTACAATGTATCTGTCGTCTCTTCTTGTTGTAATAACAGATTTGTACTTTTGCAATAGTCGCGGCACTATTGCAATGGATCAATAGAGCAGGTATCGGTTTTTCCCATAAAGGAACCTCAGCTAGCAGATATCTTATGTACTTTGCTTCTTCACTAGCGTTGGCCAGTCCATCATCTCAAATTCCATAGTAGACTGGGTCAAAATAGTCCGTTTCTTGGATTTCTAAGATATAGCTTCCCCAGCAATGCTAAAGATATAGCCACTGGATGCTTCTGAATCATCAGTTAAAGTATTCGAGTCTGCAATTTGATAACCTTCAAGTTGAAAATTTTCCATAATATAATCCAAGGTTCATGGTTCATTTTAGGTATCTTATGACTCTCTAAATAGTATGCCAATGCTCTGTACTAGGTCTACAGATAAATCTGCATAATGACCCCATGACATAAGCAATGTCGGTTTGGTACATCAACGACATACCAAAGGCTTCCAATGATGCTTGCATAATTAGACTATCTTACACCTTCAATAATGTTCCTAAATAGCTTTACACTAGGATTATATAGTATACATGCAGGTTACAGTTAAAAGTACTTGTATTTCTCTAAAATCTTCCCAATATGATGAGATTGATCCAAAGAAAGTCCCTTTCAGACCTAGTAATCTTAATACCAAGGATTACACTTGCCTCACTAGATCTTTCACATTGAAATTGGCACTTAGCGAGGATTTAACAATATTTATAGCATAAACGTTTAACCTAAAAATAAGAAAGTCATTCACATATAGGCATATGATAGTACAAATGTCATCTTCGGATTTATAATTAATGCAATTGTCACTTACATTAACTTGAAAACCGTGTGAGATTATTAAGTTATCAAAATTTTCATGTCAATGTTTAGGTGCTTGTTTTAAATCATATAATGATTTATCTAATTTGCATACTTTATGTTCTTGACCATGAGCTACAAATCCTTTCGGTTAGTCCATATATATTTCCTCTTATAATTCACAATTTTAAAATGCAATCCATTTGGTGTATTATTAAGTTATAAATAAATGCAAGTGAAATTAGTACTTGAATGGATGTACTTCTAGTTAGGTGAAAAAAATGTTAAAAAGTATATATTTTCTCTTAGCTTAAATCCTTTAGCAACTAAGCGGGGGATTTTATTATATTAACTGTGCCATCATGTTTTAATTTCATTTTAAATACTCGTTTACAACCTATAGACTTACAACTAGGTGGTTAGTCCACTGAGTGTCAAGTCTTATTGGATGCCAAAGAATCCATCGCATCATTTATAGTCTCTTGCCAAAAAAAATCTACATCTAAGGAAGATATGGGCTCGTAGAGGTTTAAGGGATCATCCTATATAGTAAAAGCAAAAAGATATGAAACAAAATCTTTTGATGATTTTACACTTTTACTTCTTCTGGGTTCATTTTCAGGGTATTCATTAAGTTCTATTCTACAAGGCATAGAGTTGCTTGATGTATCACCACTATTCTTTAATTTAAAAGGAAATTTTGATTCATAAATATCAGCATCGTTAGATTCAATTATTCATTGAGGTTATGAAGTATGTATGCTTTGCTATTAATAGCATAAGAAATAATTACACTTTTATAGGCTCTGCTTGCTAATTTTATTCTTTTGGGTTCTGGAATATGTACATATGCCAAACATCCTCAAGTTCTAAAATAATACACATTTGACTTATAATTTCTTAAGATTTCAAAATCATACATTATCAAATTTAAAACATAAAGGTGAAATTATTTTCGCCTAGAATTAGGAAGTCTATTACTTCAAAAGGTTAAAAATATACCAACATCCTACATTAAAATTCATTCTATATTCATTTATTGTTAGTTTTAATTAATAACATTTTCGAATGTTTGCATTGATTATTCAAAGATTTTTTTCATTTATGAATTCAATTAATGTTATTCATTTTTAAAAAATATGCTCATTGATTATCAAATCTACATCATTTAAGTAATGTCATTTCTTATTAAAGATATATTCTAAATTTGCATTTACTTATGTCAAATTTTATTAGTGACATTTTCCAAACTTATACATATAATTAATGTCAATTTATTTTAATGCAAAAGCTTATTCAACAAATAATGTTTTCAATTAATGTTAATCATAGTGATATTTTCAAAAAAAAAAAATCTTCTTGCACTTAATTCTTATTTTCCATAAGATGTACATAATTGAAATAAGAACAATCATCAATAATCGTAATAGAGTAGTGATTATTTTTACACATTACTGTAAGCGGTTCACATAAACTAATTCCAAAATTTTAAATTCTCTAATAACAAAAGTCACATTTTCTTTAACGACCGAATTTTTAACCATTAAGTTAAACATTTGAAATTGGTTTAAATGTTGATTTGAAATTTAAATAACTCGAATTAAATAATTTTGAGTATTTAATTTAATTTGAATAGTAAAATAATAAGTTTAATTTTGAAATTATTAAGAGTAAATTGGATTAGAGGTATAGTGTGAAGTGGACATTCACTAAGACCCTGAATTTATAACAAGGAATTTATTAATTAAATGAAGTTTGAATGTATAATTTACATTTGATTCAAAATGAGCACCAAGAGTCGCAGTAGTTTGTACTTTTACGTTTTGAACTTTAAATGGATGTACAGGATCCAATATAGGTCGGAATTCTATGAAATAAGAATCCTCCAGATCTATTGGATTATAATTTTCTAATGGAATAGAAAAATTAAGATTTCATCTTGTAGGTTTTGAGTTATGTCATAATCATATTTTGAAAAAATCATTGTATAATCGTTTATGAACTATAACAATTATTTAATAAAATAAAAGTATTTTAAATAAATCGAATATCGATTAAACTAGAATTTAAATATTGAGTTTAAAATCCAAAGTATTCTATTTTAAAGCTATATAACATTCTATTTGAATATAAATAATAAAAATTTATTATCAACAGATTTGATTATTTTAAAATTTATTTTTTTATCAATTTAATATGGAACTTGAGAATAGCCAATTTTCAAATGACCTCGGATTAAACGAAACCAATTTTATAAAATTTTGATTAATTACTGTTAGATTTCCAATTTCAGGTCAATTGGAATTATTATGTGATCATGAACGATATAAACACATATTGATTTACGTTTGAAATTAAAATAGGAGTTTTTCAAAGATCTTGGAATTTGACGAAACCACTTCCATCATATTTAGAATATTAAGTAATAGTAGGATTTCAATTTTCATCTTGATAGGAGCTCATCTGTGGTAGTTTTAGCAGTCTCATGTAAATATATTAATAATAAAACCTATTTATTAATATACCCTAACTCTCAAGAACACTAAGTTGTGGTCTAAATTGAGCCACTAGTACTTTCTTCTTCTTCATCTTAAATTAATTAAATCTCTTTGTAATGACCCAGGGAATTTGTGACCTTGGATATCGGCATACAACACCATGTCGAACATCCAAGAACCGAAAACACCGGATAGTCCATGAAAGAAGTTAGAGGGTGAGGATAGATAAGATAGAAAATTAGAATAGAAGAAGGAGAAGAGCATCACAACATCAAAGAAAAAACGAATGTCACAGCGAAACGAATAAATATATTGCATAACATAACTTTGTAATAAAACAGTATCTGTATACAATACCATTATTAGAGTATAACACTTACAACATAGCGGAAATAACAATAGCTATATAATCCTGAAGCCTCCTGCTCCAGCTCTTCAAGTATCCGTAAAATCACGACTACTTGACTGCCCGTACAAAATTGGGCACCCAAGAGTTTAGGGAAAACAAAACAAAATAAACTCTATGTCAGTCATGTGACTGATGTGAGTAAATTCCAATCATTTTGGTTTAGCTTTTCAAAATCCTTTCTAAAGAAATGATAATGGTAAGACCGATCCACACATAAACACTGATGGTTTTTACCTTACGATAACACAAAACATTTCTTTAAAATCAATATTCTTCTGATATTATAATAATGTCTAAATCAAATAAATAGCAATCTAGTGGAAACGCTTTCATCTCACGTTCCACATATATTATATACAATCTAACACTGTGGATGCTTATTGGGTAATGGATTTCCAACTATGAAAAGGTATGGAACCACCTTCCGATCAGTGTACTCTAGAAGCGATACACTGGAGTTCAATAAGAACATCTTGAAACTCGGCCACACATAACCGGCCATTCATTTCGCTTGAATATTCCGAATATATTGTCACCTTACGACTGGTATACCAACATAACCGTTCCCGGGAGATACAGAATTGAAAGAAGTAACAAATATAAATATTCTCTAGATGGTGACAATAAACCCTAATTGGGTGTGGCCCACTTAGCCATGCTGCCTACCCAATTTCTGTCATTTCCCAATTGATGAGGCTTGAGGTCATAACGTATCTTTTAACAGATCGCCCCCTTTATTTACTTTGAATGTCACACCGTCATACCCATCAAATCACAAATTGATTTCCCCAAAAATACCATGGGTATAAGCTAAGAGAAACGAATTACTTCACCACCAACATAAATACGTTTGAAACGATCAACTTACATGATCTACTAGATATACTCTGTTAGACATTCGTCCATTTAAGTTGTCCCGGGACAGGACAACCCGAAGGCACTATTCTGTAAACAGGACAGCCCTTGCATAACTTCGTCTTCAATTACCTTTGTTATATTTGATTTGCAACACTAATGCCA
This sequence comes from Allium sativum, assembly GCA_030737875.1. Taxonomy (NCBI): domain Eukaryota; kingdom Viridiplantae; phylum Streptophyta; class Magnoliopsida; order Asparagales; family Amaryllidaceae; genus Allium; species Allium sativum. The sequence continues at coordinate 173,495,477 of CM060912.1, forward strand.
TACGGAGGTGTTTTCAGATAATGAATCTGATCCCGGTCTCTCCGTATTGACCACAGAAAAATGGTCAAAAACTTCGATAGTCGGTGATTTAACTATCAAAGGAAAACACATGTGCAAACAACGATATTATTTCCAGATGAAAAGTATATCGATCAATCATCATTTAGCATTTATTTCCTTAGTTCATTAATTTATTCATTTTTCATTTCTTGTTTCCTTATATTCAGCATTTCTTATTTTCTAATTGGAAAACATTTCCATTTCTTATTTTCTATATTAGAAAACATTTCTGATTCTTATTTGAAAAACATTTCCAAAACTCCTACATTTGGATTTAAACAGATGTTTAAATAAAATATTGCTATGCCAACTCAAAACATTACACTCGTTTACTAAATACACTTAACCAACCTTTAGTATCGAACCTTAACCATTCCTTAGTTAAAAATGGAATCAATCAAGTTGGGATATAATTACCTCTCAGACCTTAACTGAACAACATCTTTAACCTCGAAGTACACAAATTTCACCCTTTAAATCTTTAACAAACTTCCATACGTAACTCTCTTTTCTCTATTTGATAACTCTTTCCTTCGAATAACTATATTTGATAAATCTCTCTTTCGGATAACTATAGTTGATAACCTATTCAATTAACTCTATTTGATTAACTCTAATCGATTAACTCTATTTGATTAACTCTATTCGATTAACTCTATTGGATTAACTCTAATCAATTAACTCTATTTGATTAACTCTATTGGATTAACTCCTTTTCGAATAACTATATTCGATTAACTCCTTTTCGAATAGACTATATTCGATCAACTTCTTTTCGAATAAACTATATTCGATTATCTCCTTTTCGAATAAACTGTATTTGATTAACTCCTTTTATAATACTACTTACTTTCCAAATATTTACTATTATGATATCTTATTTATTTTCTAAATAAATATTTCTTTTATCTTTCTACTTATCTCCCAATAAATATTCCTTTTTATCTTATTCTATTTATTTTCCAAATAAATATTACTTTTTATCTTATTCTACTTATTTTCCAAATAAATATTCCTTTTTATCTTATTCTATTTATTTTCTAAATAAATATTTCTTTTTATCTTATTCTATTTATTTTCTAAATAAATATTCCTTTTTATCTTATTCTATTTATTTTCTTAATAAATAATTTTTTTTATAAAATCTTTTGATTTTATAAATATTTCTTTTTCAATATAACATTGAAAATTTCCTTTTTAACATTCCAGTATTCCTTATGGTATTTAATGTCCCATATAACAATGATCGGTATCATTCAAACATACAAAATCCGCAACAGATTTCATATCACATCATATAACAAAATATATGAAAAACAGTAAAATAATTGAAGAGGAATCTAGTTGGATTCCTCCGACCTGTTTCCCTACATCCACAAATGTTACACAATACAATTCACATCAATTTCATTTATATGAAATATTCTGCTAAACAGAATCAATATTTGATCAATGATTTATATACATAACTATAATTATATTTTCACCAATTAATTCACAGTTCATCCCAACAGTCAACACACAGCAATCAATCATCATTTATCAATTCATAAAATATGTTATAAAAATATGAACTGGTAGAGTTGTGGAGTTTTACTCGCGTTGGACGATCATCGTTAAATAACGATAACTATCGGTTGATTCAGACAGACAATTTATTTCGCTATAAATTGAAACAAGCCCTGATTCACTCCCAGTCAGTTCCATTGTGTAGCCCTCAACCCTACGATCCCAACGGATCCTGTTTTGTCAGATTTCGATATCGTATGTATAAGATATCGCATTTCAAGTTATCATACAAAGTTAAACTAAATTTAAACTTAATTAAATTAAATCCTTGGGCTTAACTTAACAAACGGCCAACACCCTCCTATTGAACCCGACCCGCACCATTCCTTTTCTTCCCCGATTAAAAAGCATAGCCAGCTCCTTTAATTTCTCCATTTTGAAGACTTTTAAGCTCCATTTCCAGCTTGTTTCTCCAACGAACAATCAAACAAAACCAACCGTAATGTTCCTCTCCTCGAGCTCGTCAACCCCATCACTATTTCGCCCATCACGCACCTAAATCCTGACATGCGACTTCGAGCCATCTACAGCAATTCACGAAAACAACGTGACATCTTTTTACTCCAAATTACTCGAGGAAATAACAATGCACTCTACTCTTCACGCTATACTCAAATACGCAACTGAAAACAACCCTAGTCAACCATGCTTCATGAAAATGGGAACCCTACATCTTGCTGACCTCACGCGCCTTTTGGAATTTGGGATTGAACCATACCAAAGTGAAGGGAAGAGAAGTATAAGCTTAGAGGAACACTCAGAAACTGAATTTAGATTTTATCGATTTTTATTTCAATTCCTTTCATTTTTCTAAGATCATGAATTTGGTTTTAAGGGAGAAAAAACGGTGAATTTTTGTTGTTGATCAAAAATGAGAAAGTTTAGGGTTCAGGGAAATTATAGTGTGTTTATAGAATAGTTATAATATTTTTTTATTTGATTATTTTATTCCATTTTAATAAATCGCTATATGTATTTACTATTTAAAAATTCCTTTGATCACACATCACATCCAAAAATCACGAAAATGGACATACACTTACAAGTCGACATTACGGATCCAACGAAACTAGTTTCATCGAATTCCAAATCCATTTGCTCACACAGCGTATTTTTATCCATCAAAACAGTGATTGTTTTTCACATTAAAAATTCGTACGGCCACATACTGACTCCAAAAATCACGGAAATTGGAATCTATCCATAATTTAATATTCCGGATCCAACAAAATTATTTTTGTTGAAAACGGAGTTCGTTTGCAAAACTGGCTATTTTTAAAGCTCTAAATAAACCTTTATAAATATTAAATATATTTAAAAATAAATAAATTAAATATTTATAAAAAAATATTTTGTATATATTCACAATAGAATACCATACAACTCCAGAATAATCCTATATGAATTTTTAGCTCGATATTTCAAATCCTGATTAAATCTATATTCGATTTATAATGAAATTCCTTTTATAAATCGTTATAAATTATAAAGGAATTCCATAGCGACTTTTTTGAAAATTTGATTTGGACATAAACCAAAATCTACACAATGAAATCCCGATTTTTCTCTTCCATTAGAAAAATATACTTCACCAGCTCCGAACGTTTCTTATTTCATGGAAAACCGATTTAAAACGGATTATGTATATTCAATTGAAGTTCGAATCGCCAAATTTCGAACTGCAGCGCCATTTCGAGCTCGATTTTAATTATAATATAATTATGCGTTCAACTGTCATTTATATAGTATATTCGTTAATATAATTCAACTCTAAACTGAATTATACATTTTAACTGTCTAATTCACACAATATTATGAATTTCACTATTTCCGACTATTTCGAAAATTAAATATATTTTTCTATTATTTATATTAATTAAATATTCAAGTTTATAATATACAATAACCATTTAAATCTCTAAATCAGTATTTATATAATTAAATAAATTAATTATTCTACCGTAAAAATATGGGACATTACATTCTTTCCCCCTTAAAGTAATTTCATCCTAGAAATTGCTAAGGTAGAAAACAAACCCTATTAATTGGGTTAAAATTATTTGTTTACATCTTAACTTTAGTTTCCACTAAACTATTTTATTTAAAAAAAATATTAATTTATTCCTACTAACGAAAATTTTCAAAAATCCTAAAAATTTTCTAGCACCTTAAATTTCTAAAAAATTTCGCCAGTACCTCCTTTGTTCGGCTCAATCGATACAACTACAACTCGCCTCTCTAGGCCTTCTCCAATCCAAAAGGAAATTAAATAGCCAAGCGGCTTACCAGACAGGCTCAAAAATCACCAAATTCGTATATAAATAAACTTGTACCTTTTTGTCGGGCATAACATTATATCCTTTCCATCAGCTATCAATCCAACATATATAAATGTTCTTCCAATCGACTTCAAATTAGTTTATCCTCAACCCCAATTATCGCTTATACCCAGCCAAATTCCATCCTTAACTCAAATCTGAGTTTTATTTTGAAAATCCATCCATTTATTTACTTGAGTCAAATTATATACCAAATTCCAATTTTACTTGATATTACTCCATTTCAATACAGTTTTCACTTTACTAGCTTTAACTCATTTTCACTTTGTTTCCACAAATTCCCTTTTTAATTTGTTTAATTCAAACAATCTGTTTCTGGGAGTTTTTAAACAGCTTAGCTTTTCAAAAATCAAATATCCCCCTTTGGAATTCAAAACAACTTCCTTTTCCCAAAATAATTCGAAAATTATCTCTTTGGTAGTAATCCGTCACTTACACACTCGAAAATGAACACCGATGATGTCTGGATCATCAACGGAATCTATTTCCAGCTATGGAAGTGAGTTCAATACTATATCACTTTCAAAACCATATCTAAACAATTCCATTTTGAAATTCATTTCAAAATTCCATTTACAATGCTTTAAAACAATTTAAAATCTCCCAAGATTTTAAAATTCTCATATATTTAACCCAGATTCATTTACAAACACTTTTATAACCTTCCAGATTTAAATTCCAATTCTGATTTAAATCCAGTTTTAATTCATCTGATTTCATGTATTTCACTTATATGAATTATGATTGGCTATTTACATAACCATTTCACATTTTATATTCTTACTTGATTATAATAACAACCAATATATCAAATATATTATAATCAGCCCAATATAAATCCTTTATATCAAAATATAATTTAGGCAAAATTATTTCGTTTACCCTCTTTTCGAAACATACTGTGTCGTTCATCATATTCGAACGTTTATAAACCCCTACCGATGCAATGGATCAAACTGATCGACCAGAACCCATAACCAACTCAACCAACAAATCTCTACAATATAAATTTTTTTTTATAAAATATACAAATATGTTAACTCATATATATGCACTCAAACTCAATCTGGGGTATTACTAATCCCATCTCTACCGAGTCTCGCCACAGACCCAAGGTAATTACTTAACCTTAAGCTCTGATACCATTGTAACGACCCGGGGAATTTGCGACCTTGGATATCGGCATACAACGCCATGTCGAACATCCAAGAACCGAAAACACTGGATAGTCCATGAAAGAAGTTAGAGGGTGCGAATAGATAAGATAGAAAAATAGAATAGAAGAAGGAGAAGAGCATCACAACATCAGAGTAAACACCAATCTCACATCGGAACGAATAAATATATTTCATAACTTAACTTTGAAATAAAATAGTATCTATATACAATACCATTATTAGAGTATAACACTTACAACACAACGAAAATAACAATAGCTATATAATTTGGAAGCCTCCTGCTCCAGCTCTTCAAGTATCTGTAAAATCCCGACTACTTGACTGCCCATACAAAATTGGGCACCCAAGAGTTTAGGGAAAACAAAACAAAATAAACTCTAGGTCAGTCATGTAACTGGTGTGAGTAAACTCCAATCATTTTTGTTTAACTTTTCAAAATCCTTTCTAAATAAATGATAATCGTAAGACCGATCCACACATAAACACGGATGGTTTTTACCTTGCTATAATCCAAAACATTTCTTTAAAATCAATACTCTTTTGATATTATAATAATGTCTAAATCAAATAAAAAGCAATCTAGTGGAAACACTTTCATCTCATGTTCCACTTATATTATATACAATCAAACACCGTGGGTGCTTATTGGGTAATGGATTTCCAACTATGACAAGGTATGGAACCACCGTCCGATCAGTGTACTCTAGAAGCAATACACTGGAGTTCAACAAGAACATCTTGTAACTCGGCCACACATGACCGGCCATTCATTTCGCTTGAATGTTCCGAGTATATTGTCACCTTACGATTGGTATACCAACATAACCATTCCCAGGAGATACAGAATTGAAAGAAGTAACAAATGTGTATATTCTCTAGATGGTGACAATATACCCTACTTGGGTGCAGCCCACTTAGCCATGCTGCCTGCCCGATTTCTGTCATTTCCCAGTTAATGAGGCTTGAGGTCATAATGTATCTTTTAACAGATCACCACCTTTATTTACTTTGAATTCCACACCGTCATACCCGTCAAACCACTAATTGATTTCCCTAAAAATACCATGGGTATAAGCTAAGAGAAACGAATTAATCCGCCACCAACTAAATACGTTTGAAACGATCAACTTAGGCAATCTACCAGATATACTCTGTCAGACATTCGTCCATTTATGTTGTCCTGGGACTGGACAACCCGAAGGCCCTATTCTGTAAACATGACAGCCCTTGCATTACCCTGTCTTCAATTACCTTTGTCAAATTTGATTCGCAACGCTAATGCCATATGGAGGGGTTTTCAGATAATGAATCTGATCCGAGTCTCTCCGTATTGACCACGGAAAAATGGTCAAAAACTTCGATAGTCGGTGATTTAACTATCAAAGGAAAACACATGTGCAAACAATGATATTACTTCCAGATGGAAATTATATCGATCAATCATCATTTAACATTTTCTCTTTAGTTCATTTATTTATTCATTTTTCATTTCCTGTTTCCATATATTCAGCATTTCTTAATTTCTAAATTTAGAAAATATACGTTATTAACATTGGAAAACATTTCAATTTCTTATTTTCTATATTAGAAAACAATTCTGATTCTTATTTGGAAAACATTTCCAAAACTCCTACAATTGGATTTAAACAGATGTTTAAATAAAATATCGCTATGCTAACTCAAAACATTACACTCATTTACTGAATACACTTAACCAACCTTCACTATCGAACCTTAACCATTCCTTAGTTAAAAATGGAGTCAATCAAGTTGGGGTATAATTACCTCTCAGACCTTAACTGAACAACATCTTTAAACTCGAAATAAACAAAGTTCACCTTTTAAATCTTTAACAGACTTCCTTAAGTAACTCTCTTTCGAAAAATCTCTATTCGATAACTCTTTCCTTCGAATAACCATATTCGATAAATCTCTCTTTTGGATAACTATATTCGATAACCGATTAATTAACTCTATTCGATTAACTCTAATCGATTAACTCTATTTGATTAATTCTATTCGATTAACTCTATTGGATTAACTCTAATCAATTAACTCTATTTGATTAACTCTATTGGATTAACTCCTTTTCGAATAACTATATTCGATTAACTCCTTTTCGAATAAACTATATTCGATTAACTCCTTTTCGAATATACTATATTCATTAACTCTATTTATAATCATACTTACTTTCTAGATATTTCCTATTATGATATTTTATTTATTTTCTAAATAAATATTCCTTTTATCTTTCTATTTATTTTCCAAATAAATATTCCTTTTTGTCTTATTCTAATTATTTTCCAAATAAATATTCCTTTTTATCTTATTCTATTTATTTTCCAAATAAATATTCCTTTTTATCTTATTCTATTTATTTTCTAAATAAATATTTCTTTTTATCTTATTCTATTTATTTTATAAATAAATATTTTTTATCTTATTCTATTTATTTTCTAAATAAATATTCCTTTTTATAAAATCTTTTTATTTTATAAATATTTCTTTTTCAATATAACATTGAAAATTTCCTTTTTAACATTCCAGTATTCCTTATGGTATTTAACGTGCCATATAACAATGTTCGGTTTCATTCAAACATACAAAATCCGCAACAGATTTCATATCACATCATATAACATAATATATAAAAAACAGTAAAATAAATGTTGAGGAATCTAGTTGGATTCCTCCGACCTGTTTCCCTGCATCCACAAATGTTACACAATATAATTCACATAAATTTAATTTTGAATATGAAATATTCTGATAAACAGAATCAGTATTGGATCAATGATTTATATACATAACTATATTTATATTTTCAGCCAATTAATTCACAGTTCATCCCAACAGTCAACACATAGCAATCAATCATCATTTATTAGTTCTAAAATTATGATATAAAAATATGAACTGCTATAGTTGGTGAGTGTAACAGCCAGGAATTTCGCTCGATCCGAATCAATCGTTAAACCGACCAAGACCGTTCGAAACCCCTGATCGTTTGAGAACAGGACAAATCAGAACGCAGATGGAAGAACGTTTCATTGTTATTACAATAATTCCATCAGATACAAGAATATACAGAGCATAAATGAATAAATTACATTCGATAAATATTAGAGATTACAATAAATTACATAGCAGCGGAAAATAATACAAAGCACAACTGAAGGTGAAATACGGATACAGAGCTTTCCGGATATCATTCCAGCTGTAAACCAGGATCCAGTGAATATAAATCTGCAAAACCAAAACTACTAGCTGCCCGTGTCGAAAATAGGGGCACCCAGAGTTTAGGTTAAAACAATAAACTCCAGATCAGTCATGTGATTGGTGTGAGAACTAAAACAGTTATTTAAAACTTTACTTTAAAAGAGAGTAATTCAAGGGACCGCGCTGTATAACACGGAACGGGTTTCCTCCCAAGAATACCAGTGCATAGAAAAGACAACACAATACATTTTCGAAAAATGAAGCTATTATAAGACCCAAGTCCCATCACACAATGCAACGCAAGCCGGAGGATAGGGTTTTCCCATATAATAGCCAAACATGCTTGGTACGTTTTAAAACAAATCATTTTAAACTATTATAAGTGTATAGTGTCAAAACAATTTCAATCATAAATATCAATCATAGACGGCATGGGTATATATATCATGTCGCCATACTAGTTCTACAATTAAAACCGAAATACCCGTATTGGAAATTGGATTTCCGTCATGAGTCGAGGCAAGGGGCAAGCTCCTTTCCACTTTCGAGACACTCTAGCAAATGTCTCAGGACTACACACTCTAGGAAATCCTTGGATCTTCAGGGCTGGTCCTCTCTTACGTTTGAGGATTAGTTATTCCTGAACATACGTTTCCCGGTCCTTACAGACCTAAAATCGTGGCGCCTCATCCAACAACCACATAGGTGAAAAGTATATAAATGTTAGGGCTGGTAAGTCACTGACACCACCAAAGCTAGAAAGAAACATTGTGCTCTCCCCGCAGTCACTATCCCATTTTTAACTCATACCGAGGTGTGAGGCTCGCAAATCCACGCTATACACAAAGCTATGCCACGTAGGTCGTGCTTTGATCATCAACCACAAGATTTTTCTTTTCAACAAAAGCCTTGATCAATTGCCACTTAGGCATGCCACACTAGCAATTCATGCCATGCGACTGATGTCCATCGATATACAACCTCTGAGCTCGTATGTCTCAGAGAAGGGCGTTAAGCAAAAGAATAAATTCTCCACCGCCAAACAGATGTATATTTAATAGAGATCAATCAACACAGAATAAAATCCAGTATCAGACACACAATCCATTTACAAGTTCGTTCTGGATCTGAACGAAACCGGAGGCACTTTCCTTGCATATCCATCGATCTCCAAGTACGTCTGGATGACCACCAACTATTTCCATCCTCTTTGGTGTACAGCCCAATCAGGATCATCAGTAATCAACCAAACGATGTGAAGACGTCCGGTCTTCAACCACCGTCTTCATCTTCGACATATCGTCGAATCGGTTATTCAGAATGGGTATAAACCCTGCCTTTCCGAACAACCCGCGTATTTAGTAAACAAATGTTACACAAACACAACATATGCCTCATTCCAATTCAGTAGCTACTAACCGTAAATCAACAAGAGAACAATTTCCCAAATATTAACCCCGAAGGCCGAAACCAACATCAGATCAATACCCAGGAAACCATTCTTCTTAGCTAACCTACAGCTAGTTTCTAAATTTCATATTCTTAGGAAAGGTTCCCATTAATTTTATCCAAGATAAATTCTTTAAATTTATTCTTTAATCTTCCTTTGGATGTCATTTCAAACCAAATTATGGTTTTCCAAACTAGTTGGGATTAGCGGACCACACCGAAGTAATTATTTATTTTATTTCCCAATCCCAACCTATTCATCCCATGAAGCAAAACTGGTAATACTCCATATCTAATACCACGGTGTTATCGGTAAAATTAATTACCATTCCATGTTCAAATCTAATTAAAGATTTGACTATCGCTTTGGAGCAAAACTGGTGATACTCCATTCTCGCTCACTTTCTAAATTTGATAATTTAGATTATCAATTCACATTTCAATCTAATTATAGAATCATTAAAAATCCTTTTACTGGGTTAAAGAACTAATGTCATTTAAAACATAGTTCACGACAAACTCAAATCACATTCTATTTATTATCGGGTTAAAGAACTAGTGTTATATAAAACACCCTTCACGATAAACCCACGAATCAATTTTATTTAAAATCCATTTCAAATCCAATTTATTTATTTAAAAATAAATGGGTCTTAATTTCAGTTCGAAACTAGTTCATTTCGATAAAAATCTATTTTTATCTTTTCAAATATGGAGTTGTTCATCCCAATTTTTCCCAAATATTTCTTATGATTTTACACAAATTATTACTATTTTTATTAATTTTATCAAGGCCCGTACAGTCGATTTCCATCAACGGCCATCGAACTGCACTTACAGCGACCTTTTCCAAATCTGATTTGGACGTATCTCCAAATCCAACCGTTAGATTTCAAATTTCTAATAATCATTAGAAAGCTCTTTTTGATACGAACCCAACGGTTCCGGTTTTAGGAGAATCCGACGGTCGGATCTCCCATAATGTTCGTTCGAAGTCAATGGTCGAAATTTACGAACTGCCGCGGCGCGGCGCATTCTATTCAGGCCATTATATATATATATAATATATATATATTATATATATTTCGTCGATTTCTATTTAAAACGAATTTTATAAATCGTTTCAAATTTGCTTCAAAAACAATTTCAACTTCTATTTCCAATTCAAATCAAAATTGAATTTTTCCTAATAAATTCGTTTTAAAATTCATTTCAATTCAAATTCCAATTCAATTTGAATTCATTTCAAATCGATTTTTATTCTATTCCAATTCGTTTTTAATTCAATTAGAATTCGTTTTATATTCAATTCAATTCGAATTTGTTTTATATTCAATTCAATTCGAATTCGTTTTATATTCAATTCAATTCGAATTCGTTTTATATTCAATTCAATTCGAATTCGTTATATATTCAATTCAATTCGAATTTGTTATATATTCAATTCAATTCGAATTCGTTATATATTCAATTCAATTCGAAATTGTTATATATTCAATTCAATTCGAATTCGTTTTATATTCAATTCAATTCGAATTCGTTTTATATTCAATTCGAATTCGTTTTATATTCAATTCAATTTGAATTTGTTTTATATTCAATTCAATTCGAATTCGTTTTATATTCAATTCAATTCGAATTCGTTTTATATTCAATTCAATTCGAATTCGTTTTATATTCAATTCGAATTCGTTTTCTATTTAATTCAAATCGAATTCCTGTTATAAATATTCTATTTAATTCAAATCGAATTCGTTTTATATTCAAATCGAATTCGTTTTATATCTCTTTTCAATATTCATTATAAAAACGAATATAATCGATATAAATATCGTTCGCGTCAAAATAGCGTATCTCTAACCAACATGGCTTTATATTTTTCAATAACTTCGTTATTCTATTCAACAAATGAATCAAAATTTCTTTCAATACATGAATCTATATTTTTGTCAACACACGACTAATCTCAACGAATGAGTACTGTCCATGTGCGACTATTTTTGTTATTTAATATGTTTTATAAAAATTATGGTATCTATCGTTTGATTTCAAATCAGACTCCAACCATAAATTAGTAAGAGAATGATTCCCTGAATATTAACCCCGAAGGCCGAAACCAACATCAGATCAACATCCAGGAGACCACTCATCTTATCTATTTTCCAGTTAGTTTCTAATTTTATATATGATAAATATGTAAATTTTATTGTTAAAATATTTCTTTCAACACATGACTAATCTCAACGAATGAGTACGGTCAACACATGAACCTTTATTTTATAATATTATTTATTTTCTAAATTGGAATGAGGCCCAATCAATTACCATATAATGTTAATTATATGGATTCCATACAACACTTGTATATAATAGCAACAATAAATAATCAACCATCATCCAAAGTGCACTACACTGTATAAGCATCAAATATAGATATCTAACACTTATAATAGCCTGTCAATCGATCGATCGACGTACAACTAATTATTGGGATTAGTGTATGCCGTATTTTATCCCAATACCCATGTGGGGTTTCAAACAATCAAACACAGATTTTATTTGTGCAGTTGGGCGATGTGTAAAATTTATCGTCCCAATCAATGTCCTTCAAATAGGTGTACATAAAAAAACCGTCCGGTTTGTAAATGAATATTTATTTATTCACATTCATGTTAAAAATTATATTTTTAATGACCAAATTATTTTATTCAACCTATGAATATTCTATTCGGTTCATTCTTTAAATAAAATGATATCTTTATTTTTCTAACTTATTTTAGAAAATTTCGGCGGCATAACGGCACGATACTAGAAACGGGACAAGGCCTAGCCTTATCCCCAGTCTAGTGATGGCCCACGCCATACGCATATCAATCAAATCAATTTCAATTCACCTAACAACCAACTCCAAATCAAATAATCTAACTAATCTATGCAACCAAACAAACAAGTCCTTGGTCTGTGGACAGTGGTGTCGGGTGCTACTAAACACCGTCTGCATATATTTATATAACTAGAAAAGAAAGATTTAAAAGGTGAGAAGTTCTCACCAAAGCTATCCCAACTCTACGACACTTCTAATGTAGGGAATCATCACTGTTCTCGCCTTTTGTCACTTTCTTTGCCCGTAGCCACTACATATATAAAAATCACATTTTTATATTGTTGCTATGTATATAAAAATTCTATTTTTATGATTACTCCATATGGATAAAAATTCTATTTTTACATCGCTACTATATAGATAAAAATTCTATTTTTACATCGCTACTATATAGATAAAAATTCTATTTTTACATCGCAACTATATAGATAAAAATTCTATTTTTACATCGCTACTATATAGATAAAAATTCTATTTTTACATCGCTACTATATAGATAACAATTCTATTTTTATACCTCCTACATAATAAAGATCGAATTTTTATATTTCACATATGATAAAAATCATATTTTTAATATGCCACTATTATAAAAAAATTATATTTTTAACCTTTCTATATTATCAAAATTATATTTAATTTTTTTATTAACTAAAAACTATAAATAAATATGAACAAATAAACAAAAACACTTACAGCGTTCGAAAAAAGGGGATATGAGGTTCACGGCGGAGCCAAGAGTGATCGGGGATGGTGGTTAGGCACGAGCGGAGGTGGTACGGATGTCGGTAGGTTGCTGCTTCTCTGGGATGAGGGATTTTGGAGCTCGCCTGCGTCGGATTGGCGAGAGGGTGGCCTGCGGCTGTAGAGGAGGGGTAGGGATCGATGGAGCGACTGCCGATCTAGTGGGACGATGGGTGGAAAAGGGGAGCGGTGGCGCATGGAAGAGGAAGCGGGGGGGGGGGGGGAGAGAGATCGGATGCTGACGAGGCGGCGACGAGTAGCAATGGTCGGAGGCGCCATCGTGATGGAGATCGATCATTTTTTTTCATTTGGTCAACGCTTCTGAAAGGAGGGAGGGAGGAGTATAGTTATATATAAATAAATATATTTTTTATTATTAAACTTTCTAAAAAGTTACTTTTATTTTCAACCTCGAAACGAGACCCACTGCCTGTCATCCCTAGCGTTTTACCCCCATTCCGAACACAATGGGAAATGTATCGTAGGCTGATTCGATCGTTTCGATCAGTTTCCATCAAATTTACATTTAAATCATTATATTGAATTTTAAACGTACATTTCAATTTACCGGGGCCACATATTAACTAGAAAAATTCCAAAAAAATATTTTCTAGCTTCGTATTGACGATACGGTCCTAAAAAAACTAGTTTCGTTGAATTCTGAGACCGTTTGAAAAATGGCCATTTTCCAGTCGATTAAAATCAACTAAAACTGGTCAAACGCGTCTTCCATTGCCACGCTCACATATTTACTCAAAAAATTATGAAATTTAAAACCTAACAATAATTTGACATCCCGGATCCAACAAAAGTGGTTTCGTCGAAATCCGAGGTCGTTTGCAAAATTCCCATTTTTAAGGGCTTGGATTCCATAACGACTATTCAGAATTTTCAACTGGACATATCTTTTGATTCCCGCTATGAAATTTCGGTTTTTTGGATTCGTTGGAAAGATATCGTCAAATAGGTTCTATTATTTTTGGTTTCGCTAAAATCCGGTTTGTTTTGCACCCGGTACATTCAATTGAAGTTTGAAATCGAATTATCGAACTACATGGCCATTTTCAATTCCTTTTATAATTATATATAATTATTATATTCTAACGACGACGTATATAAATATATACGTTCGAATTATATTAAAAATAAATTTCTCGTCGATATTATTTAAAATAATTCATTTTAAATATTTAAAATTCGCTAAAATTGCCAAAATAAAAATTTTAAATTGGCTCACATTTCCGGGTTATTACAATCTCCCCCACTTAAAACTTTTCGTCCCCAAAAAGGAACGAAGCCGAAAGTTGTTTAACAATTCAACTCAACTTCCAGTATTTTGATTACGGCTTAAGTTCTTCAACTTTTCAGTTTCTAAGAATTTTCAAATTCTTCAAAAATTTGGCTAACACCCTAAATTTTCGAAAAATTTCGCCATAACCTCCCCTGCACCGGGAGCAACGGGAAAATCCCGAAATTGCCATACAGGCCTTCTGATCTCAAAAAGAAAAAGAAAACGCCAAGCTGCTAGCCAATCGGTTCATAAAATCATCATCACCCAAATAAAACATTAAATTATAGTAAATATGTACCTATTTGTCGAGCAAACAATTTTATTTCTCTGCTCTAGCCTCCTTGCTATGACCTGTTCAATGTAAGTACATGTATACGCATGCAAATGCGACCAATTTTCAATACAGTTCAATATTTAGTACAATTAGGCATAATGGTTCAAAATTCAATTAGACAAACAATAATCAAACAACACAAACATCAATCAATTAGTGGATTAACGTTTCAAATTCATAATTTTTGATATATATACAAAAATCACATTTTTGATGCCAAATCACAACAATAAATCTATCTATATAAGTTTTGGTTCTCACACCAGTCTAAAGGAAATTTATAGATATCATACCTTCGAAGCACGAACATAAGTTCTGATGATGATCGATCAATCATCAGAACCATCTCCGGGTGTTTAGAATGTGATTCTATATCTATCCAGTATATTAAAACTTCGAATATGCGTTCATGACGCGTATACGTGAAATCTTTATATATTGGATTGTCCAAATTCAAAGTAAATAAATATTCAAATACGTATACTTGAATTTAACTTTAAAAACAAAATTGTTTTCAATTGAAAAATATACTCTTCACACTCGTTCTAGGATACTTCTGACCCTATCTCTAACGAGTCATTCTAATTGGATATTACTAACCCAATATCTGATGAATTCTTTTGTATGGTTCTAATGTGTCTTGTTCTCGAGCTCTGTAAACCAAAGCTCTGATACCAAATGTAACAGCCGGGAATTTCGCTCGATCCGAATCAGTCGTTAAACCGACTAAGACCGTTCGAAACCCCTGATCGTTTGAGAACAGGGAAATCAGAACGCAAACGGAAGAACATTTCATTGTTATTACAACAATTCCATCAGATACAAGAATATACAGAGTATAAATGAATAAATTACATTCGATAAATATCAGAGATTACAATAAATTACATAGCAGCGGAAAATAATACAAAGCACAACTGAAGGTGATATACGGGTACAGAGCTTTCCGGATATCATTCCAGCTGTAAACCAGGATCCTGTGAATATAAATCTGCAAAACCAAAACTACTAGCTGCCCCTGTCGAAAATAGGGGTACCCAGAGTTTAGGTTAAAACAATAAACTCCAGGTCAGTCATGTGACTGGTGTGAGAACTAAAACAGTTATTTAAAACTTTACTTTAAAAGAGAGTAATTCAAGGGACCACGCTGTATAACACGGAACGGGTTTCCTCCCAAGAATACCAGTGCATAGAAAAGACAATGCAATGCTTTTTCGAAAAATGAAGCTATTATAAGACCCAAGTCCCATCACACAATGCAACGCAAGCCGGAGGATAGGGTTTTCCCTTATAATAGCCAAGCATGCTTGGTACGTTTTAAAACAAATCATTTGATACTATTATAAGTGTATAGTGTCAAAACAATTTCAATCATAAATATCAATCATAGACGGCATGGGTACCATATATCATGTCGCCATACTAGTTCTACAATTAAAACCTAAATACTCGTATTGGAAATTGGATTTCCGTCATGAGTCGAGGCAAGGGGCAATCTCCTCTCCGCTTTCGAGACACTCTAGCAAATGTCTCAGGACTACACACTCTGGGCAATCCTTGGATATTCAGGGCCGGTCCTCTCTTACATTTGAGGATTAGTTATTCCTGAACACACGTCTCCCGGTCCTTACAGACCTAAAATAGAGGCGCCTCATCCAACAACCACATAGGTGAAAAGTATATAAATGTCAGGGCTGGTAAGTCACTGACACCACCAAAGCTAGAAAGAAACGTCGTGCTCTCCCCGCAGTCGCTATCCCATTTTTAACTCATACCGAGGTGTGAGGCTCGTCAATCCACGCTATACACAAAGCTATGCCACGTAGGCCATGCTTTGATCATCAACCACAAGACTTTGCTTTTCAATAGAAGACTTGATCAATTGCCACTTAGGCATGCCACACTGTCAATTCATGCCATGCGACTGATGTCCATCGATATACAACCTATGAGCTCGTACGTCTCAGAGAAGGGCGTTAAGCAAAAGAATAAATTCTCCGCCACCAAACAGATGTATATTTAATAGAGATCAATCAACACAGAATAAAATCCACTGTCAGACACACAATCCATTTACAAGTTCGTTTTGGGTCTAAACGAAACCGAAGGCACTTTCCTCGCATATCCATCGATCTCCAAGTACGTCTGAACGACCACCAACTATTTCCATCATCTTGGGTGTACAACCCAATCAGGATCATCAGTAATCACCCAAACGATGTGAAGACGTCCGGTCTTCAACCACCGTCTTCATCTTCGACATATCGTCGAATCGGTAATTCAGAATGGGTATAAACCCGGCCTTTCCGAACAACCCGCGTATTTAGTAAACAAATGTTACAAAAACACAACATATGCCTCATTCCAATTCAGTAGCTACTAACCGTAAATCAACAAGAGAAAAATTTCCCAAATATTAACCCCGAAGGCCGAAACCAACATCAGATCAATACCCAGGAAACCATTCTTCTTAGCTAACCTACAGCTAGTTTCTAAATTTCATATTCTTAGGAAAGGTTCCCATTAATTTTATCCAAGATAAATTCTTTAAATTTATTCTTTAATCTTCCTTTGGATGTCATTTCAAACCAAATTATGGTTTTCCAAACTAGTTGGGATTAGCGGACCACACCGAAGTAATTATTTATTTTATTTCCCAATCCCAACCTATTCATCCCATGAAGCAAAACTGGTAATACTCCATATCTAATACCACGGTATTATCGGTAAAATTAATTACCATTCCACGTTCAAATCTAATTAAAGAGTTGACTATCGCTTTGGAGAAAAACTGGTGATACTCCATTCTCGCTTACTTTCTAAATTTGATAATTTAGATTATCAATTCACATTTCAATCTAATTACAGATTCATTAAAACTCCTTTTACTGGGTTAAAGAACTAATGTCATTTAAAACACTGTTCAAGACAAACTCAAATCACATTCTATTTATTATCGGGTTAAAGAACTAGTGTTATTTAAAACACCCTTCACGATAAACCCACCATTCAATTTTATTTAAAACCCATTTCAAATCAAATTTATTTATTTAAAAATAAATGGGTTTTAATTTCAGTTCGTAACTAGTTCATTTCGATAAAAATCTATTTTTATCTTTTCAAATATGAAGTTGTTCATCCTAATTTTTCCCAAATATTTCTTATGATTTTACACAAATTATTACTATTTTTGTTAATTTTATCAAGGCCCGTACAGTCGATTTCCATCAACGGCCATCGAACTGCACTTACAACAACCTTTTCCAAATTTGATTTGGACGTATCTCCAAATCCAACTGTTAGATTTCAAATTTCTAATATTCGTTAGAAAGTTCTTTTTGATACGAACCCAACGGTTCCGGTTTTAGGAGAATCCGACGGTCGGATCTCCCGTAATGTTCGTTCGAAGTCAATGGTCGAAATTTACGAACTGCCGCGGCGCGGCGCGTTCAATTCAGGCCATTATATATTTATTATATATATTTCGTCGATTTCTATTTAAAACGAATTTTATAAATCATTTCAAATTTGCTTCAAAAACAATTTCAACTACTATTTCCAATTCAAATCAAAATTGAATTTTTCCTTATAAATTCGTTTTAAAATTCATTTCAATTCAATTCAAATTCCAATTCAATTTGAATTCATTTCAAATCGATTTTTATTCTATTCCAATTCGTTTTCAATTCAATTCGAATTCGTTTTATATTCAATTCAATTCGAATTCGTTTTATATTCAATTCGAATTCGTTTTATATTCAATTCGAATACGTTTTATATTCAATTCAATTCGAATTCTTTATATATTCAATTCAATTAGAATTCGTTTTATATTCAATTCAATTCGAATTCGTTATATATTCAATTCAATTCGAATTCTTTTTATATTCAATTCAATTCGAATTCGTTATATATTCAATTCAATTCGAATTTGTTATATATTCAATTCAATTCGAATTCGTTTTATATTCAATTCAATTCGGATTCGTTTTATATTCAATTCAATTCGAATTCATTTTATATTCAATTCAATTTGAATTCGTTTTATATTCAATTAAAATCGAATTCGTTTTATATTCAATTCAATTTGAATTCGTTTTATATTCAATTCAATTCGAATTCGTTTTATATTCAATTCAATTCGAATTCGTTTTATATTCAATTCAATTCGAATTCGTTTTCTATTTAATTTAAATCGAATTCCTGTTATAAATATTCGATTTTTATCTCTTTTCAATATTCATTGTAAAAACGAATATAATCGACATAAATATCATTCGCGTCAAAATAGCGTATCTCTAACCAACACGGCTTTATATTTTTCAATAACTTCATTATTCTATTCAACAAATGAATCTATATTTCTTTCAATACATGACTCTATATTTTTGTCAACACACGACTAATCTCAACGAATGAGTATTGTCCATGTGTGACTATTTTTGTTATTTAATATATTTTATAAAAATTATGGTATCTATCGTTTGATTTCAAATCAGACTCCAACCGTAAATTAGTAAGAGAATGATTCCTTGAATATTAACCCCGAAGGCCGAAACCAACATCAGATCAACATCCTGGAGACCACTCATCTTATCTATTTTCCAGTTAGTTTCTAATTTTATATATGATAAAGATGTAAATTTTATTGTTAAAATATTTCGTTCAACACATGACTAATCTCAACGAATGAGTACGGTCAACACATGAACCTTTATTTTATAATATTCTTTATTTTCTAAATTGGAATGAGGCCCAATCAATTACCATATAATGTTAATTATATGGATTCCATACAACACATGTATATAATAGCAACAATAAATAATCAACCATCATCCAAAGTGCACTACACTGTATAAGCATCAAATATAGATATCTAACGCTTATAACAGCCTGTCAATCAATCGATCGACATACAACTAATTATTAGGATTAGTGTTTGTCATATTTTATCCCAATACCCGTGTGGGGTTTCAAACAATCAAACACATATTTTATTTGTGCAGTTGGGCGATGTGTAAAATATATCGTCCCAATCAATGTCCATCAAATAGGTGTACATGAACAAACTGTCCGGTTTGTAAATGAATATTTATTTATTCACATTCACGTTAAAAATTATATTTTTAACGACCAAATTATTTTATTCAATCTATGAATATTCTATTCGGTTCATTCTTTAAATAAAATGATATCTTTATTTTTCTAACTTATTTTAGAAATTTTCGGCGGCATAACGGCACGATACTAGAAACGGGACAAGGCCTAGCCTTATCCCCGGTCTAGTGATGGCCCACGCCATACACATATCAATCAATTTCAATTCACCAAAAAACCAACTCCAAACCAAATAATCTAACTAATATATGCAACCAAACAAACAAGTCCATGGTCTGTGGACAGTGGTGTCGGGTGCTACTAAACACCGTCTGCATCCTAGTATATATTTATATAACTAGAAAAGAAAGATTTAAAAGAAGAGAAGTTCTCACCAAAGCTATCCCAACTCCACGACACTTCTAATGTAGGGAATCATCACTGTTCTCGCCTTTTGTCACTTTCGTTGCCCGTAGCCACTACATATATAAAAATCACATTTTTATATTGTTGCTATGTGTATAAAAATTCTATTTTTATAATTACTCCATATGGATAAAAATTCTATTTTTACATCGCTACTATATAGATAAAAATTCTATTTTTACATCGCTACTATATAGATAAAAATTCTATTTTTACATCGCAACTATATAGATAAAAATTCTATTTTTACATTGCTACTATATAGATAAAAATTCAATTTTTACATCGCTACTATATAGATAAAAATTCTATTTTTACATCGCTACTATATAGATAAAAATTCTATTTTTACATCGGTACTATATAGATAAAAAATCTATTTTTACATCGCTACTATATAGATAAAAATTCTATTTTTACATCGCTACTATATAGATAAAAATTCTATTTTTATACCTCCTACATAATAAAGATCGAATTTTTATATTTCACATATGATAAAAATCATATTTTTAATATGCCACTAGTAAAAAAATTATATTTTTAACCTTTCTATATTATCAAAATTATATTTTTTTTATTAACTGAAAACTATAAATAAATATGAACAAATAAACAAAAACACTTACAGCGTTCGAAAAAAGGGGATATGAGGTTCACGGCGGAGCCAAGAGTGATCGGGGATGGTGGTCAGGCATGAGCAGAGGTGGTATGGATGTCGGTTAGTTGCTGCGTCTCTGGGATGAGGGGTTTTGGAGCTCGCCTGCATCGGATTGGCGAGAGGGTGGCCTACGGCTCTAGAGGAGGGGTAGGGGGAGGGATCGACGGAGCGACTGCCGATCTGGTGCGACGATGGGTGGAAAAGGGGAGCGGTGGCCTATGCGCGGTGGCGGATGGAAGAGGAAGCGGGGGGGGGGGGGAGATCGGATGCTGACGAGGCGACGACGGGTAGCAATGGTCGGAGGCGCCATCGTGATGGAGATGGATCGTATTTTTTTTATTTCATTTGGTGAACGCTTCTGAAAGAAGGAGGGAGGGAGGAGTGTAGTTATATACAAATAAATATATATTTTAGTGAAAATAAGGCTCAGGTCCCTAAAAGCAAACTTAATTAGGCTCACATCCGGTCCTAAACTTATTGTAAATTAGGTCCCTATTTTTAAAAAACATATAAAAAAATATATAAAAAAATATAAAAAAATCACGTAAATTCATAATTAAATAAAACATGTTCACGCCAAAAAAAATCAGGTGGAAAATCAATCAACAAACACGTCAAAATCAAAAAATACACAAAACAGCGAAAAATGCAGTAAAATGCATGAAAACATGCACATATTTCAAATAGTTGCATACATGTATGCATCTATTTCAATTCCGCATCATACAGCAGCATATATGCATACATGTATGCAGATTTTCTGAAATACATGCATGATTTCATGCATGTATTCGGTTTCCGCATGAAAAGCACGCATGCTTGTATATGTGCATACGAGCATGCAGTTATGCAGAAAATATGCATTCAAGTATGCACATATTGCCATGTCTTCGGCCTTCAACGCATTACTGCATACAAGTATGCAGCTATTCTGAATAACAGCATACTTGTATGCAGTTATTCAGCAGGCTTGCAAATTTTATTTGCATGTGTATTTAAAAAGTTGCATACATGTATGCAACTATCAGCAATAGTTGCATACATGTATGCAACTTTTTTTTTTCGATTTGCGTGGGCTCCTGGGATTATTTCCAGATTTTAGAAATATTTTTTTTTTTTTTATGCATGAGCGCATTTTTTTTTTGGCCAGAAATTGAAAAAGGCGAAGGGGACGTGAGAAGCAGGCGAAGGGATCAAAAATTTTGGGCGGCATCTAATTTTAGGGACCGGAAACGTATGGAAAAGTATCCGCGGGTTTTTTTTTTATTTTGAAAGTTAGTAGGGACCTGTAAAAAACGCACCCTATATTTTATTATTAAACATTCTAAAAAGTAACTTTTATTTTCAACCTCGAAACGAGACCCACCGCCTGTCGTCCCCAGCATTTTACCCCCATTCCGAACACAATGGGATATGTATCGTAGGCTGATTCGATCGTTTCGATCAGTTTCCATCAAATTTACATTTAAATCATTATATTGAATTTTAAACGTACGTGTCAATTTACCAGGGCCACATATTAACTTGAAAAATTCCAGAAAAATATTTTATAGCTTCGTATTGACGATATGGTCCTAACAAAACTATTTTCGTCGAATTCTGAGACCGTTTGAAAAATGGTCATTTTCCAGTCGATTAAAATCAACTAAAACTGGTTAAACGCGTCTTTCTTTGCCATGCTCACATACTGACTCGAAAAATTATGAAATTTAAAACCTAACAGTTATTTGAGATCCCGGATCCAACAAAAGTGGTTTCGTCGAAATCCGAGGTAGTTTGCAAAATTCCCATTTTAAGGGCCTGGATTCCATAGCGACTATTCAGAATTTTCAACTGGACATATCTTTTGATTCCCGCTATGAAATTTCGATTTTTCGGATTCGTTGGAAATATATCATCTAATAGGTTCTATTATTTTTGGTTTCGCTAAAATCCGGTTTTTTTTGCACCCGGTACATTCAATTGAAGTTTGAAATCGAATTATCAAACTGCAGGGCCATTTTCAATTCCTTCTATAATTATTTATAATTATTATATTCTAACGACGACGTATATTAATATATATGTTCGAATTATATTCAAAATAAATTTCTCGTCGATATTATTTAAAATAATTCATTTTAAATATTCAAAATTAGCTAAAATTGCCATAATAAAAATTTTAAATTGGCTCGCATTTCCGGGTTATTACAGTGAGTTTTACTCACATTGGACGATCATCATTAAATAATGATAACTGTCGGTTGATTCAGACACACAATTTATTTCACTATAAATTGCAACGAGCTCTGATTCACTCCCAGTCAGTTCCATTGTGTAGCCCTCGACCCTACGATCCCAACGGATCTTGTTTTGTCAGATTTCGATATCGTATGTGTAAGATATCACATTTCAATATATCACACAAAGTTAAACTAAATTTAAGCTTAACTAAATTAGATCTTTGGGCTTAATTTAACAAACGGCCCACACCCTCTTATTGAACTCGACCCGCACCATTCCCTTTCTTCCCTGATTACAAACCGTAGCCTACTCCTTTAACTTCTCCATTTCGAAAACTTTTGAGCTCCATTTCCAGCTTGTTTCTCCAACGAACAATCAAACAAAACCAACTGTAATCTTCCTCTCCTCGAGCTCGTCAACCCCATCACTATTTCTCCCATCTCGCATCTAAATCCTGGCATGCGACTTCGAGCCATCTACAGTAATTCACGAAAACAACGCGGCATCTTTTTACTCCAAATTACTCGAGGAAATCACAACGCAAACTATTCTTCATGCTATACTCAAATACGCAACTGAAAACAAACCTAGTCAACCATGCTTCAAGAAAATGGGAATCCTACATCTTGCAAACCTCACGCTCCTTCCGGAATTTGGGATCGAACCATACCAAAGTGAAGGGAAGAGAAGTATAATCTTAGAGGAACACTTAGAAACTGATTTTAGATTTTATGGATTTATATTTCAATTCCTTTCATTTTTCTAAGATCATGAATTTGGTTTTAAGGGAGAAAACAACAATGGATTTTTGATGTTGACCAAAAATGAGAAAGTTTAGGATTTAGGGAAATTGTATTGTATTTATAGAATAGTCATAATATTTTTATATTCGATTATTTTATTCCATTTTAATCAATCGCTGTATGTATTTACTATTTAAAAATTCCTACGATCACACATCACGTCCAAAAATCACGAAAATGGACATACACTTTCAGTTCGACATTACGGACCCAACGAAACTGGTTTCGTCGAATTCAGACTCCGTTACTTCGCACAGCGTATTTTTAACCGTCAAAATATCGATTGTTTTTCACATTAAAAATTCATACGGCCACATACTAACTCCAAAAATCACGTAAATTTGAACCTAACAATAATTTAATATTCCGGATCCAACAAAATTAGTTTCGTCAAAAACGGAGTTCGTTTACAAAACTGCCTATTTTTAAAGCTCTAAGTAAACTTTTTTATATTTAATATAATTAAAAATAATTAAATTAAATATATATTAGTAAATATTATCGTATATATTCACAATAGAATAACATACAACTCCAGAATAACCCTATATGAATTTTTAACTCGATATTTCAAATCCCGATTAAATCTATATTCGATTTATAATGAAATTCCTTTTATAAATCATTATAAATTATAAAGGAATTCCATAGCGACTATTTGAAAATTTGATTTGAACATAAATAAAAATCTACACAGTGAAATCTCGATTTTTCTCTTCCATTAGAAAAATATACTTCACCAGCTCCGAGCATTTCTTGTTTCATGGAAATCCGATTCAAAACGAATTATATATATTCAGTTGAAGTTCAAATCGCCGAATTACGAACTGCAGCGCCATTTCGAGCTCGATTTTAATTATAATATAATTATATGTTCAACTGTCGTTTATATAGTATGTTTGTTAATATAATTCAACTCTAAACTGAATTATATATTTTAAATTGTCCAATTCATACAATATTGTTAATTTCACTTTTTCCGACTATTTCGAAAATTAAATATATTTTTCTATTATTTATATGAATAAAATATTCAATATTATTTAATTCAACGACCATTTAAATCTCTAAATCACAATTTATATAATTAAATAAACTAATTATTCTACCGTAAAAATACGGGACATTACACTCTCAATTAGGAAGGAATTAGACGAAACTTCCAACTGGATAATTGGAGAGGAGCGTCTAGGTGTAACGACCCAGATTTTAACCGTCTTATTTAATATTTAAAAATGGTTTTGAATATTAGTTAGAAATTTAAATAGCTTTAATTTAATAATTCTGAATATTTATTAATATAAATAGAAAGATAATAATCTAATGCTGAAATAGTCGGGATTAGTTAAATTTGTCGTATAATATAAATTGGACAATATAGAAATATTTATTTTAGTTTGTTTTGAATTATTTTAACGATTCATTTATTAAAAAAGGTTTAAACGTTTAAATTATAATTTAATTATAAAACGAACTGCAGTAGTGCGGTAGTTCGCAATATTACATTTTGAACTTTAATTGGACGTACATGATCCAATATAAGTCGGATTTCTTTGAAACAAGAAACATCTGAATCTATTGCATTATAGATTTCTAATGAAGTGGAAAATTTAAGTTTTCATGTTGTAGATTTTGTTTTATGTCCAAATCAAATTTTCAAATAGTCGCTATGGAATTCATTTTTATAATATAACGTTTTATTATAGAAAAATAAAGGATTTTTATTTTATTTAACATCGATTTGGCTTAGAACTCAGCCCGGAGTATTTTATTATGGAACTATACGAAATTCTTCTTAAGCATGACTGATTATAATATTTTATTATTATAATATTGAGGTATTTTAAAATTGATTTATTTTAATTTAAACTGGACCCTTAAAAAGGGCTATTATTCAATCAACCTCCGTTTTTGACGAAACAAATTTTATTAAGACCGTAAGAGTTAATTATTGCTAGATTTCAGGTTTTGTGTCAACTGGAGTTATTCTATGAGCGTAGCAAAACTAAAAGTAAATAAATTGACTATTTGAGCTTAAACAAGCGCCATTTGAGCAAACGGGCACGGAATTCAACGAAACAAGATTCATTAGGACTGTAACTTCAAATAATACAATGATGAACATTTTCATCACGAACAAAGTTTGTATGTGACCAAAGAAATGAATAAACAGCATTTAGAAACGGCAATATGCACAAATAAAAATTGTTAGTCGCTATCAATAAAATATCTTCCGTCGCGTCAGGTTAAAATATTATTAAACCATCTTTATAAACATCACATTTCAGCCGAACATTTCTCCCCAAACCAGTTCTTCACTATTCTTTACAAATAAACCCTTTCTCATCTAAATTTTTTATCTTTATTTCTGGGCTGAATCAGAGGAAAGTTTCAGCACGATTGTTAAGGCGGAGGAGCACTACTCATGGTACAAACTTGGTGGCGTACGGTGGTGCCTGGTGGTCGCGAGAGGGAGTAAAACGTGAATGTTCAGTTTCATATTTTGGCCTATTGAAGGAGTTTGGTGAAGAGTTAGGACTTGGGGTCTAAAGGGAAGTTGCTCAGCAGAGTTTGGGATATAACTATTCTTTTGGTCGGTCAGGCAGTAGATGACAGTGGTGGTCGGGGTAATGAGATAAACGTGGGTTAGTGTTTCGGGTTCGTTTGAAGTAGCTGGTGGCAGTTCCAGTGGATTTAAGGCTGGAGAGAGCGTCATGGAGGTGAGGTATCTGAAGGAAAAACATTGGTGATGAGGTGGCCTTTTGATACAAGGTGGTGCGACGCCTCACGGCGGCCTGTGGTTATGTAATTCTGGAGTTGGTCAGAATTGGGGGAAAGTTGATTATGGCTTGGTCAGAGCATCAACGTGGTAGTGGCCTTCGGAAGTGGTGACATCTTGGAGTGGAGGAGATGACTGAAGTGTCAAGTCGGGACCAAGATGATCGGTGGCGGCACAGTCACGGCTTGGAGATAGCGAGCTATTGATAACGTGGAACTTTGAGTTTTAATAAAAGGAGGAAGTCGAGCTCGAGATGTTATCCTGAAGAAACCGCATGAAGCAATTGTGACATGGATTAACCATTCAAAATAATTAAAGGTAATGGGTTAATTTAATTTAATTTATATTAAAACTAATTTATCTTATAACGATTGTAACACAGTGATACGTTATCAGAATTCAGTGAATTTGGATTCGTTGGAATCGCGACAAAAAATACTACATTACTGAGCATGTTCGAATGAGATTGGAGGAAGTGGTTTTTCATTTAATTAAATTAGTCAAAAATAATTGATGAGTTAATTCTCATGCTTTCTGGAGTTATATGATGTGTTAAATTCATGTAAAAATATAATTCATCATTGATAAAAATAATTGGATGACTAGATGCCTTGGTTGAATATTGGTTGCTTATCGATTGTCAACATTTATATTATGTTGTATTGGATAATTTAATTAAATAATTGTTTCATATATTATTATCAAACATTATTGTGATCTGTGATGCTGTGAAGAACAGGTTGAGGGGATCCGACCGGATTCCTCAAATATTTTATATGTTGTTTATTTTGCTGTATTATTCAAATATGAACTATTTACCCCCAAACAACGTTATACTCTAATTGAATGTTGATGGTTGATTATATACTGAACGTTGAATTGAAATTCAATGCTGATGTGATGTTTTTAATCAATAGACGGTATTGATTAAGTTAGTGGCAGTAAATGATCTAAACGTTGTTTTTAAGACGTTAGTTCACCGTCAGGCGAATTGACGTAACTGAAGTTATAAAATTTATTTTTATAACTGAAGTGAAGTTTTTAAATTATATTTCTTTTTAAAATAAAAGTTTTAAAATAATCGATATTTATAAATGGTTTCAATGTTTTAACAAATTCTATGAGCATATCAGCTTCAATTGAATCTATGTGTTAAAGTTTGGAAATTACCGTTTTGAGAAAAATAGTTAAGCAATAATAATTAGATTAATTATATTAATCTAATGAGAGAAGTAAGTGAAAACAATTAATAAATAACCAATGTTTTAAGTTGACGAAGTTAACTATTTAATTAGATTTGGTAATTAGATTGATCTTCCTTCGAATTAATCTAATGAAAATGGTTTAACGAATAATTGTTTTTATTTTAATAATATTTCTTAAATGTAAATTATTTTTTTATTTAATGATATATAAAGTTGCTTGTTGATTGATAAATCATTTAGTAAGTATTTACCGTTTAATAATGCCGTTGGGTGATTAGTTAATATGTTTTATGAAATAAACTATTTTACTTCAGTTCATAATGAAAATTATTATTATAATAATAACTAAAGTAATTTATTTTAATGGAAATCAATTAAGGAGTAATCAAGTTGAAATAGAACTTAATCTAATTATAGTAAAGGCGAAGTTATACTGAAACTAATACGCCATTTATGAATAAATGTTACTTAATAGTTGAGTTAAGTACAAGCGAAGAGATTGGAATAAGTTTTCAGAATATCAAGGATATGATGTAAAAGGATTTAAATAATATTTTTGTTTATTTAATTATTAAAATTAGTAAACAAAGGTAAATTGAAATGTGATTTTCAAAGGAGGAAGATTAATGTAGTAATGTAAAGAATTCTATTCCATGTTTCGTAAATGAAGTTAAACTCAAGTGATGAATTCGAAATAAGCTTTTATTCAAAGAATCAGATTAAGTGAAATGATTTATAATTTGAATCAGATTTGCAAAGGTAAGAAATTTGTTGAATTTTGTGAAAAGAACTTAGTAAATGGGTTTAAAAATAAATCCAAACGATAATGAGTTATATTACATAGGTTTAAAGCAAAAGCGTTTGCATTAGTTAGTTTACTTGAATAAAAAGTAAAAGAGATTTATTTTAAGATTAAATATGCCAAATGAAGGAAACGGTTGTTAAAACCATGTTTTGAAGAAAATGGTAAATTGAATTGATAGTAAATGGAATGATAGGTTTCGTGTTTCAAACTTCAGTTTATTCTGAGATAATAATGTTGTTGGTCAAGGTCTGAGAGGTAATTGAAATACCCTAACCTGAACGACTTCACTATTATCAAAGGATGATATTAGTTTGAAATGGAAGAAGCGTTAAATTTGTTTACTGTTTCTATAAGAGAAATATTGTGACGTTATTGACAGGATTTTGAAATGTTAATTAAAACTTCTGGATTTTAGTAAAACGAAGTATAATTTAATGTAGTTTGACTCAAGTTTGAATTATGAATTTATTATTACCTTGAGTTAAGAATATATGGTGATTTTCACAAGGCAAAGGAATGTAAGAGATTTGGTGAATACATACCGATATTTTTGAATAAAGAAATGAAATGGAGTATGGTAAACCAGGATATATTATTGTTTTCAATGTAATGAATAATGAGATTTGAGACAAGAGAATATGAAATCGATTTCAAAGGATCAATAAAATAATTTAATAAATGAATTAAAGTTGCCAATATACTTTACTGTACTGTGTGAATTGATAGTAAATGGAGTATGGTAAACCAGGATATATTATTGTTTTTAGTGTAATGAATAATGAGATTTGAGACAAGAGAATATGAAATCGATTTCAAAGGATCAATAAAATAATTTTAATAAATGAATAAAAGTTGCCATATACTTAACTGTACTGTGTGAACTGATAGTTAAAAACCCAACTATCAACGAATATATTATCGGACCTTTTGACGTGTTGTTTCGGAGAGACCGAGATGGGAACTAGACCCAAAACCACTTCGATCCAACGTTGCATACGAAACTAAGTTGCGGAAAATGAAAATGGAGCACTGAAGACCGTAGATCTTCATGAAATGAAAGAACTACTTATAATCTCTGGGTAGTTCCCACAAAAGGGATACACTATGGTTTTGTCGTGATTGGAATTTACGGATTGCAAGGACAACTTGCTACTGATCCCTGGGGTGATTCCTATATAACGATGCGGTAGGAGAGTGCCTTCGGTTCATCCTACTCCTGGATGACTTGTATGGATGAATGTCTGATAGAGTATTTGTAACAACCCGTATTTTCAATAACCTGTAATAACATAAATCGAGGCAGAATTTAATTCTAAAATGGGAATCAAGGGAAACGGGCTATGCCATTGTGTTCGTCTCGGAAAAATACGCGAAATAGAGTCCGAGTTTTCGAAAATCGGAGTCCGTATGACCAAGATATGGCCTCGCGAAGTTTCACGAAAATTCCCAAATTAAAGTATACTTAATTAAGTGAAATGGGTTGTGTAGATATATATATATATATATATATATATATATATTGATATATATATATATATATAATTGAAAATTTAATAAATAAATATGCAAAAATGCTCAAAACAGCGAATTGGGAGAGGGGAATAACCGAACCGGCCGATTTTTGAAGTCGACCCGAGCCCGCTGGGTCGACTAGGGGTTAATCCAGGGTGTTTGGCTGTCAACCCGTGGGCCGATTCGCTCAAGTGCAGATTTTGCATTTGAATGGTTCTCATGGTCCATCTTTAATCTAAAGGCCCTAGATGGTTCCTACACTTGACTTCTTCCCCAAGACATGCTTTGATGGCTTGGATTGAATCTAGGGTTAATCCTATGGCCTAAAACACTTGCCTAATCTATAAATAAGACCCTAACCTACCCTAATTCATTCATAATTAAACCTAGTGACTAAACTATGGCAAAATGCTAGCTCTCATGGCCTCCACTAATTTTATGAAGAGGGTTGCATACTAATCACTCTCTAATCAACTTCTAATCCCTTCTTAGCATCTTAATCTTCTTCATTTGGTGTTCAAAGTTGCTAGTTGTGAGTTTCTATCACTTTGATGATCTTTTGGTAAACTAATTAGATGAGATGTGATGAGATTTATGGTTTTGTATGTGGGTTAATGAGCTTTGAATCATATGATATGATGTTAGCATTAATCTTATGTTTATGCATGTTGAGTATGTAAGCTTATGCAAGTTTAATATGATGTATGTTATGTTTGCATGATGCTAAATATGCAAGTTGTGGGCTATGTAATCATATGCATGTTATGCAAGTTCATGGTAATATGCTATGCAAGTTACATGTTTGTTAATATGCAAGTTACATGTTTGTTAATATGCAAGTTACATGTATGTAAATATGCAAGTTACATGTTTGTTAATATGCAAGTTACATGTTTGTTAATATGCAAGTTACATGTATGTAAATATGCAAGTTACATGTTTCTTTATATGCAAGTTACATGTTTGTTAATATGCGAGTTACATGTATGTAAATATGCAAGTTACATGTTTATTAATATGCAAGTTCATGATGACACATTATGCAAGTCTATAAGCTAATATGCAAGTTTGTTATGCAAAATGAATATGTAAGTTATGTGACATATTATATGCAAGTTATGTGACATGTTATGCAAGTTCATATGCAAGTTATGTGTTTGTTAATATGCAAGATGGCACCTTTGAAACATGTTCATTCATATGCAAGTTGACACCTTTTATATGTGTTATATCATGAACGAAATTACGTGGGAACGATGGGGTAATTAAATGCATAAGTTAATAAGATTGTGTGAAATTAATATAATTATGCATAACACAAAATAAATAAACATAGTATGGGAATTTGCCTATTTGGTTAGGTGTACCCATACTATGTGTTGGGAATTTACCTATTGAGTTAGGTCTACCCCATGGGAATTTACCTATTAAGTTAGGTCTACCCATGTTAAGAAAACTTGATTAATTAGGGATAATTAATATAAAATTATGAGGGTGATTAATTAGGTGTAATTAATTGACTAAGACACGAGGTTGGACTCAGTTGTAGCGTAAAACTGCCCGGACCCAACCGGCTTAACCAGTTGCTACAAATGTTAGCCCAATGTGAGAGGTCTTAGGCACAAACTAAATACGTAATTAATGTAAAGACACGAGGTTAGACTCTGTTATGACATAAGGCTGCCCGGACCCAACCGGCTTAACCAGCGGTCATAAAAGACAGTCTAATGTGAGAGGTCTTTACAAAGGTTACGTTCTTAATTAATTAATTAAGAAACACTTAACCACATTAGCATGTAGAGGGACATGAGGGGTTAAGTGGGTGCCTCGGGTGGCATGAGAAAATCTAGTGGTT
The DNA here is from genome assembly GCA_030737875.1 of Allium sativum. Classification (NCBI taxonomy): domain Eukaryota; kingdom Viridiplantae; phylum Streptophyta; class Magnoliopsida; order Asparagales; family Amaryllidaceae; genus Allium; species Allium sativum. The sequence goes on from CM060912.1 coordinate 173,527,916, forward strand.
GCCTTGGGTGGCAATAGAAAATACGATTAGAATACTTAACCAAAATAGAACATGTAATTAAAACATGATTAAAGGGTTAAGTGGGATATACTAGAAAAAGGGACAAGCTTAGGTGGGTAGCTTGTGGAGGCCCATTTCAACCAGTAACCCATACGTATCTTTGTGGGCTCGACCCATGTCGAGGACGGGACACGCATACTGGGCTTGACTGTAAGAGGCAAACGGGTTAGCGGTGGCAACGCAAGTCCAACGGGCTTCATATGCGTGAGTGGGCCCGGGCTGGTAGGTAAGTCGTTGTTGCATCGAGTAGATATAAGCCGTGCACCTTTAGTTTCATCAGGTTGCCACATTGGGGAATGATACATCCCACGGTGGGGCCAGCACGGGTATCTACGTTAGGGAGCCGATCGAATGGGAAGTAGTGTGTACACCTAGTGGATTGTAGGGCCCCGTGGCGCCTACTTGGTCACTTGGGGGTACGCCAGTACTATTAGGTTAATTTTAAAAGTCCTTGGGTGGGATCAACCTTTAAGTTAGGAACGACTGGTGTGGTGCAGTTTAGTAATTTACCTTAGGAAGGGTAGATGCGTCTTTATCCCTTTATCTTAGTTTAGTTGATTGCTTAGGGTAGCTATTCATCCCTATATGTTACCGTATATCAATTCATGTCTTCTCTGGTTACTTTAACGATTGTATTGTTAAAGTTATAGGACTCACTCAGACTTATGTCTGACCCCGTTGTTTTTATCTTTTTCCCAACCCTCAGGTCCTGTGGTGGATCCTAGCAGTAGTGGAGCTTGATCGGATTGCTGTTCCAGTCTTTAGGAGCTTTGGTAGATGTAAAGCTCCAGTTATCCAGTTATCTTTTCTTTTGTTTGGCTATTGTATGAGAGTGGGATTATGTACTTCTTTATTTTGATGGATATTGTACTTGACTTTTATTATGGGTTTATGATGTAACCAGACATGTTTTACTTCCGCTGTTATGAGATGATGTTTTAAAATTCCAAGTACTATTTATATCTGTCTTGTTGTAATTTTTCTGTTCTATATTCACTAAAATACTCCACCGATGTTATGGCATTCCCTTTGTGAGTGATCATAGCGGGAGTGGGGTGTTACACGTGGTATCAGAGCTTAAGGTTACCAGAACAGATAAAATTTTTAGAAAAAACTACTTTCTAAGAGTATTTTCGAAGAAAGTATTTTCAAAAACATGTCTTTTAAGAGAAAAAGTTTTTGAAAAAGAAAAGCATAATCCCCAATAGCCATATCCTTATCTTTCGGAATCTCCTTTTTGAATCTTTCCTCTTTCGTTTCAGCATGGCTGAAGATCTTAACATCCCGGAAGGTTTAGTTATACCACTATGGTATAGGAGGTTGCAAGAGGCTAGGGCCGCGGCTGCGGGTCCAGCCAATGCTACTACACCAGAGACAACCGCTCCTCCTCCTCAGCCTAGAGTGGATAATTTTGCTAAGGTTTGCAAGGAGTTCAAGGCTATAGGAGGAAAACCTTTTCTAGGTTCAGAGACCTTCGTAGAGGCTAGAGATTGGCTTAAGGAAGTGGAAGAGTTGCTAGATATCTTCGAAGTGGAAGAGGGAAAGAAAGTCAAGTTGGCGGCTTGGTTAATGAAGGGAGAGGCCTCATTCTGGTGGGAGGTCACTAATGGAGAACGCCCTGTTGACTCTTGGGCAGATTTTAAGCAAAGGTTTGGGGCTAAGTTTCTCTCAAGGGCGGAAGAGAATCTGTTTATGGAGAAGTTCTTGAATTTGAAGCAAGGGAATCTCACGGTGAAAGAATATGTCAACAAATTCAATCAATTAGCAAGGTTTGGCATAGAGTTGGTGAATACACCGGAGAAGAAGGCTTTGAGGTTCGTTAGAGGCTTGAACGAACCATTGCAAGGAATAGCTATGACTCACATTCCTATGGGGGCCACCTTTGAGAAGCTTGTCTACATGGCACTTATGCATGAGGATGATAAGAATTCTAAGGCACCAGAGAAAAAGGGGGATCAGAAGAAACCACAACTACAACAAGGCAAGGGTGGAAAAGGCAATGGTGACAAGAAGAAGGCAAAGAAGAAGTGCTTTAACTGTGGGACACTAGGGCACCTCAGTAAGGATTGTCGCAAAAAGAAGAAGACAGGTTGCTTTCATTGTGGTGAAGCAGGGCATCTTGTGAAGAACTGCCCAAAGAAGGGGCAGAAGACGGGGTCTACCTCAGGAGGTCAGGTGCAAGCTCTTATAGCACCACCTCAGTTAGGGGGGCAAGTTCAGGCTCTCTCAGTTCCACCGATTCAGCAGAGAGGTAGAACTATTTCCGTTGAAAGTCTGGTTTTTCTGTTTGATCATCCAGTACGTACTTTGTTTGACTCTGGCGCATCGCATTCTTTTATCTCATCATCGTTAGTTGAGTCACTGCACTTAGACACCAGTCTAGTTGATGATCCCTTGATTGTTTCAAACCCAATTGGGGGCTCCATATATCTGTCTATGTTATGTTTGGGTTTGAAGATTTCTATACTTAGCGTTGAGTTTAGATGTGATGCTTTTGTATTGGGCTTCACGGGCTATGGGTTGATTTTGGGCATGGACTGGTTATCCAGTAATGGTGCCGTTCTTGATTGTGAAAGGAGAGTTGTCAGGCTTATGACCCGCTTGGGTAATACTCTCGAGATCTCTTGTAATCCCATGGAATCTGTTTTGCTAAGTTATCTTGAATCGCTCGATGCTTCGGTCGAGAGTTTGCGTTCTGTCAGAGTGGTCCGGGAATATCCGGATGTGTTTGAAGAAGTAAAGGGTTTGCCTCCGAAGCGGGAGATAGATTTCCGAATTTATTTGGTGGATAATGCCAAACCAGTGTCTTTGCCAGTGCGCCATATGGCTCCTCGTGAGAGAAGAGAACTTCATAAGCAAGTAGGGGAGTTGCTTGAGAAGGGGTTCATAAGGCGAAGTATATCGGAGTGGGGAGCTCCAGTTGTGTTTGCCACGAAGGCGGATGGGTCCCTCAGACTTTGTGTGGATTATAGAGAACTTAATAAGCTCACAAAGAAGAATAGACACCCATTGCCGAGAATAGATGATCTCTTTGATCAGTTGGTTGGCGCCTCAGTGTTTTCGCAAATGGACTTAGCTACAGGGTTTCATCAGTTGAGAGTGGCGGAGGACAGTATAGAGAAGACTGCTTTCCGGACTCCGGATGGTTTTTATGAGTGGCTAGTGATGCCATTTGGGTTGACAAACGCCCCCGCATACTTTGTTGATCTCATGAGTAGAGTGTTCAGAGAGTATCTGAATAAGTTTGTAGTAGTTTTTGTGGATGACATCTTGGTCTTTTCCAAGAATGAAGAAGAGCATGCCTTACATCTCAAGGAAGTGTTGGAGACTCTTCGAGCGCATAGTCTTAAAGCTAAATTCTCTAAATGCCATTTTTGGAGAAGAGAAGTGCGATTCTTAGGGCATGTGGTCTCTAAGGAAGGGATAGCTGTGGATCCCGCAAAGATAGTATCTATCCAGGATTGGAAAGTTCCTAGAAATGCTACCGAGGTAAGAAGTTTCTTGGGGTTGGCAGGATATTATAGGAAGTTCATCAAAGACTTCGCGAAGATATCAGCCCCATTAACCCGCTTGACGAAGAAGAATCTGGTTTTCTCATGGGATGTAGATTGTGATGATGCTTTCCGACGGTTAAAGAGAGCTTTGACCACCGCTCCAGTTTTAGTGCTTCCAGATGGGAGTAAGCCGTTTGTTGTTTATACCGATGCTTGTGGAACAGGATTAGGCGCAGTCTTGATGCAGGAGGGAAGGGTAATAGCCTATGGAGGGAGACAATTGAGAGTGCATGAGAAGAATTACCCTACCCATGATCTAGAGTTGGCCGCGATTGTTTTCGCACTTAAGTCTTGGCGCCATTATCTTCTTGGTGAGAGATTCGAGTTGTTCACCGACCATAAATCATTGAAGTACTTATTCTCTCAGAAGGATTTAAACTTAAGACAGCAAAGGTGGATGGAGTTCTTAGCATCCTATGATTTCGAGATAGCGTATACCCCTGGTAAGGGTAACGTGGTGGCAGACGCCTTAAGTAGAAAAAGGCTATCTTTGAGTCCATTGTTCGTGGAACGACGAAGCTTGGAGTTTCTTTCTTTGTTTGACTTCAGACCTTCTGTTGATTTTGTACCTGGTTTGTTGGCATCCTTGGAGGTTAGACCTACTCTTTTGAGACGGATTGGCGAGGCTCAGCGAGACGACCCACAGTTGGTTGAGTTGGTAGAGAAGCTTATAAGGGGGGAGTCGTCCAGCCATTTGGGTAGATACACTATAGATGATAAGGGATGCTTGCGTAGAGACGGTAGACTTTGTGTACCGCAAGATGAAGGGTTGAGGAAGGTTATTCTTGATGATGCACACCGTTCTAGGATGACCATTCATCCCGGTGGGGACAAAATGTACCAAGACATGAAGAGAGTTTTCTTCTGGGCCGGTATGAAGAAAGATGTGGCCGAGTATGTGGCTAGATGCTTGGTGTGCCAACAAGTTAAAGTGGAGCAAAGGAAACCCGGTGGGTTGCTACACCCATTGGAAGTTCCGCAATGGAAGTGGGATAGTGTCTCGATGGATTTCATCGATGGGTTACCGAGATCGAGGAAGGGCAATACGGGAATTTGGGTTGTGGTGGACAGACTTACCAAGAGTGCCCATTTTATACCCGTGAAGAGTAAGAGGACTGCTCCATGGCTTGCTTCAGTCTATGTTAGAGAGATTGTTAGATTGCATGGCGTACCATCCAGCATTGTGAGTGATCGAGATCCTATCTTCACTAGTGAGTTTTGGAGAAGTTTGCAAGAGGCGGTAGGGACTCAGTTGTGTTTGAGCACCGCATATCATCCTCAGACAGACGGTCAGACCGAGAGGGTGAACCGTATCTTAGAAGATCTCTTGAGGCTTTGTATCTTAGATTTTGGAGGTACATGGGAAGAACATCTTCCTTTGGTGGAGTTCGCATATAATAACAGCTTTCAGTCCAGTATTGGCATGGCACCTTTCGAAGCTCTTTATGGAAGGCCTTGTCGATCTCCTACATGTTGGTGGGAATCTACAGATAAGATCTTGCTAGGGCCAGATATGGTTAGAGAGACTTCAGAGAAGATTGATTTGATTCGTAGAAGGATGAAGGCAGCGCAAGATAGACAGAAATCTTATGCGGATCAGAGGAGGACGGATCTTGAGTTTGAGATTGGGGACATGGTTTTTGTCAAAGTATCTCCGTTGAGAAATGTTGTTCGCTTCGGGTCCGTTGGGAAGTTAGCACCGAGGTTTGTTGGACCATTTCCTATTAAGGAAAGAATTGGACGGATGGCATATAGGGTGGAGTTGCCCGACAGACTTAGTGGTGTTCATGATGTATTCCATGTATCACATTTGAGGAAGTGCTTACATGAGACCGCAGAGGTGGTAGAGCCGAGCTTGCTTAGAGATGTAGAGGTAGAGCGTGATGCGACGATTCGACGAGCTCCTACTCGCATCCTTGGGTCAGAAACTAGGAAGTTGAGGAACAGAGAAGTTCAGCTAGTTAAAGTGCAATGGGGAGATGACGAAAGCAATGCTACTTGGGAGACGGAAGCAAAGATGCGTTCTTTGTATCCATTTCTTTTTGAGAGTATGTCTTTTAACTTCTCCTTTATTGCTTGTCTAGTACTTATCTTATCTTTAGTATATCCTCTCGCTAATACCTATGACCTTTAGATAGGGTAAAACCTATGGTTGAAACATGTGTTTGAAACATGTTATGGTTGATGGATGCATATGGATGCAATTGTTTGCTAGTGGTTGCTCGTGGATGCATATACACACACATTAGGCACTAGATCGGCTCAGTCACTTCATGTTGCATATTGCATAAATGGATGTGGTAGTTAGATTGATGGATGTATCATGGCTGTGTTATCATATGGATGATGCATTTTTGTGTATGGTTGTGCACGCATGTAGAAATTTGTATGTGTCAATAGGGTTTCGCATACATATTGGATGCATGGCACTATCATGGTTTGCATTAAGGAGGTTTACTGTATCAGTAACCGCCTGATTTTCGCATTAGGTAAGTACATATACACACACTTTTGCATATATCCATCCAGCATTTAGAATCTTGTAAGGACAATGATTGCTCGTGGATGATGCTTTGAGTAGATGGATGATTGGATGGTAGGATACGTTCTTCCTAACTTGAAGATTTCGGGGACGAAATCCTTTAAGGAGGGGAGAATGTAACAACCCGTATTTTCAATAACCTGTAATAACATAAATCGAGGCAGAATTTAATTCTAAAATGGGAATCAAGGGAAACGGGCTATGCCATTGTGTTCGTCTCGGAAAAATACGCGAAATAGAGTCCGAGTTTTCGAAAATCGGAGTCCGTATGACCAAGATATGGCCTCGCGAAGTTTCACGAAAATTCCCAAATTAAAGTATACTTAATTAAGTGAAATGGGTTGTGTAGATATATATATATATATATATTGATATATATATATATATATATATATAATTGAAAATTTAATAAATAAATATGCAAAAATGCTCAAAACAGCGAATTGGGAGAGGGGAATAACCGAACCGGCCGATTTTTGAAGTCGACCCGAGCTCGCTGGGTCGACTAGGGGTTAATCCAGGGTGTTTGGCTGTCAACCCGTGGGCCGATTCGCTCAAGTGCAGATTTTGCATTTGAATGGTTCTCATGGTCCATCTTTAATCTAAAGGCCCTAGATGGTTCCTACACTTGACTTCTTCCCCAAGACATGCTTTGATGGCTTGGATTGAATCTAGGGTTAATCCTATGGCCTAAAACACTTGCCTAATCTATAAATAAGACCCTAACCTACCCTAATTCATTCATAATTAAACCTAGTGACTAAACTATGGCAAAATGCTAGCTCTCATGGCCTCCACTAATTTTATGAAGAGGGTTGCATACTAATCACTCTCTAATCAACTTCTAATCCCTTCTTAGCATCTTAATCTTCTTCATTTGGTGTTCAAAGTTGCTAGTTGTGAGTTTCTATCACTTTGATGATCTTTTGGTAAACTAATTAGATGAGATGTGATGAGATTTATGGTTTTGTATGTGGGTTAATGAGCTTTGAATCATATGATATGATGTTAGCATTAATCTTATGTTTATGCATGTTGAGTATGTAAGCTTATGCAAGTTTAATATGATGTATGTTATGTTTGCATGATGCTAAATATGCAAGTTGTGGGCTATGTAATCATATGCATGTTATGCAAGTTCATGGTAATATGCTATGCAAGTTACATGTTTGTTAATATGCAAGTTACATGTTTGTTAATATGCAAGTTACATGTATGTAAATATGCAAGTTACATGTTTGTTAATATGCAAGTTACATGTTTGTTAATATGCAAGTTACATGTATGTAAATATGCAAGTTACATGTTTCTTTATATGCAAGTTACATGTTTGTTAATATGCGAGTTACATGTATGTAAATATGCAAGTTACATGTTTATTAATATGCAAGTTCATGATGACACATTATGCAAGTCTATAAGCTAATATGCAAGTTTGTTATGCAAAATGAATATGTAAGTTATGTGACATATTATATGCAAGTTATGTGACATGTTATGCAAGTTCATATGCAAGTTATGTGTTTGTTAATATGCAAGATGGCACCTTTGAAACATGTTCATTCATATGCAAGTTGACACCTTTTATATGTGTTATATCATGAACGAAATTACGTGGGAACGATGGGGTAATTAAATGCATAAGTTAATAAGATTGTGTGAAATTAATATAATTATGCATAACACAAAATAAATAAACATAGTATGGGAATTTGCCTATTTGGTTAGGTGTACCCATACTATGTGTTGGGAATTTACCTATTGAGTTAGGTCTACCCCATGGGAATTTACCTATTAAGTTAGGTCTACCCATGTTAAGAAAACTTGATTAATTAGGGATAATTAATATAAAATTATGAGGGTGATTAATTAGGTGTAATTAATTGACTAAGACACGAGGTTGGACTCAGTTGTAGCGTAAAACTGCCCGGACCCAACCGGCTTAACCAGTTGCTACAAATGTTAGCCCAATGTGAGAGGTCTTAGGCACAAACTAAATACGTAATTAATGTAAAGACACGAGGTTAGACTCTGTTATGACATAAGGCTGCCCGGACCCAACCGGCTTAACCAGCGGTCATAAAAGACAGTCTAATGTGAGAGGTCTTTACAAAGGTTACGTTCTTAATTAATTAATTAAGAAACACTTAACCACATTAGCATGTAGAGGGACATGAGGGGTTAAGTGGGTGCCTCGGGTGGCATGAGAAAATCTAGTGGTTGCCTTGGGTGGCAATAGAAAATACGATTAGAATACTTAACCAAAATAGAACATGTAATTAAAACATGATTAAAGGGTTAAGTGGGATATACTAGAAAAAGGGACAAGCTTAGGTGGGTAGCTTGTGGAGGCCCATTTCAACCAGTAACCCATACGTATCTTTGTGGGCTCGACCCATGTCGAGGACGGGACACGCATACTGGGCTTGACTGTAAGAGGCAAACGGGTTAGCGGTGGCAACGCAAGTCCAACGGGCTTCATATGCGTGAGTGGGCCCGGGCTGGTAGGTAAGCCGTTGTTGCATCGAGTAGATATAAGCCGTGCACCTTTAGTTTCATCAGGTTGCCACATTGGGGAATGATACATCCCACGGTGGGGCCAGCACGGGTATCTACGTTAGGGAGCCGATCGAATGGGAAGTAGTGTGTACACCTAGTGGATTGTAGGGCCCCGTGGCGCCTACTTGGTCACTTGGGGGTACGCCAGTACTATTAGGTTAATTTTAAAAGTCCTTGGGTGGGATCAACCTTTAAGTTAGGAACGACTGGTGTGGTGCAGTTTAGTAATTTACCTTAGGAAGGGTAGATGCGTCTTTATCCCTTTATCTTAGTTTAGTTGATTGCTTAGGGTAGCTATTCATCCCTATATGTTACCGTATATCAATTCATGTCTTCTCTGGTTACTTTAACGATTGTATTGTTAAAGTTATAGGACTCACTCAGACTTATGTCTGACCCCGTTGTTTTTATCTTTTTCCCAACCCTCAGGTCCTGTGGTGGATCCTAGCAGTAGTGGAGCTTGATCGGATTGCTGTTCCAGTCTTTAGGAGCTTTGGTAGATGTAAAGCTCCAGTTATCCAGTTATCTTTTCTTTTGTTTGGCTATTGTATGAGAGTGGGATTATGTACTTCTTTATTTTGATGGATATTGTACTTGACTTTTATTATGGGTTTATGATGTAACCAGACATGTTTTACTTCCGCTGTTATGAGATGATGTTTTAAAATTCCAAGTACTATTTATATCTGTCTTGTTGTAATTTTTCTGTTCTATATTCACTAAAATACTCCACCGATGTTATGGCATTCCCTTTGTGAGTGATCATAGTGGGAGTGGGGTGTTACAGTATTTCTTGAGAATCGCGTTTTGTTGATTTTTACAAATATACCATGTTTGGTTGCGGAGGAATTCTCTTGCTTCCCAGAGTGTATTTGTGAATGTCAATTAGTGATTTGACAGATCTAACAATGTGGCATTCAAAGTAAATGATGATGATATGTTCTCTGAAAAGGTAAACGTAACCTCAAGTGTAACGAACAGGGATTTTCGACCCCGAAAATTGACACAAAAACACCATGTCGAACATTCAGGCAATGAAAACACCAGATCGTTATTAGAAAGAAATTAGAGGGTGAGATAAGAAAGAAAGTTAGAATAGAAGAATAAGAAAAACCCACACAACACAGAGTCTCTCATCGCAGCGGAACAAAATATAATACAGAAATAACTTTTATTGAGAGCTTGAAATAATGCTTACAACATCAGAGTACATCAATACACTTGAACAGTTATAATAACCTGTCCTCATATATATATATATATATATATATATAACACAGCAGACAATATTGGTATAACACCATATGTTTGAACTCCTTTAGCTCATCTTCGGACTTCACAGCATCCGGTAACCTGAATCTGTACATCCCGATCTAACCCGAGCATCACAAACACCGGGTCAGTCCGGTGAACCAGAGTGAGATAAACTCGCTAAGGTTATAATATCATCCAGCTTGATTTTAAAGTCAAAAATCTTTTTTAAAGAAAAGGAAAATCGTAAGACAAAATCCACACATAAATATGGGCGGTTTTTACCTTACGATAACCCAAAACATTTTTTGAAATTGATATCTTATTCTGATATTATAATAGTGTCTAAATACAAATAAATAGAATCTAGCAGAATGCTTGCATCTCACGCTCCACATATATAGTATATAATCAAAACCGCGGGCGCTTATTGGAGATTGGATTCCGACTATGACAAGGTATGGAACAACCTGCCGATGGTGTATCTCTAGAGGCGAAAACACTAGGTTCAACAAGAACTTCATGCAACCCGGCCCATACATGACCGACCACTCATTTTGCTTGAGTGTATTGAATGTCTATCACCAACGGTTAGGAGCTACCCACCATTTTCCGAAAAGGGACAGCATCGATAGATTATAGAAGCAAAAAGAATTTCTCTAGATAGGTGATTATACACCCTAATGGGTGCGACCCACATAGCCATGTTGCCTGCCCGATTTTTGTCATTTCCCGGTTAATGAGGCTTGAGGTTATAATCAACTTTTAGAACATCTGACCACCGTTCACATCGTCCGTACAAGTCATCCAGGAATAGGACGAACTGAAGGCACCTTCCTACCACATCCTAGGAATCACCTTATAGATCTAGCGAGTAATTCTTGTAATCCGTAGATTTCAATCCTGACAAAATCATCGTCAAAATGTCTCTAGGGATCAGCTAGAGAAATCCAACAATAGTCCTTCCATTCATGAAGATTTATGGTCTTCAATTGCTCCATCTTGATCAGCTTCGGATATCTTCTTTGATTACATATTTATTGGTCGGAATGGTTTTTGAATATAAATTCGATTTCGGTCTTTCCGTACCACAACGCGTTAGGTCAAATTTTGATAGTCGGTTATTTAACTATCAAAATAAACAAACATAAAAATAAAACGAATCCATTGGTTTATACAACATCACTTGGCCTTTAAAAATAATATATCAGTTTTAATATATAATATCCTCAAATCATTTTAATATGTAAATATTCTCAAACATTTCACTTATATACTTAGAAAAAAATATTTTAAAATTCTATCTTTAAATATCACTCAAATATTTTCTACTTATGTCTATCATTTGGGAAGTCGATTCAACTTATCATCGTAAACAATCATATACTCTTGGTTTCATTATTTTAACACCATAGTCGTCACATTCCTTCTCTTAATAAACTCATTCTAAATATCGTATTCTTACTTTGAAAATATCGTTATATTTTCACCAATCTCCTTTTATTTATCTATTTACCATGGAAATATCATTTCATATTCTCAAGTCCTTTTTATTCCCTTTTATTTCGAAATCCCATTATATATTTTCAAGTTCTTCAAATAATGTTACACTATTACTTCCCAAAATAAATTACACTAGCATCTTTACCATCACAACTAATACCATCTGTAATATCCCGAATTTTATGAGAATATTAAAATTAACAAATTAAAGAACACTTAATTTTTAGAAGAAGAATTAAGTGAAATGGGTTGCGCTATTACGTTCGTCTCAAAATTTTGGTCAAGATAGACATTTGGTTTGCATAAAACGGATACCTTATGAAGAAGTTATTAAGCCTTGAAATTTGTATGCATATGAGAAAAATATATATAGATATATAAAAAATAAATAAATATGCAAAAAAGTTCAAAACAGCAAATCGAGAGGGGGAATAACCGAACCGGCCCATTTTTGAGGTCGACCCAAGCTCCGCTGGGTCGACTAGGGGTTGATTCAGGGTGTTTGGCTATCAACCCGTGGGCCGATTCGCTCTAAGGCAGATGTGGCATCTGATTGGTTCTGATGGACTCCTTGCTATGTCATTAGGGGTGATGTGGCTATTCTATCTTGTTTGAAAGGTTTTGGTTTACTCTAGGTTAATATGACGGTTCCTATTAAATTAAACTTCTATATAAGCAACCTAAATCTAAACCCTAAGCCACACAAGAATATTCCTAGAGCCGTCATGCCGTCAACGGTGAACCTAGAATTGTCGTTATCTCTTTCAACTCAAAGGCAAGAGAGAAGCTACATCAAAATCAAAACTAATCTAATTCAACTAAGAGAATTCAACGATCTACATCAAAGGCGAGCAATTCAGTTTTAGAATACAGATCCCTGAAATCAAGTTTTTCCTTTTGATTGTAAGTGTAGTTATCTTTCAGATGTGAATAAATTAAAGAGATGATTTTTAATGAATTGTAAAATAGAATTGTATCAAGTTGTATGTGATGATGATTCATGTTTATTCATGTCTATTCTACATATATGCCTATGAACTATTGTGGTATATCGAACCTATCATGTTATGTCGAAATTGGTGAGTAAACCTATGATGTTGTATAGGAATTTGGGAATGAAATTACCATATGTAAGTTTGGTGATATTATGATACATACAAGTTTAAGCTAAGTCATGTCGTTTATGCCTAATTGTTTAGAGCCATTATGCATACTTGTTTAGATCTACGACCTTATATGTTTAGATCTATAACTTTATATGTTAGATCCATATGCCTTTATGATAGACCTAATTTGCAAATTCACCACTACATGCCAAGTTAACTTATATAGTTTTATGTAAATTCATATGCTTGTGGTTCATGTTGTATAGATCAACTTTGCAAGTTCATAGTTAAAAGTATATTACTCTATGCCAAATCCATGTGACATATGTATAGTTAGATCCATACTTTTGTATGATGTTGGAATGTTGCAAAGTTCCTCTTTTTCCCTTTTTGTTTTATAAGTTAGGCTAAAATATCAAGCCTAACATTCTATATAATTTTGCGAACGTACAACGGGTGTAACGTTGGAGAAAACATGAAATTACATGTAATTGGCATGTTTGACACATAAGCATGATAAGTGGCATGAAAATGTTATAATCTATATACCTAAAATTTTGAATATGATTTAGAAGGAAAGTGGGCCATGACAATAATTAATTTATAATTTACATATAAATATGTAGGATAAACATGAAAAATTACATGGCATAGATTGGTTCATGAAATGGTATATTTAGTATACCATTAATTGTGAGCATAATTAAAAGGAAAATTATGGCATAATTAAATTGGGAATAATTTACATATGGAAATTGTCAAAAATAAGAAATATGTAAATTTAGAAAAGACGAATATGCCTAACCCGAGGTTAGACAGAGTTGCGGTGTAAAACTGCCCGGAACCGACCGACACATCCAGTGACCACAACAATACCTGTCTAATGTGGGTGGTTAGTGCATTGAGCCCAAAAAGGACCCGAGGTTAGACTAAGTTGTGGTGCAAAACTTCTCGGAACCAACCGGCACATCCAGTGACCACAACAATACCTGTCTAATGTGAGTGGTTGGTGCTTTAAAAAAGCTAAGTCAAGATTGGTAGGGTTAAGTCAATTAAGGGAACACTTAACCAATTCAACATGTTAACTAAACTTATGGGTGTGGTTAAGTAAATTTAGTACACTTAACCGTTATAACATGTTAATTCGACAAGTGGGTGAGGTTAAGTAAATTTAGAACACTTAACCGTTAAAACATGTTAATTAGACAAGTGGGTGTGGTTAAGTAAATTTAGAATACTTAACCTTTATAACATGTTAATTAGACAAGTGGGTGAGGTTAAGTAAATTTAGAAACACTTAACCAATATAACTTGATTTATGGAAAGGTTAAGTTAAAGTAAGAGGGCAACACTTAACCAATATAACTTGATTTGTAGTAGGGTTAAGTTAACACAAGAAGGAAACACTTAACCAAAGTAACATGACACGTAAGTGGGTTAAGTTAACTTGAACGGATTGATGATGCTTAACCAATACAACAAGATGAATACGTGGGGTTAAGTTAACAAGAAACACTTGACCAATATAACTTGATGAACGAACGAGATTCAGTTAATAGGTAACACTTAACTGATCCAACATGATAAGTAAGGAGGGTCAAGTTAATAAGAAATGCTTAACCAACAAGACATGATGAATGAGTGGGTTAAGTTAACATGAGAGGACGACACTTAACTAATATGGCGCAATGTGCAGGAGGTTTAAGTACATATCGGGTTGGTGGGTAATATTAGTAAATATAGGCCTACAAAACTTAGCCATTAAATAAACAAGCTTGAATTAGTGGAAGAGTTACGTATATATCGGGTTGGTGGGTAATATTAGTAAATATAGGCCCACAAAACTTAACCATTAAATAAACATGCTTGAATCAGTGGAAGGGTTAAGTACATATTGGGTTGGTGGGTAATATTAGTAAATATAGGCCCACAAAACTTAACTATTAAATAAACATGCTTGAATCAGTGGAAGGGTTAAGTACATATCGGGTTGGTGGGTAATATTAGTAAATATAGGCCCATAAAACTTAACCATTAAATAAACATGCTTGAATCAGTGGAAGGGTTAAGTTCTTGTCGGGTTGGTGGGTAATATAAGTAAATATAGGCCCACAAAACTTAACAATTAAATAAACATGCTTGAATCGATGGGAGGGTTATGTACATCTCGTGTAGGTGGGTAATATTATTACATATGGGCCCACAAAACTTAACCGTTTATTAAAAATGCTTAAATCGATGGGAGGGTTAAGTACATATCGGGTTGGTGGGTAATATTAGTAAATATAGGCCCACAAACTTAACCAATATGAAACCCTAGTAACGAGGACCCATTTCAGTAGTAACCCACATGGATGTATCACGGTACCCTGAACTAGGCAGGGTGGGGCACGATTACTGGGCTGATTATAAGCGGTCAAAGCAGCGGCAGGGGGTACGTCAGTGTAGGTTCCGACGATTTACGGGCATGCACATACTCCGGAGTGGGAAAAACCAGGCACTGGGTACCAGTAGTTATACACTGTGCATCTTGAATCGTGTCGGGTCGCTATCATAAGGATTGATACACCTTATGGTGGTACAAGCACAGGGTATCTACACGCAAGAGAGGGTCAATTGACACAGACACATGGAACATGAATACAAGTAAGGAGCCGATCGATAGGGTAGTAAGGGTACATCTAACATGTTCATGGCAATTAGGCTGATTGAGGTGGAATCCTCGCAATAGATGTACACCTGAAGGCTACCACAATTACGGGGGTTGGGATCACGATTATCATTTTATACAGATTACTAGTTGGGACACTAGTTAGGTGGTGCAGAGATAGATATAGAAATCAAATTAACAGAGTAGTAGCGAAGCAGAGAAAAAGTAGAAATGCATTCAGTTCACCTTGCACTTATCTTATCTTTTGTTACCTTGTTTTTATGGTATTGTCCTATTTTTGGTTTATTCATGTCATGATCATTTATCTTGTTTGCACGCTGAAAGATCACTGGACTTACCAAACTTATGTCTGACCTAGTTTGTTTTTTGCCTCTTTTCTTCTGTCCCCCCCCCCCCCCCCCATAGGTAGTCAGGGAGGGAATAGCTCAGCCTAACTTGGACCTCTTCTCTTTACAAGCTTGAAGATTAGTTGGTATATCGCTTTGGACTCTCTCTCTTCCACTGCTATGACTGGTTCTTGCTTTATCGGGGAATATCATTGTTTTTATGTTTCTTTTGTTCTTGGAAGTTTTTAAATCAGGACAGTAATTTTATGTATTACTTTTAATTATGATTGAGATAACTATTGTAAAAGCTTGATTGGACCACATTGTTTATAAAATGACTTTATCTTCCACAGCTTTATTTGTCTGTCTTGTAATTTATCTGCATCTTTTACCTAAAATGCTCCACCGAAGTTAAGGCATTCCCTTTGTGAGTGACCTTAACGGAGGTGGGGTGTTTCACTTGGTATCAGAGCTGAAGGTTACCGGATCAGATAAAAGATTTGAAAAATTATTTTCAAAACAGTTTTAAAAGAAGCATTTTCAAAAGAAAAGTTTTGTTTTAAAGGCGTATTCCCCAGAGCCATATGCACTATTTTTTGATCCTCTATTTGAATCCTTGTTTCTTTTTTTCTGAGTCTCCGGGGCTCCTGGCTTTCTGGGAGGTAACCTCATCGCGGCATGGTTCCGTAGGCTCGACTAGACTACGACACTTGTCAAAGGGCAAACGAGTGCCCAACTTCCATCTATAGCCATAGTGGTTTCACCTTCGGCTAATTTTCTTTCGAGCTTTGTAGGATTCTTCGTGCGATGGAGGCATCTTTCGATAGATCTGTCAACAAGTTACACCAGGATGGCAAAGATGAGAATGAGGGAGTTTGGCTAAGGAGCACAACACAAGGATGAAGAACTCATGGATATGGACTTGGTTCACAAAGGAGGGGAGGAAAGAATAGTTAAACCTAAAACAAGTGGAAGTATCATTATTTTGGTATAACGGGTCTTGTAATTAAGGGCAAGAACAAAATACATGATTTTCCAGAAGGCAAGTGCATGCTCTCACCACCAGCATACCTGAGAGAGAGGTAGTAAGGTTTCTGTTGAAAAGTTTAATTTTTCTTCCTTATCATCCTGCTAGTACTCTTTTTTATTTTTGCGCTTCGCATTTGTTTATATCTGCTTCCATAGCTGAGTCTCTACACCCTAGAGCTTGTATAGTAGAGGATCCCATTATTGTCTCAAGTCCAATTTGTGGTTCAGCTCATTTATCTTTGGTTTGTAAGGATTTGAGATACTTATGTTTTTGGTTTCATGGGCTATGGGTTGGTTCTAGGCATGGATTAGTTAGCTAGTAATTGTGAAAGGAGGATAGTTAGACTTTCAACTTGCCTCAGGAATACCCTCGAAATTTTGTGCGATCCTAAGGGATCAGTTTGTCTTAGCTACCTAGAATCACTTTATGTATTTATCGATGATTTTCGATCCGTTAGAGTAGTCCATGAGTACGTAGATGTTTTTTGATTAAGATTAGGAGTTTTCCCCCTAAAAACTCGAGATAGACTTCCGCATATATCTAGTTGACAATGCAAAGCCAGTTATGCGATCAACAATAGTTTTGGAGCAGGATTGGCGAGGATAGCCAGAGTCGGTTAACTGCTCAATTGTTTGGTTGTTTTACTAGTATCATCTCACGTAAATCGTCCAAATTTGGAGGAGGTATTCCTTGGGTGCTTGTCTTATATTGGTTTAGGCCTTTGGGGCTTGTACTTGAGGGATGCCAAGTTCGACTAGGATGGTTTGTGTGAGAGATATCGACCCTCAGATTTGTGTCATAAGGGATAAGCTAAGCAGAAGAAAGACCTTTAATCATCTTAGTATATACACTTGGTATCATGGTTAACTTCTGTTTATCTTGGAAAGATAGTTTGACAACATTGGATACCCTCTAGCATAGTAAATGATCGAGGTCCTATCTTTACTAGTGGGTTTTGGAAATGGAGGTCAAGAAGCTTCACAATCGTGAAGTTAAATTAGTTAAGGTACAGTGGAGTGAAGCTCAAAGAAGATGCAACTTAGAAGACTGAAGACTAGGTACGCGCATCGTACCCTTTTTGAGGGTGTATCCTTGATTCCTCCTTTTTCTGTATTATTTATTTACCTGCTAGTCTTTATCTTTTAAGTATATCCTCTTGGTCCTATCCTCGATCCTTAGGTAGAAGCCAATGGATGAAAACATGTGTTTGAGACATGTTATGATTGATGGTTGGAAGTGGTTGCAAGTGTTTTCTAGTGGCTGCTCGTGGATGCATATACACACATTAGGCACTAGATCGGCTCAGTCACTTTCATATTGCATATGCATATGAATGTATTTGTATATGGATTGAAACTTAATGTGTTATCATAGGGATGTTGCATATGGATGAGTGAATATGCACACATATAGTATTTACATGATTAGGGATATTTACATACATATTGGACGCATGACACTCTCGTGATTCACATTAAGGAGGTCAACTGGATCAGTAGACCGCCTGATTTTGCACTAGATAAGAGACATATACACACACTCTGCATATGTTCATATGGCACTAAAAGTCTTTTAAGGACAATGGATGCTTGTGGATGGTGGATGAGTAGATGGATGATTGGATGTTAGGATGCATTCTTCTTAATTTGAAGATTTCGGGGACGAAATCCTTTAAGGAGGGGAGAAGGTAACACCCCGAATTTTCTGAGATTATTAAAACTAACAAACTCAAGAACACTTAATTTTTAGAAGAAGAATTTAGTGAAATGGGTTGCGCTATTACGGTCGTCTCAAAATTTTGGTCAAGATAGACATTTGGTTTGCATAAAACGAATACCTTATGAAGAAGTTATTAAGCCTTGAGGTATGTACGCATATGAGAAATATATATATATATATATATTAAATAAATAAATATGCAAAAAAGTTCAAAACAGTGAATCGGGAGGGGGAATAACCGAACCGGCCCATTTTTGAGGTCGACCCAAGATTCGCTGGGTCGACTAGGGGTTGATTCACAGTGTTTGCCTGTTAACCCGTGGGCCGATTCGCTATAAGGCAGATGTGGCATCTGATTGGTTCTGATGGATTCCTTGCTGAGTCATTAGGGCTGATGTGGCTATTCTATTTTGTCTGAATGGCTTTGATTTGCTCTAGGTTAATCTGACGGTTCCTATTAAATCAAACTTCTATATAAGCAACCTAAATCTAAACCCTAAGCCACCAAGAATATTCCTAGAGCCGTCATGCCGTCAATGGTGAACCTAGAATTTCTATCATCTCTTTCAACTCAAAGGCAAGATAGAAGCTACATCAAAATCAAATCAAAACTAATCTAATTCAACTAAGAGAATTAAATGATCTACATCAAAGGCGAGCAATTCAGTTTCAGAATATAGATCCCTAAAATCAAGTTTTTCCTTTGATTGTAAGTGTAGTTATCTTTCTGATGTGAATAAATTAAAGACATGATTTGTAATGAATTATAAAATAGAATTGTATCAAGTTGTATGTGATACTGATTCATGTTTATTCATGTCTATTCTATCATATATGCCTATGAACAATTGTGGTCTATCGAACCTGTCATGTTATGTGGAAATTGGTGAGTAAACCTATGATGTTGTATAGGAATTTGGGAATGAAATTATCATATGTAAGTTTGGTGATATTATGATACATACAAGTTTTAGGCTAAGTCATGCCGTTTATGCCTAATTTTTTAGAGCCATTATGCATACATGTTTAGATCTATGACCTTATATGTTTAGATCTACAACTTTATATGTTAGATCCATATGCCTTTATGATAGATCTAATTTGCAAGTTCACCACTACATGCCAAGTTTAACTTGTATAGTTTTATGTAAATTCATATGCTTGTGGTTCATGTTGCATAGATCAAATTTGCAAAGTCATAGTTAAAAGTATATTGCTCTATGCCAAATCCATGTGACATATGTGTAGTTATATCCACACTTTTGTATGATGTTGGAATGTTGCAAAGTTCCTCTTTTCCCTTTTTGGTTTTATAAGTTAGGCTAAAATATCAAGCCTAACATTCTATGTAATTTTGCGAACGTATAACGGGGGTAACGTTGGGGAAAACATGAAAGTACATGTGATTGGCATGCTTGACACATAAGCATAATAAGTGGCATGAAAATGGTATAATCTATATACTTAAAATTTTGAACGTGATTTAGAAGGAAAGTGGGCCATGATAATAATTAATTTATAATTTACATATAAAATATGTAGGATAAACATGAAAAATTACATGGCATAGATTGGTTCATGAAATGGTATATTTAGTATACCATTAATTATGAGCATAATTAAAAGGATAATTATGGCATAATTAAATTGTGTATAATTTACATATGGTAATTGTCACAAATAAGAAATATTTAAATTTAGAAAAGACGAATATGCCTAACCCGAGGTTAGACTGAGTTGTGGTGTAAAACTGTCGGGAACCGATTGGCACATCCAGTGACCACAACAATACCTATCTAATGTGGGCGGTTAGTGCATTGAGCCTGGAAAGAATCCAAGGTTAGACTGAGTTGTGGTGTAAAACTGCCCGGAACTGACCGGCACATCCAGTGACCACAACAATACCTGTCTAATGTGAGTGGTTGGTGCTTTAATATAGCAAAGTCAAGATTGGTAGGGTTAAGTCAATTAAGGAAACACTTAACCAATTCAACATGTTAACTAAACTGATGGGTGAGGTTAAGTAAATTTAGAACACTTAACCAATATAACATGTTAATTAGACAAGTGGGTGAGGTTAAGTAAATTTAGAACACTTAACCGTTATAACATGTTAATTAGACAAGTGGGCGAGGTTAAGTAAATTTAGAACACTTAACCTTTATAACATGTTAATTAGACAAGTGGGTGAGGTTAAGTAAATTTAGAAACACTTAACCAATATAACTTGATTTATGGAAAGGTTAAGTTTAAATAAGAGGGCAACACTTAACCAATATAACTTGATTTGTAGTAGGGTTAAGTTAACAAAATAAGGCAACACTTAACCAAAGTAACATGACACGTAGGTAGGTTAAGTTAACTTGAATTGATTGATGACACTTAACCAATACAACAAGATGAATACGTGAGGTTAAGTTAACATGAAACACTTGATCAATATAACTTGATGAACGAACGACATTAAGTTAATAGGAAACACTTAACCGATCCAACATGACAAGTAAGAAGGGTCAAGTTAATAAGAAATGCTTAACCAACATAGCATGCTGAATGTGTGGGTTAAGTTAACATGAGCGGACAACACTTAACTAATATGGCGTAATGTGCGGGAGGGTTAAGTACATATCGGGTTGGTTGGTAATATTAGTAAATATAGCCCACAAAACTTAACCCTTAAATAAAAATGCTTGAATCAGTGGAAGGGTTAAGTACATATCGGGTTGGTGGTTATATTAGTAAATATAGGCCCACAAAACTTAACCATTTAATAAACATGCTTGAATCAGTGGAAGGGTTGAGTACATATCGGGTTGATGGGTAATATTAGTAGATATAGGCCCACAAAACTTAACTATTAAATAAACATGCTTGAATCGATGGGAGGGTTAAGTACATCTCGTGTAGGTGGGTAATATTAGTACATATAGGCCACAAAACTAAATCGTTTATTAAAAATGATTGAATCAATGGGAGGGTTAAGTACATATCGGGTTGGTGGGTAACAATAGTAAATATAGGTCCACAAACTTAACCAACAGGAAACCCTAGTAACGAGGACCCATTTCAGTAGTAACCCACATGGATGTATCACGGTACCCTGAACTAGGCAGGGTGGGGCACGATTACTGGGCTGAATATAAGCGGTCAAAGCAGCGACAGGGGTACGTCAGTGTAAGTTCCAATGAACTCCGGAGTGGGAAAAAGCAGGCACTGGGTACCAATAGTTATACACTATGCATCTTGAATCGTGTTGGGTCGCTATCATAAGGAATGATACACCTTATGGTGGGACTAGCACAGGGTATCTACACGAAAGAGAGGGCCGATTGACACAGACACATGGAACATGAATACAAGTAGGGAGTCGATAGATAGGGTAGTTAGGGTACATCTAACATGTTCATGGCAATTAGGCTGATTGAGGTGGAATCCTCACGATAGATGTACACCTGAAGGCTACCACAATTACGGTGGTTGGGATCACGATTATCATTTTACACATATTACTAGTTGGGACACTAGTTAGGTGGTGCAGAGATAAATATAGAAATCAGATTAACAGAGTAGTAGAGAAGTAGAGAAAAAGTAGAAGCGCACTCAGTTCACCTTGCACTTGTCTTTTCTTTAGTTACCTTGTTTTTATGGTATTGTCCTATTTTCGCTTTATTCATGTCATGATCCTTTATCTTGTTTGCATGCTGAAAGATCACTCGACTTACCAGACTTATGTCTGACCTAGTTTGTTTTTCGCTTCTTCTCTTCCTTCCCCCCCCCCCCTCCAAGTAGTCAGGGAGGGAATAGCTCAGCGTAACTTGGACCTCTTCTCTTTCCAAGCTTGAAGATTAGTTGGTGTATCGCTTTGGACTCTCTCTCTCTCTCTTCCACTTCTATGGCTGGTTCATGCTTTATCGGGGAATATCATTGTTTTTATGCTTCTTTTATTCTTGGAAGTTTTTAAATCAAGACAGAAGTTTTATATATTACTTATAAGTATGATTGAGATAACTATTGTAAAAGCTTGACTGAACCACGTTGTTTACAAAATGACTTTATTTTCCACTTCTTTATTTGTCTGTCTTGTAATTAATCTGCATCTATTACCTAAAATGCTCCACCGAAGTTAAGGCATTCCCTTTTTGAGTGACCTTAATGGAGGCCGGTTGTTTCACCATCCTCCGATAATCCCAAAGTCATTCAAGTTGGGGTATTTAATTACCTCTCAGACCTTGATCAAAACGTTCTTATCTTAAGATGATATCAGTTGAAATATCAAACCTGATATTCATTCCTAATATCAAAACAGACCCCATTTTGTTATACATTGATGAAAACTCACCTCTTCTTTAAAATAGTGTATTTAAATCGCATCTTTTCCACTCAACTCACCTTGCCACTTTAATTCAAACTTGGTTTTCAGTTTTGATTTCCATTTTAAACCTTCATTAGTTCGTTACCGTAAATCAGTAAAAAAAATAACTTCCTAAATATCAACCCCAAAGGTCGAAACCAACATCAGATCAATATTCAGAAAATCATTTATCTCAACCGATCTGTAGTTAAGTTCCAATTCTTTCGTTTCATATCTTGGATTTTCTTTCCAATTATATATACGGTAAAACTTTGGGTTTTAAAACTTCACAAAATCTTGGATTTTACAAATCTGATTAAAAAAAGTCTTAAACAAGATTTTGCTTTAAACCACAATATAAATTTAACTTATATTATCATTAATATAATTTACTTTTAAAATATCATTTTATTATAATAAGCCTTATTGTTTCATAAACTTCCATTACTTCTTTAAATCCCAAATTCTCTACTTTGATTATTAAATAAATGATAATTAAATATCAATATTTAAAAATGTTTTACATAACCAATAATTATTTCCATTAAATAAATAAATGAATTTAATAAATCCATTTTTGTTAACATAGTTGACTTCGTCAACTTTAAGAATGATTAACTTGTTAATCAAATCTCGATTCATCTTCCTATTCAATTAATTTAGATAATCCCATTTGATTATTAAAATAAT
The DNA here is from genome assembly GCA_030737875.1 of Allium sativum. Taxonomy (NCBI): domain Eukaryota; kingdom Viridiplantae; phylum Streptophyta; class Magnoliopsida; order Asparagales; family Amaryllidaceae; genus Allium; species Allium sativum. Next base: position 173,551,278 of record CM060912.1, read on the forward strand.
AATCAATTCAATATAATCTCCTTTTAATTTTCTCATAAGACAATTTATCTCAGTTACTAGTTGTCATGTTAATCCCTGCTTACTTGCTTATCAATCTTATTAATATAAGAATTTACATTATAAATCACTTAAAAATTTAGAAGAGGCACGTGCTTCGCACACGGCAGATTTCGGGTTATTGGTGGTTAAACAAACAAACATATATGTGGTTGGTTTATTCCCTTTTTACAAGCTTCATTGAAAATAACATATTTAAAAATATATATTCAGTTATAAAATAAACTTCATAACTTTATTTCTATCGATTTACCTAACGATAACTCAATCTATATAAAACAGTGTATATTTGGCCATTTGCTATAAATTCCTCAACCAGTATGACCAAATTGTTAGTAACCAAACAAATGTTGAATTTGGGTTTAACAATTAATAACCAATTCAAAAATCCAATTATATGGGTTCAACAGTTCATATAACGATCCTATGCAAATGAATAATCAATTCAACTGATAGTGATCAACAAATAATAATAATTCAAGCATACAATTTTAATTTAACTACGTTTATATTATTATAAATGTAACCAACAGGGTAAATTGCCTCTATTGGAAATAATCGTTAAAAATAACGATGATGTTTCATTTAAATTAAACAACGTTTAATTTAAATAAACGATATAACAATATTTAACAACATCCAAACAACCATCAAATCAAACAAAAATTAGCAAACATGACATATAATGATAAACCCGACTTATTATAATTATAAGTGGGAGAACTGAATGAGTTTAATTCATCTTGGTTTTATCTGCTGATTAAAACAATTTATCTGCTCATTAAAATAATGTATTTACTGATACGGTTCCGACGCACTCTGGTTTGTTCAATTTTGTTACAATATGATCAAGTTACGATAATTAACATTGTTGATTAAATAATTTAATGTTTAATTAATTACTTAAATGTATTTCTAAACTGTTATTACCTTGCTTTGGAAAACAACACACTGTCTAAATCTTGGCTACGGTCCACGTCTTTGTATCATCCCCCAAATATAGATCGTTGCATCTCCTCGTTTCAACATCTACCGATACCCACTTTTTTAAGCCAAAAGGGCATGCACTTGGCCCAACACCAACAAACCACCGCTCCAAATAAACTTTACCTTCCCATTTTGCAAGAACGAAGCCACCTGTCCATTTCCATGTTATAACTTACCCTTCCCTAAGCAGCTTCCGTTCCCATCATTTAATCCCCCCTCCCCTTTTTTAAATAAGGTCGAAGCCCACCTAAATCACTCTGGCCCAGTAGCCCAACCCATACCTATTTGGAATAGTACCTTGTCTTCTCCAAGCTTGTTGAAGCTTTATTCCTCCAGTATTAACTCGTACATGCACAAACGATATTACCTAAACCACCATAACCTTCAAACAAATGAAACCGGAAGACCTCACTTCTCAAGCGGAACTCACCTAGACCCTCATCAATCCCTCCGATGGTCCCGTTCTCCAACTGATGATGGTAGCTCCCCCTCCAGGTCCGACAACAATTAACATGGATTTTGGCAAAAATATACACATGCGTGCGCCTTCCTCCCCTGATCTTTATTCCACTATTGAATTCGTATATTTCTCTATATATTGCGAGAAAAAACACTCTTAGATCACGTCTTCAAAAACCAACCAACAACGCTCGAGATTTGGTTATGAGGAATGGGTAGAGAGTGGTTATAGGAGTGTATTTCCACTTGTTTCAGGATTTTAGAGTTAGTACTTGATTTTTAAAAATTCAAAGAAGCTTTGAATATATTTTTCTCTCACTGTATCTTGATTCCTGCTCGGAAATGAAGAAACTGCTACCTATTTATAGGTGTGAGATGCCTCGACCATCACGGTTTAGTAGTTTGGCACACACGTATGAAGTTTTTGGCACAAGGCATTACTTCGTAGACCTGCCAACGTAGAGATAGGTAGGTGCAAACTTTACAGAAATTGCATGTGTAGTTTAATTCCTTAATATGGAAGGAGTAGGTTAATTCACATAAGCATGTGCGTGGTATGGGTGCTAAGATGAAATCTGTTCATGAAGTGAAGTCTCGAAAAGAACATGCATGTAACGACCTGGAAATCCGTACCTTTTGAATTGACAATAATCCACACATGTCTAACTCAAAACTGTACGTATTTACAGATTGTTGAATGACGATCCACATCTTTAACCATTATTGTCAAAAATATAGATAATCAAGGGAATTAATTTAGAATTAGAAAGAAAGAAGAAAAAAAAGCACAGAATCTCGCAACGGAATGAACGAAATATAATAATCAAATAACAGTTCATGAAGCTGTTTAAAATAAACATTTGATCATTTTACAACATTTATCAGAGTTATACATTTATGTACATAACTGATAATACAGAGTAATGCAACAGAATAGTAGTGGAATACAATAGTAATAATAGTATACCATCTTTGTCTTCATCCTACAGGAGATAACCTTTGAAACTGGAATGCTCAAGTCTGACCCGAGCGTAATATCGTGAAAATAAAACAAGCTCGGATCAGGCAAAAATATTCTCATCTAAGTCAAATCGACATCATATGAACATGCACACACATAACTCAAGAGATGTTATGGTAATTTCCATCTCCTAAGGATCCGTCAAACTAGATACTATATAATATAATTTCGCTATTATACTAGTGTCTATTCACAAATACTTGTCAGAAAAATAGCGTAAGCGGGGTTACATTGATTACCCTTACACAGTTTATAAGCACATGGTCTATGCAGGTCCTGTAACACAACCAGTAAAACGTCGGTAGCCAGTGAGTCCCCTATAGACCTATGCCAAAAACAAAATCGTAGTTGTCTCGCATAAGGATAAACGTATGACAAGGCACATGAGGCAATACCCAAGGTAGTATGCTACCAGTTTGCCTGATCCAGACTGGTGGTTACCCCTAATGGCCCACCGTAGACATCCGCCCCATATCGAATCAAAGGGAAATACCTCCCATCAAGGGTGTGCACCAACTAAACAACAACAACCAAATAGTAATAGTATGGACCCGAGGCCCAGGAAAATCGAAGAGCAGATGTCCACTAAGAGGTAGTCAAGCCTCATTTGGTCTGGCACGGCTCCTGTTTTACTCATTTCAAATTGACACAAGTGTCGAGGTCATCCATTATCGTTCACTTTCTTCAATCCAATAATCGCCTCTGAATTCATCCTACTTCATTTCTGGAACTCCACCGCGTACACAGTTGTTAAAGATGTTCCAACATTGACAGAGAGTATGACAATAAGAGGCCCCGGTCTCTTTAACAACAAAACATCATGTTACACACCAATTGGTATTTTATATTTCAAAAGTGAATCGTTATGATATCAAAATATCATATTCATCTAAATAAATTTCACTTTAAAATATCACATTATTTTAATCACAATACTATTTACTTTAAAAATTCATATTCACTTTGAGATAAATTTCAAATTCAATAATTGGTTATACTTCAATTAACCACATTTTCTTCGAATCATTCAATTTACTTCAAAAATAGTTTTGAATTCATTTCTGATTTTAACGTCAAAATGATCATATTTGCTTTTAAATCACAGATTTAAATGTAAACACTTTTTACTTCTAAAACATTGTAACGACCCGGAAAATCCGAACCAATTTAAAATTTTTATTTTAAATTATTGGGTGGAAAAATGTGGCAGAAATAAAAAAAATTCCATCTTTAAATAATATTAAAGCCAGTGAAAATAGTCAATTTTCAAACGATCTCTGTTTTCGACGAAACCAATTTCATTGGAACCGGAATATCATATTATTGCTAGGTTTCAATTTTTAGAATTTTCCGAATTAATATGTGAGCGTGGCAAAAGAAACTGTGTTTTGTTCAGTTCGGTCAAAATTTAACGACTGAAAAATAGTCATTTTTCAAACAGTCTCAGAATGAGACGAAATTAATTTTGTTAGGACCGTATCGTCATCACGAAGCCAGAAATATTCTTCTTGGATTTTTCTGAGTCCGTATGTGGCCTCAGTGAATTTATTTGTGCGACAAAATTAATTTAATAAAGAAATTAAATATTAAAATAAATAAACCAGGCCACAGACAGCCATTTGGGCTGACGGGACCTTGCCCGTTGGGTCCGGAATATGGGTTATTTGCTAAAGACACTTCCAGTTGGACCGGAATCGGTACAGATTAAAAGGTAGGGATTTATTTGTAAAAATTACAATTTAATAATATAAAATGGATGATAACCATAAACAAATTCCACTGTTCATCGTTCATAACCAAGGTCGCCGCCACCTTCATTTGCAGTCGAATTTTTCTTCCCAAATTTCTCCCTCCACTCCTCGAATTACCACCCAACTCCACCACCACTCCGAAGAACTTTCTTCCACCTTTCCACCCATACCCGAACCACACTTCCACGTGACCCGTAACCCGAGAACGAAGGCCCCAAAGTCGACCCGCGTCGACTGCTCCCCAGCCCGGAATCCGCCACCGAGCCGCTCCCTGTCGCCGGCGTAGCAGCGCCACACCCCCCTCTCCCCTTTGACATCATCAGTTCGGCTTCCAGACACCCAGACCACGAGAAAATTGCAGACCTAGGATTGAACAAAAGGTAGAAAGGTCGGCCGAGTTTTCTGAAAGGAAGAAGGAGGGTAATTCCTAATTTAATTAATTAATTAGAAAATTTAATTATTTTAAAACTTCGTTTAACCATAGCTAATTCATTCCAACTCGGAATTCGATGATTTCAGCGACATCGTGATCGTATTGACGAGATCTTCATTCCTAGACTGAAACGGGACCATTCTGGACTGCTGAAAATTTGGACTAATTCGCGAACGAATGTGAGATCTCTAATTTATAATAATTAAATAATTAAATTATAATGGTGAAATCATGGTTTGTATATTACTGTTCCTGATCTGCGATGTGACGATTATTGTATGTGATTATTGTATGGTTATTGTAATATGTGGTGATGCCATGAAATAGCTATGTTATTTAGATCTGTAATTTTTAATGTAATCATAATAAAGCTCTCATCTTTATTTCATTTATATTAAAGTTGAATTTTATTTTGATTAAAGAAAAAAAACTAGGATTTAAATTTGATTAACAAAATATAATAAAGTTTTGATCTTTTGGTTTTTAAAATAAAGCAAAACAAAGTTGAATCTTTTATTTATGTATTTTTCTTTTGTAACAAAATAAAAAGGAAGTTTGTTTTAAATAAAATAAAAGAAAGTTAATTTATGTCACAAAAGAAAGTTTGATCCTTTATTTTGATTTTTAAAATAAAAGAAAGTTGATTTATGTCACAAAGGAAAGTTTGATCTTTTATCTTGATTTTTAAAAATAAAGGAAAGTTGGATTTATATAATAAAGATTTGATCTTTTATTCTAATTTATAATCTAAACAAAGTTTAGAGATTTTGTTTTGATTCACAAAATAAATAAAGATGGAGCTTTTATTTTGATTCATGGAAATTATGACAAGAAATTCATTGTTGTGTTAATTTAGTTATTATGACACAAAATTCATCGTTGTGTTAATTTAGTTGTTATGACACAAAATTCATTGTTGTGTTAATTTAAGTATTATGACACAAAATTCATCGTTGGATTAATTTTAGTGTAAGGATAAAAACCATCATTGTGTTATTTTGAATATTATGACGCCAAAACCATCATTGTGTTATTTTGAATATTATGACGCCAAAACCATCATTGTGTTATTTTGAATATTATGACGCAAAAACCATCATTGTGTTATTTTGAATATTATGACGCCAAAACCATCATTGTGTTATTTTGAATATTATGACGCCAAAACCATCATTGTCTTATTTTGAATATTATGATGCCAAAAACCATCATTGTGTTATTTTGAATATTATGACGCCAAAAACCATCATTGTGTTATTTTGAATATTATGACGCCAAAAACCATCATTGTGTTATTTTGAATGTTATGACGCCAAAACCATCATTGTGTTATTTTGAATGTTATGACGCCAAAACCATCATTGTGTTATTTTGAATGTTATGACGCCAAAACCATCATTGTGTTATTTTGAATGTTATGACGCCAAAACCATCATTGTGTTATTTTGAATATTATGACGCCAAAAACCATCATTGTGTTATTTTGAATATTATGACACCAAAACCATCGTTGTGTTATTCTGAATATTATGACACCAAAACCACCGTTATGATAATTTGAGTATTGTGACACATATTTCATCGTCATATTATATAATTGAAATGGATCAAATAACTGGCATTAGAAATATAGTTATTTAGAAATGCTGACGCTAGGATAGGTATTTACATAAGCTATAGAAAATATTTATTTCAATGTAAAAGAAATAAAAGTAACATTAACATTTTCTTATGTAAAAGAAAATATATTTAATTTCTAGTGTAAAAGCGAATATAAACATTTTCTTTGTTGAAAAGAAAAAGAAAGAAAACATTTTCTTTGTTAAAAAGAAAAGAAAAATAACATTAACATTTTCTTTGTTAAAAAGAAAATAACATTAACATTTTCTAATGTAAAATAAAAGGAAAACATTTACATTTACAATGTAAAGCGAAAAAGAATAAAAGTTACATTTTCTAATGTAAAAAAGAGTAAAATATGTACATTTTTCCAATGTAAAGTCAAAAGAATAAAAAGTTATATTTTTCAAATGTAAAGAATAAAAAAGTTACATTTTTCTAACGTAAAGTAAAATAAAATAAAAGGTTACATTTTTCTAATGTAAAGTAAAATGAAAAGAAACATCTTTCTATGAAAAGGAAATAAAGAAAAGAAACATTTTCTATGTAAAGAAAGTAAAGAAAAGAATAGCAAACATTATTTTTCAATGTGAAGAAATAACAGAAAAGTTACATTTTTCAATGTAAAGTAAAAAACATTTACATTGTATATGTAAATAAAAGAATAAAGGGAAAATATCATGTTTTTTGGATATAAAAATATACGTCGTTGAAACTATAATTTTTGTCGCATTAGAATTGGCGGACAAAAATATCAACTTTATAAAATAAAAGAACGGACTTTGGGAATCGCCAAATGGTTTGTAAACATATATATATATATATAATATAAATTTAAACTAAGCGAAACACGCGCGGTAGTTCGCGTTTTGAAATCATAACTTTAAACGGTTGTACAGAAAGATACGACAGTTGAATTCTCCCAAAACTGGATCCATTAGGTCTGTCTTGGAAAGAGCTTACCAACGACATAAAATTTATCAAGATCTGACGGTTAGATTTTAAGATATGTTTAAAACAAATTTTGGTAAAAACAGCGCCAGGGTCGTCTATCGACCCGAAGCGTCGTTTAATGAATTCTCACTATTATTAAATAAATAAAAATAGCAGTAAATCGTTATAAGTAGATATAAACGACTTGAAACGATTCAAATGATAATTATGCGATGATTATTTGAAAAGGCCGAGTTTAACTCATTTCAAATAATCAAACGACGATTTAAATCGAAATAATAGAAGGCGATGTTGAAGAACGACGATCTTCACGTCGAACGGACAACGATTATTGAGACCTTGGACTAACTTGCTCTCAGGAAAGGGTTGATGTAGTAGTTGGCCGGTCGTATGGGTTGATTGTCCGGATAAGCGAGAACCTCTCTGGTATCTCCGGTTTCGTTCAAACCCATAACGGACTTATATGGACGCGCGTCTGACGTTGGAATTCGTTTCGTGTAACTAAATCAATTTTTATTAATGTATTCTTGTTTGGTGGTAGAGAATTTATTCTCTGCTTAACACCCTGGTATATGTTAGTAGTTATCGATAGCATGACGCGAATTGTCAATATGGCCCGCTAAGATGCGAATGATCAAGGTTTTGTTAAAAAACAGGCCTTGTGAATAATGATCAAAGCACGGCCTGTTTAGGCGTAGCTTTGTGTACAGCGTAACCTCACGAGCCTCACACCCCGGTATGAGTCAAAATGGGATACGGACTGCAGGGAGTGCACACGTTTCTTTCTAGCTAGAGTAATGTCAGGGACCTACTAGTGCTGACATTTTACTTATGTGGATGATGGATTTTGAGGTACCTCGTTGTTTATAGGTCGTTGGTGGTCACATTATAGGTTCAAAGGAACCGGGAAGCGTGTGTTCAGGCATAACTAATCCATACACATATGTGTGGACCGGCCCTGAAGATCCAAGGGTTCACTGCGGGGGATCCTGAGGCATTTGCTAGAGTGTCTCGAATCGTAGAGGAGCTTGCCCCTAGCCTCGACTCATGATGGAAAACAATTCTCCAATACGACATTACGATTTTAGTTGTATACTTGTATACGGCGGCATAATATATGGTACCTATGTCGTCTAGGATTAATACATTTATATTGAATGATTTATGAAAACATACACACACTAATAGTAATACGTTTGACGTATTTATCATCTTTTGATCGTTATAAGGAAAAACCCTTTCCTCTGGTGTGCGTTGCACTGTGTGATGGGACTTGGGTCTTATAACGATCTCATTTTTCTTTAAATGCATAGCGTTATTTAAATGACTTACTTAATTACGCACTGGTAATCCAATGGAGTAAACACGTTCCGCCTTAGCGGCGTGGTCCTATGATTCGCCATATGATTAGTTAGTATAGAAAGATTTCTCATACCAGTCCCACGACTGACTCGAATTTTGTTTCACTTTGCAAATTCGGGTGCCCTCTTTCCACACGGGCAGCCAATTGACAGGTTGTTAGTTTGCTTCCTTGGAGTTGCTGATCTTGGAGCTTGCTTATTTGCTTTGGTGTTGCTGCTTATCGAGGTGCTTTGCTGGACTATGCAGACCCTCATCTTTATCTTTATTTTTGCTTAGACTTTGAGACATTTTGATCGTATTCCATTTCATTTCAAACTGTACTTTTGACATTATATACTTGTTTCCTTTTGTTGGGATTTTGATGTAATAAGTAGGACTCTGTGACTGGGATTCTGTCTTACGATAACATGCATATTCCGCTGCTATGTTGATGTTGTTGTTTAATAGATTCTTATATTTATGTGGTTATCTGTGTTTTGTGTTGCTATATTTATGTTGTATCCCAATGATCATCTCAGCTTTCGTCTACGGAGGTTTGGGGTTATCACAGTTGGTATCAGAGCCTTGGTTTAACCTTAGTTTTGGGATATAACATATTTATAGCAATACGTCTCATTAGAGATAGGACTAAAGTCCTAGAGTGAGCATAACATAATAGCACATATTTATCAGTCGTTACATTATTTTCACCTCTTAGCCTTTCCTTTGAAATTTTTTTCATTTCTTTTGGTCTGACTCTCCTCTTGATGTTACAGACTAATTCATTATGAGTACTAGGGCTAGAATCCGTGGAAGAGGGAGAGGTGGAGCTAGAGGGCCACCCAGAGAAGAGCCCATTCAGGAGCAGCCCGACCCCAGGATCGCACAGCCATTCGACCTAGAACGGATGTTAAAGAAATTTAAAAACTTGGGCGGAGTTACTTTCACTGGTAGAGAGTCTGTTGTTGAAGCAGAGTCATGGCTCAAGAATTGTGAGAAGATCTTAGAAGGGATGGAACTTGAGGATCAGAGAAAGCGTTTCCTGGCAGCATGGCAACTCAAAGATCAAGCTGAGCACTGGTGGGACACCGTTAAGATTGGAAATGATGTAGCCAACATGTCCTGGGCAAAATTCAAGGAACTTTTCAATGAGAAATACATCCCTCCACAAGCAAGAGAACGCCTTCGTGAACAATTTGTCAATCTGAAATAAGGAAATATGACAGTTGCTGAATATGCGATGAAATTTGATGAGCTTTCCCGTTATGCCCCTAACCTAATTCAAGACCCAACTGAGAAGAACAAGAAATTCATTAAGGGCCTCGCTACAAAGTATCTGAATAGGGTCACAGCTCATATCGATCTTCCCTTCCATGAAGTTATCACCTTTGCCAGCCGCTACGAAGAAAATGATGAGTCTGCCCAACAAGAGAGAGCAAAGAATCAGAATAATATCCAGAATGAGCAGACTAGCAAGAAATCAAAGACAGGAAATTCTTCAGCTGCAAAGCCACAGGGGAAGAAGAGAGACCGGAGCAAGTTGACATGCTTTAATTGTGGCAAGACCGGGCACTTTGATTATGAGTGTAAAGCGCCTAAAAGAGTCAAGAGAAATGATTCAGGCCCCAGTCAGAACCGTGGTCAGAGCTCTCAGAATCAGGGTCAGAATTTTCAGAATAGTGGCCAGAATCCTCACCGCAACCTGGATTGCTACAACTGCCACCAGAAGGGGCATATCAAGCCGAATTGCCCATTGTTGAAGGATGCTCAGGTGGCACATGTCTATGAGGGTACGACTACACCAGCTCCTACCGAGGGCCCAGGTACACCTGATGTTTTAAGTGGTACTCTTAACATTAAAAATATCCCTATTACCGTCCTATTTGACACCGGTGCAGCACGTAGTTTTATTTCTTCTGACGCCATTAAAAAGCTAAAATTTAATCCAAGGAAACTTAAGGAATTAATTAGAGCTCATAGTCCGATATGAGGTTCCCTTGTTCTAGATCAATACTGTAGAGTGCCGATCTCCTATTCTTGTTATCAGTTCCCCTTTAATCTGATTGTCATGAATTTCTCTGGTTATGACATTATATTGGGGATGGATTGGCTAACCAAATTTGACGCTGAGTTGGTATGTGATAAGAGGATTATCAAAGTCAAAACTAAGCTTGGCAACATCACCATACCCTGCCACGGCTCAGCCACTGACAGAAAAGAATTCTGGTCCTCTCTAGAAGTCACTCCTACTTCTATTGAAGAAATTCCTATTGTCATAGATTATGCTGATGTGTTCAAGGAAGTTGAAGGCTTACCCCCACGTAGAGAAATCAACTTCAGAATTGACTTGGCTCCGAATGCAAGGCCTGTCGTACATCCTATTCGGAGGATGTCACCCAAAGAAAAAGAAGATCTGAGAAATCAAACCAAGCAGCTTTTGTTTAAGGGTCTGATCAGGCCTAGCTTCTCAGAATGGGGCGCAGCAGTGGTGTTCGTCCCAAAATCAGACGGTACCCTCAGGTTATGTGTGGACTACCGTGATCTCAACAAACAAACTCTGAAGAACAAATACCCACTGCCTCGTATTGATGAATTGCTCGACCGCTTGCATGGGGCACGAGTTTTCTCTAGAATGGACTTAGCTACAGGCTTCCATCAACTTCGCATCGCAGAAGAATGTGTGCCCCTAACTGGTTTCAAAGGGCCGGATATCTTTTATGAATGGCTGGTAATGCCTTTCGGTCTATGTAATGCTCTAGCATATTTTGTTGATCTGATGAATAGGGTTTTCAGAGATGTTATAAATAAATTCGTGCTCGTGTTCATCGATGACATCCTCATCTTTTCTAAATCCACTGCTGAGCACGAACAGCATCTAAAGGAAGTCTTGGAGATTTTGCGTAGAAATGTGCTAAAAGCCAAATTCTCCAAATGCATATTCTGGCAAGAAGAGGTGAAATTCCTCGGACATGTCGTATCAAAAGAAGGCATTTCAGTTGATCCAGGAAAAATCTCAGCCATCCAAGACTGGAAGCAGCCTCGAACTCCCACAGTGGTCAGAAGTTTCTTAGGGCTGGCTTGCTATTATCGGAAATTTGTCAAAGATTTTTCGAAGATAGCTTGTCCATGGACAAACCTGACCAAGAAGCATACAAAATTTATTTGGACACCTGAATGCGAGAAAGCTTTCCAAGATCTAAAAGGGAGGTTGACCAATGCTCCTGTGTTGACCATTATAGATGGCAATTAGGATTTGACAGTCTGGACCGACGCTTCTAGGCAAGGTTGTTTATTTTATATAAATCAACATGTCAGAGATAACATTTCCTTTTAATGTCAAATCTCATTTTAACATGTTATTCCTTTATCCATTCAAGGTATTGGTGCGGTGCTGATGCAGCAAGGCAAGGTGGTCGCATATGCTAGCCGCCAATTGAAACCGCATGAAAAGAATTACGCCACTCATGATCTTGAGCTAATGGCCATTATATTTGCTCTTAAAATATGGAGGCACTATCTCTTGGGTGAGAAGTTCGAAGTATACACGGATCACAAATCCTTGAAGCATCTTTTTACCCAAAGAGATTTGAATATGAGGCAGCAACGCTGGGTTGAATTTCTTGCATCATATGATTTTGTTATCCTATATACTCCAAGGAAAGCCAACGTTGTAGCCGATGCGCTCAGTAGAAAGAATGCCGAGGGCGACAAACTCCTTCTCGCCAACCTCATTATAACTTCTACTCTGATTGATAAAATCTCTGCTCTCCAGAAGGATGATAAATTTATTCAAAGGATTATCAGAAGAATTCAGGATGGCGAATCCACTAGCTTCCAAATTGACGACAGAGGGGTTCTGAGGCTTTCTGGCCGAATTTGTGTTCCGTACATTCCTGAGCTCAGAAGGGAAGTTATGGATGAGTGCCACAAATCTAAGCTCAATATTCATCCAGGGGTGAGCAAGATGTATCAAGACCTCAAGCGCACATTCTGGTGGAGATCCATGAAGAGAGATATTTCTATTTATGTTTCTAGATGTCCCACTTGTCAGCAAGTCAAAAGTGATCAGCAGAAGCTAACAGGTCTATTGCAACCGCTAGGAGTTCCAGGCTGGAAGTGGGAGGAAATTTCTATGGACTTTATTGATGGTTTGCCCCGTACCAGAGAAGGGAACGATAGTATATGGGTAATTGTTGACCGCTTAACGAAGTCTGCCCATTTTATCCCTGTCAAGACCAACAGAACAGCTCGGGTTTGGCGCAGCTTTATCTTAAAGAGATTGTCAGACTGCATGGGATCCCATGAAGCATTGTCAGTGATCGGGATCCAATATTTACGAGCAAGTTCTGGGAAGCCTTCCAAGAAGAACTCGGTACTAAGTTGAATCTGAGCACAGCTTATCACCCTCAGACAGATGGCCAGACTGAGAGGGTGAACCGCATTTTAGAAGACTTGTTGTGAGCGTGCATTCTTGACTATGGTGGTTCATAAGAGGACCATTTATACTTGGTAGAGTTCTCTTACAATAATAGCTACCAAGCCAGTTAGGGAATGTCACCGTTTGAGTTACTATATGGCAGACCATGCAGGTCCCCGGCATGTTGGGTGGAGCCAGGCAATCGATTAGTCTTGGGTCCCGACATGGTTCGTGAAGCATCGGACAAGGTTGATTTGATTAAGAAGCGCCTGTTCGCTGCTCAGAGCCGACAGAAGAGTTATGCAGATCAGCGAAGAAGACACTTAGAATTCTCTGTTGGTGATCGAGTATATCTGAAGGTTTCTCCATTGAGGGGCGTGATTCATTTTGGGAAGACTGGGAAATTGGCGCCATGGTTCATTGGTCCATTTCCTATCCTCGAAAGGATTTGTACGCTTGCTTATCGAGTGCAGTTGCCCGACTGGTTGCCTGTGGTGCATGATGTCTTCCATGTGTCTCAACTCCGCAAGCATGTGCATGACCCTGATTTGATTGAGGATGAATTGAATCAACAGGTCTTGGATATTACTCCATACCTGACAGTGAGGAAGGATCCGATGAAGATTATTAGCAAAGAAACCCGGGTGTTGAGGAACAAGAAGATCAACCTAGTCAAGGTTCAGTGGAGTGGGGATCCTAGAGACTGTACTTGGGAGACTGAAGATAGCATCAAAAAGGCTTACCCCAAGTGCAGGTTGGATATCTTCGAGTAACTCTTATACTAAGGTACGTTTATATCAATTTACATTTTCCAACTTGGCTCCTACTTTATTTTGTTTCCTTTTCGAGGACGAAAATTCTTAAGTGGGGGAGATTGTAACGACCCGGAAAATCCGAACCAATTTAAAATTTTTATTTTAAATTATTGGGTGGAAAAATGTGGCAGAAATAAAAAAATTCTATCTTTAAATAATATTAAAGCCAGTGAAAATAGTCAATTTTCAAACGATCTCTGTTTTCGACGAAACTAATTTCATGGAACCGGAATATCATATTATTGCTAGGTTTCAATTTTTAGAATTTTCCGAATTAATATGTGAGCGTGGCAAAAGAAACTGTGTTTTGTTCAGTTCGGTCAAAATTTAACGACTGAAAAATAGCCATTTTTCAAACAGTCTCAGAATGAGACGAAATTAATTTTGTTAGGACCGTACCGTCATCACGAAGCCAGAAATATTCTTCTTGGATTTTTCTGAGTCCGTATGTGGCCTCAGTGAATTTATTTGTGCGACAAAATTAATTTAATAAAGAAATTAAATATTAAAATAAATAAACCAGGCCACAGACAGCCGTTTGGGCTGACGGGACCTGGCCCGTTGGGTCCGGAATATGGGTTATTTGCTAAAGACACGTCCAGTTGGACCGGAATCGGTAGGGATTAAAAGGTAGGGATTTATTTGTAAAAATTACAATTCAATAATATAAAATGGATGATAACCCTAAACAAATTCCACTGTTCATCGTTCATAACCAAGGCCGCCGCCACCTTCATTTGCAGTCGAATTTTTCTTCCAAAATTTCTCCCTCCACTCCTCGAATTACCACCCAACTCCACCACCACTCCGAAGAACTTTCTTCCACCTTTCCACCCATACCCGAACCACACTTCCACGTGACCCGTAACCCGAGAATGAAGGCCCCAAAGTCGACCCGTGTCGACCGCTCCCCAGCCCGGAATCCGCCACCGAGCCGCTCCCTGTCGCCGGCGTAGCAGCGCCACACCCCCCTCTCCCCTGTGACATCATCGGCTCGGCTTCCAGACCCCCGGACCGCGAGAAAATTGCAGACCTAGGATTGAACAAAAGGTAGAAAGGTCGGCCGAGTTTTCTGAAAGGAAGGAGGGTAATTCCTAATTTAATTAATTAATTAGAAAATTTAATTATTTTAAAACTTCGTTTAACCATAGCTAATTCATTCCAACTCGGAATTCGATGATTTCAGCGACATCGTGATCGTATTGACGAGATCTTCATTCCTAGACTGAAACGGGACCATTCTGGACTGCTGAAAATTTGGACTAATTCGCGAACGAATGTGAGATCTCTAATTTATAATAATTAAATAATTAAATTATAATGCTGAAATCATGGTTTGTATATTACTGTTCCTGATCTGCGATGTGACGATTATTGTATGTGATTATTGTATGGTTATTGTAATATGTGGTGATGCCATGAAATAGCTATGTTATTTAGATCTGTAATTTTTAATGTAATCATAATAAAGCTCTCATCTTTATTTCATTTCTATTAAAGTTGAATTTTATTTTGATTAAAGAAAAAAAAACTAGGATTTAAATTTGATTAACAAAATATAATAAAGTTTTGATCTTTTGGTTTTTAAAATAAAGCAAAACAAAGTTGAATCTTTTATTTATGTATTTTTCTTTTGTAACAAAATAAAAAGGAAGTTTGTTTTAAATAAAATAAAAGAAAGTTAATTTATGTCACAAAAGAAAGTTTGATCCTTTATTTTGATTTTTAAAATAAAAGAAAGTTGATTTATGTCACAAAGGAAAGTTTGATCTTTTATCTTGATTTTTAAAAATAAAGGAAAGTTGGATTTATATAATAAAGATTTGATCTTTTATTCTAATTTATAATCTAAACAAAGTTTAGAGATTTTGTTTTGATTCACAAAATAAATAAAGATGGAGCTTTTATTTTGATTCATGGAAATTATGACAAGAAATTCATTGTTGTGTTATTTTAGTTATTATGACACAAAATTCATCGTTGTGTTAATTTAGTTGTTATGATACAAAATTCATTGTTGTGTTAATTTAAGTATTATGACACAAAATTCATCGTTGGATGAATTTTAGTGTAAGGACAAAAACCATCATTGTGTTATTTTGAATATTATGACGCCAAAACCATCATTGTGTTATTTTGAATATTATGACGCCAAAACCATCATTGTGTTATTTTCAATATTATGACGTCAAAAACCATCATTGTGTTATTTTGAATATTATGACGCCAAAACCATCATTGGGTTATTTTGAATATTATGACGCAAAAACCATCATTGTGTTATTTTGAATATTATGACGCCAAAACCATCATTGTGTTATTTTGAATATTATGACGCCAAAACCATCATTGTGTTATTTTGAATATTATAACGCCAAAAACCATCATTGTGTTATTTTGAATATTATGACGCCAAAAACCATCATTGTGTTATTTTGAATATTATGACGCAAAAACCATCATTGTGTTATTTTGAATGTTATGACGCCAAAACCATCATTGTGTTATTTTGAATATTATGACGCCAAAAACCATCATTGTGTTATTTTGAATATTATGACGCCAAAACCATCGTTGTGTTATTCTGAATATTATGACACCAAAACCACAGTTATGATAATTTGAGTATTGTGACACATATTTCATCGTCATATTATATAATTGAAATGGATCAAATAACTGGCATTAGAAAAATAGTTATTTAGAAATGCTGACGCTAGGAAAGGTATTTACATAAGTAATAGAAAATATTTATTTCAATGTAAAAGAAATAAAAGTAACATTAACATTTTCTTATGTAAAAGAAATTATATTTAATTTCTAGTGTAAAAGAAAATATAAACATTTTCTTTGTTGAAAAGAAAAAGAAAGAAAACATTTTATTTGTTAAAAAGAAAAGAAAAATAACATTAACATTTTCTTTGTTAAAAAGAAAATAACATTAACATTTTCTAATGTAAAATAAAAGGAAAACATTTACATTTACAATGTAAAGCGAAAAAGAATAAAAGTTACATTTTCTAATGTAAAAAGAGTAAAATATGTACATTTTTCCAATGTTAAGTCAAAAGAATAAAAAGTTATATTTTTCCAATGTAAAGAATAAAAAAGTTACATTTTTCTTATGTAAAGTAAAATAAAATAAAAGGTTACATTTTTCTAATGTAAAGTAAAATGAAAAGAAACATCTTTCCATGAAAAGGAAATAAAGAAAAGAAACATTTTCTATGTAAAGAAAGTAAAGAAAAGAATAGCAAACATTATTTTTCAATGTGAAGAAATAAAAGAAAAGTTACATTTTTCAATGTAAAGTAAAAAACATTTACATTGTATATGTAAATAAAAGAATAAAGGGAAAATATCATGTTTGTTGGATATAAAAATAGACGTCGTTGAAACTATAATTTTTGTAGCATTAGAACTGGCGGACAAAAATATCAACTTTATAAAACAAAAGAACGGACTTTGGGAATCGCCAAATGGTTTGTATACATATATTTATATATATATAATATAAATTTAAACTAAGCGAAACACGCTCGGTAGTTCGCGTTTTGAAATCATAACTTTAAACGATTGTACAGAAAGATACGACCGTTGAATTCTCCCAAAATTGGATCCGTTAGGACTGTCTTGGAAAGAGCTTACCAACGACATAAAATTTATCAAGATCTGACGGTTAGATTTTAAGATATGTTTAAAACAAATTTTGGTAAAAACAGCGCCAGGGTCGTCTATCGACCCGAAGCGTCGTTTAATGAATTCTCACTATTATTAAATAAATAAAAATAGCAGTCGATCGTTATAAGTAGATATAAACGACGTGAAACGATTTAAATGATAATTATGCGATGATTATTTGAAAAGGCCGAGTTTAACTCATTTCAAATAATCAAACGACGATTTAAATCGAAATAATAGAAGGCGATGTTGAAGACCGACGATCTTCACGTCGAACGGACAACGATTATTGAGACCTTGGACTGACTTGCTCCCAGGAAAGGGTTGATGTAGTAGTTGGCCGGTCGTATGGGTTGATTGTTCGGATAAGCGAGAACCTCTCTGGTATCTCTGGTTTCGTTCAAACCCAGAATGGACTTGTATGGACGCGCGTCTGACGTTGGAATTCGTTTCGTGTAACTAAATAAATTTTTATTAATGTATGCTTGTTTGGTGGTAGAGAATTTATTCTCTTCTTAACACCCTGGTATATGTTAGTAGTTATCGATAGCATGACGCGAATTGTCAATATGGCCCGCTAAGATGCGAATGATCAAGGTTTTGTTGAAAAACAGGCCTTGTGAATAATGATCAAAGCACGGCCTGTTTAGGCGTAGCTTTGTGTACAGCGTAACCTCACGAGGCTCACACCCCGGTATGAGTCAAAACGGGATAAGGACTGCAGGGAGTGCACACGTTTCTTTCTAGCTAGAGTAATGTCAGGGACTTACCAGCGCTGACATTTTACTTATGTGGATGATGGATTTTGAGGTACCTCGTTGTTTATAAGCCGTTGGTGGTCACATTATAGGTTCAAAGGAACCGGGAAGCGTGTGTTCAGGCATAACTAATCCATACACATATGTGTGGACCGGCCCTGAAGATCAAAGGGTTCACTGCGGGGGATCTTGAGGCATTTGCTAGAGTGTCTCGAATCGGAGAGGAGCTTGGCCCTAGCCTCGACTCATGATGGAAATCAATTCTCCAATACGACATTACGATTTTAGTTGTATACTTATATACGGCGGCATAATATATGGTACCTATGTCGTCTAGGATTAATACATTTATATTGAATGATTTATGAAAACATACACACACTAATAGTAATATGTTTGACGTATTTATCATCTTTTGATCGTTATAAGGAAAAACCCTTTCCTCTGGTGTGCGTTGCATTGTGTGATGGGACTTGGGTCTTATAACGATCTCATTTTTCTTTAAATGCATAGCGTTATTTAAACGACTTACTTAATTACGCACTGGTAATCCAATGGAGTAAACCCGTTCCGCCTTAGCGGCGTGGTCCTGTGATTCGCCATATGATTAGTTAGTATAGAAAGATTTCTCATACCAGTCCCACGACTGACTCGAATTTTGTTTCACTTTGCAAATTCGGGTGCCCTCTTTCCACACGGGCAGCCAATTGACAGGTTGTTAGTTTGCTTCCTTGGAGTTGCTGATCTTTGAGCTTGCTTATTTGCTTTGGTGTTGCTACTTATCGAGGTGCTTTGCTGGACTATGCAGACCCTCATCTTTATCTTTATTTCTGCTTAGACTTTGAGACATTTTGATCGTATTCCATTTCATTTCAAACTGTACTTTTGACATTATGTACTTGTTTCCTTTTGTTGGGATTTTGATATAATAAGTAGGACTCTATGACTGGGATTCTGTCTTATGATAACATCCATATTCCGCTGCTATGTCGATGTTGTTGTTTAATAGATTCTTATATTTATGTGGTTATCTGTGTTATGTGTTGCTATATTTATGTTGTATCCCAATGATCATCTCAGCTTTCATCTACGGAGGTTTGGGGTTATCACAAACAGTTTGTAAGTTTGAATAGTTTTGGGGTTTAAATAAATTTTTGATTAGTTGTAAATAAATTTGGGAGGAATAGCTTGGAAATCAAAACAGTTTGAGTGTTGGAAATGGTTTTAGGTATATAAAATATTTTATAAAATAAACTACTTATATATATATATATAGAAAGAATAGGTTTTTGGAAAACAATTTATATAAATTTGTTTATATAGAAATAATTTCAAATCAACCTTTTCTTTCCATTTTCAATAAATATGAACCAAAGTTCAAATATCAAAACAAACCAAATCGATTTCCAATATTCAGTCCAAATCGATTCCCAAAATCAAATTTATTTGAGAACAATCCATTTTAAAGGATAACTTCCCATTTCAAAATATTATTTGAATCTATTCGATTCAAATCAAATCCGAGTTCAAGTTCAAGTTCATAATATTTATTTAAGCCATTTAATTCGAATTAAATTTCAAAGTTTAAATAAAGATTTAAACCTTTGAAATAATTTAAATTATAATCAATTTTAGTTCAAATTTCAGGTAAATTTTTTTAGATCATTTCAATTCGAATTTAATTTCAAAATTTAAATAAAGATTTAAACCTTTGAAATAATTCAATTTCAACTTTTCAAATTCAATTCAAATTAAATTTCAAAGTTTAAATAAAGATTTAAACCTTTCACATAATTTAAATTATAATCAATTTTAGTTCAAATTTCAATTTAACAAATTTATATCATTTCAATTTGAATTTAATTTCAAAGTTTAAATAAAGATTTAAACCTTTGAAATAATTTAAATTTCAACATTTCAAATTCAAATTCAAATTCCAATGTATAATTCAATTTACATAATTTCAATTTATTTTCTTTACATAGAATCACGGTTTCACAAATTTATAGATTTAACCAATCCGGTGCCTGTATAATAATTCTCTATCCTATGGCCAAGTGACCAGTTATTTCAAATTTTTAATTTTTAATTTCAGGAAATGGATATATATCATTTCAATCCAAAGGTCAAATGTCATAGGTATATATCATTTCAACCTATTTCTTAATTTATTCAAAATGACAGTTTATGATGATGCCCGTAACATCCAAGGTGATAACAATGATATAAAAATATAAACAAACATCCATACAGTTCAAAATATCCATAAATAAACACCCATCACAACCATCATCCAAAACAGTTCAATTTGCAATAATTAACTGATTATATGTGTCGGGGTTTAACTAGCAATTTAATTCAAAAATAAACTAACTGTCAATTTAATTTCTAACAGTTTAAATTAGATGTCCATTTAAAATAGCAACCAACAAACAAATAATCAAATCAATCACAGATTTCAATTTCACAAAAATATGAATATTTTTGCAGGTGTGAGAAAACTCACCTTTCGTGGTACAGAAGTAGAGACGATAACAGATAGGCGCGAAACCGAAACAATACCGAAACTTCAGCGAACTGAACAAAGAAATTACGGTTAAGACACGTATAAACCGGAGCGAAGTTTGATTTCCAAAATAAAAGTTCTTTTATTTTTTTTGTTTAACATTGCATACAGGCACAGGCACATTTACTATTCCATTTTTTTTTTCTGTTACATGACCGCACAAAGTCTATTGTCAGAAATGCAAAGCTTATTTGCTCTTTTAATATATCCATAACGCACCAACAAAAAAAAAATCATTGGTCTCATGCAAAACGTATTGGACACCGAACAACTATCATATCCATATCTTATTATAGTTTCCATCCAGTTGAAATCTTATTTAATAGTTTAAAACACATTATTCTTATAATTATGTATTATAAGTATGCATCTTAATTTTTTTGACATGAAGGTCATGTTTTCATTTCTAAACATACAATGACAATATAAGTAGTTCTTTACATATAGAAAACAACTGATATGGTTTCACTGATTCAAGATTTCAAAACCAGACTTTAAAACAAAATAAACTAAGCAAAACAAACATAGTTATTTAATTACGTTGCCCATAGTTAAAACCATAACTAAATTTTAACAATATTTTGTGCTTGACCAAACGCGCGAAATTATAACGCTAATCTGTTTTATTCGCCATTACGAAATTAATGTCGGTGAACTAAATATATTTAAGTTTTAAACATTTTAAACTACACTAATTTAAATAAACTAAATTAGCGAACAAAATTCCAAAACGTTAAAATGTTCTCACCCAAGCTCAATGTCCAGACCGACTGGGCGCGTTGTTCATTTCTGCACCCTTTTCTTTTCATCCACCGTCCACGTTCTTGCTGCTAATTTTAATGGAGACCCGGCTCATCTACGCTGATATCAACCGCAGTTGAGACCAACTAAACTAATTCTATGCATGTGCCAGTTCAATGCTATGCTGTCTTCTTCCATCTCATATACACGTATAAACCCCTCCAAGACCACAAACTTCATTTCCATTCTCCTGTACATGCGCATGCAACCCTCCAAAGCATGAACTCCTCTAAAACATATAATCCCTACACATCCATGCATGCTCACGCCCCTTGCTAGAAATTGCCATGCCAATTAGACAGTCATGCCACCAACCACATTCAGTTACCGCCAACTTGCCACATGATTCATGCGCCTTCCACTGCCATGCATAGATGAACACAATTCGCTCGAAAAATGAATCTAGAAGCTCGTCTCACTTTTAGCTTACTGTTTTTTTCTGAGGGAAACAAATTAATGTCACAAAATTCGTTTTTCTTTTTTTCTTTTTTTTTTTTTGTACCGAAGTTCATCTCATAAAAAAATGTGGCTTCCTTTGTTCTTTCTATGCATGGCCTTCCCTCCTTAATTCATGTTTTATTTCCATGAAATAATATGAATCCAAGCCATTTATAATCCATGCATGCATGTATACATGCTTAGAAGAAAATATATTAAGAAGAAAAGGAGCAGGGAAGGAGAGAATTTAAAGAGGGGAGAGAGAAGATAAATGGGGAGGTGTTGCCAAACATCCATGCATGAAGTGTAGATAAAGGGAAAATGTCTTTTTTGTTGGAACCGTGCCCCCTCTCCATTTCTAGCATGAGGATCTATTAATAAACTAAGTTTCTTTTGGAACTGAAGACGTGGTAATGTATATACGGATTATGGAAAAACAAACTAAAAACGTGGCCACCCCCATAACGTTTGGTTCAAATTTCAGAAGATAAAAGGACGCGGTAAAATGTGTAAAAAGATATGTTTGCATTTAATGAAGTGTATGTGAAATAAACAATTGTATATGTGCCCTTTTGTCATAAAGAAAGCATGGTTAAGGATGGGCGTGCATGCATAGAATGAATGCAAAATGGTCCATGCGTGCATGTAAGGAAAGATAATTTAAAAGAATAAAAGTGCCCATTTTGAAAACAAAAAAATATTTAGCTAGTTTAGTAAAATAAAAATACATCTTTTGCAGACCCAAAATATATTGAAAGATATGTAAGATCGTAAA
Source organism: Allium sativum (assembly GCA_030737875.1). Lineage (NCBI taxonomy): Eukaryota > Viridiplantae > Streptophyta > Magnoliopsida > Asparagales > Amaryllidaceae > Allium > Allium sativum. The sequence goes on from CM060912.1 coordinate 173,574,152, forward strand.
AGGGACACATCGAATTCAAATGGCTCTGTTTCAAAAATGAACTGTACAAGTATTTTCACAATTTCACCGCAAACCAAACAACGAAACTGACAAATGAATATATTTATGTAATCAGCGCGACGAGACGGACACAACGGTATATAATTTGCAGTGTCTGCATGCTCCGTTCAAAAACGCTTTACGGACCCCTTTAACGTAGAAATGCGGACGAGAAACGGAGGTCAAAACGTCCGATTTTCGCGAAACGAATTTCTCCGTTGGATTACTAAAAACGAATTTAATATTTTTCGTGTTTCTCCGAACTGGTTTCGGAGAGATTTTAAAATTGCTAAAATTTGAACTGTTATGCGCAGCTTTGCACTGAAAAATTGCGCGACCAACAACATTCAAATTTTCCGATGAAACTTTCACAACTGCTACATCTCACTATACGTATTTCAAATATCAACTTCCCATTATGAAAAACCATAGAATATATTTTTAAATAAAAATACGATTTAAATTGAAATTTAATTCGTTAAAAATAGCGGGTTGTTACAATGCATGTGCATAACTGTTTTTGCTAAGGTAGTATGTGGATGTATTATTCAATGCTAGTAGATATGCAGCTTGAGGTTGATAGAACAGAGTAGGCATGTACATTGACAGTAAAATGTTGCTGAGAAATCAAGTGGGGAAGGACAGAAAATTTTGTAGGTTGACGCAGGAGAAGATAGAATAGGGAAAATAATAGGGTATGAGTTGTCTTTTAAATTAGTCAAGTAGCTGGAAAAGAAATATAGGTTCCCATGAGCTTTCCTTTCACTCCTCTACGTAATTTTGGGAAGTTTAGGGTAGCATGTGCAGGGTTACAAATTCAGTGCATTTCATTTTATAGCTGTGCAGAATTGTTGAGACTTGTGAATGCCAAAAAGGCTAAAATGTAAAGAAATGGTAGGTGTAATAGGCCTGCGTGTATTAATTTATATTTTTGTAGGATGCACATGATTTAACGTTACAAGATTTGTATCATATTGGGGGTATTTGCGGTACATGGCTTGCTAAGGTTGAATCAGGGTACACTACACTTAATGTGTAACAACCCGCAAAAAATCAGGACCAATTTAAAATTTTTATTTTAGAAAATTTTAATGAATTTTGACAATATAAAATAATTTATTTAAATAATAATGATCACAAATTTGATTCAAATCGAAGTTAGAATGAATGATTTAATTTTTATTATAAAAAGAGTTAGAAATAACGCGGTAGTTTGAAAAGTCAAACTTGAACTTTGACTGACCGTACAGGATGCAAAATTTAACGGATTTTAGTGAAACCAAAAATATTAGAATCTATTTAAATTTATCTTTCCAACGAATCCGAAAAATCGAAATTTCATAACGGGAATCAAAAGTTATGTCAAAATTAAAATCTAGAATGGTCGCTATGAAATTTATAAGGGCCAAAACGCTACATTTTGCAGAATAAGGAATTAGGACCCGAAACCATCTCCATTGGTTTTAGAATGTTGTTTACATATAAAAATGACTATAAGAACTTATATTTTTGAGTTTTGGAAAAATTCCACTATTTTTGGTATTTTTAAAATATTAAAATATACATCTGAAAAATAGAATTTTTGCAAACGAACTCCGAATTCGACGAAACCTGTTTCTATGGATTCGGAATATTAAAATAAGGTAAATTCTAAAATTTATAATTTTTGGAATTATTTTGTGGCCGGTATAATTTTTACAGTGAAAAATAGCATATTTTCAGACTTCGGAAATTCATAATAAATTCATACGGAATCGGAAAATTACGAAATCAGGTTCGTTGGGTTCGTAATGACCTGAAATAATTATGTTTAAAATTTTATTAATTTTGAAATCAGCATGTATTTATAAGAATTTTTGAACTGAAGAAAACAGTTGAAAATTGAGTAATTGGGCACATAATGATATTTGGGCCCAAACCAAAATTAAACCCATGGTATATATTATCTTTTTTCTGAGTTTTAGGGCTGAAATTCGAAATGCACAGCAGCCACTTCTCTTTTCCATCATTTTTCTCAATTTCCATGGCGGCTCCCTCTTCCTCTAAAATTCATAAAAAATAAAATCTCTTCAAACCATAGCAAATTATATGTTTTCTCGAAGGTCTCGACGATACGAAGCTAATGGTGTAGTCGGTTTTGTCAAACAGCGCTCGGATTCGCCGGAATCTCGTCTTAAAGCTCGCTGTTTTCGAAATTCAGAAACTCAAAACGTAAATCAAGAAATTCCCGTGAATCGAGGAAGAATTAGACGAAGTCACGAACACGGAAGTTCTTCGTCTACGCAAGACGAAGATGCTCAGAAAATTTCAGGCAGTTTGGAGGTGTGAGGCGGCCTGTGGGACCCGCGAGGCGAAATCCTTTCTAGGCGATTTCCCGATGATCGGAGAAGCTTTAGGGGCGGCTCTTTCTGGTGGTGGTGCGTCTCGCCAAGACGAAGACATTGGCGGTGGTCCCGTGGCGTCAGGTGGCCCGAGGCAGCGGAAAAGTGCGGTCAAAGTTCGGCGGTGAACAGTGTTTTTCGGTCAATGGGCTGAGGGTATTTTCTATTTTATTTTTAAATTATTTAATTAATTTCCAGAACTTTAAAATTGCATAACTCACTCATACGAAGTCGAAAATCGACGATTTCAGGTGCGTTGGGATCGTGGCGACGAGATGGACGCGTGGACACTAATTTTGTCCAATTCTGAGACAGTGAAATTTTTAGGTATTTTTCACGAATATTAATTAATTATTTAATTATGTCCAACTTTAATAAATCATAACTCTCTCGTACGAGGTCCGATTGACGAACCGTAAATTGCGTTGGACTCGTTTTTCCGAGCTCTTCGCGATGGCGCAGACCAGAGCTGAATCCGAGACAGTCAAATTTTCAGCAAAAATCAATGTGAGATTCTATTTTTAATTTAATTATTATTTTTTTGTTATTTAAATAATTTAATGAGAAGTGAACTAGATCCGTGATGTATGACTACATGTTGATGCTTGGGTTTGGATTTGTGTTTGGATGATTGTCATATGAATTGCGTTGTTGGAATCTACACGAATGGATTTGATTTTTTTTATGTTGTTTTGACGATAAAAAATTTAGATTTTGTGTTTTATGTTGTTTTGAGAATAAAAAAATTTGATCTTTTATTGTATGATGTGTTAAGAATAAAGATTAGATCTTTATTTAAAATTTATAAAGATAGGATTTTTATATTGTAAAAGAAAGTTTAAATCTTTTAATTATATTTATAAATCAAGTTAGGATTTTTATAACACGTACGTAAAAAAAAAAAAATCTTATTTTATTTAGATGAAAAAAAAAACAAAGTTGGGATCTTGACACAAAAATGCGACACTACATCTTATGATGTTATTATATGCGATGGCATGAAGATTTAATACCATATCGTATGTGGTCATTATTGTTTGTCGACATGAATGCTTAACATTAATCTACATGTTGCCCACTGAATGGTTTGGAATGGATTTGAACACCCCATATTATGTTATTTATCATTTTATTGATATGCAAGCGCGACACCATATTCTGTGTGTTATTAATTTTTGTATGCGGCCATGTGAATTGGAAGATGACCATAATTTTAGTACGGTCATGTAAATAGGAAAATAACCACATTTTAGTGCGTGAGTGTAAATAGCAAATTTGTATTATATTCTTAGCACTTAAGTAAGAATAAGATTATTAAAATAGTCTTAGCGTCTTAATAAAATTTAAGAAAATAAACTTATTTTCATAGTTAATGTCACAATAGGAATGCAACCTTATTTCCAGCGTTTATGTAAAAATATGAGTGTTGGTATATTTTTAGCGCGTTAAGTGAAAGTAGAAAATAAATATATTTTCATTGTTTAAGTTAAAATAAGATTGATAACTTATTTTTAGCGCGTTAGGTAAATTTAGAAAATAATTATAATTTCATTGTTGTTAATATAATAAGAATGCAAACTTAATTGCATTGTTTTTTTTTAAAATATAAATGCAACATTATTCGCATTGTTTTGATAAAAATATGAATGCAAACATTATTTACACTTTTTGATAAAATATAAATGCAAACTTTATTTGCATCGTTCTGTTAAAATATGAATGAAACTTTATTTTTATTGTTTTGATAAAAATATGAATGAAACTTTATTTTTATTTACATAAAAATATGAATGCAACTTTATTTTTATTGTTATGTCAAAACATGAATGCAAGTTTATTTTAAGCGTTTTTAAGTAAAATATGTAAATAAATATATTCGTAGTGTTTCTGATTAAAAATATAAAATTTATATATGGATATTGCACATGAAAGTTGTACATGAAAGTGAATATATAATTAGCGTTATTGAGGAACTTGAAATATTTTCATTATTTACTCAATTAATGGAATTAATGGACGATTTAATTAAGAAGATTGCACATTTAAAAAGGATGAAATAAAAAGTTTAAATTGGTAAGATTTCATTCCAATTATAATAATGAAGATTTGAATTGAAAAATCTCGTTTTTAGGTTAACTTGTAAATTTAGAAGATTTGATTTTAAAATTTAACATAAATGGATTAATTGAGGAAGATTTCATTTAATATTAAAATGGTAAGTTTTTGATATAACAATTGAAACATTTTGGGAATAGTTTTATGATATTAATATAGAAAGATTAATGTTTATTGAAATGAAAGGATAAGTAAAAGAATGAATGATATTTTAGAAATTAAATATTCTAAAATATGAAATGTTTTAAAATAATACTTTTAGGAGATAATTATAATTATAATTATTAATTGTATCTGGACACGAGGTTAGGTCACATTTATGGCGAAAGTCTGCCCGGAACCAACCGGCATATCCAGCAGCCATAAATGTTGGGCCTAATGTGAGAGGTCCAAGTGCGCAAATACGAATTGGGTCAAGACACGAGGTTAAGCCCAACCTGTGGTAGAAGTCTGCCCGGGACCAACCGGCATATCCAGCATCCACAAGTTGTAGGCCTAATGTGAGAGGTCTGGCCCGCTATTAAATAATAAAATGTAAAGATAAACATAATAAATGGATAAGGAAAATGAATTGGGCCATTCGGTCCATTTAAAAAATAGTAACTCCATTTTAACCCGTATAAATTATGTTATACATTTTATAAAGGAAATCGAAGATGATTAATATTTTATTTAAGATTAAATGAAATAGTCTGAAATAAATGATGTCTAATTATATATATTAAATGGGAAATTTATGAAATTTAAATTTGGGTTTATCGTGAATTATGTTTTAAATAACATTTATTCTTTAACCCGAATTTATGATAGAATTAATTCCCTAGAAATTGAATAATCATTTAATAATGACTTTGGAAGATTAAAACTAAATAAAATTTTAATTAAATCTTTAATTTGATTGAAAAGGAATTAAGTAGTTAAGATCACTGAATTAAGAAAGTGATCGAAAATGGAAAATGAACCATAAAGCAATGAATATTTTCATGTTATAAATGAATAAATGAATGAAAACATGAAATGGTTATATTATTTATATATTTTATATAAATAAAAGTAATGAAACTTTTATTTACATTTCATATGTAAATAAAAGAATGAAAATAAGAATGAAACTTTTATTTACATTTCGCATGTAAATAAAAGATAAAAATAAGAATGAAACTTTTATTTACTTTTCACATGTAAATAAAAAGATGAAAATAAGAAGGGAATTTTTATTTACATTTCACATGCGAATAAAAATATAAAAATATGAAATGAAACATGATTTAGAAGCATGAACCGCATATGAAAATTTAACATGTTTTAAAAAAGCATGAAGTCGCATATGAAATGCATAATCAAGAAACCGCATATGAAATAAAAATTCATGTTTAGAGTAGTATTACTGCATATGAAATGAATGGACGATATATTTATATGCATGAAATGAATGGACGATATTTATGAAATGAATGGACGATATTTATGAAATGAATGGACGATATTTATGAAATGAATGGACGATATATATATACATGAAATGAATGGACGATATTTATAAAAGAATAAATAACGATATAGAATGGTTTACAAATTTATATATGCGAGAATTATTTGGAAAGTCCGAGTTTACTCTCATTCCAAATAATGATACGACGTTCGAAGAGTTGAAGACGGTGATTGAAGACCGACGATCTTCACATCGAATGGGTGTGTTGCTATTGAGACCCATGATGGGAGTAGCTACCTTGAAGGGGCGACAGTAGTAGCCGTCCGGACGTAGTGTTGATTGCACGGATTTGACTTTCGCTCAGACCCAGGGCATAAGTTTATAAATGGAATGTATGTCTGACGTTGTAGTCCCTTATACTACATTCGTTGATCTCTCTTAATATATATCTGTTTGGTGGTTAACACCCTTCTCTGAGACGTACGAGCTTAGGGGTTATATGTTGGTAGAAATCAATGGTATAGTATGGACTGACAATGTGGCATGCTAAGATGCATTGATCAAGGCTATTGTTGAAAAGCAGGCCTTGTGGTTGATGATCAAAGCACGGCCTGTTTAGGCGTACCTTTGTGTATAGCGTGACTTCGCGAGCCTCACACCCCGGTATGAGTCAAAAACGGGATACGGACTGCAGGGAGTGCACACGTTTCTTTCTAGCTAGAGTGGTGTCAGTGACCTACCAGCCCTGACATTTTACTTATGTGGATGATGGATTTTGAGGCGCCTCGTTATTTTTATAGGCCGTTGGTGGTCATACTATAGGTCCAAAGGGACCGGGAAGCGTGTGTTCAGGCATAACTAATCCACTGCCCATAGGCGGGGACCGGCCCTGAAGATCCAAGGGTTCACTGCGGGGGATCCTGAGGCATTTGCTAGAGTGTCTCGAATCGGAGAGGAGCTTGCCCCTAGCCTCGACTCATGATGGAATCCAAATTTCCAATACGCCCTTGCGGTTTTGATTGTAGAACTAGTATTGGCGACATGCTATATGGTAACCATGCCGTCTAGGATTGATACTTATGATTGAAATGTTTTTATTTAAAACATATACACACTAGTAGTAATCCGTTTTACGTATTTAGCATCTTTTGACCATTATAAGGTAAAACCCTATCCTCTGGTGTGCGTAGCATTGTGTGATGGGACTTGGGTCTTATAATGGTTTCATTTTTCCAAAAAGACATTGCGTTATTTCTCGATTTACTTTAGTTTATGCACCGGCAATCCATAGGAGTAAACCCGTTCCGCGAAAGTGGCGTGGTCCTTGGATTTGTCTTATTAGTTATATTAGTTTAGAGTTCTCACACCAGTCCCATGACTGACTCGTAGTTTGTTTCACTTTGCAAACTCGGGTGCCCTCTTTTCCACACGGGCAGTCGAGTAGCTTTTTGCAGACATCTCTCTCTTTAGCAGGATCCTGGATCGAAGCCTAAAGCTGTGTTCAGAGGTTAGAAGTCTTCCGCTGTTTAATGTATTAAATCTGTTGTAATTTATCTTCCGCTGTAGTTTACTTTATTTGTACTCTGATATTCTGTACTCTGATGTTATATTATTGTAATGTAATAAAAGTCTGCTGTTATTGTTCTAATATTTTGTATTCCCAAAGTTAACGTATGCGAGTTTTGAACGGTCTTGGTCGATTTTGTGATCGATTAAGGTCGGGCAAAATCCGTGTCGTTACAGGTGGTATCAGAGCTCTGGTTAGCTCAAATCTTTGGGGTACAACTCGTTAGAACTGAACAAAAGACTCATCAGAGATTGGATTAATAATGTCCAATAAGAATACTCATTAGAGATAGGATCAGCAGTATCCTAGAATGAGAAAACTCATTAGAGATGGGGTTAGTAATGCCCTAGAATGAGTTCAGAGTGATAAGCTTATAATTAGCGTATTTTTGATTATATAATCTATTTCTGAAAATATGATTTTTAAATATATAAAAGAGTATGTGTATTTGATAAGTTAGTCAACAAATGAAATTAATAAGAGAAATTAAAATTTAGTTAGTTAATTAAACAACTTTTACCTTAGTTCCTTTTCGAGGACGAAAAGTTTTTAAGTGGGGGCGATTGTAACAACCCGCAAAAAATCAGGACCAATTTAAAAATTTTATTTTAGAAAATTTTAATGAATTTTGACAATATAAAATAATTTATTTAAATAATAATGATCACAAATTTGATTCAAATCGAAGTTAGAATGAATGATTTAATTTTTATTATAAAAAGAGTTAGAAATAACGCGGTAGTTTGAAAAGTCAAACTTGAACTTTGACTGACCGTACAGGATGCAAAATTTAACGGATTTTAGTGAAACCAAAAATATTAGAATCTATTTAAATTTATCTTTCCAACGAATCCGAAAAATCGAAATTTCATAACGGGAATCAAAAGTTATGTCAAAATTAAAATCTAGAATGGTCGCTATGAAATTTATAAGGGCCAAAACGCTACATTTTGCAGAATAAGGAATTAGGACCCGAAACCATCTCCATTGGTTTTAGAATGTTGTTTACATATAAAAATGACTATAAGAACTTATATTTTTGAGTTTTGGAAAAATTCCACTATTTTTGGTATTTTTAAAATATTAAAATATACATCTGAAAAATAGAATTTTTGCAAACGAACTCCGAATTCGACGAAACCTGTTTCTATGGATTCGGAATATTAAAATAAGGTAAAATTCTAAAATTTATAATTTTTGGAATTATTTTGTGGCCGGTATAATTTTTACAGTGAAAAATAGCATATTTTCAGACTTCGAAAATTCATAATAAATTCATACGGAATCGGAAAATTACGAAATCAGGTTCGTTGGGTTCGTAATGACCTGAAATAATTATGTTTAAAATTTTATTAATTTTGAAATCAGCATGTATTTATAAGAATTTTTGAACTGAAGAAAACAGTTGAAAATTGAGTAATTGGGCACATAATGATATTTGGGCCCAAACCAAAATTAAACCCATGGTATATATTATCTTTTTTCTGAGTTTTAGGGCTGAAATTCGAAATGCACAGCAGCCACTTCTCTTTTCCATCATTTTTCTCAATTTCCATGGCGGCTCCCTCTTCCTCTAAAATTCATAAAAAAATAAAATCTCTTCAAACCATAGCAAATTATATGTTTTCTCGAAGGTCTCGACGATACGAAGCTAATGGTGTAGTCGGTTTTGTCAAACAGCGCTCGGATTCGCCGGAATCTCGTCTTAAAGCTCGCTGTTTTCGAAATTCAGAAACTCAAAACGTAAATCAAGAAATTCCCGTGAATCGAGGAAGAATTAGACGAAGTCACGAACACGGAAGTTCTTCGTCTACGCAAGACGAAGATGCTCAGAAAATTTCAGGCAGTTTGGAGGTGTGAGGCGGCCTGTGGGACCCGCGAGGCGAAATCCTTTCTAGGCGATTTCCCGATGATCGGAGAAGCTTTAGGGGCGGCTCTTTCTGGTGGTGGTGCGTCTCGCCAAGACGAAGACATTGGCGGTGGTCCCGTGGCGTCAGGTGGCCCGAGGCAGCGGAAAAGTGCGGTCAAAATTCGGTGGTGAACAGTGTTTTTCGGTCAATGGGCTGAGGGTATTTTCTATTTTATTTTTAAATTATTTAATTAATTTCCAGAACTTTAAAATTGCATAACTCACTCATACGAAGTCGAAAATCGACGATTTCAGGTGCGTTGGGATCGTGGCGACGAGATGGACGCGTGGACACTAATTTTATCCAATTCTGAGACAGTGAAATTTTTAGGTATTTTTCACGAATATTAATTAATTATTTAATTATGTCCAATTTTAATAAATCATAACTCTCTCGTACGAGGTCCGATTGACGAACCGTAAATTGCGTTGGACTCGTTTTTCCGAGCTCTTCGCGATGGCGCAGACCAGAGCTGAATCCGAGACAGTCAAATTTTCAGCAAAAATCAATGTGAGATTCTATTTTTAATTTAATTATTATTTTTTTGTTATTTAAATAATTTAATGAGAAGTGAACTAGATCCGTGATGTATGACTACATGTTGATGCTTGGGTTTGGATTTGTGTTTGGATGATTGTCATATGAATTGCGTTGTTGGAATCTACACGAATGGATTTGATTTTTTTTTATGTTGTTTTGACGATAAAAAATTTAGATTTTGTGTTTTATGTTGTTTTGAGAATAAAAAAATTTGATCTTTTATTGTATGATGTGTTAAGAATAAAGATTAGATCTTTATTTAAAATTTATAAAGATAGGATTTTTATATTGTAAAAGAAAGTTTAAATCTTTTAATTATATTTATAAATCAAGTTAGGATTTTTATAACACGTACGTAAAAAAAAAAATCTTATTTTATTTAGATGAAAAAAAAAACAAAGTTGGGATCTTGGCACAAAAATGCGACACTACATCTTATGATGTTATTATATGCGATGGCATGAAGATTTAATACCATATCGTATGTGATCATTATTGTTTGTCGACATGAATGCTTAACATTAATCTACATGTTGCCCACTGAATGGTTTGGAATGGATTTGAACACCCCATATTATGTTATTTATCATTTTATTGATATGCAAGCGCGACACCATATTCTGTGTGTTATTAATTTTTGTATGCGGCCATGTGAATTGGAAGATGACCATAATTTTAGTGTGGTCATGTAAATAGGAAAATAACCACATTTTAGTGCGTGAGTGTAAATAGCAAATTTGTATTATATTCTTAGCACTTAAGTAAGAATAAGATTATTAAAATAGTCTTAGCGTCTTAATAAAATTTAAGAAAATAAACTTATTTTCATAGTTAATGTCACAATAGGAATGCAACCTTATTTCCAGCGTTTATGTAAAAATATGAGTGTTGGTATATTTTTAGCGCGTTAAGTGAAAGTAGAAAATAAATATATTTTCATTGTTTAAGTTAAAATAAGATTGATAACTTATTTTTAGCGCGTTAGGTAAATTTAGAAAATAATTATAATTTCATTATTGTTAATATAATAAGAATGCAAACTTAATTGCATTGTTTTTTTTATAAAATATAAATGCAACATTATTCGCATTGTTTTGATAAAAATATGAATGCAAACATTATTTACACTTTTTGATAAAATATAAATGCAAACTTTATTTGCATCGTTCTGTTAAAATATGAATGAAACTTTATTTTTATTGTTTTGATAAAAATATGAATGAAACTTTATTTTTATTTACATAAAAATATGAATGCAACTTTATTTTTATTGTTATGTCAAAACATGAATGCAAGTTTATTTTAAGCGTTTTTAAGTAAAATATGTAAATAAATATATTCGTAGTGTTTCTGATTAAAAATATAAAATTTATATATGGATATTGCACATGAAAGTTGTACATGAAAGTGAATATATAATTAGCGTTATTGAGGAACTTGAAATATTTTCATTATTTACTCAATTAATGGAATTAATGGACGATTTAATTAAGAAGATTGCACATTTAAAAAGGATGAAATAAAAAGTTTAAATTGGTAAGATTTCATTCCAATTATAATAATGAAGATTTGAATTGAAAAATCTCGTTTTTATGTTAACTTGTAAATTTAGAAGATTTGATTTTAAAATTTAACATAAATGGATTAATTGAGGAAGATTTCATTTAATATTAAAATGGTAAGTTTTTGATATAACAATTGAAACATTTTGGGAATAGTTTTATGATATTAATATAGAAAGATTAATGTTTATTGAAATGAAAGGATAAGTAAAAGAATGAATGATATTTTAGAAATTAAATATTCTAAAATATGAAATGTTTTAAAATAATACTTTTAGGAGATAATTATAATTATAATTATTAATTGTATCTGGACACGAGGTTAGGTCACATTTATGGCGGAAGTCTGCCCGGAACCAACCGGCATATCCAGCAGCCATAAATGTTGGGCCTAATGTGAGAGGCCCAAGTGCGCAAATACGAATTGGGTCAAGACACGAGGTTAAGCCCAACCTGTGGTAGAAGTCTGCCCGGGACCAACCGGCATATCCAGCATCCACAAGTTGTAGGCCTAATGTGAGAGGTCTGGCCCGCTATTAAATAATAAAATGTAAAGATAAACATAATAAATGGATAAGGAAAATGAATTGGGCCATTCGGTCCATTTAAAAAATAGTAACTCCATTTTAACCCGTATAAATTATGTTATACATTTTATAAAGGAAATCGAAGATGATTAATATTTTATTTAAGATTAAATGAAATAGTCTGAAATAAATGATGTCTAATTATATATATTAAATGGGAAATTTATGAAATTTAAATTTGGGTTTATCGTGAATTATGTTTTAAATAACATTTATTCTTTAACCCGAATTTATGATAGAATTAATTCCCTAGAAATTGAATAATCATTTAATAATGACTTTGGAAGATTAAAACTAAATAAAATTTTAATTAAATCTTTAATTTGATTGAAAAGGAATTAAGTAGTTAAGATCACTGAATTAAGAAAGTGATCGAAAATGGAAAATGAACCATAAAGCAATGAATATTTTCATGTTATAAATGAATGAATAAATGAATGAAAACATGAAATGGTTATATTATTTATATATTTTATATAAATAAAAGTAATGAAACTTTTATTTACATTTCATATGTAAATAAAAGAATGAAAATAATAATGAAACTTTTATTTACATTTCGCATGTAAATAAAAGATAAAAATAAGAATGAAACTTTTATTTACTTTTCACATGTAAATAAAAAGATGAAAATAAGAAGGGAATTTTTATTTACATTTCACATGCGAATAAAAATATAAAAATATGAAATGAAACATGATTTAGAAGCATGAACCGCATATGAAAATTTAACATGTTTTAAAAAAGCATGAAGTCGCATATGAAATGCATAATCAAGAAACCGCATATGAAATAAAAATTCATGTTTAGAGTAGTATTACTGCATATGAAATGAATGGACGATATATTTATATGCATGAAATGAATGGACGATATTTATGAAATGAATGGACGATATTTATGAAATGAATGGACGATATATATATACATGAAATGAATGGACGATATTTATAAAAGAATAAATAACGATATAGAATGGTTTACAAATTTATATATGCGAGAATTATTTGGAAAGTCCGAGTTTACTCTCATTCCAAATAATGATACGACGTTCGAAGAGTTGAAGACGGTGATTGAAGACCGACGATCTTCACATCGAATGGGTGTGTTGCTATTGAGACCCATGATGGGAGTAGCTACCTTGAAGGGGCGCCAGTAGTAGCCGTCCGGACGTAGTGTTGATTGCACGGATTTGACTTTCGCTCAGACCCAGGGCATAAGTTTATAAATGGAATGTATGTCTGACGTTGTAGTCCCTTATACTACATTCGTTGATCTCTCTTAATATATATCTGTTTGGTGGTTAACACCCTTCTCTGAGACGTACGAGCTTAGGGGTTATATGTTGGTAGAAATCAATGGTATAGTATGGACTGACAATGTGGCATGCTAAGATGCATTGATCAAGGCTTTTGTTGAAAAGCAGGCCTTGTGGTTGATGATCAAAGCACGGCCTGTTTAGGCGTAGCTTTGTGTATAGCGTGACTTCGCGAGCCTCACACCCCGGTATGAGTCAAAAACGGGATACGGACTGCAGGGAGTGCACACGTTTCTTTCTAGCTAGAGTGGTGTCAATGACCTACCAGCCCTGACATTTTACTTATGTGGATGATGGATTTTGAGGCGCCTCGTTATTTTTATAGGCCGTTGGTGGTCATACTATAGGTCCAAAGGGACCGGGAAGCGTGTGTTCAGGCATAACTAATCCACTGCCCATAGGCGAGGACCGGCCCTGAAGATCCAAGGGTTCACTGCGGGGGATCCTGAGGCATTTGCTAGAGTGTCTCGAATCGGAGAGGAGCTTGCCCCTAGCCTCGACTCATGATGGAATCCAAATTTCCAATACGCCCTTGCGGTTTTGATTGTAGAACTAGTATTGGCGACATGCTATATGGTAACCATGCCGTCTAGGATTGATACTTATGATTGAAATGTTTTTATTTAAAACATATACACACTAGTAGTAATCCGTTTTACGTATTTAGCATCTTTTGACCATTATAAGGTAAAACCCTATCCTCTGGTGTGCGTAGCATTGTGTGATGGGACTTGTGTCTTATAATGGTTTCATTTTTCCAAAAAGACATTGCGTTATTTCTCGATTTACTTTAGTTTATGCACCGGCAATCCATAGGAGTAAACCCGTTCCGCGAAAGTGGCGTGGTCCTTGGATTTGTCTTATTAGTTATATTAGTTTAGAGTTCTCACACCAGTCCCATGACTGACTCGTAGTTTGTTTCACTTTGCAAACTCGGGTGCCCTCTTTTCCACACGGGCAGTCGAGTAGCTTTTTGCAGACATCTCTCTCTTTAGCAGGATCCTGGATCGAAGCCTAAAGCTGTGTTCAGAGCTTAGAAGTCTTCCGCTGTTTAATGTATTAAATCTGTTGTAATTTATCTTCCGCTGTAGTTTACTTTATTTGTACTCTGATATTCTGTACTCTGATGTTATATTATTGTAATGTAATAAAAGTCTGTTGTTATTGTTCTAATATTTTGTATTCCCAAAGTTAACGTATGCGAGTTTTGAACGGTCTTGGTCGATTTTGTGATCGATTAAGGTCGGGCAAAATCCGTGTCGTTACAGGTGGTATCAGAGCTCTGGTTAGCTCAAATCTTTGGGGTACAACTCGTTAGAACTGAACAAAAGACTCATCAGAGATTGGATTAGTAATGTCCAATAAGAATACTCATTAGAGATAGGATCAGCAGTATCCTAGAATGAGAAAACTCATTAGAGATGGGGTTAGTAATGCCCTAGAATGAGTTCAGAGTGATAAGCTTATAATTAGCGTATTTTTGATTATATAATCTATTTCTGAAAATAAGATTTTTAAATATATAAAAGATTATGTATATTTGATAAGTTAGTCAACAAATGAAATTAATAAGAGAAATTAAAATTTAGTTAGTTAATTAAACAACTTTTACCTTAGTTCCTTTTCGAGGACGAAAAGTTTTTAAGTGGGGGCGATTGTAACAACCCGCAAAAAATCAGGACCAATTTAAAAATTTTATTTTAGAAAATTTTAATGAATTTTGACAATATAAAATAATTTATTTAAATAATAATGATCACAAATTTGATTCAAATCGAAGTTAGAATGAATGATTTAATTTTTATTATAAAAAGAGTTAGAAATAACGCGGTAGTTTGAAAAGTCAAACTTGAACTTTGACTGACCGTACAGGATGCAAAATTTAACGGATTTTAGTGAAACCAAAAATATTAGAATCTATTTAAATTTATCTTTCCAACGAATCCGAAAAATCGAAATTTCATAACGGGAATCAAAAGTTATGTCAAAATTAAAATCTAGAATGGTCGCTATGAAATTTATAAGGGCCAAAACGCTACATTTTGCAGAATAAGGAATTAGGACCCGAAACCATCTCCATTGGTTTTAGAATGTTGTTTACATATAAAAATGACTATAAGAACTTATATTTTTGAGTTTTGGAAAAATTCCACTATTTTTGGTATTTTTAAAATATTAAAATATACATCTGAAAAATAGAATTTTTGCAAACGAACTCCAAATTCGACGAAACTTGTTTCTATGGATTCGGAATATTAAAATAAGGTAAAATTCTAAAATTTATAATTTTTGGAATTATTTTGTGGCCGGTATAATTTTTACAGTGAAAAATAGCATATTTTCAGACTTCGGAAATTCATAATAAATTCATACAGAATCGGAAAATTACGAAATCAGGTTCGTTGGGTTTGTAATGACCTGAAATAATTATGTTTAAAATTTTATTAATTTTGAAATCAGCATGTATTTATAAGAATTTTTGAACTGAAGAAAACAGTTGAAAATTGAGTAATTGGGCACATAATGATATTTGGGCCCAAACCAAAATTAAACCCATGGTATATATTATCTTTTTTCTGAGTTTTAGGGCTGAAATTCGAAATGCACAGCAGCCACTTCTCTTTTCCATCATTTTTCTCAATTTCCATGGTGACTCCCTCTTCCTCTAAAATTCATAAAAAAATAAAATCTCTTCAAACCATAGCAAATTATATGTTTTCTCGAAGGTCTCGACGATACGAAGCTAATGGTGTAGTCGTTTTTTGTCAAACAGCGCTCGGATTAGCCGGAATCTCGTCTTAAAGCTCGCTGTTTTCGAAATTCAGAAACTCAAAACGTAAATCAAGAAATTCCCGTGAATCGAGGAAGAATTAGACGAAGTCACGAACACGGAAGTTCTTCGTCTACGCAAGACGAAGATGCTCAGAAAATTTCAGGCAGTTTGGAGGTGTGAGGCGGCCTGTGGGACCCGCGAGGCGAAATCCTTTCTAGGCGATTTCCCGATGATCGGAGAAGCTTTAGGGGCGGCTCTTTCTGGTGGTGGTGCGTCTCGCCAAGACGAAGACATTGGCGGTGGTCACGTGGCGTCAGGTGGCCCGAGGCAGCGGCAAAGTGCGGTCAAAGTTCGGCGGTGAACAGTGTTTTTCGGTCAATGGGCTGAGGGTATTTTCTATTTTATTTTTAAATTATTTAATTAATTTCCAGAACTTTAAAATTGCATAACTCACTCATACGAAGTCGAAAATCGACGATTTCAGGTGCGTTGGGATCGTGGCGACGAGATGGACGCGTGGACACTAATTTTGTCCAATTCTGAGACAGTGAAATTTTTAGGTATTTTTCACGAATATTAATTAATTATTTAATTATGTCAAACTTTAATAAATCATAACTCTCTCGTACGAGGTCCGATTGACGAACCGTAAATTGCGTTGGACTCGTTTTTCCGAGCTCTTCGCGATGGCGCAGACCAGAGCTGAATCCGAGACAGTCAAATTTTCAGCAAAAATCAATGTGAGATTCTATTTTTAATTTAATTATTATTTTTTTGTTATTTAAATAATTTAATGAGAAGTGAACTAGATCCGTGATGTATGACTACATGTTGATGCTTGGGTTTGGATTTGTGTTTGGATGATTGTCATATGAATTGCGTTGTTGGAATCTACACGAATGGATTTGATTTTTTTTTATGTTGTTTTGACGATAAAAAATTTAGATTTTGTGTTTTATGTTGTTTTGAGAATAAAAAAATTTGATCTTTTATTGTATGATGTGTTAAGAATAAAGATTAGATCTTTATTAAAAATTTATAAAGATAGGATTTTTATATTGTAAAAGAAAGTTTAAATCTTTTAATTATATTTATAAATCAAGTTAGGATTTTTATAACACGTACGTAAAAAAAAAAATCTTATTTTATTTAGATGAAAAAAAAACAAAGTTGGGATCTTGACACAAAAATGCGACACTACATCTTATGATGTTATTATATGCGATGGCATGAAGATTTAATACCATATCGTATGTGGTCATTATTGTTTGTCGACATGAATGCTTAACATTAATCTACATGTTGCCCACTGAATGGTTTGGAATGGATTTGAACACCCCATATTATGTTATTTATCATTTTATTGATATGCAAGCGCGACACCATATTCTGTGTGTTATTAATTTTTGTATGCGGCCATGTGAATTGGAAGATGACCATAATTTTAGTGCGGTCATGTAAATAGGAAAATAACCACATTTTAG
Source organism: Allium sativum (assembly GCA_030737875.1). Classification (NCBI taxonomy): domain Eukaryota; kingdom Viridiplantae; phylum Streptophyta; class Magnoliopsida; order Asparagales; family Amaryllidaceae; genus Allium; species Allium sativum. The sequence continues at coordinate 173,591,860 of CM060912.1, forward strand.
TGCGTGAGTGTAAATAGCAAATTTGTATTATATTCTTAGCACTTAAGTAAGAATAAGATTATTAAAATAGTCTTAGCGTCTTAATAAAATTTAAGAAAATAAACTTATTTTCATAGTTAATGTCACAATAGGAATGCAACCTTATTTCCAGCGTTTATGTAAAAATATGAGTGTTGGTATATTTTTAGCGCGTTAAGTGAAAGTAGAAAATAAATATATTTTCATTGTTTTAGTTAAAATAAGATTGATAACTTATTTTTAGCGCGTTAGGTAAATTTAGAAAATAATTATAATTTCATTGTTGTTAATATAATAAGAATGCAAACTTAATTGCATTGTTTTTTTTTATAAAATATAAATGCAACATTATTCGCATTGTTTTGATAAAAATATGAATGCAAACATTATTTACACTTTTGGATAAAATATAAATGCAAACTTTATTTGCATCGTTCTGTTAAAATATGAATGAAACTTTATTTTTATTGTTTTGATAAAAATATGAATGAAACTTTATTTTTATTTACATAAAAATATGAATGCAACTTTATTTTTATTGTTATGTCAAAACATGAATGCAAGTTTATTTTAAGCGTTTTTAAGTAAAATATGTAAATAAATATATTCGTAGTGTTTCTGATTAAAAATATAAAATTTATATATGGATATTGCACATGAAAGTTGTACATGAAAGTGAATATATAATTAGCGTTATTGAGGAACTTGAAATATTTTCCTTATTTACTCAATTAATGGAATTAATGGACGATTTAATTAAGAAGATTGCACATTTAAAAAGGATGAAATAAAAAGTTTAAATTGGTAAGATTTCATTCCAATTATAATAATGAAGATTTGAATTGAAAAATCTCGTTTTTATGTTAACTTGTAAATTTAGAAGATTTGATTTTAAAATTTAACATAAATGGATTAATTGAGGAAGATTTCATTTAATATTAAAATGGTAAGTTTTTGATATAACAATTGAAACATTTTGGGAATAGTTTTATGATATTAATATAGAAAGATTAATGTTTATTGAAATGAAAGGATAAGTAAAAGAATGAATGATATTTTAGAAATTAAATATTCTAAAATATGAAATGTTTTAAAATAATACTTTTAGGAGATAATTATAATTATAATTATTAATTGTATCTGGACACGAGGTTAGGTCACATTTATGGCGGAAGTCTGCCCGGAACCAACCGGCATATCCAGCAGCCATAAATGTTGGGCCTAATGTGAGAGGTCCAAGTGCGCAAATACGAATTGGGTCAAGACACGAGGTTAAGCCCAACCTGTGGTAGAAGTCTGCCCGGGACCAACCGGCATATCCAGCATCCACAAGTTGTAGGCCTAATGTGAGAGGTCTGGCCCGCTATTAAATAATAAAATGTAAAGATAAACATAATAAATGGATAAGGAAAATGAATTGGGCCATTCGGTCCATTTAAAAAATAGTAACTCCATTTTAACCCGTATAAATTATGTTATACATTTTATAAAGGAAATCGAAGATGATTAATATTTTATTTAAGATTAAATGAAATACTCTGAAATAAATGATGTCTAATTATATATATTAAATGGGAAATTTATGAAATTTAAATTTGGGTTTATCGTGAATTATGTTTTAAATAACATTTATTCTTTAACCCGAATTTATGATAGAATTAATTCCCTAGAAATTGAATAATCATTTAATAATGACTTTGGAAGATTAAAACTAAATAAAATTTTAATTAAATCTTTAATTTGATTGAAAAGGAATTAAGTAGTTAAGATCACTGAATTAAGAAAGTGATCGAAAATGGAAAATGAACCATAAAGCAATGAATATTTTCATGTTATAAATGAATAAATGAATGAAAACATGAAATGGTTATATTATTTATATATTTTATATAAATAAAAGTAATGAAACTTTTATTTACATTTCATATGTAAATAAAAGAATGAAAATAAGAATGAAACTTTTATTTACATTTCGCATGTAAATAAAAGATAAAAATAAGAATGAAACTTTTATTTACTTTTCACATGTAAATAAAAAGATGAAAATAAGAAGGGAATTTTTATTTACATTTCACATGCGAATAAAAATATAAAAATATGAAATGAAACATGATTTAGAAGCATGAACCGCATATGAAAATTTAACATGTTTTAAAAAAGCATGAAGTCGCATATGAAATGCATAATCAAGAAACCGCATATGAAATAAAAATTCATGTTTAGAGTAGTATTACTGCATATGAAATGAATGGACGATATATTTATATGCATGAAATGAATGGACGATATTTATGAAATGAATGGACGATATTTATGAAATGAATGGACGATATATATATACATGAAATGAATGGACGATATTTATAAAAGAATAAATAACGATATAGAATGGTTTACAAATTTATATATGCGAGAATTATTTGGAAAGTCCGAGTTTACTCTCATTCCAAATAATGATACGACGTTCGAAGAGTTGAAGACGGTGATTGAAGACCGACGATCTTCACATCGAATGGGTGTGTTGCTATTGAGACCCATGATGGGAGTAGCTACCTTGAAGGGGCGCCAGTAGTAGCCGTCCGGACGTAGTGTTGATTGCACGGATTTGACTTTCGCTCAGACCCAGGGCATAAGTTTATAAATGGAATGTATGTCTGACGTTGTAGTCCCTTATACTACATTCGTTGATCTCTCTTAATATATATCTGTTTGGTGGTTAACACCCTTCTCTGAGACGTACGAGCTTAGGGGTTATATGTTGGTAGAAATCAATGGTATAGTATGGACTGACAATGTGGCATGCTAAGATGCATTGATCAAGGCTTTTGTTGAAAAGCAGGCCTTGTGGTTGATGATCAAAGCACGGCCTGTTTAGGCGTAGCTTTGTGTATAGCGTGACTTCGTGAGCCTCACACCCCGGTATGAGTCAAAAACGGGATACGGACTGCAGGGAGTGCACACGTTTCTTTCTAGCTAGAGTGGTGTCAGTGACCTACCAGCCCTGACATTTTACTTATGTGGATGATGGATTTTGAGGCGCCTCGTTATTTTTATAGGCCGTTGGTGGTCATACTATAGGTCCAAAGGGACCGGGAAGCGTGTGTTCAGGCATAACTAATCCACTGCCCATAGGCGGGGACCGGCCCTGAAGATCCAAGGGTTCACTGTGGGGGATCCTGAGGCATTTGCTAGAGTGTTTTGAATCGGAGAGGAGCTTGCCCCTAGCCTCGACTCATGATGGAATCCAAATTTCCAATACGCCCTTGCGGTTTTGATTGTAGAACTAGTATTGGCGACATGCTATATGGTAACCATGCCGTCTAGGATTGATACTTATGATTGAAATGTTTTTATTTAAAACATATACACACTAGTAGTAATCCGTTTTACGTATTTAGCATCTTTTGACCATTATAAGGTAAAACCCTATCCTCTGGTGTGCGTAGCATTGTGTGATGGGACTTGGGTCTTATAATGGTTTCATTTTTCCAAAAAGACATTGCGTTATTTCTCGATTTACTTTAGTTTATGCACCGGCAATCCATAGGAGTAAACCCGTTCCGCGAAAGTGGCGTGGTCCTTGGATTTGTCTTATTAGTTATATTAGTTTAGAGTTCTCACACCAGTCCCATGACTGACTCGTAGTTTGTTTCACTTTGCAAACTCGGGTGCCCTCTTTTCCACACGGGCAGTCGAGTAGCTTTTTGCAGACATCTCTCTCTTTAGCAGGATCCTGGATCGAAGCCTAAAGCTGTGTTCAGAGCTTAGAAGTCTTCCGCTGTTTAATGTATTAAATCTGTTGTAATTTATCTTCCGCTGTAGTTTACTTTATTTGTACTCTGATATTCTGTACTCTGATGTTATATTATTGTAATGTAATAAAAGTCTGCTGTTATTGTTCTAATATTTTGTATTCCCAAAGTTAACGTATGCGAGTTTTGAACGGTCTTGGTCGATTTTGTGATCGATTAAGGTCGGGCAAAATCCGTGTCGTTACATAATGGAGACATGAACTTTGCTTAGTTACTTAGAATATAAGAGTTCGTAATTTTTTTAAGGTTAATTTTTCCCCACTGCTATTTAATGTTGTCCGAAAAATATATGCATCGCAACACTTAAACTCCAAATGCAACGGAAGCAACCATACTACTACATTTTGAAGTTGCGGACCCAACGAAATTAATTTCATTGAAAATGGACTCTGTTTCCACAATGACGTCATTTTAATTTCGATTATATTCATCAGTTCACATTTAAACTTCGTCCACCGACAAAACAACTCTGTTTGTCTCTAAACTAGAAATCTAGCAATAATTAATGATACGTATTCCAATAAAATTTGTTTCGTTAAAAACGGAGGTCGTTTGAAAAATAATTATTTCTACGGCTTACATAATACCGTAAAAATATAAATAAATTATAAAACAATTAAATTTAATAAAAATAAATTATTATTGTCATGTATATCCAAACAAAATAGTATACGGCTCCAAATATAAACCAATGTGGAATTATAACTTACTATTAACATTTCGAGTTAAACGATATTCAATTTCAATCCAAATTCCTATTTAATTTATTAAATAAGGGTTATCATTTATTAAAGATTTCCACAGCAACTATTTTAAAATTTGAATTTGACATAACTTACAATATATAAACTGAAATTCTGATTTTTCTCTTTCATTAGAAAAGTATAATCAAAAGGATCCCAACGTTTCTTGTTTCACAGAATTCAGATTTAAAACGGATTCGATTTATTCAGTTGAAGTTCAAAACTCACTATAACGAACTACCGCGCCATTCCGAGTTCGTTTTATATTAAATATAATTATAAACATTAAATCATCATTTATATAAACGAGTTCAATATTAATATTCATTAATATTATAAATATAATATTTAAAATAAATTTTAAATATTTAGAGAAAAATCTGGGTTGTTACATTAAGCCTCATAACCGGGAAATGAGAAAAATCAGGAAGGCAGCATGGCTAGGCGGGTCATTCCCGAGTAGGGCATATTGTCACTATCTAGAGAAATTTCTTTGTTTGCTCTTCTTTTGATTCGGTATCTCTCGAGAATTACGGCAGGAGCACAATAAAAAGCCATGGGGTAACAATATATTGAATAGACTAAAGTTAAATGAATGGTCGATCATGTGTGGCTGGGTTGCAAGATGTTCTTGTTGAATCCCAATGTATCCCCTCTAGAGTACACAGATCGGAAGGTGGTCCCATACCTTGTCATAGTCGTAATCCAATCTCCAATAAGCGCCTTATGGTTTTTGATTTTATAATGAATATGTAGAGTACGAGAGGCAAACATTCTGCTAGATGATTATGTATTTATGATTTGATAGACACTATTATAATATCACCAGATTTTGATTTGTCACTGAAAGTATTCCAGACTGATCCGGATGAATTTTTCTTTGCTTCAAATGTGCTTGGGTGAGGCCGAGATTATTTCCAGGTTAGGTTTTGCTCGGAGTTCCAAAGAAGGATTGAAGTGGAGGTGTATTTCATATATTTTGGTAGTAGTTTATTTCCGTTATATGTTGTATTGATCTAAATGTATATTCTGATGTTGTAATCATATATATACACACATATAGTTCTTTGTATAAAGAATTTGATATATTACATTTTGTTTGTTCCGCTGTGAGACTCTGATGTTCTTCCTTTTCTTCTAATCTAATATTACTTTCTTTCCTCTCTCACCATCTAACTTCTTTCGATTAACAATCTGGAATTTCAATACTTGGGTTTTTGGCAAGTAATACGGGATTATATATTATTGTCAAAAATTCGAGCGTCGAAATTTCCAGGTTGTTAAACTGGGCTTCAAGCCGGTGGTAGTGATGTAAGATGCGATCGAAGGTGGAGGGGTCCAAACGCAAGCGGGCAATTTTTTGTGTTTTCTAGCTGGTGGGGACCATTTCAGGTCAAAGGTCATGTAGGAAAGAGTTTGGGTAGAGGGAGGCTATTCGACTGGCACAGGTCTGGTCGTCGGCGGAGGCTTGTGGTCAGAGATATTGGCTCATGAATGGATTTTATTCAAACAAGAATTTGTGGCGGTCGGAGCGAGTTAAAGGCACGGGGCTTCTGGTGAAGGGGCTGCTACAGACAGCAATTTTGATGGTGGGTAGGGGGATTGGCCCTATGGTCCTTGGTGATAGAGGTGGAGACATGAATAGGGTCAGCTTCGTTCGAATATTGAAGAGAATAGGATCACGATTTCTTCTTGATTAAAGGGAGTGATTAGCAGCCTAATTAGTTAGTTAATACTGGGATTAAGTGGTAATTAAGGTTATGTTCATATTTTAAATTATATAATAATGTGTTTAAACTTAGAAAGTGTATATTTTATTCATTCGTGAACAGAAATTGACAAAATAGGATCTGTTAGGACCGTATGAATAAGCGATATGCTATCAAGCTGGGATGGAATGATTTGGAGCTAGTTGAATTTTTATATAATTTCAAATGCTTGTTTAAAATTGTATAAATTGGCCTAAAATCATCGATCGAAATAAATTGTGAGTTAACTCTCTCGCCTTCTGGAATTATACGACGTGATTAAATTCATATTTATTATAACTTATTGTTACTAGTATAAATTGGATGTTTTGATGCTTTAATTTGGATGATTTTTCTTTGATTGTTGATTGATATTATTTATATTTCCATCATTTTAAATGCAGTAGAATAAAATACTTATCTCATATGCATTTATTAAATGATTTGATGTGCTTTGATGCAGCGAATAATAGGTTGGAGGGATCCAACTGGGTTCCTTAACATTTGGTGTTATTTATTTTCGTATTATTTATATATGAACTGTTTGACCCTAGTAAAGTTAAATCTTGTTTGGATGTTGATTGTTGATTTGGATGATGGTTGTTGAATTGTATTCAACATTTAAAGTGTTATTAATCAATAGACAGTATTGATTAAGGGACTTGTAGTAGATGGCCTAAAATCCAACTTTTTCATACATCGATTTTTCGTTAGGAAAATTGACGTAGTTTAAGTTCTAAAATTTATTTTTATAACTAAAGCAAGATTTTAAAGTATATCTTATATAATTTTTGTAAATAAATCAATATTTTATAATTAGTTTTTGTAAAGTAATTGTCAGTAGTTAATATAGTAAAATCTTATGTTTATATATGTTTTATTTGCAAGTATGTCGGAAATTAACCTATATGTTAATAATTTGGGATAATTGTTATATGAAATAATTAAGCGATATTATTAAGTTACTAATTAATTTTAGAGGAAGAATTAGTGGAAATTAGTTAACAAGTTAACTGATGTTTTCAAGTTGACTAAGTCAACCGTTTGAATGAAATTGGTTATTAGATTAATTGTTATCGATTGATCTAATAGAAATGGTTTTGAAAAATATTTGTTCAAACTTAATAGATGTTCTTAGAAGTTAATCATCCTTTTAATTAATCGCGTTTAAAGGTGATTATCGAGTTGTTAATTGTTGATAAAGTTATTTATTAAAATAACCCTTTAGAAGGGATTAACTATACTATCTTTAGTTAATAAAGAAGTTCACAACTTCTATATTAGTTAACGATGACGTAAACTACTTTTAATGTTGAAATTAATTATTATTTTAGTTAAGAATGATTAATGAGATTACCTTTTTTAGTCGAAATCATTTAAGAAGGAAATCAAGTTTGTGATAAGTATGTAGTTGAATATGGTAAAGGGTTTTATAAAAATATTTTAGAAACAAATCCAAGTTATATAAAAAAAGTTTATACAAGAGGTCTAAGGTTAAGGCGATGATTTTGGAATAGACATTTACTTAAGAATTGAATTAAGTGAGATGTTATAATTGAAAGAAAGATTTCAATAACGTAAAAGAAAGGAGGTAATTGGATTTTAGTAAAAAAAATTCAATTTAAGTTTTATAATAAGAGGTTATATGGTTTTGGCAAAAGGAAATGGTAAATGGGTTATTGTAATATAATCCAAGTTATAAATGAAATTGCATAAGAGGTTTTATAGCGGGAAGTTGGTATTTTAGCAAACAATTCAATTAATCAACGAATCAAGTAAAAATGGTTATAATTTGAAAGAGATATTCAAAAGTAAGGAATGGATTATAAAGCCATATTTTAAATGAGATTTTTATGATATTATAATCAATATCAACTTTTGAATTTCAAAGTTTTATTTATCTTGAGATAAGAACGTGATCGGTATCAAGGTCTGTTACGTAAATAGAATACCCCAACTTGAATGACTTTACTATTATCAAGAGATGGTACTAGTTTTAAATGGCAAAGGATGTTAGAAATAATTTATTATTTCCATAAGAAAGATATTGCAACTTTATTTGCAAAGTTTAGAAATTTAAATGAAACCGTAGGGATTTATAGTAACAATGTATTACTTGACATTGTTAGCCCAAGTAGGATGTGTGACTATACTTATATCATTTGGTTAAGTACATAGCACTATTTTGTAGATAATGAAAAATAGTATGGTTTTGTAAAAATACTTATTCAAAAAGATAAGTAAATAGCTATGGTTTTTCAAAGATATGAAACGAGGGGTTATACGAGTTTGAGAATGGAAATGGATACAAAAATCAAATTATTATTTTCATAAGCAAAGTTTTAAACTTTAATCTATAAAGTTGAATTTAAATAATATCAGATCACTTGGGTTTATGCAATAAACAGTATGTCATAGGACATTGATTTGACCCATATGAGTTCGGTATTAAACATATCACAATGGGTTAAGTATAAATAATGATATTTTGAAGTAAAAGAAATAGAAAGATATTTTATGAGCAAATAGTAATATTTCCAAAGTAAAGAAAATAAAATGTTTTTTTCGAAAATATGACGATACTTTCAAGGTAAAGGAAACAAGAGGGGTTTGGTGAATACATTTATTCTAAAAGATATAAGTGTTGGATATTGTTTTCGAAGTAAAGAAAAACAAAGAAATTTGTTGAGATAAGTATATGAAATAGATTTCAAATTGATTAAAGAATTTTAATGAATGGTTCTAATGAAAAGGGTTTGAGTTGTTGATGTACTTAACCGTACCGTTTTTGATTTGATAGTTAATGTAACACCCCGAATTTTCGGTGAACATAAAGTAACAAAACAAAGTATACTTAATTTTTAAGAAAAGAATTAAGGGAAACGGGTTATGCCATTGCGTTCATCTCAGAATTCTGCTTGAGATAGAGTCCGAGTTTGCGTAAATCGGACTCCGTATAAAGAAGTTATGGCCTTCAGAAGTTTCAGAAATTTTAAAACAGCTCAGCTCGAAATTCAAATTCGAATTCAAAACACACACTCGGGCTCTGCGGGAAATTTCCCGCCCAGGGCCCAGGTCAACCTGGGGGTCAACCTGGGTAGGCAGGTCGACCATGTGGTCGACCTCCCCCCTTTTTCAGATCCGAGGACAGATCCATTTTTCTGCATTTAGACGCCCGTTCTGACCAGATTCGTTGATCCTAAGCTATTTAAACACCCCCAAACCCCACTTTCTCTCCACATAATTTCATTACGCCTATACTCTACTCTAATTCATATTAAAATAAATCAATGGCATCGCTACTCTGCTGAAACCTAAGCTAGAACTAGTGCTTCTTCTTCTTCCAACCTGAATAGGATCAAAAGATGACAAATCAACACCTACATCAACGGAAAGATAAATCAGCTCCAGAAAATCAGATCCCAAAATCGTTCTTCTCTTATTGTGAGTCAGTTATTTTCAGATATGAGATTCAATTATGATCTTGACATGCTTATAATCTGAATTGGAGATTATGCATATTCCTGTTTATCAGATCTGTTTTATTCTATGTAGATCTATCTTAATCTTGTTTATCAGATCTGTTGTATTTTGTGTAGATCTATCTATTGTAAATATTCTGTATCTCTTCCTTCTTTCTGTTCTATAGCCAGGCTACCACGAGCCTGAGCCAAATCTCATAAGAGATTGACACACGAACGCTAAATTTGGGGAAAATATTGAATGATGCATAATCGAACATAACTGATTTGTGACTAAATTGAGAACACGACATAAGTTGTAATTTATGATCTAGATCTAGGCATACTATATATGACGGTTTATGATTTGGAAGAAGGAGAACTATTGTATGACAACATATGACTTGTAATTTGGGGGACGTAATGCATGCTATAATTCAAGATCTGATTTTGAGGACATAATACATGTTGTAACTTAAAATCTAGATTTGGGGTATATTTTATATGACGAATTATGACTTGGAAGAAAAAGGATTGAAAAACCTATATTAAAATAGGGATAACTATTAATGTGAATACGCCTAATTTGGATTATTGGATATTTGACATACGCGGTAATCAACGGCTATAATTTGGCATAATTTATATTGTGCATTATGATTTGGGGTTTTTAGAGAATATTCTGTACGGTGCAAATTTAACTAAAATTTGGGACATATGTTATATATTGAATTATGACTGTAATTTTGGCATGTAAAATTAGGCATAATTTTATAATTATGTGAGGTATGTCAATGGAATTTTAAGGGATGATTAAATCTGTTAAATTGCCTAATCTGCTAAATTTATTGAAAATTGAATATGGTACTTTAGGTATGAAATCTGTATGCTCGATCTAATATTGGGCAAAACATTTTAATAGATCTTTGGATAATCTGCTTTAACTTGTAACGATGTTAATTTGTTGAATTAGCATAATTAGTCTGATATTGGCATAATCTGTAATGGAATACACTGACTAAAATAAGAATGCTGAGACACGAGGTTAGACTCCGTTTGCGGTAGAAGCCTGCCCGGAACCAACCGGCTTAACCAGCAATCGCAAACTGTCAGTCTAATGTGAGAGGTCGTAGGCATAAAGATGCTTAGGCACGAGGTTAGGTCTGGCTTGTGGTAGAAGTCTGCCTAGAACTGCCCGGCACATCCAACGGCCACAAGCTACCGACCTAATGTGAGAGGTTTGTGCGTTAATATTTAATTAATGCAAATCTAAGATAAATGTGATACCTGAAACATGTTAGGTGAATAGGGTTAAAACAACTGGACTGATTAATCTAATAAGCCCGTTTCGTAAATCTGTAGGCCCAATACAAGGTTAGGTGAAACAATCTGTAAGTCTGTTAATCTGTATATCTGATTTGTTAGTCTGAAAACTTATTAATCCATATATTTGATTCGTTAGTCCGAAATCTTGTTAACATGTATGTCTGATCTAAGAACTAGTTAATCTGAACTTCGTACATCTGAAATCTGTAAGCAAGTTAATCTGAAATCTGTTAGTATGGGGATACAAGGTTAGGAGGGGTAATTACTTGTGTCATATGTTGTTTGGGATCCATATTAGTTAGTAACCCTTTTTGGTATAAAAAATATGACCCAACACTAAGAGGGGTCCGGGCACGCTTACTGAACTAATTGTAAGAGGTTCACTCTGATAATGGTGAGGGGTGTGATGGCGCATTCCAACTGGGTCATGTGCATGCATGGATCCGGTCTGCTCTGAGGATATAAGACACCATGACATTTGTAAATAGGTCTATGTCTATAGGTTGCCACTTTAGGGAGTGATACACCCTTATGTGGGGCCGACACAGGGTATTTATGTATTAGGGAGCCGATCGCTTGGGGTAGAATTTAGGGTACACTTAGTTCTGTCTATTTCTGTTGGGGTACCGTCTGTTTCTGTTGGGGTGGTAAAACCTGTCTGTTTCTGTGTGGTACAGCCTGTTGGGGTGGTAAAGGCCCATTACTAGTGTACACTTAATTCTAATATTCTGTTTCCGTAGGGATTATTCTGTTTCCGTCTCTGATTCCGTTCGTGCTTCTGTTTCTATACGTCTGTCACTGTTGGGTGGTAAAGGCCCATTAGTTGGGGTGGTAAAGGCCCATTATGAGCATTCTGTTTCGGTACCGTCTATCTCAGTTCGGGTAGTAAAGGCCCATTACTAGCATCATGTTTCTGAAGAGATCGTTCTGTTTTCTGTTTAGACATTAGGACAACATCTAATTCTGTTATACTAATATTAGCGTAGAGAAGTGAAAACTAAGTAAGAAGCTTAGTTTAGCCTATATCATTCTGTTTCTTCTGTTAACCTGCTATTCCTGTTATGGTTATCTATCATCCAGTTTTATTTACATGTCATGGTACTATTATCTGTTTATATGCTGGAAGTCACTGGACTCACCAGGCTTATGTCTGACCTAGTTTGTTTCGCCTCTTTTCTTTCCATTCCCCCTCCCCAGGTGCTCAGGGTGGAAACGTAGGAGCTTGATACAGACTCTCTCTGCTTGAAGTGTTTGAAGTATTTCTTGGCTTTGACTCTATTTTTCCATGGTAGTTTATATTGGTGTTTATGGCTTTAAAAACTATGCATTATAAAGGTTTTGGTACAAGACCGAAATTTATGTACTTGAATTCCGATATTGTGGTTTTGAAAGATGTAACCAAACTTATTCCTGTTTCTGCTGCAACAAAGTTATAAAATTTTCAAGTACTACTTTATCTGTCTTGTAAATTTCTATTCTATTTACTTATAACGTTCTACCGAAGTTAAGGCATTCCCTTTGCGAGTGACCTTAACGGAAGTGGGGTGTTACCGTTAAAAACCTGACTATCGATAAATATTGCTTCTGAACATTTGACGTGTTAGTTCGAGGAGACCGAGATGGGAACTAGACCCAAAACCACTTCGAACCATCTTTTGCATGTGAAACTAACTTGCAAGGATACTTATAAGATTATTTTAAGACATGGATCTTCCGAGACGACCCAAACTTCCCGTGAAGGAAAGCCCGGACTGAGTTGGGAACAAGCCACATCGGAACACAAACAGAAAAACATTTCATTGTTAATTACAACAATTCCATCAGAATACAACAATATACAGAGTATGAATAAATATTACACATTCGATAAACATGAGAGATTCAAATGCATTACTGCAGCGGAAAAATAATACAAAGCACAACTGAAAACAGATACACGGATATAGAGCTTTCCAGATATCATTCCAGCTATAAACCAGGATCCTGTGAATATAAATCTGCAAAACCCAAAACTACAAGCTGCCCGTGGAAAATAGGGGCACCCAGAGTTTAGGTTAAAACAATAAACTCTAGGTCAGTCATGTGACTGGTGTGAGAACTAAAACAGTTATTAGTCTTTATTTTAAAGTTAGGTAAATCAAGGGACCACGCCGTATAACACGGAACGGGTTTCCTCCCAAGAATACCAGTGCATAAAACAATAGCGCAATGCTAAATAAAGAACAATGAAGCTATTATAAGACCCAGGTCCCATCACACAATGCAACACAAGCCGGAGGATAGGGTTTTACCTTATAATAGCCAAAGAATGCTTGATATGTTAAATTTCATCTTATATATTACTATAAGTGTATAGTGTCAAAACAATTTCAATTATAAGTATCAACCTTAGACAACATAAGTGACCCATACCACTATGTTGCCATATATAGGTTCTACAATCAAAACCGCAAAATGTCGTATTGGAAGTTGGATTTCCGTCTGTGAACCGAGGCCAGGGATCGTCCTCACCGCTTCGAGACAATCTAGCCTACCATGTCTCAGGACCCAGACTCAGGTGGGCCCTTGGATCGTCAGGGTCGGTCCACCGATGTGGATTAAAATGCCTGAACACTTCGTTTCCCCGCCCTTTAGGGCGTAAATGAGTCCTATGACTCCATCGACTCCACATAATCACCGATATATCCGAGGCGCCTCGCAATCCAACAACCATACAGGTGAAAAAAATATAAATGTCAGGGTTGTTCGGTCACTGACACCACCCTAGCTAGAAGGAAACGCATGCCCTCCATGAGGTCCTCTCCCGTTTCTGGTTCACAACCGGGGTGTGAGGCTCGCGAATTAACGCTACACAAAGCTATGCTACATAGGCGGTGCTTTGATCACCAACCATAACACTTTGCTTTTCAACAAAAGCCTTGATCATTTGCATCTTAGCATGCCACACAGGAAAACCACTCCATGCAACCGATATCCATCAATCACACAGAATGATATCCAATGTCAGATACACAGTCCATTTACAAGTCCGCTCTGGGTCTGAACGAAACTGGAGGCACCTTGTACCTCGCATATCCATCGATCTTCAAGTACGTCTGGACGATCACCAACTGATTCCCTCCTCTTGGGTGTACAGCCCAATCAAGATCATCAGTAATTATCCAAACGATGTGAAGAACTCTGGTCTTCGACCACCATCTTCATCCTTGACACATCGTCGAATCAGTTATTCAGAATGGGATAAACCCGGTCTTTCTGAATAACTCGCGTATATAAAAAACAAGTGTTACACAAACACAACGTACACCTCATTCAAATTCAGAACATTATTTTATTCAAATATTCTTATACTTTGGGAAAGGTTCCCATTAATTTTATCAAAGATAAATTCTTTAAATTTATTCTTTAATCTTCTTTTGAATATCAATTCAAACCAAATTATGGTTTATCCAAACTAGTCGGGATTAGCGAACCTTACCGAAGTAATCACTTGTAAATTTCCCAACCTCAGCCTATTCATCCCATGAACTAAAACGGGTAATACTTCATATCTAACACCACGGTGTTATCGGTAAATTCAATTACCATTTCACATTCAAATCTAATTAAAGATTTAACTATTACGTGGAGCAAAACTGGTGATATTCCATTCTCGATCATTTCAATCTAATTAAAGATTCATTAAAAATCCACTTGGTTTTAATCTTCCCAAAAATCAACATTAATGATTGCTTAACTTGGGAAATCATATCCTGTTTTTAACTGGGTTAAAGAACTAATGTCATTTAAAACACGGTTCACTATAGAACCAAAATCACATTCCATTAACAATGGAATTTTCATAGAAAATAGATCAATGTATATAATTGATATGAACTTCCATATCTAACTAATAATATAAATGGAATAACGGCAAAGCCTTTTAAATTCCATATATATTAGCAGTCTTCCTCCACAGAAATTCACTTCGATTATCACCAAATCGAATTCCATTCCATTCCAATTTATTTTATTAAATTGGAAAATTTTACTATGGAAAATCTCCCTTAAATCTTAACAAAAGATTTATAAATTCTAAATCACACTTCACTGCAAATCGGGTTAAAGAACGAATGTCACTAAATCACAGTTCACGATAAGCCCAATTCACATTCCATTAATAATCGGATTAAAGAACAAGTGTTATCTAAAACACCATTCACGACAAACCCAAAAATCAATTCCAATTCCAATTAAATATCATTTAATTGGTATACTCCATTAAATCTAAATAAAAAGATTTAATCTTTTCCTCAACTGGGTTTAAGAACAGTGTTAATGAAGACACCATTCACGACAAACCCAAATACCATTTGATATTAAATACAAGGCTCTGAATAGAAAATATATCTGCTTATATTCAATATCAAATACTACAACCAACAAATATCGTATTGGAAATTACAATATAAATATATCTTTCAAATTTCCATAACAATATCTATATAATCACGAAATTCAATATCGAAATATTTCGAAGATAATTTCGATTCAAATCTATTTCCAATTTATATATTGGAAATTCTGGTTATTTTCAAAACCTTTTCAAATCCACTTTATTTATTTTAAAAATAAATGGGATTATAATTCTAGTTCAAAACTAGCTCATTTCGCTAAAAATATATTTTTATCTTTTCAAATTTGGAATTTTTCATCCCAATTCTTCCCAAATCATTTCTTATGATTTTACACTAATTATTGATATTTTTTATAATTTTATCAAGGCCCGTACAGTCAATTTCCATCAACGGCCATCGAACTACACTTACAGCGACCTTTTCCAAACTTGATTTGGACATAATTCCAAATCCAACCGTTAGATTTCAAATCTCTAATATTCGTTAGAAAGCTCTTTTCGATACGAACCCAATGGTTCTGGTTTTAGGAGAATCCGATGGTCGGATCTGCCGTAATGTCAATTCGAAGTCAATGGTCGAAATTCGCGAACTGCAGCAACGCGGCGCGTTCTATTTAGGCCATTATATATAATATATATTATATACATATTTCATCGATTTCCTTTTAAAACGTATTTTATAAATCGTTTTAATTTCGTTTTAAAAATGATTTCAACTTCGTATTCAATTTCTAATCAAAACTGAATATTCCATATCGTCGATATATAAATGATAATATTTTCAAAACATTAGATTTTGAAATCTATTCCTTTTCGATATTCATTATAAAAATGAATAAAATCAATATAGATATCGTTCACGTCAAAATGACGTCAATCTAATCAAACGGCTTTATATATTTTAATATCTTCGTTATTCTGTTCAATAAATGAATATTTTCTTCAACACATGAAAATATATTTTATTCAACACATGAATATTTATTTTATTCAACACATGAATATATATATTTTATTCAACACATGAATTTTCTTTTATTCAACACATGAATATATATTTTATTCAACACATGAATATATATTTCATCAACACACGAATATTTATTTTATTCAACAGATGAATTTTCTTTTATTCAACACATGAATATTCTTTATTTTCCAAATTGGAATTAGGCCCAATCAATTACCATATAATGTTAATTATATGGATTCCCTACAACACATGTATATAATAGCAACGGTAAATAATCAACCATCATCCAGAGTGCACCACACAACTGCATAAGCATTAAATATAAATAATTAACGCTTACACAGTCTGTTAACCAATCGATCGACATCAGCTAAATAATTGGGATTAGTGTACGCCAAATATCATCCCAACACCCATGTGGGGTTTCAAATCAACAAACATAGATTTTTATTTGTGCAGTTGGGCGATGTGTAAAATTTATCATCCCATTCAATATCAGTCAAATGGGTGTACATAAACAAACAGTCCGATTTGTTTATAAATATTTATTTTATATACACGTTAAAAATTATATTTTTAACTATAAAATAATTTATTCCATTCCACATCACACAATCAATATTCACACCACAAACAACAAACAAACGAGTCATCCATGGTCTATGGACAACGGGTGTTGGGTGCTGCTAAGCACCGTCTGCATCCTAGTATATATTTCAACTAGAAAACAATTTAAAAGCAAGAAGTTCTCACCTTGGGGTTCCACTCCGCCATTCTATTTCTGAATATTTTGAGCCGTTTGGATTTTCTCGTAATGTCAACGCAATCCTTTTCTCAAACTGCTCATAGTAAAAATCACATTTTTATTTCAATACTTCTATAAAAATTATATTTTTACTTCTCTACTTATATAGAAATTATATTTTATCCCCCCTTCACATATAAAAGATTATATTTCTATATCGCTACATGAATATAAAAGATTCTATTTTAAAATCGCTACATGAATATAAAAGATTCTATTTTTATCTTAACAAAAATTATAGTTTTAACTTGTCAAGAATTATATTTTTAACTAGACAAACATTATATTTTTATATGCTACTATATAAATAAAAATCAAATCTTTATGCCGTTATCATACATATAAAAATCCCCTCTTTATCTTGCTATTCATACAATAAAAATATCATCTTTATTCGTTGTTTACATAGATAAAAATCCAATATTTGTAAGTATAAAAATCAAATCTTTATCACATTAAAAATGAGAATTTCTTCAACGCTTCATATACATATATAAATCAAATTTTATGTGAATATTATTACCTAACAAAACTGAAATTAAAAATGAATAAATAAAAAAAAGAAAGTTACTTTCAGTAGAGAGAGGGGGTTGATCGGAGGAGGGAGGTGCGGCTTCCACCTAGGCGGCGGCGCTAGCAGCGCGGTGGCGTGCTGAAAAAGGGGTGGCGGTCTTCTTTGATTTGGGGTGAGCTTGCTGGTCTCGAACTGAAGGGGGGCTTGTGATGGATAGGAGAAGAGGGAAGAAGGGGGGTTGCGACGGGCCAGGGGAGGCCAGGAGGTGGCGTCACGGTGGCGATGGGAGGGGCTAGGGCTAAGCGATAATGACGAGAGGTTTTTTTTCTTATTTTCTTTCTCTGAATTGAAGTCCATTGGGAAGGGAGGGGCTAAGAGGGAAAAGATTTTATTAATTTATTTATATTATATTTAATTACCCCAAAAAGCAACTTTTTACTTCGACCTCCAAACGAGACCTACCGACTGTAGTCCCTAACTAATTACCCATATTCCAAACACAATGGGATATGTTTCGTAAACTGATTTGATAGCTTCAATCGGTTTCCATCAAAATCAAAATATAAATCTATATATTGAATTTGAACGCACATTTCAATTTATCACGGCCACATACAAACTCTGAAAATTCCAGAAAAATATTTTCTAGCTTCACATTGACGATACGGTCCTAACAAAGCTAATTTCATCAAATTCTGAGATCGTTTGAAAAATGACCATTTTCTGGCCGATCGAAATTGACTGAAACTGTTAAAACACGTTTTCCTTCGCCACGCTCACATATTGCTTCAGAAAATTACAAATTTTGGAATCTAGCAATAACTAGACATCCCGGATCCAACAAAAGTGGTTTCGTCGAAAACCGATGTCGTTTGCAAAATTTCTATTTTCAAGGGCCAAAATTCCATAGCAACTATTCTAAATTTTCAACTAGATGTAACTTTTGATTCCCGCTATGAAATTTTGATTTATCGGATTCATTGGAAAGATATTTTCAAATAGATTCGAATATTTTTGGTTTCGCTAAAATCCGGTTTATTTTGAATCCTGTACATTCATTTGAAATTTGAAATCGAATTTTCAAACTACCGCGCCATTTTCAATTCCTTTTATAATTAAAAATAAATAATTATATTCTAACGTCGATTCAAATAAATATATATGTTCTAATTCTATTCAAAATATTTTTCTCATCGTTATTATTTAAAATAATTCATTTTAAATATTCAAAATTCGCTAAAATTGCCAAAATAAAATTTTTAAATTGGCTTGTATTTCCGGGTTATTACATATTCAGAGCAAGAGGGTTGCTCATTGATGTCTTTGGTTAACCGCCAGGATTAAACTTGTAGTAGTAAATCTCGAGATTTGGGTACCTTCAGTTTTGTTCAGTCCTAGAACAAACTTGTATGGACGAATGTCTAACAGAGTATTTCCTACAATCACTCACATTGAATTTTACAAATATACCGAGTATGGTGGTAGAGAAGGTAACTTCTTTTAGCTTAACACCCAAAGTACATTTTTGAAAATAAACTACCGATTTGGCAGATTTGACATTGTGGCATTCAAAGTTTGAATGTGCTATTCTGAAAAGGTAATTGTGACCTCAAGCCTCATTAACCAGGAAATAACTGGAATCGGGCATGCAACATAGTTATATAGGGTATATCATTACCTGATCTAGAGAAATTGGTTATCTCCTTTTGTATGCTTCAGAATTGTACGATTGTCGATCCCATCCATAGAGATGATATATTCAGTACAATAAAGTTGAATGTGTGGCCAGTCATGTGTGGTTAGAATGCAAAATGTTCTTGTTGAGCCCTAGTATTCCATCTCTAGAGGACACTGATCGGAAGGTGGTTCCGTACCTAGTCAAGATGGAAATCCAAACTCCAATACGAGCCGTCCATTTTTAGTTGTAAATGTAAAGACCCGAAAATCCCCACCCTTTGAATCGACCATAAACCACACAGGTCTGAACCAAAAGTTGGAAATCTTCGAATACTTTAACTTTGGGAATATAATACATTAGAAGAGATAATAGAAGACTTTTATTACATCATGATAGTATAACATCAGAGTACAGAATATATCAGAGTACATTGAAAATAATACAACGTAAGATAAATTTACAATGAATTACAATACACAGCGGAAGACTATCAATACTCTAGATACAGCTTTAGGCTTCAATCCAGAATCCTGCTTAAAATGAACATCAGAAAAACAAGCTACTCGACTGCCCGGGTGGAAAAGATGGCACCCGAATTTGGAAGTGAAACAAACTACAAGTCAGACATGGGTCTGGTATGAGAAATCTTATTTAACTTATTTAATAATAAGGCTAATCACAGGACCACGCCGCTAATGCGAAACGGGTTTACTCCATTGGATTTCCAGTGCATGAAATAAAGTAAATCGTTAAACAACGCAATGCTTTTTAGAAAAATGAAACCGTTATAAGACTCAAGTCCCATCACATAATGCAATGCAAACCGGAGGATAGAGTTTTACCTTATAATGGTCAAGAGATGCTTGATACGATAAAATGGATTTGATATTATTATTAGTGTAAATATGTTTTAAAAACAATTTAAATCATAATGTATCAATCCTAGATGGCATAGCTACCATATACTATGTTGCCATACTAGTTATACAATCAAAACCGCATGATGTTGTATTGGAAGTTGGGTTTCCATCATGAGTCAAGGCTAGGAACGATCTCCTTACCGATTCGTGACACTCTAGCAATGTCTCAGGATTTGGACGCTGGCGAACCCTTGGATCCTGCAGGGCCGGTCCACAAATACTTTAGTGGATTGGCAATTCCTGAACACACGCTTCCCGGTCCTATTGGACCTATAAATTGGCCATTGGCGACCAACAAAAGTAATCTGAGGTGCCTCATAATCCATCTACCACATAAGTAAAATGCCAGGGCTGGTAAGTCGCTGATACCACTTCTAGCTAGAAAGAAACATGTGCACTCCTTGTGTTCCCTTGCTCTGTTTCTGACTCAACCGAGTGTGAGGCTCGTGAAGTAACGCTAATTAAATCTATGCTTTGATCATCATCCACAAGGCTCTGCTTTTCAACAAAAGCCTTGATCCATGCATCTTAGCGCGCCACGTTGTCAATCCCTACCATTGATTTCTGCCAATATATAACCTCTGAGCTCAAACGTCTCAGTTAAGGGTATTAAGCAAGAGAATGAATTCTCCACTACCAAACAGTTATATATTAGCAGAAATCAATAGATACAATGTAAAGGAATAAAAAGTCAGACATACCATCCATTTAAAAGTCCGTTCTGGGTTTGAACGAAACCGGAGGAACCTTATTCCTCGCAAATCCGAACAATCAACATGTACGTCCAGACGGCTACCACTGTAGCCCCTTCAAGGTAGCTACTCCAATCATGGGCATCAGTAGCAACTCATCCATTTGACGTGAAGATCATCAGTCTTGCACCGTCTTCAATTTCTTCGACTGTTAGTCGTCGTATTCATTATTCAGAATGGGTTAAACCCGGTCTTTCCGAATAACTCGCGTAATTTATAATCAAGTGCTATAGAAACGCATCCAACGCCTCATTCCAATTCAGAATCTTCTTTTAATAAAATATTCCCAATATTAAGGAAGAATCCCTATTCATTTTATCAAAGATTAATCCCTTTAAAATTTTCCTCTAAATCATTATTTAAGGATTATTCAAGTTTAAGAGATTAATCTTATCTTTAACTGGGTTAAAGAACTAATGTCTTTTAAAAACATTGTTCACGATAAACCCAAATCTTCTTCCATCAAAATGGAATCTTCACAGAAATCATATCGGTATATAATTGATATAAAATCCCATATCATACTAATAATATAAATGGAATAACGGCAAAGCCTTTTAAATTCCATATATAGTATCGGCCTTCATTTATAGGAGCTCATCTCGATTATTACTGAACCAAATTCCATTTAATTTCAATTTAATGTCATAAATTGGAAAACTTTATTTTGGAAAATTTCTAATTAAATCTTAATAAAAGATTTATAAATTCCAAATTATATTTTCACTATTAATTGGGTTAAAGAACAAATGTCGTTTTAAACCACAGTTCACGATAAACCCAATTCACATTTCACTTTATTCCAATTACTAAACAAAATTTGAAAACTCTATTAATCTTAATTAAAAGATTTATTCTTTTCACATGGGGTTTTAAGAATAGTGTTATTTAATACACCATTCATGATAACCCAAAATCCAATTTATTAATTTTGAAACATTGGATTATCTTTCTAGTTAATAACTAGTTCATTTTGATAAAAATATATTTTACCTTTTTAAAATTGGAATTTTTCATCTTAAAATCTTTTTAAATCATTTATTATGATTTTACATAATTTTTGTATATTTTAAATATATTTATTAAATAATTTACAGTCGATTTCCATAAACGGTCATCGAACTGCGTCCATTGCGACCTTTTCAAAAATTGATTTGGACATAACTCCAAATCTAACCATTAAATTTGAAAACTCTTATATTCATTGGAAAGCTCTTTTCGATACAAACCCAACGATTCTGATTTTAGGAGAATCCGACAGTTTTCCGTTACATCAATTTGAAGTTAATGCTCGAAATTCGCGAACGATCGCTGTGCGGCGCATTCTATTCAGGCCATTATATATAAGTATATATATATATCCTCGATTTCTGTTAAAAAGTATTTTACAAAATATTTATAAATTCATTTATAATGATTTTATCTTCATTTTCAATTTCAAATAAAAATTGAATATTCTATATTTTATTATATTAAAATATTTAAATTTTCAAAATATTATATTTATAAATCACTTCTTTTATTTTTATTTTAAAGATGGAATAAATCGATCGATAAACCCGTTCGGGTTAAAAATAGCGTCTCTACATAACACGGCTTCATGTTTTATATTCTTGTGTCTATTCTAATACGGACATAAAAATCATACTTTATTCTTTCCTAAATTTATTTTAAAATATTCTTTATTTTAAAATATTCATTATCTTAAAATATTCTTTATATTAAAATATTCTTTATATTAAAATATTCTTTGTTCTAAGGTGTTCCTTCTCTAAAATGTTCTTTTTTCTTTTACATTAAAATGTATTTTTACATTAAAATGATCTTTTCATTCTTCTACATAAAAATGTATTTTTAAATTAAAATGACCTTTTTTCATTAAAATAATTCTGAATCGAAATGCGACTCAATCAATTACCATATAATTACAGTTATATGGCTTTCATACATTTCATATATCCAACGATAATGATAAACAATCATCCAACAATACATTCACATCCAAAGTGAGATTTATAACTGTGTGAGCATTAAAATAAATAAATAAGTAATCCTCAACACAGACTGTCAATCCATCGATTGACAATTAATTAAATATTAGGGCTAGTGTATATCAAATGTCGTCCCAACACCCGTGTGGGGTTTCAACCAACAAACAATAATAGATTATCTGTGCACTCGGGCGATGTGTGAAAAATTATCGTCCCAATCACATAAACAAGTCGGGCAACTTGTAAATGGAAGTGTAACATTTCAACAATGAGAAATTTTAATGATTCCTACATACGAAACAAAGATGTCTACTTTTATTGTTCACCTATTCCATTTTAATATCTAATTCTTTTTTAATGCATATAAAAGGACAATAAAAATATAACACTAAAATCTATTCTTTTATTATCTCTAAAATGACAATAAAATGAAACATTTAAAACCTGTTCTTTTTGTTTCATATAAAAGGACCATAAAATGTGACATTTAATTGCACTCTTTTTATTGTCTTTAAAACGACAACAAAAGTCTAATTTTCAATTCTATTCTTTTATTTTAACTAAAATGTGAATAAAAATGTAGTTCTTTAATCTATTCTTTTATTTACATCTAGAGTGTAAATAAAATTATAACTTTTTAATCTACTCTTTTATTCACATCTAAATTGAATAAAAATGTAACTTTTTAATTTAAGCTTTTATTAACAACTATAATGTAAATAAACATGTAACTTTTCATTTTATAGTTTCATTTACATTTACAATGTAAAAAAATGTACTTTTAATTCCATGTTTTTATTTACATCTAATATGTAAATAAAAATGTAACTTTTTATACTATGTTTTATTTACATCTAAAATGTAAATAAAAATATAACTTTTTAATTTATTCCTTTACTTACATCTAATTTGACAAATAAAGATGCAACCTTTAATTCTATCATTTTTATTTCAACTAAAATGTAAATAAAAATGTAGCTTTTTATTTTAATGTTTTATTTGCATCTAAAATTGCAAACAAAAATGCAACCTTTATTTTAATGTTTTGTTTGCATCTTAAATTGCAAACAAAAATGTAATTGTAATTCTAATGTTTGTTTGCATCTAAAATTGTAAACAAATAAAAAAAATGTAACTTTACAAATCAAGTTATTGATTTGTATCTAAATTACAAATAAAATATAATCCTTTTTAAAACTATGTCTTATTTGCATCTAGAAATGCAAATAAAAATTTAACTTCCAATTTCAACATTTTACCTATATCAAAGAATGCAAATGAAAGTATAACTTTTTATTTCAATGTATATTTGCATCAAAGGATGCAAATAAAGGAACAACTTTTTAATTCATCGTATATTTGTTTCAAGGAATGCAAATAAAAGATTAACTTTATAATTCATCGTTTATTTGCATCAAGGGATGCAAATAAAAGAATAACTTTTTAATTTAATGTTTATTTGCATCGAAGAATGCAAATAAAAGAATAACTTTTTGATTCAATGTTTATTTGCATCAAAGAATGCAAATAAAATAATAACTTTTTAATTCAATGTTTATTTGCATCAAAGAATGCAAATAAAAGAATAACTTTTTAATTCAATGTTTATTTGCATCAAAGAATGCAAATAAAACAATAACTTTTTGATTCAATGATTATTTGCATCAAAGAATGCTAATAAAAGAATAACTTTTTATTTCAACACAATTATAAATTTCAAAATGATATATTACCAATTGTCTTGACAATTTTATTAAATGACAAAATAATATTTTATTTTGAATATACAATACTATTTCAATTCAATAAAAATGATAAAATAATGTTTTTCATTGAATTGAAAATTCTATTTCAATTCAACAAAATAATCCAAATAATTTTTTTATGTTGAATTGATAATCTAATTCAATTCTATTCTATAACAAATGATTTATTTTTGTTGAAATGGAAATTCTAATCCAAATCAATAATAAAGCAATATGATTTATTTTTATTGAAATGGAAATTCTAATCCAAATCAATAATAAAGCAAAAATGATTAATTTTTATTTAACGCATACAAATCCGTGTTTATACATCACCAATAAACAGATAAATCATTCACAATATCATCACATAGCAAATCTTAGTCATACTGTAATAACCCGGAAATCTGGGCCAATTTAAAATTTTTATTTTGGCAATTTTAGTGGATTTTGATTATTTAAAATGATTTATTTTAAATAATATTGATGAGAAATTTATTTTGAATAGAATTCGAATGTATATATTTATATAGATCGTCGTTAGAATATAAATATTTATTTTAAAATATAAAAGGAATTGAAGATGGCGCGGTAGTTCGATAATTCGATTTCAAATTTTGAATGAATGTACCGCGTGCAAAATAAACCGGATTTTAGTGGAACCAAAAATATTAGAATCTATTTTTGGATATCTTTCCAACGAATCCGAAAAATTGAAATTTCATAGCAAGAATCAAAAGATATGTCCAGTTGAATTTTCAGAATAGTCGCTATGGAATTTCGGCCCTTAAAAATCGTCATTTTGCAAACGACTTCGGTTTTCGACAAAACCACTTTTGTTGGATCCGTGATGTCAAGTTATTGCTAGGTTTCAAATTACATAATTTTTCGAATCAATATGTGAGCGTGGCAAAAGGAAAACGCGTTTGACCAGTTTTAGTTGATTTTAATCGACTGGAAAATGACCATTTTTCAAACGGTCTCAGAATTCGATGAAACAATTTTTGTTAGTGCCGTATCGTCAATATAAAGTTTAAAAAATATTTTTCAGGAACTTTTCGGGTTCGTATGTGACCCTAGTAAATTGAAATGCATGTTCAAATTCAATATATAGAGTTATATGTTGATTTTGATGAAAACTGATCGAAACAGTCGAATCAGCCTACGATACATATCCCATTTTGTTCGGAATGGGGGTAATTAGCTAGGGACAACAGTCGGTGGGCTTGATTTCGAGTTTGTCTTAAAAAGTTACCTTTTTGTTATTAAAAATAATAAAATATTTAAATATAAACCCTCCCCTTTATCTCCCTCTCCCCTTCCACGTTGACCATTCAGAAATCGATAAAAAAAATTAAAAAAAAGGGAAAAGAAAATGGAGGTCGTGATCCACGTCGCCGCGCTCACAGGAGCTCGCTGACACCACCGCAGGTCTCTGGCGAACCGCCCTCCTCCATCTCCTCCCCTACCTCCTTTCGATCCAGAAACACCGTTCTCCTCTAGCCCTACGAACGACGCCTCGCATTGGAACCCCAAGCCAACCGACGGAACCACCGCCTGCACCAGTCCCCACCCACAAGACCACCTCGCCCGATCTTGATTCTCCTTCCCCTCTGCTCTAGCTGACGGACGTGCCCAATCCTCATGCCCTAGAAACCACGCCTAATTCGAGATCGCACCACCCCGCCTGCACTCGATTCCCCTCCTCTTCCTTTACTGACCGACGCGCACAGCTTCCCCCCTTTTCTAACTAACTATAAGTTTTTAAATTATTTATTGCTTTTATTTAATTGTTCAAGGATTTTTAGTTTAATTTTATTTAAATAACATCGTTTAAAAATCTGGTTTTGGTTATATAAAACATTGGAATAAAAATCGGATTTTTATTTATATAGTAGATGAATAAAAACGAAATCTTTATACATTTAGTAGGGAGATAAAAATATAATTTTTACTATGAAGTTGAAGTGATAAAAATGTAATTTTTACTATGAAGTTGAAGTGATAAAAATACGATTATTACTATGAAGTTGAAGTGATAAAAACACGATTTTTACTATGAAGTTAAAGTTATAAAAATATGATTTTTATAGAGTTAAAAGGTGAAATCTTTATATTTGAAAAGGTGAAATCTGTATATTTGAAAAGGTGAAATCTTTATATTTGAAAAGGTGAAATCTTTATATTTGAAAAGGCGAAATCTTTATATAGAGTGGCGAGATAAAAATATAATCTTTATTATATGAGTAGCGATGTAAAAATAGAATTTTTATCTATATAGTAGCGATGTAAAAATAGAATTTTTATCCATATGGAGTGATTATAAAAATATGTATTTTATATACATAGCAACAATAAAAAATGTGATTTTTATATATGTAGTGGCTACGGACAACGAAAGTGACAAAAGGCGAGAACGGCGAAGACTTCTAAATTTGAAGTGTCGTGGAGTTGGGATAGCTTTGGTGAGAACTTCTCACTTTTAATTCAATTTTCTAGTTAAAATATATACTAGGATGCAGACGGTGTTTAGTAGCACCCGACACCCGTCGTCCACAGACCATGGACGGCTTGTATGCTTGTTTGTTTGATTTTGATGTGTAGTTAATTGTGTGATGTGATGTGAAATGAATTAAAATATTTACATAGTTTAAATATTTTACAGTTGAAAATAGAATTTTTAACGTGTATTTGAAATGAAATAAATATAAACAAATCAGACAATTTGTTTATATACACACATTTGACTGATAATTGATTGGGACGATAAATTTTACACACTGCCCAACTGCACAAATAAAATTTGTGTTTGATTGTTTGAAAACCCCACACGGGTATTGGGGTGATATTTGACATACACTAATCCCAATAATTAGTTGTATGTCGATCGATTGATTGACATACTGTTATAAGCGTTGAATATTTATATTTGATGCTTATACAGTGTAGAATGCACTTTGGATGATGGTTGATTATTTGTCGTTGTTGATATATACATGCGTTGTATGGAAATCCATAGAAATAAAATCTATGGTAATTGATTGGGACTCATTACAGTTTTGAAAAAGAAA
Organism: Allium sativum; assembly: GCA_030737875.1. Taxonomy (NCBI): domain Eukaryota; kingdom Viridiplantae; phylum Streptophyta; class Magnoliopsida; order Asparagales; family Amaryllidaceae; genus Allium; species Allium sativum. The sequence continues at coordinate 173,619,813 of CM060912.1, forward strand.
TATTTGAATAAGAAATATTTGAAATAGAATATTTAAAAATAGAAATATATGAAGCCGTGTTGATTAGATTGACACCATTTTGATGTGAACGATATTTATATCGATTTTATTCATTTTGAAATGAATATCGAAAGTGATTTCAAAATCTGGTATTTTGAATAGAATTGAAATTCGAATTGAAATTGAATAGAAATGGATTCGAATTGAAGTTGAATTGAATTGAAAATGAACTGAAATGGAATTAGAAATCAATTTGAATTGAATTTAAAACGAATTTATAAGGAAAAATTCAATTTTGATTTGAATTAGAAATGAAGTAGAAATCGTTTTGAAAATGAATTTAAACGATTTATATAATACGTTTTAAAAGGAAATCGATGAAATATATATTATATATATATATATTATATATATAATATAATGGCCTGAATAGAACGCGCCGCGGTAGTTCATGAATTTCGACCATTGACTTCGAGTGGGTATTGCGGGAGATCCGACCGTCGGATTCTCCTAAAACCGGAACCGTTGGGTTCGTATCGAAAAGAAATTTCTAAAGAATATTAGAAATTTGAAATCTAACGGTTGGATTTGGAATTATGTCCAAATCAAATTTGAAAAAGGTCGCTGTAAGTGCAGTTCGATGGCCGTTGATGGAAATCGACTGTATGGGCCTTGATAAAATTATTAAAAATAGTAATAATTTGTGTACAATCATAAGAAATGGTTTGTGAAGAATTGGGATGAAAAACTCCATATTTGAAAAGATAAAAATAGATTTTTATCGAAATGAACTAGTTTTGAACTAGAATTATAATTCTATTTATTTTTAAATGAATAAATTGGATTTGAAAAGGGTTTTAAAAGTAACCAGAATTTCCAATAATTGAATTGGAATGGATTTGAATTGAAATTGTCTTCGGAATATTTCGATGTTAGGTTTCGTGATTATACAGATATTGATATGGAAATTTGAAAGATATATATGTATATATATCGTTATTTCCAATACGATATTTGTTGGTCGTAGAATTTGATATTGAATATAAGCCTGTATATTTTCTATTCAGAGCCTTGTATTTAATATCAAATGTGATTTGGGTTTGTCTTGAATGGTGTCTTCATTAACACTGTTCTTGAAACCAGTTGAGAAAAAGATTAAATCTTTTTATTTAGATTAATGAAGTGTACCAATTAAATAATATTTAATTGGAATTGAATTGGTATTGATTTTTGGGTTTATCGTGAACAGTGTTTTAAATAAAACTTGTTCTTTAACCCGATAATTAATGGAATGTGATTTTGGGTTGTCGTGAACGGTATCTTCAATAATACTGTTCTTAGACACAAAGGAGTTAAGAAAATCAGAAACTAACTGGACATTAGTTAAGTTGAATGGTTTCTGGGGTATTGATCTGATGTTGGTTTCGGCCTTCGGGGTTAATACTTAGGGAATTGCTCACTTGCTAATTTACGGTTAGGGACTGATTGAAATGTGATGTGATTTTGGGTTTTATCGTGAACCGTGTTTTAAATGACACCGATTCTTTAACCCAGGCACAGATTAAAACTAAGTGGAGTTTTAATGAATCTTTAATTAGATTGAAAAGATCGAGAATGGAGTATCACCAGTTTTGCTTCAGGCGATAGTTAAATCTTTGATTAGATTTGAATGTGAATTGGTAATTGAATTTACCGATAACACCGTGGTGTTAGATATGAAGTATTACCAGTTTTACTTCATGGGATGAATAGGTTGGGATTGGAAAATTAAAACAAATGATTACTTCGGTAAGGTTCGCTAATCCCGACTAGTTTGAAGTGATATTCAAAGGAAGATTAAAGAATAAATTTAAAGGAATTTATCTTTGATAAAATTAATGGGAACCTTTCCCTAAGAATGTGAAATTTAGAAACTAACTGTAGATTAGCTAAGCAGAACGGTTTCCTTGGTATTGATATGATGTTGGTTTCGGCCTTCGGGGTTAATATTTGGGGAATTATTCTCTTGTTAATTTACGGTTAGTGACTGATGAATTGGAATGAGGCGTATGTTGTGTTTGTGTAACACATGTTTATTATATATGCGAGTTATTCAGAAAGACCGGGTTTATCCCATTCTAAATAACTGATTCGATGTGGTGTCGAGGATGAAGACGGTGGTCGAAGACCGGAAGTCTTCACGTCGTTTGGGTGATTACTGATGATCTTGATTGGGTCGTACACCCAAGAGGAGGGAATCAGTTGGTGATCGTCTAGACGTACTTGGAGATCGATGGATATGCGGGGTACTAGGTGCCTCCGGTTTCGTTCAGACCCAGAATGGACTTGTAAATGGACTGTGTGTCTAACATCGGATTTCATTCTGTGTGACTGATATCGGTTGCATAGAGTGGTTTGCCTGTGTGGCATGCTAAGATGCAAATGATCAAGGCTTCTGTTGAAAAGCAAAGTCTTGTAGTTGATGATCAAAGCACGACCTGTGTGGCATAGCTTTGTGTAGCATTGATTCGCGAGCCTCACCCCCGGTTGTGAACCAGAAACGGGATAAGGACCTCAGGAAGGACATGCGTTTCTTTCTAGCTAGAAGTGGCGTCAGTGGTTTTACACGCCCTGACGAGTTTGGCTTATGTGGTTGTTGCTGTTGCGAGGCGCCTCGGTTTGATCGGATGATTCGGGTTCGATGGAGTCATTTGCTGGCTCATTTACGCCCCATACGGCAGAGAGACGTATTGTTCAAGCATAATAATCCACTCCGTGTGGACCGGCCCTGACGATCCAAGGGGCAGTTGCGGATGTTCAGGAGACATGGGCTAGATTGTCTTGACTCGGTTGAGGACGATCCCTTGCCTCGGTTCACAGATGGAAATCCAATTTCCAAATATGCGACTTTGCGGTTTTATTTGTAAAGCCTAGTATTGGCAACAAGATATATGGTACCCATGCCGCCTATGATTGATACTTATGATTTGAAGTTGTTTTATACACTATGCACTTATAATAGTATCAAATTATTTGTTTAAACGTACTAAGCATGTTTGGCTATTATAAGGGAAAACCCTATCCCCGGCTTGCGTTGCATTGTGTGATAGGACCTGGGTCTTATAATTGCTTCATTTTTTCGAAAAGCATTGCGCTGTTTTGTTATATGCACTGGTATTCTTGGGAGGAAACCCGTTTCGTGTTATACAGCGTGGTCCCTTGATATATCTGATTTAAAGTAAAGTTTTAAATAACTGTTTTAGTCCTCACACCAGTCACATGACTGACCTGGAGTTTATTGTTTTAACCTAAACTCTGGGTACCCTTATTTTGACACAGGCAGCTAGTAGTTTTGGTTTTGCAGATTTATATTCACAGGATCCTGATTTACGGCTGGAACGATACTCGGAAAGCTTTGTATCCGCATATTACTTCTAGTTGTGTATTGTATTATTTTCCGCTACTATGTAATTTATTGTAATCTCTGATATTTTATGAACTGTAATATTTATTTATACTCTGTATATTCTTGTAATCTGATGAATTGTTGTAATATACAATGAAATGTTCTTCCGTCTGCGTTCCTTTGTGTGTTGTTCTCAAAGTATCCGCTCTTTCCTTACCGGGGAAGTTACGGGTCCTTACAGTGGTATCAAAGCTTTGGTTTACAAAGCTCGGAGAACAAGACACATTAGAACCATACGAAAGAATTCATCAGAAATTGGATTAGTAATATCCAATGGGAATGACTCATTAGAGATGGGATCAGTAGTATCCTAGAACGAGTGTGAAGAGTATATTTTTGAAATATAAAATGAAAATCAATTTTGTTTTGAAATTTAAATCAATTATTCGTATTTGATTATTTATTTTATATTGAATTGGGACAATCCAATATATAAAGATTTTGCATATACGCTTTGCAAACTTGTATTCGAAGTTTTAATGTATTGGATAGTTATAGAATCGCACTCTAGTGCCCGGGGATAATTCTGGTGACGGGGCACCATCGCTAGTATTTATTTTCGAGTTTCGAAAGTGAGATTTCTATATATTTCCAATTGACTGGTGTGAGAACCGAAACTAGATAAGGCTTACTGTTATGATTTGGCATCAAAAATCTGATTTTTGACTATGTATCAAAGTTATGAATTTCAAAAGCTAATCAACTAATTGATTGATGGTTGTGTTGTTGATTATTGGTTGATTAATTAAATTTGTACCCTATAGCCAAAATGATCAAAAAGTGAATTGTATTGAAAATTAGTCGCATTTGCTTGCATATACATGTACTTACATTGAACAGGTCATAGCAAGGAGGCTAGAGCAGAAGAACAAAATTGTTTGCCCGACAAATAGTTACATGTTTACCATAATTTACTGTTTTGTTTGGGTGATGATGATTTTATGAGCCGGTTGGCTAGCCGCTTGGCTTTTTCTTTTTCTTTTTGAGATCAAAGGGCCTGTATGGCAATTTCGGGATTTTCCCGGTGCTCCCGGTGTAGGGGAGGTTATGGCGAAATTTTTCGAAATTTTAGGGTGTTAGCCAAATTTTTGAGAAATTTGAAAAGTTCTTAGAAACTGAAAAGTTGAAGAACTTAAGCCTTAGTGAAAATAACGAAAGTTGAGTTGATTTGTTAAACAACTTTCGGCTTCGTTCCTTTTCGGGGACGAAAAGTTTTAAGTGGGTGAGATTGTAATAACCCGGAAATCTGGGCCAATTTAAAATTTTTATTTTGGCAATTTTAGTGGATTTTGATTATTTAAAATGATTTATTTTAAATCATATCGACGAGAAATTTATTTTGAATAGAATTCGAACGTATATATTTATATAGATCGTCATTAGAATATAAATATTTATTTTAAAATATAAAAGGAATTGAAAATGGCGCGGTAGTTCGATAATTCGATTTCAAATTTCAAATGAATGTACCAGGTGCAAAATAAACTGGATTTTAGTGGAATCAAAAATATTAGAATCTATTTGTGGATATCTTTCCAACGAATCCGAAAAATTGAAATTTCATAGCGGGAATCAAAAGATATGTCCAGTTGAAATTGCAGAATAGTCGCTATGGAATTTCGGCCCTTAAAAATCACCATTTTGCAAATGACTTCGGTTTTCGACGAAACCACTTTTGTTGGATCCGTGATGTCAAGTTATTGCTAGTTTTCAAATTTCATAATTTTTCGAATCAATATGTGAGCGTGGCAAAAGGAAAACGCGTTTGACTAGTTTCAGTTGATTTTAATCTACTGGAAAATGACCATTTTTCAAACGGTCTCAGAATTTGATGAAACTAGTTTTGTTAGGACCGTATCGTCAATACGAAGTTTAGGAAATATTTTTCAGGAATTTTTCGGGTTCGTATGTGACCCCAGTAAATTGAAATGCGTGTTCAAATTCAATATATAGAGTTAAATGTTGATTTAATGAAAACTGATCGAAACAGTCGAATCAGCTTACGATACATATCCCATTTTGTTCGGAATGGGGGTAATTAGCTAGAATGACAGTCGGTGGGCTTGATTTCGAGTTCGTGTTAAAAGTTACTTTTTGTAATTAAAAATTATAAAATATTTAAATATAAACCCTCCCCTTTATCTCCCTCTCCCCTTCCACGTTGGCCATTCAGAAATTAATAAAAAAGAAATAAAAAAAAGGGAAAAGAAAATGGAGGTCGTGATCCACGCCGCCGCGCTCACCGGAGCTCGCTGCCACCACCGCAGGTCTCTGGCGAACCGCCCTCCTCCATCTCCTCCCCTACCTCCTTTCGATCCAGAAACTCCGTTCTCCTCTTGCCCTGTGAACGACGCCTCGCGTTGGAACCCTAAGCCAACCGACGGAACCACCGCCTGCGCCAGTCCCCAACCCCAAGACCACCTCGCCCGATCTCGATTCTCCTTCCTCTCTGCTCCAGCTGACGAACGCGCCCAATCCTCATGCCCTAGAAACCAAGCCCAATTCGAGATCGCACCACCCCGCCTGCACCCGATTCCCCTCCTCCTCCTTTGTTGACCGACGCGCACAGCTTCCCCCCTTTTCTAACTAACTGTAAGTTTTTTAATTATTTATTGCTTTTATTTAATTGTTCAAGGATTTTTAGTTTAATTTTATTTAAATAACATCGTTTAAAATCTGGTTTTGGTTATATAAAACATTGGAATAAAAATCGGATTTTTATTTATATAGTAGATGAATAAAATGAAATCTTTATACATTTAGTAGGGAGATAAAAATGTAATTTTTACTACGAAGTTGAAGTGATAAAAATGTAATATTTACTATGAAGTTGAAGTGTTAAAAATATGATTTTTACTATGAAGTTGAAGTGATAAAAATACGATTTTTACAATGAAGTTGAAGTTATAAAAATATGATTTTTATAGAGTTAAATGGTGAAATCTTTATATTTGAAAAGGTAAAATCTGTATATTTGAAAAGGTGAAAACTTTATATTTGAAAAGGTGAAATCTTTATATTTGAAAAGGTGAAATCTTTATATAGAGTGGCGAGAAAAAAAAAATCTTTATTATATGAGTAGCGATGTAAAAATAGAATTTTTATCTATATAGTAGCGATTAAAAATAGAATTGTTATCCATATGGAGTGATTATAAAAATATGTTTTTTATATACATAGCAACAATATAAAAATGTGATTTTTATATATGTAGTGGCTACGGACAACGAAAGTGACAAAAGGCGAGAACGGCGAAGACTTCTACATTTGAAGTGTCGTGGAGTTGGGATAGCTTTGGTGAGGACTTCTCACTTTTAATTTAATTTTCTAGTTAAAATATATACTAGGACGCAGACGGTGTTTAGTAGCACCCGACACCCGTCGTCCACAGACCATGGACGGCTTGTATGCTTGTTTGTTTGATTTTGACGTGTAGTTGATTGAGTGATGTGAAATGAAACAAAATATTTATATAGTTAAAATATTTTATAGTTGAAAATAGAATTTTTAACGTGTATTTGAAATGAAATAAATATAAACAAATCAGACGATTTGTTTATATACACACATTTGACTGATAATTGATTAGGACGATAAATTTTACACACCGCCCAACTGCAAAAATAAAATCTGTGTTTGATTGGTTGAAAACCCCACATGGGTATTGGGGTGATATATGACTAATCCCAATAATTATTTGTATGTCGATTGATTGATTGACAGACTGTTGTAAGCGTTGAATATTTATATTTGATGCTTATACAGTGTAGAATGCACTTTGGACGATGGTTGATTATTTGTCATTGTTGATATATACATGCGTTATATGGAAATCCATAGAAATAAAATCTATGGTAATTGATTGGGCCTCATTCCAGTTTTGAAAAAGAAATATTTGAAAAAGAAATATTTGAAATAGAATATTTAAAAATAGAAATATATGAAGCCGTGTTGATTAGATTGACGCCATTTTGATGTGAACGATATTTATATCGATTTTATTCATTTTGCAATGAATATCGAAAGTGATTTCAAAATCTGATATTTTGAATAGAATTGAAATTCGAATTGAAATTGAATAGAAATGGATTCGAATTGAAATTGAATTAAATTGAAAACGAACTAAAATTGAATTAGAAATCAATTTGAATTGAAATCAGTTTGAAATGAATTTAAAACGAATTTATAAGGAAAAATTCAATTTTGATTTGAATTTGAAATGAAGTAGAAATCGTTTTGAAAACGAATTTAAAATGATTTATATAATACGTTTTAAAAGGAAATCGACGAAGTATATATTATATATATTATATATATAATATAATGGCCTAAATAGAATGCGCCGCGCCGCGGTAGTTCATGAATTTCGACCATTGACTTCGAGTGGGTATTGCGGGAGATCCGACTGTCAGATTCTACTAAAACTGGAACCGTTGGGTTCGTATCGAAAAGAGTTTTCTAACGAATATTAGAAATTTGAAATCTAACAGTTGGATTTCAAATTACGTCCAAATAAAATTTGAAAAAGGTCGTTGTAAGTGCAGTTCGATGGCCGTTGATGGAAATCGACTGTACGAGCCTTGATAAAATTATTAAAAATAGTAATAATTTGTGTAAAATCATAAGAAATGATTTGTGCAGAATTGGGATGAAAAACTCCATATTTGAAAATATAAAAATAGATTTTTATCGAAATGAACTAGTTTTGAACTAGAATTATAATTCTATTTATTTTTAAATAAATAAACTGGATTTGAAAAGGGTTTTAAAAGTAACCAGAATTTCCAATAATTGAATTGGAATGGATTTGAATCGAAATTGTCTTCGGAATATTTCGATGTTGGGTTTCGTGATTATACAGATATTGATATGGAAATTTGAAAGATATATATATATGTATCGTTATTTCCAATACGATATTTGTTGGTCGTAGAATTTGATATTGAATATAAGCCGATATATTTTCTATTCAGAGCCTTGTATTTAATATCAAATGTGATTTGGGTTTGTCGTGAATGGTGTCTTCATTAACACTGTTCTTGAACCCAGTTGAGAAAAAGATTAAATCTTTTTATTTAGATTTAATGAAGTGTACCAATTAAATAATATTTAATTGGAATTGAATTGGTATTGATTTTTGGGTTTATCACGAACAGTGTTTTAAATAACACGTGTTCTTTAACCCGATAATTAATGGAATGTGATTTTGGGTTGTCGTGAATGGTATCTTCAATAATACTGTTCTTAGACCCAAAGGAGTTAAGAAAATCAGAAACTAACTGGAGATTAGTTAAGTTGAATGGTTTCTAGGGTATTGATCTGATATTGGTTTCGGCCTTCGGGGTTAATACTTAGGGAATTGCTCACTTGCTAATTTACGGTTAGGGACTAATTGAAATGTGATCTGATTTTGGGTTTTATCGTGAACCGTGTTTTAAATGACACTGATTCTTTAGCCTAGGCATAAATTAAAACTAAGTGGAGTTTTAATGGATCTTTAATTAGATTGAAATGATCGAGAATGGAGTGTCACCAGTTTTGCTCCAGGCGGTAGTTAAATCTTTAATTAGATTTGAACGTGAAATGGTAATTAAATTTACTGATAACACCGTGGTGTTAGATATGAAGTATTACCAGTTTTACTTCATGGGATGAATAGGTTGGGATTGGGAAATTAAAATAAATGATTACTTCAGTAAGGTTCGCTAATCCCGACTAGTTTGAAGTGATATTCAAAGGAAGATTAAAGAATAAATTTAAAGGAATTTATCTTTGATAAAATTAATGGGAACCTTTCCCAAAGAATGTGAAATTTAAAAACTAACTGTAGATTAGCTAAGCAGAAAAGTTTCCTTGGTATTGATCTGATGTTGGTTTCGGCCTTCAGGGTTAATATTTGGGGAATTATTCTCTTGTTAATTTACTGTTAGTGACTGATAAATTGGAATGAGGCGTATGTTGTATTTGTGTAACACATGTTTATTATATACGCGAGTTATTCAGAAAGACTGGGTTTATCCCATTCTGAATAACTGATTCGACGTGGTGTCGAGGATGAAGACGATGGTCGAAGACCGGAAGTCTTCACGTCGTTTGGGTGATTACTGATGATCTTGATTGGACCGTACACCCAAGAGGAGGGAATCAGTTGGTGATCGTCCAGACGTACTTGGATATCGATGGATATGCGGGGTACTAGGTTCCTCCGGTTTCGTTCAGACCAAGAACGGACTTGTAAATAGACTATGTGTCTGACATCAGATTTCATTCTGTGTGACTGATATTGGTTGCATAGAGTGGTTTGCCTATGTGTCATGCTAAGATGCAAATGATCAAGGCTTCTGTTGAAAAGCAGAGTCTTGTGGTTGATGATCAAAGCACGGCCTGTGTAATGTAGCTTTTTGTAGCGTTGATTCGCAAGCCTCACCCCCGGTTGTGAACCAGAAACAGGAGAAGGACCTCAGGGAGGACATGCGTTTCTTTCTTGCTAGAAGTGGCGTCAGTGGTTTTACATGCCCTGACGAGTTTGACTTATGTGGTTGTTGCTATTTCGAGGCACCTCGGTTTGATCGGACGATCCGGGTCCGATGGAGTCCATTTTTGGCTCATTTACGCCCTATAGGGTAGGGAGACGTATTGTTCAGGCATAATAATCCACTCCGTGTGGACCGGCCCTGAAGATCCAAGGGCCAGTTGCGGCTGTTCCGGAGACATGGGCTAGATTGTCTTGAATCGGTTGAGGACGATCCCTTGCCTCGGTTCACAGATGGAAATCCAATTTCCAAATACGTGACTTTGCGGTTTTATTTGTAAAGCCTAGTATTGGCGACATGATATATGGTACCCATGTCGCCTATGATTGATACTTATGATTTGAAGTTGTTTTATACATTATGCACTTATAATAGTATCAAATGATTTGTTTAAACGTACTAAGCATGTTTGGCTATTATAAGAGAAAACCATGTCCCCCGGCTTGCGTTGCATTGTGTGATAGGACCTGGGTCTTATAATAGCTTAATTTTTCCGAAAAGCATTGCGTTGTTTTGTTATATGCACTGGTATTCTTGGGAGGAAACCCGTTCCGTGTTATACGGCGTGGTCCCTTGATATATCTGATTTAAAGTAAAGTTTTAAATAACTGTTTTAGTCCTCACACCAGTCACATGACTGACCTGGAGTTTATTGTTTTAACCTAAACTCTAGGTGCCCTTATTTTGACACGGGCAGCTAGTAGTTTTAGTTTTGCAGATTTATATTCACAGGATCCTGATTTACGACTGGAACGATACTCGGAAAGCTTTGTATCCGCATATTACTTCTAGTTGTGTATTGTATTATTTTCTGCTGCTATGTAATTTATTATAATCTCTGATATTTTATGAACTCTAATATTTATTTATACTTTGTATATTCTTGTAATCTGATGAATTATTGTAATATACAATGAAATGTACTTCCGTCTGCATTCCTTTGTGTGTTGTTCTCAAAGTATCCGCTCTTTCCTTACCGGGGAAGTTACGGGTCCTTACACATACACATACAATCATTCCATAACAATTAAATTAAATAAATAATTTAATTATTTAAAAAAAGAAATCTTATAGTGCTTCTAATTCAGATCTGAAATTTTCTGAATTTTCAACATTCTCTATTTCAGCACTAGTCAGTTTTATTGCATATAACCTGTCAAGACGAATCCAATGCTTCTGACTGTTCGCAAAACGGACCTCGTATGAAAGAGAAACGATATTATGAACCTTTAATGATGTAATTAAAATAAGTAATTAAAATTAGAATTTTTTAATTACTTTTCTTATGAAATTTAGGCCACCTCTTTGTTCTTCTTCTTCCTGATACCATCGAACCCAACGTCGTCATCAATCTTGACTTGCGCCCCTCCACTCGAGCCATGGCCGGACGATCAAGCACCACCATTCCGAAGCCCGCGCCAACCCCTTCTCGCGCCCAGACGTGAGCCCCACTCGCAGCTCCCCTCGACCTGGAAATCCGCTGCGAACTGGACATGTTCCCTCTCGATTTTTGAACTAATCCCTCAACTATATTTCATCTCGACCGTATAGAATGAAAGATCGTGGAGAGTATTACGATTTCCGTTTTAGAATTAGGATTGAAATCGAATTGGATTGAAATAAATTTGGAGTTGAATTCGGGATGAGTTTGGTTGTTCATTTTGAGACTAGCGGCTACGTAAAAATAGATTAGGGTTTTGGTTTTCTAATTTTCTATGTATTTATATAATATTATATTAATTAATTCTGAAAAAGCCCGTTAATTCTCCTAAACTCCAAATCCAGCCCAACAAAAGTTGTCCCTACCCAATTGCCCACGTTCCGGATGCAATGGACTAGGTCCCGTCATCCCAAACGAAAGTTTTCAGAAAGTTTTATTTAATTTAATATTTAAATCATTTATTTAATTAATTCTAGCTTACATTTAAATTCATTGGGGCCACGTACGAGCTCAGATGATACGACCCGAACTTCCCCGTGAAGGAAAGCACGGATGGCGTTGAGGACAAGACAAATCAGAACGCAAACAGAAGAACATTTCATTATTTATCAAAACAATCCCATCAGAATACAAGAATATATAGTATGAATAAATATTACACATTCGATAATTATCAGAGATTACAATAAATTACATAGCAGCGGAAAAATATACAAAACACAACTGAAAGTAATACATGGATAGAGAGCTTTCCGAGCATCGTTCCAGCTGTAAATAAGGATCCTATGAATATAAATCTGCAAAACCAAAACTACTAGCTGCCCGTGCGGAAAATAAGGGCACCCAGAGTTTAGGTTAAAACAATAAACTCCCGGTCAGTCATGTGACTGGTGTGAGAACTAAAACAGTTATTTAAAGCTTTACTTTAAAAGAGAGTAGTTCAAGCGACCACGCCGTATAACATGGAACGGGTTTCCTCCCAAGAATACTAGTGCATATAACAAAACAACGCAATGCTCTTTGGAAAAATGAAGCTATTATAAGACCCAGGTCCCATCACACAATGCAACGCAAGCCGGAGGATAGGGTTTTCCCTTATAATAGCCAAACATGCTTGGTACGTTTAAAACAAATCACTTGATACTATTATAGGTGTACAGTATCAAAACAATTTCAATCATAAATATCAATCATAGATGGCATGGGTACCATATATCATGTCGCCGTATTAGGCTCTACATATAAAACTGCAATATCACGTATTGGAAATTGGATTTCCGTCATGAGTCGAGGCAAGGGGCAAGCTCCTTTCCATTCGAGACACTCTAGCAAATGTCTCAAGACCCCACTATGATCCTTGGAATCGGTTGGGACGGTCCTCTCTTACTTTTGAGGATTAGTTATTCCTGAACACACGTTTCTCGGTCCTAATAGACCTATATCCGAGACGCCTCACATTCCAACAACCACACAGGTGAAAAGTATATATAAATGTCAGCCATTTTAAGAACTGACACCACCACTAGCTAGAAAGAAACATCGTGTTCTCCCAACGGTCACTATCCCGTGTTTGACTCATACCGAGGTGTGAGGCTCGCGAATTCACGCTATACACAAAGTTGCGCCACACAGGCCATGCTTTGATCATCAACCACAAGACTTTGCTTTTCAACAGAAGCCTTGATCATCTTCCACTTAGGCGTGCCACACAGGCAATTCATGCCATGCGACTGATGTCCATCGATATACAACCTCTGAGCTCGTACGTCTCAGAGAAGGGCGTTAAGCAAGAGAATAAATTCTCCACCGCCAAACAGATGTATATTTAATAGAGATCAATCAGTACAGAATAAAATCCAATTTCAGACACACAGTCCATTTACAAGTCCGTTCTAGGTCTGAAAGAAACCGGAGGTACTTTCCTCGCATGTCCATCGATCTCCAAGTACGTCTGGGCGATCACCAACTGATTCCCTCATCTTGGGTGTACAGCCCAATCAAGATCATCAGTAATCACCCAAACGATGTGAAGACTTCCGGTCTTCAACAACCGTCTTCATCTTCGATTATCGTTGAATCGGTTATTCAGAATGGGTATAAACCCGGCCTTTCCAAATAACCCGCGTATATAATAAACAAATGTTACACAAACACAACATAGGCCTCATTCCAATTCAGAATATCCTTTTATTCAAATTTTCACATTCCTAGGGAAAGGTTCCCATTAATTTTACCAAAGATAAATTCTTCTAAATTTATTCTTTAATCTTCCTTTGGATATCATTTCAAGCCATATTATGGTTTTCCAAACTAGTCGGGATTAGCGAATCACACCGAAGTAATTATTTGTTTTATTTCCCAATCCCAACCTATTCATCCCATGGAGCAAAATTGGTAATACTCCATATCTAACACCACGGTGCTATCGGTAAAATTAATTACCATTTCACGTTCAAATCTAATTAAAGCTTTAACTATCGCTTTGGAGAAAAACTGGTGATACTCCGTTCTCGATCACTTTTCAGATTTGATAATTTAAATTATCAATTAACATTTCAATTTAATTACAGATTCATTAAAACTCCACTTAGTTTTAATCTTCCGAAAAATCAATATCCTATCTTTAACTGGGTTAAAGAACCAATGTCATCTAAAACACGATTCACGATAAATCCAAATCACATTCAAATTCAATTCCAATTAAATATTATTTAATTGGTACACTTCATTAAATCTAAATAGAAAGATTTAATCTTTTCTATGCTGGGCCCAAGAACAGTGTTATTTAAGACACCATTCACATGAAATCCAAAATCCCATTTGATATTAAATACAAGGCTCTGAATAGAAAATATACCAGCCTATATTCAATATCAAATTCTGAAACCAACAAATATCGTATTGGAAATAACGATATAATTATATTCAAATTCCCATAACAATATCTGTATAATCACGGAATCCAACATCGAAATATTCCAAAGACAATTTCGATTCAAATCTACTTTCACTTTGTATATTGGAAATTCTGATTATTTTTAAAACCACTTTCAAATTCAATTTATTTATTTCAAAAATAAATTGATTTTAATTCTAGTTCAAAACTAGTTCATTTCGATAAAAATATATTTTTATCCTTTCAAACGTGGAATTTTTCATCCCAGTTCTTTCCAATTCACATATTATGATTTTACACAAATTATTACTATTTTTAATAATTTTATCAAGGCCCGTATAGTCGATTTCCATCAACGGCTATCGAACAGCACTTACAGCGACCTTTTCCAAATTTGTTTTGGATATAATTCCAAATCCAACCATTAGATTTCAAATTTCTAATATTCATTGGAAATCTCTTTTCGATACGAACCCAACGATTCCGGTTTTAGGAGAATCCGACGGTCGGATCTCCCGCAACGTCAATTCGAAGTCAATGGTCAAAATTCACGAACGGCCGCGGCGCGGCGCGTTCTATTCAGGCCATTATATATAAAAAATATATATATATATTATATATTTCGTTGATTTCCTTTTAAAACGTATTTTATAAATCATTTTAAATTCGTTTTCAAAACCATTTCAACTCTATATTTGATTTCAAATCAAAATTGAATATTTCATATCATTATTATATAAATGATAATATTTTCAAAACGTTATATTTTGAAATCACTACCTTTTCTATATTCATTATAAAAACTAATATAATCGATATAAATATCGTTCACGTCAAAATAGCGCAACTGTAATCAACACGGCTTTATATATTTCAATAAATTCGTTATTCTATTCAACAAATGAATATTTATTCTATTCAACACAAGAATCTATATTTCTTTCAACATATGACTAATCTCCATACATGAGTACTGTCAACACATGACTATTTTTGTTATGTAATATATTTTATAAAATTATGGTATCTATCGTTTAATTTTTTTTAATCAGACTCCAACCGTAAAGTAGTTTCTAATCTTAAATATGATAAAGATGTAAATTTTATTGTTACAATATTTTACTCAACACATGAATAGTTTCAACACATGAATATTCTCAACACATGAGCGTCGTCAACACATGACTATTTTTGTTATTTAATATTCTTTATTTTCCCAATTGGAATGAGGCCTAATCAATTACCATATAATGTTAATTATATGGATTCCATACAACACATGTATATAATAGCAACGATCAATAATCAACCATCATCCAAAGTGCACCACACTACTGCATAAGCATTAAATATAAATAATTAACGCTTACACAGTTTGTCGACCCATCAATCGACATACAATTAAATAATTGGGATTAGTGTATGCCAAATATTATCCCAACACCTGTGTGGGATTTCAAATCAACAAACACATATTTTTATTTATTTACATACCCATTAAAAATTATATTTTTAACGATAAAATGTTTTTTTACTATATAAATATTTTATTTCATTTCACATCACACAATCAATTTTCACCACAACAAATAATCAAACATACAAGCCATCCATGGTCTGTGGACGACGGGTGTCGGGTGCTACTAAACACCGTCTGCATCCTAGTATATATTATAACTAGAAAAAGAAAATTTAAAGTGAGAAGTCCTCAGCGAGGGTTCCACTCCGCCTTGCTTTACTTTTGAACTGCTGAACCGTCTGGATCTGCTTGAAATTCCAACGCAGTTCTTTTCACGCTATTCAAAATAAAAATTATATTTTATCACTTCATTTCAATAAATAAAAATCATATTTCTATTTCTACTTCATATATTGTAACAACCCGGAATTTTGGGGCCAATTTAAATTTTTTATTTTAGAAGATTTAATGAATTTTGAATATTTAAAATAATTTATTTTAAAGAATAACGACTAAAAATTTATTTTGAAACAAATAAATTCAATTTAATTTAATTATAAAAGGAGTTTAAAACATCGCTGCAGTTTGAAAATTTGAATTTGAACTTTGACTGACTGTACAGGATTCAAAGCAAATCGGATTTTAGTAAAACCAGAAATATTTAAATCTGTTTAATCATACCTTTCTAAGGAATCTGAAAAACAAAAATTTCACTTTATATTTTGAAAGTTATGGCCAGTTCAAAATTTAGAAAAGTCGCTGTAGAATTTATATATATTTTAATTAAATATATTGGCCTTGAAAATAGCCATTTTGCAAACGACCTCGGTTTTCAATGAAACCACTTTTGTTGGAACCGGAATATCAAATTATTGCTAAGTTTCAATTTTCATAATTTTTTGAATTAATATGTGAGCGTGGTAAAAGAAAATGTGTTTTGACTGTTTCAGTCAAATTTAATCGACTTGAAAATAGCCATTTTTCAAACATTCACAGAATTCAACGAAATTAGTCTCGTTAGAACCGTATCGTCAAAACATAACTAGAAATATTTTTTCTATAATTTTTAGAGTCAGTATGTAGCCCCGGTAAATTAAAATGTTCGTTCAAATTAAATAAATAAAGGATTTAATTTTTAAATTAAAGAAAAACATATCGTAACAGCCGAATTGGGTTACGAAACATGTTCCATTGAGTGCGGAATAGGGGTTATTAGCTAGCGGAGACACTCGTTGGGTTCGATTTGGGGTTCGTATAGGTAAACATGAATTATTGAATTAAATAAATTAATTAAAGGAGAAATACACAGTATAAATACCCCGTATTATCCGTAACCCTAAATACACAATACAGCAGCCGCCATATCTCATCTTCAATGGCCTAAAGTCTACGAAATTCAATCCCACTTTTCTCCTAGAATATTCAATGAAATTCAAAATCTCAAAAACGAAATTGAAGAGGAAGATGAGCTCTTTAATATGGACGGTGGAGATCGACGATGGGGGTTTCTGGTGGCCGGAATTGGGTGGAAAAGATGGCGCATTGGGGGCAGATTTGTGGGCGGTGGTGAGTTGCGAGCTGGGGGTCCTTCTGGGTGATGGATGGCGGCTCGATGGTGGTCAGTGTGGTAGTCTCGGATCGAGGTCTAATGCCTCGTACGACGTGCGCAAGTGAGGAGTTTGAGGTCGATGATGGGTTCTAAGTGTTTCAGTGTTTACTGAACATGGAAGAAAGGTTAAGGAACCTTAATTTATTAATTTACTAATTAATTAGTTTAAAATTGCAATTAACCTTTATAAGGTCATGACTCGTTCAATTCTTGTCAGAATCAGATGATTTTCGTTGCGTTGGAATCGTCTTTCCAAGATCTACAGCATGAAGCTAACTAGAGCGTAAACAAAGGACGTTGAAAATTCAGGAAATTTCAAATCTGAATTGATTGGTAAGATTTCTATTTTTTAAAATTAAAATAAATCATTTATTTTATGGTGTAGTATATATATATTCATTCGCTATGAAATTCATGTTCTATGTATATATTTATTTCAATGTTGATTGTGCGGTGATTGTGATGAATGATTAGTTTTGTATGAATTAGATCTGTTATGTGACGAATTGTGAATAATTTATCTACCTGTTGATGATCTATAAACACAGATTTATATGTGTTAAATAAAAGATATGCCACTTGTTATACTATTGATCTGGAATAGAATTGTCATTTCAATCAAAATAAATCATTCTGTTATGTGTTGAATTGCATTAGATTTTCAATTCAGCATAAAAACATTATTTGGATTAATTTTGTTAAATTGGATTAAATTGTTAATTTAATATTAAATTATTATTTTGATCCTATTTATTTAAATGAATTAAGTTGTCAATCTTTGTTTAAAAATAGAATAAAAATAAAACATTCATTTTATTGTTTTCATTAAAACATGGTTTTTTGTCAAATTTGTTTAGTATTGAAATAAAAGATGACATTTTGGTTAAAACATAAGTGTTGAAATAAAAAACCCCATTTTTGGTCAATTTAAAGAATGAATAGAAAAAAAAATTAACATTTTGTTTACATAAAAGAACCAATAAAAACTAACATTTTGTTCACATAAAAGAACCAATCAAAAATTCTCATATTTGTTTACATTGAATAGCATTTGTTGAAAATACACATTTTTACACATTGAATTGAATTTGTTAAAAATATGCATTTTTATACATTGGATAAAATAATAACATTTTTGGTCAAATTGTGATTAGTGAATAAAAAAATTAACATTTTGGTTAGAACATGATTTATGAAACAAAGAAAAAAATAACACTTTTGCTAGAATTTGATTTATGAAATAAAAGTCACTTGACCTCATTGTCTATTATTTAGATTGCCATATGTAAGGAAATAGATATACTGAATATTGGGTGGTGGCCTTGCCGAAACTCGATATTGAAGTATGATGGGTGGTGGCCTTGCCGGAACTCATCTATCTATTATCCTCTACTTTCTTTTGGCAATCATGTTTGAGTCTGTGATTGGATATTGTAGCCTGTTCTTTTCCCTATATATATATATATATATATATATATATATATATATATATATGTGTGTGTGTGTGTGTGTGTGTGTTTGTGTGTGTGTGTGTGTGTGTGTATGTGTGTGTGTGCTCTCCTTCTATTGGAGGATCACACATCATTTTGTTTTCAAAAAAAAATGAAATAAAAGTCACACTTTTATCAAAACTTGATTTTTGAAGTGAAAATATCATTTTTGTCAAAACAAGATCATTGAAATAAAAATATGTTCTTTTATTTGCATTCACAAATAACAATATTCATTGAAAATAAACTTTGTTCTTTTATTTGCATTCATAAATGCAGATATACTTTGAAATTAAAATATGTTCTTTTATTTGCATTCACTAATGCAAATATATATTGAGGATAAAATTTGTTCTTTTATTTGCATTCACAAATGCAAATATGCATTAAAAATCAAGTTTGTTCTTTTATTTGCATTACTCTATACAAATATATATACTGAAAATAAAATTTATTCTTTTATTTGCATTCTCAAATGCGAGTATACATTGAAATTTAAATTTGTTCTTTTATTTACATTCACTAGTGCAAATATGCATTAAAAACAAAAATTATTCTTTTATTTGCATTCAATAATGCAAATATAACATAGGAAGATAAGTTAACCCTTTATTGTATTCTACAATACAAATAAACATAGAAAATAAAATTTCACTTTTCATTTGCATTTTTCAAGGCAAATATAACATGACATAAATGTCCACTTTTTATTTGGATCTCACAATGTAAGTACAACTTGAAAATAAAAAGTACATTTTTATTTGTGTCGTACAACACAAACAAAACTAGAAAATAAGATATGCATTGAAAATAAAAGTATCCTTTTATTTACATTCTCTAATACCAATTTACATTTAAATAAAAATGGTTCTTTAATTTGCATTTTCCAATGCGAATATACATTGAAATAAAAATGTTCTTTTATTTGGCCTCCTCCGTTGCAAATAAACATTTAAATGAATAAGTACATTTTTGTTTGCAATTTTAGATGAAAACAAAATATGATTTGAGAAGTTACATTTTTGTTTGTAGTTTTAGATGCAAACAAAAAAAAAATATTAGAATGAATTTTATATTTTATTTTGTATTTTATATGAAATAAAAAGAATGGACCTAAAAGTACATTTTATTTGTCAATTTAGTTCAATAAAAAAAATTGAACAAAACATTCATTTTTGGTCAATTTACAGTAGTTAAACCAAATTATTCATTTTTGTCATTTTACACTAGTTGAAACAAAAACAAACACTTTTATAAATCTATACTAGTTGAAAGCAAAATATGATTTAAAGAGTTACATTTTTGTTTGCAATTTAGATGCAAACAAATATTACATTTTTATTTTGTATTTTAGTTAGAAATAGAAATATACATTTTTGTTTGTAAATTTAGTTGCAAACAAAACAATTAATATAGATTATATTTTTATTTGCATAGTTAGTTGCAAATAAACATCGTTGTTAAAAGATTATATTTTTATTTGCAAATTTAGAGGCAAATAAACACCGTAGGAAAAAGATGCATTTTGTTTACAACTTTAGATGTAAACAAAACATTAAAACTAAAAGTTATATTTTGCATTCCTTATTGCAAATAAAACTAGAAATAAAAAGTTACAATTTTTATTTACATTCCTCGATGTAAATAAACCTGAATTAAAAAATTGAATCTTTATTTGCATTCTCTACTGCAAATAAAGAAGGAGATAAAAAGTTATATTTTATTTCCATTCTCTATCGCAAATAAAACATGAAATAAAAAAGTACATTTTTATCTACACTTTGGTTGTTATAAAAATGATAAAATCAAAGAATTACATTTTTAATGTAATATAAAGATTTCATTTTCTTTACAACGTAAAAAGAATATCATTTTTATGTAATATAAAGAGATTACATTTCATTGTAAGTGAGTCAACATTAGCATTCACGTTTTTAATGTAAATAAATCAGTAGAAAAGATTTATGGTTTTTGGATAAATTATGATAACATGAGAGCTTACATTTTTATTATATATGAAATGATTCCTCATTATATATGTTTATGATGCTGATATGTTACACTTCCATTTACAGGTTATCCGACTTGTTTATGTGATTGGGTTGATAATTTTTACACATCGCCCAAGTGCACAAATAATTTATTATTAGATTGTTGGATGAAACCCCACACGGGTGTTGGGATGATATCTGATCTACACTACTCCCAATATTTAGTGTAGAATCCACTTTGGTTGTTAATTGGATGTTTGATAATTTTTTATCATGCTTGTTGATTTCATGCAATATATGTTTGTTGATTGAGTCACGTTCCAATAAAGAATATTCTAGAAAAGAATATTTAAGTAAATATTTTTAGAAAAAGAATATATTTTAGAAAAACATATTCATTGATATGAACTAGTTATTAACTAGAATAAATTATTAAATTTAGATTTAATAAAGTTTTCCAATATGTTAATATTTAATTGAAGTTAAATTAAATAAATTGGACTTTGGGTTTGTCGTGAATAGTGTCTTAAATAACACTGTTCTTAAACCCCGTATGAAAAGAATAAATCTTTTAATTAAGATTATTAAAGTTTTCAATTATATTTAGTAATTGGGATAA
This sequence comes from Allium sativum, assembly GCA_030737875.1. Classification (NCBI taxonomy): domain Eukaryota; kingdom Viridiplantae; phylum Streptophyta; class Magnoliopsida; order Asparagales; family Amaryllidaceae; genus Allium; species Allium sativum. The sequence continues at coordinate 173,641,296 of CM060912.1, forward strand.
GATGAAATGTGAGTTGGGTTTGTTGTGAACTGTGTTTTTAAGTGACATTTGTTCTTTAACCCAACTGACAGTGAAAATATGATTTGGAGTTTATAAATCTTTTATTAAGATTTAAATGGAAATTTTCCAAAAGTAAAGTTTTCCAATTTAATATATTAAATTGGAATTTAATGGAATTCGATTTAATAATAATCGAGATGAGAGTCTATAAAAGAAGACTGATACTACATATGGAATTTAAGAGGCTTTGCCGTCATTCCATTTATATTATTGGTCGGATACAGAAACTCATAACGATTAGATATTGATTTGAGTTCTGTGAAGATTCCATATTTTATGGAAAATGATTTTGGGTTTATCGTGAACTATGTTTAAATGACATTAGTTCTTTAACCCAGTTAAAGTTATGATTAATTTCTTAAATTTAAATAATCATTGAATAATGATTTTTGGTATTTAAAATCAAATTGAAGTTTTGATAAATCTTTAAAGAAAAGATTTAAGGATAATTTAAAGAATTTATCTTTAATATAATAATGTGAATATTTTATTTAAGGAATATTCTTAATTGGAGTGAGGCATTGGATGTGTTTTTATAGCGCTTGATTGTTAATTATAAAAATACGCGAATTATGTGGAAAGACCGAGTTTAACCCATTCCAAGTAATTACTATGACGATGAAGAATCAAAGATGAAGACGGTGGTTGAAGACCGAAGATCTTCACATCGAATGGATGTGTTGCTACAGAGACCCTTGATGGGAGTAGCTACCTTGAAGGGGCTTCAGTGGTGGCCGTCCGGACTATTGTTAATTGTTCGGATTTGGTTTTCACTCAGACCTAGAGCATAAGCTATTAAATGGATGCGTGTCTGACATTGGATTTCGTTCCATGTGAATTAAATCGATTTCTGTTAATGTATGACTGTTTGGTGGTGGAGGATTTATTCTCTACTTAACACCATGTTATATATTAATAGTGATCGATCGCATGGCGTGGATTGTCAATGTAGCACGCCAAGATGCAAATGATCAAGGCTTTGTTGAAAAGCAGGGCCTTGTGGGATGATCAAAGTACAGCCTATTACGGCATAGCTTTGTGTATATCGTGACTTCGCAATCCTCACACCCCGGTATGAGTCAAAAAAGGGATATGGACCGTAGGGAGTGCACACGTTTCTTTCTAGTTAGTGGTAGTGTCAGTGCTTAAAATGGCTGGCATTTTACTTATGTGGATGATGGATTTTGAGGCGTCTCGGATTTTTATAGGCCGTTAGTGGTCATACTATAGGTTCAAAGGAACCGAGAAGCGTGTGTTCAGGCATAACTAATCCACTTCCGATAGTCGAGGACCGGCTCTACCGCTCCAAGGGTTGCCCATAGGTGTGATCCTGAGGCATTTGCTAGAGTGTCACGAATCGGAGAGGACGATCCGTAGCCTCGACTCATGATGGAAATCCAATTTCCAATACGACCTTGCGGTTTTGATTGTAGAACTAGTATGGCGGCATAGTAGGATGGGGTACTATGCCGTCTATGATTAATACATTATGATTGAAATTGTTTTTGAAATATATATATATATCCATAGTTATATACACTAATACAAAATCTGTTTTATCGTATCAAGCATCTCTTAACCATTATAAGGTAAAACCCTATCCTCCGGTTTGCGTTGCATTGTGTGATGGGACTTGGGTCTTATAATGGTTTCATTTTCCTAAAAAGTATTGCGTTGTTTAACGATTTACTTTATTTTATGCACTGGCAATTCAATGGAGTAAACCCGTTCCGCGTTAGCGGCGTGGTCCTGTGATTTGCCTTATTATTAGATAAGTTAAGTAAGATTTCTCATACCAGTCCCATGACTGACCTGTAGTTTGTTTCACTGGCAAACTCGGGTGCCCATATCTGTAACAACCCGTAAAATCTGGGCCAGTTTAAAATTTTTATTTTGGCAATTTTAGCGAATTTTGATTATTTAAAATGAATTATTCTAAATAATATCGAATATATGAAAAGTGAAATATATATATATAGCAAAGTGAAAATATCGAATATATGAAAAGTGAAATTTATATATATAGCAAAGTGAAAATATCGAATATATGAAAAGTGAAATTTATATATATAGCAAAGTGAAAATATCGAATATATGAAAAGTGAAATTTATATATATATATGGCGAAGTGAAAATATTCGAATTGAAAACAATGTATATGAAATATTCGAATTGAAAACGATATATATATATATATGAAATGAAAACAATGTATATGAAATATTCGAATTGAAAACGATATATATATATATATATATATATATATATATATATATATATATATGAAATGAAAACGATGCATATGAAATATTCGAATTGAATTGAATAGAAAACGAATTCAAATTGAATTGAAATTTGAATTGAATAGAAATGAATTTTAAAACGAATCTATAAAGAAGAATTCAATTGTGATTTGAATTAAAAAGGAAGTTGAAAATGTTTTTGAAACGAATTTAAAACTATTTATAAACTTCGTTTTAAATAGAAATCGACGAAATATATATTATATATATTATATATATAATATAATGGCCTGAATAGAACGCGCCGCGCCGCGGCAGTTCGCGAATTTCGACCATTGACTTCGAACGGACATTACGGGAGATCCGACCGTCGGATTCTCCTGAAATCAGAACCGTTGGGTTCGTATCGAAAAGAGCTTTCTAAGGAATATTAGAAATTTGAAATCTAACGGTTGGATTTGGAATTACGTCCAAATCAAATTCGAAAAAGGTCGCTGTAAGTGCAGTTCGATGGCTGTTGATGGAAATCGACTGTACGGGCCTCGATAAAATTATTAAAAATAGTAATAATTTGTGTAAAATCATAAGAAATGATTTGTGAAGAATTGGGATGAAAAACTCCATATTTGAAAAGATAAAAATAGATTTTTATCGAAATGAACTAGTTATTAACTAGAAAAATAATCCAATGGTTAAAAATAAATAAATTGGATTAGATTTGAATTGAAATTATCAATGGATATTTTCGATATTGGATTCCGTGATTACAGATATTGTGATGGGAATTTGGAAGATATCGATATCGTTATTCCCGATATGATATCTGTTGGTTTCAGGATTTGATGTTAAATATAAGTCAATACTCTCTCTATTTAAAACCTTATATTTAATGTCAAATTTGATTGATTGATGGTTTGGATTGTGCTCGACCAGTTTATGAGCAGAATATGCTTCTACATTTAGCATTGGGTTGGGTTGAAAATATCTGTGTGCTAACGCCTTGTGAAACACTTCACGATTTGACGATAAGGTGTTTAGCGATGTTGTGTTCATTTCAAATTTAACGAATGATTGTGAAATGATATTTTTCTTAAGTGAAAAGAAATGTATTCCCGATTTTGGACAGGGAATGTTTTATAAAAATGTTTTATAAAACAGAAAGGATTTCGAGGCCCGAAACCCGATGATTTCTAAAGTGATTTAGAAAATGTATTATATGTTACATTGTGGTTCATCGCGTATTCGATTAGTTGCTATTGATGATGTATCTGTTTGGTGGCGGAGAATTTATTCTCTTGCTTAACACCCTTCTTTGAGACGTACGAGCTCAAAGGTTATGTGATTAATAGTGACTGATCATATGCGTGAATTACTGATGTGAAGTACTATATTTTGAAAGTACTTGTGATTATTATGTTGTGAAATGATTTTCCCTACTTCGGGATATGAAATGATTTAGTATGTGACTAAAGATTCGGGTAACCCTGAGACTAAAAGTATGGGTGAGAGGGCGGTGTATGCTCTCCTGAGAGGGAGGTGCATCGTCGGTGTAGCCTACTCCTATGTGGGGTAGGTGCACATATATATATCGAGTTGCGAGGTGCGTACCCTTTGCCTTGTCGATGGGGAGCACGATATTTGGTTGCATACTTGTTTGTATGCATTGTTATGTTTTGGAATTCACATTTCCAAATGATTTGATTTGAGATCCCGAAGTGAAATCTACTTTGATATAGAAAGTTAGATATGTATTTCAAATGATTTGAAATAAGAAATCGGGAATAAAATCCAAAGGAATAATTTCTGTAAATTGAATTGGATTTGGAAAATCTAAGTGTTGTGATTAATCTAAGTGGGTAGATTGGGATATTGCATGTTGTGTGATGCATAGTAGATCCATATATCTATATTGATTGTTGCTTATACACTGGCTTTCATGGGGGTAAACCCGTTCCGCAAAAGTGGCGTGGTCCCGTGATTTGCCTTATTTTTAAACAAGTTTAACAACTGTTTTTGAGTTCTCACACCAGTCCCATGACTGACCTGTAGTTTGCTTTTCCCTTGCGAACTCGGGTGCCCCTATTTTCCACACGGGCAGTCGAGTAGTTTTATTTTGCAGATGTATTGAGCAGGATTCTGGATTGAAGCTTTAAGCTGTGTCCAGGCATTTACAGTCTTCCGCTGTGTAGTTTATATTTCCGCTGTGCATTGTATTACATTTATGTAAATTTATCTTCCGCTGTGTATTATTTTCGATATACTCTGATATTCTGTACTCTGATGTAACATAATTATGATGTTTATTGAAGTCTTCTGTTATTTGTTCTGATGTGTTGTATACCCAAAGTTAGCGTATGCGGGATTCGAACGGTCTTGGTCGGTTTAGCGATCGATTAGGTCCGGGCGAAATCCGTGTCGTTACAACGTGGTATCAGAGCTTTGGTTTACAAAGCTCAGAGAACAAGACACATTAGAACCGTACGAAAGAATTCATCAGATATTGGATTAGTAATATCCAATGGGAATGACTCGTTAGATATGGGATCAGTAGTATCCTAGAACGAGTGTGAAGAGTATATTTTTCAAATGAAAACATTTTTGTTTTGAAAATTTAAATCAACTATTCGTATTTGATTATTTGTTTATATTGATTTTGGACAATTCAGTATATAAAGAATTTGCATATACGCCTTGCAAACGTATATTCAAAGTTTTAATATACTGGATAGATATGGAATCACATTCTAGTTGCCCGGGGATGATTCTGATAATGCTGCAGCGTTACCAGTATTTATTTTCGAGTGACGAAGGTGTGATATCTATATATTTCCATTAGGCTGGTGTGAGAACCAAAACTTATCTATATAGCTAGAATACAATGTTGTGATTTGGCATCAAAAACATGATTTTTGTATATGTATCAAAATTATGAATTTGAAACTCTAATTCACAAATTGATTGATGTTTGTGTTGTTGGTTTACTTGTTTGCTAATTTTGAACCATTTAGCCTAATTGAATCAAATATTGAACCGTATTGAAAATTGGTCGCATCTGCTTGCATATACATGTATATCATTGAACAGGTCATAGCAAGGAGGCTAGAGCAGAGAATAAAATTTGTTTGCCCGACAAATAGGTACATGTTTACTACATAATTTCCTGTTTTGTTTGGGTGATGATGATTTTGTGAGCCTATTGGCTAGCCGCTTGGCTTTTTCTTTTTCTTTTTGAGATCTAAAGGACCGGGGAAGCTATTTGAAATTCCCCGATGCTCCTATTGCAGGGGAGGTTATGGCGAAATTTTTCAAAAATTTAGGGTGTTAGCCAAATTTTTGAGATTTTGGAAATTCTCAGAAACTGAAGAGTTGGAGAATGGAAGCCTGATCGATCGTAGAGCTGAATAATCAAACCACTTTCGGCTTTGTTCCTTTTCGGGGACGAAAAGTTTTAAGTGGGGGAGATTGTAACAACCCGTAAAATCTGGGCCAGTTTAAAATTTTTATTTTGGCAATTTTAGCGAATTTTGATTATTTAAAATGAATTATTCTAAATAATATCGAATATATGAAAAGTGAAATTTATATATATAGCAAAGTGAAAATATCGAATATATGAAAAGTGAAATTTATATATATAGCAAAGTGAAAATATCGAATATATGAAAAGTGAAATTTATATATATAGCAAAGTGAAAATATCGAATATATGAAAAGTGAAATTTATATATATATGGCGAAGTGAAAATATTCGAATTGAAAACAATGTATATGAAATATTCGAATTGAAAACGATATATATATATATATATGAAATGAAAACAATGTATATGAAATATTCGAATTGAAAACGATATATATATATATATATATATGAAATGAAAACGATGCATATGAAATATTCGAATTGAATTGAATAGAAAACGAATTCAAATTGAATTGAAATTTGAATTGAATAGAAATGAATTTTAAAACGAATCTATAAAGAAGAATTCAATTGTGATTTGAATTAAAAAGGAAGTTGAAAATGTTTTTGAAACGAATTTAAAACTATTTATAAACTTCGTTTTAAATAGAAATCGACGAAATATATATTATATATATTATATATATAATATAATGGCCTGAATAGAACGCGCCGCGCCGCGGCAGTTCGCGAATTTCGACCATTGACTTCGAACGGACATTACGGGAGATCCGACCGTCGGATTCTCCTGAAATCAGAACCGTTGGGTTCGTATCGAAAAGAGCTTTCTAAGGAATATTAGAAATTTGAAATCTAACGGTTGGATTTGGAATTACGTCCAAATCAAATTCGAAAAAGGTCGCTGTAAGTGCAGTTCGATGCCTGTTGATGGAAATCGACTGTACGGGCCTCGATAAAATTATTAAAAATAGTAATAATTTGTGTAAAATCATAAGAAATGATTTGTGAAGAATTGGGATGAAAAACTCCATATTTGAAAAGATAAAAATAGATTTTTATCGAAATGAACTAGTTATTAACTAGAAAAATAATCCAATGGTTAAAAATAAATAAATTGGATTAGATTTGAATTGAAATTATCAATGGATATTTTCGATATTGGATTCCGTGATTACAGATATTGTGATGGGAATTTGGAAGATATCGATATCGTTATTCCCGATATGATATCTGTTGGTTTCAGGATTTGATGTTAAATATAAGTCAATACTCTCTCTATTTAAAACCTTATATTTAATGTCAAATTTGATTGATTGATGGTTTGGATTGTGCTCGACCAGTTTATGAGCAGAATATGCTTCTACATTTAGCATTGGGTTGGGTTGAAAATATCTGTGTGCTAACGCCTTGTGAAACACTTCACGATTTGACGATAAGGTGTTTAGCGATGTTGTGTTCATTTCAAATTTAACGAATGATTGTGAAATGATATTTTTCTTAAGTGAAAAGAAATGTATTCCCGATTTTGGACAGGGAATGTTTTATAAAAATGTTTTATAAAACAGAAAGGATTTCGAGGCCCGAAACCCGATGATTTCTAAAGTGATTTAGAAAATGTATTATATGTTACATTGTGGTTCATCGCGTATTCGATTAGTTGCTATTGATGATGTATCTGTTTGGTGGCGGAGAATTTATTCTCTTGCTTAACACCCTTCTTTGAGACGTACGAGCTCAAAGGTTATGTGATTAATAGTGACTGATCATATGCGTGAATTACTGATGTGAAGTACTATATTTTGAAAGTACTTGTGATTATTATGTTGTGAAATGATTTTCCCTACTTCGGGATATGAAATGATTTAGTATGTGACTAAAGATTTGGGTAACCCTGAGACTAAATGTATGGGTGAGAGGGCGGTGTATGCTCTCCTGAGAGGGAGGTGCATCGTCGGTGTAGCCTACTCCTATGTGGGGTAGGTGCACATATATATATCGAGTTGCGAGGTGCGTACCCTTTGCCTTGTCGATGGGGAGCACGATATTTGGTTGCATACTTGTTTGTATGCATTGTTATGTTTTGGAATTCACATTTCCAAATGATTTGATTTGAGATCCCGAAGTGAAATCTACTTTGATATAGAAAGTTAGATATGTATTTCAAATGATTTGAAATAAGAAATCGGGAATAAAATCCAAAGGAATAATTTCTGTAAATTGAATTGGATTTGGAAAATCTAAGTGTTGTGATTAATCTAAGTGGGTAGATTGGGATATTGCATGTTGTGTGATGCATAGTAGATCCATATATCTATATTGATTGTTGCTTATACACTGGCTTTCATGGGGGTAAACCCGTTCCGCGAAAGTGGCGTGGTCCCGTGATTTGCCTTATTTTTAAACAAGTTTAACAACTGTTTTTGAGTTCTCACACCAGTCCCATGACTGACCTGTAGTTTGCTTTTCCCTTGCGAACTCGGGTGCCCCTATTTTCCACACGGGCAGTCGAGTAGTTTTATTTTGCAGATGTATTGAGCAGGATTCTGGATTGAAGCTTTAAGCTGTGTCCAGGCATTTACAGTCTTCCGCTGTGTAGTTTATATTTCCGCTGTGCATTGTATTACATTTATGTAAATTTATCTTCCGCTGTGTATTATTTTCGATATACTCTGATATTCTGTACTCTGATGTAACATTATTATGATGTTTATTGAAGTCTTCTGTTATTTGTTCTGATGTGTTGTATACCCAAAGTTAGCGTATGCGGGATTCGAACGGTCTTGGTCGGTTTAGCGATCGATTAGGTCCGGGCGAAATCCGTGTCGTTACAATATCTTTCCATACGGGCAGTCAAGTAGCTTTTTGCAGATATATTTACAGGATCCTGGTTTACAGCTGAAGCAGTATCCGGAAAGATCTGTATCCGTGTATTCCTTTCAGTTGTTTATTTGTATCATTTTTTTTCCGCTGCTATTTTAATGTAATTTAAATCTCTCATATTATTGTATTTCTATTATGTAATAAGTATTCATACTCTGTTATATTCTTGTACTCTGATGTAATTGTTGTAATCAGCAATAAAATGTTCTTCAGTTTATGCTTTGATGTGTATTGTTCTCAAGGCAATCTAGGCTTTCCTTTACTGGGAAGTTTGGGTCATCACATTTGGTATCAGAGCCTTGGTTTACAGAGCTTGAGAACAAGATGCATTAGAACCGAACGAAAGAATTCATCAGACATTGGATTAGTAATATCGAATAAGAATAACTCGTTAGAGATGGGATCAGTAGAATCCTAGAACGAGTGTAAAGAGTATTATTTTCTTTAAAATAAATGAAAACAAATTTAGTTTTGAAAATTTTATCTAAAATACGTATTTGAGTATATTATATTTTAATGTGGACAATCGAGTATATAAAGATTTCGAATATACGAGTAATTAACGGATATTCGAAGTTTTAATACACTGGATAGATACAGGATCACACTCTAGTCGCTCGGAGGTAATTCTGGTGATAGGTCGACCATCACCAGTATTTATGTTCGAGTCTCGAAAGTGGTATATCTATATATTCCCATTGACTGGTATGAGAACCAAAACTTATTTAGTACACATTGCTGTGATTTGCACTAAATATATGATTTTGGACTATATATAAAAGTTATATATATTTGAAAAATTATTCACCTAATTGATTGCTAGTTGTGATGTTTGATTATTAGTTTAACCAACAAAATTATAGGAATGATAATTAATTTAACTAACTGAAACCAATAAATAAAAAATTAAAATTAAGTTAGTAAATTGAATAACTTTTAGCTAGGCTCCTTTTCGAGGACGAAAAGATTTTAAGTAAGGGCGATTGTAACAACCCGGAATTTTAGGGCCAATTTAAAATTTGTATTTTAGAAGATTATTGAATTTTAAATATTTTAAATAATTTATTTTAAAGAATAACGACTAAAAATTTATTTTAAAACAAATAAATTCAATTTAATTATAAAAGGAGTTTAAAACATCGCTGTAGTTTGAAAATTTGAATTTGAACTTTGACTGACTGTATAGGATTCAAAGCAAATCGGATTTCAGTAAAACCAGAAATATTTAAATCTGTTTAATCATACCTTTCTAAAAAATCTGAAAAACTGAAATTTCACTTTATATTTTGAAAGTTATGGCCAGTTCAAAATTTATAAAAGTCACTGTAGAATTTATATATTTTTTAATTAAATATATTGGCCTTGAAAATAGCCATTTTGCAAACGACCTCGGTTTTCCATGAAACCACTTTTGTTGGAACCAGAATGTCAAATTATTGCTAAGTTTCAATTTTCATAATTTTTCGAATTAATATGTGAGCGTGGTAAAAGAAAATGTGTTTTGACTGTTTTAGTCAAATTTAATCGACTCGAAAATAGCCATTTTTCAAACAGTCACAGAATTCAACGAAATTAGTCTCGTTCGAACCATATTATCAAGACATAACTAGAAATAATTTTTCTATAATTTTTAGACTTAGTATGTGGCCCCGGTAAATTAAAATGCTCGTTCAAATTAAATAAATAAAGGATTTAATTTTTAAATTAAAGAAAATCATATCGTAACAGCCGAATTGGGTTACGAAACATGTTCCATTGAGTCCATAATGGGGGTTATTAGCCAGCGGAGACACTTGTTGGGTTCGATTTGGGGTTCGTATAGGTAAACATGAATTATTGAATTAAATAAATTAATTAAAGGAGAAATACACAGTATAAATACCCCGTATTATACGTAACCCTAAATACACAATACAGCAGCCGCCGTATCTCATCTTCAATGGCCTAAAGTCTACGAAATTCAATCCTACTTTTCTCCTAGAATATTCAATGAAATTCAAAATCTCAAAAACCAAATCAAAGAGGAAGATGAGCTCTTTAATATGGACGGTGGAGATCGACAATGGGGGTTTTTGGTAGCCGGAATTGGGTGGAAAATGCGGCACATTGGGGGCGGATTTCTGGGCGGTGCTGAGGTGCGAGCTGGGGGTCCTTCTGGGCGATGGATGGCGGCTCGATGGTGGTCAGTGTGGTGGTCTCGGATCGAGGTCTGATGCCTCGTACGGCGTGCGCAAGTGAGGAATTTGTGGTCGAAGATGGGTTCTAAGTGTTTCAGTGTTTGCAGAACGTGGATGAAAGGTTAAGGAACCTTAATTTAATAATTTACTAATTAATTAGTTTAAAATTGTAATTAACCTTTATAAGGTCATAACTCGTTCAATTCTTGTCAGAATCAGATGATTTTTGTTGCGTTGAAATCGTCTTTCCAAGATCTACAGCATGAAGCTGACTAGAGCGTAAACAGAGGACGCTGAAAATTCAGGAAATTTCAAATCTGAATTGATTGATGAGATTTCTATTTTTTAAAATTAAAATAAATCATTTATTTTATGGTGTAGTATATATATATATATATATATATATTCATTCGCTATTAAATTCATGTTCTATGTATATATTTATTTCAATGTTGATTGTGCGGTGATTGTAATGAATGATTGGTTTTGTATGAATTAGATCTGTTATGTGACGAATTGTGAATAATTTATCTACTTGTTGATGATCTATAAACACAGATCTATATTTGTTAAATAAAAGATATGTTACTTGTTATATTATTGATCTGGAATAGAATTGTCATTTCAATCAAAATAAATCATTCTGTTATGTGTTGAATTGCATTTGATTTTCAATTCAGCATAAAAACATTATTTGGAATAATTTTGTTAAATTGGATTAAATTGTTAATTTAATACTAAATTATTATTTTGATCCTATTTATTTAAATGAATTAAGTTGTCAATCTTTGTTTAAAAATAGAATAACAATAAAACATTCATTTTATTGTTTTCATTAAAACATGGTTTTTTGTCAAATTTGTTTAGTATTGAAATAAAAGATGACATTTTGGTTAAAACATAAGTGTTGAAATAAAAACCCCATTTTTGGTCAATTTAAAGAAAGAATGGAAAAAAAAATTGTTTACATAAAAGAACCAATCAAAACTAACATTTTGTTCACATAAAAGATCCAATCAAAAATTCTTATATTTGTTTACACTGAATAGCATTTGTTGAAAATACACATTTTTATACATTGAATTGAATTTGTTAAAAATACATTTTTATACATTGGATAAAATAATAACATTTTTGGTCAAATTGTGATTAGTGAATAAAAAAATTAACATTTTGGTTAGAACATGATTTATGAAACAAAGAAAAAAAATAACACTTTTGTTAGAATTTGATTTATGAAATAAAAATCACACTTCTATCAAAACTTGATTTTTGAAGTGAAAATATCATTTTTGTCAAAACAAGATCATTGAAATAAAAATATGTTCTTTTATTTGGCCTCCTCCGTTGCAAATTAACATTTAAATGAATAAGTACATTTTTGTTTGCAATTTTAGATGCAAACAAAATATGATTTGAGAAGTTACATTTTTGTTTGAAGTTTTAGATGCAAACCAAAAAAACATTAGAATGAATTTTATATTTTATTTTGTATTTTATATGAAATAAAAAGAATGGACCTAAAAGTAAATTTTATTTGTCAATTTAGTTCAATAAAAAAAATTGAAAAAAACATTCATTGTTGGTCAATTTACAGTAGTTACACCAAATTATTCATTTTTGTCATTTTACACTAGTTGAAACAAAAACAAACACTTTTATAAATCTATACTATTTGAAAGCAAAATATGATTTAAAGAATTACAATTTTGTTTGCAATTTTAGATGCAAACAAATATTACATTTTTATTTTGTATTTTAGTTAGAAATAGAAATATACATTTTTGTTTGTAAATTTAGTTGCAAACAAAACAATTAATATAGATTATATTTTTATTTGCATATTTAGTTGCAAATAAACATAGTTGTTAAAAGATTATATTTTTATTTGCAAATTTAGAGGCAAATAAACACCGTAGGAAAAAGATGCATTTTGTTTACAACTTTAGATGTAAACAAAACATTAAAACTAAAAGTTATATTTTGCATTCCTTGTTGCATATAAAACTAGAAATAAAAAGTTACAATTTTTATTTATATTCCTCGATGTAAATAAACTGAATTAAAAAGTGGAATCTTTTGCAAATAAAGCAGGAGATAAAAAGTTATATTTTATTTGCATTCTCTATTGCAAATAAAACATGAAATCAAAAAGTACATTTTTATCTACACTTTGGTTGTTATAAAAATGATAAAATCAAAGAATTACATTTTTAATGTAATATAAAGATTTCATTTTTTTTACAACATAAAAAGATTATCATTTTTATGTAATATAAAGAGATTACATTTCATTGTAAGTGAGTCAACATTAGCATTCACATTTTTAATGTAAATAAATCAGTAGAAAAGATTTATGGTTTTTGGATAAATTATGATAACATCAGAGCTTACATTTTTATTATATATGAAATGATTCCTCATTATATATGTTTATGATGCTGATATGTTACACTTCCATTTACAGGTTATCCGACTTGTTTATGTGATTGGGTTGATAATTTTTACACATCGCCCAAGTGCACAAATAATTTATTATTAGATTGTTGGATGAAACCCCACACGGGTGTTGGGATGATATCTGATCTACACTAGTCCCAATATTTAGTATAGAATCCACTTTGGTTGTTAATTGGATGTCTGATAATTATTTATCATGCTTGTTGATTTCATGCAATATATGTTTGTTGATTGAGTCACAATCCAATAAAGAATATTCTAGAAAAGAATATTTAAGTAAATATTTTTAGAAAAAGAATATATTTTAGAAAAACTTATTCATTGATATAAACTAGTTATTAACTAGAATAAATTATTAAATTTAGATTTAATAAAGTTTTCCATTATGTTAATATTTAATTGAAGTTCTTAGAAACTGAAAAGTTGAAATAACGAAAGTTGAAGAACTTAAGCCGTAGTCAAAATAACGAAAGTTGATTTGATTAATGAAACAACTTTCGGCTTCGTTCCTTTTCGAGGACGAAAAGTTTTAAGTGGGGGAGATTGTAATAACCCGGAAATCCGAGCCAATTTGAAATTTTTATTTTGGCAATTTTAGCGAATTTTGAATATTTAAAATGAATTATTTTAAATAATAACAACGAGAAATTTATTTTGAATAGAATTCGAACATATATATTTATTCGAATCGTCGTTAGAATATAAATATTTATTTATATATATAAAAGGAATTGAAAATGGCGCGGTAGTTCGATAATTCGATTTCAAATTTCAAATGAATGTACCGGGTGCAAAATTAACCGAATTTTAGTGAAACCAAAAATATTAGAATCTAATTGTGAATATCTTTCCAACGAATCCGAAAGATTGAAGTTTTATAGTGGGAAGCAAAAGTTATGGCCAAATGAATTTTCAGAAAGGTCGCTATAGAATTTATATAGCCCGTGAAAATAGCCATTTTGCAAACAATCTCGAAAATCGCCGAAACTGCTTTTGTTAGATCCGGGACGTCGAATTATTGCTAGGTTCCAAAATTAATAATTTACTGAACCAATATGTAAGAGTGTCAAAGGAAAACGTGTTTTGTCAGTTTCAGTCAAATCTGATCGACCTGAAAATGGTCGTTTTTCAAATGGTCTCAGAATTCGACGAAATTAGTTTTGTTAAAACCGTATCGTCAATACAAAGCTAGGAATAATTTTCGGGAATTTTTAGAGTCAGTATGTGGCCCCGGTAATTTAAAATGTATGTTTAGATTGAATATGTATTGATTTATATTTTAATTTAAAGGAAAACTGATCATAACGATCGAATTATCTTACGAAACATATCCCATTATGTTCGGAATGAGGGTATTTGGCTAGGGGCGACATTCGTTGGAGTTCGTTTGGAGTTCGAAGGTGAAATTCACTTTTTAGAAATAAAAAGAATTAAAAATTAATAAATTATTATTATATATACCCCTTAGAAACCCTAACCCCTTTTTATCCTTTTCTGCCACCGCCGGTTCTAATCAAAGGCCGCCGACGCTCGATTTTTCCCCTCAAAATTCACGAAACCCAAACAGCAATTCAAGAGGATTATTAAACAAATATGAAAGAGATTCTCAAGATCTTGGATTCTATATGGTTTAGATGGAATATAGGTTTATAATTTGATCAATTTCTGGCCAAGAAGTGGTCGTGTTCGAGCACGCTTTCCGCCACCAGGGTGAGTGCGAGCGGGCCAAGGTCACGGCCGATGGTGGCGCCTTCGAAGCCGGTCGAGGTGGCGTGCATTGATCAAGGTCAGGTTCAACGAGTTGGCAGCGAAATTAAACCCTAGGTTTGAGCGATTATGGAAGGAGTGTCGGCCTGAAATCAAGAGCAAGAAGATGATGTAATTTTTTTAATTATATTTTTATTATTTGAATTATGAACAAATGTATAAATTAGCATATCTCCTTCATATGAGATCGGATTCACGAACCGTTAGTTGCGTTGGGATCGCGTGAACAAATTCTACAACATGGAACTGACTAGGACTGAAAAGAAGCAAATCATAATTTGAGGTGGATTTAAATCCGAACGGAAATCAATTCAGAAATAAAAACCAATGTGAGAATTCTCTCACTTTAAATTTTCTGTTCAGTTATTTATTTCATAACTGCATATATGAACTGTTCCCCGTCGTCCACAGACCATGGACGACTTGTTTGTTTGGTTGTATTCTATGTGAAAATTGATGTGAAATGAATTATATATATTAGGAGTGTATGAAATATATATATACGATGTGGAATAAATAAATATATATTAAAAGTTAAAATATCGTATATATTGAAAGTGAAAATATCGTATATATTGAAAGTGAAAATATCGTATATATTGAAAGCAAAAATATCGTATATATTGAAATATATTGAAAGCGAAAATATCGTATATATTGAAAGTGAAAATAGCATATATATTGAAAGTGAAAATATCGTATATATTGAAAGAGAAAATATCGTATATACTGAAAGTGAAAATATCGTATAGTGAAAATATCGTATGTATTGAAAGTGAAAATATCGTATATATTGAAAGTGAAAATATCGTATATATTGAAAGTGAAAATATCGTATATATTGAAAGTGAAAATATCGTATATATTGAAAGTGAAAATATCATATATATTGAAAGTGAAAATATCATATATATTGAAAGTGAAAATATCGTATAGGGAAAATATCGTATATATTGAAAGTGAAAATATCATATATATTGAAAGTGAAAATATCGTATATATTGAAAAGTGAATATATATATATATATATATATATGAAATGAAAACGATGTATATGAAATATTCGAATTGAATTAAATAGAAAATGAATTCGAATTGAACTGGAAAGAAATTAAATTCGAATTGAACTGAATAGAAAATGAATTCGAATTGAACTGAATAGAAAATGAATTTGAATTGAATTGAATAGAAAATGAATTCGAATTGAATTTGAAATTTGAATTGAATTGAATTTAAAATGAATTTATAAGGAAAAATTCAATTTGGATTTGAATTTGAATATGAAGTTGAAATCGTTTTGAAAACGAATTTAAAACGATTTATAAAATATGTTTTAAAAGGAAATCGACAAAATATATATTATGTATATAATATAATGGCATGAATAGAACGCGTCGCGCTGCGGCAATTCGTGAATTTCGACCATTGACTTCGAACGGACATTACGGGAGATCCAACCGTCGGATTCTCATGAAACCAGAACCGTTGGGTTCGTATCGAAAAGTGCTTTCCAACGAACATGAGAAATTTGAAATCTAACGGTTGGATTTGGAATTATGTCCAAATCAAATTTGGAAAAGGTCATTGTAAGTGCAGTTCGATTGTCGTTGATGGAAATCGACTGTACGGGCCTTGATAAAATATTAAAAATATCAATAATTAGTGTAAAATCATAAGAAATGATTTGGTAAGAATTGGGGTGAAAATCCCATATTTGATAAGATAAAAATAGATTTTTATCGAAATGAACTAGTTTTGAACTAGAATTATAATTCTATTTATTTTTAAAATAAATAAAGTGGATTTGAAATGGTTTTGAAAATAACCAGAATTTCCAATATATGAATTGGAATGGATTTGAATTGAAATTATCATTGGATATTTTCGATATTGGATTCCGTGATTATACAGATATCGTGATGGGAATTTGGAAGATATCGATATCGTTATTCCCGATATGATATATGTTGGTTTCAAGATTTGATGTTGAATATAAGTCGATACTATCTCTATTCAAAACCTTATATTTAATGTCAAATTTGATTGATTGATTATTTGATTGTGCTCGACCAGTTTATGAGCAAAATATGCTTTTACGTTTAGCATTGGGTTGGGTTGAAAATATCTGTGTGCTAACGCCTTGTGAAATACTTCACGATTTGACGATAAGGTGTTTAGCGATGTTGTGTTCATTTCAAATTTAATGAATGATTGTGAAATGATATTTTTCTTAAGTGAAAAGAAATGTATTCCCGATTTTGGACAGGGAATGTTTTATAAAAATGTTTTATAAAACAGAAAGGATTTCGAGGCCTAAAACCCGATGATTTCTAAAATGATTTAGAAATGTATTATATGTTACATTGTGGTTCATCGCATATTCGATTAGTTGCTATTGATGATGTATCTGTTTGGTGGCAGAGAATTTATTCTCTTGCTTAACACCCTTCTTTGAGACGTACGAGCTCAAAGGTAATGTGATTAGTAGCGACTGATCATATGTGGGAATTACTGATGTGAAGTACTATATTTTGAAAGTACTTGTGATTATTATGTTGTGAAATGGTTTTCCCTACTTCGGGATATGAAATGATTTAGTATGTGGCTAAAGAGTCGGGTGACCCTGATACTAAAAGTATGGGTGAGAGGTCGGTGTAGCCTGCTCCTTTGTGGGGTAGGTGCATCGTCGGTGTAGCCTGCTCCTATGTGGGGCAGGTGCACATTTATATATCGAGTGGCGAGGTGCGTACCCTTTGCCTTGTCGATGGGGAGCATGATATTTGGTTGCATACTTGTTTGTATGCATTGTTATGTTTTGGAATTCATATTTCCAAACGATTTGATTTGAGATCCCGAAGTGAAATCTACTTTGATATAGAAAGTTAGATAGGTATTTCAAATGATTTGAAATAAGAAATCGGGAATATAATCCAAAGGAATAATTTCTGTAAATTGAATTGGATTTGGAAAATCTAAGTGTAGTGATTTATCTAAGTGGGTAGATTGGGATATTGCATGTTGATTGATGCATAGTAGATCCATATATCTATATTGATTGTTGTTTATACACTGGCATTCATGGGGGTAGACCCGTTCCGCGTTAGCGGCGTGGTCCCGTGATATGCCGTATTATTAAATAAGTTAATTATAACTGTTTAGAGTTTCTCACACCAGTCCCATGACTGTCCTGTAGTTTGCTTTTCCCTTGCAAACTCGGGTGCCCCTATTTTCCACATGGGAAGTCGAGTAGTTTTATTTTGCAGATATATTGAGCAGGATTCTGGATCGAAGCTTAAAGCTGTGTCCAGTGCGTTTATCGTCTTCCGCTGTGTTATTCATTTATTTCCGCTGTGCATTGTATTACATTTATTGTAAAATCATCTTCCGTTGTATTAATTATATTTCGATATACTCTGATATTCTGTGCTCTGATGTAACATTATTATGATGTTTATAAAAGTCTTCTGTTATTTGTTCTGATGTGTTGTATGCCCAGAGTTAGCGTATGCGAGATTCGAATGGTCTTGGTCGATTTAGCGATCGATTAGGTCCGGGCGAAATCCGTGTCGTTACATCTTTCTAACGAATCTGAAAAAGTGAAATTTTGTTTTATAAATCAAAAGTTGTGGCCAATTCAATATTTAGAAAGGTCGTTGTAGAATTTATATATATAATATATATGGCCCGAAGGGCTACTTTTCATGTATGAAGGAAATTGGACTCGAAACCACTTCCATTGAGTCCGGAATAATGTTTCTGCATTTAAAAAGTATAAAAACTTATAAATTTTGAGTTTCGGAATTTATTTGTTTAAAAATGTACTTTTTTAATATTAAATATATAGCACTTGAAAATAGTCATTTTTCAAACGACCTCCGTTTTCGATGAAACCACTTTTGTTGGAGCTGAAATGTCAAATTATAGCTAGGTTTCAATTTTTAGAATTTTTCGAATTAATATGTAAGCGGGTCAAAAGAAAACGTGTTTTGACTATTTCAGTTAAATTTAATCGACTTGAAAATGACCATTTTTCAAACAGTCACAGAATTCGACAAAATTAGTCTTGTTAGAACCGTATCGTCATAAGAAAGCTAAAAATATTTTTTTTCGGAATTTTTAGAGGTCGTATGTGGCCTCGGCATATTTAAATGTACGTTAGATATTTAATAAATTAATGTTTAATGTAATTTTAAATAAAATTTCTACAGATTTTGGAATTGGGCCCCGAGACCTATCCCATTAAGTTCAGAAGGCATCAAAACCTTAAGAACGACATTAAGCAAGCCCAATTCGGAGACAGCCCGCATTTTTACCTTTATAACACGCTTTACGATGAATAAATAATAAAATAATATATAAAATCCCAAAAAAACCCTAGCCACCACTGTTCTGGACTGTTCGATGGCTGAAAATGTCCCAAACTTCAAACATCAATAACTTTTGATCCGCTCAACGAAAATTGACAAATTTGGTACCAAATCGAAGCTCTTAGAGAGATCTACAAATCCATACGGTTAAGATCGGTTTTTAGTTCACGGATTTCACGAATTCTGTTGGAGGAGGCGGCGCGTTTGGGTTCGGATATGGGGCGCAGGTCAGGGCCGAGCTTTGTGGGTTTCTGGGCCGTGGTGGCTTATGGTTCGGGCTTCGGAGTGATGGTGTTGGATCGACGGACGGTGGCTCTATGGTCAGTGCGATTTGGAGTTGAGGATGGCGGCTTTGGGTTTATCATTCCTGACGGCTTCAAAGATGAAGAAGAAGGAAGGATTAGCATTAACAATGTAATTAGAGTATAATTGTTTTAATTTATTAATTATTTAATAAGCAAATGTTTAAAATTGAATATCTTTTTACTGCGATATCAGAATTCAACGAAACGACTTGCGTTGGACTCGTTTTTCAGAGATCTTCGCAATGGCGCAGACCAGAGCTGAAACGAAGACAGTTGAATTTTCAGCCAAATCAATGTGAGAACTCTAATTTTTATTATTTAATTCATTTTTGATTTTTTTTCTTCTCGCGTTAAAAATTATTGTATTATAATACTAATTCAGATCTGAAATGTTCTGTGATTGATGAATTGTTGATTGTTGTTATTCATGATAGGCTTGATCTGCATTGAATTTTATATATTGTTGAATTTATTTGTGGTTTGAAGATTAGATCTAAAATTAGATCTAAATCATATTTTATTTAGATTTAAATCGTATTTTATTCAGATCTAGTTGTTCAAATTTACTTTATAGTATTAAATATTATTTTTATTATTCTGAGATGAACAATAGAATCTGATCGACAAATAAAAACATATTTTGGTTTGTTGATTTTAAAATAGAAATTGAACGACGAATAAAATATTATTTTTATTTGTTTATTTACAATAGAATATGAACAACAAATAAAATATATTTTCATTTGTTTCATTACAACATAATTTGGCTAACAAATAAAATCCTATTTTTATTTTTTTACATTTAGAACACGATTTATGAATTACAGTAAAAATTCTTCTTTTTATTGTCACATTAAACGTAAGATGTTCTAGAATTAGTATAACAATAAAATATTAAATTTTATTGTTGATATTAAAAACATATCAGTAAAATAAAACTTTATTTACATGGCATGTGTAAATTATAGGTTATATTTGGAAACCACCTCTTTGTTTACATTTTTATGTAAATAAAAATACATATTTTGGAAATCACAATTTTGTTTACATTTTATAGGTAAATAAGAAATTATTTTCAGAAGTTACCTTTTTGTTTGCAAATATATTTTAAAATATAATTTATTCTTTTATCTGAATTAACTGATGCTAATAAATTTTAAAAATAAATTTTAGTCTCTTTTTTACATTCACCAATGCAAATATATATAGAAAATAGAAATTGTTCTTTATTTGCATTTACCAATGCAAATATATATTGAAACAAATTATTCTTTCATTTGCACTCACCAATGCAAATACATATATTGAAAATAAAGTTTATTCCTTTATTTGCATTTATCAATGCAAATATGCATTGAAAGTAAGGTTTATTCTTTTATTTGCATTTATCAATGCAAATATTCAATGAAATTAAAGTCTATCTTTTTATCTACATTCACCAATATATTTATACACATTTTTATACATTGAATAGAAATTTTTAAAAATATACTTTGAAAATAATTTTTATTCTCTTATTTACATTCAGTAATGCAAATATAATTTGAAATCAAAACTATTATTTTATTTGCATCCACAAATGCAAATATACTTTGGAAATAAATGTTGTTCTTTTATTTGCATCCACAAATGCAAATACTCATTTAAAATAAATGTTGATCTTTTATTTACATTCACTAATGTAAATACACGTTGGAAATGAGGTTCTTTTCACATTCACTCAAATATAATTTTAAATAAAAATAAAAAGTTACGTTTGTTATTTGCATTCCTTGTTGCAAATAAAACCTTAAAATAAAGTTCATCTTTGTTTGAAATTCTAAATGCAAACAAACCATCAAAATGAAAGTGCAACGACCCGCATTCTACGCATCATAGGATCGTAGAATATTTATTTCATTCACATATGAAGTCGTATGGTCATGTAACTTTGGGAGAAGACTATTGGGGTCATTTCCCATGTTCAAGATTTTTCCGGATATTTAAATGACCATTTTACCCCTAGTTGGCACTGTTTTGGCCATAACTTTTGACAGGAAAGGAATTTTGACCTGATACCACTTCCATTGGCTCCGGATGATGGTTTCTCTTTCCGTAGAGTGGTCACATTAGCCAAACGGACTCACCGTTTGGGAGATATGGCTGAAACAAGTTTCAGATGGTGAAAAATAGCTTAATTGGGCTTAACTGGGTGATTAACAGCTAGGCCCAGAGGGGAATTTCGGGTTTAGAGGTATAGGAGGACTGATTAGGGTTAGGAAACCATTTCCATTTCAGTTTTGAGCCGCCACAAACCTTCTTGAGACCTTAGTAATGGCTTCCATCCTCTAAAACCACTCCAAAACACATTTTTAGTGAAGATTAAGCCTAAACTACATCAAAACAAGGCCAAATAGCAACAAAGCAAGATTGGAGCTGCTGCTATACGTAGGAATTCGACCCAAACAGAGAGTATTTCAGATTTGGTGTTTTATTTTGTGGCCAAGGTGAGTGATAGCATCGTTTTGACACTAATTACAGTTAATTAAGGGTGATTAGTGAAGATTAGCGAATTTATACACTAATAAATTCTGGAAAAATGTTTAGAAATTCTTAAATAATATTTCATGCCTCTGTTAGAAAATTTAGACGATTTGATTAAGTTTTACTAAGTATGTGCTTAAACATGATTAAGAGGGATTATAGGAAAATGTGAGGTTTTAGCCACTTTTGATCCATTTTGATTCATTTGAATTGGTGTTTGGTGTTTGTGGTTGCTCTTACATATTGATATGACTCTATGGTATGTTTTATGATTGATTAGAATAGTTAGATTGGTCGTAAACACCGTCGAATGGCGTAGAAAGCTCGCTGGAAAGTTGCAGAAATGTGCAGGTTCCGAACCGGATCGGATCGGAGTAGGGGGTCGGATCGGATTTGTGAACTGACCGAGGGAATTCGAACTGGATTGGAACTTGTCACTGGAGGAGGCTTGGCGAGAAGGAAGGTCGTTTACTTAGAGTTGGAGTGGACGAGGGGATCGGATCGGAACTATAGAGAGCGGATCAGATCGGAGTAGACTAGAGGGCGGATCGGATCGGGGTAAGCTAGGGAGCGAAGCGGATCGGAGGGAGCGGATCGGGCAAACGGAGAAGGACAGGATCGGAGAATAGGCACTACACTTCCGAACTGAACCAAGAAAGATGGAGCACTGACTAAGGCATGGACTAGGACCACCGAACCGAACCGAGTAGGAAGGTTACACCGAATCGAACCGAGCTAGACGAGGAGCACCGAACTGAACCGTACGTGGGCTATTACTACTACGCGACAATTCTTCTGAAGACCCACTCCAATTCGACTAAACCCGAGATGCAAAGGAAGTCCAAATGAGAAGTTAGATCTCAAGATTCAGATGGGAATCGACGAGTTCGCTTCATGATTGGGCTTTGCTGCGGGACGCGTGCCAAGGGGTTATCGACGTCTATAGCTTTGGACCACTATGGTAGGAGATACGAAGATGGATTCAGGGCCATTATGGCATCGGTAGAACTAAGGGCTACGACCAATGAAGTGGGTCATTGAAATGTTTGGTCATGACTCCAAGTGTTTGGCTTGGTCACAGCAGGGTTTCTACAAGTCGGGATTCGTCGTTACCTCAATTTGTCTAGTGTTCCAAAGTGGTAGATATCGTATGCTTTACGCACTGAGTGAGGAATGTGAGGATGGTTGCTATGGATGATTTGTTTGCTATCATTATGACATGCACACCCCACCCCCGTATTCTTTACACTACTTATTATGGCACCTTAGAGTACTGTACGGTATGTGGTACTAACTCTTTGGTTGCAGGTCCAGGTTCAGGTATGGTTTAGTATACCTGTTATTATTCTTTTTAGATGCTTATCGCTCATACCAGGTTTTATGTCTGACCAGAGTTTTATGTCTCCTCTTATTACTCTGGGTGCTCACACGAGCAGACTAGAGACAGGTTAGCTGGTGATGCACGGGTAGATGATCCGGAGACGAGCAGGAGGCTTCCACGTAATACATATACATAGTATTCTCCCTGTGTTGTTGAAGATCACTGCTTGGGCATTGGTGGTGTATCTTCTACTTTGACTTTCTTTTGTTTAGAGACAGTAGATTTTGAAAAGTTGTAATAAGCTGTGCTTGGATTTCCGCTGCTCTAATGTTGATGTTGATTTTAGTTATCAGCTTATGCACTGTCTCACCTGTTTTATGTCAAGTATGTTATCATTATTATATTTTATCCCATGCGTTGTGAGACATTCTACAGGTTCCTTGATTAGTTCATTCTCTTCTTTCCTTTCTCCTGACGACCGTCCCGTGCTAGTCGGGCATGTGTACAGCGCACTTTTGGAGGAAATGCAGGCTGGTGCGGGGCGGGCCGTCACAGAAAGTTGCATTTTTGATTTATAATTTTGATATGTATAAAATATTGTTTGAAAGTGGCATTTTTATTTGCACCCTCCAATGCAAATAAGACATGAATTAAATCTTTCATTTTACTTTCAAATTAAGAAATACCTTTTTATTCACATTTTTAGATATAAATAAAGGATAGGATTTAAAAGTTACATTTTAGTTACATTCTAAGTGTAGTAGAAATGGAAAAATAATGGTTCTTTTTATTTTCATTTAAAGGACAATAGAAAGAATAGTTTTTAGAAATGCATTTTTATTTCAATTCTATATGAAGTAAAAAGAGCCAATTTGTCAAATGTCTTATATGAAATAAAGGGAGTTCTTTTTGTCACTTCAAAAAGAATGAATTGAAAATGTTTATTTAAGCTTTTGTAAAGAATGAATAACTAAACATTCATATTTTTATCATTAAAGTAAAATAGACAAAAACCCACATTTTTGTCTAAATTAAAAGAATAAAACAAAATATAGCACTGAAATATTATATTAGAATTGACATACAAATTAATCACTATCGTAAATTTACATTAGTTAAAACCAATTACTCATTTTTGTTAATTTATATTAGTTAAAAACAATTATTCATTTTAGTCAATTTATAATAGTTAAAACAAATATTCACTTTTGTCAATTCACAGTAGCTAAAACAAATTATTCACTTTTGTCAATTTACATTTGTTGAAACCAATTATTTGTTTTGTCACTATAGAGTTGTTAAGATAAAGATATTCATTGTTGTTTTGTTATCACTTTTCCATGAAATAGGAATAGACATTTTTTGTCATCTTTAAAGATTATTATTCTATTTGCATTCTCCAATACAAGTATACATAAAAATGAAGATGTCCTTTTGTTTGCATCTCTTGATGCAAATAAAACATCTATTAAAAGTCACAACTCTATTTGTAACTCAAAGGTGAACGAACACATAGTTTCAAAGGATTACATTTTTATTTGTCTTTTGATACAAATCAAATCGTAGTTTAAGAAATTTATCTCTATTTACATTTTATATGTAAATAAGAGGGTAGGACTGAAAATATTATTTTCTATTTTTTTTAAATTAGAGGCAATAGAAAGATTGCACATTAAAATATACATTCTTAAATGAAGTTCATATTTCATTAAGGAGATTAGTTAAACCAAAATAGACCTTTTGTCAAAAATATTCATTTTGTCAAAATGAATTAGTTAAAGCAATTTATATATATATATATATATATATATATATATATATATATATTATGTTTGGCAAGACTTATACATGTCAAGATAGGTTAGTTAAATCAAAATATTTATTTTTTGTCGAAACAAAAACTATCATTTTTGGTCTCATTAGAATTGCCAAAACAATATAACCATTTTTGCTGAGTTTAAACTAGCAAAATAGAAATTGTCAATAGAGACAAAGTTATTATTCTTATTCGTTCCTTGCAATAGAATTATGTATAATATAAAAGAGACATTTTCTTGTCATGATTATATATTGTGTATTGCACTTCCATTTACAAGTTACCCGACTTGTTTATGTGATTGGGACGATAATTTTCACACATCGCCCAAGTGCACAAATTAGTTTATTATTTGTTTGTTGGTTGAAACCCCACACGGGTGTTAGGATGAAAATTTACATACACTAATCCCAATATTCAGTTGTATGTTGATCATTGGATCGACAGGCTGCGATGAGCGATATTATTTAATTTTAATGCTTACATAGTGGAAATTGCACTTTGGATGTAGATGGATGATTTGATGATTATATTGTTATTGTCATATATAGGATGTGTGTGAAATCCATATAATCCAAATTATATGGTAAATGATTGAGTCGCATTTCGATTCAGGTGTTCTTTTAAATAAGAATATTTTTGCATTAGAAATCCTTTTTATATAAAGTATATATTTTCATTAAAAAAAATATTGTTAATCAAGTATATGTTAAAACAAAGAATATTTGTAAAAGATAAAAATTTATAATATAAAGAAAACTTCCCATTTAGAATCTTTTATATAAAGAATATTTTTAATGATTATTTTAAAAAATGTTTTTTTTAAAGATTATTAGGATTTGCAATTATATTTTGGGATATAAAATAAATTGACATGTGAAGTGGATTTATCGTGGACGATGTTTTAAACGACATTTGTTCTTTAATCCAATTTACATTGAAATTATTATTTGGAATTTATAAATCTATTTTATAGAAAAAAAAGGCATTTTCTAAAAATCAAGTTTTCCAATTTAATTTATTAAATTGGAATTAAGTGGAAATTCGATTGGTAATAATCGAAATGGGCTTCTATAAAAGAAGACCGATATTATGGATGGAATTTAAGAGGCCTTGCCGTTATTCCATTTATATTATTAGTCCGAATATCGATTATGTATTGATTTGATTTCTGTGGAGTTCCATATTTTGGAAATAGATTGTAGGTTTATTGTGAACTGTGTTTAAAGGACACTAGTTCTTTAACCTGTTTAAGACAAGATTTATTCCTTAAAATAAATGATCTTGTAATAATGATTTTTGATATCAAATCAAAACTGGAATTTTAATAAATCTTTTAAGGAAGATTTAAGATTTTATTTTCAGAGTTTATCTTTGATAAAATTAATGAGAATCTTCTAATATGAATATCTTATTAAAAGAATACTCGGAGTTGGAATGTGGTGTAATGTGTGATCTTCCAATATTTGCTTTCTAATCACAAAATACGCGTGTTATTCAGAAAGACCGGGTTTAACCCATTCTGAATAATCATCACGACGATCAAGAGTCGAATATGGAGGCGGTGGTTGAAGACCGAAGGTTTTCACATCGTTGGGATGATGATGACTAGTATCTTGAATTGGGATTGGCCTTCCAAGGCAAGGTATTTGGTAATGATTGTCCAAACGCATTTGGAGATCGACGGACACGTTGTTTCGCTCAGACCCAAAGCGGACTTGTAAATGGATTGTGTGTCTGACATTGTATTCCTTCCTACTGTATTTGTTGAACGCTACTGATTATATATTTCTGTTTGGTGGTAAAGAATTTATTCTTTACTTATCACCCTTCTCTAAGACGTATGGGCTTAGAGGTTATATATATATATATATATATATTGGTAGATGATCAATAATATGGTAGGGTCTGACAATGTGATATGCTAAGATGCAAATGATCAAGGCTTTGTTGAAAAGCAGGCCTTGTGGTTGATGATCAAAGCACAGTCTATTTAGGCATAGCTTTGTGTTTATCGTGACTTCGCGAGCCTCACACACCGGTTGAGTCTAAAACGGGAGAAGGGAACGCAGGGAGTGCACACGATTCTTTCTAGCTAGAAGTGGTGTCAATGCTTAAACTGGCTGACATTTGCTTATGTGGTTGTTGGAATTTTGCGAGGCCTCAGTTTATTCTTATCGGTCACCCATGGCCGATTTGTAGGTACAATAGGATCGGGGAGCGTGTGTTCAGGCATAACTAATCCACTAAAGTATTTGTGCACTGGCCCTGCTGTATCCAAGGGTTCGCCAGCGTCTGAATCCTGAGACATTGCTAGAGTGTCTCGAATCGGTCAGGAGCTCCTCCCTAGCCTTGACTCATGATGGAAACCCAATTTCCAATACACCCCTTGTGGTTTTGATTGTATAACTTGTATGGCGACATAATAGATGGTAGCTATGCCGTCTAGGATTGATATTATATTTGAAATGTTTTAAATATATATATATATACACACTAATAATAATATCGTTTTTACGTATCAAGCATCTTTTGACCATTATAAGGTTAAACCCTATCCTCCGGTTTGCGTTGCATTGTGTGATGGGACCTGGGTCTTATAATGGTTTCATTTTTCTAAAAAGCATTACAATATTTGACGATTTACTTTATTTATGCACAGGCAATCCAATGGAGTAAATCCGTTCCGCGTTAGTGGCGTGGTCCTGTGATTAGCCTTATTATTAGATAAATTTGGTTAAGAATTCTCACACCAGTCCCACGACTGACCTGTAGTTTGTTTCACTTTGCAAACTCGGGTGCCCTCTTTTCACACGGGCAGTCGAGTAGCTTTTTGTAGATATAGTTAAGCAGGATCTTGGATTGAAGCCTGAAGCTGGGTCCAGAATATTGATGACCTTCCGCTGAAATTAGTTCCGCTGCAATGTATTAATCTATTGTAATTTATCTTCCGCTATAATTTTATTCCGATGTACTCTGATATATTCTGTACTCTGATGTAACATTTGTTATTGATGTTATAAAAGTCTGTGTTGTTGTTCTGATGTGCTGTATGCCCAAAGTTAACGTATGCAGAATTTGAACGGTCTTGATCGATCTTGCGATCGATTAGGGTCGGGCAAAAATCCGTGTCGTTACATGAGTTCTGTGAAGATTTCATATTTTATGGAAGATGATTTTGGGTTTGTCGTGAACTATGTTGAAATGACATTAGTTCTTTAACCCAGTTAAAGTTAAGATTAATTTCTTAAATTTAAATAATCATTGAATAATGATTTTTGGTATTTATCTTTAAAGAAAAGATTTAAGGATAATTTAAAGAATTTATCTTTAATATAATAATGTGAATAT
The DNA here is from genome assembly GCA_030737875.1 of Allium sativum. Lineage (NCBI taxonomy): Eukaryota > Viridiplantae > Streptophyta > Magnoliopsida > Asparagales > Amaryllidaceae > Allium > Allium sativum. The sequence goes on from CM060912.1 coordinate 173,669,990, forward strand.
TTTATTTAAAGGAATATTCTGAATTGGAGTGAGGCGTTGGATGTGTTCTTATAGCGCTTGATTATTAATTATAAAAATACGCGAATTATTTGGAAAGACTGGGTTTAACCCATTCCGAGTAATTACTACGACGATGAAGAATCGAAGATGAAGACGGTCGTTGAAGACCGACGATCTTAACATCGAATGGATGTGCTGCTACAGTAGCTACCTTGAAGGGGCTTCAGTGGTGGCCGTCCGGACTATTGTTGATTGTTCTGATTTGGTTTTCGCTCAGACCCAGAGCATAAGCTAGTAAATGGATGCGTGTCTGACATTGGATTTAGTTCCATGTGAATTAAATCGATTTCTGTTAATGTATGTCTGTTTGGTGGTGGAGGATTTATTCCCTACTTAACACCCTGGTATATATTAATAGTGATCGATCGCATGGCGTGGATTGTCAATGTGGCACGCCAAGATGCAAATGATCAAGGCTTTGTTGAAAAGCAAGACCTTGTGGGATGATCAAGGTATAGCCTATTATGGCATAGCTTTGTGTATATCGTGACTTCGCGAGCCTCACACCCCGGTATGAGTCAAAAAAGGGATATGGACCGTAGGGAGTGCACACGTTTCTTTCTAGCTAGTGGTAATGTCAGTGCTTAAACTGGCTGGAATTTTACTTATGTGGATGATGGATTTTGAGGCGCCTCGGATTTTTATAGGCCGTTAGTGGTCATACTATAGGTTCAAAGGAACCGGGAAGCGTGTGTTCAGGCATAACTAATCCACTGCCGATAGGCGGGGACCGACCCTACCGCTCCAAGGGTTGCCCATAGGTGTGATCCTGAGGCAATTGCTAGAGTATCTCGAATCGGAGAGGACGATCCCTAGCTTCGACTCATGATGGAAATCCAATTTCCACACGGGTAGTCGAGTAGCTTTTTGCAGATATATTTACAGGATCCTGGTTTATAGCTGAAGCGGTATCCGGAAAGCTCTGTATCCGTGTATTCCTTTCAGTTGTTTATTTGTATCATTTTTTTTCCGCTGCTATTTTAATGTAATTTAAATCTCTCATATTATTGTATTTCTATTATGTAATAAGTATTCATACTCTGTTATATTCTAGTACTCTGATGTAATTGTTGTAATCAGCAATAAAATGTTCTTCAGTTTGTGCTTTGATGTGTATTGTTCTCAAGGCAATCCAGGCTTTCCTTTACTAGGAAGTTTGGGTCGTCAAATATATTTTCTCGACGCTTCTTTCTATATATAAATATTATATTTTTATATTTCTATTTCATATAGAAAGATCGAATTTTTACTAGTTATATAATACAAAAATCGTATTTTTACTTCACTAAAAATCATATTTTTATTTCGCTACATATATAAAGATAATATTTTTATATTCTCTATAATATAAAAATCATATTCTCAATACTTCTACCTTATAAAAATTATATTTTTATACTATATCTATTTTTTTTAAAACAATGCGTATATATATTTTTTAAAACAAAGTATATTTTTTTCTTCTAAAATAAAGTTTATTTTTTTCTTCTAAAACAAAGTATATTTTTTTCTTCAAAAACAAAGTATATTTTTTTCTTCTAAAACAAAGTATATTTTTTCTTCTAAAACAGAGTATATTTTTTCTTCTAAAACAAAGTATATTTTTTTTACAACGTTATTTATAGAAAAATCTATTTTCCCAATTCTATGGTATTATATTAAAATTTAATTATAGACCCTAATATAATAAAAATAAACAAAAGAAAAGAAATTAACCTTTCCCCAAATTAAAAGTTACGGCCTTCATCTTCTTTCTCCTGCTCTAGGAGATCACGCGATACCCATCTCGCCCGAAGTACTCTAGAACGCACCACCCACGGCGAACCTTGTCGTCGATCTAACTAGCCACCCTGATGCGCCTTGACGCGCCCCATCTGTAACGGCCCAGATTTTTGATCATTTAGTTTAATATTTTAAAATGTTTTTTTATATTGTTTTGGAATTTTAAATGGTTTAATTTCAATAATTTTGAATATTTTATTAATATAATAATATTTTATTCCGAAATGGTATAAATTTAGTGATTCTGCAATATATTGTGAACTGGCAGTATAAAAGGATAAATTTTGAGTTAAAAATAGTACGTTTACAAAGGAAATAGTAGCTAACGAACTCGGATTTCGATGAAATTAGTTTCATTAAATCCGAAATGATGAAATAAGGTAACCAACCAAGTTACGTCAAAAATGACATCAGTATGTGGAAAAGAAAAAAAATAAAAGTCCAAAATTTGAACTAAATTTTGACGGTAATTGTAATTTGCTAATGGTAACGGCAAAACTGGAACCTGAGACCTATGTAGGAAAATTCTAAACATAGGATATTAGCTATATATGAAGCCTGGGAAAATCCTATAACGGATATAGAAAGTTATTAAGGAAACAAAATTTAAATAAATAATTTGAAAATCTAAACGAACTCCGATTTTTTATTTGAATACATAGAATTGAAGTACGTTAAAAACCGGACCAGATGGTGGAAGAATTTCTGAAAATCGTTATCGTTTGATACTCCAACATGAGACCAGAAGATGTTGAAACTAACACAAAACACTATTTTGAATTTGAATTTAAATTATTTGAAAGTTCAAACGAATTTGAATTTGAAATATTTTTATATATTATTGACGAGCAAGAAAAATTGAACAACATGGTTGAAAAAGATTTTGGATAAGGTATCAATAAGTAAGTCAAATTAACGTCCGAATAGGGTTGAGAAAACACACTTTACTATTCATAAATTATTAAATTTATTAATAATTTAATTAATTTAAGGATTAATCCTAGCCATCCATTTTCGACCGTTGGATTCGCGCCACCTCAGCAATCCATATGACTTCTTCGGCTATAAATAGACTCCCCTTCATTTTAAACTCACTCCTCCCCCTCCTCTTTCAAGCTTTGGCAATGGCAGAAATAATAATAAAATAATAGAAAAATAGGTAAAAGGAAGAAAGGGAGAAAGGAGGGCAAGACGGGGAGCTAGGGACTCTTAGGCAGAGGCTTGGGCTTCACGGGGTAAGTTTTTAAATAATATTTATTTATTTATTTATTTTGGTAATAAATATATATATATATATATATATTATAATTAAAATAGAATTTGTAAAAATAAATATCGGAACATTCTAAGGGTGACAGAGAGGATAGTGTCTAAGGCTTGAGTTTGGAAAATATAGTTTCCTGCTCTCCCTGGCTATCCCTAACTGACCCAACGGATGGGATGGTTAATTTAAATTTAAATTTAAATTTGAATTTAATTTGAATTTAAAATAGACCAGAGGCATTTTCGTAATTTTTAACTATAAACTTTAAAAGCTTATAACTTTTCCAAAACAAGTCGGATTTCCACGAAACAAAGACCGTTGGATTCTTATCGAAAAATACTTTAAAATGAGTTACAGTAGATTTTTGATCTGGGTTATAATTTTTAAGTTATAATTAAATGAATATTTTTAAATATTTTTTTGGAAATTAAATTTAATTAATATTAAAATGGTTTTTCAATTTTAAAAATTGGATATGGCTAGAGATGAGAAAGTAGGATTTTTTTTAGAAGGACAGGGAAGGTAATTTGGCTAATAACGCAATTAGGAAATAATTAAGATAAAAATAATTTAATTAATTAAATTAAATATATATTCATTTAAATTAGGTAAATATTGTAAATAGCATAACTTTTGCATATGTTAACGAAATTTAACGAAACAAGATGCGTTGGGATCGCAGGGACGAGACCTATCCGATGGCACTGACTAGGAGTCAATCTGACGTTGTTGAAAATTCAGCTAATTGTGGATGGTCGTCCGAAATTAGAAGCGACAAACGAGTCAACCGTCGACCAGAACAAACTCTGGTGAGTTAATTCTCAAACCTTCTGAAATCCTGTGATGTGGTACATTCACAGTAAAAATATATTTTACAGTTAACAGTTTAAATTGGCTGATTGGATACGATGGATGCAAGTTGTTTGTTGTTGTTTGATGGTTGTAGTTATTTATATTCTACCAATTATTTAATTCGCATATTGTTATCAACTTACATCTGTGATGCAGAGAAGGACATGTTGGAGGGATCCGACCGGATTCCTCAAATTAACTATATTTTGTTTGTTATGCATATATATGAATTATTCACCTTGACTGACACCAAAACCTGTCTGTATGTTGATGGTTGAATAGATACGCACTTGTGTTGTGTTTAAAATCAACCTACAATGTTGGTTTGGTAATTGGCAGTGAACAGTCTAGATTGTGTTTTTTCTGACGTCAGTTGACTGTTGGGTGAATCGACGCAGTGTTAGAGTTATAAGGTATTTTATAACTGGAATTAAGTTCTAAATAAAATTATATAAGGAATTTAAATGGAAATTATAAATATCTATTTTTAATCGGGTTTAAAGGGTTATTTAAATGGATTATACCAGTGTTGAAAGCAGAGAAAAACTCAAGGTTTTACCTACAGGTTGGTTAAATTTGACAATTTGTTTTCAAACAATAAAAGGTTGATTTTTAATCAATTAAGTTATTTGATTAATTTAAGAAAAGGGAAATGACAAAGGAAATTCAGTTCACTGTTAACTGATATATATATATATATATATATATATATATATATATATATACAGTTGATAAAATCCACCGTTTTCGAGTAAAATAGACAAAGGGATAAATATGGATTTAAATATTCGTTAAAGTGTAACGAGTAGAGTTAGAGCATAGTTAATCTTCGATTAACTAAAAATCTAAAGAGAATATTGAACTGGGTATTGTTAATAACCTAAATTATTTTGAGAGGGCTTGTAAAAGTAATAATAATCCTATTTTGGTTTTGGGGCAAAGTTAACTATATTTTAATATGGCTAATGGTAAAACTAATTATCCTTTTAATTTAAAATGATTTAAAGTAATGAATTAAATTATAAATCAAGTAAGAAATAATTAGTTGGAGATAAATTCGATTAAGAGATTATGGAATGTTTTATGATCCATGTGTTCGACAAACTTGGTAGATGAAGTTGGTAGGTAAGTATAAAGATTTAAATCAGGGTTTACTTAATGTTTCAAATTAAGTAAGGCGAATTCAAATTGGAATGATACTTTACAGGATTTAAGTGATGGGATATTCGAACAAGGATTTCAAATGTAAGGAAAGGTTTTGTTAACCTAAATTTGAAATCAAGATTTGAAACGAGATTTAGTGTCGGTGGTTAAGTGACGAACTAACATTATTCTGAGGTAAGAACGTTGTTGATCAAGGTCTGAGAGGTAACTAAAATACCGAAACTTGGTTGGATTCACTATTATCAAGGAATAGTATTAGTTTCGAAAGAGCGAAATGTTGAGATTGGTTTTATCCTATACGAGAATATCAAACTCTGATGCAAGGTTTTGGAAATTAAATAATATTACGATATGAGTTCAAAAGAAATAAGATGTTGTTTTCAAATTATAGTAAACATTTGTTAGTCAATTAGAGTTGATCGAATATAGTTAGAGTTAGTCAAACCAAGTTATCTAAGGAAGTTTCCATTGCGTACGACTGCTAGCGTAATTCGCAGGGATGCAGATAGCCTACGGCGGTCGGATGTTTCCTGAGGGAATCAGGCGTAACCATTGTGATCGCTGCGATTTAGAGTCGAGCGGATGGAGTTAAGTCAAGTATTAATTAATCGATAGTAGTAATCAAGTCGAGTTAGTCTAGTCGAGTTAAATAGGTCGAGTTAGTCAAATTAGAGTTAATCGATCAAAGTAAATCAATCAGAGTTAACTAGAGAAAATTTGGTTTATATCGTTAAGTATGCTTTAAAAGGGGTCAAGTTGTGTTAAGTGTTGAATCAGCAAAACCCATTGTATGCACACTATCGTTATTCGATAGTTAAAACACTGACTATCGAAGTTGACCAATACGATTGTTGGTATGGAATGTCCGGGATCGAATTATATTCGAAAACCATTCCGACCAACAAATACGTGTAGAGAACAGAAGATGATCGTGATGGAGCATTGAAGACTGTGAATTTTCATAAGCGGAAGGACTGCTAAAAATCTCTGGTTTAGCGGCCAGAGATAAACTGTGGTTTTGTCGTGGTTGGAATCTACAGGTTGCAAGGACTTCTCGCTACTGATCCTTGGGGTGATTCCTATATGAGATGCAATAGGAGAGTACCTTCGGTTCATCCTGTTCTTGGATGACTTGTATGGACGGATGTCTCAGAGTATTTCCAAAAGGATTTACATGCGTTGATTTCTCCAAACGTACCATAGCTGGTGGCGGAGAAATGGTCACTCTAGCCAGATTGTTAGAGTATGTTTGTGGAGGTCAATCAGTGTGATCTGGCGGATCTGACGATGTGGCATTCAAAGTATATGATCACTAGATGTGTTCTGACCTCAAGCCTCATCAACCGAAAATGACAAAAATCGGGCAGGAAGCATGGCTATGTGGGTTGCTCCCATTAGGATGTATGATCACCTATCTAGAGAAATTCCTATTGCTTCTAAATCTATGTTCGATGCTATCCCTTATCGGGAGACGGTGGTTTGAGCCCAAGCGTCGGTGATATACATTCGGTACACTCAAGCGAAATGAGTGGTCGGTCATGTGAGGGCTGGGTTGCAAGATGTTCTCGTTGAACCCAGTGTATTCCCCTATAGAGATACACTATCAGCAGGTGGTCCCATACCTTGTCAAGGTTGTAAATCCAAAATCCAATAAGCGCCCGCGGTTTTGATTGTATACTGTATATGTGGAGCGTGAGATGTAAGCGTTCCACTAGATTGATAATTACTTGTATTTAGACATTGTGATAATATCAGAACAAACTATGATTTTGAGAAATGGTTTGGGTTATAGTAAGGTAAAAACCGTCCGTGTTTATGTGTGGACTGGTCTTACTATTATCCTTTGTTTCAGAAAGGATTTTCCAAAGTTAAACTAGTGTGTGTGTTCTGTGAATTTATCACTGATAGTATTACAGACTGACCCGGTGTATTTTGTTTTAAATCAAATGTGCTCGAGACTGACCAAGCATATGTACAGGTTAGGTTCGCTTGGAGTCTCAAAAGCCGGAAGCAGGTGGCTTCACCACTAGTTATATAAAGTTAATTCCGCTGTGCAGTTATATGTTAAACTCTGATGATTGGTATGTATACAAAATTCTTTTGTATATTTGATATTATATTTTATCTGTTCCGCTATGAGTTCTGATGTGATGTTCTTCTTCTTTCTTCTATTCTAAAATTTCTTTCTTTCTTATCTCACCCTCTAAATTCTTTCTAAACTATTCAGTGTTTTTCAGTGCTTGGAGGATCGGTATGAGATACGGTAAAGGTATATATATCGATTTTCGGGGGCCGAAAACGCTGGGTCGTTACAGTGGTATCAGAGCTATTGGTTTAGAGATAATCTTGACTCTGTGGTGTAACTCAATAGAGATGGGGTTAGCAATGCCCTAGATTGAGTATGGGTCTGTATATGAGAGCGCGTATTTGTAATTTGAATATAAATTATTTTCAAATATTTTGTAAAGAGGGCAAATGAAATAATTTTACCCAAATTATATTTTTGTATAAAAAGGAAATTAATTTATTGTATTATTGAGGTATCTATGGGGTTAAAACTAAATATGGAATACGACTTAACTTAGTTAAGTGGAGTTAAATTATAAATAGATAGTGTTGGAATAAAATATATTTGTAATTGAGTAATCAAATTAATAATTGGATTAAAAATCGATCTGATATGTATCGATATGTAAAACCAAAATGAAAACAAATAAGGAATGTTAATGTTAAGTCAAAATGTTTTGGTTGGATTGTTATACCTTGGTTGTTGTTGTGTTGGATGGATAGTATAAAAAAAATTCACCAACAGTTAGATGTAAAGTTGAGTGATATGTTTGGATTGTGTGTTCGATTTCATTAATATGAAGTTGAATATGAATATAAATTTGGACTTGGTTGAAACCAATCTGAAATGAATAAATGGAGGAAGAATCAATCCAAGCTTAATGAAATGAATAAAGGGATTGGTCAAGAAGCGATTATAAATAAATTCTCATGTGAGTAGAATTGGTCACAATGGATAATATGGATATTTTAAACCAAACTGATATTTGTTTTGGGAACTGATGAAGTTTATTTGAGTTGAGAACAGGTACAGAAGTGCCAATTCAGTTTTAAAACATATCCAAGAGGAATTCTGGAGTTAATCGTCTCCAGTTTGAATAGAGTTGTATAACAGTTAAGCAGGCTCGAGTATAATATATATCGCTTATCGCATAATAACGCTCACAAAAAGGTACGCCTACGCAAAATATAAAATTTTGGTTTTTATTTGGATTTTGGGTTTGAATTTTTAAATTTTCTGACCGTGTTGGTCGATGAATATATATTTCTTGAATCTGCGATATTGCAGATGCCCTCCGTACAGGGGAGATCAGCCAAATATTTTCCAAAATTTAAGGTGTTGGAATATTTTTGAAGATTTTTGAAATTTTGATTAGTTGAAATAAATTGCTTTTAAAACTGATTTGATTAATTTTTAAAATAAAATCGATTCTTAATTAAATATATTTGTAAAGATAGTGGATTCGCAACATTCTTTCTGCCTTAGCAATTTCGAGTACGAAATTATTTTAAGGAGGAAGGAATGTAATGGCCCAGATTTTTGACCATTTAGTTTAATATTTAAAAATGTTTTTTTATATTGTTTTCGAATTTTAAATGGTTTAATTTCAATAATTTTGTATATTTTATTAATATAATAATATTTTATTCCGAAATGGTAGAAATTTAGTGGATCTGCAATACAATGTGAACTGGCAGTATAAAAGGATAAATTTTGAGTTAAAAATAGTACGTTTACAAAGGAAGTAGTAGCTAACGAACTCGGATTTCGATGAAATCAGTTTCATTAAATCCGAAATGATGAAATAAGGTAACCAACCAAGTTACGTCAAAAATGACATCCGTATGTGGAAAAGAAAAAAAATAAAAGGCCAAAATTTAAACTAAATTTTGACGGTAATTGGAATTTGCTAATGGTAACGGCAAAACTGGAACCTGAGACCTATCTAGGAAAATTCTAAACATAGGAAATTAGCTATATATGAAGTCTGGGAAAATCCTACAACGGATATAGAAAGCTATTAAAGAAACAAAATTTAAATAAATTATTTGAAAATCTAAACGAACTCCGATTTTTTATTTGAATACATAGGATTGAAGTACGTTAAAAACCGGACCAGATGGTGGAAGAATTTCTGAAAATCGTTCTCGTTTGATACTCCAACATGAGACCGGAAGATTTTGAAACTAACACAAAACACTATTTTGAATTTGAATTTAAATTATTTGAAAGTTCAAACGAATTCGAATTTGAAATATTTTTATATATTATTGAAGAGCAAGAAAAATTGAACAACATGGTTGAAAAGATTTTGGATAAGGTATCAATAAGTAAGTCAAATTAACGTCCGAATAGGGTTGAGAAAACACATTTTACTATTCATAAATTATTAAATTTATTAATAATTTAATTAATTTAAGGATTAATCCTAGCCATCCATTTTCGACCGTTGGATTCGCGCCACCTCAGCAATCCATATGACTTCTTCGACTATAAATAGGCCCCCCTTCATTTTAAACTCACTCCTCCTCCTCCTCTTTCCATCTTTGGCAATGGCAGAAATAATAATAAAATAATAGAAAAATAGGGAAAAGGAAGAAAGGGAGAAAGAAGGGCAAGACGGGGAGCTAGGGACTCTTAGGCAGAGGCTTGGGCTTTACGGGGTAAGTTTTTAAATAATATTTATTTATTTATTTTGGTAATAAATATATATATATATATATATATTATAATTAAAATAGAATTTGTAAAAATAAATATCGGAACATTCTAAGGGTGACAGAGAGGATAGTGTCTAATGCTTGAGTTTGGAAAATATAGTTTCCTGCTCTCCCTGGCTATCCCTAACTGACCCGACGGATGGGATGGTTAATTTAAATTTAAATTTAAAATTTAATTTGAATTTAATTTGAATTTAAAATAGACCAGGGACATTTTCGTAATTTTTAACTATAAGCTTTAAAAGCCTATAACTTTTCCAAAACAAGTCGGATTTCCACGAAACAAGGACCATTGGATTCTTATCGAAAAATACTTTAAAATGAGTTCCAGCAGATTTTTGATCCGGGTTATAATTTTTAAGTTATAATTAAATGAATATTTTTAAATATTTTTTTTGGAAATTAAATTTAATTAATATTAAAATGGTTTTTCAATTTTAAAAATTGGATATGGCTAGAGATGAGAAAGTAGGATTTTTTTTAGAAGGACAGGGAAGGTAATTTGGCTAATAACGCAATTAGGAAATAATTAAGATAAAAATAATTTAATTAATTAAATTAAATATATATTCATTTAAATTAGGTAAATATTGTAAATAGCATAACTTTTGCATATGTTAACGAAATTAAACGAAACAAGATCCGTTGGGATCGCAGGGACGAGACCTATCCGATGGCACTGACTAGGAGTCAATCTGACGTTGTTGAAAATTCAGCTAATTTTGGACGGTCGTCCCAAATTAGAAGCGACAAACGAGTCAACCGTCGACCAGAACAAACTCTGGTGAGTTAATTTTCACACCTTCTGAAATCCTGTGATGTGGTACATTCACAGTAAAATATATTTTACAGTTAACAGTTTAAATTGGCTGATTGGATGCGATGGATGCAAGTTGTTTGTTGTTGTTTGATGGTTGCAGTTATTTATATTTTGCCAATTATTTAATTCGCATATTGTTATCAACTTACATCTGTGATGCAGAGAAGGATAGGTTGGAGGGATCCGACCAGATTCCTCAAATTAACTATATTTTGTTTGTTATGCATATATATGAATTGTTCACCTTGACTGACACCAAAACCTGTTTGTATGTTGATGGTTAAATAGATACGCACCTGTGTTGTGTTTAAAATCAACCGACAGTGTTGATTTGGTAATTGGCAGTGAACGGTCTAGAATGTGTTATTTCTGACGTCATTTGACTGTTGGGTGAATCGACGCAGTGTTAGAGTTATAAGTTATTTTATAACTGGAATTAAGTTTTAAATAAAATTATATAAGGGATTTAAATGGAAATTATAAATATCTATTTTTAATCGGGTTTAAAGGGTTATTTAAATGGATTATACCAGTGTTGAAATGTAACAACCCGAAAATCTGGGCCAGTTTAAAATTTTTATTTTGGCAATTTTAGCGAATTTTGAATATTTAAAATAGATTATTTTAAATAATATCGACGAGAAATTTATTTTGAATATAATTCGAACGTATATATTATATACGTCGTCGTTAGAATATATAATATTTATAGATAATTATAAATAGAATTGAAAATGGCGCCGTAGTTCGATAATTCGATTTCAAACTTCAATTGAATGTACCGGGTGCAAAACAATCCGGATTTTAATGAAACCAAAAAATGATGTGATCTAATTGGTAATATCTTTCCAACGAATTCGAATAATCGAAGTTTCATAGCGGGAATCAAAAGATATGTCCAGTTGAAAATTCTGAATAGTCGCTATGGAATTCAGGCCCTTAAAAATGGACATTTTGCAAACGATCTCGGATTTCGACGAAACCACTTTTGTTGGATCTGTGATGTAAAGTTATTGCTAGGTTTCAAATTTCATAATTTTTCGAATCAATATGTGAGCGTGGCAAAGGAAAACGTGTTTTGACCATTTCAGTTGATTTTAATCGACTGGAAATTGGCCATTTTTCAAACGGTCTCAGAATTCGGCAAAACTAGTTTTGTTAGGACCATATCGTCAATACGATGCTAGAAAATATTTTTCGAGAATTTTTAGAGTTAGTTTGTGACCCCGGTAATTTGAAATGTACGTTTAAAATTCAATATAATGATTTAAATGTAAATTTAACGGAAACTGATTGTAACAGTCGAATCAGCTTGCGATACATATCCCATTGTGTTCGGAATGGGGGTAAAATGCTAAGGACGACAGACGGTGGGCCTCGTTTTGAGGTCATATGTAAAAGTCAACTTTTAGAATAAAAAAAAACCCCTTTCCTCCTTATCAGCCGACCCCCCCCCTTTTTTTTTATTTCTCAGAATCGATTTTAAAAAGGAAAAAAAAAGAAGAAAAACCAAATCGCGAGGACCCTCACCCCCTGCCGCCAAGCCGCTCCGCCGCCTGACCTTGGCCACCGCCCTCCACCTCCTCTCACACTCCCCTTCTTCCTCCTCGCTCCGCTCTCCTCTTCTAATCAGCGCCGTCGCTCTCGATTTCCGAGCCAAGGAGACCGCCGAGTTTCACCCCAGTCATGGCGGCGGTGGAGCACTCCAAGGTGGTCGACAGGGTCAACTCTGATTGGCTGGCAAGGGCCTGTGGCGGAGCGCGCAAGCTCGGGAGGGGCACGAGGTTCTTGGGTTTCTGCGTTCGTACCAGAAGCAGTTGTAGAAGAAAGGTAATTCACTAATTGAAAATTTATTAACTAGTTAATGATGTTAGTTAATGATACTAAAGTTTTAAATAGGAAAATCCTATAGTTTTATAAATAAATTAGCGATTGTTTTATAAAATAAAATTAGCAATGTATTGAAAAATTAAATTAGAATAATAAAATTAGCATTACATTTAAAAATAGAATTGTTTTTGAAGATAAAATTAGCAATTGTTTTGAAATATAAACAAGATTTGCTTTCAAAATATAAAATATCGCTGTTTTGAAAATATAAAATATCGTTGTTTCGACATTTAATGTTTGAAAAATATATGAGGCTGAAATATAGATATATAATAACGATATAAAGTAGAGAATTTTTATAATGTTTCAATAGCGAACTAAAAATTCGATTTTTATATATTGAATAGCGAACTAAAAATTCGATTTTTATATATTGAATAGCGAACTAAAAATTCGATTTTTATATATTGAATAGCGAACTAAAAATTCGATTTTTATATATTGAATAGCGAACTAAAAATTCGATTTTTATATATTGAATAGCGAACTAAAAATTCGATTTTTATATATTGAATAGCGAACTAAAAATTCGATTTTTATATATTGAATAACGAAGTCAAAATTCGATTTTTATATATGTAGTGGCTACGGGCGACGAAGCTGACGAAGATGCGAAAACGGCGAAGATTTCCTGCATTAGAAGTGCCGTGGAGCTAGGATAGCTATAAGTGAGAATTTCTCACCTTTCGTTTTCTTTTCTAATTATATATATATACTAGGATGCAGACGGTGCTTAGTAGCACCCGACAAAATCGTCCACAGACCATGGACTTGTTTGTTTGGCTGTTTGGTGATTGATTGCGATATTGGTTTGAATGTGGTTTGTGGTGTGAAAAATCGAATCGATAAATTGGTTAGGATTAGACGTGCGCCGTTATAAGGCGAAGGAGTAAGGCTAGGTTAGACTCTTACTCCAAATTTTGTGGTTTACATAACGAATTGATCTGATTGATGTGTGAATGGCGTGGGCCTTCACTAGACCGGGGATAAGGCTAGGCCTCGTCCCGTTTCTAGTATCGTGCCGTTATGCCGCCGAAATTTTCTAAAATAAGTTAGAAAATAAAAATATCATTTTATTTAAAGAATGAACTGAATAGAAATTCATATGTTGGAATAAAATGTTTTATCGTTAAAAATATAATTTTTAACGTGAATGTGAATAAATAAAATATTCATTTACAAACCAGACGGTTTGTTTATGTACACTTATTTGAAGGACATTGATTGGGTCGATAAATTTTACACATCGCCCAACTGCACGAATAAAATATTTGTTTGATTGTTTGAAACCCCACACGGGTGTTGGGATGAAATTTGAAGTTCACTCATCCTGATTGATTAAATGTGTCGATCGATTGATTGACAGGCTGTTATAAGCGTTGAATATCTATATTTGATGCTTATACAGTGTAGTGCACTTTGGTTGATGGTTGATTATTTTTCAATGTAATTATATACATGTGTTGTATGAAAATCCATATAATTAACTTTATATGGTAATTGATTGGGCCTCATTCCAATTTGAAAAATAAAGAATATTATAAAATAAAAGTTCATGTGTTGACAGTACTCATTCATTGAGATTGGTCATGTGTTGAACGAAATATTTTAGTAATAAAATTTACATCTTTATCGATATAAAATAAAAGTTCATGTGTTGACAGTACTCATCTATTGAGATTGGTCATGTGTTGAACGAAATATTTTGAAAATAACAACTATTTTGAAAAAGAAATATCTGAAATAGAATATTTGAGAATAAAAATTTATGAAGCCGTGTTGATTAGTTTGACGCCATTTTGACGTGAACGATATTTATATCGATTTTATTCATTTAGAAATGAATTGAAAACGATTTCGAAAGGAATTGAATTGAAAACGAATTCAAATTGAATTGAAAATGAATTGAAAACGATTTCGAAGTGAATTGAATTGAAAACGAATTCAAAGTGAATTGAATTGAAAACGATTTCGAAATGAATTGAATTGAAAACGATTTCGAAATGAAATGAATTGAAAACGATTTCGAAATGAATTGAATTGAAAACGATTTCGAAATGAATTGAATTGAACACGATTTCGAAATGAATTGAAAACGAATTCCAATTGAATTGAAAGCGAATTGAAATGAATTCAAAATGAATTGAAATTTGAATTGAATAGAAATGAATTTTGAAACGAATTTATAAAGAAGAATTCAATTTCGATTTGAATTGAAATGGAAGTTGAAATTGCTTTTGAAACGAATTTAAAACTATTTATATAATTCGTTTTAAATAGAAATCGACGAATATATTATATATATTATATATATAATATAATGGCCTGAATAGAACGCGCCGCGCCGCGGCAGTTCGTGAATTTCGACCATTTATTTCAAACGGACATTACGGGAGATCCGACCGTCGGATTCTCCTAAAACCGGAACCGTTGGGTTCATATCGAAAAGGGCTTTCTAATGAATATTAGAAATTTAAAATCTAACGGTTGGATTTGGAGTTACGTCCAAATCAAATTCGAAAAAGGTCGCTGTAAGTGCAGTTCGATGGCCGTTGATGGAAATCGACTGTACGGGCCTTGATAAAATTATTAAAAATAGTAATAATTTGTGCAAGATCATAAGAAATGATTTAGAAAGAATTAGGATGAAAAACTCCATATTTGAAAAGATAAAAATAGATTTTTATCGGAATGAACTAGTTTTGAACTAGAATTATAATTCTATTTATTTTTAAATAAATAAATTGAATTCGAAAAGGGTTTTAAAAATAACCAGAATTTCCAATGATTGCATTGGAGTGGATTTGAATCGAAATTGTCTTCGGAATATTTCGATGTTGGATTTCGTGATTATACAACTGTTGTTATGGAAATTTGAAAGATATAGATATATATATATCGTTATTTCCAATACGATATTTGTTAGTCGTAGAATTTGATATTGAATATAAGCCGGTATATTTTCTATTCAGAGCCTTGTATTGAATATCAAATGTGATTTGGGTTTGTCGTGAATGGTGTCTTCACTAACACTGTTCTTAAACCCAGTGGAGCAAAGATTAAATCTTTTTATTTAGATTTAATGAAATGTACCAATTAAATAATATTTAATTGGAATCGAATCGATATTGATTTTTGGGTTTATCGTGAACAGTGTTTTAAATAACACTCGTTCTTTAACCCGATAATTAATGAATGTGATTTGGGTTTATCGTGAACCGTGTTTTAAATGACACTGATTCTTTGACCCAGTCGAAGATTAAAACTAAGTGGAGTTTTAATGAATCTTTAATTAGATTGAAATGATCGAAAATGGAGTATCACCAGTTTTGCTCCAGGCGATAGTTAAATCTTTAATTAGATTTGAACGTGAAATGGTAATTGAATTTACCGATAACACCGTGGTGTTAGATATGAAGTATGACCAGTTTTACTTCATGGGATGAATAGGTTGGGATTGGGAAATTAAAACAAATGATTACTTCGGTAAGGTTCGTTAATCCCGACTAGTTTTGAATTGATATTCAAAAGTAGATTAAAGAATAAATTCAAGGAATTTATCTTTGATAAAATTAATGGGAACCTTTCCCTATGAATGTGAAATTCAGAAACTAACTGTCGGTTAGCTAAGCAGAATGGTTTTCTGGATATTGATCTGATGTTGGTTTCGGCCTTCGGGGTTAATATTTGGGGAATTATTCTCTTGATTAATTTACGGTTAGTGACTGATGAATTGGAATGAGGCGTATGTTGTGTTTGTGTAACACTTATTTAAAATATACGCGAGTTATTCGGGAAGACCGGGTTTATCCCATTCTGAATAACTGATACGACGATAAGTCGAAGATGAAGACGATGGTCGAAGACCGGAGGTCTTCACGTCGTTTGGGTGATAACTGATGATCTTGATTGGGCTGTACACCCAAGAAGATGGAAACAGTTGGTGATCGTCCAGACGTACTTGGAGATCGATGGATATGCGGGGTACTAGGTGCCTCCGGTTTCGTTCAGCCCCAGAACGGACTTGTAAATGGACTGTGTGTCTGACATTGGATTTTAGTCCGTGTGATTGATCTCTATTAAATATATATCTGTTTGGCGGCGGAGAATTTATTCTTTTGCTTAACGCCCTTCTCTGAGACGTACGAGCTCAGGGGTTATATATTGATGGATATCAATCGCATGGAGTGAATTGCCTGTGTGGCATGCTAAGATGCAAATGATCAAGGCTTCTGTTGAAAAGCAAAGTCTTGTGGTTGATGATCGAAGCACGGCCTTTGTGGCATAGCTTTGTGTAACGTTGATTCGCGAGTATCACACCCGGTATGAATCAAAAACGGGAGACGGACCTCAGGGAGGGCATGCGTTTCTTTCTAGTTATGAGTGGCGTCAGTGCTTGAACTGGCTGACGAGTTTGACTCATGTGGATGTTACTTATTATTACTTGCTGAAAAGCGAGGCGCCTCGTGATATCGGTTTCGGCCGATGCTTCTGGTCGGCTGACGGGCCAGGCTTACGCCCCAAAGGGCGGGGAAACGTAGTGTTCAGGCATAATAATCCACATCGGTGGACCGGCCTTGACGATCTAAAGGGTCGATGCGCTCTGACCCTGTGGCTCGGGCTAGAGAGTCACAAATCGGTAGAGGATCTTGCCCCTAGCCTCGGTTCATACCATAAATGATAACCCCACTTCCAATACGACATTTGCGGTTTTGATTGTAAACTTATATATGGCGACATAGTGTTATGGGCCATTCATGCCGCCTATGATTGATACTTATGATTTGAAGTGTTTTATACACTATGCACTTATAATAGTATCAGATGATTTGTTTTAAACGTATCAAGCATTCTTTGGCTGTTATAAGGGAAAACCCTATCCTCGACTGCGTTGCATTGTGTGATGGGACCTGGGTCTTATAACAGCTTCATTTTTCTTTATTTAGCATTGCGCTGTTCGTTTTATGCATTGGTATTCTTGGGAGGAAACCCGTTCCGTGTTATACGGCGTGGTCCCTTGATTTCCCTAGCTTTAAAATAAAGATTAATAACTGTTTTAGTTCTCACACCAGTCACATGACTGACCTGGAGTTTATTGTTTTAACCTAAACTCTGGGTGCCCTTATTTTGACACGGGCAGCTAGTAGTTTTGGTTTTGCAGATTTATATTCACAGGATCCTAGTTTACAGCTGGAACGATATCCGGAAAGCTTTGTATCCGTATATCCCCTTCAGTTGTGTATTGTATTATTTTCCGCTGCTATGTATTTAAATGTAATTTAAATCTCTGATATTTCTATGTAATATTCATTTATACTCTGTGTATTCTTGTAATCTGATGCATTGTTGTAATATACAATGAAATGTTCTTCTGTATACGTTCTGTTGTGGCTTGTTCTCGAACTATCCGACACTTTCCTTTACGGGGAAGTTGCGAGTTTTCACATGAAAGCGGAGAAAAACCCAAGGTTTTACCTACGGGTTGGTAAAATTTGACAATTTGTTTTCGAACAATAAAAGGTTGATTTTTAATCAATTAAGTTATTTGATTAATTTAAGAAAAGGGAAATGACAAAGGAAATTCAGTTCACTATTAACTGATATATATATATATATACAATTGATAAAATCCACCATTTTCGAGTAAAATAGACAAAGGGTTAGATATTGAGAGGACCCGTAACTTCCCCGCGAATGAAAGCGCGGATACTTTGAGGACAACACACAAAAGAACGCAAACGGAAGAACATTTCATTGTTATTACAACAATTCCATCAGATACAAGAATATACAGAGTATAAATGAATAAATTACATTCGATAAATATCAGAGATTACAATAAATTACAAAGCAACAGAAAAATATACAAAACACAACTAGAAGAGATACACGGATACTGGAAGAACCCGTAACTTCCCCGTTAAGGAAAGAGCGGATACTTTGAGAATAACACACAAATGAACGCAGACGGAAGAACATTTCATTGTATATTACAACAATTCCATCAGAATACAAGAATATACAGAGTATGAATTAATATTACACAGAAAGTATCAGAGATTTAAATTACAATTAAATACATCGCAGCGGAAAAACAATATAAATCACAACTGAAAATAATGCACGGATACAGAGCTTTCCGAGCATCGTTCCAGCTGTAAATCAGGACCCTGTGAATATAAATCTGCAAAACCAAAACTACTAGCTGCCCGTGCGGAAAATAGGGGCACCTAGAGTTTAGGTTAAAACAATAAACTCCAGGTCAGTCATGTGACTGGTGTGAGAACTAAAACAGTTATTAATCTTTGTTTTTAAAGTTAGGTAAATCAAGGGACCACGCCGTATAACACGGAACGGGTTTCCTCCCAAGAATACCAGTGCAGAAAACAAACAGCGCAATGCTAAATAAAGAACAATGAAGCTATTATAAGACCCAGGTCCGATCACACAATGCAACGCAAGCCGGAGGATAGGGTTTTCCCTTATAATAGCCAAATATGCTTGATACGCGAAATTTCATCTTATATTATCACTATAAGTGAAGAAAACAACTTCAAATATAAATGTATCAATCATCGACGGCATGGGTACCATATATCATGTCGCCAATACTAGGCTCTACAATTCAAAACCACAAAATGTCATATTTGGAAATTGGATTTCCATCATGGTGGCTCCTGATTCGAAAGATCGATCGCGTAGTGCCATCTCAACGGCTTACGTCTCGGCTAGAGAAAACACCGTAATGCACATCCGCACTTTTTGGGAAATCGAGTATCACTACGGCTTACGTCCCGGCGAGAGAAAACACCGCTTACCCTATCCCTCTGAGCACTAAGCTCAATCTCGGTCGACCGAATCCACGACACCACGAAAGTGCCCATCCACGAAAAAGCATACTGATCAAACCATCAGTTTACCACCATACTGGGGTGTGAGGCTCGCGAATCCACGCTATACACAAAGCCGTGCTATATTAAAGCTGCGCTTTGATCATCATCCACCAAACTTTGCTTTTCAACAAAAGTCTGGATCACTGCATCTCAGCATGCCACACTATCAATCCATATCGTACCACTGATTTCTGCCAATATATAACCTCTAAGCTCGTATGTCTCAGAGAAGGGCGTTAAGCAAGAGAATAAATTCTCCGCCGCCAAACAGATATATATTTAGCAGAGATCAACGAATACAATATAAAGGAATACAATGTCAGGCACACCATCCATTTACAAGTCTGTTCTGGGTCTGAACGAAACTGGAGGCACTTTCCTCGCATATCCGTCGACCTCCAAGCACGTCCGGACGGCTACCACTTCAGCCCCCTTCAAGGTAGCTACTCCCATCGTGAGCATCAGTAGCACCCATCCATTCGATGTGAAGATCGTCGGTCTTGCACCGTCTTCAATCTCTTTGACTTATCGTCGAATCGGTTATTCAGAATGGGTACAGACCCGGCCTTTCTGAATAACCCACGTATATAATAAACAATTGTTATACAAACACCACATACGCCTCATTCCAATTCAGATATTCACACTCCTAGGGAAAGGTTCCCATTAATTTTATCAAAGATAAATTCTTTTAAATTTATTCTTTAATCTTCCTTTGGATATCATTTCAAACCATATTATGGTTTTCCAAACTAGTCGGGATTAACGAGCCACACCGAAGTAATTATTTATTTTATTTCCCAATCCCAACCTATATATCCCATGGAGAAAACTGGTAATACTCCACATCTAACACCACGGTGTTATCGGTAAAATTAATTACCATTTCACGTTCAAATCTAATTACAGATTTAACTACCGCTTTGGAGCAAAACTGGTGATACTCCATTCTCCATCACCTTTCAAATTTGATAATTTAAATTATCAATTCACATTTTCAATCTAATTAAAGATTCATTCAAACTCCTCTTAGTTTTAATCTTTTCAAAAATCAACATCCTGCCTTTAACTGGGTTAAAGAACCAATGTCATCTAAAACACGACTCACGATAAACCCAAATCACATTTGATATTATATACAAGGCTCTGAATAGAAAATATATCGGCTTATATTCAATATCAAATTCTGAAACCAACAAATATCGTATTGGAAATAACGATATATAACATATCTTTCAAATTCCCCAAAACAATATCTATATAGTCACGAAATTCAACATCGAAATATTCCGAAGATAATTTCGATTCAACTCCACTTCCACTTCACCTATTGGGAATATTGATTATTTTTAAAATCACTTTCAAATTCAATTTATTTATTTCAAAAATAAATTGATTTTAATTCTAGTTCAAAACTAGTTCATTTCGACAAAAATATTTTTTTTTCCTTTCAAATGTGGAATTTTTCAGCCCAATTCTTTCCAAATCACATATTATGATTTTACGCAAATTATAGATATTTTTAATAATTTTATCAAGGCCCGTACAGTCGATTTCCATCTACGGCCATTGAACTGCACTTACAACGACCTTTTCTGAAATTGATTTGGACATAATTCCAAATCCAACCGTTAGATTTCAAATTTCTAATATTCATTGGAAAGCTCTTTTCGATATGAACCCAACGGTTCTGGTTTTAGGAGAATCCGACGGTCGGATCTCCCGTAATGTCCGTTTGAAATAAATGGTCGAAATTCACGAACTGCCGCGGCGCGGCGCGTTCTATTCAGGCCATTATATTATATATATAATATATATAATATATATTTCGTCGATTTCTATTTAAAACGAATTTTATAAATCGTTTTAATTTCGTTTCAAAAACAATTCAACTTCTATATTCAATTTCAAATCGATTTGATTTCAATTCAATTAGGATTCGAATTCTCTTTCTATTCAATTTGAATTCAAATTCACTTTCTATTCAATTTGAGTCGAATTCACTTCAAGTTGATTCAATAAAATTTCGATTTCAATTCTTATCTAATTCAATTGGAATTTCATTTCAAAATATTAGATTTTGAAATCACTTTTCAATATTCATTATAAAACGAATAAAATCGATATAAATATCGTTCACGTCAAAATAG
This sequence comes from Allium sativum, assembly GCA_030737875.1. Taxonomy (NCBI): domain Eukaryota; kingdom Viridiplantae; phylum Streptophyta; class Magnoliopsida; order Asparagales; family Amaryllidaceae; genus Allium; species Allium sativum. Next base: position 173,691,653 of record CM060912.1, read on the forward strand.
CGCAACTCTAATCAACACGGCTTTATATATTTCAAAAACTTCTTTATTTTATTCAACAAATGAATATTTATTCCATTCAACACATGAATCTATATTTCTTTCAACACACGACTAATCTCCACACATGAGTACTGTCAACACATCACTATTTTGTTATGTAAAATATTTTATAAAACTATGGTATCTATCGTTTGATTTTCAATTAGACTTCTACTGGGAAGTAGTTCTAATTTTAAATATGATAAAGATGTAAATTTCATTGTATAAAATATTTCACTCAACACATAATATTTTCAACTCAGGAATATCGTCAACACATGAATATTTTTATATTCAACACATGAATCTTATTTTATAATATTCATTATTTTCCCGATTGGAATGAGGCCCAATCAATCACCATATAATGTTAATTATATGGATTTTATACAACACATGTATATAATAGCATTGAAAAATAATCAACCATCAACCAAAGTGCACTACACTGTATAAGCATCAAATATAGATATCTAACGCTTATAACAGCCTGTCAATCAATCGATCGACATATTTAATCAATCAGGATGAGTGAACTTCAAATTTCATCCCAACACCCATGTGGGGTTTCAAACAATCAAACACATATTTTATTTGTGCAGTTGGGCGATGTGTAAAATTTATCGGCCCAATCAATATCAGTCAAATCAGTGTATATAAACAAATCGGCCGATTTGTTTATAAAAATTTATTTATTCACTTTCACGTTAAAAATTATATTTTTAACGATAAAATATTTTATTTTAACACATGAATTTCTATTCATTTCATTTATCAAATAAAATGATATTTTTATTTTTCTAACTCATTTTAGAAAATTTCGACGGCATAACGGCACGATACTAGAAACGGGACGAGGCCTAGCCTTATCCCCGGTCTAGTGAAGGCCCACGCCATTCACACATCAATCAAATCAATTCTATTTCACCAAACAATTCAATTCAAACCAAATAAACTAACCAAGTACACAACCAAACTATTTAACAAACAAGCCATCCATGGTCTGTGGATGACGGGTGTCGGGTGCTACTAAACACCGTCTGCATCCTAGTATATATATATATAACTAGAAAAAAAAGAATTTAGAGTGAGAAGTTCTCACAGAGGGTTCCACTCCGCCGTGCTTTGCTTTTGAATTACTGAACCGTCTGGATTCCTTTGAAATTCCAATGCAGTTCTTTCACGCTGTTCAAATAAAAATTATATTTTTATTTCACTTCATATGTATTTTTACAATGCTTCTTTCTATATAAAAATTATATTTTATATTTCTATTTCATATAAAAAGATCGAATTTTTATTTTATCGCTATAAAAATCGCATTTTAATTTCAACATATATATAAGAAAGATCAGATTTTTTTTCGCTACTAACATAAAAACCACATCTTTGCTCCTTCAACAACATAAAGATCAAATCTTTAACACTTTCATAATGAAAAAAAATCATATTTTTATATCTTCTATAAATTAAAAATCAAATTTTTATTCCTCCTAAAATATAAAAATCATATTTTTATAATCTTTACCCTATAAATAAAAAAAATAAAAAAAAATCATGACTTTTATAAACTAAAAATCAAAACTTTTATTATTCTATCTATAGAAATCACGTTTTATTTCATTTACTTATAAATCTATATTTAATAATCATAAATAAAAATAGACATAACATAAATACTCACACTTTTATGTGGAAATCCAAATTTGGATGGAAGAAGGGTTCATAGTCGCAGAGGAGGTGGGGTTAGGCGGCGTTGGTGGTGCTGGGGCCCACCATTGGTTGTCAGCGGCGTTCAGCGACTGTGGGGATTCAAATTGAGGAGAGAGGATCGATAAAGGGGAGGGGAGAATGGTGGCCGGTCTGAGGTGGAGAGGGGGTCGGAGCGGTGAGGGGAGGTGGCGGAAGGGGCTGCAGGCGGTGGAGGGTCGGAGCAGATGGTGATTTAGGGTTTTCTGTTGGTGGAGGAGGGAGAAAACGGGCGTAGCAAAGAGGGGGGAAGGGGGACGACCATCAGCTGCGGAGGCCAGGGGAGGCGCGCGCCACCAGTGGCGGCGGTCGTGGCCTGAGCGGGGCAGGAGCTGCTCCGTCGTTGGAGTTTTTTTTATTCTGATCTGGAAATGAATCGGGGGGGGGGGGGTTGATAAAGGAGGAAGGGTATTTTTATTTTATTTTTATTATTTAATTATTTAATTTCTCAGCAAAAAGCAACTTTTATTTTCAACCTCAAAACGAGGCCCACCGCCTGTCGTCCATAGCGTTTTACCCCCATTCCGAACACAATGGGATATGTATCGTTGGCTGATTCGATCGTTTGAATCAGTTTCCGTTAAATTTACGTTTAAATCACTACATTGAATTTTAAACGTACATTTCAAATTACCGGGGGTCACATACTAACTCTAAAAATTGCAGAAAAATATTTTCTAGCTTCGTATTGACGATACGGTCCTAACAAAACTAATTTCGTAAAATTCTGAGACCGTTAGAAAAATGGCCATTTTTCAGTCGATTAAAATCAACTGAAACTAGTCAAACGCGTTTTCCTTTGCCACGCTCACATATTGATTCGAAAAATTATGAAATTTGAAACCTAGCAATAACTTGACATCACGGACCCAACAAAAGTGGTTTCGTCGAAATCCGAGGTCGTTTGCAAAATTTCCATTTTTAAGGGCCTGAATTCCATAGCGACTATTCTGAATTTTCAACTGGACATCTCTTTTGATTCCCGCTATGAAATTTTGATTTTTCAGATTCGATGGAAAGATATCATCAATTAGTTCCTAATGTTTTTGGTTTCACTAAAATCCGGATTGTTTTACACCCGGTACATTCAATTGAAGTTTGAAATCGAATTATCGAACTACCGCGCCATTTTCAATTCTATTTATAATTATATATAATTATTTATATTCTAATGACGACGCATATAATATATACGTCGAATTCTATTCAAACTAAATTTTTCGTCGATATTATTTAAAATAATTCATTTTAAATATTCCAAATTCGCTAAAATTGCCAAATTAAAATTTTAAACTGGCCCAGATTTTCCGGGTTATTACAATCTCCCCCACTTAAAACTTTTCGTCCCCGAAAAGGAACAAAGTCGAAAGTGGTTTGATTAATCAACTCTACGTTTGATCTGGCTTCCATTCTCCAACTTTTCAGTTTCTGAGAATTTTCAAATTCTTCAAAAATTTGGCTACCACCCTAAATTTTTGAAAAATTTCGCCATAACCTCCCCTGCACCGGGAGCATTGGGGAATTTCAAATAGCTTCCCCGGTCCTTCAGATCTCAAAAAGAAAAAGAAAAAGCCAAGCGGCTAGCCAATAGGCTCATAAAATCATCATCACCCAAACAAAACAGTAAATTATGTAGTAAACATGTACCTATATGTTGGGCAAACAAATTTTATTCTTCGGCTCTAGCCTCCTTGCTATGACCTGTTCAATGTAAGTATTTATATATGTAAGCAAATGCGACCAATTTTTAATATAATTCAATATTTGATACAATTAGGCATAAATGGTTAAAATTATCAAACAAATAAACAAACGACACAAACATCAATCAATTAGTGGATTAGAGTTTTCAAATTCATAATTTTGATACATACACAGAAAATCTTGTTTTTGATGCCAATTCACAACAATGTATTCTAGCTATATAAGTTTTGGTTCTCACACCAGCCTAATGGAAATATATAGAAATCACACCTTCGAAATTCGAATATGAATACTGATGATGATGCACCATCATCAGAATCATCCCCGGATGTCTAGAATGTGATTCTATATCTACCCAGTATATTAAAACTTCGAATATACGTTCATGACGCGTATATGCAAAACCTTTATATATTGGATTGTCCATATTCAAAATAAATAAATATTCAAATACGTATAAAACGATTTAAATTTTAAAACAAAATTGTTTTCTTTTGAAAAATATACTCTTCAAACTCGTTCTAGGACACTTTTGATCCTATCTCTAACGAGTCATTCTAATTGGATATTACTAATCCAATATCTGATGAATTCTTTCGTATGGTTCTAATGTGTCTTGTTCTCGAGCTCTGTAAACCAAAACTTTGATACCACGGTAAGAACCCGTAACTTCCCCGTTAAGGAAAGAGCGGATACTTTGAGAACAACACACAAATGAATGCAGACGGAAGAACATTTCATTGTATATTACAACAATTCCATCAGAATACAAGAATATACAGAGTATGAATTAATATTACATAGAAAGTATCAGAGATTTAAATTACATTTAAATACATCGCAGCAGAAAAACAATATAAATCACAACTGAAAATAATGCACGGATACAGAGCTTTCCGAGCATCATTCCAGCTGTAAATCAGGACCCTGTGACTATAAATCTGCAAAACCAAAACTACTAGCTGCCCGTGCGGAAAATAGGGGCACCTAGAGTTTAGATTAAAACAATAAACTCCAGGTCAGTCATGTGACTGGTGTGAGAACTAAAACAGTTATTAATCTTTGTTTTTAAAGTTAGGTAAATCAAGGGACCACGCCGTATAACACGGAACGGGTTTCCTCCCAAGAATACCAGTGCAGAAAACAAACAGTGCAATGCTAAATAAAGAACAATGAAGCTATTATAAGACCCAGGTCCCATCACACAATGCAACGCAAGCCGGAGGATAGGGTTTTCCCTTATAATAGCCAAATATGGTTGATACGCGAAATTTCATCTTATATTATCACTATAAGTGAAGAAAACAACTTCAAATATAAATGTATCAATCATAGACGGCATGGGTACCATATATCATGTTGCCAATACTAGGCTCTACAATTCAAAACCGCAAAATGTCATATTTGGAAATTGGATTTCCATCATGGTGGCTCCTGATTCGAAAGATCGATCGCGTAGTGCCATCTCAACGGCTTACGTCTCGGCTAGAGAAAACACCGTAATGCACATCCGCACTTTTTGGGAAATCGAGTATCACTGCGGCTTACGTCCCGGCGAGAGAAAACACCGCTTACCCTATCCCTCTGAGCACTAAGCTCAATCTCGGTCGACCGAATCCACGACACCACGAAGGTGCCCATCCACGAAAAAGCATACTGATCAAACCATCAGTTTACCACCATACCGGGGTGTGAGGCTCGCGAATCCACGCTATACACAAAGCCGTGCTATATTAAAGCTGCGCTTTGATCATCATCCACCAAACTTTGCTTTTCAACAAAAGTCTGGATCACTGCATCTCAGCATGCCACACTATCAATCCATATCGTACCACTGATTTCTGCCAATATATAACCTCTAAGCTCGTATGTCTCAGAGAAGGGCGTTAAGCAAGAGAATAAATTCTCCACCGCCAAACAGATATATATTTAGCAGAGATCAACGAATACAATATAAAGGAATACAATGTCAGGCACACCATCCATTTACAAGTCCGTTCTGGGTCTGAGCGAAACCGGAGGCACTTTCCTCGCATATCCGTCGACCTCCAAGCACGTCCGGACGTCTACCACTTCAGCCCCCTTCAAGGTAGCTACTCCCATCGTGAGCGTCAGTAGCACCCATCCATTCGATGTGAAGATCATCGGTCTTGCACCGTCTTCAATCTCTTCGACTTATCGTCGAATCGGTTATTCAGAATGGGTACAGACCCGACCTTTCTGAATAACCCACGTATATAATAAACAATTGTTATACAAACACCACATACGCCTCATTCCAATTCAGATATTCACACTCCTAGGGAAAGGTTCCCATTAATTTTATCAAAGATAAATTCTTTTAAATTTATTCTTTAATCTTCCTTTGGATATCATTTCAAACCATATTATGGTTTTCCAAACTAGTCGGGATTAACGAGCCACACCGAAGTAATTATTTATTTTATTTCCCAATCCCAACCTATATATCCCATGGAGAAAACTGGTAATACTCCACATCTAACACCACGGTGTTATCGGTAAAATTAATTACCATTTCACGTTCAAATCTAATTACAGATTTAACTACCGCTTTGGAGCAAAACTGGTGATACTCCATTCTCGATCACCTTTCAAATTTGATAATTTAAATTATCAATTCACATTTTCAATCTAATTAAAGATTCATTAAAACTCCACTTAGTTTTAATCTTTTCAAAAATCAACATCCTGCCTTTAACTGGGTTAAAGAACCAATGTCATCTAAAACACGATTCACGATAAACCCAAATCACATTTGATATTATATACAAGGCTCTGAATAGAAAATATATCGGCTTATATTCAATATCAAATTCTGAAACCAACAAATATCGTATTGGAAATAACGATATATAACATATCTTTCAAATTCCCCAAAACAATATCTGTATAGTCACGAAATTCAACATCGAAATATTCCGAAGATAATTTCGATTCAACTCCACTTCCACTTCACCTATTGGGAATATTGATTATTTTTAAAATCACTTTCAAATTCAATTTATTTATTTCAAAAATAAATTGATTTTAATTCTAGTTCAAAACTAGTTCATTTCGACAAAAATATATATTTTTCCTTTCAAATGTGGAATTTTTCAGCCCAATTCTTTCCAAATCACATATTATGATTTTACGCAAATTAAAGATATTTTTAATAATTTTATCAAGGCCCGTACAGTCGATTTCCATCTACGGCCATCGAACTGCACTTACAGCGACCTTTTCTGAAATTGATTTGGACATTATTCCAAATCCAACCGTTAGATTTCAAATTTCTAATATTCATTGGAAAGCTCTTTTCGATACGAACCCAACGGTTCCGGTTTTAGGAGAATCCGACGGTCGGATCTCCCGTAATGTTCGTTTGAAATAAATGGTCGAAATTCACGAACTGCCGCGGCGCGGCGCGTTCTATTCAGGCCATTATATTATATATATAATATATATAATATATATATTTCGTCGATTTCTATTTAAAACGAATTTTATAAATCGTTTTAATTTCATTTCAAAAACAATTCAACTTCTATATTCAATTTCAAATCGATTTGATTTCAATTCAATTAGGATTCGAATTCTCTTTCTATTCAATTTGAATTCAAATTCACTTTCTATTCAATTTGAATCGAATTCACTTGAAGTTGATTCAATAAAATTTTGATTTCAATTCTTATCTAATTCAATTGGAATTTCATTTCAAAATATTAGATTTTGAAATCACTTTTCAATATTCATTATAAAACGAATAAAATCGATATAAATATCGTTCACGTCAAAATAGCGCAACTCTAATCAACACGACTTTATATATTTCAAAAACTTCTTTATTTTATTCAACAAATGAATATTTATTCCATTCAACACATGAATCTATATTTCTTTCAACACACGACTAATCTCCACACATGAGTACTGTCAACACATCACTATTTTGTTATGTAAAATATTTTATAAAACTATGGTATCTATCGTTTGATTTTCAATTAGACTTCTACTGGGAAGTAGTTCTAATTTTAAATATGATAAAGATGTAAATTTCATTGTATAAAATATTTCACTTAACACATAATATTTTCAACTCAGGAATATCGTCAACACATGAATATTTTTATATTCAACACATGAATCTTATTTTATAATATTCATTATTTTCCCGATTGGAATAAGGCCCAATCAATCACCATATAATGTTAATTATGTGGATTTTATACAACACATGTATATAATAGCATTGAAAAATAATCAACCATCAACCAAAGTGCACTACACTGTATAAGCATCAAATATAGATATCTAACGCTTATAACAGCCTGTCAATCAATCGATCGACATATTTAATCAATCAGGATGAGTGAACTTCAAATTTCATCCCAACACCCATGTGGGGTTTCAAACAATCAAACACATATTTTATTTGTGCAGTTGGGCGATGTGTAAAATTTGTCGGCCCAATCAATATCAGTCAAATCAGTGTATATAAACAAATCGGCCGATTTGTTTATAAAAATTTATTTATTCACTTTCACGTTAAAAATTATATTTTTAACGATAAAATATTTTATTTTAACACATGAATTTCTATTCATTTCATTTATCAAATAAAATGATATTTTTATTTTTCTAACTGATTTTAGAAAATTTCGGCGGCATAACGGCACGATACTAGAAACGGGACGAGGCCTAGCCTTATCCCCGGTCTAGTGAAGGCCCACGCCATTCACACATCAATCAAATCAATTCTATTTCACCAAACAATTCAATTCAAACCAAATAAACTAACCAAGTACACAACCAAAACTATTTAACAAACAAGCCATCCATGGTCTGTGGATGACGGGTGTCGGGTGCTACTAAACACCGTCTGCATCCTAGTATATATATATATATATATATATATATATATAACTAGAAAAAAAAGAATTTAGAGTGAGAAGTTCTCACAGAGGGTTCCACTCCGCCGTGCTTTGCTTTTGAATTGCTGAACCGTCTGGATTCCTTTGAAATTCCAATGCAGTTCTTTCACGCTGTTCAAATAAAAATTATATTTTTATTTCACTTCATATGTATTTTTACAATGCTTCTTTCTATATAAAAATTATATTTTATATTTCTATTTCATATAAAAAGATCGAATTTTTATTTTATCGCTATAAAAATCGCATTTTAATTTCAACATATATATAAGAAAGAACAGATTTTTTTTCGCTACTTACATAAAAACCACATCTTTGCTCCTTCTACAACATAAAGATCAAATCTTTAACACTTTCATAATGAAAAAAAAATCATATTTTTATATCTTCTATAAATTAAAAATCGAATTTTTATTCCTCCTAAAGTATAAAAATCATATTTTTATAATCTTTACCCTATAAATAAAAAAAAATAAAAAAAAAATCATGACTTTTATAAACTAAAAATCAAAACTTTTATTATTCTATCTATAGAAATCACGTTTTATTTCATCTACTTATAAATCTATATTTAATAATCATAAATAAAAATAGACATAACATAAATACTCACACTTTTATGTGGAAATCCAAATTTGGATGGAAGAAGGGTTCATAGTCGCAGAGGAGGCGGGGTTAGGCGGCGTTGGTGGTGCTGGGGCCCACCATTGGTTGTCAGCGGCGTTCAGCGACTGTGGGGATTCAAATTGAGGAGAGAGGATCGATTAAGGGGAGGGGAGAATGGTGGCCGGTCTGAGGTGGAGAGGGGGTCGGAGCGGTGAGGGGAGGTGGCGGAAGGGGCTGCAGGCGGTGGAGGGTCGGAGTAGATGGTGATTTAGGGTTTTCTGTTGGTGGAGGAGGGAGAAAACGGGCGTAGCAAAAAGGGGGGAAGGGGGACGACCATCAGCTGCGGAGGCCAGGGGAGGCGCGCGCCACCAGTGGCGGCGGTCGTGGCCTGAGCGGGGCAGGAGCTGCTCCGTCGTTGGAGTTTTTTTTTTTATTCTGATCTGGAAATGAATCGGGGGGGGGGGGGGGGTTGATAAAGGAGGAAGGGTATTTTTATTTTATTTTTATTATTTAATTATTTAATTTCTCAGCAAAAAGCAACTTTTATTTTCGACCTCAAAACGAGGCCCACCGCCTGTCGTCCATTGCGTTTTACCCCCATTCCGAACACAATGGGATATGTATCGATGGCTGATTCGATCGTTTGAATCAGTTTCCGTTAAATTTACGTTTAAATCACTACATTGAATTTTAAACGTACATTTCAAATTACCCGGGTCACATACTAACTCTAAAAATTGCAGAAAAATATTTTCTAGCTTCGTATTGACGATACGGTCCTAACAAAACTAATTTCGTAAAATTCTGAGACCGTTAGAAAAATGGCCATTTTTCAGTCGATTAAAATCAACTGAAACTAGTCAAATGCGTTTTCCTTTCCCACGCTCACATATTGATTCGAAAAATTATGAAATTTGAAACCTAGCAATAACTTGACATCACGGACCCAACAAAAGTGGTTTCGTCGAAATCCGAGGTCGTTTGCAAAATTTCCATTTTTAAGGGCCTGAATTCCATAGCGATTATTCTGAATTTTCAACTGGACATCTCTTTTGATTCCCGCTATGAAATTTTGATTTTTCAGATTCGATGGAAAGATATCATCAATTAGATCCTAATGTTTTTGGTTTCACTAAAATCCGGATTGTTTTACACCCGGTACATTCAATTGAAGTTTGAAATCGAATTATCGAACTACCGCGCCATTTTCAATTCTATTTATAATTATATATAATTATTTATATTCTAATGACGACGCATATAATATATACGTCGAATTCTATTCAAACTAAATTTTTCGTCGATATTATTTAAAATAATTCATTTTAAATATTCCAAATTCGCTAAAATTGCCAAAATAAAATTTTAAACTGGCCCAGATTTTCCGGGTTATTACAGATACAGAGCTTTCCGGATATCGTTCCAACTGTAAATCAGGACCCTATGAATATAAATCTGCAAAACCAAAACTATTAGCTGCCCGTGTCAAAAATAGGGGCACCTAGAGTTTAGGTCAAAACAATAAACTCCAAGTCAGTCATGTGACTGGTGTGAGAACTAAAACAGTTATTTAAAACTTTACTTTAAAAGAGAGTAATTCAAGGGACCACGCCGTATAACACGGAACGGGTTTCCTCCCAAGAATACTAGTGCATATAACAAAACAGCGCAATGCTTTTTGGAAAAATGAAGCTATTATAAGACTCAGGTCCCATCACACAATACAACGCAAGCCGGAGGATAGGGTTTTCCCTTATAATAATCAAATAATGCTTGATACGTTTAAACAAATCATTTGATACTATCATAGGTGTATAGTGTCAAAACATTTTCAATCATAAATATCAATCATAGACGGCATGCGTACCATATATCATGTCTCCATACTAGTTCTACAATTCAAACCGCAATATCACGTATTGGAAATTGGATTTCCGTCATGAGTCGAGGCAAGGGGCAAGTACCTCTCCGCGTTCGAGACACTCTAGCAAATGTCCTAGGACCCCACTATGATCCTTGGATCTTCAGGGCCGGTCCTCTCTTACTTTTGAGGATTAATTATTCCTGAACACACGTTTTCCGGTCCTTACATACCTATATCCGAGGCGCCTCATATCCAACAACCACACAGGTGAAAAGTATATAAATGTCAGGGCTGGTAGGTCACTGACACCACCCTAGCTAGAAAGAAACGTCGTGCTCTCCCTGCAGTCACTATCCCGTTTTTGACTCATACCGATGTGTGAGGCTCGCGAACTCACGTTATACCCAAAGCTACACCACACAGGCCGTGCTTTGATCATCAACCACAAGACTTTGCTTTTCAACAGAAGCCTTGATCAATTGCCACTTACGCGTGCCACACTAGCAATTCACTCCATGCGACTAATGTCCATCGATATACAATCTCTGAGCTCGTACGTCTCAGAGAAGGGCGTTAAGCAAGAGAATAAATTCTTTGCCGCCAAACAGATGTATATTTAATAGAGATCAATCAACACAGAATAAAATCCAATGTCAAACACACAATCCATTTACAAGTTCGTTCTAGGTCTGAACGAAACCGGAGGCACTTTCCTCGCATATCCATCCATCCCCAAGTACGTCTGGACGATCACCAACTGTTTCCCTCATCTTGGGTGTACAGCCCAATCAAGATCATCAGTAACCACCCAAACGATGTGAAGACTTCCGGTCTTCAACCACGGTCTTCATCTTCAACATCTCGTCGAAACGGTTATTCAGAATGGGTGTAAACCCGGCCTTTCTGAATAACCCACGTATATAATAAACGAATGTTATACAAACGCAACGAATGCCTCATTCCAATTCAGAATATTCTTTTATTCACAAAATCACATTCTTAGGGAAAGGTTCCCATTAATTTTATCCAAGATAAATTCTTCTAAATTTATTCTTTAATCTTCCTTTGGATATCCTTTCAAACTAGTCGGGATTAGCGAACCACACCGAAGTAATTATTTATTTTATTTTCCAATCCCAACCTATATATCCCATGGAGAAAAACTGGTAATACTCCATATCTAACACCACAGTGTTATCAGTAAAATTAATTACCATTTCACGTTCAAATCTAATTAAAGATTTAACTATCGCTTTGGAGCAAAACTGGTGGTAGTCCATTCTCGATCACCTTTCAGATTTGATAATTTAAATTATCAATTCACTTTTCAATCTAATTAAAGATTCATTAAAACTCCACTTATTTCTAATCTTCTCAAAAATCAACATCCTGCCTTTAACTGGGTTAAAGAACCAATGTCATATAAAACATGATCCACGATAAACCCAAATCGCATTCTATTGTTAATCGGGTTAAAGAACAGGTGTTGTTAAAAACACCGCTCACGATATACCCAAAAACAAATTCAAATTCAATTCCAATTAAATATTATTTAATTGATACACTTTCTTAAATCTAAATTGAAAGATTTAATCTTTTTCTCTATTGGGCTTAAGAACAGTGTTAATGAAGACACCATTCACGACAAACCCAAATCACGTTTGATATTAAATCCAAGGCTCTGAATAGAAAATATACTGGCTTATATTCAATATCAAATTCTAAAACCAACAAATATCGTATTGGAAATAACGACATAAAATATATCTTTCAAACTCCCATAACAATATATGTATAGTCACGAAATCCAACATCGAAATATTCCGAAGATAATTTCGATTCAACTCCAGTCCCATTCACGTATTGGGAATATTGATTATTTTTAAAATCACTTTCAAATTCAATTTATTTATTTCAAAAATAAATTGGTTTTAGTTCTAGTTCAAAACCAGTTCATTTCGACAAAAATATATTTTTATCCTTTCAAATATGGAGTTTTTCATCCCAGTTCTTTCCAATTCACATATTATGATTTTACACAAATTATTAATATTTCTAATAATTTTATCAAGGCCCGTACAGTTGATTTCCATCAACGATCGTCGAACTGCACTTACAGCGACCTTTTTCAAATTTGATTTGGACATAATTCCAAATCCAACCGTTGGATTTCAAATTTTTAATATTCATTGGAAAGCTCTTTTCGATACGAACCCAACGGTTCTGGTTTTAGGAGAATCCGACGGTCGGATCTCCCGCAACGTCAATTCGAAGTTAATGGTCGAAATTCACGAACTGCCGCAGCGCGGCGCGTTCTATTCAGGCATTATAGATAATATATATATATATATTATATATTTCGTCGATTTCCTTTAAAAAGAATTTTATAAATCATTTTAAATTTGTTTCAATTCAATTCAATTCAATTTCTAAATCGTTTCAATTCAATTCAATTTGAATTTACCTTCTATTTAATTCAATTCGAATTCATTTCAAATTGATTTCAATTCAATTTCAGTTCGTTTTAAATTTCATTCAAAATGATTTCAATTCGTTTTTAATTCAATTTCAATTTAATTCAATTTGAATTCATTTCTATTCAATTCGAATTCAAATTCACTTTCTATTCAATTTGAATCGAATTCATTTTCTATTCGATCCGAATTCATTTCAAATTGATTCAATAAAATTTCAATTTGAAATTTAATCTAATTTAATTTGAATTTCATTTCAAAATATTAAATTTTGAAATCACTTTTCAATATTCATTATAAAACGAATAAAATCGATATAAATATCGTTTGCGTCAAAATAACGCATCTCTAATCAACACGGCTTTATATATTTCAATAAATTCGTTATTCTATTCAACAAATGAATATTTATTCTATTCAACACATGAATCTATATTTCTTTCAACGCACGACTAATTTTAACACATGAGTACTGTCAACACACGACTATTTTTGTTATGTAAAATATTTTATAAAACTATGGTATCTATCGTTTGATTTTCAATCAGACTCCACCGTGAAGTAGTTCTAATTTTAAATATGATAAAGATGTAAATTTTATTATTAAAAATATTTTACTCAACACATAAATAGTTTCAACACATGAACATCGTCAACACATGGCTATTTTTATATTCAACACATGAATTTTCCTTTATAATATTCATTAATTTCCCGATTGGAATGAGGCCCAATCAATCACCATATAATGTTAATTATATGTATTCCATACAACACATGTATATAATAGCAATGATAAACAATCAACCATCATCCAAGGTGCACCACACAACTGCATAAGCATCAAATGTAGATAATCAACGCTCACACAATCTGTCGACCAATCGATCGACATACAATTAAATAATTGGGATTAGTTTACCCAAATATCATCCCAACACCCGTGTGGGGTTTCAAATCAACAAACACAGATTTTTATTTGTGCAGTTGGGCGATGTGTAAAATTTATCATCCCAATCAATATCAGTCAAATCAGTGTATATAAACAAATCGGCCGATTTGTTTATAATTATTTAATTATTCACATTCATATCAAAAATTATATTTTAACGATAATTAATTTATTTCAACTATCTACATTTATTATCGATTTCACATCAACATCACAACAATTTTCACAACACATCAATCAAACAAACAAGCCATCCATGGTCTGTGGATGACGGGTGTCGGGTGCTGCTAAGCACCGTCTGCATCCTAGTATATATATATAACTAGAAAAAGAAATTCAGAGTGAAAAGTTCTCATCGATAGCTAATCCAATACCACGACTCTTCCTATGTAGAAAATCTTGTCGTTCTTGCCTTTCTTCACTTTCGTTGCCCGTAGCCACTACATATATAAAAATCATATTTTTATATTGTTGCTATGTATATAAAAATTCTATTTTTACATCGCTACAATATAGATAAAAATTCTATTTTTACATCGCTACTATATAAATAAAAATTCTTTTTTTACATCGCTACTATATAGATAAGAATTCTATTTTTACACCGTTGCTATATAGATAAAAATTCTACTTTTACACCGTTGCTATATAGATAAAAATTCTACTTTTACACCGTTGCTATATAGATAAAAATTCTATTTTTACACCGTTGCTATATAGATAAAAATTCTATTTTTACATCGTTGCTATATAGATAAAAATTCTATTTTTACACCGTTGCTATATAGATAAAAATTCTATTTTTACACCGTTATTTTTATATCGTTACTATATAGATAAAAATTCTATTTTTATCACGCTATTCATTATAAAAAGATTTGGCCTTTCATAACATAAAGATTTCGCCTTTCATAACATAAAGATTTCGCCTTTTCCTACGTTAAAAATGTCGTCTTTCACTACATAAAAATATCGTCTTTTTATATTCTACCATATAAAGATCACATTTTTATTATCTATATAATATGAAAATTATATTTTCAACCTTTACATGCGATAAAAAATATATTTTTAGCTTCTACATATAATAAAAATTATATTTTGAACTCTCTATAATATAAAAGATTATATTTTTATCCTTCTACAATACAAAAATTCAGATTTTTAATTGCAAAAATTAATTAAACAAAACAAAATAAATGAAAGGGATTAAATTGCTTTAAGGAGGAGCGGAGGGGGGGTTTCTTGCTCGTTGGTGACTGCTTTGGGTTGTGGGGTCGATCAGTTGGAGGAGACGCAGGAGAAGTGGGCGCGGGGAGGCTGAGCTCGGTGGTGCGCGTCGTCGGTTGGAGGGAGGGTCGGGGTTTGGGGCTGAGGGGGTGCGGTTTTTGAAGAAGGAGGAAGAAGAAGAAGCAGCGGCGGCAGCAACAGGAGGGGGTGGTTGACGATGGCGACACGCCGCTTGGGGGGGGGGGCTGCGATGGAAGCGGCGGCGGCGGTTCACCCCTCTGTCGCCCCTTTTCTTTTTTTTCTTTTTTATTTTAATTTGAAAATGATTTCTACAAGGGGGGGGGGGGGGCTGAGAGGTAATAGGGGAGAGGAAAGAGATTTTAATTTTTAATTTATTTAATTATTTAATTTCAAAAAGCAACTTTTATTTTCGACCTTGAAACGAGACCCACCGCCTGTCGTCCATAGCTAATTACCCCCATTCCGAACACAATGGGATATATATCATAGGCTGATTCGATCGTTAAAATCAGTTTTCGTCAAATTTACATTTAAATGACTATATTGAATTTTAAACGTACATTTCATATTACTGGGGTCATGTACTAACTCGATAAATCCCAGAAAAATATTTTCTAGCTTCGTATTGACGATACGGTCCTAACAAAACTAGTTTCGTCGAATTCTGAGACCGTTTGAAAAATGGCCATTTTCCAGTCGATTAAAATCAACTGAAACTAGTCAAACGCGTTTTCCTTTGCCACGCTCACATATTGATTCGAAAAATTACAAAATTTGGATTCTAGCAATAATTTGACATCACGGATCCAACAAAAGTGGTTTCGTCGAAATCCGAGGTCATTTTCAAAATTCCTATTTTTAAGGGCCTGAATTCCATAGCGACTATTCAGAATTTTCAACTGGACATATATTTTGATTCCCGCTATGAAATATCAATTTTTCGGGTTCGTTGAAAAGATATTCTCAAATAGATCCTATTATTTTTTGTTTCACTAAAATCCGGATTGTTTTGCACCCGGTACATTCAATTGAAGTTTGAAATCGAATTATCGAACTACATCGCCATTTTCAATTCTATTTATAATTATATATAATTATTTATATTCTAACGATGACATATGTAATATATACGTTCGAATTCTATTCAAAATAAATTTTCCGTTGATATTATTTAAAATAATTCATTTTAAATGTTCAAACTTCGCTAAAATTGCCACAATAAAAATTTTAAACTGGCTCGCATTTCCGGGTTATTACAGATATGGATTTAAATATTCGTTAAAGTGTAACGAGTAGAGTTAGAGCATAGTTAATCATCGATTAACTAAAAATCTAAAGAGAATATTGAACGGGGTATTGTTAATAACATAAATTATTTTGAGTAAGCTTGTAAAAGTAATAATAATCCTATTTTGGTTTTGGGGCAAAGTTAACTATATTTTAATATGGCAAATGGTAAAACTAATTATCCTTTTAATTTAAATTGATTTAAAGTAATGAATTCAATTATAAATCGAGTAAGAAATAATTAGTTGGAGATAAATTCGATTAAGAGATTATGGAATGTTTTATGATCCAATTGTTCGACAAGCTTGGTAGATGAAGTTGGTAGGTAAGTATAAAGATTTAAATTAGGGTTTACTTAATGTATCAAATTAAGCAAGGCGAATTCAAATTGGAATGATACTTTACAGGAATTAAGTGATGGGATATTCGAACAAGGATTTCAAATGTAAGGAAAGGTT
Organism: Allium sativum; assembly: GCA_030737875.1. Taxonomy (NCBI): domain Eukaryota; kingdom Viridiplantae; phylum Streptophyta; class Magnoliopsida; order Asparagales; family Amaryllidaceae; genus Allium; species Allium sativum. The sequence goes on from CM060912.1 coordinate 173,708,971, forward strand.
TTGTAAACCCAAGTTTGAAATCAAGATTTGAAACGAGATTTAGTGTCGGTGGTTAAGTGACGAACTAACATTATTCTGAGGTAAGAACGTTGGTGATCAAGGTCTGAGAGGTAACTAAAATACCACAACTTGGTTGGCTTCACTATTATCGAGGAATAGTATTAGTTTGGAACGAGTGAAGTGTTGAGATTGGTTTTATCCTATACGAGAATATCAAACTTTGATGCAAGGTTTTGGAAATTAAATAATATTACGATATCAGTTCAAAAGAAATAAGAATGTTGATTTCAAATTATAGTAAACATTTGTTAGTCAATTAGAGTTGATCGAATATAGTTAGAGTTAGTCAAACCAAGTTATCTAGGGAAGTTTCCATTGCGTACGACTGCTAGCGTAATTCGCAGGGCTGCAGATAGCCTACAACGGTCGGATGTTTCCTAAGGGAATCAGGCGTAACCATTGTGATCGCTGCGATCTAGAGTCGAGCGGATGGAGTTAAGTCAAGTATTAATTAATCGATAGTAGTAATCAAGTCGAGTTAGTCTAGTCGAGTTAAATAGGTCGAGTTAGTCAAATTAGAGTTAATCGATCAAAGTAAATCAATCAGAGTTAATCAGAGAATTTTTTTTGTTTATATCGTTAAGTATGTTTTAAAAGGGGTCAAGTTGTGTTAAGTGTTGAATCAGCAAAACCCATTGTATGCACACTATCGTTATTCGATGTTAAAAAATTGACTATCGATGTTGACCAATACGATTGTTGGTATGGAAAGTCCGGGATCGAATTATATTCGAAAACCATTCCGACCAACAAATACGTGTAGAGATCAGAAGATGATCGTGATGGAGCATTGAAGAGTGTGAATTTTCATAAGCGGAAGGACTGCTAAAAATCTCCGGTTTAGCGGCCAGAGATAAACTGTGGTTCTGTCGTAGTTGGAATCTACATGTTGCAAGGACTTCTCGCTACTGATCCTTGGGGTGATTCCTATATGAGATGCAGTTGGAGAGTACCTTCGGTTCATCCTGTTCCTGGATGACTTGTATGGACGGATGTCTGAAGTATTTCCAAAAGGATGTACATGCGTTGATTTCTCCAAATGTACCATAGCTGATGGCGGAGAAATGGTCATTCTCTAGCCATATAGTTAGAGTATGTTTGTGGACGTCAATCAGTGTGATCTGGCGGATCTGACGATGTGGCATTCAAAGTATATGATGACCAGATGTGTTCTGACCTCAAGCCTCATCAACCGGAAATGACAAAAATCGGGCAGGCAGCATGGCTATGTGGGTCGCTCTCATTAGGATGTATGATCACCTATCTAGAGAAATTCCTATTGCTTCTAAATCTATGTTCGATACTGTCCCTTATCGGGAGACGGTGGTTTGAGCCCAACCGTCGGTGATATACATTCGATACACTCAAGCGAAATGAGTGGTCGGTCATGTGAGGGCCGGGTTGCAAGATGTTCTTGTTGAACCCAGTGTATTCCCCTCTAGAGATACACTATCAGCAGGTGGTCCCATACGTTGTCAAGGATGGAAATCCAAAATCCTAGAAGTGATCGCGGTTTTGATTGTATACTATATATGTGAAGCGTGAGATGCAAGCGTTCCACTAGATTGATAATTACTTGTATTTAGACATTATGATAATATCAGAACAAACTATGATTTTGAGAAATGGTTTGGGTTATAGTAAGGTAAAAACTGTCCGTGTTTATGTGTGGACTGGTCTTACTATTATCCTTTGTTTCAGAAAGGATTTTCCAAAGTTAAACCAGTGTGTGTGTTCTGTGAATTTATCACTGATAGTATTCCAGACCGACTCGGTGTATTTTGTTTTAAATCAAATGTGCTCGGATCAGACCAAGCATATGTACAGGTTAGGTTCGCTTGGAGTCTCAAAAGCTGGAAGCAGGCGGCTTCACCACTAGTTATATAAAGTTAATTCCGCTGTGCAGTTATATGTTAAACTCTGATGATTGGTATGTATACAAAATTCTTTTGTATATTTGATATTATATTTTATCTGTTCCGCTATGAGTTCTGATGTGATGTTCTTCTTCTTTCTTCTATTCTAAAATTTCTTTCTTTCTTATCTCACCATCTAAATTCTTTCTAAACTATTCAGTGTTTTTCGGTGCTTAGAGGATCGGTATGAGATACGGTAAGGGTATTTATATCGATTTTCGGAGGCCGAAAACGCTGGGTCGTTACACCATCCTCCACCAAAGAAGATCGCCATTCGATGATCCCCTAAGCCCGCAAACCCGCTTCGAACCTCTCCGGTTTGAGCCCAAAATTTGAGCGCCTCAGGAAACGTAATCCGATCAACCCTATATGAACGCGAAGCTGATGAAAATCTCTTCGATTTTCGTTTGGAGTTGCAGGCTAGTTTGAATCCGATTGGGAGGAATTTGGCAAATAAAAATCGATAGTTTTGGGCTTTGAAATTGAGTAGCGGCGGGTCCTGTAGGAGGATTAGGGTTTGTGAGTTAATTGGAGATATTTATATTATTTTATATTAATATTTTATTCTACTTTTGCTTCGTTATGAAATTTAACGCCTCTAACTCCAAACGAATCCCAACGACTGTCGCCCTTAGCTAAGTACCATCATTCCGAATACTTTGGGATATGTATCGTATGCCAATTCGACCGTTATGATCAGTTTCCGTGGAATTTAAAATATAAATCTTTGTATACTCAATTTAAACGCACATTTCAATTTACCGGGGCCATATACAGTCTCTAAAAATTCCTGAAAAATTATTTCTAGCTTCGTATTGACGATACGGTCCTAACAAAACTAATTTCGTTAAATTCTGAGACCGTTAGAAAAATGGCCATTTCCTGGTCGGTCGAAACTGAATGAAACTGTTAAAACATGTTTTGCTTCGCCACGCTCACATATTGATTCAGAAAATTACGAATTTTGGAATCTAGCAATAACTTGACATCACGGATCCAACAAAAGTGGTTTCGTCGAAAACCGAGATCGTTTGCAAAATTTCCATTTTTAAGGGCCAAAATTCCATAGCGACTATTCTGAAATTTCAACTGGACATAACTTTTTATCCCCGCTATGAAATGTCAATTTTTCGGATTCATTGGAAAGATATTCTCAAATAGATTCTAATATTTTTGGTTTCATTAAAATCTGGTTTATTTTGAACCCGGTATGTTCAATTGAAATTTGAAATCGAATTATCGAACTACCGCGCCATTTTCAATTCCTTTTATAATTATAAATAAAATATTTATATTCTAACGACGACGTATATAAATATATACGTTCTAATTCTATTCAAAATAAATTTCTCATCGCTATTATTTAAAATAATCTATTCTAAATATTCAAAATTCATCAAAATTGCCAAAATAAAAATTTTAAATTGGCTCTCATTTCCGGGTTATTACAATCTCCCCCACTTAAAACTTTTCGTCCCCGAAAAGGAACGAAGTTGAAAGTTGTTTTACAAACCAACTCAACTTCCATTTATTTTCTTTACGGCTTAATTTCTTCAACTTTTCAGTTTCTAAGAACTTTTCAAATTTTTCAAAAATTTGGCTAACACCCTAAATTTTCGAAAAATTTCGCCATAACCTCCCATGCATCGGGGACTTTGGGATATTTCATATAGCCTCCCGTGGCCTTTTTCAATCCAAAAGAAAAAGAAAAAGCCAATCGGTTCATAAAATCATCGTCACCCAAACAAAACAGTAAATTATGGTAAACATGTACCTATTTGTCGGGCAAATAATTTTATTCTTCTTCTCTAGCCTCCTTGCTATGACCTGTTCAATAGATATACATGTATATGCATGCATTCGTAATCATTTTTCAATACAGTTCAATATTAGGTTCAATTTGGCATAATGGTTCAAAATATCAAACTAATAAACAAACAACACAACCATCAATCAATTAGTTGATTATCTTTTCAAATTAATAATTTTGCCACATATACAAAAATCACGTTTTTGATGCCAATTCACAACAATGTATTCTAGCTATATTTTGGTTCTCACACCAGTCTAAGGGAAATATATAGATATCACACCTTCGAAACACGAACATAAATACTGATGATGTCCGGACATCACCAGGTGTAACGACCACGGGATTTTCGACTCCGAAAATCGACACAAAATCCAGCGTCGACTGTTCAGACATCGAAAACACCAGATCATTTAGAGAAAGAAGTTAGAGGGTGAGATAGAAAAGATAGAACTAATAGAATAGAAGAAGAAGAAGAAGAACACAGCTGAACATAATCTCACAGCGGAACGGATAAAATATATTATATAACATAACTTTTGAAATACAAACCAGTAACTTTATATACATACCATCATCAGAGCACAACAGTCATTTCTGGAACAGTTATAAACATCTGTTTCCAGATACAAACAAGGTCTATAGCGGAATATATGATAGCCTATAGCTAACCGGTGAAGCCTCCTGCTTCCAGCTCCTTCAAATGAATCTGTGAAATCCCAACTACTTGACTGCCCGTACAAATTTGGGCACCCAAGAGTTTAGGAAAAACAAAACAAAATAAACTCTGGGTCAGTCATGGGACTGGTGTGAGTAAACTCCAACCACTTGTTTAACTTTAAAAATCCTTTCAAAAGAAAAGGTAATAGTAAGACCAGCCCACACATAAACACGGACGGTTTTTACCTTACTATAACCCAAAACATTTTGATATCAAATCCAATGATATTATAATAATGTCTACATCAAATAAATAACCAAATAGCAGAACGCTTGCATCTCACGCTCCACATATATATTATAAAATCAAAAACCGCATGGCGCTTATTGGAGATTGGATTTCCAACATGAAAAGGTATGGAACCACCTTCCGCTAGTGTATCTCTAGAGAGGAATACACTGGGTTCAACAAGAACATCTTGCAACCCGGCCCACACATGACCGACCACTCATTTCGCTTGAGTGTATCGAATGTATATCACCAACGGTTGGGATCAGCAACCCCCCGACTGGGACAGCATCGAATAGAATAAGAAATTAAATGAATCTCTAGATAGGTGATTATACATCCTAATGGGTGCGACCCACATAGCCATGCTGCCTGCCCGATTTTTGTCCTTTCCCGGTTGTTGAGGCCCGAGGCTACGAATACTTACCATTCATTGATAGCACAATCACTTTGAATGCCACATTGTCAGATCCGTTAATCACTAGTTGAGTTTACACAAATATTCTGGATATTATGCTAAGGGAATAAATCCGTTGCAACCATATATATTTATACAGACCAACCCATTTGATCATTGGGAATACTCTGTCAGACATTCGTCCATTTATGTTCGTTCTGGGATTGAACGAAACCGAAGGCACTATTTCTATTTAATAGAAAGAGTCCTTGCAGTTTACTCCGTCTTCAATATATTCAACATACTTGGTTCGCAACGCTTATGCCGATACGGAGTGGTTCTTCGGATAATAATCCAACCGGTCTCTCCATATTGACAACGAATGGTCAAAACTTCGATAGTCTGTGATTTAACTATCGAATAAAAACAAGTGTTCATCCAACATATCAAACAAATCACTGGGCTCTTTAATTAATATTTCATTAATTAAATCTCTTCTCCATTTCCTTATCAATATTTGTTATCCAAATATTTCAATAACCATATTGGCCCTTTACGCTATTTGGAAAGCATTTCCCAATATCAACTTCTTTTATTTTCTATATATTAGAAAATATCTCTATTTGCAATTGGAAACAATTCCAATCACTTATCTCTATCCCGACTATTTAATTACTCTCAGGAAATATTTACTGTTATATTTCCAAAATTCCATCACTTGGGTTAAAACGAATGCTGTGTAAAACATCGTTACAACAACCCAAAATATTTTATTCAACTAACTCTTTTTCAAACACTTCTCTTCGAGACTGGATCTTGCTGTTTATCCATTAAAAATGAAATCAATCCAGTTGGGGTAAAATTACCTCTCAGACCTTAACTGAAAAACATCCTCAACTTCAAAACGGCAAAACCACTTACCTCGAATAAACACACTATACAATCCAATTGTTCATTTTTTTAAAACATGTATGAAGTTTGCTTCCTATTTCCAATTTATAGATTTCTCTTCTGTTTCAAATATTCGATTTTGATTTCATTTCCTTATCGAATTCTACATATCGATACCTTGATTTATAACTATCAAATTATCTGAAAAATATTCTATCTCCTTAAATTCCCGGAAAAATTCGCCATAACCTCCCCTGTATCGGGAGCATCGGGAAATTTCAAATAGCTTCCCGGTCCTTCTTATCTCAAAAAGAAAAAGAAAAAGCCAAGCGGCTTGCCGATACGGCGCATAAAACCTTATATATGAATTTAAACATGTACCTTTTTGTCGGGCACATAAATTAAAATCTTCATATACTTCATCCCATACCTGTCTAACACCTGTTCACCTGTTTTCAATTCAATTCAACATTATCTAATCGTTTAAATTCAGTTCGGCCCATTTATTCTTTAATTAGTCATTTTGCCTATTTCACTTCTTTGTTTGAACATAGCATTTTCAAACAAAATATTTAACTTGCTCATAACCAAATTGCGTTTCAATTTCAATTTATTTCCCTTTTTGACTTCAAATATAAATTTCCAAATCAAATTCCCTTATTCAAAGTCCTATATCAATTCAAAATCCCATTAACTAATTACTATTCAAATTAGTTAATTCTATTTAATAAATCAAAACTCTGATTCCTGTTTCAAAAATCAACTCATTACTCCACTTGAGTACAGATATATTTCACCTCTCAAAATCCTGGGATTTTCTTAAATAAAAATGCGGATTTTATTTTCTCAAAATCCTTTTATAAAATTAAATAAACCGTTATGGTTTTTAAATGGTTTTGGCGCTGCTCTTTTAAAAATTTGATTTTGACATATCTCAAAATCTATACGATGAAATCCAGATTTTTCTCTTTCATTAGAAAACTATTATCAAACCGGTCCTGATGTTTCTTGTTTCAAAGAGATCCGACTCCAATTGAGTCCTGTATACTCGATTGAAGTTCGAATCGCTATTTTACGAACTGCAGCGCTGCGGCGAGTTCGTTTTAATTATATTTATATATATAGACCTTTAAACTTCTTTAAAATGAATTCAACTCCATTTTAACTCTATTTGAATGTCTTGATTCAAATTCCAATCTCACTTTTATTTGAATTCTATATTCAAATTCCAATTCCTTTTCTATTTGATATTCAAATTCAATATTTGAATTTCTATTTGAATTCCCTATATTCAAATTCTATGTTTGTATTCATTTGAATTCTCTTATTCAAACTCTATATTTAAATTCCATTTGAAATTCTATATTCCAATTTCTATATTTGAATTCTATTGAAATTCAAATATTCAAACTCCTTTTTAAATTCTATATTAAAAATTCCATAGTTTAAAACCCATTTGAATTTCATATTCAAATCCCATAGATTAAATCCTATTTGAATTCAATTTGAATCTCTTATATTCAAATTTCATTTTCCATTTCCATTTGAATTCTAATATTCAAATTCATTTCCAACACCATTTGAATTCTAATATTCAAACTCATTTTTAACACCATTTGAATTCTAATATTCTCTTGAATTCACATACCATATTTTATTTCCTTGATTTCAAATACCACATTTTAATCTCCTTGAATTCAAATACCAGATTAATTTTCTATAATCAACTCCCTTTTGAATTGTTATATTTGAAATTCATACTTGAATTTTAATAATCAAACTCCATTTTGAATTTCTATTTTAAATTCAAATATCCAAAACCCCATTCTAATACTATTTGAATTCTTATATTTGAATCCTCTTTATTTAAAACCCATTATTTAAATCCCATTTGAATTTCTTCACTCAAATCCATTTGAATTCCCTTGAATTCAAATTCCATTTCGAAACCATTTGGATTTCCTATTTTGAAATCCTATTTTGAAATTCTATTTCCAATTCTACTTTGAAAATCCTATTTTCAAAGTTTACTTCAAATTCTATTTTGAAATTCTACATTCAAATCCCTATTTGAATTTCTTTATTCAAATTTTATATCAAAGTCTCTATTTGAATTTTCTTTATTTGAATTCCTTCGAATTCAAATTCTATTTTTATCCCTTTGAATTCAAATTCTATTTTTCATTCTAATTTCGTCTATTCAAATTCTATTTGAACTTCTATTTGAATTTCTAATATTCAATCTCCTTTTTCTTTTATTAAAAATTCAAATATTTAAACTCCTTTTCTAATTCTACTATTCAAATGTTATACTCAAAATTCATTTGAGTTATATATTTAAAAAAAAATTCATTTCACATCCTATTTTGAAATTTCATTTCAAATTCAAATTTCACACTTGTATTTCTATTGCTGAATTATCAAATGATAATTCTTTTCACTTCATTTATAACTTCGTTATAAAAGAACTATTTATAAACTTCGTTTATAAAGAAACTACTTGTTTTATTTTTCAAAAACAAGTTTATATTTTATTTCCATTTAAAATTCAAATTCTATTTAAAAATAGAATTTTTCCTTTTTAAATCTCAAATATCCTTCCACGATATTTTTAAATATCATTACTTAAGCCCAGTGATATTTAAACACACAAAGCAACGAATTATTTATTTTTCTAACACATCATATATAAAAATATATATGCAAACAAATAAACAAACAGATAATATATTTTTGAGGAATCCAGTTGGATTCCTCCAACCTGTTTCCCTGCATCCACAGATGTTAGTACATAAATAATACCCATTCTGCTTCGTGGCAGATTATCGTGGTATAGAAGGTCATCCACTAATCATAGCGTGGGGCGTATAGGGTAATCATCCGCTATGGTACCGCGGGCATCCGCTAATGAGACTGCGGGAATCCAACCAATCAATCAACCCAATATATATATATATATATATATATAGCCTAAATAACTAATATATATAGAACAACCAGAAAACATTCACACAAGCAACAGACAATTATTTTTAATGAGATAAAAATAATTCTAAAGGTGAGTGAGATTTACTCACCTTGATTATCATTTGCTGAATATCCATTTTAATCCCGTATCGCGCAACTACAAATATACTCGACTCCTTTCAAAAGAATTATCAAGTACCTATGATTATTTATCGATTAATCATTTTATTCATTTATTATTAACTTACAAATAAATAAATTTATTATCATATGTATGTTAAATTTAGAAATGGCGTATACCTTGCTGCTTTGTCAACTCCTCTAAGCACTCCCATATCCACGTCAAACTCTACACTTCCCAAAGGCCAACGTTGACCTTCGTTCACCCATCGGAGATACACCAAAACCCACCTGTTGCCATGTCGAGTTTCTCAGTGAAATTGGTTTCCCCTTCCAGCTCAACGTTGAAGTCACGACACCCACCCATTCGCGAGATCCAGAATTGCTTCGAGCTAGGGTCGAGCGTCAGGCCGTGCGATGGTCGAGTTGCTCGCCAAACCCCCTTGCGATGAACACTAGCCCTAGGCGCCCTGTTCGAACATGATTGCTCCCTTCAACAATCTCTGAACACACCAAGATCGAATCCCCCTTTTCTGGATGGTTCGAATAGGATACGAGGACTTCGATTTCATTTAGAAATTAAGGAGGAAGCGGCTTTGATCTCGGTTTGCTTGGAAAACGTGATTGAAAAGAGGAGAATGGTTTTCCGTTGGTTCCAAAAATGCGGATTTCAGAGAGTAATGGCCTTAATATATAGAGGAACGAAGGAAACAGATCGTACTGCCATTAAATTATTGTTCCTTTGATTTTGAAGAAGGGAGACAAAAGTTTGAGCTCGAGGAAAATATAGATGTCGCGATGTCCACCCATAGGTCCGCGTTAGTAAATGCATAGGTCGGCCTTCTTTTTAATTTATTTATTTTGATTTTTATTTTGTTTTAAATTTAAACCACTGAAATATCTCGCGGTCCCCGAACCGCTATATTAAACCTAACGACTGACATTACCAGATTATAGCGTTGTTCTGGACCCAATGGGGCCGATCCTAAATTTTAATTCGACTGTATAGAGGAAATAACAATTTAAAATTTACCATTTAAATTTAATTCAATTTAAAATATTATCGATTTCCAACGATTAAATCTATTGATAATAAATAATTATTATCGTTCTAACTCAATACGTAATTTTTTTTATTAGTCGACTGAATTGTTTCAGTTCAGTTTCAAATCCTGAATTCACTTGTTACCACTCATATTAAATATATTCGATATTAAATCGTTTATTGATTATTAAATCGACAACTAAATATAAAATCCATTTATCTTATCAACTCAATATTTAAAAACCATACTAAATATTTAAAATAAATTGATCAAAATCCGGGTCGTTACACCAGGATTATCCCCGAGCGACTAGAGTGCAAATCTATATCTATCCAGTATACTAAAACTTCGAATATACGTTCATGATGCGTATATGCAAAATCTTTATATATTGGATTGTCTAGATTCAATACAAATAAAATATTCAAATACGTATAAAATGGTTTAAATTTTCAAAACAATATTGTTTTCATTTGAAAAATATACTCTTCACACTCGTTCTAGGATACTACCGATCCCATCTCTAACGAGTCATTCTAATTGGATATTACTAATCCAATATCTGATGAATTCTTTCGTATGGTTCTAATGTGTCTTGTTCTCGAGCTCTATAAACCAAAGCTCTGATACCAAACTGACACGACCCAAACTTCCCCGTGAAGGAAAGCACGGACGGCGTTGAGGACAAGACAAATCAGAATGCAAACAGAAGAACATTTCATTATTTATCACAACAATCCCATTATAATACAAGAATATACAGAGTATGAATAAATATTACACATTCGATAAATATCAGAGATTAAAATAAATTACATAGCAGCAGAAAAATATACAAAACACAACTGAAAGTAATACACGAATACAGAGCTTTCCGAGCATCGTTCCAGCTGTAAATCAGGATCCTGTGAATATAAATCTGCAAAACCAAAACTACTAGCTACCCGTGCGGAAAATAAGGGCACCCAGAGTTTAGGTTAAAACAATAAACTCCAGGTCAGTCATGTGACTAGTGTTAGAACTAAAACAGTTATTTAAAGCTTTACTTTAAAAGAGAGTAGTTCAAGGGACCACGCCGTATAACACGGAACGGATTTCCTCCCAAGAATACTAGTGCATATAACAAAACAACACAATGCTCTTTGGAAAAATGAAGCTATTATAAAACCCAGGTCCCATCACACAATGCAAAGCAAGCCGAAGGATTGGGTTTTCCCTTATAATAGCCAAACATGCTTGGTACGTTTAAAATAAATCACTTGATACTATTATAGGTGTATAGTTTTAAAACAATTTCAATCATAAATATCAATCATAGACGGCATGGGTGCTGTATATCATGTTGCCATACTGGGCTCTACAAATAAAACCGCAATATCACGTATTGGAAATTGGATTTCCGTCATGAGTCGAGGCAAGGGGAAAGCTCCTCTCCGTTCGAGACACTCTAGCAAATGTCTCAGGACCCCACTATGATCCTTGGAATCGGTTGGGCCGGTCCTCTCTTACTTTTGAGGATTAGTTATTCCTGAACACACGTTTCCCGGTCCTAACAGACCTATATCTGAGGCGCCTCGCATTCCAACAACCACACAGGTGAGAAGTATATATAAATGTCAGCCAGTTTAAGCACTGACACCACCACTAGCTAGAAAGAAACGTCGTGTTCTCCCAATGGTCACTATCCCGTTTTGACTCATACCGAGGTGTGAGGCTCGCGAATTCAAGCTATACACAAAGCTGCGCCACACGGGTCGTGCTTTGATCATCAATCACAAGACTTTGCTTTTCTACAGAAGCCTTGATCATCTGCCACTTAGGTGCGCCACACAGGCAATTCATGTCATGCGACTGATGTCCATCGATATGCAACCTCTGAGCTCGTACGTCTCAGAGAAGGGTGTTAAGCAAGAGAATAAATTCTCCGTCGCCAAACAGATGTATATTTAATAGAGATCAATCAGCACAGAATAAAATCCAATGTCAGACACACGGTCCATTTAAAAGTCCGTTCTGGGTCTGAACGAAACCGGAGGTACTTTCCTCGCATGTCCATCAATCTCCAAGTACGTCTGGACGATCACCAACTGATTACCTCATCTTGGGTGTACAACCCAATCAAGATCATTAGTAATCACCCAAACAATGTAAAGACTTCCGGTCTTCAACCACTGTCTTCATCTTCGACTTATCGTCGAATCGTTATTCAGAATGGGTATAAACCCGGCCTTTCCAAATAACCCGCATATATAATAAAGAAATGTTACACAAACACAACATACGCCTCATTCCAATTCAGAATATCCTTTTATTCAAATTTTCACATTCCTAGGGAAAGGTTCCCATTAATTTTATCAAAGATAAATTCCTCTAAATTTATTCTTTAATCTTCCTTTGGATATCATTTCAAACCACTTTATGGTTTTCCAAACTAGTTGGGATTAGCGAATCACACCGAAGTAATTATTTGTTTTATTTCCTAATCCCAACCTATTCATCCCATGGAGAAAAACTGGTAATACTCCATATCTAACACCACGGTGTTATCGGTAAAATTAATTACCATTTCACGTTCAAATCTAATTAAAGATTTAACTATCGCTTTGGAGCAAAACTGGTGATACTCCATTCTCGATCACTTTTCAAATTTGATAATTTAAATTATTAATTCACATTTCAATTTAATTACAGATTCATTAAAACTCCACTTAGTTTTAATCTTCCCAAGAATCAATATCATGTCTTTAATTGGGTTAAAGAACTAATGTCATCTAAAACACGGTTCACGATAAACCCAAATCACATTCAAATTCAATTCCAATTAAATATTATTTAATTGGTACACTTCATTAAATCTAAATAGAAAGATTTAATCTTTTCTAACTGGTCCCAAGAATAGTGTTATTTAAGACACCATTCACGACAAATCCAAAATCCCATTTGATATTAAATACAAGGCTCTGAATAGAAAATATACCGGCTTATATTCAATATCAAATTCTGAAACCAACAAATATCTTATTGGAAATAACGATATAATTATATCTTTCAAATTCCCATAACAGTATCTGTATAATCATGGAATCCAACATCGAAATATTCCAAAGACAATTTCGATTCAAATCCACTTCCACTTCGTATATTGGAAATTCTGATTATTTTTAAAACCACTTTCAAATTCAATTTATTTATTTCAAAAATAAATTGATTTTAATTCTAGTTCAAAGCTAGTTCATTTCGATAAAAACATATTTTTATCCTTTCAAATATGGAATTTTTCATCCCAGTTCTTTCCAATTCACATATTATGATTTTACACAAATTATTTCTATTTTTAATAATTTTATCAAGGCCCGTACAGTCGATTTCCATCAACGGTTATCGAACTGCACTTACAGCGACATTTTCCAAATTTGATTTGGATATAATTCCAAATTCAACCGTTATATTTCAAATTTCTAATATTCATTGCAAAGCTCTTTTCGATACAAACCCAAAGGTTCCGGTTTTAGGAGAATCCGACGGTCGGATCTCCCGCAACATCAATTCGAAGTCAATAGTCGAAATTCACAAACTGCCGCGGCGCGCCGCGTTCTATTCAGGCCATTATATATATATATAATATATATATATATTATATTTCATCAATTTCCTTTTAAAACGTATTTTATAAATCATTTTAAATTCATTTTCAAAACCATTTCAACTATATATTCGATTTCAAATCAAAATTGAATATTTCATATCATTACTATATAAATGATAATATTTTCAAAACGTTATATTTTGAAATCACTACCTTTTCTATATTCATTATAAAAACGAATATAATCGATATAAATATCGTTCACGTCAAAATAGCGCAACTCTAATCAACACGGCTTTATATATTTGAATAAATTCGTTATTCTATTCAACAAATGAATATTTATTCTATTCAACACATGAATCTATATTTCTTTCAACACATGACTAATCTCAACACATGACTATTTTTGTTATGTAATATATTTTATAAATTATGGTATCTATCGTTTGATTTTTTTAATCAGACTCCAACCGTAAAGTAGTTTCTAATCTTAAATATGATAAAGATGTAAATTTTATTGTTAAAATATTTTACTCAACACATGAATAGTTTCAACACATGAATATTCTCAACACATGAGCGCCGTCAACACATGAATATTTTTGTTAATTAATATTCTTTATTTTCCCAATTGGAATGAGGCCCAATCAATTACCATATAATGTTAATTATATGGATTCCATACAACACATGTATATAATAGCAACGATCAACAATCAACCATCATCCAAAGTGCACCACACTACTGCATAAGCATTAAATATAAATAATTAACGCTTACACAGTTCGTCGACCCATCGATCGGCATACAATTAAATAATTGGATTAGTGTACGCCAAATATTATCCCAACACCCGTGTGGGATTTCAAATCAACAAACACAGATTTTTATTTATTCACATACCCGTTAAAAATTATATTTTTAACGATAAAATAGTTTTTTACTATATAAATATTTTATTTCATTTCACATCACACAATCAATTTTCACCACAACAAACAATCAAACATACAAGCCATCCATGGTCTGTGGACGACGGGTGTCGGGTGCTCCTAAACACTGTCTGCATCCTAGTATATATTATAACTAGAAAAAGAAAATTTAAAGTGAGAAGTTCTCACCGAGGGTTCCACTCCGCCTTGCTTTACTTCTGAACTGCTGAACCATCTGGATCTGCTTGAAATTCCAACGCAGTTCTGTTCACGCTGTTCAAAATAAAAATTATATTTTTATCACTTCATTTCAATAAATAAAAATCATATTTCTATTTCTACTTCATATATTTCCTCGACGCTTCTTTCTATATATAAATATTATATTTTTATATTTCTATTTCATATATAAAGATCGAATTTTTACTAGTTATATAATATAAAAATCGTATTTTTACTTCACTAAAAATCATATTTTTATTTCGCTACATATATAAAGATAATATTTTTATATTCTCTATTATATAAAAATCAAATTTTCAATACTTCTACATTATAAAAATTATATTTTTATACTATAGCTATTTTATTTTAAAAACAATGCGTATATTTTTTTTTTAAACAAAGTATATTTTTTTCTTCTAAAACAAAGTATATTTTTTTCTTATAAAACAAAGTATATTTTTTTCTTCTAAAACAAAATTTTTTCTTCTAAAACAAAGTATATTTTTTCTTCTAAAACAAAGTATATTTTTTCTTCTAAAACAAAGTATATTTTTTTTACAACGTTATTTATAGAAAAATCTGTTTTCCCTATTTTATGGTATTATATTAAAATTTAATTACAGACCCT
The DNA here is from genome assembly GCA_030737875.1 of Allium sativum. NCBI lineage: Eukaryota > Viridiplantae > Streptophyta > Magnoliopsida > Asparagales > Amaryllidaceae > Allium > Allium sativum. The sequence continues at coordinate 173,724,502 of CM060912.1, forward strand.
AATATAATAAAAATAAATAAAAGAAAAGAAATTAACCTTTCCCCTAATTAAAATTTACGGCCTTCATCTTCTTTCTCCTGCTCTAGGAGATCACGCGATACCCATCTCGCCAGAAGTACTCCAGAACGCACCACCCACGGCGAACCTTGTCGTCGATCTAACTAGCCACCCTGATGCGCCTTGACGCGCCCCATCCTCCACCAGAGAAGCTCGCCATTCGATGATACCCTAAGCCCGCAAACCCGCTTCGAACCTCTCTAGTTTGAGCACAAAATTCGAGCGCCTCTGGCAACGTAATCTGATCAACCCTATATAAACGCGAAGCTGATGAAAATCTCTACGATTTTCGTTTGGAGTTGCAGGTTAGTTTGAATCCGATTGGGAGGAATTTGGCAAATAAAAATCAACAGTTTTGGCCTTTGAGATTGAGTAGTGGCGGGTCCTGTAGGAGGACAAAGGTTTGTGAGTTATTTGGAGATATTTATATTATTTTATAATAATATTTTATTCTATTTTTGATTCGTTATGAAATTTAACGCCTCTAACTCCAAATGAATCCCAACGACTATCGCCCCTAGCTAATTACCCTTATTCCGGACACTTTGGGATATGTATCGTATGCCAATTCCACCGTTATGATCAGTTTCCATTGAATTTAAAATATAAATCTTTATATATTCAATTTAAATGCACATTTCAATTTACCTGGGCCAATACAGTCTCTAAAAATTCCCGAAAAATTATATCTAGCTTCGTATTGACGATACGGTCCTAACAAAGCTAATTTCGTTAAATTCTGAGACCGTTTGAAAAAATGGTCATTTCCTGGTCGATCGAAACTGATTGAAACTGTTAAAACACGTTTTACTTCGCCACGCTCACATATTAATTCAGAAAATTACGAATTTTGGAATCTAGCAATAACTTTACATCAAGGATCCAACAAAAGTAGTTTCGTCGAAAACCGAGGTCGTTTGCAAAATTTCCATTTTTATGGGCCAAAATTTCATAGTGACTATTTTCAAATTTCAACTGGACATAACTTTTTATCCCCGCTATGAAATGTCAATTTTTCGATTCGTTGAAAAGTTATTCTCAAATAGATTCTAATATTTTTGGTTTCATTAAAATCCGGTTTATTTTGAACACGGTATGTTCAATTGAAATTTGAAATCGAATTATCGAACTACCGCGCCATTTTCAATTCCTTTTATAATTATAAATAAAATATTTATATTCTAACGACGACGTATATAAATATATACGTTCTAATTCTATTCAAAATAAATTTCTCGTCGCTATTATTTAAAATAATCTATTTTAAATATTCAAAATTCATCAAATTTGGAAAAATAAAATGTAGTAACCCGGATTTTGAGCGACTTTGGTTATCAACGTAAGCCCAACGTCGATAACCAAAACATCGAAAAATCCCGGTAATTAATGAAAGAAATTAGAAGGTGAGAATAGATAAGATAGAACTTATAGAATAGAAGAAGAAGAAGAACATCATCATCAGAGTAAACACGAATCTCACAACGGAACGAATAAAATATAACATAACATATCTTTGAAATAACATCAGTATATGTATACAATAACACTTATCAGAGTACAACACTTACAACAACAACGGAAATAATAATAGCTATAGAATCCTGAAGCCTCCTGCTCCAAGCTCTCCAAATGTATCTGTAAAATCCCGACTACTTGACTGCCCGTACAAATTTAGGCACCCAAGAGTTTAGGGAAAACAACAAAATAACTCCGGGTCAGTCATGGGACTGGTATGAGTAAAACAATTTAATACTTGATTTAATAAAGGATATCTCACAAGACCACGCCGCATAACGGAACGGGTTTTTCCCTTATGAGAATCCAAATAACTTTTCAAAGCAATATCATTCTGATATTATAATAATGTCTAAGTACAAATAAATATCAATCTAGCAGAAACGCTTGCATCTCACGTTACTACATATATAGTATACAATCAAAATCGCAAGCACGTATTGGATGATTGGATTTCCAACTATGACAAGGTATGGAACCACCTTCCGATCAGTGTACTCTAGGACCGATACACTGGAGTTCAACAAGAACATCTTGCAACTCAGCCACACATGACCGACCACTCATTTCGCTTGAGTGTATCAAATGTACATCACCAACGGTTGGGATCAGCAACCGTTCCCGTATATAAATGGGACAGCATTGATAGATTTTAGAAACAAATGAATATTCTCTAGATAGGTGATTATACACCCTACTTCGGTGCGACCGACTTAGCCATGCTGCCTGCCCGATTTCTGTCATTTACGGGATGATGAGGCTTGAGGTTACGCTTTATCATCACATCAGATTCACTTCGAATGCCACATTGTTAGATCTATCGAAAATCACTAATTGACGTCTACAACAGTACATTACGTGTTAGCTAAAGAATTTTCCTTCTCCGCTTCCACTCTTGGTACGGTTGAAGAAATCAATGTACGTGACCTTTCTGGAAATACTCGGTCAGACATTCATTCATACAAATCATTATCATTCACTTAGAATGTCACATCGTCATACCCGCCAAATCACAAATTGACTTATCCAAAAATAACACGGGTATACAGCTAAGAGAAACGAATTCCTCCGCCACCAAACGTGAATACGTTTGAACAGATCAACTTACGCGATCCATTGGATATACTCTGTCAGACCTTCATCCATACAAGTTGTCCTGGGACTAGACAAACCAAAGGCACTATTCTGTAAACAGGATAGCCCTTGCATTTTACTCCGTCTTCAATTATCTTTGGCATATATGATTCGCGACGCTTATGCCGATACAGAGTGGTTCTATGGATAATAATCCAACTGGTCTCTCCATATTAACAACGTTAAAATGGTCAAAACTTCGATAGTCGGTGAGTTAACTAACAAAGAAAAACAAGTGTGCAAACAACGATATTATTTCCAGATGGAAATTATATCGAACAAACATCATTTAACATTAATCACTTTAGTTCATTTATTTACTTACCTCCTGTTTCCCTATATTCTAAATTCTTATTTTCTTTTATCAGAAAACATTTCTGATTCTCGTTTGGGAAAACATTTCCAAAACTCCTTTACGATCAAACCTTACCATTTCTTAGTTAAGAAGGAAGTCACTCAAGTTGGGGTATAATTACCTCTCAAACCTTAACTGAACAACGTTATAACTTCGAAATGGTCAAAGTTTATCTTTTAATCTTTAACAACTTCTTTACGCCTTTCTCGGATTCAATTTTACTAGTCCACTTCTATATTTAGAACATTGGTTATAACGATAACGTTATAATCCCTACTTTCGAATTATCTAACTTTAATTATAACTTCTATTCCTATTAGTGAATAATTAACCTAACACTTATTTATTTATAAATAAATCTCTACTTAGACACTGGAAAGTATAAGTATTTTCCCGAATTCGATATAATCGAATTTGTCGATTAACTCTCTTCGAGAAATCTCTATTTGATTAACTCTTCTTCGAATAACCTATATTCGATTAACTCCTTCTCGAATAAACGATATTCGATAATCTCTCTTCGAATAACTAATATTCGATAACTCTTCCTTTTCAAATATCTCATATTTGAAAATCTCACTTCGATTAAACTATAATCGATAACTCCCTTCGATGAAACTAACATCGATAACTCCTTTCGATGAAACTAACATCGATAACTTTTTTCGATGAAACTAACATCGATAACTTTTTTTCGATGAAACTAACATCGATAACTTTAACTCGACTAACTTAACTTACTTGGTTCGACCAATTCGATTAACTAGGCTCGACTAACTCTATTGGTTTAGCTCTAATCGATTAGTTCTATGATTTAACCCTAATCGATTAATTCTATTTGACTAACCCTATTCGGCTAACTCGACTAACTTGGTTCGACCGACCAGGTTTGACTAACCTGACCCATTTGGTTTGACTGACCAGGTTTGGCTAACCTGACCCATTTGGTTTGACTGACCAGGTTTGGCTAACCTCACCCATTTGGTTTGACTACTGGGCTTGACTACTTGGGTTGACCATTTGGTTCGAATACCATATTCGACTAACTCCTCTCGAATCATTAAAACCGATTAACTCATCTCAATTGACTAAATCAATTAACTCCTATCGATTAACTAAATCGATAAACTCCTTTCGATTAACTAAGTTTGATTTACTCGACTCGACTGACCAGGTTCGACTAACTTGACCAGCTTGACTCGATTGGCTCGACTCGACCAGCTCGACTCGGTTGGTTTGACTCGACCATCTTGACTCGATTGGTTCGACTCGACCATTTCGACTCGGTTGGTTTGACTCGACCATCATGACTCAATTGGTTCGACTCGACCATTTGACTCGATTTGGTTCGACTCGACCATTTGGGCTCGATTTGGTTCGACTCGACCATTTTGACTCGGTTGGGTTCGACTAGCTTGACTAGTTTGGTTCGACTAGCTTGGTTTGACCACTTAACTAACTTGATTCGAATACTTATATCCGACTAACTAACTTTTCTTTTATTTCTATTTATTTTAACTTCTATTTATTTCCTAAATAGATTTCCCTTTTGTATAATCTATTTATTTTCCTAAATAGATTTTCCTTTATAACTCTAATTATTTAATCCCTAATTAAATATCCTTTATTCTATTTATTTAATCTAAATAAACATTCCTTTATTTTATTTATTTATTTCTAAATAAATATCCTTTTATAAAATCCTTCGATTTTATAAATAGATTCATTTTCAATATAAATATTGAAAATCCCCTTTTCTACATTTTCAGTGTTTTCTATTGTTTTTAAACAACCAACTGTCAATGATCAATATCATCCAAACATGAACAATCAACAACAGATTATATATCATAGTATATATCACAATATACAAATAACAGTAAAATAAATGTTGAGGAATCCAGTCGGATTCCTCCAGCCTGTTTCCCTGTATCCACCGATGTTAAACATCATATATAACATCACTTGCATTTCTAATGAAATACACTGATAACAAAATCACCGTTTAATAACGATATATATATATGTAGATATATATATATATATATATATATATATATCCATGCTGTTTTCAATCAATTATTTAACAGTCCAATCTACAGTCCAATTTAACAATACAACTTAACAGTCCAAATTAACAGTACATAACTAGCAGTCAAATACAGACATAAAATACAATTTATATTAAAATATAAATTGAGGAGAGTTAGTGAGTCTTTTACTCACATTTGCGCGTTAGCTGTTAAATAACGGTTTGCGTTATTTGATTCAGTCGGACAATTTATTTCGCCATAAATTGTAACGAGCTCGGATCCACTCCCGGTCAGTCTCATTGTGTTGCTTCCGTTCATACGATCCCAACGGATCTTGTTTCGTCCCATTCTGATCACGTACCAATAAGATATTAACATTACAAGTATATATACTAATTTAAATTAAATAACTTAATTAAATTTCAGTTGGGCCTCACTAATTTCATCAGCCCAGCCCAAAACTCAAATGAATACCACGGCCCCTTGTTACTCCTTTCTTCCTCCATCTTCACCGTGTGTTTTCTCAAAACCGAACTACAGTAAAACATGGCCATTTCGCCATCTTGCTTCGATCTATCCTTCCACTACAACCCACCGAACCAAACATCTCCATAACCAACGTTCACATCTTCGAACCCTCGTTCTCCTCCACCCAAGATTTCCAAGTTCGAACCTGTATTCGGATTTCCGCCCTCTTGAACCCGCGATACCAAGAAAAATAGAGACTGTTTTTATTTTGATAAAATCTCAAAAAAATCGAACTAAATGCTAAATAGCCTCCCGAATCCAACTACAATCCCCAAAACTCCAATCGCTGACTCCATCGCGAGAATTCGAGAACCCTAATTAACGCAGTCGTCATTTGAGTATTCGTAAAACTCCATCGCACCAATTAAAACTGATATAGGATTGAAGTGGGAGATTTAAGGAGTGTAAATATCCTTGTCTGGTGATTTTTGGAATTTCTTTGGTTTTATTTTGCATTTTTGAGGATGATCTTCCTCACGTTGGAAGCTAAAATGGTGGCGGCTGTTGTTTTGACCTGTGGAATGGAAAATTAGGTTTAGAACGTTGAGGTGTTTATATAGGAAAATTTTAAATAAATTTATATTAGAATTTTATATTAATATATATCCTAATGCTACTTACATTTATTGTTAAAAATTCCTATGGTTACATACAATACCCAAAAATCACGAAACTGGACATGCAGCTACAGTTCGACATTACGGTCCCAACGAAACTGGTTTCGTCGAATTTCGACTTCGTATGCTCACACAGCGTATTTTTAACCGTCAGAATACAGACTGTTTCTCACTCTAAAATCCGTACGGCCACACACAGACTCTAAAAATCATGAAACTGGAAATCTAACAATAATTTGATATTGCGGATCTAACAAAATTCGTTTCGCTGAATTCTGAGGATGTTTGCAAAAGTGGCTATTTTTAACGCTTTAAATAGCCTATTTAAATATATAAATATATTTAAATATTATTAAATTAATTGTTTAAAATTAATTATTATCGTCTATATTCACAGTGGCATACCATACAGCTCCAGAATATCATATCAGAATTTACAGCTTGATATTTCAGATTTTAGATTTATCGATATTCAATTTATATCGAAAATCCTTTTATAACGTATACAAAGCGTTGCAAATTATAATGGGATTCTACAGCAACTTTTCTGAAATTTGATTTGGACGTACATCAAAATCTACATGACGAAATCCCGATTTTTCTCTTCCACTAGAAAGATATATTCCACCAGCTCCACACGTTTCTTGTTTCACAGAAATCCGGCTTAAAACGAATCATGTATATTCAGTTGAAGTTCAAATCGCCAAATAACGAACTGCAGCGCCATTTCGAGCTCTATTTTAATTATATTATAAATTATAAATTCAATTGGCTTATATAAATATATTCGTCAATATAATTCAATATAACTGAATTATATATTTTCAACTGCCCAGTTTACACAATATTGTCAATTCCACTATTTCTGACTAATTCAGAAATAAATATATTTTATCCTATTATTTAAATTAATTAAATAATCATTTTTATTTAATTCATGTCGTCGATATCGCCAAAACGATATTTAAATAATTAAATAATTTAATTATTCGGCAGCTAAAAATGCGGGTTACTACAATCTTCCCCCCTTAAATAAAATTTCGTCCTCGAAATTGCTAAGCTAGGGGACGACCCTATCCACTGGGTAAAAATTTATCTGATTACCTCTTATTTATGGTTTCAACTGAACCAATTAATATCGACTAAAATATTAATTTATTCCGACTAACTAAATTTTCAAAAATTCTGAAAATTTTCTAACACCTTAACTTTTTGAAAATTTTTGCCAGTACCTCCTTTGTACTGGTCGATATCTCAAACTCCAACTCGCCTCTCTGGGCCTTCTTTGACCCAAAAGAAAATCAAACAGCCAAGCGGCTTGGCAATTCGGCTCATAAATCTCATATCCATATATAATATAAACATGTACCTTTTTGTCGGGAATATCAACTCTATCACTTCCATATGCTTTCAACTCAGCATATACCAGTGTTATTTCCATCAAATTCCAATCAGTTCATATCCTCAAAACCAAATCGAATTTCATTCGAACCCGAATATCAAATTTCAAATTCTTAACTCATCAACCAAATTCCATAACAGATTATTCTCTAATCCAATTCAATTCTATTTAACTCAGTTCAAGTTAATATTTCAATTTTTTTTTCTGCTATCTTATTCTATTTAACTTCATAAGTAAAAAATTTAAATTCTGAAACTTAATTTCCTGGGTCTACTTCAAATCAATTTGAAATTACAATGCCAATTCAAAACCTTTGAATTTCTAAACAACTTGTTTTCTCAAAACAATTCAAAAACAAAACTTTTGGTAGTAGTCCGTCACTTAGAACTCGAAAATGAACACTGATGATGTCGCGATTCATCACCAGAATCTATTTTCCAGCTATCGAAGTGAGTTCAATACTATATCACCTTCAGTTTGAAAAACGTTTTCAAAATCTCCCAGGAACTTAAAATTTCCTTATTTTAATTCCAATCTGATTTAAATTCAGATTTTTCTTCATTTTATTTCATATACTTTATTTGTATGAATTCTGATTAGTCATTTATAATCATTTTACCTTTTTATAATCTTACTCGATTATAATGACAACCAACACAACCAATATACTATATCAAATATATTCGGGTAAAATTATTCCATTTTCCCTCTTTCAAAACATACCATGACGGTTCATCGTATTCGAGTGTTTAGTAACCCCTATCGATACAGTGGATCAAACCGATCGACCAGAATTCATAAACAACTCAACCTATAAAACTCCACAATATAAAATCATTTTATATTAACTAACAAATACGTTCACTCGTATATATACACTCAAACTCAGTCTAGGATATTACTAATCCCATTTCTACTGAATCACGCCACAGAGCCAAGGTAATTCTTAACTTAAGCTCTGATACCAACTGTAGTAACCCGGATTTTGAGCGACTTTGGTTATCGACGTAATCCCGACGTCGATAACCAAAACATCGAAAAATCCCGGTAATTAATGAAAGAAATTAGAAGGTGAGAATAGATAAGATAGAACTTATAGAATAGAAGAAGAAGAAGAACATCATCATCAGAGTAAACACGAATCTCACAGCGGAACGAATAAAATATAACATAACATATCTTTGAAATAACATCAGTATATGTATACGATAACACTTATCAGAGTACAACACTTACAACAACAACGGAAATAATAATAGCTATAGAATCCTGAAGCCTCCTGCTCCAAGCTCTCCAAATGTATCTGTAAAATCCCGAATACTTGACTGCCCATACAAAATTAGGCACCCAAGAGTTTAGGGAAAACAACAAAATAACTCCGGGTCAGTCATGGGACTGGTATGAGTAAAACAATTTAATACTTGATTTAATAAAGGATATCTCACAAGACCACGCCACATAACGGAACGGGTTTTTCCCTTATGAGAATCCAAATAAATTTTCAAAGCAATATCATTCTGATATTATAATAATGTCTAAGTACAAATAAATATCAATCTAGCAGAAACGCTTGCATCTCACGTTACTACATGTATAGTATACAATCAAAATCGCAAGCACGTATTGGATGATTGGATTTCCAACTATGACAAGGTATGGAACCACCTTCCGATCAGTGTACTCTAGGAACGATACACTAGAGTTCAATAAGAACATCTTGCAACTCAGCCACACATGACCGACCACTCATTTCGCTTGAGTGTATCGAATGTACATCACCAACGGTTGGGATCAGCAACCGTTCCCGTATATATATGGGACAGCATTGATAGATTTTAGAAACAAATGAATATTCTCTAGATAGGTGATTATACACCCTACTTCGGTGCGACCGACTTAGCCATGCTGCCTGCCCGATTTCTGTCATTTACGGGATGATGAGGCTTGAGGTTACGCTTTATCATCACATGAGATTCACTTCGAATGCCACATTGTTAGATCCATCGAAAATCACTAATTGACGTCTACAACAGTACATTACGTGTTAGCTAAAGAAGTTTCCTTCTCCGCTTCCACTCTTGGTACAGTTGAAGAAATCAATGTACGTGACCTTTCTGGAAATACTCGGTCAGACATTCATTCATACAAATCATTATCATTCACTTAGAATGTCACATCGTCATGCCCGCCAAATCACAAATTGACTTATCCAAAAATAACACGGGTATACAGCTAGGAGAAACGAATTCCTCCGCCACCAAACGTGAATACGTTTGAACAGATCAACTTACGCGATCCATTGGATATACTCTGTCAGACCTTCGTCCATACAAGTTGTCCTGGGACTGGACAAACCGAAGGCACTATTCTGTAAACAGGGATGGCCCTTGCATTTTACTCCGTCTTCAATTATCTTTGGCATATATGATTCGCGACGCTTATGCCAATACAGAGTGGTTCTATGGATAATAATCCAACCGGCCTCTCCATATTAACAACGTTAAAATGGTCAATACTTCGATAGTTGGTGAGTTAACTATCAAAGAAAAACATGTGTGCAAACAACGATATTATTTCCAGATGGAAATTATATCGAACAAACATCATTTAACATTAATCGCTTTAGTTCATTTATTTACTTACCTCCTGTTTCCCTATATTCTAAATTCTTATTTTCTTTTATCAGAAAACATTTCTGATTCCCGTTTGGGAAAACATTTCCAAAACTCCTTTACGATCAAACCTTACCATTTCTTATTTAAGAAGGAAGTCACTCAAGTTGGGGTATAATTACCTCTCAAACCTTAACTGAACAACGTTATAACTTCGAAATGGTCAAAGTTTATCTTTTAATCTTTAACAACTTCTTTACGCCTATCTCGGATTCAATTTTACTAGTCCACTTCTATATTTAGAACATTGGTTATAACGATAACGTTATAATCCCTACTTTCGAATTATCTAACTTTAATTATATCTTCTATTCCTATTAGTGAATAATTAACCTAACACTTATTTATTTATAAATAAATCTCTACTTAGACACTGGAAAGTATAAGTATTTTCCCGAATTCGATATAATCGAATTTGTCGATTAACTCTCTTCGAGAAATCTCTATTTGATTAACTCTTCTTCGAATAACCTATATTCGATTAACTACTTCTCGAATAAACGATATTCGATAATCTCTCTTCGAATAACTAATATTCGATAACTCTTCCTTTTCAAATATCTCATATTTGAAAATCTCACTTCGATTAAACTATAATCGATAACTCCCTTCGATGAAACTAACATCGATAACTCCTTTCGATGAAACTAACATCGATAACTTTTTTCGATGAAACTAACATCGATAACTTTTTTTCGATGAAACTAACATTGATAACTTTAACTCGACTAACTTAACTTACTTGGTTCGACCAATTCGATTCGATTAACTAGGCTCGACTAACTCTATTGGTTTAACTCTAATCGATTAGTTCTATGGTTTAACCCTAATCGATTAATTCTATTTGACTAACCCTATTCGGCTAACTCGACTAACTTGGTTCGACCGACCAGGTTTGACTAACCTGACCCACTTGGTTTGACTGACCAGGTTTGGCTAACCTGACCCATTTGGTTTGACTGACTAGGTTTGGCTAACCTGACCCATTTGGTTTGACCACTGGGCTTGACTACTTGGGTTGACCATTTGGTTCGAATACCATATTCGACTAACTCCTCTCGATTCATTAAAACCGATTAACTCATCTCGATTGACTAAATCAATTAACTCCTATCGATTAACTAAATCGATAAACTCCTTTCGATTAACTAAGTTTGATTTACACGACACGACTGACCAGGTTCGACTAACTTGACCAGCTTGACTCGATTGGCTCGACTCGACCAGCTCGACTCGGTTGGTTTGACTCGACCATCTTGACTCGATTGGTTCGACTCGACCATTTCGACTCGGTTGGTTTGACTCGACCATCTTGACTCAATTGGTTCGACTCGACCATTTGACTCGATTTGGTTCGACTCGACCATTTGGGCTCGATTTGGTTCGACTCGACCATTTCGACTCGGTTGGGTTCGACTAGCTTGACTAGTTTGGTTCGACTAGCTTGGTTTGACCACTTAACTAACTTGATTCGAATACTTATATCCGACTAACTAACTTTTCTTTTATTTCTATTTATTTTAACTTCTATTTATTTCCTAAATAGATTTCCCTTTTGTATAATCTATTTATTTTCCTAAATAGATTTTCCTTTATAACTCTAATTATTTAATCCCTAATTAAATATCCTTTATTCTATTTATTTAATCTAAATAAACATTCCTTTATTTTATTTATTTATTTCTAAATAAATATCCTTTTATAAAATCCTTCGATTTTATAAATAGATTCATTTTCAATATAAATATTGAAAATCCCCTTTTCTACATTTTCAGTGTTTTCTATTGTTTTTAAACAACCAACTGTCAATGATCAATGTCATCCAAACATGTACAATCAACAACAGATTATATATCACAGTATATATCACAATATACAAATAACAGTAAAATAAATGTTGAGGAATCCAGTCGGATTCCTCCAACCTGTTTCCCTGCATCCACCGATGTTAAACAACATATATAACATCACTTGCATTTCTAATGAAATACACTGATAACAAAATCACCGTTTAATAACGATATATATATATATATATGTAGATGTATATATATATATATATATATATATATATATATATATATCCATGTTGTTTTCAATCAATTATTTAACAGTCCAATCTACAGTCCAATTTAACAATACAACTTAACAGTCCAAATTAACAGTACATAACTAGCAGTCAAATACAGACATAAAATACAATTTATATTAAAATATAAATTGAGGAGAGTTAGTGAGTTTTTTACTCACATTTGCGCGTTAGCCGTTAAATAACGGTTTGCGTTATTTGATTCAGTCGGACAATTTATTTCGCCATAAATTGTAACGAGCACGGATCCTCTCCCGGTCAGTCTCATTGTGTTGCTTCTGTCCATACGATCCCAACGGATCTTGTTTCGTCCCATTCTGATCACGTACCAATAAAATATTAACATTAAAAGTATATATACTAATTTAAATTAAATAACTTAATTAAATTTCAGTTGGGCCTCACTAATTTCATCAGCCCAGCCCAAAACTCAAATGAATACCATGGCCCCTTGTTACTCCTTTCTTCCTCCATCTTCACCGTGTGTTTTCTCAAAACCGAACTACAGTAAAACATGGCCATTTCGCCATCTTGCTTCGATCTGTCCTTCCACTACAACCCACCGAACCAAACATCTCCATAACCAACGTTCACATCTTCGAACCCTCGTTCTCCTCCACCCAAGATTTCCAAGTTCGAACCTGTATTCGGATTTCCGCCCTCTTGAACCCGCGATACCAAGAAAAATAGCGACTGTTTTTATTTTGATAAAATCTCAAAAAAATCGAACTAAATGCTAAATCACCTCCCGAATCCAACTACAATCCCCAAAACTCCAATCGCTGACTCCATCGCGAGAATTCGAGAACCCTAATTAACGCTGTCGACATTTGAGTATTCGTAAAACTCCATCGCACCAATTAAAACTGACATAGGATTGAAGTGGGAGATTTAAGGAGTGTAAATATCCTTGTCTGGTGATTTTTGGAATTTCTTTGGTTTTATTTTGCATTTTTGAGGATGATCTTCCCCACGTTGGAAGCTAAAATGGTGGCGGCTGTTGTTTTGACCAGTGGAATGGAAAATTAGGTTTAGAACGTTGAGGTGTTTATATAGGAAAATTTTAAATAAATTTATATTAGAATTTTATATTAATATATATCCTAATGCTACTTACATTTATTGTTAAAAATTCCTGTGGTCACATACAATACCCAAAAATCACGAAACTGGACATGCAGCTACAGTTCGATATTACGGTCCCAAGGAAACTGGTTTCGTCGAATTTCGACTTCGTATGCTCACACAGCGTATTTTTAACCGTTAGAATACAGACTGTTTCTCACTCTAAAAATCCGTACGGCCACACACTGACTCTAAAAATCACGAAACTGGAAATCTAACAATAATTTGATATTGCGGATCTAACAAAATTCGTTTCGCTGAATTCTGAGGTCGTTTGCAAAAGTGGCTAATTTTAACGCTCTAAATAGCCTATTTAAATATATAAATATATTTAAATATTATTAAATTAATTGTTTAAAATTAATTATTATTGTCTATATTCACAGTGGCATACCATACAGCTCCAGAATATCATATCAGAATTTACAGCTTGATATTTCAGATTTTAGATTTATCGATATTCAATTTATATCGAAAATCCTTTTATAACGTATACAAAGCGTTGCAAATTATAAAGGGATTCTACAGCAACTTTTCTGAAATTTGATTTGGACGTACATCAAAATCTACACGACGAAATCCCGATTTTTCTCTTCCACTAGAAAGATATACTCCACCAGCTCCACACGTTTCTTGCTTCACAGAAATCCGGCTTAAAACGAATCATGTATATTCAGTTGAAGTTCAAATCGCCAAATAGCGAACTGCAGCGCCATTTCGAGCTCTATTTTAATTATATTATAAATTATAAATTCAATTGGCTTATATAAATATATTCGTCAATATAATTCAATATAACTGAATTATATATTTTCAACTGTCCAGTTTACACAATATTGTCAATTCACTATTTCTGACTAATTCGGAAATAAATATATTTTATCCTATTATTTAAATTAATTAAATAATCATTTTTATTTAATTCATGTCGTCGATATCGCCAAAACGATATTTAAATAATTAAATAATTTAATTATTCGGCAGCTAAAAATGCGGGTTACTACATAAAAATTTTAAATTGCCTCGCATTTCCAGGTTATTACAATCTCCCCCACTTAAAACTTTTCGTCCCCGAAATGGAACGAAGCTGAAAGTTATTTTACAAACCAACAACTTTCATTTATTTTCTTTACGGCTTAAGTTCTTCAACTTTTCAGTTTCTAAGAACTTTTCAAATTTTTCAAAAATTTGGCTAACACCCTAAATTTTCGAAAAATTTCGCCATAGCCTCCCATGCACCGGGGACTTTGGGATATTTCATATAGCCTCCCATGGCCTTCTTCAATCCAAAAGAAAAAGAAAAGGCCAAGCGGCTCATAAAATCATCATCACCCAAACAAAACAATAAATTATGGTAAACATGTACCTATTTGTCGGGCAAACAATTTTATTCTTCTTCTCTAGCCTCCTTGCTATGACCTGTTCAATAGATATACATGTATATGCATGCATTCGTAATCATTTTTTAATACAGTTCAATATTAGGTTCAATTTGGCATAATGGTTCAAAATATCAAACAAATAAACAAACAACACAACCATCAATCAATTAGTTGATTATCTTTTCAAATTAATAATTTTGCTACAAATACAAAAATCATGTTTTTGATGCCAATTCACAACAATGTATTCTATCTAAATTTTGGTTCTCACACCAGTCTAATGGAAATATATAGATATCACACCTTCGAAACACGAACATAAATACTGATGATGTCCGGACATCTCCAGGATTATCCCGAGCGACTAGAGTGCAAATCTATATCTATCCAGTATATTAAAACTTCGAATGTACGTTCATGATCCGTATATGCAAATTCTTTATATATTGGATTGTCTAGATTCAATACAAACAAAATATTCAAATACGTATAAAATGTTTTAAATTTTCAAAACAATATTGTTTTCATTTGAAAAATATACTCTTCACACTCGTTCTAGGATACTACTGATCCCATCTCTAACGAGTCATTCTAATTGGATATTACTTATCCAAAATCTGATGAATTCTTTCGTATGGTTCTAATGTGTCTTGTTCTCGAGCTCTGTAAACCAAAGCTCTGATACCAAACTGACACGACCTGAACTTCCCCGTGAAGGAAAGCACGGACGGCATTAAGGACGAGACAAATTAGAACGCAAACAGAAGAACATTTCATTATTTATCACAACAATCCCATCAGAATACAAGAATATACAGAGCATGAATAAATATTACACATTCGATAAATATCAGAGATTACAATAAATTACATAGCAGCGGAAAAATATACAATACACAACTGAAAGTATAAAAAGCATACAGAGCTTTCCGAGCACCGTTCCAGCTGTAAATCAGGATCCTGTGAATATAAATCTGCAAAACCAAAACTAATAGCTGCCCGTGCGGAAAATAAGGGCTCCCAGAGTTTAGGTTTAAACAATAAACTCCAGGTCATTCATGTGACTGGTGTGAGAACTAAAACAGTTATTTAAAGCTTTACTTTAAAAGAGAGTAGTTCAAGGGACCACGCCGCATAACACGGAACGGGTTTCCTCCCAAGAATACTAGTGCATATAACAAGACAGCACAATGCTCTTTGGAAAAATGAAGCTATTATAAGACCCAGGTCCCATAACACAATGCAACGCAAGCCGAAGGATTGGGTTTTCCCTTATAATAGCCAAACATGCTTGGTACGTTTAAAACAAATCACTTGATACTATTATAGGTGTATAGTGTCAAAACAATTTCAATCATAAATATCAATCATAGACGGCATGGGTACCACATATCATGTCTCCATACTAGGCTCTACAAATAAAACCGCAATATCACGTATTGGAAATTGGATTTCCGTCATGAGTCGAGGCAAGGGGAAAACTCCTCTCCATTCGAGACACTCTAGCAAATGTCTCAGGACCCCACTATGATCCTTGGAATCGGTTGGGTCGGTCCTCTCTTACTTTTGAGGTTTATTTATTCCTGAACACACGTTTCCCGGTCCTAACAGACCTATATCTGAGGCGCCTTGCATTCCAACAGCCACACAGGTGAAAAGTATATATAAATGTCAAGCAGTTTAAGCACTGACACCACCACTAGCTAGAAAGAAACGTTGTGTTCTCCCAACGGTCACTATCCCGTTTTTGACTCATACCGAGGTGTGAGACTCGCGAATTCACGCTATACACAAAGCTGGGCCATACAGGACGTGCTTTGATCATCAACCACAAAACTTTTCTTTTCAACAGAAGCCTTGATCATCCGCCACTTAGGCGTGCCACACAGGCAATTCATGCAATGCGACTAATGTCCATCGATGACAACCTCTGAGCTCGTACGTCTCAGAGAAGGGCGTTAAGCAAGAGAATAAATTCTCTGCCGCCAAACAGATGTATATTTAATAGAGATCAATCAGCACAGAATAAAATCCAATGTCAGACACATAGTCCATTTACAAGTCCGTTCTCGGTCTGAACGAAACCGGTGGTACTTTCCTCGCATGTCCATCGATCTCCAAGTACGTCTGGACGATCACCAACTGATTCCCTCATCTTAGGTGTACAGCCCAATCAAGATCATCAGTAATCACCCAAACGATGTGAAGACTTCTGGTCTTCAACCACCGTCTTCATCTTCGACTTATCATCGAAAGGGTTATTCAGAATGGGTATAAACCCGGCCTTTCCAAATAACCCGCGTATATAATAAACAAATGTTACACAAACACAACATACGCCTCATTCCAATTCAGAATATCCTTTTATTCAAATTTTCACATTCCTAGGGAAAGGTTCCCATTAATTTTATCAAAGATAAATTCTTCTAAATATATTCTTTAATCTTCCTTTGGATATCATTTCAAACCATATTATGGTTTTCCAATCTAGTCGGAATTAGTGAATCACACCGAAATAATTATTTGTTTTATTTCCCAATCCCAACGTATTAATCCCATGGAGCAAAACTGGTAATACTCCATATCTAACACCACGGTGTTATCGGTAAAATTAATTACCATTTCACGTTCAAATCTAATTAAAGATTTAACTATCGCTTTGGAGCAAAACTGTTGATACTCCATTCTCGATCAATTTTCAGATTTGATAATTTAAATTATCAATTCACATTTCAATTTAATTACAAATTCATTAAAACTCCACTTAGTTTTAATCTTCCCAAAAATCAATCTCCTGTCTTTAACTGGATTAAAGAACCAATGTCATCTAAAACACGGTTCACGATAAACCCAAATCACATTCAAATTCAATTCCAATTAAATATTATTTAATTGGTACACTTCATTAAATCTAAATAGAAAGATTTAATCTTTTCTACACTGGGCCCAAGAACAGTGTTATTTAAGGCACCATTCACGACAAATCCAAAATTCCATTTGATATTAAATACAAGGCTCTGAATAGAAAATATACCGGCTTATATTCAATATCAAATTCTGAAACCAACAAATATTGTATTGGAAATAACGATATAATTATATCTTCCAAATTCCCATAACAATATCTGTATAATCACGGAATCCAACATAGAAATATTCCAAAAACAATTTCGATTCAAATCCACTTCCACTTCGTATATTGGAAATTCTGATTATTTTTAAAACCACTTTCAAGTTCAGTTTAATTATTTCAAAAATAAATTGATTTTAATTCTAGTTCAAAACTAGTTCATTTCGATAAAAATATATTTTGGTCCTTTCAAATGTGGAATTTTTCATCCCAATTCTTTCCAATTCACATATTATGATTTTACGCAAATTATTACTATTTTTAATAATTTTATCAAGGCACGTACAGTCGATTTCCATCAACGGCTATCGAACTGCACTTACATCGACCTTTTCCAAATTTGATTTGGATATAATTCCAAATCCAACCGTTAGGTTTCAAGTTTCTAATATTCATTGGAAATCTCTTTTCGATACGAACCCAACGGTTCTGATTTTAGGAGAATTCGATGGCCGGATCTCCCGCAACGTCAATTCGAAGTCAATGGTCGAAATTCACGAACTGCCGCGGCGCGGCGCGTTCTATTCAGGCCGCTATTTAATATATATATATATATATATATATATATATATATATATATATCGTCGATTTACTTTTAAAACATATTTTATAAATCGTTTTAAATTCGTTTTCAAAACCATTTCAACTCTATATTCGATTTCAAATCAAAATTGAATATTTCATATCATTACTATATAAATGATAATATTTTCAAAACGTTATATTTTGAAATCACTACCTTTTCTATATTCATTGTAAAAACGAATATAATCAATATAAATATCGTTCACGTCAAAATAGCGCAACTCTAATCAACACGGCTTTATATATTTCAATAAATTCGTTATTCTATTCAACAAACGAGTATTTATTCTATTCAACACATGAATCTATATTTCTTTCAACACATGACTAATCTCAACACATGAGTACAGTCAATACATGACTATTTTTTTATGTAATATATTTTATAAAATTATGGTATCTATCGTTTGCTTTTTTTTAATCAGACTCCAACCGTAAAGTAGTTTCTAATCTTAAATATGATAAAGATGTAAATTTTATTGTTAAAATATTTTACTCAACACATGAATAGTTTCAACACATGAATATTCTCAACACATGAGTGCCATCAACACATGACTATTTTTGTTATTTAATATTCTTTATTTTTCCAATTGGAATGAGGCCTAATCAATTACCATATAATGTTAATTATATGGATTCCATACAACACATGTATATGATAGCAATGATTAACAATCAACAATCATCCAAAGTGCACCACACTACTACATAAGCATTAAATATAAATAATTAATGCTTACACAGTTTGTCGACCCATCAATCGACATACAATTAAATAATTGGGGTTAGTGTACGCCAAATATTATCCCAATACCCGTGTGGGATTTCAAATCAACAAACACAGATTTTTATTTATTCACATACCCATTAAAAATTATATTTTAACGATAAAATACTTTTAATGATAAAATATTTTTTTACTATATAAATATTTTATTTCATTTCACATCACAAAATCAATTTTCACCACAACAAACAATCAAACATACTAGCCATCCATGGTCTGTGGACGACGGGTGTCGGGTGCTACTAAACACTGTCTGCATACTAGTATATATTATAACTAGAAAAAGAAAATTTAAAGTGAGAAGTTCTCGCCGAGGGTTCCACTCCGCCTTCCTTTACTTTTGATCTGCTGAACCGTCTGGATCTGCTTGAAATTCCAACGTAGTTCTTTTCACGTTATTCAAAATAGAAATTATATTTTTATCACTTCATTTCAATAAATAAAAATCATATTTCTATTTCTACTTCATATATTTTCTCGACGCTTCTTTCTATATATAAATATTACATTTTTTTATATTTCTATTTCATATATAAAGATCGAATTTTTACTAGTTATAAAATATAAAAATCGTATTTTTATTTCACTAAAAATCATATTTTTATTTCGCTACATATATAAAGATAATATTTTTATATTCTCTACTATATAAAAATCATATTTTCAATACTTCTACCATATAAAAATCATATTTTTATACTATAGCTATTTTATTTTAAAAACAATGCGTATAGATTTTTTTTTAAACAAAGTATTTTTTTTCTCCTAGAAAAAAGTATATTTTTTTTTCTTCTAAAACAAAGCATATTTTTTTTCTTCTAAAACAAAGTATAATTTTGTTCTTCTAAAACAAAGTATATTTTTTCTTCTAAAGCAAAGTATATTTTTTCTTCTAAAACAAAGTATATTTTTTTCATCTAAAACAAAGTATATTTTTTTTACAACATTATTTATAGAAAAAAAAATTACCCTATTCTATGGTATTATATTAAAATTTGATTACAGACCCTAATATAATAAAAACAAATAAAAGAAAAGAAATAAACCTTTCCCCTAATTAAAAGTTACGGCCTTCATCTTCTTTCTCCTGCTCTAGGAGATCACGCGATACCATCTCGCCAGAAGTACTCCAGAACGCACCACCCACGGCGAACCTTGTCGTCGATCTAACTAGCCACCCTG
This sequence comes from Allium sativum, assembly GCA_030737875.1. Taxonomy (NCBI): domain Eukaryota; kingdom Viridiplantae; phylum Streptophyta; class Magnoliopsida; order Asparagales; family Amaryllidaceae; genus Allium; species Allium sativum. The sequence continues at coordinate 173,745,098 of CM060912.1, forward strand.
ATGCGCCTTGACGCGCCCCATCCACCACCAGAGAAGCTCGCCATTCGATGATACCCTGAGCCTGCAAACCCACTTCGAACCTCTCCAGTTTGAGCACAAAATTCGAGCGCCTCAGGCAACGTAATCCGATCAACCCTATATGAACGCGAAGCTGATGAAAATCTCTTTGATTTTCGTTTGGAGTTGCAGGCTAGTTTGAATCCGATTAGGAGGGATTTGGCAAATAAAAATCGACAGTTTTGGCCTTTGAAATTGAGTAGCGGCGGGTCCTGTAGGAGGACTAGGGTTTGTGAGTTATTTGGAGATATTTATATTATTTTATATTAAAATTTTATTCTATTTTTGCTTCATTATGAAATTTAACGCCTCTAACTCCAAATGAATCCCAACGAATGTCGCCCTAGCAAATTACCCTCATTCCGAACACTTTGGGATATTTATCGTATGCCAATTCGACCATTATGATCAGTTTTCGTTGAATTTAAAATATAAATCTTTATATATTTAATTTAAACGCACATTTCAATTTACCGGGGCCACATACAGTCTCTAAAAATTCCAAAAAAAAAAAATTCTAGCTTCGTATTGACGATACGGTCCTAACAAAACTAATTTCGTTAAATTCTAAGACCGTTTGAAAAATTGCCATTTCCTGGTCGATCGAAACTGAATGAAACTGTTAAAACATGTTTTACTTCGCCACGCTCACATATTGATTCAGAAAATCACGAATTTTGGAATCTAGCTATAACTTGACATCACGGATCCAGCAAAAGTGGTTTCGTCGAAACCCGAGGTCGTTTGCAAAATTTCCATTTTTAAGGGCCAAAATTCCATAGCGACTATTCTGAAATTTCAATTGGACATTACTTTTTATCCCCGCTATGAAATGTCAATTTTTCGGATTCGTTGGAAAGATATTCTCAAATAGATTCTAATACTTTTGGTTTCGTTAAAATCTGGTTTATTTTGAACCCGGAATGTTCAGTTAAAATTTGAAATCGAATTATCAAACTACCGCGCCATTTTCGAATTATCAAACGACGTATATAAATATATACGTTCTAATTCTTTTCAAAATAAATTTCTCGTCGTTATTATTTAAAATAATCTATTTTAAATATTCAAAATTCATCAAAATTGCCAAAATAAAAAATTTAAATTGGATCGCATTTCCGGGTGATTACATCAGAAAAATCCAGAAAAATTATTTTTTGATTTGTTTTAATGATACAGTCCTAAAAAAACTAATTTCGTCGAATTTTGAGACTGTTTGAAAAATGGCCATTTTCAAGTCGATTAAATTTGACTGAAATTGACAAAAAAAAATGTTTTCCACGCTTACATATTAATTCAAAAAATTATGAAATATGAAACCTAACAATAATTTGACATTCCAATCCCAACAAAAGTGGTTTCGTCAAAAACGGAGGTCGTTTGACAAATGGCTATTTTTAGGGCTATATATTATATTAAAATATATATAAATTCTACAGCGAATTTTCTAAAATTTAAACTAGCTATAACTATTTATTTTTAAAGCGAAATTTCAGTTTCTCACATTCGTTAGAAAGATATGGTTAAACAGATTTAAATATTTTTGGTTTTACTGAAATCCGATTTATTTTGAATCTTGTACATTCAGTTAAAGTTTAAAATCAAATTTTCAAATTGCCGCACCATTTCTAACTCCTTTTATAATTAAAATAAATATATTCGTTTTAACTTCGATTTAAATAAATTTTTAGTCGTTATTATTTATAATAAACCATATCGAATATATAAAATCCATTAAAATTTCTAAAATAAAAATTTTAAATTGGTTCAGAATTTGCGGGTTGTTACAATTTCCCCCACTTGAAATCTTTTCATCCTCGAAAAGGAATGTAGCTAAAATTTATTTAATTGACCAAATCTATTTTCAATTCTTATCAATTTAGTTAAATATTAAATTAAATTTAGCTAATTTATCATTCTTTCTCCTATTGGTTAAGTTAATTATCATACCAACATTTTAATTAGTTAAACTAATTATCAAACATCACAACCAGCAATCGATTAGGTGACTAACTTTTTAAATATATAACTTTAATATATAGTCAAAAATCTTATTTTTAGTGCAAATCACAGCAATAAACCCTATCTAGTTTTGGTTCTCTAGCCAGTCGATTGGAAATGTATAGATATCCCACTCTGAAACTCGAACATAAACATTGATGATGATGCCTCATCATAAGAATCATCTCCGGGCGACTAGAGTGTGATTCTATATCTACCCAGTATATTTGAGACTTCGTATACATGTGGATCAGACGTATATTAAAATCTCTATATACTCGGTTGTCCAAATTAAAATATAATAATATCTCAAATACGTATTTTAAGACAAAATTTTCATGACTAAATTTGTTTTCATTTAAAAATAACACTCTTTGGACTCATTCAACGATACTACCGATCTCATCTCTGACGAGCCATTCTTTTATAGGATATTACTAATCCTACCTCTGATGAGTCTTTTGTTCAGTTCTAACGAGTTGTACCCAAATATTTGAGCTAACCAGAGCTCTGATACCAAATGTAAAGACCCGAAAATCCCCACCATTTGAATCGACCATAAACCACACAGGTCTGAACCAAAAGTCGGAAATCTTCGAATACTTTAACTTTGGGAATACAATACATTAGAACAGATAACAGAAGACTTTTATTACATCATGATAGTATAACATCAAAGTACAGAATATATTAGGACACATTGAAAATAATATAGTGGAAGATAAATTTACAATGAATTACAATACACAGCGAAAGACTATCAATACTCTGGACATAGCTTTAGGCTTCAATTCAGAATCCTTCTTAAAATGAACATCTGCAAAACAAGCTACTCGACTGCCCGTGTGGAAAAGAGGGCACCCGAGTTTGCAAGTGAAACAAACTACGGGTCAATCATGGGATTGGTATGAGAAATCTTATTTAACTTATTTAATAATAAGGCTAATCACAGGACTACGCCGCTAATGTGGAACGGGTTTACTCCATTGGATTGCCAGTGCATGAAATAAAGTAAATCGTTAAACAACGCAATGCTTTTTAGAAAAATGAAACCATTATAAGACTCAAGTCCCATCACACAATGCAACGCAAACCGGAGGATAGAGTTTTACCTTATAATGGTCAAGAGATACTTGATAGGATAAAATGGATTTGATATTATTATTAGTGTAAATATGTTTTAAAAACAATTTCAATCATAATGTATTAATCCTAGATGGCATAGCTACCATATACTATGTCGCCATACCAGTTATACAATCAAAACCGCATGATGTCATACCGGAAGTTGGGTTTCCATCATGAGTCAAGGCTAGGAACGATCTCCTTACCGATTCGAGACACTCTAACTATGTCTCGGGATTCGGACGCTGGTGAACCCTTGGATCCTGCAGGGTCGGTCCGCAAATACTTTAGTGGATTGGCAATTCCTGAGCACATGCTCCCGATCCTATTGGACCTATAAATTGGCCATTGGCGACCAATAAAAATAATCCGAGGTGCCTCATAATCCATTTACCACATAAGTAAAATGTCAGCGCTGGTAAGTTGCTGACATCACTTCTGGCTAGAAAGAAACGTGTGCGCTCCCTGCGTTCCCTTGCTCCATTTCTGACTCAACCGGGGTGTGTGGCGCGTGAAGTAAAGCTACACAAAGCTATGCTAATTAAAGTTATGCTTTGATCATCATCCACAAGGCTCTGCTTTTCAACAAAACCCTTGATCCATGCATCTTATCATGACACGTTGTCAATCCCTACCACTGATTTCTGCCAATATATAACCTATGAGCTCATACGTCTTAGAGAAGGGTATTAAGCAAGAGAATGAATTCTCTGCTACCAAACTGATATATATTAGCAGAAATCAACAGATACAATGTAATGGAATACAACGTCAGACATACCATCCATTTACAAGTCCGTTCTGGGTTTGAACGAAATCGAAGGAACCTTATTCCTTGCATATCCAAACAATCAACATGTACGTCCGGACGACTACCACTGTAGCCCCTTCAAGGTAGCTACTCTAATCATGGGCATCAGTAGCATCTCATCCATTCGACGTGAAGATTGACGGTTCTGCACAGTCTTCAATTTCTTCGACTGTTATTCGTCGTACTCATTATTCAAAATGGGTTAAACCCGTTTTTTCCAAATAACTCGCGTAATTTATAATCAAGTGCTATGCAAACGCATCCAACGCCTCATTCCAATTCAGAATCATCTTTTAATAAAATATTCACAATATTAGGGAAGAATCCCCATTCATTTTATCAAAGATAAATCCCTTTAAAATTTTCCTCTAAATCATTACTTAATGATTATTCAAGTTTAAGAGATTAATCTTATCTTTAACTGGGTTAAAGAACTAACGTCTTCTAAAAACATTGTCCATGATAAACCCAAATCTTCTTCCATCAAAATTGAATCTTCACGGAAATCATAATGGTATATAATTGATATAAAATCTCGTATCAGTCTAATAAAAATAGAATAACGACAAAGCCTTTTAAATTCCATATATAGTATCGGCCATCATTTACAGGAGCTTATCTCGATTATTACCGAACCAAATTCCATTCAATTCCAATTTAATGTCATAAATTGGAAAACTTTATTTTGGAAAATTTCCAATTGAATCTTGAAAAAAGATTTATAAATTCCAAATTATATTTTCACTGTTAATTGGGTTAAAGAACAAATGTCATTTTAAAACACAGTTCACGATAAACCCAATTCACATTTCACTTTATTCCACTTACTAAACAAAATATGAAAACTCTATTAATCTTAATTAAAGGATTTATTCTTTTCACACGGGGTTTTAAGAATAGTGATATCTAAGACACCATTCACGATAACCCAAAATCCAATTTATTAATTTTAAAACATTGGATTATCTTTCTTGTTAATAACTAGTTCATTTTGACAAAACTATATTTTATCTTTTAAAATTGGAGTTTTTCATCTTAAAAATTTTTTAAATCATTTATTATGATTTTATATAATTTTTTTATATTTTAGATAATTTTATTAAAGCCTTTACAGTCAATTTCCATAGACGGTCAACGAACTGCATCCATAGCGACCTTTTCAAAAATTGATTTGGACATAACTCCAAATCTAACCATTAAATTTCAAAACTCTTATATTCATTGGAAAGCTCTTTTCGACACGAACCTAACATTCCTGTTTTAGGAGAATCCGATGGTCGGATCTTCCGTTACATCAATTTGAAGTTAATGGTCGAAATTCGCGAACGGTCGATGTGCAACGCGTTCTATTCAGGCCATTATATATATATATATATATGTCATCGATTTCTATTAAAACGTATTTTACAAAATATTTATAAATTCATTTATAATGATTTTGTCTCCATTTTCAATTTCAAATAAAAATTGAATATTCTATATTTTATTATATTAAAATATTTAAATTTTCAAAATATTAGATTTATAAATCTCTTCTTTTATTCTTATTTTATAGATGGAATAAATCGATCGATAAACCCTTTCAGGTTAAAAATAGCGTCCCTACATAGCACGGCTTCATATTTTATATTCTTGTGTCCATTCTAAGACGGACATAAAAATCATACTTTATTCTTTCCTAAATTTATTTTAAAATATTCTTTATTTTAAAATATTCATTATCTTAAAATATTCTTTATATTAAAATATTCTTTGTTCTAAGGTGTTCCTTCTCTAAAATGTTCCCATTTCTTTTACATTAAAATGTATTTTTACATTAAAATGATCTTTTCAATCTTCTACATAAAAATGTATTTTTACATTAAAATGACCTTTTCTCCATTAAAATAATTCTGAATCGGAATGTGACTCAATCAATTACCATATAATTACAGTTATATGGCTTTCATATATTTCATATATCCAACGATAATGATAAACAACCATCCAACAATACATTCACATCCAAAGTGAGATTTATAACTGTGTGAGCATTAAAATAAATAAATAAGTAATGCTCAACACAGTCTGTTAATCCATCGATTGACAATTAATTAAATATTGGGGCTAGTGTATATCAAATGTCGTCCCAACACCCGTATGGGGTTTCAACCAACAAACAATAGTAGATTATCTGTGCACTTGGGCGATGTGTGAAAAATTATCGTCCCAATCACATAAACAAGTCGGACAACTTGTAAATGGAAGTGTAACATTTCAACAATGAGAAATTTTAATGATTCCTACATACGAAACAAAGATGTATACTTTTATTGTTCACCTATTCCATTTTAATATCTAATTCTTTTTAATGCATATAAAAGGACAATAAAAATATAACACTAAAATCTATTCTTTTATTACCTCTAAAATGACAATAAAATGAAACATTTAAAACCTGTTCTTTTTGTTTCATATAAAATGACCATAAAATGTGACATTTAATTGCACTATTTTTATTGTCTTTAAAACGACAACAAAAATGTAATTTTCAATTCTATTCTTTTAATTTAACTAAAATGTGAAAAAAAATGTAATTCTTTAATCTATTCTTTTATTTACATCTAGAATGTAAATAAAAATTATAACTTTTTAATCTACTCTTTTATTCACATCTAAATTGAAAAAAAAAATGTAACTTTTTAATTTAAGCTTTTATTTACATATATAATGTAAATAAACATGTAACTTTTCATTTTATAGTTTCATTTACATTTACAATGTAAAAAAATGTACTTTTAATTCCATGTTTTTATTTACATCTAATATGTAAATTCCTTTTATACTATGTTTTATTTACATCTAAAATGCAAATAAAAATGTTACTTTTTAATTTATTCCTATACTTACATCTAATTCGACAAATAAAGATGCAACCATTAATTCTATCATTTTTATTACAACTAAAATGTAAATAAAAATGTAGCTTTTTATTTTAATGTTTTGTTTGCATCTAAAATTGCAAACAAAAATGCAACCTTTATTTTAATGTTTTGTTTGCTTCTTAAATTGCAAACAAAAATGTAACTGTAATTCTAATGTTTGTTTGCATCTAAAATTGCGAATAAACAAAAACAAAAAAAAAATGTAACTTTAAAAATCAGGTTATTGATTTGTATCTAAATTACAAATAAAATATAACCCTTTTTAAAACTATGTCTTATTTTCATCAAGAAATGCGAATAAAAATTTAACTTCCAATTTCAACATTTTACTTGTATCAAAGAATGCAAATGAAAGTATAACTTTTTATTTCAATGTATATTTGCATCAAAGGATGCAAATAAAGGAACAACTTTTTAATTCATCGTATATTTGCATCAAGAAATGCAAATAAAAGATTAACTTTTTAATTCATCGTTTATTTGCATCAAGGAATGCAAATAAAAGAATAACTTTTTAATTTAATGTTTATTTGCATCGAAGAATGCAAATAAAAGAATAACTTTTTAATTTAATGTTTATTTGCATCGAAGAATGCAAATAAAAGGATAACTTTTTAATTCAATGTTTATTTGCATCAAAGAATGCAAATAAAAGAATAACTTATTAATTCAATGTTTATTTGCATCAAAGAATGCAAATAAAAGAATTACTTTTTAATTCAATGATTATTTGCATCAAAGAATGCAAATAAAAGAATAACTTTGTAGTGACCCGAAAATCCGGTCCAATTTGAGCTGACTAAATAACACAAGTCCAACCCCAAATTGACTGGAAATTCAAGAAACTAATAGAAAGAAGATAGAGGGTGAGAATAGATAAGGTGGAACTATTAGAATAGAAGAAGAAGAAGATCATCATCATCAGAGTAACACGAATCTCACAGCGGAACGAATAAAATATAAAATACTTTTGAAATACAAACAGTATATGTATACAATAATATTGCAGAGTACAACACTTACAACACTGCGGAAATAACTATAGCTATATGATCCTGAAGCCTCCTGCTCCAAGCTCTTCAAGTGTATCTGTAAAATCCCGACTACTTGACTGCCCGTACAAAATTAGGCACCCAAGAGTTTAGGGAAACAAAACAAATAAACTCCGAGTCAGTCATGGGACTGGTATGAGTAAAACAGTTTAAAACAGTTTGAACAAATAAACGATATCTCATAAGACCACGCCGCATAACGGAACGGATTTTTCCCTTATGAGAATCCAACAACTTTGTAAACAATATCATTCTGATATTATAATAATGTCTAAATACAATTAGATAACAATCTAGCAGAAACGCTTTCATCTCACGTTCTACAAATATAGTATACAATCAAAACCGCAAGCACGTATTGGGTAATGGATTTCCAACTATGACAAGGTATGGAACCACCTTCCGATCAGTGTACTCTAGGAACGATACACTGGAGTTCAACAAGAACATCTTGCAACTCAGCCAAACATGACCGACCACTCATTTCGCTTGAGTGTATCGAATGTACATCACCAACGGTTGGGATCAGTAACCGTTTCCCGTATATATATGGGACAGCAATGATAGACTAAAAGAAGCAAATGAATATTCTCTAGATAGGTGATTATTCACCCTACTTCGGTGCGACCGACTTAGCCATGCTGTCTGCCCGATTTCTGTCATTTACCGGATGTGAGGCTAGAAGCTACGCTTATCTATCTTTCATTGATGGCACAAATACTTTGAATGCCACATTATCAAATCCGTTAATCATTAGTTGGATCTGCACAAATAGATTCTGGATATTATGCGAAGGGAATAAATCCGTTGGCCACCATATATATTTGTACAGTCCAACTCATTCAATCATTGGAAATATTCTGTCAGACATTCGTCCATTTACGTTCGTTCTGGGATTGAACGAAACCGAAGGCACTATTCTGTAAATAGGACAGCCCTTGCATAACACCGTCTTCAATTATCTTCATCGTATTTGATCACAGCGCTTATGTCAATACGGAGTGGTTCTTTGGATAATAATCCAACCGGTCTCTCCATATTTACAACGTAAAATGGTCAAAACTTCGATAGTCTGTGATTTAACTATCAAATGAAAACATGTCGGTGTACAAACAACGATCTTAATTCCAAATGGAATTATCGATCCAATCATCGATCATATATATATATATATATATATATATATCCACATTCCTTATTTTCTATGGTTTAGAAAATATATGTTATTAACATGGGAAAAACATTTCCAATCCTCATTCACGCATCACTACCATTCCACAACTATTAGTCCCTAACTGTAAACTAGTAAGAGAACAATTCTCTAAGTATAAACCCCGAAGGCCGAAACCAACATCAGATCGATACTCAGAAAACTATTCAACTTACTAATCTCTAGTCAGTTTCTAATTTTTGTTTAACTTCACTTCTTAATTTCTATATTCGATTAACCCCTTTTGATAAACTACGTTTGATCAACTCTTTTTGATAAACTACGTTTTCCGTTACAACTATTTCCTATTTTTAACGTTTACTTACCGCTACAAATATTTCCTATTTACAACTTCTATTTACCGTTACAAATATTTCCTATTTATAACTTCTATTTACCGTTACAAATATTTCCTATTTATAACTTCTATTTATTTTCTAAATAAATATCCTCCTTTATAATATCCTATGATTTTATAAATGCTTTATTTTCAAATTTATTTCCTTTTGGTTAATTCTATTTAATTAACTCTTATCTTCTTAACTAACATTCGACTAACTATAGTCGATTAACTCTTCGACTAATTCGATTAACTTTTATTTGATTATCTTTAATCGATTAACTTTATTTGATTATCTCTAATTGAATAACTAATATTCAATTAACACTTTTCAAATAACTAAATTCGATTAGCTCCTTCGAATACTAAATTCGATTTAACTCTATTCGATTATCTCTTTTATATCTCGTCAATTTCCTTTTATAAAATCAGTTGATTTTATAAAATTCCTGTATTTCAATATACATTGAAATATTCCTTTTTCCTATTTTATTTGTTTTATCAACATTTTTCCCTTTTATAAAACTCTATTCGTTTTATATATACTTTCCTTTTATAAAATCCTGTGATTTTATAAAATTCCTTTATTTCAATATACATTGAAATATTCCATTTCACAACTCAGGGTTTCTTATGATATGTAAAATATCGAATAACAATGATTAATATCCTTCTAACACACATAATCCAGAACAGATTATATAACACATCATATAACACAATATATGAAAATAGTAAAATAATTGTTGAGGAACCCAGTCGGATTCCTCCAACCTGTTTCCCTGCATCCACAGATGTTACACAGTATAATATATATCATATTTCATTTTGAAATGAAATATCCTGCTGTACAGAACCATATTTGATTTACAGTACATAGATTAACTATAACTACGTTTTCAATCAAATCTATTTAACAGTCCAGTTTAACAATCAATATACAGCAGTCAAAAAATAAAGTACAATTTATATTAAAATATAAATTGAGGAGAGTTTGTGAGTTTTACTCACATTGGACGATCATCGTTAATAACGATAACCATCGCTTGATTCTGACGGACAATTTATTTCGCCATAAATTGTAACGAGTCTCAATCCATTCTTAGTCAGTTCCTATTTGTAATCGTCGCCCATACGATCCTGTCGGATCTGAATTTTCGGAATTCCATTTGTTTTTTCCTTCCGGCCCACTTAGAAGTATACCAACCCAATCGAATTCTGGCCCAATGGTTTTGAACCCAAACCCGCACTTAACAGTGCTCTTCCTCCCTCCAATTTTTCCGTCCAAACCTGCTCCTTTACAGTGAGTCATTTCCAATAATTTTCCACCAATCCAAACTCTTTTCCCATGCCACAACAATTCATACAGATCAAACCAGTTTTAGTGTTGAGTGTCTGTCCATCCAATCCTTTTTATATTGATCAGCCCATTCTTAAAAACCCACACCCTATAGTATAAATCTCCACCATTTCTGCAGATATCTCCGCCAACGTTCACTTCAAAGTCGCTACACAAGAATCCGGACCCAAAACCATCATCCTCCTCAAACATTTCGAACTAGAACTCCGCCAATACTCCTGCCATTTCCTCCTTCTTTCTCAAATACCTGCTTGCGAAAACTACTCCACCGTTTCTCCATTTCAAACCTCATGTCAGTTCATTCCCTGATATGAATTCCCCTTTTACTTCTTTTCTTTTGGTATTGGATTCACTTGAAATATTAACTGGGCCTCATGTTTTTTCCTTAGCCCATCAGCACCTTCAAAAAAAAAACAACCGACTCGCATAATAGAACCCGTCTCCCTTTACAAGCTTCAAACCCGACATTCCTCCTTCAACACGTCCCTGTCCATTGATTTCTCCTTCCCATAACAGTCACCGCCACTTCTTCTTGCCCCAAACCGAAAACTCCTTCCTGCTACTCATCCTGTCTTCTTCCAAACATACTCCGCTAACCCAAAATAAAACTCCATAAACCCAATCATATTTCCCGCATCCTCCTGCTCCTCACAGTTCTCCTTAGTTCACCGTCACCACCCACACAGTGTACTATCAGTTCTCCCTTCCTACTTCACCATTCTCGAAACCACAGTCACCGGCTCCTCCCCTCACGCCTGAACTTCACCGCACCAACCAGCCAACCCGAGTTGACCCACCTGCCTTCGTTCGTAGCCTCTCGCAACAGCTCGAGGCTGTTCCTCCCATACATACTCACAGTATTTCCTGTACTTCATCGTTACTACCCTCCCCTTCACCACACAAAACCAGAACCAAGCCCACCGTTCACCGAACGTGTTCTCACTCCCACTCGTCCTCTTCAAGTCTTACGCAGACTTCACTAATTCACACTCTTCACTTTGATTTTATATGAATTGATTTCCTTTCCTTTTTTAATCGATTTTAGAACGTGCGGATTTTTGTGGTTGAGGAAAGGATTCGGTGGCGGCCTTGTTTTCTCTCTTGCAGAAGATAGAAATTAGGTCATAAGGATTTAGTGGAGGGTCATTTATAGTTCTAAGTTGGAATGGGTGTGGACCTTTTGAAGGCCACGTTTTCATTTCAGGGCCACGGAATCTAGTGGTTGAGAAAATTTTAGGGGCGTGGTGCTTTCTTTGATCGTGTATAGGGATTCATAGTTGTCTAGTGTTCGGAAACGTACAACTGCGTATGTATGTTTTCTCTACGGACAGAAATAAAAACACCATCGTGATGAACGAGGTGTCCCGACTCTAGAAATATAATAATACCAGTAGGTCAGCTTATTCTGTGCGACCCCGAAATGTTGATTACAGGGTGTAAAATACTCCAAACAAAAAGTTGCTTATTTAATTTATTAAAAATTACCATAAAATTCTAAAAATTAAATTATTACTACTTCCCAAAATAACCTTGCCTAAATTTAAACCCGATCTCTAGTTATATCGAATAATCCGTTACGGTCGATAAACGATTCTATAGCGACTATTTTAAAATTTGATTTGGACATATCTCAAAATCTATGCGACGAAATCCTGATTTTTATCTCCCACTAGAAAGATATAATCCACCAGCTCCACACGTTTCTTGTTTCACGGAAATCCGATTTAAAACGAATCATGTACATTCAGTTGAAGTTCGAATCGCCAAACAGCGAACTGCCGCGCCATTTCGAGCTCGATTTTAATTATAATATAATTATACGTTCTAACATTGTCGATTAAACAATATATTCATTATTTAAATAATTAAATAAGTTAATTATTACACTGTAAAATATCCGGGTCATTACATTCTTCCCCACTTAAAATAATTTCGTCCTCGAAATTGCTAAGGTAGTGGTTGACCCTATCTACTGGGTAAATATTTATCGGTTTACCCCATAACTTCAGTTTCAACTGAACAATTAATATTGACTAAAATATTAATTCCTTCCAACTAACCTAAATTTTCAAAAAATTTGAAAATTTTCTAACACTTTAAATTTTCGGAAAATTTCACCATAACCTCCTTTGTACAGCCTTATCGGTAAAACGACAACTCGCCTCTCTGGGCCTTCTCCAACCCAAAAGAAAATCAAAACGCCAAGCGGCTTGCCAAATCGGCTCATAAATTCCAACTCATATGAAATATAAACTTGTACCTTTTTGCTGACCATATCATTATACCATTCCCATTGGTTATCAACTTAACATATACCAATGTCATTCCAATCCATCTCCTGTCAGTTTTTATCCTCAAACTCAAGCAATTGCTTATACTCAAGTCAAATTCCATTTCAAACTTAAGTACAATTCTTGATTCCAAATCCTTATAGAATCAATCAATTTACTCGATATCATCCCAATATAATTCTATATTATATATAACCTTGTCCAAGTTTAATTCAAATTAATTTATTCACTTTCAATATTTTAATCTATTTAACTTCATAAGTTAAATCTTAATTCCAAAATTTATATTCCTGGGTTTATTTCAAATCAATTTGAAACCATAATACCAATTCAAAACCTTTGAATTTCTAAACACTTGTATTCCTTAAACAATTCAAAAACACAACCTTTGGTAGTAATCCGTCACTTAGAAGTCGAAAATGAACACTGATGATGTGGCCACACTCATCAGGGTTATTTCCCAGTTTATCGAAGTGAGTTCAATACTATAACACTTCCAATTTGAAAACATTTTCAAAATCTCCCAGGAACTTAAAATTTCCTTATTTTAATCCCTAATCATGATTTAATTTCAGATTTAATTCATCTTATTTCATATACTTTACTTATATGAATTCTGATTAGTTACCTATAACCATTTCGCCTTTTATAATCTCATTCGATTATACTAACAACCAATACAACCAATTATACTATGTTAATGTCAAAACATATCATGTTGGTTCATCGTATTCGAGTGGTTAGAAAACCCTATCGATATTGTGGTGCCCCGCCATCGACCAGAATTCATAAGCCACTCAACCAATAAAGCTCCACAATATAAAACAAATTTTTATATCAAATAACAAATACATTCACTCATATATATACACTCAAACTCAATCTAGGATATTACTAATCCCATCTCTACTGAGTTACGCCACAGAGCCAAGGTAATACTTAACCTTAAGCTCTGATACCAACTGTAGTGACCCGAATTTTGAGTAGGCTTTGCAACCATCCCCATCCTCCAAAGCAGCAGGTAAAACCCATTGTGGCTTACACTGGTACCCCAATACCATATTTTACGGCCAGCCTTTCGACTTCACAAGCAACCCTACCAAAGGGACATGTAGGAGTAAGAGTCTCCCGTTCGCCACCTAACGAAAAGCGAGAACCCCCTATCATGCGCACACATGCCTAAGCACGCAACATGGACTGGTGTGAGTAAAACAGTTTAAAACAGTTTGAACAAGTAAACGATATCTCATAAGACCACGCCACATAACGGAACGGGTTTTTCCCTTATGAGAATCCAACAACTTTGTAAACAATATCATTCTGATATTATAATAATGTCTAAATACAATTAGATAACAATCTAGCAGAAACTCTTTCATCTCACGTTCTACAAATATAGTATACAATCAAAACCGCAAGCACGTATTGGGTAATGGATTTCCAACTATGACATGGTATGGAACCACCTTCTGATCAGTGTACTCTAGGAACGATACACTGGAGTTCAACAAGAACATCTTGCAACTCAGCCGCACATGACCGACCACTCATTTCGCTTGAGTGTATCGAATGTACATCACCAACGGTTGGGATCAGCAACCGTTTCTCATATATATATGGGACATCATTGATAGACTAAAAGAAGCAAATGAATATTCTCTAGATAGGTGATTATACACCCTACTTCGGTGCGACCGACTTAGCCATGCTGCCTGCCCGATTTCTGTCATTTACCGGATGTGAGGCTAGAAGCTACGCTTATCTATCTTTCATTGATGGCACAAATACTTTGAATGCCACATTATCAGATCCGTTAATCATTAGTTGGATCTGCACAAATAGATTCTGGATATTATGCGAAGGGAATAAATCCGTTGGCCACCATATATATATTTGTACAGTCCAACTCATTCAATCATTGGAAATATTCTGTCAGACATTCATCCATTTACGTTCGTTCTGGGATTGAACGAAACCGAAGGCACTATTTTGTAAACAGGACAGCCCTTGCATAACACTGTCTTCAACTATCTTCATCGTATTTGATCACAACGCTAATGTCAATACGGAGTGGTTCTTTGGATAATAATCCAACCGGTCTCTCCATATTTACAACGTAAAATGGTCAAAACTTCGATAGTCTGTGATTTAACGATCAAATGAAAACAAGTCGGTGTACAAACAACGATCTTAATTCCAAATGGAATTATCGATCCAATCATCGATCATATATATATATATCCATATTCCTTATTTTCTATGATTTAGAAAATATATGTTATTAACATGGGAAAAACATTTCCAATCCTCATTCACGCATCACTACCATTCCACAACTATTAGTCCCTAACTGTAAACTAGTAAGAGAACAATTCTCTAAGTATAAACCCCGAAGGCCGAAACCAACATCAGATCAATACTCAGAAAACTATTCAACTTACTAATCTCTAGTCAGTTTCTAATTTTTGTTTAACTTCACTTCTTAATTTCTATATTCGATTAACCTCTTTTGATAAACTACGTTTGATCAACTCCTTTTGATAAACTACGTTTTCCGTTACAACTATTTCCTATTTTTAACGTTTACTTACCGTTACAAATATTTCCTATTTACAACTTCTATTTACCGTTACAAATATTTCCAATTTATAACTTCTATTTATCGTTACAAATATTTCCTATTTATAACTTCTATTTACCATTACAAATATTTCCTATTTATAACTTCTATTTATTTTCTAAATAAATATCCTCCTTTATAATATCCTATGATTTTATAAATGCTTTATTTTCAAATTTATTTCCTTTCGGTTAATTCTATTTAATTAACTCTTATCTTCTTAACTAACATTCGACTAACTAATAGTCGATTAACTCTTCGACTAATTCGATTAACTTTTATTTGATTATCTTTAATCGATTAACTTTATTTGATTATCTCTAATTGAATAACCAATATTCAATTAACTCTTTTCAAATAACTAAATTCGATTAGCTCCTTCGAATACTAAATTCGATTTAAGTCTATTCGATTATCTCTTTTATATCTCGTCAATTTCCTTTTATAAAATCGGTTGATTTTATAAAATTCCTTTATTTCAATATACATTGAAATATTCCTTTTTCCTATTCTATTTGTTTTATCAACATTTTTCCCTTTTATAAAACTTTATTCGTTTTATAAATACTTTCCTTTTATAAAATCCTGTGATTTTATAAAATTCCTTTATTTCAATATACATTGAAATATTCCATTTCACAACTCAGGGTTTCTTATGATATGTAAAATATCGAATAACAATGATTAATATCCTTCTAACACACATAATCCAGAACTGATTATATAACACATCATATAACAGAATATATGAAAATAGTAAAATAATTGTTGAGGAACCCAGTCGGATTCCTCCAACCTGTTTCCCTGCATCCACAGATGTTACACAGTATAATATATATCATATTTCATTTTGAAATGAAATATCATGCTGTACAGAACCATATTTGATTTACAGTACATAGATTAACTATAACTACGTTTTCAATCAAATCTATTTAACAGTCCAGTTTAACAATCAATATACAGCAGTCAATAAATAAAGTACAATTTATATTAAAATATAAATTGTGGAGAGTTAGTGAGTTTTACTCACATTGGACGATCATCGTTAATAACGATAACCATCGCTTGATTCTGACGGACAATTTATTTCGCCATAAATTGTAATGAGTCTCAATCCATTCTTAGTCAGTTCCTATTTGTAATCGTCGCCCATATGATCCTGTCGGATCTGAATTTTCGGAATTCCATTTGTTTTTTCCTTCCGGCCCACTTAGAAGTATACCAACCCAATCGAATTCTGGCCCAATGGTTTTGAACCCAAACCCGCGCTTAACAGTGCTCTTCCTCCCTCCAATATTTCCGTCCAAACCTGCTCCTTTACAGTGAGTCATTTCCAATAATTTTCCACCAATCCAAACTCTTTTCCCATGCCACAACAATTCATACAGATCAAACCAGTTTTAGTGTTGAGTGTCTGTCCATCCAATCCTTTTTATATTGATCAGCCCATTCTTAAAAACCCACAACCTATAGTATAAATCTCCACCATTTCTGCAGATATCTCCGCCAACGTTCACTTCAAAGTCGCTGCACAAGAATCCGGACCCAAAACCATCATCCTCCTCAAACATTTCGAACTAGAACTCCGCTAATACTCCTGCCATTTCCTACTCCTTTCTCAAATACCTGCTTGCGAAAACTACTCCACCGTTTCTCCATTTCAAACCTCACGTCAGTTCATTCCCTGATATGAATTCCCCTTTTACTTCTTTTCTTTTGGTATTGGATTCACTTGAAATATTAACTAGGCCTCATGTTTTTTCCTTAGCCCATCAGCACCTTAAAAAAAAAACAACCGACCCGCATAATAGAACCCGTCTCCCTTTACAAGCTTCAAACCTGACATTCCTCCTTCAACACGTCCATGTCCATTGCTTTCTCCTTCCCATAACAGTCACCGCCACTTCTTCTTGCCCCAAACCGAAAACTCCTTCCTGCTACTCATCCTGTCTTCTTCCAGACATACTCCGCTAACCCAAAATAAAACTCCATAAACCCAATCATATTTCCCGCATCCTCCTGCTCCTCACAGTTCTCCTTAGTTCACCGTCACCACCCACACAGTGTACTATCAGTTCTCCCTTCCTACTTCACCATTGTCGAAACCGCAGTCACCGGCTCCTCCCCTCACGCCTGAACTTCACCGCACCAACCAGCCAACCCGAGTTGACCCGCCTGCCTTCGTTCGTAGCCTCTCGCAATAGCTCGAGGTTGTTCCTCCCATACATACTCACAGTATTTCCTGTACTTCATCGTTACTACCCTCCCCTTCACCACACAAAACCAGAACCAAGCCCACCGTTCACCGAACGTGTTCTCACTCCCACTCGTCCTCTTCAAGTCTTACGCAGACTTCACTAATTCACACTCTTCACTTTGATTTTATATGAATTGATTTCCTTTCCTTTTTTTAATTGATTTTAGAATGTGCGGATTTTTGTGGTTGAGGAAAGGATTCGGTGGCAGCCTTGTTTTCTCTCTTGCAGAAGATAGAAATTAGGTCATAAGGATTTAGTGGAGGGTCATTTATAGTTCTAAGTTGGAATGGGTGTGGACCTTTTGAAGGCCACGTTTTCATTTGAGGGCCACGGAATCTAGTGGTTGAGAAAATTTTAGGGGCGTGGCGCTTTCTTTGATCGTGTATAGGGATTCATAGATGTCTAGTGTTCGGAAACGTACAACTGCGTATGTATGTTTTCTCTACGGACAGAAATAAAAACACCATCGTGATGAACGAGGTATCCCGACTCCAGAAATATAATAATACTGGTAGGTCAGCTTATTCTGTGAGACCCCGAAATGTTGATTACAGGGTGTAAAATACTCCAAACAAAAGGTTGCTTATTTAATTTATTAAAAATTACCATAAAATTCTAAAAATTAAATTATCACTACTTCCCAAAAGAACCTTGTCTAAATTTAAACCCGATCTCTAGTTATATCGAATAATCCGTTACGGTCGATAAACGATTCTATAACGACTATTTTAAAATTTGATTTGGACATATCTCAAAATCTATGCGACGAAATCCTGATTTTTCTCTCCCACTAGAAAGATATAATCCACCAGCTCCACACGTTTCTTGTTTCACGGAAATCCGATTTAAAACGAATCATGTACATTCAGTTGAAGTTCGAATCGCCAAACAGCGAACTGCCGCGTCATTTCGAGCTCGATTTTAATTATAATATAATTATACGTTCTAACATTGTCGATTAAATAATATATTCATTATTTAAATAATTAAATAAGTTAATTATTACACCGTAAAATATCCGGGTCATTACAAACTTTTTAATTCAACACAATTATAAATTTCAAAATGGTATATTACCAATTGTCTTGACAATTCTATTAAATGACAAAATAATATTCTATTTTGAATATACAATATTATTTCAATTCAATAAAAATGATAAAATAATGTTTTACATTGAATTGAAAATTCTATTTCAATTCAACAAAATAATACAAATAATGTTTTTATATTGAACTAATAATCTAATTCAATTCAATACTATAACAAATGATTTATTTTTGTTGAAATGGAAATTCTAATCCAAATCAATAATAAAGCAATATGATTAATTTTTATTTAAATGGAAATTCTAATCCAAATCAATAATAAAGCAAAAATGATTAATTTTTATTTAATACATACAAATCTGTGTTTATACATCACCAACAAACAGATAAATCATTCACAATATCATCATATAGCAAATCTCAGTCATACACATATAATCATTCCATAGTAATTAAATTAAATAAATAATTTAATTATATAAAAAAAGAAATCTCACATTGCTTCTAATTCAGATCTGAAATTTCCTGAATTTTCGACATTCTCCATTTCAGCACTATTCAGTTTCATTGCGTAGATCCTGTCAAGACGAATCCAATGCTTCTGACTGATTGCAAAAAAGACCTCGTAGAGAAATGATATTACGAACCTTTAATGATGTAATTAAAATAATTAATTAAAATTAGAATTTCTTAATAGCTTTTCTTCTGAAATTTAGGCCGCCTCTTTGCTCCTCTTCTTCCTGATACCATCGAACCCAACGTCGTCGTCAATCTTGACTTGCGCCCCTCCACTCGAGCCATGGCCGGACGATCAAGCACCACCATTCCGAAGCCCGCTCCAACCCTTTCTCGTGCCCAGACGTGAGCCCCACTCGCACCTCCCCTCGGCCTGGAAATACGCCGCAAACTGGACATGTTCCCTCTCACTTTTTGAACCAATCCCTCAACTAAATTTCTACTCGACCATATAGAATGAAAGATAGTGGAGAGTATTACGATTTAGTTCTAGAATTAGGATTGAAATCGAATTGGATTGAGATAAATTTGGAGTTGAATTCGGGATGAGTTTGGCCATTCATTTTGAGGTTGGCGGCTATGTAAGAATAGATTAGGGTTTTGATTTTCTATTTTTCTATGTATTTATATAATATTATATTAATTAATTCTGAAAAAGCCCGTTAATTCTCCTAAACTCCAAATCCAGCCCAACAAAAGTTGTCCCTACCCAATTGCCCCTGTTCTGACGCAATAGGCTAGGTCGTCAGCCCAAATGAAAGTTTTCAGACAGTTTTATTTAATTTAATATTTAAATCATTTATTTAATTAATTCCAGCTTACATTTAAATTCACCAGGGCCACATACGAGATCAGAAAAATCCAAAAAAAATATTTTTAGCTTTGTTTTAACGATACAGTCCTAACAAAACTAATTTCGTCAAATTCTGAGACTGTTTGAAAAATGGCCATTTTCAAGTCAATTAAATTTGACTAAAATTGACAAAACACATTTTCGTTTGCCACGCTCACATATTAATTCAAAAAATTATGAAAATTGAAATCTAACAATAACTTGACATTACGGTCCCAACAAAAGTGGTTTCGTTGAAAACGGAGGTCATTTGAAAAATGGCTATTTTTAAGGGCCATATATTATATTAAAATACATATAAATTCTACTGCGACTTTTCTAAAATTTAAACTAGCCATAACTATATATTTTTAAAGTGAAATTTCAGTTTCTTACATTTGTTAGAAAGATATGGTTAAATAGATTTAAATATTTTTGGTTTTACTGAAAACCGATTTATTTTGAATCCTGCATATTCAGTTGAAGTTTAAAATCAAATTTTCAAACCGCCGCGCCGTTTCTAACTCCTTTTATAATTAAAATAAATATATTCATTTTAACTTTGATTTAAATAAATGTTTAGTCGTTATTATTTAAAATAAACCATTTCAAATATATAAGATCCATTAAAATTTCTAAAATAAAAATTTTAAATTGGTTCAGAATTTGCGGGTTGTTACATTAAACCAACTTTGTTGGAAAGTAAGATGCAAGCTTTCCGATTATATTCCCATTTTATTTGTGGTTTGATAAAAAATATTACAATATCATTAGATTTTGATATAAAAGTGATATGGTTATCGTAAGGTAAAAACATGTGCCATGTATATGTATGGTCGTGTTTTACAAGAGTTCCATTCTTTCAAAGGATTTCTAAAAGTTAAACAAGTTGTTTATATTGAATTTTATCATTGAAAGTATTCCAGACTTATCCGGGTTGATTTTGCTTTGATTCAAAATGTGCTCGGGTCGGATCAAGTATATTTTCCAAGTAGCATTGGTTTTTTTCTTAGATCTTCAAGGAGGCGCTGGAGTTGAAGTATTTTCTGGTACTAGTTTATTTCCATATGTGTGTTGCATTAATCTGTATTGTACTGATCAAGTGTGTACTCTGATATTGTAATCATATATGTACACAGTTTTCTCTTTGTGTAAAGAGTTTTGATATATAATATTTTCTTTGTTCCGCTATTCTATTATGATTTTGCAATGTTGGTGTTTTCTTCTTCTATTATAATATTTCTCTCTTTCTTTTTCTCATACCCGAACTTCTTTCTCCTATCTATCCACTTTCCTGTGCCTTTTGAGCGTGATAGGCTTGGTTAAATCTCAGCTTAAACGGTACGGAAAAGTTGGGTCGTTGCATTTTCAAAATAGTAATTTTAGGTTAAAAGTAAATGTAATATTTAAAGTTTATTGTAACATTAAATTATCTATGAAAATTACTACAATACCTATGATCCACTAAATGTGACTACTATACCATTTATCATTTCATTAAATCATATTTACTGTTAGATCAAAATTTGGCTCTAACACCCAAATTGTTCTGATTCGTAGAAAATTATAACTGAAAAATGAGGAAAAAGCAGAGAACACACAAGGTTTATAGTGGTTCGGCGTTAACGAGCCTACGTCCACTTTATATGTTATTGATTATACTTTGAATGCTAGTACAACCAACGATTTCTCTCAAACTCACTCTTACAATTATGATTTCTCTCAAACTCTCTCTTACAATTATGATTTCACTCAGTAATCTCGAAATAAAACTGATAAGAAATAGTGGTATGACAGTAATGGTAGAATCAATACTCAATACTGCCAAAAGATCCTGAAAAATGCCAATCTCTAGGCTATCTATAGCTGATTTTGTCAGGCGGATCGCGGTCACACGTGGCGCAAATCCCGAGAATATCAGATTGGATCGTAGCTTGAGGAAGAATTTGTCAATATGATAGTTGTAGATAGGTGTCGCGAGATCCATGCATCTCAGATCGTGATGGACTTAGTCAGGAGCTTTGCCACGTCCTCGGGGATCGGATCGGTTCGTGATGGCGAAGGAGGGATCGGGTCGCGATCCGCTACAGCGATCCGATTGTGCGATCCAAATAGGGGCGATCCGTATGGGCGATCCGCCTTTCTGTGAACTATAGGAGAGAAATCTCATACTTTCTTCTTAAGTGTTGAACCTTGGTGGCTTGGTCAAAAAGCTAGGCAACATTTTGCCCCCTCGAAGTATGTTTTATCAAGGATGGAACATGCTTCGAAATTACTGAGCTATCTTTTACATGAAGCGATGTGAATCAGTGGTCGTGTCTGTCTGAAATGTCGTGTTTCTTCAAAGAGTCGTATCCTTTAACAAGTATAAATATTGGTTAAATCTTCAATCATTTCCTTGCTTTCCGGATAATTCTTATCTCTGGAATTTTTTGGAGACTTCGTTGTTGAATTTACCAGATAAGTTTCTGAAATTTTGCAAACATTTCTGAATTTTCACTTCAGTACATTGCTCGATGGTTCGGATCGCCCCAGTGTTTCGTGATTCATGGGAGCGCCCCTTGTCACGGTCCAGCGATACGAGGTGCTCGTTTCATTACAACCTTTGTGTGGGCTTTACGCATGGTGGGCCATCCTTTGTAGCGGGCCAACCCAGGGATCGGCCTTTTCTTCTTTGCTGGACCCGGTGGGCTTGTATCTGCGATCCACCAAAGCCCACGGTTCGTATAGGACAAAAACGGGGAGAATAACGTTCACGGGTTTGGCTATATAAACCCGAACCCACTCCATTCTTCCCCTTTTTTTTCCTTCGCTACCGCCTCTCTTTCTGATTCAGACCCCAATATTCGTTCTTCGAGGCAATACTTACTCGTTTTCTCCATTTTTAAGAAAGGTAATCTCATTAAAAACTCTCTCCCTCATTTTCTCTGAGTTTTTTGCTGATTTTAGGAAGGAAAGGGCGGAATTTGATGGTTTTTGAGGTGTTGGAGATCGTGGAGACGCCATGGCTGATGAGTTTCAGTTGCTTGAGGGGAGGAGGAAGAAGAAGGTGAAGGAAGGGAAAGGGATGGTCGGTTCGGTTCGTGCGCGAGGTGACGGGAGAGGAGATAATGATGAAGTATGGATTCAGCTATTGGATCGGATCGTGTCCGAGATCTGGGAGCAAATCATGGTGAAAGTCAAAAGCAAAAAAGGAGGAGCAGGTGGCGGATCGTGGTAATGGCAGGAGCACGGTTCGCTATGAGCTCATGGCGATCCGAACCGATACACTCCTATGAGTTTGCGCTTCCGCTGCGAATCCATACTTGCCTCGCGAATCCAGTAACACTGTAACGACCCAAAAATCCGGTAGAATTTGAGCTGACCAAAAACACAAGTCCAACCCCAAATATCACAGAAATTCGAACCATTAATAGAAAGAAGTTAGAGGGTGAGGATAGATAAGATAGAAACTTAGAATAGAAGAAGAAGAAGAACACACCATCAGAGTAACATGAATCTCACAGCGGAACGAATAACATATAATATATATATAACATAACTTGAAATATACATCTGTACTTGAATATACATCAATATCAAAGTACATCACTTACAACGCAGCAGAAATAACTATAGCTATATGATCCTGAAGCCTCCTGCTCCAAGCTCTCCCAGTATATCTGTAAATTCCCAACTACTTGACTGCCCATACAAATTTAGGCACCCAAGAGTTTAGGGAAAACAAAAAAGTAAACTCCGGGTCAGTCATGGGACTGGTATGAGTAAACAGTTTAAAACAGTTTCAGAAAACTAAATGATATCTCATAAGACCACGCCGTATAACACGGAACGGGTTTTTCCCTTATGAGAATCCAAACACTTGATTTATCTTTATATCAAAACTCTTTTGATATTATAATAATGTCTAAATCAAGTAGATAACAATCTAGTGGAACGCTTGCATCTCACGTTCCACATATATAATATACAATCAAAACCGCAAGCACGTATTGGGTAATGGATGTCCAACTATGACAAGGTATGGAACCACCTTCCGCTGGTATATCTCTAGAGGAGAATACACCGAGTTCAACAAGAACATCTTGCAACTCAGCCACACATGACCGACCACTCATTTCGCTTGAGTGTATCGAATGTATATCACCAACGATTGGGATCAGCAACCGGTTCCCGAATGGGTCAGCATCGACAATAGATTTTTAGAAGTAAAAGAAACTCTAGATCAGGTGATTATACACCCTAATAGGTGCGACCTACATAGCCATGCTGTTTGCCCGATTTCCGTCATTTACTGGTTGATGAGGCTAGAAGCTACACTTTATCATCACACCAGATTCACTTCGAATGTCACATCGTCAAATCCATCAAATCACCGATTGAAGTCCTCAACAGTACATTACGTGTTAGCTAAAATAAGTTTCCTTCTCCGCTTCCACTCTTGGTACGGTTGAAGAAATCAATGTACGTGACCATTCTGGAAATACTCTGTCAGACATTCATCCATACAAGTCACCCAGGAACAGGATGAACCGAAGGTACTATTTCTATTAATAGAAAAAGTCCTTATACTCTACTCCGTCTTCGATTATCTTTATATAATCTGATTCGTACGCTACTGCCAATACGGAGTGGTTCTTCGGATAATAATCCAACCGGTCTCTTCATATTGACAACGATGGTCAAAACTTCGATAGTCTGTGATTTAACTATCGAATAAAAACAAGTGTTTCGATAGTCGATGATTTAACTATCGAATAAAACAAGTGTTCATCCAAACATCCAACAATCACTGAACCTTTAATTAATATTCCATTAATTAAATCTCTTCTCTATTTCTTATCAATATTTGTTAACCAAATATTTTCAATAACCATATTGGCCTTATCCGTTATTTGGAAAACATTTCCATATATCGCCTACTTTTATTTTCTTAACTTTTAGAAAATATCTTTTACTTATAATTGGAAAATACTCCAGTTACTTATCTCTTTTTCCGACTCGTTTATTTCTATACTTAGGAAACGTTCATTATTCTATTTCCAAGCTTTGCACATATTTGGGTTAAAACAGATGTTGTGTAAAACATCGTTACGACAACCCAAATACTATATTCAACTAACTCTTATCTAACATTGATCTTCGAGCCTGAATCTTGCTACTTATCGGCATATCATGAAATCAATCAAGTTGGGGTATAATTACCTCTCAGACCTTGACTGAATAACATTTAACGTCAAAACAGACAAGACTACTTACTCGAATAATCAATACCATACAACTGATTATTCAC
The DNA here is from genome assembly GCA_030737875.1 of Allium sativum. Lineage (NCBI taxonomy): Eukaryota > Viridiplantae > Streptophyta > Magnoliopsida > Asparagales > Amaryllidaceae > Allium > Allium sativum. Next base: position 173,770,840 of record CM060912.1, read on the forward strand.
ATTTAAACACATAAACACTTTCTCTTTCTATTCCTACGAGATTTTATTCTTATACTTCCCTTTTTAATTATACTATTCTATTTCTAAGTTCGTTTCCTTATCGACTTCTATATATTTTGATATGTTAATTTCTAACTATCAAATTATCTTAAAAATACTCTATCTCCTTAAATTCCCGGAAAAATTCGCCATAACCTCCTTTGTACCGGGAGCATCGGGAAATTTCAAATAGCTTTCCCGGTCCTTCTCATCTCAAAAAGAAAAGGAAAAAGCCAAGCGGCTAGCCGATACGGCGCATAAAATCTCATATGGAAATTAAATACGTACCTTTTTGTCGGGCATTCTATTTATTTCACTTCTATACTTTATTCCATACCTGTCTCCTGTATGTCTATACCTGTCCAATCTATTTTAACTATACCAATCATTTTAACTAAATTTGTTAAATAAACTTGTTACTTAACTCTTCAGTATATTTCACCTTCATATTTGAACATGACATGTTCAAATATATTTTAACTTGCATATTAACAAATTTTAATTATACTCATACTCTCGTTTCCTTATCGTCTTCTTATTCAAATTCCAATTCAATTCTATTTGAATTCTCTTTATTTAAACCTCATTTGAATTCTATTTTCAAATTCTATAGTTTAAAGTCCATTTGAATTCTATATTCAAATTCTATTTGAATTCTCTTTATTTAAACTTCATTTGAATTTTATTTTCAAATTCTATAGTTTAAAGTCCATTTGAATTCTATATTCAAATTCTATTGTTTAAAGTCCATTTGAATTCTATATTCAAATTCTATTGTTTAAAGTCCATTTGAATTCTATATTCAAATTCTATTGTTTAAAGTCCATTTGAATTCTATATTCAAATTCTATTTGAATTCTCTTTATTTAAACCTCATTTGAGTTTTATTTTCAAATTCTATAGTTTAAAGTCCATTTGAATTATCTGCATTATTTATAAACAACGTTTATAACTTCAATTGAAATCCCACCTTTCCATTTATAAACAAAGTTTATAAATTCGATTCAAAACCCATATTTCCATTTATAAACAAAGTTTATAAATTCGTTACTCGTTCATATATATTCAAAACAAGTAGATATTTTCTATAATTCATTAAAAATTCAAATTTCTATTTATAAAAATAGAATTCCCTTTTTAAAATCTCAAATACCCTTTTTGATATTTTTATAAATCAATATTCAAGCCCCAGGGATATTTTAAACAATCAAATCAACCAATTTCAATCACTTGATTTTTAACACATCATATATGAATATATATGAAATCAAACAAACAACAAACAGATAATATATTTTTGAGGAATCCAGTTGGATTCCTCCAACCTGTTTTCCTGCATCCACAGACGTTAGTCAACATAGTAATACCCATCCTGCTTCGAGGCAGGATATCGCGGTATAGAAGGTCATCCACTAATCATAGCGTGGGGCGTATAGGGTAATCATCCGCTATGGTACCGCGGGCATCCGCTAATGAGACTGCGGGAATCCAACCAATCATCAACCCAATATATATATAATAGTCAACCAATCCTAGATAACTAATATATATTTCAAAACAATCAGATAGCATTCAAACAAGCACATACAATTATTTTTAACTATATAAAAATAAATTCTAAATTAAAGGTGAGTGAGATTTACTCACCGAGATTTTCTTTGCTGAATATCTTGTGGAAATTCAAATCTTACGGCTTCGAATCGCCTCGAATGAGTTTTATCGTGCTCCTACGAATATTTATTTAACGATTAACATTTCAATTAACGAATAAATAAATGTCTTATATATATATCCCTTTTCTCATTTAATTAAATCATCAAATTGTTTTTAATCAAATATCCAACTTCTTTTATTTATTTTGAGTTTGAAATCTGAATCAAACTAATATAGTTTTAAATAAAAGAAACACAAACTAACTAATTCATTTTCTATAACTAATTATATAAATTTATTTGCTCTTTATATAACTAATCCCTCAAAATAAATTTCTAACTGCCTTATTTATTTTTCCAAATAAATAAAAACTAAATCTAAAAAGAAAAATACCTTAATCCTGCTAAATTCTTTCTTCTTCCTCAATACATCACTGCCGAACAGAGACTTCCAACCCCAACGATGACCCTTCCATTCCTTGCCGTACTCACACTTGCTTTGTTTACAATCCTATTGTTATCTCTCAGCACCAAATCAACACTCAACGAGTTTGCCATACCCTCATTTTTGAAGTCGACGATGAGACCAAGGCCTGAATCGAACCTCGTCAAACCCCCACAGTGTTCGAGCTTCACCAAAACCCAGATTCTGATGGCAATCCTTTCACCTGACTTGCGGATGCCAACCTAGATGTCGCGAGCTCCATTCAAAGATGTGACAGTAAATGTCGCGACCCTCCAAAGCTCTCTGCAATAAACCCTACTTTGATTTTTCTTATGGATAAATTCGAGTTCCCAATTTGCCGCACCAACGTCGAGATCCACAACAAGCATCGCAACCTTCAAAAATCGAACCACTGAAGCATCCGCTTGTCTGAATCGCACCCTACTAGATGAAGCTGACGATTTCTTATTCGATTTTGATTTGGTTTCCCCCTTTTCCTATTATCCGTAGATTTGAAGTTTCAATTGAAAGGGTGATTTCGATTTTCGTTTAACTGAAAAAAAGGAAATGAAAGAGGACGGTTACTTTATTTGTTTTTTTTTCTTCCAGCTTTGTTTTTGCGTTGAGGCCTTTGATTATATAGAGGAGAGGTAGGTACGTCGGATGGAGAGGAAGAGGCCACCAATTGTTTAATTCTGTGGTGAGGAAAGGAGGATCTGTTAAATTATCTACCTTATGATTTTAAATGGTTATAAATGAAGATGTACATATTTAAACCATTCTTAATTTCCTAACTTCTTTTTGAACACAACAAGGGCTGTTTCTAGGGTTATAACACTATTCCGGACACACTGGGATAGGTCACGAAGTCCGATTTGATCGTCTATAGAAGATATTAATTTAAATCGATTAAATCAAATTTTAAAACAATAAATTCTGTGACAATAAATTAATATTCTTATTCGAATTCAAACAGAGTTTTCTATTGATCATTTGAACCGTAATTTAATTCAGAATTAAATTCAATCAACTTCGTATTCTGATAACTTGATATATTCGATATTAAATCGAAACTGATTATTAAATTGATAACTTAAATAAAAATTTCCATTTATATTATCCACCCAATATTTAAATTAAATATTAAATATTCAAAAATTAACCCATAAGGATCCGGGTCATTACAATCTTCCCCACTTAAAATAATTTCGTCCTCGAAATTGCTAAGGTAGAAAAAGTGCTACAAACCCATTAACCCTTTCAAAACTTATTTATGTTGATACTCAACATTTCCAACTTCCTTATGTCTCTCTTTCGAATAAATCCTTATTTGATAACTCATCCCTTCGAATAACTATATTCGATAATCTCTCTATCGAATAACTAGATTCGAAAACCTTTCTTCGAATAAACTATATTCGATAACTCCTTCTGAATAACCAAATTCGATAATTCCTTTCGAATAAACTATATTCGATAACTCCTTTAGTCCTATTCGAATAAACTAATATTTGATTCAACTCCATTCGCTTGACTCTAGATCGCAGCGATCACAATGGTTACGCCTGATTCCCCCAGGAAACATCCGACCGCCTTAGGCTATCTGCAGCCCTGCGAATTACGCTAACAGTCGTACGAAATGGCAACTTATCCTGAATAACTATGTTTGACCAACTCTGTCTCAATAACTATATTCGATCAACTTTAATTGAATAACTAACATTCAATTAATTCCTAATTCAATTAACTATGTTCAATTAACTCTATCTGGTTAACTCTTAATTTGAATAACAAATATTCGATAAATTCTAATTGAATAACTAATATTCAATTAACTCTACGGATTTACCCTAACTGATTAACTCTAACTGGTTAATTCTTACTCTAATCGATTTATTCTAACTCTAATCGACTTCTCCTATTCGAATAACTCCTATTGGATAATGTTTATTCATTTATAAAGATTTACTTTTAGTAACGGTTCTTCACTTTATAAATGTTCTCTTTAATAACGTTACTTCACTTATACAAGTGTCGTGTAACCCCTTCTATTTAAAACTATTGGTGTTAAAAACCAATATCTCTTCCCTACATAAGTTCAGATTTATATATTCCATTTATCGAATGATAAATATTTAATTTAATTTAATTTATAAACTGTTATTTATAAATTAATCTTTTCTATTTATCTGTTAAAAACAGATTTCCATTTTCTATTCATCTTCTGAATATTCCTTTGATTAAATCTATTTATTTAACAAATAAATATCTCATTTATAACATTCTATTTATTCAACAAATAAATAAATATTTCCATTGAATCTATTTGTAAATGTCTTACAATTATTCCCTTTTAAATTCTATTTGTAAATGTTTTTACAAATATTTCTCCTTCTATTTGTTTGCACATAACTTCCTTTGTATTTGTGTTACAAATATATTTCCTTTATATTCGTTTTACAAATATATTTTCTTTTATATTCATTTTACAAATATATTTTCTTTTTAACTCTTTTGGTTTTTCCTTTCTTCACACCGAATTCATATTTCATTCACATTGATTTTACTCAATTTATTCATTTAGATCCATTTAACTTAATTCAGTTAAATTAAATTTCAATCATTCAAATTCCCATTAACTAGTTGCTAATTATCCGTTTTGCCTATTTCACCCTTTTTATTTGAATATAACTTGTTCAAATATATGTCAACTTAATTATAAAATAATCTAATTATATTTTCAACTTGGGTAATATATTCGATTTCGAATATAAATCCTCAATCTCTTTCACTTATCCAAAAACCCAATTTCGACTCAAATTCCCCTTAACTAATTATTCTCCAATTTAGTTAATTCTATTTAACCATTTAAAATATGATTTTTGTCTTAAAAATCATTTCACTTACTTCACTGGAGTTCATATTTATTTTATATCTCCAGTCTGGATTTTTCTAATGCCAATTCGAATTTTATTTCCAAAAAATCTTTTTTTTATTTAATTAAACCTTTAGGGTTTTATAATGGTTATGGCGCTGCTTTTCTAAAAATTTGATTTTGACATAACTCAAAATCTATACGATGAAATCCATATTTTTCTCTTTCATTAGAAAACTATTATCCAACCGGTCCCGACGATTTTTGTTTCAAAGGATTCCGACTTTAATTGAGTTCTGTATACTAAATTGAAGTTCGAATCGCCAATTTACGAACTGCCGCGCTATGGCGAGCTCGTTTTAATTATATTTATAAATATAAACATTCTAACTTTGTTTATAATAAATTCAACTCCATTCGGATATATTTTTAATATATATCCAATCCATTTCACATAATATTCCCGATCTATTTCACTTCAAATGTTCAAATCATATATATTTACAATATTCAAACTCCATTTGAATTTTTTTATTCAAACTCTATATTTGAATTTCCTTCTATTCAATTTCTATTTGAATTTCTTTCTATTCAAAACTTATTTCAAATCCCTTATTCAAATTCCATTTGAAATCCTTTATTCCATTTCTATTTAAATTCCTTTGAATTCAAATCCTATCTTAACTCCTTTGAATTCAAATCCTATTTAAATTTCACTTTGAATTCAAATTCTATTTAAACTCCTTTTATTCTAAAATTCTATTTCAACTTTATATTTTCTTGAATTCTAATATTCAACCTCCACTTTATATTCTCTTTGAAATTCTATTTAACCAAATTCCATTTGAATTCTAATATTCAAATCTCTATTTGACTTTTCTTTATTCAAATCCATTTCAATTCCTTTGAATTCAAATTCCATTTCAATATTTCTTATAAAATTTCTATTTGAAATTTTCTTTATTCAAACTCATTTGAATTCCTTTGAATTCAAATTCTATTTCACTTCTATTTGAAATCTATATTTCAATCCCCATTTAAAAATTCCTTTGAAGTAATATAAATATATACATATATTTATATCTATTTCAAATTCAAAACATTTGAATTTTCAAACAACTTGTTTCTTTCAAACAAATTTCCATCAAAATTTCTCTAAGGCAGCAATTCGTCACTTAGAAACTCGAAAATGAACACTGGTGATGTTGCGACCATCATCAGAATTATTTTCCAGCCACTGAATGAGTTCAGTGCTTTATTTCTTTCAAAGATCCATTTAGAAAAATATTTTCCAAACTCCCAGGGTTTTAAATTCTGAATTCTGGTTGGAATTCAATTTCAATTTATCACATTTGTATATTTGATTTCATATACAAATCCTATTGGTTATATACAACTAATTCTGTTTTTATAATCTAATTCGATTATAATCCTAACAATCAACTTAACCATTTGAAAATAATATCATGTCCAATCTTCTGTTCAAGTGTTTATAATCTCCTATCGACATCGTGGCGTCCCACGATTCGACCAAAATTTACAATCCACTCAACAGACTAGTCAACACAATATAAAACGGTTTTTATATCAAATAACAAATACGCTCTCTCGTATATATATACACTCAAACTCAATCTAGGGTATTACTAACCCTATCTCTACTGAGCACATTCCAACAAGCCTAGGTATTCGCTCAACCTAAGCTCTGATACCAACTGTAACGACCCGAAAATCCGGTAGAATTTGAGCTGACCAAAAACACAAGTCCAACCCCAAATATCACGGAAATTCGAACCATTAATAGAAATAAGTTAGAGGGTGAGGATGGATAAGATAGAAACTTAGAATAGAAGAAGAAGAAGAACACACCATCAGAGTAACACGAATCTCACAGCGGAACGAATAACATATAATATATATAACATAACTTGAAATATACATCTGTACTTGAATATACATCAATATCAAAGTACATCACTTACAACACAGCAGAAATAACTATAGCTATATGATCCTGAAGCCTCCTGCTCCAAGCTCTTCCAGTATATCTGTAAATTCCCGACTACTTGACTGCCCGTACAAATTTAGGCACCCAAGAGTTTAGGGAAAACAACAAAGTAAACTCCGGGTCAGTCATGGGACTGGTATGAGTAAACAGTTTAAAACAGTTTCAGAAAACTAAATGATATCTCATAAGACCACGCCGTATAACACGGAACGGGTTTTTCCCTTATGAGAATCCAAACACTTGATTTATCTTTATATCAAAACTCTTTTGATATTATAATAATGTCTAAATCAAGTAGATAACAATCTAGTGGAACGCTTGCATCTCACGTTCCACATATATAATATACAATCAAAACCGCAAGCACGTATTGGGTAATGGATGTCCAACTATGACAAGGTATGGAACCACCTTCCGCTGGTATATCTCTAGAGGAGAATACACCGAGTTCAACAAGAACATCTTGCAACTCAGCCACACATGACCGACCACTCATTTCGCTTGAGTGTATCGAATGTATATCACCAACGATTGGGATCAGCAACCGTTTCCCGAATGGATCAGCATCGACAATAGATTTTTAGAAGTAAATGAAACTCTAGATCAGGTGACCCTAATAGGTGCGACCTACATAGCCATGCTGCTTGCCCGATTTCTGTCATTTACCGGTTGATGAGGCTAGAAGCTACGCTTTATCATCACACCAGATTCACTTCGAATGTCACATCGTCAAATCCATCAAATCACCGATTGACGTCCTCAACAGTACATTACGTGTTAGCTAAAAGAAGTTTCCTTCTCCGCTTCCACTCTTGGTACGGTTGAAGAAATCAATGTACGTGACCATTCTGGAAATACTCTGTCAGACATTCATCCATACAAGTCACCTAGGAATAGGATGAACCGAAGGTACTATTTCTATTAATAGAAAAGTCCTTGTACTCTACTCCATCTTCGATTATCTTTATATAATCTGATTCGTACGCTACTGCCAATACGGAGTGGTTCTTCGGATAATAATCCAACCGGTCTCTCCATATTGACAACGATGGTCAAAACTTCGATAGTCTGTGATTTAACTATCGAATAAAAACAAGTGTTTCGATAGTCGATGATTTAACTATCGAATAAAACAAGTGTTCATCCAAACATCCAACAATCACTGAACCTTTAATTAATATTCCATTAATTAAATCTCTTCTCTATTTCTTATCAATATTTGTTAACCAAATATTTTCAATAACCATATTGGCCTTATCCGTTATTTGGAAAACATTTCCATATATCGCCTACTTTTATTTTCTAAACTCTTAGAAAATATCTTTTATTTATAATTGGAAAATACTCCAATTACTTATCTCTTTTTCCGACTCGTTTATTTCTATACTTAGGAAACGTTCATTATTCTATTTCCAAGCTTTGCACATATTTAGGTTAAAACAGATGTTGTGTAAAACATCGTTACGACAACCCAAATACTATATTCAACTAACTCTTATCTAACATTGATCTTCAAGCCTGAATCTTGCTACTTATCGGTATATCATGAAATCAATCAAGTTGGGGTATAATTACCTCTCAAACCTTGACTGAATAACATTTAACGTCAAAACAGACAAGACTACTTACTCGAATAATCAATACCATACAACTGATTATTCACATTTAAACACATAAACACTTTCTCTTTCTATTCCTACGAGATTTTATTCTTATACTTCCCTTTTTAATTATACTATTCTATTTCTAAGTTCGTTTCCTTATCGACTTCTATATATTTTGATATGTTAATTTCTAACTATCAAATTATCTTAAAAATATTCTATCTCCTTAAATTCCCGGAAAAATTCGCCATAACCTCCTTTGTACCGGGAGCATCGGGAAATTTCAAATAGCTTTCCCAGTCCTTCTCATCTCAAAAAGAAAAAGAAAAAGCCAAGCGGCTAGCCGATACGGCGCATAAAATCTCATATGGAAATTAAATACGTACCTTTTTGTCGGGCATTCTATTTATTTCACTTCTATACTTTATTCCATACCTGTCTCCTGTATGTCTATACCTGTCCAATCTATTTTAACTAAACCAATCGTTTTAACTAAATTTGTTAAATAAACTTGTTACTTAACTCTTCAGTATATTTCACCTTCATATTTGAACATGACATGTTCAAATATATTTTAACTTGCATATTAACAAATTTATTTATACTCATATTCTCGTTTCCTTATCGTCTTCTTATTCAAATTCCAATTCAATTCTATTTGAATTCTCTTTATTTAAACCTCATTTGAATTCTATTTTCAAATTCTATAGTTTAAAGTCCATTTGAATTCTATATTGAAATTCTATTTGAATTCTCTTTATTTAAACCTCATTTGAATTTTATTTTCAAATTCTATAGTTTAAAGTCCATTTGAATTCTATATTCAAATTCTATTGTTTAAAGTCCATTTGAATTCTATATTCAAATTCTATTGTTTAAAGTCCATTTGAATTCTATATTCAAATTCTATTGTTTAAAGTCCATTTGAATTCTATATTGAAATTCTATTGTTTAAAGTCCATTTGAATTCTATATTCAAATTCTATTTGAATTCTCTTTATTTAAACCTCATTTGAATTTTATTTTCAAATTCTATAGTTTAAAGTCCATTTGAATTATCTGCATTATTTATAAACAACGTTTATAACTTCAATTGAAATCCCACCTTTCCATTTATAAACAAAGTTTATAAATTCGATTCAAAACCCATATTTCCATTTATAAACAAAGTTTATAAATTCGTTACTCGTTCATATATATTCAAAACAAGTAGATATTTTCTATAGTTCATTAAAAATTCAAATTTCTATTTATAAAAATAGAATTCCCTTTTTAAAATCTCAAATACCCTTTTTGATATTTTTATAAATCAATATTCAAGCCCCAGGGATATTTTAAACAATCAAATCAACCAATTTCAATCACTTGATTTTTAACACATCATATATGAATATATATGAAATCAAACAAACAACAAACAGATAATATATTTTTGAGGAATCCAGTTGGATTCCTCCAACCTGTTTTCCTGCATCCACAGACGTTAGTCAACATTGTAATACCCATCCTGCTTCGAGGCAGGATATCGCGGTATAGAAGGTCATCCACTAATCATAGCGTGGGGCGTATAGGGTAATCATCCGCTATGGTACCGCGGGCATCCGCTAATGAGACTGCGGGAATCCAACCAATCATCAACCCAATATATATATAATAGTCAACCAATCCTGGATAACTAATATATATTTCAAAACAATCAGATAGCATTCAAACAAGCACATACAATTATTTTTAACTATATAAAAATAAATTCTAAATTAAAGGTGAGTGAGATTTACTCACCAAGATTTTCTTTGCTAAATATCTTGTGGAAATTCAAATCTTACGGCTTCGAATCGCCTCGAATGAGTTTTATCGTGCTCCTACGAATATTTATTTAACGATTAACATTTCAATTAACGAATAAATAAATGTCTTATATATATATCCCTTTTCTCATTTAATTAAATCATCAAATTGTTTTTAATCAAATATCCAACTTCTTTTATTTATTTTGAGTTTGAAATCTGAATCAAACTAATATAGTTTTAAATAAAAGAAACACAAACTAACTAATTCATTTTCTATAACTAATTATATAAATTTATTTGCTCTTTATATAACTAATCCCTCAAAATAAATTTCTAACTGCCTTATTTATTTTTCCAAATAAATAAAAACTAAATCTAAAAAGAAAAATACCTTAATCCTGTAAATTCTTTCTTCTTCCTCAATACATCACTGCCGAACAGAGACTTCCAACCCCAATGATGACCCTTCCATTCCTTGCCGTACTCACACTTGCTTTGTTTACAATCCTATTGTTATCTCTCAACACCAAATCAACACTCAACGAGTTTGCCATACCCTCATTTTTGAAGTCGACGATGAGACCAAGGCCTAAATCGAACCTCGTCAAACCCCCACAGTGTTCGAGCTTCACCAAAACCCAGATTCTGATGGCAATCCTTTCACCTGACTTGCGGATGCCAACCTAGATGTCGCGAGCTCCATTCAAAGATGCGACAATAAATGTCGCGACCCTCCAAAGCTCTCTGCACTAAACCCTACTTTGATTTTTCTTATGGATAAATGTCGAGTTCCCAATTTGCCGCACCAACGTCGAGATCCACAACAAGCATCGCAACCTTCGAAAATCGAACCACTGAAGCATCCGCTTGTCTGAATCGCACCCTGCTAGATGAAGCTGACGATTTCTTATTCGATTTTGATTTGGTTTCCCCCTTTCCCTATTATCCGTAGATTTGAAGTTTCAATTGAAAGGGTGATTTCGATTTTCGTTTAATTGAAAAAAAGGAAATGAAAGAGGACGGTTACTTTATTTGTTTTTTTTCTTCCAACTTTGTTTTTGCGTTGAGGCCTTTGATTATATAGAGAAGAGGTAGGTACGTCGGATGGAGAGGAAGAGGCCACCAACTGTTTAATTCTGTGGTGAGGAAAGGGGGATCTGTTAAATTCTCTACCTTATGATTTTAAATGGTTATAAATGAAGATGTACATATTTAAACCATTCATAATTTCCTAACTCCTTTTTGAACGCAACAAGGGTTGTTTCTAGGGTTATAACACTATTCCGGACACACTGGGATAGGTCACGAAGTCCTATTTGATCGTCTATAGAAGATATTAATTTAAATCGATTAAATCAAATTTAAAACAATAAATTCTGTGACAATAAATTAATATTCTTATTCGAATTCAAACAGAATTTTCTATTGATCATTTGAACCGTAATTTAATTCAGAATTAAATTCAATCAACTTCGTATTCTGATAACTTGATATATTCGATATTAAATCGAAACTGATTATTAAATTGATAACTTAAATAAAATTTTCCATTTATATTATCCACCCAATATTTAAATTAAATATTAAATATTCAAAAATTAACCCATAAGGATCCGGGTCATTACAAACACGCCATGATCCGAACCCCAACTCGCGATCCGAAAGGGTATCACGAACCAAATAATGACCGATCCAACAAACTTGTAAAATAAGCTGCGCAACTTAATTCCAGTACATCAATGGACAGTTAGGTTAGAGCCTTCAAGATGGACTTTCTGGAATGACCAAATGCATAACTTGACCGCATATGACGACTAATACTTCGATGATCTATATAACCTTTACGTTTTTTCTTTAAGACATGCACAGGCACACACTTGCACTTGCACACACGGGGGACGGGTAATTATATTCTTATTTCTCATGTTTACTCTCCTAAAGAGTAATGTCGGATAATCGTTCCCCTTCAAGATCTGATACAGAGATGGATCCCGAGGTGTATGAGCACCACAACCCCGAGTTTCTTCCAATTAATCCAGAGGGTGCGAATTCTGGATCCGAATATGAGGCAGAAACAGAATCGGATCCGTCCGAGAGTATCTCGCTTGATGACGAGTCCGAAGTAGACGACCGAGCTCTCGACGAAATTCCTGGTGCAATAGAAATAGAGAAATTCACTGACTCTTTAGCTTCCAAACTTGATGACATAAAGCTTAAGAGAATTTGCTTGAGACACGGGATCCCCTGGGATGATGTGAGGACACCTGGCAGCGAAGATAGACCTCACTTGGCGCCGGAGGGGTATATGACAGTTAGCCGACTTATGTGCTGGGTAGGCGCTATTCCTCCGTTTCCTCCAATCGTCATTGAGACCCTAAAACGATTGGGTATTGCTCCAATGCAGCTTCATCCCAATGCCTACGCAACCCTATACACCCTATACATCGCATACGCGGAAATCCTGCAAACTGAGCTCACGTTTAAAGATTTGAAATTTTTTACCTTTTCAAGCATCGCTCCATGGCAACCCCAAATTTTTCTTTCTTCGAATCGGTAGCAAATTGGAAGGTTTTGTCTGACGGGTACAGCAACATAGGGGATCCCAAGGCCGATTGGTTCTATATAAAGAGACAGGCCGGGTGTTCAAGAAGATGGCTTAAATCAAGTAAATTTTAAACCTTTGAATGAATAACTTGTTTAAGAAATCGAAGCGCTAACATGCTTCTTTTCTCTAAGCAGATCACGCCTTTCCAAAGACGGAAGGCTCGGTGTACAATAATCGACTGTCCCTTCTTCTGCAAAGCAAATTCGTCTTCCTAAAGATCAAGAAATGTATTACTGACGAGAATCTTCACAAGCACTGCCTTCTGGATATAAGGTTTGGACTTGGTGCAGGCGGCAAACCCTACAAATACGTGCCCCCGACTGAAGGAGAAGGAACGTCACGGGCAGCAGAAACAACTAAATTTCGTAAGAGTCCTTCACTGATAATCATCCAGGACGACGAAGACCTAAACATATATAGACGAGATGAGGCCCGTGCTGACAAGTCTAAGGAAATCCCAGTCTCTTCGGGGGGTTTCCCCTCAAGGGCCTCTCTACCGGTTGAACCTGCTGCTCCCGATGATTTAACAGAGGAGCAATTATTTAAAGAACTGAGCAAGATTCCTTTACCTGATGATGTATATACATAGGGAGACTTCAAAGGGGGCCATTTTTCCCTGTTTCTGAGGAAACAACTGTTCCAGTTAGAGAACGAGAGACTACTCAGATGAGCCTGACTTCGGGCCCTGGTCTGTTAGGGGGAATTATATGGGATGCACAAATCACGTGCACTGTCTGCCCCCACACTTTTATATCAACCGTATTCAAGGTTTTAATATGTACTTGTTTCTTTGGCAGGAAAGATGTCTCGCAAACGATCTTATTCCTATCGCTCTCTCCGTGAAGGCACACCTAGTCTTCATCCAAATCCTGAGCGTGCCCGCGGTCATTATCACAAGCCTACTTCTTCACAATCCAGGTCTCCATCAAAACCAACCTCTGGTAAGCCTCCCAGTCATCCGGTGCCGCCTACAGGGGGAAAACAACTTCCCAAAGACTTAACCCCTCCAAAGAGTGCACACTCTCACAGCAGATCATCCAAAAGGCACCACAAGCCCCAGGATAAAAGCAAGGATCCAAACAAGGATTCTGAGAAGGAGAAAATTGACATTGTCCCTTCCAGCCAACAAGGTTTGAGAGCCCCCGGGTCACGAGACTATATCCATGGTCCAGAGACTCAGGCCAAGCTGGAAAAATTACGAGAACAATTCCCCGATATCTCTTCGAAAGGATGATGTTCGTTCCAACCTTGGAACCAGTCCCTAGGAATTGGGATACCGAAGTCATCGGACATGTTCGCCATGTAGCCAAGTAGTATGAGGCGATGAAGAAACATGTTGTCAATCTTTCAGACGTCATCCGAACGCTTGAGATGGAAGTGCATAGGTCCAGAGTAAAGATAGATAACAATGAAAGGGCCAGGGAAAAAATGGAGAAGGACTTAGAAGATGCACAATCTTTGCTTGCCTTGGCTCAACGAGATGCCAAAAATTACAAAACAGAGCTGGAGGAGGCGAGGCAACGTTTTCATAATGAGCTCGATTCTAACAGCAAAGAGCGAGCATTATTGAAGAAAGAGGTGGAAGATCTCAGGAAGGCCAACACCGAACTGAAAACAGCATAGGATCATTTCAAGGCCGAAAGAGTTGCTTGGGAGAAAGAAAAGGCAAGTTTGAAAGATAGCTTAGCTCGGGCCGAAAAGGAGAAGGCGATTCTGAATGATCAACTCGCGCGTGCAGAGAAGCGCGCTATTCTTGCTGAAAATAATGTGGAGAGTGCCATTGAAATGGCTACTGTTTCTAATGAAAAGCTCCTCGAGAGAGAGAAGGAGATCGAAGGATTTGAAGAAATGTTGTTCGACTTCCTTGGTCAGGTCATCAGGACCCGTAACATCTCCTGGATCCCAGACTACCATGTCACTCTAGCCAACATATGGGATGCAATCGTTGAGAGCGAGAAACAACGATTAGGAGTTGATGAGATTGATGAGAATGAGTTGATGCGGACCATTCTTAGGGATAATGAACCTGAAGATTTAGAGAAAGGCAGACGCCTACTCCAAGAAGAAATTGAAAAAGAGAAATCTCAGGCGAAGGGCAAAGAAAAAATGGAAGAAGGCCCGAGCTCAGCTGCAGAGCCCAAGGCCTCCGAAATTGAGGAATACAATCCAGATTATCCATTGATTCCTCTGGGTCCAACTCCTGCAGCTGTCGGAGGTTCTGCTGCTAGCTTGGATGGAGGATCAGCGGAAGGTATCTCTATATTTTCTCCGCAACTTGCCAAAGCAATTGTCACTTGTCGTCGTCTTGTCGGACAATCAACTGAGTAAACCGAATTTTCTCCCAAAATAACATTTGTTTCTAATGATACAGGTGGCGGGCCAGTTGACAAGGATGTTGAAAAGAAGGCAGAGGCAGAGAAGATTGACATCCTGCCAAGTGTTGGTGCCGATGTCCCCCCAGATGCTGAACCCATCGAGGCTTTGAGAGACATGGACGGACGCCATGACGGCGATGAAAAGGAAGTCGCCATTACCAAAGAGAGCAGAGGCGATGATGAGGAAACCATGGCTGAACAACCGGTCGAAGAGGAGGAGCAGTTGCTCCTTATGAGAGGGGGACAGGTTTCAGTATATGTGCCCCCTATTTCCGAGATCGACCCCAAAACTAGGTTGGTCGTAAGATTTTCCTCCCGATCAATAACTTCACAACTAGCCTCTCAATCCTCTAGTTCTTCACCGGAGCCTCTTGTTGATAAGAGGAAGAGGAAAAAAGGTGGTCGTTCGGATGTTGACAAGGAGGAGTCGGGGAAGCAGAAAAAGAGCAAGAAGCCTACATAGCCCCCTCCCCCCAGCATAAGTAGGATGCAGATATCAGTTCATATTTTGTCCTTAGGATTTTTAGGCTTTCCACTGGCCATGAAATGTAATTGTGAGAATGGCCCTCACTTTTGTTTTAGGTTCCTCTTTATCTTGTAGGTTTGCAGTTTATGAAAGAAAGTTTATTTCTTTTGCGTCATCGTGTACCTGCAGTCAATAAACTCTTCATACTTAGTCACAAGTCATTTGGCTATAACCAAACTAAAATTATATCACAAATCAACAGAAAGAATTTAATAATTTCTATGCATGTTTCCCCCTATATTTGAGCACGGGGGACTTGGAATTTTTTAGTAGAATTATAGTCCTTGAGGCGCTGAATCTCCTGTGCTCTATACTTTCCCGATCCATCAGCGGGTTAAAGTTCGAACTCGTATCATGATCTGCTCATCGATCCTTTAACGGGGCAGGAATTCTGGGGATGCTGAGTGTTAGCCTACTTTGTGAACTAGGCAACACAAAGTCAAGATATCAAGCATTGAAGAGCATTTCTAATTAGAAGACTTCGGTTCGGATCGGAGAGACCATCACTACTCAGATCGGAGAAGACACTACAGCCTAGATCGGACAGCTGCAATCATTTGGGTCGGGTCAAAACAATGTATCGGTTCGGATCGGATAGAGTCTTCTGTTCGGATCGGTGAACTATTGTTGTTGAAAACAGAGAGCACATGTTCGGATCGAAGGGCAGTCTGCTTCAAGATGGACCGGAAAGCCACCCAATCGCTACGGAGATAGGTCGGAGCGGAGCGGAGCAGAATAAAGAGAAGAGAGAATTGTTTCCAAGTCAATCCGGGTCGGATCGGATATCCCGATCCGAACCCCTTGTACATGTCCTTCCGACCCGAACCCACTTTCCATATCATTCCCCTGCATAAGCGCCTGGATATCCGGATCGGCTATGACCAGTTCATGCCTACAACGTCCATTTTTCTGATGTGCTGTCAACATAGAAATGCATCCGAACCCGAGGATGATGGGATGGACGACACGTGGCTCCGATCCGGATCGGGTTCTGAGCCAATTCACGCCTATAAATACCCCGTCTGAAGACAAAGAAAAGGATCTTTTTTCTGGCATTTGGAGAGTTCAACCACCTTCATAACCCGAATTCCAGCAATCCCGAAAAATCCAAATCTTCTTTCATTATTTGTTTTCTATAATTGAGTGATTATAAGTGAGTTGTGAGAGGAATCAAGTGAATATTTCATTGTACTTGCAACTAAATCAGTAAATATAGTGAGAGACAAGTGGACATAGGCATTTCTTCGCCGAACCACTATAAATTCTGTGTGTTCATCTTTATTTTTGTCTTATTTCATTTGCTTTCAATTAATTTGGGTGTTAGAACCACTTTTTGGTCTAACATTTTGGTGTTTTCACTGAGAACCTCATCTGAGTTCTTTGTTTTCCGGGATTACCATTCTACTTTTTGGACCGTTGAGTTCAAAGAAGTTAATCCTTAAGTTCCAACGCTCTTGGATATTTGTCGAAGTGATTGTCGAAGAATTATGGCCAAAGGAAAAGGCAAAGAAATTCAATCTGTTCGAGGAAATGAAGCTGGCGAAGATCAGCAAAATGCGGTTGTAACCAGGTCTCGTGGGCAAAGTTCAGCAGCAGGAAGAACCAATGCAGGAAATCCGAGCCGTCCTCAGGGGGAAAGCTCCGATCCGATCCGGGTAGGAGATTCTGAAGCAGTGCATTCCCCCAACCTGAACCGACCCGACCAGGCTCCCTACCTCCGAACCGACCCGACCTCCTACCTCCGATCCGATCCGACACTTGGCGAAGTTGGAACCTCTACTCGAGTTCCTACGAATGCTCCGATTCCAGCCACCAGGGTTAGTGATCAGGTCAATCCATCTGCGCCCATCACTCAAGGAGATTTGTCGCGCTTACTTGATATGCTTGAGAGCACAAGGGAGGCTATGAAAGTCCACGAGCGCACTAATCTCATGATGCAGGAAAATATGAGGCTCATGAGTCGGGAGATTAGCGAACTCCGTCGACAGAGAACTCCATCACCGGTTCGTCACACACCAGTGGATCAGTCTTCATCTTCCGAGGAAGAGCGGCCCCATGAACGAAGGCCGCTCGAACGACCTCAGAATGTGGAGCAGCTGACATTTGGATCTTTGGGATCTTGTGAGGATATTGCACGAGCGCTAGGAAACAATGACCCCGCTCGGGGGCAAAGACTCCAGTTCCCTCCTCCCGAGATCGACCGGGAGCGCAGGGAACGGAATCGAGCAGAAGCAGCTCGAAGAAGAAGGGCATCTCCCGAACAAGAGCCCAGAAGGAACTCGGATACTAGGGCCAGGGAACCTGAGCGGCCCCTAACTAATGCTGATGTACAGGCAATGGTTCGCCAGATCATGTCCGAGAGCCGGAACTATACAAATGAAGATTATGGCATTGAGCGAAGCCATACTCCTTTCACCGACGATATCCTCGACTTCCAATTTCCCCGGCGCTTTAACTTGCCACAGATGGACAAGTACAACGGAAGGACTGATCCGGGACAGCATTTGATGCGATACTCGTGGCTCATGAATGCTGCTGCTGCCCCTGATGAAGTGAAGTGCAAAGCATTCCCAATCTACTTAGAAGATGTGGCGCTGTTCTGGTTTACCCGACTTCCTCCTCGTTCGATTTCGAATTACAAGGAACTGAGCGAGCGTTTTATGAACCAATTCCGACTCCATGCCCGAAAGTCCAAAAGTGTTATTGAATTATCGAGAATCAAGCAGGCACCAGGAGAGTCTTTGAGGGCATATCTTGACCGTTTTAACCAAGCTGTGACTGAGGTCAGTGACCCGCATGAGCCCACTATTCTGATGGCATTGAAGGAAGGAGTCAATCCTGAATCTGAGTTCGGAGATTACCTTTCTGGGAAAACACCCTCCACAAGAGAGATATTCTATGAAAAAGCCGATATTTATTTAAGGCGAGAGGAGGCCAGGGCAAACCGAAAGAGAAAGTCTGAGATGGCTTCAAAAGAAAATGTGCAGAGTAATATCGCCGTGAAGTAGTCTAGGGAAAGTTCTGGCAAGGTTGAAGTAAATGTGGGAAACAAGGGTGGAAACAACAATGCTGGAAGCGGGGGTAACAACAACAATAACCGTAATCCGAACGGTAACAGAAGAAACAGAAATAGGGGAAGTGATCCTAACAAAAGACCCCGATTCCAGACCTACGAGAATTATACACCATTGAACGACACCCTGGAAAATATTTACCTGGATATGTACAATGTGTTGCAGTACAAAAGACCGCCACCTCGTGATTCGACCGAGAAAGAAATGGCGACAGGGAAATTTTGTTTGTTTCATGGAACTCATGGGCATTCAACCAATGAATGTCGGCATTTGAGGGATGTGATTGAGAAGCTGCTGCGTGAAGGGAAGTTGGATGAATACAAGGTTGACCCGAGGGACAGGGGGCAAGGAGAGCAAGCTCCAAATTAGATTCTACCTGATCCCAAGCCTACAGCGCAGCAGAAAGGTAAAGGAATTGTTATCAACTCCATAGTGGGTGGACCTCACCCGGCAATCCGAAGTTTCAGATCAATGGATCAATATGTAAATGCTGCCAAGCATCTAGACGTGAATGAAGGTGATGAGTTGGAAGATATCACCCCCATAAAACAACAGAAGACCATGTTTGACGACGTGGTATTCCGCAGCCGAGATAATACTGGGATCCAATCACCCACTGATGATCCGTTGGTTATTACTACCACCATTGGGCCGGCCTTGGTTCATAAGGTATTAGTAGACAATGGAAGTTCCGTTAATATTTTGTTTAAAAAGTCATTTGATCAAATGAAGCTTGAGTCTGAAGATTTGAAGCCATGTGAAGGATGGATAAGAGGCTTCAATGGGGCGTCAACAGCTCCCATGGGATATATAGAATTGCCCGTGACCTTGGGGCAAGGAGAACGCAGAAGAGTGTGGATGCTTCAGTTCGTAGTATTGGACGTAGATTCGCCTTATAATGCATTTTTGGGGAGGCCTGCCCTTGCTGAATTCAGAGTTTGTATCGCCCCCTGGTGTTTATTGCTTAAGTTCCCAACCGAAGCTGGAACTGGAGTAATGAGAGGGAATCAAGTTTCCGGACGGGCCTGCTATGTGGCCGAACTAAAGATGTTGATGAAAGGACTTAACATCGAAAGTGAAGATGCCTCGCCTCCCCCAAAGGGGGGCTCAGCGTAGCAATTAGAGAAATCGGCCCCGAAGGAGTTGCTAAAAGGAACGCCTGAAGACCTGGATCCCAGAAAAGACGAGGAACCAGAGACTAAGAATGCAACTCCTAATGAAGCGACAGTGGAAATTCCCATTGATGACGCTGATCCGACAAGAGTCTTGAAGATTGGGTCTCAATTGGATCCATGTCCGGCCAAAGAACTAACGGACTTTTTGAAGGCGAACTTGGACGTGTTTGCCTGGACCCACGCTGACATGTGTGGGATATCGCCATCCATCATAAGTCACAAATTGAATGTAAACCCGAAACATCCGCCCGTGAAGCAAAAGAGACGCATGCTGGGCCCAGAGAGATCGGCTGCCCTCAAAGAGGAAGTGGAGAAGTTGGAGCAGAATGGATTTATTCGAGATTCGACATATCCCGACTGGATATCGAATCCCGTCTTGGTAAAGAAACTGAATGGAAAGTGGCGGACTTGTATTGATTTTTCAGATTTGAACAAAGCCTGCCCTAAAGATAGTTTCCCACTTCCCAGAATTGACCAGCTTGTAGATTCGACAGCAGGTCATGAACTTCTCTCTTTCATGGATGCATACTCTGGGTACAACCAAATTCCTATGCATGTGCCAGACAAAGAACATACGAGCTTCATTACAAATTTGGGATTGTATTGTTATGTTGTAATGCCATTCGGATTGAAAAACGCTGGAGCCACTTATCAGCGCTTGGTGAACAGAATGTTTTATAATCAAATAGGAAAGACTATGGAAGTTTATGTGGATGATATGCTTGTCAAATCGAAACAGTCCTCCAGCCATACGCAAGACTTGGCGGAAATGTTTGGCATCCTGCGAAAATATCGGCTGAAATTGAATCCTCTGAAATGCTCATTTGGAGTGGCATCGGGAAAGTTCCTAGGCTTCATTGTGAGCTCCCGAGGAATTGAAATCAATCCTAGCCGGATAGCAGTGATTAGAAATATTGAAGAGCCGAGGAGAATTAAAGACGTCCAAAGTCTTGCAGGGAAATTAGCGGCGCTGAGTAGATTCATCTCTAAAGCCACAGACAAATGCGTTCCGTTTTTTGATTTGATTAAAAGAGGAAAGAAGAACTTCGAGTGGACTCCAGACTGCGTTGAGGCCTTTCGAAATTTATTGGAGCTGCTAGAGAAACCGCCGATTTTGTCAAAGCCAGTAGATCACGAAGAATTGTTTGTTTACTTGGCAGTCTCGGCTCATGCCGTTAGCACAGCCCTGGTTCGAGAAGAAGACAAAGTACAAAGGCCAGTGTATTATGTAAGCAAGAAATTAGCAGCGGCAGAGCGCAATTACCCAAAGATTGAGAAGCTCGCTTACAGCCTCCTAATTGCATCCTAAAAACTTCGTCACTATTTCCAAGCTCATCCAATAACCATATACACCGACCAGCCTTTGAGGCAGGTGTTACAGAGACCCGAAGCATCGGGAAGGTTGATCAAATGGAATATAGAATTAAGTCAGTTTGATTTGAATTTTCAACCACGAAAGTTGATCAGGGGGCAAGCTCTGGCAGACTTCATTGCGGAATTCACCATCCCAAAGGAGGAAGTAATCGATGAAAAAGTGGTTAGATCAGAGGATAAGTTAAAGATAGATCCATGGAAACTATATACAGATGGAGCCAAGAACGACCGAAGGTCCGGAGTTGGAATCGTCTTAGTCACTCCCAAAGGACGGTCGTTATATTATGCTCTACGATTAGAATTTTCGGCGACTAACAATGACTCTGAATATGAAGCCCAGATTGTCGGGCTGAAGCTTGCCAAAGACCTCGGAGTAAAAATGTTAGACATATTCTGTGACTCTAAAATCGTTGTTTGCCAAGTGCGAGAGGAATTTGTGGCTCGGGGACCTCGACTCATCGCCTACATCAGGAAAGTGAGAGAGCTATTGAGTAGCTTGGAGCAGTACAACATAACACATATCCCAAGAGCTGAAAACCAGAAGGCGGATAGGCTGGCAAAGCTGGCCAGTTCCGACAATCCAGAAGAGACTGAAATAATTCCAATTGAAACGTTGGAATCGCCAAGCTTTGAGTCAATGGAAGTTGAGTTCGCTTTTGAAGCGGAACCGGAGAAGGAGTCGTGGATGACCCCGATTAAGAACTTCCTTAAGGATGGAACACTCCCGTCAAAGAAGAGTGAAAGAAGGGTTGTAGTTCGCAAGGCTACCAGATATGTCATACAAGATGATACTCTCTATAGGCAAGGATTTTCTATGCCCCTGTTACGATGTATAGCACACGACGACATCAAACGTGTACTAAGAGAAGTACACGAAGGTGAGTGTGGAGATCATACAGGAGGTTAGACTTTAGCAAAGAAGATATTGCGATATGGATACTTCTGGCCCACAATTAACAAAGATGCAGCTGATTATTCACGACGCTGCGATAAGTGCCAGAGATTCGCCAAAATCCCCAGAGCACCGTCGACCCAACTTAAATCAATGGTGAGCCCTTGGCCATTTGCCACATGGGGAATTGATATCATTGGAGTTCTACCGATTGCTAAAGGAGGAGCGAAATATGCAATAGTGGCCGTGGACTATTTTACGAAGTGGGTGGAAGCTGAGCCCTTGACCAAGATCACGGCAAGAAAGGTGATAAGTTTTGTGGTCAGAAATATTGTATGCCGATTCGGGATCCCAAGGACGATTATAACTGACAATGGAACCCAATTTGATAGTACTGAATTCAGAAATTTCTGCCAGAAGTATAAGATTGACAAGCGATATACTGCAGTTGCTTACGCGCAGTCGAACGGGCAAGTAGAGGCAATAAACAAAGTAATAAAATCCATCCTCAAGAAACGGTTAGAGCGTGCAAAGGCAAAATGGGTTGACGAATTGCCCCTAGCTTTGTGGGCATATCGAACAACATTTAAAACGGCCACTGGTCATACCCCTTTCTCTCTCTCCTTTGGCTCAGAAGCTGTAATTCCAGTTGAACTGGAAGTTCCTTCCCACAGGGTGACATATTATGACCCGATGACGAATTGGGCACTCTTACTTGAGTCTCTTGATGAAGTCGAAGAAAAAAGGGACGAAGCAGATTTGCGTGCGGCAAGACATCGACATCAGATGGCACGCTATTACGACAAAAAAGTTCGCCTCAGGACTTTTGAACCAGGAGATTTGGTGCTAAAGAGAGTCTTTCCATCCCTTCCTCACCTCGGTCCAAAGTGGGAAGGACCCTTTGTCATCCAATGGAAACTTGAAAAAGGAACCTTCAAGTTAACGATCGTAGATGGCGAAGAAGTCCCTAGAGCGTGGAATGCCCAACACTTAATGCGATATTTGGATTAGAAATGCTGTACTTTTTGTTATTTTTCTTATGAACTCTGTAATGAGGCACGACTTGCCTTGGGAAAATCTGACGATATGAATAAAGGACTATAAAGTGGATGTAGGCTACGACTTAGCCGAACCACTATAAAAATATTGTGTGTTATTTACTTTTATGCATTACATATACACATTCATCAATTATTCTGTTGTGATTATGGAATACAGGATGATTCAAAACCTGAAAAGGTTAAAGATAGTTTAAACATAAGAAAAAGCACAGCGACTACTTGTGCGACAAGACATAAAAGAATGAGAAAACGACATTCCTAACTCTAACTCTCCAGAGAGAGAGAGAGTATAAAAGCGTCTCCGACTGAGCGCTGAAAAAGAAATTCTTCCCCTAACTCTAACTCTCCAGAGAGAGAGAGTATAAAAGCGTCTCCGACTGAGCGCTAAGAAAGAAATTCTTCCCCGCTGAGAGACCGGGGAATGAATAGATTGCTGAGCTCGAACTCTAACTCTCCAGAGAGAGAGAGTATAAAAGAAATGCCAGAAAAAACGACAGGCACTGACGACACAGAAAATTCTATCCCGTCAGAAAATCGGGAGCATTCAGATTGTTTGATTAAGCATTAAATAATTTGTGAGAATTGACTGGGGGCATATATATGTTTACGCATATTTCCTCCCTCCGTAACTTCATTTCATAACTATAGTAAGACATGCATTTTTACATAAGTGCAGAACTACAGACAAACAGACATTGCAGAAAGTGAATTATTTTTTATTTATTTACGAATGAATGAATTTGTACAGGAGAGTAGCTAAAAAAGAAGGTGCAAGAGCCGCTCTTGTAGCAGCAATTGTTGGTTCACTAAATGCTAAAACGATACAAGGCAATCCACTATTTAAATTTCGAATGAGCCTTGGACTTCTTGGTGGCTTTCTCTGCATCCTTTGCTTCTTTCTCAGCCTCTGTCAAGATTCATTTTGACTTCTTTTTTCCTGAAGATACGGTGCTGGAGCCAGTAGACTTCTTCCCGGAGGGCGGAGCGCTGGAATCAAGAGAAGATTTTTTAGCGAGTTCCTCTGTAATAGATCTAGTTGAGAGCTTAACAACTAACCTTGATCCCGCATCCACAACTACGAGGGGCTTGAGGGCTTCGGGGTCTAGTTCTTCAGCTTTTAATTGCAAGCGTTTGTCTTGATCAACATTCATTGCAACCAAGGTAACATCATCAGCATTTTTTGACTCCCCGACTATAGCAACTTCTGGTTCCTCTTCATGCCCCCCGTCACCACCATCGTCCTTTAAAGTTGCTATCATTTCTTCATCATGGGGAGTGGTGACCTTAGTTGGCTCACTTCCTTCTCCCAAGTCTATAGGAGCAGCCTTATCCTCCCCTCTTTTGGCCTTTTCTGCGGGCTTTGCCCCGGCGGTGGCTCCCTGAGTCACATCTGTCTTTTCGGATGACTCAACACCTACAGAATGAGAAGCAACAGTTATCAACTCAGGCGAAAACAATGGGTCTTTCATCGATTGTTCAATCACGTGGCGAAAGGTAGAAATAGCCTTGGCAAATTGAGGAGAAAAGGTAGGGATACCTTCCGAAGACTTTTCGGCAGGGGTGACTACTACCTTTGATGTTGTTTCAGGAATAGGAGATAGCAGGGTTGTTCGGGCAATTACCGGATTTTCAGGATCATAACCCTCTACTTCAGAAGTCGCAGGGGCAGAAGAAGAGGAACCAGCTTCGAGAACAGTTTTCTGTTTAGACTTTCGTCTCTCTTCTTCCATGGCCTCAGTAATGAGGCGGCGCCCTTCAGCCAGGCGCTCCGGTTCATCATCCCTCAAGTATTTTTCCATAAGCTTATCCTCATCGATAGAATCGACTTTGAGCTCCTCTTTTTCCCACTCAATAATCTGATTCCATACTTGAACTAGAGTGGATGGGTAATCTTCGATCCAAGAAATGTTTCGGCGACGGATGATATGTGCGAAGAATTCAATCATTAGTTCGCCGAAACCCTGAATATCAGCCTCCGCCTCAGATAATTGCTTGCGGGCTTCCTCCGCAGATTTGATAGCACACTCCACATTGCCCTCGGCCAGGGCAGCCCTGTTCTCTGCTTCCAACAGCCTTGAAGCCAAGTCAGCATTCTTCTTTTCTAACTCAGCACTCCTCTTCGCTAACTCGGCATTTTTCCGCTCGAGGTCAGCATAAGCAAGGCGTGTCTTAGCAGCTTCTGACTTAGCCTCGTCAGCTTGCTTTTTTAACTCAGAACGCTCTTGAGTGTGAGATTCAAGCAAGTCGTGGTAATGTTTTTGCATGTCCTCAAATTGTTGCTTGAAGTTAGAAGCGTCCCTTTGAGCGACGACTAGCTGAGCTTGAGTGTCTTCCAAATCTTTTCCTAGAGCTTTTAAGGCCTTGGCATCCTCCTCCGCGGTCTTTTGCATTGAATCAGTATTCGTGATTAGAGTGCGGATGATTCTAGAAAGATTGCGTGAATATTTAAACATCTCAGTATACTGCTTTTCCACCGCATCTATCTTTGCTTTGGCCTCGTCTGCCCATTTAGAAGAAACAGGTTCAAGGGCAGGTAAAAAAGTCAAAGTCTTGAAGTAGTGTTCGGGAAATTGCTCCTTCAAATATGCCCGCTTTACTGCAATTTCCGCATCTAGTGGGGGAGGAGCGGGGATTGTCAATTCGGTGTCCCTGTGTGAGGAGGATTCGGTAGATTCTTTGTCTGTCCTAGGTCGTTTAGTAGCAGGGACCTTGAGCTTACTCCGAGACCCGGTTTCTTTCGGAGGACTTCTCTCTCTACTGCGCTTTTCATGGGAAGAAGTGGAGTCTTTAGATGGTGGTCTGTCCTCTTCCCTGCGGCTTTGATAACCCTTGTATTTCTCTTGTTCCGGCCGAACTGGTGAGCGAGAGCGTGAGGGTCGAGAACGATAGGGATCATAAGGCCTTCTCTCCTCCCTACCACGATCATCCTGGCGATCATACTCGATATCCTGAGGTGGATTGGACATGCTGCGGCGAAGCTTCCTGATATCATAGTAGGATCGAGACATCGTACCTGCACGATAAAACAAACGAAATTTAGAATTAATGGATTCACGAAGAAAGAGGTGCAATGGATGCTAATGCCATTGTATAAAGTGTATCCTAAGTGGTGTGTTTCCCCCCAACCAACCCGAGTCTGAAGCTAGACTAGTACGGGCAGGCTCTTTGGCCTTAGCAGGAGTGGTCTCTTCAGAAGAGGTGAAGACTAAAGGATCCTTCCTGAAATCCTCTGAAGAGTATATAGTTTCAGGTAAGGGAAGATCCCCCAAACCCTGTAATATTTGGTCATCAGTACTAGGGATATTCCCCTCGGAAGCATTAAGTGGCGACTCTTAGGAGGATGCTGACTTTTCCAGAGAAGTAGCCTCCTCGGGGGCAGTATATCCTTCACGATGCCTTTCGGCCAGGTTAGCTAATTCGTCATCTTGTGTAGAAGATGGAGAAGGTGAAGTTTGAAGAGGCACTGTAGGAATTCCCGAGCCTTCCCCTGTCTCTGGGACAACCTCCACTGAAGGAATGTATGCGTAGGGGGCCGTCCCATGACCGATGCTACGAAAAACGGATAACAGCCCATGGAAGTGAAGATATTCGTCCTTAAGGACTTCATCGATGGTCAAGAATTTTTGATCGCCATTAAGAAGTTGGTGCATCCGGTCAAAGAACACCTGATCTGATATTTGTTTTGGATTGTCAACTGCAAACAAAGAGGAAAACAAGTTAAGGTGATGATTCAAGTGTATAGAGCCCGGACTTAGAAAATCAGTGCTTTACTTGATTTTATCCACCTCCTGGCGCATCCAGTCTGTCGCTTCACGTAGAACCATTCTAATCTAGAATCTCCAGCTTTACTGCTGAATGGTGCTGAGATTATCTTCCTTTTTGGGACTGATTCAAAGTAGCAGAAAGATGGAGTCTCTCGAGTCCGATGCTTGAAATTATAGAAGAAGTGAACGTCATCGAACGTGAGCTCTATGCCTAAGATTTCACGATATGCTATGTACAAAGTGTGCAAGTAGGCATACGAATTGGGATGCAGCTGCATGGGGGCAATCCGCATTTGTCTTAAAAAGTCAACGATGAAGGGAGAAAATGGAGGAATAGCGCCGACCATGCACATCAATCGAGTGACCGCCATATATCCTTCTGGAGGGTTGTGGGGACGGTCAGAGCCTGAAGGCACTAGAGTGTTTCTTTTCATTATCCCATACTTTAAGAAAATTCGGACAAGTCGATCGTTGTCGATTGTTGATTCAACGGAGTCTGGAGGTGATTCCAATATAATGGCTGATTCAAATTCATCAGGGGCTCGATCGTCACCAATCCCTCCTTCCTCCTCAAAACCCAGAGAAACTTCATTCTCTGAAGACACCTCGTTGCTTTCTCGATTTCCAACCCCGTAGTCCGGACCCTCATTGTCCCATTCTGGATCTGATGGAGAAGATATGTCCTCGAGAGTAATTTTCTTAGAGGTTTCCGGGGCTTCTTTCCTCTCAGCTAGTCTGGAAGAGCTTCTGGGTCTCATGGTCATAGAACTATTGAAGAAGCAATAGCATGAATTAGAGTAAATTAGCCCGTACCCCCCTGTGCATGTGTGTAAACTAAAATGTGTGCAGCGAATGTGAGAAATGCAAAGTAAAGGTGTAACAATGTAAGACGAAACTTTGAAGAGAAAGTGATAGTCAGAGTAGTTCTTAATGTTCATTTATGTCCGCAAGGCACTATCCTAACTGTTCATGAAGTTGAAAGTAATATCTAGCATTGTTTTAAATAGTTGGACAAAAGTTTGTGCTTTGGATTGAGTGGTTTTTGGTTCGGGTCGGGCAGGCATCATAGGATCGGACTGAAGAAAAGTTGTGCACTGCGTGAAGTGTTATGTTCAACCGGATCGGCTCGGAGACATAGGAACGGATCGGATGAGTTTGAATACCGACGCCCCCTATTTATCTGTTTTCACCATCCGATCCGATCCGACAGGCTATCCCTTGTTTTCCATTTCCACTCTTCCGACCCGAACCGGAAAGATAAAACTTTGCTCTCCTCCTCCATCTTCCATGTTTCCTCGCCCGAACCGATTTCCCATGTCTTTCATCTTCTTCTTCTTCGTCAATCATCTCTGAACCCAATCGCATATCAACAGCTCCAATTAGGAGCAAGCGTAAGCCTTCTTCAACCTATCAACGCCTCGAGGTGGTAGCAAAGATATCAGCGACGGTGGTAGGGAAGGGGATGGCCGTGTTATTGAGAGTGAACCGTAAATATGCTCAGATCATTCATAACCGCAAATTACAACTGAAATCAGTCAAAGAGAAGCTTAATTGAAGTTATGACCTACTAATACAATTGATTTAAGGATGCGAAAAGGAGTATTGATTTTCTTTTTGGGAAGTTGGGGTTCTCGTTTTTTTTTTCCTTTGGAGTAATTCCTGGAAGAACAGCAAGAATAAAAGAAGAAGAAAGAAAGAAGGAGGTGGAGGCAGAGAATATATACAGGAAGGAGGTGGCTACTCATATTCCCCTCCTATTTTTCCGCTCAGTCCGGAGTACGAGCCCAACAGCCCACACTTTCTGGCCCATTAATCTGTTGCAAGGCGTAGGAAACCCATTCGGGTCGGAACTCAAATTATAAATCCGTTCGGGTCAGAACCCGAACCGAACAGGATGACGAACGACAACTTGACATGTTAATTCAAAACAAAGGAAGAAGATATTGTGCAATAGCAATCAAAGCATGCTCCGTTTCCAACAGAAGCAACCTTTGAGGGGGCAAAATGTTAGCCTACTTTGTGAACTAGGCAACACAAAGTCAAGATATCAAGCATTGAAGAGCTTTTCTAATTAGAAGACTTCGGTTCGGATCGGAGAGACCATCACTACTCAGATCGGAGAAGACACTACAGCCTAGATCGGACAGCTGCAATCATTCAGGTCGGGTCAAAACAATGTATAGGTTCGGATCGGATAGAGTCTTCTGTTCGGATCGGTGAACTATTGCTGTTGAAAACAGAGAGCACATGTTCGGATCGAAGGGCAGTCTGCTTCAAGATGGATCGGAAAGCCACCCAATCGCTACGGAGATAGGTCGGAGCAGAGCGGAGCAGAATAAAGAGAAGAGAGAATTGTTTCCAAGTCAATCTGGGTCGGATCGGATATCCCGATCCGAACCCCTTGTACATGTCCTTCCGACCCGAACCCACTTTCCATATCATTCCCCTGCATAAGTGCCTGGATATCCGGATCGGCTATGACCAGTTCCTGCCTACAACGTCCATTACTCTGATGTGCTGTCAACATAGAAATGCATCCGAACCCGAGGATGATGGGATGGACGACACGTGGCTCCGATCCGGATCGGGTTCTGAGCCAATTCACGCCTATAAATACCCCGTCTGAAGACAAAGAAAAGGATCTTTTTTCTGGCATTTGGAGAGTTCAACCACCTTCATAACCCGAATTCCAGCAATCCCGAAAAATCCAAATCTTCTTTCATTATTTGTTTTCTTTAATTGAGTGATTATAAGTGAGTTGTGAGAGGAATCAAGTGAATATTTCATTGTACTTGCAACCAAATCAGTAAATATAGTGAGAGACAAGTGGACGTAGGCATTTCTTCGCCGAACCACTATAAATCCTGTGTGTTCATCTTTATTTTTGTCTTATTTCATTTGCTTTCAATTAATTTGGGTGTTAGAACGATTTTTTGGTCTAACACTGAGTCTCCAGTATCCTTGTCAACGCTTAATCGCAGATGTTTTTATACTCTCCTGGCGGTCGCCAAGGTTAGAGCTCTAGCTCGGTTGTTCAGTTGCCCCCGATCCTTCAGCGGGGTCAGAGCTCTTTCTCAGCGCTTAATCATAGACGCTTTTATATTCTCCTGGTGGTCGCCAAGGTTACAGTTCAAGCTCGGCTGTTCGGTCGCCCCCCCGATCCTTCAGCGGGGTAAGAGCACTTTCTCAGTGCTCAATCATGGACGCTTTTATACTCTCCTGGCGGTCGCCATGGTTAGAGTTCGAGCTCGGCTGTTCAGTCGCCCCCCGATCCTTCAGCGGGGTAAGAGCTCTTTCTCAGTGCTCAATCATGGACGCTTTTATACTCTCCTAGCGGTCGCCCAGGTTAGAGTTCTGTCAATGATGTGATTCACTCTATTGTACCTTCAAAGTTCTAGCTGCGGATTGCTCTCCATCCCGATGGAAGGCACCTGGAGTCACATGTTCCTGTGATTGCCGCATAGTTTTCAGCAAATTTCATAAAGATAGAAGAGCGGATAAATAATAATGCAACAAAAGGTAAACGACACACGGTATTTTTATAGTGGTTCGGTCAAATCGTGACCTACATCCACTTTATAATCCTTTGCTTAAAAAAAATTGGACTATTCTAGGCAAGTCGTGCCTTTTACAAGGTCCTATGAAACAAAAGAATAAATCCGACATCTTTATATCAGATAAGGCCACAAATGTTGGGCATTCCACACTCTGGCGATTTCTTTTCCATCCACTGTAGCTAGCTTGAAGGTTCCATTATCAAGCTTTCGTAGAATGGAGTACGGTCCTTCCCACTTTGCACCCATATGAGTAGGGGGTTGAAAGACACGCTTCAGAACCAAGTCTCCGAGTTCAAAGGTTCGGGCTCGAACCTTTTTGTTGTAGTATCGAGCGACCTGTTGCTTGTGTCTCAAGGCACGCAAGTCTGCCTCATCTCTCTTCTCTTCTATTGAATCTAGGGATTCAAGGAGCAACTCGTTATTAGTCATCGGATCGTAATAAGTAACTCGGTGAGATGGTACTTTTAGCTCAACCGGGATGACCGCTTCCGCTCCAAAAGCAAGGGAGAAGGGGGTATGGCCTGTTGCCGATTTATATGTCGTCCTATAGGCCCATAATGCCAAGGGTAACTCATCGACCCACATAGCTTTGACCCGCTTCAATCTTCTTTTGATAATGGACTTAATTACTTTATTTGTTGCTTCGATCTGTCCGTTCGACTGCGGATGTGCCACAGAGGTGTACCATTTCTCAATGTGGTATTTCTGGCAGAAGTTCCTGAATTCGCTGCTGTCAAATTGGGTTCCATTGTCAGTTACGACGATCTTTGGAATCCCGAACCGGCATATAATGTTCCTAACAACGAAACTGATCACTCGCTTGGTTGTAATTGGAGTCAACGGTTCGGCCTCAACCCACTTGGTGAAGTAGTCTAGAGCTACAATGGCGAACTTTGCTCCGCCTTTTGCTATAGGGAGGGTTCCAATGATATCAATTCCCCACATAGCGAAAGGCCACGGACTTGTCATTGTTTTTAACTGACGGGGAGGTGCCCTGGGAATCCTTGAAAATCTTTGGCAAGCATCACAATGTCGTGCGTACTTTGTCGCGTCTTTGTTTATGGTAGGCCAGAAATAACCATACCGCAACACCTTTTTTGCCAGAGTTTGTACTCCAGTGTGATCGCCACATTCACCTTCGTGCACTTCCTGCTATACACGTTTGATGTCGTCATGGGCTATACACGGAAGGAGAGGCATCGAAAACCCCTGTCCATACAGGACTCCGTCTTGCAGAACATATCGGGAAGCTTTACGAATTACTTTACGCCTCTCGCTCTTCTTGGTCGGAAGCGTTCCATTCATTAGGAAATTCTTTAGTGGGGTCATCCATAATTCCCTTTCTGGTTTAGTTTCTAGTACCAGATCAATTCCCATCTGATCTATACTAGGGAACCGAAGCACTTCAACTGGGGCTAGTCTGATCTTTTCAGGATCGTCGGAACTTGCCATCTTGGCTAATTTATCTGCCTATTGGTTCTCTGACCGCGGAATATGAGAGATACTGTAGTGATCAAAACCTATCAGCAACCCCTTTACTTTCTCCAAATACGAAATCAATCTTGGGCTCTTAGCTCAAAATTTTCCAGAAACCTGATTTACAACCAACTTGGAGTCGCAGAATATGTCCAGCTTCGCGATCATTAATTCCTTTGCGATCTTCAACCCGGCTATCAGGGCTTCGTATTCGGAGTCGTTGTTAGTGGCGTGAAATTCCAACTGGATAGCATAGGATATCAATCTTTTCTCAAGAGTTTCAAACACCACTCCGGCACCAGATCGTTTATCATTCCTAGCACCATCAATATACAATTTCCATGAACTAGGATCGAGAAGTAACTTTGGTGGGTCAGTCTCTTCGTTTACCATATCGTCCTCTGAGGCAGTAAATTCTGCTATGAAATCTGCCAGCACTTGTCC
The DNA here is from genome assembly GCA_030737875.1 of Allium sativum. Taxonomy (NCBI): domain Eukaryota; kingdom Viridiplantae; phylum Streptophyta; class Magnoliopsida; order Asparagales; family Amaryllidaceae; genus Allium; species Allium sativum. Next base: position 173,803,576 of record CM060912.1, read on the forward strand.
CCGTATTAACCGTCGGGGCTGAAAATTTAAATCAAATTGACTTAGTTCAATGTTCCACTTGAGCAACCTTCCAGAAGCTTCTGGTCTCTGTAGAACTTGCTTGAGCGGATGATCTGTGTACACGGTGATTGGATGAGCTTGGAAATAATGTCGAAGTTTCCTAGATGCAATCAATAAACTGTACGCTAGCTTTTCGATCCTCGGATAATTGCGTTCAGCTACCGCCAATTTTTTACTCACGTAGTACACTGGCCTTTGAACCTTGTCTTCTTCTCTCACTAACGCTGAGCTGATCGCGTGGGACGACACCGCTAACTACATGAATAAATCCTCGTGATCCACCGGCTTAGACAGTATTGGAGGTTTCTCCAAATGATTCAGCAGGTTCTGAAATGCTTCAATGCAATTAGGGGTCCACTTAAAATTTCGTTTTCCTCGCTTTATCAATTCAAAGAACGGGATGCATTTGTCTGTCGCTCTAGAGATGAATCTACATAATGCCGCTACTTTCCCCGTAAGGCTCTGCACATCTTTAATTTGTCTAGGCTCCTGAATGTCTCTGATTGCTGCAATCTGGTCTGGATTAATTTCAATCCCGCGCGAGCTGACAATGAATCCCAAGAATTTCCCGGATGCAACTCCAAATGAGCATTTCGTTGGGTTGAGTTTCATCCCATACTTTCGAAGAATACCGAACATCTCTGCCATGTTTGTAGTGTGATCGGACGATTGTCTAGACTTAACCAACATGTCGTCAACGTACACCTCCATCGTTTTCCCAATCTGGTTATAGAATATTCTGTTCACTAACCATTGATATGTAGCGCCTGCGTTCTTCAAACCAAAAGGCATTACCACGTAGCAGTATAATCCCAGATCAGTAATGAAGCTAGTGTGTTCTTGATCTGGAACATGCATAGGAATCTGATTATATCCTGAATAAGCATCCATGAAAGAGAGAAGCTCATGACCTGCCGTTGAATCTACCAACTGATCAATTATGGGTAACGGAAAGCTATCTTTTGGGCAGGCTTTATTCAAATCCGAAAAATCAATACACGTACGCCACTTTCCATTGGCCTTCTTTACCAAAACTGGATTTGAAATCCAATCTGGGTAGGTTGAGTCTCTGATGAACCCGTTACTCCTTAACTTTTCAACTTCTTCTTTCAAGGCTGCGGACCTCTCTGGGCCCAGCATTCGCCTTTTTTGTTTTGCAGGGTGGGTGCTTTGGGTTAATGTTCAATGAATGGCTCATGATTGATGGAGATATCCCACACATGTCCGCGTGGGTCCAAGCAAACACATCCAAGTTATCTTTCAGGAAATCCGTCAGTTCTTTAGCTCGAACTGGATCCAACTGGGATCCAATCTTTAGGACCTTCTCTGGGTCGCTATCATCGATTGGTACATCCACAGTCGTTTCGTTGGAACCGCCATTCTGCCCCCAGTGTCTTCGTCCTCTCTGGGATCTATATCCTCGGGCAGTTCTCTGGGCGACTCACCTATAGTGATTCTCTTTAATTGCTATGATGTCTCCTCCCTCGTGGGGGAAGAAGCGTCTTTAATCTCAATATCTTTTCCTTTATGGAGTAGCTTTAGCTCTGCAATGTAACATGCACGTGCAACAACCCGGTCTCCTCTGACTATGCCAACACCAGCTTCCGTAGGAAACTTCAGTAACAAGCACCAGGGGGCTATACAAGCTCTAAACTTTGCTAGGGCTGGTTGGCCGAAGAAGGCATTATAAGGCGATTCAATATCCAAAACTACGAAGGGAAGAATTCTCACTCTCTGGCATTCTCCTTCCCCAAGTGTCACCGGCAGTTCTACATATCCCATTGGAGTAGTTGAAGCCCCGTTACATCCACGGATCCATCCTTCACATGGCTTTAAATCTTTCAATTCAAGGTTCATTAAATCGAACGTCTTTTTGAATAGAATGTTGACTGAACTCCCGTTATCCACTAAAACTTTATGGATAGTGGTCGGGCCAATAGGAACTGTGATTACAAATGGATCTTCGGCCGGAGCGTGGATTCCAATACTCTCTCGGTTGCGGAAAATGACATCGTCTGACATCATCTTTTGTCGTTTTACCGGGACATTGTCTTCAGGGTTGTTGCAATCTTCTGCCTCGATATGATGCTTTGCTGCGTTTACGTACTGGTCCATCGCCCTGGAACTATGCCCGGCTAGGTGAAGCCCTCCGATTATGGTATTGATAACAAGATCCTTTCCTTTTTGCTGGACAGTTGGCCTAGCGGTAGGTTGATTCTGGTTTTGGTTCGGGGTCTGAATAGCTTGCCCCCTGTCTCTAGGAGTCACCCGGTACTCATCCAACTTCCCTTCTCGGAGCAACCTCTCAACTACGTCTCTCAGATGACGGCATTCATTTGTAGAGTGGCCGTGAGTCTGATGGAAGAGACAAAACTTCCCCGTCTCACGTTCTTTCTCCGTCGAATCTCTTGGAGGAGGCCTTTTATGTTGGAGAACGTTGTACGTGTCGACGAATATATTCTCCAAAGTATCATTTATTGGCGTATAACTTTCGAAAGACCTGGGATGGGTCCTTCTCTGGGAATCGTTCCCCCGATTTCTCTTCCGATTATTGCCATTACTGTTGTTACCATTGTTTCCTGATTGGCGGCCGCCACCCTGGTTTCGGTTTCCAACGTTGACTTCAACCTTTCCCGAGCTGTCTCCGGTTTGCTTGATGGCGACATTACTTTGGATTTCGTCCTTATTTGCCTTTTTCATCTCCCGGTTAGCATATACCTCCTCCTGACGTAAGCGTACGTTTGCTTTCTCGTAAAACAATTCTCTAGTATGAGGTGGTTTGCCGGCCAGGTATCTCCCAAATTCAGTATCTTTATCTACCCCATCAATTAGGGCTACCACAACGGTCGGCTCATGGGGATCCTTCACTTCGGTGGCGGCTAGGTTAAAACGATCCAGATACCCCCTCAAACTCTCACCTGGTCGTTGTTTGACAAGGAACAGGTCAATTACACTTTTCGACCTTTGTGTATAAATGCAGAACTGTTCTACGAACTTCTCACTCAATTCCCTGAAACTGGAAATTGATCTTGCTGGTAAGCGAGTAAACTATAATAACGCTACATCCTCCAGGACTATAGGGAATGCTTTGCACTTTACAGCATCGGAAGCTGCGGCAGCGGTCATTGACCAAGAATATCTCATTAGATGTTGGATTGGATCAGATCTACCCGCGTAACGTTTCATTTGAGGCATGTTGAAGCACCTCGGGAATGTTACATCTAGAATGTCGTCGGTAAAAGGGGTGTGGCTGCGATCAATTCCCCAGTCTTCATTCCTTTGTCCACGGCTATCCACCAGGATTTGATGGACCATAACTACAACATTTGCACTGGTCATCGGAGGCTCGGGGTCAGTGCTTCTAGCTCGGTGGAATTCCCCGATCTCTCTTTTAGGAACATCCACGAAGTTCGGAGCTCAGATTAGGCTTCGCTGTCCCCTGTTACTATGGGTATTTGCATGGCGGAGGAGCTGAGGTGGTCTATTCTCAACAGGATTATTCACAACTCGAGCTCTAGGAGTTGCGGCATGATTATTCAAGTTGCAGTTTGAGGGTCCCTCACCAAGTATCTCTTCCTCCCGTGATGGCAAGGTTCCAAATCGGAGCTGCTCTATGTTTTCAGCCTGCTCATATGGTCGCCGCGGTGGTCTTGGCGATTCCTCCGATGAAGAAGAGTACTCTAGAGTGAGCAGACGGACTGTAGGAGGCGTTCTTTGCCTTACAAGATCATCCAGACGTCTATCCATAGCAGTCAAATTCTGTTGCAACATGGAGTTTTCCTGCCTTTGAGCAGCTATTTCATCAAACAGCCTATCCCACATTTCAACGAAGCGAGAGAGATCTCCTTCAGTAACTGGTGCAGAGGGATCATATTGATCATCAACATTTTCCCTTATGCGCAGAGAGCTTGAGCCAGGTCGAACAGAGGGACCAGGACAAGAAGAGCGAGCCATAGGCTCCTTTCCAGGTCGAGTTGTAATCCGGTCATCACCTCGTATCGTGGTGGATCGGTGTCGGTGGCTCGCAGCACCCTCCTGAGATCGGATCGTGGTAACATTGGGAGGGGGGTTCGTGGTGTTATCGTGGGACCGGGTGACGACCCATTCAACAGTTCGGTTCGGATCGCCCTCCACAGTTCGGTTCGCCATCTCCGTTCCGCGATCCGAGGGTCTTTCGTTGACCTGTTCATGCACGCATTCTTCAATCGCTTCATTCGCAGCTTCACTCGCCTGTGAAGCTCGCACTTCCCTAGACTTCTTTCCAGCCATGATATCAGGTATTATTGAAATCTTCAAAGGTCTGAACAGTGAGGTTTCGGGACTGTTTTCTTCGGACTTGAATATCCAAACAACGGAGAAACAATCCAATATCCTGGGTTCAATTCTCAGTGAAAGCACCAAAATTTTAGATCAAAATTTGGCTCTAACACCCAAATTGTTCTGATTCGTAGAAAATTATAATTGAAAAATGAGGAAAAAGCAGAGAACAAACAAGGTTTATAGTGGTTCGGCGTTAACGAGCCTACGTCCACTTTATATGCTATTGATTATACTTTGAATGCTAGTACAACCAACGATTTCTCTCAAACTCACTCTTACAATTATGATTTCTCTCAAACTCACTCTTACAATTATGATTTCTCTCAGTAATCTCGAAATAAAACTGATAAGAAATAGTGGTATGACAGTTATGGTAGAATCAATACTCAATACTGCCAAAAGATCCTGAAAAATACCAATCTCTGGGATATTTATAGCTAATTCTGTCTGGCGGATCGCGGTCACACGTGGCGCAAATCCCGAGAATATCGGATCGGATCGTAGCTTGAGGAAGAATTGGTTAATATGACAGTTGTAGACAGGTGTCGCGAGATCCATGCATCTCGGATCGTGATGGACTTAGTTAGGAGCTTTGCCACGTCCTCGGGGATCAGATCGGTTCGTGATGGCGAAGGAGGGATCGGGTCGCGATCCGCTACAGCGATCCGATTGTGCGATCCAAAGAGGGGCAATCCGTATGGACGATCTGCCTTTCTGTGAACTAGAGGAGAGAAATCTCATACTTTCTTCTTAATTGTTGAACCTTGGTGGCTTGGTCAAAAAGCTAGCCAACATTTACTAACATTTATCATGTTATTAGATGCTTAGTTACAAACTTTTATCTCCTAATTAAATGTTCTCAAAACTAGAAAATCAAATTTTGAATATTTAAATTTTTGCTTTCACACCAATACTTCTTTTTCCATATTTTTATAGATTAGTAAATTATAAATATGTACCTCAATAAGTTATCGCAGAATTAAATTCAAATGCTTTCATTTTTAATTAAGTATGGTTCTCCAAAGCATATATTATAACTTACTAACTGATTTAGAGATAACATTTTAATATCTAATTGATGATGTGGATATGTGATTATATTTATATTATTTTCTCAGTCTTGACCATACTTAAATCAACCATATTTTATTCAAAATTAAATTCAAGGACTATTGTCTTTTCCAAATGTCTCTTAATTGATTTTGATTAGAAAGTTGTAACATGGATGATGTTGTAGCATCGTCCAGATTTGCATTGGAAGTCATTGCTTTGTGTTGAGTTTCTTCAAATGATTGGAAATCAATGGTTAATTCATGTACTAGGTCACTTTCTTGAAGACATTTCGGTGATCTGCTCGGAGGTGCAAAGTAGTTTTTGAAATTCCACCACCGCCTCTGCGATAAAAAAGCCTCTATAATCTAAAAAATATTGACCTTGTTTGCACTAACAAAGTTAATTCTGATTTTCTGAGTGGAAATTCGATTTGATAATAATCGAGATAGGCTTCTGTAAAAGAGGACTATTACTATATATGGAATTTAAAAGGCTTTGCCATTATTCCATTTATATTATTAGTCCGATAGGAAATTTATATCGATTATATATTGATTTGATTTCTGTGAGAATTCCATATTTAATGGAAGATGATTTTGGGTTTAGCATGAATTGTGTTTTAAATGTCATTTGTTCTTTAACCCAGTTAAAGACAAGATGTGACGATCCCAAAACCCCGTGACACGGTGTTAAGGATAATCATTGGAATATAACACATTAATCATAATTAGCAGATCACAGATAATAGCATAAACGAGAAATAGAATAATTTACACACATATGACAACGGAATCATATAGATATCACCACATCAGAGAGCACAGTGCAGGATACAACTTAGTGCATAATAATACATAATCAGTCATCATCGCCAGAAGCAGAATCATACATAAAGAGTACACAAAATAAACATCAGTCTACATCGCCAGTGGCGGAATCATAATCCATATACAATAATGGCGGAAAAGGTCAAAGTTAGTACGGTGTAGTCAAGCCTCGCCATGAGCCAAAAGTGCACCAGATACTTGTAACTAGGCTGCCCGTGTGAAAATGAGGGCAACCGAGTTTGCAAGGTGAAACAAACTACGAGTCAGTCATGGGACTGGTATGAGAAATCTACTTAACTTATTAACAACAATAATAAGGCAAATCAAAGGACCACGCCACTTTCGCGGAACGGGTTTACTCCAATGAGTGCTAGTGCATGAAATAAAGTAAATGATTAAATCATCGCAATGCTTTTTATAAAATGAAGCCATTATAAGACTCTGGTCCTATCACACAATGCAACGCAAGCCGGAGGATAGAGTTTTAATTTATAATGGCCAAAAATGCTTCATACGTATAAACAAAAGTGTTTGATATTATTACTAGTGCATATATGTTTCAAAAGCGATTTCAATCATAAATATCAATCCTAGACGGCATTGGTACCATATATCATGTCACCATACTAGTAATACAATCATGTCCGCATATTTCGAATTGGAAATTGGATTCCATCATGATTCGAGGCAAGGGGCAAGCTCCTCTCCGTTCGAGACACTCTAGCAAATGCCTCGGGACCGCACACGGCAATCCCTGGATCCTCCAAGGCCGGTCCTCCCTTACTTTTAAGGATTAGCAATTCCTGAACACACATTTCCCGGTCCTTATAGACCTATAATCGAGGCGCCTCGTATTCCAACAACCACACAGGTGAAAAGTAGATATAAATGTCAGGGCTGGTAGGTCACTGACACCACCATAGCTAGAAAGAAACGGCGTGCACTCCTTGGGTCCTTCTCCCGTTTTTGACTCATACCGGGGTGTGAGGCTCGCGAATCCACGTTATACACAAAGCTACGTCACACAGACCATGCTTTGATCATCAACCACAAGACTTTACTTTGCAACAGAAGCCTTGATCATATGCCACTTAGGCATGCCATACAGGCAATCCACTCCATGCGACTGATTTCTATCAATACATAACCTCTGAGCTCGTACGTCTCAGAGAAGGGCGTTAAACAAGAGAATAAATTCTCCGCCGCCAAACAGATATATATTTAACAGAGATCACTCAGCACAGAACAAAATCCAATGTCAGACACATAGTCCATTTACAAGTTCGTTCTGGGTTTGAACGAAACCGGAGGCACCAATTCCTCGCATATCCGCACAATCAACAATATGTCCAGACGGCTACTACCTCAGCTCCTTCAAGGTAGCTACTCCAATCATGAGCATCATTAGCGCCCATCCATCCAATGTGAAGATCATCGGTCTTCAACCGTCTTCGACTCTTCGACTTCTCAACGTCGATCGATTATTTGAAATGAGAATGAACTCTGCCTTTTCAAATAACCCACGTATATTTAGATTTTCAAATCAATTTTTCACATGGTTAAACCATTCAACATTCACATTTCAGTTCCTTAGTATAATTTTCATGTTAAACATATTCAACCATCACATATCAAGCAAACACAACAAAATTGGTTTAATTCCACTCTATATCGTCTATAGTATTTTATAATGATATATCGCCATTTTTATTTATTTAAAACGGGCATATTTAATTAAACGACGTTTCAGGTCGTGCGGAGGCACTGGCGCTGGTTTTCTCTAAATTTGTTTTACATATATCTGAAAATCTAGCTGTTGGATCTTCACAAATTTTATATCATTAGAAAGATCATATCAAAACGAATCCAACGGTTTCAGTTTTAGGAAAATCCGACGGTCGGATCTTCCACACTAGTCGTTTAAAGTTACGATTTCAAATTATGAACTGCAGCGTCGTTATTCGATTTAATTTAATTATATTTATATATATATATAAATATAATCGTTTCTGGTGCTGTTTTTCTTCAGATTTGAATTAAACATTCCATACAATCCAACCGTCGGATTTTTACAAAGTTGGTGCCATTGGAAAGATATTTCCAAGGCGAACCAAATGGTTGCGGTGTCGGGAAAATCCAATGGTCGGATTCCCCGCACTAGTCATTTGAAATCATGGTTTCAAAACACGAACTGCACGGCCATGATTCGGTTTAATTTTATTTATATTTATATATTTATATAAATATAGTTCATTCGAAAATTCCTATATCGTTTTCACTTCAAATATTTCACTAACGCCTTTAAATTTTGGAAAATTTCGCCATAACCTCCTTTGTACGGGAGGGGCTGGGAAAATTCCCAAAAGCCACATGGGCATCTCATTTCAAAAAGAAAAAGAAAAAGCCAACAGGCTCATAAAATCATCACCCAAACAAAACAGTAAACGTGTACCTATTTGTCGGGCACAAAATTTTGTTCCTCTTCTCTAGCTTCTTTGCTATAACCCGTTCAATAAATATGCATGTACATATATGCAATTCTTATCACTTATCATTTTCCATTCAACTTCATATTTGTTTCAATTTGGTTTAAAAACACCATTCATTCTAATGTTGCATGCATAGGCAAAAATCATATCATTAGCTAATTAATGAATATTTCAACTCATGCATATTTATTTGAACAAGTGGTTATTTTTAACACTTCACATTTCAAAAATTATATTATTGGCGATCTAAAATATATTTTAACACATGACTACTTTATTTAGTTCCTATGCATGTTAAAAATAATATTTCTTTCACAAATATCTATTTCAACGCTCGCATATCTTAGCAAATCACATATAGGATAAAAATGGTATTTTTATCATCCAAAATATTTATTCAATACATGAATGTTTTTAACACTTCATAATTTCAATAAAAATGGAATTTTTATGGTTCGATCTTTTTATTCAACACATGAACTTTTCCAACACATACACTTCTCAACACATGAGCATCTCCACACATGGATATTTTATATATTTTGTTCATACAAGAAAGATGAAATTTTTATTGTTGAAACTATTTATATATAAGACGAATATTTTACATACTTCATATATATTATAAAAATGTGATTTTTATTATTTTAAAATACTTTATTCATTCACACATGAATTTAATTTTCACACATCACTTCTCAACACATGAGCATTTCCACACATGGATATAGTTTCAACACATGACTTTAATTTCAACGCATGAAGATAATTTCAACATATGAAAATAATTCTAACACATGAATATTATTCAAAATTTCGGCAGCATAACGGTAGGGTAGTTAAAATCGGCACCGTCCCTAGTACGGCTCCTCGCTCTAGCTTAAAACCTCGCGGTTTTTGACAATGGGGATTCATGCATCTAATTCGCACGCATGCGGCATGTTTTATTTTCATTTCCACAATTATTTCCAATTTATTTCAATCACCGATGGGTATTTTTCAACCACAACCAATCAATATCAACCACAAACAATTATTCAACCAATCGCATTTTTCATCCAATATTTCACACCAATTCACAATAATAAATATCTTCCATGGTTTGTGGACGAAGGGAGTATATATATATATATATTATTTCTATATTTCACTTGCATTTCAACACCCATATCATTTATACTATGCATGTGTATTTCATACTTCACTCATATAGCTTACATAACGCATGTACATGAGGTATACAACACGTGTATAATTTATACTTCGCTTGTATAATTTATACATGACATTTTCCATTCAATTTGTAATAACCCGGAATTTTGGGACCAGTTTAAAATTTTTATTTTAGAAATTTTAATGAATTTTAATGAATTTAAAAGATTTAAAATAATTTATTTTAAATAATAACGATCAAAAATTTATTCTAATTGAAGTTAAAACGAATAAGTTTAATTTAAATATAAAAGGAGTTTAAAATAGCGCTGTAGTTTGAAATTTTGATTTTTAACTATAACTGAATGTACAGGATTCAAAATAAATCAGAATTGAACTGTGTATATTCTTGTTAGGCCATATTTGTGCATACAATAAAATCCATATTTTTATTGTTTATATATATAACTAAGATGTTTCATGTTAAAAAAATCATATTTTTATCGTTTATGTACAAAAAGGATGTTCATGTTAGGAATAAATAAAAAATAACATTTTTATTGTTTAAAGAATAAAAAGAGTGGTATGCTAAGAAAATAAAAGAATTATCATTTTTATGTTAACATATTAAAAATTTTCATTATAATGTTATCATAAAAGGGATTTCATTAAGGTTAGGAATGTATTGTCTAAATAAAAGCATCATTTATGTTTAAATTGCCAAGTTAGAACAACATAGACATTCTAGTTATAATTTGTCATGGTAGACAAAATAAACATTTTTCATTGTTAGACAAAATAAACATTTTAATTTTAATTTGTCATCTTAGAATTAAAAATGAACATTTATGTTAGAATTCAAAAATGTCATTTATGTTAGAATTAAAAATGTCACTTTATTTAGAATCAGGTATGTTAATTAAAATGTCATTTATGTAGAGTAATGTTCGTTCATATTTAAAATGTCATTTTTGTTTGAAATGCTATAGTAAGTTAGTAGGTCATTTAATTATATTCAATTAAAATTTGTCATATAAAGATGTTACATTTCTTATGTTAGAAAAAAAATGTTATTTCATGTTTGTCCATATACAATAAACATATAACCATATTTGGATTGCTAATTATTATTATTTTTTTAAATCTTGTAACTCATTGACATAATTAAATCAAACCAAATTTAGTGGAATTAAATATATATATATATATACTTAAAGAAATTTAATTACAATTGAAACCAAACACCGTAAATCGGTGTAATACCTAACTTGAATTTTGGTATGTGAATTTGTTTTAAAAATATCGTAAATGTTTGGCAATTATTTAAGTAATCAAAATGATATATATAGAATGTAGCATTTTGAAATAAACTTATATGGTTAAGATGATGACTGCAAATTATGAATGTAACATGTGTAAATACTACTTGTTCATATGATATTTATGGTGTGGTAAAATCAAAGTATAACAATTCATTAGAAATTTAATTATAATCAAATGGGGATTGTTTCTAATGTGAATGTTAAATTTAAGGTAACGTATAATTAATGAGATGAACATAAATATAATTTAATGTAAATTGAGTAATAAAAGTGGTTAAAAATTTTTTTTTTTTGAAATAATGGAACTGTAATAAATGTTGAATCAATACAAGAATACAAACCATTTAATTTTATGATTGAAATATAATGTTGGAATTTAGTATAATGAAATTTTGGAATAGTTTAATTCGAGTATAAAAAGATATTTGAAATGAGGCATTATGATAACTTTGTCATATTATATTTGGAAGGAATAATTAATGAACTGATTGCTCAATTAAAATTGTTAGAAAATTGAATTTGAGATATATAACATAGGTAATTTATTCCTATGTTGAATTAGGATTAGATGGGTAATGTTTTGAAATAGAATTAAGGACGAATAAATGAAATTAAATATTGCATTTGAAATCCTTTCCTAAACTCTAACCTAAATCAACCCTTTATCTATTCACTTCCTTTTTCCTATAGATATAGAGATTAACAAAATCCTAATCTCATTCTCTTTTCTAAAAGTCGCCGCCTCCATCTTCTTCTTTTCAATGGCAGTAGCCGTTCTTCCTCTCTAAATGGCTCAATCCTTCCTCCTCTTTCTTCCAATTCCTTCATCAATTGAAAGCCCTTCCAACGCAAAAATGGTTCAACTCTTCATAACACACGGTGGCCAGGGCGGTAGCATGAAGTGGCAAGGTTCGGGGTTGGTTTTTGAGGGTGGACACAGCGAAGAGTTGGCCGAGACCTGGGCGGCGGGTTAGCAAGTCGAAGGCGGTCGATGTGAGGTGCGCCATGATCGTGAGAACCATGACTTTAAATACGACTTTTTAAAAAAAAAAAGGAAAGAAAGCTATTGGGACAAATTCTTATCCAATCAAGGTGAGAATTCTAATTTTTAAATTATTAAATTATTGATTAATTATTTTTCTCTCTTAAAAATGATTATGTATATGCTATCGATTCAGATCTGAAATATCTGTGATTTATGTGATGTTGTTTGTTGCTTGTGTTGCGATCTGTTGTTCATGTTGTATGAGATATGTGATGAAACACCATATGTGATGAAATTTTGTCTTGGGAGTGAAATTGGATCTGAACTTCTATTTATTTAAGATCCATTTGTTTTGAATTATTTTATATTATAGAATATAATTTTTATATATAAAAAATGAAGAAACAGTAAAGAATTGATTTACAAATAAAAACGTCATTTTTATTTGTTGCCTTAACAATGGAATTTGAATGATAAATAAATCTTATTTTTATTTGTTAACCTTAAACGATGGAATTTGATGAGAAGTGAAATTTTATTGAAATAAAAACTGTGATACCATTTTAGTTTGCAGTTCTTTGGCAAAATGGATGACAAAATTTAGGTAAAAGAAAATATACCTGTAATTTCATTTTTATTTTCTATAAAAAGAACCAGATCTTGTTTTTTTCTTTTTTTTTTAAAAAAGGATAAATTTTGTTTTATTATTATTTTTGTAACAAAAAGAATAGACTTTGTTTTATTATTCATTTTGTAAGAAAAAGACCTAATTTGTTTAAATAACATTTTATTTACAATTTATGTTAACATAAAAGAACAGAAAGTGGTTTAACACATTTTATGTTAAAATTAAAAGTTAGGAAATTGTTTTGAACTTTTTATGATTAAAAGTATTGCAGGAAAAATGTTATAACATGAAGTTGCCTTTTTATGTTAAAATGTAAAGTTAAAAATGATTTGACATAAAATATTCTTTTATGTTTAAAATAAAAAGTTAAAAATAGTTTTAACATAAAAGCTTCTTTTTAAGTTAAAATAAATTGATTTAACATAAAGTTATTCTTTTTGTGTGAAACAACATGTTAAAGGATTTTAACATGAAGTTTTTCTTTTTATGTTGAAACTTAAGAAGGATATTTTTAGTATTTTTGTTTAATTAAAGTACAAGGTCCAAAAATACATTAATTTGTTAATAAATATAAATAGAATAAGTGAAAGTAAATTTTATTTGGCATTTTATTTATTAAATAAAAGTATAAAATTTAGAAGAACATGAAAAGGGTCATTTTTGTCGCTTCTTCTTTTTTTAACATTAAAAGAAATGTGTTGCAACATAAGTGTCATGTTATTTCATCTTGTTCAACATGAAAACTTGACATCGAATAGTTGAAACTTAAAATATGTGAGTATGCCAAATTATGTATGTTATGTATGTTTCTATTTAAGCACATGTATACACTGCCATTTACAAGTGACCTAACTTGTTTATGTGATTGGACGATCAATTTTCATACATCGTCCAGAAGCACAGTTTATTTTATTCTAACTTATGTTGGTTGAAACCCCACACGGGTCAGGGGCTGACATTTGAATACACGTCACCCTTGTGGTTAATTAGAAATGCACTTTGGCTGTTAACGGATGTTTGAAAATTTTTATGAGATAAATGAATGAAATCTGTATAATTGAATTATATGGAAATGGTGTGGGCCTCATTCCAATTTCGAATGAAAGAAAAAAAATTCATTTATTATTCAATTAATGGAATTGATTGACGTTTGAATTAAGGAAACTAAATTTCTATTATTTAGGAAGTTTTAATGAAATATTAAGTTAGTAAAATTACATTCCAAATATAACAAGAAGATTTGAATTGAAAAGCTTTCGTTTTTATGTTAACACTAAATTTTAAAAGATGTGATTTCAAAATTTAACATAAATGGATTGATAGGAAAAGATTACGTTTGATGTTGGAATGGTAGGTTTTGATATCGTAATTAAAACCATTTTTGAAGTAATTATTATTATAATATTATTATAATATGGAAAGGTCGATATTTATTGAAAATTGGAAAGGCAATATAAAGAATATTTCAATGTAAAGTTATACTTTGGAACATATGACATTTTAGAAGTTAGATATTTTTAAAATATGAAATATTTTAAAATAACTTTTTAAAAAAAAATAATAATTATAATTATAATTGTTCTTGGACACGAGGTTAGGTCACGTTTATGGCGGAAGTCTGCCCGGAACCAACCGGCATATCCAGCAGCCATAAATGTTGGGCCTAATGTGAGAGGTCCAAGTACACGAATACAAATTGGGTTTTGACTCGAGGTTAAGCCAACTGTGGAATAAGTCTGCCCGGACCCAACCGGCATATCTAGCATCCACAAGTTGTAGGCCTAATGTGAGAAGTCTGGCCCATTATAAAACATAAATGGATAACATAACGAATTGGATTATTTAATCCATTTTAAATAGAAACATCATTTTAACCTGAATAAGTTTATTAACTTATATTATCCATTTTATAATGAATATTAAAAGAGTTAATTTCAAAATTAATATTTTGAAAATAACATTTTAATATGAGAAATGATATTTTGATCAGAATAAATGGTTTATTTATTTTAGAATAAATAATAGGAATTAAAAATGGTTTTATTATAACCACGGATTTGCAATGAAATTTGAATTTGGGTTTATCGTGAATTATGTTTTAAATAACATTTATTCTTTAACCCGGATTAATGAGGGGATTAATTTCCTAATTTTTGATTAATTATTTATTAATGACTTTGGAAGGTTAAAACGAAATAAGGTTTTAATTAAAACTTTAATTAGATTGGAGAGGAATTAAGTAAATAAAATTACTGAATTAAGGATCGAAAATGGAGTTCCACCAGTTTAACTCCATGCGTTAATTAAATCTTTAATTAGATTTAAATGGGTAATGGAAATTAAGTACCTGAACCAATTGGGATAAAAGATCGGGATGGGGATTAATTAATTTATAATTATTTCGATAAGGCGTAAATTCCGATTAGATTGGATAAACCATAATTTGGTTTAAAATGGATAAATAAAGATTTAAGATTAAATTAAAAAGATTTATCTTTGATAAAATTAATGAGAATCTTTTAATACGAATATCTTATTAAAAGAATATCCGGAGTTGGAATGTGGCTTTGGTGTGATTTTATAGCATTTGATTTTTAATCACAAAATACGCGAGTTACTCAGAATGACTGGGTTTAACCCATTCTGAGTAATCATCATGACAATCAAGAGTCGAAGATGAAGGTGATGGTTGAAGACCGAAGGTTTTCATATCGTTGGGATGATGATGACTGGTAGCTTGAATTGGGACTGGCCTCCCAAGCCAAGATATTTAGTAATGATCGTCCAAACGCATTTGGAGATCGACGGATTTGGCTTTCGCTCAGACCCAGAGCGGACTTGTAAATGGATTGTGTGTCCGACATCGTACTCCGTTAAATATCTTGTTATTGATTTTCTGTTAATGTATAAATGTTGGTGGTGCAGAATTTATTCTTTACTTAACACCCATCTATATGTTGATGGATGATCAATGGTACGGTACGGATTGACAATGTGGCACGCTAAGATGAAGTTGATCAAGGCTTTGTTGAAAAGCAGGCCTTGTGGTTATAACGTTACTTCGCGAGCCTCACACCCCGGTATGATGGTGAACTGATGGTTAGATTAGTATACTTTCGATATTAAGATGGATTCGGTCGACCGGGATGAGCTGGGAAGTGGGTATATACCCTCGATTCCCAGAGGGACAGAGTAAGCGGTGTTTTCTCTCGCTGGGACGTAAGCCACGGGTTACTTGATATCCCAAAAGTGCGTAGGTGTATCACGGCAAGCCGTGAAGTATTGCACTGCGTGATAGATCTTTCGAATCAGGAGCCATCATGATGGAAATCCAAATTTCCAATACGACCCTTACGGACTTGATTGTATTACTAGTACGGAGGCATAATATATGGGTACCTATGCTTCCTAGGATTGATACATTATGATTGGAATGTTTTATTAAAACATATACACACTAATAATAATATCGTTTCATACGTATTTATCATATTTTGATCACCATAAGGTAAAACTCTATCCTCTGGTGTGCGTTGCATTGTGTGACGGGACCTGAGTCTTATGGTGATTCCATTTTTCCAACAGCATTGCATTATTTAACGATTTACTTTAAGTTATGCACGTCAATCCATTGGAGTAAACCCGTTCCGCTAACGCGGCGTGGTCCTTGGATTTGCTTTATTACTATTAGTTAAGTTAGTTAAGAATTCTCACACCAGTCCCATGACTGACCCGTTGTTTGTTTCCACCTTTGCAAACTCGGGTGCCCTCTTCTCCACACGGGCAGTCGAGTAGTTTGTCTACAGGTTTATCTCTCGAGTAGGATTCTGGATTGAAGTTTAAAGCTGTGTCCAGAGCTTAGTTATTTTATTTCCGCTGCACTGTGATGTATTATAATTTTTGTAAATTTAATCCTCCGCTGTAATATAATTAGATGTACTCTGATGTTCTGTACTCTGATGTAAATATTTTGTACTGTTTATAAAAGTCAGCTGTTATTTGTTCTAATGTTGTTGTATTCCCAAAGTTAACGTATGCGGGATTTGAACGGTCTTGGTCGATTTTGCGATCGACTATGGGCGGGAAAAATCCGTGTCGTTATAGTTGGTATCAGAGCTCTGGTTAGCTCAAATCTTTGGGATACAACTCATTAGAACTGAACAAAAGACTCATCAGAGATTGGATTAGCAATATCCAATAAGAATACTCATTAGAGATAGGATCAGCAGTATCCTAGAATGAGAAAACTCATTAGAGATGGGGTTAGTAATGCCCTAGAATGAGTTCAGAGTGAAAAGCTTATGATATACGTATTTGTAATTATAATCCATTTTAGAAAATATGATTTTTGAGTATGTAAAAGTTATATATACTTGAAAGTTAATCAACAAATAAAATTATATAAATGTATAGAAAAGAATTTGAGTAGGATAATTAATACACTTTTAACTTCGTTCCTTTTCGAGGACGAAAAGTTCTTAAGTGGGGGAGACTGTAATAACCCGGAATTTTGGGACTAGTTTAAAATTTTTATTTTAGAAATTTAAATGAATTTAAAAGATTTAAAATAATTTATTTTAAATAATAACGATCAAAAATTTATTCTAATTGAAGTTAAAACGAATAAGTTTAATTTAAATATAAAAGGAGTTTAAAATAGCGCTGTAGTTTGAAATTTTGATTTTTAACTATAACTGAATGTACAAGATTCAAAATAAATCAGAATTGAACTGTGTATATTCTTGTTAGGCCATATTTGTGCATACAATAAAATCCATATTTTTATTGTTTATATATATAACTAAGATGTTTCATGTTAAAAAAATCATATTTTTATCGTTTATGTACAAAAAGGATGTTCATGTTAGGAATAAATAAAAAATAACATTTTTATTGTTTAAAGAATAAAAAGAGTGGTATGCTAAGAAAATAAAAGAATTATCATTTTTATGTTAACATATTAAAAAAATTCATTATAATGTTATCATAAAAGGGATTTCATTAAGGTTAGGAATGTATTGTCTAAATAAAAGCATCATTTATGATTAAATTGCCAAGTTAGAACAACATAGTCATTCTAGTTATAATTTGTCATGGTAGACAAAATAAACATTTTTCATTGTTAGACAAAATAAACATTTTAATTTTAATTTGTCATCTTAGAATTAAAAAGGAACATTTATGTTAGAATTCAAAAATGTCATTTATGTTAGAATTAAAAATGTCACTTTATTTAGAATCAGGTATGTTAATTAAAATGTCATTTATGTAGAGTAATGTTCGTTCATATTTAAAATGTCATTTTTGTTTGAAATGCTATAGTAAGTTAGTAATGTCATTTAATTATATTCAATTAAAATTTGTCATATAAAGATGTTACATTTCTTATGTTAGAAAAAAAATGTTATTTCATGTTTGTCCATATACAATAAACATTTAACCATATTTGGATTGCTAATTATTATTAATTTTTTTTAAATCTTGTAACTCATTGACATAATTAAATCAAACCAAATTTAGTGGAATTAAATATATATATATATACTTAAAGAAATTTAATTACAATTGAAACCAAACACCGTAAATCGGTGTAATACCTAACTTGAATTTTGGTATGTGAATTTGTTTTAAAAATATCGTAAATGTTTGGCAATTATTTAAGTAATCAAAATGATATATATAGAATGTAGCATTTTGAAATAAACTTATATGGTTAAGAGGATGACTGCAAATTATGAATGTAACATGTGTAAATACTAATTGTTCATATGATATTTATGGTGTGGTAAAATCAAAGTATAACAATTCATTAGAAATTTAATTATAATCAAATTGGGTTTGTTTCTAATGTGAATGTTAAATTTAAGGTAACGTATAATTAATGAGATGAACATAAATATAATTTAATGTAAATTGAGTAATAAAAGTGGTTAAAAAAAAAAAATTTGAAATAATGGAACTGTAATAAATGTTGAATCAATACAAGAATACAAACCATTTAATTTTATGATTGAAATATAATGTTGGAATTTAGTATAATGAAATTTTTGAATAGTTTAATTCGAGTATAAAAAGAAATTTTAAATGAGGCATTATGATAACTTTGTCATATTATATTTGGAAGGAATAATTAATGAATTGATTGCTCAATTAAAATTGTTAGAAAATTGAATTTGAGATATATAACATAGGTAATTTATTCCTATGTTGAATTAGGATTAAATGGGTAATGTTTTGAAATAGAATTAAGGACGAATAAATGAAATTAAATATTGCATTTGAAATCCTTTCCTAAACTCTAACCTAAATCAACCCTTTATCTATTCACTTCCTTTTTCCTATAGATATAGAGATTAACAAAATCCTAATCTCATTCTCTTTTCTAAAAGCCGCCGCCTCCATCTTCTTCTTTTCAATGGCAGTAGCCGTTCTTCCTCTCTAAATGGCTCAATCCTTCCACCTCTTTCTTCCAATTCCTTCATCAATTGAAAGCACTTCCAACGCAAAAATGGTTCAACTCTTCATAACACACGGTGGCCAGGGCGGTCGAATGAAGTGGCAAGGTTCGGGGTTGGTTTTTTAGGGTGGACACAGCGAAGAGTTGGCCGAGTCCTGGGCGGAGGGTTAGCAAGTCGAAGGCGGTCGATGTGAGGTGCGCCATGATCGTGAGAACCGTGACTTTAAATACGACTTTTAAAAAAAAAAGGAAAGAAAGCTATTGGGACAAATTCTTATCCAATCAAGGTGAGAATTCTAATTTTTAAATTATTAAATTATTAAATTATTGATTAATTATTTTTCTCTCTTAAAAATGATTATGTATATGCTATCGATTCAGATCTGAAATATCTGTGATTTATGTGATGTTGTTTGTTGGTTGTGTTGCGATCTGTTGTTCATGTTGTATGAGATATGTGATGAAACACCATATGTGATGAAATTTTGTCTTGGGAGTGAAATTGGATCTGAACTTCTATTTATTTAAGATCCATTTGTTTTGATTTATTATATATTATAGAATATCATTTTTATATAAAAAAAAATGAAGAAACAGTAAAGAATTGATTTACAAATAAAAACGTCATTTTTATTTGTTGCCTTAACAATGGAATTTGAATGATAAATAAAGCTTATATTTATTTGTTAACCTTAAACGATGGAATTTGATGAGAAGTGAAATTTTATTGAAATAAAAACTGTGATACCTTTTTAGTTTGCAGTTCTTTGGCAAAATGGATGACAAAATTTAGGTAAAAGAAAATATACCTGTAATTTCATTTTTATTTTCTATAAAAAGAACCAGATCTTGTTTTTTTTTTCTTTTTTAAAAAAAAAGGATAAATTTTGTTTTATTATTATTTTTGTAACAAAAAGAATAGACTTTGTTTTATTATTCATTTTGTAAGCAAAAGACCTAATTTTTTTTAAATAACATTTTATTTACAATTTATTTTAACATAAAATAACATAAAGTGGTTTAACACATTTTATGTTAAAATTAAAAGTTAGGAAATTGTTTTGAACTTTTTATGATTATAAGTATTGCAGGAAAAATGTTATAACATGAAGTTGCCTTTTTATGTTAAAATGTAAAGTTAAAAATGATTTAACATAAAATATTCTTTTATGTTTAAAATAAAAAGTTAAAAATAGTTTTAACATAAAAGCTTCTTTTTAAGTTAAAATAAATTGATTTAACATAAAGTTATTCTTTTTGTGTGAAACAACATGTTAAAGGATTTTAACATGAGGTTTTTCTTTTTATGTTGAAACTTAAGAAGGATATTTTTAGCATTGTTTGTTTAATTAAAGTACAAGGTCCAAAAATACATTAATTTGTTAATAAATATAAAGAGAAAAAGTGAAAGTAAATTTTATTTGGCATTTTATTTATTAAATAAAAGTATAAAATTTAGAAGAACATGAAAAGGGTCATTTTTGTCGCTTCTTCTTTTTTTAACATTAAAAGAAATGTGTTGCAACATAAGTGTCATGTTATTTCATCTTGTTCAACATGAAAACTTGACATCGAATAGTTGAAACTTAAAATATGTGAGTATGCCAAATTATGTATGTTATGTATGTTTCTATTTAAGCACATGTATACACTGCCATTTACAAGTGACCTAACTTGTTTATGTGATTGGACGATCAATTTTCATACATCGTCCAGAAGCACAGTTTATTTTATTCTAACTTGTGTTGGTTGAAACCCCACACGGGTCAGGGGCTGACATTTGAATACACGTCACCCTTGTGGTTAATTAGAAATGCACTTTGGCTGTTAATGGATGTTTGAAAATTTTTATGAGATAAATGAATGAAATCTGTATAATTGAATTATATGGAAATGGTGTGGGCCTCATTCCAATTTCGAATAAAAGAAAAAAAATTCATTTATTATTCAATTAATGGAATTGATTGACGTTTGAATTAAGGAAACTAAATTTCTATTATTTAGGAAGTTTTAATGAAATATTAAGTTAGTAAAATTACATTCCAAATATAACAAGAAGATTTGAATTGAAAAGCTTTCGTTTTTATGTTAACACTAAATTTTAAAAGATGTGATTTCAAAATTTAACATAAATGGATTGATGGGAAAAGATTACGTTTGATGTTGGAATGGTAGGTTTTGATATCGTAATTAAAACCATTTTTGAAGTAATTATTATTATAATATTATTATAATATGGAAAGGTCGATATTTATTGAAAATTGGAAAGGCAATATAAAGAATATTTCAATGTAAAGTTATACTTTGGAACATATGACATTTTAGAAGTTAGATATTTTTAAAATATGAAATATTTTAAAATAACTTTTTTTTAAAAAAAATTATAATTATAATTGTTCTTGGACACGAGGTTAGGTCACGTTTATGGCGGAAGTCTGCCCGGAACCAACCGGCATATCCAGCAGCCATAAATGTTGGGCCTAATGTGAGAGGTCCAAGTACACGAATACAAATTGGGTTTTGACTCGAGGTTAAGCCCAACTGTGGAATAAGTCTGCCCGGACCCAACCGGCATATCCAACATCCAAATTGGATTATTTAATCCATTTTAAATAGAAACATCATTTTAACCTGAATAAGTTTATTAACTTATATTATCCATTTTATAATGAATATTAAAAGAGTTAATTTCAAAATTAATATTTTGAAAATAACATTTTAATATGAGAAATGATATTTTGATCAGAATAAATGGTTTATTTATTTTAGAATAAATAATAGGAATTAAAAATGGTTTTATTATAACCACGGATTTGCAATGAAATTTGAATTTGGGTTTATCGTGAATTATGTTTTAAATAACATTTATTCTTTAACCCGGATTAATGAGGGGATTAATTTCCTAATTTTTGATTAATTATTTATTAATGACTTTGGAAGGTCAAAACGAAATAAGGTTTTAATTAAAACTTTAATTAGATTGGAGAGGAAATTAAGTAAATAAAATTACTGAATTAAGGATCGAAAATGGAGTTCCACCAGTTTAACTCCATGCGTTAATTAAATCTTTAATTAGATTTAAATGGGTAATTGAAATTAAGTACCTGAACCAATTGGGATAAAAGATCGGGATGGGGATTAATTAATTTATAATTATTTCGATAAGGCGTAAATTTCGATTAGATTGGATAAACCATAATTTGGTTTAATATGGATAAATAAAGATTTAAGATTAAATTAAAAAGATTTATCTTTGATAAAATTATGAGAATCTTTTAATACGAATATCTTATTAAAAGAATATCCGAAGTTGGAATGTGGCTTTGGTGTGCTTTTATAGCATTTGATTTTTAATCACAAAATACGCGAGTTACTCAGAATGACCGGGTTTAACCCATTCTGAGTAATCATCACGACAATCAAGAGTCGAAGATGAAGGTGATGGTTGAAGACCGAAGGTTTTCATATCGTTGGAATGATGATGACTGGTAGCTTGAATTGGGACTGGCCTCCCAAGCCAAGATATTTAGTAATGATCGTCCAAACGCATTTGGAGATCGACGGATTTGGCTTTCGCTCAGACCAAGAGCGGACTTGTAAATGGATTGTGTGTCCGACATCGTACTCCGTTAAATATCTTGTTATTGATTTTCTGTTAATGTATAAATGTTGGTGGTGCAGAATTTATTCTTTACTTAACACCCATCTATATGTTGATGGATGATCAATGGTACGGTATGGATTGACAATGTGGCACGCTAAGATGAAGTTGATCAAGGCTTTGTTGAAAAGCAGGCCTTGTGGTTATAACGTTACTTCGCGAGCCTCACACCCCGGTATGATGGTGAACTTATGGTTAGATTAGTATACTTTCGATATTAAGATGGATTCGGTCGACCGGGATGAGCTGGGAAGTGGGTATATACCCTCGATTCCCAGAGGGATAGAGTAAGCGGTGTTTTCTCTCGCTGGGACGTAAGCCGCAGGTTACTTGATATCCCAAAAGTGCGTAGGTGTATCACGGCAAGCCGTGAAGTATTGCACTGCGTGATAGATCTTTTGAATCAGGAGCCATCATGATGGAAATCCAAATTTCCAATACGACCCTTACGGACTTGATTGTATTACTAGTACGGAGGCATAATATATGGGTACCTATGCTTCCTAGGATTGATACATTATGATTGAAATGTTTTATTAAAACATATACACACTAATAATAATATCGTTTCATACGTATTTATCATCTTTTAATCAACGTAAGGTAAAACTCTATCCTCTGGTGTGCGTTGCATTGTGTGATGGGACCTAAGTCTTATGGTGATTCCATTTTTCCAAAAGCATTGCGTTATTTCACGATTTACTTTAAGTTATGCACGTCAATCCATTGGAGTAAACCCGTTCCGCTAACGCGGCGTGGTCCTTGGATTTGCTTTATTACTATTAGTTAAGTTAGTTAAGAATTCTCACACCAGTCCCATGACTGACCCGTTGTTTGTTTCCACCTTTGCAAACTCGGGTGCCCTCTTCTCCACACGGGCAGTCGAGTAGTTTGTCTACAGGTTTATCTCTCGAGCAGGATTCTGGATTGAAGTTTAAAGCTGTGTCCAGAGCTTAGTTATTTTATTTCCGCTGCACTGTGATGTATTATAATTTTTGTAAATTTAATCCTCCGCTGTAATATAATTAGATGTACTCTGATGTTCTGTACTCTGATGTAAATATTTTGTACTGTTTATAAAAGTCGGCTGTTATTTGTTCTAATGTTGTTGTATTCCCAAAGTTAACGTATGCGGGATTTGAACGGTCTTGGTCGATTTTGCGATCGATTAAGGGCGGGCAAAATCCGTGTCGTTACACAATTTCATTAAATTTAAATTTCTCACATTGATTTTCGGAGTGCTAAAAATCGTAGATGGCTCAGAAAAATCCGCGGTCTCTTCTATGTGGTAGAGAGCCTCCTTGCGATCCCGATGTTTCCTGTTTCATCGAATTTCGTCAAAACACCATAAAGATATGATTTTTCAAAGTTCAGATGTAATAAAGGACTCACCTTTCACGATGGTTCAAAACTATGGTTGCAGTTTTTACGAAAACCGAGGCACGATACTACGATCGGAAGGTACAACGTGGAAGAGGGAGGAGAGGGGAGTCGTTCGGTGGTGGTCTGGGTGAACTCGGTGGTCGGATCTGGTCGGGGCAGCGGTGGGAAGTGTCGACGTTCACAGGCGTCGTTCTCGAGGTGGAAGCGACGAGGGGGGTCGGGGTTGTCTTGATTTGAAGAGTAAGGTCGGCGGCGTCGAGTCAGGGTGGTGGCAGAGGTTGAAGGTGGCTGCGGCGATCGGAAATTCGTCGGGAAAGTTGGAGCGGTTTCCGCCGTCGGTGAGAAAGAGAACGAGGTTTTTCTAGAGTTTTTTTATTTTTAAAATTATGAAAGGAAAATTTTGATTGCCTAAGGGTTTTATGAAATCTTTAAATGGTGTTTTTCCATACGGATCCCGATTCAAACCCAACAACTGTCACTCCTAGCTAAATACCCCCATCCCAGACACAATGGGATATGTTTCGTTGGCCAATTTGACTGTTACATTCAGTTATTTTTCAAATTAAAATATAAAACATTTTATATTCAATTTGAACTTACATTTCAATTTGCCAGGGCCACAAACTGATTCTAAAAATTCCAGAAAAATAAATCTAGCTATGTTTTGACGATACGATCCCAACAAAACTAGTTTCGTTGAATTCTGAGATCGTTTGAAAAATGGCCCTTTTCTGGTCGATCCTATTTAACAGAAATTGACCAAGCACATTTTCTTTTGCCACGCTCACATACTAGCTTCAAAAATTATGAAATTTGAAACCTAGCAATAGTTTGACATCCTGTACCCAACAAAAGTGGTTTCTTCGAATTCTGAGGTCGTTTGCAAAATATCTATTTTCAAGGGCTATATACTCTATACAGCGACCTTTCTGAAAATTCATTTGGCCATAACTATTGATTCCCGCTATGAAACTTCGATTTTTCAGATTCGTTAGAAACATATTCATTAACAGATTTAAGTATTTTTGGTTTCACTAAAATCCGTTATATTTTGCACCCGATGCAGTCAGTCAAAGTTTGAATTCAAATTTTCAAACTGATACACTATTTCTAATTCACTATTTTATTGAAATATTTTATTTCAATTGTTCAAATTCCTTTGAAATAACCAATTTAAAATTTTTAAATTGGCTCGTATTTTCCGGGTTGTTACACAAGATTAAGTTCTTAAAAGTTGAATAATCATAAAGTAATGATTTTTGATATTAAAATCAAATTGGAGTTCTAATGAATCTTTAAAAAGTAGATTAAAAAATAAATTTAAAAGAATTTATCATTAATAAAATTGATGGGAATCTTTCCCTTTTAATTTGAATATATTTTTAAAAGAATATTCTTAATTGGAATGAGGCGTATGATGTGTATTTATAACACTTGATTTTTGATTATAAAATACACGATTTATTCGGAAAGACCGAGGTTAACCCATTCTGAATAATTACTACGATGATTAAAAGTCAAAAACATTGAATACGGTGATTGAAGACCGGCGATCTTCACATCGAATGGATGACTACTGATGCCCGGCACTGGGTCGCTTTGAGGAAAGGGTTAAAGTGGTAGTTGTCCAAACGTACTTGTTGATTGTCCGGATAAGCGAGCACCTCTCTTCTGTATTGGACATATAGGACGAGGAATAAGGTGTCTCCGGTTTCATTCAGACCCAGAACGGACTTGTAAATGGATGTGTATCTGACGTTGAATTTCATTCTTGTGAATTGATTTCTGTTTAATATATATTTCTTTGGTGGCGGAGAATTTATTCTCTTTCTTAACACCCGTCTCTAAGACGTACGAGTTCAGAGGTTATATATAGATAGTTATTGATCGCATGGCGTGGATTGTCAATATGGCACGCCAAGATGCAAATGATCGAGGCTTTTGTTGAAAAGAAAAGCCTTGTAGTTGATGATCAAAGCATAGCCTAATTCGGCATAGCCTTGTGTATAGCATTACTTCATGAGCCTCACACCCCGGTAAGAGTCAAAAAAGGGACAAGGGACCCAAGGATTGCATGCGTTTCTTTCTATCTAGATGTGGTATCATGTTTTGCAAACCCTGACATTTTACTTATGTGGATGATGGAATGAGGCGCCTTGATTATATTGGTCGATAATGACCAAATTATTGGTTCAATAGAACCGGGAAACGTGTGTTCAGGCATAACTAATCCACTAAAGTATTTGTGGACCGACCTTGGAGGATCCAAGGGTTGCCCGCAGGTGTGATCCTGAGACATTGCTAGAGTGTCTCGAATCAGTAAGGAGATCATCCCTAGCCTTGACTCATGACAGAAACCCAATTTTCAATAGGACATTATGGTTTTGATTGTAAACCTATATATGGCGACATAGTAGGATGGAGTACTATGCCGTCTAGGATTGATACATTTACTTTGTAGTATTTTAAGACTGATTAGATGCTAATAATAATATTAAAATATTATTTTCTACATATTAAGCATGTTTGATCATTATAAGGTAAAACTCTATCCTCCAGTTTGCGTTGCATTGTGTGATGGGACTTGAGTCTTATAATGATTTCATTTTTCTATGTAATATTAAAAGATTTCATTTTTCTATGTAGTGTAAAAAGCATTACATTTTTAATGTAATATAAAGATTACATTTTATTGTAAATGAGTCTATATTAGAATTCACATTTTTAATATAAGTGAATCATTAGAAAAGATTCATTGTTTTTGATAAAATATGATAACATAAGAAATTACATTTGTTAATGTAAAATGAATCATTAAAAAGATGTATCATTTGATAAAATATGTTAACGGCGGTGGTGGCTCTGGTCGAGGGCTTCGAGGTGAGAACTTTAGATCGAGGTCTGGTGGTCTCTAGAGGGCCCCGATTATGGAATTGGAGCTGGAGGTTATGGGTTTATAGGTGCAGAACAATATGGGGATGAAGAAGCAATTTTGAACGGCCTTGTTTTGTTGGAGGGTAATTAAAGTATGATTAATAATTAATTATTCAAGTAGCAAAGTGTTTAAACTATATAACTCTCTCATACAGAAATGATACTGAACGATTTTCGTTGCGTTGGAACCGTATTTCCGAGATCTACAGAACGGGATAGACCAAAGCTAAAATGGAGCGATCTAAAATTTTGAAGAATTCAAAACCCCCAATGTGAGATTTCTATTTTTAATAATTAATTAAAATTTAATTATTTCTCGCTATTTGAAATCCATGTATGTACGATTATAAAATCAGATCTGTGATGTTTGGATTGGAATTTGTTGATTGTGACGGATTGTGATGCTCGTATTTGTTAGATCTGGATCTACAATAGAAATTCTTTCTTTTATTTGCACCTAGAATTATTGTTAGATCTCGATTTGAAATAAAAAAATTATTTTTATTTCAGATCTATGAATAATGATTGGGTATTATAATATGAGTTTCATCTTTTACTTAGATATATGAAACATGGTTTTGTCAAAATTAGATTTACAATAAAAATCTCATTTTTATTGATTACATGAAACATGGTCTTTGTCAAAAATTTGTTTTCATTTCAATAAAAGAAATTATAACAAAAAGATTGCATTTTTACTCCCACATCATTTCAATAAAAGAAATTAAAATAAAAAAATTGTGTTTTTATTTGTCACTTCGTTTCAATAAAAAAATTATAATAAAAAGCTTTCATTTTTATTGCCACTTTGTTCAACAAAATAAAAAGAGTAGAATAGGAAGATATGTTTTTATTGTCATTTGGTTACAAATAAAAAAGAAAAAAATAGAATTAAAAGATATGTTTTATTTATCGTTAAGTTACATTAAAAAAGTAGAATTAAAAGATATATTTTTATTGTCATTTAGTTACAATAAAAAGAGTAAAATAGAAAGATATGTTTTTATTGTCAATTTTGGTCACAATAAAAGTTTAGCTATTAAAGAATATATTTTTATTGTAGTAACCCGTAACTTCCCCGGTAAGGAAAGCACAGATTTCTTTAAGGACAAGACAAATCAGAACACAAGCAGAAGAACATTTCATTTTTTATTACTACAATTCCATCAGAATACAAGAATATACAGAGTATGAATAAATATACATTCGACAAATATCAGAGATTACAATAAATTACATAGCAGCGGAAAAATAATACAATACACAACTGAAAGTAATACAAGGATACTGTAGTGACCCGCATTTTTAGTTGTTGAATAATTTATTTATTTAATTATTAAATATCGATTTATCGATATCGAGAACGGAAATTAAATAAAAATGAATATTTAATTAATAATTATAATATAATAATTTTATATTATAAGCCCGGAATGGTCAGAATAGTGAAATTCACGATATACTGTGAATTGGATAGTATCAGAGGATTGGTTGAGTTTATAATCGGAATATAAATAACGAATATATTCAATCGACGACAGTTTGAACGTATAATTATATTTTAATTAAAATCGAGCGCGTAACGACGCGGCAGTTCGCTATTTGGCGATTCGAACTTCAACTAAATGTACAGGGTTCGTTTTAAGCCGGATTTCTGTGAAACAAGAAACGTGTGGAGCTGGTGGAGTATATCTTTCTAGTGGAAGAGAAAAATGGGGATTTCGTCATATGGATTTTGATGTACGTCTAAATCAAATTTCAGAAAAAGTCGCTGTGAAATTCCTTTATAATTCGTAACGCTTTATATACGTTATAAAAGGGTTTTTCAATGTAAAACTGAATATAGAGGTAATCGGGAATCTAAAATATCAAATTTGTATATTCTGATATGATATTCTGGAGCTGGATGATATCATATGTGAAGATATACGATAACATGAATTTATTTATATTAAATTTAATTATATTTAAATATATTTATATATTTAAATGGTCTATTCAGCGCTTTAAAAATAGCCAGTTCTGCAAACGAAGTCGGAATTCGACGAAACTAGTTTTGTTGGATCCGCAATGTCAAATAGTTGTTAGATTTCCAGTTTCGTGATTTTTAGAGTCACTGTGTGGCCGTACGGATTTTTAGAGTGAAAAACAAGCAGTATTTCGATGGTTAAAAATACATTGTGTGAGCATACGGAGTCAGAATTCGACGAAATCAGTTTCGTTGGGACCTTAATGTCGAACTCTAGCTACGTGTCTAGTTTCTTGATTTTTAGAAGGCGTGTGTGATCACAGGGATTTTAAAGGACATGTAAACAGCGTATGCTTAAAAATAAATAAATAAAAATATAAAAATAAAATATCTAGGTTGCCTATAAATACCCCAAACAACACATAACCCTAATTCTTTCATTCCTAAGTCAACACCAATTTCCGCCGTAGCTTCTTCTACCTCTTTTCAGAAAACGCAAGATTTAAATTCAAAACAAAATCAAAAGAAAATCTGTAAATTAGAATGTATACAGATTCGAACTTGTATTAGCGTTGGCATCATCTCCGTATGATTTCTAATGGGATCGAAGGGTTTTTGGGTTCGCTGGTTAATAAAAGCGGCGACTAGGGTTGGCATTTAGGGAGGTTGGGACATCGACGCTTGTTTACATGGGTGGGGTTGGATTCGTGGCGCCGAGTAGTAGGTGGTGGCAAGCTTTTTGGTGAATCGGTGGAGGAAAGTGTCGCTCCAGTATTGGGGAGCTCGCAGAGTGGGATTCTGGTAGAGGGACACGAGTCCAAATTAAATGGCTCGGGTGTTAGGAGGAGATGAAGGGGAATACAACGGCGATGTCTGTTCATGATTCAGTGGAGTAGAGAGAGAGTTTGGATCGTTCAATCGTGCGGTAATTGCTGCTGTGAGTAGCGACTGTGTTGGGGAAGAAAGGTAAATACGGGTCTGGATTTTTATAAGTGTTGATGGGCCAGTTTTTGTTTTAGATGGTGAGGCCCATTGTGTTAAAAAGTAATTTGGTTCTAGGGTTAATTTAAATAATGAACAAACACTAAAAGTTCAACATATATAAATAGTAAAATCCAATTGTTTAAAACATGGATTTGCGTAAAACATGGACTAGGAATTCAACAGATAATTATAGGTGAAACTTACGACTTATTTAAAGGTAAATAATGCTTCGATTGTTTATAACTTGTAATAATCATAACTATCTCATATACCATCAGAATCTGGTGAAAACAAGATATGTTGGGATCATACGGACGATGACTACACCATGGAACCGACGGGGAGTGGATTGGAGCTCGTTACAATTTATGGCAAATTAAATTGTCCGATTCAAACCATCGAACGTAAACCGATATTTTTCGGTTAACGCGCAACTGTGAGTAAAAACTCACTAACTCTCCTCAAATTTATATTTTTAATATAAATTGTATTTTATTTCTGTATTTGACTGCTAGTTATGTACTGTTAATTTGGACTGTTAAGTTGTATTGTTAAATTGGACTGTAGATTGGACTGTTAAATAATTGATTGAAAACAGTATGGATATATATATATATATATATATCTACAAATATATATATATATCGTTATTAAACGGTGATTTTGTTATCAGTGTATTTCATTAGAAATGCAAGTGATGTTATATACGTTGTTTAACATCGGTGGATGCAGGGAAAACAGGTTGGAGGAATCCGACTGGATTCCTCAACATTTATTTTACTGTTATTTGTATATTGTGATATATACTGTGATATATAATCTGTTGTTGATTGTATGTGTTTGGATGATATTGATCATTGACAGTTGGTTGTTTAAAAACAATAGAAAACACTAAAAATGTAGATAAGGGAATTTTCAATGTGGTATTGAAAATAGCATATTTATAAATTGGGATATTTATAAATAGGAGATATTTTAAAAAGGAAAATAAATTCAAAACATTTCTTTTTGAATGGAAAGGCCTGTGTGGCGAGTTTGGAGATTTTCCCGATGCTCCCGATACAAAGGAGGTTATGGCGAATTTTTCCAGGAATTTAAGGAGTTAGAATATTTCAAGAATAAATTTGAAAAGAGAAATATTTGTAAACCATTTACAAATGAAATTTGGATAAGGAATATTTGTACACCATTTTCAATGAAATCGAAAAGGAAATATTTGTAAACCATTTACAATTAGAATTGAAAAGGAAACGTTTTAAAAAGAAATCATTTTTAAAGTGTAGAACCGTTATTTAAAAGTAAATCTTTTCAAATGAATAAAACGTTGTTAAAAAGGAAATCTTTATAAAGTGAATAAAGTAAATCGAATATGGTATTCGAAAGGAGAAATCGAATATGGTATACGAAAGGAGTTAATCGAATATGGTATTCGAAGTTAGTTAATCGAATATGGTATTCGAAGTTAGTTAATCGAATAGGGTATTCGAAGTTAGTTAATCGAATATGGTATTCGAAGTTAGTTAATCGAATATGGTATTCGAAGTTAGTTAATCGAATATGGTATTCGAAGTTAGTTAATCGAATATGGTATT
Source organism: Allium sativum (assembly GCA_030737875.1). NCBI lineage: Eukaryota > Viridiplantae > Streptophyta > Magnoliopsida > Asparagales > Amaryllidaceae > Allium > Allium sativum. The sequence continues at coordinate 173,835,392 of CM060912.1, forward strand.
CGAAGTTAGTTAATCGAATATGGTATTCGAAGTTAGTTAATCGAATATAGGCATTCGAAAGTAGTTAATCGAATATGGTATTCGAAGTTAGTTAATCGAATATGGTATTCGAAAGTTAGTTAATCGAATATGTTATTCGAAAGGGGTTAGTCAAGTTAGTCAAATAAAGTTAACCAGTCAGAGTTAATCAGTTAGAGTTAACCAGTTGGAGTTAATTAGTTAGAGTTAATCGATAAGAGTTAAAACGAACTAGAGTTAATCAAATATAGTTATTTGAGACAGAGTTAGTCAAACATAGTATTCAGGGTAAGTTGCCATCTTGTGCGACTGCTAGCATAATTCGCAGGGCTGTAAATAGCCTACGGCGGTTGGATGTTTCCTGAGGGAGTCAGGCGTAACCATTGTGATCGCTGCGATCTAGAGTCAAGCGAATGGAGTTTAATCGAGTATTAGTTATTCGATAGGAGTTAATCGAGTTGATCGAGTTGAGAAATAAGTTAAGTTAAATAAGTTGAGTTGATCGGGTGGTTCGACCAAGTTAGTCGAGCCTAGTTAATCGAATCAAATTGGTCGAACAAAGTAAATCGAGTTAAGTTAGTCAAGTTAGCCGAGCCTAGTTAATCGAATCGAATTGGTCGAACCAAGTAAGTCGAGTTAAGTTAGTCAAGTTAGCCGAGCCTAGTTAATCGAATCGAATTGGTCGAACTAAGTAAGTCGAGTTAAGTTAGTCAAGTTAGCCGAGCCTAGTTAATCGAATCGAATTGGTCGAACCAAGTAAGTCGAGTTAGTCGAGTCAAGTTAAGTTAGTCGAGTTAAGTTCGTCGAGTTGAATAAATCGATGTTAGTTTCATCGAAAGGAGTTATCGATGTTAGTTTCATCGAAGGGAGTTATCGATTATAGTTTAATCGAAGTGAGATTTTCAAATATGAGATATTTGAAAAGGAAGAGTCATCGAATATTAGTTATTCGAAGAGAGATTATCGAATATCGTTTATTCGAGAAGGAGTTAATCGAATATAGGTTATTCTAAGAAGAGTTAATCAAATAGAGATTTCTCGAAGAGAGTAAATCGGCAAATTCGATTATATCGAATTCGGGAAAGTACTTATACTTTCCAGTGTCTAAATAGAGATTTATTTATTTATAAATAAATAAGTGTTAGGTTAATTATTCACTAATAAGAATAGAAGTTATAATTAAAGTTAGAAAATTCGAAAGTAGGGATTATAACGTTATCGTTATAACCAATGTTTTAAATATAGAAGTGGATTAGTAAAATTAAATCCGAGAAAGGCCTAAAGAAGTTGTTAAAGATTAAAAGATAAACTTTGACCATTTCGAACTTATAACGTTGTTCAGTTAAGGTCTGAGAGGTAATTATACCCCAACTTGAGTGACTTCCTTCATGACTAAGAAATGGTAAGGTTTGATCGTAAAGGAGTTTTGGAAACGTTTTCCAAACTAGAGAATCAGAAATGTTTTCTGATAAAAGAAAATAAGAATTTAGAATATAGGGAAACAGGAGATAAGTAAATAAATGAACTAAAGAGATTTATGTTAAATGATGTTTGTTCGATAAAATTTCCATTTGGAAATAATATCGTTGTTTGCACACTTGTTTTCTTTGATAGTTAACTCACCGACTATCGAAGTTTTGACCATTTTAACGTTGTTAATATGGAGAGACCGGTTGGATTATTATCCATAGAACCACTCTGTATTGGCATAAGCGTCGCGAATCATATATGCCAAAGATAATTGAAGACGGAGAAAAATGCAAGGGCTATCCTGTTTACAGAATAGTGCCTTCGGTTTGTCCAGTCCCAGGACAACTTGTATGGACGAAGGTCTGACAGAGTATATCCAATGGATTGCGTAAGTTGGTCTGTTCAAATGTATTCACGTTTGGTGGCGGAGGAATTCGTTTCTCTTAGCTGTATACCCGTGTTATTTTTGGATAAGTCAATTTGTGATTTGGCGGGTATGACGATGTGACATTTTAAGTAAATGAAGATGGATGTCTGACAGAGTATTTCCAGAAAGGTCACGTACATTGATTTCTTCAACCGTATCAAGAGTGGAAGCGGAGAAGGAAACTTCTTTTAGCTGACACGTAATGTATTGTTGTAGACGTCAATTAGTGATTTTCGATGGATCTGACAATGTGGCATTCGAAGTGAATCTATTGTGATGATAAAGCGTAGCTTCTAGCCTTACATCCGGTAAATGACAGAAATCGGGCAGGCAACATGGCTAAGTCGGTCGCACCGAAGTAGGGTGTATAATCACCTATCTAGTGAATATTCATTTGCTTCTTTTAATCTATCAATGCTGTCCCATATATATATACGGGAACGGTTGCTGATCCCAACCGTTGGTGATGTACATTCGATACACTCAAGCGAAATGAGTGGTCGGTCATGCATGGCTGAGTTGCAAGATGTTCTTGTTGAACTCCAGTGTATCGTTCCTAGAGTACACTGATCGGAAGGTGATTCCATACCTTGTCATAGTTGGAAATCCATTATCCAGTACGTGCTTGCGATTTTGATTGTATACTATATATGTAGAACGTGAGATGAAAGCGTTTCTGCTAGTTGATATCTATTTGTACATAGACATTATATTAATATCAAAAGGTTTTTGATATAAAGATATTTTGGATTCTCATAAGGGAAAAACCCGTTCCGTTATGCGGCGTGGTCTTATGAGATATCGTTTACTTGTTCATATACCTGTTTTAAACTGTTTTACTCACACCAGTCCCATGACTGACCCAGAGTTTATTTGTTGTTTTCCCTAAACTCTTGGGTGCCTAAATTTGTACGGGCAGTCAAGTAGTCGGGTTTTACAGATATACTGGAAGAGCGTGGAGCAGGAGGCTTCAAGATCATATAGCTATAGTTATTTCCGCTGTGTTGTAAGTGTTGTACTCTGATAAGTGCTATTGTATACATAACTGTTATATTTCAAAGTTATGTTATCTATTATATGTTATTCGTTCCGCTGTGAGGTTCGTGTTACTCTGATGTTATGTTCTTCTTCTTCTTCTATTCTAAGTTTCTATCTTGTCTATCCTCACCCTCTATCTTCTTTCTATCAGTTTCTTGGATTTCCAGTGCAATTTGGGGTTGGACTTGTGTTATTTGGTCAGCTCAAATTCCCCCGGATTTTCGGGTCACTACAGATACAGAGCTTTCCGAGTATCATTCCAGCTGTAAACCAGGATCCTGTGAATATAAATCTGCAAAACCAAAACTACTAGCTGCCTGTGTGGAAAATAGGGGCACCCAGAGTTTAGGTTAAAACAATAAACTCCAGGTCAGTCATGTGACTAGTGTGAGAACTAAAACAGTTATTAATCTTTATTTTAAAGTTCGGTAAATCAGGGACCACGTCGTATAACACGGAACGGGTTTCCTCCCAAGAAAACCAGTGCATAAAACAAACAGCGCAATGCTAAATAAAGAAAAATGAAGCTATTATAAGACCCAGGCCCCATCACACAATGCAACGCAAGCCGGAGGATAGGGGTTTTACCTTATAATAACCAAAGCATGCTTGATACGTTAAAAACACATTATTTGATATTATAATAAATGTATAGTGTCAAAACAATTTCAATCATAAACATCTATCATAGACGGAATTAATGACCCAAACCACTATGTCGCCATACTAGGTTCTACAAATAAAACCGCAATATCACGTATTCGAAATTGGATTTCCGTCATGAGTCGAGGCAAAGGGGCAAGCTTGTGACAGCCCGCCCCGCACCAGCCTGCATTTCCTCCGAAAGTGCGCTGTACACATGCCCGACTAGCACAGGATGGACGTCAAGAGAAAGGAAAGAAGAAGATAAACTAATCAAGGAACCTGTAGAATGTCTCACAGCGCATGGGATAAAATATAATAATAACATACTTGACATAAAACAGGCGAGACAGCGCATAAGCTGATAACTAAAATCAACATCAATCATCAAAGCAGCGGAAATCCAAATACAGCTTATTACAATTTTCCAAATTTACTGTCTCTAAACAAAAGAAAGCTGAAGTAGAAGATACACCAACAATGCCCAAGCAGTGATCTCCAACAACACAGGGAGAATACTATATATATATTACGTGGAAGCCTCCTGCTCGTCTCCGGATCATCTACCCGTGCATCACCAGCTAACTTGTCTCTAGTCTGCTCGTGTGAGCACCCAGAGTAATAAGAGGAGACATAAAACTCTGGGTCAGACATAAAGCCTGGTATGAGCGATAAGCATCTAAACAGAATAATAACAGGTATACTAAACCATACCTGAACCTGGACCTGCAACCAAAGAGTTAGTACCACATACCGTACAATACTCCAAGGTGCCATAATAAATAGTGTAAGAATACGGGGGTGGGGTGTGCATGTCACAATGATAGCAAACAAATCATCCATAGCAACCATCCTCACATCTCTCACTCAGTGCGTAAAGCGTACGACATCTACCACTTTGGAACACTAGACAAACTGAGGTAACGACGAATCCCGACTTGTAGAAACCCTGCTGTGACCAAGCCAAACATTTGGAGTCATGACCAAACATTTCAATGACCCACTTCATTGGTCGTAGCCCTTGGTTCTACCGATGCCATAATGGCCCTGAATCCGCCTTCGCACCTCCTACCATAGTGGTCCAAAGCTATAGACGTCGATAACTCCTTGGCACGCGTCCCGCAGCAAAGCCCAACCATGAAGCGAACTCATTGATTCCCATCTAAATCTTGAGCTCTAACTTCTCATCTGGACTTCCTTTGCATCTCGGGTTTTGATCGAATTGGAGTGGGTCTTCAGAAGAGTTGCCGCGCAGTAACAGTCCTAGAATTCGGTTCGGTTCGGTAGTCATCATCTTCGTCGGTTCGGTTCGGTAGTCATCATCTTCGTCGGTTCGGTTCGGTAATCGTCTTTTCCATTCGGTTCGGGTTCTCCACTTTGCTCGGTTCGGAAGTGTAGTGCCTATTCTCTGCTTGGTTCGGTGGTTGCTCCCTTCTAAGTTCCCATACCCGATCCTGTCCTTCTCCAATTGCCGATCCGCTCCGCCCCCTTAGCTTACCCCGATCCGATCTGCTCCGATCCGATCCGCTCCACAACTCCAATCCGATCCGCTCCCCAGTTCCGATCCGATCTCCCTTGTCCACTCCAACTCTAAGCAAACAGCCTTCCTTCTCGCCGATCCTTCTCCAGTGACAAGCTCCGATCCAGTTCAGATTCCCTTGGTCAGTTCACAAATCCGATCCGACCTTCTACTCCGATCCGATCCGGTTCGGAACCTGCACATTTCTGCAACTTTCCAGCGAGCTTTCTACGCCATTCGACGACGTTTTCGAGCAATTTAACTATTCTAATCAATCATAAAACATACCATAGAGTCATAGCAACATGTAATAGCAACCACAAACAGCAAACAACAATTCAAATAAATCAAAAGGGATCAAAAAGTGACTAAAACTTCATATTTTCCCATAGTCCCTCTTAATCATGTTTAAGCACATACTTAGTAAAACTTAACCAAATCGTCTAAATTTTATAACAGAGGCATGAAATATTATTTAAGAATTTCTAAACATTTTTCCAGAATTTATTGGTGTATAAATTCGCTAATCTTCACTAATTACCCTTAATTAACTGTAATTAGTGTCAAAACGATGTTATCACTCACCTTGGCCACAACTAAAACCCCAAAACTGAAATATTCTCTAATTTGGCGTTGTTCCCAATCTTACACAGCAGCTCTACCTCGGTTCTCGTGCTAATACTCCTTGATTTGATCCTTGCTAAGCCTAATCTTCAATTAGAAAGTGATTTTTGGGTGTTTTAGAGAGATTTAGAGAGTGGAGGCCATGGCTAGGTCAAGAGGAATGAAAGTGGCGGCTGGAAAATGTCTAAAGAAATGTTTTCTAACCCTAATCAGCCCCTATATACCCCTAAACCCGAAATTCCCCTTGGGCCTAGCTGCTAATCACCCGCTTAAGCCCAATTAAGCTGTTTTTCACCATCTGAAACTTGTTTCAGCCATATCTCCCAAATGGTGAGTCCGTTTGGCTATTGTGACCACTCTACGGAAAGAGAAACCATCATCCGAAGCCAATGGAAGTGGTTTCAGGTCAAAATTTCCTTCCAGTCAAAAGTTATGGCCAAAACAGTGCCAACTAGGGGTAAAATGGTCATTTAAAAATCGGGAAAAATCATGAACATGGGAAATGACCCCAATAGTCGTCCCCCAAAGTTACATGACCATACGACTTCGCATGTGACAGAAATAAATATCCTACGATTTTATGATGCGTAGAATGCGGGTCGTTACAAAGCTCCTCTCCGATTCGAGACACTCTAGCAAATGTCTTAGGACCCCACTATGATCCTTGGATCTTCAGGGCCGGTCCTCTCTTACTTTTGCGGATTAGTTATTCCTGACTCTTCTTATGTAGAAATCTTCGTCGTGCTCGCCTTTTATCAAATTCATTGTCCGTAGCCACTACATATATAAAAATCACATTTTTAGATTGTTGCTATGTATATAAAAATTCTATTTTTATACCGCTACTACATAGATAAAAATTCTGTTTTTACAACGCTACTATATAGATAAAAATTCTATTTTTATCACGCTACTATATAGATAAAAATTCTATTTTTACAACGCTACTATATAGATAAAAATTCTATTTTTACAACGCTACTATATAGATAAAAATTCTATTTTTACAACGCTACTATATAGATAAAAATTCTATTTTTATCACGATGTTCATATAATAAAGATCATATTTTTATTATTTTTATAATATAAAAATCATATTTTTCCTACTTCAAAGATGTAATCTTTTCGCTATTTCATTATAAAAATCATTTCTTTATCTTTTATATGAATCAAAAACCGAATTATTTTTCTTTCTAAAATATAAAAATCATGTTTTTATAAATAAACATATAATCTTTTTACTTATACAAATCATTTCTTTCTCATAATAAAAATTATATTTTATAATTTCTATCATATCAAAATCATATCTTATAACGTTCTCTTCTTTGTATGATGTTCATACAAATAAAAGCACATCTTTACTTTATTACGCCCTTATAGAAATTTAAAACAATGCCATGAATACTTTTATACAATGAAATGATTTAAAAATCATATTTTTATTCACCTAAATAAATAAAAACGATAAAATAAATAAACAAGGAGGCTCAGCGACGTAGGGAGATCGAAGGAGGGTATTGAATCAGATAAGGAGGCTCGTCGTGAGAGAGGAGAGAGAAAGAAGGGTCGGGAGGGGATCGAGGAGGGGAGCAGGAGGTTGCGGGTCTCAAGAAGAGGGGAGGGAAGGCGCTGTCACAACGGAGGAAGGGGAAGAAGGGGAGGGCGGAAACGGTGGAGGCTAGGGCGTCGGATTCAATTTGGTCTGGGGGAAGAAGAGGGGCGCGAGGGGTTCGAGGAGAGGACGGGAGGGTGGGGCTCGGGAGGAGGAGAGGGGAGTAGACTGGAGGGGAGGGATCGACGGCGCGGCAGTCGCCTGAGGAGGCGCGTCGATGGCCATCGTCGGGAGCGCTGCGCGTTTCCTTTCCCCTTTTTTTATTTGATTTTGACTAAACGGGTATACGATGGGGGAGAGAGAGTTATATAGTTTTATAATTTATAATTTATTATTTTAATCCCAAAAAGGTAACTTTTTATTTTGAACTCAGAATCAAACCCACCGCCTGTCGTCCATAGCTAATTACCCTCATTCCGAACACAATGGGATATGTATTGTAGGCTGATTCGATCATTTCGATCAGTTTCCGTCAAAATCAACATATAACTCTATATATTGAATTTGAACGTGCATTTTAATTTACCGGGGCCACATACGGACTCTAAAAATTCCCAAAAAATATTTTCTAGCTTCGTATTGACGATATGGTCCTAACAAAACTAATTTCGTCAAATTCTGAAATCGTTTAAAAATGGCTATTTTCCAGTCGATTAAAATCAACTAAAACTGGTCAAACGCGTTTTCCTTTGCCACACCCACATATTGATTCGGAAAATTACGAATTTTGGAATCTAGCAATAATTTGACATCACGGATCCAACAAAAGTGGTTTCGTCAAAATCCGAGGTCGTTTGCAAAATTTTCATTTTTAAGGGCCTGAATTCCATAGCGACTATTCTGAATTTTCAACTGGACGTATCTTTTTATCCCCGTTATGAAATTTTGATTTTTCGGATTCGTTGGAAAGATATTCTCCATTAGATTCAAACATTTTTCATTTCACAAAAATCTGGTTTATTTTGTACCCGGTATGTTCAATTGAAATTTGAAATCAAATTATCGAACTACCGCGCCATTTTCAATTCCTTTTATAATTTAAAATAATTATTTATATTCTAACGACGATCTATATAAATATATACGTTCGAATTCTATTCAAAATAAATTTCTTGTTGTTATTATTTAAAATAATTCATTTTAAATATTCAAAATTCACTAAAATTGCCAAAATAAAAATTTTAAATTAGCTCGCATTTCCGGGTTGTTACAATCTCCCCCACTTAAAACTTTTCGTCCTCGAAAAGGAACGAAGCCGAAAGTTGTTTAACTAATCAACTCAACTTCTATTATTTTCATTACAGCTTAAGTCCTTCAACTGTTCAGTTTCTAAGAACTTTTCAAATTTTTCAAAAATTTGGCTAACACCCTAAATTTTCAAAAAATTTCGCTATAATCTCCCCTGCACCGGGGACTTTGCGATATTTCATATAGCCTCCCATGGCCTTCTTCAACTCAAAAGAAAAAGAAAAAGCCAAGCGGCTAGCCAATCGGCTCATAAAATCATCATCACCCAAACAAAACAGTAAACTATGGTAAACATGTACCTATTTGTCGGGCAAACAATTTTATTCTCTGCTCTAGCCTCCTTGCTACGACCTGTTCAATGTAAGTACATGTATATGCATGCATTTGTAATTATTTTTCAATACAGTTCAATTTGGCATAACAGTTCAAAACTATCAAACAAATAATCAACACAACCAGCAATCAATTAGTGGATTAGAGTTTCAAATTCATAATTTTGATATATAGTCAAAAATCACAATTTTTTGATGCCAATTAACAACAATGTATTCTAACTATATTTTAGTTCTCACACCAGTCTAATGGAAATATATAGATATCACACCTTCGAAACACGAACATAAATACTGATGATGTGGCCACATCATCAGAATTATCCCCGAGTGTCTAGAGTGTAATTGTATATCTGTCCAGTATATTAAAACTTCGAATATACGTTCATGATGCGTATATGCAAAATCTCTATATATTGGATTGTCCAAATTCAATACAAATAAATATTCAAATACGTATAAAACGATTTAAATTTTTAAAACAATATTGTTTTCACTTGAAAAGTATACTCTTCACACTCATTCTAGGATACTACTGATCCCATCTCTAACGAGTTATTCTTATTGGATAATACTAATCCAATATCTGATGAATCCTTTCGTATGGTTCTAATGTGTCTTGTTCTTGAGCTCTGTAAACCAAAGCTCTGATACCAAATGTAGTAACCCGTAACTTCCCCGGTAAGGAAAGCACGGATTGCTTTGAGGACAGGACAAATCAGAACGCAAGAGGAAGAACATTTCATTGTTTATTACAACAATTCCATCAGAATACAAGAATATACAGAGTATGAATAAATATACATTCGACAAATATCAGAGATTACAATGAATTACATAGCAGAGGAAAAATAATACAACACACAACTGAAAGTAATACACGGATACAGAGCTTTCTGAGTATCGTTCTAGCTGTAAACCAGGATCCTGTGAATATAAATCTGCAAAACCAAAACTACTAGCTGCCCGTGTGGAAAATAGGGGAACCCAGAGTTTAGGTTAAAACAATAAACTCCAGGTCAGTCATGTGACTGGTGGGAGAACTAAAACAGTTATTAATCTTTATTTTAAAGTTCGGTAAATCAAGGGACCACGCCGTATAACACGGAATGGGTTTCCTCCCAAGAATACCAGTGCATAAAACAAACAGTGCAATGCTAAATAAAGAAAAATGAAGCTATTTTAAGACCCACGTCCCATCACATAATGCAACGCAAGCCGGAGGATAGGGTTTTTACCTTATAATAGCCAAAGCATGCTTGATACGTTAAAAACACATTACCTGATACTATAATAAATGTATAGTGTCAAAACAATTTCAATCATTAATATCAATCATAGACGGCATTAATGACCCATATCACTATGTCGCCATACTAGGTTCTACAAATAAAACCGCAATATCACGTATTGGAAATTGGATTTCCGTCATGAGTCGAGGCAAGGGGCAAGCTCCTCTCCGATTTGAGACACTCTAGCAAATGTCTTAGGACCCCACTATGATCCTTGGATCTTCAGGGTCGGTCCTCTCTTACTTTTGAGGATTAGTTACTCCTAAACACACGTTTCCCGGTCCTAACAGACCTGTATCTGAGGCGCCTCGCATTCCAACAACCACACAGGTGAAAAGTATATAAATGTCAGCCAGTTTAAGCACTGACACCACCACTAGCTAGAAAGAAACGTCATGCTCTCCCTATAGTCACTATCCCGTTTTTGACTCATACCGAAGTGTGAGGCTCGCGAATTAACGCCATACACGAAGCTGCGCCACACAGGCCGTGCTTTGATCATCAATCACAAGGCTTTGCTTTTCAATAGAAGCCTTGATCATTTGCCACTTAGGCGTGCCATACAGGCAATTCACTCCATGCGACTGATGTCCATCGATATACAACCTCTGAGCTCGTACGTCTCAGAGAAGGGCGTTAAGCAAGAGAATAAATTCTCCGCCGCCAAACAGATGTATATTTAATAGAGATCAATCAACACAGAATAAAATCCAATGTCAGACACACAGTCCATTTACAAGTTCGTTCTGGGTCTGAATGAAACCAGAGGCACTTTCCTCGCATATCCATCGATCTCCAAGTACGTCTGGATGATCACCAACTGATTCCCTCCTCTTGGGTGTACAACCTAATCAAGATCATCAGTAATCACCCAAACGATGTGAAGAACTTCCGGTCTTCAACCACCGTCTTCATCTTCGACATACCGTCGAATCGGTTATTCAGAATGGGTATAAACCTGGCCATTCTGAATAACCCGCGTATATAATAAACATGTGTTACACAAACACAACATATGCTTCATTCCAATTCAGAATATTCTTTTTATTCAAATTTTCACATTCTTAGGGAAAGGTTTCCATTAATTTTATCAAAGATAAATTCTTCTAAATTTATTCTTTAATCTTCCTTTGGATATCATTTCAAACCATATTATGGTTTTCCAAACTAGTCGGGATTAGCGAACCACATCGAAGTAATTATTTATTTTATTTCCCAATCCCAACCTATTTATCCCATGGAGAAAACTGGTAATACTCCATATCTAACACCACGGTGTTATCGGTAAATATTAATTACCATTTCACGTTCAAATCTAATTAAAGGTTTAAGTATCGCCTTGGAGCCAAACTGGTGATACTCCATTCTCGATCACTTTTCAGATTAGATAATTTAAATTATCAATTTACCTTTCAATCAAATTACAGATTCATTAAAACTCCACTTAGTTTTAATCTTCTGAAAAATCAATATCCTGTCTTTAACTGGGTTAAAGAACCAATGTCACCTAATACACGAATCACGATAAACCCAAAATCACTTTCAAATTCAATTCCAATTATATTATTTAATTGGTACACTTCTTTAAATAAAATAGAAAGATTTAATCTTTTTCACAACTGGATTTAAGAACAGTGTTAATGAAGACACCATTCACGACAAACCCAAATCACATTTGATATTAAATACAAGGCTCTGAATAGAAAATATATCGGCTTATATTCAACATCAAATTCTACAACCAACAAATATCGTATTGGAAATAACGATATAAATATATCTTTCAAATTCCCATAACAATATCTGTATAATCACGGAATCCAACATCGAAATATTCCAAAGACAATTTCGATTCAAATCCACTTCCACTTTATATATATTGGAAATTCTGGTTATTTTCAAAACCAATTCAAATTCAATTTATTTATTTCAAAAAGAAATTGATTTTAATTCTAGTTCAAAACTAGTTCATCTTGATAAAAATATATTTTTATCTTTTCAATATGGAGTTTTTCATCTCATTTCTTTTCAAATCATTTCTTATGACTTTACACTAATTATTGATATTTTTAATAATTTTATCAAGGCCAGTACAGTCGATTTCCATCAACGGCCATCGAACTGCACTTACAGCGACCTTTTCCAAATTTGATTTGGACATAATTCCAAATCCAACCGTTAGATTTCAAATTTCTAATATTCATTAGAAAGCTCTTTTCGATAAGAACCCAATGGTTCTGGATTTAGGTGAATCCGACGGTCGGATCTCCCACAACGTCAATTCGAAGTCAATGGTCGAAATTCGCAATCTGCCGCAGCGCGGCGCGTTCTATTCAGGCCATTATATATATAATATATATATTATATATATTACGTCGATTTCCTTTTTAAACGTATTTTATAAATCATTTTAAACTTTCAACTTCATATTCAATTTGAAATTAAAATTGAATATTTCACATCATTATTATAAAAATGATAATATTTTCAAAATATTATATTTTGAAATCACTTCTTTTTCTATATTCATTATAAAAACGAATATAATTGATATAAATATCGTTCGCGTCAAAATGGCGTATCTGTAATCAACACGGCTTTATATATTTCAATAACTTCGTTATTCTGTTCAACAAATGAATATTTATTCTATTCAACACATGAACCTATATTTCTTTCAACACATTACTAATCTCAACACATGAGCATCGTCAACACATGACTATTTTTATTATTTAATATATTTTATAAAATTATAATAAAGATGTATATTTTATTGTTAAAATATTTTACTCAACACATGAACAGTTTCAACACATGAGTATTCTCGACACATGAGCATCGTCAACACATGACTATTTTTATATTCTAATATTCTTTATTTTCCCAATTGGAATGAGGCCCAATCAATTACCATATAATGTTAATTATATGGATTCCACCCAACACATGTATATAATAGCAACTATAAATAATCAACCATCATCCAAAGTGCACCACACAACTGCATAAGCATTAAATAAAAATATTTAACGCTTACACAGCTTGTCAATCAAATGATCAACATATCACTAAACAATTGGGATAAGTGTACGCCAAATATCATCCCAACACCCGTGTGGGGTTTCAAATCAACAAACACATATTTCTATTCACACACACGTTAAAAATAATATTTTTAACGATCAAATATTTTTAACTATATAAATATTTTATTTCATTTCACACCACATAATCAATTTTCACCACAACAAACAATCAAACATACAAGCCATCCATGGTCTGTGGACGACGGGTGTCGGGAGCTACTAAGTACCGTCTGCATCCTAGTATATAATTTAAACTAGAAAAGGAAATTTAAAGTGAGAAGTTCTCACCGACTAGCTAAACCAATACACCACGACTCTTCTTATGTAGAAATCTTCGCCGTGCTCGCCTTTTATCAAATTCATTGTCCGTAGCCACTACATATATAAAAATCACATTTTTAGATTGTTGCTATGTATATAAAAATTCTATTTTTATACCGCTACTACATAGATAAAAATTCTGTTTTTACAACGCTACTATATAGATAAAAATTCTATTTTTATCACGCTACTATATAGATAAAAATTCTATTTTTACAACGCTACTATATAGATAAAAATTCTATTTTTACAACGCTACTATATAGATAAAAATTCTATTTTTACAACGCTACTATATAGATAAAAATTCTATTTTTATCACGATGTTCATATAATAAAGATCATATTTTTATTATTTTTATAATATAAAAATCATATTTTTCCTACTTCAAAGATGTAATCTTTTCGCTATTTCATTATAAAAATCATTTCTTTATCTTTTCTATGAATCAAAAACCGAATTATTTTTCTTTCTAAAATATAAAAATCATGTTTTTATAAATAAACATATAATCTTTTTACTTATACAAATCATTTCTTTCTCATAATAAAAATTATATTTTATAATTTCTATCATATCAAAATCATATCTTATAACGTTCTCTTCTTTGTATGATGTTCATACAAATAAAAAGCACATCTTTACTTTATTACGCCCTTATAAAAATTTAAAACAATGCCATGAATACTTTTATACAATGAAATGATTTAAAAATCATATTTTTATTCACCTAAATAAATAAAAACGATAAAATAAATAAACAAGGAGGCTCAGCGACGTAGGGAGATCGAAGGAGGGTATTGAATCAGATAAGGAGGCTCGTCGTGAGAGAGGAGAGAGAAAGAAGGGTCGGGAGGGGATCGAGGAGGGGAACAGGAGGTTGCGGGTCTGAAGAAGAGGGGAGGGAAGGCGCTGTCACAACGGAGGAAGGGGAAGAAGGGGAGGGCGGAAACGGTGGAGGCTAGGGCGTCGGATTCAATTTGGTCTGGGGGAAGAAGAGGGGTGCGAGGGGTTCGAGGAGAGGACCGGAGGGAGGGGCTCGGGAGGAGGAGAGGGGAGTAGACTGGAGGGGAGGGATCGACGGCGCGACAGTCGCCTGAGGAGGCGCGTCGATGGCCATCGTCGGGGGCGCTGCGTGTTTCCTTTCCCCTTTTTTTATTTGATTTTGACTGAACGGGTATACGATGGGGGAGAGAGAGTTATATAGTTTTATAATTTATTATTTATTATTTTAATCCCAAAAAGGTAACTTTTTATTTTGAACTCAGAATCAAACCCACCGCCTGTCGTCCATAGCTAATTACCCTCATTCCGAACACAATGGGATATGTATTGTAGGCTGATTCGATCATTTCGATCAGTTTCCGTCAAAATCTACATATAACTCTATATATTGAATATGAACGTGCATTTTAATTATACCGGGGCCACATACGGATTCTAAAAATTCCCAAAAAATATTTTCTAGCTTCGTATTGACGATATGGTCCTAACAAAACTAATTTCGTCAAATTCTGAAATCGTTTAAAAATGGCTATTTTCCAGTCGATTAAAATCAACTAAAACTGGTCAAAAGCGTTTTCCTTTGCCACACCCACATATTGATTCAAAAAATTACGAATTTTGGAATCTAGCAATAATTTGACATCACGGATCCAACAAAAGTGGTTTCGTCAAAATCCGAGGTCGTTTGCAAACTTTTCATTTTTAAGGGCCTGAATTCCATAGCGACTATTCTGAATTTTCAACTGGACGTATCTTTTTATCCCCGTTATGAAATTTTGATTTTTCGGATTCGTTGGAAAGATATTCTCCATTAGATTCAAACATTTTTCGTTTCACAAAAATCTGGTTTATTTTGCACCTGGTATGTTCAATTGAAATTTGAAATCAAATTATCGAACTACCGCGCCATTTTCAATTCCTTTTATAATTTAAAATAATTATTTATATTCTAACGACGATCTATATAAATATATACGTTCGAATTCTATTCAAAATAAATTTCTTGTTGTTATTATTTAAAATAATTCATTTTAAATATTCAAAATTCACTAAAATTGCCAAAATAAAAATTTTAAATTAGCTCGCATTTCCGGGTTGTTACAATCTCCCCCACTTAAAACTTTTCGTCCTTGAAAAGGAACAAAGCCGAAAGTTGTTTAACTAATCAACTCAACTTCTATTATTTTCATTACAGCTTAAGTCCTTCAACTGTTCAGTTTCTAAGAACTTTTCAAATTTTTCAAAAATTTGGCTAACACCCTAAATTTTCGAAAAATTTCGCTATAATCTCCCCTGCACCGGGGACTTTGCGATATTTCATATAGCATCCCATGGCCTTCTTCAACTCAAAAGAAAAAGAAAAAGCCAAGCGGCTAGCCAATCGGCTCATAAAATCATCATCACCCAAACAAAACAGTAAATTATGGTAAAGATGTACCTATTTGTCAGGCAAACAATTTTATTCTCTGCTCTAGCCTCCTTGCTACGACCTGTTCAATGTAAGTACATGTATATGCATGCATTTGTAATTATTTTTCAATACAGTTCAATTTGGCATAACGGTTCAAAATTATCAAACAAATAATCAACACAACCAGCAATCAATTAGTGGATTAGAGTTTCAAATTCATAATTTTGATATATAGTCAAAAATCACAAATTTTTGATGCCAATTAACGACAATGTATTCTAACTATATTTTAGTTCTCACACCAGTCTAATGGAAATATATAGATATCACACCTTCGAAACACGAACATAAATACTGATGATGTGGCCACATCATCAGAATTATCCCCGAGTGTCTAGAGTGTAATTGTATATCTGTCCAGTATATTAAAACTTCGAATATACGTTCATGATGCGTATATGCAAAATCTCTATATATTGGATTGTCCAAATTCAATACAAATAAATATTCAAATACGTATAAAACGATTTAAATTTTCAAAACAATATTGTTTTCACTTGAAAAGTATACTCTTCACACTCATTCTAGGTTACTACTGATCCCATCTCTAACGAGTTATTCTAATTGGATATTACTAATCCAATATCTGATGAATCCTTTCGTATGGTTCTAATGTGTCTTGTTCTTGAGCTCTGTAAACCAAAGCTCTGATACCAAATGTAGTAACCTGTAACTTCCCCGGTAAGGAAAGCACGGATTGCTTTGAGGATAGGACAAATCAGAACGCAAGAGGAAGAACATTTCATTGTTTATTACAACAATTCCATAAGAATACAAGAATATACAGAGTATGAATAAGTATACATTCGACAAATATCAGAGATTACAATAAATTACATAGCAGAGGAAAAATAATACAACACACAACTGAAAGTAATACACGGATACAGAGCTTTCTGAGTATCGTTCTAGCTGTAAACCAGGATCCTGTGAATATAAATCTGCAAAACCAAAACTACTAGCTGCCCGTGTGGAAAATAGGGGCACCCAGAGTTTAGGTTAAAACAATAAACTCCAGGTCAGTCATGTGACTGGTGGGAGAACTAAAACAGTTATTAATCTTTATTTTAAAGTTCGGTAAATCAAGGGACCACGCCGTATAACACGGAATGGGTTTCCTCCCAAGAATACCAGTGCATAAAACAAACAGTGCAATGCTAAATAAAGAAAAATGAAGCTATTTCAAGACCCAGGTCCCATCACATAATGCAACGCAAGCCGGAGGATAGGGTTTTTACCTTATAATAGCCAAAGCATGCTTGATACGTTAAAAACACATTACTTGATACTATAATAAATGTATAGTGTCAAAACAATTTCAATCATTAATATCAATCATAGACGGCATTAATGACCCATATCACTATGTCGCCATACTAGGTTCTACAAATAAAACCGCAATATCACGTATTGGAAATTGGATTTCCGTCATGAGTTGAGGCAAGGGGCAAGCTCCTCTCCGATTTGAGACACTCTAGCAAATGTCTTAGGACCCCACTATGATCCTTGGATCTTCAGGGCCGGTCCTCTCTTACTTTTGAGGATTAGTTACTCCTAAACACACGTTTCCCGGTCCTAACAGACCTGTATCTGAAGCGCCTCGCATTCCAACAACCACACAGGTGAAAAGTATATAAATGTTAGCCAGTTTAAGCACTGACACCACCACTAGCTAGAAAGACACGTCATGCTCTCCCTATAGTCACTTTCCCGCTTTTGACTCATACCGAAGTGTGAGGCTCGCGAATTAACGCCATACACGAAGCTGCGCCACACAGGCCGTGCTTTGATCATCAATCACAAGGCTTTGCTTTTCAACAGAAGCCTTGATCATTTGCCACTTAGGCGTGCCATACAGGCAATTCACTCCATGCGACTGATGTCCATCGATATACAACCTCTGAGCTCGTACGTCTCAGAGAAGGGCGTTAAGCAAGAGAATAAATTCTCCGCCTCCAAACAGATGTATATTTAATAGAGATCAATCAATACAAAATAAAATCCAATGTCAGACACACAGTCCATTTACAAGTTCGTTCTGGGTCTGAATGAAACCAGAGGCACTTTCCTCGCATATCCATCGATCTCCAAGTATGTCTGGATGATCACCAACTGATTCCCTCCTCTTGGGTGTACAACCTAATCAAGATCATCAGTAATCACCCAAACGATGTGAAGAACTTCCGGTCTTCAACCACCGTCTTCATCATCGACATACCGTCGAATCGGTTATTCAGAATGGGTATAAACCTGGCCTTTTTGAATAACCCGCGTATATAATAAACACGTGTTACACAAATACAACATATGCTTCATTCCAATTCAGAATATTCTTTTTATTCAAATTTTCACATTCTTAGGGAAAGGTTTCCATTAATTTTATCAAAGATAAATTCTTCTAAATTTATTCTTTAATCTTCCTTTGGATATCATTTCAAACCATATTATGGTTTTCCAAACTAGTCGGGATTAGCGAACAACATCGAAGTAATTATTTATTTTATTTCCCAATCCCAACCTATTTATCCCATGTAGAAAACTGGTAATACTCCATATCTAACACCACGGTGTTATCGGTAAATATTAATTACCATTTCACGTTCAAATCTAATTAAAGGTTTAAGTATCGCCTTGGAGCAAAACTGGTGATACTCCATTCTCGATCACTTTTCAGATTAGATAATTTAAATTATCAATTCACCTTTCAATCAAATTACAGATTCATTAAAACTCCACTTAGTTTTAATCTTCTGAAAAATCAATATCCTGTCTTTAACTGGGTTAAAGAACCAATGTCACCTAATACACGAATCACGATAAACCCAAAATCACTTTCAAATTCAATTCCAATTATATTATTTAATTGGTACACTTCTTTAAATAAAATAGAAAGATTTAATCTTTTTCACAACTGGATTTAAGAACAGTGTTAATGAAGACACCATTCACGACAAACCCAAATCACATTTGATATTAAATACAAGGCTCTGAATAGAAAATATATCGGCTTATATTCAACATCAAATTCTACAACCAACAAATATCGTATTGGAAATAACGATATAAATATATCTTTCAAATTCCCATAACAATATCTGTATAATCACGGAATCCAACATCGAAATATTCCAAAGACAATTTCGATTCAAATCCACTTCCACTTTATATATATTGGAAATTCTGGTTATTTTCAAAACCAATTCAATTTATTTATTTCAAAAAGAAATTGATTTTAATTCTAGTTCAAAACTAGTTCATCTTGATAAAAATATATTTTTATCTTTTCAATATGGAGTTTTTCATCTCATTTCTTTTCAAATCATTTCTTATGACTTTACACTAATTATTGATATTTTTAATAATTTTATCAAGGCCAGTACAGTCGATTTCCATCAACGGCCATCGAACTGCACTTACAGCGACCTTTTCCAAATTTGATTTGGACATAATTCCAAATCCAACCGTTAGATTTCAAATTTCTAATATTCATTAGAAAGCTCTTTTCGATAAGAACCCAATGGTTCTGGATTTAGGTGAATCCGACGGTCAGATCTCCCACAACGTCAATTCGAAGTCAATGGTCGAAATTCGCAATCTGCCGCAGCGCGGCGCGTTCTATTCAGGCCATTATATATAATATATATATTATATATATTCCGTCGATTTCCTTTTTAAACGTATTTTATAAATCATTTTAAACTTTCAACTTCATATTCAATTTGAAATTAAAATTGAATATTTCACATCATTATTATATAAATGATAATATTTTCAAAATATTATATTTTGAAATCACTTCTTTTTCTATATTCATTATAAAAACGAATATAATTGATATAAATATCGTTCGCGTCAAA
The DNA here is from genome assembly GCA_030737875.1 of Allium sativum. Classification (NCBI taxonomy): domain Eukaryota; kingdom Viridiplantae; phylum Streptophyta; class Magnoliopsida; order Asparagales; family Amaryllidaceae; genus Allium; species Allium sativum. The sequence goes on from CM060912.1 coordinate 173,855,364, forward strand.
ATGGCGTATCTGTAATCAACACGGCTTTATATATTTCAATAACTTCGTTATTCTGTTCAACAAATGAATATTTATTCTATTCAACACATGAACCTATATTTCTTTCAACACATTACTAATCTCAACACATGAGCATCGTCAACACATGACTATTTTTATTATTTAATATATTTTATAAAATTATAATAAAGATGTAAATTTTATTGTTAAAATATTTTCTCAACACATGAACAGTTTCAACACATGAGTATTCTCGACACATGAGCATCGTCAACACATGACTATTTTTATATTCTAGTATTCTTTATTTTCCCAATTGGAATGAGGCCCAATCAATTACCATATAATGTTAATTATATGGATTCCACCCAACACATGTATATAATAGCAACTATAAATAATCAACCATCATCCAAAGTGCACCACACAACTGCATAAGCATTAAATAAAAAATATTTAACGCTTACACAGCTTGTCAATCAAATGATCGACATATCACTAAACAATTGGGATAAGTGTACGCCAAATATCATCCCAACACCTGTGTGGGGTTTCAAATCAACAAACACATATTTCTATTCACACATACGTTAAAAATAATATTTTTAACGATCAAATATTTTTAACTATATAAATATTTTATTTCATTTCACACCACATAATCAATTTTCACCACAACAAACAATCAAACATACAAGCCATCCATGGTCTGTGGACGACGGGTGTCGGGAGCTACTAAGTACCGTCTGCATCCTAGTATATAATTTAAACTAGAAAAGGAAATTTAAAGTGAGAAGTTCTCACCGACTAGCTAAACCAATACACCACGACTCTTCTTATGTAGAAATCTTCGCCGTGCTCGCCTTTTATCAAATTCATTGTCCGTAGCCACTACATATATAAAAATCACATTTTTAGATTGTTGCTATGTATATAAAAATTCTATTTTTATACCGCTACTACATAGATAAAAATTCTGTTTTTACAACGCTACTATATAGATAAAAATTCTATTTTTATCACGCTACTATATAGATAAAAATTCTATTTTTACAACGCTACTATATAGATAAAAATTCTATTTTTACAACGCTACTATATAGATAAAAATTCTATTTTTACAACGCTACTATATAGATAAAAATTCTATTTTTATCACGATGTTCATATAATAAAGATCATATTTTTATTATTTTTATAATATAAAAATCATATTTTTCCTACTTCAAAGATGTAATCTTTTCGCTATTTCATTATAAAAATCATTTCTTTATCTTTTCTATGAATCAAAAACCGAATTATTTTTCTTTCTAAAATATAAAAATCATGTTTTTATAAATAAACATATAATCTTTTTACTTATACAAATCATTTCTTTCTCATAATAAAAATTATATTTTATAATTTCTATCATATCAAAATCATATCTTATAACGTTCTCTTCTTTGTATGATGTTCATACAAATAAAAAGCACATCTTTACTTTATTACGCCCTTATAAAAATTTAAAACAATGCCATGAATACTTTTATACAATGAAATGATTTAAAAATCATATTTTTATTCACCTAAATAAATAAAAATGATAAAATAAATAAACAAGGAGGCTCACCGACGTAGGGAGATCGAAGGAGGGTATTGAATCAGATAAGGAGGCTCGTCGTGAGAGAGGAGAGAGAAAGAAGGGTCGGGAGGGGATCGAGGAGGGGAGCAGGAGGTTGCGGGTCTGAAGAAGAGGGGAGGGAAGGCGCTGTCACAACGGAGGAAGGGGAAGAAGGGGAGGGCGGAAACGGTGGAGGCTAGGGCGTCGGATTCAATTTGGTCTGGGGGAAGAAGAGGGGCGCGAGGGGTTCGAGGAGAGGACCGGAGGGAGGGGCTCGGGAGGAGGAGAGGGGAGTAGACTGGAGGGGAGGGATCGACGGCGCGGCAGTCGCCTGAGGAGGCGCGTCGATGGCCATCGTCGGGGGCGCTGCGCGTTTCCTTTCCCCTTTTTTTATTTGATTTTGACTGAACGGGTATACGATGGGGGAGAGAGAGTTATATAGTTTTATAATTTATAATTTATTATTTTAATCCCAAAAAGGTAACTTTTTATTTTGAACTCAGAATCAAACCCACTGCCTGTCGTCCATACCTAATTACCCTCATTCCGAACACAATGGGATATGTATTGTAGGCTGATTCGATCATTTCGATCAGTTTCCGTCAAAATCTACATATAACTCTATATATTGAATATGAACATGCATTTTAATTTACCGGGGCCACATACGGATTCTAAAAATTCCCAAAAAATATTTTCTAGCTTCGTATTGACGATATGGTCCTAACAAAACTAATTTCGTCAAATTCTGAAATCGTTTAAAAAATGGCTATTTTCCAGTCGATTAAAATCAACTAAAACTGGTCAAATGCGTTTTCCTTTGCCACACCCACATATTGATTCGAAAAATTACGAATTTTGGAATCTAGCAATAATTTGAAATCACGGATCCAACAAAAGTGGTTTCGTCAAAATCCGAGGTCGTTTGCAAAATTTTCATTTTTAAGGGCCTGAATTCCATAGCGACTATTCTGAATTTTCAACTGGACGTATCTTTTTATCCCCGTTATGAAATTTTGATTTTTCGGATTCGTTGGAAAGATATTCTCCATTAGATTCAAACATTTTTCGTTTCACAAAATTCTGGTTTATTTTGCACCCGGTATGTTCAATTGAAATTTGAAATCAAATTATCGAACTACCGCGCCATTTTCAATTCCTTTTATAATTTAAAATAATTATTTATATTCTAACGACGATCTATATAAATATATACGTTCGAATTCTATTCAAAATAAATTTCTTGTTGTTATTATTTAAAATAATTCATTTTAAATATTCAAAATTCACTAAAATTGCCAAAATAAAATTTTTAAATTAGCTCGCATTTCCGGGTTGTTACAATCTCCCCCACTTAAAACTTTTCGTCCTCGAAAAGGAACGAAGCCGAAAGTTGTTTAACTAATCAACTCAACTTCTATTATTTTCATTACAGCTTAAGTCCTTCAACTGTTCAGTTTCTAAGAACTTTTCAAATTTTTCAAAAATTTGGCTAACACCCTAAATTTTCAAAAAATTTCGCTATAATCTCCCCTGCACCGGGGACTTTGCGATATTTCATATAGCCTCCCATGGCCTTCTTCAACTCAAAAGAAAAAGAAAAAGCCAAGCGGCTAGCCAATCGGCTCATAAAATCATCATCACCCAAACAAAACAGTAAATTATGGTAAACATGTACCTATTTGTCGGGCAAACAATTTTATTCTCTGCTCTAGCCTCCTTGCTACGACCTGTTCAATGTAAGTACATGTATATGCATGCATTTGTAATTATTTTTCAATACAGTTCAATTTGGCATAACGGTTCAAAATTATCAAACAAATAATCAACACAACCAGCAATCAATTAGTGGATTAGAGTTTCAAATTCATAATTTTGATATATAGTCAAAAATCACAATTTTTTGATGCCAATTAACAACAATGTATTCTAACTACATTTTAGTTCTCACACCAGTCTAATGGAAATATATAGATATCACACCTTCGAAACACGAACATAAATACTGATGATTTGGCCACATCATCAGAATTATCCCCGAGTGTCTAGAGTGTAATTGTATATCTATCCAGTATATTAAAACTTCGAATATACGTTCATGATGCGTATATGCAAAATCTCTATATATTGGATTGTCCAAATTCAATACAAATAAATATTCAAATACGTATAAAACGATTTAAATTTTCAAAACAATATTGTTTTCACTTGAAAGTATACTCTTCACACTCATTCTAGGATACTACTGATCCCATATCTAACGAGTTATTCTAATTGGATATTACTAATCCAATATCTGATGAATCCTTTCGTATGGTTCTAATGTGTCTTGTTTTTGAGCCCTGTAAACCAAAGCTCTGATACCAAATGTAGTAACCCGTAACTTCCCCGGTAAGGAAAGCACGGATTGCTTTGAGGACAGGACAAATCAGAACGCAAGAGGAAGAACATTTCATTGTTTATTACAACAATTCCATCAGAATACAAGAATATACAGAGTATGAATAAATATACATTCGACAAATATCAGAGATTACAATAAATTACATAGTAGAGGAAAAATAATACAACACACAACTGAAAGTAATACACGGATACAGAGCTTTCTGAGTATCGTTCTAGCTGTAAACCAGGATCCTGTGAATATAAATCTGCAAAACCAAAACTACTAGCTGCCCGTGTGGAAAATAGGGGCACCCAGAGTTTAGGTTAAAACAATAAACTCCAGGTCAGTCATGTGACTGGTGGGAGAACTAAAACAGTTATTAATCTTTATTTTAAAGTTCGGTAAATCAAGGGACCACGCCGTATAACACGGAATGGGTTTCCTCCCAAGAATACCAGTGCATAAAACAAACAGTGCAATGCTAAATAAAGAAAAATGAAGCTATTTTAAGACCCAGGTCCCATCACATAATTCAACGCAAGCCGAAGGATAGGGTTTTACCTTATAATAGCCAAATCATGCTTGATACGTTAAAAACACATTACTTGATACTATAATAAATGTATAGTGTCAAAACAATTTCAATCATTAATATCAATCATAGACGGCATTAATGACCCATATCACTATGTCGCCATACTAGGTTCTACAAATAAAACCGCAATATCACGTATTGGAAATTGGATTTCCGTCATGAGTCGAGGCAAGGGGCAAGCTCCTCTCCGATTTGAGACACTCTAGCAAATGTCTTAGGACCCCACTATGATCCTTGGATCTTCAGGGCCGGTCCTCTCTTACTTTTGAGGATTAGTTACTCCTAAACACACGTTTCCCGATCCTAACAGACCTGTATCTGAGGCGCCTCTCATTCCAACAACCACACAGGTGAAAAGTATATAAATGTCAGCCAGTTTAAGCACTGACACCACCACTAGCTAGAAAGAAACGTCATGCTCTCCCTATAGTCACTATCCCGTTTTTGACTCATACCGAAGTGTGAGGCTCGCGAATTAACGCCATACACGAAGCTGCGCCACACAGGCCGTGCTTTGATCATCAATCACAAGGCTTTGCTTTTCAACAGAAGCCTTGATCATTTACCACTTAGGCGTGCCATACAGGCAATTCACTCCATGCGACTGATGTCCATCGATATACAACCTCTGAGCTCGTACGTCTCAGAGAAGGGCGTTAAGCAAGAGAATAAATTCTCCACCACCAAACAGATGTATATTTAATAGAGATCAATCAACACAGAATAAAATCCAATGTCAGACAAACAGTCCATTTACAAGTTCGTTCTGGGTCTGAATGAAACCAGAGGCACTTTCCTCGCATATCCATCGATCTCCAAGTACGTCTGGATGATCACCAACTGATTCCCTCCTCTTGGGTGTACAACCGAATCAAGATCATCAGTAATCACCCAAACGATGTGAAGAACTTCCGGTCTTCAACCACCGTCTTCATCTTCGACATACCGTCGAATCGGTTATTCAGAATGGGTATAAACCTGGCCTTTCTGAATAACCCGCGTATATAATAAACACGTGTTACACAAACACAACATATGCTTCATTCCAATTCAGAATATTCTTTTTATTCAAATTTTCACATTCTTAGGGAAAGGTTTCCATTAATTTTATCAAAGATAAATTCTTCTAAATTTATTCTTTAATCTTCCTTTGGATATCATTTCAAACCATATTATGGTTTTCCAAACTAGTCGGGATTAGCGAACCACATCGAAGTAATTATTTATTTTATTTCCCAATCCCAACCTATTTATCCCATGGAGAAAACTGGTAATACTCCATATCTAACACCACGGTGTTATCGGTAAATATTAATTACCATTTCACGTTCAAATCTAATTAAAGGTTTAAGTATCGCCTTGGAGGAAAACTGGTGATACTCCATTCTCGATCACTTTTCAGATTAGATAATTTAAATTATCAATTCACCTTTCAATCAAATTACATATTCATTAAAACTCCACTTAGTTTTAATCTTCTCAAAAATCAATATCCTGTCTTTAACCGGGTTAAAGAACCAATGTCACCTAATACACGAATCACGATAAACCCAAAATCACTTTCAAATTCAATTCCAATTATATTATTTAATTGGTACACTTCTTTAAATAAAATAGAAAGATTTAATCTTTTTCACAACTGGATTTAAGAACAGTGTTAATGAAGACACCATTCACGACAAACCCAAATCACATTTGATATTAAATACAAGGCTCTGAATAGAAAATATATCGGCTTATATTCAACATCAAATTCTACAACCAACAAATATCGTATTGGAAATAACGATATAAATATATCTTTCAAATTCCCATAACAATATCTGTATAATCACGGAATCCAACATCGAAATATTCCAAAGACAATTTCGATTCAAATCCACTTCCACTTTATATATATTGGAAATTCTGGTTATTTTCAAAACCAATTCAAATTCAATTTATTTATTTCAAAAAGAAATTGATTTTAATTCTAGTTCAAAACTAGTTCATCTTGATAAAAATATATTTTTATCTTTTCAATATGGAGTTTTTCATCTCATTTCTTTTCAAATCATTTCTTATGACTTTACACTAATTATTGATATTTTTAATAATTTTATCAAGGCCAGTACAGTCGATTTCCATCAACGGCCATCGAACAGCACTTACAGCGACCTTTTCCAAATTTGATTTGGACATAATTCCAAATCCAACCGTTAGATTTCAAATTTCTAATATTCATTGGAAAGCTCTTTTCGATAAGAACCCAATGGTTCTGGATTTAGGTGAATCCGACGGTCGGATCTCCCACAACGTCAATTCGAAGTCAATGGTCGAAATTCGCGAACTGCCATGGCGCGTTCTATTCAGGCCATTATATATATAATATATATATTATATATATTTCGTCGATTTCCTTTTAAAACGTGTTTTATAAATCGTTTTAAATTCATTTTCGAAACGATTTCAACTTCATATTCAATTTGAAATCAAAATTGAATATTTCACATCATTATTATATAAATGATAATATTTTCAAAATATTATATTTTGAAATCGCTTCTTTTTCTATATTCATTATAGAAACGAATATAATCGATATAAATATCGTTCGCATCAAAATGGCGCATCTCTAATCAACACGGCTTTTTATATTTCAATAACTTCGTTATTCTATTCAACAAATGAATATTTATTCTATTCAACACATGAACCTATATTTCTTTCAACACATGACTAATCTCAACACATAAGCATCGTCAACACATGACTATTTTTATTATTTAATAATTTTTATAAAATTATGATAAAGATGTAAATTTTATTGTTAAAATATTTTACTCAACACATGAATAGTTTCAACACATGGGTATTCTCAACACATGAGCATCGTCAACACTTGACTATTTTTATATTCTAATATTCTTTATTTTCCCAATTGAAATGAGGCCCAATCAATTACCATATAATGTTAATTGTATGGATTCCACCCAACACATGTATATAATAGCAACGATAAATAATCAACCATCATCCAAAGTGCACCACACAACTGCATAAGCATTAAATGAAAATATTTAACGCTTACACAGCCTGTCAATCAAACGATCGACATATCACTAAACAATTGGGATTCGTGTACGCCAAATATCATCCCAACACCCGTGTGGGGTTTCAAATCAACAAACACATATTTCTATTCACACACACGTTAAAAATAATATTTTTAACGATCAAATATTTTTAACTATATAAATATTTTATTTCATTTCACACCACACAATCAATTTTCACCACAACAAACAATCAAACATACAAGCCATCCATGGTCTGTGGACGACGGGTGTCAGGTGCTACTAAGCACCGTCTGCATCCTAGTATATATTTTAAACTAGAAAAGAAAATTTAAAGTGAGAAGTTCTCACCGACTAGCTAAACCAATACACCACGACTCTTCTTATGTGGAAATCTTCGCCGTGCTCGCCTTTTATCAAATTCATTGTCCGTAGCCACTACATATATAAAAATCACATTTTTAGATTGTTGTTATATATATAAAAATTCTACTTTTATACCGCTACTACATAGATAAAAATTCTGTTTTTACAACGCTACTATATAGATAAAAATTCTATTTTTATCACGCTACTATATAGATAAAAATTCTATTTTTACAACGCTGCTATATAGACAAAATTCTATTTTTACAACGCTGCTATATAGATAAAAATTCTATTTTCATCACGATGTTCATATAATAAAGATCATATTTTTATTATTTTTATAATATAAAAATCATATCTTTCCTACTTCAAAGATGTAATCTTTTCGCTATTTCATTATAAAAATCATTTCTTTATCTTTTCTATGAATTAAAAATCGAATTTTTATTCTTTCTAAAATATAAAAATCATATTTTTATAAATAAAAATATAATATTTTTACTTATACAAATCATTTCTTTCTCATAATAAAAATTATATTTTATAATTTCTACCATATCAAAATCATATCTTATAACGTTCTCTTCTTTGTATGATGTTCATACAAATAAAAAGCACATCTTTACTTTATTACGCCCTTATATAAATTTAAAACAATGCCATGAATACTTTTATACAATGAAATTATTTAAAAATCATATTTTTATTCACCTAAATAAATAAAAACGATAAAATAAATAAACAAGGAGGCTCACCGGCGTAGGGAGATCGAAGGAGGGTATTGAATCAGATAAGGAGGCTCGTCGTGAGAGAGGAGAGAGAAAGCAGGGTCAGGAGGGGATCGAGGAGGGGAGCAGGAGGTTGTGGGTCTCAAGAAGAGGGGAGGGAAGGCGCTGTCACAACGGAGGAAGGGAAAGAAGGGGAGGGCGGAAACGGTGGAGGCTAGGGCGTCGGATTCAATTGGGTCTGGGGGAAGAAGAGGGGCGCGAGGGGTTCGAGGAGAGGACGGGAGGGAGTGGCTTGGGAGGAGGAGAGAGGAGCGGACTGGGGGGAGGGATCGTCGGCGCGGCAGTCACCTGAGGAGGCGCGTCGGTGGCGATCGTCGGGAGGGCTGCGCTTTTCCTTTCCCTTTTTTTATTTGATTTTGACTGAATGGGTATACGATGGGGGAGAGAGAGTTATATAGTTTTATAATTTATATTTTATTATTTTAATCCCAAAAAGGTAACTTTTTATTTTGAACTCAGAATCAAACACACCGCCTGTCGTCCATAGCTAATTACCCCCATTCCGAACACAATGGGATATGTATCGTAGGCTGATTCGATCGTTTCGATCAGTTTCCATCAAAATCAACATATAACTCTATATATTGAATTTGAACGCGCATTTCAATTTACCGGGGCCAAATACGGACTCTAAAAATTCCCGAAAAATATTTTCTAGCTTCGTATTGATGATAGGGTCCTAATAAAACTAATTTCGTCAAATTCTGAGACCATTTGAAAAATGGCCATTTTCCAGTCGATTAAAATCAACTAAAACTGGTCAAACGCGTTTTCCTTTGCCACGCCCACATATTGATTCTAAAAATTACGAATTTTGGAATCTAGCAATAATTCCACATCACGGATCCAACAAAAGTGGTTTCGTCAAAATCCGAGGTCGTTTCCAAAATTTCCATTTTTAAGGGCCTGAATTCCATAGCGACTATTCTAAATTTTCAACTGGACGTATCTTTTTATCCCCGCTATGAAATTTTGATTTTTCAGGTTCGTTGGAAAGATATTCTCCATTAGATTCAAATATTTTTGGTTTCACCAAAATCCGGTTTATTTTGCACCTGGTATGTTCAATTGAAATTTGAAATCGAATTGTCGAACTACCGCGCCATTTTCAATTCCTTTTATAATTTAAAATAAATATTTATATTCTAACGACGATCTATATAAATATATACGTTCGAATTCTATTCAAAATAAATTTCTCGTTGTTATTGTTTAAAATAATTCATTTTAAATATTCAAAATTCGCTAAAATTGCCAAAATAAAAATTTTAAATTGGCTCACATTTCCGGGTTGTTACATTTACCATAATTTTGTCACCATAAAAAGACAAGTTATAAAAGTGGAAATCAAATTTATCACTTTTATCGAATTCTAATAGTTGAATTATAAATATACATTTTTGCCAAAGTATACATTTTTGCCAAAAAGATTAGTTGAAACAAAAACATACATTTTGTCAAATTAGAATTGTTAAACAAAAACATACATTTTGTCAAATTAGAATTGTTGAACAAAAACATACGTTTTTGTCAAATTAGAAATGTTGAACAAAAATATACATTTTGTCAAAACATATTAGTTAAAATAAAAATATACATTTTTGTAATAATATAATTGTGAAACAAAAATATTCATTTTTGTCAAAGAAGTTTAGTGAAACAAAAATATTCATTTTTGTCAAAGAAGTTTAGTGAAACAAAAATATTCATTTTTGTAAAAGAAGTTTAATGAAACAAAAATATTCATTTTTGTCAAAGAAGTTTAATGAAATACAAATATTCATTTTTTTCGAAAGAAGTTAGGTTGTAAACAAAAATTTCATTTTTGTTAATTAGATAAGAGTTAAAACAAAATTTTCATTTTTGTTAATTAGATTTGAGTTAAACCAAAAAAAATAACATTTTTGTCAAATAGGTTTGTGATAAAACAAAAATATCATTTTTGTTATATAGAAATTGTAAACAAATAAAATTATCATTTTTATTTGATTTGTTGAATAGAATAATGTATACAAATAAATTGTTCTTTTATTTGTCATTAGAACATATAGAATAATGTATGCAAATAAATTATTCTTTTATTTGTCATTAGAATACATAGAATTTGTACGTTAAATATAAGAATCATTTTTATTTGCAAAACATACATTAGAATTTGTATGTAAATTAAAGCATCATTTTCATGGTCAAAACATACATTAGAATTTGGATGTAAACTAAAGAATCATTTTTATTGTTAAAACATACATTAGAATTTGCATGTAAATTAAAGTGACATTTTATTGTTAAATTATACAATCGAATTTGTATGCAAATCAAAATGACATTGTATTGTCAAATTATACAGTATGATTTGTGTACAGAGTAAAGAGGCATTTCTTATGTTACGATTTGAAAACTACATACAAATAAAACAATTTCTTTTTATTGGATAAAATTAAAAATAGAATTTGCATGCAAATAAAGGAAAATGAAAATTATCTTTTTATTTGTCATCAGCAATAATGCCATGTAAATACATTACATTTTTTTAGACATTAGATACATGTAGGGAAATTATACAAGTAAAATACATTTTTATTCGGCATTAGATAACATGTTTTATTCATTATCATCAAAATGTTAGCAGAATTAAAATTGGTTAAATTCATTAACCAATCATTTATTTAGATGAATTGTTGTTGTCTGAAAACCCCACAGGGGTATTGGGATGATATTTGACATACACTAGTCCCAATATTTAGTTGTATGCCAACCGATGGATTGATAGACTGTGATGAGCACTATTTATTTATTTTAATGCTCACACAGTTGTAAATTTCACTCTGGACGTAAATCGATGGTTTAATGATTATTTTTCATTATTGTCGTATACATACGATGTATGAAATCCATATAACCGAAATTATATGGTAAATGATTGAGTCGCATTCCAATTCAGAATATTTGTCAAATAAAGAATATTTTAAAATAAAGAACATTGTAACATAAAGAATATTTTAAAATAAAGAACATTGTAATATAAAGAATATTTTTACATAAAGAATCCTTTTATATAAAGAATATTTTTAAATAACGAATATTTTAAAATAATATTCAACAAAGAATAAAATGATGATTTCTATGTCCGTTTTTGGATGGACAAAAGATAAAAATATTTTTTTTTTGAAACAAACTAGTTATTAACTAGAATAAATCTCTTAAATTAAGATTAAATGAAGTCTTCCAATTAATTAATATTTAATTGGAATTAAATAAAAGAATTAGATTTTTTTTGGGTTGTCGTGGATGGTGTCTTAAATTATATTGTTCTTAAACCCCGTATGAAAAGAATAAATCTTTTACTTAAGATTATTAGAGTTTCCAATTATATTTAGTGATTGGAATAAAATGATATGTGAATCAGACTTATTATGAACTGTGTTTTAAACGACATTTGTTCTTTAGCCCAATTATCAGTAAAAATATGATTTAGATTTTATAAATCTTTTTATTAAGATTTAAAAAGAAAATTTCCAAAGTCAAGTTTTCCAATTTAATATATTAAATTGGAATTGAGTGGAAATTCGACTTGATAATAATCGAGATAGGCTTCTGTAAAAGAGGACTGTTACTATATATGGAATTTAAAAGGCTTTGCCATTATTCCATTTATATTATTAGTCTGATACGGAAATTTATATCGATTATATATTGATTTGATTTCTGTGAAAATTCCATATTTAATGGAAGATGATTTTGGGTTTATCGTGAACTGTGTTTTAAATGTCATTGGTTCTTTAACCCAGTTAAAGACAAGATTAAGTTCTTAAAAGTTGAATATCATAAAGTAATGATTTTTGATATTACAATCAAATTGGAGTTTTAATGAGTCTTTAAAAAGAAGATTAAATAATAAATTTAAAAGAATTTATCTTTGATAAAATTGATGGGAATATTTCCCTTTTAATATGAATATTCTATTAGTAGACTATTCATAATTGGAATGAGGCGTATGATGTGTATTTATAACACTTGACTTATGATTATAAAATACGCGAGTTATTCGGAAAGATTGGGTTTAACCCATTCTGAATAATTACTACGATGATTAAAAGTCAAAAACATTGAAGACGGTGATTGAGGACCGGCGATCTTCACATCGAATGGATGACTACTGATACCCAGCACTGAGTCGCTCCTAGGAAAGGGTTAAAGTGGTAGTTGTCCGGACGTACTTGTTGATTGTCCGGATAAGCGAGCACCTCTCTTCCGTATTGGACATACGAGACGAGGAATAGGGTGTCACCGGTTTCGTTCAGACCTAGAACGGACCTGTAAATGGATGTGTGTCTGACATTGAATTTCATTCTATGTGAATTGATTTCTATTTAATATATATTTGTTTGGTGGCGGAGAATTTATTCTCTCGCTTAACACCCTTCTTTAAGACGTACGAGCTCAGAGGTTATATATTGATAGTTATTGATCGCATGGCATGGATTGTCAATGTGGCATGCCAAGATGCAAATGATCGAGGCTTTTGTTGAAAAGAAGAGCCTTGTGATTGATGATCAAAGCATAGCCTATTTCGGCATAGCTTTGTGTATAGCATTACTTCACGAGTCTCACACCCTGGTAAGAATCAGAAACAAGACAAGGGACCCAAGGAGTGCATGCATTTCTTTCTAGCTAGAAGTGGTATCAGGGTTTTGCAAGCCCTGACATTCTACTTATATGGATGATGGAATGAGGCGCCTTGGTTATATTGGTCGATAGTGACCAAATTATAGGTTCAATAGAACTGGGAAACGTGTGTTCAGGCATAACTAATCCACTAAAGTATTTTTTGACCGGCCTTGGAGGATCCAAGGATTGCCCGTAGGTGTGATCCTGAGACATTGCTAGAGTGTCTCGAATCGGTAAGGAGATCGTCCTTAGCCTTGACTCATGACGGAAACCCAATTTCCAATATGACATTACGGTTTTGATTGTAAACCTATATATGGTGACATAATAGGATGGGGTACTATGCCGTCTAGGATTGATACATTTACTCTGAAGTATTTTAAAACTGATTAGACACTAGTAATAATATTAAAATATTATTTTCTACGTATCAAGCATGTTTGATCATTATAAGGTAAAACTCTATCCTCCGGTTTACGTTGCATTGTGCTATGGGACTTGAGTCTTATAATGATTTCATTTTTCTAAAAAACATTGCGTTGATTGGAATAAAAATGTATTTAATTTATGCACTGGCAATCCAATGGAGTAAACCCATTTCGCGTTAGCGGCGTGGTTCTGTGATTAGCCATATTGTTAGATAAGTTAGGAAAGATTTCTCATACCAGTCCCATGACTGGCCTGTGGTTTGTTTCACTTTGCAAATTCAGGTGACTTCTTTTCCACACGGGAAGTCGAGTTGCTTTTTTTTGCAGATATATTGAGCAGGATTCTGGATCGAAACATAAAGCTGTGTCCAGAGCATGATAGCTTCCGCTGCATTGTATTAAGTTTTGTTGTAAATTATCTTCCGTTGTTGTATTATTATATTCGATGTACTCTAATATTCCGTCCTCTGATGTTGCATTAGTATGTAATATAAGTCTTCTGTTATTTTTCTAATGTGTTGTATGTCCAAAGTTAGCGTATTCAGGTTTTTGGAATGGTCTTAATCGATTTTTCGATCGATTAAGTCCGGGAAAAATATGAATCGTTACAGTTTCACCCTAAAATGTTGCTCAAAGCGTTTTTAGTTTTGTTAAAGAAAAAAAAGAAAAATTATATTGTACTTTTTTTAAGAAGAAGAAAGAAAAAAGTGTTTGTTATTCTATTTTTTTTAAAGGAAGAAGAATAGAAAAATGTATGTTGTTCTTATGATTTCTCTTTTGTTTATCTATCATTTAAATGGGAAGAATGAAAACTATATACATTGCTAAACTAATGGAATGCTAATAGATTTTAATTTATTCTATCTAGAACAATATTGTAATACCGTTAGCTTTTGTAACAGCTCAATAATAATTCCACATAAAAAAATTACCATTGTGCAAGCGTAACAGCGCAATCATAATAATGATTCATATATTATTGTTGTGCAAGCGTAACGGCTTAGTTATAACATGATTCATAAATATATTACTGTAATAAACTTGCAACTGCACAATTACAATAATGGTTTATAAATAGATTACCATTAATATGTTTTTTTCAAAAAAAAATCACTTCATAAACAAAACATTCTACAACAATTACTTTTGCAGCTGATTGTGTATTTAATGTTCTTTCCATCGATACTCATATTTGAAATGATAGACGACAACAGCCACAAAATTATTAGTTTATCTTATCTACGATATTTCATGTATTATTTATTATTAATGATTTTATTTCTTTATCAATGATAAATTTTGAGGGAATAGCCAATGTATTATAAATTAACTCATCAAGGCCATAGCCTTGAACTGCTGCTTCAACTTGCAATTTCCAAAATATATAGTTATCCATTTCTAGCTTGGAAGTGATAAGTCAACTTTGTGGACTTATCATTGTTTTGAAAAAATGTTCAACAGAGGTTGTAGTTTGCTTTTTTGTAACCAATTAAGATTTCCTACAGTCGAGGATACAACATCCCCAGCCATTATGGTGATAAAATGTGAAGATATTTGATTTGATCAAGTCTGAAAAGAAGGTGATGATTTGGTAAAGGCTGATCACTAGATGAAAAGAAACAGTTTACTAGTTTCAAGTATATTCATAAATCATATAAGGGCCAAAATAATGTCATGTGATGTATTGTTAAATAACCCAAAATAATTTGTATTAAGTAAAAAGAGTATAGTGATAAGACTGGTTACACTTTATATCGATTTCTATATTTAATCCGCATATACGTAAAATAAAAGTGAAATCATCTTTCAGATTCACATAGATAGCGAGTCTCGTTATGGAATTTAATATAGTCAAATCAGAATAATGTCCATTTACTTTTAAAAACTATTTTAACTTTTGAAAACTTTAAATCAAGTTTCAAATCTTATAGATTTCGTTTCAATATTAGTCAAATCATTTATAACTTCATTTTGTCAATCTTGTTAAATCATCTATAAGTTCTTTTATAAATTTCTAAACTACATAAAATTTGGTTATAAATTTCTAGACCCATTTGTAGGATGTTCACAAATTTTTAAGTCTGTTTGTAATGCTTGTTCAAAATAGTTTGAAATCAACTATAAAACTTGATTTGTCATGAAATCTTTCAGTTTTATAAACTTCACAATATTTATTTTTAAAACTTTGATAAGTATAAAATACTTGAAAATCTTTAATAAAATTGGAATTCATTTCAAAATCTTTTTATAAAATCAATTTATAAATTTTAATTTATTATAAAGTCTTTTTACATTACTTATATAAAATCTATTTATAAAATTTTGTTTGTTATAAAACCAATTTGATAGCTTTTAAACATAGCTGTTTTGCTTTATCACAAATCATTGTAATTCTAATATACTAAATTTAGGTCATTTGCCTCCTAAAACATAACCAATATTATTTTATTGATTATCATCACTAAAGGGTTTAATTTAATGTGGCAATCATCATCCAAAACCAGATTCTATGTATGTAGTTCTTATGTTAATAATATAAGAAAGAATAAATAACACACATATTGAGAAATCATGTTGGATCCCTCCAACCCATCCTCCTGCATCATAACATATGTATTAGCACACACACACACACACACACACATATATATATATATATATTATGATTCATATAAAATGGATCTACTGCTACTAAGCAGGAATTGTCAAAAGTTATATGCTTCGATGGTGGGAATATCCAAATGTTACTACAAAAATTAACCCTGAAACCAGCTAACGGTGAAGGGGTATCCAGTGAACACAAGCACGAAGGAATGATCCGAGAGCCACACAAGTCGACACCGTCTTGGGGGAAAGGAGCTCAAAGTCTACGAAATGCCGACACAGTCTACCCGACAGGGGATTCTATAGCGAAAGGTCACCTGCGTCAGAAGCTAAGGAAGAAAGAGGCAGGAGCCTCACTAATGGAAACCTGAAAGGATGGAAGGGTTGCAGGTATTAACCTACTTAATACCAGTACACCAGGTGGTAAAGATACCAAAAGAATCAAGACAAATGTACGTAAATATTATCCAGAACTAGCTTCTGAAACACCTACCGCGTAAACTCCGAAAGGTCATCTTGATAAACAACAGGCAGATTACCTAAAGCAATATTCCAGAAGACTAGGTTATGAATAGAGAGCCCACCGGAACTCAAATCAGAAATGAAGAAAGGATACAGGCTATTCGTACTAGTATACTTAGTACAGACACCGATAGTGGTTTCGAACAGGCATATATCTACATGGATCCTGAGGACAAGCTCCTCTAAGCATTCAAAAGGAAACCGAAAGCCTACTCCGGAAGCTTATAACTAAGAGCATACAACCGGAGGCTCAAATGCCTTCCGGAAAGCTACTACATCAACAAGATCATATCATTATTAAAGAAGCCTTGACTGACCAGGACCTTCCCTCCGGAGGCTACAATCCGCACCGCAAAAGCGACCGTAAGCTAAAGCAACGGAAACCAAGGAGAAAAGAAGCCAACAAAAGTATCTGCAAGCCCAACAACAGATGGGTCCCCGATTTCTCTATAAATAAGACCCCAGGGGTCACATAGAGGGGAGAGGCTCTCATTCTGATTCATATACTCTTTCTCTCTAGAGGAAGCCCTAATACTTGGGTCAATTTGAGGATTTCTTCTATTCTGTTCACGTATTCTAAATCAAAAATTAATAAAGAGTGAATCTATACTTATAATATTTTTCTATGAGTTTATCATGCAATTTCTTAGTTATCGTTGCTACAATTTATTGTTTGTTTCCTGCATATGCATGGATCCATGTCCAAACCTTTCCATAGATCGGATGAAACACCCCTTCCTATATGCTTAAACCCTTCCTGCAAGCTAGACCCTCCCTTTGAGCTTAGATCTTTCAGCGAGCTTTGAGCGGAATTCCTTTTTACCATCCGTTAAGTACTTTATCAAGGGGTTGTGCTTAGTGATCCATCTTTCCAAGGCCTTGATACCTAGGGACGGTGATCTAACCCAAACCCGCGAATGCTAAACAACCTGTATTTCCCTTAGGTACATTCCCATTCACCTATCTCCGGTGTTGACGAAAAACATCGTTAACATTTTAGCTCTAGAAGAAGGGATTGAACCTCCGATCCTTTGGTTAACCTTTCCAAATATCCACCTATGATGTTCCGTCCCGGATTGGACTAAACCTTTAAGAGGTAAACATTATGAATAAACGGTCTCTACCAGTTACTAATGGGTTTCCCATGGTTGGGACAAGTACTGGCGAGCCGTAGGCGACCTAAAGGTTCTAATTAGAAACCCTGTGGATCCAAGAGAAAGAGAAGGATGTAGAACCTTAAGACCTTGATCGATGGAGCATTAACCCCTCCCGCTTAGGACTGACTCCGATTTTTTCCCTAAATCAGTGCTCGATGGAAAGATATAACTCCTTTCTCCATATCAAAGAAGTTATACTAACATAGGCTAGGGGAACCATATTCGAATAAAAGGTTGAGAAGGCTTCCACTCCTTTTACTAATAAATGGTCTGAAAGAGATATACCCCCATGTTGAAAGGCAGTTAAAAGGAAGTTTAGGAATGAAGAAGGAATAACAAAATCAAGTGATAAAAAGGGCTAAAATGCAACAACGAAAGAGGGTTTTTGAGTCAAGTTTCCCAAAAGGTTGTATGCTCACAACGTCAATTGAGGGTATCTAATTCCTAACTAGACATGAGTTAAACTTTTGGCCATCATTAAAAAAGAAAGCCAAAACGAAGCTAAGAGGCAAGGGCCATATTGCTACTACCATATGGTAAACGGACATGAAACAAACCATTGTAGAGTTTTAGAGGGAACGATCATCAACTTCTTAAGCCAAGGAAAACTACAAAAATATGTAAAGGAGGCATAGGAAGTTACGTCGGTAAAATCTTCTAGAAAGGAAAAAGGTTATCTACCCGACTACGGAGAAGAAAATCCCTACAAACTTGAAATGACCAAGGACAGGTCAAGCAACAAATGGATAAAAGAAAAGAAAAACCCTTGTCATCAACAAATTGGTCATGGCAAGGCATCCTCTGGAGGGGGTGGTGTGTCAGGCTTTTTCCATGCCTAAATCGGAGGGGGTTAGGTTAAAGCATCAAAAGCGTAAGCCTCCGTTTCACACTAGAAATGGTCATGGCGGTGCATCTAAAATTATCACGCCCTGCCTCTGCTCACAGAAGAGTAAGCCATGTATCTGCTAGAACTAAGCGCGTCCTACCTCTGCTTATGTTCCACGTTACCTGCAGAAGGGAACGCAAACCGCTATCATCGCCTACGATAGTCAAGATAGGGCATCCCAAGGAGGTGGGTGGCATGTAAGCCTCTATCAGTACCTACGATGGTCAACATAGAGCATCAAAAGAGTAAAACTTTGTTATGTGCCTATAATGGCCCCGTCAAAGTTTCTAAGACCTTATCATCACCTACTATGGTCAGGATAAGGCGCCTCCTGGAGGAAGGCCGGGTAATTCCTTGGGCACTGCTTATGGATAAGCTAGCCAAGCGAACCGGACGCAAGCAATAGAATTCAGATGTCTGAATATCTTGGGGCAGACGTCTGACCTGCTCCAAATAATTATGGAATCCAGCAACAGAATTCAGATGTCTGAAATTTTTAATTCAGATGTCTAAATTTTAATTCAGATGTCTGGATTTTTATTAAGATGAATTTTAATTCAGACGTCTGACCCAAAAATTTCAGATGTTTGAAATAGTTCGAAAATGAACTAAAACCTTGCTGTCTCTGAAAATTACGAATTAAGACGTCAGAATTTTTCATTCAGACGTCTGAATGAAAAATTTTGACTGTTGAATGTTGGATACCGCAGTCAACAGTTTATGTAACAACTCGTATTTTTATAACATATTAAAACAAGAAATCAAGGTAGAAATAAATTTTAAAATCAGAATCAGGGGAAACGGGTTACGCTATTGCGTCCGTCTCGAAATTTTACATGAAATAGAGTCCGAGTTTTCGAAAATTGGAGTCCGGATGAAGAAGTTATGGTCTATACAAGTTTCAGCAGTTTTCAGACAGGACTAGACCAAGGGGTCGACCATAGGGTCGACCTACCCCCCCCCCCCCCTAGTTCGACCATAGGGTCAACCTACCCCCCAGGTCGACCATAGTGTCGACCTCCCCCCTATAGGTCGACTTGGCCGGCCTGTTTTGACCCAGAACTCATTTTTGAAGCCTGAGACGTGTTTTGACGGTCCGGATTGATTCTAGGGTTAATATAAGGGCCTAAACTAGTTGCTACGCCTATAAAAACACCCTTAGACCTAAAATAATTCATATCAAATCATTCTTACACCATTATGCTGCTGAACTCCCTCTTGAACCATGACCGTCGCCCCCAAATTGAAGTTCAAACTCAAATCAATTCGAAGAACAAAGCTTCAACAATGGTTCAAACAATAAATCAACACTACTACAACGTTCTATGACAATTTCAGTTCTTAATTCGTTAGCCATGCCCTGTAAGTTCTAGTTATTGTAACGACCCAGGTTTTTGAACGATTAATTTTAAATATTTTATATCATTTTAAATATTGTGTTGGTAATATAAAAGAATTTTTATAGTGAATTATCAATCAAATAATCGAAATACGAGAACAAATTATAATTGAAATCGAAGTTAAAAACAGAATCAAAACAATTCAAATGATCAGTGTCAGTTCTGTCTAAATATGAACAATAAAAATAATTTATTGTCGGTAAATTAAATGGTTTGAGATCGATTTATATTTTAGATCGAAATTAATTTAAAACGTGAATTTAATTGGTTATCACTTCTGAACAGTCGAATTAAAATTTAGAAATCATTTCGTTGAAGTCAGAATAGTGAATATCAGTCGTTACGATTAAAATAACGGTTCGTGGACCATGAGATATTTTAAGTTATAAAATTTAAAAGCTCGGTTCAAAATCAATTTCTTTTAACATCAGCCGACCTACCTTTATAGCGCCACCCTAAAACTGAAGACACCCAGACATATTTTTCCTCGAGCTGTAAAAACTGCCTTCCATCTTCCATATCAAGGAAGCAAGGCATTTATGGCTTCGGTACGTATTGTCTGATGTCCGCACCTATATATCAAGCTCCTTCCTTCGTTAATTTCAAAACCAACGCAACTCAATTCATTTCCCTCATTTGTTCTTTCTTGAGTCAAAGCTCAAATCAATCCCACTATATATATAAAAAAAAAAAAAAGGAATCGAAAATAGAATTCACAATTCCATCACTCGAGGACCTTCTGGGACACTCGCGACTTGCAGAAAGTAGGGACCGTCGATGGCTTGTTCGGAGGTTGTTGAGGAGGGTTAGGCCATTGTTATAAGGGGCGATCCGATGTATGAGGGGTTCGGGTGTTTGTGGCTCGACGCGAGTTGACCTAGAGGAGTTCTCGAAGCTCGACAGCATTTTGGTGGCGCTGGTATTTGAAGGGGATGTCGGCATCCCTTTGTGAGTTGTGATTTGGGGTTGAAAAGGGGTGCTGCGATTTAGCAGAAGATGACATCGATGTATGTGGCTATTGGAGTTCGACTTTACTAAAGGTAGAAATGGGAGTTCGGTCCTTTGTATTGGGTATGTGGTGGAGAAAACTGGGGAGATATGAGTTGGATTGTCTAACGTTGGCTGTTGGGTCAGGGAGTGTTTGAGTTGTCCTTTTGAAAAGAGGGCTTGCTGCGGTAAGGTCAGTTAGAAGAAAGAAATGGTGGATTGTATATTAGGTGTTCGAGGAAATGTCTCAATGCCGTATAACAACTTTTGGGGCTGATCTAAGATCAAAGATATTTGTGTTTTGCTTCCTAGTTGATCGAGGCAGCAGGTATACTTCTTACGGAAAATTTAAAATATATAGAAAATTTATTTAATTGTTAAGGAGTTAATTTAAATTAAATAAATGTTAAAACTTTATTTAATAAATCGTAGGGGCTAAGTGGATTTATTCAAAAAAATCCATTGTCGAGATGAGATGGAATTCAACTGGATATGCAGTGCAAACGAAAATACACGGTGAGTAAATCTCACTCACCTTTAGAATTATTTTTATTTCATTAAAAATAATTGTCTGTTGCTTGTGTGAATGTTTTATGCTTGTTTTATATATATTAGTTATTTAGGCTATATATATATATATATATTGGGTTGATTGATTGGTTGGATTCCCGCAGTCTCATTAGCGGATGCCCGCAATTTCATTAGCGGATGATTACCCTATACGCCCCACGCTATGATTAGTGGATGACCTTCTATACCGCGATATTCTGCCACGAAGCAGAATTGGTATTATTTATGTGCTAACATCTGTGGATGCAGGAAAACAGGTTGGAGGAATCCAACTGGATTTCTCAAAATATATTATCTGTTTGTTTATTTGTTTGCATATATATTTTTATATATGATGTGTTAGAAAAAATAAATAATTCGTTGCTTTGTGTGTTTAAATATCACTGGGCTTAAGTAATGATATTTAAAAAATATCGTGGAAAGAGTATTTGAGATTTAAAGAGAAAATTCTATTTTTAAATAGAATTTGAATTTTGAATGGAAATAAAATATAAAACTTGTTTTTGAAAAATAAAACAAGTAGTTTCTTTATAAACGAAGTTTAGAAATAGTTCTTTTATAACGAAGTTATAAATGAAGTGAAAAGAATTATCATTTGATAATTCAGAAATAGAAATACAAGTGTGAAATAGGATTTGAAATGAAATTTCAAAATAGAACTTGAAATAGAATTTTTAAATAGAATTTAAATATTAGAAAGGAGTCGAAATATTTGAAATACAAAAGAAATTCAAATAAGATTTGAAATGGGATTCTTAAATATGTAAATAAAATTTGAGTATAACAGTTGAATTTTAAAAGGGAGTTTAAATATTTGAATTTTTAAAAGGGGATGGAATATTAGAAATTCAAATAGAAGTTCAAATGGAATTTGAATAGACGAGATTAGAATGAAAAGTAGAATTTGAATTCAAGAAATTGAAATAAAATTTGAATTCGAAGGAATTCAAATAAAGGAATTCAAATAGAGATTTGAATGTAGAATTTCAAAATAGAATTTGAAATATAGAATTTCAAAGAAGAATGGAATAGAATTTGAAATATAGTATTTCAAGAAAGAAATTCAAATGTGAAATTTGAATAGAGATTTGAATGGAATTTAAATATGAAATTTGACTAGAGATTTGAAATGAAATTCAAATATGGAATTTGAATAGAGATTTGAATGGAAATTCAAGTATTGAATTTGAACATGGGATTGAATATAGAAATTCAAATAGAGATTTGAATATCGAATTTGAAAATAGAATTTGAAATAAACTTTGAAATTAGGATTTCAAAGTAGGATTGAAATAGGATTTCAAAATAGGAAATCCAAATAAATTTTGGAATGGAATTTGAATTTTAAAGGAGTTCAAATGGATTTGAAATAAGGGAAATTCAAATGGGATTGGAATAAAGGAAATTCCAAAATGGAATTTCAAATAAAAGAAGAATGTAATTTGAAATTTTGGGAATTTCAAATAAGAAGAATGGAATCTGAAACATTTAGAATTTCAAATAGAAATTTAAATGGTGTTGGTATGAATTTCAAGTATGAATTTGAAATGGAATTTCAAGTATGAATTTCAAATATAGAAATTCAAAAGGAATTGAATTAAAGTGAAAATTAAATAAAGGATTTGAAATAGAATTCGAATAAATGGTTTGAAATGGAATTCGAATAAAGGATTTCAAATGGGATTTGAATACAGGATTTAAAACTACGGAATCTGAAATGTAAAAGATTCAAATGGAGTTTGGAATATATATTAGAAGGGAGTTGAATTCATTTTAAAACAAAGTTTAAAGTTTTATATATATAAATATAATTAAAACGAACTCGCCGCAGCGCTGCAGTTCGTAAAATAGCGATTCGAACTTCAATTGAATATACAGAACCCAATTGAAGTCGAAATTCTTTGAAACAAGAAACGTCAGGACCGATTTGATAATAGCTTTCTAATGAAAGAGAAAATCTAGATTTCGTCGTATAGATTTTGAGTTATGTCAAAATCAAATTTTCAAAAAAAACAGCGCCAGAATCGTTTTAAAACCATAATGGTTTATTTAATATTTTAAAGGGATTTTAAGCAAATAAAATCCGAAGTTTCTATTTAGAAAATTTCAGAGTTGAGTTGTAAAATATATGCGAATTCAAGTTGTGTAAATGAATATGATTTTTGAAATAGAAATCAGATTTTTGATTTATTGAATAGAGTTAACTAATTCGAATAGAAATTAGTTAACGAGATTTCGAATGAATATCGAGCTTTAAATAAATGAATTCGATTTGAAAATTTATATTCGAAATCAAACAGAGGACTAGAATTGAAATTGAAATTCGATTTGGTTATGAACGAGTTAAATATTTTGTTCGAACATGTTATGTTTAACAAAAAGTGAAATAGGCAAAAGGGCCAATTTAAAGAATAAATGGCGAAACTGGATTCAAGCGATTAGATGGAATTGAATTGAATTGCAAACAGGTGAATATGTGTTAAGCAGGTTTGGGATGAAGTATATGAAGTTATTAATGTAGTGCTCGACAAAAAGGTACATGTTTAATTCATATATGGGTTTTATGCGCCGTATCGGCAAGCCGCTTGGCTTTTCCTTTTTCTTTTTGATTGAGGAAGATACCGGGATGCTATTTGCAATTTCCCGATGCTCCCGATACAGGGGAGGTTATGGCGAATTTTTTCCGGGAATTTAAGGAGTTAGAATATTTTTAAGAAATTTGACAATTAGAAATCTATATATCGATATATATAGAATCCGACTAAGAAACGAAATCAAAAATAGAGTAAAGGGCCAAGAAGAGTATTGAAAATATTTGGTTAACAAGTATTGATAGAGAAAATGGAAAAGTGATTTAATTAATGAAGTGTTTATTTAAAGAGCCCAGTGATTTGTTGATATGTTTGGATGAACACTTGTTTTTATTCGATAGTTAAATCACAGACTATCGAAGTTTTTGACCATCGTTGTCAATATGGAGAGACCGGTTGGATTATTATCCGAAGAACCACTCCGTATCGGCATAAGCGTTGCGAACCAAGTATGCTGAATATATTGAAGACGGAGTAAAGTGCAAGGGCTTTTCTATTTATAGAAATAGTGCCTTCGGTTTCGTTCAGTCCCAGAACGAACGTAAATGGACGAATGTCTGACAGAGTATTTCCAATGATCAAATGGGTTGGTCTGTATGAATGTATATGGTTGCAACGGATTTATCCCTTAGCATAATATCCAGAATATTTGTGCAAACTCAACTAGTGATTAACGGATCTGACGATGTGGCATTCAAAGTGATTGTGTTATCGATGAATGGTAAGTATGCGTAGCCTCAGGCCTCAACAACCGGGAAAGGACAAAAATCGGGCAGGCAGCATGGCTATGTGGGTCGCACCCATTAGGGTGTATAATCACCTATCTAGAGAAATTTCTTTTGTTTCTAAATCTATCGATTCTGCCCATTCGGGAACGGTGGTTTGAGTCCAACCGTTGGTGATATACATTCGATACACTCAAGCGAAATGAGTGGTCGGTCATGTGTGGGCCGGGTTGCAAGATGTTCTTGTTGAACCCAGTGTATTCCTCTCTAGAGATACACAGTCGGAAGGTGGTCCCATACCTTGTCATGTTGGAAATCCAATCTCCAATAAGCGCCATGCGGGTTTTGATTTTATAATATATATGTGGAGCGTGAGATGCAAGCGTTCTGCTATTTGGTTATTTACTTGATGTAGACATTATTATAATATCACTGGATTTTCGTATCAAAGTGGTTTGGGTTATAGTAAGGTAAAAACCGTCCATGTTTATGTGTGGGCTGGTCTTACTATTGTCTTTTCTTTCGAAAAGGATTTTAAAGTTAAACAAATGGTTGGAGTTTACTCACACCAGTCCCATGACTGACCCAGAGTTTATTTTGTTTTGTTTTTCCTAAACTCTTGGGTGCCCAAATTTGTACGGGCAGTCAAGTGTTTCAGGCTTTTACAGATACACTTGGAGGAGCTTGAAGCAGGAGGCTTCAATGTTAGATATTTAGAGTTACTTCCGCTGAATCAAATGTTATGTGTACTCTGATGATGGTATGTATATATGTACAAGACAGATTTGTATTTCGAAGCTTATGTTATATAATATATTTTATTCGTTCCGCTGTGAGTTTGTGATCTTTGTTTTCTTCTATTCTAATATTTCTTTCTTTCTATTTCTCATCCTCTAACTTCTTTCTAATAATGAGTCGTATTTCTGTGCAATTTGAGTTGGACGTGTGGTGTATTTAGTCAACTCAGATAGCACGGATTTGCGGGCCTTTACAGTGGTATCAGAGCTTAGGTTGAGCGAATACCTAGGCTTGTGTGGAATGTGCTCATTAGAGATAGGGTCAGCAGTGCCCTAGAATGAGTTGAGTGTATACATATACGAGAGAGCGTATTTGTTATTTGATATAAAAAAATATTTTATATTGTGTTGGCTAGTCTGTTGAGTGGTTTATGAATTCTGGTCGAATCGTGGGACGCCACGAAGTCGATAGGAATTTCTAAACGCTTGAACAGAAGATTGAACATGATATTGTTTTTAAGTGGGTAGATGAAATGATTTTACCCAAATTTCTATTTTTATATAGAAAGAATAATTTTCTAGAATTATTATTATATGGATGTGTTGGATGTTGATTTTATAATCAAACGAGATTATAAAATTAAAATGGTTATTTATAACCAAAATAGAATTTGTATAGGAATTAAATATACAAATGAGATGAATTAGAATTAAATTCAAACCAGAATTAAGAATTCAAAATCCTGGGAAGTTGGAAATATTTTTCAAAGTATATTAAATATTATAGATTTGTTTTTAAAGGATTTGGAAGAAAATCATGGATTTTGAAATAATAAAGCACTGAACTCACTTCAGTGGCTGGGAAATAATTCTGATGATGATTGCAACATCATCAGTGTTCATTTCCGAGTTTCTAAGTGATAAATTGCTACCTTAGAAAAAGTTTTTGATGGAAATTTGTTTGAAAGAAAACAAGTGGTTGAAAAAATTCAAAGGTTTTGAATTTGAAATGAAATAAATATATGTATGTATTTATGGGATTTCAAAAGAATTTGAAAGGAAAAACCCAGGGATTTGAATTCTGGAGTTTAAATTTAACTGAAGCAAGTTAAATGGATCGAGATAAATAAATTAGTGAAATTCAACTTGAAGAAGATTGAATATAATTTGAATTGGGTGAAGATCATTTAGATTGAATGTGTGAAAACCAAAAGTTTTGGTTGGAGCTAATTTGTTGAAATATGAGGAGTTGAGTTTCAACATAAGTGAATTTTTGAAAAGTAATGAGTTTGTACCATTTTTCTACATTAGCAATTTCGAGGACGAAATTATTTTAAGGGGGGAAGAATGTAACGACCCAGGTTTTTGAACGATTAATTTTAAATATTTTATATCATTTTAAATATTGTGTTGGTAATATAAAAGAATTTTTATAGTGAATTATCAATCAAATAATCGAAATACGAGAACAAATTATAATTGAAATCGAAGTTAAAAACAGAATCAAAACAATTCAAATGATCAGTGTCAGTTCTGTCTAAATATGAACAATAAAAATAATTTATTGTCGGTAAATTAAATGGTTTGAGATCGATTTATATTTTAGATCGAAATTAATTTAAAACGTGAATTTAATTGGTTATCACTTCTGAACAGTCGAATTAAAATTTAGAAATCATTTCGTTGAAGTCAGAATAGTGAATATCAGTCGTTACGATTAAAATAACGGTTCGTGGACCATGAGATATTTTAAGTTATAAAATTTAAAAGCTCGGTTCAAAATCAATTTCTTTTAACATCAGCCGACCTACCTTTATAGCGCCACCCTAAAACTGAAGACACCCAGACATATTTTTCATCGAGCTGTAAAAACTGCCTTCCATCTTCCATATCAAGGAAGCAAGGCATTTATGGCTTCGGTACGTATTGTCTGATGTCCGCACCTATATATCAAGCTCCTTCCTTCGTTAATTTCAAAACCAACGCAACTCAATTCATTTCCCTCATTTGTTCTTTCTTGAGTCAAAGCTCAAATCAATCCCACTATATATAAAAAAAAAAAAGGAATCGAAAATAGAATTCACAATTCCATCACTCGAGGACCTTCTGGGACACTCGCGACTTGCAGAAAGTAGGGACCGTCGATGGCTTGTTCGGAGGTTGTTGAGGAGGGTTAGGCCATTGTTATAAGGGGCGATCCGATGTATGAGGGGTTCGGGTGTTTGTGGCTCGACGCGAGTTGACCTAGAGGAGTTCTCGAAGCTCGACAGCATTTTGGTGGCGCTGGTATTTGAAGGGGATGTCGGCATCCCTTTGTGAGTTGTGATTTGGGGTTGAAAAGGGGTGCTGCGATTTAGCAGAAGATGACATCGATGTATGTGGCTATTGGAGTTCGACTTTACTAAAGGTAGAAATGGGAGTTCGGTCCTTTGTATTGGGTATGTGGTGGAGAAAACTGGGGAGATATGAGTTGGATTGTCTAACGTTGGCTGTTGGGTCAGGGAGTGTTTGAGTTGTCCTTTTGAAAAGAGGGCTTGCTGCGGTAAGGTCAGTTAGAAGAAAGAAATGGTGGATTGTATATTAGGTGTTCGAGGAAATGTCTCAATGCCGTATAACAACTTTTGGGGCTGATCTAAGATCAAAGATATTTGTGTTTTGCTTCCTAGTTGATCGAGGCAGCAGGTATACTTCTTACGGAAAATTTAAAATATATAGAAAATTTATTTAATTGTTAAGGAGTTAATTTAAATTAAATAAATGTTAAAACTTTATTTAATAAATCGTAGGGGCTAAGTGGATTTATTCAAAAAAATCCATTGTCGAGATGAGATGGAATTCAACTGGATATGCAGTGCAAACGAAAATACACGGTGAGTAAATCTCACTCACCTTTAGAATTATTTTTATTTCATTAAAAATAATTGTCTGTTGCTTGTGTGAATGTTTTATGCTTGTTTTATATATATTAGTTATTTAGGCTATATATATATATATATATTGGGTTGATTGATTGGTTGGATTCCCGCAGTCTCATTAGCGGATGCCCGCAATTTCATTAGCGGATGATTACCCTATACGCCCCACGCTATGATTAGTGGATGACCTTCTATACCGCGATATTCTGCCACGAAGCAGAATTGGTATTATTTATGTGCTAACATCTGTGGATGCAGGAAAACAGGTTGGAGGAATCCAACTGGATTTCTCAAAAATATATTATCTGTTTGTTTATTTGTTTGCATATATATTTTTATATATGATGTGTTAGAAAAAATAAATAATTCGTTGCTTTGTGTGTTTAAATATCACTGGGCTTAAGTAATGATATTTAAAAAATATCGTGGAAAGAGTATTTGAGATTTAAAGAGAAAATTCTATTTTTAAATAGAATTTGAATTTTGAATGGAAATAAAATATAAAACTTGTTTTTGAAAAATAAAACAAGTAGTTTCTTTATAAACGAAGTTTAGAAATAGTTCTTTTATAACGAAGTTATAAATGAAGTGAAAAGAATTATCATTTGATAATTCAGAAATAGAAATACAAGTGTGAAATAGGATTTGAAATGAAATTTCAAAATAGAACTTGAAATAGAATTTTTAAATAGAATTTAAATATTAGAAAGGAGTCGAAATATTTGAAATACAAAAGAAATTCAAATAAGATTTGAAATGGGATTCTTAAATATGTAAATAAAATTTGAGTATAACAGTTGAATTTTAAAAGGGAGTTTAAATATTTGAATTTTTAAAAGGGGATGGAATATTAGAAATTCAAATAGAAGTTCAAATGGAATTTGAATAGACGAGATTAGAATGAAAAGTAGAATTTGAATTCAAGAAATTGAAATAAAATTTGAATTCGAAGGAATTCAAATAAAGGAATTCAAATAGAGATTTGAATGTAGAATTTCAAAATAGAATTTGAAATATAGAATTTCAAAGAAGAATGGAATAGAATTTGAAATATAGTATTTCAAGAAAGAAATTCAAATGTGAAATTTGAATAGAGATTTGAATGGAATTTAAATATGAAATTTGACTAGAGATTTGAAATGAAATTCAAATATGGAATTTGAATAGAGATTTGAATGGAAATTCAAGTATTGAATTTGAACATGGGATTGAATATAGAAATTCAAATAGAGATTTGAATATCGAATTTGAAAATAGAATTTGAAATAAACTTTGAAATTAGGATTTCAAAGTAGGATTGAAATAGGATTTCAAAATAGGAAATCCAAATAAATTTTGGAATGGAATTTGAATTTTAAAGGAGTTCAAATGGATTTGAAATAAGGGAAATTCAAATGGGATTGGAATAAAGGAAATTCCAAAATGGAATTTCAAATAAAAGAAGAATGTAATTTGAAATTTTGGGAATTTCAAATAAGAAGAATGGAATCTGAAACATTTAGAATTTCAAATAGAAATTTAAATGGTGTTGGTATGAATTTCAAGTATGAATTTGAAATGGAATTTCAAGTATGAATTTCAAATATAGAAATTCAAAAGGAATTGAATTAAAGTGAAAATTAAATAAAGGATTTGAAATAGAATTCGAATAAATGGTTTGAAATGGAATTCGAATAAAGGATTTCAAATGGGATTTGAATACAGGATTTAAAACTACGGAATCTGAAATGTAAAAGATTCAAATGGAGTTTGGAATATATATTAGAAGGGAGTTGAATTCATTTTAAAACAAAGTTTAAAGTTTTATATATATAAATATAATTAAAACGAACTCGCCGCAGCGCTGCAGTTCGTAAAATAGCGATTCGAACTTCAATTGAATATACAGAACCCAATTGAAGTCGAAATTCTTTGAAACAAGAAACGTCAGGACCGATTTGATAATAGCTTTCTAATGAAAGAGAAAAATCTAGATTTCGTCGTATAGATTTTGAGTTATGTCAAAATCAAATTTTCAAAAAAAAACAGCGCCAGAATCGTTTTAAAACCATAATGGTTTATTTAATATTTTAAAGGGATTTTAAGCAAATAAAATCCGAAGTTTCTATTTAGAAAATTTCAGAGTTGAGTTGTAAAATATATGCGAATTCAAGTTGTGTAAATGAATATGATTTTTGAAATAGAAATCAGATTTTTGATTTATTGAATAGAGTTAACTAATTCGAATAGAAATTAGTTAACGAGATTTCGAATGAATATCGAGCTTTAAATAAATGAATTCGATTTGAAAATTTATATTCGAAATCAAACAGAGGACTAGAATTGAAATTGAAATTCGATTTGGTTATGAACGAGTTAAATATTTTGTTCGAACATGTTATGTTTAACAAAAAGTGAAATAGGCAAAAGGGCCAATTTAAAGAATAAATGGCGAAACTGGATTCAAGCGATTAGATGGAATTGAATTGAATTGCAAACAGGTGAATATGTGTTAAGCAGGTTTGGGATGAAGTATATGAAGTTATTAATGTAGTGCTCGACAAAAAGGTACATGTTTAATTCATATATGGGTTTTATGCGCCGTATCGGCAAGCCGCTTGGCTTTTCCTTTTTCTTTTTGATTGAGGAAGATACCGGGATGCTATTTGCAATTTCCCGATGCTCCCGATACAGGGGAGGTTATGGCGAATTTTTTCCGGGAATTTAAGGAGTTAGAATATTTTTAAGAAATTTGACAATTAGAAATCTATATATCGATATATATAGAATCCGACTAAGAAACGAAATCAAAAATAGAGTAAAGGGCCAAGAAGAGTATTGAAAATATTTGGTTAACAAGTATTGATAGAGAAAATGGAAAAGTGATTTAATTAATGAAGTATTTATTTAAAGAGCCCAGTGATTTGTTGATATGTTTGGATGAACACTTGTTTTTATTCGATAGTTAAATCACAGACTATCGAAGTTTTTGACCATCGTTGTCAATATGGAGAGACCGGTTGGATTATTATCCGAAGAACCACTCCGTATCGGCATAAGCGTTGCGAACCAAGTATGCTGAATATATTGAAGACGGAGTAAAGTGCAAGGGCTTTTCTATTTATAGAAATAGTGCCTTCGGTTTCGTTCAGTCCCAGAACGAACGTAAATGGACGAATGTCTGACAGAGTATTTCCAATGATCAAATGGGTTGGTCTGTATGAATGTATATGGTTGCAACGGATTTATCCCTTAGCATAATATCCAGAATATTTGTGCAAACTCAACTAGTGATTAACGGATCTGACGATGTGGCATTCAAAGTGATTGTGTTATCGATGAATGGTAAGTATGCGTAGCCTCAGGCCTCAACAACCGGGAAAGGACAAAAATCGGGCAGGCAGCATGGCTATGTGGGTCGCACCCATTAGGGTGTATAATCACCTATCTAGAGAAATTTCTTTTGTTTCTAAATCTATCGATTCTGCCCATTCGGGAACGGTGGTTTGAGTCCAACCGTTGGTGATATACATTCGATACACTCAAGCGAAATGAGTGGTCGGTCATGTGTGGGCCGGGTTGCAAGATGTTCTTGTTGAACCCAGTGTATTCCTCTCTAGAGATACACAGTCGGAAGGTGGTCCCATACCTTGTCATGTTGGAAATCCAATCTCCAATAAGCGCCATGCGGGTTTTGATTTTATAATATATATGTGGAGCGTGAGATGCAAGCGTTCTGCTATTTGGTTATTTACTTGATGTAGACATTATTATAATATCACTGGATTTTCGTATCAAAGTGGTTTGGGTTATAGTAAGGTAAAAACCGTCCATGTTTATGTGTGGGCTGGTCTTACTATTGTCTTTTCTTTCGAAAAGGATTTTAAAGTTAAACAAATGGTTGGAGTTTACTCACACCAGTCCCATGACTGACCCAGAGTTTATTTTGTTTTGTTTTTCCTAAACTCTTGGGTGCCCAAATTTGTACGGGCAGTCAAGTGTTTCAGGCTTTTACAGATACACTTGGAGGAGCTTGAAGCAGGAGGCTTCAATGTTAGATATTTAGAGTTACTTCCGCTGAATCAAATGTTATGTGTACTCTGATGATGGTATGTATATATGTACAAGACAGATTTGTATTTCGAAGCTTATGTTATATAATATATTTTATTCGTTCCGCTGTGAGTTTGTGATCTTTGTTTTCTTCTATTCTAATATTTCTTTCTTTCTATTTCTCATCCTCTAACTTCTTTCTAATAATGAGTCGTATTTCTGTGCAATTTGAGTTGGACGTGTGGTGTATTTAGTCAACTCAGATAGCACAGATTTCCGGGTCGTTTCAGTTATTTTCAGATTAAAATATTTAAATATAATATGGGCATGTGATGAAGTGAAATTGGATTTAAGTATGTTTATCGATCTATTTCTGTTGCTTCTTAGATCTTGAGTTTTTAGACTTGTCTATCTTTATTCCCATGTCTAGTTTATGATCTATTCAGCCAGTTGTAAATCAGTTTTCTTGATTCATATTGATATTATTACTAAGTTGTAATCTTCATGCCTGTGATGATGTTTTTCTTTCCGATCTTATTTTTATGCAAAATTCTACCTTCCCCTATTTATTTTATTTTGATGAACCTAGGTCAATTTCGGACCTAGGCCTAAACTACGATATACGTGCGATGGTATATGGGGGAAATATTGGAATATTGCCTAGTGGAATATATGTGTTTGGTGGAATTTATGGCATAACATAAAAATTGGATATTTGGGTATTACTACCATTAACATGAAATTGGATATTTGGGTATTGTCAATATAATTGAAATTGCAAGTTTGGGCATACATGAATTGGCATGTAAATTAAATCACGAGTTTGGGACTATGTAAATTAAACCAAAAGATTGGGTTCATGTTAACTAGGCATATGTAGAATTGAGAATTTGAACATGAAAGCGATTGTAAACTTGATAATTGGCATAAACATGTTTTATGAACTTGGGCAACTGACATGTATTGTAATAAAAAGATTATAGTTTGGAATAACTGCATCATGAATCATGATTTGGGTTTATTGGGTATAAAACTTGATACATGTAATTTTGGCTAGAACTTGACATGGTAAAATGGCATAAAATTGGCATACATGTAAAACGGCATAAATTGAACATATATAAATTTGGTACGAATTGGGCATATGTAAAATTTACATGTAATCTAGAACTTGGGCATATGCTAATTATGTAAAATTTGGAGTTGAAACATATATGATAATTTATGACTTAGTAGAGGTTTAATATGAACGCGCCTAAGTTGGGGTTTGGGTAATTGGCATGTATTGTAAATAAAAGGCTATAACTTGGCATAACCTTATAGTGAATTATGATAATAATTTGGGAATATGTTTTGGGGCAAAAACGTGAATCATGAACATTTCTATATGTTAAACACATGAACTGATATTGGGGTTTTGGGTGGAATACGACCATTAATGAACCTTTGACACGAGGTTAGACTCGGTTTGTGGTGTAAATCTGCCCGGAACCGCCCGGCAAATCCAGTAGCCACAAAGTGTCAGTCTAATGTGAGAGGTCGAAGATTGTAGGCATAACGATTTATGACACGAGGATAGACCCAGTTTGTGGTGTAAATCTGCCTGGAACCGCCCGGCAAATCCAGTGGCCACAAAATGCACGGTCTGAGAGGTCATGATTCGTTCATCATAATTAATGAATTAAGGAATACTAACCATAATAAGACGTGGGTATGGTTAGAGGGTTAGGTGGGATGACATGGAAATTTGACATGTGAATATGGACCTAACCGGTATGAGTTAAGAACATGTAAAACTTATAAATGTGGGCTTAACCAACATAACTGTTAATCAGACCAATGGGTGGGTTAAGTAACATAGCTAGGCTAATGAAACTTGACCGTTATAACATGACTAGAGGATGGGTTGGGCTAACTTGAATAGGTTGATAACACCCAATCGGTATAACCTGATGCGTGGTAGGGTTAAGTAAACACACGAGGGTAACACTTAACCATTATAATATGACTGGTGGAGGGGGTTAAGTTAACATGCACTTAACCAATATAACGTGATGCGTGGTAAGGTTAAGTAACAACAGAGGGTAACACTTATCCGTCACAACATGATAAGTAGGTGGGCTAAGTCAATGTACACTTAACCAATATGACATGGCATGCGGTGGGGTTAAGTTAACACAAGGGAGAACACTTAGCCAGTATAACAAGGCTTGCGGTAGGGTTAAGTAACACAAGGAACAACACTTAACCGATATAACATGTTGTGTGGTAGGGTTAAGTAAAATAAGAGAAAACACTTAACCAACTTAACGTAATGGACGGAGAGGGTTAAGTACATATCGGGTTGGTGGTTAATATTAGTAAATATAGACCCACAAACTTAACAATTAATAAGCATGTTTGAATCGGTGGGTTAAGTACATCACGGGAAGGTGGGTAATATCTGTATATATAGGCCCACACACTTAACCAGTAGGAAACCCTAGTAACGGGGAATCATTTCAGCAGTAACCCAAATCAGGTATCAACGGTACCCTAAAACTAGGCAGGGTGGGGCACGATTACTGGGTTGATTGTAAGCGGTCAAAGCGACGGCGGTGGGTGCAACAGTGTAGGTTCTAATGGAGTGCGGGTATGCACACACTTCGGAGCAGACAAACAGGGCACTGGGGGCACCAGTAGTATAACCTATGCCTTCTAGAATTGCGTCGGGCCGCCACCATGGGTCTTGATACACCCCATGGTGGGACCAGCATAGGTATCTACAATCATTGGGGGCCGTATGACACACATAGGTAGCATAATCCCTAGGTTGGGCCTAGGTGGCATAAACCCTAAATCCAAGAAGTGTTCAATAGGTAGCATAATCCCTAGGTTGGACCTAGGTGGCATAAATCATGGTTGAATCTAGGAAGCTCTCGATAGAAAACCCTAGATTATATCTAGGTAATAAATAATAAATGTACACGTGAAAGCAACCTTAATTTCAAGGATTGGGATCACATTATGAT
Source organism: Allium sativum (assembly GCA_030737875.1). Classification (NCBI taxonomy): domain Eukaryota; kingdom Viridiplantae; phylum Streptophyta; class Magnoliopsida; order Asparagales; family Amaryllidaceae; genus Allium; species Allium sativum. The sequence goes on from CM060912.1 coordinate 173,891,394, forward strand.
TTTATCATTTTATATAGATTACTAGTTGGGACACTAGTTAGGTGGTGCAGAGCAAATAGATATCATTTTAATGGTGAAGCAGAGAAATCTTGCGATGCTTGATAGAAATCTTGCGAAACTATACTTAGTTCATCTTGAATGGGAACCTTGCAATGTTATATTTGATTCATCGTGCCTGTAGCTTACCTTGTCATCATGCTTATGTTTACTTTCAGTTTATTCATGCTATATTATCTTCACCTGTTTTTATGTTGAAAGCCACTAGGACTTACTCAGTCTTTATGACTGACCCGGTTTGTTTCGCCTCTTTTTCTTCCGTTCCCCCCTAGGTTTGCAGGGGGGAAATACAGCTTAGTTCGGATCTTACCAAGCTCCAAGGCTCTTTCATGTGCTGCTTGGATCTCTCTTGGCTATGGCTTGCTTTGCTTTATTGGGGAATACTACAATTTATTCTCATGCTTCTTTGTTTTTGAGCAAGACAAATATTTTAGCAATGTATTTGGGTATTGGAAGTTGATGGGCTTTTATTGTAAACAATTCTATTTAATAAATGATTTGAACTACTTCTACTTTACTTTCCGCTGTTTTATATATGTCTGTCTTGTAATAATTCTGTTCCAGTACCCATAATGCTCCATTGAAATTAAGGCATTCCCTTTGCGAGTGACCTTAGCGGATGTGGGGTGTTACAGTTTAGATCCATCCAGGCTCTTTCCCGGCCGAGTTTCGGCCCATTTCGACTTCGTTTGTGACATGCCAGTTTCACTAATTCGCAGATTTCAACAACCAGATTCTTACAAAATCGTTTTAATAAAATCGTCAATTAAAGAATGACGAAATGGAAACCAAAGGTGAAAATTCTCTCACTCAAACTATTTTTACAGTTATTATGTAACACCCCACCTCCGCTAGGGTCACTCACAAAGGGAATGCACTAGTTTTGGTGGAGTATCATCTTGGTAAACATGCACAGAGATATCACGAGGCAGAACATAAATAAAGAAGCGGTAGAAATTAAAAACCAACTTTTTATTATTTTCCAGAAAAGAGTCAAAAGCTCATATATCCAAGATACAAATTATTCCATTACATCCAGTTCATAATAAAGAAGCATAAACTTAAAACAAAAGTAAATTATTCCCCATAAATAGAAGAAGCAGCCATAGCATAGCCCAAGACCAAACCGTACATGAGCTGTCAGAAAGCAATCTAAATCCAAGCTAAGAGCTAGTGTTTCCTCCCTGAGAACCTGGGGGGAAAACGAAAGAAAAAGGGGCGAAAGAAAAAGGGTCAGTCATAAAGACTGGTAAGCCCTAGTGACCTTCAGTATGAAAACTAGTAAAGGTAACAAGACATGTGAAAACTGGAATTAAACATAAGGATGATAACAGAACTAGTACGATAATTAAGATAACAAGATAAGTCAAGTCTACCATCGCATATTCAAGGTTCGCTGCACTATCTATACTAGTGTTCTAACCCATGTCAAGTATTAATCATGAAACGATCCCTTAGCCCAGTGTCATGAAGTGACCCATTACGGGGTCCTACAGTACGATCTACTAATCGATCGGCTCCCTACAAGTCCTAGCTCGTCATGTGTCTGTGTCATACGACCCTATCCTGAATTGTAGTTGCCTGTGCTAGGTCCACCATAGGGTGTATCAAGTCCTATGGTGCCAACCATCGACACGAATCAAGCATGCACAGTGTAAATCTACGGATGCCCAATGCCTGTTTTTTCAACTTCGGACTACGAGCACGACCATAGCCCGCCTGAACCTACAATGGCGCACCTACTCAGCCGTCGTTCTGGTTGCTTACAATCAGCCCATTAATCGTGCCCCACCCTGCATAGTCCCAGGGTATCGTGATACATCTAATTGGGTTACTACTTAAAAGGACCGCGTAACTTGGGTTTCTAATGGGTTAAGTGTTGTCATTCAAATTCGTGACTTAACCCTATCCAGATCGTGTATCAAGTTGGTTAAGTGTGTTCAAGCAGTTCATGACTTAACCCTATCAAGTCATCGTGTCAAGTTGGTTAAGTATATTCAAGTGGTTCATGACTTAACCCTATCATGTGGCATTAATTCATTAGTGCACGCCAACCTCTCACATTAGACTAACTGTTGTGGTTACTAGATTTGTCGGGCGGTTCCGGGCAGATTTACACTATAAAATAGTCTAACCTCGGGTTTTTACGTGCAATATGACCAAATACCCACATTGGATCCTGTTGTTTGCAGCCACTGGATTTGCCGGGCAGTTCCGGGCAGATTTACACTGCAAACTCAACCCAACCTCGAGTTGGCCATTTTCAAGTTTATCTAACTGTCATGCCCACGTTCAAGTTTTCATTTCTAGATTCATGTCAAGTTTTCAAGTCATGTTTCATGTCAAATCGTGTCAAGTTCATGTCCATATTCAGGTTCAAGTCATAATAACGTTCATGTTCAAGTTTAAAGCTAATTTATGTTTTACCTAGTCTACCCAAATCGTATTCCCATTGCACGTAAGTTCGAATCGATACAAATAAATGTAATAGGGAATAACATAAAAAGGAACGGGTATAATGTGGAAAAAGTGATTACTAGCATAGCATAATATGATGTGAAATAAAAGAATAAAATATTATTGGCATATGAAATATTGGCCTCGAACATAAAGATTCCAAATCTAGCAAGATAAGGTACTAGTGAAAATAACAGTTGTCACAAGGTGATAGTATAGTCAAGGCAACGATTGTCATAAGGTGATAGTATAGTCATGATACGATTGACATAAGGTGATAGTATAGTCATGGTAATGACTGTCATAAGGTGATAGTCATAAACATGTGACTAATAACAGATTCAACATGATAATAAGAGGGGTTTCTTTTGATTTAGAACATGAATAGGCCCCAAATCAATGTCATAGTAATATTCAAGAGTCAAGATCTAAGATGAACGAGAATGAATGTAAACAGTCATCATACATAGGTCCAATTTCAATTTACATCATATTCATATTACATTTATAGTTTAAATCTGAAAATAACTGGGGCTTACAGATCGTGGTTCGAGAATTAGAAAACGAGAGTCGATTGTTGCTTAGTCAAGTCCTAATAGAAGTCCCCAACTCAGCAATTTCCTTAACGCGGTCTCAACGTAGAAGAAGCAGTCCTTCGCTCAAACTTTTCAATCAGAATCAGAGCAGCATAAGGTTAGAAAGAATTTTGTTTAGAGAGACTGGTGTTAGGGGCTATATTTATAGGGTCAGGTCAACCAATGTGGACAGAAACGAGGCCAAATACATCAGAGTGAATCCAGCTTCAGAAATGGGCTCGGGCACCAGGTCGACCCCCAGGTCGACACTATGGTCGACCTGGTCCTGGGTAAGTCGACTACATAGTCGACCCCCAGGTCGACCTGGTCCTGGAGGGGGGGGGGCGAATTTCCCGCCTAGTCCATTTGGAGGTTTGAAATTCGAATTTTGAATTCGAATTGAGTATGTTTTGAACTTGAAATTTTCTGAAAACTTCGAATGGTCATAACTTGGTCATACGTACTTCGATTTTCGAAAACTCGGACTCGTTTCCAAGCATAATTTCGAGATGAACGCAATGGCGCAACCTGTTTCCCTTGATTCTTATTTTAAAAATTAATTCTGCCTTGATTTATGGTTATTACACGTTATAAAAACACGGGTTGTTACATTCTCCCCTTCTTAAAGGATTTCGTCCCCGAAATCTCTAAGTTAGGGAGGATGTGTCCTACCATCCATCATCCATCTACTCAAAGCATCATCCACAGGCAACCTGTAACGCCCCACCTCCACCAGGGTGGCTCTTGCAAGCACTCTGACTTTGGAGGGGCGTTTGAATCAGGTAAACATGCATAATGATATATCAAGGCAGAACAAGAACATATGTATATATGTAAATAGAGTAAATAACATAGATAAAACAGCGGAAGATTTCAAAACATTTCAAAACAAGTCTGGTACAACATAGCTTTCCAAATAAACAAGTCTACATAAAACAATATCAACTGAAAAACTGAAATAAATAAGTGCTATCCCCAATTAAGTGGTAACCATAGCTAGCTTCATGTCGAAACCGTACATGAGCTGAACTCCCACAAGCAAGCAATCCGAAATCCAAGCTAAGCTCCAGTATTCCCTCCCTGAGAACCTGGGGGGGAAAACGGAAGAAAAGAGGCGAAAGAAAACAGGTCAGTCAAAAAGACTGAGTAAGCCCTACTACAATCAATGTAAACTGATAAAGTTAACTGGCATGAGCAGCAGGGATGAACATAAGGATAACAATATACTAGCATGATGATTAACTAACAAGGTAGATAAAGGTGTCATCGCATAATCAGGATTAAGGTTTTGCACCACAGGTGTACTAGCAAACTAACATGACTTGAATAAACAAGTATTGATCCCTTGGCCAAGCTTTGGCCCAATAACATGAAATGACCCTAATACAAGGTCCAACCAAACGGTCTAGTCGATCGGCTCCCTAAGCCTAACTCGTCACGTGTTGGTGTCAATACGGCCCAATCATAATTGTAGTCGAACTGTGCCGGGTCCACCCTTCGGGTGTATCAATCCCTAGGGTGTCAACCCCTGGACACCATGAACATGAGTGCACAGTCCCGATCTACTGGTACCCGTGCATGTTTTCTCCGGCTACGGACTATGTGCACGACCAGAGTCCGCCCGGAACTACACCGGCGTACCCTCTGCCGTCGCTTTTGGTCACTTACCTCCAGTCCAGTAATCGTGCCCCCACCCTAGCCTAGTCCCTAGGGTCATGATGATACTAACTTGGGATTACTACTGGAGTGGGCCCCCATTGCTAGGATTTTTCTAGTGGGTTAAGTACGGTTTAACCCTCTTGCTAATCCTGGATTAACTTGGTTAAGTGTAACGATGAGTTCACGACTTAACCCCGATTAATCTACCAAGCCCAAATTGGTTAAGTATTAAGTGGACCATGACTTAACCCTAATCACGAGGCATTAATTAATTTAATGCGCCTTAACCTCTCACATTAGACCTTGTTGTGGTTACTAGTTAAGCCGGGCGGGTCCGGGTAGCTTTACACCACAACTTGGTCTAACCTCGGGTTCAAGGTACAACATGACCAACTTCTCACATTGGGTCCAATTGTTTGTAGCAACTAGTTAAGCCGGTCGGTTCCGGGTAGGTTTACGCTACAAACTCAACCCAACCTCGAGTTGGCTACACTTATCTTTTCTAAGTGTCATGTCCATCATGTTTCCAAAACATGTTACAAGTTTTCAAGCAATTGGGTAGACCTAACTTAATAGGTAAATTCCCAAGCTTATGTTTTATGTCTTTTAAGTTTACCCAACCCCAAACGCAATCCCATCGCTTACATATCGCAATAGCGCATAAAGGATAGAAAGAGGGAACTTGGCATAATCATGACATAAAGGTATTGAAGCCACAAGCTTAACATGGTGGCATATGAAATGTTCATATGTTCATACACTTGCATATTACATTTTTAGGCCTCAAAAGCATGCATAAAACCAAACTTAGCATATTGGTGATACATGGTGCTAAATGACATGTAGAGATGGCCATAAGTTCGCATTTAGCCTCACATGCAAGTTATCATAAGAGATATGATAACTTACGTGTTGCTAAAATGCAACCTTTGGCATAAAGCTTAAAGCTTTATGTTCATAAACCCAAAATAAGCTTGCATAACATGATAGCATGAACAAAATGTTCAACCCAAACTTGCATAACATAACTTGGCATACTTGCATATAAACTTGCCTATCACAACATGATAAACTTGCATATCACAACATGATAAACTTGCATATAAACTTGCATATCACAACATGATAAACTTGCATATCATACATTTAACTTTAGAGTTTAAGTATGAAAGTAGAATAGGGCTTACAATGCTTAAGAAATCACAAAAATATGACAAAGCCCTTATGAAATCAATTAAACCCAAAATGCAAGCAAAACCCTTGAGCCAAAATGATCAAGACTCTTTCTTTATGATGCAAATATATAAACTTGACTCGAATGCAAGCTAATGATGCTCATACAAGTTTGAAAACACTTGTATGCATGGAAAATCACTTAGGAATTTATTTAGGAATTTTATGAAGAGAGTGGAGGCCATGAGAGGATTGATTTTGCCATAGTTTAGTTGTATGAATGAATAATGATGATTTAGGGTAGGTTAGGGTCTTATTTATAGATTAGGCAAGTGTTTTAGGCCATAGGATTAAACCTAGATTCAATCCAAGCTATCAAAGCATGTCTTGGGGAAGAAGTCAAGTGTAAGAACCATCTAGGGCCTTTAGATTAAAGATGAACCATGAGAACCATTCAAATGCAAAATCTGCATTTGAGCGAATCGGCCCACGGGTTGACAGCCAAACACCCTGGATTAACCCCTAGTCGACCCAGCGGGCTTGGGTCGACCTCAAAAATCGGCCGGTTCGGTTATTCCCCTCTCCCAATTCGTTGTTTTGAACATTTTTGCATATTTATTTATTTAATTTTCAATTATATATATATATATATATATCAATATATATATGTTTCTCTGCGCAACCCGTTTCACTTAATTAAGTATACTTTAATTTGGGAATTTTTCGTGAAACTTCGCGAGGCCATATCTTGGTCATACGGACTCCGATTTTCGAAAACTCGGACTCTATTTCGCGTATTTTTCCGAGACAAACGCAATGGCATAGCCCGTTTCCCTTGATTCAGATTTTACAGTTTAATTCTGCCTCCATTTATGTTATAACATGTTATTCAAAAATACGGGTTGTTACATTCTTCCCTCCTTAAAGGATTTCGTCCCCGAAATCTCCAAGTTAGGAAGAACGTATACTACCATCCATCATCCATCTACTCAAAACATCATCCATGAGCAATCATTGTCCTTAAAAGGTTCTAAATGCTGTATGATCATATGCAAAGGTGTGTGTATATGTACTTATCTAATGCGAAAATCAGGAGGTTACTGATTCAGTAAACCCCTTTAATGCAAAATATGTTAGTGAAATGAGTCCATATGTATGCAAATTCCTAACATAATTTATAATCTCTACATGAGTGCACATAACATTCATCCATATGCAACATCCACGTGATAGCATAACAAGTTTTCATCCATGAATAAGCATAAACACTCATGCATATGCGGTATGAAAGTGTGTGAGCCGATCTTAGTGCCTAACGTGTATTATGCATCCACGAGTATCCACTTGCAAACACTTGCAACCACTTGCAACCATCAAGCATAACATGTTTCAAACACATGTTTCATCCAAAGGGTTTCTACCTAAGGTTCTCATGACAAGATTAACACGATAAACTAGATAAATATGGATAGCAAAGAGAAAGATATGCTAACAAAGAAAAGAGATTGAGAGTGTACCCTCAAAAAGGAATGGATAAAGCCCACGCATCTTCTCCTCGGTTTCCCAAGTTGCGTCTTCTTCGGCTTCACCCCATTGAACCTTCACCAATTTGACCTCTCGATTCCTTAGCTTCTTGGTCTCCGTCCCCAAGATACGAATCGGAGCTCTCCTCAAGGTAGCCTCTTTCTCCACTTCTACATCTTTTAGAACACTTGGCTCAACAACCTCTGCTGATTCATGTAAACACTTCCGGAGATGCGAGACATGAAAAACATCGTGTACTCCAGCAAGCTTCTTGGGCAACTTCACTCTATAAGCCATCTGCCCGATCCTCTCTATAATAGGGAATGGTCCAACAAACCTCGGTGCCAACTTCCCAACAGCTCCAAATCGGACCACATTCCGCAAAGGAGAAACCTTCACGAAAACCATATCCCCAACATCAAACTCCAAATCCGTTCTTCGCTTATCAGCATAGGATTTCTGTCTGTCTTGGGCCGCTTTCATCCGTCTCCGAATCAACTCGATCTTCTCGGATGTATCTCTGATCATATCAGGCCCAAGTATAAGCTCATCTGTAGTCTCCCACCAACATGTAGGCGACTTGCACGGCCTCCCATATAAAGCTTCAAATGGTGCCATCCCTATGCTTGCCTGATAACTGTTATTATATGCAAACTCAACAAGAGGAAGATGGTCTTCCCAAGTACCACCAAAATCCAGAATACAAAGCCTCAATAGATCCTCGAGTACCCTATTCACCCTTTCGGTTTGACCGTCCGTCTGTGGGTGATAAGCCGTACTTAGATTCAACCTTGTGCCCACAGCTTCTTGCAAGCTATTCCAGAATTGACTTGTAAAGATTGGGTCACGGTCACTGACTATACTAGAAGGGACTCCATGTAGTCTCACAATCTCACAAAGATATACAGACGCTAGCCAAGATGCGGTCCTCTTGCTCTTCACCGGAATGAAATGAGCACTCTTCGTAAGTCTATCCACAATAACCCAAATGCTCGTATTCCCATTCCTTGACCTTGGTAGCCCATCGATAAAATCCATGGAAATACTCTCTCACTTCCATAGTGGAACGTCTAGAGGATGCAATAGCCCACCGGGCTTCTTCGACTCGGCCTTAACTTGCTGGCAAATGATACATCTAGAGACAAATTCTGCCACATCCTTCTTCATCCCAGGCCAAAAGAAAATGCGCTTCATATCTTTATACATCTTATCTCCGCCCGGATGTATAGTCAACTTAGAGTGATGCGCTTCCTCAAGAACTCTTCTTACTAGATCTTCTACCATTGGAACACATAACCTTCCGTCTCTCCTCAGCCAACCCTTGTCATCAATAGAATATCGAGCGAGATGACTAGACGTCTCTCCTCGAATTAGCTTATCCATAATCTCAACTATCTGAGGGTCTTCTCTCTGCGAAGCCCCAACTTGATCAAGAAGGGTAGGTCTGAATTCCAGAGATGCTAAAGATCCGGTCATCGACTCAATCACCAAAGAGAAATCAAAGGTTGCCACATACTCTAAATTCTTCATCTCAACGAATAGAGGACTTAGGGTCAACCTTCTTCTACTCAATGCATCTGCTACCACATTCCCCTTGCCAGGGGTATAAGATATCTCAAAATCGTAGGACGCCAAGAATTCCACCCATCTTTGTTGCCTCAAATTCAGATCCTTCTGAGAAAAGAGATACTTCAATGACTTGTGATCGGTATAAAGCTCAAATCTTTCTCCCAGAAGATAATGGCGCCAAACCTTGAGTGCATATACTATTGCTGCCAACTCTAAGTCATGAGTGGGATAATTCTTCTCATGCACTTTGAGTTGCCTACCGCCAAAGCATATCACTCTTCCTTCTTGCATAAGAACAGCTCCTAACCCCGTGCCACATGCATCGGTGTATACGGTAAATAACTTCCCTCCATCGGGCAAAGCTAGAACAGGTGCTGATGTGAGGGCTCTCTTGAGCTTCTGAAAAGCAAACTCGCATTCTATGCTCCAAGCAAAAACTAAATTCTTCTTCGTCAATTTAGTGAGAGGAGCGGATATCTTTGCGAAGTCCTTGATGAACTTCCGGTAAAAACCCGCAAGACCTAGAAAACTTCTCACTTCGGTTGCATTCCTTGGAGTCTTCCAATCCTGAACTGCCACTACCTTAGCGGGATCCACCGCTAAGCCTTGCTTAGATACTATATGCCCAAGGAATCTAACTTCCCTTCTCCAAAAGTGACACTTGGAGAACTTGGCCTTCAACTGATGCGCTCTAAGCGTATCCATCACCTCCATGAGATGCCTTGCGTGCTCTTCCTCATCCTTAGAGAAGATCAGAATATCATCTACGAAGACCACGACAAACTTGTTCAAGAACTCCCTGAACACCCTACTCATCAAGTCCACGAAATATGCGGGTGCATTAGTCAAGCCGAACGGCATGACAAGCCATTCGAAGAATCCATCTGGAGTTCTGAACGCAGTCTTGTCTATACTATCTTCAGCTACCCTGAGCTGATGGAACCCCGTAGCAAGATCAAGCTGAGAGAAAACAGAAGCACCGACAAGCTGGTCAAAGAGATCATCAATCCTCGGTAACGGGTGTCTGTTCTTCTTAGTCAGCTTATTCAACTCTCGATAGTCAACGCAAAGTCGGAGAGAACCATCCGCCTTGGTAGCAAATACCACAGGCGCTCCCCATTCAGATATACTTCGTCTAATGAAGTTCTTCTCAAGCAACTCTTTCACTTGCTTACTTAGCTCTCGCCTTTCACGCGGAGCCATGTGCCTAACGGGCAAAGAAACAGGCTTTGCATTATCCACCAGATAAATGCGGAAATCAATCTCTCGCTTAGGGGGCAACCCCCTAACTTCATCGAAAACATCCGGATACTCTCGAACCACTCTCACAGACTGAAGAGTTTCCATTGACGAGTCGAGTGATTCCAGATAGCACAACATGACGGGACCTCTCGGATCACAAGAAATCTCTAGGGTGTTTCCGAGGCGAGTCACGAGCCTCACAACCCTATGCTCACAATCAAGAATGGCTCCATATCTGGACAGCCAATCCATGCCCAATATCAATCCGTATCCCCTAAAACCAAGAACATAAGCACAGCACACGAACTCTACACTCAGTATAGAGATCCTCAAATCCCCACATATCATAGACAAATGGGCGGAACCCCCAATAGGATTTGAGACACAGACGGGATCATCTACCAAGCTAGTACTAAGGTGCAAACTATCAACAAGATCAGATGAGATAAAGCTATGCGATGCACCAGAATCAAACAAGGTACGAACTGGAAAATCAGAAATATATACAAGGCTCTCAACAGAAATACTACCTCGATCGGGAACTGGAGCGACATTGAGAGCATGAACTTGCCCTCCTGAAGGTCCAGCACGCTGAGTCTGACCCTGGCCTTGCCCTTGCTTCCTCGGGCAATCCTTACTGAAATGTCCAGTCTCACCGCAGAAAAAGCATTCACCATTCTGCGGGGCCGGCTTCGGTCGCCCTAGCCTCCAAAAGTCTCCTATACCAAACAGGTACGTGTACTCCCTCCGGAATAGCAAAGTTATCGGCCATACTGAAAACGAAGAAAAAGACAGATTCAGAATGGAGAAAAACGAAGGAATTTTGTTAATGGCTTTTTGGGGAATAGCCTTTAAAATAAACTAGACTTTTCTTTGGAAAATACTTTATACTTGGTTTTGAAAATAGTTTTCCAAAAGTTTTCTAAAAGCCTTTTTGTTCCTTCTCGTACCATATGCTCTGATACCAAATGTAACACCCCACCTCCACCAGGGTGGCTCTTGCAAGCACTCTGACTTTGGACGGGCGTTTGAATCAGGTAAACATGCATAATGATATATCAAGGCAGAACAAGAACATATGTATATATGTAAACAGAGTAAATAACATAGATAAAACAGCGGAAGATTTCAAAACATTTCAAAACAAGTCTGGTACAACATAGCTTTCCAAATAAACAAGTCTAGATAAAACAACATCAACTGAAAAACTGAAATAAATAAGTGCTATCCCCAATTAAGTGGTAACCATAGCTAGCTTCATGTCAAAACCGTACATGAGCTGAAATCCCACAAGCAAGCAATCCGAAATCCAAGCTAAGCTCCAGTATTCCCTCCCTGAGAACCTGGGGGGGGGGGGAAACGGAAGAAAAGAGGCGAAAGAAAACAGGTCAGTCAAAAATACTGAGTAAGCCCTACTGCAATCAATGTAAACTGATAAAGTTAACTGGCATGAGCAGCAGGGATGAACATAAGGATAACAATATACTAGCATGATGATTAACTAACAAGGTAGATAAAGGTGTCATCGCATAATCAGGATTAAGGTTTTGCACCACAGGTGTACTAGCAAACTAACATGACTTGAATAAACAAGTATTGATCCCTTGGCCCAAGCTTTGGCCCAATAACATGAAATGACCCTAATACAAGGTCCAACCAAACGGTCTAGTCGATCGGCTCCCTAAGCCTTACTCATCACGTGTTGGTGTCAATACGGCCCAATCATAATTGTAGTCGAACTGTGCCGGGTCCACCCTTCGGGTGTATCAAGCCCTAGGGTGTCAACCCCTGGACACCATGAACATGAGTGCACAGTCCCGATCTACTGGTACCCGTGCATGTTTTCTCCGGCTACGGACTATGTGCACGACCAGAGTCCGCCCGGAACTACACCGGCGTACCCTCTGCCGTCGCTTTTGGTCACTTACCTCCAGTCCAGTAATCGTGCCCCCACCCTAGCCTAGTCCCTAGGGTCATGATGATACTAACTTGGGATTACTGCTGGAGTGGGCCCCATTGCTAGGATTTTTCTAGTGGGTTAAGTACGGTTTAACCCTCTTGCTAATCCTGGATTAACTTGGTTAAGTGTAACGATGAGTTCACGACTTAACCCCGATTAATCTACCAAGCCCAAATTGGTTAAGTATTAAGTGGACCATGACTTAACCCTAATCACGAGGCATTAATTAATTTAATGCGCCTTAACCTCTCACATTAGACCTTGTTGTGGTTACTAGTTAAGCCGGGCGGGTCCGGGTAGCTTTACACCACAACTTGGTCTAACCTCGGGTTCAAGGTACAACATGACCAACTTCTCACATTGGGTCCTATTGTTTGTAGCAACTAGTTAAGCCGGTCGGTTCCGGGTAGGTTTACGCTACAAACTCAACCCAACCTCGAGTTGGCCACACTTATCTTTTCTAAGTGTCATGTCCATCATGTTTCCAAAACATGTTACAAGTTTTCAAGCAATTGGGTAGACCTAACTTAATAGGTAAATTCCCAATGGGTAGACCTAACTTAATAGGTAAATTCCCAAGCTTATGTTTATGTCTTTTAAGTTTACCCAACCCCAAACGCAATCCCATCGCTTACATATCGCAATAGCGCATAAAGGATAGAAAGAGGGAACTTGGCATAATCATGACATAAAGGTATTGAAGCCACAAGCTTAACATGGTGGCATATGAAATGTTCATATGTTCATACACTTGCATATTACATTTTTAGGCCTCAAAAGCATGCATAAAACCAAACTTAGCATATTGGTGATACATGGTGCTAAATGACATGTAGAGATGGCCATAAGTTCGCATTTAGCCTCACATGCAAGTTATCATAAGAGATATGATAACTTACATGTTGCTAAAATGCAACCTTTGGCATAAAGCTTAAAGCTTTATGTTCATAAACCCAAAATAAGCTTGCATAACATGATAGCATGAACAAAATGTTCAACCCAAACTTGCATAACATAACTTGGCATACTTGCATATAAACTTGCATATCACAACATGATAAACTTGCATATAAACTTGCATATCACAACATGATAAACTTGCATATAAACTTGCATATCACAACATGATAAACTTGCATATCATACATTTAACTTTAGAGTTTAAGTATGAAAGTAGAATAGGGCTTACAATGCATAAGAACTCACAAAAATATGACAAAGCCCTTATGAAATCAATTAAACCCAAAATGCAAGCAAAACCCTTGAGCCAAAATGATCAAGACTCTTTCTTTATGATGCAAATATATAAACTTGACTTGAATGCAAGCTAATGATGCTCATACAAGTTTGAAAACACTTGTATGCATGGAAAATCACTTAGGAATTTATTTAGGAATTTTATGAAGAGAGTGGAGGCCATGAGAGGATTGATTTTGCCATAGTTTAGTTGTATGAATGAATAATGATGATTTAGGGTAGGTTAGGGTCTTATTTATAGATTAGTCAAGTGTTTTAGGCCATAGGATTAAACCTAGATTCAATCCAAGCCATCAAAGCATGTCTTGGGGAAGAAGTCAAGTGTAAGAACCATCTAGGGCCTTTAGATTAAAGATGAACCATGAGAATCATTCAAATGAAAAATCTGCATTTGAGCGAATCGGCCCATGGGTTGACAGCCAAACACCCTGGATTAACCCCTAGTCGACCCAGCAGGCTCGGGTCGACCTCAAAAATCGGCCGGTTCGGTTATTCCCCTCTCCCAATTCGCTGTTTTGAACATTTTTGCATATATATTTATTTAATTTTCAATTATATATATATATATATATATCAATATATATATATATTTCTCTGCGCAACCCATTTCACTTAATTAAGTATACTTTAATTTGGGAATTTTTCGTGAAACTTCGCGAGGCCATATCTTGGTCATACGGACTCCGATTTTCGAAAACTCGGACTCTATTTCGCGTATTTTTCCGAGACGAACGCAATGGCATAGCCCGTTTCCCTTGATTCAGATTTTACAGTTTAATTCTGCCTCCATTTATGTTATAACATGTTATTCAAAAATACGGGTTGTTACACAACCATTGTCCTTAAAATACTTCTAGTGCTGTATGAACATATGCAGAAAGTGTGTGTATATGTACTTATCTAATGCAAAAGATCAGGCGGTTACTGATTCAGTAAACCTCCTTAATGCAAAATATGTTAGTGTCATGAATCCAACATGTATGCAAATTCATATCATAGTTCATAATCTCTACATGAGTGCACAAACATTCATCCATATGCAACATCCAAGTGATAGCATAACAAGTTCCATCCATGTACAAGTATTAGCACTCATGCATATGCAACATGAAAATGTGCCTGAGCCGATCTAGTGCCTAATGTGTGCCATGCATCCACTAGCAACCACTTGCAACCATTTGCAAACTTCAACCATAACATGTTTCAATCACATGTTTACATCCATATGGTTCTACCTAAGGTTCTCAAGATAAGATCGAGAAGATAACAAGACAAACATAGATATTAGAAGCATGATACGAAAAGGTTTTCAAGTTTATAGGAAAAAGAGATCGAGAATGTACCCTCAAAAAGAAATGGGTAAAGCGCGCGTATCTTCTCTTATGTTTCCCAAGTTGCTTCCTCTTGGGCTTCACTCCACTGCACTTTAACTAGCTTGACTTCTCGATTCCTTAGCTTCTTAATCTACGTTCCTAAGATACGAATCGGAACTCGCCTCAATGTCGCTTCTTTTTCCACCTCTACGTCTTCAAGGATGCTTGGATCAACCACTTCGGCTGACTCATGCAAGCACTTCCAGAGATGCGAGACGTGAAAGACATTGTGTACTCCAGATAACTTCTCGGGTAAGTCTACTTTATAGGCCATCCGTCCAATTCTCTCAACGATAGGGAACGGTCTTACGAACCTTGGTGCTAGCTTTCCAACTGCCCCAAAATGAACTATATTGCGTAAGGGAGAAACCTTTATAAAGACCATATCTCCGCCTTCGAATTCTAGGTTTGTCCTTCTCTGGTCCGCATAAGATTTCTGTCTATCTTGGGTCGTTTTCATCCGTCTTTGTATCAACTCAATCTTCTCAGAAGTGTCCCTTATCATGTCGGGCCCAAGTATAAGTCTGTCTGTCGTCTCCCAGCAACAAGTTGGTGACTTGCACGGTCTTCCATACAGGGCTTCGAACAGTGCCATCCCGATGCTAGCTTGGTAACTGTTATTATATGCAAACTCCACGAGAGGAAGGTGGTCTTCCCAGGTACCACCAAAGTCAAGAATACATAGCCTCAGGAGATATTCTAGTACCCTATTTACCCTTTCGGTTTGTCCATCTGTCTGTGGGTGATAGGCCGTGCTCAAGTTCAGTCGTGTTCCCATTGCTTCTTGTAGACTATTCCAAAACTGGCTAGTGAAAATCGGGTCACGATCACTAACTATACTAGAAGGAACTCCATGCAATCGTACTATCTCTCGAAGGTAAATAGACGCTAGCCCGGATGCGGTCCTCTTGCTCTTCACCAGAATGAAGTGAGCACTTTTCGTGAGTCTATCAACTATGACCCATATGCTAGTATTTCCCTTCCTTGACCTAGGCAATCCATCCACGAAATCCATCGAGATACTCTCCCATTTCCATTGCGGAACTTCCAAAGGGTGTAATAGTCCACCGGGCTTCTTCGACTCGGCCTTTACTTGTTGGCACACCATGCACTTCGAAACGAACTCTGCCACGTCCTTTTTCATTCCAGCCCAAAAGAAAATGCGTTTCATATCTCTGTACATCTTATCCCCTCCGGGATGTATAGTCATCTTCGAGTGGTGCGCTTCTTCGAGAACTTTCCTTACTTGGTCTCCCACTTGTGGGACACATAGCCTTCCATCGCGCCTTAGCCATCCCTTGTCATCTATGGCATACCTACTGAGGTGACATGACGTCTCACCCCTAATCAGCTTGTCCATGATTTCGACCATCTGTGGGTCTTCCTTCTGCGAAGTCCCTACTTGATCTAGAAGTGTAGGTCTTAGCTCAAGAGATGCTAACGTAGCGGTCAATGACTCAACAGCAGTTGTAAAATCAAAGGTTGCTATAAACTCAAGGCTTTTCATTTCAACAAACAAGGGGCTCAAAGTCAACCTTTTTCTACTTAGCGCGTCCGCCACCACATTACCCTTGCCAGGGGTATAAGCTATATCGAAGTCATATGATGCCAAGAACTCCATCCGCCGCTGTTGTCTTAGATTCAAGTCTTTCTGTGAGAAGAGGTACTTAAGCGATTTGTGGTCGGTATACAGCTCGAACCTCTCCCCTAGAAGATAATGGCGCCAAGCTTTAAGTGCAAAGACAATCGCGGCCAACTTCAAGTCATGCGTGGGATAGTTTTACTCATGAACTTTAAGTTGTCTGCCCCCGTAGCATATTACTCTTCCTTCCTGCATTAGGACAACGCCTAATCCCGTGCCGCACGCATCTGTGTACACGGTAAACATCTTACCTCCATCGGGTAATGCCAAAACTGGAGCTGTAGTGAGGGCTCTCTTAAGTCTCTGAAAAGCAGCGTCACATTCTATGTCCCATGCAAAAGGTAGGTTCTTCTTTGTTAATTTAGTAAGAGGGGCTGAAATCTTAGCGAAGTCCTTAATGAACTTCCTATAGTAGCCCGCCAAACCGAGAAAGCTCCTCACCTCCTTTGCATTCTTAGGAATTTTCCAGTTCTGTACCGCAACTACCTTTGCGGGGTCCACGGCTATGCCATGCTTAGAAACTACATGTCCAAGGAACCGAACTTCCTTCCTCCAAAAATGGCATTTGGAGAACTTAGCCTTTAACTGGTGTGCTCTAAGCGTTTACATGACTTCCTTGAGATGCCTAGCATGCTCTTCTTCGTATTTTGAGAAGATCAAAATATCATCCATGAAAACTACCACAAACTTGTTAACGAACTCCCGAAACACCCTACTCATCAAATCTACAAAGTACGCGGGTGCATTCGTTAACCCAAACGGCATGACGAGCCATTCAAAGAACCCATCTGGAGTCCTAAATGCAGTTTTGTCAATGCTATCCTCAGCCACTCTGAGCTGATAGAATCATGTGGCTAGGTCGAGTTGAGAGAAAACAGATGCTCCCAAAAGCTGGTCAAACAAATCGTCGATTCTTGGTAGCGAGTGTCTATTCTTCTTTGTCAGCTTGTTTAACTCACGATAATCTACGCATAGACGAAGCGATCCATCCGCCTTAATAGCGAATACCACCGGAGCACCCCATTCAGAAATGCTTCGTCTTATGAAATTTTTCTCAAGCAACTCGTTGATTTGTTTACTGAGCTCTTTTCTTTCTCGTGGGGCCATGTACCTAACGGGCAATGAAACTGGCTTGGCATTATCAACAAGACAAATTCGGAACTCTATCTCGCGTTTAGGAGGTAATCCCCTCACTTCATCAAAGACATCTGGATATTCTCGGACCACTCTTACAAATTGCAAATTATCGTCGGACGAGTCAAGGGATTCAAGATAACACAACATGACCGGACCCTTCGGGTTACAAGAAATTTCAAGGGTATTGCCAAGGCGAGTCATGAGCCTCACTACCCTTTGTTCACAATCAAGAATGGCTCCATAATCGGATAGCCAATCCATCCCTAGGATCAAACCGTATCCCATGAATCCGAGAACATAAGCATTACACGTGAATTCTACGCTTAAGATAGAGATCCTCAAATCCACACATATCATAGATAAATAGGCGGAGCCCCCAATTGGATTTGAAACTATAACGGGATCCTTAACCAGACTAGTACTTAGGTGCAGATTTTCAACAGTATCAGAGGAAATAAAAGTATGCGACACGCCAGAGTCAAATAAGGTTCGAACATGAAAGTCAGAAATGTAAACAAGGCTTTCTACAGAAATATTACTACCTCGGTCAAGAGCTGGAGTGGTGTTCAGAGCATGCAACTGCCCTCCAGAAGGTCCTGCTCGCTAGGTCTGTACTTGCCCCTGCCCTTCCTTCTTAGGGCAATCCTTGCTGATGTGTCCAGTATCTCCACAATGAAAGCATTCACCCAACTTCCCCTTCTTCCTTCTATAGTCTTTAGCTAGATGTCTAGTAATACCACAGAAGTTGCACTTCCTCGTCTCACGTGATTTGTTGTTGCTCTTGTTATTCATGTTGTTCCCCTTCTTGAAGTCAGCTTTCTTATTCTGAGTCTCGTTAGGCTTAACCTCCTTCCTGCTATTCTTGTCTTTCTCATGAAGTAGAGCCATATCCACCAAGCTTTCAAAGGTCGCCCCCATGGGTATATGAGTTAGGGCCAAGCTGTGTAGTGGCTCGTTCAATCCTCGAGCAAAGCGTACAGCCTTTTTCTGGGCTGTGTTGACCAAATCCAAACCAAACCGAGCAAGCTGATTAAACTTATTCACGTACTCCCTCACAGACATATCCCCTTGCTTGAGTGCTAGGAACCTCTCCATCTGAAGGTTCTCCTCTGCTGACTATAGGAATTTAAGCCGAAACCTCTCTCTAAAGTCTGCCCAAGTCTCAACTGGCCTGGTAGCGTTGGTGACTTCCCACCAAAATGCAGCTTCCTCTTTCAGCAACCATGCTGCCAACTGAACATTCCTATGGTCCTCCATATCAAAGATAATGAACAAGTCTTCTGTCTCCTTTAGCCAGTTTTGTGCCTCAACAAAGGTTTCTGTTCCAACGAAGTTCTTGTGGCCCATTGCTTTAAAGTCTTTGCATATTTTGGCAAAGGCAGTACCAGGAGGAGGAGGAACCGCGGCCACTGGGGGAGGAGAAGGAGGGATGTCTATCATGCCCGCGTCGTTGGCCCTGGCTTCTAAGTACCTTCGGAACCATCCAGGCACGGGTATTCCCTTAGGAAGGTTAAGATCGGCCATGCTGAAAAACGAAAAGGAAAGGTTCAAACGAGGAAACAAAGGAAAGTGCTAATGGCTTCTCAGGGAATAACCTTTCTAAACATAAAACGTTTCTTGAAAAATGCTTCTTTATAAATGGTTTTGAAAATAGTTTCAAAAGGTTTTTAAAACTTTTGCCCAGCCTGGTAACCTTCTGCTCTAATACCAAATTGTAACACCCCACCTCCGCTAGGGTCACTCACAAAGGGAATGCACTAGTTTTGGTGGAGTATTATCTAGGTAAACATGCACAGAGATATGACGAGGCAGAACATAAATAAAGCAGCGGTAGAAATTAAAAACCAACTTTTTATTATTTTCCAGAAAAGAGTCAAAAGCTCATATATCCAAGATACAAATTATTCCATTACATCCAGTTCATAATAAAGATGCATAAACTTAAAACAAAGTAAATTATTCCCCATAAATAGCAGAAGCAGCCAT
The DNA here is from genome assembly GCA_030737875.1 of Allium sativum. Lineage (NCBI taxonomy): Eukaryota > Viridiplantae > Streptophyta > Magnoliopsida > Asparagales > Amaryllidaceae > Allium > Allium sativum. The sequence continues at coordinate 173,911,005 of CM060912.1, forward strand.
GGAATAGCCCAAGACCAAACCGTACATGAGCTATCAGAAAGCAAGCTAAATCCAAGCTAAGAGCTAGTGTTTCCTCCCTAAGAACCTGGGGGGGAAATGAAAGAAAAAGGGGCGAAAGAAAAAGGGTCAGTCATAAAGACTGGTAAGCCCTAATGACCTTCAGAATGAAAACTATTATAGGTAACATGACATGTGAAAACTGGAATTAAACATAAGGATGATAACAGATCTAGTAGGATAATTAAGATAACAAGATATGTCAAGTCTAGCATCGCATATTCAAGGTTCGCTGCACCATCTGTACTAGTGTTCTAACCCATGTCAAGTATTAATCATGAAATGATCCCTTAGCCCAGTGTCATGAAGTGACCCATTACGGGGTCCTACGGTACGATCTACTAATCGATCGGCTCCCTACAAGTCCTAGCTCGTCATGTGTCTGTGTCATACGACCCTATCCAGAAATGTAGTTACCTGTGTTAGGTCCACCATAGGGTGTATCAAGTCCTAGGGTGGCACGCACAGTGTAAATCTACGGGTGCCTAATGCCTGCTTTTTCAACTCCAGACTACGTGCATGACCATAGCCCACCTGAACCTACAATGGCGCAACTACTCAGCCGTCGTTCTGGTCGCTTACAATCAGCCCAGTAATCGTGCCGCACCCTGCCTAGTCCCAGGGTATCGTGATACATCTAAGTGGGTTACTGCTGAAAAGGACCGCGTAACTAGGGTTTCTAATGGGTTAAGTGTTGTCATTCAAATTCGTGACTTAACCCTATCCAGATCGTGTATCAAGTTGGTTAAGTGTGTTCAAGCAATTCATGACTTAACCCTATCAAGTCATCGTGTCAAGTTGGTTAAGTATATTCAAGTGGTTCATGACTTAACCCTATCATGTGGCATTAATTCATTAGTGCACGCCAACCTCTCACATTAGACTAACTGTTGTGGTTACTGGATTTGTCGGGCGGTTCCGGGCAGATTTACACAACAACATAGTCTAACCTCGGGTTTTTACGTGCAATATGATCAACTACCCACAATGGATCCTATTGTTTGCAGCCACTGGATTTGCCGGGCGGTTCCGGGTAGATTTACACTGCAAACTCAACCCAACCTCGAGTTGGCCATTTTCAAGTTTATCTAACTGTCATGCCCACGTTCACGTTTTCATGTCTAGATTCATGTCAAGTTTTCAAGTCATGTTTCATGTCAAGTTCATGTCCATATTCAGGTTCAAGTCATAATAACGTTCATGTTCAAGTTTAAAGCTAATTTATGTTTTACCTAGTCTACCCAAATCGTATTCCCATTGCACGTAAGTTCGAATCAATACAAATAAATCTAATAGGGAATAACATAAAAAGGAACGGGTATAATGTGGAAAAAGTGATTACTAGCATAGCATGATATGACTTGAAATAAAAGATTAAAATATTACTGGCATATGAAATATTGGCCTCGAACATAAAGATTCCAAATCTAACAAGATAAGGTACTAATCAAAATAACAGTTGTCACAAGGTGATAGTATAGTCATGGTAAAGACTGTCATAAGGTGATAGTACAGTCATGATACGATTGACACAAGGTGATAGTATAGTCATGGTAACGACTGTCATAAGGTGATAGTCATAAACATGTGACTAATAACAGATTCAACATGATAATAAGATGGGTTTCTTTTGATTTACAACATGAATAGGCCCCAAATCAATGTCATAGTAATATTCAAGAGTCCAGATCCAAGATGAATGAGAATGAATGTAAACAGTCATCATACATAGGTCCAATTTCAATTTACATCATATTCATAATACATTTACAGTTTAAATCTGAAAATAACTGGTGCTTACAGATCGTGGTTCGAGAATTAGAAAAAGAGAGTCGATTGTTGCTTAGTCAAGTCCTAATAGAAGTCCCCAAATCAGCAATTTCCTTAACGCAATCTCAACGTAGAAGAAGCAGTCCTTCTCTCAAAATTTTCAATCAGAATCAGAGCAGCATCAGGTCAGAAAGAATTTTGTGTAGAGAGACTGGTGTTAGGGGTTGTATTTATAGGGTCAGGTCAACGAATGTGGACAGAAACGAGGCCAAATACATCACAGTGAATCCAGCTTCAGAAATGGGCTCGGGCACTAGGTCGACCCCCATGTCGACACAATGGTCGACCTGGTCCTGGGTAGGTCCACTACATAGTCGACCCCCAGGACGACCTGGTCCTGGGCGGGAAATTTCCCGCCCAGTCCATTTGGAGGTTTGAAATTCGAATTTTGAATTCAAATTGAGTCTGTTTTGAACTTGAAAATTTCTGAAAAACTTCGACTGGTCATAACTTGGTCATACGGACTCCGATTTTCGAAAACTCGGACTCGTTTCCAAGCAGAATTTCGAGATGAACTCAATAGCGCAACCCGTTTCCCTTTATTCTTATTTTAAAAATTAATTTTGCCTTGATTTATGGTTATTACACGTTATAAAAACACGTGTTGTTACATATTATAGTTGTGACTAAATATATATGTTTATTGCTTGTGATTGAAATGTCGTTTGGTGGGTGTTATAGTTTCATATGTTATCATTATTGAAAAGTGAAAATAATATATAAGTTCACATGGATTGTGATGTAAACCCCACATGGGTATTAGGATGATAATTTTACACATTGCCCAAGTATGCAAGTAATAATCATTGGATGTTGATTAAAACCCCCTCACGGGTCTGGGGATGATGATAACTTCACACATCTCCCTTGTTTTTAGTTTTATGTCAATTGATTGATCGGCAGACCATAGTAAGCGTTAGTTAATTATTTAATGCTTATACAGTTGTAGATTACACTCTTTATGCGAATTGAATGCTTAATAGTTGTTCATCACTATTTTGGAATTCATGAGATGTATGGAACCCATATAAATAATTATATGGTAATTGATTGAGTCACATTCCGGTTTAGAATATAAACGAATATTTTGATATTATATTCAGTGAAGAAGCCAAATATGATTTTGATGTTTGATTTTGGATGGACATAAATACATTATGTAAATTCATAATAAATGATTTGTAAAAAATTTGGATGAAATATTCCACGTTTGTAAAGATAAAAGATATTTTTATCTAAATGAACTGGTTCACAACTAGAATAGAGAACGGATGGAACTGAAATGGTTTTAATCCAACCAAAATTTTCCAAAGTATGAATTGGAACGAAAATAATCTCCGGAATATTTCGATATTGGATTCCATGATTATACGAACATCGTTGAGAAATTTGGAATATATATATATCATTATTTTCACTATGATATTTGTTAGTTTTAGAATTTGATATTAAATATAGTCGACATGATTTCTATTAAAAGCCTTGTATTTAATATCAAATGGGATTTTGGGTTTGTCGTGAATGGTGTCTTTAATAACACTCTACTTAAACCCAGTTGAGAAGGGAATAAATCTTTAATTAAGATTATTGAAGTTTTCCAATTTATAAATATAAATTGGAATTAAATGGTTGTTGAGTTTGGGTTCATTGTGAACGATGTTTTTAAATAACATTTGTTCTTAAAACCCAATTAAAAATGAAGAAATGATTTTAGAGATTAAAACTAAATGTAGTTTTAATGAATTTTTAATTAGATTGGAATGTGAATGAGGTAATTAAATTTACAGAATTCAAGAAATGTTCGAGAATGGAGTACCGACAGTTTTATTCCATGCAATAGTTAAACCTTTAAGTAGATTTGAAACGTTGAATGGTAATTAATTTTACCGATAACACAATGGGTGTTAAATATGGAGTATAACCAGTTTTGCTCCATGGGATGAATAGGTTGGGATTGGGATAATAAAATCATGATCACTTTGGTAAGGCTTGCTAATCCCGACTAGTTGATAAAACTTAATTCGGTTTAAAGTTGAGAAAGATATTAAAAATCTTTTGAAATGATTTCCGACAAGATTTGAATAAAAGAATATTCTGGATTGGAATGAGGCATATAATTTGTTTTTATAGCACTTGATTATGAGATACGCGAGTTATTCGAAAAGACCGGGTTTAACCCATTCTGAATAACTTATATGACAATAAAAAGTCGACGATGAAGATGGTGGTTGAATACCGGAGATCTTCATATCGTTTGGATGATTACCGATGTCTTGATTGGGTTGTACACACAAGACGAGGTAATAACTGGTGATCGTCCAGATATACATGGAGATCGATCAGATATGCGAGGACCTCTTTCCTGTATTGGACATATGGGACGAGGAATAAGGTGCCTTCGGTTTCATTCAGACCCAGAACGGACTTGTGAATGGATTATGTCTGACATTTTATTGTGTGCTATTGTAACGACCCGGATTTTGACGATCTTGGTTATCCGATATACAACACATATCAAACATCCAAGGATCGAAAATATCTGAATAGTTAATGAAAGAAGTTAGAGGGTGAGAATAGATAAGATAGAACTTATAGAATAGAAGAAGAAGAAGAAGAAGAACATCATCATCAGAGTAAACACAAATCTCACAGCGAAACGAATAAAATATAACATAACTTTTGAAATACAAACAGTATATGTATACAATAACATTGCAGAGTACAACACTTACAACAACAGCGGAAATAAACAATAGCTATATAATACTGAAGCCTCCTACTCCAAGCTCTTCCAGTATATCTGTAAATCCCTACTACTTGACTGCCCATACAAAATTGGGCACCCAAGAGTTTAGGGAAAACAAAATAAAATAAACTCTGGGTCAGTAATGGGACTGGTATGAGTAAAACAGTTTAAAATAGTTTGAGAACAAGTAAACGATGTCTCATAAGACTACGCCGTATAAGGGAACGGGTTTTTCCCTTATGAGAATCCAAAATATCTTTATATCAAACCCTTTTGATATTATAATAATGTCTCAACCACAATATAATAATCATCTAGCAGAAACGCTTTCATCTCACGTTCTACATATATAGTATACATTCAAAACCGCAAGCACGTATTGGGTAATGGATTTCCAACTATGACAAGGTATGGAACCACCCGCTAGTGTACCTCTAGAGAGGAATACACTGGGTTCAACAAGAACATCTTGCAACCCGGCCACACATGACCGACCACTCATTTCGCTTGAGTGTATCAAATGTATATCACCAACGGTTGGGATCAGCAACCGTTTCCCGAATGGGACAGGATCAACAATAGATTTTTAGAAGTAAATGAAACTCTAGATCTGGTGATTATACACCCTAATAGGTGCGACCTACATAGCCATGTTTCCTGGCCGATTTCTATCATTTACTGGATGTGAGGCTAGAAGCTACGCTTATCTTTTACATGCCACATCTTACTTTCACTTAGAATGTCACATCGTCATACCCGCCAAATCACAAATTGACTTATCCAAAAATACCTCGGGTATAAAGCTAAGAGAAACGAATTCCTCCGCCACCAACGTAAATACGTTTGAAATGATCAACTTACGTGATCTACTAGATATACTCTGTCATACCTTCGTCTATATAAGTTGTCCTGGAACTGGGCAAACCGAAGGCACTATTCAGTACATCCATCTTAGGCAATGTTATCTAAGACTTATACAATAGCCCTTGCACTTTACTCCATCTTCAATTATCTTTGGCATATATGATTCGCAACGCTTGTGCCAATACATAGTGGTTCTTCGGATAACAATCCAACCGGTCTCTCTATATTAAAAACGTGAAAATGGTCAGAACTTTGATAGTCTGTGATTTAACTATCAAAGAAATACAAGTGTGCAAACAACGATATTATTTCCAGATGGAAATTATATCGATCAATCATCATTTAACATATATATATGTATATATATTCATATCTCCTTATTTTCTATGTTTAGAAAATATATGTTATTATTAACACTGGAAAACATTTCCATTGTTTATTTACATATCACTATCATTCCACAACTATCAGTCCCTGACTGTAAACTAGTAGGAGAACAATTCTCTAAGTATAAACCCCAAAGGCCGAAACCAGCATCAGATCGATACTCAGAAAACCATTCAATTTAACTAATCTCTAGTCAGTTTCTAATCTTGTTTAACTCTATTTCTTTACCTCTATTCGATTAACTCTATTTGATTAACTATAATTTGAATAATTAATATTCGATTAATTCTTATTGATTAACTCTAATTCGAATAACTATGTTTGTTTTTACTCTATCTTGAATAACTATATTCGATTTAACTCCATTCGCTTAACTCTAGATCGCAGCGATCACAATGGTTACGCCTGATTCCCTCAGGAAACATCCGACCGCCGTAGGCTATCTGCAACCCTGCGAATTACACTAGTAGTCGTGCTAAATGGAATCTCATCCCGAATAAGTATGTATGTTTTACTCTAATCGATTTACTCTATTTGATTTACTCTAATCGATTAACTCTATTCATTCCCTAAATATATTTTTACCTTTATCCTATTTATTTCCTAAATAATGATTCTCCTTTATAATCTCCTTTTTATTTTCTAAATAAATATTTTCCTTTATAATCTCCTATTATAAAATAGGTTGATTTTATCAAATTCCTTTATTTCAATATACATTGAAATATTCCTTTTTACATCCCAGGGTTTCTTATGATATTAAAAATATCGAGTAACAATGATCAACATCATTCTAACACACAGAATCCATAATAGATTATATATCACGTCATATATTACAGTACATGAACAGAACAGTATTATAAATATTGAGGAGTCCAGTAGGACCACTCCAACCTGTCTTCCTGCATCACAGATGTTAAAAAACACGAGTATAAAATATTCTAATAAACAGAATCAATATTCGATTAACGATTTATATATATAAATCGTTATCTATAATTTCAACCAATACACAAACAATTCAACCAAACAGTTAACACATAGCAATCAGTCACCATTTATCAGTTCTAAATATATGTTATAAAAATAGAACTGTTCAGAGTTGGTGAGTTTTACTCACATTGGTAGTTCATCGTTGAAGAACGATAAACTGTTGTTTGATTTGAATCAAACAATTTATTTCGCTATAAATTCAAACGAGCTCCAATCCGCTCCCGGTTAGTTCCATTGTGGAGCCACCGTCCATATGATCCTAAGGATCTTATTTTGCTGAATTTTGTCCATGTATGAAAGAGATATAGATTTTACAAGTTATACATACATTTTAAATAAAATTAAACAAATAAAAATTTGGATTTTAAATTAGTGGGCCTCACCCCTTTTATAACCCGTCGGCCCAATACCAAGCCCATCCACGAAAGACCCTTCTCCCCCCACGATACCTGCTGCTCCACCATAGACATTACTGCTCCTTTATGCTACCACTGATCCATCATCCTTCAGCGAAACCCAAAACAAAGAACACCACTCCTCATCATCTCCTCTTCACACTGATACCAACCTCACACCGTTCGAAACCCGCCCCCCCCCCCCCCCACCACCGATTTCCGTCGAACATCACTTCCGGCTAAAACCGCCATCGCGACCCTCAGACTTTAGCACGCAAGTGCTATTTCACATCCTGAATCCAACCATACCACTAAAAATCCACAACGAAACTCAAATATCAAGATTTCTAGAACCTTATAACTCACGCTGTGTTGAAAACAGCCGTCGACTCCCCAACTGCCATCGCACACTCCAAAATTGTTACCAAATTGAATAGAATCCATCAAGGAACTCACATATAAAAGTATAACGATTTCTAGGATTTCATTTGATTTTTATATTTTGATTTCTTGCTTGCGGCTTTTTTTCTTTTAGGAAAATGGGATATTTTCCAGCGTTTATAACTTTGAACGGGTGGCTTAGAAATGAGGAGGACGTGGCCTTCTTTCCACCAGAATTAGATTAGGATATTTCCCTTATTTTATTTATTATTATTTAATTTATTTTTAAGCAAATGCTATGTGTATTCGTCCTTAAAAATTCCTATGATCACACATGATACCCAAAGTTCACGAAAATGGACATATACCTACAGTTCTACACTACGAACCCAATGAAACAGGTTTCGACGAATTCTGACTCCGTCTGCTCACACAGCATATTTTTAACCGTGAAAATACTGACTGTTTTTCACTTTAAAAATCAGTACGGCCACATACTGACTTAAGAAATCACGGAAATTAAAATCTAGCAATAATTAAATATTGCGGATCCAACAAAATTAGTTTCGTCGAATTCCGAGGTCGTTGGCAAAAGTGGCTATTTTTTAAGCTTTAAATAACCCTTTTAAATATATAAATATATTTAAATATAATTTAATTAAATATAAATAAATTTATATTATCATATATATTCATAGTGGAATACCATACAGCTCCAGAATAATCCTGTATGGATTTCTAACTTGATATTTCAAATCCCGATTAAATCGATATTCGATTTAAAATGAATTCCCTTTTTAAAATATAAATAATTCCTTTATAAATTATTAAGGAATTCCACAGCGACTTTTCTAAAATTTGATTTGGACATAAATCAAAATCTACACGACGAAATCCCGATCTTTCTCTTTCATTAGAAAAATATACTTTACCAGCTCCTAACGTTTCTTGTTTTACAGAAATCCGATTTAAAACGGACCCTGTATATCCAGTTGAAGTTCAAATCGCCAAATAGCGAACTGCCGCGCCATTACAGGCACGATTATAATTATATTATAAACTATACGTTCAACTATCGTCGACTGAATATATTTGTTCATATAATTCAACTTTAAACTGAACTATATATTTTAAATAATCAAATTCACACTATATTGTGAATTACACTATTTTCGATTATTTCAGAATTAAATATATTATTTAATTATTATTTCAATTAAATATTCAAAGTTATTTAATTCAACGACCATTATTATTCTCTAAATCACTATATAAATAATTAAATAAATTAATTATTATATCGCTGAAAATGCGGGTCATTACATTATTCCCCACTTAAAATAATTTCATCCTCGAAATTGCTAAGGTAGAAAACGAACCCTATCGCCCGGTTAGAACTTATTTGTTCACTTTTTAAATTCAGTTTCAACTGACTAATTTAATTTAAATTAAAATATTAATTAATCCTTATCAACGAAATTTTCAAAAATTCTGAAAATTTTCTGATGCCTTAACTTTTCGAAAAATTTCGTCAGCACCTCCTTTGTATTGGTCAATAGGTCAAACTCCAACTCAATTCTCTAGGCCTACCCAAAAGAAAATCAAACAGCCAAGCGGCTTGCCAATTCGGCTCACAAAATCTCATACCCATATAAAATTAACTTATACCTTTTTGTCGGGCATATCAACTATATCACTCCCATATGTTATCAACTCAGCATATACCCATGTTATCCCAATCAAATTCTGATCAATTTATCCTCACATAGCTATTCGCTTAAACAGGCCAAATACTATTTCAAACTCAAGTTTTGTTCTTGATCCCGAATCCTTAACTCACCAACACAATATCATTCCAAATCAATTTTTATTACCACTTAATTGGCTTTACTTTAATTCCACTTTGCTTTTACAAATTCCTATTCAATTTGTCTTAAATTAAACAAATCAAATTTTGGGAGTTCTAAACAGCTTTGTTTTTCTCAAAACAATTCAAAAACAAATTGCTTTGGTAGTAATCCGTCACTCAGCAACTCGAAAATGAACACTGATGATGTCGAGCTCATCATCGGGGTTATTTCCCAGCTATCGAAGTGAGTTCAAAAATATATCACTTTCAAAATCATTCGTTAACACTTTTATTTTGAAATCATTTCAAAATATCATTCACAAATACTTGGAATACAATTTAAAATCTCCCAAGATCTTAAAATTTACATATATTTAATCCAGGTCTATTTACAACTCTGTTCCAAATTTCCAAGTTTTTAATTTCAATTCTGATTCAAATTCAGTTTTAATTCATTTCATAACACTTATACGAATTTTGATTGGTTATTTACATAACCATTTCACTTTTTATAATCTTACTCGATTATAGTAACAAATATACTTTGGGTAAAATTATTTCATTTACCCTCTTTTCAAAACATATCGTGTCGACCCATCGTATTCGAGTGTTTAGAAACTCCTACCGATACAGTGGATCAAACTGATCGACCAGAACTCATAAATAACTCAACCAATAAATCTCCACAATATAAAACCACTTTATATCAAATAACAAATATGCTCTCTCATATATATACACTCAACTCAAATCTAGGGTATTACTAACCCATCTCTACTGAGTCACGCCACAGAGCCAAGGTAATTCACTTAACCTTAAGCTCTGATACGAACTGTAACGACTCGGATTTTGACAATCTTGGTTATCCGATATACAACAAAATCGAACATCCAAGGATCGAAAATATCCGAATAGTTAATGAAAGAAGTTAGAGGGTGAGAATAGATAAGGTAGAACTTATAGAATAGAGTGGAACGAATAAAATATAACATAACTTTTGAAATACAAACAGTATATGTATACAATAACATTGCAGAGTACAACACTTACAACAATAGTGGAAATAAACAATAGCTATATAATCCTGAAGCCTCCTGCTCCAAGCTCTTCCAGTATATCTGTAAATCCCGACTACTTGACTGCCCATACAAAATTGGGTACCCAAGAGTTTAGGGAAAACAAAATAAAATAAACTCTGGATCAGTCATGGGACTGGTATGAGTAAAACAGTTTGAGAACAAGTAAATGATATCTCATCAGACCACGTCGTATAAGGAATGGGTTTTTCCCTTATGAGAATCCAAAATATCTTTATATCAAACCCTTTTGATATTATAATAATGTCTATCAACCACAATATAATAATCATCTAGTAGAAACGCTTTCATCTCACGTTCTACATATATAGTATACAATCATAACCGCAAGCACGTATTGGGTAATGGATTTCCAACTATGACAAGGTATGGAACCACCTTTCGCTAGTGTACCTCTAGAGAGGAATACACTGGGTTCAACAAGAACATCTTGCAACCCGGCTACACATGACCGACCACTCATTTCGCTTGAGTGTATCGAATGTATATCACCAACGGTTGGGATCAGCAACCGTTTCCCGAATGGGACAGCATCAACAATAGATTTTTAGAAGTAAATGAAACTCTAGATCAGGTGATTATACACCCTAATAGGTGCGACCTACATAGCCATGTTGCCTGCCGGATTTCTGTCGTTTACCGGATGTGAAGCTAGAAGCTATGCTTATCTTTTACATGCCACATCTTACTTTCACTTAGAATGTCACATCGTCATACCCGCCAAATCACAAATTGACTTATCCAAAAATACCTCGGGTATAAAGCTAAGAGAAACGAATTCCTCCGCCACCAACGTAAATACGTTTGAAATGATCAACTTACGTGATCTATTAGATATACTCTGTCATACCTTCGTCTATATAAGTTGTCCTGGGACTGGGCAAACCGAAGGCACTATTCAGTACATCCATCTTAGGCAATGTTATGTAAGACTTATACAATAGCCCTTGCACTTTACTCCGTCTTCAATTATCTTTGGCATATATGATTCGCAACGCTTGTGCCAATACAGAGTGGTTCTTCGGATAATAATCCAACCGGTCTCTCCATATTAAAAACGTTAAAATGATCAGAACTTTGATAGTTTGTGATTTAACTATCAAAGAAAAACAAGTGTGCAAACAACGATATTATTTCCAGATGGAAATTATATCAATCAATCACCATTTAACATATATATATATATATGTATATATATTCATATCTCCTTATTTTCTATGTTTAGAAAATATACGTTATTATTAACACTGGAAAACATTTCCATTGTTTATTTACATATCACTATCATTCCACAACTATCAGTCCCTGACTGTAAACTAGTAGGAGAACAATTCTCTAAGTATAAACCCCAAAGGCCGAAACCAGCATCAGATCGATACTCAGAAAACCATTCAATTTAACTAATCTCTAGTCAGTTTCTAATCTTGTTTAACTCTATTTCTTTACCTCTATTCGATTAACTCTATTTGATTAACTATAATTTGAATAATTAATATTCGATTAATTCTTATTGATTAACTCTAATTCGAATAACTATGTCTGTTTTTACTCTATCTTGAATAACTATATTCGATTTAACTCCATTCGCTTAACTCTAGATTGCAGCGATCACAATGGTTACGCCTGATTCCCTCAGGAAACATCCGACCGCCGTAGGCTATCTGCAGCCCTGCGAATTACTCTAGTAGTCATGCTAGATGGAATCTCATCCCGAATAAGTATGTATGTTTTACTCTAATCGATTTACTCTATTTGATCTAATCGATTAACTCTATTCATTTCCTAAATATATTTTTTCCTTTATCCTATTTATTTCCTAAATAAAGATTCTCCTTTATAATCTCCTTTTTATTTTCTAAATAAATATTTTCCTTTATAATCTCCTATTATAAAATCGGTTGATTTTATAAAATTCCTTTTTTCAATATACGTTGAAATATTCCTTTTTACATCCCAGGGTTTCTTATGATATTAAAAATATCGAATAACAATGATCAACATCATTATAACACACAGAATCCATAACAGATTATATATCACGTCATATATTACAGTACATGAACAAAACGGTATTATAAATATTGAGGAGTCCAGTTGGACCCCTCCAACCAGTCTTCCTGCATCACAGATGTTAAACAACACGAGTATAATATATTCTGATAAACAGAATCAATATTCGATTAACGATTTATATATATATATCGTTATCTATAATTTCAACCAATACACAAACAATTCAACCAAATAGTTAACACACAGAAATCAGTCATCATTTATCAGTTCTAAATATACGTTATTTTCATCATTTATCAATTCTAAATATACGTTATAAAAATAGAACTGTTCAGAGTTGGTGAGTTTTACTCACATTGGCAGTTCATCGTTAAAGAACGATAAACTATTGTTTGATTTGAATCAAACAATTTATTTCGCCATAAATTCAAACGAGCTCCAATTTGCTCTCGGTCAGTTCCATTGTGGAGCCACCGTCCATACGATCCTAACGAATCGTGTTTTGCTGAATTTCGTCCACGTTTGAAAGAGATATCGATTTTACAAGTTATACATACATTTTAAATTAAATTAAACAAATAAAAATTTGGATTTTAAATTAGTGGGCCTAACCCCTGTTATAACCCGTCGGCCCAATACCAAGCCCACCCACGAAAGACTCTTCACCCCCACGATACCTGCTGCTCCACCATAGACATTACAGTTCCATTATGCTACCACCGATCCATCATCCTTCAGCGAAACCCAAAACAAAGAACACCACTCCTCATCATATCCTCTTCACACTGAGACCAACCTCACACCGTTCGAACCCCCCCCCCCCAACGATTTCCGTCGAACATCACTTCCGTCCAAAACCGCTATCGCGACCCTCAGACTTCAGCATGCAAGTGCTATTTCACATCCTGAATCCAACCATACCACTAAAAATCCACATCGAAACTCAAATCTCATGATTTCTAGAACCCTATAACTCACGCTGTGTTGAAAACAGTCGTCGACTCCCCAACCTTCATCGCACACTCCAAAATTGTTATTGAATCGAACAGAATCCATCAACGAACTCACATATATATGTATAATGATTTCTAGGATTTCATTTGATTTTTATATTTTGATTTCTTACTTGCGGTTTTTTTTCTTTTAGGAAAATATGATATATTCCAGCATTTATAACTTTGAACAGATGGCTTAGAAATGAGAAGGACGTGTCCCTCTTTCCACCAGAATTAGATTAGGATATTTCCCTTAATTTATTTATAATTATTTAATTTATTTTTAAGCAAATGCTATGTGTATTCGTCTTTAAAAATTCCTATGATCACACATGATACCCAAAAATCACGAAAATGGACATATACCTACAGTTCTACATTACGAACCCAACGGTTTCGTCGAATTCTGACCGCGTCTGCTCATACAGTCTATTTTTAACCATCAAAATACTGACTGTTTTTCACTTTAAAAATCGGTACGGCCACATACTGACTTCAAAAATCACGGAAATTGAAATCTAGCAATAATTAAATATTGCGGATCCAACAAAATTAGTTTCGTCGAATTCCGAGGTCGTTGGCAAAAGTGGCTATTTTTAAAGCTTTAAATAACCCTTTTAAATACTTATAAATATATTTAAATATAATTAAATTAAATATAAATAAATTTATATTATCGTATATATTCACAGTGGAATACCATACAGCTCCAGAATAATCCTGTATGGATTTCTAACTTGATATTTCAAATCCCGATTAAATCGATATTCGATTTAAAATGAATTCCCTTTTTAAAATATAAATAATTCCTTTATAAATTATAAAGGAATTCCACAGCGACTTTTCTAAAATTTGATTTGGACATAAATCAAAATCTGCACGATGAAATCCCGATCTTTCTCTTTCATTAGAAAAATATACTTCACTAGCTCCTAACGTTTCTTGTTTTACAGAAATCCGATTTAAAACGAACCCTGTATATCCAGTTGAAGTTCAAACCGCCAAATAGCGAACTGCCGCGCCATTACAGGCACGATTATAATTATACTACAAACTATACGTACAACTGTCGTTGATTGAATATATTTGTTCATATAATTCAACTCTAAACTGAACTATATATTTTAAATAATCAAATTTACACTATGCACTTATAGTAATATCAAAAATGATTTTTTTAAAAGTGTTTCAAGCATGTTTTGCTATTGTACTGGAAAACTCTATCCTTCGGCTTGCGTTGCATTGTGTAATGGGACCTGAGTCTTATAATAGCTTCATTTTTCAAAAAGCATTGCGTTGTTTTATGTTTAAAACTAGTATTCAAGTGGAGTAAACCCGTTCCGTGCATACGGCGTGGTCCCATGGATTTTCCACTTTTAAAGTAAAAGTTTAATAGCTGTTTTAGTTCTCACACCAGTCCCATGAATGACTAGGAGTTTATTATTTCTACCTAAACTCTGGGTGCCCATATTTTCACATGGGCAGCTAGTAGTTTTGGATTTGCAGATATTTCTTTTCACGGGATCCTGGATTACAACTGGAGCTATACTCGGAAAGCTTTGTATCTATGTATCTCATTCAGTTGTGTTAGTTGATGTATTTCCGCTGTACATTGTGTTTATTCAGTTTAATTTTGTGTATTTTAATTGCTGATATTTTTCCGCTGTATATTATTTACTTGAACTATGATATTTTTTATTATGATGCAAATTATTGTAATAGCAATGAAATGTTCTCATGTTTGTATTCTGTTGCGTCGTATTCTCAACACAATCCGAGCTCCTCCGTCTCTTCAGGGATCGGGGAACTCTAGATCATGATAAGTGGTATCAGATCTTTGATTTACAAAGCACGAGAATAAGACACATTAGAACCAAGCAAAAGAATTCATCAGAGATAGGATTAGTAATATCCTATTAGAGTAACTCATTAGTGATAGGGTTAGTAATACCCTAGAATGAGTTTGAAGAGTACTATTTAGAAAAACAAATTTAGTTTTGAAAATCATACCTTATTATATGTATTTGAGTATTTTATTTTAAATTGAATTTGGACTATCGGGTATATGAAAATCCTGAATATACGCGTAATTAACGTGTATTCGAAGTCTAAAATATACTAGATAGATATAGGATCACACTCTAGTCGCCCGGAGATGATTATGATGATAGTCCGGACATCATCAGTATCTATGTTCGAGGTTCGAAAGTGGGATATCTATATATTTCCAATTGATCGGTGTGAGAACCAAAAACTTAGTTAGGGTTTATGTTTGTGATTTGGCATTGAAATATGATTTTTGAGTATATATATAAAAGATATATGTTTGGAAAGCTAATCAACTAATTGATTGTTGCTTGTGATGTGTGATTATTAGTTTAACTAATTAAAATATTGGAATAATAAAACCAATATGAAAATGAAAGGTAAATTAAGCCAAATAGAATCAAATATTGAACTGAACTGGAAATTGATTGGAATCGAAAAAAATACATGTATTGTATTGAACAGGTTATAGCTTGGAAGCTAAGAAGAGGAATAAAATTGTATGCTTGACAAATTGGTACATATTTACTGTATTGATTGGGTTTGATGATTTTATGAGCCTATTGGCTAACCGCTTGGCTTTTGAGTTTTTCTTTTGATATATGAGAGCCCGTGGAGGCCATTTGTGCTTGTACCAATCAACCCGTACAAAGGAGGTTATGGCAAAAAAATTAAGGCATTATTCAAATTTTGAGAAATAAGAAAGTTCTTAGAAATTGAAAAGTTGAAGAACTTGAGTCAAGCGAAGGTTGAGTTGGTTAAGTAAACGACCTTCAGTTCCTTCTTCTTTTCGAGGATGAAAAGAGTCTAAGTGGGGGAGATTGTAACAGCCTGTATTTTTGGAACCAGTTTAAAATTTATTTTAAATTGATTTTCATAGAAATTATATATTTTAGATGATTTACTTTGAGAATTTACGATTTAAAATTTATTTAAATCGAAGTAAGAACATATAAATTAAAAATTCAATTAAAACGAACTCAAAATGGCACGGTAGTTCGAAAATTTGATTTTAAACTTTGAATGAATGTATAGAATTCAATATAAATTAGAATTTGATAAAAAAGAAACATTGAAGAATTTTGAATTTTAATTTTGTGACACCCCACAGTTTGTTAATGTCACTCACTAAGGGAATGCATTAAGTTTCGTGAAGCGTTATAGGTAAACAGACATAGAATAATTACAAGGCAGACATAAATAAGATAGAAGCGGAAAATTTAAATTTTTGTTTCAAACATAAATCATAATGTTGTGGTCCACAATACCATAAGTCACAAAAACCATTACAATAAAGCAACTTCTGTCTTGCATCATCAGAGTACATAAGAATATGAAAAACATAATTCCCCAATTAAAAGAGTTAAGCCATAGTAGAGACAAGAACTTGAGCCATACTTCAGAAGTAGCTCCTAGCAAGATGATATCTGAGTTCTGACTAAGCCTGAGTGTTTTCTCCCTAAGAACCTGGGGGGAAACGGAAGAAAGAAGGAGAAACAAAAGGGTCAGACATAAATTTCGGTGAGTCTAGTTACTTTTAGCCAGTAAATAAATAAAAGTAACATGATAGGCATATGAAGTGGATAAACAAGAGATCACTGCATAAATGGTAGGTGTGACAAGGTAAGTAAGATAAGGTGTATGTGCCCCACTAATGATTACTCTGCACTATTACTAGTATAACTAAAATGAGATGATCCCTTCCACTATAAGTTGGTAGACTTATGGCATACGTCCGATTGTACACTAACCACTACCCTAATCGATCAGCTCCCTACCTTGTAGATATCCTGTGTTGGCCCTACAATAGGAGTTATCACTCCCTAAAATGGAAACCCTTAAGGTGTGCACAACCATACCTACTGGTGTCATGGTCGTCTTATCCCCCTCTGCCCGGCTCATCCACGCACATGGCCCAGTCGGTTTGCACCGCCCACACCATCCGTATCGTTTGGATCTCTTATAATCAATCAGTAAGTGTGCCCCTTCTCCGCCTAGTACAGAGATCTTTACTTGATACCAACTCCGGGTTACTGACTGAAATGGGTCCCACACAATATGATACAAGCTCTCCCCATTGTCTTGTATCTAGGGTTGGAAATTAGAACCGAGAACCAAAAACCCGAACCGAACCAACCCGAAAAGACCTGAACACAAACCAAACCCGATGGGTCTCGGGTCGGGTCTAGGTGATGAAAAGTACCATCAAGACCCAATCAAACCCGACCCGCATAGACCCGACCCGAAAGACCCGACCAAAAAACATTGAAATATATGTATTTTTAGTGTTATTATTCAGTTGGACCCGAAACGACCCGAGCTTCAACCCGACCCGACCCGAAGCCCGGGTCGGGTCCAAATTTTAAATTAGACCCGACAAAACCCAACCCTCCTAGAACCAAGACCCGTCGGGTCGGGTTCGGGTCCATCGGGTCTGGTCTAATTGCCACCCCTACTTGTATCCCCACTAGGTTTTTCACTGACTATGTATACCCTTAGGTGTCTTTAATTACATGGCCCTATGTTAGTTATGCTTACCCCAAAAGGGTGTCTTTAATTACATAACTTTATGACATTTTTCCATCGGTTATGTATAACGCTAGGTGTCTTTAATTACATAACCTTAGTGGGTTAATTCGTGGGCCTATATGTAAATATTACCCAACCCCTCTAATTTACTTAACCTACCCACTACCCATCCAATTTTACTTAACCCTAACTTAAGTTCATAATCATACTAGGTTAAGTAGACCAACTCAATAACATGTCCAATTATGGTTATAATAGGCTAGACCTCCCACATTAGGCCTACAATGTGTGGTTGCTGGATATGCAGGTCGGGTTCGTGCAGTCTTATTCCACAGTTAGGCCTAACCTTGTGTCTTAGCCTGATTCGTATTTGCGCACTTAGACCTCTCACATTAGGTTCAGCATTAGTGGCTGCTGGATATGTCGATCGGGTCCGGGCAGACTTCCGCCACTAATGCAACCTAACCTCGTGTCATAAGTACAATTACAATTCCTAATTGTAATTACTAAATATTCCATTTTTATCCAAATCTTCCTATGTCATTATAGGTGATTATTTATATGTTTCCCCATATGAATTAAATGTCCAATTTATATAAATATTACATAAATTATGCCAATTATAAATCCCTTTTCCCCGTTTCCTAACTAACGTATTCACACATATTTTGTCGGCATCTAGGCTATAGCCTAGCCATAACAATGAAAAAGTGAACATGACAATAGTGATAGTTTCAACATATCTTGACATAAACGAGCACGATAACAAGGTGAATGGATATGTAATTAACATTATCACAAGGTAGACATAAAACTGATAACTTGTGGCAATTACTACGATGTCAAAGCAAGCATAATGAGATCTAAATTAACCATTTTAGGGGTCCAACTATTTAGATCTAGCATAATTAGGGTGAGAAAGTAACATGTTTAGATCTAAAGATGACTTCACATTACAACATATCTAGATTGATCACAATATGACAGGTGAAAAGGGAGATTTTCATAAAGAACTAGATCTAGCCAATGTTACAACTATCCACTTTAATAGATGTACATCCACCACAATATAGATACAAGTCAAGATCCTCATAGGCAACATAATAGAATTACCACAATTGTATTAGATCTAGGGAAACGGATCTATCATGACATAGTATAGGATATAACACTTGCACAGAATCATACTTTACAACATATCCAAATTACAGTCTTTAACAATTTACTTTTATTTATCTAAACCTAAAATCAATCTAGAAACTCACAGCATTAGGTTGAGAGAATTGAGAAAGAATGGATCTTGAATTCTTAATCTGATTTGCAAAGTATGTTGTTGTAGAAAACGGTTTCGTTTCAGTTCGCATTCCAGCAGCATATGGCTCCCATAGTTTTCAATGAAGAAATAATAGATTCGAGCACGTATTTATAGTTGCAAAACCCTCTGAAATCGACTGCCACCTCAGCCCTAGGGGTGTCGACACCCCTGTGGATGGGTCGACCCATAGGTCGACACCCCTTAAAAGGGGGTCGACCCCTAGGTCGACACCACTCTAAGGGGGTCGACACCCTAGAGCGAGAATTTTGCCGTTCTGCTGAATTTTTTGAATTTGAATCATTCTGGATAAATATCTGACTCATTTCTGACTCATGCGTATATATATAATTTTTCTACGCGTATACAAACTTAAAACCCTCATAACTTCCTCATACGGTGCCTTTTTTATGCAAACCAAATGTCTATCTTGACCAGAATTTCGAGACGGACGCAATGGTGCAGTCCATTTCTTATAATTCCGAATATTAAATTAATTATTATTTAATTTATCCTCTTTTAGTCAGTACAAATTCGGGGTGTTACATTCTCCCCTACTCAAAGGATTTTGTCACGAAATCTCTAAGTTGAAAAGAATGCATATCCTACCATCCATCATCCATCTACTCATCCACCAACCACTGGCATCCATTGTCCTTAAAGATTTCTAAAGCTTATATGAATATATGCGAAGGTGTGTGTATATGTCCCAACACTAATACGAAGATCAGGCGGTCTACTGATTCAGTTAACCTCCTTAATGCAACGTATGTTAGTGCCATGAATCCAATATGTATGCAAGTTATCCTGTTATAACATGTAAACTCTATATGTGTGCACACTCATTCGTCCAAATGCAACATCCATATGCTAACTCGTCCATTTCCATCCATAAAAGAAAAGAAAATGCACATACATCCATATGCAGTATGAGAGTGATTGAGCCGATCTTAGTGCCTAATGTGTGTGTGTATGCTTCCACAAGCAACCACTAGCAAATACTTGTATCCACTTGCATCCATCAATCATAACATGTTTCAAACACATGTTTACATCCATTGGATTCCTATTTAAAGGTCGAAAATACTATGGATAATATATATTCTATTGACAGAAACAAGCACTGATAAAACTTAGGAAAAGGAATTAAGAACATACCCTCGAAAAGAAAAGGGTACGAAGCACGAATCTTGTCTTCGGTCTCCTAAGTCGCATCTTCTGGGTTATCTCCACATTGAACCTTTGGCAACTTGATCTCCTTATTGCGCAACTTCTTAACTTCTGATCCAAGAATATGGGTAGGGACTCGTCTGACTGTCGCCTCTCGTTCCACTTCGACTTCTTCCAACATACTCGAATCAATAACTTCTACGGTGTCATGCAGACACTTCCGTAGATGAGAGACATAGAAAATGTCATGAACACCGGATAGATTTTCTAGGAGCTTTACTCAGCAGGCCATTTGGCCAATCCTCTCGGTTATGGGAAATGGTCCCACAAACCTAGGTGCCAACTTCCCTACTAATCCAAAGCGAACCACATTCCTTGAAGGAGATACTTTGATAAAAACCAAGTCTTCCACTTTGAATTCGATGTAAGTCCTTCTCTTGTCTACATTGGGCTTCTGCCTATCTTGAGCTATCTTCATCCGTCATCGAATAAGGTCAATCTTTTCGGATGTTTCCCTAACCATATCTGGTCCAAGTAATAATCTTTCTATAGATTCCCACCAACAAGATGGCGATCTGCAGGGTCTCCTGTACAATGCTTCAAAGGGTGCCATGCCGATGCCAGCTTGATAACTGTTATTATAGGCAAACTCTACTAAAGGAAGATGCTCTTCCCGTGTCCCTCTGAAGTCTAGGATACACAGTCTTAAAATATCTTCAAGAATTCTGTTCACCTTCTCCATCTGCCCATCGGTCTGAGGATAATAAGCGGTGCACAAACACAATTGTGTACCTAATTCTTCTTGCAATCTCCTCCAAAATTCACTGGTAAAGATGGGGTCACGATCACTCATGATGCTGCAAGGTACTCAATGAGATGAACTGTCTCACAAACATAAATTGCTGCCAACCACGATGTCGTTCTCTTACTCTTAATTGGAATAAAGTGAGCGCTCTTAGTGAGTCTATCCACTACCACCCAAATACTGGTGTTAGCTTTCTTCGATCTAGGCAAACCATCTATGAAATCCATAGAGACACTCTTCCATTTCCACTACGGAACCTCCAACGGATGAAGTAATCCACCGGGCTTTTTTTGCTCAGCTTTGACTTGCTGGCAAACCAAGCATTGAGAAACAAATTTGGCCACATCTTTCTTCAACCCAGCTCAAAAGAAGACTCTCTTCATGTCTCTATACATCTTGTCACCACCTGGATGAATAGTCATCTTAGAATGATGAGCTTCTTCTAGGACTGCCTTTATCAAGCTTGCAGTACGAGGAACACAAAGCCTTCCATCCCGTCGCAACTACCCCTTTTCATCTATAGCATATCTACTGAGGTGACTAGAAGTATCCCCTCTTCTGAGGTTATCCATGATGTCTAGAATCTGTGGGTCACCTTGTTGCGAAGCTCCTATCTGATCCACAAGAGTTGGTCGTATCTCCAAGGATGCAAACAAATCAGGCAAAACCACGATGGAGGGTCTAAAATCAAAAGCTGATATGAACTCCAAGTTCTTTCTTTCCACAAACATAGGACTCAGGGCCACCCTCTGCCTACTTAGTGCGTCTGCCACCACATTACCCTTGCCAGGGGTATAAGCAGTCTCAAAATCATATGAAGCTAAGAACTCCATCCACCGTTGTTGCATTAAGTTGAGATCCTTCTATGAGAATAGATACTTGAGAGATTTATGATCGGTGTATAACTCAAACTTTTCTCCAAGTAAATAATGATGCCACATCTTTAACGCGAACACTATGGCAGCTAGCTCTAGATCATGGGTGGGGTAGTTCTTCTCGTGAACTCTCAACTGTCTACCCCATAACATATTATTTTCCCTTCTTGCATTAGAACCGCACCAAGCGCTATATCGCATGCATTAGTGTAAATAGTAAACACTTTACTTCCATCAAGCAAGGTAAAGACTGGGGTTGTTGTCAAAGCCCTCTTCAGTTGTTGGAAAGCAACGTCACAGTCTATATCCCATAAAATGCCAATTTTTTCTTTGTCAGCCCGGTGAGAGGGGCTGATATCTTCGAGAAGTCCTTAATGAACTTCCTATAATAACCTGCCAACCCAAGAAAGCTTCTCACCTCGATTGCATTTTTAGGAATCTTCCAATCTTGCACTGCAACCACCTTGGCGGGATCTACAGCTATCTCTTCTTTGGAAACTACATGCCCTAAGAATCTCACCTCTTTTCTCCAAAAAATGGCATTTGGAGAACCTTGCCTTAAGCTGACGGTCACGGAGAGTTTTCAAAACTTCTTTCAAATGTTAGGCATGCTCTTATTCACTCTTGGAGAAGATCAAAATATCATCAACAAAGACCATGACAAATTTGTTTAGGAACTCCCGAAACACCCTTCTCATCAAATCAACAAAATAGGCAGGTGAATTTGTCAACCCAAAAGGCATAACTAGCCATTCAAAGAAACCGTCTGGAGTTCTGAAAGCAGTCTTATCCATGCTATCCTCAGCCACCCTCATCTAATGGAACCCCGTAGCCAAGTCCAACCGAGAAAATACCGAGGCATCAACAAGCTGATCAAATAAATCATCAATCCTCGGAAGAGGGTGCCCATTCTTCTTGGTGAGCTTATTCAATTCTCTATAGTCAACACACAAACAAAGGGAACCATCCGCTTTAGTTGCAAATACTACTGGAGCACCCCATTCAGATATGCTTTGTCGGATAAACCCTTTCTCAAGTATCTCCCCTAATTGTTTACTCATCTCCCTCCTTTCCCTTGAAGCCATGTAGCGCACTGGTAATGCAACTGGCTTTGCATTGTCCACTAGATATATGCAGAAGTCAATCTCATGCCTTGGAGGTAAACCCCGTACCTTATCAAAAGCATCGAAATAATCTCGAACCACTAGAACAGATTGCAAATCATTTATGGATGCATCTAGAGACTGTAGGAAGCTAAGCGTAACAGACCCTTGGGGGTCACAAGAAACTTCAAGGGTCTTCCCATGACAAGTCAGGAGTCTAACAACCCTCCTCTCACAATCCAGAATGGCCATATATGTGGTAAGCAAATCCATTCCTAGAATCAACCCGTGGCCCATAAACCTGAGCACATACACGTCGCATTCAAACTCGACGCCTAACACGGATATTTTCAAATCCTAACAAATCATCGATAAATGAGTTGAACCACCAATAGTGTATGAAATAACTACGGGATCTACTACCATACTAGTAATTAAGTGCAGAGATTCAACCATAGAAATGGATACAAACGAGTGTGAGGCACCAGAATCAAAAATTGTTCTAACTGGATGGTTTGAAAGAGAAACTAAATTTTATATGGAAATTTTTCTACCCCTTTCAGGAGATCAGATTACAAGAGCATGCACCTGCCCTCCAGAAGTCCTTTCTCTTTGACCTTGTCCCTACGATCCCTGTTTCTTCGGGCACTCTTTAGAGAAGTGTCTGTTCTCTCCGCAATCAAAGAAATTGGCCTTCCTTCTCTTACAATCTTTGATCAAGTGACCCTCCTTTCCATAATTGTGACATTTTCTCTTATCCTTGCCTTTGTCATCTTTCCCTCCTTTCTTTTGTTGTTGCTGTTGTTGTTGATGTGGTTGTTGTTGTTGTTGCTGCCCTTTCTTAGGCCACACCTTCCTATTCTGCGATGTCCCCTCAGTCTTTGCTTCCTTCTTCTCTCCCTTGTCCTCCTCATGCATTAGGTCCATATAAACAAGCTTTTCAAAAGTGGCCCCCATTGAAATATGGGACATGGCCAAACCATGCAGAGGCTCATTCAGCCCTTTAGCAAACCACAAAACCCTTTTGTGCGGTGTATCTACCAACTCTAACTCGAACCTTGCCAGCTGGTTGAACTTGTTCACATACTCCTTTACCATCAAATTTCCTTGTTTGAGTGCTAAGAACCTCTCCATCTGTATGCTTCTCTCAGCTTGGGAAAGAAATTTCATTTCGAACCTTTGTCTAAAATCTTCCAAAGTTTCCACTGGATGTCCAGCTTGGGTGATTTCCCACCAAAATGAGGCTTCGTCCTTTAATAGCAAAGCAGCTAACTAAATTTTCTTCGGTGCTCCACTTCAAAGATTATGAATAAGTCCTTGATCTCCTTAAGCTTGTTCCGAGCTTCTACGAATGTCTTGTTCCCATGGAATGTCCTTCCTCCCATAGCCCGGAAGTCTTTGTAGATCTTGGCAAAGTTATCAGCTCTTAGAGGGGGAGGAGGAGGAGGAATGACTGGTGCAGCTGGGGGAGGAACGCCTCTTTGGCCTTCGGCCAGCATCGTGGCTTCCAAATACCTACTGAACCATTCGGGTATTGTGACTCCCTCTGAGATATTAGGGATGTTTTGTTCCCTAGACATGTTGAAAAAAGGGAAAAGGAAGAAATTTAGATAAAGGACCAAAGGATACTACATATGGGTTTTTGGGGAATGTTTTTCAAAGAAGACTTCTCTTTTTAAAATACTTTCTTTTAAAACCTTTTTGAAAATAATTTCTGAAATTTTTTTATCTAATCTGGTAACCTTCAGCTCTGATACCAAGTGTGACACCCCACGTCCATTAATGTCACTCACTAAAGGAATGCATTAAGTTTCGTGAAGCATTATAATTAAACAGACGTAGAATAATTACAAGACAGATATAAATAAGATAGCAGCATAAATTTTAAATTTTTATTTCAAACATAAATCATAATGACGTAGTCAATAATACCATAAGTCACAAAAACCATTACAATAAAGCAACTTCTATCTTGCATCATCAGAGTAAATAAGAATATAAAAAACATAATTCCACAATTAAAAGAGTTAAGCCATAGTATAGACAAGAACATGAGCCATACTTCAGAAGTAGCCCTTAGCAAGATGATATCTGAGTCCTGACTAAGCCTGAGTGTTTCCGCCCTGAGAACCTGGGGGAAACGGAAGAAAGATGGAGAAATAAAAGGGTCAGACAAAAAGTCTGGTGAGTCTAGTTACTTTTAGCCAGTAAATAAATAAAAGTAACATGATAGGCATATAAAGTGGATAAAAGAGAGATCACTACATAAATGGTAGGTGTGACAAGGTAATCAAGATAAGATGTATGTGCCCCACTAATGATTACTCAGCACTATTAATAGTATAACTAAAACTATATTATCCCTTCCGCTATAAGTTGGTAGACTTAGGGCATACGTCCGAGTATACCCTAACCACTACCCTAATCAATCGGCTCCTTACCCCGTAGATATCATATGCTGTCCCCACAGTAGGAGGTATCACTCTATAAAGTGGCAACCCTTAAGGTGTGCACAACCATACCTACTGGTGTCACGATCGTCTTATCCCCCTCTACACGGCTCATGCACGCACATGGCCCGTTCGGTTTGCGCCGCCTACACTATCCATCTCATTTGGATCTCTTATAATCAATCAGTAAGCGTGCCTCTTCTCCACCTAGTACGGAGTTCTTTACTTGATACCAACTCCGAGTTACAGACTGAAATAGGTCCCACACAATGTGATACAAGCTCTCCCATTTGTCTTGTATCCCCACTAGGTTTTTCACTGACAATGTATACCCTTAGGTGTCTTTAATTACATAGCCCTATGTCAGTTATGTTTATCCTAAAAGGGTGTCTTTAATTACATAAATTTATTATATTTTTACACCGGTTGTGTATACCTCTAGGTGTCTTTAATTACATAGCCTTATTGGGTTAAGTTCGTGGGCCTATATTTAAATATTACCCACCCCCTCTAATTTACTTAACCCACCCACTACCCATCCAATTTTACTTGACCCTAACTTAAGTTCATAATCATACAATCCTTATGGATAAAATTTGGTCTAGTAGTCCAACTCAATACCATGTCCAATTACGGTTATAATGGGCTAGATCTTCCACATTACGCCTATACGTGTGGATGCTGGATATGCCGGTCGGATCCGGGCAGTCTTATTCCACAGCTGGTCTTAACCTCGTGTCTTAGCCCGATTCGTATTTGCGCACTTAGACCTCTCACATAGGGTTCAGCATTAGTGGCTGCTGGATATGCTGGTAGGGTCCGGGCAGACTTCCGCCACTAATGCAACCTAACCTTGTGTCATAAGTACAACTACAATTCCTAATTGTAATTACTAAATATTCCATTTTTATCCAAATCTACCTATGTCATTATAGATGATTATTTCTATGTTTCCCCATTTGAATTAAATGTCCAACTTGTATAAATATTACATAAATTATGCCAATTATAAATCTCTTTTCCCCGTTTCCTAACTAACGTATTCATGCGTATTTTGTCAGCATCTAGGCTATAAAGCAGCCTAGCCATAACAATGAAAAACGGAATATGACAAAGGTGATAGTTTCAACATATCTTGGCATAAACTAGCATGATAACAAGGTGAATGGATATGTAATTAATGTCATCACAAGGTGGACATAAAACTGATAACTTGTGGCAATTACTACGATGTCAAAGCAAGCATAATGTGATCTAAATTAACCATTTTAGGTATCCAACTATTTAGATCTAGCATAATTAGGGTGACATATTAACATGTTTAGATGTAAAGATCACTTCACATGCCAAGTATACAACATATCTAGATTGATCACAATATGATAGGTGAAAAAGGGGATTTACATAAAGAACTAGATCTAGCTAATGTTACAACTATCCACTTTAATAGATGTACATCCACCACAATATAGTTACAAGTCAAGATCCTCAAAGGCAACATAACAGAATAACCACAATTGTACTAGATCTAGGGAAACATATCTATCATGACATAGTATAGGATATAACACTTGCACAGAATCATACTTTACAACATATCCAATTTACAGTCTTTCACAATTTACTTTTATTTATCTGAACCTAAAACCAATCTAGAAACTCACAGGATTAGGTTTAGAGAATTGAGAAAGAACGGATCTTGAATTCTGAAGTTTATTTGCAAAGTATGTTGTTGTAGAAAACGATTATGTCTCAGTTCACATTCCGTAGCATATGGCTCCCATAGTTTTCAATGAAGAAATAGAAGATTTGAGCACATATTTATAGTTGCAGAACCTTCTAAAATCGATTGCCACCTCAGTCCTAGGGGTGTCGACACCCCTATGGGTGGGTTGACCGATAGGTCGACACCCCTCTAGGTGGGGTCGACCCCCTAGAGCGGGAATTTTGCCGCTCTCGCGAATTTTCTGAATTTGAATCGTTCTAGATAAAATTATGAATCATCTCTCACTCATTTCTGACTCATGCATATATATATAATTTTTTTGCGCATATACAAACTTAAAACCCTTATAACTTCCTTATACAGTGTCTGTTTTACGCCAACCAAATGTCTATCTTGACCAGAATTTCAAGACGGACGCAATGGTGCTGTCTGTTTCTTCTAGTTTCGAATATTAAATTAATTATTATTTAGTTTATCCTCTTTTAGTGTCGGTACAAATTCGGGGTGTTACAAATTTTCTAACGTAGGTACGAAGCTGGGATTTCACTTTATAAATTACAAGTTACGTCCAAATTAAAATTTAGAATAGTCGCTATGGAATTTAAATATATTTTTAAAAGGTATATATAACCCATAGAAAACTCGCATTTTGCAAATGACTTCAGTTTTCAATGAAACCACTTCCATTGAGTTCGGAACGTCCTTTAGGTGTTCGAAAATTATAAATATCGATACCCTTGGAGTTGGAGAAATTTTGGTCTTATTCATTTGATATAAGACCAAAATATCACTTTTTGCATATGGACGAATTTGGA
Source organism: Allium sativum (assembly GCA_030737875.1). NCBI lineage: Eukaryota > Viridiplantae > Streptophyta > Magnoliopsida > Asparagales > Amaryllidaceae > Allium > Allium sativum. The sequence continues at coordinate 173,939,446 of CM060912.1, forward strand.
CTCAAAACCACTTCCATTGAGTTCAAAATGTGGTTTAGGTGTTCGAAATGTATAAACTTCGATATATTCTAAGATTCGGATTTTTGGCACTTGGGTTGGGTCTTGGTTGAGCTAACCTAGCTCATTCACTTAAGAGCTCTTTAGCCCTCTCCACTCCATTCATTCTTCAAACACTTAGAAAATTAGAAAATGGGGATTGGAAATTAAAATTCATAAGCTAGGATTAGTAAATTCATGCTCAGATCGAGGGGGAAATCAAAGAGACAACATGGGTAAGCTACTCCATCTCCATCTTCTCCAACTTGATTCCTATTTTATTGTTGAGATTTCCTATGACCTAATTCTTAGGAAACATGTTCATATGATCCTAGGTGTTGATTCTAGTGTTTTTGTCGAATAGAAGTTGTTCAAGCTTGTCATTGGATTGATTTCTTGCTTCTTACAAGCAAAGGTGAGATCTTTGTGAGTTCTTAGTGTTTATGCCACAAGCTATTGGCTTGTAAAGTGTCATTTTGGTTCATTTAGAGTTGTGTATATGTGTATGAATTGGTTAGAGATGTATACACTTTCCATTCAATCGTGTTAGTTTCAATGAATTGAAAATTATGATAAGGATTGTCCACACGATCTAATTCATATGTTTTGAGTTGATTTGGTGATCTTGTGGAGCTCTGTTGCCTCCCCTACAAAGTCTTAAGGCTTCACGGATTGCTTGAATTACTTTTGCATGCTTTGGTTTAGAATTTAGTTCACATTTGAATTTATGAGACAAATCATTGCAAATATCTTGTATGAATGTTTATGTATGTGCATTTGGGTGTTGTAAGTTGTTTTGGCAAGTCTTCAAAGCCTCGCTTGCATGTATATAACATTATAGGTCCTTGGGCATTTGTCGATATCATTTTGAGCTTGTTATCTACCTAATATTGTGCTTAGGAACAATTTCAAACGTCTGAATATCTTGGGGCGGACGTCTGACCTGCTCCAAAAAATTATGGAATCAAGCAACGGAATTTAGATGCCTGAAATTTTTAATTCAGTTGTTTTATACATCTAACCCAAAAATTTCAAATGTCTGAAATAGCTCGAAAATGAACTAAAACCTTGTTATCTCTGAAAATTGCAAATTCAGACGTCTGAATCAATATTTTGACTGATGATCAGTGGAGACCACGCCCAATAGTTTAGATCCATCCAGGCTCTTTCCCGGCTGAGTTTCGGCCTATTTCGACTTCGTTTGTGACTTGTCAGTTTCACTAATTAGCAGATTTCAGCAGCTAGATTCTTACGAGATCGTTTTAATAAAATCGTCAATTAAAGAATAACGGAGTTGAAACCAAAGGTGAGAATTCTCTCACTCAAACTAATTTTATAGTTATTATAGATGTGACTATATATATATATATATGTGTTTATTGCTTGTGATTGAAATGTCATTAGGTGGATGTTATAGTTTCATATGTTATCATTATTGAACTGTGAAAATAATATATAAGTTCACAAGGATTGTGATGTCTACCCCCACACGGGTATTAAGATAATAATTTTACACATCGCCCATGTATGCAACAATAATCATTGGATGTTGATTGAAAACCCCACATGGGTCTGGGGATGATAATAACTTCACACATCTCCCTTGTGTTTAGTTGTTTGTCAATCGATTGATCGACAAACCGTTCGATTGATCGACAAACCATAGTAAGCGTTACTTAATTATTTAATGCTTATGCAGTTGTAGATTACACTCTGGATGTGAATTGAATGTTTAGTAGTTGTTCATCACTATTTTTGAATTCATGAGATGTATGGAACTCATATAAATAAAATTATATGGTAATTGATTGAGTCACATTCCGGTTTAGAATATAAACGAATATTTTGATATTATATCCAGTGAAGAAGCCAGATATGATTTTGATTCTCGATTTTGGACGGATACGAATACATTATGTAAATTCATAATAAATGATTTGAAAAGATTTGGGATGAAATATTCCATGTTTATAAAGATAAAAGATATTTTTATCTAAATGAACTAGTTCACAACTAGAATAGAGAACTAAAGGAATTGAAATGGTTTTAATCCAACTAGAATTTTTCAAAGTACGAATTGGAATGGATTTGAATGGAAATAATCTCTGGAATATTTCGATACTGGGTTCCGTGATTATACGAATATCGTTGAGAAATTTGGAAGATATAGATATCGTTATTTTCAATACGATATTTGTTGGTTTCAGAATTTGATATTGAATATAAGTCAACATGATTTCTATTAAAAGCCTTGTGTCTAATATCAAATGGGATTTTGGGTTTGTTGTGAATGGTATCTTTAATAACACTCTTCTTAAACCGAGTAAATAAGGGAATAAATCTTTTAATTAAGATTATTAAAGTTTTCCAATTTATAAATATAAATTAGAATTAAATGGTAGTTGAGTTTGGGTTCATTGTGAATGATATTTTTAAATAACATTTGTTCTTAAAACCCAATTAACAATGAAAAAATGATTTTAGAGATTAAAAATAAATGTAGCTTTAATGAATTTTTAATTAGATTGAAAGGTGAATGAGGTAATTAAATTTACCGAATTCAAGAAATATTCAAGAATATAGTACCGCCAGTTTTACTCCATGCAATAGTTAAACCTTTAAATAGATTTGAAATGTTGAATGGTAATTAATTTTATCGATAATACAATGGGTGTTAAATATGGAGTACTACCAGTTTTGCTCCATGGGATGAATAGGTTGGGATTTGGATAATAAAATTATGATTACTTTGGTAAGGCTCGCTAATCCCGACTAGTTGCTAAACCTTAATTTGGTTTAAAGTTAAGAAAGATATTAGAAATCTTTTAAAATGTTTTCCGACAAGATTTGAATAAAAGAATATTCTAGATTGGAATGAGACGTACGATGTGTTTGTATAGCACTTTATTATAAGATACGCGAGTTAATTGGAAAAACCGAATTTAACCCAATCTGAATAACTGATACGGCGATAAAAAGTCGACGATGAAGATGGTGGTTGAAGATCGGAGATCTTTACATCATTTGGATGATTACTAATGTCTTGATTGGAATGTACACTCAAGATGAGGTAATAAGTGGTGATCGTCCAGACGTACTTGGAGATCGATCGGATATGCGAGGACCTCTCTCTTGTATTGGACATATGGGACGAGGAATAAGGTGCCTCCGGTTTCGTTCAGACCCAGAAACGGACTTGTGAATGGATTATTTCATACATTTTATTGTGTGCAATATTCGTTGATCTCTGTGTGAAAACCCGTAACTTCCCCGTAAAGGAAAGTGTCGGATAGTTCGAGAACAAGCCACAAACAGAACACAAACAGAAGAACATTTCATTGTTATTACAACAATGCACCAGATTACAAGAATATACAGAGTATAAATGAATATTACACAGAAATATCAGAGATTTCAATTACATTTAAATACATAGCAGAGGAAAATAATACAATACACAACTAGAAGGAGATATACGGATACAAAGCTTTCCGGATATCGTTCCAACTGTAAACCAGGATCCTGTGAATATAAATCTGCAAAACCAAAACTACTAGCTGCCCGTGTCAAAATAGGGGCACCCAGAGTTTAGGTTAAAACAATAAACTCCAGGTCAGTCATGTGACTGGTGTGAGAACGAAAACAGTTATTATCTTTATTTTCAAAGTAAGGTAAATCAAGGGACCACGCCGTATAACACGGAACGGGTTTCCTCCCAAGGACACCAGTGCATAAAACAACAGCGCAATGCTAAATAAAGAAAAATGAAGCTGTTATAAGACCCAGGTCCTATCACACAATGCAACGCAGCCGAGGATAGGGTTTTCCCTTATAACAGCCAAAGAATGCTTGATACGTTTAAAACAGATTATTTGATACTATAATAAGTGCATAGTGTATAAAACAACTTCAAATCATAAGTATCAATCATAGGCGACATGGGTACCATATATCATGTCGCCATACTAGGCTCTACAAATAAAACCGCAAATGTCACGTATTTGGAAATTGGATTTCCGTCTATGAACCGAGGCAAAAGATAGTCCTCAACCGATTCGTGACTCTCTAGCCCGAGCCACAGGGTCAGAGCGCATCGACCCTTGGAGCGACAGGGCCGGTCCACCGATGTGGATTAAACTTAAACCCTGAACATGCGTTACCCCGCCCTATGGGGCGTAAATGAGCCAACTAAATGACTCCATCAGTTCGAGAACGACCGATCGATCCGAGGCGCCTCGCAACAGCAACAACCACATAAGTCAAACTCGTCAGGGCGTGTAAAACCACTGACGCCACTTCTAACTAGAAAGAAACGCATGCCCTCCCTGAGGTCCGTCTCCCGTTTTTGGTTCATACCGGGTGTGAAACTCGCGAAGTAAACGTTACACAAAGCTACGCCACAAAGGCCTTGCTTTGATCATCACCACAAGACTTTGCTTTTCAACAGAAGCCTCGATCAATTGCCACTTAGGCATGCCACACAGGCAATTCACTCCATGCGTTTGATATCCATCAATATATAACCCCTGATCTCGTACGTCTCAGAGAAGGGCGTTAAGCAAGAGAATAAATTCTCCGCTGCCAAACAGATATATATTTAATAGAGATCAATCACACGGACTAAAATCCAGTGTCAGACACACAGTCCATTTACAAGTCCGTTCTGGGTCTGAACGAAACCGGAGGCACCTTGTACCTCGCATATCCATCGATCTCCAAGTACGTCTGGACGATCACCAACTGTTTCCATCTTTTTGGGTGTACAGCCCAATCAAGATCATCAGTAATCACCCAAACGACATGAAGACCTCCGGTCTTCGACCATCGTCTTCATCTTCGACTTATCGTCGTATCAGTTATTCAGAATGGGATAAACCCGGTCTTTCCGAATAACTCGCGTATATTTTAAATAAGTGTTACACAAACACAACATACGCCTCATTCCAATTCATCAGTCACTAACCGTAAATTAATCAAGAGAATAATTTCCCAAATATTAACCCCGAAGGCCGAAACCAACATCAGATCGATATCCAGAAAGCCATTCTGCTTGGCTAACCGACAGTTAGTTTCTAAATTTCACATTCATAGGGAAAGGTTCCCATTAATTTCATCCAAGGTAAATTCCTTGAATTTATTCTTTATTCTATTTTTGAATCTCAATTCAAACTAGTCGGGATTAGCGAACCTTACCGAAGTAATCATTTATTTTAATTTCCCAATCCCAACCTATTCATCCCATGAAGTAAAACTGGTAATACTTCATATCTAACACCACAGTGTTATCGGTAAATTCAATTACCATTCCACGTTCAAATCTAATTAAAGATTTAACTATCGCCTGGAGCAAAACTGGTGATACTCCATTTTCGATCATTTCAATCTAATTAAAGATTCACTAAAACTCCACTTAGTTTTAATCGTTAACTGGGTTAAAGAATCCATGTCATTTAAAACACGGTTCACGATAAACCCAAAGTCACATTCCATTGATTATCGGGTTAAAGAACGAGTGTTATTTAAAACACTGTTCACGATAAACCCAAAAATCAATATCATTTCAATTCCAATTAAACATTATTTAATTGGTACACTTCATTAAATCTAAATAAAAAGATTTAATCTTTTCTCAACTGGGTTCAAGAACAGTGTTAGTGAAGACACCATTCACGACAAACCCAAATCACATTTGATATTCAATACAAGGCTCTGAATAGAAAATATATCGGCTTATATTCAATATCAAATTCTACGATTAACAAATGTCGTATTGGAAATAACGATATAAATATCTACATCTTTCAAATTTCCATAACAACCTCTGTATAATCCCGAAATCCAACATCGAAATATTCCGAAGACAATTTCGATTCAAATCCATTCCAATGCAATCATTAGAAATTTTGGTTATTTTCAAAACCATTTCAAATTCAATTTATTTATTTAAAAATAAATAGAATTATAATTCTAGTTCAAAACTAGTTCATTTCGATAAAAATCTATTTTTATCTTTTCAAATATGGAGTTTTTCATCCCAATTCTTTCTAAATCATTTCTTATGATTTTACACAAATTATTACTATTTTTAATAATTTTATCAAGGCCCGTACAGTCGATTTCCATCAATGGCCATCGAACTGCACTTACAGCGACCTTTTTCGAATTTGATTTGGACATAATTCCAAATCCAACCGTTAGATTTCTAATTTCTAATATTCTTTAGAAAGCTCTTTTCGATACGAACCCAACGGTTCCGGTTTCAGGAGAATCCGACGGTCGGATCTCCCGTAATGTCCGTTTGAAATCAATAGTCGAAATTCGCGAACTGCCGCGGCGCGGCGCGTTCTATTCAGGCCATTATATTATATATATAATATATATAATATATATTTCGTCGATTTCTATTTAAATGAATTATATAAATAGTTTTAAAATCGTTTCAAAAGCAATTTCAACTTTCTTTTCAATTCAAATCAAATTTGAATTCTTTTTCAATTCAATTTGAATTCGTTTTCAATTCAATTCATTTCGAAATCGTTATATATTCAATTCATTTCGAAATCGTTATATATTCAATTCATTTCGAAATCGTTATATATTCAATTCATTTCGAAATCGTTTTCAATTCAATTCATTTCGAAATCGTTTTCAATTCAATTCATTTCAAAATCGTTTTCAATTCAATTCATTTCGAAATCGTAATATATTCAATTCATTTCGAAATCGTTAAATATTCAATTCATTTCGAAATCGTTTTTAATTCAATTCATTTCGAAATCGTTTTCAATTCAATTCATTTCGAAATCGTTTTCAATTCAATTCATTTCGAAATCGTTTTCAATTCAATTCATTTCGAAATCGTTTTATATTCAATTCATTTCGAAATCGTTTTTAATTCAATTCATTTCGAAATCGTTATATATTCAATTCATTTCGAAATCGTTTTCAATTCAATTCATTTCGAAATCGTTTTCAATTCAATTCATTTCGAAATCTTTTTCAATTCAATTCATTTCGAAATCGTTTTCAATTCAATTCATTTCGAAATGAATAAAATCGATATAAATATCGTTCACGTCAAAATGGCGTCAATCTAATCAACACAGCTTCATAAATTTCTATTTTCAAATATTCTATTTCAAATATTTCTTTTTCAAAATAGTTGTTATTATAAAAATATTTCGTTCAACACATGACCAATCTGAATGGATGAGTACTGTCAACACATGAACCTTTATTTTATATTGATAAAGATGTAAATTTTATTACTAAAATATTTCGTTCAACACATGACCAATCTCAATGGATGAGTACTGTCAACACATGAACCTTTATTTTATATTATAAAGATGTAAATTTTATTACTAAAATATTTCGTTCAACACATGACCAATCTCAATGGATGAGTACTGTCAACACATGAACCTTTATTTTATATTATTCTTTATTTTCTAAATTGGAATGAGGCCTAATCAATCACCATATAATGTTAATTATATGGATTTTCATACATTACACACATATAATAGCATTGAAAAATAATCAACCATCAACCAAAGTGCACTACACATTATAAGCATCAAATATAGATATCTAACGCTTATAACAGCCTGTCAATCAATCGATCGACATATTTAATCAATCAGGATGAGTGAACTTCAAATTTCATCCCAACACCCGTGTGGGGTTTCAAACAATCAAACACAGATTTTTATACGTGCAGTTGGGCGATGTGTAAAATTTATCGACCCAATCAATATCAGTCAAATCAGTGCATATAAACAAATCGGCCGATTTGTCTATAAATATCTATTTATTCACTTTCACGTTAAAAATTATATTTTTAACGATAAAATATTTTATTTTAACATATGAATTTCTATTCAGTTCATTTATTCAATAAAATTGATATTTTTATTTTTCTAACATATTTTAGAAAATTTCGGCGGCATAACGGCACGATACTAGAATCGGGACGAGGCCTAGCCTTATCCCCGGTCTAGTGAAGGCCCACGCCATTCACGCATCAATCAAATCAACTTCATTTCACCAAACAATTCAATTCTATCAAATAATCTATCTAATTTTTGCAATCAAACAAACAAGTCCATGGTCTGTGGACAATTGTGTCGGGTGCTACTAAACACCGTCTGCATCCTAGTATATATATATATAACTAGAAAAAGAAATTGAAGAGTGAGAAGTTCTCACCGATAGCTATCCAATCATCTTGACTCTTCCTTGATAGAAATCTTCATCGTTATCGCATCTTCGCCATCTTCGTTGCCCGTAGTCACTATATATATAAAAATCACATTTTTATTTCTCTATTCCATATATAAAAATCGAATTTTTACTTTTCTATTCAATATATAAAAATCATATTTTTACTTCGAAGTTCAATATATAAAAATCATATTTTTACTTCGAAGTTCAATATATAAAAATCATATTTTTACTTCGAAGTTCAATATATAAAAATCATATTTTTATTTTGAAGTTCAGTATATAAAAATCATATTTTTACTTCGAAGTTCAATATATAAAAATCATATTTTTATTTTGAAGTTCAATATATAAAAATCATATTTTTACTTCGAAGTTCAATATATAAAAATCATATTTTTATTTTGAAGTTCAATATATAAAAATCATATTTTTATTTCGAAGTTCAATATATAAAAATTATATGTTTACAATGCTACTTTCGTTATAAAAATTATATGTTTACAATGCTACTTTCGTTATAAAAATTATATTTTTCTTCTCTAACTTCTTGATAAAAATCATAACTTCGCTTCTAATATATATAAAAATCCTATTTTGAACCCTCCTATAATATAAAAGTACGATCTTTCTCCTTTTAAAAATCTGTTCTTTTTCATTAAAAAAAAATATCGTCTTTTATCGAACAAAACCAATCCAAGTTATATAAAAAAAAAAAAACAGATTAGAAAATAAAGTAAGGAGACTCACGGTTTTAAATCGAAGAAGAGGAGGAGGAATGGGGGTCGAAGAGGGCGTCGCTGGAGTCGGGGGTTCTGCGATGGAAGAGGAGGGCTTCAGGGCTGCGCCAGGCGTCGGAGGTCTGGTCAGAGGAGCGCGGTGGCTCGGCGAGCGATGGAGGAGGGGAGCGACTGGCTTGGGTGGTCGATTTGGGGGTTCTGTCGCAGTGGGGTTTGGATCGAATGGAGAGAGGATAGGGGCGGACTTTGGACGGAGGGGAGGCGCCATAGAAGGGGGCCGACGGAAGAGGCTGACGTGGGCGCGACTGTCGAGGGAGGCGTCGGCTTCTCCGATCGTGCCCCTCCCCCTTTTTTTTTTAATTTTATTCTGTAATGAATTGGTCAAAGTAAAGGGGGGGAAATACTTATATATTAAATTATTATTATTTTTATTTAATTTATATTCTCATAAAGTAACCTTTTCTATCGACTTCAGAATCGAACCCACCGCCTGTCGTCCATAGCGTTTCACCCCCATTCCGAACACAATGGGATATGTATTGCAAGCTGATTTGACCGTTTGAATCAGTTTCCGTTTAATTTACATTTAAATCACTATATTGAATTTTAAACGTACATTTCAAATTAACGGGGTCACATACTAACTAGAAAAATTCCCGAAAAATATTTTCTAGCTTCGTATTGATGATATGGTCCTAACAAAACTAGTTTCGTCGAATTCTGAGACCGTTTGAAAAATGGCCAATTTCCAGTCGATTAAAATCAACTGAAACTGGTCAAACGCGTTTTCCTTTGCCACGCTCACATATTGATTCGAAAAATTATGAAATTTGAAATCTAGCAATAACTTGACACTGCGGATCCAACAAAAGTGGTTTCGTCGAAATCCGAGGTCGTTTGCAAAATTTCCATTTTTAAGGGCCTGAATTCCATAGCGACTATTCAGAATTTTCAACTGGACATATCTTTTGATTCCCGCTATGAAATTTTGATTTTTCAGATTCGTTGGAAAGATATCATCAATTAGATCCTAATGTTTTTGGTTTCACTAAAATCCGGATTGTTCTGCACCCGGTACATTCAATTGAAGTTTGAAATCGAATTATCGAACTACCGCGCCATTTTCAATTCTATTTATAATTATATATAAATATTTATATTCTAACGACGACGTATATAATATATACGTTCTAAATATATTCAAAAATAAATTTCTCGTCGATGTTATTTAAAATAATTCATTTTAAATATTCAAAATTCGCTAAAATTGCCAAAATAAAAATTTTAAACTGGCTCAGAATTTGCGGGTTATTACACTCTGCTAAATATACATCTGTTTGGTGGCGGAGAATTTATTCTCTTACTTAACACCCTTCTCTGAGATGTACGAGCTTAGAGGTTAATGTTGGCAAAAATCAATGGTACGGTATGGATTGACAATGTGGCATGTTAAAATGCAAATGATCAAGGCTTTTATTGAAAAGCAGGGTCTTGTGGATGTTGATCAAAGCACGGCTTTAAGTAGCATAGCTTTGTGTATAGCGTTAATTTGCGAGCCTCACACCTCGGTATGAGTCAAAAACGGGATAAGGGAGCCAAGGAGTGCATGATGTTCCTTTCTAGCTAGAAGTGGTGTCATGGTATGGAGCCCAAACATTTTTACTTATGTGGATAATGGATTGCGAGGCGCCTCGGATATTGAGTCTCCAACGGCTTAGAGATGGGTCCGATGGGACTAGAAAACGTGTGTTCAAGAATAACCAATCCACAAAAGTAAGTTTGGACCGGCCTTGGAGGATCCAAGGGCCCAATGCGGGGGAGGGAGGGTCCTGGATCATCTTGCTACAAGTGATCTTAATCGGTAAGGAGATCATCCCTTGCCTTGACCCATGATGAAAACCCAATTTCCAATATGGCATTTTTTCGGTTTTAATTATAGACCTAGTATGGCGACATAATATATGGTACTCATGCCATCTATGATTGATACATTATATTTGAAGTTGTTGTTGACACTATGCACTTATAGTAATATCAAAAATGATTTGTTTTAAAGCGTATCAAGCATGTTTGGCTATTATAAGGGAAAACTCTATCCTCTGGCTTGCGTTGCATTGTGTGATGGGACCTGAGTCTTATAATAGCTTCATTTTTCAAAAAGCATTGCGTTGTTTTATGTTTCAAACTAGTATTCATGTGGAGTAAACCCATTTCGTGTCATAGAGCATGATCCCATGAATTTTCCACTTTTAAAGTAAAAGTTTAATAACAGTTTTAGTTCTCACACCAGTCCCATGACTGACTCGAAGTTTATTGTTTCTACCTAAACTCTGGGTACCCATATTTTCACATGGGCAGCTGGTAGTTTCGGATTTACAGATACTTCTTTTCATAGGATCCTGGATTACAACTGGAGCTATACACGGAAAGCTTTGTATCCGTGTATCTCATTCAGTTGTGTTAGTTGATGTATTTCCGTTGTACATTGTATTTATTCATTTTAAATTTGTGTGTTTTAATCTCTGATATTTTTCCGTTGTATATTATTTACTTGAACTCTGATATCTTGTACTCTGATGTAAACTATTGTAATAGCAATGAAATGTTCTCATGTTTGTGTTTTGATGCGTCGTGTTCTTAACGCAATCCGGGCTCCTCCGTCTCTTCAGGGATCGGGGAAGTCTAGATTGTGATAGATATTGTTAAAAATTCCCTTCTCAGTCTACGAATTACACATAGTGCATCTTCATAGTGAACAAAGTTCTGTCATAATGCAAATAAGCATATTAGCAGGCGCATGTGGTAATTGGGACTCTGTACAAATTTTACATAAATTGATTGGATTAAGTTTACAAATGTTCTTCTTTTCCTAATTAAGAACGATTTAGTTCCTTATGTTTGCCATCTAATTCTGTTTAAGGCAGGAAACAACTTTTCTTTTGTCTATTAAATATAGTAGCAGAATACTAGCTGTGGTCAAAATACTCTGAAAAGGAGAAAACGTCACAAGAGCAGGAACTATACTCGAGAAAAAGGAGCTTCAGGGCCCACGGCTTTCTCCCATCCCGAAAGGCTAGAAGGGCTGGCTTCTCTAAACAAGAGAGATTCAGGATCAAAGGCAATGCAGGAACCTCCTACTTCAGGATTAGGCCTAATGTAATTATGGGGCGCCTCGGGTCCAAGAGAAATATCGTTTTTGCTCCTCTCGTGTTCACCCTGACTGGCCCTACTTCTGAAGCCATCGTTGTTGTCACCCCCATCGTTATTAACAAAGGTAGAAGCCTATTCCCTTTCAACAGAATCACCAGAGATACTATCAATATATAGAAAATCCTTGACTTTAGATTCACCCTTCCGTGGCATCCCAATGCCCCGTTCGCCCAACTTAATCCTTTCCAAAATTCGATCCCTGACGAAGGGAGGAACTTTGGTGGTTCGGATCTCGAGAAGACTCTGAAGATTATAGGAAAGAAGTTGAAATAAAACTTCTTCATAACACCCAGTCTTAATCTACAGAAGATGAACTTGCAAGAAGTCATAACTCCTGCCTTCAACTGCATAAATTATCTGCACAGTGTGGGAAAGCTTCTCATCCTTCTTTAAGAGCTCCTCAGCATGAGTAACCACATCTTCCACTATTTGATGTTCCAAGGTCGACACTTTGTCAGGGGTTATGTCCTTAATCTGCCTTTCTTTCTCTAAAGCTGCCTCGGCATGTTCCAGGGAAGCTTTCACCTCTCACATTCATCACTTAAGGCTTCACTCGCCTCTTGAAGCTTAACGATTTCGGAGGTGGGGGTAAGAAGAGGTTGATTTAGACAAAAGCCATCTTTTGGAGATCTAGATAGATAAAAGCACAGTCGGATGACCAAGCGCTGGTAGAAATCCAACGCATTAGAAGAAGAAGAAGATAACGAGATGTCAGAAGACTTCGGAAAAGAAAGAGCAATCACAAAATCAACAAAATCAGCTGAAGGATCAGGGGTCCTCAAAGGCTCTATGGACTGTGAAGTCCGAATTCGCGACATAACATGTGCACCCGCTCCTGATGAACTTGGAAGAGATGACGGCCAGATACAATCCCCACTTTCCCAACCAGAAGTACCCTTGGATATTATAAAAGCAAAAAATCAAGCTTTAGCCTCTTAGCTGGCAGCTCGACGGGCAACTCAGTCAACCTCTTAATAGCAATAGGGGTAGATCGATTCAAAACATCGGTGAGGATCGAGACTTCCGAAGCCAAAACTCCTAGTCAAATGAAAAATCGAAGAAAAATTCAAGAGTACGGGACATAAATGTTAAAGAGACTTTGATAAAGAAACTATCGAATCAACCAAAACATACCAAGTGACAAAGGGGTAGAGGAAGCAAACACTTCTGAGCCCAACAATAAGCATTTGGAGCCTGGAAAATGAATAGGTGGACATCCCAAAACCTTTTTCCTATCAAGAAGAAGATCATATTGACGCAACTTGTCATTGGTTAATAGAACAGATTGACCCTGCGGCTCTTCGATTAGTTTCAAAGGAGCTAACGAGATTCACTTTCGGTTAAGGGAACTCTCTTAGAAGCAAGATCTAAAGATAAACGACTAAAGTTAAGTCATAGATGAGAAAAGTAGTCGCTCACAAAGCGTTAGAGGATTCACCATAATTAGCAAATTTGCCTGCAATACCAACAGGGCATCTGATGAAGAAGAACTGATCTTCCAAAGATATAGCCTTACCCGTACTGTCACTAACAATCTTCTGCAAGGGGGTAGCATGGAATGTAGGGAAGTCGGTACCTCTTGAAAAACGTATCTGGTGTTGGATGAGGTTAGAAGTAAGATAATCCTGGCCCGATGCAAGAGCAAGTATTTCAAGACATAAAAGCATCGTATAAGTGCTTGGTAGGATTTGGATGGGTGCAACCTCCAAGTCTCGAAGTAGTCGAAATATAAAAGATGGAAAAGGGAAGAAGCCCCCATGCCAGATATGTGCAGTTGAATAAGCAAAATATCCTTCAATAGGATTCATGATGTTATCATAATAAGTAGCGAGAATGGCCTCCACATTATCTATTCCAAAGCTGGCGAGAATGGAGTTTACTTCACCTTGAGAAGTAATCAAAGATTTCTTCAAGGCGAAAGATTTCCTCCTCCAAGAAATGCCATAAACACCCGTTGGTAATGGACCGAGACTCCTTTTATCAAACCTGATGCTGCCAGGTGATATAATTCCATAAATACGTAAAATTCATATCCCACTTATAAGAATTCCATGGAGTGATATCATATAAACCTACTAGTAGTGAATGACCAAGATAGTGCACATTAAGATGATTCCAGATACTAGTTTAGGTTAGGCACGCAACAGTTGTCGCATTTGATGAAAAATAATTGAGACCATAATAACAATAGGATCAATTTTTCTTAAGGATAATGCTAGGACGACTCAAAGGAAAAAGTAACGACTGGATCAGAACTTGGCAACCATAATTCAGCACTGAAGACCTGGTTGGTTCTCATCACCAACAAAATCAAAGGTGCCAGCAGCACCATTTCCGTTACTTATAAAAATAGATTCTTTTGTGCAAATTTCATATCTTAACCTGTAAAAATTGATATTTGGGGGAAAGAGCATACGTATAGCCCACCATGAATCCTAATCATGATCATTGACATTCGAATAATTTATGTTCAACACCCAAAATCCTAATTAGACTAGACATAGCGATTTAACACCTATTTAAGTTCGAAGCAGAAATATTTACCAGAAATTCAATTGAGAATTTCTTGAAACAAGCTTTCAGTACTCAATGAACAAATAATCTGATTCGATAAATTAATGTTATAGGTAAAAGTTGAAGAAGAAGCGGTGGTAATTAAGCAAAAGTTACCTCAAATCCACACCATATAAACGGGGACCAACTAGCGTTTCCAATCAAGTGAGATCAAAAGGCTCAGAGATGACACTTCGAGAAAGACAGAAAGTTTGACATGAAAATTTGAAAATTCCCCTTCACTAAGGGGGCAAATGTTACTACCAAAACTAACCCCGAAACTAGCTAACGGTGAAGGGGTATCCATTGAACACAAGCATGAAGGAATGATCTGAGAGCCATACAAACCGACACCATTTTTGGGGAAAGGAGCTCAAAGTCTACAAACTGCCAACACGGTCTAACCGGAAGGGCACACCCGGTAGGGGATTCTATAGCGAAAGGTCACCTGAGTCAGAAGCTAAGAAAGAAATAGGTATGAGCACCACTAACGGAAACCCGGAAGAATGGAAGGGTTACCGGTATTAACCTCGAAACACCTACCCCATAAACTCTGAAAGGTCATCATAATGAACAAAAGGAAGATTAATTGGAGCAATCTTCCTAAATATTAGGCTATGCCAGGAGACCCCACCGGAACTCAAATCGAAACCCCAAAAAGGATACAGGCTATTTGTACTAGTCTACTTAGTACAGACACTGATAGTGGTTCTGAACCTGTAACAGCCCGCATTTTACGTATTGGAAGATTGTAAAATATTTTTATTTTATTCTTTATGGGTTGGATCATTCTCATATTTTAATATGTTTTTTATGGGGATGTGAGACATGTTCATAATATTTACCAAATTTGTTTGTGATCATTTTGCCCCTATCAGTCTTCTACAAGGCATAACTTTTGACTCATGTTGAACCAGAGGGGGAGACCTGTGCCATTGGAAAGTAAATGATGATTGCCTTTCCGTAAAATGGTTACATTATGGATTTGATTCAGCGGTTTGGGAGGAATCACTATTTTAAGGTTTTGCATTTGGTTGTTCAGGTTTGGAAGCCTTAATGGGCTAATTTGTAGAGGCCCATTAGTGGGTTGGTGGTAGCTATAAATAGGGGATGAGAGATATGGAGAATGGTTTACTTTCTTCATTCTCTCATTTGGTGGCCTTGTG
This sequence comes from Allium sativum, assembly GCA_030737875.1. NCBI lineage: Eukaryota > Viridiplantae > Streptophyta > Magnoliopsida > Asparagales > Amaryllidaceae > Allium > Allium sativum. The sequence continues at coordinate 173,955,377 of CM060912.1, forward strand.
TTTCTCCTTCCTCTAACACCTTTCCACCATTAAAATCGAGATCTAAGCTTAGAAAATCGAAGATTTATACCATTGGAGGCAAGAACTACATCGTTTCAAGGGCGAATTCATCAAATCAAGGAGTTTAGATCGAGTTCCTTGCTGCCTAGATTGGTATTGCAGCATTTTTGCTTTTATTTGGAGAATCGGTGGGTGGTTTATATCTCTCACATGGATTCAATGAAGTGTATGAGTGTTTGACCATGTTTTTCATCAAATTCAAGTGTTTTCTCATAAATCTATGCATTGGTAAGTTCATTTTCATATGTATCACCTTAGGATATAATTAGCAAGATTAAACCAGTAATTCTTATGTTATTTCATATGATTATGCAAGTTAGATATATAGCTTTATTCATATAATCATTTATCATGATTTTGGGTTGATTGTATAATCTAAGGAAAATTTTTGATTTCATGTTGTTAGAGAATTCATATTGTGTTTTTTGTCATATTTGATGAGTTGGATGAGTTGGTTTCGTCGAATCTATCGTTCGGTGAATTTTTGGTCGAAATCGGAGTTGGATTGGTGAAGTCCAGGTTTTGGGTCGATCGTGACCATCCAGGTCGGGTCGGTCATCTCTGTCAACAAGTCAGTTGGATAGGTCGGTGGATGTGCAACTTTGGACTGGGTCGGTCACTTGGAAACTGGTCGGGTTGGTCAGGGGTAGAAACTGACGAGTCGGTCATGTACGAAGGAACCGGGTCAGTCGATTTAGTCTAGGTCGGTCGTCCATTTTATGATTAGGTAAGTCAAGTTATAAAGAGAGGGGTCGAGCTCAAAGTGGTGGATCGGTCCTATTTGAAACGGATCGGTCAGTATCTACTGGAACGGCTGGGTCGGTCTTCCTCCGAGTTAGGTCGGTTTCTCCAGGTCGGGTCGGTCAACCATAGAGAAAGAGAAGGCTGGTGTTTGGGTCGACCAGAAGGCGATCGGGTCGGTCGGTCGTTCCAGGGTCGGTCGTTCGGTATATATTGAGTGGTTTTAACAGCGCTTCTAAGTGTTTTGGTGAAGGCCTAAGTGCCATGGTTTATTTTAGCAAATTGATGTGATGCTATGGATTGTTTCGGACCTCATGATTGATGTTTTTTTGGTTCAGAAGTGGTAATAACTTCGAAGTGAATTCCATAGGAAATGACGAAGTGAGGTGATTTGTTCGTTGGATGTGACGAATATGGAAACGACTCAAGGTTGTATTGGGTTCGTGTGAAGTAGTGGCTCTAAAGTGTTCTGAGATTATGGATAGTCATAATCGATAACGACTAGAGATGCGAAGGCCGAGGAATTTTCGTTATCATAGGTTCTGGCAGACTCAAAGTAGGGGTACAATTGAAGATCGGTTGTAGGTCGAGTGCCATGGGCGTCGTGTACGACCTAGACATGTGCTGTGTATAGCGTGTGGGGTTTTGCTAGAACCGGGGCATCATGTATGGTCCTTGGCAGTTGGTGGCAAGTTGTTAGCCAGTCATATGATTAATGATGACTTCGAAGCAAGGTTGACGGTGATAGCCAGAGTCAGTCATGGATGTTTGAATGCTTGGGTTCTTTGGTTGTACCATCTCGTGGAGATTATCTGACTTCGAATGAGGCATTCTTTAGGTGCTTGTCTGATATTGGTTTCGGCCTCTGGGGCTTGTACTGGAAGGGTGCCAAGTTCGATTAGGGTGGTTTGCATGAGATATAACTAGATATTGTATGAGTTTCTTTTGGCATGTATGAATGGTTGTCCTAATTGCCATGGCTGAATTGTCTTCCCTTTGGATGTATGGATTGTAAAGGCTATCATTGTCCAGTGTGGGGAAGGCAAGTGTAAGTTTTCCTCTGGAGCTGGATAGATTACTTGTTCATCTATCAATTCTCGTATACTTTATTGATGAAGTTTGTTAGTTGTTTTATCGCTCACTAAGACTGTTTTCTGACTCAAGGTTTTATGTTTCCTTCTTATTGCCTTGGGTTATTCATCTGATTGTTGGATAGGCAGACTAGGTGGCAGGTGACAGATGATAGCTTAATGAAGACAGTGTTGCTATTCGGAGGCAAGCAGGAGGCTGGCGTATTATTTTACCTACTATCTAGTATTTGGATTTCTGTTGTTTGCTATTTCTATGAGTGTTGCAGTGAGGAAAATTGTACAAGCACTATTGTTGTTATCCACGTGTATGGGAATTATTTTCTAGTTATCATGAAAGTTTAGTGTTTTCCTACTTCACTATCACTACCTGTTGTATATGTTCTATTATATTTTATCCTTGCGCTGTGAGTTTATGACAGGTTCCGCGAGTGTTACCTTACCTTAATGATTATCTATAGCTGCTTGGCCCACCTTTCAGCGCATTGTTCCTCTTGTTTAGTGCACGGGTTATGGGCGGTCGTCACATTTGGCATCAGAGCTCTGGTTAACGATTTTAACCAAAGTTCTAAGATGCAATCACGTATGAGAGACGTATTTGTAGATTTCAATCAGATGTATACTATATGGTACTATATATTATAGTGGCATTATTACTCCATCAACAGTTTTTCTTTCAAGTGGCTAATCATTCTAATTTGCAGATTTAGAATGAGTAGACATTATCGAGACATTCTGCTAAGGGAGAAGTTGTGCCTGAAGGAGGCAATGGCGGGGCACATGACTACCGGGATATGTTTGAAGCAATGATAGAAGCATGCCTACGAAGGAACCCTACTCCAGTGGAAGTTGCGGTTGATATTGGAGTCTCGGTGCCTAGAGCTGTGGAATTTGCAAAGTTATGCAAAGATTTTCCATCATTGGGAGGGAAACAGTTCAAGGGAACCGAACCAGTTGAAGAGGTTCAAAGGTGGTTGGATACTTGTGTTTGGATCTTTAAGGACTTGGAATGCAACAAAGAGGAAGCTTGCGTCAAGGCAGTTAGAGGGTAGAGTAATGGACTGGTGGAACTCTGTCACACTTGAAACCCCTGAAAAGGATATTTCATGGGAGCTATTCCAAGTCAAGTTTGAAGCAAAGTTTATCTCCACCGTGCAAAAGTCAATTTTGTTTAAGAGGTTCGTGGAACTTAAGAAGAATGGTCGACCAGTTCTTGACTATATTTCTGGCTTCGAGGCTTTGTCGAAGTATGCTCGTTTATATGTGGATATTCCTTACCAAAAGAATGAGAAATTTGTCTTGGATATGGATGAATATCTTGGGAATCAGCTTGTGGATCACCTCGATGATAGTTTAGAGAAGATCACCGAGAAGGATTTGAGGCATGAAATTCTATTTCCAAAGAAGATGTTTGTTGTTACACCTAAGGAAGAACAGAAGCCACAACAGGGCGGTGATAACAAGAAGAGGAAGCAGCAACAACAGAAGGGGAAAAATGGCCAGAAGAAGCAGAAGGAAAAGGTGAACTGCTTCAATTGTTGGTAGAAGGGTCATTTTGCTAGTGAATGGAAGAATCCTAAAGCTAAAAAGAAATGCGTCAAGTGTGGGAAGCCGGGACATGAGAAGAAGGATTGTCCAGAATCAGCTAAAGGGAAGCAAGTAGTTAAGGCTTATGCTTTGGGAGCAGTGTCGTCTTCTTCGAGATCTCCTACTGCACAAGAGAAGGGAAACGGTTTCGTCGTTCAAGGCACTCTTTCTGTTCATGGTGTTTCAATTCAAATTTTGTTTGATATTGGAGCATCGCATTCATTCATTTGCAATGAGCTTGTGTGCCGCTTGGTTTGGAACCCGAGATTTGTGATAGACCATTGATCGCGACTAATCCAGTTGGAGGTTCGTCTAGTTTGCGCATGTTGTGTCATGGTCTAGTGTTGTCGAGTCATGGTTGCTCGTTTGTGTGTGACTGCTTTATTCTTAACTTCGCTAGGTTTGGGATCATCTTGGGCATGGATTGGCTCAAGAGGTATGTGGAAAGGGTGAATTACGAGAAGCTAGAGGTGAGAGTTGGGGATGTGGAAGGGAAAAAGGTGTTGATTAGATGTATGCGCGAAGAGGGTGTCCTCGTTAGCTATCTATATTCGCTTGAGATTCCACGGGAAGACTTATCATTTGTGTTAATCGCAAAAGTGTATGAGGATGTCTTTGATGAAGTCAAAGGTTTGCTGCCGCATCATGAGATCGAGTTCAGGATCGATTTGGTCGAGGGTGCTAGACCAATCATTATGCCTCTTAGGCGGATGGTGTCTAACGAACAGCGAGAGTTAGAGGTGCAAGTGTTCGACAACGGATATTCTACTGATTAGAAAACCATCACGAAGTGTAATAAACCGCAAGCACACGGCGTACACTTGTAGTACGTTAGCGAGTACGAGTCTATCCACGGAGAAAGAAACAATTTTAATTATATTCAATCAAATTACCCTAACTTTAAATTTTGATTAAGTTCTTGAAACAAAAAAAAATAAACTAAAACATAGACTGAAACTATGAGATTAAAACCAATTTAGAGGCAACGTCACTTTTCTCTCTTTCAACATAGTTCAACAAAAAAAATTATGAAGATCTCTCAATAATCTAAGTAAGATTAATTATGTAATTATCATAAGCATGACTTATTTGCGCTAATAATTAACACAAAATAAGTCATCAAGTTATAATACACAATTAATCTAACTTTCTAACTTTTATGAAACATGACATCGAATTGAAACTAAAATCTAATTTAAGTATGATCTGTTTACTATTAGTTAGTAACATAGATCATCAAATTTCAACTTAAACCCCATTTCATTGCCATAATCACATTTTTAGATGAATAGGCAATTTGTTGTTTATGTCATAAACATAGGCTCAATGTTATGAAATGAACAAAAGAGGCTATTAAATGCAATATGAAACATAAATACACAAAACATCCATTCTCATTAAACCCAGAAGAGATCATTCATACAAATTTATGTTGAATGTACATCAATGAGAGGAAAAAGCTTCATCACCCCTAAATTGTAGGGGTTTAGTTCCTCATTTGTGTTATTATTTCAACACAATTAGATTTCAACATTGAAGAAAAAAAATAGAGAGTAAATAATGATGAAAAGATATTAACTACTAACTAATTGCATAAAATAAAATTACACTACGTGCAGAAAATAAAATCTAAACTACTAACATAAAGTAGAGCATAGAAATTAAAATAGACGAGAGAGACATAAAAGAAATAGTCTTGGATGCCATTCTTATATATTTAATCACTTTCAATTTCATCTGCTAAAAAGGAGATTTTGAAATACATGAAACAAAGGGATATATATACATGATCAAAAAAACCTAAAACCCTAATCACTTTCCTTGGGAAATCCCTAATATGCCCATTCATGTAGCTTTTAATTGCCATTAGCAACTAATAAGTCATGTAAAATGCATGAGGCCTTTTGTCTCAGTCTATAATATGAAGCTTAAGACCAAGTGGGCTAATTGAAAGGTGTGGGCCTCCACTATCCATAAAATGAATCAATTCTTTGCCTCCTTTTGTATAAATGCATGCTTTCCCTCATCTCTTCATGTGTATATATCCTTTTAGCTCCAAAATTCCTACAAGAGGTAATCACAAGGAATGAGTAAAAGATTTCGTAAATCAAAACATGCACAAGTGACCCTTTTTTCCAGAATAAGTAATGATTTTGAAAATATTTAAAACATTGTTAGATCATATAAAATACCCAAAAATGTTCATTTATTCAACTAAACAAGAATAAATATGTAACACCCCGTATGTTAAATAACTTGTTATAACATAAATCAGAGCAGAATTAAATTTAATATTCTGAATCAGGGGAAACAAGCTGTGCCATTGCGTTCGTCTCGGAAAAATACGCGAAATAGAGTCCGAGTTTTCGTAAATCGGAGTCCGTATGACCAAGTTATGGCCCGTCAAAGTTTCACGAAAAATCAAAAACAAAAACTGCTCTTGTTTTGAGGCCCGGGATGAGTTTTGGGCTGTTTTTTGGGCCCTAAATGGTTCCTACACTTGACTTCTTCCCCAAGACATGCTTTAAAGGCTAGGATTGGTTCTAGGGTATATTCTATGGTCCTAAAACATCTAACTAATCTATATATACACCCTAATACCCCCCTTATCCTTACCAAAAATAGATCTAAGGCCATTATGCCACCACTTAGAAAATTGGAGAGCCTCCACTAAAAATCCTAAGAGGATTTGCAAGCTAATCTACATCTTCTTCTACTTAATCATTGGGATTTGCTTCATTTAACTTGCTAATCTTGTTTTGGTGAGCTTCTATCCCCTTAATAATCAATTATTGAATTGATTATGATAAGATGTGATAAAGTATGGCTATGTTTGTGGATCCATATATTTATGCAAGCTTGATGTAGTGAATATTATGTGTTTTGCAAGTTATATGCCTTATGTCATGCAAGTTTCATAATATGTAATCATGATATTTTTATGCAAGTTGTTTCATGATGTTTATGATGCAAAACACTAAGTGAATATGGATCCATTATGCAAACATGTTTATGCAAGTTATGTATATGTTGAAATGCAAGTTTAACATAATATGCAAGCTATGCAAGTATATGAATGTTTATGCAAGTTATGTATATGTTGAAATGCAAGTTTAACATAATATGCAAGCCTATGCAAGTATGTGAATGTTTATGCAAGTTATGTATATGTTGAAATGCAAGTTTAACATAATATGCAAGCTATGCAAGTATATGAATGTTTATGCAAGTTATGTATATGTTGAAATGCAAGTTTAACATAATATGCAAGCCTATGCAAGTATGTGAATGTTTATGCAAGTTATGTATATGTTGAAATGCAAGTTTAACATAATATGCAAGCTTATGCAAGTATATGAATGTTTATGCAAGTTATGTATATGTTGAAATGCAAGTTTAACATAATATGCAAGCCTATGCAAGTATGTGAATGTTTATGCAAGTTATGTATATGTTGAAATGCAAGTTTAACATGATATGCAAGCTTATGCAAGTATATGAATGCTTATGCAAGTATGTGAGTGCTTATGCAAGTTAAGTATATGCTAAAATGCAAGTTCTACATGTTATGCAAATCACATGTATGATGATATGTAAGTTCATATGCAACATGTTATGTAAGACACATGTTTGATAATATGCAAGTTTGGGTTGAATATAGTTGGGTTAATACATGCTCATATATGCAAGTTGACATCCTCTTAACCCATGATAAAGTTATATGCTAAACCCATGTTATGTGTGGTAAATCTTCCCTTTATTATGTTATGTCATAATGACGATTTACGTGGGGAACGATGGGGTTAATTAATATGTTAATTAAAAGTATGTTGAAATGGGTATGATTAAGCATACCATAAAAAAAAAAAAAAAATTTACCATAAGTGGGAATTTACCTATTGAGTTAGGTCTACCCCATGGGAATTTACCTATTGAGTTAGGTCTACCCATGTTATGGAAAATTTGATATTAATTAGGGATAATTAATATGGGGGTGATTAATTAGGTTTAATTAATCAACTAAGACACGAGGTTGGACCCTTTTGTAGCGGAAGTCTGCCCGGAACCGACCGGCCATCCAGCGGCTACAAATGATTGGCCCAATGTGAGAGGTCTTAGTCATAAATTAAATACATGATTAAAGTAAAGACACGAGGTTAGGCCCTTTTGATGACAGAAGTCTGCCCGGAACCAACCGGCATATCCAGCAGTCATAAAAGACGGTCTAACGTGGGAGGTCTTTATGAGGTCATGATCTTAATTAATGAATTAAGAAACACTTAACCATATTAGCATGTAAGTGGGACATGAGGGGTTAAGTGGGTGCCTTGGGGTGGCATGATGAGACTAGTGGGTTGCCTTGGGTGGCAATAGAAAAATACGATTAGAATACTTAACCAAGGTGGAACATGTAATTAAACATGATAAAAGGGTTAAGTAAGTGCCATGGGTGGCATGTGAGAATACGATTAGAATACTTAACCAAGGTGGAACATGTAATTAAACATGATTAAGGGGTTAAGTAAGTGCCATGGGTGGCATGTGGGAATCTAGTGGGTGCCCTAAGTGGCAATTGAAATATGATTAAAGGACTTAACCAAGATTTATAACATGTAAGAGGACATGGTTAAAGGGTTAAGTGGGATGCACTAGATTAAACGACAAGCTTAAGTAGTAGCTTGTGGGGGCCCATTTCAACCAATATCCCAAACGTATCTTTGTAGGCTCGACTCTAGTCGGGTGACGGGACACGCATATTGGGCTTGACTGTAAGAGGCCAAAACGGATTAGCGGTGGCAACGCGGGATCAACGGGTTTCATATGCGTGTGTGGACCCGGGCTGGTTGGTAAGTCGTTGTTGCATCGTGTAGATATAAAGCTGTGCACAGTGATATTATATGGTAGCCACTTTGGGGAATGATACACCCCCTTTTGTGGGACCAGCACGGGTATCTACGGTAGGGAGTCGATCGCTTGGGGGTAGTGGGTACACCTAGTAAAAATAGGGGCAGACGGCACCTGTGTAGGGGTACAGGAAACTACCGGGTAAAAATTACTAAGTACACTTAGTGGGATCAACCTTTAAGTAGGAATTACTCTTGGTGGGTAAAACTGGTGTGGTGCAGTGTAGGAATTACCCTTGGTGAATAAGTCTGGTGTGGTGCAGTTAGTAATTATCCTTGGGTGGGTAGATGCGTCTTTACGGTTATCTTAGTTCGTCCTGTGTTCGTGGGCAACTTAGTGTAGTCATTATCCCCAAAGATACCATACCGAGTTCATATCATACCCTAATTACTTTAATAATTGTATTATTAAGGAGATAGGGTTCACTCAGGCTTATGTCTGACCCCCGTTGTTTTTATCTTTTTCCTTCAGGTCCTCAGGTTGGGCCTAGTGCTAGTGGGCTTTGATCAGTTTGCTTTATCTATCTCTTGGAGCTCGGACCGTAGATGTAGAGCTCAGCTTATCTTATCTTTTCTGTTATGGCTATTTGTTATGAGTAGTGGGATTATGTACTTATTTTATTCAGGATGGATATTTTGTACTTGACTCTTGTTATGGTTTTATGATGTAACCAAACATGTTTTACTTTCCGCTGCTATGAGATGATGTTTTAAATTTTCAAGTATTACATTATATCTGTCTTGTTGTAATTTTACTGTTCTATACTCACTAAAAATACTCCACCGATGCTATGGCATTCCCTTAGTGAGTGACTATAGCGGGTGTGGGGTGTTACACGTGGTATCAGAGCAAAGGTTACCGAAACAGATAAAATTTTTAGAAAACTATTTTTCTAAAACATTTTTGGAAAAGATATTTTCAAAAACATGTCTTTTAGGAGAAAAGTTTTTGAAAAAAAAGCATAATCCCCGATAGCCATATCTTTATCTCTCGAATTCTCCATTTTGAATCTTTCCCTTTTTCGTCTCAGCATGGCTGAAGATCTTTTTCTTCCGGATAGTGTAGCGGTACCAGTATGGTATAGGAGGTTGTTAGAGGCTAGGGCCGCCGCTGCAGGTCCAGCAAATGTTCCTCCTCCACCCGTTGCACTCGTTTCTCCTCACACGGATACTTTTGCTATGACTTGTAGGAAGTTTAAGGCTATGGGAGGAAAACCTTTTGTGGGAGCTAGGGATTGGCTTAATGAGACGGAAGAATTGATGGAAATCTTGGAAGTAGAAGAGGGAAAGAAAGTCAGGTTGGCCGCTTGGTTAATGGAAGGAGAGGCCTCGTTCTGGTGGGAGGTCACTAATGAAGAACGCCCGATTGACTCTTGGGTGGATTTCAGGCATAGGTTTGAGGCAAAGTTTCTCTCAAAAGCAGAAGAAAATATGCATAAGGAAGAGAAGGGTACCAATGCTAGTAAAGCACCCGAGAAGAAAGGAGATCAGAAGAGACCTCAACAACAACAGCAAAACAAAGGTGGCAAGGGAAAGAAGAGGTGCTTCAATTGTGGGACACTAGGCCACCTAAACAAAGATTGTCGCAAGAAGACTAAGACTGGCTGCTTCCACTGTGGCGAAGCAGGGCATCTGATGAAAAACTGTCCAAAGAAGGAGCAAGGGACGGGGTCTACCTCAGGAGGACTGGTGCAAGCTCATGTGGCACCAGGTCAGGCTAGGGGGCAAGTACAGGCTCTCACGATTCGGGAAAGAGGTAGAACTACTTCTATTGAAAGTCTAGTTTTTCTGATCGATCATCCTGTCCATACTTTATTTGATTTTGACGCATTAAGTTCGTTTATCTCATCATTACTAGTAGAGTCACTGCACTGAGACACCAGTTGGTAGATGATCCCTTAGTTGTTTCAAACCCAATTGGGCTCCATGATGTGTTTGGGTTTGAAAGTTTCTATACTTAGCGTTGGGTTTAGATGTGATGCTTGTTGGGCTTCACGGGCTATGGGTTAGTGGGCACGGACTGGTTATCCAGTAGGGGTGCCGTTCTTGATTTTGAGGGGAGAGTTGTTAGGCTTATGGGCCGCTTGGGTGACACTCTTGAGATCTCTTGTAATCCCATAGAATCTGTTATGCTAAGATATCTAGAATCGCTTGACACGCAGGTCGAGAGTTTGCAATTTATAGGATGGTCCGGGAATACTCGGATGGGTTTGGAGGAGGTGAAGGGCTTACCTCCGGAACGGGAGATTGACTTCCGAATATATTTGGTAGACGATGCCAAATCAGTATCTTGGCCAGTGTGCCACAAGGCTCCTCGTGAGGGGAGGGAACTCCATAAGCGAGTAGGCGATTTGCTTGAAAAGGGGTCATAAGACGAAGTATATATGAGTGGGGCGCTCCAGTAGTTTTTGCGGATGGGTCCCTTAGACTTTGTGTAGGCTAAAGAGAACTAAAGAAACTCACAAAGGAGAATAGATACCCATCGCCGAGGATTAATGATCTCTTTGATCAGTTGGCTAGCGCCTCAGTATTTTTGTAGTAGGACTTAGCCACGGGATTTCATCAGTTGAGAGTGGCTGAGAATAGTATAGAGAAGACTGCCTTGAGGACTCCAGATGATTTCTTTTATGAGTGGCTGGTGATGCCATTGGGTTTGACGAACGCCCCCGCATACTTTGTTGATTTGATGAGAAGGGTGTTCAGGGAGTACCTAAATAAGTTTGTGATGGTCTTTGTAGATGACATCTGGGTCTTTTCTAGGAGCGAAATAAGTTTTCGTATGAGCTCAATAGGCTGAGCAGGGCCAGTATAGGATAAACGACGGTTTTGGAGCGAGACTGGCAAGAACATCCAGAATTGGTCAAGGGCTTAATTATTTAGCCATTTTTACTAGTATCGTCTCACGTAGGTCGTCTGAATTCGAAGGAGGTATCCCTTGGGTGTTTGTCTGATATTGGTTTAGGCCTTTGGGGCTTGCATTTGGGGGATGCCGAATTCGACTAGGGTGGTCTGTGTGGGAGACAGTTGTGATGATTTTGGATGATATTCTGGTGGAGGAGAGCATGCCCTACATCTTAGGGAAGTGTTGGAGACTCTTCGAGCGCATAGTCTTAGGACAGCAAAAGTGGATGGGATCCTTAGCATCCTATGAGTAAGGGTAACATGGTAACGGACACCTTAAGTAGAAAAAGGTTGTCCTTGAGTTCATTGTTCGTTGAACGACGGAGCTTAGAGTTTATTTCTAAGTTTGACTTTAGACCTTCCGTTGACTTTGTACCCGGTTTGCTAGCTTCTTTGGAAGTTAGACCTACTCTTTTGGGGCGGATTGGAGAAGCACAGAGGGGCGACCCACAGTTGGTTGAGTTAGTAGAGAAGCTCATAAGGGGGGAGTCGTCCAGCCATTTGAGTAGGTACACCTTAGCGATAGAGGGTGCTTGCGTAGAGACGGTAGACTTTGTGTACCGCAGGACGAGGGTTTGAGGAAGGCTATTCTTGATGACGCACACCGTTTTAGGATGACCATTCATCCCGGTGGGGGTAAGATGTACCAAGACATGAAGAGGGCTTTCTTCTGGGCCGGTATGAAGAAAGATGTGGCCGAGCATGTCGCTCGATGCTTGGTGTGCCAACGAGTGAAGACGGAGCGAAAGAAACCGGGTGGGTTGCTTCACCCATTGGAGGTTCCGCAATGAAAGTGGGACAGCGTCTCGTTGGATTTTATTGACAGGTTACCCAGATCGAGAAAGAGTAATACAGGAATTTGGGTGGTGGTAGACAGACTTACTAAGAACACCCATTTCATACCTGTGAAGAGTAAGTGGACTGCTCCATGGCTAGCTTTTGTATATCTTCGAGAGATAGTTTGATTGCATCGGGTACCCTCCAGTATAGTGAGTGATCGAGATCCTATCTTCACTAGAGAGTTTTGGAAGAGTTTGCAAAAGGCGGTAGGGACTCAGTTGCGTTTGAGTACCGCATATCATCCTCAGACGGACGGCCAGACCGAGAGGGTGAATCATATTTTAGAAGACCTTTTGAGGCTATGTATCTTGGATTTTGGAGGTACATGGGAGGAGCATCTTCCATTGGTGGAGTTGCCCGACAGACTTAGTGGTGTATATGATGTATTCCATGGGAGGAAGTGCCTACATAAGACCGCAGAGGTGGTAGAGCCAAGTTTGCTTAGAGAAGTGGAAGCAGAGCGTGATGCGACTATTCGACGAGCTCCTACTCGCATCCTTGGGTCAGAGACTAGGAAATTGAGGAATCGAGAGGTTCAGCTAGTCAAAGTGCAATGGGGAGAAGAGGAGAGCAACGCAACTTGGGAGACGGAAGCGAAGATGCGTTCTTTGTATCCATTTCTTTTTGAGAGTATGTCTTTTAACTTCTCCTTTATCGTTTGACTGGTACTTATCTTATCCTTAGTATGTCCTCTCGTTAGTACCTTTGACCTTCAGATAGGATAGTCCTATGGTTGAAACATGTGTTTGAGACATGTTATGTATGATGGATGCAAGTGGATGCAAGTGTTTGCTAGTGGTTGCTCGTGGATGCATATACACACACTCTAGGCACTAGATCGGCTCAATCACTTCATATTGCATATTGCATAAAATTGTGTGTAGGAAGCTATATTTATGGATGTATAATGATTGTGTTATCATATGGATGATGCATTTTGGTGAATGATTGTGCACTCATGTAGATATTGTATGTGTCGATAGGGTTCCCTCGCATACATAATGGATGCATGGCACTATCATGGTTTGCATATGTTCATACATTAGATAGGGAACATATACACACACTTTTTGCATATGCTCATACATCATTAGAAATTGTTTTAAGGACAATGGATGCCAGTGTTTGATGGTTGAGTAGATGGTTGATTGGTTGGTAGGATACGTTCTTCTTGACTTAGAGATTTCGGGGACGAAATCCTTTAAGTAGGGGAGAATGTAACACCCCGTATGTTAAATAACTTGTTATAACATAAATCAGAGCAGAATTAAATTTAATATTCAGAATCAGGGGAAACAAGCTGTGCCATTGCGTTCGTCTCGGAAAAATACGCGAAATAGAGTCCGAGTTTTCGTAAATCGGAGTCCGTATGACCAAGTTATGGCCCGTCAAAGTTTCACGAAAAATCAAAAACAAAAACTGCTCTTGTTTTGAGGCCCGGGATGAGTTTTGGGCTGTTTTTTTGGGCCCTAAATGGTTCCTACACTTGACTTCTTCCCCAAGACATGCTTTAAAGGCTAGGATTGGTTCTAGGGTATATCCTATGGTCCTAAAACATCTAACTAATCTATATATACACCCTAATACCCCCCTTATCCTTACCAAAAATAGATCTAAGGCCATTATGCCACCACTTAGAAAATTGGAGAGCCTCCACTAAAAATCCTAAGAGGATTTGCAAGCTAATCTACATCTTCTTCTACTTAATCATTGGGATTTGCTTCATTTAACTTGCTAATCTTGTTTTGGTGAGCTTCTATCCCCTTAATAATCAATTATTGAATTGATTATGATAAGATGTGATAAAGTATGGCTATGTTTGTGGATCCATATATTTATGCAAGCTTGATGTAGTGAATATTATGTGTTTTGCAAGTTATATGCCTTATGTCATGCAAGTTTCATAATATGTAATCATGATATTTTTATGCAAGTTGTTTCATGATGTTTATGATGCAAAACACTAAGTGAATATGGATCCATTATGCAAACATGTTTATGCAAGTTATGTATATGTTGAAATGCAAGTTTAACATAATATGCAAGCTATGCAAGTATATGAATGTTTATGCAAGTTATGTATATGTTGAAATGCAAGTTTAACATAATATGCAAGCCTATGCAAGTATGTGAATGTTTATGCAAGTTATGTATATGTTGAAATGCAAGTTTAACATAATATGCAAGCTATGCAAGTATATGAATGTTTATGCAAGTTATGTATATGTTGAAATGCAAGTTTAACATAATATGCAAGCCTATGCAAGTATGTGAATGTTTATGCAAGTTATGTATATGTTGAAATGCAAGTTTAACATAATATGCAAGCTTATGCAAGTATATGAATGTTTATGCAAGTTATGTATATGTTGAAATGCAAGTTTAACATAATATGCAAGCCTATGCAAGTATGTGAATGTTTATGCAAGTTATGTATATGTTGAAATGCAAGTTTAACATGATATGCAAGCTTATGCAAGTATATGAATGCTTATGCAAGTATGTGAGTGCTTATGCAAGTTAAGTATATGCTAAAATGCAAGTTCTACATGTTATGCAAATCACATGTATGATGATATGTAAGTTCATATGCAACATGTTATGTAAGACACATGTTTGATAATATGCAAGTTTGGGTTGAATATAGTTGGGTTAATACATGCTCATATATGCAAGTTGACATCCTCTTAACCCATGATAAAGTTATATGCTAAACCCATGTTATGTGTGGTAAATCTTCCCTTTATTATGTTATGTCATAATGACGATTTACGTGGGGAACGATGGGGTTAATTAATATGTTAATTAAAAGTATGTTGAAATGGGTATGATTAAGCATACCATAAAAAAAAAAAAAAAAAAAAAATTACCATAAGTGGGAATTTACCTATTGAGTTAGGTCTACCCCATGGGAATTTACCTATTGAGTTAGGTCTACCCATGTTATGGAAAATTTGATATTAATTAGGGATAATTAATATGGGGGTGATTAATTAGGTTTAATTAATCAACTAAGACACGAGGTTGGACCCTTTTGTAGCGGAAGTCTGCCCGGAACCGACCGGCCATCCAGCGGCTACAAATGATTGGCCCAATGTGAGAGGTCTTAGTCATAAATTAAATACATGATTAAAGTAAAGACACGAGGTTAGGCCCTTTTGATGACAGAAGTCTGCCCGGAACCAACCGGCATATCCAGCAGTCATAAAAGACGGTCTAACGTGGGAGGTCTTTATGAGGTCATGATCTTAATTAATGAATTAAGAAACACTTAACCATATTAGCATGTAAGTGGGACATGAGGGGTTAAATGGGTGCCTTGGGGTGGCATGATGAGACTAGTGGGTTGCCTTGGGTGGCAATAGAAAAATACGATTAGAATACTTAACCAAGGTGGAACATGTAATTAAACATGATAAAAGGGTTAAGTAAGTGCCATGGGTGGCATGTGAGAATACGATTAGAATACTTAACCAAGGTGGAACATGTAATTAAACATGATTAAGGGGTTAAGTAAGTGCCATGGGTGGCATGTGGGAATCTAGTGGGTGCCCTAAGTGGCAATTGAAATATGATTAAAGGACTTAACCAAGATTTATAACATGTAAGAGGACATGGTTAAAGGGTTAAGTGGGATGCACTAGATTAAACGACAAGCTTAAGTAGTAGCTTGTGGGGGCCCATTTCAACCAATATCCCAAACGTATCTTTGTAGGCTCGACTCTAGTCGGGTGACGGGACACGCATATTGGGCTTGACTGTAAGAGGCCAAAACGGATTAGCGGTGGCAACGCGGGATCAACGGGTTTCATAAGCGTGTGTGGACCCGGGCTGGTTGGTAAGTCGTTGTTGCATCGTGTAGATATAAAGCCGTGCACAGTGATATTATATGGTAGCCACTTTGGGGAATGATACACCCCCTTTTGTGGGACCAGCACGGGTATCTACGGTAGGGAGCCGATCGCTTGGGGGTAGTGGGTACACCTAGTAAAAATAGGGGCAGACGGCACCTGTGTAGGGGTACAGGAAACTACCGGGTAAAAATTACTAAGTACACTTAGTGGGATCAACCTTTAAGTAGGAATTACTCTTGGTGGGTAAAACTGGTGTGGTGCAGTGTAGGAATTACCCTTGGTGAATAAGTCTGGTGTGGTGCAGTTAGTAATTATCCTTGGGTGGGTAGATGCGTCTTTACGGTTATCTTAGTTCGTCCTGTGTTCGTGGGCAACTTAGTGTAGTCATTATCCCCAAAGATACCATACCGAGTTCATATCATACCCTAATTACTTTAATAATTGTATTATTAAGGAGATAGGGTTCACTCAGGCTTATGTCTGACCCCCGTTGTTTTTATCTTTTTCCTTCAGGTCCTCAGGTTGGGCCTAGAGCTAGTGGGCTTTGATCAGTTTGCTTTATCTATCTCTTGGAGCTCGGACCGTAGATGTAGAGCTCAGCTTATCTTATCTTTTCTGTTATGGCTATTTGTTATGAGTAGTGGGATTATGTACTTATTTTATTCAGGATGGATATTTTGTACTTGACTCTTGTTATGGTTTTATGATGTAACCAAACATGTTTTACTTTCCGCTGCTATGAGATGATGTTTTAAATTTTCAAGTATTACATTATATCTGTCTTGTTGTAATTTTACTGTTCTATACTCACTAAAAATACTCCACCGATGCTATGGCATTCCCTTAGTGAGTGACTATAGCGGGTGTGGGGTGTTACAAAATATGTGAATATAAATGTGCATTTTTACATGCACATAAAATACTCCAACACTTATCTTTTTATTTGTCCTCGAATAAAGTAAAAACTAAGCTACATCCGTTTTCGTATGGAGCACGATTGCACTAAGCGTGTGCAACAAGCCATTAAACCTTTGGGTGTCCCCAGTAGGACGAGTGTTGTCTCGTGAGGGTTTTCAGCGGATACTACACACAAAATCCAAAAGTTAAATGGAAAAATATATTCCAAAATGCAAGATACGAAAATATTTACAATATGAATGCATGTTTTTAAAGGAATATTTACAGATGGATAATTTACCTTTAAATGTAAAACGAATGAGTTAACACAAATTTGGGTCATCACTATGAAATTTGAGTCCATTACTAAACAAAACTTCAAACAAAAGTCATGTTATTGTCATAAACTCCTCCAGCATGGCCAGTTGTTTTGGTAGAAACATAGTGCAAATATGAAATGAATTCTATAATCGATATCAACAATCGTAAAATGACATCTCAACTCCCTTTTGGTTAACAAGTTAGGTCTAATAAGTGAAGAGTGTGCTTCGATTTTAAGTGCTAACTCTCTCTTTATTACAAAATATTTACATTATTATTATTTACAGATACCTAGGTATACCACCCCTACACTGCATTACGACTTACGTGAGGGTCGGTAATCCTTAGGTGTCCAACTCATAAAATGAGACCAAGGCATATCAACGCTGACTTTGTCAACAAGGTGTCAGAAAGAGCTTAGCGGGTTTTCACACCAACGCGAGATGTACTAGCAATGTTGGATACTGTAACACCCCGTAATTCTGTAACATTAAGTTTCAAAAATTAAAGAATAATTAATTTTAAAAGGAAAATTCAGGTAAAACAGGTTGCGCCATTGCGTTCGTCTCGGAATTCTGCTTGAGAAAGAGTCCGAGTTTGCGAAAATCGGACTCCATATGAAGGAGATATCTTTAAATTAAATATTGCAGCAAAACATGAAAAAGAGGAATGAGAAAAGAATAATGTTTAGCATTGTTCTAAGGTTTGTAAGCAAAAGACTTAGTAGCTTATTTGGTTAGAACATGTGACTTGCATACAAGAGGTACAGAGTTTGATCCCCGCCAGCGCCATATTTTTGTTTTAGGGGAATGGCTTAAAAGTGGCTTTGTGTGAACGCTGTTCAAAAAGTGGTTTAGTGTGAAAATGGTTAATTAGGAAGATAGATAAAGATAAATATATATATAATATATATATGTATATTATATATATATAATATATATATGACGTGTATGCATCATGTGGCGTACGTTGCGCATTTTTGGTTGTCAAAGATTGTTTTTTTACTTGGCCTTCTCTAATTGGATTTATGACAAATTAAAAGTAAGAAAATTTTTCATGTATAAATAAATATTTATATATGGGTAGTTAATATGTACAGTAAAGGGAAAATATATATATTAAGTAGGTATTTATGTTCGATTGACTGACGATAAATAATAAAAAAGAAAAGAT
Organism: Allium sativum; assembly: GCA_030737875.1. Taxonomy (NCBI): domain Eukaryota; kingdom Viridiplantae; phylum Streptophyta; class Magnoliopsida; order Asparagales; family Amaryllidaceae; genus Allium; species Allium sativum. The sequence goes on from CM060912.1 coordinate 173,973,743, forward strand.
GTACATTTGGTACATTAACATTAAAGTAGAAAGTTATTAATACAAATGCTGAGTCACTGCTGAGTCATTCCTGACCTATTGCTGAGTCACCGGGATAACTCTATCTTCTCTAGATGGCCTTGATTGATTCTATGATGATCTAAAGACTCTATAACACTCTCTGCACCTATAAAAGAATGCCTAGACCTAAGGTTTGTCCACACAAATTCTTTGAGCCGTCTACATGCTGCTTCTCTCTATTCTAAGGCCTCCAACATTAAAATAAATCTTATTCTCCACTAAAACAAGTTATGGTTCTTCTTCAGATTGGAGATTCAAATCAAGTTAAAGCTTCAAGAAGGGAAGCAGAGGCTAGTTCAATGGCTTCGAGCAACGTCATGCGAATCATAACAAATCACCACAACGCTATCTTATTATCCTTCTCTAAAACCGATCAATGTAAGTCAGTTACTTTTTAGATTTGAATGCCTAGATCTATTTGTTACATGAAATCAAATGGATATGAGAATATGCATGATCCTTTCATTTGGATCTATGTTTGTACTTGCCTTTGGACCTGATTTAGGATTATTGTGATTAATTACCAAGGAGACTATGCCTATGACTATGAACATAAGACTACGCCTATGACTACAAACATAAGACTATGCATATGACTATGAACATAAGACTGTTGTCTATGACTATGACTATGATTCATAAATTTGGGACTATTGCCTATGATTCATGACTATGAGACTACTACCTATGACTATGATTGAGAAACTATCGTGGTTAGTCGCACATGACTATTGTGGTTAATTGCTTATAACTATTGTAGTTGGTGGCTTATGCCTATTCCCATTAACCTATTAAGTTGTACTTAGAACTGACATTAAGTTGGTCCAAATCACCTATGCATATTCCCTTAATTATGTTGGATCTCATGCTTATGGTGTAACTTGTCTAGTTTATTGCTATTTACTGTTATGTACATCGAACCTATTGGATCCATTATTTTTGTATTTGGTTCATTCTTGCATGTCTATTCTTTTATGTCAATTCTCGTGCTTATCCCCTATTCCTTTTGTTAGTTTCATTTCATGAGTACTCAGAAACTTGTGAAATCATGTTATACGTATGATTACGGCACGGGAATTTGGGTGTAGCTTAATTAAGATAATTTGGCATAACAAATATGATGGCATAATCTGAATTGGCTATAATCGTAAATAATTTACATGCATATTAGACTTGGGCGTAAATGGTAAAATTGTTAATTGGCTGCAAAGTATGTAATTGGCTTGTAAACCAAGTTTTGGGCATAAACTGTAAACTAGAATATTAAATCTAGTTTTAACATGAATTGTAATTTTGGATATTTAATCTAGAATGGGTGTAAAATGTAAATAGGAACATTAAATCTAGATTAGGCTTAACTATTGATTTGGAATGCCAAATATATGACATAGTGATTTTGGGCATGACTATTATGGCGAGTTTGGGAAGGTGGGTTATAGCTTATTCTGATTAATAACTTGAAATTACATGTAATTGTCATGTTTAACATAATCATGATTAGTGACACTTAATTTGGTATAATTTACATACCAAAAATTATAGACATGATTTAGAGGGAAAGTGAGCCATAATAATAAATGTTGATAATGTACATTAAAAGAGTAATTATGGCATAAGTAAATTAGGAATAATTTACATATAGAATTTGTCCTAAATGAGAAATGTGTACATTGTAGAAAATATGAATAGGCCTAACCCGAGGTTAGATTGAGTTGTGGTGTAAAACTGCCCGGACCCGCGCGGTTGTCCAGTAACCACAACAATACCTATCTAATGTGAGAGGTTAAGGCATTGAGCCCAATAAGAACCCGAGGTTAGACTGAGTTGTGGTGTAAAGCTTCCCGGAACCGACCGGCACATCTAGTGACCTCAACAATACCTGTCTAATGTGAGTGGTTGGTGCTTTAATAAATGAATTAAAGCTAAGACAAGATTTGGTAGGGTTAAGTTAATTTTAGAACACTTAACCAATTTAACATGTTAATTAGACAAATGGGTAAGGTTAAGTAAATTTAGAACACTTAACCAGTTTAACATGTTAATTAGACAAGTGGGTAAGTTTAAGTAAATTTAGAACGCTTAACCATTATAACATGTTAATTAGACAAGAGGGTAAGGTTAAGTACATTTAGGATACTTAACCGATATAACATGTTAGTTAAACAGATTGTAGGGTTAAGTTAACTAAGGTAACACTTAACCAATATATATATATATATATATATATATATATATATATAACATGACGTGTGGTAGGGTTAAGTAACACAAGAGGATACACTTAACCAGCATAACATGATTTGTGGCAGTGTTAAGTTAATACAAGAGGGCGACATTTAATCATAGTAGCATGACAAGTAGATGGGTTAATTTAACTTGAATTGACTGATGACACTTAACCAATATAACATGGTAAACAGGTGGGGTTAAGTTAATATGAACACTTAACCAACATAACATGACGAGTAGGAGGGTTAAGTACATATCGGGTTGGTGGGTAATATCAGTAAATATAGGCCCACGCACTTAACCATTAAATACACGTCCTTAGATCTGTAGAAGGGTTAAGTACAAGTCAGGGTTGGTGGGTAATATCAGTAAATATAGGCCCACAAACTTAACCATTAGGAAACCCTAGTAACGGGGACCCATTTCAGCAGTAACCCACATAGATGTATCATGCTACCCTGAAACTAAGCAGGGTGGGGCACGATTACTAGGCTGATTATAAGCGGTCAAAGCGACGGCGGTTGGTGCAGCAGTGTAGGTTCTAATGGAGTGCGGACGTGCACACACTCCGGAGCAGAAAAAGTTGGCACTGGGCATCAGTAGTATACACTATGCACTCTAGAGTTGTGTCGCGTCGCTACCATGGGACTTGATACACCCCATGGTGGGACCAGCATAGGTATCTACAATCAAGTGGGGGTCGTATGACACATATGAATATGCGAGTAGGGAGCCGATCGGTAGGGTAGTAAGGGTACATCGAACATATTCATGGCAATTGGGCTGATTGAGGTGGAATCCTCATAATCGATGTACACCTGAAGGCTACCATAATTGTGGGGATTGGGATCACGTTGTAATTATTATCATTGTATACATATTACGAGTTGGGGCACTAGTTAGGCGGTACAGAGACATAGAAATCCGAATAACAGGGTGGTGGCGAGGCAGAGAAAGAGTAGAAGTGCATCCAGTTTATCTTGCCTTATCATATCTTATGCTTATCTTTTGTTATCTTGTTATCCTTATTATTATGGTTATGTCTTGTATCCAGTTAATACATGTCATGTTGTTTTTACCTGTTCACATGCTGAAAGTAACTGAACTACCCAGGCTTTATGTATGACTCTGTTTTCTTTCGTCTTCTTTTCTTCCGTCCCCCCCCCCCCCCTCCAGGTGGTCAGGGAGGAAACACTTCTGCTTATCTTGGATTCTTGTTGCTTCAAGATCATCATGTGTTGCTTTGAACTCAGTCCCATTTCAGCTATGGGTTGCTTTGCTATATTGGGGAATATTATTGTAATTTATGCTTCTTTATTTTATTAAACAAGATAGATACTTTGGTATTGTAAATAATCTTTGTACAAGTTGTTTTATAATAAAGTAAAGTTTCATTTTCCGCTGCTTTATTTGTTTGTCTTGTAATTGATCTGCATCTTTTACCCAACGCGCTCCACCAAAGTTAAGGCATTCCCCTTGTGAGTGACCTTAACGGAGGCGGGTTGTTTCACTTGGTACTAGAGCTGAAGGTTACCGGATTAGATAAAAGATTTGAAAAGTTACCTTCAAAACGGTTTTAAAAGAAGCATTTTTCAAAATAAAAGTTTTATTTTAAAGGCATGTTCCCCAAAGCCATATGCATTATCTCTTGATCCTCTATTTGAACCCTTGTTTCCTTCTTTCCTGATTCTCTGGGGCTCCTGGATTTCTAGGAGGTAACCTCATCGCGACATGGTTCTGTAGGCTTGACGAGACTACGACACCTGTCAAAGGACAAAGAAGTGTCTGACTTCCATCAATAGCCGCAGTAGTTTCACCTGCGGTTAATTTTCTTTCGAGCTCTGTAGGATTTTCCGTGCGATGGAGGCAGCTTTCGAGAGACTTGTCAACATGATTATACAAGGATGGTAAAGATGAGAATGAGGGAGACAACCCAAGGATGAGAAATTCATGGATATGGACTTGGCCCACGAAGGACGAAAGAATAGTAAAACACTAAGACAAGAGGAGGTATCTTTATGGTATAACAACAAGGGCAAGTGCATGCTCTCACCGCCAGTGTACCGGAGAGAGGGGTAGTAAAGTTTCTGTTGAGAGTTTAGCTTTTCTTTTTGATCAGCCTGTTAGCACCCTTTTTATTTTAGCACTTCATATTCGTTTATACCCACTGCCACAGTTGACTCTCTGCACCTTAGTACTTGTATAGTAGAAGATCCCATTTTAGTCTCAAATCCAATTGGTGGTTCGACCCATTTATCTTTGGTTTGTAAGGATTTGAGAATAGCTAAAATTAAGTATTGGGTTTAAGCGTAATGCTTATGTTTTTGGGTTTCATGGGCTATGGGTTGATGCTAGCATGGGTTGGTTAGCTAGTAATTGTGAAGGGAGGGTAGTTAGACTTTTGATTCGCCTTGGAAATACCCTCGAGATTTCGTACGATCCTAAAGGATTAGTCAGGCCTAGCTACCTAGAATCACTTGATACATCTATCGACGGTTTGTGATCCGTTAGAGTAGTCTATGAGCACGCAGATGTTTTTGGTTAGGTTAGGGGTTTGTCCCCTAAAATGCGAGATAGACTTCCGCATATATCAAGTTAACAATGCCAAGCCAGTTATCCGATCATAGATAGTTTTGGAAATGGAGATCAAGAAGCTTCGCAATCGTGAAGGTTAATTAGTTAAGGTACAGTGGAGTGAAGCTCAAGAAGACGCGACGTGGGAGACTGAAGATAAGACACGCGTAACATACCTTTTTTCTTAAGGATATATCCTTGATCTTTTTGTAGGAATCTTATGCATACTTGTTTGTATCTTTTTAGATATATCCTCTAGGTCATATCTTCGATCCTTAGGTAGGTATAAACCTATGGTTGAAACATGTGTTTGAGACATGTTATGTTTGGTGGATGCAAGTGTTTGCTAGTGGTTCCTCGTGGATGCATTTACACACATTAGGCACTAGATCGGCTCAGTCACCTTTTCATATTGCATATGGATCCAAGTGCATATGTTTGTATATGGATTAAAACTTGATGTGTTATCATATGCATGTTGCATATGGATGAATGAATATGCACGCATATAGTATTTACATGGCTAGGGATGCTTGCATACATATTGGACGCATGACACTCTCATAATTCGCATTAAGGAGGTCAACTAAATCAGTAGACCACCTGATTTTGCATTAGATAAGAACATATACACACACTATGCATATGAACATGAAAGCATTAGAAAATTTTTTAGGACAATGAATGCCTGTGATTGAATGATTGAGTAGATGGATGATTGGATGGTAGGACACATTCTTCCTAACTTGAAGATTTCGGGGACGAAATCCTTTAAGGGAGGGAGAATGTAACACCCTGTAATTCTATAACATTAAGTTTCACAAATTAAATAATAATTAATTTGAAAAGGAAAAATTAGGTAAAACGGGTTGCGCCATTGCGTTCATCTCGGAATTCTGCTTGAGATAGTATCCGAGTTTGCGAAAATAGGACTCCATATGAAGGAGATATCTTTAAATTAAATATTGCAGCAAAATATGAAAAAGAGGAATGAGAAAAGAATAATGTTTAGCATTGTTCTAGGGTTTGTAAGAAAAAGACTTAGTAGCTCATTTGGTTAGAACATGTGACTTTCATACAAGAGGTACAGAGTTCGATCCCCGCCAGCGCCATATTTTTGTTTTAGGGGAATGGCTTAAAAGTGGCTTAGTGTGAACGCAGTTCAAAAAGTGGTTTAGTGTGAAAATGGTTAATTAGGAAGATAGATAAAAATAAATATATATATAGGGATAGGATCAGGGAGCCCCCCTGAATTTCAGCCCCTCATTTGCACCCGATTTTCAGCCTCTCATTTATAATAAAGAAAGTGAAGGGGGAGTGAGAGAGTTAGTGGAAGGAGAGAAAATGAGAGTTAGTGGAAATGAGTGGTGGAAAAGTGGGAGGCTAAAGAGGTGCTCTCTATTTGGGGTGCCATTGAACCTGCCCCATATATATATATATATATATATATATATATATATGACATGTACGCATCATGTGGCGTGCGTTGCACATTTTTGGTTGTCAAGGATTGTTTTTTTACGTGGCTTCTCTAATTGGATTTATGACAAATTAAAAGTAAGAAAGATTTATTCATGTATAAATAAATATTTATATATGGGTAGTTAATGTATACAGTAAAGGGAAATATATATATATATATATATATATATATATATTAAGTAGGTATTTATGTTCGATTGATTGACAATAAATAATAAAAAAGAAAAGACGTACATTTGGTACATTAACATTAAAGTAGAAATTTATTAATATAAACGTTGAGTCATTGCTGAGTCATTCCTGACCTATTGCTGAGTCACCGGGATAACTCTATCTTGACTATATGGCCTTGATTGATTCTATGATGATCTAATGGCTCTAAAACACTCTCTGCACCTATAAAAGAATGTCTAGACCTAAGGTTTCTCCACACAAATTCTTTGAGCCGTCTACATGTTGCTTCTCTTTATTCTAAGCCTCCAACATTAAAATAAATCTTATTCTCCACTAAAACAAGTTATGGTTCTTCTTCAAATTGGAGATTCAAATCAAGTTAAAGCTTCAAGAAGGGAAACAGAGGCTAGTTCAACGGCTTCGACCAATGTCACGCGAATTATAACAAATCACCACAATGCTATCTTATTATCCTTTCCTAAAATCGATCAATGTAAGTCAGTTACTTTTTAGATTTGAACGCCTAGATCTATTTGTGACATGAAATCAAATGGATATGAGAATATGCCTGATCCTTTCATTTGAATCTGTGTTTGTACCTGCCTTTGGACCTGATTCAGGATTATTGTGATTAATTACCAAGGAGACTATGCCTATGCCTATGACTATGAACATAAGACTATTCCTATGACTACGAACATAAGACTATGCCTATGACTATGAACATAAGACTGCTTCCTATGACTATGACTATGATTCATAAATTTGGGACTATTGCCTATGATTCATGACTATGAGACTACTACATGTGACTATGATTGAGAAACTGTCGTGGTTAGTCGTACATGACTATTGTGGTTAATTGCCTATAACTATTATAGTTAATGGCTTATGCCTATTCCCATTAACCTATTAAGTTGTACTTAGATATGACATTAAGTTGGGCCAAATCACCTATGACTGTTCCCTTAATTATGTTGGATCTCATGTTTAGGGTGTAACTTGTCTAGTTTATTCCTATTTACTGTTATGTACATCGAACCTATTGGAACCATTATTTTTGTATTTGGTTCATTCTTGCATGTTTATTCTTTTATGTCAATTTTTGTGCATATCCCCTATTCCTTTTGTTAGTTTCATCTCATGAGTACTCAGAAACTTGTGAAATCATGTTATACGTATGATTACGGCGCGGGAATTTGGGTGTAGCTTAATTAAGATAATTTGGCATAACAAATATGATGGCATAATCTGAATTGGCTATAATCGTAAATAATTTACACGCATATTAGACTTGGTCGCAAATGGTAAAAATTTAATTGGCCGCAAAGTATGTAATTGGCTTGTAAACCAAGTTTTGGGCATAAACTGTAAACTAGAATATTAAATCTAGTTTTAACATGAATTGTAAGTTTGGATATTTAATCTAGATTGGGTATAAAATGTAAATAGGAACATTAAATCTAGAGTAGGCTTAACTATTGATTTGGAACGCGAAATATATGACATAATGATTTTGGGCATGACTATTATGGCGAGCTTGGGAAGGTGGGGTATAGCCTATTCTGATTAGTTACTTGAAATTACATGTAATTGTCATGTTTAGCATAATCATGGTTAGTGTCACTTAATTTGGTATAATTTACATACCAAAAATTATAAACATGATTTAGAGGGAAAGTGAGTCATAATAATAAATGTTGATAATGCAAATTAAAAGAGTAATTATGGCATAAGTAAATTAGGAATAATTTACATATAGAATTTGTCCTAAATGAGAAATGTGTACATTGTAGAAAATATGAATAGGCCTAACCCTAGGTTAGATTGAGTTGTGGTGTAAAACTGCCCGGACCAGCCCGGTTGTCCAGTAACCACAACAATACCTATCTAATGTGAGAGGTTAAGGCATTGAGCCCAATAAGAACCCGAGGTTAGACTGAGTTGCGGTGTAAAGCTGCCCGGAACCGACCGACACATCCAGTGACCTCAACAATACCTGTCTAATGTGAGTGGTTGGTGCTTTAATAAATGAATTAAAGCTAAGACAAGATTTGGAAGGGTTAAGTTAATTTTAGAACACTTAACCAATTTAACATGTTAATTAGAAAAGTGGGTAAGGTTAAGAAAATTTAGAACACTTAACCAGTTTAACATGTTAATTAGACAAGTGGGTAAGGTTAAGTAAATTTAGAACGCTTAACCATTATAAAATGTTAATTAGACAAGTATGTAAGGTTAAGTACATTTAGGATACTTAACCGATATAACATGTTAGTTAAACAGACGGTAGGGTTAAGTTAACTAAGGTAACACTTAACCAATATATATATATATATATATATATATATATATATATATAACATGACATGTGGTAGGGTTAAGTAATACAAGAGGATACACTTAACCAGCATAACATGATTTGTGGCAGTGTTAAGTTAATACAAGAGGGCGACACTTAATCATAGTAACATGACAAGTAGATGGGTTAAGTTAACTTGAATTGACTGATGACACTTAACCAATATAACATGGTAAACGGGTGGGGTTAAGTTAATATGAACACTTAACCAACATAACATGACGAGTAGGAGGGTTAAGTACATATCGGGTTGGTGGCTAATATCAGTAAATATAGGCACACACACTTAACCATTAAATACAAGTGTTTGGATCTGTAGAAGGGTTAAGTACAAGTCAGGGTTGGTGGGTAATATCAGTAAATATAGGCCCACAAACTTAACCATTAGGAAACCCTAGTAACGGGGACCCATTTCAGCAGTAACCCACATAGATGTATCATGGTACCCTGAAACTAGGCAGGGTAGGGCACGATTACTAGGCTGATTATAAGCGGTCAAAGCGACGGCGGTTGGTGCAGCAGTGTAGGTTCTAACGGAGTGCGGGCGTGCACACACTCCGGAGCAGAAAAAGCAGGCACTGGGCATCAGTAGTATACACTATGCACTCTAGAGTTGTGTCGGGTCGCTACCATGGGACTTGATACACCCCATGGTGGGACCAGCATAGGTATCTACAATCAAGTGGGGGCCATATGACACATATGAATATGCGAGTAGGAAGCCGATCGGTAGGGTAGTAAGGGTACATCGAACATATTCATGGCAATTGGGATGACTGAGGTGGAATCCTCATAATCGATTTACACCTGAAGGCTACCATAATTGCGGGGATTGGGATCACGTTGTAATTATTATCATTGTATACATATTACGAGTTGGGGCACTAGATAGGAGGTACAGAGACATAGAAATCCGAATAACAGGGTGGTGGCGAGGCAGAGAAAGAGTAGAAGTGCATCCAGTTTATCTTGCCTTATCATATCTTATGCTTATCCTTTGTTATCTAGTTATCCTTATTGTAACACCCCACCTCCGCTAGGGTCACTCACAAAGGGAATGCACTAGGTTTGGTGAAGCATTATCGAGGTAAACATGCACAGAAATATTACAAGACAGAACATATATAAAACAGCGGAAGTAAAACAAATTTCATTACCTTATAAAATAAGGTCTAAAGCCTTTTTTTACATCAGAATACATCAAAACCTGTCTTGCAATAATAAAGAAGCATAAAAACCTTTTCATCAATTATTCCCCAAGTAAATCAATAAAATAGCCATAGCCAAGAAAAGTCCAAGCCATGCATGATGACCTTCAAACGGAAGAATTCCAAACTAACAATAGCATTTCCTCCCTGTAACCTGGGGGGAAACGGAAGACAAGAGGCGAAACAAAACGGGGTCAGTCATAAAGATTGGTAAGCCCTATCTACTATCAGTATATAAACTAGTAAAGTTAACTGGCATGAGGAACTGAGATGAACATAAGTATGATGACAAGATAGATAAGCTAAACCACAATAACAGGATGAACTACTGTACCAAGATACACGAGTGTGTCATGATAAACTACGGTGTCAAGATAAGCCAAGGTATCACATTGTCAGGTTTCTATCGAGTATACTATCCCAAGGTATCTATCCTGTATAACATCCCACGGTATCTATCATGCATATTTCTCCTGGTTCTAACATGTATATTTGCCCTGCACCTCTCGTACTAGAATCCCAACCCGCGTCATGTATTAACTATGAATGTCCCTTGCCCAATGTCATGTAATGGTCCATGTCAACCTAATATATAGCATATGTAGGTTTTCCCAACTCGTATGTTTCATTCCATGTATAAGTTCAGTCCTTTGTCGTAGGCCATACGGGCTTTCCCATGTAAACGTTTTATCCTTGAGGTTATTTTGGATTGCTACCCTTGATCTAGTTATGTTTCCTTACCATGAACTATCGCGCATTCACTTAGGACTTATGCCGCCTAGGACCACTAGGGATTATGCTACCTAATGAAGGTTTCTGTGTCTCGGTTTGGGTTCAACCACCTAGGGCCGCTAGGGATTATGCCACCCGTCAACCGCGCCCTTTTATCCTGCGTATGTATCGTGAATCGTTTTCCATGTCTAGACGCACATGTTCCTCAATGTGCCATCCGAGTTCCGTGCCAGGGCAAATCAAGAAATACAGAACTCGGTCGGGAGATTTAAGTCGTCTGCTGATGCAGATATAAAGGTCTGTTTTTGTACCCGTGGCTATGGTCCCACGTGACCCCTCCCTCAACTACTGAAAGGCAATCCAAGAAAAATCATGTATGAGAACTACACTAGGCCCATCGATGCCCATTTCCAGATAGTCAACCTCACCCATAACTTGATAGCTAGTATATGGTCTCTTGGGAGTTCCCTGCCTTTCCGTACGTACACGATTGACTAAAGATGGTAGGTAGTCGGCGACATGCTATCCCGGGGCAAAATCGAGTATCGTCGACTCCACGCTAATCCATCCCAGTCTTTAGGTCGCTCGCATAGCAACCAAGGCATACTCTTGGCTCTTCTACCGCAGACCTTAACCCCTGTGAAGTCGGGTTTCATGGACCACTTGCCACCTCACAGAGGGATACCAAGAGTACCCTCACGTTCCCCGAAGCTTCCGCTTCGTCACCCAGTTCGTTGGAGCTTTTATCCAAGTCAGATAACTTGCTCCTCCTCGAATACTAAGCGATGACCTACCGTACCAGGTTACTCATCTCTTTATGAACTAGTCTCATGTCCTTAGCTAAGAATTATTACTTAGTTACCCTTAACTAAGGTTTACCACTTAGCTCCTCTTTCCGCTATCCTTGTTAACTACGATTTCCAACCTAGTCCCCTGAGCTAGGGTTTTGTCAAATGGGTTAAGTGTTGTTATCCAAGTTCATGACTTAACCCGCCTACGAATCATGTCAAGATCGGCTAAGTACTCAAGTTCAAGGCTTAGCCCTACAGGTTGGTTAAGTGTACCAAGAAGCTCATGACTTAACCTTATCAAGTCAAACTGGTTAAGTATTTATTTGTCTTAACCCTATCAGAATATCATATTAGATTGATTAAGCATAAATTATCTTAATCCCATCAGATTATCGAGTCGGATTGGTTAAGTATAGGTTAACTTAACCCCATCCACTAATCGTATACAATGGTTAAGCCTAGTTTAAAAGGTCTTATGACTTAACCCTACCAGGTCCACCTATTAGATTGGTTAAGCATAGGTTACTTAACCTCATCAAATCATCACGTATAATTGGTTAAGTATAAGTTACTTAAACCCAATTAAATTATCATGTTAAATTGGTTAAGTATTGGTTACTTAACCTCATTGAATTACAAAGTTTAGATTGGTTAAGTGTTTAACTTAACCCCATCGAATTACCGTGTTTAGATTAGTTAAGTATAGGTTACTTAACCCCATCTAATTACCGTGTTTAGATTAGTTAAGTCTTAATCACTTAACCCCAACTAATTACCAAGTCAGATTAGTTAAGCGTAAATTACTTAACCCCATCCCCTAATTGTCTTGTATGGTTAAGTGTCATTAAGGAATCAAGCCCGGTCCCACTTAACCTACCCATTCATGTCATATCGGTTAAGTGTCATTAGTCAACTTTACTTAACCTTATCATGTGGCATTAATTTAATTAATGCACTCTCAACCTCTCACATTAGACCTTGTTGTGGTTACTAGTTAAGCCGGGCGGGTCCGGGTAGATTTACACCACAACCTAGTCTAACCTCGGGTCTTAAGCGCGACATGGCCAACTTCTCACATTGGTTCCTATTGTTTGTAGCCACTAGTTAAGCCGGGCGGGTCCGGGTAGATTTATGCTACAAACTCAACCCAACCTCGAGTTGGCCACTTTCATGTTTGGTCTAGTGTCATATTACACTTACAACCCTCCCATGTCTAGTTCAAGTTCCATGTTTACCCCACATGTCATGCCCCCATTTTGGTTCAACTTACATGTCGTGTTCACATGTAACCTCAAGTCAAGTTTTCATGTCATATTCACGTCAAGATTTCGCGTCATGTTCATGTTTATCTAACTACTCCAAAATCGTGTTTTCACTTGAGTGAAAGCGAGTCAACATAGTAGGTATACTATGGCTACATGTAGACCCCAAAACATGCACGATGCCACAAAGGGGTTGGCTCCAAACATGCATGGTATCATAAGGGGGTTTGGCCTTAAAGCATGCATGATAGTGTCATATAGGGATTGGCCATAAGCATGCATAATGTCATCAAGGATTTAACCACAAACTTGCATATTATCATAGGAATTTTGCTCACAAACTTGCATGTTACATTATTAAGCCCCAAAAACATGCATAACCTCAAACTTAGCATATAGGTGAATCATGATGATAGGTGACATAGAAAGATGCCTAGAAGTTCGCATATAGCCTTACATGCAAGTTATCATGAGGGATATGATAGCTCTCATGTTCCATAATGCAACATTCAACATAAAGCTTATAGCTTTTAGCCCATGAGATCAAGATGATGTCTTTACAAACATGATAGGATACATAACATGATAGCATATATGATACTTAATGTTCAAACCCAACTTGCAACATTATTTAACTTCATAGTTAATATCTAAGAGTAGGAGGGGGCTTACAATGCTATGAAGGCACAAATCAATATATAAAAAGATTGAGACGAAGCCACACTAGCAAAAACCCCAAATCAACAAGCTCCAATAAAATCCTTGAGAAATAATAATAAAGATCCTTGCTTTGATGCATAAAGGTGGCAACTTTAGCCTTGAATCGAGCTTAGCAACTCTCATGTAACATAGAAACACTCAAATGATCATCTAATCTCTCAAGAGAATGAAGATAGAATTTATGACAAGAGGATGGAGGCTAGGGTTTTGAGTGGAGGCCATGATCATTAGAAATTTTGGCATAGTTTAGTTGTAGGATCAATTAATGAGGGTTTAGGCTAGGTTAGGGGTCCTTTTTATAGAGATTAGGAGTAGTTTAGGCCATTAGATTAACCCTAGGATAGATCCCAGCCCTCAAAAATCATCACAAGCCTCCAAAACCGAGCCAAACAGCAAAACAGGTGCACCAGGCTGCCTGGGTCCGACCAGGCAGATCGACCCCCAGGTCGACCCTGGGGTCGACTCCCCAGTCTACCTGGTGGGCAGGGGGTTGACTCCCCAGTCGACCTCCCCCTGGTCTGGCGGGAAATTTTCCCGCCTCTTCTGAATTCTGAAATTTGAATCTGTTTTCGTTTTCGAATTTTTCGTGAAACTTCGCGAGGTCATATCTTGGTCATACAGACTCCGATTTACGAAATTTCGGACTCTATTTCGCGTATTTTTCCGAGACGAACGCAATGGCGCAACCTGTTTATCCTGATTCAGATTTTATAATTTAATTCTGCCTTGATTGTTGTCTTAACACGTTGTTTAAAATTCGGGTTGTTACACTTATTATTATGGTTATGTCTTGTATCCAGTTAATTCATGTCATGTTGTTTTTACCTATTCACATTCTGAAAGTAAGTGAACTTACCAGGCTTTATGTCTGACTCTGTTTTCTTTCGTCTTCTTTTCTTCCGTTCCCCTCCCCCCCCCTCCCCCCCTCCTCCAGGTAGTCAGGGAGGAAACACTTCTGCTTAGCTTGGATTCTTGTTGCTTTAAGATAATCATGTGTTGCTTTGGACTCAGTCCCATTTCAGCTATGGCTTGCTTTGCTCTATTAGGGAATATTATTGTCATTTATGCTTCTTTATTTTATTAAACAAGATAGATACTTTGGTATTGTAAACAATCTTTGTACAAGTTGTTTTATAATAAAGTAAATTTTACTTTCCGCTGCTTTATTTGTCTGTCTTGTAATTGATCTGCATCTTTTACCCAAAGCGCTCCACCAAAGTTAAGGCATTCCCTTAGTGAGTGACCTTAATGGAGGCGGGGTGTTTCAGATACCCTTGGAATGTTATTATATATATAAATTCTTTTTTTTTCTTTTTCTTTTTTTACATAAGTGAGAGAGAGTTAAGCGAGAATATCTTAGCATAACTTCACTTAAAAGATCTGAAATGTTATCGTAAGTAGTCAAACTCAACCATTCATTTAGCCGGATTACAATTCAGAAAACATTTCATACTCATCACCTACGAATTTCCCAATATACCATTTATACCAAATTTGCTCATAATTCAAACTTTCCTTTTGTTATCTGCTAAGAGAAGTAAATTTCCAAATATTTTATTCGAACGATCAAAATTATATGCTAACTTCATCATGCCTTATTTAGAAGTAAATAGAAGTGTTAAACTCTTTTTTTTAAAAGAGAAAAAGAAAAAAAAAACTTAAACTATGCAAAACAAAATGAACATGAAACTCCCTCCCCCTTCCCTCCACACTTAAAAATAGACCGTGTCCCCACAGTCGTCAATCAGAGATATTTTAGTGGAAGGAAATTATTTAACAAGAGAATATTTACATATATACAAAAGTGGGTTAGTGTGTCTTACTGAATGTGCGTGCAGAAAATATGCAGTCATCGAATAGATGAACATGTCCATAATGGACCAATGGATCAGCCTCATAAGGATTATGAGACACATATTAAGCAAAGAAAATCAAATCATAAAGGATTTTATATTATGTTTTAGATTTGGAAAAATAGATTTTGTTTTTTCAAAAGTTTGAGTTGCTCATTTTACAAATTTTGAGCATACAATTGATCCTAAAATTGAATTGAATTTCAGTAGCAACTATAGAGAGATCATTGATCTGGGGTTCAGAAAAAGTTCCAAAAACAAAGTTTGATTTGTTTAGATGAGGTATAAATTGAGAGACATGTGCATGATCCTCACCCCCACACTTGTTTTGAGAAATATTGTTTGGCTTGTTTGAAATTTTGTTAACTAAAGGTTCAATCGTAAACCTAAAGTCAAAACCAAACAAATGAATTTTCAGTAAATTTTGAAATTGTGTTTTCTCAAAAACAGTGTTATTCCAAAAAGTGTTCATATACTCCAGAAATTTATCATTGAAAAACAAGTGATCATAGTGATGTTTAGTTGAAACGATCAAATCACTAGGAGTATCAACAGTTTTAAAAAAATCGTCATTGTGTTTAAGATCACATTCATCAGTTTCATTGTTTTCAACCTCAAGAATTTCAAAGTTCTTGAATGTTTCATTTCCGGTTTCAAACCCAACAATATTATCGTCAATCAGTTTAAGAAGTTTTCGCTCATCAAAGTCGTCCTCGCTTAAACAGTTTACAACAACTTCATCATTTCTGTCATGTTGACAATCTAAAGTTGCTAAATTTTCAGAATCTAAGAGACGAAGATCAAATTAAAGATTGACGTCTTCATTTTTAAGAGATTTTAAATTCAAATCAATTACACTGCTTTCAACAACTTCATTAAGATTTTCATCAATTTCAAAAGTTGTTAGTTGAAGATCGTCGATTGTGGTAAAAGGTGGATTAACATTTGACTCTTCACATGTTCGGTTTTGATTATTTTGTTTTTCACGAAAATTCAAGTAGTCTTGAAACAACAAATTCGTGTGATTATCGTGAATTTCGTTCATTTGCTCAACAAAATCAAAGTTATAATTATTAACTTGAGAAGTTGAAATCTGAAATTGTTGAGAATAAGAATCATTAATCGCATCATCATTGAAATTATTCTCATTGCCAAAATCATTTGTAAAGTGATTCATATTTCCGTTTTGAATTTAAAATTCATTTTGGAGTTAGAAATTGAATTGACAAGGATTATAATCAAAACCATTTGAATTTGGAAGTGAATCCAAATCTTGATTATTTTAAAAACTTTGACTTGAATTGTTGCCCAAGTATGAATTACACCATTCACTTATTCTTTGATTTTTTTTTGTGCACATTTCAAGTAAAGATTCAGTACTTATTTCAAGATTTGAGGGTTGGTCATGATTTTGAAAATTTTATGTCTCAAAATTAGGATTATTTTGAAAATTTTGAAAAGTTGGTGGTGTAAAATCCAAATTGTTTGTATAATAGTTGTTATTAGAATATCCATATGAATTTGGTGTAAAATTATATGGATTATATTAATTTTCACAACTATCGTAAATTCATGGTAATAAGGAAATCAAGACATTTTCAATGAAGCTTCTTTTTTTTGGTATGAGAAAAAGAAATATTCACAAAAGAAAATGTTGTTTTTTTAGATTTCGGATTATTGTATTTATTTCTTTTTTTTTTAAATATGCATGAATCTAATGCAACTATATGAATGCAAATTACTTATTTAAAAAATTTCTAAAATTATATAATGACTGTTTGATTAATTTCAACAAAAGATTTCTCAGCTAGTTAACGGACAGGAGTTATCAATGCACCAGGAATCACCCAAGCAATGCAACCGAAGGTTTAAGTACCTTCAGAGGAACAAATGATATAATATTTACGAATCACTGTAAT